>OY747103.1:5000000-10000000 GCA_963556455.1 Epiblema foenella | reverse complement strand
CCATTTCGATGCAGCTTGATCAAATTATCCGAATAAAAAAAATATCTGACACGTCACAGTAGACAATTAACAATTACTAATTACATAATATTTATTTAATTAATTAATTCAATTGTAATATTCAAAACAAATAATTGTGTTAAAACATGACCACCGCGATGTTATTCTCACCATATTATCTTATCTAACTCATTTTAATTGTTAACCTACAGCTACCTATAACTTAGAATACTTACATTAGATTAGATTGCTACACCCTAACAGGGTACATGATGTACCTACTCAATGTATAGAAATGACACCTTGTAATACCATGGTTGTAATTATTGAATAAATAAATAAAATAAATAAGTAATGTGTTCTCGACTTCTCGTATTGAAAATAGGACAAGAAAAATCGATCAAGTGCGTGTTGGATCACGCACAGTGAAGGGTTCAGTACCGACACCTACTAGTCCACATTCAAAATCATTATTCAATACATTGAGTCAAAAAGTTGCGTCTTCATATGAAACACGTCCTTTTGTTTGTGGGCATGACAGTTTTTTAGAGATTACCAAAAAACCATTAGACCTATCGTGTTCAAACCAATAATCGTTGAAAGTATTTAATCATGTTTACCATCTCAATTTCTTTTAGAATTTTTAACTTCATACTTTGAGGATACACTTTTTACCACTTTGACAGATAATATACACCAACGGTTGGCTTAAATGGAAAAGTATTTTAGAAACCGACATATTTATCCTGAGATATTCCCGAACGCCTGCCACCCGTACTGAATTTTTTTTTCAACCCCCTAATTTTTATTCGTAAATTTGCATCATTTTTAGGTAGCAGTTTATAGACAGTAAAGAAAATGTATAGCAAATCTAAATTAAACCAAGAAATAACTTGAAATTAATTCCCTTTTAATTGACTTTCAAATAAATTGTCACTTATTTTCTCAAAAGGGTAAGGCAGATAATGCAGTAATTCTTTTTACATGAAACATTAATATACGTAATCACTTTCATGGGACAAAACATCAATGAATACAGACGAGGTAAGTAATTTCAGTTCTTACCACCATTATTAGAATAATTATATTCTAATGGTAATAAGAACTGAAATTACCCCATAACCATTTTTTTTCTATACTGTCGCCATTAGACGATGATAAATTCCAAAACAAAAGCAACGCAGTGCTAAATCAGTAGGGTGTCCATAGCGACAAAAATATCAGTATAAAAAAAGGTAACAAAGGTCGTATATCGTGTTAGCACATATCTCATGCCCTAATATATCAATCAGCTAACGCCGAAGCGCCGGGGTGTTCTTCACAACGCTACGCCTAATATCATCTTAGACAAAACCAGTATAAATTAGACCCCCGATTACACTTCGTCATTACAAATCCCCGCGTTACGATATATAATAGGGGTGAGTGGTGAGGTGCGGTGAAACAAGAGTTGAATAGCATAGCTGGATCCACTTTCGCCTTTGTCATTGATAACCTGTCAGATTGTGTTACACCCGCGTGAAAATGTGACTCCTCACACACCTACGCTGATTGGAATTCCGCGTGGAAAGAAAAAACCTTTGTTCATCCGACTGCAAAATGAGATGCAAATAAAGCTTGATGAAATTCTTACCGCTAGTTTTTGGTAGCTGATCATATTCGTTTTATGAGAGCGTTTTTTTTTTAAACCTATACAGAATTTCGATGTTAACAAATAGTCGAAAACTATTGACATTATATAGTACCGCATCTAAGCATCTAAGTGGAGCGCCTCCAATTGGCTAAAGCATATTTCTATCAAATACCTTGTACCGATATCGAAGCACAATGGTTACTTGCGAGACGGCTTCAGGTGACGAGGGTGCCGACATCAATACTTTTCACCAATCAGGATTTGACATCTGAAATATGAACAACTTGTTCCTTGTCCTTTTCTCACCGTATCTGTTTCGTAACTGTCGCCAAGGTACGTAACGTATCAAAACCAATAGGCGCTATCAATTGATTCCGTAACGGCGATAACTGACTTGATTTCCGAGTGTCACCTTATTAATCTGGGCTGATGGAATTCGGTACCATTTTTCTTTTTACAACAACGATGGCAAACAAGCTGATAGCCTGCCTGATATTACCTAAGTAGACACCATAGCCCATGCACATTTGCGACTCACAAGAAGAATCACAAGCGCATTACAGCTGCAGTTCTAACACAGCGTAACCTAGGAAACTATGGTACGTAAATGTTTTTGTTTGAAAGTGATTGGTACAGCGTCGCAGGAGCTGTGCTCGTTTAGTTTACGTCATTATAAGTACTAATGGCAAGAGACCGGATGAAATGTCTTTGATTCCGTGGAATATGGGACGTGTACTAGTGTGGGCACGTTAGCCCCTTGCCATCTCCACGGCACTTCCACCAGAGCGGGTGCTACTGCTGAGGCGGCCGAAAAGGCTAAGGTAAACAAATATAGGGGTCTCGGCAGCGATTATAACTTTGTTCCGTTCACCACTGGTGACCAAAGGGCTGGCAGCTTCAACCTCAAGCTGGCAACCTCGCTCAACGCATAAGCATTGCTATACAGCGAGGAAATGTTGCCAGCATCTTTGGCACTATGCCGCGGGGGGACCCCTTATTTTAGATTATTTATTTTTAAGTTTTTATTTTAAGTTTAGTTTATAGGCCTTTTATTATTTGTAGTTTAGAATTTATGTGTTATATAACGCTCTTTGTTTCCCACTACAATAAATAAAGTACCTACTAAAGACGACAGCTGCAATAGATCATTTTGTTTGACCACTTCGTACGTATAGTCTCCCTCTAACTCTAACCGATATTAATTAGCGGGTGTTAATCACCCCGCAGTTAAATAACGCCCACACGACAGAAACTTTTATTTATTCGAGTAAGCTGCCTAACGGTAAGCGCGACATTACCCAACGTGGTCCGCATTGGTCTACAATTGGGCGTTTTATACCCATTTTGAAATTGTCTTATCTTTTCTCTGCCTCGGGCGTCACATAACCCACTTTTTATCAATAACGTCCCATGTAGGGTTGAAAAAATCTTTTTCACTTGTGCTCGAAAAGTGTGTCATATTAGACTTGTCAAGCGGGGCTAAAGTAGTACATTTAACCCCTAGGGAAAATATGAATACATATTTATGATTTACAAAACATTCAATTTAGACCAATCATAATACTTCACCTATTAAATCCACCAATTACAAACCAATCAGAAAACAGAATTCATTTCTCTAAAGAGTCTAAAGATTAAGTTTGTAGTAGTCCCTATTTCACAATAATTAAAAAAGTGATTAGTTCGTTCGAGCAACGCTTTGAAGCGCTCAATGGAAGGTGAGTTAGTTTTTTTGCGCGTGAATGTTGCGCGCGAACCGCGGTGTCTATTTTGTGTGTCAAAGCATGAAAGCAGTTTAGAAAAAAAAACATGCTACCAAATTACATATAAGTTCGCCGTGGAATTAATTGTTAATTTTGGATGGCTAACCTTTGTTTATTTATTTTCTCGCAATCGAAGTGAAAAATAGAGTGTATAACTCTGGTCTAAAAGCCTATTACCACTCGAACTATTTTCCCTCACTTTGTTCGGGAAAATAAGTATCTCGTGGTAATATGGCTCATTTTAGACCCTTGTCATACAATCTATTATTATTTTTGGCTTAAAAAAACCATTATCTTATGTTTTATTGCAGATAAAACTACTAAGAAAGTTTTTATTTCATTACATTATCAGGTTTAGAAAATAGGCGGTGTAAAACATAGTATCTTTAATAGCGCCCAAGCGAAGGTTTTTAAAAATAGGCTATATATGGAAAAAAATAATAGTAACACCTCTAAATGGGAATATTTCAATTCAGAAAAGGATGTATAAACTCCTTGCAACATTATTTGATCCATTGCAATACTATTTATAGGGAAAACATCATTTGAAGTTAGGTGGGTGTTAATCACCGCGGGTACCTTAGTTAAAATTTAATAAAAGGCTTAAAACTATACAATGATAGAACGCGAGTAAATCATGTCAACATATGTAATATATATCGGTATTTGCCTGATATATATCTTCGAAACTGAATAATACGTCAACTCATTCGCCATTCCAAAACTATTCAAACTCCATTGGAACGTTCCTTATTCATCATCAAGCAGCCATCACCTTACACAGCAATCAAAAAGTGCCAATCCCACATTAAGTGCTTTCCGTTTTACTGGAGGGTAAGGAATATTTTCGTAATTATACATGTATTTTCATATAGGTATATAAAAATAGGCATATAAAAATGTAAATATATTTTTAGGGTTCCGTACCCAGAGCGTAAAACGGGACCCTATTACTAAGACTCCGCTGTCCATCCATCTGACTGTCCGTCTGTCACCAGGCTGTATCTCAAGAACCGTGACAGTTAAAATTTTCACAGATACGATGATGTATTTCTGTTGCCGCTTTAACAACAAATACTGAAAAACGGAATGTAATAAATATTTAAGGGGAATCCAATCCGACCTTCCTGCGGCTTACTTCCATAAGAGAACAAAATAGCTTATGATTGTTAAAAAAAATCCCATCAGCACCACTTCGTCTAATAAGTAGGTATATGTCTAGCACCACGTCTTTGAACCGAGTTCATTTTGGAATTGCGTTTATTAAAAGTTACGGTGGTAGTAACGGCGACACGCTGAATAACTTTAATTCATTACTGTACGGTTCACAGTTTTGTGACTTAGACATCTCGCTTATTGCTTTCGGGCAACGCAAGACACTAGTTGGAGCGGAGGCGTCAGTTTCATAGTTCTATACAAACTTTGAAATTGATCGCAGCAAACGACAGAGAGCAAGTTAAAGCACGATAGCCATATACACCTTCTTCTGTAGACTACACAAAATACGTTAAGGTCACGGCACATTATTATCTACAAGAGACATAACTATCATGTTAAAGATATTCCTCAACACCAAAGGGCCCACTGCATAATGGCTTGTCACATATGTACCTAGTATGAGCGGAAGACTATTTTCAACCCTGTTCCATTACAAAGAGACTTCCACTCATAATATATGTTACAGGTCATTATGGAATAGGGTCCTGGTACCTAAGGTAATGATAGTTCACTACATCAGGTACCGCTGTTAAAGTAGCTTCGCCCAAAGATCTCTCTTATCTAAATCAATGGTAAAAAAACAAGGGTTTCCACTCCTAACTTGGGCGCTAGTTTGATACGCATAGGTACTATACCAGATGTCCCCGGAGAAACCTCACGTAAATATGCCACAAGACAGCGAAACGCGAACCATCGAACAATTTTATGTGATACTATTTTAAATTTATGCTCACGTAAAGTTGACGTTTATTATGAGTAAAACGTTTACGTAGAACCGGTGATAGTCAGTTATTGAACGCGACAGGTTCATCCAGACATAAGTAGAAAGAGTTTTACATGCACGTCATGTTCAACTCGATTACTTCCAAATAAAATTACGTAATACAGGCAGAATATAGCTTAATAATATAAGTGCTAACACTTCCTTGATTGGCTGTACCTATTATATGTTTATTAGAATCTAGATAGGTTATTGTATAGCATACTGGCCAGAAGGCTTATTAATAATAACTTCTCTTAGCAAAACAACGATGATTTTTCAGCTGAGTACTTCCTCGAACCTAAGTCCTAGAAAGAAATTAAAAATAAGTAAACGCTAGTAAATAATAAGGCAGATATAGTATGAATAAGTAGCTATATTTTACCGCGGGGAAGATGCAATCCATCACTCTAACTCGACGTTTACTAGTAAGAAAAATCTCACAACATTACGGCCTCGATTTACTACTGTCCCAGTTTTGTGGACTTATTGTTCACTTATAGGGCATACTAGGGTGTTTTTGACTTACGTTATCTAATGGAAGGAATAAATTGTTCGGACTATCGGCTCACTTCGCCTAACCGCTGTCGCGTGAGGAATAGCCAAGTGTGAGGATTTACAAGGGAAAATCTACGTGCCATGATGACAAATACACGCCATTCGCCACCTACTCTAGTATACTTTATTGGAACGTGTTATTTGGAAACGCGATGAAAATGTTACCAAACTTAACACACACTGAAACGTCAATCTGGGACATAATTAGAATTACGATTTGAAACGGGATATTTACGATGTATATTTGTATTTTTGAGTTCCCGATATTTCGGCACTGTTCACTTATCACTTTGGTTAGTGGGGCTTCACTAAACTTTCTGACAACTTTTCTGTCACCTACATTACAGGTAGAAACAGTAAAGGAAACTTAACTTTTTAACCGTTATTGTCATTATGACAAGAGGGAAAAAGATGTACAGATGTATTGCAAAATGACTTTCCTTCGGGACACCTCGGATCTCAATCGAAATACGATGGTACCCGAACTGTCAATCAATGATTGTATTAAATGAGTGACGTTTTCATATCCATTATTATAGAACTTTATTGTTTAGTGTCAAATGTCAAAGTGAAAAAATGTTATTGTATACAACCACCTTCAATAACTTTGAAAATACTCAGTTTTATTGTCATTAGTAAACGAAACATTATCTTCACTTTAAAACATAAAGTACAACAAAATAAATCTTATTGGGAAATATTTACACGAATAAAACTCATTTAGCACTACCTGCATGTAGTATAATAAGGATTTGACCTTTTGAGATTAACTGTTTCACTCATTGATCCGTAGAATCGATCCAGCACTTCCCTGTTAAATGGGATGTATGAACATAAGTTTCGTCCGTATACACAATATCTCTTCCTTCAGATCTGTACTTCCTTATTAAGTCTAGGTACTTTACTCTTTTAAGCCTAACGTCATCTCTTTCCATCAGCATTTTTCTATTGTTAGTAATTTTCTTGAATAGAAAATATTTGTATTTGCGGAGCTGCAGTAGATGCCAACGGTCATCATGGCTTAAGCTGCCAACGCGCCGCCGGAAGATTCCCACGACATCACGCTATCAACGATATCGTACGACGCGCCTTAGTCTCGGCAAATATACCATGTACCTTGGAGCCTCAGGGCTTAAACCGAACTGACGGCAAAGGACCGGACGGACTCACACTGGTTCCATGGGTGAGAGGTCGCAGCCTACTCTGGGACGCAACATGCGTCAGCACCTTTGCGTGCAGCACGAGGCGTGCAGCTGGCGGTGCAACTTGGAGCCAGTATATGAGTTCGTCCCAATAGCCGTAGAGACTGGCGGGCCCTGGTGTGCCGAGGCTAAAGCGTTTATTGCAACCCTGGCTCGTCGCTTAAGAGATCGGGGAGGCGATCCCCGTTCTGGTGAGTACCTGGTGCAAAGAATATCCCTGGCCATACAACGTGGGAACTCCGCCAGTATACTAGGGACCTTTGCGCCGGGTAGTTATAGGAACGAGGAATCCCCCCTTCTCACTCATTATACTGATTTCATATAGTTTAGTTACGTAGTAATTTAATTGTGAGAATAAAACCCATTCATTTTGCTTAAATAGAAAACTCATTTGGCGTAGCATCTTTCTCAGTGTAAAATCACAGCCTTTGAAATTCATCGTTTCTATTAATTTGGACTTTAGTGCTCTTATTGTTGGAACTTGTTTATAAATCAGATGGGAGTTATAAACCATTCGTCGTATCACTGCGTAATCAAAATCATCAAGATCTAGATAGAATTTCTTGCGTGGTCTACCCAGCTTAATATTGTTTGTGTTGGTATTTTTATTTTTTCTATATTCTTCTTCCTGGTTCAAAAATTTTCTTATTGTAGGTTTAGATATGGCCTTTGCATCCGAAATTCGCTGTTGAACTTTGCCAAAATACTCTTGAGTTACTGCTATTTTTGAATTTGCTATTTTCTGATATGAAGTACAGGTATATATTAAATATAATTCCTTGGACTGGATTTTTTAACCGTTTTTGAGAGGTTTCGGCATGGTAATACAACTTATTTATAAGTAAACTGTAAATATAATCAAAACTATAGCGAATATTTGAATTGTGTGTTAGCCACTCTATATATATATATATATATATTGGTCTGCTGATGCGACTTATCCCTACGTCTGTAAGATGGGTACTGAAGCTAATTGAGCGATCACGATAAATACGATTTTTTCCGATAAAGTACGAAGGACAATCATTTTGCACTGTGACTGTACATTCGTTATCGCGGGAACAAAAACGATTTGACAGTACTGAAAGATTATGAGTTAACAGAAGTGACACTTATATCGAGCAACATTTATGCCTAAGAGTTTGAATTTATAAGTTTTTAATGTAATGAATCGTATCTTTTTAATTTTTATTATTTATTCATGTTTAAAAAAAAAAGCAATATTAGACGTGTTACAAAAGTGTGGAACACCACGCTGTAATCCGAGATCCAAGTTGTCCACGAAGCTTCGAAAGCGGCTAAGTTAAATTGAGACTGGTCTGGGCAGCGGTCATGGCAGCCGAATACTCATTGTCCTTTGAACCAAGACCGCCATTGATTGGCAGCCCGCGGCAGCTCGAAACGGAAACGCGGCAGGTTCATCCGACGATGCTGGAACTAGCTAGACTCCTTTTTAAAGGATCTGGCCAGAGGGTGCTGGTCAAACGTGTGGTACCTACATTTGAAATTCTGTGGTTTCTGGGCGTATCGGTCTTACGAAGTTATATGTAGGTGGGTGTACTATTCAAGCTTGTAATGTGCAATGTATAGGTATCTGTTTTAAAGCTATATGTACTTCAGCTGCCTGTTTGCGATACAATAAGGTAGCGGAACAGCATTATGAACAAGGCTGCGATTGTAGAATACATTTGTTATCATCCCACCTATAATCGTCATCTTTTTTTAAACTTTTGATTTAGTAGTTTTATAATATTAGAATTAAATAATAATTAATTAATTAAACTAACACACAAAAAAACTGGACACCGAGGGTTCCGTACATATTTGGAGGGATTTATTACGTACTTTAAATAAAAACTATATTTTTTATGGTTTAATTACAAATTTAGAGTTGTCAGATTTTTCCCTGTACTTGCAGTTTACGGCATTATCATATCGATCGTCATATCGATTTAGATGATATTACGTGACAAATTTCATAGTTCAGGTCAACGGAAAGTGCCCTATAAATTTTGATTGAGAATGTCGAAATATACGTTTTTTTCGGTATAAACGGCCATAAGTACCTTTTTTAATAACTTAGGAATTTGATTTTTTCACAGCTTCAAGGGACTATAGACCTAACTACACAGTTTTAATTTCAACTCTATACGTGAACGCGCGCCCAAGATAAAGGGTCTTGACAGACAGACAGACAGACAGACGGACAACAAAGTGATCCTATAAGGGTTCCGTTTTGTTTCCTTTGAGGTACGGAACCCCAAAAATAGATTAGTATAGTAGTCGTTTAATTAGTTAAAATCTGTTTTTTTTTCTAGTGCTGTTAATGAAGGACATTGCAGATATTTTTGCATAAGTTGTGGTGTTAATGCAAGTAACTGTATTGTTAATGCAACACTAACAGGCACATTGCAACGCAGCTACATCGTAGCTCCTTCTTCGACGCTCTCGCTTTATGTAATTTTCCGGGTTTTTATGTGCTGCCTGTTATAATACCTAGAGAAGTTATACCTAGAATCGTTAATTCCTCGGGGATACATCTAGACACATCTGATATAAATCTCTCAAACAAAACAACCGCTTTAATTAATGTAGTAGACTAACTTAATGTATTACTTATCATATTACATCACGTCAGTGTTTTCGGTTCTCTGTCGACTTTGGTTCGTGACTCTATTGGTTTGCGGCAGTATTATCTTGTATACGTACATGTTGAGTTTTTGATGGATTTTATACAGATCAACTTGTTACTTACGAATATTCACAATTAGGAGGTGGGTCGGTCCGCCGGGCCGGCATAAAGGGCACAATGCGAGCGCCGTGCACAGAATTTGTTTTTTATTTTTTTGCCGTGGGTACGTTTTACAACAAAGCCTTATACGAGTATAAGTACTCGCATTGTTTTGTACAGATTTGCAAGCTTTTTCTGCTCTTAATGTAGGTACTACGGATTTTCGAGTGATCTGATAGGCATACTCGTATGTTTCTAAATGAATATTTCTTCAAGGGTGAAAAACTGGCGTAAGACCTCTGATGGTAAACGAAAACCATAACTTATGGATACTTGCAACTCAAGAGTAGTCGCGTCGATATTTTATTTTTTTAGCAAAATCCAATATAGCGAATCCTCGGTAGGAAAAACAGACACTAAGTTAGGTTAGGTTAGGTACCGTCACCTCTCAAACAAATCTTTGTAAAATTGGGCCTACGTCTACTTTTTTACTAATAAATTAATAATAACTAAAGATTACAGCATCGGTAAGTAAAAGTACTGTTGTACGGTATGTTCATGCTAACTTAGAATTAATTACTATTTCAAGGTTAATCGGCGTAAGATGCTTCACCGTACTGACCGTACTTAAGATATTATTTAAGTTATTTTTTGGGAAATAATTAAGACATTATTCAAATTTGAACTCCTTTTTGCACTGATATTGAGTCTCGTCATGGTCCTTTTTTTAACCTGACTGTGGCTTTATAGGCCGGGCCCAATAAAGCGCTAGGAGTGCGCGGTTGGAGAGTAAATAGCCTGGGGAAAACCTCTGACGCGACCACGCGCTCTAAGAGTTTGCGCTCCAGTAAGATTAGTTGAGCGGTCTCAACCGAATCTGAGGTGTGAGTGGAATCGAGCTACTGGGAGTTTTGTCGTTAGTTCACTAAACCTAGCCTAGCTGAGAAGAGTCCAGCAAGAAACTCAGCTAGGTCCGACCTGGGTCGGACTGACTCTACCCGGTGTGCGGCGGTACCGAGACGAATAGGGACTATATGTGTCGTCATGGTCCGTAAATCACAATGTTGTATGTAGGTACATCTTCGTATAAAAAACGACTATGAGTAGTAATCATTCGAAGCATTTTTAATAGTACATTACTGCAGAATCCAGTAAGTAAGCTTTCCTGGCCAAGTATGAGTTAACCGGACCGAACCGCAGGTGAGGTCCGGTTATATACGAGGCCAGGATGGCTTTTTTACTGGTTGAGGCTTGAATAGTGCTTTTCTCAAAAATGAAAGAAAGTTTAACAACAAATTGGTTTAATTAATATTAGGTTACAGTACAGTACAGTAGAAGGTTAAATTCATATTAGGGCAATCACTGATAGATATTGTGATCGATTTACCGGGGGCTTTTATATTTGTTTGTTGTACATCTAAATTAACGGACTCTTGGCTGGCAGTAAATGTCTGTGAAACATTAATTTGGTTGTTTGGGAAGGTGGATGGTTACGATGATGTTACGGGCAGGGGAATAGTGGTCGGTTCTTGACGAGAGGTAGATGGCTGCGGAGTCAGGCTTAGCTGCTGTTGACGCAATGTAGACGGCTGCGGGGAGGTGGAAGATGGTGTGTTTTGAGTATTCAATTTTATTTTTTATTTATATTGCTTGTAATTACACTTTTATTTTCTAATGACTCTTCTATGTATCCTTCTGCAACTCGGCCCGATTTCCACCCCCCGTGTCGTTTTATTGTCGTGAGATTGGCTCCAGAGTCAGCAAGAAGGGTAGCAGACGACCTCCGGAAACAATGGTATTCCGTCATTGTTTTTAATATTACAGAGCTCCATACTTCGGCAGGCGCAGGCAATAGTAATAACCTAAAAATAAAAAAAATTGAGTATTTTAAATCGAGAATATAAAAATAAGTTTCTGTTAATTGGAACCAGATTTAATAGCATATTTATATTATTGCAAGCGACTAACAGACAACTTACATCACAGCAAGCGTAATTAAATAAGTAAATAAAATAAATATTACCTTCACTGCTAAATAAACATCATCGGGTGCTTCATTAATAAACTTCTGTATGTTTTGGCTGGTAAATACATTCGTTTTTTTTCGTTTGTAGCCAGTCGGTTGTTTTTTCAACCAAGTAATTAAATTGGAATAATTCTTAATGTTTACATCGTGCTTATTTTGCACTACACATCGAAGCATAGAATACACAGCCCATAAACTTGTCGGCTGCATTGTTTGGTAAAGAAGGCTGAAATATGCCAAGAATACATTTTCAGACCAACTGTTCGCTTGTTTTTCTGCCTCATTTTCAAATTTTTTTCATAAGTTTTCATATATCGCTCCTTGGATTTTGGAGGAAGTAAATTGTTTTTTGCTAATTCGGCCTTAGCTTTTAAATCAGGAGGAGTGCCATCTATTTCCGAATCAGATTCGCTTGAACTCATTTTTTGGGATTATTTATGTTCACGGGGTAAATTAAAACATAATTGTCGCAATTGAATATGAAATCCCGCCAGTCGTTGTTTTTTTTTTACTAAAAAGTTTGCGTTTAGTTTCGAACATTATTCTATTTTTACATTACATGAATGTTTTAGTAAAAAATTGTAAATTATTGTTTTTGAAACCCCATGTTAATTTTGGACTGGAAAGTTTAAATCAACATGATTTATAAACTGAAACTATTAAATACAAACATTAAATCCCACACTATACTTCTACAACATTACTAAGTACAAAACGCAACGTGTATACTTTTTCTGCGTCGCGTTAAGTGTCACAGACTATAAAATGGCTGTTTTAAGGCCTCATGTTATCTATCTCATAAAATGTCATACCAAAAAGAGAGATAGATATATATTGGGAGCCTCCCTCCTATAACCATGTTATAATGGCTAAACTCTAATCTGTGTCTTGTACTATGTTTTTTTTTTAAGCAGATCTAAAGAGGATGACCTACTGTCCAGTAAGTAAATTACAATGGTACAATAATATACTTCGCCAGGTATGGCAAACGGATACGTCGCTTAGTAGTGTGGGTGACACGACCTTCGGCGTCCTTGCTATCGATGGTTCTCAAACTTTGTATTTTGGGGAAAATAGTTGTCTTACTTTAAAATTAGGATATAAATTATATTAAACGACTGTATAAAAAACAAAATTACAACAATGACAAAAAAGGTATTGCATCTGGCCTTAATTGTCTTGCATGTCGTCCATCGTGATTAAGGAGAATTTGCAGCAGTGGCTTGTAATAGTCAGAAGGTAAAAAGTGCTTTGAACATACTCTCTCTGCAAAATAATAAGAATTCTAATCATCTATACCAAAGTATAGACCCAGCTATATTCAATCAGTATAACAACATAACACAACGATTGCGGTTTTTTGCAAATAATCGGTTGATATTCCAATTGTCAAGTATCGGCTTAGCCACATCATTATTTTTATCATTAAGTGTCAAAATTATATTTTGACTGAATAAAAAGGACCCCAATAACATTAAAATGCACAAATTAAGAAAACAAAGAATTTTACGTAGTACGGTGTACCATTTTTTTTCCTTGTTTTCGATCCACAATAGCGAAGCTATTCTTTGGCTACTGACTCGTTTTGTGGAAGTGAAAAAAAAACAATATAAGGTCCAGCCTTTAACACTTCTACTCTTATAGTTCGGAATAGAACACCCTACCATTTTAAAATCTGGCCTACATCAACTCTTATTAGGACCCCGTGCAGGCGAGACAAGCCGAGGCACTAAGATCTTATTTGTGCCCCACCCTCCCATGGAAGCCATATAGCTTGATAATCACATGTATTCGATGTAGGAACTGAGACTTGCAGATATGTTCGTATAAGGTATACCTGCCGTAACTCAAAGTTTACACAATGTCCACGATGGGGCATTAAATAATAAAATCTTGCGTCAAAAATAATAAAAATGTAATAAACAATTAAAAATACAGTTCTTTGTATGACACGCAAAGTAACCGCCTTTAGGTTTCGAGTGTAGTCTAATTGAACGATGATGTGTCCTTTTTTGACAGCATTAATGTTACGTCGCTCTGTTCGTTCGGAAATTAAACCGCTCCGTTTTGCGTGAACATACTCCCCGCCCTTGAAAGCTGGGGAAGCTTTCAAGATTCTGTGGCATCTGGAGACGGAAGTAGGCAGATGCGATTGATGGCTCGACGAACGATGCCTCGAGCTGTGGAGATGTCGGCTACTCGAGGAATGCCATCTTGACCTGGGAAGAGTTTTTCAATTCTGCCGAGACGCCAGTTCAGTGGGGGTGTATGATCCTCCTTTAGTAGGACAAGATCGTTGGGTTTGAGGTCCTTGCATTTGAGCTTCCACTTCGTCCGTTGCTGCAGTTCAGGGATGTATTCGGAACTCCAACGCTTCCAAAAATGTTGACGGATATGCTCGAGCCGCTGGAATCTGTCGAGGCGATTGGTGTTGCGGTCCAACAGACACGGCGATGGCAGCGCAGTTAGAGGCCTGCCGATTAAAAAGTGTCCCGGGGTAAGAGGAGCGAAATCTTGGGGGGAGGAGCTCAAAGGACAAAGGGGACGGCTGTTGAGGATAGCCTCGATCTGACAGAATAGGGAAGATAGTTCTTCGAATGTCAAATTAGTATTGCCAAGAATCCGATTGATATGGAATTTGGCGGACTTAACGCCAGCCTCCCACAGCCCACCAAAGTTAGGAGCGTATGGTGGAGAGAAGCGAAATTCAATTCCTTTGTTGGAGGCAAAGTCAACGATATCGTCCTTGTTTATATTTAAAAATTCGGTTATTTCTTTTGCGGCAGCAACAAAATTTCTACCATTGTCGCAAAAGATTTGTTTCGGTTTGCCACGTCGAGATATAAATCGCTGAAGGCATAGGTTAAAGGCATCCTTTGACAGTTGGCTTACTGCCTCAAGGTGGATACACTTGTATCGAAAGCAAATAAAAATGCAGAGATATGCCTTGGTTATCCTAGATCCACGCCCCTTGCGATCTGTAATCATAAACGGCCCAGCAAAATCAGTCCCGGAAGCGTAAAATGGGTAGTCAGGAGTAACTCTCTCAACGGGTAGATTGCCCATTTTATTTACTATTGTTTTGCCTCTAAATCGTCTACAAATACAACAGCGGTGGTAAATACGCCTTGCTAGGTCCCTGCCGCCAATTGGCCATATGCGGTCCTTTATTGCGCCTAGCAATAGCTGCGGTGGAGCGTGAAACAGTCGTTGATGCTCTTGTTGAAAAAGTAGCTTGGTAAAGGAGTGGCTGGCATGCAAAATAATAGGGTGCCTCTTGTCGAAAGGATACAACGACGCGCCCATACGGCCACCAACTCGAAGGATACCTTGGGTATCAATAAATGGATCGAGAGAAGCTATATTTGATTTTGGATTGAGTGATTTATTGTTTTTTAATAATTGCAGCTCATTGTCAAATGAATCATTTTGTGAAAATTTGATTAGCGTTGCGTATGATTTGTTTAGCTCATCAATTAAGAGGGGACCTGTGCGTTTATTGCTAGGATTTCTACAGTTGTCGATAAACCTGTAAACAAACGCTAAAGCACGTTGCAAATGACACAGCCTTGAAAAATCTTGAAATCTTATGATAGGCTCTGAAAGTGTTGCTGAAAGCACCTTCAATTCTGGCAAGGCTTGCTGCTCTTGCTTGGGCCTAGTGTTTAATGAAGGCCAAGTCGACTCAGGGCCCTGTAAATAATCAGGACCTAGCCACCAAGTTGTGCAGTTGCCGATATGATGAGGTTCCACACCGCGGGATAAAAGGTCGGCTGGATTTTCAGAGGTGGGAACATGGCGCCAGGCAGATATATCAGTGAGTTCACCTATTTCGCTAACCCTGTTTGCTACGAACGTTTTTAGTTTATTTGAACTGGTATTCAGCCATGCTAATACAACGCTCGAGTCAGTCCAATAAACATGCCGAGATATTTGGCAGCGGAGTGCATCAGTCACTGCGGCACTTAGTTGCGCTGCAAGAAGCGCGCCACACAACTCTAGACGCGGAATTGTGACGGCCTTTATTGGAGCGACGCGAACTTTAGCGCATAATAGACGCACGAGGATTCGGCCTTCGGCGTCCATTGATCGGAGATAAATAGCGGAGCCATACGCCTTCTGGGAAGCATCGCAAAAGGCATGCAGCTCTACTGACATCTGGTCTTGAATTAATACTCGCCTAGGAATAGACAATGCTGAAATACAGCTAAGGTTGTTAGCGAATCTTTGCCATGTCGATTTTACTTCATGGGGAGCAGGATCGTCCCAGTTTAGCCCCGAAGACCATAGACTTTGGATTATTAATTTAGGAATGATGGTGCAGGGTGAAACGAGCCCAAGTGGATCGAAAATTTTAAAGGTGGCCGAAAGAATGCTTCGTTTAGTTAGATTTTCGACCTGACCCAGTTCAATATTAAAGCGCAAAACGTCAAGAGATGGATCCCAGTCTAGTCCTAACGTATCAGTGGCAGCACTGAGCATAAGATTGCCGTCGGTATTGTTAGTTTCTGGGGAAAATATGAATGGCAAGTTAGACCTGTATTTTCGTAAAGGAAAACCCCCATTGGCTAGACACTGAGAGACAGACTGCTGAATTAAGCGCAATTGCTCTTCATTGTCATGCCCTGTTAAAAGGTCATCCACGTAAAAATCCCTTTGGATGATAGTTTTAATAGTAGGGTCTTCACATTCTTCACCTAGTTGCCAGAGACATCGAGTGCTAAGAAAACTCGCACTAGCGAACCCATACGTGACAGTATTTAGTTTAAAAGTTCGCAGAGGTTGCAACTCATCGTCACGCCACAGTATGAGTTGCAAATCGCGCTGCGACTCATGTACCAACACCTGGCGGTACATCTTTTCGATGTCTCCTGAGAGCACGAAACGATATTGCCTAAAACGCACTAGAATATTGAAGAGCGAGTCTTGGATAGTGGGGCCCACCATCTGTAAATCGTTTATAGACAGCCCAGAGGAAGACCGCGCCGAGGCATCAAAGACCACGCGCAGTTTAGTCGATTCGCTCTTCTCTTTTATGATTGGATGATGTGAAAGAAAAAACGCATTTGTAGGCCTCTGAATGGTCGAAGGAGAAAGATGACCAAGTTCTTGGTATTCATGGATGAACTGGGTGTAACGTTCCTTGATTTCTGGCTGCTTCCTAAAGCGTCGTTCTAAATTTAAAAATCTTTGTTTGGCCGAATGATATGAATCGCCAAGACAGTCGGGATCATCCTTTAGAGGAAGCTTGACAATAAAGCGCCCGTCGTCTGCGCGTTCGGTATTTGAAATGAAGCTTTGCTCGCACAAACGTTCCTGTTCTGTAAGCGCTCGTTTGGTATGAGGCACGGCCTCTAATTCCCAGAATTTTGCGAGTTCATTGTGAAGGTCGCTTGTGCGAGCAAAGTTGCAATGAATCTCGGAGTTAAGCTGGGACTTAAATCGTTGCATGGGACCTGCAATTAACCATCCCAACTTGGAGCTTCGTAGAATGGGATTTCCTTGACCTAAAGAGTGCTGTTGAGATCCGATTATGTCCCAAAACAAGTCAGCACCGATAAGCATATCAATTTGTGATGGTTTGTTAAAGCTGGGGTCTGCAAGTTGAAATGAATTTAAATTTAAGTGACTAATGTCAACGTTGGCCTTAGGAAGTCGTTCAGATATTTGTGGCAAAACTAAGCATGTTAAAATGGCACTGAACGAACTTATTTGGGACTGTAGGTGTACGATACACCGATCGACCTTGACGTTAAGTCGGGTATCACCAATACCTACTACGCTCTGGGTGATGTTATTAGGCTGAGAGGGTAGACCTAATTTTTGTTTTATTTCCTGACTTATAAAAGAAGCTTGGCTACCACTGTCAAGTAAACAGCGCGCAGGAATGACCTTTTTTGAAATTGGATTTATCAAGTTAACCAATGCCGTGGAAAGTAGTGTTTCAGAAGGGGTTGACACAGTTAACGTAGATACATTCGACTGAACAACATCCTCGGTGGGCTCAGCCTCCTTATGCAAAAGCGTATTGTGACGTTGCTTACACAAACGGCAGGTACCTGGCAACCTACAACGGCGTACCTCATGTCCTACCCGCAAACAGTTATGACACAAATTTAAAGTAGTAGCCTGCGCAAGCCTGTCCTCTGGTGTCTTGGCCTTGAACGCAGCACAATCGAAAATGCGATGTTCTCCGCTGCAAATTATACAGCAAAGTGGCTTGGAGCAAGAAGGTGCATTGGTATGTGCCACGAAAGCCTTGACAGTAGGTTTGAAACGCTGCGGTACCACGGGTGTGTCCGATTGACGCTTGAACGGCTTATCATATTTGTTTCGTTGAACCGTCTCGAGTACATCGGCACGGCTCTTTAGGAAAGAATGAAAATTATCTAATGTAGGCATTTCCGTGAGAGAATTTCTGTGTTCTTCCCATTTTACACTCGTTGTGCTGTCCAATTTTGATGAGACCATATAAATGATTAAGGTGTCCCAGTGTTCCACGGGCTGACCTAGTGTTTTTAAAGCCCGCAAATTCTTAGACACGTGATCAACAATATACCTAAGTGATTTATCCGACTCGCGTGCAATAGGTTCAAAGTTAAATAGTGATTTTAGATGATTGTTGACAAGTTGGCGTTTATTGTCATATCGTTCACGTAGCAGCTTCCATGCCTCGGGGTAATTCTTGTCCGTGACCTCTAAATTACAAATTACTCGAGCTGCCTCGCCCTCTAAATATGAGTTTAAATAATAAAATTTGTGTATGTTTTTGATTTTGTCGTTGGTGTGCACTAAAGAGTTAAAACTTTCACGGAACTCGAGCCAACGATAATACGAACCGTCAAAATTAGGAATTTTAATTACCGGAAGCCGGAAACCCATGAGATCATGAGCGCCATCGTGAGGATTGGTTGTGGTAGAATTATACTCACTGCCGCGATCGGGATTGTTGCGTTTGTAATTATCTAAAATATCCCGGGCCGTGGCAATACAATGATAGAAATCCTGTTCTATTAAGTCTCGTTCTGCCAATTCCGCATTTAAATTTGTCTCGTTTAATATTTCGACATCATCTTGCAATTCATCGAAGTCCTTAAATAACGCTTCACATTTACCTAGTTTGCAAGTTAATTTACCAATTTCAATTGACGTTATACTCTCATCCGTGGGTAATGAATTTAAATAATTCTTTAACTTTGTTAAACGGCCCTTAATAGAACTGCGTTTTACCAACAATTCTCTTAATTCGCCCATAGTAACCAAGTTATTACTTATTATAAACGTAAAACTTGCAAAAAAGTTGTTTACTCCAAATGAACAATGACCATACGATGCGCTCCTCGCCTTGCTGATGCAGCAGTCAGGCTGTGGCAGGCGAAACTGGCCCTTAGTAGCAGGCGAACGGTGACGGGAGATGCACGCTGCGCTCGTAGATAGGGAGACAGCTGTGCAGTACGACGATAGTGCTGGAATAGATTGGTGCAAATGTCTGAATATCTAGAAAACGTTGTATTACAATTTGTGAAAGGTTGCGAAAGGCAGAAGAAGTGATTTTGTGAAACTAGGCCTTATTTGTGTTTGCGTAATGATAGATAAGAAGCAAAATTAAGGAACGCAATAGTGCAATTGTTTACGTTTTAGCGAGTAAAATCCTATAGCTAATGCGTACAGCTAAAGATGTCGTACTTAGGTACGTAGGTGCTAAAATAAAGCGGTGGTGATAACTTTGCGTGTTTAATGCTAGAAGAAAGTGATTTACACAGTTTATAGTTATTTAGTAGTGTTTTAATTGGACAGATAAATATAAATTGTGAAACGGCTAAATGCTTTAAGCGATTGACGGCTTTGAGCTATAAGTCTTTGGCAAGTGAGGAGAACTAGGTTCCTGACTCTGGTCAGATCGAAACGTTCACAGGAAGGAAGGAAAGAAATGGAATGAGCTCACTTTTTATAACGGCAAACCAATGCTGCGGTGCTGGTATCCCGGAGCTGACCGGCTGGCTGCGGTGAGTTGAATATATTTGTCCCTTTTCTTCGTAAATCGTAACCTTTGAAGTAGGTATTTTAGTAGTCCTATGGTTCTTCCTCTTGGTTGATGGTGAATAGGTCCTCGGCGAAGTATATTTTCGTACGGGATTAATCTTACGTTGAGAATGCCCTTTGACCTCCGCCTTGACGTTGTCCAATATAATGCATTTTTTTGGTTCGTGTCGTGTAACTGGTCGCCAAATGTCCACGATGGGGCATTAAATAATAAAATCTTGCGTCAAAAATAATAAAAATGTAATAAACAATTAAAAATACAGTTCTTTGTATGACACGCAAAGTAACCGCCTTTAGGTTTCGAGTGTAGTCTAATTGAACGATGATGTGTCCTTTTTTGACAGCATTAATGTTACGTTGCTCTGTTCGTTCGGAAATTAAACCGCTCCGTTTTGCGTGAACACACAATATATAGGTACCTAAATCATAAACAATTAGCAACGGAATATTTGAATTCACATAATCTCAAGTATCTAGATATAGATGAAACATTACAAAATTAGAGTTTCGGAAAACTATGCAATTTTGTTTAAAGACATTGTTCTTTATGCCATTGGCACAAAACGTTTTCATAGAAAAAGATACATTTTATTCTAAACACACTCACCATTTTAGCAAATTGGTGCCGAATTATGTAACATAAAACATAATTACTTAGTGCCTTCCGTGGCTTTACAATATTCCGACCTGCTAAGCTTCCTAACAGCGAACGTGGATTTTGTTGAAAAATCTGTCAGTTGCTCTTCAGTGGAGGTCAGCGGTTGTACAACTGTAAACCTCCTTCTTATAGTATAACTCTATTGTAGGCATGATTAACACTGATGATTTTATTAAAATATCGCATATTTAATCGTGAACAATAGTTGTATCACACGTTTCGGGTAGGTAAACTAAGTGAGTAATAAATGGGTATGGTCGGCGATCGGCTCATTAGCGGGCGACAATGGGTGGCTGCTGGAGCGGAACTTATCTATCAGTGGACTGTGAACTACCCGGGATATCAACACACGTCGACGTCGATGTACTCCGTAGCCGGTACAATACTTCTTAAGGTCGTTCAATAATAGATATCGAGTTCTTTGAGATTAGGTTAGGAAATAATAAGTCCTGATTTTCAGATATAAGATTCTTGACTATATATAGTTGTTTTTCCAATTACAGTCAAACATGATTTCGTAAAAAAATATTCGATTGTTTTTTTTAACTTTGTTCGTTATTTTCATATTTTTCAATAGCTTACTCAAATAGTACATTATTAAACGACACAAGCAAGTTAAAATAGTGTTATTCCACCTTATCTAAATCTCATAAGAAATATTAACGAAACTTCACAAAGTCAGATATAAAATCAAAATTTTTTCATAACTGCTATTCCCGAAGGGAGTTGCATCTCGTTTTCTCACGTGTCCCTTACACAGGGGGTCAAAGCAAATTGCAGATATATTAAAATATAACGAAACTAATTACTCACTAATCGAAATATTTGGGAAAGGCTAAACGAGCCACCGGGACCAGCGCTCATGTCGAACGATATTCGACACGTGTGAGTGACCCGTTTCATTTTATTTTAACATGTCTGAAACTCAATGGAGTCTTCTATATCTAATTCCAGCTGCTTTATTTCACGAGAGCTAGTATGTGTCATTCATTAACCTAGCTGCAGCAGTACGTAACTCTCTCTTGATAAGGTAACACTATATTTTTATTATGCAAAATTATATTAAGCGCAACTACTTAGAGCTATATCAACTTGTTACAACTATCCTAGTATACGAGCTAAGCTTCTAGGAACTTGGTTATTGGTAGTTTTAACTGCGAGGCTGTTAAGCTATAGTTTTAATGAAGTCTAGCGAGGATAGGTAACTACTCTCACAATGCGAAACATGAAAACAGCAATTTTCGTTTGATACTGTAATATTGTGCAATAAATTGCGAGTGAAATAATAAATAAAAACAAAATAGGTAAATGAAAACCAGTCAGGTGCGAGTCCGACTCGCGCACCGAGGGTTCCGTACACAGATGAGCACCCGTTCCGACCCAATTAATTCAGGAAAATCTTAACAACATATATGCTGGTGTAGACATTGAACGCCATGGGTACAGCTCCATCTGTCGGCGAATTTGTATGGTGGTTTTTCAACGATAATTATTTATCGCAAGAACCGAATTCAATTTTTTGGGAGAAAGTACTTTCAGCATAATCACGTAAGAATTTATTAAACAAAAATACATGCAACGTCACCCTTGCCTCAATGACGTCATCAGTCGTACTCATGTCAGCGTCAATGTGCCAGCTGTCCTGGAACCTCCAGGCCTGGCCGTGATGACGCCAAGAGACCCGATGGAATGACGCTCACTCCGTGGTCGATGGGAAGGCCGCTTACCTACCTGGGGAGCCACCTGTGTGGATATCCTGGCACTGTCCCATTTAGCCTCCACGTCCTTGAAGGTAGGCCCACAGATATACAACGACGGTGGCAAACAAGCGTACGGTCCACCTGATTGCTAAGCGGACCCTGCAGCCTATATACCCACAGTACAAGCTTTGTTTAGCTTGGGACTAGGTAGATTAGTGTACGATTATCCACAAATATTCGTTAAATACTGAGTTACCAAAATTTGACCTAACAGTTAGTCTAACAGATCTTTCTAAACCCGGCCTGAAAATACCACTTCAACGTTATTACATCATATGTTTGTTGCGTCGCGGATCTACTCCTTGCTAAAGAAATAAAGTATTTCTAGAACTTGTCAGAATAACAGATAACATGGTCATATCATCAGATTTATTTAATCATACAATTAGAACCGTTAAATTAAATCTACGCTGCACTCACTAATTAAGGTTTGTAAATACTAGTAATCAATTATTTAAATATCCTGAATAACAATGGAATACACCTCTAAGAGCATAGCATATAAGCTGGCCATTGGGAAAAGCCTCGGGGACCGTACATCTTGAATGAAGGCATGAGAAACCTTCGGATTTAAATATTACATTTTTATCTCATACAGTTTTTAAAAAGTGTATAAATATTTAATAACAAAAATATTATAATATATACGAGGGGCGTTCAAAATATTCTCGGTATTGGAATGAAAACAAACAAGTATGAACAGTTTGATATTTTTTATTTTTCAATAGACTCCCCCCCTATGTTAATACACTTAAAAGATCGATCAATTATTTTTTTAATCCCTCATAAAAATATTTTTTATCCTTGGTATAAAAGTGCTCCTCTACTGCCGCCTTCAACGCCTCATCGTCAAAAAATCGATTTCCACGCAGATCCTTTTTGAGATTGGGGAACAAAAAGAAGTCGCTGGGGGCTTAATCCGGACTATACGGTGGATGAGTTATAGTTCCGAACCCACATTCAGCAATAGCTGCCTTGGCAATATGAGCAGTATGGACAGGGGCGTTGTCATGCAGAAGCAGAATACCTTTAGACAACTTTCCTCGCCTTTTTTCTTTTATTGCGTCCCTTAATTGATGTAGAATATTCGCGTAGTACTGTCCCGTGATATTTACACCTTTTTCTTTATAATCGATCAACAATACTCCTTCACAATCCCAAAATATTGTTGCCATGACCTTGCCAGCGGAAGGGACGACCTTGAACTTCTTGGGATGAGCTGAACCCTTAATGTGCCACTGCATGGACTCCTGTTTACTCTCTGGGTCATAATGATGAACCCAGGTTTCATCTCCAGTAACTATCTTTTGCAGCACCTCATCAGGATTTTCACCACACAGGTCAATAAAATCGGAACAGCAAGCTGCACGCATATCTTTTTGAAGTCGAGTCAGCATTCGCGGAACCCATCTTGCACTGACCTTTGACATATTAAGATGGTCATGGATAATGTCATGTACGGTACCAATAGAAAGATTGGTTACTTGAGCTATTGATTTTATCTTCACTCGACCATCTTCCAATATAAGGTTTTCCACCTGATCAATATTTTCTTGTGAAGTAGCTACTACAGGGCGGCCAGGTCTAGGGTCATCTTCAATACTCTCCCTGCCACGTTTGAATTCGCTTGACCACTTTTGAATTGTAGATAAAGAAGGAGCAGACTCACGGTAAACACAATCCATTTCCTCTTTTATGGTTTTTTGGTTTTTACCCTGTTTCGTCAAGAATTTTATTACGGAACGATGTTCTAATTTCGTTAACATTGTTAATTCATTCATTGTGTTCGTGTTTGTTCAGAAATTGCAGAAAAACAAAAGAACATCTCGGTTTGAATTATACTTTTTTTTAATGTCAAAGAATGAACCTTACCAGCCAGTAACAAAACAAATTCAAAAAGAGGTTATAAGATATCAATACCGAGAATATTTTGAACGCCCCTCGTATAATCTACACCATTTCAATTTTTTATTGATATTCTTATGTATACAGTACTTTTATCTCAGGAGCGCGGGTTAGCGATAGTTGTAGTTGTGACACATACGAACACATAGACTATGTCATCTCATAGCTACTACGATAACCCACACATAGACAATGTGCATGTATATCTCAACACACAAATATGGCTCACTCGCGTTCGCGAAAAAAAGTACTGTAACAAGTTTGCGTTCTTACACCACATTTACGCCAGTCCGTAGAGTAATTCTATGTTGCGAAAGGTGGTGTTGTAGATTTCTTATGTTGTGTATGTGGAAAAAATACAATATTTATATATTGCAACAAGACATACTAAGTAGGTACATTGTCCACAAATTCCAATCCGCAACGTAGGTTTCGTCAGGTGTGTGTAAAAACATATATAAAGGCCATCATCAGAAGCACCAAGATGAAATCCGCAACAGCCTTCGTCAAATGAACTTAACATAAAGGACCGCCCCGGATCGTAGATGGCTCAAAAGTTCCCATAATACTGGCGGCGTTGCCGTTGAATGGACGACGAAATCTGTTGAGCCAAGAACGATCCCTCTATTACCAACCGACAAAACAGACATTTCAACCAGTTGGACGGTTAGTACTTATTTTTCCCAATCGACCACCTGGTTTGTAGGTTAATAGTAGAAATTCCCGACCTGCAACCTGGCTGTCAGGTTGATACTTTTTTCTTCCCGACTGACCAACCAAACTGCCAACTAGGTGGTCGGGTAGTATTTTTTTCTTAATCAACCTATTAAGTGGGCAACCAGGTGGACGGTTAGTAAATATTTCGCGACAGGCCAACCAGACACCCCAGCTGGTTGTTCAGTTAGGAAAAAATTCCCGACAGAGCAACTCGTGGCTCAATCTTAGAAAAAAAAAAATGTGTATATTTTTAAATCATATAATGCAGTAAGCTATAAGGCAAAACAAAACTAGATATTCTTATAATAACAAAAAATAGAACCTCTAAATGTACTTTACAACCTTATTTCATTTTGTGCAAAAAGTGACCAACTGAAATTTCTCCATTCAAAAGCTGGTTCTGCGGTTTGAATATATACATATCATTTTTAATGTGGGTTATATTCCGTTTTGTCGGTGATTGGTTGTTTAATATTTGCTTGCTGCAAACAACATAATATGCTGAGTCATTCAGCAAGACATTCAGTAGTTGAATGATATCTACTCGTTTTTTTGACACATTGCTATTTAACTTAAAGTTCCACCCTTCCAAAAAATTAGTGTTATTAGTTATTACCCCGTGTGGTTGCCGGGTAAGAATTGCGCCACCCCATCTCTTCCCGTGGGTTTCGTAGGAGGCGAATAAGGGAAAATCGGAGGGTGGGCAGCAGCATCCTTCGATCATTACCACCATCAAACTGCGGTCGCCAACCCGCTTGCCAAGCGTGGCGACTATGGCAAATCCCCCCCAAGGGATTGGGGGAGGCCTATGTTCAGCAGTGGACGTTTTTCGGCTGAAATGATGATGATGAAAAAATTAGTAGTGCGATGACGTTGCCAAAGACGGACCAAATTTTTATGAAGTTCTCACTCCGAAGCCAAAACTTTTCAAAATATTTAAATAACTTTGGCACTCTTTCTGTATCTTGGAGGTCGAGGGTAACTTTTTTTATATAGTTCCAACCTTCTTTTATTTTATCGAAGAGAGAGGCTAGAGTAATACATTAAAATATTGTGCCAGAATTGTTTAAGTTTGTATATATTTTGAAACATATAAAGTTTGTACATTTTCACTACGTACTAACTACTACTGTTTACGGTTAAATATCTAATGCGATTGATATGTATTGCAGGCAAATCAATACTGAAGTAGGTAGTAAATAAGATATCAGTTATTGTCTGTAACTTTACTTCTGTATACCTACCAGTATTGGTTATCAGCTAGATTTTAGTATGAAGACTTGGGTGACCTGTCGGGAAATATTTCCTAACTGAACAACCAGCTGGGGTGTCTGGTAATCTGGTTGGCCTGTCGGGAAATATTGCCTAACTGAACAACCAGCTGGGATGTCTGGTTGGTATATGAGGAAAAAAGTACTAACTGACCACCTGGTTGCGAGCTTAATTGGATGATTAGGAAAAAAGTACTAACCGACCATCTAGTTGGCAGTTTGGATGGTTAGTTGGGAAGAAAAAAGTATCAACCTGACAGCCAGGTTGCAGGTCGGGAATATCTACTATTAACCTACAAACCAGGTGGTCGATTGGGAAAAATAAGTACTAACCGTCCAACTGGTTGAAATGTCTGGTTTATCGGTTGGTAATAGAGGGAACGATCTAGACAACTCCTCTCCCGCTGCCGTCGACCCAAATCCCTTACAAAGTCCCTGGGCTCCGCGCCCCATGGTAGTGCTGGAGAACATGTGTATAACACCTTAAGTAATTGAATGTATTACGGCCTTTACATTGTATAGTCTATGAGTGAAAGTATATAAATAGACAAACGTTAAAATAAACAGTTCGGCAAAATATTTGAAAGTGTTTATTTGTGCGTACTCCCTCAGCATAGGCTCCTATAAAACTACTTCATCCTCATAATCATCAGGAGAAACTCCTACAGGTAGTGCTGTCTCAACCCGCCACTGGCACGAAGCCGTAGATTCGTACTAAGGCAGAGTACTTTACAGCACGTTTTGCGTGGGCCGACGACTCTGAAGCCGACCCCGCGGATCTGATCTGATATTCCATTATCGAGTGTTGGGTGTTTATTACGAAATATGCCTAATTTAACTTAGTTCGAGTTTAAATGCCGCATCTGTCTTTATTTGTCTCTAGTAATATAGGTATCGCGTTGATACGAACACCTCAACTAATTATTAATATCGTGGAATTCCCGGAACACAACCGGTTCCAACTATGAACAAAGTTCATAATAAGGTCCAGATTTGCCACCCTTCGGATCAACGAAGAGCAAGAACCGAATAATTAAAATGGTCACAGATCAATTACTATTTCAGTATACGTATTTTAATAGAAATTTTGATATACTGAAATATGGGATTAATATTCGTAGCCTTCATAATTACGCCCTCGTCCCTAAATTGCCTCCTTATTTATAAAAATTAACAAACCTCTGCCAACTAAAACGTGTTTTGTCACTTTCTCACAAACACAAAAATGTCCAAGTGACAGATAATACAGGCCTCTATAGTATAATGAAGCAAGTAGTAAGCGGGTGATATAATTCGTCACTGTTCTGGGCAAGGTCTGAATTTGTGAAGGCTGGCAGAATTGTAACAATACCCACTTAAGGTAATCGTCTAAAAGTTTGACACCTTAATACGAGTACACAATACCTTTTAACGACATAAGCGAGTGTCAAGTATTTTGTCGGTGTTGAACACCGGGACGTTTACCTTATATTCTCATAAGATAAGTCAGTTCACGCTCTACAACTTTATGTTGAGATATGTAATTACTAACTTTTGCCCACGACTTCGTCTTTGTAAACTTCCACTCCCTTCGAGGGATGATTTTTGGATCCAGGCTATAAACTCGTTGTATACCAACATCATAATCTGTTCAGCAGTTTTTGCCTGCTTCAGTAACAAACATCCATACATCTACACATCCAAACATCTAAACTTTCGCATTTATAATATTAGTAGACTTAGTAAGATATTAGAAAAGCAAATCTATGAAGCTCATACGTACTTAATTTTTTTAATGCAAGATGCCTACAGTTAATAATAAAAATATATATCGAATTATTCCACTTATAAATATGTGCCGTAGAGCTATGCGATATATTTAATTATGAGTGAGTTAATTGTATGCACCTATATTTTAGCACTTCACTGTAATTTACCTTTTCTGGACTCATGTTGTTGTCCCGTCTGCGCAAATCGTAGCACTTATTTATTATCTTTGCCCAACTCCGAAAACGCCGTTTGAATGATGGCGACAACAGAAATGGGATTTAATTATTATTAATTACACGCCCTAAGCGCAAAGTAATAAAGATTATAAATGTTTAACTATGTTAATCGATTCCCGGGAGCTTTTACTTTGTTTTTGCGTACAGATTTAAAGTACCTTTAAATTAACAAAATTGTTTGATTTTGGTAGCGAATACGCTACCAAAATCAAACAAGTTTGGTAGCGAATACGCGCAGTTATTTTTAAAAATATCTATCAAGGCTCGGATTTACAACAATCCTTTTGTTTATTCGTATTTTTAGAGTTCTTTACCTCAAACACTTTGTTGTCCGTCTGTTTGTTTGTCTGTCTGTCACGACCCTTTATCTCGGGAACGCGTAGAGATATAGAGTTGAAATTAAAACCTTAGACTCAGATCTACAGTCCCTTGAAGCTTTGAGAAAAGCAAACTTCTAAGTTAACGTAATAAATATATATATATAAAACGTATATTCGACACTCAAGAGAATCAATATTTATAGGGTACTTCCCGTTGACCTGGAACTATGTTTGGCAAGTATTATCGCCATATACTTACAAGTACAGGGAAAATTATGCATTTGTAATGAAATCATACAAAATATCCTACTTAATATTATACATACGAAAGTTAAGATGTTTGGATTTTTGGATGTTTGTTACTCAATTACGCAAAAACGGCTGAACTGCTTATGATACATATGCATACATAGAGTTTTTAGCCTCGATTAACATGTAGGATATACTTTTTATACCTCAAATTGATGATTTCGGGGGTGGGAGTTGAATCTATGAACCAGACCAGTCATGAACATATTTTTATTTTTATTTTATTTTTTTAAGTATATATATCTATTAAATATATCGTCGTCTAGTATCCATAACACAAGCCTTCTTGAGCTTACTGTGGGGCTAGTTCGATTTGTGTAAGATTGTCCTCTAATATTTATTTATTTTATTATTTATTTATTACAATGCCTGATGACGTACGGAAAATTTGTCTCAGATGAACCAGTATAAGGCTGACTTCCGACTATGCACGTATTTGTCATGAATCTCAGGGTGAAGATATAATAAGGACTTATGGTGAGGCGACTCTATAGACAGTTGTCAATAACACGATATTTGATAACGTCATGCATTGGCATTGATGTCTCATTTTATACCGATGACATTAGGTGAAGTTGAAGCTAATGAACATACATAATTTTATACAATTTACTACCCTCTAAAGCGCATGCGTTATAAATATAAGCCAAAACTTGCTGACCCATCGAGCCGTAATAATTTTAATGTTTAAATAAAATAGGAGATTAAATAGATTGCGCTTTGATATCTGCCTACCCTAGTTGTTAAGAACCGGGGTCAAGTAAAATGTATGGAGTTGTTAGAGTGCTTTGTTTAAAGTCACAGCAATGACTTGTGAAGTTGTGAGTACTACTATTACTGAAATTATTAAGTGTTTAATTTAATCACCTTTGCATGTATGTTTGTTTTGTAAACTCGGTTCATGCGCTAAAGAATTACTACGTTATTCAGGCGCTCAAATTATATACATATATATATAATTTGCTCTACCGAATGTGATTTGTGTTTTACGATACCTAAGTTATCTTTCCAGTAAAATGCTACTACCGCACATTAGGTACCGACGGCGGCATGATGATTTAAATATACTTACGGTTGGTTTTACGTTAGCTGTTAGTTAATAAGACATTTTGCTATTTTTGCTTTGTTTACATATAATAAACAAATTATATTATTATTTATTTTATTATTATTTTGTTTATCTATAAATGTACTCCTGTATTAGTGGTGCAATAAAGAATATTATTATTATTATTAATAATAATCCGTCACACAACTTGTCGTTCTTCTCGTTGTTGTTATGTTGTTTTGTTGTTCTTGACAAAGTAATAATTAAGTAGTTTTAAGTCTCTTCATATTTCTTTATTGTACTAGCTTTTGCCCGCGACCGTGTCCGCGTAGAACTCTTTCATCGCGTTATAATTTTATTGCTATTCTTTTATATCAGGCGCTTACCTAGTTATCACTCTTCCATACAAACATCCACCCCCTTAAGGGATAACTACCTTGATAAAAAGTATCCTGTCCTTCCCCGGGACTCAAACTACCTCCATGCCAAATTCATCTCAATCGGTTCAGTGGTTTAAGCGTGAAGAGGTAACAGACAGATAGACGGACGGATAGACAGACACACTTTCGCATTTATAATATTAGTATGGATTTGTAAATAATATATATAATTTTCGGGAATCCATCATTTTACCGAAAATCGTTACATCGATTATCGTTTCCTATAACACTATTCGCAGAATTTTATTATCACTTAGGAATCATTTATCAAACTTCGTTAGATCGCTCAAACATTTGCTCGAATTACCTTTTACACAAGAAACAACTCATCGAATTTTAATTCAGTATTTTATTCGTTCATCGACGTAGTCGTTCATCGAATGGCCTTTAGTATAATTTTGGTTTAACGAAGGTTTCAGTTCCCAAAATTCTTATTACCTAGAACATCATTTCACCACTGTTTACTATTCTTGATAATACGTCTAAAATTAAAATTTTCCCAGATTCTTGGTGTACTGTGTAAAAGTACTCAAAAACAAAAATACCCAAAACCTAAAATGTACAAAAGACCTGTTAGGGTAAAACCGACTTTAATGCGGATAGGTCGAGGTTATTTTTTTTTAGTAAGCCCAGAAAGACCAGTTAGGGCAAAACCGACTGTAATGCGGATAGGTTAGAAGATTAAGACGGGAGCTTTGCTCCCGTCTTAATCTTCGAGGTTGTTTTTTTTATATAAGCCCAGAAAGATTATGCGCCTTGAAAAATCATGCTTGCTTGGTTGTTCGATGAAACGTTACTGCAATGAAATATTGTTTGTGGAAAGAATACTATATGGAACGTACTATCTGTGAATCAAGTTTCGTTAAATTAATACTATGAATAACGAATATTTCTATGAAAGGTAAATTCGATGTACCGTTACACTACGACTAGAGACGGATTCGAAACGATTAACTATGAAAAGTGGTTCGATTATATAAAATACAATGAATGAATGATTATGTGATTAGAACAAAAAACCTAATGATATTCGTTGAACAGTTTTCGGTGAAATGAAAATCGATGTAAGATATTTCGATAAAATAATAGACACCCATAATTTTCCTACATAAATATATCGGACTTTTCAGAAAGTGATACAATATAAAACAGGGCCTTGTAAGAGTATCAAGGCTACTTACATGATGGACAACCACCCCACATATACCGTACATTAAAGAAGAAGTCATGATTTTGCCTCAAGTTTCAAACTATTCATGTTTGTAAATTATACATGACAACTTTAATGATAGACGATTAGACACAAACAATACTAATTGAAAAACTGGTAGTATTTTTAAGACTCCGTTGCACAGCCTATGGTTTCGTAATCATTGTTAAGAAAATTTTTAAATTAACTAATAGTAGAAGAGCCGACGACACTGAACCTAGTTCGATAAGACTCCCAGATGAGATATATATTATAAGATGCGTCATTCCTGGGGGAACACGAAACGGCTATGCTGCCATGCAAAAAACCTGGTGGCCATAATAAAAAATAAAAAAAAAAAAAACCGGTTTCTAGTACGATAAGTCTCCCAGGTTTCGTTTGTTCCTCGATACAGGGGAGGGGTAGGACTATACGATAATGCAGTGCTGCAAGCCCCCCTGACTGGCCTTGTCAGTGGCAACAGCATGATAAGTGACGCCAATATTGAGGTTTCTAGTATGATCGGTCTCCTAAAAAAACCAAGGCTCATCTGAAAGATCATAAATTTCTGTGTAAGAAAAACCACTGCTGCCTTTTCCTAATAGTGGAGAAGGTGGTGCTGCAGCGATTGAAGGAGCTCAGTACACTGAACCTAATTCGATAAGACTCCCAGATGATATGTATATTATAAGATGCGTCATTCCTGGGGGAACACGAAACGGCTATGCTGCCATGCAAAAACCGTGGTGGCCATAGTAAAAAAAAAAATTCAAAAAAAAAAATCCGGTTTCTAGTACGATAAGTCTCCCAGGTTTCGTTTGTTTCTCGATACAGGGGAGGGGTAGGACTATACGATAATGCAGTGCTGCAAGCCCCCCTGACTGGCCTTGTCAGTGGCAGCAGCATGATAAGTGACGCCAATATTGATTTATCTAATATGATCGGTCTCCTAAAAAAACCAAGGCTCATCTGAAAGATCATCAATTTCTGTGTAAGAAAAACCACTGCTGCCTTTTCCGAATAGTGGAGAAGGTGGTTGCTGCTGTGATTGAAGATCACCTTCAGCGCAGCTGGATTCGGTTTTTCAATTCAGTTTTGTCAGCAATCACCCGGTTCCTTTCGATTTGTACTGATTTAATATGCGTGCCACGTACACTTAAGAATAATTTTGCTTGTCGTTGATTGCATAAACAAATGATTTTGAAAAGTTATTCTCCATTATACTGAAATAAGAGCTCCATAGAGAATCCACAAAACACTTTTTATACACTAGCTGAATAATTGATAAAATGTACCTACATCAACCTTGTGTGATTTGAAGATGAGATAAAAGCGGTAACTCAAAATGAAGCTTTTTAAATAAAAATCAAGTACACCTATTCAGTTTCCATTTGTGTTAGTTAGCTGTAAAATATAACTGTATTTCCATTATATCGAAATAAGCTCTATAAAAAACCCAGGAAAAACTTCTATACAGTAGTTGAATAACTGATTCATTTTGATTAACCGCTTTTATCTCGCCTTCAAATCACATAAGGTTGTACATTTTATCAATTACTCAGCTAGTGTATAAAAAGTATTTTCTGGATTCTCTATAGAGTCTATTTCGATATAATGGAAATACAGTTATATTTTACAGCTAACTAACACAGATGGAAACTGAATAGGTGTACTTGATTTTTATTTAAAAAGCTTCATTTTGAGTTACCGCTTTTATCTCATCTTCAAATCACACAAGGTTGATGTACATTTTATCAATTATTCAGCTAGTGTATAAAAAGTGTTTTGTGGATTCTCTATGGAGCTCTTATTTCGGTATAATGGAGAATAACTTTTCAAAATCATTTGTTTATGCAATCAACGACAAGCAAAATTATTCTTAAGTGTACGAGTACGTCGCACGCGTATTAAATCAGTACAAATCGAAAGGAGCCGGGTGATTGCTGACAAAACTGAATTGAAAAACCGAATCCAGCTGCGCTGAAGGCGATCTTCAATCACAGCAGCAACCACCTTCTCCACTATTGGGAAAAGGCAGCAGTGGTTTTTCTTATACATAAATTGATGATCTTTCAGATGAGCCTTGGTTTTTTTAGGAGACCGATCATACTAGAAACCTCAATATTGGCGTCACTTATCATGCTGCTGCCACTGACAAGGCCAGTCAGGGGGGCTTGCAGCACTGCATTATCGTATAGTCCTACCCCTCCCCTGTATCGAGGAACAAACGAAACCTGGGAGACTTATCGTACTAGAAACCGGTTTTTTTTTTTTTGAAAATTTTTTTTTACTATGGCCACCAGGTTTTTTGCATGGCAGCATAGCCGTTTCGTGTTCCCCCAGGAATGACGCATCTTATAATATACATATCATCTGGGAGTCTTATCGAATTAGGTTCAGTGTACTGAGCTCCTTCAATCGCTGCAGCACCACCTTCTCCACTATTAGGAAAAGGCAGCAGTGGTTTTTCTTACACAGAAATTGATGATCTTTCAGATGAGCCTTGGTTTTTTTCGGAGACCGATCATACTAGAAACCTCAATATTGGCGTCACTTATCATGCTGTTGCCACTGACAAGGCCAGTCAGGGGGGCTTGCAGCACTGCATTATCGTATAGTCCTACCCCTCCCCTGTATCGAGGAACAAACGAAACCTGGGAGACTTATCGTACTAGAAACCGGTTTTTTTTTTTTTAATTTTTTATTATGGCCACCAGGTTTTTTGCATGGCAGCATAGCCGTTTCGTGTTCCCCCAGGAATGACGCATCTTATAATATATATCTCATCTGGGAGTCTTATCGAACTAGGTTCAGTGTCGTCGGCTCTTCTACTATTAGTTTACTACCGTTATTTCGGTCTAAGCTTTATAAAACCGGAATGAAATAAAGAGTACCGTATATTAAATTAATAGGCAATTGCTCCGATAACAGCTATTGGATACAAAGGATAGTGTTATTACAGTCTCCTATGATTCAAACAAAATATTAGTTAACTTAGCGGGCGAAGGAGCGCGGCAACTTGTAATTACGGAGCTAGTTTCAGTGATAAATGCCTCCTAACCAATGGGACACTAATTTACTGACAAGTTGTTTTGACATAAATTGTTAATGTTGAAGCAGACGGCGCGGTGGCACCCGCGTGGCATAGTTTAGAGCGTGCCTCGGGAGGAATGCGAGTAAGCCCCCACCTTTTGTGAGCTGAGCCTTTTCTCCCCGACTTATGCCGCACGAGCCTTTGTAATCCCCGCTTGCACCCTACGCAGATTAACCATGCGGCCGCCTACAACTGATAAAACATTACACATATTACAATGAAAATATATCCCAAGTTAGTATAATAATACCCAAAAGCATCATTTGCTTATGCCGGTCAGGGCAGAAATTTGTGTGATGAGCATGAATATTTGTTTCTGAGTCTTGGATGTTTTCTATGTAGTTTATATCTATTAAATAAACACAAGCCTTATTAAGCTGGAGCTAGTTCGATTTGTAATAAGATTTTGCCCCTAAAAAGTATATATTTATGTATTTATTTATCTATCTTGGTAACAGCGATTACACCTGGATTGCTCATAACTTTGACATTTATGTATTTATTTATCTATCTTGGTAGCAGCGATTATACGTATATCTGGATTACTCATAACATGGTCATTTATATATTCATTTATCTATTTTGGTAACAGCGATTACATCTAGATTACTCGTAACATGGCTAAAGTAAATGTTAATAATTAAGATAAATGTTCCAATGCCAGACACCGTACCTATAGTTGACATCTTCACCCTAAAGTTATAGCAATAAGGGTGAACAACAGGGTGTACATTATTGAAATTAATGCACAGATTCAGATCAACGAAACACTTCTTTGGCTTCAACGACGAGGCAGCCTTACCCAACGCAGAACCGAAGTAATTACATTTGCTCATTATTAACTATAGCTTTGTATTAAATCATCCTAAATTAAGGAGTCAAACATAGAACGTTTAACTTATGTAACTGACGCTGATAGTGTGTTATCTAATGTTTAGCTTAGCGACCTTAGGTTCTGTCACAATTTTATATTGTGAATGATTTAAGGTGCATTGGGATAACTTCGACAATGGGACAATTTTGAAAATGGCAAATTCTACTAAACTAGAAGCACTTACTACTGTAGCAGCATCTCACGACACTATCATTCTCCTAGCGTTTTTCCGGGTTGTGCCTTAAGGTGTCCTGGATCCTCTTTGACACCTAGTCTCAAGATTTGGCGTAGGTACTAGTTTTACGAAAGCCACTAACATCTGACCTTCAACCCGGAGGGAAAACTAGAACTTTTGTTAATGATGTGTCTAAAAAAGTTTAAATTTTAAGGTATAAATAAAGATGGCGTGAACAGTACGACCAATATTCGGTGTTTACGGACGTACTTCGTTTCCTTCTAGCAAAAACAGTGTGGTTTGTGTGAGTGTAAAACACGTAGGTCTCTAATTAGAGCAGAGGCCAGTAGGGTGATTACGTGAAGTTTCAAAAGTCAGTCAGGTAGATCTAACTGTCATTTACCTATTGTATGGGAAAATGACAACTAGATCAACCAAACGAACATTCGAAACGTGTTTGTTCCGGAATACTGTGTCGTACAGAATGCACCACTTTTTCGTCTCAATTTAGTATTTGACAAATGTTAAAATTTATAACATGGTGTAGCAATATGGATAGGAAAGCATAAAATTATCACAATAAATAGAAAATTAGACATTTTATTAAATCATAAAAAGGTATGGGTACTACAAATGTAAATTGAAAGTTAGCAATAGAATTCTCATGTTTCTTTAAAAAAGGAATTGTATGGCAACTATGTCCATAAACATAATACCCATTGCATATTTCACTGTCAATCAGTATGGACTATGGCGCGTTTTCAGTGCTCGTCAGCTGTGCAGTACTTTTCCCCTCGTTTTCGTCGTTTGTGTTGCTCTAATTGTAGTTGGTCCCATACGAACATATTTAATCATCTCTAAAAACTGGTTCGAATGGCACCATAAAAATTACAAATAGGAAAAGTAGGTTATCTTAGATGCTAATGTATCGAAAATAACGAACGCAATATTTGTAAACATATTTTATTAAACATTTTTTTTGTAAAATAGATTAATTAAAACTGACATTTACAACAAACGACTATAAAATTCTTTTGTATTCTCCTTCTAACACTAATTACTTTAATAGGTCCTGTTTAATATATTAATTGGAATTGATTGCTGGTTCAAAATTAAACTGAATTCATTGACAATCGCGCAGAGGTGAGACACAGTTACATCCAAACAATAACAATGTTGAACACGAACTTATTGTATAATACGAAGATGGATGAGCGATTCTACCAGTAAATCTTAATTGGGGTCCATCAGAAACTTACGTCTCACATTCAAATTAAATGTGTTTTTCGCTCTTTCTAAATATATTAATATAGAAAGGAATGCCATACGTATGTCTCCAATCGGCGTGTTTCGCTCATATCACCAACCTTCCCCACCTGCGGAAAAATAGTAATGCTTGTTGTATTACTAAATCTAATCATACTGGTGGTCTAACAATATTCAGCGAGCGGTAATATTTCTGATGGAAACTTGGTGATATGCGGAACTGACATTTAGGTATTCGAAGTAATTTCATCACTGCGTTCGTTTAATAACAAACGAAAATTAGATCATTATCTGCCACGCACATGAAAACAAGTGAAAATCGGAAATAAGCGCAGCCTTGGAGCCGCTCGAATCAACTTTGGTAGATTATTATCGCTTTTCAAAGGTTAATTTGTGATGTCAACAAAGTTTTATTACGTACATTCAGCGTATGTAGAATCGCTCGGATGCGATACGCATTTCAGTTATTTTACAGACACATATAATTGCTCTCATATTTAACGTAACTACTATTTACCTACTAGTAACACAAGCCTAACTCGCACATCGTGCATGCGGCCTGGCGACATATAAAGTGCTGCAGGCGCCGCTACGATATTGTACAATTTCCATCCATTAGAACCTAACGACAAACAATTAACGACAAAATAGTTTTAAATACATAATTATATAGACTTCTGTAAGTAAACGTAGCTTTACGGTGGCCTAGTTTATCAGCATACAATTGCTATTTATTTTTGACAGAAACAAGAAAAGGGAATTTAACTAATAACTACACGGTTACTCGATCACAAAATCTGTGCACCTAGCGGCATGACGTCATATCAGCGCTCTGGTATGTGTAATACGGCCGTCGCATCCCGGGGAGATGCGCAGATACCGTGACCGGGTGTAGAATCAGGACCCGCTGTCGTCCGGCGAAAGAAACAAAACAATGACATTGTTTCGTTATGTGCCCGGAGATCTCCGGGCCCGGAAGATGACGGCTTATACTACCTACGTTGAATGTAAATAGCGAGACGCTCGTAAGCACACTCACGCTGAAGAACTCCTGAAGGGTTCGAAACATGCCGCCCGACTCGTCATTTACCATTTCCTGGGATCCCAGGGCTCATTACAAAATAATGCTATTGTTTATTTTTTTTCGCCGGCAGCCAACGGCTTAATAGAGATGTTGAAACCAAATAAGAAAATAAATATGTTCGAATTTTCTCGAAAAGGGATCAAATTCTTAATCGAATGGGGAAAAAGTAAGTCTTCAAAGTTTTAAGAGGGGGCTTAGTCTGTCCCATTTCCACAAAACGCACCTTTGTATTGGACCGATCGTCATTTACTATGGCGCTCGTGGGTAATGACGTCATTGATCTGTCGCACTTTCTCCCTCTAACCAGCAACATTAAATCGGTTGTAGCTTCGTTATTTTTTAAGATAATTGAATAGGAATTTCACCATTTGGCTTTTTTTTTTGCCTTGTTTCTTTGGGACTAGTCTTATGGAGAAGTCAAATTTTAAGTCAACACCCCTATTGTGAGTTTTACGTTTAACCTATTGGCAAATTCTAAACATTGCTTGCGATAATTCAAATATAATAGAAGAGGATGTGTCATGAATAGCGACAAAAGTGTCCATACAAGTAGGTACGCTGTTTGAGCTAGTAGGTATTATACCTATTACACACCACTCTCAACCTTATTATAGGAGCTACAAGGGGGGTTGGTCTCGCATTTGACAGATGGGGACATATTCCCACTTTCATGTCTCTGTTTATCAAAATCAGATACTTTGATAGTTAGGATGCCACCTATTCTGTTAAATATCGCAAAATAACCTTAAATGAACCCAATAATCTGAAATGGTTAAATAAATCAATCAAATCAACGTCATAAACATTTAAATTTATTATATGCGCAATGAGCCCAATGTTTATTATGTTCCTAAATATTATATAAAACAACTTCGTAACACGGACTTGAAACCTTATCTTCTTGATAACAACGTTCTTGCCTATTTGATCCAAATACTGCTACTCCAGATGTCGATAAGAGTACGAGGAAAGGCTTTTGGCAGTAATTTATGAAGGCTTTCTACTTCGCCTACATATTTAGGAGAAGGATGAATTCGTGCGAGCCGTCTCTTTTTGGATCTCAACTACAAATAAGTAGTTAAAGCTTTGCAAGCAGGATCGTGACAGCGGAAACTATAGTTTATTTATTGTAGTTTTAGGTTACATAGATTTTTAATGCCACTCACCTATGCCGTTTTTAAATTGCTGTTGTTGGTGAAATGTGCGGTTTTATTTTTAACAATGTTGCCATCTATTGTACCACATTTTATACACAATAAAGATATTTGTATTGGTATAGGCAGGTAGAGTAATAAAGGGGTAGCATATTTCATCACAGTTTGAGTATGGAGAGCATTTTAGTCTGAATATCGACCCCATGTGTGTCTAACGTCTTATCCTGCGATGAAATGTCTGGCCGGCCCCTAGTAATATATTTTTCACATAGAGCTACAATATTCAGTAAAATTCTAAAACATCATCAACCATATTTATCGAATCCGAACTACATAATTATAAAAGAAGAAGTAATACCAAGCAAATTTTTTTGTGCGAATTTGATGATATAATCCTAATAACACATTAATTGTAATCTTGTTGATATCGGAAACTTAAATTTTACTCTTAATTATTGTGATACTGACCTGATATCTTAACTTAATGATGTTGCACGCCTGTTATTGAGATACAGAGAGGACTTGTGTCATCTAACTTTATGTTCTTATAAATATTTTAGCTTACTATCTTGTTTGTGTGTGAAATAAATAAATAATTTAGCCTCAAATTACATAACATACAATTAAAATATTTTTTTACATTATAGTTTTCGTCCACAGCCCAGATCAGGAGTTGATTTTAAAATCGATTTCAGAGACAGAAAAACTGCACGATTGCAGCTTAGATTCCTGAATTACATTCCTACTCGTACCATGCATCCGCGCATTGAGTTTTCATGCATACCTAGTACTTTACGAACCTTTGACGAGAAACACGGAATGATTATGTTGCGAAATTGTTAATTATTAATAAAAAATATATTTGGCTTCCAAAAAATTTAGGTACACTCATGCTTTTGCATATATGCATATCAAACATAACATACACGTTCTTCATTCTTCAAACGAAATCAAAAGCGTGTTTAGATACATTGTTGAGTACTAAAAATTTCCCACAAACTAATGTTGTTTCTGGTAGTAGGTAAGTGTTTTCAATAGTTTCATGTAAAGCGTCTAAGACTAAGACACATAGACGGCTTTGCGAGTGATTTGAAGTTGAACATGAACACGGAGCATGCAGTTGGAAACGCGAAGTTCGCTCAAGAGGGTGTGGTGAGAGTGCTTTGCGCTCATTATGAGGCGGCCGCACGGTCGAAACACGACCGTGCATCCCTCATTTATACACCAAAGAAGATTTAACCTTCAAAATTGTTATTATTTTAGATTTAAAAGTATAGTGATTGCGAACTGAAACGTATTAATTTTTTTCTCCTAGCAACGTTATTAAACTGTATTACTACATTACTAAAGGCCATAGTCCTCATATTGATTTACATCAATTAAGGTTGACAGTTTTGGGTTCCGCCAAGGGATTCAAGCCATAATAATGGAATAATATAAAATAGATTACGTTCGTTAAGTGCGATAAATAGAATCAACCATTTAAAGTATGTAGGTCACATTTTGTGATAGATTCGAGGACTAAAATCATTTCGAAATAGCAGATTTAAGTCTGTTTTATAGAAGAAAAAAATGTCCTGAGAAATAATATCCCAAGGGAACATTTTGCTTGGGATATCCAAAACAGTCATAAATAACTAGTAGGTACAGCACATATGAATCTGAAAATCTGAAGTTAACTCATACTTCACGTGTTCATAATATGTGTGGAAACTCGAACAAATGTTCGTTTGTGCAATGCCTGCATGAAATGAAATAGTTTCTACTTCTCGTATATTTTATTGAAAATCCCAGCGCATGGTCGTATAATTTCAATAATAATAGGTACAATTTTGTAAGATCCAGATACTGGTATGACACAATACCAATATAATAGGTACACAGACTATGTTGCATGGGCGCATTCATCAAGTTGGGTTGAATTGCGATGGAACCACTGGGCCGTGCACTCTGATTCTGCTACATTCAGGAACGTGCGTTCTCATGTTGGTTTTGAATCAACTTAGGTGCGCTTGTTTTTTTGTCTAAATACGAGTATTACAGTAAAGTGGAAATGAAAAGAGGTAAGGTAATTAGAGATTCTTGTATTATGACTGGTCATCAAACATTGGTTTATTTCAGTAAGTTGCAATTATTTTACTGATTTGTGTTATATTTTACAATTCATTCAAGATTTGATGTCCAAATCATTTAATTTTAACTTTCGTGAATAAAGGCGGTCATAGTCCAAAAAATGTTAGGTTTCTACTGTAAATTTCGGTGCTTTCGCTCTTTGTAACTATACTGATAATTTCTGAGCAAATTGCATTTTTTTAATTAACCCACTTTACTGTTAATTCATCCCGCCCCTCGTTGCACATTAGTTAATTATCTACAACATCTACATCGTAGTATCCTTATAAAAGCTCTTACGTTTAACAGCTTAAGAACAGTGTTGAAAGCTCGTTCCTACTAAATCCATAGTATGACCAGTATTAAAGTAATTTATTATAATTACTCACTATTCTAATACATTAATTATAACAGCTAATGGGGATATCGATTGAAAGTATAAAATATACCTATCAAAGCAGTTCTTAACTCTTTCTTATTATTAAGAACTTTAAAATGCCTGAAGATTTTTCGGTCGAGACTTTGATATCATTTTAGCCGACTCAGCCGACTTTACCTTTTCCTTTTAGTTCACAGTTACATATAAAAATCATAAATCAACAAAATACATAACAGTTTACATAATAGTTACCGATTCTGACAAAAACTTTTAGGATTGGGCTTTTATTAAATTCAGTGCACTAACGAGCGAAACCGAAAGTTTCAACATTTCCTGACAAATCAAAAGTGAACAACCGTCTGGCTAGCGATAATGTATGTACGTAATCCGTGTGGGATCGGCAAAACACATTTTTCGGATGGACGGGAGGTTTGTTAAGTACGCTGCTAAAGGTAAAATTGCATTAAAAATCGAAGTCTCCTTACAAAATGTATTTCAAATCCCCATTAACTGTACTTTGAGCTTTTATTGCGTAGCTCAAGTAGTGTAGGGACACATTTTGTTTACTACTTGAGTTACACAATTACTTAACATCATTCATTATTCGAATATGAACAATTATTGAGCTGGACTGGTGCTGTGATGAAGAATCAGGTGTTTATGATTGGCATAGTTAAAAAACAGTATTTTTTAATATAATTATTATAGCCATCCCCTATTTAACGACAGGGTACTTATACTGTGTAATAATATTAAAATATTTATAAATATACATACATATCCTGAGTGTTACGACTTTCATTTACATTTATAATATTTATAATACTTAATAAATATTTGTCGTAGTTAGGGATCGTCACATTTTCTGTTTGCCGAAAATAAGTAAAGCCAAAGAAAGAAATTTAATCTGTTGTAAAGTTTTATAATTACAGTAATTGATCCCATTGATCTTCTTAGCGCTTGCCTCTCTGTTATCGTCTCTGCAGACAACCAGCCGGCAGCCCACCAGGCCGATAATCGATACGCATGTGTCCCAAAAACACTGCGGAACAAGCAGGAACATTTGACGAGGGTGAATTTGTTCATTTAACTCATCGTCACTCTCCCAAAAACACAATAAAGATTCTAACAGGTTTTGTTTACATTTCTGACACATCACACCTTTATTTATTTTCCAATATATACCTGTTTTGTTTTGAATTAAATTTCTTCCGGTGGCTTACACGCTTTATGCTACCGTAGATTATTGACATTGTCTTTTATATCCTATCCTGATACAATCAACAAACAACATTGCATTCTTTACTAATTTATTCACAATTTCACATTATCTACCTACATCTTCCGTCACTTTCAATTCACGAACAAGTAACTAACGATTATATTAAGTAACATATAACTCTCTCTGTTCACATACGTGTCACAGCTCGGCGCATTGGTTGTCACTGGCAGTTTTGTGCGTTCACAATTCGTTATTTCGACATTAGAATATACGCAGGTCTGGAGCAGGCCGAAGCGGAGACCGTAGACTCGGGAATTCGGGACTCACGTGGGGCCCGCTAGGCTTTGGCTCACCGAAGCACTACTATTTTCTCTAAAGGTCGGCGGGCTAACCAGGCCGACGAGGGCCTCAGCGTTGGCCTCGGGGATGTCAGAGTCGGAGTCGGGCTGGTCGGGCTCTGGTTCCTCGGGAGGAGCGGCGGCGGGCCGCACGTTGTCCAGCCGCGGCTTCGGCGAGTAGCGCGGCGTCAGCGCAATGCCCCCGACAACTGGGTGCGATTTCCAGGCGGGAGCTGGAGGACGTCGTGCATCATACGCTCGTTCTCCTGGCGTACTGCGAACAACAAGATAAGAGGCTTAACCATTGTCTCGGCTAGGGCATGAGGGGCAGGAGTTTGCTGGGAGCCACACTTCAGAGAGGCTGGGGAACATATCATGGACACGTTCACAGGCGGGTGTCTACACAGGTCCTAATTTTGGCGAAGGTCCTAAGGTTAGGTGGGTTTACCTCATGCCCGGAATTATTTTTGGAAACTTTCTATCACATCAGGAACAAATACTATCTTTGAAGGGGAGCTATTCTTGGGGTGGGAGATGGGTGCGTACTAGTTACGCATTAACATGTGACTGGGCCGAGATAAGGGTACTCGTACTAATAATTAATTTGTCAGTATTGTTGTGTTAGTGGCATTGGAGCATGAAAATTAGAACTGTAGTAAATACAATTAAGTTAGTTTTGTAAACACAGGTTATCGTAACACGGTGAAGGTTTGTAGACATATTAATGAAAATTCAAGTTCATTAAAGAAACACAATTCTATAAGTTAACAATGTAATCTAATAAGATATATTTCTAGGTATATACATGAGAACGTTCAAATATCAACCGTAATTACTTTTCCATTGACCACAAAAAATGTACCTCTTACTAAACCAAAAGACATCTCTCGTTACCATTCCCAGAGCTTTGGCACCTAAATCGACATTAACGTGTCCTAAACAAATAAAGTGAAATGAGCAGGACCGCAGCTTGGTCAGGGATAACGTCATTAGAACTTTACAAGAGACGCTTGAACGAATTAAAGATTCCTTGGTTGCTATTTTAGCTTAGTAACTGAATCAGAATAAAGGATAGACGTTAAGGGAAAAAGGAGCAGAAAATCCTTTAAGCTTACCAAAAGAAAAAAACCTTTATACACACTCACACTTTAACCGGTCTTTTTGATTGATTGACTATTGATTATTTGCTTCCGTCCATTTTAAACAACCTACCTAAGGAGTTATTGCATGACCTCACGAGTATTAACCATATCAAATGTAAAAAGCTACATCAAAATATTATCTGACCTCAGAATACCACTGTAACTATTTGTTATTTATTATTGCAAGGGTAATAACTATCAAAAGTAATAAACGCGGGATGAACCACGCGATCTCGCCAACTACTGTTTAATAAAAACTCTCGAGGTGTGTGAAATAGTGGCTCATACACAACAACTTCTGTTCCAACTGCATTAAATAAATAAATAAATATAAAAACCGGCCAAGTGCGAGTCCGACTCGCGCATCGAGAGTTCCGTACACAGCTGTGTACCAGTCCCGACTCAATTAATTCAGGATAAATCTCAACAACATGGTGTAGAAATTGAACGCCATGGGTACAGCGCCATCTAGCGGGCAATTTTGTTACAAATTTGAGCTACTGAATAACTTATGTATGTATGGTGGTTTTCCAAGGATAATTATTTATCACGATTTTAATTTTTTTTTATTTGAAAGAAGGTACTTTCAGCATAATAGCGTAGGAATTCATAAAACAAAAATACATGCGAAAGTGATTAAATTACAAACTGATTATAGAAATGTTTTTTGACGATAAAAAAAAAGAAAAACTAGATAGAGCTACAGTTCTATTTTACCTGTAAAATATACATTGATATCAGTGTTACGTAATAATTTTATATTTTTTCCTTGGTAAAATTCGGAGAAGGGGATCGGTATTTTTTTTGCATTTTCCCCCATAAATCGAAAATGACTTGACATACAAATAAAAAAATTGTTTCAGAATGTGTGACTCAAGCCCTTTTATATGAAATGAAATGAAATCATTTATTCTTCAATTTAGGCATATTACGTGCACTTATGAATGTCAAAAAACTACCACCGGTTCATAAAATAAACCTCTGCCTCGAGAAGAACCGGCCTAAGAAACTCGGGGAGATGTCATTTTGTCAAAACAATATACACAAACACACCCCACTTGACATATTCACTTTCAAATTTTGAACCACCGATCTGTCATTTTTATCAGAGAAAAAAATTATGTTCTATGCATCTGGCTTACCCTTCTTTATAAATTTTCCAAATTTCAAGTCGATAGCATAAGTAGTTCCTGGAATAACTAGCGATGTGACACACAGACAGTCAGAAAGACAGACAAAGTAAAACCATCGGTTTATTGATATTCCTTCCATCACTGGAGTGTCCATCTTTTTAGGGTTCCGTACCAAAATGGTAAAAAATGAACCCTTATGGTTTCACTTTACTCACTCACTGGTATTAAACCATTATTGCTCGGTACTACAAAAAAGTCGTGGAAAATATATCTGTAAATAATGATTGCGAATTCATCGTCACGGCCGAGTGCTCAGCGGTCTGCAAATACGGATTCTACGCTGCAGTGAAGGGATTCTAAGGACATTTCAACCAGGAAATTCAATTTCTCGTATTCTTCAAAGATCTTCTCACTATATTTTTTCTTTGTGACACATAGATACGGGGAATGAACTTAAAGTGTCTTGCGAGCTAGCTCTTACTCTTTGTCAGAATTATGTAGGTAGGCTTGTATTTAAAAAAATCTGACGATTCTTAAAAGCAAAATTTCAATAGTGACATGTGATGTGATGTTATGCGTATAATTAAGGGTTGAAATAACAGGGAACAAACATGTCTTTGCGACATGGATGGGGAAGATGAATAAAAATATCCTATTGAAAACTTGAAACTAGCATGCTTATCGCGAACATGAGAGGCTGTATAAAATCATGGTTGCTGCACTTATTTTTGTTCGTTTTGATTGTGGTTTTTTTTACTTCGTGTAATTTTGTACAATTAGCTTGCCATTTTCGGTAGGTATATATAAATTATTATTATTATATTATTTTATATACAACACAATTTGTTTCTAATTTTGAAAGGTTGATGTAAACCTGGGTGAAATTTAAATTCATCATCAGTAACAGATTGTTTGATGTAATAATCATATGTAGGGCAATCAGGGCGTGATAAAATTTTCGAAGCGTAATTTAACGAAAGTGCTATCCTCCTATATTTAAGCGGCATTTCACCGGCCTCTGCCAATATACTATTAACAGGACTTGTCCGAAATGCACCAATACTAAGTCTTAGAGCAGTGTTCTGTACACTCTCAAGTGTATTCAATGTTCCAATATTTGCAGAATCATATAGAACTGAACCGTAGTCTATTTTTTGTCTAATTATACTACGATACGTGTTTAAAAGGCAATTTCTATCAGAACCCCAAGCTAGAGAGGATAATGTTTTAATTATGTTCAAACGATTTATACATTCAGATTTTAATTTATTTATATGCATTTTCCATGTCATTTTTTTATCAAAGGTTAATCCCAGTATTTTAACATTATTAACTTCCTTAATCAAATGTTCATTTAATGATAATGCAATCGTTTTGTTTTGCTTTTTCTTTTTTGTAAAAACAATGAATTCGGTCTTAGTTTTAGAAAATTTAAATCCTGTTTTACTTGCCCACTTTTGAAGATCATTTAAGGTATTTAAGTCTATTTCATGAACTCAATGACAAGTATTCTAACTGTAAAACTTATTATACAGATGGTTCAGTTATAAATGGCAAATCTGGATGTGCAGTTGTATCTAGTAATAAACACTACAATTATAGACTTCATGATTTTAGCTCGATTTTTACTTGTGAAGCCATAGCTATTCTTAAGACCTTAGATTTAATTGAAAAAGATTCTAACCTAGTCAAACATGTAATTTATACTGATTCTAAATCATGCTTGATGGGCCTTCTGAACCCCAAAAATTCGCATCCACTTGTTATACATATTAAACAAAAAATTATTGACCTACTGGAAAACCATTTTAAAATTGAATTAATCTGGATTCCAGGACATCAAAGGATTCATGGAAATGAAAAAGCTGATATCGAGGCTAAAAACGCAACTAAAAATCAACAAATAGATTATTCAATAAAATCTAGTTATCCTGAAATTAAAAAACTAATTCAATCAGCAGTCAAATCATTTTGGAATAATTGTTGGAAAAGTGGTAACTTAAGTCATTTATCGTGTGTTAGAAAATCAATATTTGAAACCCCACCGATACCTTTCACATGTAGAAGAGATCAGATCGCTATTACGAGGTTAAGAATAGGACACACAAACTTAACCCATTGCCATCTTATCACTAAGAACGAAAAAAATAAATGTGATAAATGCGGTTTGGAGTTAACTGTAAACCATAAATTAATTGAGTGTTTAGCATATAAGAAAGAAAAAGACATTTGTAAGTTGCCTGACACTTTAAACGACTGTTTGAACGATGGATTTTTACATGTACTTAGATTTATAAAATTAGTCGACTTATATAAAAAAATGTAATTATCTTGTGGTCGCTAATGACCTTGCTGTTAAAAAGCGACCTTAAATAAATTAATAAAAAAAAAAAACAATTTGTTTATTAACAATCCTAAAATAATAGTATTTATTGTCGCAAAAAAACACAATCAGCAATACAGAAAAAAAACATGGTTAAATTTCGAAGTTACAAATTAGGTTATCAACAATGGTGCGACAATAGGCTCGGGCTCAGCGTGTGCTGCGAGCGCGAGCCTGGTCGGCTGTACAGCGCTGTATTTCAGCCCGCACCCACTTCACAGCTCAACACAAAAAAATAATAATATTAGGTATCCAGGGGAACATTCGCTTAGGTTTATATTTATATTCCACTTTTCATGCTCGTGAAGTTGTTCTTTATGTCGAGACAGTCTGCAAATAACTTTTTATGTTACAATAGTGAACAAAGTAAAAATTAAAAACCATTCTTTAAGATACAGCACCAAAGAAACAGGGATGCTTCGTCGAGCAACGAAAACTTAGGTACTATAAAACGTGTCATGCTGTTTTATGCTATTTTTTGAGATAAGGCAAAAGCCAATGTAATGATTTTGTGGCTCTACTGACTTCAGTTTTAATTATTATAGAATATTGGCTTTAATCTGTGCCTACAATGGAAGGATATAAGGTTAGTAATGAGAAGAATATAATTTCATGGATGGTTGCTTCCATGTTATATAATCCGTTGAATAAAAATTAAATAAAACCTCTTTGCGGCCCCAAAATCTCTCTCCGGGGCTAATGGAATCCATTTATTTTGCGTCGGATATTCGGAGATTTTTATCAAAACTAACTTGTTTGCTTTTTTAAACATGAAAGAGACAAGTAAACATCCTCATCTCCCTAGGGGAGGATTTTACTATTTATTTATTTTACTATTCAATATTGAATAATGTACCTGCCTACTTCCATAGAGGGGCTCGCTTGGCGTGAGGAAAATCCTACTTCCTGGACAGAGACGTAACATTCTATATTACACCGCAAATAATGTCCCCACAGTCAAAAAAAAACTAAATCGAAGTAATTTAATGAATTACTTTATGTTTCAATGATATTATTCACTAGTTACTCGAAAGCTCGTCGAAAAATGATTCAAATTCCTGCTTCCTCTCGAAACGGTTGACTCTAAAAAGAATATTTAACATTATCGAGTATCCCTTTTTCTGTCACATTTTACAACACGAGTGATAAATGGGTTCTCTTTGTACCCTTATTTTATTAAAAAAGGCTTATTTTATCCGAAATATGTATACCCTAAGCCGATATTGCAACAGATAATTTTGTTGAAACCATAATGGCAATGGCATATGAAGAGTTTCGCATGATAATGTTTCGGAACGAAACCAAAACATTGTAATTATATTAGTTTCTAAACGATGTCTGAACGGACCTGTTAAATTAAGTCATTCATTCGCTTTTATAATCCATTCCGTTCATCGCTCTCTTCCATCCCAACTCTCACCGTGTTAACATCTACAATAAGTTTTATAGTAATAAACAGTGATTATCAAGATAAATAAGACTTTTTAATCATCCACCAACATAAATGGTGCCGAAACAAAAAGTGAGTCAAAGAAAAGTTCGTCTTTATAGTGAATTCAACGCCTCGTGCAAAGTGCCAGTTCAGTGAAAAAATCTGCAAGTGTCTCTTAATATCGCGAAAAAACGCATACAAACCGTCGTGCGAATCGTTGCAATCTAAGAAGAAAGAAATTATCGCATTCATGGTTAATTTCATCAACGAAAACGACATTGCAAACTTCGCGTGTTCTGGGAATTCAAGCTTCAACGTCCGCCATTTTTTCCAACTTCAAGGACAAGCAAAAGTGAAGCTACTCGCAAGATCAACTCATTCAAAACTTCGTTCACTGAGAAACGTCACTCAAGACTGACATTTCACACTGTCATGTTGACATCTCAACGTCACAATATTTTCATAACCTATAAACTGTGAAAAAGACTACAACAAGATGAGTGAAAAAGAAAACGAGAAAATGATCCAGAACTTACAAGCACAAGTCGCGTGGTGTAAAGGTTCCACAACCAAATTAAAGAACCTTTTGAGTGAATCAACGAACATGGAATTAGAAACAATTAAAATCAGACTGCAAAGGGCAGAATCAACATTAACAAAGTATAATAATCTAGTTATACAATTGGCCGTCGCAACCAACAACATTTCGAGCCAGGAATTCGAGAACGACACCGAGGAAGACAGATGCATTGAAGTTATATCACATCTGCGGAAACTTCTACACACAAAAACATCGTGCGACGTATCGGCAGCGACAGTGGAGGAAAAAAGCAGTCCAGCATCAATGCGTCTTCCGGAAATCGAGATCCCTACGTTCGACGGCAAGGATTACGCGAAATACATGACATTCATGGAGTTATTTGATGCTGTTATAGACTCATGTGACAAATTACAACCAGTGCAAAAGTTGTTCTATTTCAGAAAATACTTGAAACATGAAGCCTTAGCTCTAATAGAGGGGCTTCCCTTGACCGGTGAATCTTATGTTAAGGCTAGGGAACTGCTCAAGCTTAGGTATGACAACAAATTTCTTGTTATTACGAACCACATACAGGCTTTACTTGAAATGCAGCCTCTAAGCAAAGGTACTGCTAGTGCCCTAAGGGAGCTAGTTGCGACCACGCGACAGCACATGGGTGCCCTTAAGGCACTGGGACAACCTACAGACCAGTGGGACTTAATAATACTAACAATTCTTTTGAAAAAGGTGGATCAATTTTCATGCAGAGCTTATCACCAAGAGAGGGACAATGAAAACATGCCAACTCTAGAAGACTTCTTGGTTTTTACCGAGAAGAGAGCGAGCAGTTTTGAGGAGAGCAAGCAAAGCGAGGGTAAGTCATCTTATTCCTTTGCCAATAAAAATATTAAAGTGACTAATGTGGCCAATAATGTGGTACCATCTTGCATATGTTGTAAAGCAACGTCTCACAAACTATATTGCTGCCCAGTATTTGCAGCTCAATCAGCAAACGAAAGAGTAGATATGGCTTCGAAAAACAATTTATGCAAGGTATGCCTAGGCATGCACAAGAATAAGTGCAAATTTCATTTCAAATGCGCAACATGCCAAAGCAAAGATCACCACACATTGCTACATGTTGAAAGTGTCAGCAATTGCCACGCCAAGACGAACAGTGCAGTCTTATTACCAACTGTCAAAGTAAAAGTATATGGACAAGATGGCGTGTCATTTGTCACAGCCAGAGGCTTGGTCGACAGTGGGAGCCAAGTCTCGTTCATGTCAAATGAACTAGCAAAGTCGCTAAACTTGCAGCCAAATCATAATAAACTCAGTATTTCAGCATTAGGATGCCAGTCCAAAAACACAACAAAATCAGTAAATGCAATATTTGGGTCTATTCATTCAGATTACAGCTGTCAGGTTACATGTGCCTTAGTAGAAAAGATAACAACACAATTGCCGCAAAAAATAATAGATAGAAGCAAAATATCACTACCGGATTCTGTTATACTAGCAGACAATGAATATTATGTTCCGGGCGAGATCTCTTTCTTGCTATCGGCTGATGTTTTCTTCAAGATATTACTACCCAGCAAATCAAAGATCTCGAATACTGAGCTCTATCTCATAAGTACAGAATTTGGTTCAATACTGTCTGGGGAAACACCCTGCCAAAATGGGGCAACCAATTGCCATCATGTTGCCTTGCATGTGGCAACCCACGAGGCCAATGATAATGTTGACACCCTCCTAACAAAGTTTTGGGAGACTGAAATGGTCCCTGAAACTACAAAGGAGGTTACAGCAAAGCAGAATTCCTGTGAAGCCGAGTTCAAGCACTCGGTACAATTAACTAATAATAAATTTCAAGTGTCTCTTCCTCTAGCTCAGCCAATGGATCAACTCAACCTGGGTAACACTTTTCCCATTGCAGTCAAAACACTAAACTGCATTGAGAAACGATTGGAGAAAGACGAAACCTTGCAAAAAAGATATAAAGAATTTATTAATAAATATTTAGAAATGGGTCATGCTAAAGTCTTACCATTAACCAATTCAAACAAACAAAAGTTGTATTTTATGCAACATTTGCCGGTGATCCGGGAAGATCGAATAACTAATAAAGTGAGAGTCGTCTTCAACGGGAACACTCGGGCAAGCAAACAGCATAACAGTCTCAACGATGTTTTGCTCAACGGAGGCAAAATCCAAAAAGATTTGTTTGATATACTAATATCATTTAGAGAACACAAGTATGTTATGTTGGCAGACATACAAAATATGTATAGGGCTATAGATATAGACCCCAAGTTTCACCATTTACAAAATATTTTATGGCGAAATGACAACAAGGAACTTATAGTTATTCAATTACAGACGGTGACCTATGGACTTCGAAGTTCAAGTTTTCTCGCTACAAGATGCCTGGAGGAGTTGGCTGCCCGGTATGAGGCAGAGCTTCCCAGAGCAGCAGAGGTGGTCCGCACAGCAATGTACGTAGACGATGCGCTTTTTGGAGCTGATTCTATAACAGAAGCATTGGAGGTAAGAAACCAATTTATTTCACTACTGTCCCATGCCGATATGCGTCTACACAAGTGGGCAGCAAACGAACCTCAACTGCTATCAGGCATTCCATCTGAAAAGCGTTATGTGGATGACCATGAGCTCTGCATGAAAACTGACTTAAAAGCCTTAGGTATGGTATTTGATACCCACCAAGATGTATTCAAGATTAGCTACCCAAACAAGCCGGTTAACAAATGGGACAAGCGCTCAATACTCAGTTTTATCGGTTCCTTTTTTGATCCTTTGGGACTAGCAGGGCCGGTAGTTGTAAGAGCTAAGCAATTTCTACAGGACCTTTGGAAAGCAAATCTCTTATGGGACTCTCCAATACCCGATGACTTTTTAAAGCGATGGTTAAAGTTCTATAACAAAGTATTAAACATGCCTACTTTAAAAGTGCAAAGAAATGTCATCCCAAACAAAGGCCATGTAGAGATTGTAGGGTTCTGCGATGCCTCAATTAAGTCCTATGGTGCGTGCTTGTACATACGATGTATATACAACGGGAATGTTTCCATGAAGCTGTTATGTAGCAAGTCGAAAGTCGCGCCAATTAGAAATGAGTTGACCATACCAAAGCTTGAGCTTAATTCAGCGCTAATATTAGCCAAATTGTATGCTAAAATAAAGTCAATTTTAAAATTGAAAATTGAAGGCAATTATCTATTATCGGACTCGATTGTAACCCTGTCTTGGATCATGTCAAATAAAGAAAAATTGCCAGCATATGTAAAAAACAGAGTGAATGTTATAAAAGAATTAACTACTGACTGTACATGGTGTCATATCAGTGGAGCAAACAATCCTGCTGACTGTCTGTCAAGAGGATGTGATCCTCTTGACCTATCAAAGAACCAGCTGTGGTGGCACGGGCCTCCTGACTTTCTAGATGCAAATTACCGTCCTAAGCCATCACCTGTTCTCAACACCTCAGAATATTTCAAGGAGAATGTTGACAGACAGCATGCTTGTTTGATTGCCACACCAGAGCCAGTAGAACCTGAATTACTGAAAAGATATTCATCATGGGTAAAATTGCAAAAGGTTGTTGCATGGATACTTCGATTTTTTAATAATTGTCAAAGTAAAAGCAACAAAATTACAGGCAATATAACTGTAAGTGAAATGCAACAATCTAGATATAAAATTATATCTCTCTTGCAACATGAATATTTCAAACATGAAATATATTGTATAAAAAATAATTTACCAATTAAAACACATGTAAAAAACTTAGTTCCATTCATAGATGCGCACAATGTGTTAAGAGTGACAGGGAGGCTGCAAAATGCAACCATCCCATTCACACAAAAGCATCCTATAATCCTGCCAAAAAAGTGTTTTTTGACAAGTTTAATTATTCAGTATGAGCACAAGATTTTGCTGCATGGCGGATTAAAGGATACTGTTAGTAGTCTCTCACAAAAGTATTGGATTATCAACTGTAATAAAGAAGTGACTAAGATAATTGGAAAATGTATCACATGTTATAAATTTAAAGCACAAGCTGCCTCACAGCTTATGGGTTCTTTACCCTTCGACCGAGTCAATGAGGCTAAAGTATTTGAAGTCGTTGGTATAGATTATTGTGGACATTTCAACATTAAACAATCATCATTAAGAAACAGTATTGTAACGAAGGGTTATGTCTGTGTCTTTGTATGTTTTGCCACCAAGGCGGTCCATTTAGAATTAGTATCAGACATGACCACTCTGGCATTCATTGCAGCGTTAAAAAGGTTTATAGCCAGGCGAGGATATCCGTCCAAAATCTTTTCCGATAATGCCAAGACATTTAAAGGAGCAGACAATTCTCTTAAAGAACTGTCCAATTTGAGCTCTAAAGAGCACCAAGACTCTGTGATAAATTATGCATTATCTAAGAATATAGAGTTCAAGTTTATACCAAGCTATTCACCCACCTTCGGAGGGCTGTGGGAAGCTGCGGTTAAAAGTTCTAAAAAACATTTCAAGCGGGTGATAGGGAACAGTTTATTCACATATGAAGAATTCAATACAATTATCATAATGACGGAAGGAATTCTCAACTCCAGGCCCATAACACAGCTTTCTAGAGACCCGTCAAATTTTTCATACCTAAGTCCGGGGCACTTTTTAATTCATAAACCTATGAATGCTATTCCAGAACCGGATATAACTTCAATACCGCAAAACAGACTGCGCTTATGGCGTCGTTGCACCCAAATGCAACAGCATTTCTGGAAAGCTTGGCATAAGCAGTACCTAGCCCAGTTAAATAGTCGCCCCAAGTGGCACAATGTACAACCCAATGTAGAGATAGGTAGCCTAGTATTGTTAAGAGATATTAATTGTAACCCTCTTCAATGGCCAGTGGCAAGAGTCACCAAGGTCTATCATGGCTCTGACCAAAAAATCAGAGTAGTTGATGTCAAACTTCCCAACGGAAATATTACAACTAGAGCAATAAATAAGATATGTGTATTACCCGTTGAAATGTAATACTTAACCATTGTACTATAGATATGTATCCATAGAAGTATAGAGTTTAAACTTCAAGTATAATTATCTACGAGTGGTAAACTAATTTTATGACTTGTCAAGTTGTCAACAGCATTATTTAATGCATGTTAATTTATTTTTATCAGCAATCAATTGCAAACTTAAGCACAACTTTTTTTTTAATTGTAATAATTCTTAAAACCGATTGACCTTTGTGAACCTTCTCCCGGGATTATGTTTCGGAACGAAACCAAAACATTGTAATTATATTAGTTTCTAAACGATGTCTGAACGGACCTGTTAAATTAAGTCATTCATTCGCTTTTATAATCCATTCCGTTCATCGCTCTCTTCCATCCCAACTCTCACCGTGTTAACATCTACAATAAGTTTTATAGTAATAAACAGTGATTATCAAGATAAATAAGACTTTTTAATCATCCACCAACAATAATCCTTTCGGATATGCCTTACAGTACCAGTGAGTTTTACTGAAACAGGTTGCTTCCAGCCTTAAATACGTTTACGATACGGATTTATCACAAATAGGTTTGGATGGGAAGCTTTTAGCGTAAACGGTGGCATGGGAGCCGCAAATATTCAGCACTAGCCGATAAAAAAAACAATGGTCAATGTTCCCGCCTGTTAGTTAACCCCTAAGTTTTCGTAATGGCCCGATAGTTCGCCGGGCGGTGATAGGGTTGTCGAAACTTAACAAAGCCCTTCGCAGCCATCGACACTCGGCTTGTCGAGCGCTAATCGACAAAACCGATCTCGATTTTACGTCGGGTGCTATTAAAAATGTATCCATATGAAGAAGCCGTGTTGTCTCGCCCAGGATTTATGGGTCGCGTCAATACCACGTTCGACTCGGGTCAAACACGTCTTGGCAGTAATTTATCATTCGTACTACTCGCAAAAGATTGTAGCCACTCTAAACGTGTCACGCTCGATAAGAGACATAGTGGAGCAGTTTGCTGGAACAAATTGTAGTAATGCTTAGTCTATTAGCATGATCTGTTAACGTGAAACTGCCTCACTAACAATTTAAGGAACTAGGAAGGACCATGCTGGCTACACAAAATTGTTCATTACGTTTTTTCCCATACGAAACCTACTTTTTCAATGTGAATTGAAAATACAGTTAGCATAGCAGCTATTTTTGCCGATTTCGACTAGCCAAATTCTAGCATTAACATTAAACCCGAGCCTGCCTCTAATACATTGTTTCTTATCCTGAAAATACAGCCCTACCAACCAAATAACGAAATATAAATTTAAGTTTAGCTCTGTACTGATCGAAATCGACGCAAAAATAATCTTTTGTTTAAAATAGTTCATAAAATTGCCTCAATGATATCAGAGGATGGGCCAATTTCGCCGCACTGACTATACTCATACTCACGAACGAAATGAGATATATCTAAGTGTATATACCAATGTTATATATCAGCTGCTTGACATAAATAAGCTGCACGTCTGCTCACATTACGTCCATTAACCATGTCAGCTAGCCAGCTCTGTAAACGAATACTGTCGCGCCTGCGTCCTGCACATTACCTCACGGCCAGTCGCCCGCGAGCCGGAGTGCTCCACGCGGACCGTTTCCACCCCGGCGCACTGGCGGCTTTCCAAACGCTATAATAGGTGCTACAAGTAGCGCCACCGCACCTGAAGCTCTATTATTCATTTATTTATGAAACTTACGATTTTCAACACCGGAAAGGCATTTTGGAATTGCTCATGGGAATTTAACAATGTTTATTTATTTATACTTTATTCAACAAAGCACAAGTGACTCTTGCTAGATGCAAGATCAGTTGATAATATTTAAATTTACACTAACGTGAGACATATTTACACTTAATATGAGAACAACTTTCCAAGTGAGTTCCAACCGTTGTTCTCATATTGAGTTGATAATATTATTTGTAGTAGTAAACGAAGTTTGAAGACGAACTTATCTACATTGCCGTTACGTCAGCTACTGTTGCGCCACGTGAAACGGCACTCAATATCTTCACAACACACGACATTATATTATAATGTAGGTACACAAAGGCGATGATGGACAAAGACCGTATGGTAGTAATCATTTTTATGGTGACATTCATTCATGTTAGAACAAATACGACATCCGCCTAAAACCACCTTAATCGCCCGGAGCGCTTGTTTTACGTATAGCCCAAACGTACTTATACTGCGCTATTTACCAACTATGCTGTAGCTATAAACAAAGGCAGATGAAATTGCAAGGGTCACAAATGAGTGAATAGGAAAAAAACAAACTACCACTGAGGCCTGGTGATGTAGACACATTGATTACTTTATATTAGGTATACTGAGTTCGTGTTTAGGTACGTCAAGTTCTGATACATTTTGTGGTCCGTAATAAATAAGGTGCAGCGGGGTAATCTAGACTGCGGGAAATTAAAACTAATAAAAAATATCTTCCCTGTTTTACATCATTTACTGGAGTGCTATCTATGCCCGGACAGCGGACAGTTTCACCAAGATGGCACTCTAGTAAATTATGTAAAACACGGAAAATACTTTTTCACACCTGCTATTCAGAAAAGAGTTATTGTTGCCTTAGAATGAGGGATCAAAGATGTACTTTTCTTCCCTCATTTGAGGGCAACAATGACTCTTTTCCTCATAGAAGGTGTGAAAAGCAGTATATGACACTCTGTAGTAAATTCATTTGAAAGATATTTCATGTTTTTAGCAGCGGGCCTCATAGACGGTGTGAAAAGCAGTATGTGTCACACGGCAGCAAAATTATTTCCGTCTTGGGCGTAAACACTTTAATCCCTCGCTACGCTCAAGATTCTACTTTAGAATCCCTCGCTACGCTCAGGATTCTATTGCAGAATATTTCGCTTCACTCAGAATTCATTATCCCGCCCTCGCCGTAAATATATTATTTTGCTGCCTTGAGACACAATCTACTAATTTCGATTAGTTTTATTTTCCCGCAGTCTAGATTGCACCAATTACTAGAGAAAATCCCACTCGTGGTGAATAATTTTTCAATTAGATTGCATACCAATCTTAATCTGAACGCCTCTCTAGTGTGTTTCCACTTACATCCGAGGTAAGCATAGGTATATGCGTAATACCTACACATTAATTAACACACTGAATTAATGTCTAAATACTCTTTCTACTCACTCTGAATCTAATCCGCAGTTCTATCGAATTAAAAAAAACCGGCCAAGTGCGTGTCGGACCACGCACAATGAAGGGTTCCGTACCAACACCTACTAGTTCACATTTAAAATCACTATCCAATACATTGAATGTAAAAAAGTCGTACCTTCATAGGGAACTCACGGCACTTACGACCTTTTGTTTTGGCAAGACAGTTTTTAAGCGAAAACTCAAAAACTGTAAAACCTATATTGTTCAAACCAAAAATCGTTGAAAGTATTTACTAATGCACACAATTCAACACCTCAAATTTTTTCAGAATTTTTAACTTAATAGTTTGGAAATTGGAGGGGGGGGGGGGGACACTTTCTATGACTTTGACAGCTAATATCTCACCAACGGTTAACTTAAATGGACACGTTTTTTAGAAACCTCCAAATCATTTTTAAAGACCTATCCATCGATATCCCACACGACTATGTGCGATGAAATTTTTTTTCATCCACCGTTACACGTATGGAGTGCCCCCCCTAATTTAATATTTTTTTGTAATTTCACATCACTTTTATGTAGCGGGTCATAAAATACATCTTCTTCCCAAATTTCATGATTGTAGTGCTTATAGTCTCCGAGTAAATCGGCTGTGACATACGGACGGACGGACAGACATGACGAATCTATAAGGGTTCCGTTTTTGCCATTTTGGCTACGGAACCCTAAAAATGCTTGTGAAGTGGAATGCTTTGCAAATCAAAAACAAAGTGATCGCGAAAAACTTTTAGTCGCGGTAGGTATGCTCGAGTTCTATGAATAGAACGAAAATTGGAACAAACTGTAGCGTCGGGTGTACGTCGTACGTTCACGCTAATGTGAAAAGTGATACTTTCAACGCGACCCGGTAACCTCCAAGGGTTCCCGCGTCCTTTATGAACAAACTCACTTGAAACCATAATAAAAGTTGTGTTATTAATTGACTAAATTCATAGAATCCCTAAGATATATAATTAATTTACCTATTACTATTAGGCTGAGAAAATATATATGTATATATTGAGAATAATCTCCCATTCAATTAATAAGTTAGTATTCTAGTATGCACGGTTCAAAGTAGACTTGATTTCAGCTCAGAGATTTTTTTGATTTTATAGATGTTATATATATCTAGCAGACGTGATTGTAATGTTCTAATAGATATTCAAATTATTCTACTTTTTTCTTATGTCAAAAGATAAAATAACTTTTTAAACTAAATGTCCCGCACCTGGAATGCGGGCGCCATCGACTATTAGAAACGGCAAAGTTTCTAATCACAGAAACTACAATTTCAAATAACTTTATATTCTAGCGTTAGGCATGTTTTGATATCGAATTGTCAGCTCATTTATACTTCAAAATTGACCGTAGAATATACCTACCGTACCTAAAGTTACGTGATTAGCCTGCGGTTTCCCGAATGGCCTTATAGTCAAATGTAAACTTATAATTAAAACTAGCGACCCGCCCCGGCTTCGCACGGGTACAATTCTGATGGATGTATTATACATATAAACCTTCCTCTTCAATCACTCTATCTATTAAAAAAAACCGCATCAAAATCCGTTGCGAAGTTTTAAAAATTTTAAGCATTCATAGGGAAATAGGGACAGAGAAAGCGACTTTGTTTTATACTATGTAGTGATTTTGTATATAGTCTTACTATCCGTATGATGTTAATAAAAACTTTGCTGCATCAAAGCCAGTTGATTAAACTTATACTCTTTTACTTTGTTCCGCTTGAAGGTTGAGCAGTATCTAAAAACTTAGTCAACAGTTTCCAGCGTAGGCAATCCTAGGGTATGTGATTGCTTGGCCGGAGTCCAGGCAAATCCGCGTGTTACCGGAGTAGGACTTTCATTTAAGTATGGCCTGCTTTTATCTTTTGATCATCTTTTAGTGGTTTGCCACCTGCTACAAAAAGGATATTTATATAAGGATAAGGGTTAGGCGATCGTCTGTTTAGCCATTTTGGCTTAATTACGAGTATTCGTACTTTTGAACATGGGTGTTCGTCCGGTGATGAGTTTTGACTATTATTTTGTATTTTAATTACTTTACGTTTGAATTTTGGGCGGTTTCGTGGTTTATTTGACTATTTTGTATTATCTATTTTATTTCCTGTATTACCTGCACCACCATATGTATTAACTCTGCACCACCTGCTATGAATCGTTCTGTTTAGATTTCCGCTACCCTAAGGTTGTCTGGAAGAAATCGCTCTTAGCGATAAGACCGCCTGTTGTTTGCCTCTTCTCATTGTGTTTTTTGTACTGTACTGTATCCTTTGATTGAGGTGTGCAATAATTAAAGAGTATTTGTATTGTACCTGTATATATATGCTCTATAAATATATATTTTTTTTCTTTCTTATATTACGACAGGCTGTTTGATTAGAAATATAAACCAGATTAACTTATTACGTAAATAGGAATGTTAACTCAAAATTTGACTACTCCATGTGTAGTCCAAAAGAAACAAAGCACAAAAATATGCCAAATGGTGAAAATCCTATTTAAATATCTCCGAAAATAACGAAGTTACAACCGTTTTAATGTTGCTGGTTAGAGAGAAAAAACGCGACAGATCAGAGTACCTACTGCGAACTTCGTATCATGCCGTCTGTGCATGACGCACCTCTTTATATATAATTTTTACCCTTTTATACTTTTTTACATTTCGTTTTGAATATTCTGTTCTGTTCTTTGTTTTTGTCTGTCATTGTTATAAGTCGAGAAAATAAAATACTACTATACCAGAACCAGCAGTGTTTGTATAATTGTAGTCTTGTCCAGCAGTTATATTTTGGTCCATCTACCGAGAATATTGTGGTATGGTACAGACTCGTTCGGCTACGAAAGCCATGGATAAAGCCGAAGGTAAGACCGTTGCTAGTAGTCAACCGGACCCGCCGCTCGCGCCCGGTGATTCATCTGCCGCTTCGGCAATAGCATCCACGGCGCCTTCTCGCCCCGTAAGTACGATTTCGTCCCGCTCTTCTGCCACAGTCGTGGCCAAAAGATTGGCAGCCGAGGCGCACCATGCGCGTCGCCTGGCCGACATGGAGCCACAGGAATTGCGCCGCCTCGCCGACATGGAGGCGCAAGAAATGCGCCGCCGCCTCGCTGAGCTGGAGGCCCAGCAAGCGAGTCGCCTGGCCGCCTTAGAGCGTGAGACCGCTGAACTAGAGCACCGCGCAGAACTCGCCGCCATCGAGGCAGACGCGAGTCAGCACAGCTCTAGAAGCAGCCGTCTTATGGAAAAATGGTTCAGTAAGTCAGATATAGAGTTTAATCGTATCCGAGCATTAAAAAGTCATAATGCTTTCAGGCAACCAGACCCTAAGACGCACGTCGCGCCAGCTGATGAGGCAGCGACAGCGCTTCAGACCGGCCGTGCCGCCCCGATTGCGGCCCCGGCACGCCCCGACAGCAGCGCGGAGGTTCCGCAGCTTATTAAATCTCTAGGAGTTTTAATCGATAACGTTAATAAAGGCAATAGCCCCGGCATAAATAGTATTCCCCTACCTCGTTTCGACGGAAAGTCCCATATAGATTGGCTTAGTCTGAAGAAGTCGTTCGAAAATACGCAAGAGTCATACAACGCTGCGAACAACTTAGCAAGACTGAACGCGGCGCTGACGGGCGCGGCTCGCGAGACTGTAGCTGCGCTGCTGGTATCGGCGCGCGACCCCGGCGTCGTGTTGCGCGCGCTCGACACGCGCTACGGCCGCCCCGAGGTGGTGGTAGCGCACGAGGTAGCTGCGGTTCGCGCGTTACCGCGTGTGAGTGGAGAAGGTAAGGAATTTGCTGTTTTTGCTTCTCGTGTTCGCAATTGTGTGGAAGTTATTCGTTTGCTAGGTCACACAGAATACCTAGCATCGCCAGAACTCTTTCAGGCAATTCTATTAAAAATTTCACCACTTTTGCGAGCCAAATGGCTAGATTATGCCGCTCGTTACGAGGCTGGTGGTTTGTCAAAGCTAGAAAATCTAGCCGATTTTCTAGCACAAGAGATAGACCTACAGTCTCGTTTCGGCATTATCTCTGAGCCGACTACTGTGCCGCACTCGATAGATAGTAGGCGGGCTAGGGATAACGTGCATGTCGTCGCTGAAAATCGTCCAAATTCTAATTCAATTTCGCACACTAAATTGAATTCATCGACGGCTGCACCGAAAATTAAATCGTGCATTCTATGTAATCAGTCGCATGGTTTAATTCAATGTGACAAATTTGCGTCACTGTCAATCGATGACAAATGGAAATTGATAAAAAAGAAAAGAGTCTGTCATCGATGCCTAAAAGTAGGTTGGCATAGATTGAGTTTGTGCAAGGCAAAGAAGACTTGTGATATTGACGGATGTGCTTTCCGTCATCACACGTTACTGCACAATCCGAATTATGAGCGTGCCGCGGCTGCGCACGTGGAAGTGGAGGATGACGAGGCCCCGACAGGCACGTCCAGCGCTGCTCCGCGGGCTGCCGCGCACGACGCAGCACGCATTGTCCCGCTCGAACCCCCTTCATACGACGCTGAACCCAAAGAAATCTTGTCGCATACATCAACTTCTATTGCAACGGAGGCCTCAGCGCAGCCGCCGTTTCTTCGCCCCTTGTTAAAAGTCGTGGCCGTGACCGTTTCCGGCCCATCAGGTACCGTGGACACCCATGCGCTACTAGATGACGGCGCATCAGCGTCATTCATAGATTTGGAAGTTGCTGCGAAATTAGGCGTCTGCGGGCCCGAAAGACAAATACGCCTTGACTGCGTAGGCGGGTTAAGCAAGGATACGACGGTTCAATATGTTGATTTTCAAATAAAGGGTCGCCACGCAGATGAGACGTATATGGTTCGACGGGCCCGGGCAATTAACGGGTTAGGTTGTGCTAGGCGACCAATGATTGACAAATCTGACCTGTCAAAGTTTGCTTATCTTAGTGACATTAAAGATGCAATTTGTTATGACGACGTAAAACCGACAATTATAATTGGCATTGACAACTGGCATCTTACTATGTCTAGGGCTATGCGTAAGGGTTCTAGGACACAACCGGTTGCTATTCGTACGGCCCTGGGCTGGGTTTTATTCGGTTTTGGCTGTAGCAAAACGTCGCTGGTTGACGCTGTCAACCACGCGACGGATTGTGAGCCCGCGATCGTAGATGTTAGTGATCGCGCAGTATTAGAGCAATTGATTCGTGAGCAATACAGCATTGATTCGATTGGCATTTCTAAACGTGAAGCACGCAGCACAGACGATGAAAGAGCCGTTCAAATTCTTGAGCGCACAGCGCGACGACTTCCTAGTGGTCGTTATGAAGTTGGATTACTTTGGAAGGCTGACAATTTATCCGTGCCTGACAGTTCTAAGCTTGCTTTGTCCAGGTTTCTTAGTCTAGAAAAAAAGATGTCTAGGGACCCGAGTTATGCCGAACGATATCGTCAAAATGTGCACGATATGTTTCGGAAGGGCTACGCCGAACTGTGCACGGAAGTGCCTAGCGCCAAGTCACCTGTTTGGGTTCTGCCACATTTCGGTGTAACCAATCCGAATAAACCAAATAAATTAAGATTAGTTCATGATGCAGCTTCTAAAGTTCAAGGGGTTTCACTGAATTCACTCTTGCTTACTGGTCCTGACCTCTTGCAGCCTCTGTTAGGAATCCTGCTGCGTTTTAGGGAGGGCAAAGTTGCTTTGACTGGAGACATTCGCGAAATGTTTCCTCAGATTAAAATTCGTGTGGAGGATCGCGACGCGCAAAGATTTCTGTGGCGCGATAGTCCTAAAGAGCCAATCAAGACTTACCGCATGTCCTCTATGATTTTCGGAGCCGCGTCCGCTAGCCCTTTCACTGCCATCTATATTAAAAATAATAATGCAGTGGACTGGCAGGAGCGTTTTCCGGCCGCGGCTCAGGCCATCATTGTCGACCACTACATGGATGACTGTATAGTGAGTCTAGACTCTGTCGATGAAGCTGCTAGACTCGCTGCAGAAATCCACCATATCCATCGACATGCTGGCTTTGAGATGCGTGCGTGGGCCTCAAACAATCCCTCTGCTCTCACGTTATTGCCTAAGGAGAGTTTGATTGAGGTTCCTGTAGCTAGTCTTGGACTTATTTGGCAACCCGTCGCCGATACGATTGGGTTTAATACGGGAATAAACCGAGATACTACGTTGCCGAATAAGTTTACCAAGCGCGAAGTGTTGGCTCATGTCATGCGGGTTTTCGATCCACTCGGCATTCTAGCGCCAGTAGTAATAACAGGCCGAATTATGTTCCAGAATGCGTGGCGTAAGGGTCTCGAGTGGGACGAGGAGCTCTCGCAGAATGACAGTGCGGCGTGGAGACTTTGGTTCGAAGATTTATTTACGGCTTCCCGGTTGCAGATCCCACGCTGCTACTGTCCTGGCGAGGTCAAAGTTGTTGAGTGCCAACTTCACGTTCTTTGTGACGCGAGCGAGTCCGCAGTTGCTGCTGTCGCATATTGGCGTTTTACACTGGATAATGGTGACGTGAAGCTGGCGCTTATATGTAGTAAAGTTCGTGTAGCTCCTCTTAAACCAATCTCCATAAACCGTTTGGAACTTCAAGGAGCTTTGATTGCAGCTCGCCTCGCTTCCGCCATTTGTGAAGCTCACAGATTCAAGCCTGTCAAACGCATATTCTGGTGCGATTCCATGACGGTTTTGGGCTGGCTTCGAAGCGAAGCGCGGTTGTTTAAACCATTCGTCTCACATAGAGTAGGTGAGATTTTGGAGATAACTGACGTGAAAGAATGGCACTGGTTGCCCAGTCATTTAAACGTTGCGGACGATGCGACCCGCATTAAGCGCGTAACGTTATCACCAGAATCGCGCTGGATATCGGGGCCTGAGTTTTTGCTCTCTTCAGAGTGGCCGAGTGAGCCCTGCGTACCTGAGTATCCAGGTTTAGAAGTCGAGAGCAAACGCGCAGTGCGTTCTGACTTAGTTCACCTCATTAGTGACGTTGATAAGCATGAGCCAGTTTCAGCTGATCCCACACGTTTCAGTTCTTGGCTGAGGCTGGTGCGTGCGACGGCTACAGCGCATAAGTATCTTTCATTACTGCGAATGCGTAGTCTAACACGAAGGGGATTATGTGTAGACAATTTAGTTCGTTTCGAAGGAGGGCTGTGTACCTTTATGTTTCAGCCTTCAAGTCAATGGCAGCAGTTCACGGCTCCTAGCTCTTCTAGACGGTCAGCAAGAGAGTTGACCGCCGCTGATATTTGCCTAGCAGAGACACATATCTTGCTTAGGTCCCAGCTAGACTCTTTCCCCAGCGAGATGATGCATCTGAATAGTCATCCTGCTCAGCTCTTGCCACGCTCCAGCCGCTTATCAAAACTATCTATTATTATCGGAGACGACAGGCTGATGCGATTGTCTGGTCGCATTGCAGCGGTATCACACGTGCGCAATGAGCTGAAGAACCCTATTGTGCTCGACGGGAGGCACCCAGCAGTACATTTGCTTGTGGACTATCATCATAGGAGGGCCGCCCATGCTAATACAGAGACAGTGGTGAACGAGATCCGTCAAGTGTACCACTTGCTGAGTCTAAGAAGTACTGTTCGAGCGGTTGCTTTTCGCTGCGTTCGTCGAATGCGGCAAAACTGCCGCATTCGACGAGCCATTAACTACCAGCCGCCCCAAGGAAATTTACCCGAAGCACGTTTGGGACATCACAAGCGCCCCTTTTCCTTTACTGGCCTCGATTATTTTGGCCCCGTCCAAGTAGCTATCGGCCGAAGAAGAGAAAAGAGATACGTCGCTCTTTACACTTGCCTCGTCGTCCGCGCCGTTCATCTAGAGGTAGTGGACAGTTTGTCCACAGACTCGGCGATCATGAGCCTCCGTCGCTTCGTTGCTCGTCGAGGCACCCCTACAGAGCTATGGTCGGACAACGGGACCGCCTTCGTAGGTGCCAATCGTGAGCTTCGTCGTCTCTACGCCGAGGCCACAGCCCAGTATGCAGCATCGGAGAAAATTAACTGGCGTTTCATACCCCCGGCCGCTCCATTTATGGGTGGGTGTTGGGAAAGATTGGTGAAGAGCGTAAAAGCGGCTCTCAAAGTGACTCTCACTGAACGTGCGCCAACGGATGAGGTGCTCCGAACGCTCCTGGCGGAGGCTGAGGCACTCGTCAACTCACGCCCGCTCACACATGTTGCTGTCGATCCCATCAGCGAGGAGGCGCTTACTCCAATGCACTTTCTACTGGCTTCGTCTTCAGGCCGCCTTATACCGGCTACGTTGTCCGACACTGATCTTATCTCGAGGAGCAGCTGGCGCAAGGCAGTCAGATTGGCAGACCATTTCTGGCAGCGCTGGATAAAGGAGTACCTGCCAACACTCATCCCAAGACGTGGGCGTGGAGAAGCTCCTAACATTACAGTTGGCGACGTGGTGCTGGTGGCAGATCCCAACTCACCGAGGGGCACTTGGCCACGTGGAAGGGTGACGTCAGTCTTTCCGGGACCAGATGGCATTATCCGGGTGGCTGACGTCAGCACTCTGGCTGGAGTGATGCGGCGGCCCCTCCGTAAGCTGGTGAAGCAGTCTACTTAATAAAGAAGGGAGGAATGTGCATGACGCACCTCTTTATATATAATTTTTACCCTTTTATACTTTTTTACATTTCGTTTTGAATATTCTGTTCTGTTCTTTGTTTTTGTCTGTCATTGTTATAAGTCGAGAAAATAAAATACTACTATACCAGAACCAGCAGTGTTTGTATAATTGTAGTCTTGTCCAGCAGTTATACCTTCCCTTTCATTCATATAGTGTATAACACGAGAGCGAAAGGGACGGCACGATACTAAGTTCGGATTTCGAAGTTCGGAGTAGGCCCTCAGTGGCGTCATTGATCACGAGCGCCATAGTAAATGACGACCGTTCCAATACAAAGGTGCGTCTTGCGGAAAAGGGACAGAGTATGCTCCCTCTTAAAACTTTGAAGACTTATAATTATGTAAATATTAATTCTTTTGAGTATTTTTTTGCCACATGATTAAGAATTTGATCATTTTTCGAGAAAATTCGAACTTAGGTATTGCGATTTTCCTATTTGGTGTAAACATCCCTATTTGACTTTAATTTACCAACAGTAACTGTATTTTATATGGTGGAGTGATGGTGGATGTGTTACTTATTGTGTTATTACAGGAAGCAGCGTATAAATAATAAGCCAAAGATATTCGCGAGGAAAGATAAATAGCCGAGATATATACATGGTCAGGATTTGACTTGTCTGGAATGTCTGGTTTTTACTTATAGGCTATACTATATTTCGTGTATGTTATTTTTCTAAAATTTGGTTTGTTGATAAAAACTAGCCAAATAAAATCCTGACCTTGAATTACATCCCAAGTGAAATAAAATTCAGAATTTTTTACAGAACTTGGCACCCAAATAGATCTCAATTCTTTTGTCGCCGAAGTAACAACGCGACTCACATTCTTAATATTTGACTTGGCTCTCATTCCACATTTATGTTTCTGACGGGATTTTAATACCATTTTATTAAGATATTTCAAACTCAAACTCAACAAGCACTTCAGATTGAATATCACTGTAACGAGGCTGATATCAGAAGCTGTAATTAAAACATAGTAAATATCCGCTGTCAGTCTGTGAGTGTGTAGATTATTTTGAGTACCTACTTCATTCATGTAGCTGTTAATGCTAATGTTTACAATTAAACTTTTTAAAAGATTAAGTTATTTGCTTATCCGGTCCTCAGGTGACCGTAGGGCTGGCTCGTTCCTCACGCAGCGAATTGGCATTGCCATTCAGCGAGGCAACGCGGCCAGCCTTATGGGAACTCTGCCCAGTGGCAGCGACTTGGGCGACCCATGCCCATTCAGTTTAGGCCTTTAGTTTAAGTTAGGTTTAGGTAGTTAGTAAGATCTTGTTTTGTTTTTATTCTATATTTTAATTATTTTTATTCTGAATAAATAATTAAGGTTTATTATTTTGTCTAAACAGCATTATTATATTACCTATGAGTATAATTGACTTTGAAGCGTAAATCGTATTATGAACTTCGCTACGGGTTAATAAATAAAATATGGGTGCGCTTCTGCTCACATAATTTTTGACGTCCTCGAGTCGAGTCGAAGTCCAAAAATGTTTCTCATACAATTTTACTCCATAATAATCATATTTCATTAATGGTCGTATTACTAATTATCATAACTCCTAATCATTCGAACTCATAACGCCCACAGTCATATAGTTTTAACATCCTAATATTTATCTTTATAACTTTATTAATCATAAGAATTTTTTATCCGTATTGTCTAAATTCATAATATTAACTAATATAATTTCTTTCATACTACAATTTCTTTTCATATATTTTTAATTCATAAGTGTTTTCATTTAAATTCATTCCAATTAAAAAAAAATCATATATTGTTAATAATCATGCAACTTTTTACTGCTACTAATGATTTACTCATATTATGTTTTCAAGTAGCATAACATACATAATGTCGAATTAATGTTTTGACTGTTGTTAAAAAGCCTAACATCGAAGTTACTACAATTTGTTGTCAATTTGTTAAGTCGCATAATCCCAAATTGGGTGCTCTCGTTATCGAATAAAATTGATTGTCATCTTTTCGGTGTACTGCTATCTCGGCGAAATCTTTTTCGTCAAACCAATCCTTTTTCATTTAGATTTTTTAAGGTTATTTATTTTATAAACGCCCAGAAAGACCTGTTGGGCCAAAGTGACTCTATCGTGGATAGGTTAGAACATTAAGACGGGAGCTGAAGCGAAACGAAACTCCCGTCTTAATGTTAGACCTGTTGGGGCAAAATCGACTCTAACGCGGATAGGTTAGAATCCTGTCTTAATCTTCGAGGTTATTTTTTTATAAAGGAATGAGTAAAAAATGCATTAGGAGACCAAACCCACTCTAGTTAAACGAGCACTAATAAAAATAGTGGGCTACTCACCCTCTCCACAAGGGAAGAGACCAATACCATAAATAACCAACCGTTAACATTCAAAGTGACCTTTCAGATAAATTATAAAAAAGTGAAAAAAGTGGGATTGATATTTAAGCCAAACGTCTGTCGAGTAGCTGACAATATGACATTGCACCTAAGGTCGTAGGTAATTAGGTTAGGGTCCACTTACAAATTAGGAATTAAGATACTTTCTTAGTAATGACATTATTACTACTGAAATATCTCCTGTATGAAGAAAACTGTTAGGAAAAACAAAATTAAAACTTCAGACATGTTCTTGAAAATGAAATGATATAAAATGAAATATGAGTACGAATGAACGAATTTATGAAGAGTGATCATTAGGAGTACGAATTGGTAGTACAACAGGAAACATGACGATGAATTTTGTGTGAGCCAATATGGATCCGTAAAATATAATATGTAGGTAAGTCCTGATACACTATATTTAAGGTAAAACGGAGTTATACGGGGGAAGCCACGCGGAAAGGGTTGTCAGGGACCCTACACCTTGACGACGTTAATAACCTATACTTTACCTATACTGGTCTGATAGTCTCGGCTAAAAACCCGCGTGATATTATGAATCCCGTATAGAGATAAGACCTTTCGACTTAGCATGTTAGTGTAGCCGATAATGGTGTTAACGTGATCAATGTAGTGAAAACTTTGAAGGACACACCTAGTGGGATCAATTTGGTTCATCAAGAAATTGTAGAACCTAAGTAAGGACATATAGATAGGTACAGTCGGCCTCATAAGTAGCTGGTCACTTTGGGACTTTGTCGCTTTAACGCTAATCTAATAGAGGTTCTATTACAAACATACGATTTTTAGTCAGTGTCTATGTAATCGAAGCTCTTTTATATTGCTGTTAAAGTAGAATATCCTGTTTCGTCCCGACGCTACTCCTTAGCGTAATTCGGAATGATGAAACGTCATATGTCATTTAGCTGTCATTGAACATAAAATCAGAACAGATAACCTTTTTGTGGAAGCTACGGTGAGACACGCATAATTCGTGTAGATATTTTTAATTGAATTCGCGGCTTGATCTGGTACACTTGACCAGCACGATAATGGATTAGTGGTAGGTAACGTAATTTCACACGGATATCGAATTGTGCGATTTGGAGAGCACTATGGGTCGCTCACGCACCGAGGCCCTGAGGCCTCGGTGCGTGAGCGACCCATAGTGCTCTTTGAACGAGAATTAGCGAATACCTGTCGCAGGTTAGCAATACCTGGCTGAGGCCTGCGACAGGTATTCGCTAATTCTTGTTCTCAGGGCCGGCGTTGGTACCACTGGCTGTTGGTACTGGGCCCTGCTCCGAAGATAGAAGTCCAGCTTATTTCTAAGTGCTAGTTTTGAGTTCAGCGGTGCGTAACTGCACATAGTTGTTCTCCTCAGGATAAACCCAGCTTTGGATGAGGCCATCTATGGGCCCGTGGCCTTCGACTTGTCCTGGAGCGAACATATCCCATGAAATAAGAGCATTTGTCGGGGTCATAGTTCAAGTAATCTACCTGTACAAAGGTGTAAAGCCCCTTGTGAGCCCGACCGTACTACTTATATTACGAAAATATTTTCAGTATAATATTCATATAGAGTTTAAATTGAAAACATAATAACAAATGTTAGTCTTGTTATATTGAAATAGGTAGCAGGATTAGTATTCGATTAATTATCTGTACCTACCCTCTCAGGATGAATATCCACCAGATATGTGCAAAGCTGTGTATTTTCATATACGTATTTGACAATTCACAAGCTTGACAACTGGAAACACACCTACGCATGTTCTGGTGGATATTCACCATTACGTTCTTCAACTCATATTCGCGTCTCATTTTCCGTCGTATAGCTGTTGGTTTTTGTAAAAATATTTTGATTTTTTTAAAATTTTTCTACTTAGGTATTAAAAAAATAAAATAAAATAAATAAATAAATATTAGGGGACAATCTTACACAAATCGAACTAGCCCCACAGTAAGCTCAAGAAGGCTTGTGTTAGGTATTAAACAGAAACATACTGGTTTTGAACAAGAAAAGGTTTCTTTGTTGGAATAGACATTATATTATTTTTGAAACACGAATAAAACAAATGCCTATTTAAACAGTCCACAGCTGCATGGAACATTAATTAAGTTTTTCACCTATTATATATATACACTCACGAGCAAAAATAACTCTCACTAGTACTCACTTTGTATTGAATTTCTATAGAAAGTGTACCCGTTATTTCTGCTCATGAGTATAGTTGGAATTTGGATGTATTTGACTATTCATGAACGTTTATTAGAGTTGGATTAGAATCGATACTTATCGAATATTCTTGCTAAGAACAAACTGGTTCTCCCTATAAGGAAAGATTATGACAAACATTTCAAGAAAAAATTTTCTCCAACATTTTTATAATAAAGACTAAAAAAACCTTTTATGAAGTATTTCGGTACATGTACTACAAAGGGTTTCTTCCTTCCTAAAACGTGGCAGAAAAATTATTCATACTTTAAAAAAATGCTTTTCATGTTTGTCCATTTTCATTTTCCGTTTCAACGAGTGGCTGTTTAGTGCTATCACAGCTTCTTATAGTTCCATTATTGTGCATTAAACATTCCCTTCCCAAACGACGAATATAAGAGTTGGTTAGTTATTTTGAATTTTATGCCTGCTTTAGGTACTGAGTTTATATATTTAAAAAATATGTATTTTATAACTTAGTTGTATTTAAAATTCACTCATTATTAGAAAGGTCCGTAAATAATGGAATTATTCGAGCTCTGTTTGCTGTAAATAATTGGCAAAACTAAGTAACAAAGCATTTTTTCCTCAAATCACTGTTTTATTTCCATTGTCATTCGCATCTAGCACCTACCTAGACGAGCCTTACGGGCTAATTCCTTCAATTGTAGGGCAACAAAATTTAAAATAATTTGCAAAAATGCAGCGCAGTTAAATGTTCATCAATTTCATCTCAGAAACAAAGGTGACGTGTATTGATTCATATATTATACAGCGAGGTCTGAATAACATCTATGTTGTAATAGATAAAAGTTTTTAAAACTATATCAGAGCGTCTTAATTACTTGAATCCCCTAGGGCCTACCTACACCATGATCTTAGTAATTAAAACTTACATTCTATTTTTACTTAAGAAAGAAATTACTGTGGGGATTTTACCTACGAGAGAAAAGTAAAGTGAAATGTAAATGCTGCCCATTTCTTTGTTTTTACTTTTGAGTTTAGGTTTCAGGTCCTTTCCTCATCGGCGGCCTAGGATTTACGAGGATACGCCATAACCGGTATTAACATTTATTTGGCGCCAGTTGCGCCTTCCGGAATAAAATAAATTGACATAGGCTCTATCTAACAGTCACACGCTGTTGTAGGTAAGCTTCATCGTTTCTATTTATCTTCGCGACCCTCGTTATGATGGAAAAAGAACGGCAATATAGCACTATGGCAGAATGGTAACCTTGAAAGCATTTTGTTTGTTTAAATTATACAAGCTTTTTCCCGAGGCTTCGCCCGCATATTCGCGTATGCCTGTTTGTACGTATGTATGTATGTATGGATGGATGTCATTTTCGTTATCGGCACCCCGAGGAACCACAAAGATGACAACCCATATCGATTGACTGTCCAACATAATTAGGTCTTCATTTCAAACAGTTACTATGATATTTGCATACCAATTTTGGTTAAATATGTTAACTTACCAATAATTATATTAACAGCTTGTATCTAATGGTAATGTTTAATGCAAATAAAGTTATTCTTATTCTTATTCTTATTCTTATGTTTGGAGGGATATAACAACCTTACGGTTAACGGTTTATGCGTAAAGAGGTAACAGATAGAAAGAGTTACTTTCGCATTTATTGTGGACTTTGCCCGCGACTTCGTTCGCGTGAACATCTACATCAATAATTTTATTAACTACCACAGTCACAAAGATTATGACAGCAATAAAAACGACCGCGAAAGGACTCGACTCGATTGATATTGACATGTTACTTCTGACACTACCGAGAACTGCAGACATACTGACTTATATAATAAACAAGAGCATTGAGACTATGACTTTCCCATCTGACTGGAAAATCGGGAAAGTGACCCCGTTACCAAAAAAACCAAATCCCACTGACCCGTCCCAACTCCGTCCCATAAGTATTCTTCCCTGTATGTCGAAGATAATAGAACGGGTAGTTTGCCAACAGCTGTCCGATTACCTGGAGAAACACAACATCCTACCTGAACTGCAGTCGGGCTTTCGCAAGGGTCGGTCGACAGTTACTGCGTTGCTCGATGTAGTCGATAACATCTTACAGGCTAGGGATGTTGGTAAAAGTACTATATTAGTTCTTTTAGACTTCTCTAGGGCCTTTGACTGCATTAGTGTGCCCCTTATGTTATCTAAGATGTCCTATTACGGATTTGATGTCACGACGATAAAATGGTTCAGCAGTTATTTGTCCGGCCGTGCGCAGACAGTTGCATTGCGTAGGATGGATGGTAGTACTCTGTGGTCGTCCCTTCGTCCGGTGACGAGAGGAGTACCGAGGGGCTCAATACTCGGTCCATTGCTATTTATACTTTATAGCGCTGATATTACTAACAGTATAAAGAACTGTGGATACCATCTTTACGCGGACGACTTGCAGCTCTATTTCTCAAGCGCACCGTCCGACATATCTGCTGCATTAAACAACGTCAACGCTGACTTAAGTCGTATTTCCACTTGGTCGGAAAAGAACTGCTTGGTTCTCAATCCTGGCAAGTCGAAATATATCGTTTTTGGATCTAAGCATCAAACCCGTAATACTCTTCACGCCCTTACTTCCGGTAATGTATCCGTCATGAATGAACCAATAGAGCGGGTGGTAGAAGCTAATAACCTCGGCCTACTCATGGACGGGAATCTGCGCTTTGAGAGCCACATACTTAAAGTTGTGAGCAACTGCTTCTATCGCCTTAAAGTTCTATATAATATACGTGATTACCTTAGTATCGATTTGCGTGTCGAGCTTTGTGAGTCGCTTATATTATCTAGATTAAACTATTGTGACGTCATCTATGATGGATGTATTGTTGGTCGCTCTAAAAGGCTTATACAACGAGTGCAAAATGCATGCGCTCGTTTCTGCTTCCGAGTTCCTCCCCGCTCCCACATCACTCCGTACTTGAACGCCGCCAACCTTCTTAGCATGTCTGCACGCCGACGCCTGCACCTCGCGACTCTTCTGTTTGGGGTGGTACACCATGAGACCCCACCATACCTTTTTAAAAAGATACAATGGTCCAAGAGTGCGCGTAGGTTCAAGGCATTGGCTATCGTGCCTATGCACAGGACCGCGGCTTTCCGAGGCAGTTTCAGGTTTGCGGCGTCTAAGTGCTGGAATGACCTCCCACCTCCTATCCAAGGGGCGCCTAGCAGGTATACCTTTAAGCGTAAGCTTAAAAGCTATTTGTTGACGCTCCAAAAATCCCAATCCTAATCCAGCACTATAGCAGCAACAAATATACCAACCGGTTAAAATCTATTTAAAATTTTTAGTTCTCTTTTGTTTCTACCCTAGATATCTGTATGTAAGTAGTAAGTGGATATTATTATTATTTTTCTCTTATGTATTATTTTTTCTTTTGCAGTCATATTTAATTATTTTTCTTTTGTCTATTATTTAATGTATGGCGGTCCGTGAGTCACCGACGGTACTGGCTGAAAATCAGCGCTGTAGGTGTCTGACACCTCAGCATAATGCTGAGCCAGTGTCCGTTTCACTGCCGCGGGCACACACATGTTGTGGTTTGTTTTCTTATGTTGTTGTTTTTTTTTGTAATATGTGTGTCTTCTGTGTCTGTGAATAAATGTTTCTTTCTTTTCTTTCTTTCTTTCTAACTTTATCGAACTGATGACCTCTGAAGACATCAAATATAGGTAGGCGAATTTCAAGGTACGTAAGGCAGGTGGTTGGTTTGTAAATGTTGATAGCGACTGACTGTCCAACATAATTTTGATCTCTCATTTGAAACAGTTATTATGGTTTGAGGGACTTTTGCTTTTTTGTCTCCAGGCCCTAAGTAAGTATTTTTGTTTCACCCCCCTATTTCACATTTTATCCGTTAATTGCACAATGTTTGAATGGGTTTTTTTTTAATTTACATGCAAGTATATACTTACCAATTTTCAAGCCTTGAATTTAAGAAGTTCTCATACAAAGTTTAACCCCTCTTTTAACCCCCTTTCATCCCCAATCTGTATAATTTTTATAGCCTATAATTTGGCCGGCAAAGTTTACATCAAAATCCGTTCAGCAGTTTTCATGTGATGCCCGTTCAAATAAACAGACAAACAGTTAAATAGACAAACAGACAAAAATTCTAAAAACTGTTGGAATGTGTTCTGTTATCGATTTTTCGAATATCTTCCATGTACACATTTCGACCCTCTTCAGCTTTATTATATGTACAGAAGTCTAGTACACGATTGAAATGCGTTGCTGTAGTGTAATAACTTTAATAACGGAATCCACGTCAATACGTCTGAATCGTCTTAAATTCAACTGATTTATTCAGAAATTGTTTATTCCGACTTTGAAAGTATTTATTAGCTATTCAGTCGTTGCACAGATTTGCGTTTCAATCTTTGCACAGAAATAGCGCGAAGCTGCTCACATTAACGATCTGCTGAAGTTAGCGAATGGTTCAAGGAGTACAAACAGCTGTAATATTAGTTTATTATCGTTCGGTACTTCTTGGATGTATCAGCAAACATATCACTCATGCCAAGGTAATATCGATGTAGTGATTTGATGTACGTGAGATGAAATGGAGCACACTTAGATTATTGGGTAAACGCTGCCAATTAAAATTCAGAGCTTATGTGCATGTACATAAGCAGGCTCCTAAGCAAACAAATTTAATGTTTAAGCTATGCGGCGTCAAATTCATCGAATTAATGATTAGTGATGGTAAAATTAGCGCCTGCTTTGACGTTTATTAGGTTTACATAATTACGCTAGTACATAATTACGCAGATACATGAATCGAATAAACAGATTATTGCAAAATGACCTCAACTGCAAATACCTGTCTTTAGCCTAGGTTTTTTACAAAAAGCAATGACAAGCGGAACTGTTGGCGGAGATTGCGCTCTGTTACGAACAGCCAAACCCAATGTAAGAAGAAACTTTATAGAATGTCCACTTGAATTTAAATCTGCATGGCATTAAAACCAGAAGTCTGAGTCAAGTCTGCGAGGCTTAACATCAGATAATAGTTTCAAGACTAACAACGGAAATATATTAGGATTCCAGATAAGCTAAAGCTACAGTTATTTTTGTCTGTGGCTATATAACTAGAAACACCTTTCTAATATAAGTCTTATTAAAGTTCACTTACGTAACGCCTACATGCAAAATGGGTACAGTATTCTACTAACATGTAGGTGCTTAGGGCATTACCAACCCACGCAACATGTGACGTCATCAACATTTTGATACAGCTGCTGAAGAATTCCCGCTATTTTATTCACAACTTTCTATAGAATGGAAATGCGAAACGAGCTACAAAAGGGACCTGTTAGCAGTTACTTAAAATCAGCGCACGAAGTTTGCCCTACTTCGTACCGAGTTCATTTGGATACACGCTCAGTGGAAGATTGAAACAAGAATCAAACAAGTTTCAAACAAATTCAAACAGACGTTAATGTGCTTAGCAGTTCAGATAGAGTGCTGATGCTGATCGTTGGGAACTTAACAATCCCTAAATATTATACAAGTGAAAAATACACTATAAACGTGAAGCAGAAAGGCCGTTACTACACAAACAGTAGGTAAATTGTTTAGGAATTCTTAGCCCCTTTACCAACAATTTTCGAGCCAAAGTATTAAGTCATAATGTCTCCAAACAAGTTTATAAGTTGTCTCCGATGACTTTGTTTAAATTCTTAGTAACAAGACTTTAGCAGACAGTAATTAAGCATTAAACTTGCCTTATTAAAATGCTTTAAAAAGGGTATGTCGTCTACAACAAAATTATAAAGTGGCGGCGAAGGAATTAAAGCCGTGGTAAAAATTTATGTGGCGCTGGTGGCATTGGTGGCGTGTCATCCCATACAAACTTTTCAAACTTTCCATACAATCATATTTCAATGGACATCGCTTACGATTACAGACGGTTTGGTGCAACTCACCTTAGTGACGTTTCGACAAAGAATATAGTTAAACTGTAGACCGTCAAATGTAAAAAAAATAGCGCCCCCCCTCCCTCCCCTCTCTTGTATCCGAAGTTTACCAAGGAACAAATATGAAATTATTACATAACATTGATATCAATGTATATTTTACAGGAATAAATATAAGTGGAGCTCTATCTAGTTTTTCTTTTTTACCATCAATAATCGTTTCTATACTAAGTTTGTAATTTAATCACCTTTGCTTGTATTTTTGTTTTACGCGATTATGCTGAAAATATCTTCTTTCAAATACAGGAAATAAAATTGAAATCGGTTTACGTAATAAACATTTATCCTTGAAAAACCACCATGCATACTAAGTTATTCGCTGGAATTTGTAACAAAATTCGCCGATAGATGGCGGCTGTATCCATGGCGTTCAATTTCTACACCATGTTGTTGAAATTTTCCTGAATTAATATGGTTGGAACCGGTACACATCTGTGTAGAGAACCCTCGGTGCGCGAGTCGGACTCGCAATTGTTTTTTCTTTTTTTTGTTCCTTCTTGGCCTGCCACGCGTTCAGCGACCGATATAAAGGTGGACAACCTCCCGCAGCGGCCTGATTGGCTAGCATAGGGGGAATGTTCAGTCATAGGGGCTGTTTCAGTCATAATTGGATTTTAAGTTAAGTACAATCAAACTCATAAGTAGCTGGATACTTTGGTGATTTGTTTTCACCCGTTGGAAATGTATGACAGTTCAGAAACACGAAGTTAAAGCAACAAGGTACAAAGGTGTTAAGCCCCTTGTGAGTTCGACTGTAGGTAAACATAAAACACCGTACGAGTATTCTAATGTTTTTCTGTCGCTGCTGTGTCGTACATTTGTACTTCGAGTATAAGTTTTTTCGAAACAAACCACAAATAAACGCGTTTGCGTTTAGTCTCAATCTGTATGGCAAAAAATAGTTACCACCAGAGGCGCTGCTCGTGTTGCCGTACAAATTGAGACAAAAGGAACACGCGTTCGTTTGTGTTTTGTTTCGTAAAAAATTATACTAGAGGTTCCGATCTAAGCGTAGTAACAAGTTCAGCCATGTTAAACTACCGCTCAATCGATGTCAACATTTTCGATTAAAGTTTGAGATTGGTTCATATACATTATGTCAATGTCAATATCAACTTCCGAACCTATCTGGAGCAGCAACTAAAACTAGTTTAAATATTTTACTGCATATGTAGTATCAAAATATGGAATATATACTTAATATTCTTCGTCACTTTCCAATTTAATACAACTTGCAAGTGGTGATACACAGAATTACCTAGCTGGATGCTAAACTTCAACTTTCTAGGTACTTAAATATATTATTCATTAAGAAATAATTGTCAACGATAACACTTTTTTACTTTTTATAACAAATAGGCATGCATTTAAGCACTACAACACCACCACCACCACCTAATGGAATGTGATGATGAGGTCAAGGGTTCGCAATTTTAAATATACCGACTTTGAATAATAATGACGAAAATGAGGGTGGATCCTCGTCTCCTGCACCACCGCCGCCACCAACATCGACCAGCTGAGCGAGCCGCGCGCGAACGCGCAGTGCTAGACGTGCGGCCGTCGCGGCTGGTTCTCATGATTAAGGGCCACGTACGGCCAAAACATGTCGAGCGATATTCGACCTAAAAGTCGTGAGTGACCCGTCTATTATATCAAAGGTGTTACATGCGTAGGTACCTAAATATTGCATATTCATTCATTCAAGCCTCTCGCCTTGAAAATGTCCCATTAAATACATGCTCGAAGGAGGTCGATACTTTATCCTTAACTTCGATCGATTTGAAATCGTAAGAGAACGGATTATCCGATCACAAAAGCGTGATATACTCTTATCAGTCTCAGTGTGTAGACCACCCACCCTCGTGTTAAAAGTTCCTATATAGAAGAATATTTAGTGATAAAAATATACAACATTTCAGAACGGCACTAAGTAATATAAACTGGCAATAATTATTCCCAATAAACTGTGACGCGAATCAAAATTATAACATATTTCATAACAAGCTGCAAGAAATTCTTTATAAATGTATACCAATAAAGCGCATTAACATTAAACATAATTATGATAAAAGGACATGGCTGACAATGGTATTCGAACCGCATGTAAAAACAAGAGGCTTTTAAGAATACCAGAAAAAAGACAAAACATTAAAACAATATTTTAAAAATTACAGTAAAATTCTTAAGAAATGCGTAAAAACTTCAAAACAAAAACACTTATGGAAAATTTATGTAAAATAAAATTAAAAAAGCTTCCAATAAAACTAAAGCCATGTAGAAGTAATAAAAGATACCACCAAAAGGCAAAAACTTAGCTCACGTAATGAAAACCTAAAATTAAAAGTCGATGGAACCGTCACAGAATCAGACAGCTAAAATTTTGTACGTTTTGAAAAAAAATGAGTGAGTGTAAATGGAGTATTTTAAGTGGTATGTATCAGATAATACGCAACATACGTAAACTGACGCCAGTATTCCCAAAAGGGGTTGACATATCACATGAAATTTAATTCCAGTGCCACATTTAGCATTTGTAGGTTTAAAGATGGTGAAAATGTGGTATTGTGGTGATAGGTTGCTGGCCCATCGCCCACAACACACTACAAACTGGTTCCCATAGTCGGCTCTTACGACACCCACGGGAAGAAAGGGGGAAGTGATAGCACCCCGTGCACCACACGGATTTTTCACCCGGCACCAAACGGGGTATCAGATAAGACAGAGAGTTTAGTAAAATAAATGTAATCTGCACAATGTTTGGGTGTTTAGGCTCATCCTACTTTCGCTCTTGAACGTTAGGTTAATCGCTTTTTAAATCAGATCAGAAGCTGCGAAGTTTACAGGTAAGGTAACACGAAACCTCTTCTTAGAGGAATTTTCAAATAATTTCTGCTGTGACACTGTTTAAGTTGTAATACTCGTAAAGTTAGTCGTTTACTTGTAATACGATGCTAGCTTGGTAGTTCAACAACTTCTTCTTCTTCAATTAAAGTCCAACAACTTTAGGGGGATGTAAATGTCTACTTTTAAGAACCTAACGTGGTGGACGTGTGGATGTCTAGTGTGTAGTAATTCCTATAAATTCTTAATATTCTTATATATCTAGTATGAATATCTTTGATTTGAGAGTACATAAATATAGATAAATACAGATGTTCTTGATTTTCCTAGAGAGCAAAAGATATTGTAAGGTATAAAATTCTAAGGTAGCTTCTGTACTCTGAAATTAGTAGTAAGTAGCTATTTATATACCTATAACAAAATTAGTCACGAAAAAGGACAATGAACTCAATACAAGTGTTTTATAGCTGCATCATATTCATTTACATCATAAAAGAACAATTATTATAAACAAAACCTCGCAAAGAAAATTACTGGAAATTATACCTAATAAAGTGGCATCAAGGCGATCATTTTACATCAAAAATAACATATATTTGTGATCTGTATGCAACGGGTGCTTCACAAGATATAATATAAAAAATATGCCTCAATGTTGGTATAGGTACAATAGGTAGGTGTATATGCCTAGCAATAAGAAATATTAAAGCTAACGAACTATAGACCCCAAGTGAAGGTTTCCGAACCAAACAAATATAATTATATCTCGGGTCGGGAAGCTTTTTGTTATCGGGGTCATTTGTGTCATATACCTATAGATGTTATAAATCTTTGCTGTGTTCGGGGGATGGTAAAAAGAAAATCAGGGGATGATTCATGGCACAAATATTCATGTTTTGTACAATTCGTGGTTGTGAAAATATTTCGTGATTTGCTACTCCCAAACTATTGTTTATGGTCGGTTATATCGGTAAAATCATAGTGTGTCATTTACTGCAGTTATAGGGTACTTACATATAATTCAATACCAATAAAAACGGGTAGGTACACTTTTGTACGGATATTTGATTTTAAGTGTACTCGTTTTTTTATCTTGAAAGTAGTTTAGAAAGGAGTGTTTTATTTGTGTGTCAATCTTATCAGGACGGGTAAGGCAGTTCTAGGAAGTAGGAATACTACATATGTAGCGGCAGGAGAGTCAGGAAACACGCGAATAGTTAAGCGTTGCAGGAGCACGAACGCTATTCGGTTTAGTACCTTTGCGTTTGTACTACCTACAGTCTGAATACTTAAGTGTAGGTGGTACAAGTTGGAATTTAATCCTTGGACTACGCTGTTACATACATAGACATACGCTGTTACAACGTAACGTAAGCAAAATGTAATTCAATTAGCTATTATTTTTAAATGGCTTAAATTATGTTTGTGTCAGAAATGTTGGAACCCCTAAGGAAGGAGTATCTAGTTAAATGTTTTATGCGAAGATTATTTTCCAGAATTCCTGAAATAACCTAAAGAAAGAAACAAATAAAACAATAAAAAAAATGTGATTCTGGATTCCAACGATATTTCTATCAAAGAAGAACGAAGGGTAGGGTAAGAACTGTTGATACGCATAATATGTACCTGTACAACCTAACCTTTATACACAGTTTTTTACAATAAATTTTCTGTTTCTGTTTCTGTTTCTGTTTCAATTTATATCACTGAACTTCAATATCGCTAATTAGAAATTATATTGATTGAGCCATCGAGCTTAGGAATCATGAAACAAGTTTATCAACTGATGAAACTTAATATTTTGTTACAATTGGTAGAGTTCAAACATAATGAAGCTTACAGAATCTGTCCGGAAGTAATCAAAGTTAGACTTGTCACTTCTCCAGCCAAGTTAATTGCTTATACCAAAGTCTTCTTCTAGTATTCGCAAATTCTATTATGTTTAAAGGTATTCACCGCCAAATCAAGTGAAATTAATTAATATTTGAATCTAATCAAAGCATCAAAGTTCTTAAACTATGCAAATACGGTACAAATATTGTGAAAGGCTCAAATAATGATTGTAAATTGTTCATTCGCTTTTACGGACAGCTATACACGTCAACCCGCAAACCCAAAGTTAGCCTGCCAGAAAGAGTTAGAGCTTGACTTTAGCTAAATACAATAAAGATGACATTCTGGACATCGGCAAGATAATATTCATTGTTATCAAAATTAAATAATTAGACTACATAATGCATATTAAATACAACAAATAAATACAGATCCAAAAGAAGATAAAGCTGCTAGCTGGTTAAGGCAAGGCCATTCCATTGCAAATGTCTCGCTCTAACACGCGTGAGTTTGCAATTAACAATCCCGCTCTCTACGAAAGCCCTGCGCGTTGTTTCGTAAATATTTACATTTTAATTGATTTTTGGATCACTGGATCACTTACGAAAAATCTATCCAGTTATTGTATTACATAAAACAGCTTTCCTTTTTGTAAAAAAAAATCATATCACCTTCATTGATACCAAGGCATTTTTCAATATTTTGTTCGGTTATTGTGTTTTTTTGTTAATGTTTCATTCTACAGTATTTTTTGTGTAGTGTTGTAATTCTACATTATTTCTTTACACTGGAAGCTCAAAATGATATATTTTCGTCAGATCTATGAATGGGCCTTGCCTTGACTACGTAATGTGTCTAACTTTTTATACGTTAAGCAGATCCGATAGACATTTTACATTTTAGTCAAGTATAAAATTTAAAAAAAACCGGGCAAGTGCGAGTCCGACTCGAACGAGCAGCGGAGCGATACGATATTATAATAAAAATGAGTGCGAGTCCGACTAGTGCACCGAGGATAGCAGATGTGTACCGGTCCCAAGCCAATCAATTCAGGAAAATATCAACAACATGGTGTAAAAATTGAAAGCCATGGCTACAGCGCCATCTATAGGCGAATAATTATTGTAAAGAGCGATTGAATAACTTATTGAATACTTTCTTATTTTTTCAAGGATAATTCTTTATCACGTGAACAGATTTCAGACCAATATTTTTTTCTTTATTTGAAAGAAGATACTTTCAGCATAATCGCGCAGGAATTTATAAAACGTAAATTTATAAAACAGGAATATAAAAAAAAATTAACATGCAAAGGTGAATTACAAACTTAATATTGATGATAAAAAAAAACTAGAAAGAGCAATGGTTATATTTTTCCTGTAAAATACACATTGAAATCAATGTTACGTAATAATTTCATATATTTTCTTGCTAAACTTCGGAGATAGGAGATAAATCGAAAATGACTCAACGTAAATATTTTAAAAATTGTTTCAGAATGTGCAGTTCAAGCCCTTTCATATGACACCATTTCAATCTGTACACGTGTTAAAGAATTATCCATGAGAAACCATTGCTCAAATTTATAAAAAAAATAACCTATAGATGGCGCTGTAGCCATGGCTTTCAATTTCTACCATGTTGTTGATATTTCCTGAATTAATTGGGGGATTGTGTACGGAACCCTTGGTGCGCGAGTCGGACTCGCACTTGTTTTTATTATAATATCGTATCGCTCCGATGCTCGTTTCAAGGGGACACTTGTTGCGGGTTCCAACCACTCGGCGAGGCTCGCTATTGCACATGTTATACTACGTCACGTCCGCAGTACTCTCATTTAGCAAGCATTCATAAAGTGACGACAAAGTAGGTTGTTGAATATTTTAGTGCCGGAAGATTTTTTTTTTCAAATTGAAGCTAGTATCACGTGTCATTCGTCGCTTGCTAAATTACTTAAGACAGATAATATTTAAGGTACACATTATTAAGGCTTGTTATTTCAAAATACTTATTTTCACGATAATGAGTAGTTTTGTAATAATTTTATGCATTAAATGTTTAATACTAGAAAACAATGTATCACATATCAATTAAAAGAAATTGGAGAAGTTCACCAAGTCACCCTTATTTTTCAACTAATAGCCATTTTACTACTACATTTTTCTTCAAAATAATATACAACAACTTGGATTCCTTACTTTTTTGAAATAACATGATTATGTTGTTGTTTTTTGATTGTTTTGCCAACGTGTTTCACGCCGATGTTCGCAAGTTTCCGCGCGCGGGCAACAAGCACAGCATATCGAGAAATTTTGGCAACGGTCTTGGCCTTAATGGATATATTGAAAATTTCATTTTGAATAATTTTATTTCATAAAAACATTTTGTTTGAGCTACCGTTAACTTTTATGAATCCAAATAATTGATTGAATCAGGCGTTCATTCAGCGGAATAGCTAAGGAATATTGTTACATTTCTTATGGAACACAATAATAGAGGTAAACATTAGGTGCCAACTATTGGGAATTGCGGTGACAAAGATGGGGACGCTTACCTTAAAGGTATGACGATTTCAGAGAAAAATTGTTTTTGACGAAAAGTTAAGTCTGGGAGATGGAACTACTATGGAGATGGATAATTCAACCAATCGATGGAATATAATAATCACATACGAGTCATACGCTCGAATTCCATTTTGAAGCGATTTTAATTTTGAGCGAGTTTTTTTTTTCTGCTAGGTATAATAATTTGGAATCCAGATCATTATACCTTGAATTATTTACACTTTGTTTATTGCATCTAATGAAGACATATTTTATTAGAAATTGAGAAAATAATAAACAATTTAACTATTCAAGACAACCAACAAATATTTTTAATTACCAAGAGTAAGGAACTGAGTAATATAGTGTGTAGGGAATGAATTGTTGCGGGAATCCAATACAGTGCAAAGAACAAAGAGGTGGAGAGACTTAATCAGAACAGAATTCACTAGAGACTATTGTTTTGTGGTAGCCATGATCAAAATAGTTGTATCGTTAGTAGAGCTACGAAAATATCCTTTAACAAAAATATTGTATACTCACTTTTCTTTCTAATTATTGATTACATTTATACAGTCTTACCAAAGTAAAATGATATTATTAATTCAAAATTCAATATTTTCTTATCGTTGCGAAATTCCTCTCTACATTTTTTAAATTTATAAACGTTCCAACGTTGTGAAACTCAGACAAAAAAATATGATTTTAGCGAAATTTCCCTGAAATTAAAACATGAGCTTTTTCTAATAAATCAGAAAGAATTGATTTTTAAACACAATTGTGTGCCTTTTGGCCAATATCGATTTGTTTCAAACCTCAGTTACAATAATTGTAAATACTAAGCACGCAAAAAATAATCTTGGCTCCTAACCTAACAATTGTTTTAACGACCGCTCTGGCCTAGTAGGCAGATCGACACCACTGCCTACAGTGCCAATAATGCTGACGGTTCTGAGTTCAAATCCCTGTAAGGGCAAATATTAATAATGAGCATGCATATTGATTTTTAATCTGAGTTTTGGATGTTTTCAATCTATTTGAATAGCTACTTACGAATATCTCTTAAATATAATACCCCAATAAGGCTTCCGTTGTGGGCAGCGCCCAAGTTTTGGGTCTAGTTCGATTTGTTGCTGCTTGAGTCCTCTAATATTTATGTATATTTAATTACAGCAAAGCGTTCCGCCCTCTCGTCTGTGCCTCCGGCGAGGCAGAGATTTTCATTTGCTACAATCCGAATAGATTTGCGGCTTCATTACATGTACATGGTGGTCGGTTTAGGGCCCTGACCTTTCTTTACAATTATTTTATGTAACGGAAATTTTCTCTCCCCGCTGCGTTATAGAATCGTGCGGTCATTATATACTAATAAAATCATTTTTAAACCCGACTGCTTTTTAGGATTCAATAACAATGAAGGACCTGCCACGATTTACTCAGTGTAGGTAAGTTTTTTTTCTATTAATTGTGATATATTTTCATACTCTCCTTGTATTTATTTTTTTACTCTCCTTTTAAAGCCCTTTATTTTGATACAATTATCACTATAAAAATATATACGTGGTCTTGAAAATATATATTTTTTGTAGTTACAATGGACATATTAGGCTATGTTTCATCCTGTGGCTTCCCCTGCGTTAGCATTTTATGATTTTTTTAATAATTGTATGTACTCAATTGAGATAATCTTCGATTATTTGTATTTGTTGGAGTCGAATAAGATATTAACAAAGAATTTGTTTCAGCTCCAAATCCGGATATTGCGAAGGTGTCTAAAAGTTATCTAATAAAAGACTGTATAATTTTCCAACTCCAAGTGTTTGAAACACAAGATTTTTTGCTTTTATATATATAATTTTTATAGCATTTTTAGAGGTCATACAACTATGGTTAATTATAAACGTTGACGCATAACGCTCTCCAGCATCTCTAGTACGCAGCTACGCTTGTTTCAAATTTCTGAAAATGAACTTTTTCAATACCATTAATAAATCACGCACGAGTTTTAGTAGTACTCGAAAAGCGTTAATTCGTGCGGTGTTCGACCGCCCGAGCATTATGTACCTACCTACTTGATGCTGCTAAGCCACAGAATAAGTAATAGTACAAAAGCCGAGACGGCTTTTTGATGTCAAATTTCAAAGCTAAGATGCCATTGAACGATTAACGCAAATTGGCGTGATTAAGTCGTTTAACTTTGTCAACAGTAAACAAATTCAACGAGAAACATTTCGCACCAAACAGCCATGTTCAAATATGCTGATGATATTTGTTTTTGATCATCATCATCATCATATATTTAAGAGCCTAGCTTAGCTCTTGTCGGTGGAGTATTCGCAATTCTGTTCGGTTCTCCGCCAAGGCTTTGAGTTCCTGATACGACATTACATTGACCTTCTCTTTTGCTTGATCTATAAACGCACGTCACGGTCTTCCCCTGCCTCTCTTCCCCTCTATCTTTCCTTCTATTAAGGTTATTTTATGTTTGTATTTTGATACAAGATTTATATACGTCCCGATGGTTAACAACTCAATACTCAATTGTTAATACTTATCGTTAAATTATATTGGGTCTGCGTAAAGAGCTGCGAGGTTTTTACCTTATATACTATTATACTTTGTGAAAAAGATACACAGCGTAAGGCGACTAAATGACTTGGTGGGACGGCTATATGGCATTTTGTTTATTGTCCAAAGATTTCCTCGCTTGACACAATAATGTCAGTATTAAATTTGCGTTTTTTTTTACTAATATGATGCACGGAAGCGTGTATACCTAACGTACTCGTACGTGTACGTGTATTAGGGTCACGAGTGATCTATATAAAATGTACTTACACAAACTACTTCTTTAGGGACTGACCTTATGAGTTCAATAAAGATTTAGAATCATTCCCATAAACATTATATTCTTTATAAGTAAAATTCGGTAGAAGGAAGTGCTTTTGCCATTAATCTATGAATATAAAAGAAGAAGTCCTGACTGACTGACTGACTGATTCATCAACGCACAGCTGAAACTGCTAATGCTAGAGAGTTGATTTCTATAGCTTGTAACGTAGGCTAGGGATAAGAAAGGATTTTTCGAACACGTATTTATTTAAATGAGATTTGAAACTTCGTATATAGAACCTCTGTTTAAATACAACAAAACGTATTACAGCGTTTTTCAAAATTGCTTCCTTAAAGGGGTGAAAAGGGGGTTCTAAGTATTTGCGGGTAGTAAATCTTTACTTTTCTTAAAAATCGATATGGGTGTCATCTTCGAGGTTCCCCGGGGTGCCGATTACGAAAATGACATGCATTTTCAAATCAAAGATGGCGGACATTTTTTTTTTTAAATCGATATTGGTGTCATCTTCGAGGTTCCTCGGGGTGCCGATTACGAAAATGACATGCATTTGCAAATCCAAGATGGCAGACATTTATTCTTCTTAATTATCAATATCGGTGTCATCGTCGCAGTTCCTCTGAGTACCGATTACGAAAATGACATGCATTTTCAGATCAAAGATGGCGGACATTTATTTTTGTTAATTAGCGATATGGGTGTCATTTTCGAAGTTCGTCGAAGTGCTGATTACGAAAATGACATCCAGCTCTGAATGAAAATGACTTTCAACTCCAGGATGGCGGATATTTTTTCTTAAAAATCGATATGGGTGTCATCTTCGAGGTTCCCCGGGGAGCCGAAATTGACATCAATACCTACCTATGTAGGTACTTACAAACGTACTCAAACTGAGAACCTCTTTTTTTGTAGACGGTTAAAAATTACGCTTAGTAAGCGGGAGAAGCCGCGGGAAAAAGCTAGTACGAGTAAAAAGACTTTTTATACTTTCCTTGCTAGGTTCGAACGACTGAGCGGTAAGAGAAAAGAATCATAACAATATTTCATATAAATGAAAATACTGTATAATATCATAGGAGTATTCATATTTCTTTAATTTTCTCCAAAAAGTTTTCGCCATATGTGGAATACTCATTATACAAATAAAGTACGTAGGGACCTAATTACAGCTCAAATCAAAGACTTACAAAACGTAGATTCGAAGAAAAATTAAAACAGGTACTTACATATACAGTACTAACCATACAGCTGTACGGTATTAAAATAGGTAGAGGCCATAGGCATAGTGTTGAATAATTTGAACTGGAAAATACTTGGTAAACAACTTTGTTTTAATGATTATTACCTTGCTAAATTAAGCAATTTATTTTCTACTCTAAGGCTCTTACTCCCTGACATCAATAAAATAAAAAAACAGGCTTAAGGTGGGGTCGATGAACAAGTTAACAATATCCACCCAAAAACGCAAAAGAAACCCCGCAAATTCCATCTCGGACACAAACATAAAATGAAACTGCTCGTGCTCTAACAATCAACAAATTCGGTTTCGTATCTTTTATAAAAATCTTTTGTTTTATAAAATTGCAGCATTCCAATGGTATGTATCTTTATTTTACAGTCGAGTTCAAAAACATGTAGGTATACGGGCAAATTTACCAAATATATGTGGACACGACTTTAGTGCTAAGGGCATACGGTGCCTCAGACTTTTTGGAACCTTTGAGAACTTACCTACATATATTTATGGACTTGACTAGTACACCAACCACTGTACCATGTACGATGATGTTGAAAATCTATTACAGACACATCATTTTCAAATTAGAGTCCAATGCGGCTGCTAGGGATATCAGTGCTTCAATAAATCCTGACTCAATAGAAATGCAATAAAATGGAAAAGTTAACGGTAAAGTGGATAACTTTTCACAGGAAGCCAGGTTTCAGTTACCGGACCTAAAGCAGTCAATAACCTTTCTAGGCGACTTTTATTGCATTGCTCCGTTATAATATGGTATAAGTACCTACCCACTCCTAACAACTACTATAATATAAACTAGTTTCTCTGTGAGCTATAGACATTGCGAGAGTATTTTTTTAAAATACCGAAAACAGAATCGACAATAAAATTTATACTTACTAGTATTGGCTCTATGAGCTGTACACTTCGGGAGCCATTTTAACGGTTTTCAACAGCCGAACGGATTTCCGACTAAGAAACTAATATCAATCCGCATTTGTAAGAGGTGTATAAGGTCTCTAAACGTCAAGGAAAAAGTAATAAGGTATACACTAATCATAATAAGATATTGTGTCTATGTCTATATTGTCACTATTATAGGTAAATGCGAAAGTATAGATGTTTGGATATTCGATTACCCAAAAAACGACAGAACGGATTATGCTGAAACTATATAGAATGCTTTACCTCTAGTACAATCATACATTGAAGAAATGAAATAGGGAATGGAAGTTTACATGGACGAAGTCGCGGGCAGCATCTAGTGTCTATTAATAATTCCACTATGAATTTACTGAATAACGTTTAGATTGAATTATAAACTATATGTTCAAATGAAGGCATTCGTGACATAATATATGGCTCGACGGGGTCAGCTCATGTGCATATAATAATTGTTACACGCCTATTTATTGACATTATAACTTTTATATATTAGGTATCAAGTGCCAAGCGTTGTTCTCGACACTATACTCGTAATATACCTAGTTACGGCGCAAGGGGCCTTAGGTACATAATTGAATATCCATCATGTGTCCATCGACGTTCATTAATTAAGATACTATAATAAACACCTATTAAGGAAATTCTGTTCTACGATTATTAGAGAAAAACAGGTGATTAAATCTAGATTGTTTTAACTCTAAAGTATTTGTCATATTTGATACATATTTTTTGCACCTTGACTGTACTAAGAATACGTTGGTTAATTATAGTTTTATTTTACTTATTAGTTAAAAATTATCGCTGTCACTTTCTAATGGTATATGAAAGAAAAGGACAGAGCTAACATTTATCTGACAGATACTTTTATCTGGGGATTAAAAAATCGGCCCTTATACGAATTCATTTGTCTAGCCTCTGGCGTCACTCGCGTATTGTGTATGATGTAGAGCTAATGTCAACACTAAGGATTTGGACTAGAGGGGTGATTACGTAACTTTTTCAAGCGTTCGTAACGTTGATCCGTATGTCATTTTCCATAGGTACTATAGATTTAAATACTCGCAGAACAAAACTGTCATCAGTTACTAAGTTTGACGTGTTAATCGACTAGCTGTTAGCTGCACATTTGAATAATTATAATCAACCTGTTGCTGCATATTACTTATTCTGTGGCAGTAAGACGATAATGAAAACCGCATTATTAGAAAAATATATACACTGCAGTGGCGTAGCGTCCATACAACTCGATTCCCATCGGCTTGCCTAATTTTTCGTCAGTCTAGTTATTTTCCTACGGCTCATGAATAATACGAATGGCAAATTATTTCCGGCTTCCCTAAGGATATATTTGACGCGTCGCCACTGATATACAGTGAATTATTCATCCTCACAGAGGATTGGCAATTACTGGACTTAAATGTATGATTCGGTTTGAGTTGATAAGTTGTTTTCAGGGGATGAGACACAGTTAGAGTACGAGTAGTTAGGATACTAAGGAAACTAAACACTTAAAACCCCTTGCTAATATTATATAATACTTATATATTACATAATACGTACGAAAATGTAGAAACTGAGTTTTAGATTAGTAGATGTAGGTTCGGAATGTATTCTTTTAGTGTATTACAATGTTAAAATTCCTTTATATGTAGTTACCTCCAGGATACTTCACCAAATCTCTGATATTTACGCATCGAAATACTTTTTTTGTTATACAACGCCGGTAGCAAACAAGCGTACGGTCCACCTGATGGTAAGCGGCCAACGCAGCCTATAGACGCCCGCAACCCCAAAGGAGTCACGTGCGCGTTGCCGACCCTTTATAATATTTGAGGATGCACTGTGTTGACAGCAGAAGGAACACATTTAGGTCCCTCGCTCTCAACACAGTGCATCCTCGGGAGCTCTGGCAACCTTGCTCACCTCCAGGAACACAACACTAAATACTTATATAGTAAATAATGTTATTATAATAATATAATGTTGTTATATAATGTTACTAATGTTGTTGTTACTTATTTTGGATTTTCCTTCCAAGGACCGTGCCTCATGTAAGTTCGTAATATTAGCGACTAAAATAGATTATGTTGGTTTAAGATGTTACAATCCATCATTCAATTGGCAGTAAGGTCAGTTCGCGGTATGTAGGGAAACAGAGACGGAGTTTCGATCAAGCGTGAAATTAAAAAAGTTCCGTATTCCTCGTGTGTTTATGTGTGCACTAGGCCGCTAGTGTCCATGTCTGCGCTCTTCACCGTGATGCTCCACACAGCTGCAGACTAGTCTTAAATGTAAAAGTTGAAATGTAAATGTGAAAGTTGAGAGAAATAGAAATACGTGTATTATTTTGGTACATGTAGTACTTACCTACCGTATGTAAGGTCATAGTCAATAAGGTACCGAGAAGAAGGAAGGAGACTTTGACTCAGGGCGTGCAGGCAAGATATATAATTTTATAGTAAATTAGGGAACAGGAGCGTATAATCAAACCAGCCATGTTGGAAGCTAAAGACCGTTTAAAATATTTTTTCTTTTAAACGCCTTATATACATATCGACCATAGACTAGAAGAGCAATATCCGTCTATCCGGCACGATACGAAGTTCAGAGTAGGCCTTCAGTTACACGGTGACGTAGAAAGAGGATTAGCGTATGGTAACCTGACTAAATTAAAATGTATCAGAAGACTGATACATCCTTTAGCACGATCGTGGCATCCCATTCTTAGTCGTGTTATATGTGGTGACAGCAATGCCATTTATCGATGACGTTTCGGTGACGGTGACAAATATTACGGCCTTATACACGATGAGGGACAGGAGATTTGTCAGTTCATCTTGCTCCCACGTGTGCTATTGTCTATGCTTACATCTCTTTCACACTTCTTTGTACGTGTGTATGGCCGGCTCCAGTCTTATTCTCTCTATATTGCGTGATAATAATCACCGTGTAATATGAATGCTAATGAATGAATGTTACGGCTGGGTGTGTGTTTTTTTTTTCAAAACATAAAATACCGAGGGGTTGGTTGGTGATTTCGGTCCATGTCGACAGGTGCCGGAAGCACGGCGCGTCCTGCAAAATCATATCCCTATCTCGCTTTATCTTATAACTTGGTACTGCTCATGGCGTTCGCCGTCCGTTCGTCGTTCATATGTAAAAAGTTTAGCGTTTTATTTTAATAAATATAATTAAATATTTGACATATATTTTCACTAAGTTTCTTAGGATAAGTAACAAAAAATGTGCTTAGATTTAATGTCTGTTTATCCGAGCGTAGCCGGGTTTTCATCTAGTTACTTTATAAAACCCGGGTTTAATCAGCAGAATATACACACAGATACATTTCACATTTTCATGAAAAACAGAATTTGCAACTTTATTCATACTGCCTCTCCTAATTTTTTCACTTTTATCTTTACTGAATACTTCAACAGGCTCCAATGGTATTCGTCACTAAGCAGTTGGTTTAAATAAATAATAACGAAGAAGTCCGTCGTATTCTTCCACATTTGGGTCAAAACGTCACTTTTATCGGCCACAAACCTAGGAGTCCAGCGGGTTCCTCCATTACCGCGTCGTTAAATCCAAATCGCACTATACAACCTTTCTCTGCTCCGCTAAAGTCCTAATGGACAGGGGGACTAGGGTCATTTAAACCCGCCCTAACGCTTAACTAGGTATGCGTTATAAACAATGAATCCAGTCCATCTAGAAAAACCTTTTTCTATGGCAGTTAGACGAAGCACTATCGGTTTATATACAAATCAGTAAGCTAAAATCCACAATTAGGCGAAGTAAACTGACAGATAAGATGTTACCAGCAGTAGAAAAAAAATATTGACAGTATATATCGATAAAAACATATCGATAAGCATAATGTTGTACTACGAACCTTATTTCAATATCTCTGTGTAAATCTATGAGTTATACATAAAAATATACTTGTTAAGCGGGACAAACGGTATTTAAATATTAAGTTTAGTCCTTTAAATAGGTATAAATAATAAAATTTACAAATCATTTAAATTTATAATTTTCAGGGCATATTAATTTGAGAGAAACAATACTAACTTTGATTTTCGATGTTCTCGACAAGCACCTAGGAGAACACGATAAATTGCACGGAAAGATCGGTAAGTCTAGTAAAACCTTAAAGAATATCGATACCAACAGCACTGGCGATACTATGGCATCATTTGTGCATTTTAACTTGTCAAACAACTTCGCCTAATGCTGGACTTTACTGTAAGTTATCTGCGACTCTTTACTGCTTTCTTAATCTCTTCTTAATCTACGGAAACTAGAAGTGTAATAAATCTGCAATATATCCTCCTTTTATCTTTTTCAGCTCTGCCGCTAATATCCGCATAGTAGGTATTGTATGTCATAGTTTTTATTTCTAGTATTATTTTAAATCTTTCTTTTTTCCAAGTGATACCTACAATCCATCATTCATAAACTTGAATGCTATTTTCCTGCTTGCGTAAGTATCTATAGCTAAATTCAATGGATATGACTTGGAATTTTTACATTGCGACTTAAGAGGAAAATTAATCTCAGAGGCCGTGCCTACGGCATTCGATTGGATAGATATTTTAATCCAGTTCGTCCTTTAGCTTTTCGTTTTATAAAGAGACCAGAAAAGGGAAACCGCTCATCTGCCAAGTATTATGTAAGCAGGCAAAGGAAATATTCGAGATGAAATTGTCCGAAAACCGCTCTTTTGTAACATTTTTATTTTTGCACTTATATGACGACAGTGTTTATTAATAGCCTTATACAAGATTTTAATTTAACTTGCACTATTCGTAAGTATGTATGTGAGTTAGAAAGTTATCCTCAAAATTTGCCAGCCTTTTTTCGGCCACTTGCCGGTATCAGATTGAGCTGAATTTTGGCATACATGTGTAAGTTCGGTGACAATACAGTATTATGATACCACCGAGCTGATATAATGATGCTCATTGGAACTATTTCAACGAGTAGTGTCATTTCGATGGTTTGTACCAAAAATTAAAGTGTTACATAAACTTAATATGTTTGCACTCATACGACTCGCCTGTTTATAAATAGTTTTTTACTTTACAAACATTTATCTATTAGTTGCGCCCGCGTGGAAGTCATATCGACTACCTCAAAAACATTTAAATTGTCCAAAGCATTTAAGCTTAAAGCTAGAGAGAGATACTTAAATATTATGAGATAATATTATATTACAAACAACGAATAGTTAATCTATCTAAAAAAATAAAAGCTTAAAATTCGAAACCACCGTTTTCCGAGAAACAACGTTGTTAATCTTAAATTTAAGTGTATATAACTAAAACTTTGTCTAACCTTTCATTTTAAACAATGCTGCTAAGTTCATCGAAAAAATACTGCTTTTAAAATAATCAGTGAATAATGTTGGGCCTGCAACAGCTTATTATATATTTCAGCGTTCTATAAAAGGTAAGTAATTATTATCTAGAGCAATTATAGTGTAGGATGAAATTAGACGAAATTTGTATTACAAAAGCTATTTTAAAACCAGTAAATTAGGTGACAAAATTACACAAATAACCTTAGTCCCATAATAAGTAAGCTAAGACTTGCAATAGGTATTAATGTGTACCTAATAATAAATTTCTTTTTCTCAAAAACCGCATAGTGATCGTATCTGATATTTAAATATTTAGATATGCTTTATTTGTCGAGTTCCAAACTTTAAAAAAATAGAAACAGGCATATAAAGACGGCACAGGTCGTTATTTAGCCAATTCAACTCGTATTTTTCTGCTGGAAACGTTACGTTTTTATGTATGTCTCAAATGATTTGTATTTTTCGTTGGAAAAACACACTTGCAATTCTGTTTAAAAAAAATTAACGACGGGAAGCATGAATTTTTTGACGCTTTAAGGTTATGTTTATCAAATCTTAATCCCAATTTTGTCTTATTTCCTAAATTTTTGAGAAAAGCACTATATTTATTAGTCTCGGTGGGAATGGCAATTGCAGGCTTCGTATTATAATTAAATGGGCTCACAAGCTCGTCCATTTAAATAAATACTCAGCCTGCAATTGCCTCCTTCCCGGCCACGGCAATAATGTGCTATAGTTCCACAGATTCATATAGTAATTATTTTGCATTTGCATAATTACCTATGTATTTAATTTTTCAATTGGAATTCAAAATATGACATATTTAATGACGATTGAAAATTAATATAATGAACCAGGTAAAGCCCGACCAGAAATAATTTCTTACACTGGCAATAATTTTTATGAAAGGTTGTCAGATAGTCATGAGGAAAACCGTTAGTTTTCGATCATCGTTACTGTCGTTCACGTTCACAGTGAAAAGTCACCGTGACTTTGTCACTTCTGGTTATTTCATATCACGACATTTACTTTTCGACCGTTCCAGGCACGGTTACTGATATTTCTGTGACTAGAGTGACTGCTACTTTTACTCCTAACTTCACAGTATACATTCAGGGCGTTACAACAATCGCAAATTAGCGATCGCATGATCGCCACCTCTAACGCTTTGACAATAAAGGCGCTATATAAAGAAAGATTTATAGTTTTCGAAAAATAATATAAATTGCGGATCGGGCAAAGGGTTCAGTCAATCACATCGTAATATTTTTTAAATTAATATTCAAATGCTTATACATATATATATATTTATATATATTACTTGATTTATTTTAAATATTAACTACGATTAACACTTACTCGCTGCGCTGTAGCATCAGTCATAATGAATTTGCTTATAAAATAATACATCTAAATCATTAAATGTTGAAAAAATCATTTATCTATTCAATCACATTATTTTGTTGGGTTATTTAATACGAAAACAGTTAGCTTGATCGGATATTTACCGACCTTCAGCGCTACTTGCTCGCACTTAGTGTCTTTCTTATAAAACGCGGTTCCACCGTTCCAGTGATAACGCAACGCTAAAAAATATCTATGTTATTTTGTAACGTTGTTACTTCGTGACAAGTATTCACAGTTCACAGTCACAGAGGTCACGGCGGTGCGGGACGCTATGCAGTTGCTTAGGCTGGGTTGCACCAAACCGCCTGTAATCGTAGGCGGTGTTTGTTAAAATCTGATGGTATGGAAAGTTTGACAAGTTTCTATGGGATGACAGCCGCCGGCGCTATATTTAACGATGATCGATCTGTAATTGTGAGTTGATGCAACCCACCCTTAGACACCGACCGTTATTTTGTAACGTTGTTACTTCGTGACAAGTTGCAGTGTTACTTTTTAACGAAAGATCACCGTGATTTTTGCATCGTGAAGATATTTATTTCTCATCTCTATTGTCAGATTTGTCAGGTCAGTGTCACAGTTGCGTTTTATAAATTTCAATAATAGTAGTGTTGAAAATTCAATGATAAATAACAAAAAATGCCCAAAACGATCCCTAGTCAAGAGCAGAACATTATTAATAGTCTATAATAAAACAAAAAACGCTTGGGAAATTAAACTATTTCGCTGCAAAACATTTCATAATTAACATACAACTGACAGGTAAACAAGTCAAAATGTCATTTAGTTTGTTGCCATATAAATTAGAATAATAGCGCCCCCTTGACAAGGGTCATATATTTCCGGTCGGGTTTTAATACTGCGAATATCTAATGAAAATGAATTAAAATAAGCGGTACAAAATAAACAACGAATAACTTTAAGCCATTCGTATGATTTAAAATATAAATAAAAACATAGCTAGCTCTGTATTATTTTATAAAGCTGGGTCTAGTATCAAAAACACTTAAGAACTTATAACAGTTGACCTACGCTGATGTTCATCCGAAAAGCTACATACTTAATTCCCCGCAGCAGATGATCACGTAACGTGTCACACGTACGAAGGTTGATCTAAATGTCAATTTCAGTATGAAAAATGCCGTTCAGATCAATTTTACGTATGCTTGTAAAAGCATCGCACCTAATTACCCTGCTGGTAGACTATAACAATTGAATCCAAAACACTGAAAGTTCATGCTACATGCTTACCTATACATAGCAAAAGCTGGAAGTTTGATATAGGAACAAGGCATGTAAAGATGAAGTTTGAACTGCACGGCACGAACTGTTAAATTCTAAATATTCACAGCATCTCAGGTGAGCGGCTGCAAACCGACCTAAAAGGTCGACTCTATTTTTCGATATTTCATATTTCTCTCATGCGTTATGTTGAATTTTAGGCCTTAACTTATGTTAACAAGGTTCATTTTGCTATTATAAAAATGATATAGAAACAAGTTTGGGACAGTGAGCAAGTGGATAAGCGGAAATGTTTGTGGACATTTTGCCTACGACGCATGACGCGGTCGGCGGTTGGGATCCTCATAAATTGCTGCACTCAAAGTGCTCAAACACTTCAGTTATTATTGGAATCTTGCTTGATGTTGGACGCTTGGTGATATTTGTAATCTTTGGTAACATGTCTTGTTACCTGTTTCGTAAGCATGCTGAATAAACCGTTATAACCAACTTGCTTGCGATTTGCTTTAATTATTAGATAATAATCTGTAAATTTTTTTAATTCTATTTTGTAGTTGCCGTATTTATGAGAGGTATGCAAAAGAGTATTCATATTTGTATTAATTTTATTGTATATCAAAATATTCCCATTTGTAATATTGTGCACGCACTTTTGCTTTCCAACAACTAGGGGGTAGGAATGAATGCCATTCATCAGCGCGCTAACTACCTAAAATCAAGCCTGGTAGGGATTGAGAAAATTACGGTGCCACCAATACATATCGCAAGAAGCGGTAAACAAGATTATTAAGTAATCTATTAATTACTGGGTTGCGTTTAGTAAGTGATTACATACTTAAAAATTTAAGTTGATGGTGTAGGTTAGAGTAAAACTACACTGATCGACGATGTTTTATTGCGTCCGACGAATATTTGGTTTTAAAAATACTGTTTCTAGAAACAGTATTTTTAAAACCAAATATTTATTTAGAAGAAGTACATACATACTTAGGTATGACAATTTAGAACTATCTAAATTGTTGCAATAAATATTTTCTTCCACACGTTGAAACATGTCAATTAAGTAATGGAAGAGATTTAATTTATTCCTAAATTCTTTCGTATTGGTAAAAGCGTGCAAATTTTATCAACTTCCCCTTATTTCCGCGCTTCCTGGTATACCTATTCAGAATTATACTGGCACAGGGCAGCCTCAACTCCATTTAACTTACGTGAAAGCTATAGATCTTTGAAATCGATTATTTTTTTCTACCAAGATTTATCGAAGTCGAAATAACGTCTTTTATTAAAATCGTCAGCAAGTTTGACATAATAACTCGCCTCACTGATGGTCTGGTCGGACACGAAATTAGATAGGTATTTCTGAAGCCCATTTACATGACTACTAAAAATGATATTGCGTCAGTACATATGTTTATAGGGTACGTAAACCACAGCTAACCACATCCGTGTCTGTCTATTTTCCCTGACAAAAATATCTCCGATGGTAGATCGCATTATATCAGGAGCAAAGTGTTTATAATTTGTGTGCACGTCGTACTTTTTGGGCGGCAAATGTATATTTGTCGATTATTGTATGACGGTCGCAGATGAAACGAGTTTGCTGCGGCCTACTCGCGCGTGTTCTATTGTTGGCCCATATTGCTGACTCTCTGCGTCCAGTAATTCAACTCAATCCGGGCATAGTTAGATAAACCGATGTTAATTATTTTATGACTAACTTAAAATTTATTGGAAATGCACCTCAGCTTATAGATTAGCTGAGTTATCTTTCTATGTATATTGTGATCCCGGGCAGCTAAGGAATCCTTATAATCTGGTATGGATATTCGGTACATTTTATAACGTAGAATCAGAATTTAGTTCTGTCCACCATGTACCGTAAATACAGGAAATTTCCTGATAGCTCTTGATACGAGTAAACATGTTAATATGAAGCAAACCCCAGGTCTTTAGGTTTGTAGCGTATCGGCGGTAATCATTTACCATAAAAACTCAAGATTCATCAAGTTCTGAATGTTCTACTATGGTACGGAACCCTTTGTGGCCGGTTTTTTTTCTATTTAATGCATGTCACTACAGACACCGGGACCGGATTCGTGATGACTACCCCGGCACGTCATAGGGATATCCGCACTTCAAAATCATAAAGTCATGAATTTAAACCGATATCCTACAGATGTTCCCTTATGTCAATTGAGACAAATGGAATCGCAATTTATATTATAACTAGCATCCCCACTAAATGACCAACGACCCTATAAACACAGAGAAAATCGTTAATCATAATAGAAAATTAGCTGCTGGAGCGACCGCTTCCCTGCAGACGACAAATGACTTGTTGTTAGAGAGGTGCTTTTTTCCGCAACGTTGGTGCTTGGCGCTTTTACTTTTAAAATCCGTAGAAATATGAGAACCAGCTCACAGAAAAATGCCATAAAAATTTTAAAAGGTATTCTTGTCTGTACCTAGTGTAAACGCCGGCAGATTACTACGACATAAGTTTGCATTTTAATGCATACTTTATAAAGCAAAGTTAGTTAAATAACTATTATTTACTTTCAAGATATTGTTAAATATTTGACTAACTTAATAAGCAATATTAAGATCCAATTTGACACAAGAAAGTGTGCGATCAGTACCTGCAGTATATATTTTTTTCGCGCGTTTGCGTTTAGTCTCAATTTGTATGCCAAAAAATAGTTATCACCATAGGCCACCAGAGACGCTGCTTGCGTTGCCATATAAATTGAGAATAAACGTAAACGCATTGTGTTTTGTTTCGAAAAAACTTATACTAGAGGTATAGAAACTAAGTGTAGGTACAACAATACGCTCCAATAGAAATAAAGTGCTTTTAATCACGGATCTAGAAAAATCAAAATATTGGAAAAATTAAATTACGTCGTAAAATGAAACCTTAGTAAGCGTTGTTCAAGTTTCGCATTACTCAGTTGACACATTGCAAATAATGTTAATTCGAAAGCTCGTCCACTGAACGCAAACATATTAGGCTTTTCAAAGTGTAAGGCTTTATATATTTCACATCATATCGTTATAGTGTCGTTGAAAAACATAATTTGGTACATATCTGCCATTCTAGCTAAATCAACGTGGAATATATTGAGCTACCTACACAGTTTTTGCCAAATTTGTCTATCTATCCAGTCTAGGTATATATATATATATATATATAGAAAAAGAAGAACTGACTGACTCATCAACGCACAACGGAAACTGCTAATGCTAGAGAGTTGATTTTTGCACAGTCGATTACATTTATAACGTAGGCTATGGATAAATTCTTCCCTTAGGATTCTTCTTAAAGGAGAGGGGGGGGGGGGTGTATGAAAACACTTATTGAAGTGAGATATTTCAAACTTTGTATATAGACTCTATGTTCAAATACATGAATGACATAAAACAAGGTGACAGTGGTGAAAAAGGGGTTAAAAGTTTGTACAGGGCGAAGTGAGAGATTTGAAACTTCGTAAATAGACTCTGGTTTTAAATACAACAAAACATATTTGAGTGTTTTTCGAAATTCCTTGAAAAGGGGTTCATGCATATTATGACGATTTGGTTGTTATGCTAACTTTTTTTTTTCAGGTATAGTTATTCGTTACTTTTCCAATTAAAAATACGTAGGAACAAAAGTACCTATCGATGTTACGCATTACGTAGGTACTAGGTAACAAATGTCTTACTTAAGGGGATGCCTTGATTCGGTCAGCCACGACCCCCGTGAAAGAAACACGCTTATATATTTCGAGCACGATAAAACGGGATGCATCACTCTTCGGGAATGGCTTTTTTAGACAAATCACGATAAATATCTGACATGTGCAGTTTTATTAAATTTCCTCATAGACAGAGTTCACAGAGTTTAGATGAGGTAAAATACCATCATTTTAACTTAATTGTGTCGTTTAATAATGCGTTGTTTTAATAGGCTGAGTAAAAAAAGGAAAACAAAGACTCAAATTTTAAGCAATCATGATTCGGCTATTGTCAGAAACACAGTCAGATATTCAAGATTAATATATCTGAAAATCAATCCTTTTTGTTTCCTCGTCTGGGTTTCAAAAAATGCGATATTTTTCGTTGCACGGCCTTAAAAATAACATGTAAACTAGTATTTATGTGCGTACAAAGTCGCGGGAAAAACCAAGTTCATTATAAACGTATAATAGTTTCTTCTTTGAATTCGATGAGTATTTTGAGAGATTTTCTCTTGCACCTAAACTAAGCTGTTACTCGTAACAATATATATTTTTTAAATAAGAGTAGTCTTTCACACTTTTATTTAACTTGCAATGTAAGTATTTTTTGTGTCTTTGGGGCAAATCTTGCGACTGAATTTTAAATTAAATTTTTGACAAAACTTAACTATTTGATGGCTTTAAAAGGTTAAATAAGTTTCTGTCAATAATTTCATAGCATATATTCATTTCGAGAAAGACTCGCCTCAATCAGACGGTCTGGCAGGTGCTCCAGATCCGAGATCAATCTATTCACGGACAGGTTTGGGAACGCATACGCTGATAATATTTTATTAATACTTAGGTCAAAAAATAACCTTACCATGAAATAAATGTATTGAACAGGATGCATTGCAGTGTAGAATTAGTAAAGCGAGATAACTAATTCGAGATTTTATAAATTCTTGCCTTTAGTCATTTAATTACCTACGCATTTTGCAAAATTGCGTAAAGTAAAACAACATCGTATCAAATATTTAAACATTTAAAATTGGTTATAAAGTTAATTTTTTTGCCAATCAAATACTCGTACTCATGCTTATGCGAAATATATCGGTATGTGAATATAATATGTATGTGACTTAGTAACACGTTTAGCACATGTTACCTACACTCTAGGTAAGTCGGGGAATGGTCAGGGTATCTCTTAATATCTTATTAGTTATTTCAAGAATGTTACTGTCTATGTCGTCGCAAAACGAATGAGACTCACTTTTCCCATTAGTAAACAATACGCGTCTCTTATTACATACTATTTGCCATAGGAGCACATGACAGATGATAGCTTATATGATATTTTAGTACAAAATATATCAGGGTACCTATTCCAGTTATTATCTTTCTAATTCTTGTAGCGTTTGATTCGCGAAGATTCATTGCAATGAGGGCATTTATATAATTAAAATCATATGAATCGAGTTGTATCAAATTAGTGTAAAATAAAAATATTCCCAGAGAATGTCTCAAATTATTAAGTAACGCTTCATAAATAAACAACAGTGAAAGTGATAATTAGCCCAAATCTGGTATCAGCTACCAAACATTAACATTTCGGGTTAGTCATTGAATTATCTATTGTATTTGTATTTGGACGCTTATTTATTATTTTTATTTAAGGTATGGGAACTATTTCGAACCGCGAGATCTTCGAGAAGACAGTAAGTACGGTTGACAGTTTTATTGCACTTTTAGCGCCACCCAAGGGTCACGCATAGGGTAGCGGTGGGTACTCCGACCCCCCTTATCAAGTGAGTGGGCAACTTCGACCCTCGTTGTCAAGTGAGTGGGCAACTTGACTATTAGAAGTTCTCAAGCCGCCCGAAGGCCTCGAACTTGGCTTAACAACTGCTGCCATAGACAGCAGCCCGGATCAACGGCTTGACTTACCTTCCAAAGCACGGGAACGCTCAATTAGTAATCACTCAAAGCGGTCACCCATCCAAGAACTGATCCCATCTAACGTCACTGATATTGTAATATTTGTGGCAAGGAAATTAATTTAAGAACAATACATTTTTCCAAACTCTTTCCAATTTAATCCAGTCGATAAGTATGTCGTAACAAGGCGGACCTAGTATTTTGGTTCCACATTGTATGACAAAGTTAAAGAGCATTAAATTCCTTTAAAGTTCTTTGCTGAACCATATTTTCAGGTCTAATCTTGAGGGAGGTGGTAAACTTAGGATAGTCTTCCTAATGTACCTACTCCCAAACAACCCCGTAAATTTCAATTAAGTTCCGAACACTTTCCAGTAAAGTCCATAACAGCTGGATTAATTGCCTCTAAGGGCCAATTTTTCAATCCCCAGATAAAAGTGCCTGTCAGAATAATGAACATTAGAAAGTGTCAGCGATAATTTTAACTGACGGATAATTAAACCTAACAGAAAATTTCACTGAAAAGTTTTACAAATAATTTTCAGTAATTCATGAAAAGACAAACTTCTGTGCAGGTTACGTATTTTTATCAGTTTTATTTTTTGGATTTAGGTACCTATTTCATGCTGGGCTTTTCAAGACTTCAAAATTGTTAAACCTAATAATTCGAAATTGTTATTGGCTACCTAAAAACCTTTCACAAATAAGTGATCTTCTCTATCTCTCTTTTTTATTTTATACAACGCCAGTGGTAAACAAGCGTACGGTCCACCTGATGGTAAGCGGCTACCACAGCCTATAGACGCCCGCAACTCCAAAGGAGTCACATACGCGTTGCCGACCCTTTATAAAATTTGAGGATGCATATCCTCCATATTATTATAAAGACTGCATACATTTCGGAATGGTTATGTACAGACGAGTTAATAAATATATGTTTATTTCCAAGGCTTTAAATATATCTGAGCAACTTTATGCCCTTAACCATAAAATAAAGTCGTGATCACGTATTTTTTATCACTTTGTCCGTGCGGATATATTTTGTCGTTAATTATTCGGTCTACGGTTTTATCATTACAACCTATCATACTATTTTACTGCTGAATGCCGACGTTTATGCTCAAACTTTCTCGTATTTGGAATACTTATACATAAATTGATCTATGACCCCTAAAGTTTATTGGTCGTTTAGCGGAGTGAAATATTTTCAGTCGCCTGATGGGTGCTTACACGGTACCACCTACTTATTGTGAATAATAACCTCTGAATATATAAAATTGCCCTGATATATTTAACGAGTGGTTTTAAGTAGGTACGTTACGAGAAGTTTTTAACAAAATACACGTAGATTTCGAGGTGCACAGTAGGTATAAGAATTCGATGCAATTGAGTATACTCATGTTTTATTTATCATTTATTGTATCGTAGAATTCAATCAGTTGACATTTTTGGAAGTCGATTGTTTTAGGAATTCCATCGAATTTTGGTAGCTACTCCAATGATATTGTTTGATTGAATTTAAATAACGCTAGTCAATATTTTGGGTGAATAAAATTTTACCTGCGTTTTCGTTAATTTTATCAGTGTTACCACAATTCCATACCCACACATATAATACACGTTTTTGTATCTCTGTATGTATCATATAGAACGTTTGTAAGTATTCAGAGATTCTCTAACTAGTAACTATAGGTGTGTAAATATAGTGTAAAAGGATATATGTGAAACACAATGTGTGAAGATTCTATGTAGGTATAAGCAGAAGACAAATGGGCTGCCAATTGTGAAATTATGATCCTAATTCGGCATACGGTGAATGCTGTGTACAGCGTGCACCGGATCAAATCTCGCCCTAACTAAAGATTAATGAGCAAACACCCGGCAACTGTAAATTAATAACACCAGTAAGGCCGGGTTTTATAAAGATTCATTAGACTAAATGTCAGATCAAATTTTAGTAAGTCAGTACATTTTATGACATAATAAACCGACATAAGGTCTAACGGATCTTTATAAAAACGAGCCTAAGTCTAGGTTACGCAACGGTAGGTACGTTTCACTGTTAAATCTTATAATTAACAATTACCGTCACAAACACTTGACATCTACTTTAACTAATCATGCAGAAAGGGGGTTGCGAACGTGCGTATGTGTAGTCAGCTTATTGAGACTTAACTCGACAAAGGCTCAGCGTTACCGCTCCGATTTTACAATCCTCTGTTAACGTTCCCTAAAGTTTTCGTGAGCTTTTGAACCCTAACGTCAACTTTTTTTAAATGCTACCGAATCAGGTCAGTACCATCGTGGCGGTACCTATCCAGAGTGAGGCTAACGCTTAGCATTTGTTTTAGCCCGAGATTTGTTCGTGTATGAACTGCACAATATGTACCGCATGTGGTGGCGGTGCGGCGCAGGCACGCGGCGGCGACGTTCGCAGCCCCTGGCACTCAGGGTCGGAGACAGTCGCATGCGAAGCGGGAGGGGCGACGGTGGGGCAACATGAACGGGGCTCACTGAGAGGATGGTGCGGCGGCACGGAGAACGTGTAGTACTTGGCCGTTTGGTTGTGAGCGCGGAGCACAGAGCTATGGGTGAGCGTCACCACCACCACGAGGACCGACGCCACTGCCAGTGCGAAGAAGGACGCGGCGACGGCGGCCACCACGCGCCGTCGACGCGCCTCTTTGCCGGCGTCCTCTGGCGGCACCTCGGGCTCGGGCGGTGGTGGCGGCTCCGGCGACCTGCTGCGGACCGACGGCCCGCGGCTGTGCGGCAGCTCCAGCGTGTGCCGCCGTGAACGGCGAGCACGGTCGCACTCGGCGGCCGACGAGTGATGCCGGCGAAGCCGGTGCGGCGCGCCGGGAGCCACGCGACATGACGCCGAGCGTAGCGTGCGCACGGGCACCATCAAGTCATCGCTGGCGGCCCGCGGCACCCGGGCTGAATGCACTGAGCGGAACGAGTGATCACGTGCAGAGCTACTTGGAAAGGCTAAATCTACGGAAGCGCGCGAAGAGTGCCTCGAGAATCTGTCTCGGTCGCGGTGGTCTACGCGCACCGACATCGTGCGGGCGGAGCGCGCGGCGGCGGCCGCGCGAGTGACGCGACCCTCCCCGCCTGTACGCAACGCCATCGCCGCCGAGCCGCGCATCCGTGTTTACACTCGTTCTCGATCGCACAAAGAGCTCTTGCAAATATTCCCATACATCACTACGGTAACGTGAAAAGTGATGTCTCGAAATGGAAGTGGCCGATTCCGAAATGTTTGCTCGACGGCACTCGAGGCTCTTCCTCGAATTCCTTTGGACTCATTCAGCGCCTAACTCAGAGCAAATGTTTATACGAGTACAATCACGCTATTTACCAATTCAAACTACGAAAAGGAATGTAATCATTTCACCTCTTAGCGTGGAACGTTATTGCTGTACGGCATCAAGTAAACAAGCATGGGATTTCATGACCCACTTTTGCCTGCTCGAGTGCAGATGCTCGAATGAAAAAGGAGTAATATAAAGCATTAAGGTAGCTTTGTGGTGAAATGAAAATTATGTAACATTTAATATCGTTGGGAGAGCGTTTAATATCGATAGTTCTCATACTAGTAAAGAGTGGAACTCAACGGTAAATGGAGCGAGGCGGCTTTTGTTACGGAGTCCACGTTGTCAAGTTAAATTGTCTCGGAGCCGGGAAACGAAACAGATAGTCGAGAAGTTGTCGCGGGGCCGCCACATTGGCACTATTCAATACGGCGCCGCGACAAGCCGCTACGGATAGGTAAGTACCTACGGGCACACGTAGTGCGACTACGACAACTGTTGCCTTGGCCCTGCGGTGCCGCCGATTGCCGAGTAAAAACAGTGACGGGCGACATTAAGAATTCCTATAAACAAGGAACAGCAACAAACGTCATTGGCTCGACTTTCAATTCCCAGTTTTCTATAAATAATAAATTCTATCTCGGTCTTTTCTTCCTGATACCTCATTTTTAACCGACTTCAAAAAAAGGAGGAGGTTCTCAATTCTCCTGTATCTTTTTTTGTATGTTTGTTACGCAATTACTCCGCCATTTTTTTTTACTTTATTTTGGCACAAACAGTCATTTCAAAGATTTACATTTTGTGAATAACATTACATAGTATGTAGACAAAACAGTGCCGAATGATATAGTAGATTATATTACCCTTTATTGTTGGAACGGACCCGAGGTATATAAAACTAATAATAAAAGAAAACACATTTCGGTGGAACTGTAGACCGGACGTGATATCTAACATATATGATTGATGGCATATACACGCATATCACTGTAGATGTACACTTCCATTTATGAACAAATTTGGAAAATTATGTCTTTGTTTGAAAACATATGCTTCCAGATTGGTTCGTTGTTATCAAAGTTCACAATTTTGGTGATGAGAACCATGAGGAATTGAGGGAACCCTCAATAATTTAAGGGAAACATATAGCGATTTTAGTATTTTCGGTAACAAATCGAGCATTTGCATTCAGAAATTAGCATTTGGTGTAAAGGACTTGATGAAGAATACCACGGATCGTCATCCAAAACTCACAGTGTTTCATGGTTAGCGCTAAGATATTTTGATTAAGATACTGAAGTGACTATGACGAAGTCAATTTAAATGGTTCTGATGTAAGGTCTGATGTACTATCAACCTGATCTGGTAATTGGAGCCGGAAAGTAGACAACGGATTTCCGTAATAAAACCGTGTAGCTTAACAGTGTTTCAGCTTATTGGAATTGTCATGAGATGCAACCTGCACATGACTCACTAAAAAGTGTGACTGAAATAAATAAAAAAAACGACGAACGAATTTCGATGTTTTCTGCTCTCGGAGTGACTTGGCGAAGTATTAAATTGAAGTCGGTTTTTTCTCAACTGAAACAGATTATTGACTGAGTGAAACGAAGGTCTCTGCTTCAGCTTCGACAAAAATGCTTTCGTATGTCCGGATTTCCGTTTATTCTCGTCTACAGGTCGCAATTTACAACCGATTCTCGCGAAATTTCGTGAGCAGGTTCGATAGTTATATAGATTTTTTTTATCGTGACTGTTTTTTGAAATTTCCAAAAACAATTTTTTTATAAATGATTTTGTAAGTTTCTGCGGGCGAATTTCGGTTTGTTCTCCTCTACAGGTCACATTTCTCAGCCGATTCTCGTGATATTTTGTGAGCAGCTTGGATAAATATACAGATTTTTTTTGTCGAATAAGTTTTGGAAATTAAAAAATATTTGTTCAACGGTTTGTTCTCCTCTACAGGTCGCATTTAGCAAACGATTCTCGTGAAATTTTGTGAGCAGGTCCGGTAATTATATATAATTTTTTTGTCGAGTCAGTTTTTGGAAATTGTTAAAAATAATTTTTATTTCAGAGATTTTGTAAGTTTCTGCGTCCGAATTTCGGTTTGTTGTTCATAATTGGTCTTTTTTGTAATGTCAGATTTTGAAAATGATAAAAAAAATCATTCACATGGTCTACAGCTCACAAAGCCACTAGTTTACTTTCAATCAGAAACCTCGATGTTGAAGTTTGCAAAATAAAAGAAAGTTTTCGCTAAAACACGAATTTGTTTGAGTTAAAACTATTTAGATTAGCGTAAAGTTTATCGCATGATAAATAAGGTTTACTGAGGATTACCGCAATTTCACACGCATCTCTGAAGAGGGTGCTAACTCCTCTGAAATTACAAACTTGTGTAGTGAATAACCAGATAAATACGCAATTTGCATGCAGGCGGTGGCGACTTAATTCTATGCTTTCAGCTTAGTCACCCAAAATCTGGTCTAGTTTGAAGAATAAACACATATCAGGGACCACGGAGCGCAGAATATAAATCGCAGGAGGATAATGGCTATTGTATGCATATATAATACGAGTACACTAGGTCAGTATGTAGCAAAAGTTTATACGTTACGTTTGTATTAGAATCTTTGCAGTTGTTTATATTTATGTTCTCTTTCTTCAGTGTTTTTCTCAACCAAAACAGAAAAATAATTTTTCATAATAAAATAATTAATGTACCGATTTCACCAAATAAATAATAATATAAATATTTGTGGACAATCTTACACAAATCGACCTAGTTCCAAATCCCTAACTAAAGCAAAGCTTATTGTACTATGGGCACTGGACGACGATATACTTGAACCTAGTTAGTCGAAAATTACAACGGAACCTCAAATTCTCTGCTAGTCATTACTCCTTAACCATAAAAGGTAAAAGTCCCTGTGCTCGAAACTGACCCAATACATGACACTATCAACCTTATTTGACACTACACACTTTTACTGGGCACTAAGGTGTCGAGCTCTAGGACGTTTACCTTAGATACTGCCTGTCTATTCCATGAAGATGACACATAACAGGTCCTAAGTATTCAGTGTTCCTACCGACGGGCCGCGATCGAAAGCAACAGACGTACAATACCCATCAACACAATACAACGCTATCGGACTCACAGATAAGATATACAAAGCTTCGTTCCGAACCTTTGACGTGTGGAACTCAACTCATTCTACCAATAAACGTGACAGTGGAAAAGTAGGAGTCTCGATAACTTTTTTTTCTATTCACGGGTCATTAAGCCCTCCAATGTAATAGGTTTGTTAGAAGCTATAGCTTATAAACTGGCGGGGTATACCTAATGGTTTTTATTAAATATATCGTGGAGTATCGTTTCATTCTTAGTTTCATTACATTTTCAAGTAACAGTAATAATGTAAGCGAGTAGAAGAGCATATAATTTATGTTATGTAGATAAGCGCCAAATAAATGCATTAGCTGTTTTATGCCAACAGCAATCTTACTGTGCTAGCAGTATTTCGAGGGCTGTGATGTAAAACCTAATATAAACCGAGATGATATTTGGAATAGTACTCGATTTATCGAGTCTGACCGCACGATTTTTGCCTTACTATTGCCAACAAAACTAATAGTTTCGCACGTGCATTTTTGAGAGAGTAGGTAATAATAAATAATACGCGGTTTCTTTAAACCTTGTTTTAAACCAAGAAAACGCCATGAAAATGTACTTTATAACTGGGTATAGAATATATCTATGGTCGAAAACAATATATCTTGGGACCGTAAAGGTAATTATAAATTATCAAGGATAACATCCCTTAACCGCGTTATCCCGGCGGTGTTACAAATACACGGAACATAATCTTCCTTATGAATGACTTAAGCATTCATGCCTTCACAATGAGCGAATTTTAATTGTAGCTTTGGTAATGTCAATAATTTAGATTAAATGCTTCCTACCTATATTTATTCAGGAAATGGAAGATGTAAATCCTTATTGCAATCTATAACATTATTAGATTCTGCCCGCGACTGCGTCCGCGTAGTCATATATTTCAGCAAATACTATAAATAATTATAGCAAATACTACAAGAGGAAATAAAACTGAAGCTCCACAATCAGTTCGCTTTACTTCCTAGGCCTGCGGCAGTGTCTGATATTAGGTTCCCGGGCACACAATCTCCTAGTTAATGACGGTAGTTCCACTCGAAACAAATTTACTTCCCCTCAATGACCCTGGCACCCTTTTTCAACAACCACTGCTGGAACAGTGACACTTATTGGAATGATGAATAATGCATTGGGTCAGAAGTTAGAACACTTAATCTGCCAGTCCGTTTTACCATTAAAAAACAAAATCAAACCACCAAGCCCAAATATCCTTGTGCAACCCATAGAGAAACTGGAGAGAAAAACTGAAACCTTGCTGTATGCGTGAGTAATACATTTAAGAACTAAACATTTTTAAATTATTGTACAATTGTGTTCGCAATCCAAAACTTTGTTTAAATAAAAAGCAACAGTGTGTTTACATTTAAATTTACAACACCAGCGCGAGCGGTAATCTGGTGAACATCATTCGTGGCGTTTTCTAATTTAATGTGGGCTGTTATTTTGGTGATTTTCATAAATTTATGTGCCTACTTGTTAACAAGTTAAACTCGCGCAAGAAACATGAAGGGACTAGGTATTGCAAATATTTATTTCAGTATACAGTAAGTATCGCTACTGGTTGACCCTACCCGACTATTATGGGAATAACTTACCTATTAGCATGCGTACATACTAAGATTCAACTTTCCTTAAATCCATAATGAACAAATTAGGAAACAAAAATATCATTAAAAACATCGCCATTGTAATGAACATTATACAACGTGATAAAAAGCAGATTATATAAGGAAGCCCTCCGGAATTCAATTATGTAAATTGCGAACTCTAAAAAAGTATCTACACCTGCTCACTGGCTATATGTAAAAAGACCTGCCCCAGTTTAGACATCGACTAATAACAACGGAATACGGACTTACTGAAATGTTCGGGGAGACGAATCAGGACTGAATTGGAAACCGTAATGAAAATATAGCTCGCACAACAATTTTCTAACAAACTTTATGACACGGATTGTTATTGAGTTGTAAACTTTTAGATAACAGGTCAAAGAAAAGTATTTCTGGAGGTCATTTTAGGTTGTGTAAGGCTATATCATTTCGTTACTTTTCCATTCCAAAACCTAACCTAACACTAGCAGTAAATTGGTTAATAGAGTAGATAGCTCGACAATGCGGCCAGTGTGATGGGCACCTTTGCACCTCGAGTGACACAGGACGGACTATTTGATACCTAGTGTTTTTGTTAAGCCTTAGTTTAGTGTTTAGTCTTTTATTGTTCTGAGTGGTATTTTTATGAACATTTTATTATGGATATTGAATAAATTAATGAATTTATATATATTTCCCAGATAAAACACATTTCAACAACAATTTTAATTCACGACTATTAGTTATTACCTATAGTTAAATTTTGACGTTTTATCTTAAACCCGTATTACAGTAGCAGTAGCCAAATCGGGTCCCGTTTCGATAGTATAATGTAGATAATAAATAATTTATTTATTACTTCACGGTATTTGACCTTAAATTGCCGGTCATTCAACCGCTCCCGGCGGGAGCATAAACGTTAGGTTGATGTTCTGGTAATAAAGTTGTTCAATAGACAACAATGCGTGGCACGCAGTAAGACGCAGGTTCGTCGGCGAGTCATCACACGGCGCATTAACCGCTCGTGTTACGGATCTCGGTGAAAGAATACTGCCATCCTAAGCCCACTTCCGCATTTGGCAGGGCAGAATCTTTATTAGGTGGGTATGTAACTTAAGCAATTATATAATGCATCTAAGTATTAACTAGTAATCACCAAGAGATCGTCGCTTAGACTTTACCGAGAACTTACTGATGTCGCCAGATTTCCTTGATCGTGTCGGTATACTGAGATCGAAAGATTAATATTTATACGGATATTTTACCCTCACTAATGTAAACGTGCTTTGTATTTCAATAAGTTTTTACTTTAACTATACGTATATCGTCACTATAATATTGCTTCTTATTACCTAGTTACGTTCGAAGTAAAACTAATATAGTAGGTATAGGTGTACAGTAATCATCTGGATGCCTATTGACGGAAGGAAATCAAGAAATACCTAATATTAAAGGTAAACTAAGTGCAGTGTTACATCATATTATAAATATTATGGTTTCGAAATTTAGGTACGCGTATTTGAACCTGGCAGAATAAGTTCTAAAATGACTAAACGTGATTTTGTAAAGGTAGACCAGAGTTCAGAAGGTATTTACCTACTTTTTCAAAGGCACAAGGGTTGTATAAAACATGCTGCACAATAATGCAAATATGGGTTTGTACTGCGCTAGCATTATAAACAAGTATACAAGGCCGACTTTAACCAATTGGAAGCCCTGGGCACACTAGGATAATGGGGCCCCTATGCCCTTGACAGATCACTAAATATTGGTTATTGTTTGGTGATGTGGCAGTAAGTAGTGGGCCCCTATCGATCGCGGGGCCCTGGGCAAGTGCCCTTAGTGCCCAGTGGGAAAGACGGCTCTGCAAGTATAAGTTCCATCCATTTTAAACACGACACGGTGAGGTCGGTGAAGAAGTAAATTGTAATTGGCTACTGCGATTACGTAAACCTGTTGGGTTGCAAAGTCAGGAGATTCTGACAGATATTTAAAAAAATATAACAGAGATTTAACAGATGATGGAGGCGACTTAATTATAATTTAGTTATAAATGATTAATATATTTGTTTCATCACCAACTTATGGCTAACAGTGTACGAAATTATAGTTTGTGCCCAATACTTATTTTCTTTAGAGAACAAAAATCGGCCAAGTGCGTGTTGGGCCTATAGCAATGTAGGGGTACCGTCGTTATCTAACCGTCACATTATGCGGATTTAAAAGTTCAGTCTTATGTTTACTATGTTTTTGACACAACTAATAACATTATCTAAGTCATCATCATCCTAGTGTTATCCCGATACAGTTGCATCCTGAAGGACGCCCGGGGTCCGCTACCGAATCCCAAGAGTTGGCGTAGGCATAAATTTTTACGGAAGCGATTGCCATCTGACCTTCCAACCCGAGAGGAAACCAGACCTTATTGGAATTAGGCTTGTCAAGTGAGTGGGCAAATTCACTGTTAGAAGTTCTCAAGCCGTCCGAAGGCCTCTAACTTGGCTTAACGACTATCATAGACAGCAGCCGGAACCAAAGGCTTAACGTGCCTTCCAAAGCACAGGAACGCTCAGTTAATAACCACTCAAAGCGGTCACCTATCCAGTAACTAACCTGGGCCGACGATGCTCAGGCTCGCATACCGCACGCGGTACGCGGGTGCTGCTGGGCCACGAGCGCTCGAATAACGTTATCTAAGTAAATATTTCTTATTTCTAAGTAATCGATGGAAATTGTACGAAAGTTTGCTTTCCAAGTACATTTTTTAAGTTCGGCTATTATTCATTAATTATCATCGTCTCTATTGATAGTTTTCCTTTTAAATTCCTATTATATGTACTACAACCATGATTTTTTCACACGCCCCGTATATACCCACCGTTTAGCTACAAGTGGGGGAGGACACTTGACTATAACAAAAATTATCACTTTAAACCTTAATATCACGCAAATGGGTTCCTGAATCAAAAAATGACGGACGGACGGACGGACATAGCGAAACTATAAGGGTTCCTTGTATACTACGAAACCCTAAAAAGATGTGTGTAATACCCACCATTAAACAGCAGCATCTCAAATTTTAATATTACTAATTGTTTATACCGTGTGCGTCAATTTTCACTACATAGCCTGTTCGTGTCATCACAACTAATTCCAATGGGGAAATTGCATTATTTAATTGGTCTAATCTATCTTAAAGATTTAAAAATTACGTAAAGATACCAAACACAGAAAGGTTTATTTAATTCAAAACAAAAATGACATTTCTAATTTCGTGCGTAAACACTCACTGGCTAGACGTGACGTCACTGCTGCAGAAGTCAAACTTTTCATAGCGCATGAATATTAGGTATTTGCAACACAGAAATAATATATTTTCAGTTTCATTTAATATAATAATTCATTTTAATTTTACATGGTTCATAATTTTAAAAAATTATAATTTAAGAATAAATGTTTCAGTAATTCACTTGTAAGGGTTTATCCAGAAATCACGCGAGGTTCCGAGGAAGGGGTCATGAGAACCTCACGACTGATCACGTTGGGGGAGAGGGGGGTACAACGCAGGACCTCACATGTATTTTTTTCCTGTACCTACAAAACCGAAAAATAATATCTACTCATGTAGGAAATTATAAATCATCATTTCGCACATACAAAACAGCGAGTCTATTTACGCTTTTTGAAATTTTGGAGCGCTTGCATAACAAATATACGAAAATAAATACAATATCAACTAACACAATACCATTTCAGTCTATAAATTTTTAATAGTGAAAAATACACGTGAGGTTTCGTGGGGGGGTCCGCTAAAACTTCACCAAAGATCACCAAGGGGAAGGGGGTCTAAAAAAGGGCCAAAAACACCTCGCGTGATTTCTGGATAAGCCCTAATGGCTTACGGTTACTTACTGGATTACGGTCGCGGTCCTATATACTTTCTCGATCTAATCTTAACGCATGTTCCCCATTATTAATAGTTATCATTGTCACAAAGTATTAGCAAGAAAGGGGCCATTATACCAAATCCAATTCTCGGTAATACTTGCACGTTCATCCAATCGCTGCGTTAGAGTAAATGTTTGCCATCTCTGATTAGATTCTTATTCCAAATTGTACAAACACAGAATTAAGTGGCCTGATTCAATTTATTATTCTTCATTCTATGGACTGATTCTCGTAAAATCGTAAATGTTCACTCACTCGTAACTGGACTGAATGGGATTAAGGAGGTGAAAGGAGCTTCCCAGGTTATTGGGTAATTTACCTCTATTTATATACGTCATTTGACATAAACTATAGTAAGTGTGTGAAGATCATGCAATATATGGTATTTAACTGAATTAAATCACCATATTTGACAAACAAAAATACCGGCCATGGTGTTGGTACTCTGCACATTCATAGTTTCGAACTAACCGCAAAATTAATTAAAATCTACGGAACTAAATTTTGTAAAAAAATCTGATTTTGGTGTCTTCTCAGTCCTATATTTTAAAAACAAAAAAATATAATATTTATCTACGAAATGAGCTCTAAACAACGATATCCCATTTAATGGGATAGGTGAAAAAAAATTCGTGACAATAACAGGGTTCCGTTTGGACTCTTCGGGTACAGAACCCTGAAATGGTCATTTGCAAATAGGTATCTATGTTAGAACGGTTACCTGTGGTTATGTATGCTTATCTATTCTAAGGGCAAACATCAAAGAGCGTCGAAATTTTTTAAATAGTGAATATGATCTAAATCGTTATATTTGCCTAGTATTTTATGAAGTTTAGCTTATTGCTTAATGTGAAAACAATTAATGTATACTGTTGATAAATACCATATAGTAGGTATAAGTACGTCAATGCAATTATCACAAGTAGGAAGAGCGCGATTTTGAGCAGAAGACTTATCACCATGGCTGACAACTTGGTCTGAAAGAGAAGAGGTCTAAATGTATTATATAAATGTTTTTATAAAAATTATATAATATATATTGTAAATTAAATAACTGATTTATTGCTGTGAATGGATTCAGATTCAAGGGTTTCGCGGCATGATTAATATTCTGGGTAATCTTTGAAAGTCAGCTCGTTAATTCTCTATTTACAAGTTTGCGCATAAAATAAATTACATTAAAAGTATAAAGGGATAGGTAAGGGGACCTAAAAGCTTTTCGCGCTAGTTTTTAAATAAGGATAAATTTTAGTTTCTCCTTACATAAACCGGTCACTTTGGACGCAATAAAGAGGTCCGTTTACTTTTATTTGACCTTATGGGACGGCGGCTAACGAATTACGATATAACTACGAATCCGATGTTACACACGTAACACGAGTATAATATATACTTTGGAAAGTGTGTGTTTAAAGGCAACATGAACAAAACATAGGTATATGAAACACATTCTAATTGCATATTTAGAATAGCACCACCCTCTTTCTAGGCTAAAGCTGAAATGTGTTGTGGGAGATGGGTTAGAAACCCATATCACTCCGTGCAACACGTGTGACGTGTTTTATTTTTGTTTGTTTGTTTTGCAATGAAGAATGAAGACAAAAGCAGAACCTTTATAGGATCACATCGTTGTCCATCTGTACGTCTGTCGGTCTATAAAGACCCTTTATCTCGGGAACCCGTGGAGGTATCCAGTTGAAATTAAAATCTTAAACTCAGGGTCTTCTAAGTTACCGTAAAAAAATGTACGGCCATTTATTCCGCAAAAAACATAGATTTCAAGGGAATCAAAATCCAAACTCTCAAGGGAATAAAACTATGAAATTTCGCAAGTAATATCGTCATATACTACAAGTATAGGGAAAAAACTGAAAACTACATATTTGTAATGAAACCATATAAAATATCCTACTTAATATATACATGCGAAATTAAGGATTATTGGATCTTTGGAAGTTTCTTACTCAATCACGCTAAAACGACTAAACGGATTATGATGAAACTCTGTATACATAGAATTTTTAGCCTGGATTAACATATAGAATACTTGTTATCCCTTAAAACATCCCTCAAATTGATGAATTTGGGGGTGGGAGTTGAACCTATAAACCAAACCAGAGTCATGTAGATATTTACAATGCCTGCTGACGTACGGAAAATACGTCTCAGCAGAACCAGTATAAGGCTGACCTCCGAATATACACATATTTGTCACGATTCTCAGGGTCTAGATATAATAAGGAAGTATGGTGAGGCGACTCTATAGACGGTTATCAATATCACAATATTTGACGTCATTGCCATTGGCGTGTTATTTTATACCGATGACATCAGGTGAAGTTGAAGCTAACGAAAATAATTTTACACAATTTACTACTTTGAGTCTTATCGTGGTTAAGATAAAACAGGTTTTCGCAGTATTTAGTTTTTATTTTTACGATCGTAGTTACAAATCGAGTGATTTCGCTTCTGATTTAATTCGAATATCTGTGACTCTGGTATTAGAAGAGCTAAAAGATCTCTAAACCAAAATGACGTATGCCAATCAAAATCAACGCATTTCATCCCCTAATGTTCTAGCAATTACACGCATAATCGCATGAAAACCAATAGGTTCGAGTTATTTAATATACTGACCCAATAGCTTCTAAATCGCTTGCGATGTAAATTAAGCCAAAAGTTGCTGACCCCTTGAGCCGTAATAATTTTAATATTTAAAATAGGAGATGAAATATATTACGCTTTGATATCTGCCTACCGTAGTTGTTAAGAACCTGTGACAACTAAAATGTATGGAGTTGTTAGAGTGCTCGGTTTAAAGTTACAGCAATGACTTTAAGTCCTATTATTACTAAAATGTTGGAAATTCTTGACATGTTGTTTAGTTTAAAATAATCGGTAAGTAGTTCATTGGCGATAGCCAAACAAAGGCTTTTTTATCATGAAATTGCAACTACTTTTTTCAAAATCTTTGCAAATTACCTCTACTATAACCCCCTTCACGGAATAGGTCGAATTGCTAAATATAAGTTTGTGATTTAATCCCCCTTGCATATATTATTGGTTTGTAAACTCGGGTCATGTGCTAAAGAATTATCCTTGAAACAGCAACATACTTATTACAGAATTCAGGCGCTCAAATTAGTAACAAAATGCGCCGATTGATGGGCAGTACCCACGGCGTTCAATTTGTATTTTTTACATCGCGCTCGGTCGGGACGGGTACACGATCTGTGTTCTGAACCCTCGGTGCGCGAGTCAGACTCGCACTTGGCCGGTTTTTTCACTTATGATATCACTACATATTTGATCATAATTGTACTATGACGATCCTTATAATTGGGAGATAATACTTTAGTACTATATATTATTTGACGATCAGCATACAGGGAATTTTTATTTACTTATTGTTTATTTATTTGTAATAGGTATACAGCAACTATCCTCACAGGTTCACCCTGATACAACAGTGCCTTAAATAAGATTTACTTCGACGACCGCTTTAGCCTAATTGGTAGTGACCCTGCCTTCGAAGCTGGAGGTCCCGGGTTCGAATCCCGGTCAGGACATTTATTTGTGTGATGAACACGAATATTTGTTCCTGAGTCTTAGATGTTTTCTATGTATTCAAGTATATATTTATCTATATAAGTATGTATATCGTCGCCTAGTACCTATAGTACAAGCTTTGCTTAGTTTGGGACCAGGTTGATTTGTGTAAGATTGTCCACAAATATTTATTTATTTTCTTAACCTAATTAGAGTGATTGGACACTAAACACAAACATATATTCACAAATTCAGACATTGAACAATAAAACACATCAATTTGGTCAGCAACTAAATTCAGTGTGTGTACCTATTGCGCGACTGAGAGGCGCTTTACGAATCAAGTTGGTTCTGCCGGTTGGCTCCGCCAGCAGCCGCGGCCGCCGCCGCCGCCCCGCATACCCGTTCGGCACGCGAAAACTACGACAATACATCCGGGTTGTAAATGTTACCCCGCAGAACTCGGGTAAGTAGTATACTAATTATAGATCCCTATTACACGTTTCTAATGTATTGTAGCCTACCGTACTTATGACAAAGGATGTGGGGTACCTACATCATCGGATAGAAGGGTAGACTTCATACAGTTTCCATTATAACTTAGTGACTGAGTCTGTGCGTTGTAGACCTGGCGAGTGTTATTTTATTTTACTTCTTTGAAAAAGAGAGAGTGAGGAGAACAAACGGGAATCCGTACATAAGAAACCATTTTTGTCGAAGCTGAAGCGGAGACCTTCATTTCACTCGTTCAAATACCTCGTAAACTTATTGTATCCTTTCAACATGAGGCTATAATATATACTTTTTCTCATACGGTGCTCATATTGCAGTAGCTTTATATTTTTACCATGACTGCAAATCTAATTAATCTGATTCAATATCACTTTCACTGTATCTTTTTACCTATTACGGTCCCCTAGATACAGCCCGTTGAGTTATATAACTGAACATATACAAATATATCAAATTACGCAACAGTCTATTTTAAGCAATACCTATTAGATACAATTGGAAACGTTTTTAGCAATGTGTTATATCATTCCATGTATCTACCTACGAATACCTGCGAATTTCACAATTACCTATGTTGGTAGTCAAAATAGCTCAAATTTCAGCGAAATCGAGCATAATCATGACTCCGTCGGTTGACAACTGTAATGCTTTAAATTATTTTCAAAGGTTCAAAGTTTTCATGAAAACACGAAAGTATGTCCAACTACGAGGGAGTTCGAAGAATGCGCTCAACTCTTTAAAAATATCTCAAGTAATCGAAAACGTTAGCTAGAAATAAAACATTTTAAGCAAATCATGGAGGATCTAGAATCAATCTTCGAAAGAGTTTAATGTATATTTTGAATCCGTCAAGTACTATAAAGATTTAAAAAAAACGCTTCACGACATAGGTATCAACGATCTTAATTCCCACACAATCAAATAAAACTGCGATGAATAATACATTTACAAGTTTTGATATCTATTTGGAACCTGCCTGTGTATGTAAAAAAAATAGTGTTCAAAAAATTTACCCACGTCCAAACATTGTGTCATATCTTTAGTTTAGGAATTTAAAACATAAATGAAGTATTTTAGTTATCATTAAATATTTTTGCAACTCGTCTACTAATCTAAGGTACCCACTCCGACGCGTACACTTAGGCATTCCCGACACGTCCACCGCGCGATCGCGACAACACAGACACATATAGTCCCTATTCGTCCCGGTATCGCCGCGGTATGGTTAGAATCAGTTCGACCCAGGTCGTGGCCTAGCTGAATATCTTGCTGAAATTAAATAAAATATTTTTCACTTCTCATGCTCGAAAAGTGTGTCATATTAGACTTGTCAAGCGGGGCTAAAGTAGTACATTTAACCCCTAGGGAAAATATGAATACATATTTATGATTTACAAGACATTTGAATTTGTCCAATCAAAATACTTCACCTATTAAATCCACCAATTACAGAACACTAATTTAACTCTTAAAAAAATATTTGGTATTGGGTATTAACCAACCAGAATACGGCTTTAGTAAAATCGACCAATCAGGAAACATAATTATTTTTTCTAAAGAGTCTAAAGATTAAGTTTGTAGTAGTCCCTTTTTCACAATAATTAAAAAAGTGGTTAAATCGTTCGAGCAACACTTTGAAGCGCTCAATGGAAGGTCAGTTAGCTTTTTTCGCGCGTGAATGTTGCGCGCGAACCGCAGTGTCTCTGTTTTATGTGTCAAAGGAGTATAGAAAAAAAATCATGCTGCAAAAGTATATATCTTCGCCGTGGGATATATTGTTAATTTTGGGTGGGTTAACCTTTGTTTATTTATTTTCTCGCAATCGAAGTGAAAAGTAGAGTGTATAACTCTGGTCTAAAAGCCATATTACCCCTCGAACTATTTTCCCTCACTTCATTCGGGAAAATAACTATCTCGTGGTAATATGGTTCATTTTAGACCCTTGTCATACAATCTACTATTTCACTTCTTATGCTCGAAAAGTGTGTCATATTAGACTTGTCAAGCGGGGCTAAAGTAATACATTTAACCCCTAGGGAAAATATGAATACATATTTATGATTTACAAAACATTCAATTTAGACCAATCATAATACTTCACCAATTAAATCCACCAATCACAAAACACTAATATAACTCCAAAAAAAAAATTTGGTATTAGGTATTAACAAACCAGAATACAGCTTTACTAAAATCGACCAATCAGAAAACAGAATTCATTTCTCTAAAGAGTCTAAAGATTAAGTTTGTAGTAGTCCCTATTTCACAATAATTAAAAAAGTGATTACTTCGTTCGAGCAACGCTTTGAAGCGCTCAGTGGAAGGTGAGTTAGCTTTTTTGCGCGTGAATGTTGCGCGCGAACCACGGTGTCTATTTTGTGTGTCAAAGCATGAAAGTAGTATAGAAAAAAAAACATGCTACCAAATTACATATAGGTTCGCCGTGGAATTAATTGTTAATTTTGGATGGCTAACCTTTGTTTATTTATTTTCTCGCAATCGAAAAGAAAAGTAGAGTGTATAACTCTGGTCTAAAAGCCATATTACCCCTCGAACTATTTTCCCTCACTTTGTTCGGGAAAATAACTATCTCGTGGTAATATGGCTCATTTTAGACCCTTGTCATACAATCTACTATTATTTGCTGCGAATGGGTTACAATAGGTAGCTCTTAGATAATAATTGAGATGGACCACCACACTCTTCTTAATCTAGCATGGAAATGTTATGTACCCTCATTTGTCTATTAACGTTAAAGATCAGACAAATGAAGGTATTTTCCTACCTATTATATCAATTATTTGTGAATACATTTATTTATAAATTTTCGGTTTTGAATTTAAAATAATCATTAACAGTGTAAAAACACAGCTAACTTATATTAACCAAGAAAAAAGAAACAATTTTTACTCTTTTATCAAAGGGAATTTGTTATATCTCTTGGCAGCTTATTATAAAAAGATCCAACGATATCCATACAAAACAAACCTGATAGGTATTTGTCCGTGCAACCACACGACATCATCTCTTGCGAGGTATTTCATTAAATCTCTGCTCACTTAAGCTCGAATACCACAAATAGCTTTGAACTTCATGGCCCGATTTCAATTTGTAGGTAATAAATAGGAAGCAAGGTCGGGCCATTCATCTTGATCAAATGTAACTTTTGTTGCGAAGAGGATGCCTGTGTTTTGTTTTATTATCGAGTAAAACAGACTACTTTACTTACAATAACGACTTACATTAGAATTACCACATAATGTAAGGTGCCTCTTTTCTCATGTCTCTGCCATTCTCATTTTAAAAGATAGAGAGGTGAAGGTGGGTTAGGTGGGGTCCCTCTGACATGCTGGGGACAAGTCTTACTTCTAAAGTCAAATTGCGCTCGAAATATCTCTCCCCGCATGAAGATAAACATTGTCATATGTATATGTTTTGAACAAATCGAGTAGGCTTTCACAAGCCTTGTACAAGTAGAAAACCTGTAAAGGCGACCTTTTGAGGCGGAAAATCATTAATGTCAAGATATCCAAGTACTTATAGGTATAAAGAGCCAGTATATTATATTCCATATAGAATGATTATAAATTTCGTCACTATATCAGTAAAATTTAATGACCGTTTTGTAGGCCATTGATTGAAATAGGAACATCAAACGTTATTGTTATTAAATAATAATGCTGAATGATAAAAAAACTGAGATGTCAATGTTAACTCGAAAAAAATGCATTTAAGTATCACAATGAATAGAATAGAATATTTTATTTTATAAAGCTTTAATCCCAACGCTTTGCATACATACTGGTGTACTTGACTCGGCTCTAACGCGATATTTATTTACCGCTATTTCTGACGTTTCAATATGGGTTGCATCGGCCACCTCGGCAAGTACACGCCATTGAACTACCTTACAAATTACCTATGAGGTTATGTAATCGAAAAGAAACAAAATGAGTACACAAGCGTTCTATTTTTACCTTGTTATGTAGCGGTAGGTAAGGAACATAAAATATAATGTAATGTAGTCATATTTTCATCACGTTCCGAATTTGAGTCTAAATGTCTGTATTTAGCACATGCAACACTGTAAGTCATTAAAAAGTCCCACTAAGAAAATGTAGCGGGTCCGCCGTAAAAATGAGACACTAAAAGTGACGACACGTTATTAAACCGCGGAATACACACATTTTTACTGTACAACTTTAAAGCAAAAATAACGCTTTGATGCAACTTTTTTCATTTAATGTGTGAAAGACAATAGAAAATGTAGTTAACCATATTTTAACAACATTTATACGGGTGCAAGTAGAAAACATGATAAATTGTCAAGTATCCGCAGACGATGTCGAGGATAGAACGAAGTGGCGAAGAATAGTTCGGAAAGCTGACCTCACCACCAGGGATTCAAAGCTGGGAAGAGAGAGAGTTAGAAAACGGACGTACATATTTGTAACTGTATAACTATACTATACCAACACTGAAAACCCAATAATATGTAGCTAGAAAATATTAAGGACACATACTCTAGCCACAGCTCTTTGTCAACACGATTCGCGATGGACGGAAGAACTAAGGCTAATCAATAATTAAGGAAAACTTTTTCTTTAGTTTTAAGAAGTAAATCAATCCATATTTTGTAGGATTTATAAGTACTAAGTATGAAGTATTTTAGTGCATGTCTCATTACACAAAGTGAGTTTACTTTTACATATAGTTATTTTTAATTTAATAACGCACACGACTTGTCAAAGTATTAAAAACGTCGAGAAATTACGTTGTAGGTAGTTAATTTTAGTACTATGAAATTCTACACAGATATCTATAAAAGCGTCGAGATAACGAACAATGCAGATATTTACTCTATAAACATTCGTGTATATATTATTATTCACAATGTCAAAATAATATTCGTCAGCACCCCTTTGAAACGCACAGAAGCGGCAGCATTTCTCCATGGCACAATTTATAGAGACGTCTCTCCAATTAAACGGAGTGCCAGAAACGCGTGCGAAACTACAAAGCTTAACAGGCTCGAAACAACGGTTTGTGTGGAACGAAACCTAACCTAATACTCGTATCTATTAGCGGAAACATCTGAATAAAAACGAGGCAGCTGTCAACGTTCACATGAAGAGACAGAAATCCGCAGCCCAAAAAAGTGAAACAACGCACATGCTTTTTCTTAATCTACTTAATCTAAAATAAAATAATTCTTTAGGTAAGGTGAGAAAATGTTTCCTCGACAAACTTTTAAAGCCATATACATTAGATTTGAAGTCTCCCGACTTAACGCACGTACATCAATTACGTAAATATAAAATTCCTGTCCCCACGACTAAGACTATTTTCGCTAAGAGGTTCGTAAATTTTCTGCAGCCGTACGTTTACAATAAAGTAAGCGCAAAGTTATCCTTAAAACAATGTTCTATCAGAGAAGTATCACAAACGGTTCGAAAATGGCTCTGTAATCTAAATTAAATGAAGGCTCAATTAGAGTGAACAACTGGACGAGAGTATTTACCTATACATAAAACATGCGCAAACACATAATAACAAACGCACCCATGCACAGATACGCACACGCACACGCACACGCACACGCACACGTACACGCACACGCACACGTACACGCACACACACACGCACACGCACACGCACGCCAATTTTCTTTTTTTTGCATGTGCATTTTCGAGTTGGTTACCTGCGACACAGGCTACGCCTAGTGCAGGAGCCAATTAAAAATGTTCTGGAACTTATGTTAAAGTGCTGAAAACTATGTTATATTAATCACACTGACTCTTCTTGTAAGAGCTTATATAATAAACTTTACTTTATTTATTTATTTTAACCTAGCGTGTGGAAAAAGTTATAACACTATATCTATACCTCTTTGAACTTGACAATATTAGTTCGGTGTACTATTTTTTTTGATGATGTTATTGATCCTACTGTCATATATTTAATCGTATGACAAAGTCATAATAAGATATAAGGATCACAAATGCAACTCAAAAGCATCAAGCCACCCAAATACAAGTACGTTACCGGCACGCAGGCTTTTATTGAAACTGATAATAATATCATTAGCAATTATTTCCATGTATTAGCAAATCATGATCCTAAATCCGCACCTTCAATGTACTAGGTGCACTGCTTACGACGAGGTAGTAAACAGTACATCAAGGGCTGTCATTTGAACTGTCTTGTCAATTTACTTTGGTGTACATTGCTGGCAATTTAATTTTTGTTAGAAATTAAATGAAGTAGTAATTTTAGTTTTATAATAAAATGAGGCTCATAGTTAGGTTAATTTTAAAAACCCTACTTTAAAAAAAGCCCGCATGCTGGTAACACACTGAATATATAGTGTAAATTACATCATGTAATCGTGAGATTGCACAATGGCTCCAACTGAGTCTGTCTGATTTACGATAGACTCATTCAACCTAAACGTGGATAAAGTTCTATTTTCATATGCTATTGTTAGCAATGAAATTTTCTGACTCTCCCAAAATAAACGTCCGCCGATGGATCCGTGAGTGGAGTACAGCCAGTCAACAACCAACCAAATAAAAATATGAACTTGTGGATAAAAGAAATTTAGTAATAAATACTTACCCAGTTTAACCAAGTAAAACTTAACTATTCTCAAGTATTTCAAAAACAAATGTATGATTTCTGGCTACTATATAATGTGATGAGGCGTAAATGGAACTAGATTATTACCGATTTGCCTATTTTAAGTTATTTATTTCAGTCGCGTGCTTGGTTGGTTTTTTTTTGAACCTGACTGTAGCTTTATAGGCCGGGCCCAATAAAGCGATAGGAGTGCGCGGTTGGAGAGTAGCCTGGGGAAAATCCAGGGGAAAACCTCCGGCACGACCACGCATGTGGTTTGGAACACTGGAATACTCTAAGAGTTTGCGCTCCAGTGAGATTGGTTGAGCGGTTTCAACCGAATCTGAGGTGTGAGTGGAATCGAGCTACTGGGAGTTTTGTCGCTGGTTCACTAAACCTAGCCTAGCTGAGAAGAGACCAGCAAGAAACTCAGCTAGGCCCGACCTGGGTCGGACTGACTCTACCCGATGTGCGGCGGTACCGGAACGAATAGGGACTATATGTGTCACTGTTGTCGCGATCGCGCGGTGGACGTCCCCGCCGGCGGGAATGCCTAAGTGTACGCATCGTGTCAGAGTTGGACGCCGTAAGCGCAGCGTTCCATCTTTCGATGGACGCTGTGATTACGTCGTCCGGATCCGTAAGTGTGTGCCTAGGACGCCGGACCGTGCGGCCCCTAATCAGTGATCGCCGAGTAACGACAGAGGGGGGACGGATGGGAACGTAGTCGACAGCCTTCCTAACTAACGGATTCCTATGATGGGGAGCGTTGTCAAAACAACGTCTGGCAGTCTGTTTAAAGAAACCATACATAGTGCTAATCCTCATGTCGTGGTGCAGACTGAGGTTCGACTGGTACCACGGAGCACCAGTCGCCCTACGGAGAAAACGATTCTGAATGACCTGAAGCGACTTGAGCGATGGTTGGTTGAAATGAATCTTAAGCAGGGATTTTAGAGTCAATTCGTTAGCGTGATGTATTTGGAAGTTATTGGGGTTAAAAGATATCATCACAATAATATTTTCACAGACAGGGAGTTATCACAGTTGACGGACATACATAGTTTTAAGAGTAGACGCGATAGCATATCACTGGGCAAAACACCTAGGATCACCGAAGTCACTACCAGATGTCGTCCGCAACGTCAAGATCTGCTAGGCTTTCTGGTAGAATTGTGTTGGTTCGAGTACCGTCGACAACCACGCAAAATAGGCGCAAATGACTTCGAGTTGCGGAATACTAGCCCGCGTAAACCTGTAACCTATATACAAAACAAATCTTGTGGGTGCCACTATTACTAACGCTAGTACGCTTTAAACTCTTTGTTACTTACGTGGACTCATACTAAAGTATTTTATTTAGTTGGTGGGGACTAAGAACACATAACCCCTCGATTGGGGCCGGCGCGGCGCCCGACCCATTAAAACGCGCTGACTGTCAGCTTTCACCCTCCCTTCTCCCTTGCACGCGTTTCACAATAACGAAACGGGTTAGGTGGACTTGATCTGAAAGTTAAAGTTCTATCTGTGCTGCTTTTGAATGCGTTTCTAGGCTAGTATTATAACAACTCTTTTTTACTAAAAACACATTTCCTCATCCAAATTTATCCCATGTAACAAAAGGCATATATTTTACTTCATCTTAGTAAAATATTAAACGTGCAATGGAGTGTATTAGTAGTTGGTTATATTGACATGATTATTTGACCCTAAATAATCAAGACGAATACAAATTATATTGGTTAGAGCATCCAGATAGTTCTGAATAAATGTAGGAAATATACCCTCTCTCTAAACGGAGGTTTGACGATCATAATATTAATTCTTATAGGTTGACATTAATGTAATTTATAATGTAATGTAATAGTATGAAATAAATAAATATCTATATCAAGCAGCGAGTCAAACCTAATTTAACATAAATAATACAATTCGTAATATTATACCACCAATATATAAATAGGTACATACCAACTTTCATGGTCTAACTTGATATTATTAACTTCAGCTAGTTTCATTCATCGAAAATATAAACTACTTCTACCCCGTCAGTGGCTAAGGCACTCTCAACAGGTCCTTGTGACACGTTAAGCCATGTTTTATTCATGAGGGCGTACACAGCTGTCGACGACATACTCCTGTACCCTCGCTGGTGGGCCAACCAGATGCTAATTATTTAGTTCCGAGCAGTTAGGATATTGAATAAGACGCTTTTTCTACTCCTGTACTTTTTTCGCGACTTACGCAATCATGAACTGTAACATAAATACATACTTTATTTATTCTGTAAAAAGTCTATCTAGTCTATTGCCCAAAAACACACTCCTTACCCTACTTTAATGAAAAATAAAAGCAGAGTTGGGTGCCACAGACTACTACAAATACTATATTTAGTAGTCATTCTTCGGTGCGTTCAAGTGAAACTTATGATTAAAATCAGTGCTGCCAACTTAACGCAACTTTGCTATAATTTTTATGAATTTAAAAATTAATTAATGCATAATATATTATTTACTAATATGAATACATACATTTATCATTTTATTTGTGTTGTTTAAGAAGTATTCTATCTATTTCCGGATATATTTATGAAAATGAAACAGTTGATTCGATCCGGATTTGAATTCAGATTAGGTCGGATGCCAAGTCTAGCAAATTAAAAAAAAAACAAAGCATAAACAAAGTGTCATATTTTTGATTTTCCACCAAATTCTTCATTGAAAACGAAAACATTCAAGCTGATAAATGATTATATTACTTAAACAAAACTATTTTTTGTGTTCATGAAGAAAAAGTGTAGGTACGTTGATTCTTTTAAAAATCCATGAAGAAGTTATATAGCATTAGTGAAGAAATTGCGTAGGTAAGTTGCATAATTACTAAGGGGAAATATGGCGCATAAAAAGTCTGAAAAATACTTACTTTTTATTTGAAATGAGTCATAGAAAAAGTATTGTATGCAACGGTGTATAACCGGTATATACTATTGTATGTGAGTTTGATATGTACATGCAGTTTAAATATGTGATCGGTTGTGCATCAGTCAGCTTTCGGAAGTATCGGAACGAAAATGAACGTTCATGGGATTCTTGGTTAGGGATATGCAATGAAGCGCATCCAATATTATAAATACGAAAGTAACCGCGTCTTTCTGTCTGTTAGTATATTACCTTTTCAAGCTTAAACCGATGAACACATTTATATGAATATTGGTATGGTGATAGTTAAACACACTTTACTTAGTAAAACTACCTACCTTTGTTTAAAGTCAGTGCCGAGCCAAATAAGTGGCGGGGGTCGACGTACGTAACCTTATGAGTACGTAACCTGTCGAATACCTATTTGGCTTGGCACCGACTTCAAACAGAGGTAGATAGTTCAATAAGTATAAAGTTTTCGATTTAATTAGTAACATTAAGTCGCGTAGTTTGATCCATCGGAATAAGAAACATGATTGTTGCAAAATACCTCTGAGATGTATTGTAATACTATCTGTTGATTTCAAGATATAATATTCTTATTTTAGGCGCACTTGTCCCCATTGACTAGAAACGGCTTGATTGGAACGCACAGTGTCTAAACCACGGTGTTGACATCTAAGCTATGGCATGACCAGGTAAATTAACAAACCGGTGCCAAGACCCACCCGGAGATGGAGATTTGCGGTTCTAGTTGACGGGCGTATTCCGACACTAGGACTAACCACATTGTTTACTGAATACTCATCATCGTCATCATTAATTTAAGAGCCAGGCTCTTGTCGGTGGAGCAATTCCCATGTCCCTTTCTTGAGCCTTTTGTTTGACTGCCTGGTACGATACGTTTACTTTTTCCTTAAGTTGGTCCATTATGTTCTTCTTGGTCTCCCTGGTCTTTTTAAGGTTCCGTACCAAAATGGTAAAAAAGGAACCCTTATGGTTTCACTTTGTCAGTCTGTCTGTCACATCGCTAAATATCTCAAGAACTGCTTATGCTATAGATATGAAATTTGGAACAGTTATAAAGAAGGGTAACCTAGAGGCATAGAACATGTTTTTTTTTCTATTTTTCTTTATTTTCTGTGAAAAATGACAGATAATGCTGCTTATCCACTGCGTCAGCTAGAGCGATAATAATAAAATCAACTCCACAACTGAACCTCGAAGGGCATGTTCAAATGCTAAAACAAAAACAAAAAGGTGAACTTAGTTACTGTGCCCGGCTTATTCTTATATTGCTTGGTCACTACTTTGAAGAACTAAAACTTACCCCTTCGTCGGTTATAACACTCACGAGTTTATACAAAACAAATGTCCGTAATTTCTTTAATTCAATTGCTTTACAATACGTATAGGCACCCGTGTGGTGTCGGGTTAGAATTGCACCACCCCATATCATCCGGTGGGTGTCGTAAGAGGCGACTAACGGAGAATATCCAGGGAACGGGCAGCAGCGTTCCCTGAAGGTCACACCTATTATTACTGCGATCCCCAACCCGCCTGCCAAGCGTGGGGATTATGGCAAAATCCCCCAATGACCGTGTGCTGTGGCGCTCCTTGGGGGAGGCCTATATCCAGCAGTGGATGTCTTCCGGCTGAATGATGATGATGATGACGTATAGGCAATTCGTTTACATTATTATTTAAACTGAGTAATAGGTCATCGCAAAATTTTTGCGGCAAAAATCTGAAAAATAGAATTTATTTCTCTTGAGCAAATTCTAGGACTCTTTTACTCGAGTCTTAATTATATCCAAACACGATAACATTGATGACCTGTGATGTCAAGTCTTAAGATACTCTGCAACTTAGAGTAAGACCCATCAAAGCCGAACGCCCCTCCAGTGTGCTCTACTGACGTCTGACCTAAGCATATAGGCGCAATACATCGAAATTCACACATTAAAGCAATGTCTATTAGAAGTGGAACGAACTTAAACTACAATTTGATGTCTTTAATTTTAACTTTAAAGCGAAGTTTATATGAATTTCCCGGTTCACAAATTGGGACGCCATTCTGATAACGGTTACATTTCCTATGCACCAGCTAAGCCCCAAAAAGGACCCTTAATGAATTGGATGCGATTAAGCTAAATAAGTAGTCGGTGACGTCACGTTGCAAACCTCGTTAGACGGTCGTCACGCGCGCGTCGCGCCGTCGCCGACACGACACGTTCGTAAACCCTGTTGTACGCGTTAGGAATGCTTAATGTACGTAAAATAAGAACAAGTAACATACATATTACTAAAATATAGGCTCCCTTGTATATCCAGTTGCGATTAGACATTACATATTTATAATTCGTAGACAGTTTTAGCGGAATTTGTATACTATTTATATACCTACAGGTAGGAAAGGTAGGCTGTAGATATATGTTTTTATTAATCGTATGTTTTGTTAACAACTTGTATGGAAAAATGAACCTCCAGATCTTTGTGTTACTGTTTCTTAGTACACTACGTGTACACATTTATAATTCGTCTATGCGACTATTTGTGTTCTATAAATAAATAAAAATATATACAAAAAAATAGTCGTTTTTTAGGGTCTGAATGTAATTTTTTTCCTATTGAATTTACACACTCTATTAATTATAGATTTTTTTCCGCTTCTCCCACACAAAAACAGAACACAAGAGTTCCAAATTGCACAATTCACCGCTGAAATGATAAATGTTAAATCATGTTGTGGTATAGGTAGTGGTTGAGCATAATTTGATGGCATGGCCAGCCTAGTTGTCAAATTATATATATTCATTTTGATTGGAGTATATGCGACCATGCCAGAAATTCTGTCAACGTCGCTACGCCGTCGCCGGCGTAGCTCGTAGGCGGTGCTACGTGAGCGATGTAGCCTTCCCTCGGAATTCTTACGACATTATGCGGCTGCTATAACATTTTGTAACGTGAGGAAATTTGACTTTTGAATGAAATTTGCTCATTAATTTTAACTGAAGCGTGTTAATGTTTGGTACCTAATTATGCACACAGCAGGTAGCTAATTCAGGATACTATCTGTTTCTTAGTGTTATATTTAATTTAACTTAATTATTACCAAAAAGAACACGATGTTTATAAATTTATGAAATGAATATATTGTAAATGTTAAATATGTTGCGGCAACAATCATCATGTGTAACTGTAGATTTCCCATACCGTAGTGTTCTACGGAAGTAACATAGCGCTACTACTTCTTACTAACGATTAAAAAAAACGTTATTTCTTTTTTCACCATATTCCCTCTAAGCCATTTTGATAATACCCTTAAGACCATACAGGGTCTCCCATAAACTTAATAATCCGTGGACAGCTGATAAGGCTGCGAAAAACATATCAGAATATTTAATTTTAGGTTTGGTAATTAAATGCCTTGTTATCGTGATATCTGATTATTAGATAAATTGAAATGTAAATAATATGTAGCATATTTTGAAAACTTAGTCCTATTATCTGATCCACACACATCATATCGGACGTCACATAGACACATACACACGAGGACATCTGTGAACGGATTATCCTCGATTTTAAGACATTCTGTATATTCTTTAACAATTTTACTCAGTGTTATAATTTACATCATATCACTGCAAATGGTATTTGTAATTCACCTTATAAGGTTTGTTCATATCAAATATTAAGCCGCGCCGACGACTGCGTCGCCTTCAACATTCATTAAAAACGAACGTATTCGACAGTGGGACCCTTTAATATTGCCAATTCTCTGGAGCCGAGCATGAAAGACGTTTGCAGTCGTGGGTTATGTGATTATTTTTATACAACACTGGGAAACCTCAGTAGCAAAGTAGACCAATCAATAGGCCAACTTCTTGGCCATAACGGAACCGTTTATAGATATCAGTTATTTTCAGATTATATAAAAGGGTGACTTAAGTACCTTCAGCACTTGGTGGTGTGAGATCTGCGCAATATCAGTAAGCTGTCAGTACGCAGTGGCAACTGTCAGCCCAGTCAGTACAGATTCTTTCCCATGCACTTACAATATAATACCTACTAGCGCTTTTGCGTAATATAATACTACTGCGCAAATGTACAGTATGCCGATAAGTAAGGTAATCGAGGCGACGTCAGTATGTTGTAGGGAAAGTAAAAAATATGGCATATCTATAGCATTAAGCCTGCTTAGAAAAATGTACTCAAAATCAAAATAAACACAACTTCGTGATCAAAATGAAGACTGTCTTTATATATTTATTTCAAGATTTATTTTCCTTGCTTGCTTAGATATTTGGCGTTCTGTGGTATCTGCCTACCCCAATAGAATAAAGGCGTGAATGTACAACGTGGTCCCGATTAACCCGGCAAATAGTGTATCCTGACCATTTTTGGAGATTAAATTGTCATGCATTAATTTCGGTTTTATTTTAGAGGTATTAACAATTTAATTCTGTAAAAAAACCTATTCAATTGCGACATTGCTACTAATGTAACATAGTCATAATATAATGATTGACACGACAATATCAAAGTGGCCGTAATCACTCCCGAAACTAAATATTTCTGAAAAAGAAAATTTTTGACAGTTTTAAGTGATGTATTCATACAAAGTGACATTGCTTCATGTTTTAAAGACAACAATGCCATAAACTCAAAAGAAATGTTGAATTTGGCCAAGATTAATATAACTTTTTTGTCTTTATAACCTTAGAAATGCATGGTTAAAATCACCAGTATCAAAACAAAGTAGGTATTACCTCCGCCACCATGTGTTATTATTTTATTATTTTTTTTATCTTTATTTATTTCAAAGCTTTCGTCAAGATGACGATGTCAGCTATTTTATTATTTTGATTCATTTGTTTATTGGGACCTGTCATAGTTTTTAAAAAAGTTAGCTGGTTTTAACCATGACGTTTCACTTGGAATTGCGTGTTCGCTTAGCGTGTTTGGCTCCCTTTCTTTAACGATATTAATTAAAAAACATAAAACTTACAGCAGTAGAAGAAATAAATATATAGCCAATGAGATCGGAGATGAATCCAATGGCGCCCCGATGGGCAATTTCTCGACAGGCCGCGGCGGTGTAAGCCTGCTGGGACATCTGGCATTCCTTCTGTTGTCGGCCTTATTACAATGACAAGCCCAACAAACTGGTATAATAAGGCTATCTTTTCGGGCCACTGATGCTCATAATAGAGTGAAAGCGAATACTATTGAAACTAGATGCACAGACTAAGAACGTACGTGTAATATTTGATTGTTAGAAAACTAAAATAACGGGATGCCATTATTTTATTTAATCCATAGTCTACATAATATGTAAGGTAGATCAAGTATTTAGCGGTCTCTTGCATTTATTCTTATTTCTTTTTTCACATCTGATAGCTTCTGGCAAACCATTTTAGAAGGTAGGCAAAGCATTTGAGAAACGTTTTTTAAATTCTGTCTGCACAGCAGTTATTTATTCTAGGATGTAGTTTGCCAGTCATAATGGCTTTAGAAAGTTGGCATGGAATAACTATTTTCAGAGGTTTTTTTTATGCCATCAGTCCAAAGTAATTTATACTTTGAATTTTTGGTAAATTTATTGTTCTATTCTCAACTAAACATACTGTGAAATTGGTAAACCGGTCCTATTGTATGTAGGTGTCGATATATTCAGTGTTAATATCGACACACAATTATTAACCCATTCGAGGCCCACCAACCAACGCTATGTGAGCCATATGCTTTTTCCTAATTTCTGCTTTACTGAAAAAAGCCCAGGCCAGAAGTGCCCGCAATATAAGTAAATTCAATTTTACAAAATAAAGGCCGTACCAAACGCACAACTCATCTTTTTTTAATCGAGAGTTAAAAAGAGGCTACGTGAATTGAGTTCTCGTAATTAAAATTTCTCCAAACAGATGTTGTGAAGCAGATAAATTATGGTTTACCTGGGCCTGCAAGTCAGCGAGGCCGATAACGTCACTCAGCCGTAGTACCTGGCTATGTTTAGAGCTTCTTTACAAAATGCAGATAATTGCGATGAGTGCCCAAAGCTATGGCCTTTCCTTTGCGGCGGTAAACTCGGCCGCGTAATTATCTCCGCCGTACCTTTCGTGCTTAGACATTTCTTAATCTCTCTGCCCATTAATAATAAAACAAGTCGTCTTCAGGATATTTCCAGCTAGTTTGTCACTTGATTAGTAGTTAACTAGAAACGTTTTAGTCAGGCACCAAAGAATAGATAATAAAATACCTTTTGTAGGTATATGTAATTTGTATCATTACCGTCCCAGGGATGACACAAAACTAATGTATATACGAAATTAACTCGAATAATGTTCTGAGCGTTTATGATCCTGCACCACTGTAGCTTCTTGACTGTTATAGAATACCTTAATGTATTAAGTCCGCCAATTGTACTTTTTTTACATTCAGTGCACTAAAGTAGAAATAAATAAATCAATTGCAACATTACATTGCCATAGGTGTTAACTTTAATATAAATAAGGCATATTACACACTGGAATCAGCCATAAATTCAGCTGCAAAATAATAAAAAACTTATCAACCAATTTCAATACATTCGACATAAGCTTATGTATAGTGTACTAGCGGCCACCCGCGACTCGTCCGCTTAGATTTTAGATGATAACAAAGATATAAATGAGGTCTATTTTTTTCTGTTAGTTGTCTGACGCTGTTAATCTTCTGTGAAAAATTACTCAAACGAAAAAATAAATGTCCGCCATCTTGGATTTGAAAATGGATGTCATTTTCGTAATCGGCACCCCAAGGAACCACAAAGATGACATCCATATCGATTATTAATAAAAATAAATCTCCGCCATCTCGGAATTGAAAATGGATGTCATTTTTATAATCGGCACCCCGAAGAACCTCGACGATGACACCCGTATCGATTTTTAAGAAAAATAAATCTCCGCATCTCGGAATTGAAAATGGATGTCATTTTTATAATCGGCACCCCGAGGAACCTCGACGATGACACCCGTATCGATTTTTAAGAAAAATATATGTTCGCCATCTCCGATTTCAAAATGCATAATCGACACCCCGAGGAACCTCGAAGATGAAACCCATATCGCCTTTTAGAGTCCGACCACGCTAACTCTGCATTGAAATAATTTGGCAACACTACCTCAAACTCATTTTCATACAAATATGACGTATAATGCCACATTATTCCTTGCGGAGTGAACGTGGTCGGACTAAGAAAAGTAAAGATTTGCTCCTCGCACAAATTTGGAACCCCTTTTTCACCCCTTTAGGGGAGCAATTTCGAAAAACTCTGAAATACGTTTTGTTGTATTTGAACAGAGAGTCTATGTACAAAGTTTCATATCTCTCACTTCAGTAAATACGTGTTCTCATACAAACTTTCATCCCTCGTTTTACCCCTTAGAGGATGAATTTCGAAAAATCCTTTCTTATAGGGATTTGCACAGTCGGTTACATTTGTAACGTAGGCTATAGGGAGCCTACGTTATAAATGTAACAGACTGTACAAAAATCAACTCTCTAGCGTGAGCAGTTTCGGCTGTGCGTTGATGAGTCAGTCAGTCAGTCAGTCAGGACTTCTTCTTTTATATGTATAGATGAAGTGGCAGTATAATTGTAATACAGTAAGTTAAGCACAATCATTTATGATTAGCAATAAATCATCTTCTTTCGTACCCATTCCCATTTCATTTGGGGTCGGCCCTCTGAATATGTTTGCGCCACCTGGCTCTGTCATTATAACCTGCTGATATAGTTTTGGCTATTTTTTCTAGATTTCTCCACCAAGTAGCTTTGGGGCGTCCTTGGGGTTGTTTGCCTGTGTCAATTTTTAAGGCGTTTTTAACCGGGTGATCGTCTTCTCGGCGCATTATAATATATTATGTCCATACCATCGGAGCTGGGTTTCATGAATTTTGTCTGGGATAGTAGGTTCCATTTTAAACCTGCCTCTGACATGATCTTTCCTAATCGTATCCAGTTTGACGCTTACGCCCACCTGAGTATCTTCATCTCGGCGGTGTGGAGCCTCGCTGCATGATCTTGCTTAGCTATCCAGCACTCTGCCCCATAGAGTAGAACGGATCTGACGCACGTTTTTTATACATTGCCTTTGGTTTTAATAGGCATTCTGCGGTCACAGAGCACTCCTGACAGTTATGGCCATTTCATCCAGCCGACATTAATTATATGCACAATGTCAGAGTCACATGCCGTAGTTTCGTGGAGTGTGGACCCTAAGTACTTAAATTGGGTTACCTGGAGTAAGGGGCTGTTCTCTGTAAGTAGTGCCCTACATGCTTGTCCAAACGTGAACTTCATGTACTCCGATTTTGTCCTGCTGATACGATTAGCAATAAATATGATTATTTATATGAATATGAAGATTCATATTACACCTACCTAAATATCGTAAGCCTCGTTTGAAATAATCATAATACGTTTTCAATTCTACCATTATTAAAGTATATTAATACCAAGTGCGTAAAGATCAGTATATTCTCAATTTCATCCTTATCAGTTACTTACTTATATGTTGGTTTTGGGTTGCGTTAGGATTATATTTCATTAATTAGAATGACAGCTTACTTAGAAATAATTTTACTTGCTCTCTAGGTATTCAGTGGGCTCAAACTAATAATAGTACTTACTTGAATAACAGACAGTCTCACATGATTGACAGGAATTCAATAGGTACAAGTATTGATGTCTCGAAATAAAGACTTGATATGTCGACGAACAATGATAGCCTAATTGATAATATGAAATACAGAACCTTGACTTTTATTCACTTGTTTCTCTGGTAAATCAGGGGCACTATTTGAGCTAACGTATTGAGGACCGATTGAGGATCATATTTTTCCAACTGACAGGCAGGCTGCTAAAATATTAGGAGAACTCGGCTGCCCTAAACTAAATTCAAGTATATACATTTTTTAGTTTTTCGTTTGTTTGCATATTTTGGAAAAGGTGCGGAAAACGCGTAGGTAAATGTGTATCACAAATTTTGTTCTAAACCTCTTATTTTCCAAGTTAATAATAATTTTACAATTCAAGTATATATATTTTTTTCTCCTAATTCTACGCTGAAATCAGGCATCCTGTCGATGTATCTGATATTATAATTTAGTTACTTTGGACGAGCAACGAATATTGCACGCGATTTTTGCTCTATTATTATTCCAGTTTTTCATTTGCTTTAATCATTGTGATCCCTTTATTCTCTATACTTTTATTAGAACAAATACCTCCTCGTTACGAGACTAACGCCGAGTTTAGGTACATTAAAAACACACATGCAACCCGTGTAACATAAAAGTCCACAACGCAGAAAACAAGCGCAAACACAAATAAAAATGTTACAAAGGAATCTCTTTTACTTTCGCATTTGTTTGTTTACACGCTCAATTTTAAAATTACTGAAGTCCGCTATTTATCCGAGGTTTTCACGTCCTAGTTGCAACAGAAGACTCAACTTTGTAACATTTTTAGTATTTGTTATTGTTAAATACGATTTTTTTAACCTGGTGCACTTTTCCTATTAATTTTATTGTCTTTTCTACAATACAATACAAATATTCTTTATTGCTCCCCAACAAATAGTACACAAAAGAAAACAGGAATATTTATAATATATTTCTAAAATACAATACAATACAAATATAAATACTCTTTATTGCACACCTCAACCAAAGGATACAGTACAGTACAAAAATACAATGAGAAGAGGCAAACAACAGGCGGCAGGCGAGGTTTTTATTAATTGTTTTAATTATTTCTCAGGCCGCAGTCACGTGTACAGGCCACAAGCGACGTAGCACGCATCTCGGCGTTACCAGTTACTATATACACCATCCTTTTAAAGATTAGAAAAATCGTGCGTTATCCGTCGTGCGATTTTAAAGAAAACAAGCTTAAAACGAGAAAATATGCAACGTGCTATCTTTGAAACGTGATAAACTACTGAAAGTAGTACAATTAGTACAATGTTATCCTCAGATACCCTAAGTAATCGAATAAATGTGCAAAAATTACCATTAAAATTCTAAGATAAAAAAAACGAGGTATAGACTGTACGGAAATTGAATCCGTTTGGAAATGCGGCGCAGCATGTCGTCTATGCGTAAATATTACCGTATTGGTAATAATATACAAACTGAAAATAACACTTTTCGTCACTTCGGATGGTGATATGATTGAAATCACATTTATGCTGTTCTGATTCTTATGCGTTAGCCGGGTAGGGGGGAAAGTATGCGCATGCTACAAATTTTAACGTTTGCGCGTGCGAATGCGAACCTATATGCGAAATGACAAATAAAATTAGATTTAAATTCTAAGTAAATACATAACTGATTGTCTTCCATAGCAGCAATCCAGTTCTTCAAACGGGATGAATACTGATCCGAAAAAGACCATCTAAGCAACCAGCTCTGAATACGGCGTGATTATTCACTAGACCAAGTACGCGGCGACCAATTAGACGCTACTATTGCGGCTTTAATAACGCATTTTGTAATACGTTCGCAAGTTATTAGGGTCTCCATTTTGCAACTTACAATTTCATTTTAATGACGTGCCTATCCCGTCTTACGTAATAATTATCACGCTCGCACCACGCATTTATATTTTTTAGTGTTTCGTACCTTCCAAAATAGGTTTAACGGAACACTTATTTTAATATCGCGACGGGGGCAAAAAATCAGCCTGTCTAATAGTAACCAGACACCGTTGCCTATGGACACTTGCGACTCCGAACAAATAAGCACGCTGTCGACCCTTTAATAATGGTAGAATTCGTTGTTCTGATGACAGACAGCTCGAGACAAATGCAGGTCCTGTTGAATTACCTACTGAATTTGTCATGCAAAAATTGCTTTTACATATTTATCAAGCTAAACAACCTCATATATGTAAGCAACCTTAATCTTAGCCTATTTCCTTGTACAGTCTTTTTAGAGCCTTAAAATGTGCCTAAGTCTTCCGCACCTAATCTAGCGCATGATACAAAAATACACTACGCCAGGTATGGCAATCCGGTACATCGGTTAGTAGTGTGGGTGACACGACCTACGTCATCAGCCTTGCATCAGCCTATCGACGGTATGCGCACAAGTATGAGTGTGTCGTCGACAGTGACGTATGTGGTGTCACGATTCGGATTGTCAGACCTTGTTTTCTTAGGCCATGATCTTTGCATGCATTATTAATTATTATCTTCTTACTCTGTGTCAGGCGTCAGACGTGATGGCTTCCTAAAGCCCGTTTTTTAACTCCCGACGAGCAACGCGAAAGAGGGGTGTTATACATTTAACATTCGTATCTGTGTATCTGTGTGTCTGTCTGTAGCATCGAAGCTCCCTAAAGGATGAACCGATTTATGTGCGGTTTTATTTAAATCAAAAATCTTAATAGGCGGTCATGGTATTTAGCTATTTTTTTTGTGTCGGGGGTTCATTTCAGTTTTTAATTTTATTAACTATTTTAAACTATAAACTCTATAAAGCACTGCAAGCTCATAGTAAAATGTATGGCATATTAATTTGTTTCTTGCACTTGGGTAGCATAGGACTTTACAGTCTGTTCATGCTTTGCAAGGACATAGTGGCTACGTTAATACTAGTGTCTTTTTATAGGGGATTGACGAGAGACATCATTCTGTTCTGGATTCGGTTTTATTATTTATTATCAATGACTAGAGACCATATTATTATACATCGCTAACAATATTAAATTAGTCTTAATTTTGACGCTCTGAGACCATGTACATCTCTGGGATATTATATGAATTTCATTATACTCTTTGTTTAATAAGACTGAGACCTTATACATCTCTAACTTTACTGATGTTGTAATATTCGTAATAGATAACTTTGCAAGTTTATTTTTACTGTAGGTATGACATTAATTTTGTTATATTTGTAATCACGAAATTATTATTCTTTCTTGAACTGTAAATTAATATTCTGACATGAAAAATGTATTCTTATAGTCAGACTTTCTTAAATTGTAAATTAATATTTTGACACGTAAAAGTGCCCTTGTGGCCTATTTGCAGAATAAATGTTTGATTTTAATTTTTGATTTTGATTTCATAGTTTTTAAAGAAAACAGAGTATAGTGCTATTGAAAATGTTTAATAATATTACGATAGGTATTAGTTGAATTGTTGAAACATTTACTATGTGTTTTCTTGCCGCAAAAATCCCTCAGTTTGCATACCGCATCCTTGAAATCTTTACCGACCTTACAACCAGAAACGCAAAAACATTATCAAAACCAAAATCAAAACATTTAATCTGCAAATAGGCCTCAAGCGCACTTTTACAAGTCAAAATTTATCTATGTCAAATACAAATAATACAATAATCAAAATATCATTAATTAAATGTAGGGTTACATGTCAAAAATAAGACTAAGAAACTAATAACAATCCAGATTTGTTAGAGATGTATAAGGTCTCTAAGCATCAAGATAAAATAAATAAATAAATAATAAATATTAGAGGACAATCTTACACAAATCGAACTAGCCCCACAGTAAGCTCAAGAAGGCTTGTGTTATGGGTACTAGATGAAAAAATAATAAAGTACACTTAATCATAATAAAATATTGTGAGTTATATCTCTAAGCGTAGAAACACATACCTACGAGTACAGAATGATGATCAAATGATGATGGTCAAATTCAAATTCAAAAATATTTATTTGTAAACACAGGTTGAGGGTGTTACAATAATTGTAGGTATCGCTGTTTCGCCATTCGGCATAAAAATACTGTCCAGATATTGCATGCATGTACTAAAACTGATTTAAATAACAATTCAAATAAGTCCTACAGAATAATATGATTTTTCTACCGCTGTTGATTTAATAACTTCAAAGAGGTATTATTAAAGCGTTGGCTTACCATACACCAAATCAACATTTACTTGCTTTACTACCCTAAAAAAATATTTTCAGACGGACTCCTCAAACAATTCCGAAGGAACTTATAACTCGAAATTGCAATTACTAAAACAAATACAAGAAACCTTTATACCCGAGCTCTGTTTACATTTACTTTCACATAATTTAACTATGAGATTGAAAATTTAATAAAGTACGGAGCTTCGCACAGACCGCACTATGGTCTCATATCCGCGAAATAACTGGGGAATGGCTCATCAAATTACTTGAACGAAACCAGACGCTTAGCAAAAGTGAAACTTGTAGGTATCTGGGATTTTAATAATAGGGAGGTGGAACAATATTATCAAAGTCGTTGTGAACTTGTATGCTTAAGACATTCTATATTAGACATGATTACGTTATATTTCATAGCAACTGTCTTAGTGTAAAATGAAAAGAAATATGAATTAATCTTTTGGTTAATATTAAATGCAAGATGTGATTGTAAGAATGACTAGCAAGTTAGAATGTAAAGGTTGTATAAAAACTGTCCAAGTGCGAGTCAGACTCGCACACAAAGGGTTCCTTACCATTATCTATAAAAAGGCATAAATAATCACGTTTCTTGTATGGGAGCCACCCTTAAACATTTATATTATTCTGTTTTTCAGTATTTGTTGTTATAGCGCCAACAGAAATACATCATCTGGGAAAATCTCAACTGTCTATCACGATTCATGAGATACATCCTGGTGACAGATGGACAGACAGACGGACGGACGGACGGACAGCGAGTCCTAGTAATAGGGTCCCGTTTTACACTTTGGGTACGGAACTCTAAAAACCTATAATATTCCAGACAATCTAATATGCCACAAATTACCTGCTTTTTAATTAGGAATTACGTGCGTAATTACGTACTGATTGATTATCTTGAGTCTTGAACATGTAGACGTTTTAATAGTCCGGTTTTATAAAATAAAAAACCGAAGTACACGGAGAACATTTAGAACTTATTATTATTATTTATTTTGACATGACAAAGGTCCAACAAATCTTTATGACAGAGCCTAAAGAACAAGTTTAATATTATCAATTGTACATATTGACAAAAAATCAACTCTAATGCTCATCAATCAATAACCACGATTCCCGTAACCATCTGTATTAATCTGATAATGATTGTGATTAATCGTGAGCCTCCCTGACTTCTACGTCTGTATCGAATTATGTAACTATAAACGGATATAGTCAATACAGAATTATTCAGCAATGAAATCGACATTCAATATATAAAACACTTTAAACACATTTAATAATGTGAGTACTTTAAGAAACTAAGGGAAATGATATGATAACATTGGAAAATAGGCATATGTGAGCTCAGAAAAAAAACTGTAATTTCATTTACCAGCGTAAATAGTTGACTTGGTTTGATCGTCAGTATAAATAGTCGAAAACTTACATTACACTTAATATTCATTATACCACAGTAATGTAGGTACCTAATAATGAACTAATCCGTGATTAAACGTCAACAGTATCATGTCAAACGACAGCCAAGATAGCCAAATATATCATAATACCTCGTTACTACTATACAAATAAAGTTGTGTTGCGATATATTTAGCTACTGTGACTGCTAATAATTATATGTTGCTAACTGTACTAGTACTTAATGTTTTTGTGTATCAGCACGACCGCGGGCCGCTAATCCGACCAAGGGTTCCGGTGGCTGAATTTCGATACAAATTCACCGTGAAATCCCTAAACCGCTATGAAACCGTTGCCATCTATCGAAATGTATAAAAGAAGAAACTGACTCCTGACTGACTGACTGGCTGACTGATTGACTGACTGACATATCAACGCACAGCCTAAGCCATTGGTTCTAGAAATTCCAAATTTGGCACGTAGGTTCCTTATAAGGTCCAGGGGTGTGTTAAAACAGGATTGTTCAAAATTCATCCCCTAAGGGGGTGAAACGGGGGTCCAAAGTTTGTATGAGGAAACAAGATTAGTTAGACTATTTTATTCGAAACTTCACAGAAGTACTAATAACTTAACGATAAATGAGTAAACAAGTGTTTAAGGTTTTTTGAGAATTCAACCCCTGAAAGGGGGAAATGTGGTGAAAAAATCTGAAAATCAACATGGGTATTGTTTCTATGGTTTATCGGATCTTGCTAAGACGTGCTGCATTTGCACAGGACAAGTGCCATGCCATTTCACAATTTAGTGATGAGCAGGGGACCTTCTCCACTATTAGGAAAAGGCAGCAGTGGTTTTTCTTACACAGAAATTGATGATCTTTCAGATGAGCCTTGGTTTTTTTAGGAGACCGATCATACCTCAGTGATAGATACCTCAGTATTGGCGTCACTTATTATGCTGCTGCCACTGATAAGGCCAGTCAGGGGGGCTTGCAGCACTGCATTATCGTATAGTCCTGCCCCTCCCCTGTATCGAGGAACAAACGAAACTTGGAAGACTTATTATCATACTAGAAACCGATTTTTTTTTACTAGGGTCACCAGGTTTTTTGCATTGCAGCATAGCCGTTTTGTGTTCTCCCAGGAATGACGTATCTTATAATATACATGTAACCTGGGAGTTTTATTGAACTAGGTTCAGTGTAGTGAGCTCCTTCAATCGTTGCAGCAACCACCTTCTCCACTATTAGGAAAAGGCAGCAGTGGTTTTTCTTACACAGAAATTGATGATCTTTCAGATGAGCCTTGGTTTTTTTAGGAGACCGATCATACTAGACACCTCAGTATTGGCGTCACTTATTATGCTGCTGCTACTGATAAGGCCAGTCAGGGGGGCTTGCAGCACTGCATTATCGTATAGTCCTACCTCTCCCTATATCGAGGAACAAACGAAACTTGGGAGACTTATCATACTAGAAACCGGTTTTTTTTTTTACTATGGCCACCAGTTTTTTTTGCATTGCAGCATAGCCGTTTCGTGTTCCCCCAAGAATGACGTATTTTATAATATATATATCATCTGGGAGTCTTATCGAACTAGGTTCAGTGTCGTCGGCTCTTAAACTATTAGCCTAAATTAAAATGTTCAACGTTTTTAGTAAACTGAATTATCACGATGTATTTCCTTGTTTGCTTTTTTATGATAGCATTACGCTGTACTGTTACAGTAATTTGTTTTATTTAAGTATTATCTTCCTTTTTAAAGGAATAAACTGTTTTATTATAATAATGGCACGCTGTGTTACATCATGTTCAAGTTTACAACCAGCAAGCTTGAACAAAGCGCCAAACTTTTGATGCAACTGTCAACTGGTTAGCTGGTTACCCGATCTGACTTAACGTGAAGCTGTTTGGCCTGAAATCAGGCCAGGCTTTACATGTCAGAACGAGCGCTGGCAAATGATAACAATTTGAGCTAGTACGTAATTCGTAGCATACGAGTAAATAAATCTTCATCACATTATTTAAATACGAATAATACCTACCTCATCCTCATATTAGGGCTCATAAGTCATAAGTCATCCCTCTCTTCTTCGGTAGTCAAGTAGTAATAATGTTTATAGCTAATAATTATCCAGTTAAGTTGAGTAACCGACGGTGTCTAACACAAACCATAAGCTGTGTTTTTATTGCCTAAATAAAGTAGATTAAACGTAGGTAATTGCAACATAAAACCGATTTACTTACCACGTGTTAAACTTTATATTATTTTTCTCACAGCTTCATTAACCGTAGAGATGGCTCTTAAGACGCCGTTATCTCTCTAGGTGTTCATAAAATATCCATAAAACGATGATAAAAAAGTACAATCGCAATAATTGAGGCTCAATTCGAATAAAATCGATACCATCCTATAGATTGGGGCAAATCAATCGTATCATCAAGAGAGTTTGGGCACAAATGGTTTACATTAGTCAGAATTTTTGGATTCAATTTAATTATGGATTCTTATTTTGTATAGATAGGATTTCAATGTGAAGTCTAATATGCTTATTTCCGATAATATAACACGTTTCTAAGCATACTTTCAGTACAATTCCTAACTTTTGATTTTGGTCGCCGTTAAAAAGAGGTACTTGGCTACCTATTCTTCATTTGTAACTTTCGTTTACAGAAGTCGTTTACAGAAGAAAATTTTCAACGATCCGTTTTGAAACGAGGGAAAATGCGAGTATTCGATAAATTTCCCTTTTTAAGGGTACTTCAATTCATTCAACATATTCTCAAAGAGGTTATCAAGAGCGATTCGTAGATAAATGTTTCCTGTTAATTCAATTCAGGTTGTATTTTAGGACAATCGTACAGTAAGTATAGAATAAGTTCGGTTCGTCAATCTATCTTTACAAATGCCTGAAATCCTTGAAACAACGCATCCATGATTTACTTACATACATGATGATGCACGGGTGGGTCATAACGTAACATTTTAGAACGTGCATAAGGTTGACCTAAATATCATTTTCCACACTAAAAATCACAGTTAGATTTTTTTTATACCACGTCGGTGGTAAACAAGCTGATAACCCACCTGATGGTAAGGCGTTACCGTCGCCTATAGACGCTTGCAACACCAGAGGCGTCACTCGCGCGTTGCCGACCTGTAAGAAACCTTTTCACGACTTTTTTGAAGAGTCCCATTCTGTAGCCCATTGGGAATAACCGCGACAGGAAGCTCATTCCACAACCTAAGTGTTCTTGGTATAAAGTGCCTGTTGAATCGTACTGTACGAGAACGAAATGGCTCCAAGGTGTGGGGATGAGCTCGCTGCCGATGGCGAGCGGTGTGATAATGAAAGATGGCCGTGGGCATCATATCAAACAGTTCTTCATGGCACATCCCGTTATACATGCGGTAGAATACGCACAGGGAGGCAAAGTGTCTTAGATCTATCTAACGTAAGTTAACGCGTTACAAAATCAACTATTGCTATTGACAGCATCAGCAGTCTGTATTTAAAGGAAAATGAGTGACTTACCCATGTCATCGATAATAGGCGCCATCCGCAAAGTAACGCCGACTAACAACAAACAAAGGAACAGCAGCAAGCACGCTGTAACCATGATGGTGTAGCGCGCCCGCCGAGGTAGCTCGTCGGGGTCAAGGACCTGTGGGCAGAACAATAATGAAGAGGAACAAAAGAGAAATTGAAATATTCGGCGAAATTCCTACAATAACAGCCTTTCTCACTATGGTCTGTTACCATTACAAAGCCGTCGAATACAGTTTGATTTAATGTTTCTTTATAAAATAACTAACAACTTTATCGACTCCCCGTCGCTTCTTGGTAGGCTATTATTCAAAATTCCTCAACGCACAGCACGTTATAAGAAATTATTTGCTATCCCGTACTCCCGTACAAAATATGTCTCTAATTCTTACTTTAACCGTTGTCTCAATTATTGTAATGTAAACTTGTCTCATATTGATATTTTTTCAATTAGATATTGTCAAAGTTTTAAAAATCAAATTATTTGTCACTTAAAATCGAAACTATAACCTCACAGTTAGAAATTGTCTGTATTAGTAACCATGTGTACTTATGTATCCATGTAGTCTTCTAAACCATATTTTTAAAAAAATGCACTTTTGTAGCAAATAGCCAATAATGCACTCTTTTGCAAATTGTTTCGCTTCTTACCGCTCCTACAATAAGCTACCTTAAGTTAAAATGTTTATGTAATCTTAAGATATGGCACTCAAGGTCTTTTACCACAATATGTAAAAATATCATTTTTGTATTTGACTGTTTGTTGCCTAAATAATTTAAAAAATATATATATTAATTCCACAAATAGATTTATTCCTAAACTAAAGCGACTTCCCAACTTGTCGGTGGAGAGGCGGTGCGGAAAAGAAAGCTATCTACCGTCAGTGTCATCTGTCCGAGAGTGTCGCTTCTTTACTGCGGGCCTACATTAAAATGAGTACCTACTTCCTCGGTGGCGCGGGATGTGCAAAAGCGGGCGATACGGTATAGAGATATAGAGGAAATATTTGCGGGATCAGTATACGCCCGCGTCAAAGAACTAATCTACTAATAAAAATAACTAATCTAGTTCTAAATGCTTATACCCGCCTATAAGTCAGGAAGTCATCTAATTGCTTAGCTGACTTAACTTTTGGGAGCGATGGCAATATGATTTATTTATTTATTTATAAAAACCTTAACATAACATTCCAGTATGACCTATGCGCCACGAAACTTATACTAACAATTGCAAATTATATTTCACAATACAAGGAAACAAACAATTTATATTAGAACACCCATGATGATGATGGAATATTTTGAACAGCTTTTTAAAATATTAACATTGAGATAATTGCATGGAGAGTCGAAGCCTTTAATCAGCAGTGTACCTACTTAACTGTATACGGGTATCGGCACTTGCAAGTTTCCCTCTCTTTAGGCAATACATAGAAACTCAAATAATGGCAACTTTTTTACTCTTTAATCCTATTAGACGAGATGGCGAGACGTATAGGTGACGAAGCGTGTTGCTAATTTTCTTTTGTGCCCCCCTGACGATGTTATGCGTTACGGATTATGATAAATTTGTGCTTTAGTTATAAAGATTTAATAAATGATTTCAATTTTGTACAAATTAACTAGTCAAATTTGAGTGAATAAAAGACTTGATAATGGCTAAAAAAATAATCCTAAAAAACCCATAAAGAGCCCTTAACAGAATAAAACAAGAAGATTATTCTTTCAACGACGCTTACGTTATTATATTATATATAATTTTAAAGCCGAAATTGATGGCCGGATTTTAAACGGGTGATGAAACAGAGAAATTGAAGAAATTGCGTAAAGGTAAAAAGGACACAAGAGATTCTATCAAAAAGGCCTTTATATTTCCACCTTCAAAAATCAGACTTACTTAATGCGATGTCATAATCCTAAATACTTCCTCTAGGGAACCGACAATTTTAACGCCTGCCCCGACATTACACACAGTGGAGAAAATTTTATTCTTCAAGCTATAAGTGGGGTGGGGGACGTTTTAAGACTAACTTATTGAGGTTTTATTTTCGACGAAGCTAACGAAAATATGGGTTATCTGAATATGGGCTATAATGGCTGTTGGTAGTAATGGATATGAATGAGAAAAAATGATGAGTGGATGGTGGTAACTGACTAGATATAGCCGGTTTGTATAAAATTGCCTAATGATATTTATTTGTAGATTTACATTTAAAATGATAGTTTAAAATTTAACAGTATCATTTTAGAAGAAGGAAATCGTCGTGCGGAAACCGGTCTAAACTTAAAAAGGTATAGTTTTCCGTATTAGTTAGAAGATCAGCAGGCGAATCACATAACTTTATGTACTAATACTAACTAACGGTAGATAGATTTTGCCGTCAGTTTTGAAGTATAAATGACTGAGCTGACAATTAAAATTTGACATTAAAATCTACCTAGCGGTAGTACAAAAGTTACGTGATTACCCCGCTCTGATTACTCGTACAGTCACGTTTGTAAAACTAGTACCTAAGCCAAATCTTGGTATTAGGTGCCAAGGCGGACACAAGCGGACTCATCCTTTAGGATACAACAGGAAAAACGCTATGATGATGATTATATAATCAAAATATAGTAAAAAAACCGGCCAAGTGCGAGTCAGATTCGCGTACGAAGGGTTCCGTACCATAATTTATAGAAACGGCAAAAAATCACGTTTGTTGAATGGGAGCCCCTTAAATATTTGTTTTATTCTGTTTCTTTTTCATTTGTTGTTACAGCAGCAATAGAAACAGATCATCTGTGAAAGTTTCAACTGTCTAACTATCACGGTTCATGAGATACAGCCTGGTGACAGACGTACAGACAGGCAAACAGACGGACGGACAGCGGAGTCTTAATTAGTAATAGGATCCCGTTTTAATCTTAAGGTACGGAACCCTAAAACAATTACAAAGAAAATTGGTGCATTATTTATCATTAATAAGAATAAGGCAAGAATATAACCCTTAAAGTGTTCCTATAAGTATTGATGTTCCCTTCCTATAAAATCAGTTATAGAAAGTTACAGGCGAAAGCGTTCTGGAGACTTGCAAAGCCTCGGGGTTCCGACACAATTTAACTCTACCCCATTCAATATTTGTGGACAATCTTACACAAATCAACCTGTGCCTTTACCATGAGTTTGCATGACCGTACTCGCTAGCGACTGCGTAAACGATTTACCTAGTATGCCGATCCTTAGTTTTATTGCGTAACCGCCACAGGCGCTGTACTTTTGCCCATACTAATTTTTACGCAGTCGCTAGCGAGTACGGTCATGTAAACTCATGGTAAAGGCATTGGTCCCAAACTAAGCAAAGCTTGTACTACTCGTATTGGGTACTAGGCGACGATATACATACTTATATAGTTAAATATCCAAGACTCAGGAACAAATATTCGTGTTCATCACACAAATAAATACCCTGACCGGAATTCGAACCCGGGACCTCCAGCTTCGAAGGCAGGGTCACTACCAACTAGGCTAAAGCGTTTTCGTTGTTTATTAAGCAATCATTCACAGAAGTCTTCATTGTAAAGTGAGTTGGAGTCGCATAATCTCATGGTGTACCGGTTTTGGCATCCCGGTACCCTTTTAAGCTATAGGTACTTTAAAACGTTCATTAGTATTTTATTTTTAATTTTGAGTTTTAGGGTTCCCTAACAAAAAGACAAAAACAGATTATTTAACCCGTTACCACATATGAAGCCATATGTGGGAGATGTCGTTGTAGACCTTATTACATTGTATCAAGGTTCAAATTTAAACGAATATTTTTTTAAGTCATACGACAAGGGGGTAACTATGATTTGAAATTTGTTTTTTGTATCTTCATCTCTTTTGTTCTTAAATACGTACATAGAAAGCACCCAAGACTGAAGAAGAAATATTTGTGTTAAATGCTTTTATCGGAATTTAAACCTGAACCCGGAAACATTTAATTAAAAACCTATGTAGGTATTATAAATTCCTTTATAAGTAGCTTTTTTGTCACGTTTTATGGCCGAAATGTTCTATAACGTCACCTTAAAACATAACCGTGAGTATTATTCTGGCTGGAATGATGTAAATGTTAAAATAAACGTACATACGTCCAATAGTTTCTAAACACCTACAACACTATTATAAGTGAACCTCAGAACTGCATTAAGCTATTACAGCGTGCCACCTACTCTCCGCTCGCTTGAGTAGGGAATCCATTTATAGGTCCCTTATACGGGTAAATTTATTACGTACGAACTTGGCCGACACGCTGGCATGCGCCTCGATTTTGTACACCATTTTTTAACACCTAATATACCCCTAGACGCAAAGAAAGGGTACTATGTAAGTTTATTATGTGTATCTGTGTTAGAGAACGCAATAACCGGGTGGTTTTCATTACCGGAAAATAACCGACTCAGGGATGCGGTAACCGGTTAACCGGTAAATACCCGGATTTGGCTTTAAATTACCGGTAATTTACGGCGGTAATATTAGCAAATTTACTGGTTAGCATTCCCTAATCTGTGTCTATCTTTGTGTCTGTCTGTGCTATCATAGCTCCTGGGATGGATGAACCGATTAGTCGGTTTTTAGGGTTCCGTACCAAAATAGTAAAAAAGGAATCCTTGTGGTTTCACTTTGTCTATCTGTCTGTCTGTCTGTATGTCTGTTTATCTGTCTGTCTGTCACATCGCTAAATATCTCAAGATCTATATGCTATCGATTTGAAATTTGGTACAGTTATAAAGAAGGGTAACCTAAATGCATAGAACATGTTTTTTTAATATATATGTATTTTATTGTGATAAATGACATAATATTTGAAAGTCTAGTGAATATGTCAAGTGGGGTGTTATATGAAAGGGCTTGAGTTGCACATTCTGAAACAATTTTCTTTTTTTTTTTGAAGTTGAATCATTTTCGATTTATGAGGGAAAATATATAAAAATACCGTTCCCCCTTTATCACCGAAGTTTATCAAGGAAAAAATATTAAATTATTACATAACATTGACATCAATGTATATTTTATAGGAAAAATATAACTATAGCTTTTCTTTTTTTTATTATCAAAAAACATTTCTATACTTACCAAATTTGTAATTTAATCACCTTTGCATGTATTGCTTTATAAATTCCTATGCGATTATGCTGAAAGTACCTTCTTTCAAATAAAGAAAAAATAATTGAATTCGGTTCACTTGATAAAGAATTATCCTTGAAAACCCACCATACATAGTAAGTTATTGAGTGGCTCAAATTTGTTACAAAATTCACCGATAGATGGCGCTGTACCCATGGCGTTCAATTTCTACACCATGTAGTTGTTGAGATTTTCCTCGATTAATAGGGTAGGAACCGGTACACATATATGTACGGAACCCTCGGTGCACGAGTCGAACTCGCACTTGACCGGTTTTTTTTAATCGAAAGTCTTGTCTGTATAGATGGTGCGTATTAGCTATGTTTCTTGTGCCGGGCTTGTTTTTTAATTTTTTTAATGAGAAATAGACTTTGTAAACAATAGGTGCGCTGGTTAGCGACGAGTTTGTGACCACTTAGATGAGTGGGTGAACCGAAAGGATATTGTGTATACATAAAAATATGCATTACTATTTATTTATTTATTAGGACCTTCAACAACAAGAATACTAATACATAATTAGAGTCTTAGATTCACAAATATATATGCTAAGTATCTTATTAATTAAAGAAGGACACAACATGCATAAATGAACAGTGAAACATTATTAAAAAAAAAAGATGTGTTAATTATAATTAGTTTGCTCCTATTTTATTATTAAGATTAGGCAAGACATAAATAGTGGCCGGTCAGGTCACAATTTATGTCTTGTCGGCAAAGGTGGCTTTAATTGACGGGATAGTTGACGAGTTGAGATCAATAAAATCTTGGTATTTCTTATATGTCGTAAACATCCGCGACAGGGCTACTATAAATGAAATGTTCTAAGACTATAAATAATTGACTTTATCTCATAAATTGTTTAGCTATCTAATATCAGAGTAAAAATCATCTGAACTTTGTGTATAAATATTTCTCAAAATGTTAAAATATTGAAGGTCTTCGGTATTATAATTCAAGTTATCAGATTTAACCCTCGTCCTTGTAAGTTTTCTAAAATAATACTGACTCGCCCCTGTGTGTTGGAGTTCAAAATTAACCCCTCAAAGTTTGCCTAGACTTTACTCTTCAAAGCAGTTGCGTACGAGTATAAACTTTGTCTTTACATCATCAGTGTGTTTAACGGGCAGCGTTTACAATAATGTACTTAATTTTGTAGTGGATCAGGTCCAAAAAAGGGCATTTAATTATACTTTAAAAATACTTTAATATATACCTACATTAACTCTACGTACTAAGAGAGAGAGGCGAATGGAAAACAAAACGATAATAACTAGATATAAGAGTACAAGTTATCACAAATTAATGACAAATTCAAAACTTCCTTTTTTCAGATCTTCGGGAAATATTAACTACGAGTAAAGGGAAGAAATTTTATGTATTCACAATATGCCACTATTGAGCAATTGCCACTTAGTAGTATGTGTGTCCAAACATTGCTAATAATGAGCATGCTCACTTCGAGTTTGCTCAAAAATCGACGCTCAAGCGATTTTTGGGCATGCTACGTGCAGCGCGGGTGGAATGGGGCGTGGTATTAGTAAGATTAGCAAGTGTGGCCGCACTTGCTTAATAAGCATGCTAGTAGTTAGTATGGTAGTAGCAAGCAAATGTAAAGCTCGAAAGCATGCTCATCTTAAGCATACTTATAAGCATGTTTTTTATGTTCTAATTTTGAGCATGTGTAACAGTACCATATATTCGCCGGGGAAAAGCATGCTATTACCATACAACTACTAGCATGTTTATTAAGCAAGCGCGATCATCGCAGCTATTACCACCCTCTTCCACCCGCACCTCAGGTAGCATGCTCAAAGATAGCACGAGGGTCTATTTATCAGCATGCTACTAAAAACATGCCCGTCGTCTATCAGCCCCTGGGATCTCAGGGCTCAGTACAAAATAATGCTATTGTTTATTTTTTTTCGTTGGGAGACGACGGCTTAATAGGAGCACATCGTAGACACGCTAGTAGGTAGCATTTGCAATATTTATTAGCATGTTTTCGTGCTAATTTTAAGCATGTGTAACAGTATATTAATGTAGGAAATTACGGTACCATAAATTACTTACGGCAAAACAAAAGTTGATGCCGTAAGTAAGTTACTCTAACTAAAACGTAAGATCCATCGAAAATCCAAATATTTGTAAGAACGAAGTCAGTTACAGAACTTGATTTAAAAATTAAAAATGATGACATAAGTCACTTAAAAGTGAGCCTCTGGTCACTTAATTTTTAATTATATGAAACTACAAAATCATATTATGTCGTACATGACACCTAGCTATAAAGTAACATGTCTATTACACAAGTAAGTAATAAACAATCTGTTACAGAACATTAAACAGTACAAATTTAGTTTTAAATCCTCTCGCAACTTTAAAATACCTCAAAAAATCCTCGGCACATGTTTAATGGATGCATATAACTCAAGAAAAAATGGTCGACTAGTAACAGTTGTACCACAGACTAAACGATCAACAGTGATGCCATTGTAATGAAACCAAATTCTACAAATCTATTGCTAAATAATATGAAATGACGGTAATATACAATTAGTAACTTAAAAGCTTAAATATGTGAACATGTCTTATGTTACGCGAAAATAATTATTTCAAATAGACAAGGCTACAATTTAAGCTCGTAAAACCTCGTTTTAATATAAGATAATTATGAAAAAAATGCCATCACATCAGTAATATAAAACAAAACTAAAAAAAAAATATTTTCAACCATGTAAAGAAAAAAAGAGTTAGTTTTATTTGTATGGAAATAGTAGTCGTCGCTCAGTTTAAAAAAAATATTGGATACAAACCTAGAAATTTAGAGTTGTCTGCGGGTTGTACCTTGTATTTTGCAGGAAAATTTTAAAAAGTAAAATTTATAGAATACTTTTTGTACAAACAGTAAGGGACACACACACAGCTCAATTTAGGCCCATCAAGACTATATACCTAGTCTCGGGATCGGGGACATTCGTGGCAAAATATACATTAAGTTAAGATCACAATCTGAAAAAAACTTAGCCTAGTTAGAAAAAAACACAATCAAACAAATAAATCTCACACAACTCAAATAAAACCTAAATTAGGCACGCACGCTCACCTTTAGCAAACCTTAATTTGGAAAACGTACTTAAATAGAGCAAACCAACTAGCGCAAACCTAATTGGGGAGACCCTAACTGTGGCAAACCTAACTGCAGCAAACCTAACTAGAGAAAACTTCACTGAAAAAACCTAATGTGGCAAATCTATAGAGAGAACGTCACTTTATAGTATCAGTTGGCAGCTGGTTGTTTATCCGTATACTCATGTACCTATATTTTTTTGGAGCATGCCAATCGACAAAGTTGAACAGCAAGTTTATGTGTATGCCTTTATGGTCGCGTTGAGACTTGCGACTGAAATTTAAAGCATTGCTGATTTTGTCTGACAAATACACAAATCTCCCTGATGTAAAGCCATGCAAAGCCATACGCCGCGATCACAGACTTATAATAAATACAGACGTGACGCGGTAATAATAATCATTTGCTGTCTTTGTCATAGTTCCACTTTTTGTTATTGGGCACAATGTCAAAGTTAGCATCAGTTGGGCTCAACAAAAGGTAGTCGGAAGTGTCATCTCAAAATATAACTGAATTAATTAATGTTTTTGTGCATAAAATAGTGCTTTGGGCAACAAATGATATAGATCAGGGTTTATGTGGTACAGTTTCTATAAAACAATGGTAGTTTGCAGCGTGATCGGCTGTAAAAGCCGCAGAGAAAGATGCGAAGAAAATGTAACCTTTCACAAGTAATTATACTGTTTTATTTTGTTTTTATTTCATTGGTACCGTTATGTTTCATTCAAAATCTTGTAAAATAAAGCGATTTATATTGAAATAACAACATTGTTGACATTGGTTAGAAAGTTTTTGTCGACGTTATTATCCGCCTAAATTACGTAGGTTGTTTATTGGAAGCTGTCAGAAATGTTTAAATCTGTTCTTAATTTAGCTTCCCTGCAATCAATTTAGGGATACCAGCTAATACGATTTAACAGTAGCCCAATTACCTATATGGTAATTTAGTGTACTATAAAAATAACACTTGTCATTATATAAAATACTTATAATGCTAGCCTAGGGTGAATTGTATTGTATTTAAATTTATGTAGCAGCAAAATTGTAGTATGTCTTAGAAATGGACAAGCAATATATAATTTTCTTTTCTAGGTTTCCACTAAATTATTCCACCCGAAATAAGTGGATAGCAGCGACAGGTCGGCAAAACTGGAAGCCGTCTAAAACAGCTGATTCCGTTCAAAGCATTTCGAATTGCATTGCTTCCGAAAAACACTATCAAGAGTTTATATGATTAAGACCACCACGCCAAACAGAAAAAAAGTATTAGAGAAGTATACACAAAATTAATATTATTCAAAGGTCAGTAAGTGCCCCGATCAGGTATCCCTGTATCTACCGTCCTCTCTTTAAAAAAATATTATATGTATAATAAATGCATGAATGTATATTTGTTTGTCATTTCGTTCCTTAGTGGAATTATTTTTTCGCCTTACATATAATGTAATTGAGTAGTTAAGAAAGTGCATCATCAATTTTAATTAGAGAACTTCCGTGAGTCGGACATATTGAAATATAGTAACTCGCTCACGTCTTTAAAGTTGAATTTCGCTAAACATGTTTCAGACCAATACGTCGTCCGTAGTCAATAAGAACCAGTCGCGATGGCAGCACTGCCTGCTAAATAAATGTTGACGGCGGCTGTGGCGAGGGTCCGTTTATTATATTTCAATATATCTGGGACTCACGGCAATTTTCTAATAAAATAATAATAATCTTTTATTTCGAGTATCACAAAGACTCATAGGTACAATAGCTGTTAGTAATCAATTAACTATTTATCTTATTGCTAGTGTTAGAAATTATTTAGCCCATATATTCGACACTGGAGCATGCAATGACATCCAGTGCCTCATAAATAGGCAGTCAAGGCGTTCTGCGACGACAATTAAGTAAAGTCGCATCTACACACTTTAAACCTATACTTACACGCCAAACCACTCAAATGTCAGAAAGGTATGGAAAGCTATCTCCATTGCACAAGCATGACAAGCACCATAAATAAGGTAGGTACATGTTTTGGTAACTCGTCGTCTACCGGTCCCTGGGATCCCAGGAATCATATAAAAAAAATGCTGGGTGCCGAGTGACTCTAACTTACCGGTCATATTGTCATTATACATGTAAGTATACTTTTTTCAATTATTTCAAACAAACAACTTACTCTATCGCTCATACCAGATAATTACATAAAGCCTATAATGAGTTGAATTATACAAAATAAACAGAAGCCATGGGGTAATTTTAGTAACATGGTCACCCCACGGGAGGTATGTACTCTGTTGTCGTCCCTCGTTGCGGCACGCGTATAGCAGCTCTTTAGAAATATTTATACTCTAAGGCCGCGATTTAAAAAGTGGTCTGCAGCTCTCTCTCTCGGCACAGATGGCTCGAATACACTTCTTTTGTGCTTTAAATGCAGATGCAGATGCTGAAGTAGGAGATCCTACATCAGTGGAGTTACTCCAGATTATTAGTCCATAGGTAAGACTTGAGTAGACGTACCCATAGTATACCTTCATGGCTGTCTCTACTGAAACCACCTGTCTTAAATGTTGTAATGCTAAAAACCCCCAATGTTGTAATATTTTAATCTATGTAACTTATCACATACAAATTTTACGTGATTTCCAATTTAATAAATGACCTAGCTTATTCCTAAAAATGTTGTCATACGAGTGCCTTCAATCCTCTCACTCATGATCTCTAATTGAAGGCCTCAGCTGACCTGTGCTGCCCTAAACAGTTACCCATCCGTAAATGGAGAGTGCCTTTTTGCGGAGTTTGTGGACATGTTTTCGAAGGTCAGCTTTTCTGTATCGCCCTAGGTTTTGTTTTTTAGATAAAAAATTAAGTGCTTGTCACTTTTATACTTTTTCACTAGAATATTGAAATTAATACCTAAAAGATTTAAAAAAAAACAAGTTTTATTTAATAAATACTGATAGAAAACAGATTGAGCTTTAGTCTGTAGTGACGACATCTTATGTGTATCCACGTACTTAATCTCGCAGTTAAGAAAAGTAGTCCAGTTAACTCCAAGAGCGACATCTAACCGATAACGCTGAAACTAAATGCCCACTGAATACACAATCATTACAAGTAGTGTTGCCAATTTCCGTTAGATGGCCTTTCAAGAAATATGTCCATATCTGTTTTTGCAAAATAAACTGACTACTTTAAAGTTAGCATTTTTCCATACGGACCCTTCACATTTCACCGCATCCGATCCGCGGCGGCGGCGTCAATCTCTGAGACTTAATAAAATAAAAAATAATGTTAGATGTCTTCTTCACTATCAACTATCTAAAGAACATCAGCAAAGATGTTTAAGGCCGAGTTTTATAAAGATCCGTTAGACCAAATGTCAGATCAAATTTCAGTAACTCGGTACATTTTCTTCTTCTCTCTTCTCGATCTTTATAAAATAGAGCCTAAATAGCTTCAAAGCGATACCGGCAATGTTAACCTGTAATGACTCTCTTGTAATGTAAATAAATGTACCGTAGCGAACTATTACATAAACCCCTGAGGTTAATGCTAGTCAAACAATGTTAATCATTTTTTGTGAGCAGTATTATGGAAAAATCTGTCTGAGACTCACTTTGTCTGTATCGTTCTAATATGGGTAACTATCTATACTTCCATACTACTCGTAAAATAATAAATACAAAAGTCTCCCTCTGTTGTGTGTGGTAACTGTATTACCTCTCCACACTTAAAGCGCTTCACCTTATAACATGTTCCGGCGACGGCACGGGCACAGCTTGGGTATGGCCCCGGCTCAGCAAGGTGTGCCGATTGGCCTGTCGGCACCGATGGTCTGCCCTGCTCGTCCGATTCTTAGTGTTGCGGTGGTCGTCGCTGCGCCGGGCGCCGGCTTTGAGTTTTTAACTGCCGTGATATGCATGAGAAGCTGTCCTCTTACTTGTTTACTGTTCGCTTCGGCGACGTGCAAACACGCTGTGGTGTCACTGCTCCCTTTAGAAGCACTTGCTTCTAGATGGTTCTGTAATTTGCTGCTTGAACGGTCTATTTGAGCAATTGTATCCTTTGTGTGTGACTTTGGCCAGCTTGCCGTGATGGTGGCGAGCAGCGAGCGTGGCCGCTGGCTGCGTTGTCGACGCTCCACTACTTTTGGATTATTTTGCGTAACTACATGATAGCGTTTATGGCGGATATAAAGCATTCGTCCCTCTCGCAATAACGTAGTTCCTAAGGGAGGAACGCTTTATCTCCGCCATAATGCTAAGTAGGCTGGTGCTTGCTGATACAGTCTATGTACATGAAGAACTTTATCCCCTACTTGAATAACGTTTTCATTCACCTAAACTAATAAAACTCACTTGATTGCTCAATCACTCTGGTCTGGTTTAATGTAAATTAAATACTAATATGTAAGAAGCTGTATCTTACGTGTATGACTTTGGCCTGCTCGTCGATAGCGGAGACAAGCAGCGTGCGATGCTTGCGCGGTTGCGCGGCGGCGGCCGCCGCTCGCTGCCGCCGCTTGCGCCGCCGCCGCCGCCGCTCCAACTCCAGCGCCTCTGGGCTGTCCAGGTCACTGTCGAACATTACACTGTTTCTCGTTAGAATGAGACAGTCACCAACACAAGTAAGTATTTTAAATGAAAAATTGGTTTATTGTACACGGATATTCATTGGCATTTTTCACCAGCAGCATAGAGAGCTAGCAGCATACAGATTCTATATTTATATGTAGGTATCATTTTATGAAATATTCTCTAAATAATGAAATATTCACACCAACATCTGTCATTTTACATTGTCTAATTAAAAATTCTACTTCACAATCGACAGTAAAACCAATAACTATATGTATTTCATACCCAATAGTGTAAAATAAGCAATAATGAATAATGACACACTTAAAGATTCAATATTTTTGATCGCTTTGTTTCAGAGGCTCAATCACCTTTTACGCCCAGTAAGGCGTTAAATAACTGTTAAACTTATCATAATAGATTGTTATGGATATAATTTACATTTACCGACGGTTTGAAACAAGTCAGTACATTGTAAATTAAAAACCGTGAAACATTTCTTGGTCGTAAATCGTGTATTGTACGGCACGCTCGTAGTGGTTTATTTTCTATGGAGGACCACCTTTTTGCTGCCAAGGGCATAGTAACTAAGAAAATTGTCGCGGCCCGCACGTGTAAATAATTTGTGACAGACTCTATCAGACAAAAGGTACCGCATTGAAAAGGTTGTCAATAAGAAGGCTCACAGGCACCAAGCAAGGGGCTCGCGGGCGCATGCGACGCGCGGGACGCCTGTTGCCGACCGCCTGTTGCCATCTAGTAAAGCGATGAGGTAGATACATACTCGGGGTGCATGTGCAGCTTGAGGTTCTTATGCTTGCAATGGCGCTCGTGCTCGCACCAGTGGGCCGGCAGCACGTCGCCCTGGCTGCCCACCATCGACGCCTCTTCTGGAATGTCAAACAGAGTACTGTGTATTCATGAGTACATTAGGAGTAAATAATCCATGTTGAATGATTTACATTTTGTTTATTACACAATACCTACCTACAAGACTTCATTCATCAATTTAAAAAATCTCTATCCAAAAGTACATTTGGTTAAAAGTGACTGGATAAAAGTTGAGTAATAAAAGTCAATATGTAGTTTTTTTTTTTTTTATAACCTGACTGTGGCTTTATAGGCCGGGCCCAATAAAGCGATAGGAGTGCGCGGTTGGAGAGTAGCCTGGGGAAAATCCAGGGGAAAACCTCCGGCACGACCACGCGTGTGGTTTGGAACACTGGAATACTCTAAGAGTTTGCGCTCCAGTGAGATTGGTTGAGCGGTTTCAACCGAATCTGAGGTGTGAGTGGAATCGAGCTACTGGGAGTTTTGTCGCTGGTTCACTAAACCTAGCCTAGCTGAGAAGAGTCCAGCAAGAAACTCAGCTAGGCCCGACCTGGGTCGGACTGACTCTACCCGGTGTGCGGCGGTACCGGGACGAATAGGGACTATATGTGTTACTGTTGTCGCGATCGCGCGGTGGACGTCCCCGCCGGCGGGAATGCCTAAGTGTACGCGTCGTGTCAGAGTTGGACGCCGCAAGCGCAGCGTTCCATCTTTCGATAGACGCTGTGATTACGTCGTCCGGGTCCGTAAGTGTGTGCCTAGGACGCCGGACCGTGCGGCCCCTAATCAGTGATCGCCGAGTAACGACAGAGGGGGGAGGGATGGGAACGTAGTCGACAGCCTTCCTAACTAACAGATTCCTATGATGGGGAGCGTTGTCAAAATAACGTCTGGCAGTCTGCTTAAAGAAACCATACATAGTGCTAATCCCCATGTCGTGGTGCAGACTGAGGTTCGACTGGTACCACGGAGCACCAGTTATGTAGTTTGTGTATAACGTGCTAGCGAAACAGAGATTTAGGTTTCGAATAACATTTTCGGGGACTAAGGAACATATGATATGTATGTGGTTCAGAACTAAGTAAATGAGGTACAGGTAAGGTAGGTGAGGTAAGGTGGGTTTTGTTGCATGCCTTTGTAATTGTAATTTTTTTTTTGACATTTAAATTCACTATGTAATAATTTAAATAATGTACTTAATCTAATTGAAATTTTTATTTTTTATTTAATCGACATAATTAAATTATACCAAAAAGACTAAAGTCATGACGAACCACATTAGCACTCCAATTAGTGTCAATAGCACCATACTAGAATACGTTCAAAGTTATGTTTACTTAGGACACCAGGTATCCTTCTCTAAATCAAGAATCGAGGACGAGGTTAGAAGACGAGTCAACATAACTTGGAATAAATTTTGGAGCAATAAAGATATTCTAAAATCAACGCTTCCTATCAAACTGAAAAAAAAGGTCATGGACTCGTGCCTCCTACCCAGTCTGACTTACGGCTGCCAAACGTGGATATATAATAATAAAATTAAAAACAAAATACAAGTTAGTCAGAGGGCGATGGAAAGGAGTATGTTAAACATACGATTAATGCACAGAATAAGAAATACAGATATAAGAAATACTACAAAAATAATAGACGCTTTGGAACATTCACAGAAAATGAAATGGAAATGGGCAGGTCACGTTGCACGTATGGATAAAGAAAAATGGACTCATAGAGTAACTACCTGGCAAGGACCTATAAATAAAAGAAAAAAAGGTAAACCGAGAGAAAAATGGGTTGACGAAATAATAAGGAAAGTGGGAGAAAATTGGATTACAATAGCTAAAGACAGGAAAACATGGAGCAAAATGGAGGAGGTCTTTACCCGATGAGGGGTCCATATTGAATATTGAGTTTATTAAAATGAGTAATTAAAATAAATATATACATACTTGTAATAACTTTATATGCAAGTTTATTATTATAAAGTAAGAATTAGGCTTAAAAAATTATATGAAAATTAAATGTTAATTAATTATGTAACAATTTAAAAAAATATATATTATGTAATACTAAATAACTTTGCATGCAAATAAAAATACTAAATGTTTTATAAGTTATAAGTCATTCATTATGGAAATAAATGAGGCTTTATTATTATTATTATTATTAATTAAATTATTGTAACAATCTTCTGACATGTAAAATTTTTGTATATTTTATGAATAAATAAATATGAATACGAATATGAATACATGGTATTTCATGCTTATAACGGTGTGTTTTGGTAACGCAAGATGTAATGGTAATCATAATGTGCGACACTAGCGCAGCTGTATGTACACAGTGGAGCACTGACCGTCTACATGGTCCCGCAGCAGGAGCAGCAGCGGGTGCCGCAGGCGCCGGCGCGCCTGCTCGGCGTGCAGGGCCCTCGCCTTGCGCTCGACCAACGCCACCAGCACCGCCTCGAGCCGCGCCGCGCCTGTCTCCTCCGTGCATACCGCTTTGTCGACCGTCTGGAACGTTACAGGGTTAAGGTAAGTTTAACTCTCTTTTACATTAACTAAAAAACACTTGAGTGCACAAACATCAAGCACTTTTATTTGTTTACGATCACAATAATAATAGTGTGGGTAGTAACCCTATGTGTAAATCTAACGCTCTAAGGTCGGATCCCCGTCAAGCTAACACATTATAAAATAGTTTTTATAGTGGTTAGTTACAGTAATTAAACCAGGAAAATTAAACGAAAATACCAGCCCCCCTTGGCCTTATTCTCAAAACTTCACCAAGCGAGAAGTTTTAAATTATCACATGTTATTAACATTGATAGAAATTTGTCAGGAAAAATAAACATATATCACACATACAAACATATTTGTAGGTTTATTAAATATTAAAAATACGAAACCCTCGGCGCGAGAGTCAGGCTCGCACTTGACCGGTTTTTATTCACGTCAGACTGGTTTGGAGTCGGACGCTTAAAATACCTACAAAAATCATGATTTAGTAGAGCTATTAGTAGAAAGCAAGTCAACCAACTTCCTACATAAGCTAACATCTATAACACTGACCATTATGCAAGTTGAAGGCTGCCTCTGATTACTTCCCCAAGCCCAAGCCAGCACTGGAAGCCGAGCTCCTCATCTCTAATGATGTGTTAACTACTAACTATACTAAGTTCCTTTGGAGCAATTAAAAGTTTGTTCACTACGGAAATGTATGTACCCGCCCACACGACGTCTTCTTTACAACAACAGCAGACTATTGTGCTTGTGGCGTGGCGTAACCTCCTCTCCCAGTACAAACTTGGAACCCCCTTTTCATCCCTTTAGAAAAGCACTTTCGAAAAACGCTGAAATACGCGCGGTTGTATTTAAACAGAGGGTTTATTTACACTGTTTCAAATCTCTCACTTCAAAAAGAGCTTTGCTCCCCGTACAAACTTTGAACCCCCCTTTCACCCCTCTAGGGGAGAAATTTAGGAAAACGTTGAAATATGCCATTAATATATTTAAACAGAGATTCTACATACTAAGTTCCAAATCTCTCACTTCAATGAATACGTGTTTTCATACAAACTTTAAACCGCTGTTTCACCCCTTTAGGGGATGAATTTTGAAAACTCCTTTGTTAGTGCCCCCCTAGGCACCTAGGAACCCACGTCCTACGTGCCAAATTTATTTATATGTCAGTCAGTCCAGTCAATCAGTCAGTCAGTTTCTTCTTTTATATTTAGATATGTCAGTTAAGATATTCAATTGCTTGCCAAATGACCTCAAAACTCAGAACTTGCCAGAATTAAAAAAATAAATTATTTAATTGGTGCTTGGATAAAATGTATTACACTGTCAATGAGCATTTTGAACCCACCAATGCATTAAGAATTGTTTTTTATTTTGTTTAGCCATTCTATCTTTTCTATAATATTATTGTACTTATTATACTGACATACCCATTTGTATTTTATTACTCGCAGTTTCATGGCATGACGTTGACACTTTTTATTATTAATATTAGTTTTATTATTATTCAAAATCTTGACTATTCCTTTTTATTTGACATAATATTAATAAAATGACATGCGATGAGCGGTATCTGTCTAATATTGTGCTCCAAACACTGGCTGATTGTGACGAACTTCAATATCTTTGTTACCATTTATATTATATCACTCACATTCGGACAATAAGTAATTAGAATTTTGAACTTGAAAATTAATATTATGATACTTATGTTTCAATGTAAGATTTCTACAACTTCCTCAGCGACATTCAAAATGAACCTTTATAGTCGTGACGCACTCTTATAAGGCAAAATCAGTTTAAAAAATCCACCGTGCGAAGGTGAGATAATGTTCGGACCACAAAAAAGAGATGATTTTTTTTCTTTCAGTAAGCATAAGAATCATCAAAATCGGCCAACGCATTTGGAACATATATACATACCTACATATAATATATTATATACTGATAAACATATCACCCTCGATTGCGTCGTATAGTCGAGTTAAAAAAAAAGAAAACATGTGATTTGTATTTTCCCCCAATCTGATGTTTATGTAGGTTACATGGCATCAGTTACACGGTGATTATTACTCACAATACTGCGGGATATCAATGTTTTCGTGATATTCAAAAATGTATCGATATTCCTTCAATATTCCTTAATACCCACACCCCATATTATCGCGTGATAATAATCACCGTGTAACCGATGCCTCCTGTCTTTTTAAAACTTTACGGGTCTGGCAACTGTATAGTCCCTATTCGTCCCGGTACCGCCGCACACAGGGTAGAGTCAGTCCGACTCAGGTCAGGCCTAGCTGAGTTTCTTGCTGGACTCTTCTCAGGTAGGCTAGTTTTAGTGAATCAGCGACAAAACTCCCAGTAGCTCGATTCCACTCACACCTCAGATTCGGTTGAAACCGCTCAACCAATCTCACTGGAGCGCAAACTCTTAGAGTATTCCAGTGTTCCAAACCACACGCGTGATCGTGTCGGAGGTTGTTCCCTGGATTTTCCCCAGGCTATTCTCCAACCGCGCACTCCTTTCACTTCATTGGGCCCTCTCTATAAAGCCACAGTCAGGTTCAAAAAAGGGTCTGGCAGCACTGATCGGCTGTTAAGCCTTATTATAGCACACAAATACTACTTTTTATCCGGTATTTTTGAGATTTACGAGGAAGACGAATGTCAAGTAAACGAAAAAGAACCACTTCCGACGCTTAACTTTAAAAAACGAAGACTTGGTAACTTCAAAGGGTAAGTAAGGTTAACGAGTAATCGCCGAACTTAAGACATGTAGTTTGAAAAGCAAACTTTCGTACAATTTCCATTGATTTACTTAGATAATGTTTTTAGTTGTGTCAAAAACATTATAAATATACGTTTTTAGGGTTCCGTAGCCAAAATGGCAAAAAGGGAACCCTTATAGATTCGTCATGTCTGTCCGTCCGTCCGTCCGTCCGTCCGTCTGTCACAGCCGATTTACTCGGAGACTATAAGCACTACAATTATGATATTTGGTAGAAAGGTGTATTTTATGAACCGCTACATAAAAGTGACATGAAATTACAAAAAAATATTAAGTTAGGGGGGGGCACTCCATAGATGTAACCGGTGGATGAAAAAAATAATTTCAACTCACATAGTCGTGTGTATCGATGAATAGGCCTTTAAAAATGATATGGAGGTTTCTAAAAAACTTGTCCATTTAAGTCAACCGTTGGTGAGATATTAGCTGTCAAAGTCATAAAAAGTGTGTCCCCCTCTCTATTCTCTCTAATTTCCAAACTATAAAGTTAAAAATTCTGAAAAATATTGAGGTGGTGTGCATTAGTAAATACTTTCGACGATTTTTGGTTTAAACAATATAGGTTTTACGGTTTTTGAGTTTTCGCTTAAAAACTGTCTTGCCCAAACAAAAGGTCGTAAGTACTGTGACATCCCTACGAAGATACGACTTTTTTAGATTCAATGTATTGAATAGTGATTTTAAATGTGGACTAGTAGGTGTTGGTACGGAACTCTTCATTGTGCGTGGTCCGACACGCACTTGGCCGGTTTTTAACTTTTAGGCTCACATAACGTAACGGAACCCTACATTAGGCATGGCCCGACACGCACTTGGCCGGCTTTTTTAATCGTCTTCAGCCAAGGCAGGTGCAGTAGCAGCTCTACATCCGTAGTCTTTAGCTCACAACTTGCTTCAGTTTTAAAATATATTTTTAGGGTAAAAGCTCATGCAGAGGAATACGCATTCATATACTAATTTGAATCGAATAAAAATACTAAAGAAACTGCCAAAAGTAAATGTTTTAATAAGTTACCCTTATTTCAAGGAAAGATTTATTCAATGGAAATAAATTCATTTTCACCTCGCAGGCTCTTAGAGGTTCGTAGTAAAAAAATAGCAATGAATTTCAAGTAATTTAAATTTACTAACAAATTACTTTTGTTCTCAGTTTAATAAGCTTGGGCAATGACATGCACTTTTCATTTTTAATCTTGTATAATTTTATACGTGACTAATCTTTCAAGTTATATTTTCTGTATAATATAAAAATATTAAAATTACCTAAAACTGCTAACAATATAAGTGAATATTGAAATTGAACGTTTCGTATTATAGAATTTTGTGTAACAAACATTATTAATGTAATAATAATTTAAATAACTAACCCAACTCTATTACGAAAACATTGGTAGCCACTATACGATAGCGCCATTTTTCTAAAAAGTTATTACTATGTTGGTATTTGTGTTTGCAAATTTGATACTTAACGATAATATCATTAAGTTATTTTTAGTACGCAACATTTATCTTGACGCGGGCTATAGTAAACTTACTATCAGCTATGGGAACGTAACGGTCAGTATCAAATTTCGTAATTTTTGGTCTATATGAATGTATATTTCAATGAAATAAAAGGCAAAATTAAATAGTAGATTGTATGACAAGGGTCTAAAATGAGCCATATTACCACGAGATAGTTATTTTCCCGAACGAAGTGAGGGAAAATAGTTCGAGGGGTAATATGGCTTTTAGACCAGAGTTATACACTCTACTTTTCACTTCGATTGCGAGAAAATAAATAAACAAAGGTTAACCCACCCAAAATTAACAATAAATTCCACGGCGAAGATATATACTTTTGCATCATGTTTTTTTTTCTATACTCCTTTGACACACAAAACATAGACAATGCGGTTCGCGCGCAACATTAACGCGCGAAAAAAGCTAAACTGACCTTCCATTGAGCGCTTCAAAGTGTTGCTCGAACGATTTAACCACTTTTTTTAATTATTGTGAAATAGGGACTACTACAAACTTAATCTTTAGACTCTTTAGAAAAAATAATTATGTTTCCAGATTGGTCGATTTTAGTAAAGCTGTATTCTGGTTGGTTAATACCCAATACCAAATATTTTTTTAAGGGTTAAATTAGTGTTCTGTGATTGGTGGATTTAATAGGTGAAGTATTTTTATTGGTCAAATTCAAATGTTTTGTAAATCATAAATATGTATTCATATTTTCCCTAGGGGTTAAATGTACTACTTTAGCCCCGCTTGACAAGTCTAATATGACACACTTTTCGAGCATGAGAAGTGAAAAATTTTGAAAATACCCCCGACGGATGTACTCAATTCAAAAATAATTAAATTTCATTTGGAAATCCCCCGACTCTATAGGAAATAATTACATACAGACAAAAATATTTTTTTAAAGCGGTTAACTGTTTGCGAGGTATATTTACAAGCCCAGAAAAATCCGTCGGGGGCTGCCATTGCCTGCCTTGAAATGAAGTAAGTGTGTATGCAATTTATTTTATACCGTCGTTTAAGTTATCTCGAATTTCATTATTATTACTATTTTAATGCAATTGGGAGTTGACATGGTAATGGCAGCCCCCGACGGATTTTTCTGGGCTTGTAAATATACCTCGCAAACAGTTAGTTAACCGTTTTTCAAATGGGATTCCCAAATGTAATTTAATTATTTTTGAATTGAGTACATCCGTCGGGGCTATTTTCAAAATTTTTAATTTTGCCTTTTACTTTAATCTTTTTAGAGAGCAGTCTAAGTATACGTACCTACATATTTGACCCTCGAACACTCCGGTTGTGAAATAAGCTCCCTACCAAGGTTTTCCTAACGAGCTACATAAAGAAGTAAGTGCCAAATTGCCACTTTCTATCCCCGAGTGCCTCACAAGTAAACCTGAGGGCCGAAAGCCCGAATCTAAGAGAAAATACACGAGTTCAGAAGCTGTTCCGAAAAAGACCGAAGGCCCGTAGCTTCTCCTTGGAGCACGCTTGCTATACGAGCCCAAGGATCGAAGACCCGAGGGGCGAGCCCAAGTTGACAATTTAGAGCTCCGAATGTCTTACAAACGAACCTGAGCGACGAGGCACACGAGGTCAGAAGAAGTTTCGCGTAGGGTCGAAGGCCCGCAGGGCGAGCCCAAAGCGGCAATTTCTAGCTCCGAATATCTTACAAACGAACAGCGAAAGGCCGAAGGCTAAAAGCTTCTCCTTGAAGCGCGAGCGCCAAGTCGACACTTTCTAGCCCCGAGTGTCTTACAAGCGAATCCAAGGGCTGACGGCCTGAAAGGGAGGGGCGAGACACACGAGGTCAGAAGCCGTTCCGCGTAGGGCCGAAGGCACAAAGCTTTGCTTTGGAGCGCACTCGCCATGCGAGCCCAAGGGCCGAAGGCCTGGAGGTCGAGCCCAAGTCGTTAATTTCTAGCTGCGAATGTCTTACAAGCGAACCTCAAGACCGAAGGTGAGGGACGGAGTATATGAGATCAGAAGCCGTTCTTCGGAAGCGCAGAGCAAGTCGCCACTTTCTAGCCACGAGGGTCTCACAAGTAAACCTGAGGGCCAAAGGCCCGGTGGCGAGGGGCGAGGCACACGAGGTCAGAAGGCGTTCCGCGTGGGGCCGTAGATCCCACGAGCGAGTTCACTTGAACGCACTTTCTCTGTCACACATATTTACCTTCTTCTGCTCACAACTGCAATGGATTTATACACTTCTTCCAATTAGTCGGAAAGCGTAAATAAATACCCAGGGTTCATTTTCGCAACGGCTCCTATAATTGGATGACGCATTTTGAAGTATGAGTATGCCTTATTTCGTTTACACAATTAAGGTAAACGTCCCAGTAATCGACACCTTAGTGCCCAATGGATGTCACCAATTAATCACATCTGTCATCATGACATATATAGATTGAAAGTGCCATGTACACAGGGACGTTTACCTTACCAACACATTTAAAACCAAGGAAGTTTATATATTATTTCAGCAAACATAATATTTATAGTAGTTAGGGTGTATAAATATGTCCATATTTCAAAACAGCCGAAGAACGATACTCCATCTACGAGCCTTCACAAAGTTCCTTACAATGTTATTCGATTCCATCATCAAGCCCTCAGAAGTTCATGCACAGAAGCTACTCAGCAAGCAGTATTGAAATAATCGACACACTGTAATTCACCTATGTGCCTTCGCATAATTCCCTATGTTGTTGTTCTGCTTCATCATCAGGCTTTCTGAAATTCAAGTACAGAGGCGTCTCAATAGACTCTAATAAAAGAGCCTAATAACATTTCACTAACTAGGTAAATACCTTTAAAGCATGCCTTAAAATACCGTTCTGATCCATCGTCATATCCTCAGCAGATCAGGTATATAAGCTACTCAGCAAACACAATCTAAAGAGCCCAATCACGATTAAGTTACTACATGCTATCGCAAAGTTCTCTGTGGTATGGTTCTACTCCATCATTAGACCCTCAGAAGGTTATTATATGTACAACGTCTGTTAATACAACATAAACAAAAGGAGCCACAAACTTTTTTGCTCCATCATCAGATCCTCAGAGTTAAAGTGCTCCACACCACGTCTCATGGAAATCATAAGCGCTTGGCGAGCAGTTCCGGAGAAAATTCACTCAAACGCACTTTAGCAAGTGAAAAATGTTTACTGCAGCGCCCCCTGGCGAGTTATCATCGTAGCACCTAGCTAAAATTCGTCCCGACTAAACTACAAACCTATTGCAGAAAACCGTTTCTGAATCGGTCAAGCCGTTTTGAAGATATTGATGTGCACAGACAAACAAACAACCTCTCACCCTAAACGCATACCTATACCTTCTCCGTTACGTCGTGGGTAATAAACACAAATGCGCGAGTACTGCCGACGAGCCTCGGCGGCCAACTGAGGGGCGGGGGCGCGGTTGCGACAGACATGCAAGGCAAGTGCGCGAACCGAACGTAATTTGGTATTGAGGTGTTTAATTAAATGATATATGTTAATATTTAAAACAATGAGGCCCCTTGGCCTCATGAATCCTTATTCATCACACATATAATGAGTAATAAGAGGACACAAACAAAAAAAGGAAATAATGGGTAAGAATGAAATGGTACAGGTTTTTAGCCTAAGAAACATACCTAAAAATTGCAAATTTCGATTACGATGATTTTCTATACATTAAATTTAATCCAAACGTGTTTTGGGCCCCAAGAACTTATAGAAGATATCTTGAATTAATACTGAAAGAAGAAATCATCTTGTTTTTTGTAGTTTTCCAATAATAAAGTAAAAAATTCTGAACACTATATCACCTTCGCGCGGTGGATTTTGGGACGGATTTCGCCTTAATTATACATGTCACGTAGATAGTTTTAAATGACATAGTAAAGACCTTGTTTGAATTACAATGAAAATCAAAATTTGTTACTTGCAAAATCCTGCAGTATTGAGATTAAGGCGCGATCCAGACCGTCGCCGACAAGTCTCTAGGATGGAACGACCATGGTCCGCAAAGACTGGTTTTCAAAGGAAATCTTGCTGGAAACAACTGTCTACACACTCCGTGTGGCTGTGGACCAATGCCGCCCGATTTTGGAGCTTGTTTTCGACCGTCTGGCACGGGCTTAAGGTTTGACCGGAGAGCTAATGTTTTGTCTCGCTCGTTAGTGTTATCTCAAAAGGATTTCAAAAAAGTAAATTATTGATGTTATTGTAGATTATCTATACATATAATAAAGCTGTAGAGGTTCGAAAGTCTGTACATAGAAGATATTAGCAAAAAAATCGATGGAGGGATCTTAGAATCGATAACAGAACACATTTCAACAGTTTTTAGAATTTGTGTCTGTTTGTCTGTCTGTTTATTTGTCTCACCATCACGCGAAAACTAGCCAATAGATTTCAATACAACCTTCACTAATACTTTTAATTGATCTTCGGACGGGTTATAGGCTATAAAAATCATACAGATTGGGGATGAAAGGGGGTGAAAAAAGGGGTTGAACTTTGTAAGAGAAGTCCTTCAATTCGTGACTTAAAGGCTTGAAAATTGGTAAGCATATAATTGGAAGCAAAATAAAAAGAATCTTATTCAAAAATTGTACAATAAACAGAAAATATGTGAAAAAATTGAGGGTAAAAAAGTGCTTAGGGCACTACCGACAAATAACTAAAAATCTCTCAACCCATAGTGACTGTTTGAAATGAGAGATTTAATTATATTAGTCAATTGTTGTCAAAATTGTCAAACCAGTGCCTTGAACTTCGTCTACCTATAATTGATATATCTTCGTTGTTAGAGTGGTCGAGTGTGATAATGGTGTCATCGGAGGGCCTACAAAATACAGCAAATTCCTACTATTCCCACTAATATTATAAATGTGAAAGTTCGGATGTTTAGATGTTTGGATATTTGTTACTCAATCACGCAAAAACGGCGGACCGGATTATGATGAAACTTGGTACACAACGAGTTAGCCTGGATTAACATATAGGATACTTTTTATCCCTTCGTCATCCCTCAAATAGATAAATTCGGGGGCGGAAGTTGAATTTCATAGATCATGTAGAATATTTACAATACCCGCTGACTTACGAAAATTCGACTCAGATGAACCAGTGTAAGTCTGAGCTCCAAATATGCACATAGTTGTCACGAATCGTAGGGTCAAGATACGTATCGTGAGGCGAGTGTAGACTGTTGTAAATTCACGATATTTGACGTTTGGCGTGTCAAAGACGTGCCATTACACAGATGCCATTCGTTCAAGTCGAATCGAAGTTAATGTAGATTATTTACTACTTGCAGAATTCAATAATTTGAGTCTTATAGTTGCTATGATAAAGTACGTATTTTCATGTAAAGTTTTTAGTTTTACCATCGTAGTTATAAACTGAGTAATGTCGCTACCAATTGATTATGATGAGCTATTATTATGAAAGATTTCGGATATTTCTGACTCTTAGAGCTTAATTATCTCAAAACCAAAGCGACTCATGTGAATGTGAATGTTTACCGCATTTCAGTACTTACCTGAAGTTCTATTAAATATTTACATGTATAATTGTAAGCAGTACCTAAATAACGCAAATATATTATGTTTTAAATTTGCGTTATTTTGGTACTGACTTACAGCCTTTAAGGCGCTTGCGTTTTAAATCAAAACTTGCTGACCCATTGAGCCTAAATAGCTTTACTGTTTATAAAATTTGAGATTAAATAGATTGGACGTAGACGATTGTTGTCGGCATTGACTGACCAGCGCTTTGATATATGCCTACATAAAAATTATAGAAATTCCATTTCACTCTATTCTTTTTATTGAAAAAAATAGATGGTTGAGAAATGTAAAACAGTTTTTTTGCTTGAACCTGACTGGCTTTATAGGCCGGGCCCAATAAAGCGATAGTGGGTGCGCGTTTGTTTGGAGAGTGGCCTGGGGAAAATCCAGGAGAAACTTCCAACGCTACCACACGGGGGGTTTAAACACTGCAACTGGAATACTCTAAGAGTATTCGCTCCAGTGAGATTGGTTGAGCGGCCTCAACCAAATCTGAGGTGTGGGTGGAATCAAACTACTGGGAGTTTTGTCGCTGTTTCACCAAACCAAGCCTAGCTGAGAAGAGACCAGCTAGGAACTCAGCCAGGCCCGACCTCTGTCGGACTGACTCTACCCGGTATGCAGCGGTATCGGGACGAATAGGGACTATATGTGTCTGCGATATCGCGATCGTGCGGTGGACACCCCGCCGGCAGGGTAATTTTGTATCTATCCTAAGGACCCATAGAAACCGTTACAAATCTTTTTGGTTACTATAGGTCAGCTTATCCAAAATACTAATTCAATGTAGGTAATATGAAAACATGGATTACCTTACTGATTAGTTTATACATAATTGTAAAACGATAATATGCGCGTAGGTAGTTAAAAATATTACTACTGTTTTATATTACACAAGTTGAAGTTAAGGAAGCGCGAGTATTTTTGGTAGATGTCACTCTGAGTACGCATCCCCAAGGCTTTGAAGAAGAGAAGAAAGAAATGGTTGAAGGATTTGGTAACCGAGTGTGATTACTGATTTTTCATGCAGACAGCTTAGTTAAAGTGATTGGCTGCGTATGTCAGGATGTCACCGGTTCGATTGTACGTTTTGGAAAGTGTTTCTTCACTAGAAAAATACCTATGGTTAAAGGAGAAAATTTAACACTTTTGTAAACGTGTTTGTCTTAGTCAACTACAAGTACATATGAAAAAAAATCTTAGTAAACTAGAAGTATTAAATAAAGTTTCATACACAGGGATAATGCGTAGAGACATGTGCCCAAGGTGTTCACTGCAAGTAGAGCGTGTCATATTGTTGTAGGTCATTACAGATCTTGGGTTATAATGTAGGACTCCTAACACGTTGCAATTCGAGAAACATCGAAGTTTTTGTTCCATTCAATCATAATAACATGTTTTCCCCTGTAGTCGCTACATCGAGCATGTCAGTACTAACGCTCGGAAAGTATGGAATTGGTAAACTGCATAGAATAAGAACGAATGTGTATACGTACGCAACATCGAACCATGACACCACTATGCTACATGGATTTGATGACGTAGTTTCTTAACACATATTGTTTCGTTACGTAGTATAAGAAATCATAAAAAATATTTGTACGTATATATGCTATATGGGATCGAGTCGACAGCGTTCTCGGGGCTGGAATGAAATGTGTATTTAACGTCTGACAAGCACCCTTGACCAGTACCTACTGAAAAATCATATTACCCATTTTGTTTCGTTATCCGCCTATTACATTCTACTTCAAGACACATGCCTCCTTTCATGAACAAGGGCGCCCATTTCACTTCCTAATATATTTATATGAATAAGAAACTTTGTAAGGTTGTAACTTTGAGACGTAAAAACGTTTCAGTACATTTTGAGTGAGTCACTCAAAGTTAAGTAGTTTATAACCTAACCTGCAGAATATATGTACTAAGGGGAAGGAATAGTCAGTAGACGTTCACGCGAACGAAGTCGCGGGCAAAAGCTAGTATTGAAATAAAGTTACAAAATGTCAGGTTTCAAAAAAGGATTAGTAAAATAGTTACAAGCGGAACAATAGAGATGACTTGTGAGATCTCTAATTTATTTTATTAAACCGTCGTCTACCGGTCCCAGGGTTAACAAAAGACTGCTATTGTTTACTTTTTTTCGCCGGGAGACGATGGCTTTATGTGTTTTCAGGAAAACCACGTTACTCTTTCATGTCCTGCAGTTTATATATTATAATATTTTTGGTTATTAAAATTGTAAAAAATAATGAATAAATGGTTCAAAAGTACTCCTTTTTACACGATTGCCCCAAAAAATGAGTGTATATAATGTTTTCGGATTTCATTTATGTAGTGTAAAATGTACATAGGGTAAAAGCCCGACAGAAATATTCTCCCTCTTGACAATTTTGTCAAGAGGGCGCTATTATTCTGATTGCCATATAGGCAACAATTCTAAATGACATATTGACTTTAATTATGACACGGTTTGCACCGATATAGTTTTATTTCGCAATTGTTTTTTTAAGCAGTTTATTATTATACATTATTAATAATGTTTGCTCTTGACTAGGAATCGTTTTGCCCATTTTTTCTTATTTATTATTGAATTTTCAACACTGCTATTATTGAAATAAACCGCAATGTGACACTGACAAGTCTGACAACCTATCATTGCCAGTTCCAATGAAATTCCGCAACATGGCGCACGGTCATATATTTCTGGTCGGGCAATACCGTCCTTTATTACGATATTTCGCCAAGGATGAGCCAAATGAATGTTATTATTACTTCGGTCGAAGGCTGTCGCATGATGAGCGCGCGGCCGGCGCATGTGGCCGATCATCGCCTCCGGCCGGCCGCTACCGCGCGCCACCCCGCTCCTGAAAACAATTCATTACACCTCGGTTATATTCTATTCGTAACAAAACTACTTTTGTCTTTTTTTAGTTTTTAGCGTTCCATACCGCAATAAGAAAAGTTAAACCTAATAGGATAATTTTCTTTATCCGTGTATCCGTTTTATGAATATGATAAAAATGGTCTGCAATCTCTTAGTGTCATGGTACTGTCAAAAATCAAATTTTAAGTTAACGCAATCAAAAGACACTGTCAGTTATGGTTATGGCGCATTTAGTTACATAACCTTGACACTCGTACAGGAATCAAACCTATAGTGCACTTCCCGTTGACCTAGAATCATGAAATTTAGCTGAACGCAAGTTCTCATAACAAGTAACTGAATAATTCTGAATAGAGTTAATTTGTAATTCTGTTTGAATTTTATAATGTCGGTGTGCATAACCACTTTAGTCACAATAGTCTTTTGCATAAATAGTGTTAGTCATTATTTGATTCGCATAAATAAGACCATAATGTTTGTATGAGCATATCAACCTAAATCATAATCATTAAACAGCATAATGTTTTTATGCATATCGTGTTTTCGCGCATAATACTGAACAACACAGGTGCTTTGCCGGCCGCTACCGGCTCGTTTCGCTCACTCGGCTCGCGCGCTGTAGGGTCGCAGTTTTACCTAACTACGTTAACTACTCACTACTCCTCCTCGCTTCGCTCGTCGTCGTACCTACACCGGCCTGCCTAAGAGGAAATATGAAGAACGCTAAAATGTCTATAATATCGTTGTCGCTACTAAATCCACTCAACTACCTAAATGTCTTTTGTCATAATTTATGCATTGCAATTCTTAAATAATTATGATCTTCAATATAATGACGAAAAACTCAACAACTATGATATTCAACATTATAATTTTAAAAAATATGAGATAGTACAAATATGACAACAATTTTTATTCCAATAGAGGGTATACCTAACAAAATTGCCATACGATAAAATAAAACGACTGCTGTCTATGGTAGAGGCATTCGGGCGGCTTGAGAACTTCTAACAGTCAAGTTGCCCACTCACTTGACAAACCTAATCTCAATAAGGTCTAGTTTCCCCCTTGGGTTGGAAGGTTGATTGGTTGGGTTGTTGTTGGATTAGGATGGCAGTACCTTCCTTAAAAACTAGTGCCTACGCCAAAACTTGGGATTAGGTAACGGCCCCCGTGCATCCCTCAGAATACAACTGTACTGGGACAACGCTATATAGGATGATGATAATCGCATAAAAATTACCTACAGTTTCTATATGTTAATCATGCGAGTACGGAACCTTCGCGCGCAAGTTCGATTCCTACTTGGTCAGTTTTATAAAAAGAAAGTCTTAATTCAAGAATGCAGCATGTTATTTCTATAATAAGTTATTTCACTGGAACCTAACTACCCTTACTATCTACCTGTAAGACTAAGGTAATTTGATTGAAAAAAAAATCACAGTGGTCGTATCGAAATCCATTCAGTCGATGCGATTATACAAGATAATAAAGATACGCGCGAATTATTCCTTCCTGGCAGATAAGTAAAAGGATATTTATCGGTGGCCTTACTGTAAAGAGCACCATATGAAATCTACACTACCTACCATACGTAATAGAACCCCAACTAAGTATACCTTTTATGTGTTTTAACCGACAGGCCACGTGAAGTAGAATTAAGCACTGTCTCATTATACATTTAACGGCTAAGCATTTGACGGGGATCTAGTTCCACATAAAATGCCACTTGATGTAGACACATTGTGAGCCCACGTGCGCGTGAATAGGAATGTGAATACGGCCAGCGTTTCAGTTTTAGGTCGGTTTTCCACAATTCGTAGTACTTCGCATGTCGAGAACAAAATGCCAAGGTGATTTATTCAATGGAGAACGTCGATTTATTGCTATGCCTATTTTTGTACGTTTCAGAATAAACACCTCCCATTTTTGTGTGTCAGTAACAGAGTTCCTTTTGTTGAAGCAGTGCGCCTAATAAGAGGTATTTTGTTTGCCACAAGTGTTCAATTGATGTGGTTTTCAATGGGAAATTTAAGATTGCTGGTAATTTGAAAAACATCAGGAGGAAATCGGTCTAAACCGACAAGATCTACTTTCCCTCTGTGTAGGAAGGCCTACATCAAAATTTGCAATATCACGAAGTCCTATGCTAAGAATTTAGGTTGTTTTTTTATCTTTACGAGAAATACTGCTCCTCTACTCCTTATTATCGTAAAATTGTATGCTTCGTGTCCACAATTTTGGGGCACGCCAAAATATCGGAAGCGCTACATGGAGATATACTTCAAATTTGAAAACAGAGGCCCTCGCGAGCCACATTTTAGTCCAATCGTGACCCATATCAACGGAGTTATCTCTAAAACACGAAATATTCATTTTATATCAGGATTTGACCTATCGTATGTAACAAAATTCCCAACTATTTCGAATACAACGTACCTATAATCCGAACATCGGCCCGTGCAGGATTGGTATTGGCGTCAGTGGCGAGTGTTGGGGGTAATAAAAATGGTCCCGTTGCGGCCAGGACCAAACGGCACTTCATTATACGTGGCCACTCGTACGCGCAGATAGCGCTTTCTAAGTACATAATACTTTGGAAATGTGTCTATCACATTATTCGTATTCTACGTCACGCACCATTCTGTCGATAAGACAAAATATTAAAAAAGAGCTATTTACATTTTTGTTCTATCAAAAGATGCAGACTTCGTAACTTCGCACATTTGTTAGGTCTATTGGTTTCGATTTGTACGGCAGTGCCGAACGGCTGGATGTATACGAAAAAGTTGGAAAGAACCATTTTTTTTGCATTTAAAAGATAATGACAATTATGATCAATTTATAAATGTCCCCGATAGTTTACACGAAGACCTTCATTCGCTATTCACGAACATTCCCAAGCACTCTAAAGTGCAACTGGAGTTGTTCGCGGACGATACCGCGCTCTTTACAACTACACTACACTTTAATTTTTTATGCGGCGATACCTCCAGGAGGCAATCACTGACCTAGGTCGTTGGTTTAATCTTTCGCGTATCATAGTCAATCCGAAAAAAAGCACTGCGATTGTCTTCCACCCGTCTGACCGCGTTACTCGTAGCACGGAAAGGCGGGTAGCTTCGATCCAGTAGATGTTTGACCGGCCCATCCCCTGAGCCAACGAAGTCCAATGGAGTCTTGGAGTGACCCTCGACAGAAAACTAACTTTCCGTAGCCACATCAGTAGGGTACGCATCCGTGCGTTGTTCGTGCTAGTGGGCCGATGATTAACAAGTTTAGTAAAATGTCACTTAGAAATAAGCTGACACTCTACATAACTTGTCTTCGTCCAATCATGTTTTATACAAGTGTAGCTTTTGCTCACGTGCCTATGACATCGCTCAAGCCGCTTCAGGTCATAGTGGCGGTGGGGACGGCGGGGCCGTGGGGCGCGGAGGCCAGGGACTTTGTCAGGGATTTGGGTCAACGGCTGAGAGAGAGGGGTTGCGATCGTTCTTGGCTCAACAGATCTTTTTGGCCATTCAGCGTGGCAACGCCGCTGGGGTTATGGGAACTTTCGAGCCATCTACGATCCGGGGCGGTCCTTTAAGTATGTTAAGTTAATTTGACGAAGCATGTTGCGGATTTCATTTTTGGTTTAATAGTACATTAGTTGGTTAATTACATGGAAATAAATACACATCTAAGTTATGATGTCATAATGTTGAAAGTATTGGGTCAGTGTTGGGCACTAGGACATTTACCTTATTTGAAGTTATATAAAGCAACGAGTTCTTCATCGGTCGGTTCCAGGCTTGCCATTTGAATAATTTAACATACGGACTGAAAATTGGTAGCGAGGACGTTTGTAGACGTTTGTCGTGACGTGACTAGTGTTTACCAGTTTAATTTGTAAAGTCAACAAGTAAATTTTGATGTCGTACTGAAAGACATGAGCGAGTTAGGTATTTTAGATTATTGGTATTCACATTTGTTTAATTTAATTTATAAACACCTAGGACGATATTCATCGGTTTAATCGCATTTTGACAGATTTTGAACTAACCAGATTCGCGTTTGGCCAGGAAATCACTTCACCTGTTACACAGTTGGCCAGAACGCTACTGGACAGAAACTCAAAAGGCCAGATATCCAGTTGACCATTAACTTTGAAAGCCATCGAGTCTTTCCCGCGAATACAAATGACAGAAGTACGTAGATAAAACAAATTAATTTTAACATAATTTTACCTAAAACACGTTTACGGAGCGTTTAATGATTTATTCAATGAAGGGGCATTATTACTGTTGATGTTGAAATTTATTAAATACTCGTAGGTAGCAACGATTTTTATTAACCACTAGAATATCTATTTCATTATTGTTTTCTTGTTATTTGGGTCAGGCACAATGCCCATATTTACATAATATATACCTTAGGTATACATTACTAATTCTAAATTCCAGTTCGTCGGTTACGAGCGACTGACGCGGCCGTCGGGACATCGACGTCGCTTTTATTGCAACCTACTTTCGAATACTTCCCTCATTTTCCTTGTTTGAAAGCGGACGAAATTACATACTTACAAAGGATCAGTCTGAAACCTTCAACACAGATTTTACGAAAGACTGGCGCTGAATCTTTGCAAATTAGCATGTCCATAATTTTTAATCTTAAGACCACAGCCATTTCTTGTGACATGAAATTTGCAAACTTCAAAAAAAAAACAAATTTCTTAAAAACTAACGCAATGTTTGTCTGAAAAATTAGCAGAATTTTTAAAATTCCACCCACTCGCATTATGACAGGAAGCAAGATTATCCTGCCATTTTGTTCACAAGAATAAAGGCAGAGCGAAATAACGAGTGGTCTGTATCATGCATGAAGTATGTGTTATGATTTATTGTGAACTTGAGCATGGTAGAAATTTAAATATGTGTTAGTGTAAGTAAAGCGCCTAACCTAAGGCAACGTAGACAAGCGTGAAAACAGCGCAGAGAACATTTATTTTTTACTGCCAGTGGGCAGTGACTGGAGGATTACGGCCACATCTGAATTATGTATTGGACAGTTGAGATGTGACCTTATGTGACTGCAATATGGCCACATCTTTAGACGATTAAAATATGTTATATTTTGTTTACTCAATTAGTATTTTCAGTGATTTATCCACTATACAAGGAAACAGCACGTATCTACATAGCATATACTACACATCTTTATTTACAAGCTTGGTAAAATGATGTGACTAATCACAAAACACAAAGTTAATGTAGGTACGGAATCTCCGACATACATTAACGAGTTACTAAGCGGGGTTTTACCTATAAAATCCGTTTGTAGCGGAGACTTCTACCCGAGCCGGCTTATGAAATATTTTAACAGGATACGTAGGTCTGTACAAAGTTTGCTGCATTGCGGGAATCGTCCAGGCTTTATGTTTGTGGGGTTTCATCCAATTTGCAAACACTAGCCCCTCGCTGGGAAGTAATTCCGCAAAATTTCATTTGCATGGAAATGAGTATGCTACTTGCAGTGAAATGAGAGTATGATGACATATGGTGCACACGCGGTGCAAATGGGTTAGGAAAATTTACATTGCACGTTATACGAGTGCTGGTTTCAGATCTTGGCGTATGAGGTCGTAGCATAAGCTGGGCTGTTTAAATTTTATGCCAATAAATAAATAACTTTTATTATTATTGGTTTATTGCCGGTCTTTCCATGCCAGCTCGGCCAGATATTGATCTATTGTAGTAGCCCTTGAAGTTCTTTGCACATACCCGTTGCTTCCAGGGATTTCCAGGGTCTCTGGGCCACAATCCATCTCTTCTCTTCCATTTAAGAGTACGTTACTCTTGTCGGTGGAGCAATCGCCAGCCGTTTCTGTCCTCCGCCAACTCCTTTACTTTCTGATATGACATGACCTTAACCTTCTCTTTTATTTGCTCAAAGTAGTTTCTTCTTGGCCTTCCTCTTCCTCTCTTTCCTTCAATCTTTCCTTCTATAATGGTCTTAAGGAAAAGGTCATGTCTTAGCAGATGGCCCATCATTACTCCTCTTCTATTTTCTATGGTTGTCAATATTTGTCTTTTTTCGTTTATTCTTGACAACACTTGTTCATTCGTCACTTTTTCCGTCCACTTTATGCCTTCCATTCTACGCCAACACCACATCTCGAAAGCTTCTAATCTCCCCCTCTCTCTTTGTGTCAGTGTCCACGTTTCACTGCCGTATAGTGCTATACTCCAAATATATGACTTTACAAAACGTTTCCTGGTTTTAACGGAGATTTTTGATTTTAAAATGAACTTTTTCCTGTTAAAAGCCTGTTTGGCCATAGCTATTCTTGCTTTAATGTCTTGATTACATCTGGATTGGCTATTAATAATGCTTCCTAAGTATTTAAACTGTTGAACCTCTTTGATTTCAGTGTTATTTAGCATGATCGGTTTGTTTTTAATATTTGTTTTTGATGTCGTTAAGATTTTAGTTTTATTTATATTAATTTTTAAATGAAATTCTTTAAATATTCTGTCCATGGTGGTAAGTAATTTTTCCAACTGAATACTATTTTCTGCTAGAGCTGCTATATCATCTGCAAAACGAATAAAGAATATTTTTTCACCATTGAATTTCACAGAGCCTTTTGCTTCTTCTATTATCTTCTTAACTGCAGACTCAATAAATAAATTGAAAATAAGTGGTGAAAGTGGACACCCCTGTCTTACTCCTTGTTGGATCTTCGCTTTCCTTCTTTCCTCTCCAATCTCGATGTAGGTTTCCTGTTCTCTGTACAGCTCGTAAATGATTCTTCTATCTCTGAAGTCCACTCCCGCTTCTCGGAGTGTAGTCATCATTAGCTTCCAATTCACTTTATCGAACGCTTTCTCTAAATCGATAAAAGCAATATGTGTATTCAAACCCAGGTCCATCCGCCTATCTACTACCAATCTCAGAGCCAGAATAGCCTCCCGTGTACCCTTGTTTCTCCTAAACCCATACTGGTCCGGTCCTATATGTTCTTCTACTTTCGCCCTGAGCCTGTTTTGTATTATTTTTAGCAGTATTTTGGATGGATGTGAGATTAGGCTTAGGGTTCTGTGTTCCTCGCATTTCAATGTATTCAGTTTCTTAGGAAGTGTTACCGTTTTACTCACTTTAAAGTCATCTGAAACTGCGCCTGTATTATAAATAGTACTTATTATTTCAAAAAGTTCTTCCATAAGGGGTTCACATTCTGCTTGCTTTATCAATTCTATATATAGTCCATCATTTCCTGCTGCTTTCCCGTTTTTAATATCATGTAGTGCTCTTTTAAATTCCTCCTTAGTTATTTCGGGTCCTAAATTGTTGTCATTTACTTCTATCTCTGTTTCCAGCTCTTCTGTTGTCATACCTTCGCCATCATATAAGCCCTCTATGTATCTTTGCCAACGCTCTACAATTTCTTTGTTGTCCAGGAGTAATTTTCCTTGTTCATTCAACAGTGCTGTACTTCTAGTTATGTGCTTCTTATCTAATTTTTTTATTAAATTATAGGCCTTATCAATATTCCCTCTCTTAATATACTTATCTATAAGTTCGCAAGCTTCTGCTACTTCTGCATCTTTTTGGTTTCTACATTTTGTTGTAATCTTGTTTGTCAGTCTTTTATACATACGGATACTATCTTCATCGTGTTTGTTTTTATACTCTCTCCTTTCTATCATCAGATCTTTTATTTCTGTGTTTAACCACTTCTTTCTAGGTACTATCTTTTCCCTTTTTAAATGTTGTTCAGCAGACGTTTTAATAATATCTCTAATACTGTTCCATCTATTATTTATACATCCACTTTCATTATCAATAGAACTACACTCCTGTTCATTATCTGTACTCTTATATAAAGCTATCTTATCACCTAATGTATTACTATATTGCACTGCATTATTGCACGTCTTGTCCTTAAGTTTGCTGAGATCAATTTTCTTTGTTTTATTAAATCTACGTTTCTTCTTCGCTACAAATGAATGTTTACTTATAAGGAGATTGTGGTCTGTATTTATGTCTGCTCCTGGTAATGTTTTACATACTGTGACTTGAGATTTGTGTTTGTTTCTGGTCAGTATAAAATCTAACTGATATCGGCCTATATCACCTGGCATCTTCCAAGTGTACAGTCTTCTCTTCGGTAATTCGAACATAGTGTTGAGTATTACTAGGTCATATTCATCACAGAACTGTATAAGTCTTTCCCCTCGTTTATTTCTCTTACCCAGTCCAAATTTTCCCATCGTCTTACTAATTGACTCATCTCCCACTACGGCATTGAAATCGCCCATTATTATTAAATTGTCCTTATCATTAGCTGAGTCTAAAATTGAATCCAGATTGTTATACATTTCCTCTATCTCATCGTCTGAATGGCTACTCGTTGGCATGTAAATTTGTACAATTAAGTGATTTATTTTCTCTGTCTTTAATTTAATCGCAGTAATTCTGTCGCTGTAATGTATAGTATTTTCCACAAGGTTGCCCCAATTTCTGTTCAACACTATTGCCAATAATCCATACTACTCGTAATATTATAAATGTGAAAGTATGTCTGTCTGTTACCTCTTCACGCTTAAAACGCTTTACCGATTTCGATGAAATTTGGTATAAGGGGATGAAAGTTTGTATGGAAATGCGATAACTAAGGTAAGCGCCTACAGTAAATGAATAGCAATGAAATTCTTAAGCGACGAACGACCTCTGCGCGGTTGAAAGCGCGGGCAAAAGCTATTATACATGCGAAAATGTGTCTATCTGTCTGTTACCTCTTCGCGCTTAAACCGCTGAACCGATTGAGATGAAATTTGCTATGGAACTACTTGAGTCCCGGGGAAGACCACAGGATACTTTTTAATCTGTAAGAGTTTGTATGTAAGCGCATGACATAAAAGAATAGCAATAAAACTCAAACGCGATAAGCGAGTTCTACACGGACAGTCACGGGCAAAAGCCAGTCTGTAATAAATTAGTAGATATTTGTTTCTTCAAAGTACTCGGCCAATTCCTTCTGGTGCCTAACATAGGCGCGAATTTATGTATGTTTATGAATTTTATGATATATCTAATAGTGACTATTCAAAGAGAAAGTTTAAATTATACGGATACTTACAAGCTGTTTATCCCAATAATATTTTGTCTGTGTTTTTTTTTTACAAAATGTTAAAACCCACTTTTTAACCGACTTCAAAAAAGAAGGCTCTCAATTCACCTGTATGTTTTATTTTTGTGTATTACTCCGCCACTAATGAACAGATTTGGAAAATTATTTCTTTGTTTGAAAGCATATGCTTCCAGATTAGTCCCGTTGTTTTCAATGTTCACTTCTGATGATGGGGACCATAAGGAATTGAGGGACTCCTCAAAAATTCGAGGGAAACATATAGTGCTTTTAGTGTTTTCGGTAGCAAATCGTGTATTTGCATTCAGAAAGTAGCAGTTTGTGAACGGGAACTGATGAAGAAGACCACAGGTGGTCATCCAAAACTTTCGATTACGATACTGAAGCGACTATGACGAAGCCAATTTGAATGGTCCTAATGTAATGTTACCATCAACCTGATCTGGTAATCGAAGCCGGAAGGTAGGCAAGGAAACCCCGTAATAAAACAGTGTTAGCTTAGCCGTGTTTGAGCTTATTGTAATTGGCATGAGATGCACTCTGGTAATGAATCAAAAAAGGGTGAAATAAAAAAAATATGTAAAAAATTAAAATATACTCCTAAAAAACACTAAAAAGTTAAACATAATTGCCTACCTTCTATGCATATAATAGGTCAATATGAAATATTTCGCTTCTTATTAAACAATGTGAGTATTGTAATTTTTGTTGTCGGTGCCATTTTGTCACTGACCACCGATTTAAAAAATTGCAATACCTGCATTGTTCAATAAGAAGCGTAAAGTTTCATCTTGACCTATTAGAAGTTAGGCAATTATTATATTTTACTTTTTAGTGTTTTTTTGTAGTCGGTTTTAATTTTAGAAACATTTGCTCACATGACGGGTGCGTCCCATGAGACATAACAACAAAACATATATTTTCATATTAATAACGTTCACAAGATATAACGAACGAAAGCTATAACAACAAAACCAATAATTTTATAAGGAATAACGATCAATTGATCTAATATTGACATTATATAATTATTTTTCATATAACACTCATATTGCCGAATATCAATTCGTATAATATAAATAACGTATAACGATCAAAATACATAATATAAATAACGTATAACGCTCAAAATACATAATATAAATAACGTATAACGCTCAAAATACATAATTTAAAAAACGTATAACGCTCAAAATACATAATATCTTTTAATATAACTCATAACTAGCTAACGGGCGAGCGAGCGAAGCGAGCGAGCAAAACCTTCCGGAGCAAAACCGACTCTGCTGGTTAGGTTCAGAAGACTAAGGCGGGAGCGAAGCGAAGCGAAGCTCCCGCCTTAGTCTTCTGGTGTTAGGTATTTTTTTTATGCGCCTTGAAAAACTATGCTCATAATACGTAGGTAGTACCTACAACTCATAATTTTTCAAAACACACTTAGCTACCGGGCGAGCGAGCGAAGCGAGCGAGCAAAACCTTCCGGAGCAAAACCGACTCTGTTGGTTAGGTTCAGAAGACTAAGGCGGGAGCGAAGCGAAGCGAAGCTCCCGCCTTAGTCTTCTGGTGTTAGGTATTTTTTTTTATGCGCCTTGAAAAACTATGCTCATAATACGTAATATATTTAAGTACAATTCATAATTTTTCAAAACACACTTAGCTACCGGGCGAGCGAGCGAAGCGAGCGAGCAAAACCTTCCGGAGCAAAACCGACTCTGTTGGTTAGGTTCAGAAGACTAAGGTAGGTATTTTTTTTTATGCGCCTTAAAAAATATGCTTGTCAGTTGTCTGCATGCATGCATGATTGCTTGTTTACATGCATGATTGCTTGCTTGCATTCATGCATGCTTGCATGCATATGTAATATAATAACGTTACGTTACGTTATTATATTAATTGATTATTATACGTTCCAATATTTAGATGTATTGAATATTATACGTTTCGATCGTTATATCAATTGAAATTATATCTAAGTAACGTTATATTTTTTGAAAATATATGATTTGGCATTATACATTTCGTTCATTATATGCAATGAACGTTATACACAAAGCGATTATACTAACTGAGCGTATACGTTATGACTGTTATATGATAAATTCTTATATCTTTTATTACTTACCCTCACATGACAGTTTTCGATGACAGTTCTCTTAGGACGTCACAAGTGTCGCCCGCTCTTGTTAATATTAACACTTTCAGTGCCAAGAACTCCCCTGAGCAGTTCGCTTTCCCCGTATATAGAGGAAGTTCCGTAGCGCGAAAGCGTTAAATATCGGCCTATTATTCGCATTAAAATGATGATTTAGGGAACTAGGTACAGTCAGCAGTAAAAGCAGTACCAAAAAAATATTGATAAAATTAGTTTTATAGGCCTTTGTATTACACCGGGAGAAGTATAGAAATACGATTTGCATGTTTCAAATGAACCTCCCGTTTAATGATTATAACAAAGCATATAGGTACGCTCCTAATCAAATCATGGCGTATTAAATAATTCCCCAATGTAAAAGCATTTAAGTGCAACGTTTGGGTGTGCCCTGTATTTGACAGCGGTTGGGCGACATACCAGCACCAAATACACCTTTTGTCGAGTTAGTTTGAACTGGTGTTTATTTAGGTCAGTTCTTGGCAAGCGGCAATCGCGGTGAACGCGGCATCCGCTGCGGCCTCCACCGACAACACATGTCACATGTCGTTCATTTGTTTCAGCGCAGATTGGAAAGGGCACGTTTCCCGCAAAAGAGAGATTTACTCGACCCGTGTTGCCTACATCTGGCAGGCAGTCGTGTTTTCAGTTTGCAAACATTAAAATGTTTCCAGCTTCTAAACATTTTGCTGAAAATACATTTATTAAGGGTAAATTTTTCAGGGTGCTAATAGGGTCATTTGCTATCTTACTACCCTTGGACCCTGGGTCCTAAGAGTGTCAGTCATGGAGGAACGATTTTATATTTGTTTTTTTTTTAATTACCCAAAATTTGACATCCGAAGCGATGACTGTTTTTGTGTATGCTTTTAAATGCATAATCTATTTAATTGTCTTTCGTGTATGTATGTGTGCTTAAAAAATACAATTACTTGATACTAAATAAGACTAAAAAAAACCGGCCAAGGGCGAGTTGGACTCGCGCACGAAGGGTTCCGTACTAGTATCTATAAAACAGCAAAAATAACTTAACCAAAATTACAGTTAAATCAACCTATCTCAAAAACTATAAGAGATACTTTGATCAAACCAAAAATCGTTGAAAGAGTTAATTAGCATGCATCACCTCTATTTTTTTTAGAATTTTATACCCCGTAGTTATAAAAATAGAGGGGGGGGGACATACTTTTTACGACTTTGAGAGCTGATATCTCAAAAACCGTTCACTTTAAGAAAAATGTTTTTTAGAAAACTTTATATCATTTTAAAAGACCTTTCCATTGATACCCCACACGGGTATGTACATCGAAAAAAAAATTTTCATCCCTCAGTTACATGTATGGGGGGCCCCACCCCCAATTCTTTTTTTTACTATTTAGTGTCATAATTTTGTAGCGGTTCATACAACACATATTCCCATCAAATTTCATCACTGTAGTACTTATAGTTTCCGAGTAAATCGGCTGTGACAGACGGACAGACGGACAGACGGACAGACGGACAGACGGACATGACGAAACTATAAGGGTTCCGTTTTTGCCATTTTGGCTACGGAACCCTAAAAATGAACACATGGGCCTTTTTATTAACAAACTGAATGAATTTACGATAACATCTCCACTTCTAAAATCGTATTTTTAAGTAAGAGAAGAAGAATAATACAAGCTTAATTTTATTTTAAAAACTTCTTTGGTTTATGAAGTTCCTAACGGTATATACTACACACTTATAACGGTATATATTACAATAGAAAGTTGCACTTATCTAACAAAGGATTTGTGTAGGTGCTCTCGAACTTCTATCTGGAAATCACAAATTCGTACCTCCATGGCCGTGACTCCTAGTATCCAAGGTCCAAAGGTGGAAAGGTAGCAAAGGGCCCTACCACCACTCCTAAAAATTTGACGGTCCATGTGCCGAACATCCTGTATACCTAGGTAAGCAAGTTATTTTTATACAAATTGTCAGCGGAAAATTGTTCTAAGTTATACAATTAAACTAATTCAGATTAATCTGTGATTTCTAATATCAAAAGCGTTAGCGTTACTTAATGTTTTAAGGAAACAATTCAAATTATCGGCTATTTATAGCTGGGTATACTTTCAGCAGTCTCCATGGTAGGTAAACATTGAAAATCCTTCTAATTTAACGATCCAATCTAAATGTTCAAACAAGGGCTCAGGAATCAATCGACCGAGCAATATCTCCAAGAGAGGGGATAAATAAGAAATCTAGCAAGTTTTGCCTCAGCTTCCCAAGATCAGTTTCGTGGAGCCAAAGTCGCTAATTAGTAGATACTTATAGGGGAAAGTTAGGAAGATTTCATTCACACATTAAAGTAGGTAACTACCTACCAAGAAAGATCAAACTATGCGCACACTTAGAATATTTAACTTATTTTATCCTTAATTATTTATTGCTGAGAATTAACGATTCCCGATCGTTTATTTTAACGTAACATGGGCATTTATTTTAGTTAGTTAAGTGGTTACAGTTTCATTAACAATATTAATTGTTAATGCTAAAATTGAATATAAATGGGTACTAACGCAGAAAAAATGAATGATAACTTTCTTGAACTTTGATAAATTTACGATAGGTCGCGATTCAGGCTTTTAACAATTATATTAATTTAATCCTGTCCTAACGTGAGGAGCGTTCCATAACTGAGAGAAAATGAATAAAAAGTTATCATATCGACTGGTTAAGAGAGCCTGTTAATGTTCTAGTTGATATGATCACGGCGTCATAGAGAGAGTTAATACCAGTATTAAATCTGTCTAAGTATCCAAGACCCACGACTCATCATAAACTATAAAATTTATTGTCACACATAAAATTAACGATTCATTCATGCGAATGTGTTCAAGTAATATTATATCATTGAGTGTTAACTAGAAACAATATCAGTCTACAGTGTTCCCAAAATACTAGCGCTAGAACCTAGAACTTCATTGTAAGCGATCAAGTTTGTTTGAGATCGTGACTGAAATTCGGTGCTATAGTTTAACAAGCGACCAAGGGAATGATCCATATAATCCACATTACAACCGTCTCATCGACTCGTTACGACCCAGATTTAGACCAGGCATAAAAACACCTACTTCCAATATCTTTTATTGGCAAATGAAGGTGTAATGGACATATTGGAAGTCAGTTTCTTGCCTTTATGGAGTCATTGCAATGTTGAATTTTTGGTTAGTCACTTACAATGGCTTGACACTTATCCTGACATTTTGAGACTGATAATCTTTGTACTGAGAGCCTACTCCGAAATTTGAAATCCGAATTTCGTATCGTGCCGTCCCTTTCATATAGTGTATAACAGGAGAGTGAAAGGGACGGCACGAAACGAAGTTTGCAGTAGGTTCTCAGTACGATTAATTTGAGTTTGACAATGACGTATGGTCTTATTTCATTGGATATTCTACTTTAACACGACGAGAAAAGCTCGACTTACCAAGTACTTTTTAATAATTTGACTAAAAGCATTATTAGTCATATGTGATTGTTTTTCAATTAATGTGAAACACAACAACGAACTGATAACCATTGAATTATTGATGCAGTGGCAAGGCTCATAAACTCTACTTACGTATGCCGATTGTCGATATCCGGTTGCGGAGGATTGATAGATGACTGCCTTTCACAAAATAACCTTTTGTGTAGCGAAGCGAAACCGCGATGATAAGGATTTTTATTTAAGTATTTAATGGAGAGGATAGAATATTAGTTATTACATTGAGACTGTTGTCAACGTTCAAAATATTCGTAACTAGCTTTTGCCCGCGACTTCACCCGCGTAAGCTTCCACTCCCTATTTCATCCCTTCGAGGGATGATTTACGGGATAAAAAGTATTCTATATATTAATCCAGGCTATAAAGTCGTTGTATAGTTACTATGTGAGTTTATCTCATTTACACTTTTTCATCAAGTAAAGACGTACAATATGGGATAGTAGATTGTATGACAAGGGTCTAAAATAAGCCATATTACCAATTTACCACGAGATGGTTATTTTCCCGAACGAATTGAGGCAAAATAGTTCGAGTGCGTTCACTTCGATTGCGAGAAAATAAATAAACAAAGATTATCCACCCACAATTAAATATAAATTACAATGACGACCGGTTTAGCCTAGTGGGTAGTACCCCTGCCTGTGAAGCTGACGGTCCTGGGTTCGAATCCCGGTCAGGGCAAATATTTGTGTGATGAGCATGAATATTTGTTTCTGAGTCTTGGATGTATTCTATGTATTTAAGTATTTATATCTATTAAATATATCGTCGTCTAGTACCCATAACACAAGCCTTCTCGAGCTTACTGTGGGGCTAGTTCGATTTGTGTAAGATTGTCCTCTAATATTTATTTATTTATTTATTTATTTTATTTACAATGAGAATATGGCGGCATCTTTTTAGGGTTCCGTACCAAAATGGTAAAAAAGGACCCCTTAGGGTTTCACTTTGTCTGTCTGTCTGTCTGCTTGTCTGTCTGTCTGTCTGTCTGTCACATCGCTAAATATCTCAAGAACTACTTATGCTATCGATTTCAAATTTGGAATAGTTATAAAGAAGGCTTACCTACATACATAGAACATGACTTTTTAAATATTTTTTTTAATTTTCTGGGAAAAATGACAGATAACAGGTGGTTCAAAATTTGAAAGTCTAATTAATATATCGAGTGCTGTGTCATGAGAGAGCTTGAATTGCACATTCTGAAACATTTTTTTTTACGTTGACAAATTTTTGTTTTATGAGGGAAAATGTAAAAAAAATACCGTCCCCCCCCCTTATCTCCGAAGTTTACAGAGGAAAAAATATAAAATTATTACATAACATTGATATCAATGTATATTTTACAGGAAAAATATAACTGTATCTCTATCTAGTTTTTCTTTTTTTTTATCGTCAAATAACATTTCTATACTAAGTTTGTAATTTAATCACCTTTGTATGTATTTTTGATTTATAAATTCCTACGAGATTATGCTGAAAGTACCTTCTTTCAAATAAGGAAAAAAAATTAAAATCGGTTTACGTGATAAAAAGTTATCCTTGAAAAACTACCATACATACAAAGTTATTCAGTCGCTCAAATTTTTAACAAAAGTCGCCGGTAGATGGCGCTGTATCCATGGGGTCCAATTTTCACACCAGGTTCTTGAGATTTTCCTGATTTAATAGGGTTGGAACCGGTACACATCTGCATACGGAACCCTCGGTGCGCGAGTCCGACTCGCACTTAACCGGTTTTTATAAAACTGATTTGCCTCAGATACATCCTCCGATCGATCCGTCCCTATTTCAACCACTGTTGAAATAGGGACGAAAAAAGACCTAATATTTTTAACAGTTAAATTATTTGAACAAAGTATGTACCAAAAGAACCCAACATTACGGCTGCTGACGTTATTTCTGATTGGTGGAGTATTTTGATTGGTCAAATTAGAATGTTTTGTAAATTATAAATATGTATTTAGCCCCGTTTGATAAGCCTAATAAGACACGCTTTTCGAGCATGAGAAGTGAAAAAGCTTTTACATGCCCCCCGTATAATAAGTGGCGCTTAATGTATCGACGCAACATCAGAGCCTCTCGAGCTACGTTACGCCATTCAAATAAATATCTCCGTGCCGCGGAATTTCTGAAGACATTTTTAGCTTTGTTTGGGAGATTTCAAAGTATTAGGATGTAAGGGATTGGATCTGAATGATCTATCTACTTCGTGATTGTTAGAAATATTATATGGAAAAATTACATACTATAGTTATAGTATAATAGTGATTTTTTTAATTTTGTTTTTTAAGTTATTTTTACATAGAGTTATTTACTAATAACCTCTCAGTAAAAGTATCTAACTAACATAAGAGTGTCTTACTTCGAAAAAGCATTTTATTTTAGTAGTAACTGATTTTTAAGCTGATTTCAAATTAAAAGAAGTTGATGGATCAAATCCTCTTTGTGGTTTTCACAAATATTACACACAAATAAACATAAATTTCTAATCGACTCGTCGTATGTGTCTATTGATTATTATGTTATGTCTAAACAAGTTAATGATGTGTGACGGTCGCGTAACATGTACTTGTATAACTTACATGACATGACCTTCTAAATGTGACCTGGATGTTCACGATATGTTTTATACAATAGTAGCAGATACTTAGTAAGCTTTTGTTATTTATTTTGTGGGCACGACCATTAATGGCCGCCGAAATATATTCAAATTAATGCGCACGAAGAATGATGGATCATGGAATACTTGTCAGATTTGAACCATAATCTATTGCGTAAAATAAACAAGTCTCGAATGTCTCAACCTAACTTCGTTTTATTTAGATACATCAAATTATAGCCTCAAAGACCCGCGTTAATGAAGAGATTTAGGCAAATTGTAAAGAATATTCCTTTTTTACGTCGTAATAAAAGCTATTTACTTAATGCAGTGACATCATTAAATTTAGTATACGATTCCGTTCCCCTTAAATATAGACTCAGAAGTATAATAAAGCAAAATAGTATAAATTCGGGCAATTTAGCTTATTTGGCGTCAAACTTTCAAGTTACAAAGTTGCTCTCGAGCGCCCCTCATGAATGTTAGGGTAACTTAGAGAGGGCTCTTTACAAATTCTTTAATAAGTTCTTAATGACACCTTAAAATTATCCCAAAGTTAGAAAAAAAACATTTTATAGCCTATATGGAATTGTGTTCTTTGCTTAGGAATAAATTTATATTAAATCAGGAGTAAAGTTGGAGGATTGTTGCAGTTTCATCGAGGGTCGGCTCGAGTGGCCCCTCGGGGTCAGGGGTTTCCAGCCCTTGCCTTAATTTACAACACACTCGAAGATTTTTGGTTGAGACAAAAAAATCGTACTTATTGTTGTATTCCAGTTACTTGACTGGATTCACTTGAATATCTTAACTCACTAAAAGAATATCCTTAAAATTTGCAATTGCTAAACGTCCACCGATAAGTTATCATCGAGATTGTAGTCGTTAAGCAAAATTAGAGGCCTTCGGGCCGCTTGAGAACTTCTAACAATCAAATTGCCCACTGACAAGCCTAATTCCAATAAAGTCTGGTTTCCCCTTCACCAGTACGGCAGATGGCAGTCGCTTCCGTAAAAACTAGTGCCTACGCCAAATCTTGGGATTAGATAGCGGACCCCGGGCATCCTTTGGGATCAGACTAACAATTATGTAGCCCGAGCGGGCCCGAGCATAACGGTTGCTCTGCAAACAATTTTAATATAAAAAACCTCTTCATATCTAAACAAACTCTGATCTTCTGGTGTCGCTAGTCCCATAGGCTACGGTGCCTTTGTTTCCCGCCATCATAGTTCTTTTAGTTAGCTGATGGGATATATACATTATGCTGATGTTCTTTTTCAGCCAGGAACAGACGCAGCTTTATTAAGCTAATTTATGTTTTTAAAGAGCTGTAAAGTCGGTTACTCATTAGCAAACTGTAACCGTAACCGAACGGATTCTGTTTAAGTAGTTCTAGTCTGTACGCTGCTGAGAGTGCTATTCATAGGCTCGTAGCTAGTTGTTCCTGAACCATGCAGGTATACAATTGGTACTACTTCTAGCCGATCGAGTACCCGGCTTTAGATAGTTGGTGTTACCGAATGAAATATGAAAATTAGGTATCTTACCTTAAAATACTTAATTGTTGTTCCCAGTTTTGGGAAACGATGGAATCAAATAATTCATTTTGAGCAGCAGTTGGTCCGCATTTATCACATTTTCGGAAGATATATGTGGACATGGCTAACTCTCAGTCCTACTCAAATAAATAAATAATAATACTCGGTTTCATTAGGTAAACGCCATAGAAATTTAGTTAATGAAGAAATGCAAAATAAATTTTAAACAAGTTATCAGTTGGAAAGGAATGACAGCATTGACATTGACAGCTCTGATATTTCTCGTGTAGTACACGTGTAAATTTATAGAAAAAAAATGTTCTAATTACTGGCAACAAGTTAACTGATCGCAACGGACACATAGACAAATACGAAGCACCCCACACATCTTAGCTTAGTTAATACACCTTGATGATGACACATTTATATAATGAAGACCAATTATGAAATATTTAGTTAGCATGTATGTCGATAGTTTAAAATGTAGGTATTGCCTAACATTATGCCACGCAGAATTAATTATACAAAATTTTTCTAGCAGATAAAGCTACTGCGTCACCTTTTTAATAATTAGTTGAATAGATATACCTCTATTGAATGCTTAATAGTAGATTGTATGACAAGGGTCTAAAATGAGCCATATTACCACGAGATAGTTATTTTCCTGAACAAAGTGAGGGAAAATAGTTCGAGGGGTAATATGGCTTTTAGACCAGAGTTATACACTCTACTTTTCACTTCGATTGCGAGAAAATAAATAAACAAAAGTTAGCCATCCAAAATTAACAATTAATTCCACGGCGAACTTATATGTAATTTGGCAGCATGTTTTTTTTTTCTAAACTGCTTTCATGCTTTGACACACAAAATAGACACCGCGGTTCGCGCGCAACATTCACGCGCAAAGAAGCTAACTCCACCTTCCATTGAGCGCTTCAAAGCGTTGCTCGAACGAACTAATCACTTTTTTAATTATTGTGAAATAGGGACTACTACAAACTTAATCTTTAGACTCTTTAGAGAAATGAATTCTGTTTTCTGATTGGTCGATTTTAGTAAAGCTGTATTCTGGTTTGTTAATACCCAATACCAAATATTTTTTTAAAGAGTTAAATTAGTGTTTTGTGATTGGTGGATTTAATAGGTGAAGTATTATGATTGGTCTAAATTGAATGTTTTGTAAATCATAAATATGTATTCATATTTTCCCTAGGGGTTAAATGTACTACTTTAGCCCCGCTTCACAAGTCTAATATGACACACTTTTCGAGCATAAGAAGTGAAAATAGTTTTATTAAAGCCCGTGGTTCAGTCGTCCCCTACAGTACATATTACGTACTAGACTTTTATTAATTAGAAATTTCTTTGTCAGTTGTACTAAGATTAAATTTAATAGACGTTAACTGTTTATCATTCCCTGGGAGTAATACCTCTAGAAACAATGTTTTAACTTATAATATTGTAAATTTTATCTAATCTTTTACAAAACATTCGCTTAAAGATTCATAACTTTTCATTTGCCCCTAAGGAATGGAAAGTGCTTTAGAATAAATTGGACGGAAACAATCGTGCGAAGTCAAATATAAAGGAGGACAGAAGGAAATTAAGAGTCCAAGGGAATCAACTGTTAGAGCCGAGGCTTGTCCAAATACACTATGAACTTGTTACAGCAAAAAGGATTAGACCTGACCAGATATAAGACCATGCCATAACCGAGTATCCAATATTGTCAAAAAAACTGCCAATTGATTGTAAAATTAACAAAATCATCAATTAATACAACCGAAATAGCATTATGTTAATCTAGGGTACTTATACAACGTACATAATTTCTTAAGATACTTTAAGCAACATTTGTTCCTATGTTTTTCCAGTATGAATGAAGTAATCGTAAGAAAATCATGATTTTTAATCGTAATATAAAATTGCGTCAGTTCAGCGGATTTGGATTATTATTAGACATCGTTATTTAAGTGCAACGACAGCGGGAACTTTAAATACAAACTTTTATCAGATTAAATTACTTTTATTGCGAAATATTGTTTCATTAAGTCAATTATCCCCCAATTCCCCCAAATTCATATAACAGGCACTAGTAATAATTTAAAGCATTTTTAAATTCTCTTTTAATAATAATTTGCATTGGAAGTTGACGTTGTTGTTGCACCGAAAGTAATAAAGCCCTACCTGAAATATATGACCATGCGCCATGTTGCGGAATTTCATTGGAACTAATTTCTTACACTGGCAATAGTTTTAATGATTCAGTTCACTTGTCAGTGTCACAGTCGCGGTTTATTTCAATAATAGAAGTACTGAACTCGTTGAACCAAATAATACCCTCTCCATGATATCTGACTGGTTTGCTACCAATAACTTAGTATTGAATCCGAAAAAAACGAAATGTATAAAATTCTCACTAGCAAACTCATCATCATCAAATATCAATATAAATTCAAATATAAAACTTAATGGTGAAACTTTAGAATTTGTTAAGACAACTGTATTCTTAAGTATTACATTGGACTCAAAATTGCAGTGGGGTTCCCACATAACCGCTATAGGAAGTAGGTTGAGCTCTGCTGCTTTTGCAGTCAGGAGAATAAGGCAGCTTACCAATGTGGCAACGGCACGGTTATTTTATTTCGCTTACTTTAATAGTACAATTAGTTACGGTCTTATCTTATGGGGATCAGCTGCAGATATCGAAACGGTGTTTATATTGCCAAAAAGGGCTATACGAGCAGTTTATAACTTGGGGTCGCGTGAGTCATTGAGAGAAATATTTAAGGAAATAGATGTCCTAACCCTGCCGTCGCTGTACGTATTTGAAATAATTATGTATGTTAGGAAGAATTTATATAATTTCCCAACGAACACTGATAAGTTAATAACTACCAGAAACACTGGGAAACACAAAAATAACTTTTTACAGACTAGTAAAGGCGAAAAAGTCGTTCTTGGGAAATTGTATAAAATTCTACAATAAAATTCCAAGACACATTACTGAACTTACGGATTCTAAATTTAAATTTGTCGTGAAACAAACACTTATTTCAAAAGCATATTATAAGATAAACGATTACATACATCATTGATAGGGATGTTTGGCCAGTGATCGTCCCGCACAAGTAATCTAATAGTTAACAGCTTATTGTTTTTATTACAGGAATTTATAGAAACGGAGACACTGTTTATGCGGGTTACTGGTCCAATCCAAAATTAATAAGCTTTATAGCCCTTAACTTTAGGTATGTCCACAGAAAAGATGCAAACCTAAAACCTTGTCTGATCCAAACCGCTGAAAAAAAAAACGTTTGGAAAATGAAACTATACCGCTGCAAAACGTTTCATAATTAATATCAGAGCTAACAAGTAAGTAAGTCAAAATGTCATTTAGTCTGTTGCCATATAAATCAGAATAATAGCGCCCTCTTGACAATGGACATATATTTCTGATCAGGCTTTACCTACATAAAGAAAAAAATAACTGAAATGTCAACAGCTACACCATCTTAGTCCGAATTCGGAGCGAGTCACGTAAACAACGTCGTTCCACTCGGAAACTAACAAATAATACTTGTTACGATCCGTGAGCAATAAAAGACAAGATATTTTGGACAATCCAGTGATGTTTGGGAAAAATTGAGACAAAAAAATATTCAAGATGTAGAAATCATACAAGTAGCAGGCAGGTGCATAATAAGATTTAAGTAACTCAAATAATAGTTGAGGCTTTCATCTTTTTTCTTATAATAGAAATTCATCATACCAATTCGGTAAGTAAACGTACTGAGTCAGAAACATAATTACGTTGAGAACCTACCCCTTTTCTTTCATTAGAATTATTAGTGAAAACCCATCCTCTCCCGTCGAAAACAATACACAATAACATTCTTATGTTAAGTGCCCGGAGATCTCCGACATAATAAATAAAAAAATCAAAAACATAACATTTATTCTGCAAATAGGCTTGCACTTTTACAATTCAAATCTATCTATGTCAATTAAAAACAATACAATACTCAAAATACCATTAATTAAATGGAGTGTTAGTGTTACATGTCAAAAATAAGACTAATAAACTAATAACAATCCAAATTTGTTAGAAATGTATAAGCTCTATAAGCGCCAAGATGCCGTGTTAATATGGAAATTGTTGACAAATCGACAGTTTTTATATAAAAGGTTGCAACTACTTTACATGGTTTTTTAAAACTTGTGACCTAGTTCAAAAATTTAAATAATTTAAAAAAGTATTTCTGATTAAATACCCAGTTCCATACGAATTTAATTCAAATAGCATCGATTCTTTCGATTTTTCAGCTACGGTTTAAAAGCTCCATTAAACTTTTTAGCTTTTAAAATTGTTGATGGTAATTATTTGTAACGATAAACACATATTCCGCTGATACATCCTCAAAGATGTATAAGGTCTCTGAGCGTCAGTCTATAAATAAAATCATATGAAAATATAAATATCATATCCTACCAGTCTACGAGAAACTCTTCAGAAGTATCGGCGCTGCTTCCAGATCGCATACATCGGCAGGGGCTCGTCCCAAGTAAAAGCCATTATCCACACATCGTATCCGCGCGCCCTAACTACGAGGCTTTATGCGAACGCTCAGATTAAAGGCAGGGTAATTTTGTATGGAACTTATTCTTTTCTTCTGCTTTTGATGTGTGCAGTGTAGTAGAACGCTTAAAATTTTTGTCATCAACTACTATGTATATCATAATAGTAAATTGTACACCAAGGGGATAAAGCACTGTTTTGTGTCACGGGTGCGATATTTAATCCTGAACGTAATGAAGGACTCCAGATTTTACTCACGAGTGCAGCGAGAGTGTAATGAGTTAAGACTGTGTACTGAATGTAGTGAAGGAATTAAGGGCGCCCAAGACTAAAACAATTTTATCCCCGAGGAGTATACTCTACTTTTCTCACCTTTTGCGAGACAATAAAGAAAAAACCGGTCAAGTGCGAGTCGGACTCACGCACCGAGGGTTCCGTATACAGATGTCTTTCGGTTCCAACCCTATTAAATCAGGAAAATCTCAACAACATGGTGTAGAAATTGGACGCCATGGGTACAGTGCCATCTATCAGTATATATTGTTACAAATTTGAGCGACTGAATAACTTTGTGTGTATGGTAGTTTTTCAAGGATAATTCTTTATGACGATTTCAATTTTTTTGTTCTTTATTTGAAAGAAGGTACGTTCAGCATAATCTCGTAGGAATTTATAAAACAAAAATACATGCAAAGGTGACTAAATTACAAACTTAGTATAGAAATGTTTTTTGATGATAAAAAAAAGAAAAACTAGATAGAGCTACAGTTATATTTTTCCTGTAAAATATACAATGATATCAATGTTACGTAATAATTTTACATTTTTTCCGTGATAAAATTCGGAGATAAGGGGGGAACGGTATTTTTTTTTACATTTTCCCTCATAAAACAATAATGACTCAAAGTAAAAAAAAATGTTTCAGAATGTGCAACCCAAGCCCTTTCATACGATACCCCACGCGACATATTATCTAGACTTTCAAATTTTGAACCACCTTATTATCTGTCATTTTTCACAGAAAAAAAAATTAAAAACAGTCATGTTCTATGTAAGTAGGTAAGCCTTCTTTATAACTATTCCAAATTACAAATCAATAGTATAAGTAGTTCTTGAGATATTTAGCGATGTGACAGACAGACAGACAAAGTAAAACCAGACAAAGGAACCCTTACTCCTTTTTTACCATTTTGGTACGGAACCCTAAAAACCAAGGCTACTTAACTAGAAACAGAATCAATCAGTCCACCAAATCCCAATCACTTTCGTGACTCGCCATGTTAGTAGAATTGTATCCTCTTTTCTTGTAGAATCTGTAGGATTAATCCGTGTAATGCAGCGTCTTCTAGCACTAGCGGCTTTTGTTTTAAGTATTTACTAGTAAGTTTAATTACTGCAAAGGCCGCGAATGAAGCAAGGAAATCCCTATTCCGGCCGAGGCCATTTCTCAAAAAATGCAATAAAGTTGTAAGTTTGTGTAGTCAAAATCCTCCAAAGTAAAGTTTGTTTGTATATATTATTTGTTCAAGTAGTTTGTATGTACATATTGTTATTATCTGAGATTTTTGCTTGTTAATCTGTCTCCTGCACCCTTTGAAAATTTCTGTTTGGCCCTATGGTTGACTGGCAGAGAATGCCTTGAGGCATTAAGTCCGCCATTTGTTCTCATTTGTTTTGTGCAATAAAGTTTAATTAAAATAAAAGAAAGTCCAAGGATATCAGTAATAATTAGAAACAAAACACGTCGTCGTGTTTTGTTTCGAACGTGGCAACCGCAGGCGAGCGACGCGGTTCGCGGAGCTGGCGCGTCCCGTGCGCGTTTCCATCGCCGTGCGGTCTTTACAAAATTATACTTTAATGATATCACATTAAAAACTATAAAAAGTGTAATCACATTATTACCCGGCGGGTTATAATGAAATTCAGTACAATATTACAACTCGGCTCATGCCGAGGCCCAAATTGTTTTTCTTTCGGTAAGGTTTGCATGATATATTAGCCATTGTCGAGCAGGTGGTGTGAAAAAACTATCATGTTCTTGCCAGGTTCTCAAACATCTCCATACCTTTCATAACAATCGATTTAGCGATTTAAGCGTAAAGAGGTAACAGACCAGACTAAAGTTACTTTCGCATTTATAATAATAGCATCCTGGATAGTATAGTGATATTGGTTGAACGGTTCCAACCTAATCTGGTATGGTGTGGAATAGAGTTCTGTAGACTGAATATCCGTGTATCAACGTCTACGTAGCGCATCGTAGCAAGACTACGAAACTCGTAGCACATCTCAACTAAATCATAAATAAGTGTCCCAACGACCGAAACTTATATCTTATATGCCTCGCCTTTCATACGCCTGAAGTTTAAAATGCCACTAATACATTCACTGTCAACCTGTTCTTAACACTCGTAGCTCGTAGCAGACTAGACTATTGGCTCTGTAAGCTGTAGACCTCGCGAGTGTTTTTAGTGGATAATTAAAAAATTTGTTGTTGTGTTTTTGAAAATTTACAAAAACTGACTCGACAAAAAAATCTATATAATTATCGGAGCTGCTCACAAAATTTCAAGGGAATATGTTGAGAAATGCGACCTGAAGAGACAATCCATTTGAAAAAAATAAAAAAAAATACATAAAATTACTTGACAAATAAACACTATACAATTATCGAACCTGCCCACAAAATTTCATGTGAATCTGTTAAGAAATACGACCTGTAGAGGAGGAAAAATCGAAATCCGCCGATAAAAAAATTTAACGAAATTATTGTAAAAAATAGTTCTTGAAAATTTCCAAAAATGTACTCGACAAAAAAAAATATAATCCTGCTCACAAAATTTCACTAGATTCGGTTGATAAATGCGGCCTGTAGAGTAGAGCAAATGCAAATACATAAGCATTTTTGTCGATCCTGAAGCAGAGACCTTCGTTTCACTCGATCAATTAGACAGAGACTGCCTACCAATGGAGAAACCACCAAGCTACCGCTGACAGTTAAAGTTCTTGTTTTGTCACTCCTGTACAGGAAACGTCATTTATGACATAATGTGACATACATTGTAGTAGGATGACAGCTGTTAAAAGAACAGTGATATATCTCGTATGTATGTACGTAGGTAGTATGGTTTCATTTTATAAATTTTATTTACTATGATCAATTATTACATGACCTGTAGTGGCGTCGCCTTTCCCAGCAGCACCACAAGAGGTCGAATCGCGACAATAACCTAAAAACATGATGACATTAACCTTAATTCTATTACCTATTTTTTTTTACTCGCGTACTAAGTGAAAAGCTTAGGTGTATAACTCAAACATAAGCTCATTTTATACCCTTGTACAATCTACTTTTCCATTAACTTTGATGTTTGTTTCAATAATTATTAAACATGTCGAAGCAGTCACGCGTCTAGATAAATGGTAGGAGCTCGGCAACGTGTGACAATGTGCTGGATTCCCGGAGTCTTCCTCTCTAACTCGGCCGCAGCGGAACTGCGACCGGCCGAACTCGATACAGTCCCGCTATACAGCGTGTGTAAATACACGTTCGTAGTAAATGTGTATTGATATAAAGGGCGCTATTATTCTGATTTATTCTGGTTAGTTAGTATAGTCGGGACAGTCAGCTCTGATGTTAATTACGAAATGTTTTGTAAGTAGCGAAATTATTTCATTTTCCGAGCATTTAAAAACAAAATTGTTTTCATTATTAATGTTCCGCTCTTAACTATGAATCGTTTTGCGGCATTTAATATTCAATACTTTACTTCAAATAAGCCACCACAGTGACACTGACAAGTTGACACCTATAATAAACTTTGCCAATGTAAGAATTTAGTGTCAATGAAATTCCGCAACATGGCCCATGGTCATATATTAATGTTTTACCTTTCTGTAAAGGTGTAATATACAGCGTCTGTACGCTGTATATTTACTGGTACATCACTAAGTACCTACCCCTTGCTTTACTCGTAGTATACAGAGCGTAAGTGACTGCGTGACGAAGACGAAAATTTGGTTCAAAATAAAGGTCTGGAGACCAAAGAAATCATTGAAAATATTATTGGCGAAACTAAAAAAAATCATTCATTCGTAACCCCTTATGCATAAAACTTAGCAGCTCTCTGTATACTAGGTACATATCATATATCAATCTCTGACTATATAGTACCTACAATTGGCGGACTTAACCCATTATAATAAATAACTAACCGCATAAAGTAGAAAAATATGCTTAATGTTTTGCCATCGCATTAGCTAATTCAGACAGGAACTTATGTGAATGTGAATTTATCCGGCGACATTTGATACCTAGTAAAACTGTATTCACTGTAAATCTGTACGACTAGCGTAGAAAATAATTCAAAAATATTTTACTAGTTGATGATATCTAGCAAAACATATTTTAGAATAAGTACAGCAAAATAATGTCAAGACTTTTAAAAAAATACGCGACGGGAATGTTACAATAACATAAGTAAGAACCGTAGGTATGTAGTTACTTTGTAGATAAAAACGAAGTTGCCACTAAGAACTGAATTTTATAAAAGCCTCCCAGAAATCGGGAGCCAATTTACAAACTTACCTTCAGATAGTATAAAGTCCCAAATAACAGATCTTAGGCACGTCCCTACGCAAAGATTACTTTTCAGATAAATACCTACTTATGCGTACACGCGACCTACAACGGCAGTAAATTTTGAATTAACGAGCGTAGCCAGCGAAAAACAAGAAGGTCTCAAAACAAAGTGCGAGATAAGAATCTCGCCGAAGTCAGCCAAATTGAAATATTAAAGTATAGAAGCAGAGAAATTGATTGTATGGACAAGGCCGTATGGTTCATCGCTTTATCTCGTGTACCGTTTGCTTAGACTTGTAATACTAACTGTATCTGACATTTGGTCATATTTTATAAAACCCTGCCTTAAGTGAACTTTTCACGTAGAGTTTTATTATAAACCCTTCCAGGAGACGTAATACATTATAGGTAAAGTCCATAGTGTTCATATGCAAAACGTCGTTCGCTAAGCCAATATCGGCTAGTCTGCTTTACGAGACAGTGAGAGGCAGCTCTCAGCTGGGTCGCAGCCTGGCTCCATCCAATAATCTCAAATGGCGCGTTATCACAAAACTTTTACACGATTTGCTTTTCCATTTTTATTACCCAGGATTCTGGGAATAAACCCCTTTTAAGCTACACGTGCATGCACTTATTTTCTCTCACGGGGTATTTGAAATATTCGAACATCCGAACATGCTTTAGCTATGAATTTCGAACAGTTGCGTACCTGCGTATTCTTGTTGCTATGCAGATAGGCTTACTATTTAATACGCTTTGTCCAATGCCTATCATATATTCCGGTATGTTAGATCAACTTATTTGGGGGAACCGATGGTAGTTTTCAATTGATAACTAGGTACATGGGTTTATTTGCGAAAGCAGAACCCGAAAGCGCACGGTAACAGACGTGTGAACATGTTGGCTCCGAGCCGCGATCTTGGTGCGGCACTAGCTCCCGGTTCAGAGCGAACGTGTTCGCACGTTGGTTACCACTATTAGAAAACAACCTCCCCACATTTCCCGGCGGGAAAACACTAGGAAAATGGATAGTATAGGTTACATGTTGATGAGAAGGATTGAATAGCTACTTGTATCATGATAGGAACGTAGAATTCAAAAGTTTTAAGTGTAGTTAGTACTTTAGGGAAGATTTAAGATAATTGATTTTATACATTAAGGTCGTATGAATACTAGAGCAGAACTCAATATTTATTTATTTAAGAAGTTCAGCAGCGTTAACAGAAAATGTATACAGACTCGTTATTATATTATACTAGCGACCCGCCTCGGATTCGCACGGGTGCAATGCTGATACATGTATTATACTTATAAACCTCCCTTTCAAATCCAAGATGGTGGACATTTATTTTTCTTTAAAATCGATACGAGTATCATCTTCGAGGTTCCATGGAGAACCGATTACGAAAGTGACAATCCATCCATACATGTACCCTACATACGTAGGCACATACAAACATACGGGTCAAACTGAGAACCTCCTTTTTGTAGATGGTTAAAAATTACACTTGGTACGCGAGCGAAGCCGCGGGAAAATGCTAGTAGGTCAATATGAGACTTTACGCTTCTTCTTATTTTTTTGGAGTCGGTTTTCATGTCATTTAATTTATTTCACACTTTTTAGTGAATCATTACCAGCATTACCAGAGACATCTCATGACAATTCCAATAAGCTCCAACATGGCTAAGCTACACTATTTTATTACGGAATTCCGTTGCCTACCTTCCTCCTGCTTCAATTACCAGATCAGGCTGATGGTAACATTACATCAAGACCATTTAAATTGGCTTCGTCATAGTCGCTTGAACACTAGGAGATTTTTTATGACCATACGTCAGAAGACAATCTGTTGAAGAATCAACAGTTAACGATCATCAAATACTACTTTCTCAATGAATGAATTGGATTGTCAGACCACACTGCACAAGTGATGTGGATTCCGATTAAAGAGGCGAATAGAATTGATTACTACCGTATTGAAAAACGAGACTACTCGCAAGAAAATTTAGTTAAATTTAATACCTACCTAAAATCGCTCTCTTTTTCCGACATCTACAACACAAATGATCCCAATATTGCGTATGATATGTTCAGGGATGAGTTTTGCTTATTGTATGACCTATGTTTCCCAAAAAAGGTAATGACCATTCGATGCAATGCAAAAACCAAATGGATATCAAAAGGTGTACAAATCTGTGGCAGAAAACAGAGGAAACTATTGTGGCAATATAGACGAAATCCATCATCGCAAAACAAGGATTTACTTAGTAATTATTCAAAACTGTACAAAAAAATTATCAAGTTAACGCAAAAAGCACAAAATAACTATTCAATCAAAACCGCCAAGAACAAGTCAAAAGCTACGTGGCGGGTTATAAATTCTCAAAAATCTCAATGCCTTAAAGAATTTATACAATCAATAAAAAAAGGTAATGAGACTATAACAGATCCCATCCATATTGCTGAAGAATTCAATAACTACTTCGTTGAAAACAGTTTCCCAGATGTGCCACAAAATAACAGAAGTAAGCTTAAGCAACAAAGTGTCTCACATTCCATATTTTTAACACCCACAACGCCGCAAGAGGTGAAAACAATAATTAATTCTCTTAGAAATACAAATAGCGTGGGGTATGACGAAATTTCCACATTAGTTATTAAGTCTGCCAGTAGTATATTAGACAAACATTTGTGCCATCTAATCAACCTCACAATATCTGCAGGAATATATCCAGATGGATTAAAGAAAACTGTCATAAAACCGTTACATAAAAAAGGCGATAAGGATATCTTAAACAATTATCGGCCAATTGCCCTCATCCCTATATTTTCAAAAATTTTTGAGAAAATTATTTACCAACGCTTGTATTCATACATGAACAAATTTAACTTATTATGTAACGAGCAGAAGGGATTTAGGAAAAATATATCCATTGATATTGCTATATATGACATGCTTAAAGTTGTAATAGAGAACATTGATAGAAAAAATCCTGTTTGTGCAATCTACACCGATATGTCCAAAGCTTTTGATCATGTATGCCATGGTCGACTCATAGAAAAACTTAATATGTATGGCATAAGAGGCAACGCATTAAAGCTTATAGCATCTTATCTTGAAAAAAGGATACAATATACAGAAATATCCAGAATATGCCCTGTGACAAAGAAACAATGTAAATATATTTCTAAAGAACACTACCTACAACTTGGGGTTCCACAGGGCAGTGTACTTGGTCCATTGTTGTTTTTAATGTATATTAATGATTTTCCAAGCAATGTAAATTATCCCATAGTATTATTCGCAGACGACAGTACATCAATTATAAATTGTAATAATAATGATTTGACAAATTATGAACAAGACATAAATGAGGAATTAAATCGTATAATAAATTGGCTTAATGATAATAACTTAATAATTAATTTAAATAAAACAAATGTAATGCATTTTTATCAAAAAACATTATCTAATATTAATAGTAAGATCAACGTTAACTATCAAGGTACAACAATAGAGGATGTAGCTGTTACTAAATTTCTAGGATTATCAGTTGATAGTCAATTAAGTTGGAAAAAACATGTAGATGATGTATGTAAGCACCTGAACAAATCGGCCTACGCACTATATAAACTATCCAAAGTAGCTAACCGTGATACAGTCTTAGTAGCATACCATGGGTTAGTAGTATCTAAAATTAGATATGGCATTATCTTTTGGGGCAACTCTGTAAATCGCGAGGCAGCCTTTATTGCCCAAAAGAGATGCGTTAGAGCTATCTGCGGCATAAACGTAAGAGACAGCTGTGTTCCCATATTTAAATCACTGAAACTCTTGACTTTGCCTTCATTGTATATCTTAGAGGTAGCTCTATTCGTAAAACGCCATATTGATATGTTCAGATTTGTATCAGAAAGACGAAAGCTTCCCACTCGCTCGCAATATAAAATACAGCTGCATAATCAGCCTATGAAAACAGCATTAATGCGGAACAGCTTTTTTGGAATGGCAACAAAAATATTTAATAAAATACCGAACACTATTAAAAGTTTAGATACACACCAATTTAAAAAACATTTAGTAGCATTTTTGGTTGAAAAATGTTACTATTCAATAAAAGAGTTTTTAGAGCCACCTTCAAGATGTTAATGTTCTTATTAATATATTGTTGTAAATATTTTATTATTGACATGTAATGACTTCCATGTGTAACTATTTCTACGCCAACACTGGCAGGATGTGCTGAACTAAAATAATTATAAGACCCTAAATTGTACCACATTCATAGAAATAAATAAATTGATTGATTGATTGATTGATTGATTGATGAAAATGCTCGATTTGTAACCGAAAATACTAAAATCGCTCTTTCCCTTGAATTTTTGAGGAGTTCCCATTAACAGAAGTGAGCTTTGATAACAACGTGACCAGTCTGGAAGCATTTGCTTTCAAACAAAGAAATAATTTTCCCAATTTGTTTATGAATGGCGGAGCGACAAATACAAAAAAAAAACATACAGTCGAATTGACAACCTCCTTCTTTTTTGAATTCGGTTATAAATACGACATAATTATCAAAACGCTCATGTGTCATGAGCAATTTTTTTTGATACCTAACTCTCATTTAAATTTGTTGCGACACATTCCGCCACGTTATGCTTCACGCGCGCCGATCGTCGCGCACATCAAATGTAAATTTAATTATAATTTTATATGTACGTTTAGTCAGATTGTTCTCCAGGTTAGCTCGGGCTTGTCAGTATTCGGCGGCACGTTTTCATTCCAGCCTCTGTCGCTGGCATTTATTATCTTCAAGATAAATGCGCGGAATATACTCAGGTGCAGAACGAAACGTAATGAAACTTGTCGACGTTGTTGCTTGTTGTATCTAAGTAACAACCTCTAATCCGCAACGTAGACTTCGTTAGGTGGGTACAGAAACACATATTTAATGATCACATAACAGAGTCACCAGACATGAAATTCGCAACAGGCTTCGTCAAAAGAACTTATCATAAAGGACCGCCCCGGATCGCAGATGGTTCAAAGTTCCCATAATACTGGCGGCGTTGCCATGCCAATAGCCAGCTAAGTAACTAAGATACCTATAGTTTAAGTATTATTGCAATTGATTCCAACTTTCCAACTCCTTTGTGATGGAATTAAAGTCGATAACTTTAACCTTGAAAATAAATCTAATTTGGATAAAGTTGTAAAATAATATTTTGTCATTTATGTTTAGAAGGGTATCTGAGTGACCAGAAGTTACTGTGTCGACTAGTCCCCATTTTAGTCCTCTCAACGGAACAGTGTCGTAACGGCAACCAAAATTGTTACCAGAGTCGACAAAATCTTGTAACGGCGACTAAAAATGGTTATATGGGGCATAATCGCGTAGGAATTTAAACAAAAATACATGCAAAGGTGATTAAATTACAAACTTAGTATTGAAATGTTTTTTAATGATAAAAAAAGAAAAACTAAATAGGTAAAGTTATAGTTATAATTTTTCTTGTAAAATATACATTGATTCTAATATTATGTAATAATTTCATATTTTGTCCTTGGTAAACTTCGGAGATAAGGGGAACGCTATTTTTTTACATTTTCCCTCATAAAACAAAAATGACAATGTAAAAAAAATAAAACATTGTTTCAAATATGTAAAAAAGTCATGTTCTATGTATCTAGGTTAGCCTTCTATATAACTATTCCTTTCAAGTCGATAGCATAAGTAGTTCTTGAGATATCTAGCGATGTGACAAACAGACAAAGTGAAACTATAAGGGTTCCTTTTTTACCATTTGGTATGGAACCCAAAAAAGGTCAAAACTACACAAAATATGTCATGGCAGCAGGCGAACGTGGAGGCTGTCCTAGTGCTTTACTATGGAGCAATCTAAGCTACTCTCAATCACGCAGAATGCTATTGGAGCTTTTCCCTACGCGGTGTTTGATGGAAGCAACCCGTTTCCGAATAATTATTATATGTCGACGCTGACATCTTAGGGTATAATACTATTTTCTAAGTAATAAGATCAAACAAACGTTAGTTTTATTTAGTTGAGTATTTTATGATAAATATAAAAAATTTTAGGTATTTTGAATACTTGTAATGACCCATTTCAATATACTTTTACTCAAAAGTTAAAACCCAAAAATACAAAAACAATACAAAGCCACAATATCGTTGAAAGACAAAAAAAATGCTCATTCATTTAAAATCCTGACAAGGCTAAGGGAATTAATTGCGATAAATTGAGACGAAAAAGCTTTTACAATCTCGATTTAACTGTTATGTTCATTACGATTCAACTTTTGTTTGTTTATTTCGTTCTCATGAAGATTAAACACGAAGAGATGAAAGCAGCTAAATCAAGACGAATAAGAAAGAAAATCAGACGGATGCCCACTCTCTCGGGACGTCTGTAACTTTCATGCTCGACTTAATTCGGCTCATATGTAAGACGTGCGTCACTCTAATAAAGATAATATATATTGTAGAGCCGGCATTCGAGTTTCAAAGGCATTCAGATATCAACGCGTTAATGCGTTTTTTTTAAAAATAGGTAACAAAGAAATAGAATAAGTGGTAAGGTGGTAAGCTTAAGATATGCCTCTGAATGAATCGCGGCAGAGGTAAATTCCCAAAAGCTGGTGAGAACTTACTTAGTGTCGTCGTATAATATTGGTAATAAATACCAGTAGTTCGAGGCTGAAATGGGTGGTTTCACCCGAGTTAAAAACACTTAAATGGCAGTGTGTGTGTGTGTGTGCGGTGTGTAAATTCCTGCCATTGTTGACTTTTTTAATGAGTTTTATGATCATTATTTTAGTGTTATTCAAAAAATCCGGCCAAGTGCGTGTTCCGCGCAACGGCAAAATTAAGTTGGTTTTCAACATAACACACACACACAGAGCCATCAGAAAAAACGGCAAAAAAAACAGGTTGGCTGTATGGGAGCCCTCTTAAATATTTATTTTATTATGTTCTTTTTATTGTTTTTTGTTACAGCGGAAACAGAAATACATTATCTGTGAAAATTTCAACTGTCTAACTATCACGGTTCATGAGATACAGCCTGGTGAGAGACGGACAGACGGACGGACGGCGGAGTCTTAGTAATAGGGTCCTGTTATACTCTTTGGGTACCCTAAAAAATTGGTTGCCTGTAAAGTCGGTATACGGGCGAAAGTTTTACGTGACAACGACTCACTCTCTCTCTCTCGCTCTGTCTCTCTCGCTCTTAGGCGGGCTAACTGTGCTCGAGTGGAAGGGACGCGTGCCTTTCACTTTTTATGTCTGTCTCTCTCGCTCTTAGGCGGGCTAACCATGCCTCTCACTCGCTCTCATTGTGAGCGCATAACGTGAGCGGAGCGTAACGCAGTTTCTTGAAGTGTCACCCGGCAAACCAATTTATAAGACGTTGTCACGTCAAAAGCTAACTGGTGGCTTCTCATTTCTTTGTTTTCCAATATTATTGAAGCAAAACTACAGTATTTATGTACACAACGAGCTAGAAACAACGATACCCCATTCGGTGGGGTAGGTCAACATTTTTTTTTGGGGTAGGTCAACATTTTCAACATTTCATGTCACACACTTAAGCCCTATGTAATAGATATTAGAATAATAATTTTCAATCTTCCGGTTCTTGTGTATTTGACGTGGTTTATAGGGAAGACAAATGTGAGGGAAGGGAATATTCTATCTAAATGTAACCTATTATTCTTCCTACATAAATAATGGTCCGCTCCTTATCTATTCGAATCATTATAGGCTAGTCACAAAAACTACGTAATGCGTTTTGCCGCTAAACCATTGAATGGTTTCATTTCGGTGGAAAGATATTGCGTATCTTTCCACCGGTTTATATTTCAATAAATATTGGGGACCAGTGTGATGTATAAAAACAATGTAAATCACGTATTCCAATATTTTAATTCTCTTGTTAATACTAGACTTTTTTCTGCGAAAGTAGTGCGTGAAAATCACAGAGTAAAAGTTTAATAACTTGACTACGTCTCAGATTACCTACATATTATTATGCCTCACACCATTAATCAGCTCATTTTTTTAAAGTTCTTTATCTGCTTTCCCTTTATTTAACCCCGAAAAAAGCTGTTAAGTACCAACAATAAAACTTAGTTACTTTCTTAGGTTAATGTCCGAGGAACCATTTAAATACCGAATGAGAGTATCAAATTATTGAATGAGAAAAGATTGGAAAAGTCGTTTCATTCGCTTTCGGAATGGGAAGATTGTTAATTAAAAGTTGTAAAGGAGGTTCGTTGTTCAGATTGCTGCTAAAGTTCAGAGGGATCGTACTTGGTTTGATCATTTAGGTACAATTAAACTATTTACGAGAAAATCTAGGATCAATTCGTTAAAATAAAGTATGTAGGTCAAAAAAAGTCAGTCTGGGGGTCTCTGATGGTCACGTTCATCGACGACAAACGACAAGATAAAGCATCTGTCTCTTTCTGATGCCATTCGATAGAATGTTACAGATGCTTTATTTTGTTGTTTGTCGTTGATAACCGTCACCATAATACGGGGCCTGATTTCTCTTTATTCATAAATCGGACGGGGTAGGTAATCCTTCATCACCTGAGTTCTAAAATGGTATCAACACAGAAACCCAAAAAACCGGCCAAGTGCAAATAGGATTCACACGCCTTCGCGTACACCGGTGCCGTACTTACTTACCATCGGACGAGTAGGTAGGTACCAAGAAAATCTCTTTCCTTGTATGTAAAATTGAATTAACAATTAAAGGTCGCAGAGGGACGGACAAAGGCTTAGTTAAAATTAATAGGGTTTCCTTTGAGTATAGAACCCTAAAAACTAACTAAAGCAATATTTGACTCTTGAAAGTATTCATATTGTAATCTATTTATCGATATACATTCCGCTTCGTTAATTGCTGATAACCCCTAATTTAACTAGTGGCTCTGTGAGCCGTAGACCTCACGAGTGTTTTTTTTTTAATTTCCATAACCTGATATGACATAAATGTTCTACATTGTCATATAATTTAATTATAGAATAACTTTTAAAAAAATTCACGAGCATCGGTTGAGAAATGCGCCCTGTAGAGCACAAACCGAAACCGCCCGCAGAAACTCACGAAATTCTATATTATTATCGAACCTGCTCACAAATTTTCACGAGAATCGATTGAGAAATATGCGACCTGTAGAGGACAAATAACCAGAAAAAAATGTTTTTGACAATATCCAGAATCTGACTCAACAAAATAATTTTATATACTTATCGAACCTACTCACAAAATTTCACGAGAAATGTAATCTATATATACCTAGAGGAGAACAACCAGACTACGAAAGCATTTTTGTCGAAGCAGAAGCAGAGATCTTTGTTTCACTCAATTAAAAGTTTTTGTGCAAAGCCTGCAATTTTTATTTTTTAAATGTTTTCGTGCTGTTTGCGAAAAATACCAATGCCATCCTTATTTTCAACCCCTACCCAGACCTTGTTTTTCAACATCTACTAAGCAAGCATATATCAGGTAACAAAGAGTAAACAAAGTAATAATTTCTCAACTCAGTATTTCTTATGTCAGCGTACGATATAAAAAAGGCTAAGTGCGTGTCGGATCACGCACAATGAAGGGTTCCGTACCAACACCTACTAGCTAGTCCACATTTAAAACCACTATCCAATACATTGAATCGAAAAAGAGTATAATGGTTACTCATATTAAACGCCCCTTAAAATGAAGAGTAGCCAAGTTAAATTATACTGTGAGATGTTCAACCGGACAATTTAAATCATATTTGAAATAAACGACACTGTAATTCAAGGCCAGAACATTATTTTTAGTCAAATTATGCGCCAGCGTATTGCAATATTGATATTATATAATATGATCCCATCCATTCCCGCACTCGATTATCGTTATAAAATAAAATAGGTTAAAATGAACGGGAGACAACTGATGAAAATTATTTTGTATCAAGTAGGTAATATTTTAGTCGATAAAATATTCGTCAACACATTTTCATGTGCTTACAGATAGAAAGGGAAGTGGGAAAAGAATTATTTACCGGAATACCTAATATTCCTTACCCGTGTAGAGTGAGTAGATTATCGTTTTTCTCTACAGTTTGGAGAATATATTTTTGACGTGATAACGTCTTATAAATTGATGAACGGATGCCAACACGAATTACTTTGATGCAACTCGGCTAACTAAATGATTTCAAGTTATACCTAAGTTAAGTTGACGGTCAAACCGGTTTCTCTCCTCAAAGGGTGAAACGCGTAAGCGCCCGGAAAATGCAATTTTTCATCAATGTTTTCTTATGACGTTATCACGTCAAATTATCGTCCGTAAACTGACTTTACAGACAACCAGTTTTTAAAGGCTAAGGTAAACAAATATAGGGGTCTCGGCACCGAATACAACTTTGTTCCGTTTGGTGTAGAGACCCTCGGTCCGTGGGGTCCCAGGGCCCAAGAGTTCTTCAAAGAACTTACTAAAAGGTTAGTGGACACCACTGGTGACCAAAGGGCTGGCAGCTTCCTCGCTCAACGCATAAGCATTGCTATACAGCGAGGAAATGCTGCCAGTATCTTTGGCACTATGCCGCGGGGGACCCCTTATTTTAGATTATTTATTTTTAAGTTTTTATTTTAAGTTTAGTTTGTAGGCCTTTCTAAAATAATTACATAATTAGTAAGGAATGTAATCCTATACTTCATACGCATGTAATATTTGTATTTTCCAATAAAATATTAGATATTACCCAATTAGATATAGATAGATTTTGAATTGTAAAAGTGCCCTTGAGGCCTAGACATAGACATAGACATAATTTATTAGTAATAAGGTATTGCAAGTCAGTGTTTTCACAATTGTACATTCATTATAGATTATATTAATTAGATAATTGATTACATTGGAAAATTACATTACATTACATTAGAACATTGCATTATATATTCTTGCTATTTACAGAATACTTAAATGTTTGATTTTGATTTCCTTAATACTTATACCATAAACACAGTATAGTTAAATTATAATTTGAGATGTCTAACCAGACAATTTAAATCATATTTGAAATATACGACACTGTAGTTCAAGCGCAGAACATTATTTTTAGTCAAATTATAGGCAAAGGCAATTCCATAAAACGCCAAGCATTGTGTCAGTGTCGAGCACAGGGACTATTACCTTATGCTAAGCTAAAGAAAAAAAATAGTTCATTGCGAGTATTATACTAATGTAGAGATATTTTTATATTTGAAATTCAAAACTTTGTAAATGTCTCAAGATATGGAAGAGGACATTTTTTTTCCATAAATCGAAAATTATTTACTGTAACTACAAAGAATTCAGAAAGTGAAACCAAATATCTATACATATAATACCCCAGCACCTGACCTAGAAACTGCACTGATTTTTTTGCCACTCATATTGGTAATTCATATTAAAAATACCTACGAGTATATCTTTTACGATCCCGTACCTCAAAAGGAAAAGGCAAAACCCTTATACGACCCCTTGTGTGTCTGTCTATCACAGTCAATTGCTCCAAAACTACCTACTGGTCCGATTGAGTTGAAATTTTATACAAATATGTAATTTAGTGACCCGTGAGGGGTTAAATTATAAAAAATTAAATTGTACAGTATTATCGTAAAAATAACATAACGTGGTCAAATTCCAATAAAATCACAATAAAATAGATTGTTCGTATGAAAGGGATTGAAATAAAATGATTTTTTTCTATATTTTTCTCCACGCAAGTTTAACTCGCACTTGTCTTGTTTTTCTATTAGTTTCAATACACTTGAGTTACCGTTATTCCAAATTTCAAAACTGTACCACCAGACTTACCGTTTTAACAGACTGGCAGACAGAGTCGCACTAAACGGGTGCTTTTGTCATCATTTTCGTCGGAACCCTACACTGACTTATGACAATGCAAGTTTTTAACAACATAAAATTATATTTGAATTGCTCCAGAAACGAAACTCATGAACGCGAGTGATACATATTCCGTGTCTTTTGTTCTGTACCGTAAATACGATTTCATTTGTGGCCGCGGAATATTATGTAGGTACCTAGGGCGCGTGGTAACTTCTCGTATGCACGGGAATAAAAGAAATAAAGAATGTTGTTTCAACCAAGGATTACACTACGCGGTGCCTTTTTATTTACCTCCAGCATTCCATTCTAAAAAATATAAGCAGCTGAGAAATATTCCGAAAGAGGCTATAAAAATCCCAACATCGCAGTTTATTCGGTAGTAAAACGGGTTTGCTCCCAAGGGAGAGATGCAGTCAGCTAAGATTCAAGACCAGGTACCTGTGTTACCTTTTATTTCGCTTGGATGAAATAAAAATAACGCTTTATTAAAACCCTCAAGATTCTCAAATAGAATAACTGTCTGAGAGCAGCGCGTCCCATTTCGCTTTAGACAGGATGATTTATTGTCCGATGTCCTTTTCTATTTGACGTTGTAGATTCAACTTTATACTTTCACTTGAAATACGAGTAAACACAGCAAATGCCGAAAAATTCAAACGGGCAGAAACTATAGGAATGTTATTGTCTATGTGATCACTGTATTGGGATCCCGTTCGTAATCGAGTTAGTTAAACCAAACCTAGCAAGTAAATATGCTCACATAATCAAGTTAGCGAGATGAAATAAATGAATGCGTTTAATTATGAGCCCAAGGCTTCGGCGACCCTTAGGCTAATTTGGCTAATTAACGGAGTAAACGGCTGTTTAGTCTTTATTACATTACGCTCCCAGATGGATTGTGACGAGCTCGGGTATCTACTAAAAAAGAGGTGGGCCCATATCGGGTTGCATAAAATTTGAAGCCGTATTGTTGATAGGCATATTTATGAGACACGTAGTATCATAATCATCATTACGCATAACCGATAAAAGTCATAAATTATTTCGCATATATTTTAAACGCATTTATTGTGCATAAATGTTTTATGCATAAATATCAATCGCCATAATAGTTAAATAAAAAAACCGGCCAAGTGCGTGTCGGGCCACGCACAGTGTAGGGTTCCGTAGTTGCCCGTCCATCACGCCACCGGTCATATGCGGAATTACGGACCCGTAGAAGGGTTTTTACTGATCTTAGTACTGATGATGTACTTTTTTAAGATGTTGTGTTGTATACATATGTTTGCCCTTTACGGTAATGTCTACTTAGCTGTGATAGTTTTCCTTTTAAATTCATCTTATATACTACTACCATGATTTTTGTCACATGCCTAGTAGCCACCGTTTAGCTGGCAGGGGGGGGGTCCATTCCGTGTTGTCGGCATCATTGATATGTATACTCATGCCAAATTACAGCTTTCTAGTACTAACGGTTACTGAGAAAAGCGGGGGACGGACGGACGGACATGGCGAAACTATAAAGGTTCCTTGTTTACTACGGAACCTTAAAAAAGGTATACTTAGTTGGAGTTCTATTACGTATGGTAGGTAGAGTAGATTTCATATGGTGCCCTTTACAGTAAGGCCACCAATAAATATCCTTTTACTTACCTGCCAGGAAGGAATGTTTTCGCGCGTATCTTTAATATCTTGCATAATCACATCGACTGAACGGATTTCGATACGACCACTGTGATTTTTTTGATGGACATGGCGAAACTATAAGGGTTCCTCTACGGAAACCTAAAAAGGTTCGGTTCTGGCGCTGTAGGGTAGAGGTTCTACCTAACACTCCTCCTCGCTTCGCTCGTCGTCGTACCTACACCGAACTGCCTTAAATAGTATGAAGATACAGGTCAAAAATGATAACTCACTGTCGTATAATGTCTATTTTCAGACTAAAAATAATTATGATCATCAATGCAATGACTGAAAATTTTACGATATTCATCATTATGGTTAAAACAATATGACATATTTTGCAATTATGACAGGGAACAATTATGACATAGTACAATTAATGCCAAAACACATTTATGAGCAACAACTTTAAGCGTAAAGTGTTATGCCAATCGATATTATGACTATTGTCCATTAAACATAACATATTTGTTATGAAATAAATAAATCAAAACAAATCGTCAATTAAGGAAGTTAACATACTAAGTAACGGATTAACTTTTAAGTGAATTTCAAAAATTGTTAACTGACTTATAAAGAATATTAGCGCCGTGCCGCGTAAATCAATTTCAAAGCCCATTTCCCTTTTAGGTTGGAAGATCAGATGGCAGTTAGGTACTTCGGCAAAAACTGGCGCCTATGCCAATACCTGCGGGGTAATTGATTTCTTAACGTTTTCTAGCGTGCGTAAGATGGATCTTAATGACAATTTCTAGGCTAAATATTACTTACGACCGAATAAAAAATAAAATTGAATGAAAGGCTCACTCACGTGTCTGTCGGTCACAACCTCCGGTCGGAACACATATACATATCGTACACATATACATATGATTTGGGATTTTACGCGGACAAAGTTGCAGGCAAGAACTAGGATTAATTGGGTCTGTCTATCTACTTTTTCTGTTTTTGTTAAGCCTAGTCAAATATTTTCTTATAATAATGAGTAATATGGACTTCTAGCAAGCTAAGGAAATATTCCATAAAAAATGTGTTCGCCATTGTTACAAAAACATTTCATGGATTTAAACCCTTTTACATTAGAATAATTATAATCATGACAACTACAAACAATAATTCAAATAATTGACGATTTTCACAATTATTTCTTAAGTATGTACCACTACAATATCGTCTTTGTACTTGTTTCTCAGCAGACACCCAGTTCGCGACGTAGGCATCTTCTAATCAGCCGTCGGATACAAACGTTATTTCCGCATTAGTTTAATGGAATTGCCTTTACCTTCCACAGGATTACAGCCACACTCGAGTGGTTCCCGGAAATATACCATTGTTATTTTCATGTTGGTAATGTTATGACGATCCCGCCATTTGCTCTTTGTTATATTGGCTACGAAAATGGTTACTGTAGAGGTTATTACGGTATGAGTCTAGCTAGCCATGTGGGTCTAGAATCATAACGTATACAAATCTACCTTTTCAAATGATTCTAGAACGCCTGTCAAAGGGGCATTCCTGGAATCATTTGAAATGGTGGAGTAAAATATTGTGCAATTCTAAAATATAAAAATATTTATAACACAAATAATGCTCCAATACCTAAGCGAGATTATTCAGTAGCAGAGGCGTACTAAACCTTTATGTTGAAGGCCCCTGATATGAATTATCTAAAAATCGATCCTATGGGCTAACTGAATTGGGGATAAATAGTTCGGACCAGTAACGAGTCAAACGTTACGTTATCAACTATCTTTTCTGTTTTTTTTTATTTATTGAAAATGACATTCAGATCAACCTTACGTACGGTCGAAAACATTATGTAATCGCACCTTAGTTCTAAATTGACTAACATTGACTTTTTGTGAATCGTCAAAACACTTTATTTTTATGAATTTTATAGGGAAATTGCAAGAAGTGACATCATGATTTTTTTTATGATCAATCTGTGTCCATTTTCTGATCTTAATCATAATGGTTTTATCGGGCTACGTTCCGTCGCGGGTCAGATGAGGTAACGATACTTCGGTAGTCGGCAAACTCTCGTAGTTAAGTGGCTCCACGCGCTATTCATCGATTTTTGAGTTGATATTGCTCCGTCAAAACCATAGATATATTTATGGCGAAAACCGTCATTATAATCCGAGATTTTAGCGATTTGACGGACGTTAAAATCCATATGGTATACTGTTACCTGGTAATTATTATCACGCGATGACATCAGATCACACACAATACGTATGACGTGGGTATTGCTTAATATTGAAGCAAAATCCATACCATTTTGATTACCACGATTGTATTGACACGGTTCTTCAATCTTTTATCTACATTTACAGGATCCAAATTTAAAAAAAAACTAACTTCTTCTTTTTTTATGGTTTATTCAAACATGGTCCAAAAAAGCTCTAATTTCGATACTAGTATATTGTTTATGCACTTATTGTATATGAAATGTACATGTAACATTTCTTTCTCTCCGTTCCTTATTGACGTCTCTAACAACGCAATAGAGATTTTTATTTTAACTCATCTACACAAAAGTTACGTCCTAAAAACTAGTTTTTTGGCCTAAAATTGCCAAAGTTTGAAGCCACATATCTCAGGCACAGTAAGTTTTGAAGTAAATATGGTATACTATTTCGATAAACCTCGTTTTTCTTAATACGATAAGCCATCAAAAACCGGAAAAAACGGAGAGTTATAGATCGAAGGTCATTCGAAACTAGAAGCCCTCTTAAGGCGCGTAATAGAGTGAAATACCACATTTTGGTCGAGTTCAAAGGCCTAAAACTCAAAACTGGCCCGATATATAGGTCTCGAAAAGTTATACTTGAAGAATTGATATGTCCTCTTCAATCTGGACGATGGAAATTGCAACACGCCTAGATTGTCCTAACAAAAAAGAAATATCAAATAAGGCATTTTTCAACCTTTTAAATCGCTACTGCTCACTATCTAGACATGTTTTTTACACGGGATATTCAGAAAATAAAACTTAATTCAGTTTTTCATAATCTCTGTGACGGATATTGTAAAATAATCATTACTTTTGTCAAAAACCTGGAATAACTACCACACCGTCATAAAAGTTGGGGCGGATACGTGCGCGGGCGACGGGCGGCAGTCTGCCACCGGCTCTCGGACGGGAAGGCTGTGTCGCTTTGCGCGCGACGCTAAAATATAAGAGTTCGGTTCTGAGACAATATACCTACTTAACTATTTTATATATTTAATTACTTCAAACATTCCTACGTATTTAGAAAATAATAATATAAAAAATACATACACACATACAAAAAATCTGCAAAAACCTGTTACAGCGGGGGGGCGCGGGTAGTGCGGCGGGAAAGGCTAAGCCACGCCCCAACGCGCAAGGTCGTTCGCGGGTATAGGCGCCTTAAGAACAGCGATCTCGCCAATAATATAGGATAATACGATAACGATTTGCCTTCGTTTTTATGATTGTAACAAGTGTTGCACGCAGCAGAGTCAAACTGTTGACGCGTTATAAAATGTTGTGTCGACTACCTATATTTATCTAATTCTAGGGCCATGACAATATCTATGCGTCATGCCTCTACACGTGATGTTCACTAAAAGGGGGCAAAATACTGCTACATCCTATGGCGTAACACACGTAGCGTTGCTAAGCTTGGCATTGGTTAATAATTAGGATGTAAAAAGCTTTATTATGGCGTGAATTAGTATTTTTTTTTCATCAACCCAAGTGGAAAGTAATGTATAGTAAGGAATAGTTTGGAAATGACAAACAAAAGTTAAAATCACTATAGAAGGCCGTACTAGAGGCTTATAATCAAAAAGGCCAGGTCCGATTTTAAAGCTGACTTATGCCAGAGCCAGTTAATTATCACGCCTAAGAACTGGGATGAACGCTTGCAAAAGTCGACTGTACCACTACGATGCCACGTTGCGCGATGTTGATTCACTACGCGCTATGTTGGGAGAAAGGGACCTAAACTACAGTCCGTGATTGGTGATTGAGCTCTTAAAATGACATTCGGGTTTTAGACACATACTTCCTAGTACCGGCGGTGAGACGCGAATGTGAAACTGCTGTAGTGCATTCTTAAAAAAATATTTACAAAAATTGGATGCCTATTGCATATTTCGTACGAAATATTAGTTAGTTATTTATAGTACTGACAAATCAAAAAAAATACCTACTGTATTTATTTATTTTTTTCCGATTTTGTCCGAAACCCGATACGGACTTGTACATTCCTGGGACAGCAGTGCGTTTGTGATTGTTCTGGAGTCGCGAGCGTAAATAGGCTCCATTGTGGCTTACCAACAGGAAGGCCATATAGGTACTTGTTTGCCACTGTCGTAGTATTACAAAAATCGACTCTAATTAGATGAAAGAGCACTATAAAACAGGGTGGCATGATTTGAGTTTTTTAACAGTAAAACATTTAATTTTAACGATAACGATATTGTTTTGACAAACATAAATATTAATTCCCATTGTATTCCGTTGTGCTGCTTTAATTGAACACTGTATACCATCGATACCATTCTTAATAGGAAAATACTTAAAAACCCTTTACCGGACAAAATAATATAATATTTTTGCCTAACATACAAGTTAAAAGCAGAACGTTATTTTACATTGAAAATTAATCAATGGGTTTATTTAGCTGAATGGCAGCTAAAGAATCAGATTTCTTCAACGCTTCAGATAAGGGCTAGGATTAGCAAAGGGACTATACGATAGTTTGTAAGTCTCTTTTATCTCATCAAAGATAAATAGCATTGGTCGTCAAAGTAAATAAGACTAAACAAGTACCTTTTGTTTATACACTAGATAAATTCACAACAAATAAAGTAACTTGAAAACGCGAGCCAGACAGTTAGCAAAGATATTTACTAAACAAATTGAGTTTATATCCAAGTTTGTGTATGGCTATTCGCTTGCCTTTGAATTTGAATATACTCAATGGATGTGTTACGGCCGTGAATTTCCATTTTGATTAACACTAATTCATAGTCAGTTGCTTTGTTAAACATTTTAGAGGATAGAAACTGAAAGTCTTGGCTTCTATCAGAGCACAGGGTTTTCGCTGGGTTGGTAATTCAAAGTCTAATCTATCGACTTTTAAAGAATATTTCATTGCTTTCTTCTCTCAAAAGGAAATTTTTTGGTAATCCGAATAATTACTGACTCTTAAGCCACTGTTGACCAAATTCGACAAGGACGAAGAGTATCTCATGTTCGAAGGGATTACTTTATGGTCTGTTTGGTCATGTCACTAATTAATTACTTTTCTCAAGTTTGAACTCGTTAAAAGGGATTATCTTTTCGTACACTTAAAGCATAATGTGCCAATAGCACTGAATATAAATAGTTTAATTTTCGGGAGTTTCCACGAAGTACGTTTTTTTAAATTGAATTCTTACAGAAAAGAACCTTAAAAATTAGGTACTACCTAATTCTGCGGTGCTGTTTGTTAGGAAATAGGTTAAAAACTCCTTCTTTGCTTATTCTACCATGCTAAATAGGCATATTATTATCTAATTGTTATTGTTATCTGCCTACATATATAAAAAAATAAGTCCTGACTGACTGACTGACTCATCAATGCACAGCCGAAACTGCTAATGCTAGAGATTTGATTTGTGCACAGTCAATTACATTTATAACGTAGGCAAGGGATAACAAAACGATTTTTTTAAATTCATCCCCTAAGGGGGTAAAACAAGGGATGAAACTTTGTATGGGAAACGTAAAGTTTTTCGACTTAGAAACTTGACACTTTGTATATACTTAGACACTCTTTTTAAATACATTAATGGCATGTTTCAGCGTTTTTCAATTTATTTCCCTAAAGGGGTGAAAAAGGGGTTCAAAGTTTGTACGGGGGGCAAATCTTTTTGGAAGTGAGAGATTTGAAACATAGCATATAGACTCTCTGTTTAAATACAACAAAACGTAATTGCTCCCCTCATGGGGTGATAAGGGGGTTCCAAGTTTGTACGGGGAGCAAATCTTTTTTGAAGTGAGAGATTTGAAACTTCATTAATAGACTCTCTGTTTAAATACAATAAAACATATTTCAGCTTTTATCTACAGTCATTGCTCCCCTAACGGTGTGAAAAGGGGGTTCCAAGTTTGTATGGGGAGCAAATTGCGTACCTATTTCTTAAATTCATCCCCTGAAGGGAGGTTTAAGATTTGTATGAGGAGCAAGTATTTTTATGAATGAGATACTTAAAACTTCGTCTATAAACTCTCTTGATAATTCACCCTGGGCTGAAAAGGAGGTTGAAAGATTTTTTTTACAAACTGGTGGCAAACAAGCTTACGGTCCACCTAAAGTTAAGCTGCCACCGCAGCCAATACACGCCCGCAACTCCAAAGGCATCACGTACGCGTTGCCGACCCTTTATAAATTTTGAGGATGCACTGTGTTGACAACGAAGGGACAAATTTAGATCGTATGGATAACCTGATTATTTAAAAATGACTGACTTCATACTTGCCGTGTACATACACTCTGTTAAAACATAAGAAAAGTAATTTCAGCGGTTTTGAAAATTCGTCCCTTAAGAGTGTAAAAGGGGAAGTTTAATGTTTGTATGCAAAGTGAGAGACTATTAATTTCATTTATCGTTACATATATAGTATAGAGGGTAGTAGATCAAACCATTAAAACAGCTGGACTACCCTTTTTATTTCAGGCACAGCAAACAGCAATTTCATTGGAAAACAACGCAATACGCTAAAATCCTGCTCGGATATAGGATGTGCTGTGCAAGAGCGTTTTTGTTGGAATAACCAATCATTATCAGGCGGGGAGAATAAACGTGGTACCTACTGCGGCAATCAAAACACAATGCTTTGTTTTATCCCTCGCAGATACAAGAGTAGGTACCAAGTTGGATAAAGGATTGGATGGTAGCGGACATCAAATTACATAGATTTATAGAAACGGAAACGACATCACAAGTAAGTAACTAAGTATATAATACTCGTAGATGACGTTTATGCGGAGGAATATACCAAATATACCAAATGGGTTAATAGGTATTTGAGCGTTTTAACCGCGTCACTTCCGTGGATACGTTTTTGAAGAAATGGCTGTAGATTTTGGAGATATTTCTGAGTTAGTTAGTATTATAGCGGTCCCGTGCTTCCTTACCAAATAAACCCAAAACGTCATTAAATTCTCTATCCACAAAATTGTGATCATGAAAGTGATTTGACGCCCAAATAATGACACAAATATAAGGCTTTATAGCCCTTAAGTTTTAGTTACCTTGGTCTAATGAGCACAGGTAAACCCATTTGCTGCTTGATGATGCTGATTTACCTAACAGTTACAGATCGAATATTAACTAACATCCTAACATCATGCAGGGTATCATTAGGAGTACGAAACAAAGATTAGCCCCACTAGCGTGTTCGAGGATAGGTATAAACTAAGATGTAGAATTCAACGCAACGTTTTCATTAACGCTGCGCAGACATTAATCATAATAATTATTCCTGGCTAGAGGGCAAGTACAAGTCCATTTCTGTTCATCGTTTCCACTTAGAATCCATTTGCAATCTAATTTACATATGCTATGTCAGTTCGTTTCCAGCACGCGCTAATGTGTCCGAAAATGCGCTCTAAACATGTTATATTGAATGGCGATTAGAAGAACTGAATGGAGGCCCAGATAAAAGAGCCTAAATCACATAGCAATGCGAGTTATAAGATAAATAGAGGTCTCAAAATTATTATCATACTTAATGGGATGGGATGGCCCCTGTGTACTGTGCAAAAACTGGCAACAAAAATTGCCGTACGATAAAATAAATAAATAATGAGATAGGTACTAATAAAGTTACCAATTCAAAGTAATTATACATTTCGGATCTAAAACATCGAGAGGGATCTTGCATTTTCTTAATAATGGTAAAAAGTGTGTTATATTTGACAATATTTATTTACTAAGTACTTACCAAACATTGTTTCGCAACCGATAAATAATTCGCCACGCACGCATGTACCTACGCAGTAATTTTGAATCCGTAGTTAACAATGTTATTTTTATGTAACTCACAATTTATATAACTTTTTTATTATCAAAAATAATCCTTTGTTACTCTAAATTAATTGATAGATACACACCCCTGCCAAAAAAGCTTAATCATTTTTTGTAAGAATTAAATCCATTTTCTTATATTCATGTATTACCGTCGAATTAGTCTTTTCCGTATCTCTAGCGCAGCTTAAATAAATAATGAAAATAAGTTTGGAATCATCACAGAAAAGTGAATCGGGGCCGCGTTTATGTCAACAATACGGGTGTAGCGTAACGCGTTCCGGTATTCGCGGGGTTTTCGTGAGGTTTATGGTGGTGTGCTTACCATGGGTCATGGTTCGCGTGGGGTCTGGCGAGCCGCGGGCTTCACGCGAGCAGACTGTTGCTCGCGGCCGGGCGAGGGTGCGCGCGCAACGGCGCCCCCCGCGCGGGCCGCCACGCGCCTTCCCACACTGTGATCCTCTTTGTCTCAGACTTAATTAAGCATTGTCAACTAATCAGCTCCTCCACCATCACAAACCATGTTCCTTCTTGCAAATGCAAAACGTCTTTTATGTATATAGGGTCGCTAGGCCAGTTACGCGGCCTGCGTCAGTTTGCGGCCTTCTGAAGAACGAAGTTTTTTCAATTAAAAATATTTACATTTTTCATGCCCTAAAGAAACAGTGAGTCGTATGCGTTTTAACTAGTAGCTATTGAATGGGAATATATTAAAAAAGCAAGAAAATATCCTTTCAGTTCTACAACTCATCCAAGTGGCCGCAAACTGGCGCATCAAATTAACAGGCCGTAAACCCACCTACCGACCCTACGTAGCTTAGCTTCACTAGCTCCCTAATACACATACAGTGCCTATGAATGAAAACTTTTTCTCAGTAGTCTCCTATATGAAACTAGAAAATGCCACCCCACCTTTAGAATAAGTTTGCTATTGCATTGCCAGTTAGAATGGAAACTACAATATTTCGCCACAGTGCCAGCGCACTAAAAACTTTCAGAGAGATACAGTTTGCAAAACAAATATGGGGGGACATATTCAGTTTTAAGGATTCCTTAGCGAAAATGGCAAAAACGGAACCCTTATAGTTTCGCTATGTCTGTCCATCCGTATGTCACAGCCGATTTACTCGGAGACTATTCATCGTTCTTGCTCTTTTCCCATTTATTTGGAGCGGCGCAGCATGTCTTTTTAGTTTAAGAGCCGACGACACTGAACCTAGTTCGATAAGACTCCCAGATGAGATATATAAAGATACGTCATTCCTAGGGGAACACGAAACGGCTATGCTGCAATGCAAAAAACCCATAGAAAATAACCATACCATATGCCATAGTAAAAAACAGTTTTCAAAAAAAAAAATTCCGGCTTCTAGTATGATAAGTCTCCCAAGTTTCGTTTGTTCCTCGATACAGGGGAGGGGTAGGACTATACGATAATGCAGTGCTGCAAGCCCCCCTGACTGGCCTTATCAGTGGCAGCAGCATGATAAGTGACGCCAATACTGAGGTATCTAGTATGATCGGTCTCCTAAATAAACCAAGGCTCATCTGAAAGATCATCAATTTCTGTGTAAGAAAAACCACTGCTGCCTTTTCCTAATAGTGGAGAAGTTGGTTGCTGCAGCGATTGAAGGAGCTCACTACACTGAACCTAGTTCGATAAGACTCCCAGATGATATGTATATTATAAGATACGTCATTCATGGGGGAACACAAAACGGCTATGCTGCAATGCAAAAAACCTGGTGGTCATAGTAAAAAAAAATCCGGCTTCTAGTATGATAAGTCTCCCAAGTTTCGTTTGTTCCTCGACACAGGGGAGGGGTAGGACTATACGATAATGCAGTGCTGCAAGCCCCCCGGACTGGCCTTGTCAGTGGCAGCAGCATGATAAGTGACGCCAATACTGAGGTATCTAGTATGATCGGTCTCCTAAAAAAACCAAGGCTCATCTGAATGAACATCAATTTCTGTGTAAGAAAAACCACTGCTGCCTTATCCTAATAGTGGAGAAGGTGGTTGCTGCAGCGATTGAAGGAGCTCACTACACTGAACCTAGTTCGATAAGACTCCCAGATGATATGTATATTATAAGATACGTCATTCCTGGGGGAACACGAAACGGCTATGCTGCAATGCAAAAAACCTGGTGGTCATAGTAAAAAAAACTTTCAAAAAAAAAATTCCGGCTTCTAGTATGATAAGTCTTTCAAGTTTCGTTTGTTCCTCGATACAGGGGAGGGGTAGGACTATACGATAATGCAGTGCTGTAAGCCCCCTGATTGGCCTTATTACCGGCAACAGCATGATAAGTGACGCCCATACTTAGGTATCTAGTATAACCGGTCTCCTAAAAAAACCAAGGCTCATCTGAAAGATCATCAATTTCTGTGTAAGAAAAACCACTGCTGCCTTTTCCTAATAGTGGAGAACGTGGTTGCTGCGGCGATTGAAGGTAGTGATTTCGGTTATAGAGCTTATTTTGATATAATGGTATATACCGTAAAATGGGATGAGTACGGATGCGAATCCAGAATTTCTTTTTTGAGTAGTTACTTTAATTTTCGGGCACAATTAGACATATTGTTTCTTCTTTTGGCAACACTAAGGTGCCAAATCATTCAATTTGATGCTCAAAAGCGGCGGAGTTTTGTTTGAATTTAACTTCGTTTTTATGTGAAACTTGCCAAAGTAACTAATGAGGCTTATTGAAAACAGAAAAACAAGTTATATTTTCCTTATTCATAATGGTTTTAGCATAGGAAACGATTCAACCCCATTTGAGGATTTTTATGGGGTTAGTAATGTATTGAGGGGTGAGTTGGGACGACAACGGGGACAGTTGGGTTATGTATGGGGGAATTGGTGTTACGAACGGGCGCACCGGGATGATAGAAGGGGGAGTTCTCTAGGTGTTTGCAGTTCAGGGTTGTCAATTTACATGAGTAGTCAAAAGTGTCTTACATTATGATAAAATGGTAAATTTTATTTAAAAAAATGTTGAAGTATCGGAGGAGTTGAAGAAATTGCTAATTAAAGAAACATGTTATATTAAAATGTGCCTTTTATTTATTTCATACAGTAATATTCAACTCGTGAGTTTATAAAGAATATTTGAAAAGCCGGCCATTTAAACTCCCCCGCGACCCTATTCGCACTATAGCCCTTCTTCGGTGCAGGTGTGAATTGAAAAGAGTAGAGATAAACAGTTAGATTAGTCTGAGAAACCATCATATAATAATATTTTTTAAAGTTTTTTTTAATTATTTATTCATTAGGTAGAAACCTGCTAGTTAAAGTACGTTCTGTTTTTTGAGTCAATACCTAATCTTTGTCTAATGTAAAATATTCCCGCACCGAAAACCCGAGGTATGGATATGATTAAAGCTTCGCTATTATATTTTCAGTTGCATGTTATCTATAAATATTTGTTCAAAGTGAAACAAACGCACTGCGTAAGTAATTGTCCATTAACATGTTTTTGATGGGATTCACTTTGCTAATTCCACATAGACCAAAGTAATTTAAAAAAATATATTTAAAAACTGTACCTACCGCAAAAAATAAAGATCTCAACATACAGGAAACATTAAATTGTTTATGTAGGAGCATAAATAAAATGTAATTTCGCTACATAACATTTTCCCATCTCACCCCATTGCTATACATTCTAACCCCAACTACGGGGTGAGCTGGGATTGCCTACTATTATGTGTTTCTCGTCGATACTATGAAATAAAACATCAAATTATTAATCGAGGAACAAACGAAACCTGGGAGACTTATCATACTAGAAACCGGAAATATAATTTTTTTTTGAAAAAAAAATTTTGCTATGGCCACGAGGTTTTTTACATTGCAGCATAGCCGTTTCGTGTTCCCCCAGGAATGACGTATCTTATAATATACATATCATCTGGGAGTCTTATCGTGTAACTGTCTCCCAAACAAACGGACGTAAGTGCCGTGAGTTTCCTATGAAAATACGTCTTTTTTTAATGAACAGCATAGGATAGAGCGAGTGCGTGGTCCGACACGCACATGGCCGGTTTTTTGTAAGTTGTGGACGGCGTAATTGAAAATTTTAATACTTTTGCGAAACGCTCCGACAAGTCCCGCGCGGCACGTCAGGCGAACGGGGTCGCTGTGCTCGAACACAGACAATGTTTATGTTTTATATATTTCCAGAGTAATTATGAAAACATTATACGTTTGTTTGTAAAAGAGTTGTATACCTACGACCTAATTATATAATCAAGTGTATAGCGCGGATGAACCATGCTTGTGTGTTGAAATATACATGCACATTGTCTATGAGTGCGTCAGCGGTAGCGTAGGAGCTACAAGTTAACATTGCTTATCTGTTCGTATGTGTTACAACTAGAACTATGGCTAACCCGCGCTAGTGAGATTAAAAATACTGTAGGTACAGTAAGAAAAGGTATTACATAGTAGGAAGTAGGCAATTACCTAAAAAGTTATATATTACCTACATTAATTCCTTAAAAGTTATTGTAGAGAAGCTTAAAAGTTATCAAATATTTTGTAAGTAAAATGGGAACAAACAAGTGTTTGTCCTCCGCTGGTATACTCCCCGTAAAACACTCTTAATTACCATAGACAGGTATCAACTTACCTGAGGCTGTACTCCGAGCTTCGAAATACGTACTTCGTATCGTGCCGTCTCTTTCACTCATATAGTGAATACACGAGAGTAACAGGGACGGCACGATACAAAGTTCGTATTTCGAAGTTCGGAGTAACCCGTCTGTCGGGGTCCGCTCAGAAGTATAAACACTACTTGTTTTTAAAACTCACACAGCTCAATTTTTTTCTACGTTAAACTCAACTTACGTGCTCAATTTATTAAATATAAGCTCCTTTTGAATGCTCTCGTACAAGCATCAGATTTTAATGAAGCAACGTCGTTCTAAACCTCTTCCCAGTTTGTCATGCTTAGCTTTGCACTTCACCACCACCCTCTTAGTATGGCCGAGCTCATCTAATGGATAATCAATAAAAGTACTCATTCATAAATACCTAACCTTTTATTACAAAATACCATCAAACTGGTGATTCATTCGCAAAATCTCCTTTTTGATCTTATATACTGTCAGGTTTCTGCAAAAAGCCTTGTCCCTCGGGTCGCTCCAGCCACCGTTCACGTCTACGTAATCAAAACTTGTGAATTGATCCTCAAAATCGATATCAACAAAAACCTCTAGATATGTCGGAAACAAGAAACTGCTCATCCGATCTTGCAAATTGTATATTTGATGTACGCCGGTGTGAACGTCACAATCTATAAATGTTCCAAAAACAATGCATTTATCGGATTTATAGGCTCGGGGAAACTTGCTTGACATCACTCTGTACCTGTCCCCGTCTATGCGATTTAAAGATAAGTAGGATAACGACTCGGCCCACGAATAATCGTCAATGTCACAAAATAAATCGAAATGTGACACGATACTGTTCCAAGTAGAGAGGTCGAATGCTAGCACACCCGAATGAAGTCTAGGATCCCAAGTCATCACTTCCACCGTAGTCTGATGCTCATCCGCTGGCGGTACAGCAGCCGCTAATGATATGAATTCACATCCAGGTATCGCACTCGTGATCTTTTTCATAAAAAGAATCATGTAGAGAAAGTCTTCCATGAAAATGTAATCGTTTTCTATAAATGCGACAACGCCATTGTGGTTTCCAATGGTTTTCAAATCTTCAAATACATAGTTTGCTGTCCACCACCAGTAGTGTTTTTTCTCGGCGAGTTCGGGGCTGCGAAACCGACCATGCATGTCAGGTGTCAATACCCCAGTACATTTCAAACGTTCAGCTTCCGTCAAACCGAGGTCATGAGCACAGTCCCCGGGTGTAAAACCGGGAAACTCAGTCGAATACACTTGCAATGAAAATGGATAAAATATTTGCATAACACGACAGAAGTCAATAGCCTTAATCAAATCATTTACAGCTTCATCGTAACGTAAATGGGAAAATATTAAAAGTGTTTCTTGGATTCCTTTGATTTGGGATAGCGACATAATCATAAATTTCAAGTTTATTGTAAATTTCTGCACAAAAACTACGATAATTACAGTGTCTTGTTTAATCGGGCCATAGACTTTTCGATTGAAAATAGTCTGCTTTTCATTACGGTCTTGAATAATACTTTTTATCTCAGAAATGTTTAATCTTGTGGTCGAAAAATTACTCTGAACAAATAGATGCTCCATGTTGCTTGAACGAATAATGTTGGAAATCTCCTCATGCCTAATCGTTTTTAATTTATACACGGCTATCAAAGCCAAGATTATCAACAAAATCAGTCCGTTGCGGATGCACACAAAGCACCTTCGACAATATTTTCGTCCCATTTGTTCCACAATTTTGTTGAGGAACCACAGATTTGTTAAAGCTGATAATCTGTTTTTAGACTTCGACATATATTCATTTAACAAATCAATAAAATCATTCAAAAACGGCCATTTTTAAAAAGCATAAATCTCACATTCATCACGTATAATTGTAATTTAGCTACAAAATTGCACAAACATCGGTAAATATATGTACAAATATAGAAAAGTACTCTGTGATGTACAAAAATCTTCCACATTGAAATTGACGTCGCGTGATAGACTTTTTTACCAGAAACAAAATGTATACCCGAAGAGTATGATAAATATTTTGGCAATGATAAGTATGTATATACTTACCTAAGTAGATAATTTATTTTATGAGTCCACTTGGTTTATGAGCTTTATGTTTAATAGTGTTCTGTAATCGTGTTTGAGTGCAAACAACGATAATCCAAGTAGTTAGACTGGTAGATTTAATTTAAATTCGTTTCTTTTATTATTATTTGTAAAATGGTCAGTCCACGGTAATAATATCCCATGGTATTGAAGAAGGAAGCTTCTAATTAAATTTAGTACAAATATAATCTCACTATCATTACCACATCACTAATATCATTACAAATATGATGCCCTCTATCTCATATAGCCTACCTATTATAATATTAATGCCTGTAAGTCTCCTGAAGGGCTAAGATGATCGCTTATATGTCGGACATATAGCGTTCGTCCCTTACTGTCAAGTATGTAAATGCGAGAGGGACGAATGCTATATCTCCGATATATAAGCGATCATCTTAGTCTCTCTGGGGTCTGTTACACGCACAGTTACACGGTGATTATTATCACGCGATACACTCAAATCATAATCTCCGGTTAGTATTGATGTTTATTGAAGCAAAATCCAATTTTGAATAACACGATAATATTGTCACTCAAGTATTGTGATAATAATCACCATGTAACCGGCCCATAGAATGATAGTCAGTGCATGACCATAAAAGCTATCGTGCTGTTTGTAACAGTATCACTGTTAACGAGTGCCGGATTAACCCTTAAGCACACTTAGCAATTGCTTAGGACACCACATCTTGGGGGGCACCAAAAAATAATTTGCTAGCACATGAACACACGAAAGGGACTGATTCGAATCGTGGTCATAGGCATAACCTCGTTCCCCGCTTGCTTGCTTTAATTACTTATTTATTTACGCAAATATAAAATAGTTCAAAAAATCGGCCAACTGCGCGTCGGACTTCACACATTTAGAATTCCGTACCAACCGCAAAATAAGTTAGATGTTATATTAAAATGAGAGAATTTCAAATACAAAATTTGATGTATATTGTTGGGAAAAATGTGCCTACTAATAAACATTACCACTAAATTTTGAGTTCATAGGTCAGTGGGAAGTTAATAAATTCTTCGTAACATTTTTTTGTAAAAAAGCGGTAATTGGTGGCGTCTACTCATTCCTTTGTTTTCCAATATTTTTTGAAAAGTTTACTTAGTACAAAGTATACTTGCTGTATATGTACCTACACTCGTGGACAAAGAATACGGGTCGGTGAAATACCGTCAACTTTCCGAAAATAGTGCAAACTTGTACAGTTTTTTGTCCTGTCATGATCTTTAATTAATTTTACAAGTAACCTGCAAAACAACACTTAAAAAAAAATTAACGTTTCCAGGTTTAAATCGGACTCCTAAAACCCATAAAAAAAACAATGTTAACGAAGCGAGATATCGCAAAAACCGTCAGTTTTAGAGATTGCTATATTTATGATAGAATCCCGGGAATTGCTAATTCTGTTGGGTATTATACGATGAATAATATATCATGTAAATAAAACTAGTGTAAAATATTTAGAAATACCTATTGCAGTTATTTAATATAGGGACCCGAAATTTTTGACCTCGAGTGTACTCAAAAAACGAGCTCTAACTAAAGAATGATAGCGCACCCGATGCGGTAGGATCTATATAGTATAAGTATATCGTTAAAAAATCGCGGCTCTTTTATCTGTAGGTATGCCTGGACCTCCTAAAAACGTTTAAAAATATTTTTTTACATATTGGCTGTAAAACCTGTGTGACATACGACAGACGGACGCGTGAGCGATAGCAGTAATGCTCCGTTTGGACCCATCGGGTGTGGAACCCTAAAAATAACATCCTACTTCAGTAATGCGAACTGAAAAGGTTAAAAATATAAGATAATTTTGTGCCAGTTTAAATATTATATTCATTTCCATCATTACACACAATTTACTGAATTTTAATATCATCGCCACCTTGAGAATGACAATAATACTGAAATAAATCCAAAAACTGACTCGATAAGAAATTCCATATAATTATCGAACCTATTCATGAAATTCGAATTACATAGGTATGATTATCGAACGTTCACAAAATTTCACGAGAATAGGTTTAGAAATGTGACCTGCAGAGGCTGTAGAGGAGAACAGCCGGAAGGACATACGAAAGCATTTTTGCCCACACTGAAATGGCGACCTTCGTTTCACTTGGTTAATTATATACTCAGTGGCTCTGTGAGCTGTAGATCCCACGAGTGATTATTAATTTCCAAATACTGACCCAAAAAAAAACCGGTCAAGTGCGAGTCCGATTCGCGCTCCGAGAGTTCCGTACACAAATGTGTACCGGTTCCAAACCTATTAATTCAGGAAAATCTCAACTACATGGAGTAGAAATTGAACGCCATAAGTACAACGCCATCTATCGGCGAATTTTGTTACAAATTTAAGCGACTGAATAACTTAGACTTATGGTGGTTTTCAAATATACTTTTTTATTACGTGAACCGATTTAATTGTGATAATCCACATCGAAAGGGACCTTATGGCGGCCGGCACTTACGCCTTTATTGCCGCTGTTCCAATACAATAGTGAATAGATGTAACGTAAGCGCCTGCCGCCATAAGGTCCCTTTCGATGTGGATTATCACAAATTATTATTTTTTATTTGAAAGAAGGTACTTTTAACATAATCGCGTAGGAATTTATATTAGTATAGAAATGTTTTTTGATAAAAAAAAACTAGATACTTAGAGCTATAGTTATATTTTTCCTGTAAAATATACATTGATATCAATGTCATATAATAAATTCATATTTTTTCCTTGGTAAACTTCTGAGATAAGGGAGGAACAGTTTTTTTTACATTTTCCCTCACAAATCGAAAATTACAAAATAAAAAAAAAGTTTTTCAGAATGTGCAACTCAGGTCCTTTCATACGAGTATGACACTCCACTTGGCATATTCACCCACTAAACAGAAAATAATAAAAAATATTTAAAAAATAACGTGTTCTAGCATCTAGGTTACTCTTCTTTATAACTTCCAAATTTCAAATCGATAACATAAGTAGTTCTTGCCAGATTTAGCAATGTGACAGACAGACAGACAAAGTGAAACCATAAAGGTTCCTTTCTTACCATTTTGGTCATCATCATCAAAACTTAAGAGCTTCGCTCGTGTCGGTAGAGTAACCGCCACTCTTCTCTATTCATTGCCAGTTTCTTGACTTACCCATACGACTCGGCAACTTCCTCCCTCACTTGGTTAAAGTAAGTCAGTCTAGGTCTTCCTCTTCCTCTCCTGCCTTCAATTTTGCCCTCTAAGGTGTTTAAGAAGAAGCTGTCGTGCCGTATCAGGTGTCCCATCATCCTGCCTCTTCTATTTCTAATTGTTTCCAGTAAACTTCTTTTCTCTACTACCATACTCAAAACCTCTTCATTCGTTTCCGTCCAGCTGATCCTTTCCATCCTAACCATTTTGGTACGGAACCCTAATAAAAAAGCAAGATGGCATTAAGAATTTCTTATAATGAACGATTAATTTAATTATCAAAATCAAAATAAACAGCGCCTCACTTACACCCCCTGTCTAACTCAGCGCCTATAGCTGGCGCATACGCCGCCCCGTTCGAACGAACGTGTCAGAACCTGTATTTCGCGGCGCGGTGTTCCTTTGATAAAATGAGTACTTAAGTAGTTAACGGATTAACGGAGCTTTGGACAGTTAGCGGAAGTTAATGAGTCCGTTAACAATTTTGCAAACTTAACTTTAACGTCAATCCGATACACGGATGGTTAACTTCGTTAATTAACGATTGACGGATTAACGAGTTAATGCCCAGCTCTGCCTAAACCTAAGGGGCTTAACAATAAAAATGCTACACTTACTTGAAACATTTTTTTTATTTTCACTTTAATATACATACTTTCATCTTCAAAATATTATACATCTAAATATCTAAAGATACATTTATACACTGATCTCGTCACTTATGAAATACTAGCGGCCGCCCGCTACTTCGTCTGCGTAGATTTTAGATGGTAACAAAGATATAAATAACATGAAATCTATTTTTTTCTGTCAGTTGTCTGTCCGCCATCTTGGATGTGTAAATGGATGTCATTTTCGTAATCGGCACCTCGAGGAACCTCGACGATAATACCCATATTGATAATTAAGAAAAATAAATGTCCGCCATCTTTGATTTGAAAATGCATGTAATTTTCGTAATTGGCACCCCGAGGAACCTCGAAGATGACATCCATATCGCGTTTTAAGAAAAGTAAAGATTTACTCCCCGCACAAACTTGGAACCCCCTTTTCATCCCTTTAGGGGAGCAATTTCGAAAAAAGCCAAAATTTGTTTTGATTTGATCCCCATACAAACTTTGAATCCCCTTTTCACCCCTTTAGGGGAGCAATTTAGAAAAACGCTGAAATACGCCACTAATATATTTAAACAGAGAGTCTGTACGTAGTCTAGCCATAAATTCTGTCCCAACTTTTTCGCCATTTTAAATTTAATAATGGAACGTTCGATGTACTTTTGTTTCTTGATTATGCTTAAATAGACATTTGACTGTCAGAAAAAGTATATTTGGCTCCAGGTATCGTTTCCCTGAAGACGGAGTGGGGCATCAAAGAGAATCGTGTCGCAGTGATAGCGTTATACAAGTGTAACAAGCAAGTGAACAACATTTTCAAACTGCTGAAACCTTTGAATATAACAAAGAAATTTATCTATCGTACCATCAAGCGATACAACGACATCGGTTTAGTCGACGACCGGCCCAGGAGCGGTCGACCACGGCAAACAAGGACACCGGCAGCGATTAAAGCGGTAGCTGAGCGAATTCGGAGAAATCCGCTACGCAAGCAGAAAATCATGGCTAGGGAAATGAAAATTCCCCCTAGAACTATGTCCCGTATCATAAAACAAGACCTTAAGCTTGGGGCTTATCGACGGAGCACAGGTCAGCGATTGACAGCGGCCCTACGGAAAATAAGAGCGACGAGAGCTAAAGTGTTATGGTCGCGGCATGCAAAGGGCGGATATCGTAATATTCTGTTTACAGATGAAAAAATCTTTACTGTGGAGCAAAAATTCAACCGCCAAAATGATAAAATATATGCTCACAGTTCCCAAGAAGCTTCTGAAAAAGTTCCAAGGGTAGAAAGAGGCCACCATCCTGCATATGTCATGGTTTGGTGGTGAGTATCCTATGAAGGCGTCACAGAGCTTCATTTTTGTGAACAAGGGGTAAAAATACGTGCTACGAACTATCAAAAAGACATTTTGAAGAGAGTTGTTAAGCCGCTAAATGATACTTTATTTGCCGGTAAGCACTGGATATTTCAACAAGACTCTGCCCCTGCACATAAAGCTAAGACAACGCAACGGTGGTTAGCGACGCATTTACCCGAGTTTATTGCGGCTGAAGATTGGCCCTCAGGAAGCCCGGATCTCAACCCCTTGGACTATGGTCTGTGGAATATTTTGGAGGAGAAAGCCTGCTCTAAACCTCATCGCAATGTTGAGTCTCTGAAGTTAGATTTAGTGCGGGCAGCGGCTTCAATACCCATCGATACCGTCCGTGCCGTCATAGACGAGTGGCCGGACCGTTTAAAGAAGTGTGTTAAAGTAAAAGGTGGACATTTTGAATAAATATTTTATTTTATACAATCTGTATAGTATAATTAATATAAATAACCCTAATTTATTTATAAACTTTCTTTTATTTTCAAAATAAATGTCATTTCATATAGGACAGAATTTATGGCAAGACTACGTATACAAAGTTTCAAATCTCACTTCAAAAAAGATTTGCTCCCCGTACAAACTTGGAACCCCCTTTTCACCCCTTTAGAGGAGCAATTTCAAAAAACCCTGAAATGAGTTTTGTTATATTTAAACAGAGGGTCTATATACGAAGTTTTAAATCTCTCATACTTCAAAAAAGATTTGCTCCTTATACAAACTTGGAACCCCCTTTTCATCCCTTTAGAGGAGCAATTTCAAAAACCGCTGAGATACGTTTTGTTGTATTTAAACAGAGAGTCTATATACGAAGTTTTAAATCTCTCACTTCAAAAAAGATTTGCTCCTTGTACAAACGTGGAACCCCCTTTTCACCCCTTTAGGGGAGCAATTTAGAAAAACGCTGAAATATGTTTTGTTGTATTTAAACATAGAGTCTATTTACGAAGTTTCAAATCTCTAACATCAAAAAAGATTTGCTCCCCGTACAAATTTTGAACCCCAAATCGCTGAATTTAGTTTTGTTATATTTAAACAGTCTATATACAAAATTTCAAGTTCCTAAATCCAATAATATTAAGTTTCCCATACAATTTTTCATCCCTTGTTTTAGGGGATGAATTTTGAAAAATCCTTTCTTATCCCTAGCCTGCATTATAAATGTAACCGACTGTGTAAAAATAAACTCTAGCGTTAATAGTTTCGGCTCGGGTTATTATTTCGAGAGGTTCAATTGTGTTCAGACTCAAATTTTCAGTTATAAAATTAGAAATATATCGTTTATTGTTTTTAAGTTGCTTAGGATATTATCAATGAAACTTGTGGTAAATACATTTTATTCTATTTTATCTTTTTTCCACAATAACTTAAATTTTCTGCACAAAAGTCAGTTACGTGGTCAGGTTCGGATTATCCCTGACTACTTTGTAGTATTGTAAAAAATACAAGGTATAGAAAAACTTGCCGTTTAAAACATGGATTGAATGTTCATAATATGATATACCATGCATGCAAACATAAGAAAATTAGGACATTGATAAGACTATTTTTTTCTACATTTCCCGTTGTTCCAAAATACACCATCATTTTCGTGGCCACGCTTATTAAGTAATATTTTAAACAAAAAAAGAGGCCAAACCTCTTGTAAATCCTTTTTTAACTATAAGCAACTTTGAAAATAAGACTGCCTCAATATGACGTATAATGTTTATCGCAAGCCATAATTATTTATCTATAATTAATGTAATAAAGGTTCAAGTTAGATTTGCGTCAAAGATCGAGCGTCATTTTCGTTACGGTTGCGACTTAGTGAGTATTGGGTAAATAAATATAATGATTTACTGGTGCTGTGTCATTTGCAGTTAAGTTATTCAATATTGATTAAATTAATTATTATTATCGCTGTCATTGCGGAGCCAGTGTAGATAAAACAGGTCTTCACGGCCTTTCCTGTAGCAGGAGTGCTGGTCGTGTCGCGCGGCACGCGTCATTAAATGACATTCTGCGCCGAGCCCTTGCCAGTGCCGGTACTCCGGCGGTCCTAGAGCCAACCGGCCTGGCCCGAGACGACGGCAAGAGGCCAGATGGCATGACTCTGGTCCCCTGGAAGTTGGGACGGCCGCTAGTCTGGGATGCCACTTGTGTGGATACCGCAGCACCGTCCCATCTCCCAGGAACCTCGGTCAGGGCTGGAGCTGCCGCCGATGCGGCTGAACACCTCAAGCGGCGCAAATATGCAGTCATTGACAGTGCCTACATGTTTGAGCCGTTTGGGGTGGAAACACTAGGGCCGTGGGGACCTGGTGCTCACAGCACATATAAGGAGCTGGCGAAACGCCTTGTTGACGCGACGGGTGACCAAAAGGCTGGTGCGTACCTTGCTCAGCGCATCGGTCTTGCTGTGCAGCGTGGCAATGCCGCCAGCCTTCTGGGCACCCTACCGCTGGGCTCTGAATTAGAGCCCATTTTTTATTTGTAAGTAGGTCTTTATTCTTAGTTTAGTATGTTCTTGTTTTTTATATTCAAAATATAACTATAATGAAAAATAAAATATTGATTTCATTTGCTTCAAACCTATAGGATATTTACTGCAGAGCCGCGAAAGTAAGAACTTTTCAATTTCGTGGTCATCATTTTCGTGGTGCTATGGGCCACGAAACTTTGATTTTCCCTACAAGTAGAAAAAATACAGATCACTTTTTATAGAATTTTCTACTTTTTACAGTGTAATCGTTTATGCCGTTATGCCGTCTATTGTAGTTTGTTTTAGAAAAATTTATTATCCTGTTTTTACCTTTTGAAACAGAGATATGGCGAGAACGCGTCATAAAATATCCGAAGACGAAAAGAAAGCAAGGAGAATTATTTTGCCGTGAATGTACGTGTGAAATGTATATATCTAAATATTAAAAAAAAACTTCGTCGTTTAGAGGAACATTTTGTTGTGTTGTTTCGTTGTAACATAATTTCGTTCGGGTCTACCGTAGACCTGCACGAGAATATATATATATAGAAGGTATTGAAAGCTGTTTTTGTTTGTGAGTTGAAGTTATTAATTTTACTTTAATTAAATAATTTCTAGATAGTATTTAAAAGGTTACAAAAATGACAATTTGCAGTCGTCATTTTCGTGGTCAAGTTTTAATTTTTTTTTTTATATAGATATCGATTGTCTATTTCTGTTGATACCTGATTAATTAAATAATGCTTATTCGTTTTCTCATTATGATCGGATTTTCATTCAAATAGTACAAATATAAGATTTTAAAATAAACAAAATGTTCTTTTTCGTGGTCTCGGTGGTAATTTTTGTTACCGTTAAAATTGGATTTTTGCTTTTTTTAACCAAAATAAACTTTATCGATCTCTTATAATATAAAGCATCTTATCGGTACATATCCTTATGTTCAAAATAAAACAGACCACATCAAAATGTGTGTTTTTATTTCTGTAACATTTATCTTACACCTCAAATGATCACCCGGCTGTGCGTTGATGAGTCAATCAGTCAGGACTTCTTCTTTTATATATATTCACATGCCGGCTTTTTTGCCCCACACTGTTTCAAATCAAAAACTCCCGCTATTTGTACTTCAAACTTGCAACCTACAAATTAGTACCAACATAAGAACGCAAACCTACTGCTATCATGTCACAAATTACATATTTTACCTAGAAATTCACTTAAATTCTATACTAAAATAGGATAATCAACTTTAAACATTATAATACCATAAAATACGATCATTTATTATTTACAAATATTAAAAGGTGTTTAAGTGAACTAAATTTCCGGTTGCTAACTCCGTATTTCGCCACCAGGCGGCGCACAACGTCACTTACTCGTGTATCTATAGTTTCCTTCTGTTTTGAAACCCAAGCCTAGTGATTTAGTTCTTGAAAATAATTGTTAAGGTGGTTTAAAAGTGCTCTAATTGTGGGTTAAAATATAGCTACGATGGAAAAGAGAGTCGCCTTGGAATTAAGAGGCAGAAATCCTTCACAGGTAAATACAATCTTTTTTTCAATCTATTGGAATGTTTTGTCGATACGTATTTCGTCTGTACTTGGTGTGTAAGACGAGTAAATTGTAACTTTTCTCTGTATATTAACGTAATTATCGATTTCCATTGTAATTCTTCTATTCATTAATACAAATCCATTTCGTAATATTGGATATATGGCGATATTGTATACAGGAATTAGCCATTACCGATTGTTACGTTTCATGTGCACATATCACACATACTGCTGATATTATTGTGTTTTCGCGATTACTTGCTAAGTATACATTTAGTCAAATTGTATTCGCATCGGATATCTTATTCATTTCACTCATTCTGTTTGCACACAAGCAATAGAAACGGTCATGATGTAAATATCCCATATTGAGGTTAAGTTTGGAAAAAACTTACTAAAGGTAAAAGCTTAACAAATTCATGTCTAAGACCATATTTGTAGAGTACATTATCGCCTTTTACGTTTATTCCTATAGGTATTTGCAATTTAACCAATTATTATCATTGATTACGACCTGTCAATAATTATGTAGATACCTTTATTCCAACATAAAATTCGTTGTAGCACCTTCATAAGTAAAGCATACGGTATTTAGTACTGTCTAGTTACCTATGAACTGGTTTCTTTCGACCCTGTGAACCGTTGTTGTATATAATTAAAGTTTTCTGTGAACTAGTTCACCTGAATTTACTAGTCAGCTCAATTTCGCGCCCTTTCACCTATTACAATTTTATATCCATAATAACTTGTAAATGGCGTACTTTCATGGCACAATATGTTTTTACATAAGTATCGCGTATTGTAATGTGTTCCCAAAATGCATTTCATTAACACTACATCTGCAATTCCATATTGACGCACGCCTTACCAATACAGCGGCCATTTTTATTGCGTCGCGATGATTCGTGTCATCCGCCATTTCAAGACAAAACGATTTCGATTTTACACGCGGTAATAGCACGCCGTTTATGAATTGTTGGAAAAAATAGTTTAAAAACACATCCTTTTAATTTTTGATGCAACATATCATAAGGTATATCACTAGTTTGTTAGATTTTACAAACTACGCAAGTGGCTTTGCGTTGACAACTCGCACCATTTTGACGTTTTGGTTGGCTTGTCTTTGCTACTTTGTAAGCCAGCCACAATACTTGTTATTTATTCTTTTTGCGTACAAACTAGAATTCATGAGATACAACATTACAAAAATGAGATTGTTTTTTAGAGAGATAATGCTTTTTCCCAAAGTTCTATAATTATTGTTGTTATGTTGCACATAAAAGTCAACATAAATTATTTGCCAATGTAACCTTGTTATTAGAATCATTGTAATTTAATGATCAAGTTTTCCCTGCCGATGCAATGTATGATGCTAAGTGACTATTAAAGTCACAATTCCACTCGAAGCTAATAATATGGATTACATACACTATAATTATAACTACTAACATAATTGATGATGATTCCGATTCTTGTGGCCATATCCAGGTCATTACAAGTGTAAGATTAGCCTCTCTAGATGGCGCTGTAATCAATATATTTCTGAATACAAAAGTTATGTTATTTGTTTCAGGTTAAGGAGTTAAACCTCGACAACTGCAGGAGCACCAATGTAGTGGCTCTGACGGATGAATACACAAATCTTGAAATACTTAGTCTCAACAATGTTGGATTAACCACACTCAAAGGATTCCCCACCCTTCCCAAACTGAGGAAATTAGAACTCTCTGATAACAGAATATCAAGTGGACTAAATTTCCTCAGTGGTTGCAAGAAACTGACACATCTCAACTTCTCTGGTAACAAAATCAAAGATTTGGAAACACTGAAACCTTTGGAGGAATTCAAGAATCTAAAGAACCTAGACCTCTTTAACAATGAAGTCACTAACATAGAAGATTACAGGAACAAAGTGTTTGCCTTACACCCAGCTCTGAAATATTTAGATGGGTAAGTTCGGTTCCGTTAGTAAGTTTTTCTCCTTTAATAATAATAAAACTACTCTGCCCATATACTCATAGCTAGACCCCGTTATCTTGTTGCACAGAAATTGTTTTTCAGTGGAACGTGAATGTTTTTTATCAACTTTCTTGATATTGACGTTTAAATAATGCAATTGAATTTTCGCCTTTTAAGTCTATTCTCAATTTTAATGAAAACTTTTTGTATTACCATTACCATCAGCTTTTAAAAAGCAATTGTTATTTAAAATTGAGTGGGGATGGTCAGTGCGTCCTTCATATGTATATGCAGCAGGATTTACAGTTGCCGCCCAATGTGGAACTTGTCATCACGAAAATCCCTATATAACCCATAGTTAAACTGACGATGTACAGTTGTGTAATGTTTATTGTAATTATTGTGGAAAAGCTTTTATTTCTTCGTTTATTATTATATATACTTTTATACGTAAGTAATAAGTAGTACCTAGTGACACCTCTTTGAAATTATCAGTGACATACAGTATCGACATTTAGATAGTTGATAAAAAAAACATTCACACTACCAAAAAACATTTTTTGTTCGACCAGATAACGGGGTCTACCCATAGCACTATACACAGCTGATACCATTGTATTTTCCACGTCATGTATTTTTGTACCAACAATTTGATGTGTAAAGTACTTATAAATAAATGATGTCTATGTCTAGTTTAAACAAAAAACCCACCTTGTGAAGTGGCCAGCAGTAAATGTGTTATTTTATTATCAATCTAAAAGTTATCTTACAATTGCAGGATAGACAAAGAAGACAGAGAGGCAGAAGACAGTGATGCAGAGGAAGAAGATGAAATGAATGGAAATAATGACAGTGAGGAGGATGGTTTGTGAACATTATGCGTAACTGATTTGTGTCACTAACATTTTAATATATTAGTATGAATTGTCTAACATACCTTTACCATTTTAAACTTCATCTACAAATTTACAATATACAACACACCCCAATATCATTTCCATCTTATTCTTACATCATTGTTGTGGTTAATCTAACATAGCTTTCAAAGCTTATTGGGTCTTTCATGACGTTACAAAGCTAGTTCTGCTTAGTTACTTATTGTTTAATTATTCAAATTGATATCTGAATTATGTACTAACTTACAGATGTTGACATAGATTTGGGTCCGCTGGTGATTGATGATGAGCCCTCTGATAGGCCGCCAGAGAGCAGGTCCTCTCTTCCTGTTGTATTGTACACTATTTACGGCCTACTATTTCACATGGGGTTTCTTACCAAAAGTAAGCATCATGTATATGTCGGTGATGCTTCCTGTGTTCCTCAGCTGATAGAAACTGGCCATTCATGTTAATATTATATAAAAAAAACAAACATTTTTTGAAAGTTACTCATGAAATTAGTTTGTAGTCTATTATTATACGTATAAACCAAATCTATTATCGGGAGTGGATTTCCCCCTGATGGTTTTTTAACTTTTTGTCGTCACTGACTGATTTGTATGATGCTGGAATATAAACTTGCTTTCATCTCTCCTGTTGGGAAAGTTCGATTTTCATGTGTATATAGCCGGGTGGAAAATCGCTTTTCAGACCCTAGGGTAGAAAGTAAGTTTTTTTAATAGTTCGATAGGCGTGGCGCCAGCTGCCTGCTGAAGCAGCGCGTGCTTTTATTACTGAATCGTTAGATTATCTTTTACTTCTATTTTACTTTCCTCATAGTCAAAATGAAAAGTAGAGTATTGTTTCAGGGTCTGATGTAGAAGAAGAGGAGGATGATGACGAGGATGATGGAGAGATCTCACTAAGTGCAGTCTACAATGAAAACCTTGGTAAGTAGGACACCAGGGTGGAAGGACCATTAATGGACACAAGTACTAATGATGCACTTTAACTCTTATTTAAAAGAAAACAAGTCGAATATTTTTATGCAACAATTCATTTAAAACCGTATGATCTTTGAATTAAGAATAAAGTGTCCAGTACTGGTGCTTGTCAGCTTAAAGTGTCCAACACAGGGGCCGTCACCCTACCATTATACAGGCGTGGAATTTGAATGTTCATCACTTTTGGACTCTTAACAATAGATAGAAAAGAGCCCTTAAAATGACAATCATTCAAATCCCTTAGCTATGATTCAGCATTATAATAACCAAAGTAACGTAAATTAACTTTACTTTACTTTTCTTTTAATTAAAGAATGAAGCCAATTATTGAGCATACTCTCTCGTTTGACCATAATTCTGCATGGAGCTATCAAAGCGTATTGTCATCAGCTAAAGTAGTGAACTCAATTGTCTTATTTTGCGTAATTGTAAAATGTTTTGGTCGCATTCTGCAAGACTGGTCAATTTCATTCTTAACCCCAACGCATTAACCCAAACCGACCTCACCTATCTGCTACTTTTTAGGGTTCCGTAGCCAAAATGGCAAAAACGGAACCCTTATAGATTCGTCATGTCTGTCCGTCCGTATGTCACAGCCGATTTACTCGGAGACTATAAGCACTACAATTATGAAATTTGGTAGGAAGGTGTCTATGAACGGCTACATAAAAGTGATGTTAAATTACAAAAAAATATTAAATTAGGGGGGGTACTCCATACATGTAACCGGTGGATGAAAAGAAAAATTCAGCGCACATAGTCGTGTGGGGTATCGATGGATAGGCCTTTAAAAATGATTCGGAGGTTTCTAAAAAACGTGTCCATTTAAGTCAACCGTTGTTAGCTGTCAAAGTCATAGAAAGTGTGTTCCCCCCTCTAATTTCCAAACTATAAAGTTTAAAATTCTAAAAAAAAATTGAGGTGGTGTGCATTAGTAAATACTTTCAACGATTTTTAGTTTGACCAATATAGGTTTTACGGTTTTCGAGTTTTCGCTTAAAAAAAGGTCGTAAGTGCCGTGAGTTCCCAATGAAGATACGACTTTTTTTAGATTCAATGTATTGGATAGTGATTTTAAATGGGGACTAGTAGGTGTTGGTATTGGCCGGTTTTTTCTTTAGACATTCAGGGCCTTTGTCATCCATACAAAATGGTTCCTGGAGGTCTTTCTGTCTGTCAAAACGTCTTCTCAAAGTAGGCCTGCTCCTGGTTTAGATATTGAATTGTTTATTTATATTATATTATTATATACATATATTAGACAGGCAGCTGACGGTGACCGATTCATATCTATCGTCTGTTGATGTCTGCGCGGCCGTGTAACGATAGATAGACTGTATAAATTAATATTATTTTGTCTGCCGTGACACGTGTCTGGCACGCTCAATGTCTGTAGATATGAATCGACCTTAAGTCATAGTTCACTCGGCACTGCTTAGAACTTAGTTTATATTTTTGAACTGATTAACACTATCCATACTAATATTATAAATGCGAAAGTGTATCTGTCTGTCTGTTACCTCTTCAAGCGTAAAACCGCTAACTGAAAGAGAACTTAAAAGATTTGATATGCAGATAGTTTGAGTCCCGGGGAAGGACATGGGGTACTTATTATACCATAAATCATCGCGTAAGGAGGTGGAAGTTTGTATGGAAGAGTGATGACTAGGTAAGCGCCTGATATAAAAAACTGCAATTTAATTCTATCGCGATTAACGAGTTCTACGCAGACGGAGTAGCGGGAAAAAGCTAGTTATTTATATATATATTTTATTGCAGAGGAAGAGAGCTCTGACAGCTCCGTGTACGAGAGTCCTGATGACGAAGAAGAAGAAGACGACGAGGATGACGAAAATGACGCTGATCACAAGACGAAACTTGGTGTGTATGCAAAACATTTATTACAACAGTTTTGTCTCACGAGCGCGGCTTAGCCATAGTTGTAGTTGTGACACATACGAACACAAAGAAAATGTGAACTCATAGCTCCTACGCTTATGCACACAGACAATGTGCATGTATAACTCAACACACAACCATGGCTCACCCGCACTCGTGAGATAAAAATACCTGTCCTGGTGTCAATCAATCTTGCAAGTCTAATTTGACCTGGAGTCCAATTGAGTTGGAATTTTTGTATTGAAGTAGGCAACAGTGTAATATTATGGTACCAGAATACAAAGAGATGTAATCCACTTTATTACTTTAATCGTAAGGTCCAAATATGGATAAATCTCATTGAATTTGACTGTACCATTGAGCGGGTCTGATGATACAAGACGGAAGGCGGTCATAGCTACTCCTTAAACACGGCAAAACCATAGTGTTACAGGCTTCTTTTGTACAGTTTTACAGAAAAAGGTAATGTTTGTCAGAAAATGGTTTTTTATTAAATTTATTCATTTTCGGATGGTGATAAGACAAGTTTCCTTGTTGCTCAAGATGCAATCTCGACTGAAAACGAACATGTGTAGCGACAGTAGGGCACGCTTGCAGCGCCACAGAAATGGAAGATTATTAGTCCATACAATGCCCAAGCAACTTAGCAAATAGTCTATTATTGATATTGGCAAATCAGTTAATTTTCGAAATCCAGTACACACGTTGCGCACACGCACCTGAAACTTCCACGCGTCAAAAATCAATTATTTTGGATGTACGTGGGACTTGAACATTTTAAATGGCGGCAAAGATGTTAAAGCTGTTTATTTATTACTGTACAGATGGCGAGGACGCAGACGGCGAGCCCGAGGAGAGCACTCGGGGTAAAAAGCGGAAACACGATGATGATGACGAGAATTGAGTGTTGCCTTGCGGAGTTATCATACTAGTTCGTAAGTGTACAGCGCTCCGATGCATCGGACAATAAACTTGATCACAACCAGCAGAGGTATGCATCCCCATAGACTAGTTGTCATTTGTGAGATTCGACCGGCACCCATGGATGAGGCTAGCTCACTCGCTTCTACTCTAGTGTTAAAGCGCCTCGGCGGCACCAAAATATTTTCTATAATTATGATGTTGATGTCTTTTGCGTGGAATCTGTAGTTTGTTGTCCGACAAGTTAATGTTTCAATAAAATTGTTTATGTAGTAATATTTTTTTATTCTATTGACATACTTAAGTTTAGACTAATCATTGAAATGAAAGTGCAAGAAATTAGCATTAAACTAAAATAGCTCTCAAACGTTTTGGTATTAATTATATTAAAATTAGATTTAAGGTAAAGGAACAAGACGGTAAATTATTAGTGCCCTTGGAATCCGGTATAAAGTTAAATGTAATAATGAGAGGTTTGCGACTTCATTCCATGTTTTTGCAACAAGATCATAGACCAAAGTTGTTATTGGAATCGAGCCGCAAGCTAGATTTTGAGAGTTATGGCAGCCTATGAAACTTGCAGCAGGTGTCCACAGAAAAGTGTGCAAATTTGCAGGAAAATGGATAAACTATTTACCACGAAACTACTCTCTCCATATATATCGCCTATAATTTGACGTGCATGTTTATTCATACGAATTGGACTAGTACATTTTTTCTTCCATCGACTTGACGACGAGACGCCACGTCTAAATTTTTACGCCGAAGTACTTTCTTCTGGAGTATATTGTAATTTAATATTAAGTTTTGTTACTTTGTATATGTGGATCTTTTTTAATGTCCAGGCCGAGTTTTATAAAGATCCGTTACACCAAATGTCAGATCAAATTTCAGTACTGAGTACATTTTTTGACATAACAAACCGACATCAGGTCGTAACGGATTTTTATAAAACCGAGCCTTAGTAATCTCACTAATGATAACTGAAGCGTTTATCAGTATGTCTAACATGAATTCCAATGGGCGTAGTAAATTAATCCAATAAGTCTTTGACATCCAATGAGTTCAGAGAGTATTTTTCTACAATCATTTTTAAGTCTTAAATAAAAAGAGCAATTAATGCACTTTAGAATATCAATGATAATATGAAATGTTTGGTTGACGCAACGTGGTAAACGTGCCAGATATGTTGAAGAGAATTTTAGTTAATAATTTTATTGTATTATGTAAGTCATTAAGTTTAAGTAATTTACAACTTGGCCTGTTGATATATATTGTATAATCCTATTAAGATTTTTATTTCTGGGATTGTAAAATAAAAACTTAACTTTAATTAGACGAGTTTTCTTGTGGTCCTATTAGGCTCTACGCGCTACGGGAACAACAAACAATACACATGCTGTTAATATCAGTTTAATAAATAAGTGGAAAAACAATAACATGCTGATTTTGAATGGGAACAGTATTTGGGAGATGCTTGTGTCCAATTCATTGTCCTATTGTGCGGTATTGCTACCTCATTATCGTCCGTCATAAAAGATCTTACTCCGTGAATAAAGACTGCATGTGCGCAAACTAAACTTTTGGCAAAGGCCCTAGAATTGATAATCCGGTAAAATGTTAATGCACATTTAGGGTCGGTTGTACCAACATACGATCACAGGCCGGTCATCGTCAAACATGGCGCCGGCAGCTGTCATCCCATAGAAACTTGTCAAACTTTCCATACAATCAAATTTTTAACGAACACCGCTTACGATTACAGACGGTTTGGTGCAACCCAGCCTTAGTCTTTAATTACAAAGTATGATTATCTTTAATGACTGACGAATGAGGTAGCAATACCGCACAGTAAGACAACGAATTGGACACAATCATTTCCCAAATACAACAAAAATTGTCTCGTCAGTTATTCTGTTCCAAGAACTGCTGAAGTAACGTGTCATCGATGGGTATAAACAGGTTCTCGCTACCGTCATATGTGCGCTTCATCTTTACAAGTTTGTGGTCCAGGAACTCCGTAAGTTGCGCTCTGAGTGCGATGTCCGAGCTCACCAAAAATTGTTCGCGCGACTTCGAATACAAGTCCTTGAATGGCAAACCTGCAAAAATTTTACTTAGGCGCTTATAATTATTAAAAATGACACGACTAAAATAGTGCTTTATTGAAGCCGCACTCACCACCGGGGTGATAACCCTTTTCCAGGCATATGCTTATCGACCACATACGTGTCAATAGTTTCAATATTAGTTCTGGGGTTTGAGGTTATAATTAGATAGCATTTTCTTACAAAGTGACTTATTGAAATTAATCACCGAAACGTTACTATTTTTAATATATGCTTTGTTTTTTGTAAAGCTTTCTAGATTGGTGCCGCCTGGAAAAGTGTCAACCTTTAAAATAAAAATAAATAAATAAATAAAATAAATATTAGAGGACAATCTTACACAAATCGAACTAGCCCCACAGTAAGCTCAAGAAGGCTTGTGTTATGGGTACTAGACGACGATATATTTCATCATCATCATCATCATTTCAGCCGAAAGACGTCCACTGCTGAACATAGGCCTCCCCCAAGGCTCGCCATTTAGACCGGTCCTGTGCCGTTTGTTTCCACCGGATTCCCGCGACCTTCACCAGGTCATCACTCCACCTTGTCGGAGGCCTACCGACAGCTCGTCTTCCGGTGCGTGGACGCCACTCAAGCAGTTTCTGGCCCCATCGACCGTCAGTCCTGCGAGCAATGTGCCCTGCCCACTGCCACTTTAGTCTCGCGATTTTGAAGGCTATGTCGGTGACCCCAGTTCTGCTACGGATAGCTTCATTCCTAATTCTATCACGCAGAGAAACCCCGAGCATAGCTCTTTCCATTGCTCTTTGGGTGACCTTGAGCTTTCTTATGAGGCCCATCGTTAGCGCCCACGTCTCGGATCCATATGTCATCACTGGCAACACACACTGGTCAAAGACTTTTGACTTGAGGCACTGCGGTAAACTGGACGAGAATACACTGCGAAGCTTCCCGAACGCTGCCCAGCCGAGTCGGATTCGACGAGTGATCTCTTTCTCGAAGTTGGACCTACCTAACTGGACTGTTTGTCCCAGGTATACGTACTCGTCAACAACTTCGAGCGCCGAGCCGCCGATTATTACGGGAGTTGGTACGACATGGGCATTAGACATGACCTTCGTCTTGTCCATGTTCATTTTCAGACCAACTCGATCGGAAACTCTGCTGAGATCAACGAGCATTGTACTGAGGTCCTCCATGGTCTCAGCCATGACTACAATGTCGTCAGCAAATCGAAGGTGAGTGATGTACTCGCCATTTATGTTGATGCCTCGTCCTTCCCAGTCCAGAAATTTGAAAGCATCCTCCAGTGCAGCGGTGAAGAGCTTCGGAGAGATCACATCTCCTTGTCTGACTCCCCGCTGCAGTGGAACAGGCTTTGTTTCCTGGTCCTGTAGTCGGACGGACATGGTGGCGTTTTCGTACGATATATTTAATAGATATAAATACTTAAATACATAGAAAACATCCAAGACTCAGAAACAAATATTCATGCTCATCACACAAATATTTGCCCTGACCGGGATTCGAACCCAGGACCGTCAGCTTCACAGGCAGGTGCACTACCCACTAGGCTAAACCGGTCGGTTAATAATAATAATAATCTTTTATTTCAGACCATGAGATCCATAATTTTGTTAGTTAAAGAAGAAAGAAATTGAACCCCGTAGAAATGCATGGAGGGTTGATATCACACTGCACGCAGGGACTGATATATCCGTCGCCGTTGGGGTTGAACCTACAGTTGCGGATATATCCGTCGTTGACGCCGAAAAGGTTAATTCAACCGAACACGTATAACACCGACGGAGTGACTCAACTTGATTGTGTAAACTCGCTACTAGGTGACACTGTTAACGCGCAAACGAGCCTACCCTAAACTCAAGAGAGGCTGGAGCTGGCAATAGATACATGCAAAGATGTGTGAAAGAGATGTAAGCTTATACAATAACACACGTATTTCCTGGCCCTCATCGCATATAAGGCCATAACATTTGTCACCGACACCGAAACGTTATCGATGAATGGCATTGCTGTCACCACATATAATATGATACGATGAGATGAACGGATGTATCAGTCTTCTGACATATCTCAATACAGTCAGGTCCCTTTTGGTCATTCACTAATGATCCTATTGGGTCCTCTTTCTACGCCTAAACTAGACAACAGCAAGTGCTATGTGGGATTCGGTGTTCTAACTGTATAACATCGGTTTTATCCATTAGAAAATGTGTATGTAAATACTTTTCGACACCAACGACGGATGTGCGGCGTGCAGTGCGATATCAACCCCTGTGAATTTCTATAGGGTTCAATTCCGCGTTTAACATTCCCATATGGCGTGGGAGCACTGTAAGTGATAGCTTTTTTTTCCACGTGGTGTTGAAAAGGTCAATTGGATGGTGTTATGTAATAATGTGTCAACCTAATAGGAAAAACTATAGTAGGTTGACATATTCAATAATGGTTGGAGGCTGTTATGCAGCCTCCAATTATTCTGTGCTTTAGCGTGAGAATGACAAATTATTTCACAAATATTTTGGGGGCTTGCTGGAGCTGACCATCTTGAAGAAAACTTCTAAATAAAGATAAAAAAATCTTTTGGGATATACCTTGATAATGTGGCTGTTTATGATTATCCAGCTGGTACTGTATAATGATATTGAAGATTCCCTTAGCGTTTGTGGTGAGGGACTGGTGCACGCTCTTCAGCGAGGATAGCTGGAGCGCTCCGCTGCGATGCGTCATCAATGAGTTCTCGTAAGACGTCTCTTCAGCATACGGCAGGAAGGTAGTCACGTCCCACCAGGTGAAACGGAATTTGCTAAGCTTAGAGTGATCCCATACTGAAAGAAATAAAATAACATGAACACCTTACGATGATTTACTAGCTTATTTTTTTCAAACTTGTCAGGGCTAGCGTATAACCTGTTGTATTTTTTTGTAATTTTTATAATAACTGTGCTGATACCACAACCACATACATGTTGCGACTTTTTATTGAAACATCAAAAACTCCGTTGGAATGAGTTCATATGAAAACTGCAACAAATCGACATCAAGGCTATGATCAAATCATGGTACTTATGGTATAATCCGTTTTTAATCTGTGTTCAAATTATTTAAAATTAAAATAGTAATAATATAGTCACTGAACGGATCCCACAGGATGGCTACCGAGGCAGAGGCAGACCGAAAAGGAGATGGCAGGCTTGAGACATTTTGTACGGATTGGCGGGAGCTAGACGAGTGGCGAAAAAGAGGGGAGGGCACTATATAGGCTATTTAAAAAAAAGCTATAATTTATTATTATAAGCGTTATAATTTCATACTATATTCGTGAGTTTTGTTTATCAACATCATTATATTAATATTTGTTGTCAACATCACATGAGTTCCATTTCCACAAGCAAGTCTTATCTGTCAATACTACGAATCCTCAGATCACAAAAGGGTAGCGCGCTTGTGTTTATTCTGGCCATTGGCTGCGGTGTCTGCCAACCACAGGCAGAGCGTGTGATTTTTTGCCATCATTTTTGCCCATCATAGAATTTAAAAAAATGTATTCCCTCACATCGCGACGCTTTGTGTACAGTCTGCCAAGAAAGTGGTCTACTACCTGAACCTTAATAAACAATAATAAGAGTCGAAAAGTGGTAGTTGGTAGACCACTTTCTTGGCCGACGAAGAATACTTACATAATGGTGCATTAATATGATCAATAGTGGCTATCATATGAATATTCTTGATCTGGGCTAAACTCGCCAAAGTAGTTTGCGCTTTTACATTACGCAGCATCATCCCATCGATGTTATGTATTATAAGAAATAGCTCCATATCCTCATCTGACAGCCAATTGTCAATAATTTTGACTACATCACCCACGCTTGAGGGAACGTGGCTACACTTCAGAAGATCCATTACAATACTTTCTAAGATGTTTTTTATGGTAAGACTTGGGAAGAATCCATTGATAACAATGCATGGGTATTCAGAGAGCTTCTGTTTTTGAAACTGGTGCAGTACTGACCGCTTGGATCCAACACCATAGAGCACAATATTAAAGTCTTCACTCAAGATGTACATCCATTTATCAAACTGTTGCTCATATGATTGATTAAGCTCTATTACTCTGGTTTTATGCTCTTCAGAAATGTAGTCTATGTCTTGATCCATATTATCATCTAAATTTAAATTCTTCAATCTTGCTAGTGTGTGGTCTGATGTTGCTATCTGAAATAATTAAAATATGTAAACTTGCATTATTAGCCGGCCTTTACTGCATGACTTAAAAAAGTATTTGTTTGAATTTGAATCTTGACCCCTGTCAGTAAGGTCGTAAGTTATATCTGCCGTATATGGTTTCATGTGCAATAACTGTTTAATAATAATTGAAATCACTGTCCCGATCAAGTTCCCGATACTTGTTTCCGTTTCAACGAACAGTAATCAGACATAACGCAAATAGTCCCAAGGTTCCTCTCTCTCTATTGCTCTCACCACCGGTAGTTTCGGTAGGTAGGCCCCCTCTCGCTATCGGTGGCACCTTAGCTGGTATTTGTATTTTGTATTATTTTTATATTTTACTTTTTGTAGTGAATGAAATCATAATGTAGGTATGCGAAACAGGTATACACCTTCATTCATTACGATAAATTCAATAATACTTAATTTCTATGATTTTATTTTTAATTTAAATGTTACGGTTTCACTTTATATAAGCAAAACTTCATTTTTAAAGAAGCATTAAATAGAAACAAAGCCGTTTTGACATGATCCTCCTATTTAAATACTCGTTCAAGGAAATCACATCAAAAGCAGTTTAGTATTATACTAGCGACCCGCCCCGGCTTCGCACGGGTGCAATGCTGATGCATATAAACGTTCCCCTTGAGTCACTCTATCTATTAAAAAAACCGCATCAAAATCCGTTGCGTAGTTTTAAAGATTTAAGCATACATAGGGATATAGGGACATAGGGACAGAGAAAGCGACTTTGTTTTATACTATGTAGTGAAGAACTGCCTCGCCGAGCTTGCCTCGCGCGGTAATTGGTCATTCGATGTGTAGGTACCCAGTTTGTGATTGTCACTAACTCTAGTTATTTTTAACGCATTAACTGCCCAACCTTCCTCGAGAGACTTATTATAAACTTTAATATGTATACATTATACAAGGCAAGGCAGGAGTAGACATGGGGAAAAGCGTTACTTTTTGATCAACGTTAATGTTATTCAAGTTCCAAAAAAACACTGAAAAATCACCGTGATTTTGTCATACCGGTATTTTCGTATCGAGGGACATTTGCGTTTGACCGTTCCCGGCGCTGTTACTGATATTTCTGTAACATTAGTAACTGATGTTACTCTGTGACTAGTCGTACTGCTACGTCTACTCCTACGACATCTGTTACACGCTCATTCTGGCGTCAGTTCAGTCCATCAGTCTGGTCACGACTGAATGATCGTGTAACCCGCGGACTGACGGACTGATGGTGAAAATTAAATATTTTAAATAATATTCGTCAGTCCGTAGTGAATGATAGAATACTGTGCTCCTGTCACTGATCATGTAACCTGTTTCATGTCATTCTCGCGTCTGTCTGACTACTCAAACAGACCGCGCCAAAATCACAGGTTTTTTTTTATTTAGTTTTATGGTCACGTCTTTCTTTTTGCTAAGATACTAGCCAAAATGGAGCAAGACAGAGACATGGCTGAGGCTGAGGCCCTGATGCCCGAACTAACTCTTCCCTCGCCCCTGCCACCATCACAAGTTGGAATTGAAAAACATATATATTACAACATTAGAATCACTGCCTGTGTTGTGGGACAAAACCCACACACTTTACACTAATAAATACAAGAGATATGAAGCACTAGAGAAACTTCGCAAGATACTATTGAAGGCGAAACCTCAGGCCTCAGGTTTTACGCTCAAACTATTGACGAGAACTAAAGAAAACGATTTCGTCGTCGTCGCGTCGTTATGAATTAATATTCAAACTAACTTAAATCTAAAACTGGCCCTTGAGGCATTACACCGAGGATCCTGGCAGCATTTCCTCACTGTATTGCAATGCTGATATGTTGAATTAATGATTTTAAACCTCTACATATATCCTACGTATGCCTTTTTTCCTTACAACATCATTTTACAAAAATTATTAAATTATTTCACTTCAGCGTCCAAATGGCAACTGACGTACTTTTTTATCAGTCTGCTGTCAATCTGGACTGATCATGTAACCGTGTTTGTGGTACATCATTCTGGCATCAGTCAAGAATGGCGAAAATCGCAAGTAAAGACACCACGAGCCTTTTTATACCAGTTATACACCGTTGCATACAATACTTTTTCTACGACTCATTTCAAATAAAAAGTAAGTATTTTTCAGACTTTTCATGCGCCATATTTCCCCTTAGTAATTGTGCAACTTACCTACGCAATTTCTCCAGTAATACTATATAACTTCTTCATGGATTTTTAAAACAATCAACGTACCTACACATTTTCTTCATGAACACAAAAATCGTTTTATTTAAGTAATCTAATCATTTATCAGGTTGTATGTTTTCGTTTTAAATTAAGAATTTGGTGTCTCCAGCTTTTATTTTCCATTAAAGTAGGGTAAGGAGTGTGTTTTTGGGTAATAGACGATAGATTTTTTACAGAATAAATAAAGTATGTATTTATGTTACAGTTCATGATTGCGTAAGTCGCGAAAAAAAGTACAGGAGTAGAAAAATAAAATAAATTAAATGTCTTTATTTCAGTCAGACCTACTCCATCCATAGATGTTAATTATTCAATTATTTTATGGCACACTTGTCTCTCACGCATAATACTTTTGTTTAGCGCACTGTCAGTGACAATTCACAGTTAACTTACCCTTTCGTAAAATATTAATCGCAATATTTCTTTGAAGTAATTAATTAATTACTCCATCGAAATAATGTTATAATTAACGAAACGAAAACGCCCACTGAACCCGACCGGCCCCGATTTATGCCGAGCCGAGTCACAGTCACAGTTCACTTCAGTTACAGCGGTCACGGGCGGTGCGCGACGCGATACGATTCCTTTAGTTCAGTGAAATTAGCTGAAAATTTGGCAAAATTAATGGAGAACTTTTATCTATCAGGATATGTAGGTTATAGGACAAAGTTCAATTTTATCTACTCTCCCCCCCCCCCCTCCGGGGCGAGCGTCACCCCCCCCCCCACCCGTGAAAGTGTCCCGGAGCGCGGTATTTTCCATTTTAAAAGAAAACCGTACACGATACATAAAAAGTGTACAGCAACGAAATAATCCTTGATAAATTAGCTATAAACCTCTACTACATACAAAAGCGATATCACTCATAGTTTCAGCGCAATCTGCCACCAAATACGAACGTTTTCAAAAAATTATCGATATTTTTTACTGTAAGTTTAGTTTTCTCAAAAACTTCACACATTACCGCCAAAATATGTATGACTAAAGTAAAGAATAGAATATTCTCTTTATAAAAAGGTATAATTCATTTCTAAGCCGTTATTTACCGTTGCTGTGCTATTTTTTAAATTTAATTCATTCGGCCATACAGCGAAATATAAATATTCATAGTAGTTCAACGGTGGTACTAAAATACCATATTCTTCTTATATGTTTTCCTGTAATCTGTAGATATAGGACTATTTTCTGTATTTTTTATATATTTTTATGGCCAGTACTTTAGGAGATAAGAGGGGGGCGGAGAAATGGTCAATTTTCGCCTATTTTCTTAAATAACTTCAAAAATGTTTATTTTAAAAATATGAAAAAAATATATTTGATATCCTTATAATGAACCCTTTCATTTGATATGTCACACAATATAGTTCGCAATATATATATTTTTTGTATATTATGTACACCCCACAAGTACCTCCCATGTTTAAAAATTTATTTATTTACGTAACACATCCGTATTTGGGACACCGATTTACATATGTGTGCCAAATTTCAACTCAATCAGTCCAGTAGTTTTGGAGAAAATTGACTGTGATAAACGGACTCGACTAATTCGACTGTGTATATCCGTCTGATTGAGTTGAAATTTGGCACACATATGTAAATCGGTGTCCCAAATACGGATGTGTTACGTAAATAAATAAATTTTTAAAGATGGGAGGTACTTATGGGGTGTACATAATATACAAAAAAAATATATATTGCGAACTATATTGTGTGACATATCAAATGAAAGGGTTCATTATAAGGATATCAAATATATTTTTTTCATATTTTTAAAATAAACATTTTTGAAGTTATTTAAGAAAATAGGCGAAAATTGACCATTTCTCCGCCCCCCTCTTATCTCCTAAAGTACTGGCCATAAAAATATATAAAAAATACAGAAAATAGTCCTATATCTACAGATTACAGGAAAACATATAAGAAGAATATGGTATTTTAGTACCACCGTTGAACTACTATGAATATTTATATTTCGCTGTATGGCCGAATGAATTAAATTTAAAAAATAGCACAGCAACGGTAAATGAAAGTGCTTAGAAATGAATTATACCTTTTTATAAAGAGAATATTCTATTCTTTACTTTAGTCATACATATTTTGGCGGTAATGTGTGAAGTTTTTGAGAAAACTAAAGTTACAGCAAAAAATATCGATAATTTTTTGAAAACGTTCGTATTTGGTGGCAGATTGCGCTGAAACTATGAGTGATATCGCTTTTGTATGTAGTAGAGGTTTATAGCTAATTTATCAAGGATTATTTCGTTCCTGTACACTTTTTATGTATCGTGTACGGTTTTCTTTTAAAATGGAAAATACCGCGCTCCGGGACACTTTCACGGGTGGGGGGGGGGGGTGACGCTCGCCCCGGAGGGGGGGGGAGAGTAGATAAAATTGAACTTTGACCTATAACCTACATATCCTGATAGATAAAAGTTCTCCATTAATTTTGCCAAATTTTCCATACATTTGAATCTAATTTTCTTGAGCTACTTAGGCACCGACCGGTTCCAATGTTCCAGTGATATCGTAACGCTAAGTAACAATGTTGTTACTTAGTGACAAGTCACACTGTTATTCTTTAACGGCTGATCACCGTGATTTTTTCATCGTGAAGTTATTTATCACCCACCTTCCAGGCAGGAGGTATGAGATAAAATGTGACATTCTATATCATAGGGGACCTAATAGCAGGTATGGAGTTACGCACGGATCTATAATTTACAATGCATAGGTTACCAAAAACAAAAAAAAACATGTCCCTAAGTGCCCTACTTTTATTAAAAATATCATTAAAGTTAGGTAACCTAAAACGCACTTTCGAGCAATAACTAAAAGAAGTTTAAAACTAATTTAAAGTATGTTCCCGACGGAAGTTACATACGACGGAGGTTTTCTTCTATATAAAAACAATCAAAGACATTTCAATTTCACCGCCACGTTAAAAAAAAGGCCTTTGAACAGAGCAAGGCGCTGATAGTAAAAAATTAAGAAAAATTATAATCTGTAAATTATCATTTGATATTTTGTGATTTTTAGCATAGTATATGCTAGGAAATGTTTTTAGTTACACCTTAGATTGAAAATAAAAGCAAAAAAAAATACGCAATAAACATTTTTTAATTAATAACGAAATCGAGATTTTTTCCCTCGTCACGAATAAATTTTACAATTTCCGTCTAATGTACTATACTGACCTGTAAAATAAGTCTATACAATCATTACAAAGGTTTTATTTTTTTTTCTATGACAATTAGTTTCTGTTTTATGACCGATTAAAGTTACATGAAATTCAAGGTTTACTTCCATACATTTGAAAAAAGGGCTCTTATGGACTAAAACAACCAAAAACTCCAGTAAATGATATTTACATTATCTATATAGCAATCTTATATCAGAACTTAAAATTGAATTAAACTTGTCATAACAAGTTCTTTGAATAATGCTGATTTTTATGTTATAAATAAATTTAGCATAGTGGAATAAAGCATATGATTATTTTTTAACTAAAACCGGCTAAGTGCGTGTCGGTTCACGCACAGTGATGGGTTCCGTACCGACACCTATTATCCACATTTAAAACTATGAAATACATGGAAATAAAAAGGGCGTATCTTCATAAGGAACTCAAGGCACTTACGTCCTTTTGTTTGGGCAGGACAGTTTTTCAGCGACAACTCAAAAACCGTTAGACCAATTTTGTTCAAACCAAAAATCGTTGAAAGTATTTATTAATGGTCACTACCTCAATTTTTTTCAGAATTTTAAACTTATTAGTTTTGAAACTAGAGCGGTTGTGACTCACTTGTTACGACTTTGACAGCTAATAATATATCTCACCAACAGTTGACTTAAATGGAAAAGTATTTTAAAAACCTTAATATCATTTTTAAAAGCCTATCCAACGATAACCCACACGCCTATGTGTATTGAATATTTTTTTTCACCTGCCGGTTACAGGTATGGAGTGCCCGCCCTAATTTAATAGTTTTTCTATTATATAGCGGTTCATAAAATACACCTTCCTACCAAATTTCAAAATTATAGTACTTATAGTCTCTGAGTAAATCGGCTGTGGCATACGGACGGACGGACAAAGCAAGGCACGGCACCGCTTTTTCGCACCGCCACGCAAAAATTTACGTAATTTACTTTTACTACTAATAATAAAAAGTATTAGCCTCTCTTTGTACCTAACTCGTAAAAGTAAAAGTTGACACTAGAATTGAGTAAGTGTAGTTAATATTATTGCCTACTTATATTTGTAAGGTGTACCACCTGTCCCAGTAACCAGAAATTGCAAATAAATAATACTAATAAATGGTTAAAAGTAATTAGAATAAGTTATTAAACTATTTTATATCATTATTATCTGCGCTCTGCCATAAGGGCCCTGTTTTACTAAACTTTACGACCATTTTTAATACATGAATACTTAACATATATCAGTAAAACCAAGCTACAAATATACGTCTAGTCCTATACTTCATCAATATACAAAAAAATATATATATTTTTGAAGTATTTTACTAAAACACTGATATTGACGAAACTAGAATGTGTCATAAGGTCCCTTTTGATATGAACCGTCACAAATATATATCCCCTTGTTTTACACTAAAAGGTTTCGTAGAATCTATTGTTTTGCAGAATTTTCATTTCATAGAATCTTTTTTTTTAGAAACCATTTTCTTTTTGGGTACAGCTAAAATGCCATCGTGTAGTACCCAATTAGATCTACCAGAAAAGTAGATTGCGGAGTGGTGGTGTACTGCAACGCTTTTGAAAAAAATTGCTTTCTATGAAATGAATATTCTGCGAAACAATACATTCTATGATACATTTGTCTGCAAAACAAAGTACAACCGAAAAAAATAAATGGGAAAACAGCCTCCTTTGCAAGAACTTACCTTTTTGCTAGAATTCATCATGAAGTAATTGTCTGGAGTGACAATATACTCTGAATCTTTTGGCCTCGCCTTGCCCCTGCCTCTTCCTTGAACTTTACTGGCTAGCTTGTTTTCTACAGGAGTTTCTTTTTCCTCTTCTTCTTCAGAAGCACTTGACGATGTTGCAGATGAAGCCTGAAAATTAACATTTAAATTCCTTAGAAAGTAACTTTCATTTGTAGAGTAAAACCAATCTTAAACTGAATGCGCTTCCAGCATGTGGGAAAAAATCTCAGTGTTTATCACTCAAACCCCCAAGTAAATCCATCATGGCACTATGAACTGTAATGAACAATATGAGTACAATACCCATGCCCCAAATACAGCTAGTGCATGGATACTATGAATATGGTGACTGTGTTTAAGTATATTATATACCTAAAATATTTTTTTGTAATGTGCAATAAAAATTATATTAAGTTATGTTTCATTGAATTGCTAGTAGCGAATGCAAACGGGTTTTAACCGTAACCGAAGAAATCGGTTATAATCAGTTATTTCGTCAAAATGTCACAACCGGTTATTGGAAATTTTTATAAACCGGTTTCGGTTACGTTCGGTTATACTATTCCTAATTGAAACTACTAAAAAGGAATTAAATTTCCTGTAATATTTACTGTGATTTTTATGAATATGTGAAGTTTTAGTGTAAAATTAATGGATGATTAAAAAGAAGGCAATAGTACGCTTATGTTCGTTAGTTGTCGTTTGATTCTAAAGGTGCCTATGTGTCAAACTTTAATGTATTTTATGTTATGTATGAACAAGGGGGTGTACTTGGACTGTCGACTGCCACATGGAGTGGTCTCATTGTATTTCATACTGTTTAAATTTCATTTTCCATGTTCTTAACATTAAATAACCGTAACCGATTATAAACGTTTTTTCCTCATAAACGAAACCATAACCGGTTATGAAATATGAACAGTTATTGCATCCCCTAATTGCTGGCATGTAGATTATTGTGTTGCATTATCTGGAAATATGTGATGGTTTTGGCCGGCTGGAGCTGTCATTGACAGTACTAACATAATTATCAAGTGTATTGACGACCGCTTTAGCCTAGTTGGTAGTGACACTGCCTACGAAGCTGGAGGTCCCGGGTTCGAATCCCGGTCAGGGCATTTATTTGTGTGACGAACACGAATATTTGTTCCTGAGTCTTGGATGTTTTCTATGTATTTAAGTATATATTTATCTATGTAAGTATGTATATCGTCGCCTAGTACCCATAGCACAAGCTTTGCTTAGTTTGGGACTAGGTCGATTTGTGTAAGATTGTCCACAAATATTTTATTTATTTATATTTTATTTAAGACAGTGTTTGAGTGTCAATAAAAGTACATCCGACCGACCCCGGGCATCCTTCAGGATGCAACTGTACTGGGATAACGTTAGGAGGCTGATGAAGTGTCTGTGTCAGTAAAAATTTGTTGCTACTTGTACACCCTAGTAGGGTCCATGTCTGTACTGGTTAGATCTGAACATCCTGTAAATATGGATACAGCCAACAAATGAATATGAATTAAGGAAACTACCTCATTCTCACTATCATCTGGCACAAAATCACTGCTGCTCCCTGAGAAATCATCTTGATCACTGTCACTGTCTACTTCTTTCACAATTCCTGAAAAATATATGAAACGTTTTTTAGCAATCTCACTTTTTTCATGATTTTATCAAAATGTTGAAAGTGTGCACTGTACTGCATAGCAAATTATCTATATATAGAGAAGCAGTCCTGACTGACTGATCAACACACAGCCGAAGCTACTAACCAGGGATTTGATTTTTGCATAGTCTCAAAAGTTAAATCTCGAGTGTTAGTAGGAGCAAACCTTTTCTGAAGTGTAAGATTTGAGACTTTGTATATAGACTCTCTGTTTAAATACCACAAAACTTATTTCAGCGTTTTTCGATATTCCTCCCTTAAAGGGGTGACAAGAGGGTTCAAAGTATTTTACAGGATCAAATCTTTTTGGCAGTGAGCTGTTTTTTTTTTTTTTTTTTTTCAACTTGTTATTTTGATAAATTGGACGTTTAAATATAAAAAGACGTATTTCAGTGTTTGTTTGACGACCGCTTTAGCCTAGTTGGTAGTGTCCCTGCCTTCGAAGCTAGAGGTCCCGTGTTCGAATCCCGGTCAGGGCATTTATTTGTGTGACGAACACGAATATTTGTTCCTGAGTCCTGGATGTTTTCTATGTATATACATAAGTATATATTTATCTATATAAGTATGTATATCGTCACTTAGTACCCATAGTACAAGCTTTGCTTAGTTTGGGACTAAGTTGATTTGTGTAAGATTGTCCACAAATATTTATATTTATTTATTTATTTATCCTTTTTTTAAAGCGAGATTGAAACTGTATACAGACTTTCTGTTTTTGTTCTTTCTGTTGTTCGCGCCCGCTTTTAGCAGTGCCTCCGGCTCGCACTGAGTCTGTCCCGAGTGTGATCTGCTTTCTTGGCAATGGAAGGTTGTGTGTAGGGAGTGTCTGAAGTTTTGTGAGATGAAGGATGATAGGCTCTCTAGTGTACCTACATAGATGTTTAGTATTAATGTTTTGTTCCTTTAAATTGATGTTTCGTTTCACAGTGCATTAGAGTAACTGTAATGCTGTGTAAATATATTTAAACAAATAAATAAATACAAAAACATATTAGTGTTTTTAGAAATTCCTCCCCAAAAGGGTTAAAAGTTTGTTAACTATTAAATCAACATATAAGTTTGTTATAGTGTTGTTTGTGTGTGATGATGACATACACTACCAAAAATGTATTAATTGGCCTGTAATATTGCTTATAGATAATTAATATATTATTTTTATATATATATTTTTTCTTTCTCCAGCCCTCAAGTGGTTAACCTTTTAACTTGTTGCATTATGTCAGACCAGTTGTTTGTAACATGAAAGCTATTGTATATGCTCAGTATATTGTTACGTGTAATGTATTTGAGGATAGGGTTTGCTCATTTTTATTTCTTGTAGTCATGCAGTGCATGTATGTTTTGGGTGGCATTCCCAACCAACCTTCGAATTATCAACTTTTCCACATGTAATAAATGTCATCTGTTTTGCGTGCCCATTAAATAAATAACATGTAATCTACTACTTTACGCGCGTACGAAATCGCGGGAAAAAGCTAGTACAGTATATTGCAGTACCATTCATTATCGTGTTAATTTAGCATGTCTTTTTTGTAAGAATTCCCTAGATCAGTAGTGCAATAAAGAATATTTATTATTATTATTAGCCCATCATCTAGGGAGCCTGAAAATTAGCATCCTTTTTTTTCATGGTAAATGACGGGTTAAGTTACACATTAAATACTTCTCCAAAAAAATACTTGAATTCTGGTTTATGCAGATGTTAAGGGTATAATGAAGTCAACTTACTTTTCTTTATAATATCCTTAACATTTTTAGGTGTGGCCTCAGTAATTTTTTTAATTGAATCCAAATGAGCATTCTTCCTGGGAGTCTTCAAGGGAGATTCTGTTCTAGGGGAATTGCTCTGGAGGTCTCTGACTTTATTTTGTAAGTCATGCTTGGTGTGCCGGGACTTGAATTTAAACATATCTTGGCCCTCAACATCATCAGTGCTGAATAAAGCTGAAACATAAACATTATCAAACATTTAAACAATCAATATCAGATTCATATTATAGTGTGAAATTACTGCTGGTTTCATACTTAATCCAAAATTAAATTAGTTGTATTTTGGTGCAGGCTCTCTGTGGCTGTTCAATATAGAAATGACATGAGCATTCGGGTCACTTTTAAACCGGGAACAGAAATGGGCTAGATTTCATTGTAATATTACTGTTCTCGAAAATAAGTATTTATTAAGTAATAAAGCTTAAAATAAATATAAATTAATGAAATAAGATAATAACTGGTTTTGCAATGTTTCTTATAAATATATTAGGGGCGACAATTTTAAAATACATAAGAACACTAACCTGTAGGTTTCTGTGCCGCTATTTCTTCAAAACAATTATCATCTTCATCCGAACTAGTATCTTCTTTTACATGTCTTTTGGCTGGTGAAGATTCCAAAAAATCGCCATATTTTTTTGGTTTATTCCTTCTTCTCGCAGCCCTCCGAGGTATTTCTGGAGTATCACTCATTTCTGTTAACGTTTCAAGATATTGTCGATATTTTCACAGCATCCACCAAGGGAGATGGTATGCCGTATTCAATTCAATACGATACGAAGTGAACCTTTTAGTATGACTGTGCCATTAAAAGGTAATATTAGTTTAGCGCACTTCAGTCCTTTTGTGTTAATATTAGCAAGATATTATTTATATGGCATTAATAAAGATTTTTCGTCAAAATAGTCGAAGTCCCGCGCTTTAACACCACTGACAAATTTTGACAGTTTGATTGACAGTACAATCCAATGAAAAAGTACAATCATTACGATTGTCGTGGAAAAACACGGCCGCACCAGAGGGGCTACCGCGACAAAACGAACGAAGTTCGAATATCTCCCTCTCTGTCGCACTTGCAAATACGTTCCACAGAGAGGGAGATATTCGAACTTTGTTCGTTTTCGGTTCGCGGTAGCCCCTCTGTATCGGATCGCGTTCGAGTTCAGGCGTATCGTATCGAGCACGCGTATCCTAAGTGTGGACGCTCAATATGGGTATACCGATCATTACTATCGTAGCAGCGCATCGTATCGCAACTCCGTATCGGTTAGTTTAGTTTGGACGAACACATTCGACAGTGCAGCAGGCTCGCGCAACTAGGAACAAAATTTACAAAATGTCACTTGTATGGAATTTGGCCAAAAAATAATGGCGGATACTGCTATCTCGCTCCCTCAGTTAATCCATCTCAGTCACATGTCAATGTCACCTCTGGTCACTTCCGTTCAACTTGAGTGATCGCCATATTGTTTCTTTGTTGATCAGTTCGTAGTGTGGTTTGTAGTTTGTTATTTTGGTATTTATAAATGGTAGAAACTTTATTTTAAAATGAAAAAGCATGTAGTAAGAAGGCAGTGTGTTTTTCAACATGCCACGGACTATTTCAGCCTATAGGGTATGTGTTATTGGTAGTTTTCGTGCCGGTCGAAAAGATGACGAGAAAAGGAAATTAATGGCAAGATTTCCTTTAGATCACGACCGGTAAGCAATTAATTGGAGATTATCTATTAATATGTCTCTATACTAAATATTACACTTAAGTACCACTCAATTACACCATATATAACTGTTAACAGTCGGCGGGGATACAATGTTGGCAAAAGATTGACAAAATATAAAACCTCATTTAGCAAAAAAATTTTTAACTTCATTGGACCGTATATTTATATTAAATTAAACAAAGTATTAAATATGCACCAGATGAACAAAATAAACTGTAAATTGACTATACGAGGGGCGTTCAAAATATTCTCGGTATTGATATCTTATAACCTCTTTTTGAATTTGTTTTGTTACTGGGTGGTAAGGTTCATTCTCTGACATTAAAAAAAAGTATAATTCAAACCGAGATATTCTTTTGTTTTTCTGCAATTTCTGAACAAACACGAACACAATGAGTGAATTAACAATGTTAACGAAATTAGAACATCGTTCCGTAATAAAATTCTTGACGAAACAGGGTAAAAACCAAAAAACCATAAAAGAGGAAATGGATTGTGTTTACCGTGAGTCTGCTCCTTCTTTATCTACAATTCAAAAGTGGTCAAGCGAATTCAAACGTGGCAGGGAGAGTATTGAAGATGACCCTAGACCTGGCCAGCCTGTAGTAGCTACTTCACAAGAAAAATTGATCAGGTGGAAAACCTTATATTGGAAGATGGTCGTGTGAAGATAAAATCAATAGCTCAAATAACCAATCTTTCTATTGGTACCGTACATGACATTATCCATGACCATCTTAATATGTCAAAGGTCAGTGCAAGATGGGTTCCGCGAATGCTGACTCGACTTCAAAAAGATGTGCGTGCAGCTTGCTGTTCCGATTTTATTGACCTGTGTGGTGAAAATCCTGATGAGGTGCTGCAAAAGATAGTTACTGGAGATGAAACCTGGGTTCATCATTATGACCCAGAGAGTAAACAGGAGTCCATGCAGTGGCACATTAAGGGTTCAGCTCATCCCAAGAAGTTCAAGGTCGTCCCTTCCGCTGGCAAGGTCATGGCAACAATATTTTGGGATTGTGAAGGAGTATTGTTGATCGATTATAAAGAAAAAGGTGTAAATATCACGGGACAGTACTACGCGAATATTCTACATCAATTAAGGGACGCAATAAAAGAAAAAAGGCGAGGAAAGTTGTCTAAAGGTATTCTGCTTCTGCATGACAACGCCCCTGTCCATACTGCTCATATTGCCAAGGCAGCTATTGCTGAATGTGGGTTCGGAACTATAACTCATCCACCGTATAGTCCGGACTTAGCCCCCAGCGACTTCTTTTTGTTCCCCAATCTCAAAAAGGATCTGCGTGGAAATCGATTTTTTGACGATGAGGCGTTGAAGGCGGCAGTAGAGGAGCACTTTTATACCAAGGATAAAAAATATTTTTATGAGGGATTAAAAAAAATAATTGATCGATCTTTTAAGTGTATTAACATAGGGGGGGAGTATATTGAAAAATAAAAAATATCAAACTGTTCATACTTGTTTGTTTTCATTCCAATACCGAGAATATTTTGAACGCCCCTCGTAACTAACTGGCTCTTGAACAAAAGTTATGACCATACAGAAGGCATACTACATATAATTAAATAACCTCCATACACTGACATACTCGAGTACATACATACATCACATACACACACACACACACACTCACACACACACACACACGCACACGCGCACGCACACGCACACGCACACGAACACGAACACGCACACGCACACGCACACGCACACACACACACACACACACACACACACACAATCGCACGGTCGTGATAGACTGTAATATACTTTTTATTTATTCTTAATATTTAGTTTATTTAACGCCATAATTTACATATTAAATAAAAGAAACAAATACCTACGCGTTAAATGTATTCGAATTCGGGCGCTATCCATTATCTGCTGGTGTATTGCTCCCAAACTACTCCTAATTAATTAATTGGTTCCTGATATAAATAACTAGACAATGCAAAAATTCTATTGTAAGTACTTTACACAAAATTCATAAATTTAAAATTGTGAAAAGCATAAATTTGAGATATAGGTGTCGGACTCGACACCGATATTTTATCGGATGACGTGAACAGAGCCTAAAACTTGGGAATCCACCATTTTACCGAAAATCGTTACATCGATTATCGTTTCCCATAACACTGTTCGCAGAATTTTATTATCACTTAGGAATCATTCATCGAACTTCGTTAGATCGCTCAAACATTTGATCGAATTACCTTTTACACAAGAATCAACTCATCGAATTTTAATTCAGTATTTTATTTGTTCATCGACGAAGTCGTTCATCGAATGGCCTTTAGTATAATTTTGGTTTAATGAAGGTTTCAGTTCCCAAAATTCTTATTACTTAGAACATCATTTCACCACTGTTTACTATTCTTGATATACGTCTAAAATTAAAATTTTCCCAGATTCTTGGTGTACTCTGTAAAAGTACTCAAAAACAAAAATACTCAAAAACACAAATACCCAAAACCCAAAATGTACAAAAGACCTGTTAGGGCAAAACCGACTGTAATGCGGATAGGTTAGAAGATTAAGACGGGAGCTTTGCTCCCGTCTTAATCTTCGAGGTTATTTTTTTTATATAAGCCCATAAAGATTATGCGCCTTGAAAAATCATGCTTGCTTGGTTGTTCGATGAAACATTGTTCTTGGAAAGAATACTATATGGAACGTACTATGTGTGAATCATGTTTCGTTAAATTAATACTATGAATAACGAATATTTCTATGAAACGTAAATTCGATGTACCGTTACGCTACGACTAGAGACGGATTCGAAACGATTAACGATGAAAAGTGGTTCGATTATATAAAATGCAATGAATTGATGATTATGTGATTAGAAAAAAAAACCTAATGAAATTCGTGGAACAGTTTTCGGTGAAATGAAAATCGATGTAAGATATTTCGATAAAATAATAGACACCCCTAAAACTTACTTATTTTACATCATTTATTGCCAAAAGTGCAGAACACAATTTACAAAAGAACAAATTCTAAGCTAAGCTAAACTATAAAAAACCGGCCAAGTGCGAGTCGGGCTCGCGCACAAAGGGTTCCGTAGCAGCAAATATAATAAACTTATTATCTCAAAAACTATAAGAGATACTTTGATCAAACCAAAAATCGTTGAAAGAGTTAATTAGCATGCATCACCTCTATTTTTTTTAGAATTTTATACCCCGTAGTTATAAAAATAGAGGGGGGGGGACATACTTTTTACGACTTTGAGAGCTGATATCTCAAAAACCGTTCACTTTAAGAAAAATGTTTTTTAGAAAACTTTATATCATTTTAAAAGACCTTTCCATTGATACCCCACACGGGTATGTACATCGAAAAAAAAATTTTCATCCCTCAGTTACATGTATGGGGGGCCCCACCCCCAATTCTTTTTTTTACTATTTAGTGTCATAATTTTGTAGCGGTTCATACAACACATATTCCCATCAAATTTCATCACTGTAGTACTTATAGTTTCCGAGTAAATCGGCTGTGACAGACGGACAGACGGACAGACGGACAGACGGACATGACGAAACTATAAGGGTTCCGTTTTTGCCATTTTGGCTACGGAACCCTAAAAACTAGGTAGAATAATCGACCAACACACCCAGAGCAAAGTAAATATAAGGGATCAGATACACAGTGATTATTATCACGCGATACACTCATATCACAATACGTGTCACGTCCAAAGAGAATATAATATTACCACTACGTTCTAAGAGACGGTACTTCGAACTAGGTTTTGGATGACAGTGACATTGTCATAGCATGACATTGACGTAGAGTTTGGCAAACATTCTGTACCACAATAAAATAAAAAAAGGAACTAGGTAATGCCAACATAACAGCGCGATAGGGATGTAACTTTGATGTAGTACGGTTAATGATATCGATATCGATAAACGATGACTAGTGACGTCGTGGGTTCCATTTTTTATAAAAATCCCAGTTAGAGGGCGTCCATTATTTACGTGAGATGTTTTTAACGGGAGGGAATTTTGTCAAAACACCTCACATTAATAATGGATGCTCCTTTATTAACAATTGGGGTTCGAAACCATTCTCAACTGGTTAGGTTATGACGACTACACTACGACGTCCATGCGCTTATTCCGCAGTGGGTAGGGCTAGAAATAAATAAAATAAAAAAGTATAAAGTTGTGTTGCTTTAAATATATTAACCATCTCTTTAGACGACTTTTCTTTCGGTTAGGTTAAAATCTTTGGATTGAAAGTGGTCACCACAAACAAATTTTAATTCGAAGTTGACTTCTCAATCGGAACGTAGGCTAGGTTTGCATTGCCAATCACTTTCACCCACTGTCTGCAACTGAAAAATACCAGAGTTCTATATCATAAGCTAGTTATCGATATGTTACGGCCAACACTAGTATGTATAGTATACGAATAAAACGTTATTTGCAACGCTTCTTATTTTGCTTACATGTAACTTCCTGTGGTACATATTAATAGATAATCTCCAATTAATTGCTTACCGATCGTGCTCTAAAGGAAATCTTGCCATTAATTTCCTTTTCTCGTCATCTTTTCGACCGGCACGAAAACCACAAATAACACATACCATATAGGCTAAAATAGTACGTGGCATGTTGAAAAACACACTGCCTTCTTACTACATGCTTTTTCACTTTAAATTAAAGTTTCTACCATTTATAAATACCAAAATAACAAACTACAAACCACACTACGAACTGATCAACAAAGAAACAATATGGCGATCACTCAAGTTGAACGGAAGGCTCAAGGTGACCAGAGGGGCTACCGCGAACTGAAAACGAACGAAGTTCGAATATCTCCCTCTCTGTCGCACTTGCTAATACGTTCCACAGAGAGGGAGATATTCGAACTTCGTTCGTTTTCGGTTCGCGGTAGCCCCTCAGAGGTGACATTGAAATGTGACTGAGATGGATTAACTGAGGGAGCGAGATAGCAGTATCCGCCATTATTTTTTGGCCAAATTCCATACAAAAGTGACATTTTGTAAATTTTGTTCCTAGTTGCGCTTGCGCGAGCCTGGGGCGCTACCGCGACCACAAACGAAGTTGTTCCTCTCTGTCTCACTTATGTGCAAACTTGCAAGTGCGACAGAGAGGGAAAATTTCGAAGGCCGTCGCGGTAGCACTGCTGGTCACGTCCATATTGATGAATATTTAAGCAAAATCCAAACACGATGATTATCATCACAATTGTTTGGATTTTGCTTCAATATTCATTAATATTTTACCTGATATGTACAAATACATTTATTTCTACGATTGTAACGCGTGATAATGATCACCGTGTAAGCGACGTCTTGGCTCTGTTCGATTAGGCTAGTTTTTATAGTTTAATTTACCTATATACCTATAATAATTAAGTAAGTTCCGTAAATCGTGTCTCACACGCCAGTCTTTGTAGCAAAAGACGGAAAATGAACCTTACTCGACCGCACGTAGGGGGCCTTTACATTGTACGTAATGTCACTAACATACACGACAGTGACTTTGTAGGGACGGCGGCTCGTCATCTACTCAACTGTCACGCGACTGTGCCGGTCAAGAGGTTAAGGAAGTGGTTTTTTCCTAATTGAGGTAGTGATTTCCTAGCCTTACGATTCTATTAGCGATCAAAAAGATGTACCTATTTGTTATATTGCCAGCAAAGAAGTGACAGTCTTAGCTTAATTTAGGGGCCAGTCGAAGCGCATACAAAAAATCCACTCAGTACATTTCATAACGGATGATATGTACAAATGAAGTTCTTATGTCTAATTTCTTTGGTGAGGGGGTGGGGGGAAGAAATACACATATAAAGAACTACGCGCACTTACAAGAAAAAATCTTGTTTATGGATAATGGATAAAATAATAACAAAAATATTTACATCATTTTCAATTTATTTGCTCAACTTATTGACAATGTCGAAAATCACAGTTAATTTTCTGACAGTTGTTATGTAAAAGGTAAGATTAATTACACGATAACACCTGTCAGCTATGTAAATGGGATAAGGGTACAAAATTTAAGTATTACTATTTATTGGCCACAATGTTTAACAATACAAAGTTACCTAAACTTGGGTAGATCAAATTCACACAAGTCTTATAAACGTCTTGTTAAAATTAATTTTGTGTCAACGGATATTTAACCCGTCCTCTAGCGGTCGCTGGGATCCCAGGGCTCATTACAAAAAAATACTATTGTTTATTTTTTTTCGCCGGGAGACGACGGCTTTCTGTTTGCTTCATTTACGACTAGTTAGTTGAAGTAATACAGCGTCATACAGTGTTTCACCTGTGAGGCGAGGCCACGATTGAATTGATATTGAATACAATCGGATATCACACTAATAGTGTTATTACCGCTTGATTGCAAGTCTAATTCGTTCGTTGTCTCGCCAAGCCGGTGGGAATGCATGTACACTCCATTGACACAAAAATACTTCAGATGTTTAAATAACGTGGTCGGGTTTTAATTTTAATGATTCAATTTCGGATCAACAAATATGGATGGTACAAGTGAGCAAGAACACTCGCGATGTACAATCGACGAAGCGCAACCAACTACACAATACTTTCAATACATACCACTTCACTCAAATTAAATTATCCATACATAAAAATAATGAAAACATAAAACTTGTGTCTGTGTGTTTAATACCTATGGAAATTTATAAGAAACATCACAACATTTGATTGGAATACATTCTTATGATTCAATAAAAAATGACGGTTTCACCTGTGATACCACTTACAATTTAGTACTTAGAAATATTATTATTTTAATGGTGGGATCGTAGCTCATCTATATACAACACCAACGATTTCAATAGACTTCTTACAATCACTCGAGTCGCCTAAGCTTCTAAAAATGCTACCCATACAGTTATGCACAATCATGCTCGAGACGGGCAACTCCATGTTTTCTGTCCATATTGCCGTCTGAAGCATAATTGTGTGCAACGTTACGTAATGCGAGCTTTTTCACAGATTGCATTCAAATACCATTCTACTTCAACCATTATGTTCAAAAGTTCCTACACTTTTAAACATCTACCAAGAAATGTTATGTAAATTGGATATTTTGCATGGGAATGAGATTATTTTGTTGAATAAATTCAATTTGATTCTAATTATCTGCACGCAAGTCGCTACTTTTAATTAAATATTTCATTTATTACATTAAATAAAAATAAATGTTAGCCGATAATTTCGCGTAATCAAAAGATTAAATTTACATGACATGGATATTGGATATTTTTACTAGACATGAGCTTCGTATTCTTTATACATAGCAATAATTTACACAAAACATAACCGCAACAGTGCAAGAGAATTTCCACATAAACGACATGCATAAAAAAGATAACTCCAAGCCTTAACACATATCAAATAACCTCCGCTACTTCCGAACTACGGCAACGCGCAAAAAGCGTCCAGCAATCTCGTTAACCTACACATTAAAAGTAATAATTATAATGCGGTACACTAACCGACCGCGAGAGACAAAAACATTAGGATCGAATATAGTCTTGAGATCAATCATAGTAAACAAAGGATGAATCCGTGGATCCACGACTACACACGAACAAGTCCACCGGCCACTCGTCGCTACTAACTATTACATACAGCCTTGACATAGGACGTAGTCCGTTCGGTACTCGACGCGATTACGGTATCGCAACTGGAAGCGCGCCAGGTAATGAATGAACTATAATAATGTTGCCTTAAGGCGTCTAAAAGCGTGAACGTTCAACGCTCCTTTGTTGCCTGAAGAGTACAGAGAAGGATAGAGACGTTAGTCTCTGTTGACAGTAGGTCGACAGGTCTTTGGTATGAGGCGATCACGATCAGGTGTGAATGTGACGATATCATGTCCTATCTGCAGTTTCCATCACATCTGTCGCATGGTTCCTACCAAATGCCCATCATATCTGTCGCGTGGTACCAAACGCCCATCACTGTTGAGTCAGACAGGTCCCACTCGAGTTTGTTGACAGACAGTTTTATACTTCAGTTAGGCTTGTTTGACGCGTTTTCGTGGAGGCCCTATGGGCGGGATCTGTTGTTGTTGCGTGGCCAAAGCGCGGAAAGCCTCCGCGATAAGGTGCGGGTGTGAAGATATCATGTTCTTCCATCCCGCCGTGTCCATCACGTCAGTAGCATGACTCCTGGAAACAATCAAACAAATCATTATATTATAATTCCAAAACAGCACATAAATATAACACTTAATAAGAGGGACGCCTTGAACGCAGCACACATTAGTAGGTCGCAGGCCGTCACTCATTGCGAGCTAAGCGTACCTCTAGTATAAATTTTTTCGAAACAAAACACGCGTTTGCTTTTAGACTCAATTTGTATGGCAAACAATAGTTACCACCAAAGGCACTGCTCGCGTTGCCATACAAATTGAGGCTAAGCGCAAACGCGTTCGTTTGTGTTTTGTTTGGAAAAAACTTAATATATTATTTGAGTTACAGCACAAGAGCTCGCAGATTTTCACCGACGTGACGCGGACATATGGTGATGTCGGGTCGTAGGGTTTCAGACGGTAGTCCCGGCGGTTCCAGAGAGCAGTGCTCGGAAACCGGTTTCGTCTCCATAGAATTAGCCGGTTAAAAAATTCAGATTGCGTTTTACGATATTTTTTTGTACTTTCAATAATTTATTTCATAGGCTAACAAAACCAAATCCTAAAATAAAACCGGCCAAGTGCGAGTCGGGCTCGCGCACAAAGGGTTCCGTAGCAGCAAATATAATAAACTTATTATCTCAAAAACTATAAGAGATACTTTGATCAAACCAAAAATCGTTGAAAGAGTTAATTAGCATGCATCACCTCTATTTTTTTTAGAATTTTATACCCCGTAGTTATAAAAATAGAGGGGGGGGGACATACTTTTTACGACTTTGAGAGCTGATATCTCAAAAACCGTTCACTTTAAGAAAAATGTTTTTTAGAAAACTTTATATCATTTTAAAAGACCTTTCCATTGATACCCCACACGGGTATGTACATCGAAAAAAAAATTTTCATCCCTCAGTTACATGTATGGGGGGCCCCACCCCCAATTCTTTTTTTTACTATTTAGTGTCATAATTTTGTAGCGGTTCATACAACACATATTCCCATCAAATTTCATCACTGTAGTACTTATAGTTTCCGAGTAAATCGGCTGTGACAGACGGACAGACGGACAGACGGACAGACGGACATGACGAAACTATAAGGGTTCCGTTTTTGCCATTTTGGCTACGGAACCCTAAAAATGGTGATATGAGAAGTACTTTAGTAGATATTTCTAAAATAGTAAAAACCGGTTCCGAGCTCTACCCGAGAGTTATTTTATCTCTAACGCGGGTGAGCCATGGTTCTTTGTTGAGATATACATGCACGTTTGTCTATGTGTCCGTCAGCGGGCGAGCTATGAGTTCCATATTGTCTATGTGGTAGTACCTATGTGTCACAAATAAATACAACTATGGCTAACCCGCGCTCATGAGATAAAACTACTGTACCCGTTTGGATATCCCGGCCAGTCGAGATGCGTGAAGGCATTTCCCCGCGTCATGAAGGTTATGTTCGTGGTAAAGGTACTCACGTGTTGATGAAGTCAATGGTCTGCGCCTTGAGCTGGTCGGCGGAGTGCAGGTCGGCGAGTATGAGCGTGTCGGCCGCCGTCTCCACGGACAGGTTGAGGCAGAGCGCCTCTTCGCACATCACTTTTAACCGCTCCAGCGCGTACTGGAACAATACACACATATCTGTTAATTACGATACAGGGACCAGTAGTTTAAATGTTTGTGACATTTATACTAGTGGCTCTGTGACCTGTAGATCTCGCGAATGTTATGTCTTTTTATAAATTCAAAAACCGCTTCTACGAAAAAAAACTTTATTTTATCGAACCTGCTGACAAGATTTCAGGAGATTCGGTTGAGAAATGCGACCTGCAGAGGAGAACAGACATCCCAACCGAACATACGAAAGTATTTATGCCCAAGCTTAAACAGAGACCTAATACGATTGCTCACTCATTGTCCCCGGTCAATTTACACAAATTACTACTAGGCACTGTAAACTGCCACACAAACATTAATTATCACACACACGGTTATCATACTGATTTTCACTGTGACAAGGTATGAAGTGGCCCAATAATCAAATTGGTTGCCTGTACATCACTATATTATGGCGAGGGCCATAAAGTAGACGCCACAAATAACAAAAGTACTAAATGTCGTGGAAAGCCTACCGCGTGTATCATCTGCCCAAGAAGCCACTGAATTTGATGAAGGCCGCGTTTACAGGCGTGACGCGCGCGTCAAGACTCGAATACAGCCCAAGGAAATGTTAGGCCCTTTCCATATTATCCCGTATTATTATAAATGCTATAATGTAAATTGTGTTAGTAATCCGCTTCGCAATTCGCAATGGACCAGCGCGGGGATTACTGCCCGTTCCCTCTCATCCACGTAAGGGGGCATGTGCCCTGCAGTAGGATGTGTATAGGCTAACGATGATGTCCGACCTACCCAATGGGCCATGATGGCGCAAGGACACGGACGCAGCTATGCCGTGGAATGAGATAAAAGTGCATCTCTGCCTTTAACGCATAACTGCGTCCAGATTCTGCGCCATCATGGCCCCATGGTGAAGATAACGGAACTATCTTTTGTTCTTATTGTGTCCCGTCAGAGAGGATACAACATTATGATTATCACTAAAACTCATGTTTGGTAACCCTATAAAATCACAGTTTGAAAAAGTGACTCAGGAGCAACGAGCAATAAATAATAGTTGATCCACCCACCTTGTCGGCGGCAGCAAGCAGGTCGTCGGCCATCTTGTCGAGATTGGGAGCCCGCCCCGTGTAGATGAAGCGCAGCATTTCTCGGAGTACTTCGTGGTCCACGTCCGTGATGTCCACGCGGTTCCGCTTGCGCTCCTCCATCTCGTGCTCGAACATGGCCGCGAACACGGGACTCCGTGCTGGAATAATATAACATGACGTTAACTTATGGGCCGGCATAAAATTCTATTAAGGATGATTTTAGAAAGATGGGATGACGACAGAAAACAAATAGCAGTGCAAACTGGCAGAGATCACTGGAGGAGACCTTTGCCAAACGGCAAACCGAAAGCACAAATGTATCATAGAACAATATTTTACGTACAATAAATTAACTAAAATAAAAAAAGCCTTTTTATTTCTTGTACATTATATGATAACAAAAATATATGTACATAGAATTTTTTTTTACTAATTCTAATGCTAAGTTTAATTTTTAAAGTTAACGTTAACGATTTTTCTTATCGTAATGAATTAAGCAAGAACCGCTCCTGCGAAGGTAAAGGCTTGCTCTAGTGATGACCAATGTTCTCTATCTTTGGCTTCTTTCATCTACTCTTTCCCTCCTACTCGGGTGATGTCGTCTGCCCATCTTGATACGGGTCTTCCGCGTTTTATAGAACCTGTTGATCCCGTCTACGATGTCTAACGTGTTGTCCAGCGGCCATCGGTCATTCTGGCTAACGTAAGACAACGCATCTGCAACTTTGGTTTTCTAACGAACGGAGGTGTATCACATTTTATGATTTTTTTATATTTTAAGTATGCTTCTCTCCATACCCCGCTGGCAAGAAGTTATTTTACTTTTTAGCCTTCGAGTATACTTCAATGTTTGGCAGGCATAATATGTTACACCATGTGTTGTATATCGAACACTCTTTTTTTTTTTTTTTTTTTTTTTTTTCACTTTATTTTGGCACTTAAGATGTAAAGCATAATTGAATTTAAGAACTTCCTTTTGAGCCCAAAACTTTTTCCATGTACTATTTATTCTTCTGTCTACTTCTTGTCATCATTGTTTTGTTTCTGGAAAGAGATTTGTTTACCTAGGTAGATGTAGCTTTCGAAATATTCGAGGTGATCGTAAACATGATCACTCTTAATACACGTTTTGTATGTTGTTTGTCATGAGTTTCGTTTTACTCAGGTTTATTTCTAAACCCACTTTTAAACTTTCTTGTCGTTACGACTCTATCATGGTTGCTAACTTTTTTCTGATAGTAGTACGATCTCGTCCGCGGATCTCAGGTGCCTCAGGTATTTGTTGTTGATTCTTAAGGCATTTTAGATTGCGTAGGACCGATCCCAAAACAGCTATATATATTCTTGGCGACAGTGGGTCACCCTGTCTTACTCCTCGTTTGATTGGTATAGGTGGTGTCATGGTCCCCAGCTTCACTCTGCTAATACTGTTAATATATAGGTTCTTAAGGATATCTATATATGTTTTATTAAAAATTTGTAACTTCAGAGCTCTCCATATTGAATCGTGGCTAATCGTATCAAAAGCTTTTACATACAATACTCACACTAAATTGTGCCTTCAGTTAATAAAGGTGAATAATAATAAAATAAATGATTTAGGAAGCAGTCTCTAGTTGTAAGGAAACATGTATTTTGATATAGAATAAATCACTATTATTTATTATTAAGGATGATGTTTCCTAGAGGATGACACGGCAACTCGTGTTACAATTTTACATGCAGTAGGTACTATCTTACTAATAGAACAGAAATATTGATGTCAATTTGGCCCCGAATAATATTTACGCGGAGTTACTATCTATATCGCAGATGGGACATTAATAAGTTCATCTGTCTTTTCCTTACTTCAGAATTAACATTTTTCAAATATATTCAGGTTCTAAAAATGTAACATAAGTTACAGGTAAATTGCTCACTTATTTCGTTGGATACTCTACTTTAACACTAATGTAAGTTCCTATTACATACACGCCGTCTAAAAATCGTGACAGAATATCAATTGGATTAACATCACCTGTCAGTATTAAAGTTTCAGTAATCGTACAGAGGGGCTACTCGCAACTTCGAGATCCGAACTTCGCATCGTGCCGTCCCTTTCACTCGTATAATGTGTAACACGATTTCAACAAAATAGATTTATAAACCGTTTCGTCCTTATAGTGATTGTGGCTAGCTGACAAGATGCAAAAACGTCTATTTATGTAGTAAAATCTTTCTGAGGGCCATGAGGTTTTTATAGATTATTTGTAAGTGTGGGTGTGCATCTAATCAACTGAACAACACAAGGGAATATTTAATCATATATTTTAAAATTTATAAATAATGAAGACGAATAGTGATACTGCGTGAACATTTATTTTTCATTAGAAACCGTTTGACTTGGTTACTAATCGCGTTATAACTCTTAACCTGACGTAACTATTCCGTTCTGGGCATGTCCAACGATATTAACTAATTTGTTCATCTGTTGCGCCGGACAACTAATTGGCAAATACATTTTCAATTTGTAACTGAGATTGATTAATAAAAGTGATGAACATCGCTTCCTTGTTTAATTAGTGCCTACCTACATTAAATGTCGTCTTACAAAGGAACATCTATACATTATTGTGAGCACATATACGTGAACTATATATAATAGCAGTGTGCATCTACTTTTGTGAGAGTATACAAGGAATGAAGGTACAGCGCTTGCACTTAATGAGCTTAGCAAGGGCTCCTTGCAATTTCTTGCGTTAGTATTTACATTACATGTAACGTTACACAAATATCACCGGCAAGTCCCCAGTAAGGTTTTGTTGAACTGATCTGATTGGCGAGAACTTCTGTGTACCTAATCATCATGAAAAAAAAACGGTTGCATAATATAATCAGAAGTAGCAAGATCTTTATGATAGTCATTATATGACTTCCAAATAAGTTTCGCAAGAATTCACTTTTAAATTAACCTTTTTTAATACTACGACGATGGCGAATAAGGATATATGCCTGACGATAAGCATACTTCGCAGGTTATGGAATCCTGCGACACTAGAAGCATCACAAGCGCCTAGCCGTCCCCTTATTAATTTAATTCACTACACAACAACGACGTCGACGAATGATGGCGCTTGTATTTATTTGACGCACTATAAATCCAACAGGCCCAAGCTGACGAATTACGTGCCACAAAACGGTTGTTATCTGAAAGTATATTTAATGACGAAGCGGACTAGAATAGTGCAGCAGCGAGTACCGCCTTAGTTTTTTCTCTTTTGGTTGCAGCTGTAATTTGCTCTCGTTTCAAACTTTCTAGTACCTACACCAATTTTGGAAGCAGGCCCTGGCGACTGGAATCTAGGCAGCTGGGTGTCCATGGTTCAACGGTTTTACATGATTTCACTTGTTTCGCTGTTATGTGGGCAATTCCTTTATCATTCATTCTAACTCTTTAAGATGCAATTCTGCCTTTTTCGAAAACTCAGTATTAATAATTTGAAGCAGAAAATGTTTATGTGGACATGTACAGGTATAGTAAATTGTACTAAACTGTATCATCAAACTAATATAATTATGTATATCGTAACCTAGTTAAAATCGAATCTAAAATAAAAACGAGTTGAAATATTGACGACAAATAGCTTGTCCATCCTAATATGAAAATTGACGACCCACACTAACGAATTAGGTTACAAAAAACTTGATGGAAACGAGGACAATTATAACAACATACGATAACAATGTGTTACGGTCTTTCGGGACTAAAACTGTCAAGTGTATTATACAACCAAACCAGAATTGCGTTGTATTTATTTGTACGAGAGGAAAAACTAGGCGGAAATTCCGAGCTCCTAACCGCATTTGTGACATTGTTATCGTATAAACCTGCTGCGAGTTATTAGTAGTAACTAAACACGCCATTAACGTTAACAATTTCTCATATATAGTGCAAGCTCAATAAGAATATATATATATATATATATATCACACTGTTGGAAGATAAGTGTAATGGGCCCAAGCAACATACATTTTGTCGTTGTTTCGGTTGAAACTTGCGGTATTAATTAGACTAAATAACGTCAATAACAATATTAACCTTCATTCCCCGAATGAATATTAAAGTAAGTAAATAGCCTGTAACAATTCCATCTTTCAGACTTTAGTTTCAAAACCAGTCGTCTACCGAAAAAAAGAACAATAATAATATATAAATAACAATAACATGTGGACGATATTTACCAGACTTGGCAGATGACGGATTAATGAGATTAATGTTTATTATGTGACAGGTAATTTACCTGCTAAAATCGCTTTATGTGCCTGGAACTCCCTACCGCCGACTGCGAGCGTAACGTCAGAGAACCGCTCGTTGTCAAACAGCGCCCCCAGGTCGTCCGAGAGCCGGCACTCGGGCACTTTGAACTGAACCACGTTGCTTTGTCCGCTGATGTTTATGCTGTCCGCTACGACGGAAACTTCGCAGAATATCGTTAGCTTGTCTTCAGGCAGGAGTCCGTTTGCTTCGTCTAGTAGAAAATCCCTGAAATTGAGAATGATGCCTATTGTAGTTATTCTGTTGTTCGGATCCTTGGTGCCTAATTATACCTAACCTAACATAGTCACATCCACGATAGGGATGTAGCGATAGTATAAATGGATATTAAGCTTAATACCAATGAATAGAGTCAATATTAACACGCTCAAGCTCTCTTCTCTTGATGGATGGTAATTTGCCGTCTATAGAATAATACTTAACTCTATAGGTCGCAGCGGAGTGAATCGCTATTGAATCGCCTTGTTTTTGTTCGAGTGATAGGTGAAACCGGAAGACTTACGAAGTCAACGCCCGCAGCTGTCCGGTTTTAAGGACTGTGACTAAGAATCCATGTTGCTTCACAATTAGTTAGTATGTACCTCCACTCACACATGATATTTACTGCGCTCGATCGCTCGATATAGTTCATTATAAAAATCAACTACTGGCTCTGTAGACCTCGTTGCTTTTTTTTGAAAAATTCTAAAAACTGACTACCAAAATTCTACATAATTTTAATTAGCGAACGTGCTCACAAAATTTCACGAGAATGAGAATAAACCGTAATCCGCCCGCAGAAATAGTATACGAAATCATAGAAAAAAAAAGTTTTTGAAAATTACTAAAAACTGACTAGACAAAAAAATTATATAAAATTATCGAAGCTGCACACAAAATTTCACGAGAATCGGTTCAGAATTGCAACCCGTAGAGGAGAACAGCCGGATATCCGGACATACGAAAGCTATTTTGTAGAAGCTCGACATAATATATTTGCGGTGTATTGTCTGATCATCTCGTTAAAACTCAAATGGGAATTCTTTATAAATTGTGCTCGTGCTCTAAAACTAAGTAACTATTAGAGCACGGCGATAGTAAAAGTAAACTGAGATTATTCGACGAATCTATGTATATGTACAACAATCATAACATATATGTAATAAAAGCTAGCCAGATAACTCGGTATCTATAGTGTACGCCGGCGACGGTGTTGAGTGCCAACGTCGATGCACTTCATGCACGTTTTACTGACAACAGGTTCGGTGTAAACTGGCGTGGAACCAACCACGATTCCGCGGTCGGGGCGTGGGATTTGATATAATCTGGTAACATCTTTACCTCATATACATACATCATTTTAATGTTACCACAAAATCCATTCGAGATCAAATCTTTCTGAAGTACTGCTGTATATAAGACTTTAAAGGACGATGACCAAATTAGTATGGACGCGTGCCTAGTCAAAAACCAAGTTAATTTGAAGTTGATTTTATAATTCATCAATCGTAGATTTAGCCTGTTTATTTTTTATTTCATTCTAAGTTGGGAGTATTGTGTATTTTTCAATTGAAAAAATATATACCCCTTGATGAATTAATTAGCACTCGCACGTCAAATCAATCAAATCATGTGGGCTAGCACAACTTGCTGCCAAGTTGTATTTCGCGCGACTCTGCGATTCTTGTCTCACTCGAACTGTGCGAAGTAGAAAAAGAAGGGAGATTTTTCTCTACTCGCGTCGCGTCGCAGCGGCAGTTGTGCTAGCCCCGCATGTTTGCACCTATACTTTTTGAAGATGTCACTATGAAAACTGTCTTCATTAAAATATATTTTTTTTAGTATGAATGAAAGGCATTTTGATGCTCCCAAGCAATGAAATACGAGTTCTATTATTCGTATTTCATAACTATTGCCTCAGATATAGCTATAGTAGTAGAATATGCATGTTTTTATGGATAAGTAGAGCAATGCAAGGCTGACAGCCGAGTGAAGTTTCTCACCGTGTGTTATCCAAAGTACACCCTTTTGTCAATGCTCAAAGTAGGTAGACTACCGGATTAGCTCATTTGTACACAGGATAGACAGAGAAAAAAATATCTACCCATTTCTTTCACTCTTTCATGTAAGTAGGTTAACCTATATTAATACTCCACAAAATAAAAATGTTTGAAAATGTCACCATTAATTGTAAACCGGAAACGTGTTAATTATGATTTAATATTAAAAAATAAACGTTAGCTTTAATTAGTCCTATATTTATGCCAAAAATCGTAATTCTAATAATTAAGGATGCCTCTTTTATGAATTTACAGGAATCGTTAAAATATACCTAGGCAGAAATAGTCATCGTCTTTTAACTGTTAATGGGGAACTATGAAGAGAAAAGAAAATAATATAAAATATAGTATTGTTACTCACCTTCTAATGAATTTTTTGAATCCCCAGTCTTTGCCTTGAACGAATCTGTATGCGCGCTGTGACTCCATCGCCTTCGTCTCTTCCCGTTTTGCGTTTAATATTGAAAACTTGAACTTTGCTCGGACTTCTGATTTATTACACGACACTAATAATAGATATAATGATAAGTAGTCTTTGCTCTCTTCGTCGAGTCCTTTAGGGTTAACACGGAGACACCACTTTAATTTATCACTAGCACCGGCTGAGAATGTCGATGATTTTAACACTTCACCCATCTCTTCTCTACAAAAACTAAAATTGTTTATTGTCCACATATAACTGAATTTCACCACTTTGACCTGTAACAATAACAAAAGCATTTGTTAGGAGATAAACAACTATTTAAATCGAAAAAATACAGGTTTGTTTACGTGATGTTATCCGAAAAATGCAAAAATGGGGGTCACTAAGCCCTAAAGTGACATTTCTCTCTTGTTAATTGGCAGCGCACAAAATGCCGGGAGTGGGTAGATAGAATACGCCTCCGAGTAGCATGTAACGTCTATAATATAGACGAGACTATCATGATAATACATAAATCACTTGAAATGGATGTTGTCTTTTGTTCGCGAGTCTCCTCGAATACGCGGTGTACTGCTTTCGTATGCCAGGCGCGTATAGGTACTATGAGTATATGGTTCAATGAATTATCATTATTTTCACCGAAGTACCTATGTTGAATATATGATGTAATTTTTTTGTATTATCATCATTATAAAAGAGAAATGGCAGCCTCGAGGGCCGTTGCCAGAGTCAGGGAAGGTATAAATTAACTACGAAATAATTAAACCATTTAGCAAAAATAAATAGAAGTGACTCTCGCCAAGATCGCGACGAGAATCCAATTAATTTTGTATTTGTTTCATGATTTTTAAGTTGTGTCAAAGCTGACAATTGCTGTTTACACTTTCAAGCCACGTCAATTTTATAAGTTCTGGCGCACACAGCAAAAAACACTTGATCAAAAAGGATTTGCTCTAAGATGGAGTGGTTTGCTAAGTGTCGTTTGGGGCCCAGCCAGATCCGGGCGGTGACATGGAGCAAGAGGTGAAGGTCAGAAGGAATAGGTGAGAATTGGTCGCGGGCGCAGGCAGCGGTGGTCGTTGCCCTCGACCGTTGGTTGCTTGCGGGCTTGCGGTGCTGTTGGGGTCTTCGCCCGGTCGCCGACCCGCTCCAAGGCCGCCCGCATCATCCCCGCGCATTTGCGGACTCACAGATAACGCAAATTCCAACTCGTCCAAGCGCCTTATACGGCAGACGTGGATTTATCGCCAGATTATTCTAACATGAAAACAGGAACTTCTCGTCCTTTTATATATCTGCCCGTATATAAACATAACCACTGAACCCTACTGTTATTTAACTTACTATTTTCTTGATAAGATGCTTTCTTCGGCAAAGTAGAACTTGAAAGAGCAGTAAGTTTTATTTGGAAAACGCGAGCCCCAAATTTCTAAGCCGATAGGTAACTTTCCAACAATTACGGGCGTCTAAATTAGAAATGTTGTCTCCGGCTTTCTCTCCTCAATCTGCAGGTGGATAATCGATTACTGCCTCGATTGACATTAATCTTATTACGATAGTGTCGAATGTGCACAGAATATCATAATAAGTTACATAAGTTTACTGACGAAATAATAAAATTGGAGGTTATCACAACACTTGTCCATAACAAATAATAGTCTGGGTTTGGGCTTGTCGATATGATTTATTAGTGTGTGTGTAGATATCACATGTTATGTGTTTCTGGCTAAAAGTTTTCTCCTTGAGCGCGTCACGTGTGTCCGCGTCATACTTCCGCGACTCATGCACGTTTCAGGGCGACTTCAGCTAGCCATTATTATTTCCATCAGTGGTGCATGAGCTAGTCCACAAGTACGAGTACACAAACCAAGGTGATTTGTTCTGACATCAGTCAGTATATTATCCGTACATACTACGTCTGTGGTTATATAAAACCTTCCAACATACCCGTGTACCAGGTCTAAGGTTGCGCTTCAGGGCCATACACTGAAGCGCTCATTGTTTCTGCGACCAATAATAGCCACCCACTCAGTTAATAACGCGTAAATTGATAACCATTAAATGATATAAAGAGATGAATTGTGCTGAGCGTCTAGTAATTGTCTCAACGGGCAGCCATGGATATTCCAACCTCGACAGCACTATCTATGTTGACGGGATGTATTGAACATATATTGTGAGTTTACTGGTTCAGTCATGATCACGATCATGCACCTCAAACTATTTTTGTGTAAATAGTTTACATAATTATATACTTTACAATATTCTACGAAATTTATACAAGAATTAAATCCGTTAATAACGGTCAACAAAATGATGATCAACAAGCCCAAATTCAACCGAGCTAGAGCGGAGACTTTAATAAGTGTACGTGCCGCCTCGTCGAGCATAATGCGGAGAACACCGTTATCGTTCGCGAATCAAATAGATTTTTGGGCAAAAAGCATCAAAAAGGTAATACCGGGTCGGCGACTATGTCGTCGGAAGCAAACGGTCGTCCCAATTGTTTCGAGCGCTGGTCGCCGTCTAGCCCGTAGTTAGACAACCTTTCGGAACTGAAAGCATAGACCCGAACAAGAACAAAACTACTTTTCACGGGTTTCACCGCGACGATAGTAAGTTGTTCTATTCGCATCACAGTAAAATCAAATTAGAACTTCCTACGTATTTGTGACGCGCATGGTGCGACGTAACAGACCAGCCGAACCGAGAGAATCTTGAACGTGTACCGAAACAAATATTTGCCTAAATGTCCCAGTCGGCACGTTTGAGCCCTCCACAGTTACTCTACAGTTCAAATAAGATTTTATTGTTGATTTACGTGTAGAAAATGTACCGGAGCATTCTGTTAATACCTATATTTCGTAATTTTCTAAGGTTTACTCTAAATTCGCAAGTTCGTGTCGATCGTCACGTTGATCCGCGACGCGGCGTCTTCTCGCAGATAACGTGAGCGAGCCATCGCAATCACGCGATTATTGAACACGTAACGTATTTGTGAGAAGGAGGAAGTGTTATTATATTTCCTTGTTGGTTTATATTACACATCATCGTTGGTACAGTAATATTTCAAGTTCAAAGATAATGGGCAATAAACAATATTACCACAGCCGCATCTCCATTGGTTGGCTATGTTTACGGCACCGGGTCAGCTATAGATTAAGTTTTAGGATCACTTCGCTTGATGTGTCCGCCGGGAGTCTATTTCGATGGTACTTCGAGGTGACCCGACAGCACATGACATTCGACTACTTTATTACTTTTAACTTCGTTCAACCTCATTAAAAATTGTTCACAGACATAATTATTTTAGTGAAAAAGGTTACATGGTAAGCAAATATTCCGAAAAAAGGCTTCCGGATATGAGAAAGATAAACTTGACTTAAAGGCTAGGCTGGATAAATAGTTTTAACTAAGCATTGCTTAACATTCACTGTCCATGACCCATAAATAAAAATAATAATAATAATAATAAATATTTTTGGACAATCTTACACAAATCAACCTAGTCCCAAACTAAGCAAAGCTTGTACTATGGGTACCAAGTGACGATATACATACTTATATAGATAAATAGATACTTAAATACATAGAAAACATCCAAGACTCAGGAACAAATATTCGTGTTCATCACACAAATACATGCCCTGACCGGGATTCGAACCCGGGACCTCCAGCTTCGAAGGCAGGGTCACTACCAACTAGGCTAAAGCGGTCGTCAAATGGATCATAATAAGCACCTATTACAAATAAATAAGGTTCACATCGCAAACTCGGACAGTGAACATGTTAAGTACTATTAAAATATGAGTATTTCAGTGGTTAATTTTAAAGGGATCAACGCAACGTACAATGACGGCTACCGCGTATGAATTCGCCGCTAGAGGCGCTAGTCTCATGTCAGTCCCCCGAAATGTCAAATTTCATAGTTTGTGGGTGGGCTTCGCAGGTTTATTTCTAATTAGAATAATATGGTGAATAATTATGGCAAATATGAGTTACGGGTAAACGAATTTCAGTGAGGTTTTGAGACAATTTTATCGTTTCGTAAACTTAATGTCCTACTTTTCCGAACAAAATGGGACTGCGCTATAATACGGGATGTTCGATATTTTTACGGTACGGTTTTAATGTATATTAAAAACGATTTCAATCAACTTTATCACGCCAAGAATAACCAATAACAAACTTTGACAGTGACAGATACTATAGCGTAGTGGCGCCAACTATATACTAACTAATGGTAGCCCTCATTGCGTAATTAACTGCTAACATACTTGCACTTACGTGGAGCGATTTCGGCCAACAGGCATGACGTAAAAATCAACTATAGGTTCCGGCCCCAATCGACATAATGCCCGATCCGCAACAATGGGCCATGATGGCGCAGGACAAGGACGGATCTATGCGGTGGAATGAGATAAAAGTCTGCCTTTCTCTCTTTAATGCATAACAGCGTCCTTTTCCTGTGCCATCATGGCCCATTGTTGTGGATCGGGTGCCCGTCTTTAGACCGGGGGTGAATGCAAACAACATTATGCCCGAAGGGGTTTGCGGTATATAAACCCCCAGTTCACATTAAGCATTTAAAGACTTGCAGACAAATGCAACGAAATGAAACATTCGCCGGCAGCAAGTACAAAATATTAAAGTAATCATCATAATCCTCTTGGATAGTAAAGGGTTATTATTTACGTGTCATCAGAACATAGATTTCGACATTATTGCGGGCACGAAGGCGTGCCCAGAAGGCCAACCAGTGAAAGTCATCCGGAATCGTCCGGTAGTTGATAAACAATTATGGTATAAATAAGATTTTTACTGGCTATAGCCTACAAATAAGATACTACTGAGCCAACGTAACCCGTGTAAACAAGAGCACTTCATGGGCGTTTTAAAACTTAAATGTATAAGATACACATGTGATACCTGTGTGAAGCACCAGTTCTCGGCGACTGGCGTGTTCCCGTCGTGCAGCGGGCTGGGCACGCGGCTGACCGCCATCCCGCCGGCGACGTTAGAGGACACGCGCGCCGACTGTGGAGCGGGCGCGCCGCCGCCGCCCGACCCTCCGCCGCCGCACTCGCTGCCCGCGCCGAGTCTGTAACAACAAAAAGCGATACGTATACACAACTATTATTCGAGATAGTGTTAAAGGTACAATAACAACTAATACATAACACCTCATGAAGTTAGTACTCGACGACGACAATGTGTTCTTCACTTATCGATTCTCATAACAGGCAGTAATATTTTTTATAGTAAATAATTGATTAATACAAGCAATAATGTGGATTTGAGTTAGGAAACTTAATAAGTTCGCATAGCAACGGTATCTAAGCAATTTGGAATTCGAAATTCGTGACATCAACATCAATAAACAGTTTATTTTTACCTTGTCGGGCGCAATTTTCTAGTAATTTAACATAACAATTCAATTACATTACAACGGTAGGATTTTGACTAGTATATACTTATAACAATCATGTTCTTGTACTGCAGAGGGGAAATAAGAAAAAAACTTGTCAAGATCATTCATGACATTCATGTTATGACAGAATAAAATGTGGGTTATTTAGCTTGTTAGGTATATACGAGTCTGAATATGTTATCATAAATAACATTGACAATGCAGTTATAAATATAACTACCACAATACGTTGTAAACATATATGTACGTAATTGTACATTGTAGGATGCTAAATAAAGATATTTTCCGCAAAGAGCATCCCGCCTACGCACAAAGGAAATTAAACCTTTGTGTTCCAAATGAATACTAATAAAGGTAGAAACTATTAGTTTGCGAATGACCTAGTGACCGAAAGGCAATACCTGCAAATTCTCATGGAATTGAATGCAACGCGAAAATGTGGCAACGGCAACGTTAGTTATAAGCCAATCAACGATCGAGTTTCGCTCCCCAAATCTGGGACACGAACAGATTTAGGTACTCCAAACTCTACGTGCGTTAACAATGACTGTACTGGCTTTCGGATTTCGGTATCGTCAAAAATGTAGCGATCCGTATGAAGTGGGTGGGATGTGTACAATACGCGAAGCTGCCGTCCTGCGCGACTTTCACGAGCTGGGAGTTCGATTGATTACCAAATACGCGTTTTAGAATCTGTGTCAGTTTCATCACCGCGTGACTACCGCCGCATCCGCTCCACTGTCACCGCACACGAGTGTGATGCGAACTCGAGCCACAATGCACTGGCTGTGCACCGGCCGGAGGAACAGCGAACAGTGGCCAACGGCCACATCCTGCGACCGACTAACGTTCATTGTTACGACGAAAAAAATCACTCTCGGTTCGGCAGCAGAGGAAAGTAGCTTAATCTATCTGCCCTATTACAGTTTTGTAATGTATCCAATGTTTGTAATGTACAAGTTGCGCAAATGCAGAACCAAAGGGAATTAACGGTAAAACTATACCGGTTAAATTATTAGAAAATGGGTGGGCTAAAATGGAAAATAAAATATAATCAAAAGTAATTATGTTTATGTTAGGTAAGTGCCTAATAAATATTGATTTATCGTGTAATTCAGAGCAGTAGGCTTACTAATCCAAAAACAAAATCCCCATTGCGGTTAAAGGGTGACATTGAGGGTGCTGCTAGCAAATTACTCAACGCATATACGATCTATTATTGGTGTTTAAATATTACAAGATAAAATATTACCCATAGATTGAAACTGTGAATATATATTAACCCTGTACCTGGTTGAAGTTGAAAAGCACTTGCAAACTTTGACGTTATGGTTGACGTAGTGCTATACGTTCGTACGAATTTAATCATATCTGTGCTACAAAATATGTTGATATTATAGGACTAAAGTAAATGCAATTACTCAGTATACAGCACGTTCGAGCGGCAAAATTATGTCAAACATATAAAAGTGTTACAGCAGTGAACAAAAGTAGGCTAAGTGAATTAATCGGTGCGACCCAGAAACAGACAGCACCGATGGAGACGAGTCTTGAGCGGAGCGGTGTTGCGATATCTGGGGATTGATGCGTTCGATGTGGCACTTCAAAAAAGTTAAATTTATACACATTACCTTGCTCGACATCTTAATGCGAATTCACAATGCAAAATCAGAACAAGGCTGATTTGAGTCTAGAATAAAATTATAACCAACTACTTAAATAAATACGATATTGTCATAGAGAGTGCTCTACGGAGTCAGAGCATACGTGATCGCGATCCTCAGTTACGAGGGACCGAGGAAGAAGAGATCTCGAGAACATCATGAAATCATGTATTTCAGTGTATACCGTTACAAATTGTATACCGTTTCGTGCATAATATGCCCATTTGAGTGAAATTGCTACATTATGCAAAATGCACAAGCGCAATTAAAAATACGCGGAATCACTAATGCGTGACATGTCAAAATTAAGTCCTTTCGTGAAACCTATTAACCCCAAAAAAGTGTTGAGCTCAGTAGAGTTAAACGAGGCTTACGGTGCCTCCCGCAACTAGATCGTAACGCCCGCGAGGCCGCGAGCCCCGAATTGCCGCGATGACAATATCGGATGGGGCTCGCCGCGCCGGATTACACAGATAGATAAGATATTGCACGCGCAACATTCCGAGGACGATCAACAATTTGCCACTGTGGTAAATGGAGCGGCCCGACCTACATTCGTTTCAGAGGCTACAGACCACACCTAATATATGGTGATTATGTGATTAACAATATCATAGCTACTCATCTTTGGCTTTGTTTGACTAACACTATAGTATAGCAGGCGTACAAACGACTGTTGACGGGCTGACTCTGCTCGACTGCAAAACGTTTTCAAATGATGTTATCTGGACTTGGTTATCTGAATGTACTAGAATTGTATGCCTTTCAGCGATGCTTGCGAAATAAGATATTGCGCAAGATGTTGATCAAGGAAATAGGTGCCCTCAATACTGTGGTAATACGAATAAATAGCAGCATCAGAGGCCATAAATGGGCTATTATGATCTGGAAATTGCTGTAACAAATTCGTAAATCCGTAAGTACAAAAAAATCGATTGATGAATAAAGTAGACAGTTCTTGTGGTCGACCACCCACTACCGGGACCACCCCGACGGGAACAAAAAAAGGATGAAAACGATACCAGTGATGAAAACGATTATTTCCAATTCAGGTTATATTTAATATTGACGAATGGATCCATACGCCGCGTGATTAGTAATATTTTTTAATAAGTATACATAAAAATATATTACTAATCACGCGGCATACTTACTCGTATTAAAATATGAATAAATATCCGACGCTATATATACAAGAGGTATTGGACTTCACAAAAAAAGCTCTAAAGGCACACTGTAAATAAGTAGAAGTACTTTTAGTTTATACTATTAATAATTATAATAATTTCAGTCGCGTCCTATATAAGAGTGCATTTGGTAAAGTCAACAACCCGTGGAAGCTTGGGCAATCTCAGCCGAAGGTAGGTACGTATCATCGGTCTCTCGTGGTCTTATTATAGATGTCATCCGACCTGCTCCCATCCTCTTCTAAATTTAAACCCACTCAGCGTCTTCTAACTACATATTCGTTTGAATAAGCAGAAAAATCAATCCACACTGACTGAATATGTATGTACAGCACATAGCATTAAAATAAAGTATTGTATAATGTTACAGTATAGCGCAATAGGGTAATGGTGATTTTGTCACGTCGTCATGCTTAGAATATGGCTTCGATTAGTCTTTATAGCACGCTTGGTCTGAAAAGGGCCGAACACGATGGTCATCACTATTAATTTGCAATCAATAATAAAATGGCGGTTGCCAGAGACAATCGATCAGAATACATAAGGACGTAGAACAATGAGCGTCCTGGCCGCATACAAGTGACTTTTTTAAAGAGTGCAGCGCGGTCGCGCCAAGGGGAGCAGCTGAGCAATGCCCTGTTAACGGCAACGCTTCATGACTCAGACGCCCTGCGGACGACCCGATTCAATAGGGCCCCTCAACTCGAGTGGACTTTGTTTAGACAAATTATAATGTTCGTAATATTTTATTATTGTTGTAAAGGTAAATGACATTAATTGTTAATGAAAAAAACTACACAACACGACGGTTATCATCATCGAAATAACCTTCCGTTGCTATTACGTGATTAAAGTTCGGCTCCATTATATATTTATATAAGCTTACAAAAATTACCTAATTAAGCCATTTAAGGTATTCTACAACTTTTCTGACATATTTTTGACACATGCTGGCCATAAACTGACCTAGGTATCACGTAAAGAGTTTCCTTTGCACGTATTCATGCTAATGTTTGCCAATTATTACAAAAGAACCAGAAATACGAGAATAAATCAAAATACAGACCGATCATATTCTATGAATTTGCAATGCTCTTGTCGGACTTAGTTAAATATGTACAATTACGATCAAGATTTTTTAGGAAAAAAAACCGGTAAGTGCGAGCCCGACTCACGCACCGACGGTTCCGTACACAAATGTGTACCGGTTCCAACCCTATTAATTCCGGAAAATCTCAACCACATGGTGTAAAAATTTAACGCCACGGGTACAGCGGCATCTATAGGCGAATTTTGTTACAAATCCGAGCTATTGAATAACTTAACTATGTATGGTGGTTTTTCAAAGATAACACACAAGTGAACCGATTAAAAAATTTTTCTTCATTTGAGAGAAGGATAATCACGTAGGAATTTATAAATCAAAAATACATGCAAAGGTGATTAAATTACCAACTTAGTTTAGAAATGCTTTTTGATGATAAAAAAAAAGAAAAACTAGATAGAGTCAAAGTAGTTATATTTTTCCTATAAAATATACATTAATATAAATATTATGTAACAATTTCATATTTTTTTCTCGGTAAACTTCGGAGATAAGGGGGGGAACGGTATTTTTTTTACACTTTCCTTCATAAATCGAAAATGACTCAACGTAAAAAAAATGTTTCAGAATGTGTAACTCGAGCCCTTTCATATGACACCCTACTTGACATATTCACTAAACTTAAATTATGAACCTATTATCTGTCATTTTCCACGGAAAAAAAAATTATATAAAAAACATGTTCTATGCATCTAGGTTACCTTTCTTTATAACTGTTCCAAATTTCAAATCGACAGCATAAGTACTTAGTTCTTGAGATATTTAGCGATATGACAGACAGACAGTCAGTCAGTGAAACCATAACGCTCGGTTTTATAAAGATCCGTTAGACCTTATGTCGTTTTGTTATGTCAAAAAATGTACTGAGTTACTGAAATTTGATCTGACATTTGGTCTAACGGATCTTTATAAACCCGGCCTAAGGGTTCCTTTTTTACCATTTTGGTACAGAACCCTATTTATTTTCACAAGGCTTCCTATCTTTCGTTGCCTTCGCAAAACTGGATTAATACAACCAGAAACCCTTACAACCAGAACAGCAAGTAATACTTTGCATTGCAGGTAAACTGGTGAGATTACTAATCCCGTGTACCGTATTGCAGTCCTCGTTACAGTTCTCATTACAGTTAAGATCGAGTGCAAATACAGCTAAACTTCATTTTACGAGGGCATGAAAAACTATCGGATGTTTTAACTGGCTATTAATGATTATATTATAAACATTGTTGTAACCAGAGGGCCTACTCCGAACTTCGTATCGTGCCGTCCCTATCACTCATATGGTGTATAACACGAGAGTTAAAGGGACGGCACGATACCAAGTTCGGAGTAGGCCCTCAGACAGAAGTAGGGAAAATATAAATAGTACGTACGAATACCTACTTACTTGTCAATAAGTAAACTCGCTGAGCGCAAGTCAGTTTGGCTTGGACGAGCGTTACATAGGTATGTTGTTAATAATAGCACTAATTGTAGGTGCGACGTGCAGAATAATCAAACAAACGATACATCAAGGCTTCGGCGATCGTCATCGTCTCATAGTTCGCCGTAATGTGTAACAATAAGCACTCAATGTCAAAGCCAACAACAACCACATTTATCGAAGAAAAACAAACACTGCCACGGATTAAGATTCAATACGGCGTGGTAAATAAGGCAGTGACGATCGTGTTGGTTACTAACCAGGATTCGCCCTTTAGCAAAGATATGCAAACGAGTTGGGAAGGTAAACCTCTGAGTTTAAGCTGCTATAATAGGTATGTTAATGTCAGCTATGTTGTCAAAGCGCGGGCACAGAAAGGGACAGGAACACCCTGCCGCCGCGTCGATAGACGAGGGTGGCTGCCTGCCGCAAACGATCTACACCCACGATATTTTCCTGTTGCTCTTTGTAAGTTCAGCTTGAATCAAAGCATGTTTAGCCTCGCATAGAAACAAAATTCAGAAACTTACGGACCTATTAATTATTAAAACAACCCGACTACTTTTACACTTCTATGCATTTACATGTACGTACATGATCGCGCAACATAATGGTTTAGACAGGCACGTATAGTCCTAAAAGTACTATTTCTAGTGCCTATTCCTAGGATCGAACGCACCCCGTGCCCGTATCTTACGAGTTAGCGCCTCGCATGCTCCGCGAACGGCGCGTGCAAGCGAACGCGGAACTAAAGCCACCTCTATTCGTCCGAGATGTGCGAGGACCGAGGACGCGCAAGGTGACCGCACTACTACAATCATTACTATTCATGCGTCTACCTTACTTATGTATTGTAATTAATTGCTACATAAAAGCCCATGTAATGTAATTCACAAGTAACTCTAACAGATGACGCGATGATCATAATCACGAGAAAATGAGATAGAAGACTAATTGATAAAGATGGAACGAGGAAGCGATTAAGCGAAGTACCTGCAAAATTGAATTAACATGATGAACAATTGTAATTGTAACATGTAAGCCATGGTCAATTGGTCACCTAACAGATAAATGCAGCGTTGGAAATACAGCTAAATGTTCTATTAAACAATTTACCAGCGTTCGACCATGTAGGTACTCGTACTTCAAACGGTCCAAGGTGACGATAGGAAAAATTATATTTTTAGATAAAAACAGGAAATTTGTTATATATAGGTACTCACATGAATATACACGTATTGGTAGTTTATCTAGTCAAGAGGAAATAATAAAACGAGCGTTTAGTTAAAAATTAGCTGATTAAAAATATGATACGGCAGTGCGAGGTGAAAACAATGCGATATTATTGTAGTTATCGCTTTGACATTGAAAGATAAAATAATCAACTACTCGTATGGTATAAAATATTGCAGCAGTCAATATTGTTACCTAATTGTTATATTTTTTGCCTATTTCTAATCAATTATTTTATGGAACCATACATTTAGTAACCGTCTAAATGGATGCAAAGTAGTTTCCAAACTTTGATTAAGGTACCTTTCTACCCGAGGTACCTTTCTAGGTATAAACCTACTCGTTTCTTAGGATTTGTATGAGCACCGCATATCAATCCAGATCCACCGGAGCCTTGGCATAGATCCAAAACCGTATCCACGCAGACGGTACTTAATGCGAAACTGTTATAAAATCGAACGCGCTAATGGAGTCTCTATCGTTTGCACTTTAGGACTAATTTTATTATTACATAGAAACACACGAACCATAAGTACTATTATTAGTTATTTGATAACTGATTAATAAAATTGATAAATATATCATTTAAAACGCTGAAAAACAGTGAAACGTAACTGTAGCTCTTTGTAATCAAATCGTTTGTAACATTTGGTTTACAGCAGTGCGGACAGTCGGGCCAATGAAATAATCGACGATTTTTTAGTGCTTAGTCGAAGTACATTTTGACACTCAATGGCATATCCACCGCAGCGAGATTTTCAATGACAAGTTTCTAAGTATATCCGACATTGTCATGAACGACTACATATACCATAGTGACACGTTTTAAATTGTTATCTCTCCCTTTCTAATAGTAATCAAAGAGGAGATGAAACGTGGCGATTAAATGAATTGCGTTCTGTAGAGCGGAGAGACGTTACGACCTCTGCAGCTGCAGTGACGCCGGCTTCGTGAAACATAAAGGTGCAGAGCGATATCGTGAACTTGTAATTAAAATAAAAAAAGAACAGAAATCGTTTACGTACTTCAACCAAGCTGAGCGTCCACTTTGGTGGTTATACCTAGAAAGGAAACGAAAAAGTTGATAATGTGTTAAATATGTAACAACAATTAAAGGACGGCACACGTTGCTAGCTCGCAGGGAAGGTTGCGGGAAGGCCTAGGATCAAGGTTGGAGCGAGCTACTCGTACCATGGGCACTTCGGAGCGAGGATAAGCTGCTACGCGGAAGCGAACGCGAGGCCGAGGACGGACGGACCAATTCACTAACTGACTACGATCCGCTGGCCCGTTAAAAATATTATACCCACACATTTTTTGTGCAATTTATGTGTGCGTTGGAATTTCGATGAAAGAATTTTAGATGGGATTACCTTTGCTTGTTATGCATACATTTGATTTAATGTATATATTTTTTGTCTTATTTTCTGATGCGGAAGTACTTACAAGTCTAAGGAACTTGCTGTAAAAAAAAACATATTAATTGAAAAGCCTATTTACGTGAAGTGAGGGCAGTAAACTATTATAATTCTACTTTCCGAGTACCTACGTTCAGAAATTGCAGAGGATGACATTAATCACTTTAACGTATAGCCAGCCTAGCATGTTCATACGTGAGGTATCTGGGGAAGTAAAAAAAAATACTTTGTAAAAAAATGAACCGCAACTGCTCATCCCTCTTATGTTGTTCGTAGATAATATTGTGATTCTAACACATGCTAATGACTAATTTTCGATTTTCTTGATCTTAAGCTTTCGAGTATATTACTTACTGACTACATAGTTTACATACAGTATCTATAACTAGAGCGATTACTCATGTCTGATACAAATTGGAAACGGTACCGTCCCTGTTTAACATGTTTTAAATACAAAGAGCAGTGTCAGCGGCTGCGCGCGAGACGATTATGCAACATTGAGCGAAACGCACGTGACGACGACGGCAAGGTGGGCGCGCGCGGGGAACCGAAACCGACACACAATACCACACAACCCGACTGCATCAACGACATCACATTTAGCAATCGCCGTTCGAAAAAGACACCGATCGAAGCAGCGCCGCGTGGAAACGCTAATCTAACTGGGACAGATTGATTTATAACTCAAACAAGAAACTGTGCCACCGAGGCCCTTGTGCACCGTGTTCCACATTGTTTCACTATGAATATGCAAACAGATATCAACTGCTGCAAATTAACTTCACCGAGATGCGTACGAGTCTTGTGTGTGTGAATCCTTCACGAACTCGGCCGTTAGTATCGTCCGTTAATGAAGAAGGCCGAATCTGTTCGGCCTCAAGTTTTATTACCCTATGAATAACTAGAGACGACTAATACGATTGGCAAGACCTTGACTTCAGCCTAATATAAATTTGCATGACCCCACTTCCTCGAGTAGGCACTGGCGAGGGTCGTTACTGTCGATTATATTTAATTGTATGTCACAGTGTGTAAAGGTCGCCACACGCCCATTTACAACTTAGACAAAAGAAATAGCCACCCAGTTTATCATATTGTCAACTTAATTTTCCTATGGCAGCTGGAGTGATATATGCCTGCTATGGGTGAATTCTTCAACCTACGTTGAAGTTCCGTATCTTACGTTTATGTACGAGTATGCTTACTTACAAACATGCTTTTTCGATATTGCTGAATGCATTCAAGTTGCCAGCATAAATACGCAATAAATAATCGTGTAATTGTAACTCCATGTCTCATGGCCTATTAGGGTTGTAGATTATCTTTATTTACTGTTTCAATAAGGTTCAATTAGGAATACACAACTATACATGTAATTTGTTTAAAGGCTGCATGATATAATCGGTTAAGTTGAGTTATTTGCTGTTTTATTTAGATTGTTGGTTGACCCTGGCACATCTCGTTGCGGTTGGGATCTGGTTGGATTGGATAGTAGAAGCGTTTGGTCGCGAGAGCAGTGCATGCCGCGCGTGGGGCTACCATCAGCGGCGCCAGTTCAGGCGCACGCACACGCAGCCGCGGACTCAGCAGCGACATCGAGAACGCGACCCGGTTCGACGCTCGGGAAAGCATCGACAAAACTCGGTTGAGGCCGCACTGAACGAGGCGAACGCACACTTTCGGTCTTCGCAAGCGAACTGTGCTAATGCTAATGTGATATATATACTGCATATGTAATGTAACGCAAAAAAAGCAAACTTCAATATTTATGTGCATTAAAATTATTAGGTTTATAATATTATTAGTACATTAATAATCAGGTACCTAATACATAGTGACGCAGGTTAGGTAGCTTTACTAAAATTTGGAAATGCAATATGTGAGACAAAGATCTAAGACCTCGGGGATTTGATGCCCCCGTACCACATTCCAAAATATTAACAATGTGTTAATCAATTTTGTATTAAGCAGTACCGCTGCTAACGTAAACTACAAATTTAGAAATAAAGGAAAAATTGAAAAATTTAGGCACCGAGCAGGATGCACCTATAACTCAGTTGGCTAGAGCGACTGGCCGCGAGTGCCGTGAGGTAGCAGGTTCAAATCCTGATCGGTGCCTAAATTTTTTAAATTTTGTTTTATTTCTAAATGTGTTAATCATTAATTTGTCTTGGAGCGTTATCCACAGTAGGCTATCCATACAATATACCAATAGGAGTAATCGAAATGATTCCAAGAAATTGGGCCATGTGGACTTCTTTATTAATCAAGCCTTGAGTGCCATAGCAAATTATGAATTATGTCACGGATAAGAGATTTCATTAGTTGATGTAAAGTGGGCTTAAGTGTATGAAATGATGTCAAATGCAGTTCGTGATAAAGGTTTGGGCGGTAGGTGGGCGTGAGGCACACGTGCGTATACGTCTCACAATAGCTGCCGCTCCGTCGGTTTCGGGTCATGCCGCGCGGTAAGGGGCACAAGGTAAAAGATGGTGCATTGAAAGTGGCCTTAAGCCCAATAGCGATCTGTGGCCGCGTTGCTTCCTATTGGCGACGAGGCGACAATGCCAGCGGCTCCGGCTGCCGCGAAGGTGACAGGTTTGCGGAGGTCGGTCTTCGCTCGACCACCGCGCCGCCTTATTACACGCGACAAGAATATAGTGCAGCGGAAGTATTGGTTGTTAAGTCAATCTAGCCATGTGAAACCTCAGTTACGAAATGGCATTTCATTGATGTAATGCAACGAGTTTCACACATCGGTTGCTATTAATACCGTGCGGATGACTGGATAACCATTCTATTTGAGCCATTGAAACTGAGATAATTCCAGATAAATAAATATAAAAGTATAAAACAGTTTATGATATTTTTATATGCTTTATACTATTGTTATACCTAGTTAGTTTTGAAAGTTATATTGAAATAAGTTTTAATCGTTTTTCCCGTTCAATAGCCCAATCCATTTTTAACTCCACTCAATCGTCCAAAGGTTAGATGGAAGAAATCTCTTACAGAGTTAAGCTCACCTTTGTAAATTTTTCACGTGAACTTGTTAGTCTTGTTTTATAGTTGTTTTATTCAATGTAAGAATATACATACATTCATGAATATATAACAATTCAAGAACAGTAAGTACCTTTAAACAATAATAGTAATATCCGTTAGCCATTAGATCGGCCTAAATAAAAACCCTTGAAAGTAACTTCTGAATGTGAATGAGTCGACCTCAAGCGCGGACAACTTTTCTTTATAGAAGTGGGGGCCAGAGTTAATAGTTAAAGCCCATTAAATTTAGTATTACCATAATAAAAGCAATACATCAAAAACGTTTCAAAATTCTGTAACAGTTTTTAACTGGGTGCTCTACTTTCGGATATAGAGAGTATGAAGTTCAGTCATTATCATTACACCAGTAGTAACAATATTGTATGCGTGTTTGTGTAGGTACATATTTTTTAAACTAATTTTAGTGTTCCTTAACCTTTTCGCGGCCATTGACTTGATATAAAGTCAGTGCATTTAGTACCCCACACGCCATGACTTCATATCAAGTCGATGTAAAGCAACCTACGTGCTGTCAAGTAAGGTTCATTTTTGGTCGTTTGCTCTGTGACTTTGGCGTGTGAGACACAACTTACGAAATTTACTGTGGGGGTGAAGAGGTTAAAACAACTAAAAGTACAGACAAAAAGTAGTATTATAATCGGCATAGTGAACCGAGGAAACAATAATTGATTAAATGAGATCAGGGAAGGTGGAAGCATAAGTACTGGAGTTTTACGACTCAGTCGACCCTCGGTGTCTACCGGCGGGAGGTAAAGAGGGCGCACAAAGGGCGTAGGGAATGCGCGGGGGAGGACCCTGACACAGATCAGCGAAGCGCCGTGGAGGCCTCGAAATTCGGTTGCTATATCATCGATTCCTCGTACCATACCGTATAACGCACAAAATGGGTCAACGCAACGCGGCGCTCTCCGGCGAAGCGTTGGAGTACGCGCAATGTCCCCGTTCCGAATTGCTCCCTCGGCAAATTAACGCCTCACGCTATTGTAGAGACCACGATACAACTCGGCCACGGATAACTTTAATCCAAGATTGACACTAGGGCTAACAAAGCAATACTCGTAGTTTACATAAAATCACGGATAGTAAGGTTCCGGAGTTTGTTGGAGTGTTTTTATTTTAAAAGGCGTTCCAAATATTGCATGAGCGTACGCGAATCGAGAGAACGTATACGTGACCCGGTCTCGTCACAGTTTCACCGGCCACTTTCAGCTCGGTAATGACGGCCGGGCCGCACCAGTGTTGCGACACTCCTCACCTCCTTTCCACTGAGGATCGTCGGTGTTAAGCCATCAACTTAGTTGACTGTACATGCCTACATTCAAATTTTTAACGATGCGGACATGAATTCATTGTTGATAGTTGTGATTAGCAAATTTAGAAGCATTATGTCAACGATATTTTTTAGATCAACACAATGCTTTTTGGATAATAAAATGTTCACAAAATTTCAGGTGCTTATTTTTTTGTCAGTCATGGTTAGCTAATTAGTATTAAGGTAATTTGGCAGGATGCGTTCATTATAAACGTTAATTTCAGTCATTCAGCAATATTTTATAGAAGAAAAAGAAAACCAGACATAGATGTTTAAAGAGGCGTGTCGGCCTACAGATTTACTTTGCGTAGAGAAACCTTGCGCACAAGACACAAGCAAGGATTTGGCCGCTATCTCACCTAATGAGAAGTGACGTCACGGTCGTGTACAATGACGGACTAGGCACTCTGCTACTTTGATTGAAACGGTTACACAGTCATCACGAGTCAAAACCAATGACAAGCTTTTCATATCCGTTCGCATAACGTTGGTTTTCATAATTTTTAACAAAAAAAATATAATCGCCTTTGGGTGTCGTCAGACGAAGTTCTTTCAAATGGCAATATAAGGACTATTTAAGTGACTCGAAACAGCCATGGCATTTACTGAATAGATCAAACGGTGTCGAGTACTAGTACGAACATAACGAGGCGTACAAAGAAGCATGGATATGGTGAAACTATAATCGAGATCAACACAAAGCAATCGCGTTGCTACGCGTGGACCCAAACGCAATGTAGCGAAGCGTTTTCTATTCGTAATTCTAAGTATTTGTATCCTGTATCTTATTACATAATATATATAGGTATAAAGTTGACCGTGAAGCTTACGCGACTGTTTTTTAAAATATTATATGTGGATGAAGGACCATATACAATAGGACCGACAATCTTATACAAAAAAACGTAACTCTGAAATAGCTCAAAATTCGGTATTAAAACTAGATGGAAATATATTTCATTTGTAAGTAATTATGTAAGTACAAATAAAAATAGTGAAGTGCGCCGGAACGGAACGTAGTAATGAAACGTCGCACCTAACGCCATCTATTCACTTTTTACTGTATCATTTGGAATGTCGTTGAACGTTCGATGGCTGTGACTTCACTTCTGCGCGTTCATGGAAATTATAAAAACGACTTTTGAATGAATCGGTACTCTTAGCGGCATCTAGCTACGTAGAGAGATACTAACTTTCGGTGTACGGTGCGTAGTATGAAGATTGTCAGTCCTATTGTATATGGTCCTTGATGTGGATAATATTTCCAACTCTCAATAAGGCAAACAATTGAATATGACCATCTAATGCTCTTTTTCTTCATGTAAACTGACACAGAGTATAAAATATATACCTACGTAACACGACAATGCGCATATAGTTATTTGATGAGCTTCAGCAATTCACGATAAGCAGCTATGTATATACTTGCCTACGCACGTTGTTTCAGAGAATGCGTGATAAACGTCCGCCATGAAAATTATCCGCTTACGTCATTTTAATGGGTACCGGTAGTGTAGCGCTGGCTTAAACCAACAAGAAGCTATGAGGTTTTAAATAGCCTTGGCCTTGCAAGATTAGGCATACAAAACGATATAATAAGCCACAGTTGAGAGTATATATACATAGCAATATATATTATGCTAACACATTCCGTGTGCGCATATTACATTAGTATTCACATTATGTAAATGGTAATATTGCAAATATGACCAGATTCGATTTTTAGTATGTTTTATGTTATGTACTAATACTAACTATTACTTAAGAACGTCAAATACACAACGTACTTTCGATTTGAAGTCAATGTGGATGACCACATTGAAATTTGTATCCTATGCATGGATCATTAAGGTAAAGTTTGGTAAGGCCGCCTCGGCCGCATCGGTCTGTTCTATTTTCCGAGTTAATATTGAACTCTCGTTGGAGCTGAATGTCGGAGGATTTCGATTGGACATGCGACAAACATTTAGTAAAATAAAACCGCGGCCACGATATAAAAATAAACTACAGAACGAATGTTTGTTTTTATAATTCTGTGGTCTCAATATTACGGATTATGGATTTATTATATTTACTAAAAAATAAAGATTTCAAAGGAAGTAAAATCTATATCAGAAGAATTAACATTTGAAAATACATAAACGGCATTAAATAAACAGATAACAATCACGTATTATCAAAAATGCGTGCCCAGTGTACACATTAAATCATTGGAAATCATTAGCACATTCGTGACACAATTAGAACTTGGATTACGGCCAGAGTAAGAAGAAAACAAGCTTATCATTCAATAAATACAATATTTACGATTTGCGTTTCATTATTTCAGCATTAACCGTGCCGTGTAACGGACAGTTCTGTTAACCGGGCTTTATCTTAGACAAAATACCGCGTCGCCGGCTAAGCCCAGTTTATAGTTATCGCATTCCGCTGTCAGCGAACAGGAGCAGAGAACGCGGCCGGGACTGGCCGCAATCTCTAGCTCTGTAGACTCGCACTGCCCTCAGATAATTTCAATACTCTTGCGAAATGTTCTCGTAAAACAAGCTTCTTTGTAATCCGCCTGCGCTTGGGGTTGCTCGCTTAACCTAGTTACTAAGTACTTACACGAAGATACGTGTTTCACGGCTGTGGGGCTCTCATTGTATTTACTCTATAAATATAGGTAGTAAGGGTTTCGGGTCAGCCAATACAAATGGAAGAGTCGCTCTGTGATTTTTACTGACACGAAGACTTTTCCGATGAAATGAGCTCACAAGTTATCAGTTGTTATTATTGGAAAGTGATTAGACGTGTTGTTCGTAATTAATGATAATGATTTAAATAAATGAAAGCGTTACAGGTCGATATTAACTAGAACATTTATATTATCCACGTAAGGAATGCGGAGTACCTAAGCCAGTAGCTGTCGCTACGGCTCTTCTTAGCGAGAGTTGCATGGCGGAGAGATCATGAAATTGCAGCGTTTCTCTCGTTTATTTACACACATTGAGTCCGTAAGAGCTCGATGGGACTTATCATTCCATTTGTATCGATTTTGCTGCAGTGCAGAGTAAATGAAGACTAATGAGTACTTTCGTGCAATATCTACAGGATTACAAAGAGTCCGGGCATCGAGCCGGAGCCCCCGCGACTTAACGATATTTCTTGCACTTCCCGTTGTGTAAGGCTAACGACCCCTGGAAGGTGAATCCCCATCCACGGGTAAGAAAGCACGCGAAAATATTTCCTTTTAGGGATAAAGCTCACTGCTTTATTGTACTTACGACGAGTGCAATAAAGCAGTGATCTTAACATTCGAAGAAGGTTCTTCTCAAAGTCATCAGTCATTCAGTTTGAAATTCAGAAGGTTGTAACAACAAAGGAAATAACCTTAACCAAAGGGAACAAAACTTTTAAAGTCTCATGGGCACGAGCGCTTTCCGGCCGGAGCTACCTGCTCAGGGAGATACGAGTCCTAACTTTTTGTTATGTTATTTTGAAGAGGCAAGAGCGTTAACATGTTTTGATTAATACCAATATTATAAGTTATATTACAAGAGACATTAACGTCAAAGCATATCGGCTACGTACCTATAAATGAGGTAACGACACGAGTATGTATGGTGACACGTGTACGGGGAAAATCCTGCAATAAGGCAACGTCGAACTTATAAATAAACACAAAATCGGCATCAGATGTAGGTGGGCGAAGTAACAGTGGGGTAAACTATTTAGGGTTACCCACCTTGACGAACGAGGGTGCTAAAGAATAAAGAGAAAACGTCGATGTCGATGTCGTTCCTACGAATAAGTGCACGAGGGCGAATGTCAGGGGAGAGATAGCGTCACGACCAACGTCGTATCAAAATAATAACATGTTAAGTAATGCTAGCCAGCCAGTTAAAAACAAATTAAACTGTTAATCACGTCTGCCATTAACTGATGATAATGGTAATTGTTTGTAAAAGTGACTCGATTTCTAAGCTACTCCCTCTACCGTCGTTTGGCGTTTAGCTTACACAACAAGGAAAGTTAAATGCGCGTGTGGTGTACACAAACTTTCGCCCATTGTAATGTAATAGATGAAATCAACAAACTATCGTACACAAAAAGTATTCACTCATTCGTTTGTGGGATTAATCAAATGATTCAAAACAAAAGGCTAAAACACAACAAACATATATATATTCATACCAATTTGCAAAATATTCAGAATCAAATGTTATGCCAACCGAAAAGACGAAGTCCTTCGATGTACATGGTCAAATAAAACTAGTTCCGCGTTGAGTCCAGCAACCAAAATAGCTCACCTGGCTAAGGCCATTATTCGTTCGTATAATCCAATTTTCCAAAACGGTGGCACCACTTCGAGATCACAATTCACCACAGTAATGTTTAAAAAGTATTATAAACAGTTAGTATAAAACGGAACAAATCACGAATGGTTGCGTGTTGTATCACGTTTGACAGTTCCACTTCACCACATGGTTGGTAGGTCGCGCGCGACAGCGTGACAGATGTGCTTTGCGCTCGACGACTGACGGGCGACTGGCGGCTAGGGAGGCGAGTGCTCTGGTGCGGAGAGCGGCGTGGAGGCGCTCGGGTTAGCGAGGGCGGAGCACCCGCCGACCGGCGCCCGCGGGACAGCTGCGCACCACCGACCCTTTTTCGTTCCCATCTTCATTGTCACCGATTTTCATAATTTTGCCCCCGCCTTCGAAAGGACTAGTACTACGAAGAAGACTAGTAGAACGAAAGTCGTCGATTCCCATTGTAGAGCGTTTCGAAATTTTATGATAAACAAACCGTTACCGTTTTAGTACCAAACGATCTTGACCTCATTTTCGTGAAATCTATTACAGCTTTGAATGTATCGAAACCGTTCAGATATATTCCCATAAAGAGGTGTGAATACAAAAGCAGAGCTAAAATCTTAAGTGAATTTGGGTGATGTCCACGTGTTGAAATAGGTGTCACTACTACTAAAATACTATTTATTTTTGTCGTCGAATAGTACCTACTCCTTGTGTTACAATCAAAAATAATCTGTGTGACAACTATGTACCTAAGATGCAGAGCAATTCACGACCAAAACAGCAATTTATAGGGCAATTGTCAATTAGTAGGAGTCGTTTTTACGGCGGTAACGAATTGTTGAAATGATATGAAAAAAAATTACGACATCAAGAAATTAAAAACGATGTAGGACTTAAAACTATATTAATTAATAGGCAGTCCGTTCGTTTCTCACGAATCGTCCCCCGCCTCAGCATAATGCTGACTCAAGAGCCAGCGCTGAGGGGCTACCGCGAACCGAAAACGAACGAAGTTCGAATATCTCCCTCTCTGTCGCACTTGCCAATTCGTGCGGCAGAGAGGGAGATATTCGAACCTTTTGGCTTTTCTTGGGCTCTAATTGTAATTGGTCCCATATAGACTTTTGATCCTCTCTTAAATCTGATTCGAATGGCATTCAGACAAATGATTGTCATAATGTAAGATACTAAAAGAGTTCATGCACGTAGTACGTGGCGTTTTTTAGGGCGGTTAGAATATATTTTTGGGTGGGATACAAAGCATCACGTTCAATTGCAGCAAGTTAGTTCAGTGCACGAAGGGAGAAGTTGTTGCCCCCGTGCAGAGCCTTGAGCCACCCCACTCGGCGAAACTCGCTTACCACGCTGGCGGTTCACATACGCAACTAATACGAACAGGGATAGCAAACATCCACTCGACACACAATAGGTACATACGAGGACAAGTACGTGTAGTAGGAACACAGGATAAAGCAGGTATGCTTGCAAAATAAACATATAGGTAAGTAAATATATTACTGAACATAGCTATAGGTAAAGTTTGCCGATCTCGACTTATATGTAAGTAAACATAAGTAATATTATGACATTCGCATGTGCAGCAATTATATTTTATTTTATATACTTATATTATATTATATAAACTATATTTGTAAGTAACCAACTAAATAAAACGTACGTCTGAAGGTTTCGTTCCAAATATAAGAGTACACTTGACGTCATATCATATTTTTGCTACCGTTTTTAATTGTATATGGCGTGCTAAACAATGGGCCGATATAAATGTAAGCAAACATGCGGCCCTTTATTCATTAGTAAAGCGAATCGTCCACAGACTCGTTGCACAGTCATAACGCGTACAATGGCTGCAGCCGCGAGGGTACATCAAAGTCATCGAGTCGTCTCCCTCACAGTGACGTCTCAGGCACACGTCGACCTTGCGAGCCTTCAGGGTTAACCTCTCGAGGGGAAAACGCCCTTCGGCCTTGGAATCCTCATCCCGCTTTACCTGCACAATCTTGCTTGTTTTAACCCGAAAATTCGGATTCGCGTCTTGACACGAGTGTAACTGGTAACGTTATTTACGAGAACATTGAATGACATAGCGTTAGATCTATTCTGGTTTCTCTTGTGCTGGCCATCCTAGTGTAAGCACAGTAAAATTTATGTTCGTGCCACTACCGCGTGATGTAATTACGGTGAAATCATAGCAAGTCTATTTTAAAATGTTATAAGGATTCACGTACCTTCATACAGAAATGTGATATCTTCATCATATATATAATTCAGTTTTAAATAATTTAAGTTATCGGCGAAATACACCTAACACATAGATATAAATAAACTTTTATAATTCAATCCCCGTCCAGGAGGTGAATTATTCAGTTTTAAAGCATTTAATAATTAATGTTATCGGGGAAATACAAATATATAATTTATTTTTACTACTCGTCGACTTCAATGTTTGAATTAAGATATCGTGGACGAAACTAAAGTCACATACCTCTATGGAGCTCCCTTCAACTGAACTCTTATGAAATAGACCAATCACGTGACGCCGTGGACACAGAACAAAAGACATCAACCCATGTACCCAATCTTCATTTCCGCAGGACTAGTTTGTTTAATTAGTTTCCGTTGACTCGTAGAAAAAATAATGAATGCAATAGTCATATAATTAGCTTTTTAAGTTTCAAACCTTACTTAAACCACTCGGCAAGCCTAAACGCGGCTCTCGACTAAAAATACGATTGCATAAACTACTATTTCAGTTAGTTTAGTTAGTTTAACCTATAATTTTTAACGTTAAGGTTTTCTTTTAGCCGACAATCTTAAATGTGTTATATTATTCGCTAGGAAAAACTATTTAAGACGTGAGTACATTTTGTACTATAAAAAAACCTAACATAATATCAACAAACTTTTATAATTCAATCCCCGTCCTGGACAGTATAATCAGTGAACCCTAAAAAATAGGACGCAGCATGTCGTATTTGTTACTCATACATATGTGCCCGATGACAAAGCATGCGTTCGCTGATTGTGAACAAAATAAATTCAGACCAAACCTACAACTGACCCTTCGTATTCGCATGTTTCGCTCAGCTTTATAAAAATATTATTCGTATTTTAGGTTTCAACATGAATTCAAAAATACATATTGCAAAAACAAAACAAATTAATAAATTACATCATTACGGAAAATAGAAATTAGAAACTTCGTAACTAAAGCAACAAAAAAGTTTTTGTAGTTAGTAGGTACTCTACGAGCGTACGTCCGCATCCGAGTACGCGTCTACACTCTACATTCATATTATCTTAGGAGAGACACATTCGAATTTTAAAATTATTTCACCAATCTTCGGGTTAACTGAAGCTATAGGTATTTTAACCCGCGGCTCCACCTACGTTCCCTGTATTATGCGGACAGTCGCGAAGCCAGTTGAACCTTTAATAAATACACATAACATACGTATAAAAATAGTAGAAAATAGAGAACCAATGATCATAGACCTGCTTGGAATTGGTGCTTAACAAAATAAAAGTGACATTATTGTAAGGTTGCCCTTCATCTTTAAAATGCAAAGAGTGTATATTCAGATGACAATGTATATACACAATATACAGTGAAGTTGTCGCCACCTGCAGTGCCCACGGCACGGCACCCAGAGGCCAGGATTGTGTAGTTGCCGCAGCGTAGGTACTTGTGTACGCTGTCAAAACAAACAACCGTCATACTAAAGTTCGTAGAAAATATTCGCTTCGTAGGTATAATTTAATACTGCTATTCTGGATATGAAATTATTTTTATTCATGAATGAGGAAAATGGGTTACAATTGACAGTTACAGTTGCATTTAATTTAAAAGAGTCACTAATTTCAAGTGTACATACATTTGTGCATGTATTTTAACACTGTCACTGTCATGTACTCGTATTACACTGCACTGAAGACCTAGATTGATACGTGACATTTAATGAACCAGTGTAGTTATGGTGTCGTGTGTTGTAAATAGAGATGTGGCGATGGGAACGTAAATATCCTTGGGTCAGTTACAGTTTTAATATCTACTATACATTATTTCAATTGTTATATTATTTCATTAAACTAAATGTTATTTAAATACTATATAAAAGAACAATCCAAAATACAGAACTACTTACTACTAAACTACTCGTATTTAGATGCATGATATAACAGTTAAAGAAAGTATTTAAAACTGTAAAAATGCGTTTATATATATTTCACCCACTTCACCTCGCTATTTCAACGGATATCTTCGCGTGTCTGACGCATACTTTATATAGTACAACAAAGAGTTTATTGTAGTACATTTAGGGCGCGGCTCGCGTCACCAGGCATGTGACCTGGGTCGCAACAGCAAGGGCAGTGGGACGTGAGCCCCCGCGGGCCCTTGTTGCACCCTCCGTTCCTAATTTTTTAATTAATATGAAAACGAAACGATCGATTCACCGGTCTATAGAACGCCCAGGATGGGAATATGAATATTATCCAGAATTGAGTCGTTTGAAATAACATTTTTTTTACTTCGGAAATAGATATGTATATAATTATATTACCGCAGCATTTATTTTCCCGAAATAAAAATTGACAGTTGTTACCCAACTCACACTAAGCTATAATATAAGCTCACCATTAAGATAACAAATTCAGCGAACTGTCTTAGACAAAGTAAACCAAACTCATTCTAAAAACACAAAAAAGTAAGCAACAAAAACTACCCAAGTATCCCCTGTCTATAGTCATCCGCAATCGTGTGTAGAAGAGAGCTTCTATAGAGATATTGAATACTTCAATTTAACCGCATGAATTTGTACTCTTCATTAATTCGAAATTCAACTACAGAGGCCGCATTAAGGCCAGATTCTCGTAAAATATGTGATTTTTAACATGGCTTTATTCTGAAATACTACGTATTAAAAATGATAAAAAAATATAGGGTTATATTTGAGACCTTTAACTAGTGCAATCGGGTGACCGTTACGTAATTGGATAAACTTTGTTCGATAGAAAAAATGCCAAGAAGCCTCTATTCTTGATCTTAAAACTTATGCCCTTGAAAACTTGGCCGCCACTGTTTAAAAATCTGAAGTCAGATTCTTTCCAAGTGATCTCTTGGACTCTCAAATATCAATTTTGAACGTAATCGGACCGTAAATAAAAAAAATCAAGATGGCCGCCACTGTTTAAAAATCTGACGTCAGATTCGTTCTAAGTGACCTCTTGGACATCCAGCTCAGATATCTACAATGAACGGTTTTTTTATTGTATCGCAAGAGGTGAGAAAAGTAGAGTATAACTCCTCGGGGATAAAACTGTTTTCGTCTTGGGCGCACTTAAATCCCTCGATACACTCAGTAGTACGGCTTGTTAGCTCGAAATACGGTCCCACCTGGCAGGAAGCACGAAACTTGACATGCATGTAGCTTTTATATATGTGCTTTAATATTTAAGGAGAAACACGTTGACAACTTTCGGACCCTATTGCTGTCACTCACGAGTCCGTTCGTCGTCTGTCACACAGGTTTTACAGTCAAACTGTTGGAGCTACAGGCTTCAAATTTTCACAGTATAAGCATCTTGTTGATCCAAAGGCACACATACTATCAAAAGTTATTTAAAAAATGTTTGTAAGGGGTGCTCCCATAGAGCTAAATGGGAGCGCGAAAAAAAAATTGACCTAACCCATCGAGTGGGGTGTCGTAGTTTAGAGCTCGTTGAGTGGATAAAAACTGTAATTAAAAAATAAAAAATACTGGAAAACAAAGGAGTGAGGAGCCCCCAAAGTCTACTATTTTACAAAATTTTGTTAAGGGACAGTCTTACAAACATCGAACTAGTGTATTATGTACATATTATTTCAGCGTACTTAGCTAATGTAGAATAATTATTCAATAGTAGTAGTATAGTTTTTAGCGGTTATTCGCCTAAGTTCTTAGTTTTAACCGTTATTCGAAGTAGATTACATTTTGCTGTAATGGAAGAGGTACAGGCGCTGTATCGGAATTTTACGTTGTAACTAGTAAGTTTCCCCGAAGTTAAGGCCCATTTACACCGTGGAAGAAATTGCATGTGATTTTCATTACAATGCGGGATTTGATCGGCCTTGTCTTACCTCGGTAGCCCGCAGCCCGCAATGTAATCAAAATTGCATACAAGTTCTTGCACGGTGTAAATGGGCCTTTACTGCACCAACGTCAGTCTTTAAGCGAGTCTTACAGTCGACTTTATGCAACAACCTTTTAGGTGACAGTCCCTATGGATGAGTCGCAGTTGAAACTAGATTAAATGCAATACAAATTCCTTATTATTCATCAAAAAAGTAGGTACAAAAGAAAACAAAATTAAATTACATAAACCGTATACCGTACACAACCTACACAACATAAACCGTAAAGGTTAAAATGTTAGTGTGAAAATCTGAGTTGATTAAATAATTTTGAAATAGCAGTTAATCGTACAAAGACCCATACGTCTTACAAAAAGAAATGTAAAGTACTAAATCACACTCATCCCTTATCATCAGGGATGTCTTCCAATATGTTTGAATTTTGTTTTTTTTTCTCCCAATATAAAAACAATAAAATACTTTTTATATTTACTAAACTTCAAAATGTGCATTTACCAATATGGTACTGTTATCTTAGTTCCCAGACTCGTGACGAATACAAGATGTCGGTTCGCCTCAAGCGAAACGTTGATAAGCGTTGTAAATACTATACCTATCTGTACGTGTTGTTATGCAAAATGTGTAGCTGTGTAACTCCGTGATTAGTGCTCTATAAGCGATTTTAATTAGATTGACTGCTGTGCTAGCTTTTCAGGCCGAGCTCAAAGCACGCATGCCACTACGTTAGTTCAATATTCACGTAACTCGATTGTCCGCTATTGTAGTTGTTCCAATATAGTTTCAGGGATCTACGTTCAGGGTATTAGTACAGTATCTACACTATATATCGTCAAATAGTCATTAGTTTGTAGTTTGAACTTAGACCTGGACGGAAAGTCTTCTTGAATTCAGAAGTTGATTGGAAAATAACGCGTTCTTAGAAACGCCGTACTTACTAGTTAGATAATTAATTTTCAGATATATCATTCGTCTGTCTGTATGACTATATGATTGTTTGATTGATTAAAGCCAAAACATGCATCCTTAAAATTTTCTCTACCGTAATTAAATTAATTCGGTCTTTATTTTACTCTTTAGCTCAGCCTACTCAAACCATACATTATTAAGAGGTGTCCCCTTGTTTTGCAGACAGAAATTTCATAGAATTTTGTTTCGCAGAAAATGTTTCAAATAATATTTGGTCCTTGTATTTTTATTTCGACTATTATTGTTTCAATGACTATTTACTTGAATGAAAAATATTTCACAGAAACACAATTCAATGAATTTTGTAATATCATTTTTTTATTTGACAAACTTATCAAACCGTAGAATTATGTTTGGTGTTTCATTGTTTCGCAGACAGAAAATTCATAGAATTTCGTTTTACAGAAACTTTATTAAATAAATAAATAAATAAATAAAATAAATAAATAAATATTAGAGAACAATCTTACACAAATCGAACTAGCCCCACAGTAAGCTCAAGAAGGCTTGTGTTATGGGTACTAGACGACGATATATTTAATAGATATGAATACTTAAATACATAGAAAACATCCAAGACTCAGAAACAAATATTCAAAAAATAAATAATATTTGGTCCTTGTATTTTTATTTTTAATATGATTGTACCACCGCTTATTCACTTCACAGAAACATATTTTGCTGAAACACAACTCAAAAATAATATCTATATATAATAGAGGTTATTTTTTTATAAAAGCCCAGAACAACCCGTTGGGGCAAAATCGACTCTAACGCGGATAGGTTAGAAGATTAAGCTTCGCTTCGCTTCAGCTCCCGTCTTAATCTTCAAGGTTATTTTTTTTATAAAAGCCCAGAAAAACCTTTTGGGGAAAAATCAACTATAACGCAGATAGGTTAGAAGATTAACACAGTTCAGTTTTATTTGCATTTTGCATCGAAATATTAAAAAATATTGATATCAAAAATCATAGATTTGAGTTTCTACAAAGTTAGTGTTCGGTGTAATGATTATTCTGTGAAATGATAGTATGAGAAACATTGTCTGCGAACTGAAATTCTTTAAAAATGTTGTCTATAAAACAGTGTACAACCTTATAATCAAGTCAAACTTATGGTATTTTACCTCATTTAAAAACCCCTATGGGGGAAATAGTCTGATATTTATTGAAACGTAGCAAAAAGAGTCATTTCCGACGAGGGTCTTCCTTAAACGATATATATGTAGCATTTAAATCCTATTATTTACAGATGAATAAGTTACACCACAGACATCGTTCAACATACCCGATAACGTATTCGAGGCCTATGAATTGCACAATTGAACCGACAAATACAAAAACAACCAGTCAATATGAATTGCAAATCATAAATGAATCTACGGAATAACACAAGGAAAAACTCTCAACAACTTTAGCATTTCTACCATTTTAGAATGAATTAAAACTTAAAGACCATGGAACCTTAGCACGAATAACTAGTTCTTTACAATCGAAGTCAATCCGGAGAAAAGCACTGCGATAGTCTTCCACCCGTCTGACCGCGTTAGCACGGAAAGGCGTGTGGCTCCGATCCAGATGTTTGACCGGCCCATCCCCTGGGCCAACGAAGTCAAATATCTTGGAGTGACCCTCGACAGAAAACTGACTTTCCGTAGCCACATCAGTAGGGTACGCAACCGTGCGTTGTTCGTGCTAGGAAGGCTTGGGCCGATGATTAACAAGTTTAGTAAAATGTCACTTAGAAATAAGCTGACACTCTACAAAACTTGTGTTCGTCCAATCATGTCTTATGCAAGCGTAGCTTTTGCTCACGTGCCTATGACATCGCTCAAGCCGCTTCAGGTCATTCAGAATCGTTTTCTCCGTAGGGCGACTGGTGCTCCGTGGTACCAGTCGAACCTCAGTCTGCACCACGACATGGGGATTAGCACTATGTATGGTTTCTTTAAGCAGACTGCCATACGTTATTTTGACAACGCTCCCCATCATAGGAATCCGTTAGTTAGGAAGGCTGTCGACTACGTTCCCATCCCTCCCCCCTCTGTCGTTACTCGGCGATCACTGATTAGGGGCCGCACGGTCCGGCGTCCTAGGCACACACTTACGGACCCGGACGACGTAATCACAGCGTCTATCGAAAGATGGAACGCTGCGCTTGCGGCGTCCAACTCTGACACGACGCGTACACTTAGGCATTCCCGCCGGCGGGGACGTCCACCGCGCGATCGCGACAACAGTGACACATATAGATAGTCCCTATTCGTCCCGGTACCGCCGCACACCGGGTAGTCAGTCCGACCCAGGTCGGGCCTAGCTGAGTTTCTTGCTGGACTCTTCTCAGCTAGGCTAGGTTTAGTGAACCAGCGACAAAACTCCCAGCAGCTCGATTCCACTCACACCTCAGATTCGGTTGAAACCGTTCAACCAATCTCACTGGAGCGCAAACTCTTAGAGTATTCCAGTGTTCCAAACCACACGCGTGGTCGTGCCGGAGGTTTTCCCCTGGATTTTCGCCAGGCTACTCTCCAACCGCGCACTCCTATCGCTTTATTGGGCTACAGCGCTACAGTGATATTACTTGAGCGGCTTCAACCGAGTCTGGGGTGTGAGTGGAATCGAGCTTCTAAGAGTTTAGTCGCTCATTCACTAAACCTAGCCCAGCTGAGTTCAGCAAGAAACAGCTAGCCCGACAGGTATACAAAGCGATGCCTATAAGTCCAACAATCCACCTGCTGGTTTGTCATGTCGTTAACGCTCTTTAGAAAACATCATTGAATTCTCTACACATGTTGCTAATGCAAGTACAAACAGCCCAATTGAACTATGACCAGGCCTGCATAAAACGGCCTAGTGATAGTTTTTAGAAACGGCCACATATACGGCGTCATCCGCTCGCGCCCACTTTCCACGATTAACTTTCTCATTCACAATGCGATTTGACCTTTCCTTTCCATGGCACTTACTTTAAATAAGGGTCAATTGGAATTTCAATGTAAAGCATTGATTGTATCTAGTACTAGCTTTTTCCAGCGGCTTCGCCCTCATACTAAGAGTAATTTTAACCGTCTACAAAATAGGTCAGTCTCAGTTTGACCCTTATGTTTGTATGTACGTATGTATGAGTGACGTTTCCGTAATCTGCACCCCGAGGAACGAGGAAAGATGATACCTATATCGATTTTTAAGAAATAAAATTACCGCCATCTTAGATCTGGAAATGGATGTCATTTTCGTAATTTGCCAATTACGAAAATGACATCCATTTCCCCGAGGAACCTCAAAAATAACACCTATATCGATTTTTAAGAAAAATAGATGTCCGCCAAAATTTTATTTGAAAATGCATGTCATTTTCGTAATCGGCACCCCGAGGAACCTCGAAGATGACACACATCGATTCTGAGAAAAATAAATGTCCGCCATCTTGGATTTGAAAATGGATGTCATTTTCCTAATCGGTACCTCGAGGAACCTCGACGATGACACCCATATCGTTTTTTAAGAACAATCCGCCACCTTAGATTTGAAAATGGATGTCTTCGTAATCGGTCCCCCGAGAAACCTTAACAATGACACCCATATCGATTATTAAGAAAAATAAATTTCCGCCATCTTAGATCTGAAAATGGATGTCATTTTCGTACTTGGCACCCCGAGGAACCTCAAAAATAACACCTATATCGATTTTTAAGAAAAATAGATGTCCATCAAATTTGATTTGAAAATGCATGTCATTTTCGTAATCCGCACCCCGAGGAACCTCGACGATGACACCCATATAGATTTTTAAGAAAAATAAATGTCCGCCATCTTGGATTTAAAAATCTATGTCATTTTCGTAATCGGCATATCGAGGAACCACAAAAATGACACCCAAATCGATTTTTAAGAAAAATTAATGTACGCCATCTTGGATTTGAAAATGGATGCCATTGTCGTAATCGGCACCCCAAGGAGCCACAAAGATGACACCCATATGGATTTTTGAGAAAAATAAATGTCCGCCATCTTGGATTTGAAAATGCACGTCATTTTCGTAATCGGCACCCCGAAGAACCTCGAAGACGACACCCATATTGATTTTTAAGAAAAACTATTTCAAATCTCTCACTTCAATAAATACGTGTTTTCATACAAACTTTGAACCCCGTTAGGGGATGAATTTTGAAAAATCCTTATTAGTGCGCCCCTAGACCTTATAAGGAACCTACGACGTGCCAGATTTGGAATCTCTAGAACCAGCGGTTTGGGCTGTGCGTTGATATGTCAATCAGTCAGTCAGTTTCTTCTTTTATATATTTAGATAAGGAACCATCAAAAACATAAATGTGATTCTTTTTGTAGACAGATGTTACTACAATATTCAAGATTACCTTAGTGACATTAATATTAATTAAATCTTTTCACAAATAATTCTATGTTACTTTGTATCTGCTTTGTATCATAGTTGTTCCTTTATAATACCTATCACCTGTACATAACCTATATACCTATGATGACGAAATAAAGAAATTAATTGAGTGATTGACTGATATGATATGATAGCCAAGTTCAATATTAAGAATATGCATCGTGGTTGACTTCGCCGACAAAAGATCTATATGGGTGCCAAGTTCTATGTAGAAAATCCTGAAATTTATTTCACTTGGGATGTATTTCAAGGTCAGGATTTGACTGTCAGCATTTCACATTTATGTTGTTGATAGGATAATATCATTACTTTTTGTACCGAAATTTAGGTATGCGGTTCAAATCTTGCTCGGTATCTGGAAGTGGGTTAGGTTTTTAATATTAGGTCATTCCTCTATCTATAGGTCAGTGAAATAAATCCCATTTTTAGATGTTTGCATCTTAATAGCCGGTTGAACTATGTTCATGAAATTAGGGGATCTTGTTAGCCTTAAGGATCTTAATAAATGTACCAAATTTTATATGTTTACGTTCAACAGATTTTTAGTTACGCAGAGGTCAAATGGTTCGTTGCCACGGCCGCTGCGTCGCCAGTTCTCTTCTTTTGAATTTCGTTTGACACGCTACCGCGTGTCTTGATTACACGGGGAATTGTATTGGCAGTGCCTTAACAGACTAATAGTAAGATTTAGTATTGTGTAAGAAATATGTAATGTCAACGACGATTAGGAAACAACTAGAAACGGGTGCGTCCGATGGTTAATCCACAACTTACATTTAACTAGTTTCTGCCCGCGACTTCGTACGCGTGGAACAGAACTAGTTTCTGATGGGAATAGCGTTAACAGGTGACATGTATCGTTATATTTTAGCGAATTCACAAAAACCTCAATGCATTATAGACAGCAAGTATACAGTCATAAACTTTCTTTATGAAACCATCGCTCCATTTCTGAAAACTGCAATGGAAGAAAATCTGTTCGTTTTCTTTCTAGTTTAACGCATACAGATGTACCACACTACAGACAGACGCGGCGGGGGACTTTCGTTTACGATATTTAGTGATTTTTTATGGTCTTCATAAATATCTTCCAAATAATCTTTAAATGAGCTGGTAATTGCTCTCTGGTGGTGTGATTCGTAACAATCACACCACAGTTCCGATCCCTGATTGATAGACCAGACTGAATCTGAGTGTTTCATTTGGACTACGGCAACCAGGTAGATATAATTGCGCAGTGTGGAGCACTCATTATTAGGTTGTTGAATTCCAGTTAGTTGGTGATACAAGTGGATCGAACCATCCAAACGAACCCACATTTCCGCATTATGAATTGGAACGTGTTTAACGGAGTCGGGCCGTCGATTGACCGATAACAGGGACCGTCCTGTAACTGTCGTTCCTAAGTTAAGTGGTATGTCACTAAACTTTACTAAAATTAAAAAACACGCATGCAATATTAAAAAAGAAGTGCCTATTTTTTACATTCTTCTTATAAAGGAAACGAAACTTTAAACATTGTGAAAATCGTTAAAGCTAATTATTGTTTCCAATTTAAATTACCATCCCTATGTGTGAAGTAGGTATACCTACACACTAAAACTGTTATTCTTAACCACAAAGTAAATATTATTCTACTATCACAATCAATTACTGACGCCGCGCAACGCGACCGTTTAATTATCGTGTAATCGATATCAATTTGGGCGGTGGTTATTTTTCGGTACCGGCTTGGTGACTCTCGCCACTCTCGCGAAGTGAGAAAGCTCCCGGCCCAGCGCCGGCGCCGGTGAAACATCGTCACGCACGCTTTTACAAGATAGAAACTTTCAAAAACTCCCTACAGTAACTTGCATCGCAGTGAAAGTACTGCATCAACTGTTCAAAATATTCGCATCAACTAACCAATCAATTCGTGTAGAAAACGTAACAAACAAGTCATATATTCATACATACAAATTATGCATTTAAACTACAATGATAGTTTTTTTAATAGTCAGGGAGCATTAAGAAACAAAAGGCGGAACGCTCCAGTGAAAGTGCATCGCGGTTATTGCGCTTGCGCATCGCATTCAGAACATTTTTCAGCCGCGCGGAGAGAGGGAGAGAAACGTAAGAAAGCGCCATCAAACGGGCGAAGGTATAGTAAAATTTGAAAGCGCTACACAATAGCGCGTTGTCGAAATTGGAAAGTTGAGCGCGTCGATTGCATAACAGCTCTTACGGGCGGCGTGACGCTGTCGAAAGGTACCTAGTGTGACGTCACCGGCACGAAAGTGCATCGGCCACGCGCCCCTCCGGCCGGCTACACACGTGCGCTGCACCGCACCGCGCTTCCTGCATCAGAGGACTTTCTATTGGGAAACTGCCGCGGCCCAAGCACCCGCTCTCCACCGGCGGCTGTTGGGAAATTCGACTCTCACGCGACGCAACACGAAACGAGATGCATCTGATTGAGCAATGACGCAGCCAGCATTACAGTGCCATGGGCTTGCGCAACCGTGCACTGAGTACACGCCATGGTGATGGTGTCTCGTTGCACCCCTTGTCCCGCGTTAAGGTCACTTCACAAAGTTAATAAAGGCTAATGCGGTGGCACTTACTCTGTCGTGTCGCTGTCGCCTGGCTCGTTAAGAATCTGAAACAATTTGGAAAATTCTTAAAAACTTTAGATACAAGTAGTTGCTATAGTTCTACTACAATATAAAGCCAAGATTATAAAAAAATATTAAGGGCGTCAACAAATCACTATTGATTTGCACCACAGGGAATATACAATTTAAACATTTCAGATGAAAGAAATGCCGCTTGTGTCAGTTGAACTGCCAAAACTAATGTGGTCAACCAGGCGATGCATTAACAGTGAAACTTTAGAAAGGCCATGTTCCAATTCATTAGCAGGCAGTCTTCTTGTTGTATTCTTCGCCGGTTTCTAAATAAAACTCTCGCTGTAGAATTTCCAAATGTTACGATACGGCATTAATAAATCTGCATTCACGATACCCGAACGACCTTAACACAATAATGACAATAAGTTTTAACATACAAAATCTGTCGAGGTGTGAGTAATTATGAAACTAATGTCACGATAGCCAGTAGGTAGTAGAATTTGTGCTCATTACCAGGTTGAAATCAATATAAGCCGCCTTGACACTATTTGCTTTTACAGGCCGACGGATGCGTGTGTCAACTACAATGTGATTACAGTCATAACATAACATTCACACTAGGGTAAAAAATAAACACAGCACCCTCCATCTATCATTAATATATATCTAGGACAAGGAAAAAACAGGCTTACTTTTTATTGATTGGAAAATAATTATTGAAACTCAGGGCACATGTCCAAAAAAGCTTATTTAAAAGGTTTAGGTTTATTAGAGGTATGAACTAATTTTGAAGTTAAAGTTAGTTGAATTCGACATTTGTGACGTGCTCTAACTGGATATATTCTCGAATTTGTTGTTCCTTAAATTCCAGTATACACCTATACAAGCATTTGACACCCTTTGGAGTTGCACGCGTATACCACTAACCACGGACGAGATATTAAAAAAAAAGTATAACTCACACAAGTCGGTAGCTTCGGTGGTAGGTTTTTTTTTATACAACGCCGGTGGCAAACAAGCGTACGGTCCATCTGATGGTAAGCGGACACCGCAGCCTATAGACGCCCGCAACTCCAATGGAGTCACGTGCGCGTCGCCTACCCTATATAAAATTTGAGGATTCACTGTGTTGACAGCAGAAGGGAAAAGTGTAGGTCCCTCGCTCTCAACACAGTGCATCCTTGGGAGCTCTGGCAACCTTGCTCACCTCTAGGAACCCAGCACTACATACTTGTATTAGTAGATAATGTTATTATAGCTGTGGTCTTCTGCAAGGCGGAGGTACTTCCCCAGTTGGGCTGCTCTAAATTCGAGCAAGATGACATTTTGCTGTGCCCTACCTCTCGGTATTAGGTAGTGGGTATTCCCGAGAAGGGCAAAACACTTGCATATCAGCCCCAGGGAGGGTGGAGTGGATCGCCAAAGCTAAGCCAAAGCTAGGAAAGCCCGGGGGTGGCTCTAGCGCGTTCAGTATTGAGATCCTAGAGTTCTCCGCATGAGAGCGCAGATGGCGGTCACCGTGGAGTTTTTAGTAGGTAGAAACACCACATCGCATCGCAGGTTTATTCCACGAAAAAAGTGAAATAAAAAAAGGTACCCACTATTTCAAACAGCGTCAAAACCATAAGAAGGAGTCGAGGTTTTAACCTGGATAACATGTACATTTACAAACATACAATCTAACAATGGTCTCTAGTCATAGATCGAAATATAAAATAATCAATTCGTATATTTGACGGCTAAATAATACGAGTCCCGTAGCGGCGTCCCGACGCCGCTAAAATACGGAAATTCCGATAGTTATACAGAAAAGGAACAACTATAGGTATAGATAGATTTCTGTAATTTGTGGCTCTTTTAGGAACACCAAAAATATTTGAAAAAGGGGGTCTTAAAAATCGACAGTTCCTTTTCAGTGTCACATTATGCTGGATAAAGTAGACTGCTAGCTAAGTTATCCGGACAGCATGGATGCATCATCATCAGTCGTTCCCTCGACGGTGAGGACATAATGTCCAATTATTACTGACCAGACTCCTCCATAGGCTCCTATCACCTATCACCTATCACCTTATGAATGGTCTCGTGCAGATATAGTTGCATGGTGTCCACCAGTGATTTGGGTGCTCTATATAGTGGGTAGTCTGCCCCGGGACCTCTGGCCCTCAACTTTTCCCGTCATAATATTTTTCTACTGGCTATCCGAAGAACATCGTGAGAACTCCCCTTTCTTCACAGTACCCGCTTCACGATGCGCCTCAGGTAAGGAGGGACTCCATGATATTGGAGTGACATTGGGGCCCGTATTTTCTTATTGCTTCCCGATCCGGGAAGCGAGGATTCTTTCCAACATATTCCCGGTCTCCTCCAGCAATACCATGGGCCTCCACCCGGAAGGGGAGTCCGCTGGGCGATTTGCCATCCCGAGGATAGAAAAGTCTTCTAAAGGCTAAATCGCCAATAGGAATTGTACTCCTATCGTCGCGCAAGGTATTGTTAAGGTCAACAAAGATGCCAAGAGACTATAACAGAGATGGACGTCCACGACAATGAATAGCTTAAACCTAAAGAGGTTTTCTCTCAGAATTTTGAATACGCGAAATGCATTATTGTAATTTTTATTGAAGTAAAAAGGTCATGACAATTTAATACTGGCATAAACGAAAAAAATATTAAATGTTGACGTTGAATTAAATGACGATACAATACGTCTATCATTCATGTAAATTGTAAACATTGCAAAAAAATCGTTTATTTTGTATTTTGTTAACTTTCTTGGGGTTGTGGATATATGTCACCGACTCAAAACGTATATTTTCTCATGCTGAAGATCTTACTACAGTTATTGTTCATTTTTTTGTCAATTCAAAACAGGAGCCACGTCGCATGACGTCACGCAGCCAAAGTCACGTGGTCAGCGCACAGTAGTTTTTTAAAATCATTTTTTTAGTCCTTTTTCCTAAATAATATGAAAAAATAAGAGTTTAATGCAACTCTCCAGCATGAGATGAATCTTATGACATATCATTTATTAAAATCGGACCATAACTGTAGATCTGATGGGTTGTACAAATTTCGGTCTCGCGTAATATATATATAGATAGATATCAATGATACAAAACTCAACTCAAGATTTCAGATGGTGTCATGTGAACGCTGCAGAAAACAAGGAACAATCTAACTCGTAGGTGACAAATGCTTGCTTTCTTGAGCGCATTGTACCATCAGCGTTCTAATTTCGCTCTACATTAACTTTCACTTTTTTCTTTTTTATTAAAACATCAATTATATTTACAGTATTATGAAGCTAATATAGAGAAAATGGATGTAAAACAATGTTTTTGTAATATTGATATAGACTAGTATCTTAATGTTGCTACAGAAAAATTGTCTATTGGGATCTTGCTGTTTATATTCGGATATAAAGACATTTTTTAATACAAAAAACTAGACTGCCCTTCAAGCCGTTTATGCTGCAGAGCGCAACAAAGAAATAAACGCATTTTATAAGGTGCACCTTCTGCCGCACAGTCGGGTAAAAACTGGAATGTTACGTTCGACACAATTTAAAAATGCACTTCATTTTTGATCCCGCGTTGGTAATTAGGCTACTTGCTGGATTTATGGCTGGCGAAAGACATCTGGCATATTAACATGCAGAAGAATTCAGTGCAAATAATACAGTGCAGTGCAATCAAATCGATTGTTTAAATAAGTGTGTGCAAAATGAGGTTTTGAGGCGGGAATATCTTCCATTTTGACATCGTTAATAAACCACGACGCGCTTAAGGAGTATGTGTTCTTTTAGACTGCAGTAAAGTTCATAATACAATGCAGAATGGTCCAAAAGGCTCAAATTGTCAGATTAAAAAACACCGAGTTTAAAACGATCTCTATACACAAATATTTATAGAGTCGATATTGCTTTATAGCATAACGTGACGCCATTCTAGAAGTAGGTTGAAGAGAACGCGCATACATACCCGTACGTACATCACAAAGTTTCATTAACTCATCCTCGGAGAGGTCTATCAGCTGCTTGGAGATATTAAACTATATGCGTATTATGCGTTAGGTTCATAATAAAGTAGAAAGGAATTGCGATATCTCATGTTAATAAATGGTGTTACGCACGTTACATAAAGCGTAGGACACACGGTTTAGCTCCGCCCAGTACGTGCTGACCCGAGCTAAAGCGAGAACATTGTAGAGAATAGATTAGGCAATCGAGTCCATTCTTATTAAAATGTGCCATTCTGTAGAAAGTGGCACAAGCCGTGTTACACACTATCATCACATGCAGAGTCGAAGAAATATTTTTTATTGTAGTTTGCGATACTTTTTTAAAATTAATAATGCTTATTATAATACTCATTATATACAATCAAAAATTTTGTAATATAGGTATAATCTGCAAGTGCTATATACGCATAGGAGCAGGCATATTAAATAACAACATACCTTAAGTAATAGAAAACCGTGCAACGAAAGGTTTCGAATGAATGTTGATAGTTTCCTAGGCAATAAACAGAATGGGAAAAGCGAGCGGATTGCGACTTTCTATTAGAACAGATAGTGAGCAAAAGTTACGATATCTTATGATATAACCACTTTACTCGCTCCCTGTATCGCCTGCAGCCCTGCACTACAAGTCGCCAGCAGAGACGCTGCTAAGAAATTGCTCAACGAACTACAGATTTTACACCCCATTTGATTCAAACATAATACGAGAGAGCAGAAATCTGAAGTTGTTCTTGTAACACAAATTCATTTCGCTTACGTTCGATCCGAAATTAACATTACCTTGATTAAATCACTTTTCAACGCAGTTTGAACTTTTTTCTCGATTTCTACGCGAGAAGCAGCTCTCCTATGACAAAGGTGCGATTACTTGAGCTCCAAGCGTTGAGCGTACTCCACGCGGGTCAAGAAAGAGATATAAAGAAATCCACGGCATTAGAAACTTGCAAAACCAGCTGTTGCAAGTTATGAATATCTAAGAAGCAATCTGGCCATGCCGCGTTCTCTAACAAAGTACTGGCTGGTAAATTGCAAGAGATCGCTGCGAGAAATACGTTCACCGTCCTAGATGCGCGGTACTTTCGTTTTGAAATCGGCGCGCACAATTGGCCGTGGCAAGACAAACGAACCAGCTGCACTCAGCCTGCTGAACGGTGGCGGAACGCATTCCATCGCCTCTAATATGTATGCCAAAACCTCCTTATACACGTTCCTGGAACCAATTCAGTAAGAAGGGAAATACAACGATTTGACTAATGCACGGTAGACTAGGGGATACAACGCAAACAGCTTGCCATTCAGCAATATTATGAAAGCTTGTATATGGCCAAGGTGCATGGATATTGTACCTCAATAAATGAATATCAAATATGTTTGAGGTGTTTCCTATCCCTTTGTAGGGCACCGTCTAAATCTTGAGTAAAAAATGTACACCGTTTATGATCACATTTTTAGGGTTCCGTACCCGAAGGGTCCAAACGGAACCCTATTGTTGTCACTCACGCGTCCGTCCGTCGTCTGCCACATAACACAGGTTTTACAGCCAAACGTTTGGAGCTACCAGTCTTCAAATTTTCACAGTATAATAAGATTTTGTTGACCCGAAGCCAAACAGTCAAAATTTTTTAAATGTCTTTTACCAATAAATACTAATATATTGATGAATCAAATTTTTCCATTGAAATTTCCGTATTTTTTCCATTAAACGACCTTGCATTTGGTCCGTTTTATATCATATTTTGTTAAGACGAATTTTTTTTGAACTGCATTATTTTAATTTTGACTGTTACAGGGCTAAATTACCTAACTACAGATGGATAGTTTATAAAAATATTAATGAAAAAGCCACCTAGCCTACTATTAGTCGGTTAAACTATGAATCATAAGTTCACTTAAAAATGTGAAAATAGTATTGTGCTGAAAATACTTATTTTACAAAAATCCAAAAATACGTCACAGACTGATCGGTCTAAATATATAAACTGTCTACGACCCATTCTATAATTATCGCCATAATGATAAACATATTAAATAATTTAATTTTTTTATATTTGGTACTCCTATGGGTGTGTATTGTGTATCATGCGAATTTTAGTCAGCGATTGAATAATACGTGTTCCCATTTACCTAAAGCAAACCACGGCTGTTGCAATTTGTAAAACAGTCACATAGAGTATGTGACATAACGTCACACGCGAGCTTGTAGGCTTCAGTAAGCTCATAGACTAGAGAGGGTAATAACATCAATGTGTCCATGGAGAGTTTTGCATATGGGACTTTAAACATCGTGACATTAAAAACTCGCCTTGCTCAACAATACTTATCGAGCATCAGAGATGAGTGCAGCGATTTCACAAATTTCACTGGCACGTTAGTAACCACTGTATGTATCCTCATAGCTACCTATATCATCAGCATGCATACTGTCTAGCCTTTTTGGATCATCATACAGAAAATTCCTTCACTGTGAAGTCACTAATTTAGTTCACTAGTTCAGTTTAGTTCAGGAGGCCAATTTTCGGGCCGGTCGAGATGATGTATGATCTCGATTGACGCAATGTCCATTGAAAAATCTCACCAAAATGTCGAACAAAGTAAAATTTCTTATTCTGGGGCACGATTGAGATTATGTCGAACGACGATCTAAATGTCTATTGTAATACGCGTTCCGTTTTTTCGATTGTGTTAGTTTAAAATCGAGTGTAAAATAATTATTCATTTTATAAGTTTTCCTACTTAATTAAATATCTCTTATATCAAAAACAAAACTGTTATTCATTTACAATGATCTAATTGGTAATTATGGTGATTTAACACATCAAACATATTTCAGAGTTAAAGAGCATAAAAACTGTTTTGACTTGACAGTTTGGAGCCAGACTACTTTGGGGGCGTCCATAAATTACGTGAGGCGTTTTTTTATTTATTTTCTGTCCCCCCCTCCCCCCCTGGTGAGATATCGTGAGATTTTATTCAACCCCCTCCCCCATCCCCCAATCTCACGTGAGATTTTTTAAAATGTGGGTTTCTTACGTAAACGCGTTGGATTGTTATTGTAAAAAGAAAAAAAAAATTGCTTCGTGCTTTTATTTACTACTAATTAAGACTAGTAATCAATATTGCTGAGAGTTAACGTCGAAGTATGAATGAAATTATTCTCTTTCGAACGAATTAGTGAATAATCTTAATCGTAATACGATTACGCTTAAGATTAAATCTTATATGCGTGTACAATCTGGATTAAATGGACCAAAATTGTATATATTTTTTTTGTTTCAATCAAAAAAAAAATTGCGTGATATTTGCCGAGAACCCCCCTCTCTCCAACGTAAGATTAGATGAGATTTGACTCGACCCCCTCCCCCCCTTAAACATCTCACGTAATTTATGGACGCCCCTTTCAATATTTGTAAGCTGTCAATATTTTCCGTCAAATTCGAAGCTTTTCACCGACTTAAATATACTTAATTATACTTGTGTATGAATTATGGAATCATTTAATTAGATCGACATTAATATTTTTCGCAAATTTTTGCTGCTGTAAACTAACACTCAACCACTTAAAGTTGTCAATATTTGGCAGATCAAATGTCAAAAAATAGTGATAAAACCACCTCGATCGCTACTGACCACACGTTCATCTCGAACGCTGGGAGTAGACATGTCTCGAATGTGAGATTTCGAGAATACGCAAATTGGTTTGCGATCGACATCCGCCATTTCTTTTCGAGATGTTTCATAGACATCATCTCGAAAGGCCCGAGAATTGGACTCCTGGTCTGACTGAAGTATATGAATCCGAACTGAACTAGTGAATGAACGAGTGGAGGTGAAGTACTTCATTTGAATCATTCATTCGTGAAATACTCATGTCTATTAGGAACGCGTTTATTTTTTATAATTGATTTTACTTAACATACATGTAATAATTATTAAAACCCTAGTACTTATACATCGCAAAAATCTGCAAGATAACGTGTATATGATAGACACGATACCTAAGTAATAACAATAAAGGTAAGTCATTATTGCTATATATAATCATTGTGTAAGTACATCGATAATTTACTTAAGGGGATGCCTCGATTCGGTCAGCCACGCCCCCCGTGAATGAGACCCGCTTGTTTTTTCGTGCACGAGAAAACGCAATAAGTACTCTTCGGGAATATCTTTTTTCTCCAAACTAACAAATCTCCATAAATATCTGACAGCGTGCAGTTTTATTAAATTTCCTTTTGACAGAGTTTAGATAAAGTAAAATACCATCATTAACTTAATTAGGGCTATAGCGTATGAATTCGCCGCTAGAGGCGCTAGTGTAGCGTGGGGTCAAATGTTACTCTTTGTGGTTACGCTACGCAGGTTAATATCTAATTGGAACAATATGGTGACTATTTTCCAATACCTGAGCTTGATTATGACAAATATGAGTTACGGGTCAATGACTGTCAGGGCTTTTAGACAGTTTTGTCTTTCGGAAACTTATTTCCTCCTTTTTTCCGAACAAAACGGGACTGCGCTTCAATGCGGTATGTTCGATATTTTTACGGTACGGTTTTAAGGTATTGAATATGATTTAAATGTAAACTTCGTTCTCATGCCCATAATAACCAATAACAACTTTTGACAGCTGGACCTTACTCGAGAGTGGCGCCAACTGGTGAGCACAAAAACGATAGCCCCCATTGCGCCGTTTAATAATGCGTTGTTTTAATAGGCTTAGTAAAAAAGGAAAATAAAGACAATTTAGGTTTTTGTTTCTTTCTATCAAGAAAACTTTAAGCAATCATGTTTCGGCTATTGTCAGAAACACAATCATATAAGTAGTCAAGAATCACATAGCTGAAAATCAATCCATATTGTTTCCTCGTCTGGGCAGCACAGCGTTTCAAAGAACACGATAGGTATTTGTCGTTCATCATCATCATCATCATCATTTCAGCCGAAAGACGTCCACTGCTGAACATAGGCCTCCCCCAAGGCTCGCCATTTAGACCGGTCCTGTGCCGTTCGTTTCCACCGGATTCCCGCGACCTTCACCAGGTCATCACTCCACCTTGTCGGAGGCCTACCGACAGCTCGTCTTCCGGTGCGTGGACGCCACTCAAGCAGTTTCTGGCCCCATCGACCGTCAGTCCTGCGAGCAATGTGCCCTGCCCACTGCCACTTAAGTCTCGCAATTTTGAAGGCTATGTCGGTGACCCCAGTTCTGCTACGGATAGCTTCATTACTAATTCTATCACACAGAGAAACCCCGAGCATAGCTCTTTCCATTGCTCTTTGGGTGACCTTGAGCTTTCTTATGAGGCCCATCGTTAGCGCCCATGTCTCGGATCGTTACACGGCCTTAAACCCAATTCAATTATTTGGGGATTTGGAATCATTAATTTCGGATCACGGTACGTACATGTACATGTATGTATTGTGGGTTGGGCATTGAATCATTTTTATGAGTAAACGAAATGATCATCATCATCATCATCACCAGCTTATATATTACGTCCCACTGCGAGGCACAGGCCTCCTCAGATCCATGAGAGGGAATCGTAGATTAGATGGATATAAATAGTAAAGCCATGTAATCAGATATCATTTTTAAAATATATATAAGATGTGTTTTAATTATCCTGAATTACAGTGCGTGTCATCGACGATGAGACGCGCCCCTCCACAGCGAATCTCATATTAATTGTACGGATTGGGCTGTGGAGGGGGGCGTACCTTCGTGGATGACACGCACTATATTTACCCTTGAGAAAGTCCAAGTGTTTATATAAAATTTTCCAAAACAGAATAGTATCTCTAGTAGGTATAAGTTTAATACACGACTGCCCAAAACTTAACTTTTATCCAGTACAGTCATGTTTTTCATTTTTTAAAACACAAACGTACGCGTTTCCGATTAGTCTCCATTTTTTTGGCAAAAAATTGTTACTACCAAAGGCCACCAGAGGCGCTGCTCGCGTTGCCATACAAACTGAGACTAAACGCAAACGCGCTCGTTTGTTTTCTTTAGAAAAAAATTAATACAAAATAAAAACCGACTCCAAAAAAAACACTACAAAGTAAAAAATAGTTGCCTATAATTTAATAAGTAGGTTATTACAAAACTTTACCTTTTTATTTTTTATAAAATTTATTATTTGGTTTCAAACAAGGAAATCATTTTCCAGATCTGTTCATAAATGGCGGAGTAATCGCGTAACAAACATACAAAAAAAACATACAGTCGAATTGAGAACCATGAATTTTATTGAGTTGGTATGCGATACCTACATTTCATAGCCGTACTCCCTGATGTAGGTTAGGTAACCTAGATCAGGTCAACATCGACATCGCTGGTATCGAGCGCGTCCGATGTTAACCTACATCCGTGGCACATGGGCGGATAACTTACCTAACCTCCTATAATTTTCTTCCACTCGCTTTGATTATAAACTTTATTTTGTTGGCGCATGGTCCATTGGGAAATAGACGCTGTGAGGCGATAAGATTTGGTTAAGGTTGTACCATCGACATGCAGCAACAGAGCGGGGTCGAGTCGAGACTCGAAAGCACAGAGCAACCGTAGCACACATTAAATTTCGTGACCAAGCCCCCCCTCTATGCTCTCGAGCCTATCGGACCGTTCATCGCTATTTTAAAGGTCTGTTATAATGTTAGCTTTAAGTCATATTTTTCAGTGAAATAATGGTGAGAGGCATCAGCTCAAAACACAAATATTTGTATGTATTTCGCCCCTAACATACGGATTAGTAATTGCCAATCAGATGTTTGTATATTGAAGTATCGAGCACCGTAAACTGGGGTGACTTTAAGAAAAAACGGGGTCACTTTGATAGATTTAGAACACTTATATAATCATCACCAAGTATTTCTAGTTTGATTCAATTTAGTAAATAGTGGGGAAATTTACCAAGGTATTTCACTGACCTCATGTTAAGCAAATAACTAGTAAAACACGGCATAAAACCTGGATTTTTAAAGTCGCCCCTCAATTTGAAAGTAACCCCGGTTGACGGCACCGAAAACATAAATTTCATAAAACAAAATTATGGCAAGGGTTACAGGCATGGTCCAGTAAATGTTGCGCCTGCCCGCAAGGGTCGACGCCCGGCCCGCTGTTACACTACCACCAATCGATAACCTGATTTGCACACCACTTGTCATCATCATGAATCATGCGATATCACATACCAACCTAGTCTAGATATTCCCTCGTAACTGGAACTGAAATAAACAAATAAAACCGACTCCATAAAAACACTAAGGCTCGGTTTTATAAAGATCCGTTAGACCTTATGTCGGTCTGTTATGTCAAAAAATGTACTGAGTTACTGAAATTTGATATGACATTTGGTCTAACGGATCTTTATAAAACCCAGCCTAAAAAGTAAAAAAATAATTGCCTTACTTCTATAATACGCTTCTTATTGAACAATGTACATAGACGTACCATTATAATTTTTGAAATCGGTGCCATCCAAAGAAATTGTTTAACGTTGACGAAGCTTACTTTCGTCTAACCTTTAGAACCAAAACTCTATTTTTAAAACATATATATATATGTATTGTTTTCTTTTAACAATGAATACTACTTTTGTGTCAAAATAAATATGCAGATGTCTGTATTCCACTTTAAGAAAGTGCGGCCAAATTCATGTCGGAGGTTGCACATTTAGGGTTCCGTACCAACCGCTGCGGGTTTGTAATAGCAAAAATGAGGGATTAAAAAAAAATAGACATCAAAATATTGGTATTTCTTAGTGAAACATACGTAATTTTTAATACACATTATTACCAATTTTCAAGTTTATAGATCAATGGGAATTTCAAAATTGATTAGGAAGAAAGTTTTGTAAAGAACAACTTACTGGCTTCTCATTCCTTCAGATATCAAAGTTGTTTATTTTTCACATTGTTCGAATTACTTTTTTTTTTCAATATTTTTTAAAACAAAAAAACAGTATTTATCTACTTCATGTAATTCGTGAAATTTTGTGAGCTGGTTCGATTTTGGAAATTAAAGAAAAATCACTGGCGAGGCCTATGGGTGAATTGCAAAAAAATTGTACATTCCAGAATCATGCAATGTCCTCCTAGTTTAAAAATATATAAAAAAATAAATACTAACAGAAAGTGAATTCTAGTTACGTTTCTGTATAGCCTTATTCGTATTCTAGTCGAATTCGTACTGTTTCATGGGATCAAAGGCATATACATATTTTTAAAATCGCATTAATGGAAAAATCGCAAATCTGTTCCCATACAAAATTCATTGTCCTTTTTACACCACACCATAAACAAAAAATCATAACTTTAGTTTTAATGGACACCAGACAAGATTTTCTTTTATAATCATTAAAGTATGCATTAAGCTATCTAAAAACGGGTTAATCAACGTATGTAGAATGAAGATATATAAAGAAATTTTATATTAAACTCCGGGGAAAGATTTCGTTACTTTGTGTAACGTCCTCTGTGTAACGACAAATTTAGCATTTAAAACGTAATTATGAACGCATACATAACGTTTTTAAGTCTGGCAACATTTATTCTACGTCAAAGCAAGCTCATGTGCAGAGTCACCATTTTGGTTTCGGTGTAGTGATACAAAACAGTGCGGTGCGGTATTTTTTCCCAAATTTATAAACCAATTGTGTTATGCTTAAAACAGGTAAGTTTATCGTTTTCTACTAATACTTAAGCGTAGTTATATGATGAATATTGTGCACAAACGGCTTGGCATTAGGGAATACTTGAATTCCTTTAATTTTCTGTTTTACACGTGTTGAATCATTTTATGGCATCGATTTTGGCTTCGTTTGTGTAACATTGTGTTACGTTAGGCACAAATTCGTACGTTAAGGTTCGTTCATATTGGGCTTATTACAATTATAAATATGGTTGATTTTTTGTATATTATAATAAAGGTTCTTTATACATATATCGGGAATGCGCAGAATATTCGGTTATTATTCGTTTTTGAACGTTCGGTATTCGGCCGAATTATTCGGTTCAGCTGCCGAATATTTACCGAACAATTTTGAGAAGGTTTTGTTACAAGTTACAAGAGTGTATTACAGTTACTGCTTCATGAAATTAATACTTGACCCGTTATTAACAGTGATTTAACTTTTTTTTTTGTATATATCGCATAGATAAAAAGGAATTACGTTGAACCGAGTAATTCGGCCGAATATTCGGTTCGGCAATAACTGGTCTGGCCTATTCGGTCAAATCCATATTCGGCGCATCTTATATGTATATATATATATATGTCTGCATGTCTGTATGTCATACGCATTTTCATAAATATTAAAAAGCTATAGGATGTATTTAAATAATATGTTACTGTATTATTTAGACGGCAACAGTATAGTCATGTATTCAAATTACCAAAAAAAAAATTAAAAGGCCACTTCATAAAATGTAACTGATCCGCAAAAAAAAATTAAGTGATTCAATTTGTAGTACATCAATAGACGGGTAAAAACCATTTTTTTTGTGCGCTTTTTGGCGACTTAATTTATGTCTACAATTTAACTGACAATACTGTTTCGTGACGAAAATTTGTCATGTAATTTGTTTTAATGTTTAATGTTTTAATGTTTATTTGGGCACAAACAGTACAATATTTCTTATAGTATATATCAGTTACTTAAATCATAAACCAACAAAGTTGCCACAACTTAATACTACATATAGGCAGAACAGATTACAGGATAATCCAGGATTTGAGCTGGGAAATATATATATTTATACATATAGTGAGTAATTTGCGCTACGAAATGGTATCAATTGAGATGTGGACATAATTGGGTCCTCAACTTTGTACAAGAAATGGTTTTTACCTATATAACGTCTTTAAAAACGAATGTAAAAAAAATAAGTGAATAGGTTCCATTCGGCGATAATCGTTCCAAAAGTCACAATAATTATAGTATGTTTTTTTTATTCCCTTAATGCCTGCCTATTTTTCTTCATGGTGTTTATTTTATGTGTCCTCGTATTTGTAGAAACTTAATAAATACATTATATACATAAATATTTAACTGACAAACACAAAAAAATCATAAACAATGTTTTAAAACTTTTAAGAATGGCGATGTACTACATACAAAAATAGACGAATGTATTGTTTAATACAAAAAAATACTGAAAATCAAAAACAACATTAATTTTTTGAGTATTTTTTGTGTATTAATATAAATAAATATGCTTGTCACCAGGATTAGCACACAGGATCACCAGATTTGTAGACATGTACATTGCCAACCATACCAATCGAATGTTTAAAATAAAACGGTAGTTTTTATTCATCTATCTGATCGATCGTGTTTGATAGTAGTCAAACCGAAAAATTTCATATCGATAAATATTTTTCTGCAGGAAAATGCCTGACCGCAGCAGAAAGACAGAAATGGTATCGTGAGAAGTTAAAAAATCAAAATCCGGAAAAGTTCAGACAGTTGAAGAATGAAAATTGTGAGAGAACTAAGAAAAAATATTAAAAAAATTGTGAGCTTACTAAGGCAGAACGTGAAAAAAAGCCAAAAAAATGGAGAAACAATAAAAAAGGTACCAAAGTGGAGAAAATAAAAAGAAAAAGACCAAATACTAGATGAACGTACTCGTAGGTACTTTAATTTTTTAAGGAAAAGTAATACAGAATTAAGCAAATCTGTTAAATTGCTTTTACAGAGAGGAACCCATCAGACCAAACAAATTTACAGGTTGAATAATAAAGTACACGAGTTACAAAATTTAGTCAATGAGCTAAACATGAGTAAACAAAATGACAATCAAAATGTCCAACGGGAAATGAATGAACCAATAGAAAAAGAACTCCTGGAGTCTCCATCAAAACTAACTCCAGCTACTAAAACTCAACAAATAATGGAGGAATCATTCACTGCAATTTCAACTCCGGAGAAGAAAATAGTAAAAAAGATTCTATTTGAGAACGTCGTTTTAAAATAATCATTAAGTCAACAGTACGACAACACAAAATCCAAAATTAAACGTTTGAAACAACTCCTTGACTTTTTCGAAAGAGACGATAATAGTCGTGCTACAGCGGGAAAAAAAGAGTATTTTTCAATAAACAGTGTTTGTTCAATAAACTGTATTTTATTGTATAGCTACTGTACCAAAACTGGCATTTACGCGCGAAAATCAAAATCCTTGATAAGAATGTTTTTCGTTTTGTGCAGTGTTTAGAATATGTATTGTTTGGGTTTGTTCTAAATGATGTCCCTAAATGCCCTAAGTATTCTTGTTATAAGACCAATGCCAATGATAATAAAATTACTTATTTGAAGATTCTGATTTAAGCATAATGTTCATTGTCATTGTTGAACCAATAAATTTCTGTCATAATTTTAATTTTTGACACAGGATTTTATTTCCAGCTGCTTTTTCCAGCTCAATGAGTCCGCGGAAAATAGTATAATACATTTTTTCGAAATATTGAACGCAAGCGGGCGCGTTTGACTTTTGTCTAAATTTGTATGGCAACAAATAGTTACCATCAAAGGCCACCACCAGAGGCGCTGTTCGTGTTGCCATGCAAATTGACACTTAAACGCGGGCGCGTTCGTTTGTGTTTAATGTTTCGAAAAAAATACCTATGGTAGGTATCGAACACATACAAATATTGCAAGCAAAATAAAAGTTGGTAGTAAAAAGTCTCAATTTAGTGATTTGAAAATTAAAACGTGCAATTCTTTTTTTTTTATTTCTTGAAATGATTGTTGTTTTTCTACTAATATGAAAACGACTTTATAATTTCCTTTGTGTAATTTCTTCGGTTTTTGTGTAACTAATTTGTGAATATTCCATTGTGTTACGTACAATTTTTTTGCAATTCACCCCTATAGCTCACAGAACCACTAGTTCAATTAGATAGCTACATGCATGCCAAGTTTCGTGCTTTTTGCCAGATGGCACCGTATTTCACATATTTTTGAGCTAACAAGCCGTACTAAAATTGTTTTCTTAATACGCAAATTAACTGCTTGTCCTTTCTATAAATGCTAATTGCGACTTAACGATTATTGTGAAAGCGCAATTAAATTTCAAAAATGTGTGCTGCCATATTGTGTAGACAGGCACTTTGTCATCTTTGCATTGGTAACTACGCGATGAATAGATAATATAATTGGTTTTATTTAACCGCATTAGCCTAACCGTGATTCAGGCATGCGACTTTCGAACAGGAGATTGTGGGTTTGAATTCTATCCACTAGGTGAAGAAAAACATAAAGAAATCTACGGCCATATTCAAACGTAGGCAGGAATATAGGAAGTCCCCAATCTGAAGCAGTAGGTAGGCCAAGCCTAGGAGGAGGCCAATATGAGTAATCAATTAAAGTGAATAAGATGATTGGATGTTATACATAAACGTGCAAAGGCATGGATCCAAGGAGGAAGTAGCTTACATAAAAAAAGCTAGTAAAAGATCTATAATAAAACATAGTACAAACATTAGCATTTAATGAAAGCGGGTAAGCTCTCAATTAACTTCAACCTAGTTACATAACTTCGAGCTTCTAAAAGTGGACTTCATTTCAATTAACAGTCAAGGCTTATCGTGCCTATTAAATCCTTACGTTCGCGCCAGCATTGGTATTTCTTCTTAACAAGGATAAGGGGGTCCCTTTTTTGTCCAATACATAGGTAGTTATTATTTATCTTTTAAATCAATCATAAAAATAAAAAAAACTAAAACTATTAAATTACGGGAAACGACAATGCAACGGGTACGTATTTTGTTAGTGCACAACTGTTATTAAGTTAACTACAGCTTTTGTACACGTACAAGACAAATAGTCTGTAACCAAACTTTACTACACAAGAGATACAGGAACTACCTGCCTGATATTAAGATACGTCCTAATTACACTGCTTTCCACCTATATTTTAATGTTCATTCGTGGCGTGTTCGATAACACATTCATTCAGGTTTTAATTTACTTAGATTACTTTAGCATCTGCTTAACTGTTCACTATTTAAAAATACCGACCGACCATGTGTTAATTATTATGTTAATAAGTTTGAAAAGACGATTCGGGAGTATGCATCGGGAGCGTGACAATGCAAGCCCGCAGGCCAGTGCAATAGAGGTCGACGCCCCCTGCCAGGCCGTCGGATACTAACCCGTCCGCAATACTCACTACATGTTGCCTAATATAAACCGTAACTTTTAATTGAATTTCACATGGCAATGCTAATGATATAACGTATTTGATTGTAAATGCCATACTTAACGGACAGATGTATATTGTATATGTCGCGTTCGTAACGTGTCTGTATATGAACAAATAACCGAAACTGTAAGTGCAGTTCTAACAGTAAGTAACATTTTAATGAAAAGCTAAATCAGTTTTTACACATGTTGATTCCGGGCTTCCGGGATAGGCATCGAAAACAAAATACACTTACCCAATGAATGACGACAATAAAAACTTCTTATAAAATAATTAATAGAATGTAGTTTTTCCCGCGACTTGGTCCACGTATAAGTCGTTAATGGCACTCTCATAAAAACTTCCATCCCGTCTCAGGGAAGTTTTCCGGAATATATACCTACGTAGGTATCTTATGTGCTTCCTCGAAGCTCAAACTATCGTAATTTTTTAGAAATTTAATCTCATTTAGTTCAGTGCTTACGCGTGAAAAGGTGACGAACAATATGACAAGAGTTACAATTGCATTCTTAATGGCATGGAAGTACCTATCTATATTTGAAGTAATTAGGCGCTTTTATATTAACACGTAAACAGAGAAGTTCAAAAACTAGCAAAGCTACATAGGTTTCTAACTAACTAACTCAACTTACAACTAAGACAACTATTAACTGTTAAGTCAACAATTTTTTCTTAGAAAGTATATTATACCACGTGGGTTATTTTTGATAGGCTAAAGACGCGAATGTGGGACATAACGATGTTAACAAGCGCGGTCAATAAAGTCTTAAAACAGCGGCCGCAAATGGCATTTTCCTCGACCCAAAAGAAGTGGATATTTATAAAGAAAGCTTAGGAAGATGGACCTGAAAATAACTTTGCGAATTACTTACGGCCCGAAAATTGCGTATTCAGGGCAACTGAAATGGAAGGCGAGGCGGCCTAGAAACTGAAGATCGTCATTTATCATGGGCCCTATGTCCTTGAGGCAGAATTATTCAAGGTTTCGAGGGCCCCCAGGAGTATCCTTCAACCCGGCAGCAGCCCCCTGCTCAAGGTCGGATCGACCTCAATGCTACGCTTCCACGAAGGGACCCCACAATCGATCGGATGATTGAGTTAACTTTATCAGGGCCACATCGTAGGCTGCAATCGTGCCTAAGGCGGACTTCAAATTAAATAACAGTTAGACACAGTTATTATCATTGTTACGGTAACGACAAACATGGCAGGTACTTTAGGGAAAACCGAGTTTTAAATTTATAATGATCCTTTGTAGTATAGATGTTTTTCAATGTAGTGCCATAAAATCAGACAAAGTAACAAAATTATTTATATTTATGCTGGGGATTACGCATTCCGCTTGACACAAATATAGGGCGAATTATACCTGCGCGGTCTTTCATACTTGTGGGGGCTACTAGTTGTCTTGGACGATACATTTTTATGCTAAACATCTCAAAAAGTGCTTTATTCACCTTTGCATGTTTTAGTTTCGTGGGAAAATGTAACAGTTACGCAACGACCGCATAAAAGGACGAATAGCATACGGTCAACTTAGAACAGATTCTTCCGAATATAATATTTTTACTGAATATGTTCGGACCATTGTCTGTAAATATTTGACAAGTGGCATATTGCTTATTACTCTAAAAAAATGAAATGAGTGAATTATTCTATTGTAGGGAAGTTTAAGAAATTTTACTTTTGGTGGCGGAAATAACTAAGCAATGTAATGTCCCACTATTCTTTATTCCGGACCGCAAAATTACAATCCCTATACTATGTGAGTCGAAGTGATAATTGAATTAGATTAGCTTTTGTTTAAGCAAAGCCTTGACAAAACCCTAAACTGTTATAGTACACAATTCGGCTGAAATTGCATAGACTTTGTTAACTATATTACAATCTACAACTTGAACAAATTATCAGCCATTTTTAAGTTTTTTCAGCACTAGACCATGCATGAAACAAGATTTTTTAAATAAGTATAGGTTGTAACAGAAATCTCACGTGGCAGAGCCATGTTAGGTGCGACGACGAGCGAAGCGAGGAGGAGCGTGTTAGGTGAACCTGATGAAACAGCCAGAATCGTTTTTTTAATATAAAATAATTATACTAGTCAACTAAGTTTTTCTAACATCGCTGAAATTTTATTCAAGTTATAGACCGAAATAGACTAGCATTTGTTGCTACAATGCCAGTACGAATGTAGTTAACAATGTCTATGCGATTTCAGTCGATTTTAGCAGTATAACAGATTAGGGTTTTGTCAAGATTTTGCCTAAACAAAAGATAATCGAGTTCAGTTCTCTCTTTGACTCAAATGGTATAGGCATTGTAAATTTGCTTCCGGACCACCGTGCGGTATAGCGTCTGGAATAAAGCTCGTCACAAACAGAGGCGTATGTTGAAAACTGGCGCCCCGGGCCAATAAGTTTTGCCGCCCCTGAAGTCAAGAAAAAAAAACGAAATAAATAAAAAAATACAAAAAAAAATTATTAAGGTCAACATTTTTTGCGGTGGAAAAAATTATTTACAAAGTTGCATATAATTATCAACACATGACTGCGTCCATGTTAGACAAACTGGAGTGGAGGAGTTCTAGAGTGATTTTCCAAATTTTGCCCTGCGCAGCACTTCTATGAACCTAAGTGAGACTCGTTTCGGAATATGTACTAACAGACTTTGATGTATATTATAACGCCTGCAAATGCCTTGCGAGTAAGTCCATAAGTATTAACGGCGCCGAATCCATAATTCATAAGCCTCAGCGACGCTGAATGGTTCAAACGATTCTGATCAAGAAAAAAACCGGACAAGTGCGAGTCGGACTCGCCTACCGAGCGTCCCGTAAAAAAATGTAGGTAATATTAAATTCTCGCGAGTAACCGTTTTTTTTAATTTCCAAAAACTGACTCGGCAAAAAAATTCTGTATAATAATCGAACATGCTCACAAAATTTCAAGAGAATCGGTTGAGAAATGCGACCTGTAGAGGAGAACAGACGGAAATCCGCTGGATATACGAAAGCAGTTTGTCCAAGCTGAAGCAGAGACCTTCGTTTCACTCGGTCAATAAAGACTATATTTTTTATGATTAATTACAAAATTATAGTTTTCTGATTTTTCCCTGTACTTGTAGTATAAGAAGATATTACTTACCAAATTTCATAGTTCTAGCTAGGTCAAAGGAAAGTAGGCACCCTATAAATATTATATGTTTGCATGTGTGTACTCTACTAATTCGCAAAATATATCGTTAAATACGTTGCTATATCGGATATATAATATAGCTCCGTCTGTGATTTGCGGATTTAACAAGTCCTACTTAAAAAAAAACCGCCTAAGTGCGTGTCGAATCACGCAAAATGAAGGGTTCCGTACCAAAACCTACTAGTCCACATTTAAAAACACTATCCAATACATTGATTCTAAAAAGATCATATCTTCATAGGGAACTCATGGCACTTACGACCTTTTGTTTGAGCAAGACCTATCTTATTCAAATCAAAAATCGTTGAAAGTATTTATTAATGCACACTACCTCAATTTTTTTCAGAATTTTAAACTTCTTAGTTTGGAAATTAGAGAGGGGGCGCACTTTTTATGACTTTGACAGCTTACGTATATATCTCACAAACGGTTGACTTAAATGGAAAAGTTTTTTATAAACCTCCATGTCATTTGCAAAAGCCTAATGTTAATTTTTTTTCATCCACCGGTTATTTAATTAGGGGGGCACTACATATATAGTATGGGGTGCCCCCCTAATTTAATATATTTTTTTTATAATTTCATATCACTTTTTTGTAGTGTAGTTGGTTCACAGAATACGCTTTTCTACCAAATTTCATAATTGTAGTGCTTATAGTCTACAAGTAAATCAGCTGTGACATACGGAGGGACGGACGGACGGAGAGACAGACATGACGAAACTATAAGGGCTAAAGTTTTGGCTACGGAACCCTAAAAACCTTTTTTCGATCACAAAAGAAGAGCGTTTACTTTTAGTATTCTCATATTAGTGCTCACAAGTTCGACATTTATGTATACGCGTTAGCATTACTTTATTACTAAAACACCCAACCGATGTTTTCCAAACTCCAAAAATCCAACAGTGAGGGAGAATTATCAACAACGTAGAACTACTAAATCTTACTCATGTTTGAATAGCAATTGGCCTTAACAAACCTTGGAAAAGAACTAAACATCCGCCAAATCCCATAACCAAACCAGTTGGGCAGTAGTTGTTATAACAACACAACGTTAGGTTTAATCTGACATATTTGTTTGGCCTTCCGGAACATTTTTCTACTTCCCGGTCCCAATAACCTTGAAAGAACATCTAGAAGGTCGAAACTATCGCAACGATATTTGTAGTTGGCAGAGATTCTTTTTCAATAAGATATACACAATGTGTAGGGTTGAAAGGTGGAAATATGTGCGTACTTACACAATAACAAATAAATGATTAGTTGTCGCCGCCGCCTATAGTGGACTGGTTTTATTGTATTTATATTTAGAAACTGTTAGCGCCATCTATGCGAAAATAGCAAAACTAAACTGATAACGTATGGCATGGTTTACGGCGTATTATGTAGTTGCATGGAAAACTAAAAACAAAAAACCGGACAAGTGCGGGTTGGACTTGCCCACCAAGAGTTCGGTACAAATTTGTAGGTATATATTTTTTTATGATAGATTCAGATTTTCCTTGTACTTGTAGTACAAGACGATATTAGTTGCCAAATTTCATAGTTCTAGGTGAACGGAAAGTACCCTATTCATTTTGATTCCTTTGAGTGTCGAAATATACGTGTTTTGCGGCGAAAATTTTTTCACAGCTTCAATTCAAGGGACTGTAAACCTGAGTATGGGTATTTTGAGTATATGAACTCGATAACCCCACGCGTTCCCGAGATAAAGGGTCTGGACAGACAGAAAGACGGACAACACATTGATCCTCTAAGGGTTACGTTTTTTTCCTTTTGAGTTACGGAACCCTAAAAATGAGTTAGAATTATAAGTATTAATTTTGTTTTAGTACAGATTATGAATATTCTCATAAAGTGAAATGTACAATTTCTTGTGAGAAATAAAGTTCTTTAAAGAGAACAAAACAATATTGCAAGGAACGGTAGACAATTGGCATATTAGCAATGTTTTTTGACATACAGACCAACATTAAAACAAGCCGTGTAGGACTCCGCACATTTAAGTTAGTTACACACATATATACATACATCCATACATAAACTCACGCCTGTATTCCAAAATAGGGTAGGCTTAGCACATTAAATTTAATTCAAATGCCACATTTAGCAATTGCAGGTGTAAAGATGGTGAAAATACAAAGTTAGTTTTAACAGGAAAAATAAGGAAATTTAAATGAAAAAAAAAATAGATATTAGTATTTTTTGGTAAAATATAAGTACTAGTAAACATTATCATTAAATTTTTTAACTTAAGCTAGTATATAGGTTAAGTAAAAAAAGTTTTGGGAACAACATTTTGTAATAAAAAGCTGGCTTCAGTAGCTTCTTATTTCTTGTTTTCCAATGTTTTAAAAAACAATAAATATAGTATAAAGTATTTATCTACTCAATGAATACTCAGGCAAAAATATATTTTCACGCCCCCTTTAGCCCTTGAGGTTTTGACAATTTGTATGGCTTTGGGTCAACAATATACTCATACTGTGAAAATTTGAAGCCTGTAGCTCCAGCCGTTTGGCTGTAAAACCTGTGTGACAGACGACGGACGGGCGGACGCGTAAGTGACAAAAATAGGGTTCCGTTTGAACCCTTCAGGTACGGAACCCTAACAAGGCTTATTTTAAATGAATTTTTGGTGAGATAACACTTTGGTAACCTCCCTAAGCTAGGTGTCACATCAGTGTGGTGATCAGGGCACCAGGGAGTAGCGGGAAATGAGAAAGCGGGCGAGCTGGCCAGGGAGGGGCCGGAACGGGAATATGGGTCTGGAACCGGTCCTGCCCTTCTCAACAGAGGTCATGAAAGGGGTTATAGAAAGACTGACACTAAGGAAAGTAGATGAGGCGGCAAAGAAAACCCACAACAAAACAACAATATTATTCTCATATATCCCAAATAACCTTACTGGAGGACATATTCAGAGACCTTCAATGGGATACACTAGGCATAAATATTACCGGCCGAATACTTAACTACTTGAGGTTTGCTGACGATCTAGTCCTGGTAACTGACAACGCTCAGACACTCCAACACATGCTACAACAGCTGACAGAGGCAAGCAGAATAGTCGGCCTTACCATAAATAAATCAAAAACGAACATAATGACAAACAGAGAAGATACGACCATAGTAGTAGACAATGAAAATATAGAATATGTACAGAACTATACTTACCTAGGACAAATTATATCACTCAGAGACCAGACGACTTTAGAAGTAGAGAGTATATATCAAGTGCTTGGAAAAGATTTTGGTCGCTTAAGGAGATACTTAAGAGTAAGCACTTTCCAATGTCAGCTAAGAAAAAAGTTTTTAACTAGTGCATCCTCCCATGTATAACTTATGGTTACCAAACTTGGGCACTGACTCAGAAACATCTCCAAAAGCTTAGAACCTGCCAAAGAGGAATAGAAAGAAGTATGATGAACATCACATTAAAAGACCGTAAAAGAACAGAAGAAATAAGAGCAAAAACAAAAGTAGAAGACGTAATTAAGAAAGTTAAAATGGCAATGGACAGGACATATGACTCAGGACAGTAAGGAAAATGGACCAAAATAATTACAGACTGGCGACCACGAGACGGTAACAGAAAAAGAGGTAGGCCAATTAAAAGGTGGATGGATGACATCAAGTCTATAGGGGGCGCCACCTGGACTAAGAAAGCCATTAATAGAGAGGAATGGAAACAGCTGGGAGAGGCCTGTGTCAGAAGACACGCTGAACACTAATCCGGACAATCTGATGTGTTAGGTTTTAAGTAAATTGTTTATAAATATAATGTAATACTGTTTTAGTTTCAGCAATAAAGGCTATTATGATTATGATCCCAAAGAGACAAATAAACATGTGAGAAAATTACCGTTAAAATTCTAATCTTAAAAAAAAACAAGGTATAGATAAGAATTGAAGGATATCAACTCAAAGATGTCCTTCTGTACTGCAGGAAAGTAGGAAGACAGGAAGAAGCTGATGTGGGAGTGCCGCCGGGACGAACTTGAGCTCAGACTTTGGAGAAATGAGTTGAATGATCCTGACTAAAGATTGACAGTCTGCCCATTTTCGGCCAGGCGCATCTACACAACATCATCAACCTCTCTAAGTAGATCTAAGCTATTGCCACACCAAATAATATTACAATCTGTTCAACAACCCTCTATTATCACCATCATAATCTAAAATAATGGCTAAAATTTTATAGCTAACATTATCACTACCACAGTGGTCCTCTGTACCTTTAGTACTATCAGTTCAAGTACAGAATATTGATATTGTAAGTAATGTTGCAAAATGTATAATTCAACATTTTCACACACATTCCCAAGCTCCTGATAGTAATTTTTGAGAGAAATACACATATTTTGACCTTGTGTGAAGTGACATATGAATAGAAAAAAAAGTGTTTGCATGTCTCAGGCTTAATGCTACTTCCTGGTGTGTCATCAATAGTTAGTATTGCTAATAGAACGCAAAACTGAGTATTAAAGTACAATTACATTATTTAACTATTTAGCACCACCTATAGATTCTACAGCAATGCTATGGCACGCAGTGAAAGACTGGAAGGATGCCTGAATAGTCGCATTATTATCTCGTATACATATACCTAACATTCGTATCCCAGAAGAATGTGTATTATAGCCAGCAAATGAGACCTAGATTGAATGACGACAAGTACAGTTGTCAGTCACCTTGGTGTTATATTACCCATTGACTACTCACAAACCTAACCTACACATTAGGAAGTCTAAGCATACATTTTACAACTGTATGAAATATTATACCTACGTCAAGGACGAAACGAAATTCGTAACATAATAGCAAGACTGACATTCAAAAATATGCAAATTCTACTTACGATTCAGAGTTAAATCCATTATACTAAAGATTCTATACATTACACACATTTAAAACGCGCACAAATATCAGTTAATCGCGTAGTGAAAACAATCGATTTAAAAAATTAAAAAATTCATAAATTAAACGAATAAAAACAAAAGCTAAACGACAATAGCGAAAGCACACCTTTGTCACTTTTATGATAAGCATAGACTAGATAGAAGTAGCTAAAGTGACTGATCAATTTCATAGAGTATCTAAAGCTTAGTCCACACCTGGGGCGCTGAAGGAAAACTTCGTTTGTGGTCGCGGTAGCCCCTCTGTATCTTTTACCCAGGGGCGCTACCGCGACGGCAAACGAAGTTTTCCCTCTCTGTCGCACTTATGTACGAACGTGGAAGTGCGACAGAGAGCGAAAACTTCGTTTGCTGTTCGCGGCGCCCCAGGCTCGCGCAACTAGGAACAAAAAACACTGTTTTATGGAATTTGGCTAAAAAATAATGGCGGATACTGCTATCTCGCTCCCTCGGTTAATCCATCTCAGTCACATGTCAATGTCACCTCTGGGGCGCTACCGCGACAGCAAACGAAGTTTTCGCTCTCTGTCGCACTTGCACGTTCGAACGTAAGTGAGACAGAGAGGGAAAACTTCGTTTGCTGTCGCGGTAGCCCCTCTGGTCACTTCCGATAAACTTGAGTGATGGCCATATTGGTTCTTTGTTTATCAGTTTGCAGTTTGTTATTTTGGTATTCATAAATGGTAGAAACCTTAATTTAAAGTGAAAAAGCATGTAGTAAGAAGGCAGTGCAGGCAACATGCCACGGATTACTTCAGCCTGTAGGGTATGTGTTATTTGTGGTTTTCGTACGGGTCGAAAAGATGAGGAGAAAAGGAAATTAATGGCAAGATTTCCTTTAGATCACGACCGGTAAGCAATTAATTGGAGATTGCCTATCTATTAATATGTACCACAGCAAGTTACATGTAAGCAAAATAAGTAGCATTATTTGCAAGTTAGTTTTATTCGTATGCATACTAGCGTTCGCAGTAACATATCGATAACTAGCTTATCATATAGAACTCATGGTATTTTTCAGTTGCAGACAGTGGGTGAAAGTAATTGGCAATGAAGACCTAACCTACGTTCCGATTGAGAAGTTAAATGAATTAAAATTTCTTTGTGGTGATCACTTTCAACCCAAAGATTTTAACCGAAAGAAAAGTCGTCTAAAGAGATGGTTAATATATTTAAAACAACACAACTTTATACTTTTTTATTTTATTTAACTCTAGCCCTACCCACTGCGGAATAAGCGCAACTGAGGGAGCGAAATAGCAGTATCCGCCATTATTTTTTAGCCAAATTCCGTACAAGTGTCATTTTGTAAATTTTGTTCCTAGTTGCGCGAGCCTGAATGTAGTCGCGATCATGCAACGCGCCGTGTCTGATACACCGCGATCCAACCTACACCGCGTGTCTTAAACACGCGATACGCCTGATCTCGATACAAATGTTGACTAAGATTAAACAATGTGGATTGTAAATGTAAAGAAACGATTTTATACTTTAAACCCTGAGGGACTACTCCGAACTTCGTTTCTTGCCGTCCTTTTCACTCATATAGTGTATAACACGAGAGTGAAAGGGACGGCACAGTACGAAGTTCGGATTTAGAATTTCGGAGTAGTCCCTCTGTTTCAAAAAATACATAAGGATTATTTTTGGCATGATCTATGGGGCTATTTACACGGTTATTTTTATCACGCTATACACTCATATCACTTATCATGATACGAATACGAATCACGTCAGTATTGAAATTAGGGTTTTTTCCCAGTGATCGAGATAAAATATAATACTTTGATTAGATTAAACTTTATAATTAATTATTTGTTTCTGAATACTCAATTTCGTGTTAGTACGTCCAAACCATTTTATTATCGCAATACACAGATATTTTACTCTGATATCTGTGAAGAATACCATAACGCCCTCTGACATTATTCCTTGAACTAAAAATAGACATCAACTAATACATGAATTTTTCGAATATTCGCTAGATGGCGTTATTAAGTCAATGTTTCTTACTATTTAACCAGTCCTCTTAATATACTTATTATACTCTTTGGTCCTCTTCTAGATCGACGCGACAAAAAAAAAAATGCGCCCGAAGAGCCGAAGAAAACGTAGTGATACTAGTGATTACATGAGTGATTACTTATATTCTCTTCTCTCTGAGCCGGAGATCTCCGGGCATGGCTTTTTATTCTATTCTATGGGCTATACATGGCAAATTAAATCGGAATAATGCATTATGATACGACTAGCTATACCAGAGAATAGTACTTACGTATATGCTCTTTTTCACCCGTAAAGGTTCAAGCAATATTTTATCCCCCTTGACATGAAAATGAAGTGATGTTTGAAACATTTCATAATGTCACCTAGATTAGCAGTTACCATTTAATAATTCGTTTTAAGCCGTCATCTCCCGTCGAAAAAAATAAACATTCATTCTTTTGTAATGAGCCTTGGGATCCCTGAGACCGGTAGACGACGGGTTCCTTTTGAGCGCCAACTCACCAAGCATCGGACACAAATGACGTATCGCAGACGCCACACCATCACATTGTTCAACGCGAAATTAAACCTTATGCAGTCTCACATAGATACAGCCTGGCCAAAGCAATTGCGGCTTTGGCCAGGCTGTCGGCTGTAGCCGTTGTTGGCGTCCATGACACCATTTTCCACGTTAAACCGACAACCGACGTGCTCTGCCTACCCCTTCATATTAAAAACACCTTTTTATCACACATCATTTAGCTGAAATAAAAAGTCAATGGCAAGATAGAAAACTCTATTTTTATTCAATAACTGTTATTGAATATATCAAAAGTAACTTTTTTGGTTTCCAGTTGACACATTAAAGGTAATTAATTGGCTCTAGTTTGTAAGTGTTGTTAAAGCCGCTACCACATCACCTCTGTGTTCCCGTAAAGTTCTTTCTGCAAGTATCCGGGAGATTTCCATTTCCTTTACCTGTAAAAAATTAAATTAATGTATCATAGTTATGCTTGGAGTGGTGATGCCTGGGACAAGAACATTCAGGGAATCACAAAATGTGTCAATACTATATCATTATTAAAACTATTGATTGGTATTAGAAAATCATAAATATACTTTTTTATACTACAATGACGGCACATGACTCCTTTGGAGTTTCGGGCGTCTATAGGCTGCGGTGTCCGCTTACCATCAGGTGGACCGTAGGCTTGTTTGCCACCGGCGTTGTATAAAATAAATAAATAATAAAGAGCCTTCCCCATTAACAGCAGACTAATCATTGGCTAGTGCCTATGGATGATTGCAAATCCAGAAAAGTCATATGGGAGTAGTAGACTACTTTATTATTTTAGTATTTGTTGTCTCAACAGCTCATTGGGGTATTTTTATTTTCCAAAATGCTCCTTGGGAGCTTTAACACTGCCAGGAATCCGCATAGCAGGTGCTGCTTAAGTTTTCTCAAATGCGGGACAGCCAGGGTAGATCTCTTGTCTACCTATCCCAGAGATCTCCAGGCACATAACAAAAGAATGCCATTGTTTATTTTTTTCATTGGTTGAGGACGGGTTGAAAAAAATTAGTTGCTACATCAGTTTCTGGCGTACATTCAACACAAAGTCTGGCAGTGAAAATGTTAGACTAATTTTAATATATGAAAATTATACACATCCTAACAATATACTTTTACTATTCTGCTAAAGAATAGCCAGCAGTACGGTTTTTTCGTTTGAAAATATGTGAAATGTGGTCTGGCAGAAAGCATGAGACTTGTCATACATGTAGCTTTTATATATGTGCTTCAATATTGATAGAGAATTATGTTAAAAAACTTTTGTGCCCCCCTCCACTTTCGTGTCCTCAATTACAGTTTATTTGAAATTTTATTGAAACAGGCTAAAGCTAGCAGAATTATGTATAAAACATTCTTTGGATGTATGTTGATAGGACCTATAATTTTCAAGATAGGCTAACATTCATTGGGGTAAGTATAATAGTAGAGTAGCTAACCCGCTGATTTGTAACATATGTAATTGTGCGCATCAGTTAAGGCTACTAGGGCTTGTGTGGTATCGTTTTCATGTATAAAGAATTCATTTTTAAGGTTTGTATGTTTTTGGGTTAATTTTTACCGGAAGGAACCCTAACGGAATCCTATTGCTGTCACTCATGCATCTGTTTGTCGTCTGTCACACAGGTTTTACAGCCAGATGGTATGGACTGATGGTTCTTTTCAGAATGGTTAATCAATTTGTAGTTGATGGGCTTCATCGTGCCTTTTTCGTTTTGGTACATTAAATTCACTTGATGTATTTCCGAGGACTATCTGTGCTTTCCAAGGTAATTTTTTACTATACTGTTCATACTTACAATTAATTCTATGTCATCCTTTTTAACAGAAACTTTCTGTAGTTCTTTTTCCTTTTCAAGTCGTTCCGCTGCCTCCTTATTTCTCCGGTCACCGATTAATGACAAAGCCTGAAATGCACGTGTAAACAAGATTCAATCCTATTCCTATTTAAGTTGGTCCAGACATAACCTAAAAATATGTATTTTTTAAGAAAATTTCTACTTACGCCAGATATATCCTGTGAGGAGATTTCTTTTTCTTCAGCGTAATCCGTAACTTTTTCTAAGTCTGCAACTCCACTATCATGTTTAGCAGATTTCTTTTGGGTCTTGTCTTTGTCGTGTTGAATATCATCTGTATCTCCATTTATTTCCTCATCAGCCATCCTGCCTGGCTTACAAATTACAGAGTGCAAAAAACTAACTTTATTTACTGTAATCAAATTATATCATTGCAATATGTGATCACTTTTAAGTCAGAAATCGTATAATAACTCAACTCGTGAAATGAATGAATAATTGAATAAAATCCACAATTAGAATTAGGCGAAGTAAACTGACAGCTAAGATGTTGCCAGTAGTAAAAAAAAATTGTGACGTTATATCGATAAGCATAACGTTGTACTACCAAACTTATTCCAATGTTTACAACATTGGGTGTATGAGATATATGCGTAAAGGCTCGTTAAGCGGGACAATAGTGGTATTTAAATATGAAGTTTACTCCTTTAAATAGGAACAAATCTAAGATTCACAAATCATTTTAAGTAATTTGACAAATTCAGAGCATACTAGATTAAGATAAATACTACTAATTCCGATTTTCTGTGTGCTCGGCAAGCACCTAGGGGTACCCGATAAATTGCGCCGAAAGATCGGTAAGTCTAGTAAGGCCTTAAATAATAGGATGGTTACTGGCCGTACTGTGGCATATTTGGGCATTTTGACGTGCTTCAAATACGTTCATGGCATTGCCCATTGTCATAATTATAAAAATAAAAGCGATTCAGGAGTGCTACCGCGAACCACAAACGAAGTTTTCCCTCTCTATCGCAGTTATCTGCAAACTGGCAAGTGCGACAGAGAGGGAATATTTCGAATGCCGTTCGCGATAGCAACCCAGCATTGAGTCTTCATCTACATCGTTTACGACAAACAAATTAACTACTGTTAAGAGAAGGCCATTCACAGGCCATGATGGCTTTAAAGTTTTTTCGTATTTTTTGGCCCACCATAAAACATACCCTTATGTAACGCTGTCTCACATTTGACTATCCATATCGATAGCTACAGGTTAATGTTGCAGCAATAGTTTAGCTTTTGACCACAGAGTAAAAAGTAAAGATATCTGGGGCGCTACCGCGACAGAGGGGCTACCGCGACCACAAACGAAGTTTTCCCTCTCTGTCTCACTTATATGCAAACTTGCAGGTGCGACAGAGAGGGAAAATTTCGAATGCCGGTCGCGGTAGCACCCCAGCAAACGAAGTTCGGACATAAGCGCGACAGAGAGGGAGAACTTTGTTTGCCGAGGGGCTACCGCGAACCACAAACGAAGTTTTCCCTCTCTGTAGCACTTATATGCAAACTTGCAAGTGAGACAGAGAGGGAAAACTACGTTTGCTGTTTGCGGTAGCGCCCCAGAGGGGCTACCGCGAACCGAAAACGAACGAAGTTCGAATATCTCTGCCGTCCTATGTCTAAAACCAAACTAACCCACAAATTATAGTTTTGAGATATGAGCAAAAAACGTTAAAATAAAAATTTCTAGGAAATGTGTATATTTATTCCAGATTTCTTTTACGTAAAAATTAAAACTAAATTTATACTTGCTTTTTTATTGCATTACTTCGTAAAAGAATGAATATTTATTTTGATAATAAGGTTTTTGTGTTTTACTGTTGCAAATAATTACTAAACTACCAACGATATTACACTTAAAACACCGTTAAGTATACCTTAGCCGTTCTTTAGCATTGCATAACAAACAGAACATAGCTAAATAACGGCTAAGTCACTTAACAATTTTATAGTATTTGTAGTTGTGAGCAGATTACACTGAAAAACTTTAAATAAGCACGTTATTGGACTGTAACCGTTTTGTAGCTTTGCAATAACTGCTAACATTCAAGCAAGTTGTATGCGTTCCTAATTTAAAAACACGTTAGATAACGAACCATCGCCTCTAACTGGGTTTTAGTCGTGTAATCTTGTGGAAAAAAGTTTTAGTTTTTTGGCAAAACCACGTTAATCCACACTGTTATAGAAGTAAGTTTTAAAAGTAATTCAATATTTTTAATAAATATATAAAATCTGTATAGATGTATCTATTTGTTTACAAAAAAAAGAAACAAATCCTCTTCGAACCGTTTCATAGCCAGCTTTATCGGAATATACAATCTCGTTTACTAGATACGAAATTTATTTGTCTCCGTCGTTGTCTTAGTTATGTTTAATATATATATCGGAATCCTTCATAGATCTAACTCATGGGTAACTAGGCTATTGAAGCACACCGTGCTACAGTCATGTCTTCGGCCTAGTCTCAATTTAAGTTTTAGATCTCGTGCTTTTTTTCAAAGATTTTTATTTAAGTGAAGTAAAACCAACAGCCTTAACAACAATATCGGGAAATATATAAGTGAAAGCTTTCATTGCAGAGCTATCGAAGTCTAAAGTTGTTTTATTGGGATTTCAATCCGACCTTTGTGATATTATTACACTCAGCAAAATTTCATACGTTTATATACGTTCTTGTTATGCAAAAATGCATAAATCAATAGGGTTATACCTACGTTATGTTTGTTCATTTAAGCCGTGCAAACTGTAAATTTGTGAAAATGGAGGAGGACAAGACTTGAAAGTACCATCCGCAGTGAAGTGGTGTATTTTGTTTATCTGGATTTTACAATCACTTTAAGCAAACACCAATAATACCGTTTTTCCATCGCAGTTGTCGTCAACGAGTAGGAAATCGGCAAATTGCCTTAGTATTTGACATTCTTCGGGCGTACAACATTTTAATTTTAATTCTTCTAGAGTACTTAGTCAATCGACAAGAGTAATTATAGTCAACTCTTAAATAAAAAAGTAGACTTCTAGATTCTTTTTTCTCTGTCGATATGCCGAAGATTTATCAATATTGAATTTTGGAAGTTAATAGTGAAGATGAATGTTTTTTTTCTGAAGATCATATCATTTAAGTATACTGCTTCTGGATTGGTTCGTAATTATTTGCACATCTTTTTTAAAACCAGCAATCTCTTTTTATTACTACTTCTTTTGTCTTTTGTTATATTTGTTATGCATTACGTTACATGGTATTTGCTTTTTATAATACCTTTCCAGCCGGAGTCCTGTGTAACATTTCCCTTGCACACTGGTGTACTGCCCTTTCGGCCGCCATCGCAACTGTGTTTCACAACCAGTTGTCTATTAGGATTTTTTAATCTTTCATGGCAACCAGTTGTGATAGAAGAAGATTTATTCCTGTTACACAACCAGTTGTCATAGAAGAAAAAAATCGCCTCCATCGCAACTGTGTTTCACAACCAGTTGTCTATGAGGATTTTTAAATATTTCATGGCAACCAGTTGTGACAGAAGAACATTTATTCCTGTTACGCAACCAGGATTCCGGCTCTGACTTTGTGATATAAATATTGTTGTAAGGGACATATACACTAGTTCGACGATCAAAAGATATCACGATATTTGATAAATATCCCTAAATCACAGTGTATATTGTACCTACATTAAACTACTGTTACACAATATACATGTTCTTAAATAAGCATGCTTATTTTCGCATGGTCGCACTATTTGCATTTGCTATAAGCATGCTTAACCCTTTATAAGGCCCGTTGACAGGGACATGCTATCGCAGAATTTGTTGCAACTATCAGAATCCTAGACATTTCAAAAACCTATTTTAAAAGCAAGTTGAATAATCAATTAATGCAAACGATTTTGTGCCCTATTATTAAAACAGTATGATTGAATTTCTGATTGAGCGTATGTGGTCGATATATCGCCTCTGCCTTATAAAGGGTTAAAAGTAGCACATTCTAACACATACGTTAGTAGGTGGCAAGCTTTCAACCAGCATGTGTAACAGTAGCTTTATTTTAAATAATAATTATTTATTAAAACCTCCGCCTAGAATTAGAAATAAATCTGTCATAATGATTGACATTGGCATTTCATTATTTTCTTTGTATTTGAATTCTAATTATTTGCTTATAAATAGACGTCGCATAAATACATAGGTATTGATTATATAATATAAATAACATTAGGTCAAAGATTATCGTTTCAATGCAATTAGAGATTGTTATTCAAAGTCGATGCATTGAATAAGTATTCATCAAGCAATGTCTACTTCAAATATCTTTCCGAGTACGTCAAAACTAGAATTTATAACTTCAAGAAGAGGAGGAGTCACTCTTCTGTATGATGGTTATCGATATCATCGCAAAAAAAATTATACGAATGGGGATTCGTTTTTTAAATGTTGCGTTAGTTCCGGCTGTAAAGGTAATTTGACAGTGAACACGCGGAGTGAGATAACAAAAATATCTAAAGCACATAACACTGATTGTAAACCTGATGTTGAAAAAAATGTGATATTGAAGAAGTTGGACTGTTTGAAGCAGAAGAGTAGTTGCAATTTTGTGTCCATTAAGAAGCAATACGAAGAAACTGTTCGGGAACTTAAAGATGATGGTTATGAATTGCTTACTAAGATACCGAGATACGAAAATATAAAAACCGGCTTGTATAATGAAAGAAATAAGGTATTAGGTGTTGCTAAGACAAGGTTCAATAACGCCCATGACGTTATTATACCTAATAAATATAAAGATTTCCTTTTTTCCGAGTACTGTGACGACGATAAACGAATTATTGTTTTCGCTTCTAAAGAAATTAATCCAAAAAACGATCCAAAAAAAGAACGAAGTGGAATAGCGATTAATAAATACCATCACTTTTTCGCTGACGGTACTTTTAAATCTTGTCCCAAAGGATTTGCACAACTATATACGATACACGCTTATGATAAAAACAAACGCACTATACTTCCTTTGATATTTGCGTTAATGCCGAACAAGAAAACTGACACCTATAAAATATTGTTTAATATGATCAAGTCGCTTATAAGTTGGAATCCACAAAAAATAACTCTAGATTTTGAAGTTGCAGCTATAAATGCCATACAAAGTGTTTTTCCGAAAATCATATTCAAAGGTTGCTACTACCATTACAACCGTTGCCTATGGAAAAAAGCAAAACTCTTAAAATTGAAACTACGGACAGAACGAAGACACGTAGCACGCTGTGTAGGGCTTGCACGACTGCCAGCTCAATATATAGAAGAGGGTTATTTATACACAATGCAGAAAATGTCTTCCAATCCTAGTGAAAGCCTTAAAAAATTTAACAAATACTTTCAAAAGCAATGGTTAAAGAAAAATGATATGATGGAATCATGTTCTTGTGCGAAAGAAACTATAAGAACAAACAATAACATTGAAGGTTGGCATGCTAAGATAAACCGTTATATAGGACGGAAATATCCCTCACTGGCACAATTGTTAGAAGTTTTACAAACGGAAACCGAATCATATCATTTGAAATTGAGTAGTAAAAAAAAATTAGAATACAAACTAATCGACGACGAAATTGATGCAGCTACACAACAATTACAAAGAAAAGAAATTACGGTTGGACATTGTTTAGAAATAATAAGCCCGTTCTCTATTACATTTTAGTACTTAATAAGTTCATATAAAAGTGACAGAATATGTTTAAGTTTTCTTTTATAAAGGAGTGGCGGTTTAATACTTAAGGAACAAACAATTTTTAAATCCATGTTTGTGTTTTATGTTATGCAGAATAAAGTTATTTAAGTTGAATAAGTATATCATTGCATTCCATTTATTCGTACATATGTACGACATAGCATTTGATATACCAGTGCAACTTGGTAGATCGATTTAGTATGGAGGTATGGTTTTATGCGGCAGAAAGCATGAATCTCAGATTAAGAAACAGGACTATACCATGAGTATAATATTCAGTGAAGGAAAACATCGTGAGTAGTTTATCCACCTAGTTAGATAGACTGGTTGGTCGGTTGGTATTGGTAATAGACGACAATGCACTACGGTACACGGGATCAAAATAGTCCCAAGGTGTCGGGCAGCAAATAAAAAAACATTTGAGGCAGGCAGGCAGTTTTATTTAAAAAAAATTAAATTAATTTGTAATTTGTGTATATCAAAATATATCCCGCAGAACGTTTATGACGGGTAGTAGGATTCCAATTTTCATGAGCTTGATTATGTCTTCACAATGCTCTCTATTAAAATCAGTCAAATTATCGTCTGCTTCCACGATTTCTTCCCAACTTTGGTCAGGACTAAGATGATATCGACAAGCCCGTGTCCCCGGAGAAATATATAAATTCATTTTAATTAGCAATTTACTTCTCAATCCATCTGAAACTATTTCAATAGCTGTTTCACTGCATCCACCAAAGATACAGGCATTTCGATCTTCTGGTGTTCTTAACAAACGCGGAGAATAATCGAAATTTGCCATTTTTTCCGAAGTGAAATTTCTATTCCAACGTTTATTTGACATTCAATATATCACATACTTTTCTTTATTGTTCAATAAGATGTTGAACTAAAACGGTTGATTCCCATAGAAGAGATAGCCAAAGGCAACTCTAACTGTAAGCCAGAGACACAAAAGCGGTTAGTGCTCTGTGATAATTTGTTTTTGGTAACCGAAGTTTGGGCGAAGGCCGATGCAGAAATTACAAAGCATAAAAACTTCTCTGGTTGTGAACAAGGAAAATTAAATCTTCTGTAGCAACTAGCCTTTTTGAGATTTTCCTTATTCACAACTGGGTGTGTAACAGGAATAAATCTTCTTCTATCACAACTGGTTGCCATGAAAGATTAAAAAATCCTAATAGACAACTGGTTGTGAAACACAGTTGCGATGGCGGCCGAAAGGTGTACTGCTACATATCCACAAAGATTGGGAGTATTTTTTGTACACTTTTTTCCGGTAATATTTACGGCCATTGATTAACAGTATTTATGCTCCTCTTTTAGAAGGAATAAGCTGTAATTTGTTTAAATCATCTTCTAACACGCTTGATGAAGTAGGCGGCTCACAATATTCATATGAATAATGCATTGTTATAGTGTTCTCAGCAATCAACTCAAATAAGCAGTGAAAATTAGAATATTAATATCCAATCTAACACTTCTGATGATATGATAGCAAGACAGCGTTGAAAACTCATATCTACTGCATTTTTTTCTTATTTTATTGCGATGCATTTAAATAGGTTCAATTACTATAGAGAAGACCGTCGATTATGTTCGGCGATAGGACCAGAGGGTCCACGACAAATAGTAACGTATAGTAATGAAATGTATACATATCAAATAAACACATTTATTTTTTGTGTGATCAGCATAAATATTTCGACTACTCTTTGGCAAAATAGCATAGGTAAATTCAACTAACAGTACTTTTAATCAGATAATTTTGTATATTAGATACCCATTTATCTCAAAAACAGGGCTAACGATTTTGATAAAATTTGGTATTTAGAGTTTTACCTCCTAAATTCATCTAAACAAGTCTAGAATCTGACCTGAGTTCTGAGGTCCTATCTGAGTTTTGAATTTGAAACGTTACAATTTTCAGTGGGTACAAAATCGACGATCTCCTTTACCACTTCCCGTTCCGTATCCAGCTACTAAACAGGATTTTAAATTCCCATACGGTTGCTGGCTACAAAATGGTAAAGAAAGTCTCGTTTCGTATCTACCTACTAAACGGGATTTTATATTTCCATATGGTAGCTGGCTATGAAACGGTTTGAAGGATGGTTTCCTGACATTTTGTGACGATAATTAATATCATCACTCACTACACAACTAGACACAACGTCCTGCGCACGCGCCGCTCGGCTGACTGGCCGCATGCCGTAAAATCGGAGGGATAATATTTTGCGTATAGCTAGGTTTTAGCGTAGCATTGCTGGTTAGCCGGGTTTAAGAGTTGCATTATTATGTTTTTTAATGTAGGTAGTCACGGATTAGTTATAGTTACTAGGTTTTAGTGTTGTATTTGCAATAGGAATCGCAAGCAAAGTCTTACAAATACAGGGCTAAGGGTGTTTTGCCGTGTATAAGCGTAGTAACTGTTTTTTTGTGTAGTATTTGATAAGAAATTATATGTATAAAAGAAGGTAAGAAAAAGGTAAAAGGACTTTAACGGCGCTTTATGAAGTTTTTGTCTAATAACGGTTTTTTAGCTGTGAATCATGCTAGCGATTTATTAAATTAAACAACAGCTAGGGGCTTTTAGAGTACTTATAGTGTAGTAATGTTGGTTTGCGATTATATAGTATTGTAAAGTCTCAAACTATCATGCACTTAGCGTGGTAGGTCGACTCAGTATCTTCGCAACTACAAATGATAAAAATATGATTCCAAGACCATTCGGTAGAGCTTTTCTTTCTCTTTTAGCCCATGTAAACTACAGAAAACTGCTATAAAGCAGCTTTGATCAGTTTTAGACATAGGACGGCAGATCTCCCTCTCTGTCACACTTGCTTATTTGTGCGACAGAGAGGGAGATATTCGAACCTCGTTCGTCTTCCGTTCGCGGTAGCCCCTCCGTTTGCAGTGGGCAAAGTTCTATGAATCCCAAAAGGTCCGACACGTTTTCTGAATAAGGTACGTATTGCTTTTTTATACGACGAGGATAAATAGTTCTTCAAAACTTGATACAGATAAGTTTAAGTTTAAGTTTCTTCCTCTTGAAATTACTCCTATCATGATTCTAATCCTACCACGGCCCACCATGGAATAAAATTGAAATTTGAACCTTTTAGTGGCAGAAATAGACTACAAAGTCGAATTACATTTTTAAGGTTTCGCAGCCAAAATGGCGAAAATGGAGAAAAACCGACTTTAATGTTGTTAGGTTCTTCTGATGTTAGGTTTTTTTTATGCGCCTTGAAAAATCATGCTAGCTTGCTTGTTTGCACGCATGCATCCGTGCTTGCTTGTTTACTTGCATGCATGCGTGCTTGTTTGCTTGCTTGCAAGCATTTATGCGTGTTTGCTTGTTTGCATGTATGCATGCGTGCTTGCTTGTTTGCTTTTTAGTACAATAATTTTCCGACTCCCCCCTCCCCATATACCCTCGCCCCCTTTTCATCTCCCTCCCCCTACCCCCAAACATATGTATACAACTACAACTGCTATAAAAATGAATTTATTTAGTTAACAAGATATAAAACACATGTGAGTTGATTTAACATTTTATTACACAAATGTTTTCTTTTATTTATTCCCCAAAAACTATAAAAAAAAAAATGGTAAACATTGTTTCACCAACGGAAACCTCAAGGGTTTATATGGTGTGATGTTATACAGCACGTCCACGGAGGATTTCGTTAAATCTTTTGCGGTACATATTCACGAAAAAAAATGTACTTTTTGTACTTATAATTAAAATAAATGTACTCATGCCGTTTCGGCATTGCGACATAGAGCTAATGGTCGTGCCAGGTAGCATCTACCTAGCACGACCACAGATAATTTTGTAATTTCTTTTGCTGTGCGTATTCGCGAAAAAATTTACTTTTATGTACTTTTATTAGAATCAATGTACTCGTACGGTCGGTAGTTCATAATATACTCTTTATTTTGCTATTATTTTTGATCAGGCGCTAAGAAATCTAAAATAAGTATTAATTACCTAGAGACAGCTCATTCACCGCTAATATCCCTATTAGAATTTTCAGTCTCCTCTTTGCAAGTGGCCGTCATATGTTGAGTACTGTTTTTCTTGGTCAGGCCAGCTTACAGGCCAACAACACTCTCCGGCCCGGCCAATCAACTACTTATTAGGCGGGATACTCTTATTTTTAAAGAAAAACAGACCGCACGGACTCCGAAATACCTACTCGTACTTATTACTTATAGTTTTATTACTTCTTTTATAATTCTTTGCGCCTGATCAAAAATAATAGCAAAATATGGAGGTAAGTGTTTTTCGCGCTCATGTCAGGCGCTGGCGTCCAGGCGACAATTTAGTGATTTAACGAGCCATAGCGAACACATTCAGCGGTAAATACGGCAGTACAATTATTTTTTGGGTCTTCCTATTGCTGAAAACGTAAGTATGTATGTATGTATGTAAGCACTTTATTGTACACAATAACAGGTTAAAACAATATACATGTCACAAGATTAGAGTACAAAGGCGATCTTATCCCTATGAGGGATCTCTTCCAGCTAACCTTTGAGGGATTGAGTGTAAGTATCTACGCAAAAAATCTTAAATTAGGATGCTCGTCTGGAAAGCCAAATTGACTTAATTGTACCTACGAAACTGTTCAGGTACATTTGTTTTTAAGTAAGTACTAATTCAGTACAGTTTCTACATATTCGTAAATATCAAAACAGATGGCGCGGTTGTATGACATTCTGGCACGACCACGCCGTATTGATGACACTGAGGTTCATTTAAGGACTAATGGAGGTATTCGAACATGTAATATTAATTAGGCTAACAATATACTAAAAGGTGGCGCTGGTTTCCGAAAGTGAAGTATTTGTTCGAAGGAAACCCGTAACAACAAGCACTATATTATATAGTAACAATTAAGCTTTAAGAATACATTGCAGTGCTTGACTAGTGTTTATTTATTTATTTACTTTTGCTATATATATCAAGCGTAACAATACGACTTCAAAAGAACGCACAGCAAAAGAAATAACAAAATTATCTGTGGTCGTGCCAGGTAGCATCTACCTAGCACGACCATTAGCTCTATGTCGCAATGCCGAAACGGCATGAGTACATTTATTTTAATTATACGTAAGTACAAAAAATTACATTTTTTTTCGTGAATATGTACCGCAGAAGAAATAACGAAATCCTCCGTGGACGTGCTGTATAGCATCACACTTTATATGCTGGTGAATAGTTCATTAAATGTAATTGTAAGCAAATAAAAATGTAGTTAAGGGTCTTTACTATCATGTTGCTAAAATCGCTTGTTGGTTGAACTCTCACCTACTCACCTTAAATATTTCCAGAACCAATTATATGTACTTCAGAAATTACAATAGTTCACAACCAACATCTGACGACAAAATAAAAATAGATACTTGTAATAATTCACAAAACTGCGCTTGCACTACTATTACGAAGGTTGACAGTACTAAGTATCTGGGTGTAGAAATTGATCAACGACTAACATGGCACCTACATACAGAACTGATCACCCGATTCAGAAAATTAATGTGGATTTTTACACATCGCCACTAAAACGAAGAAAAACGTATAAGTAGTTCTTGAAGTAGGTACCTTCATGTCGTTTTGTTGAATACGTAGATTACGGTTACGGTAGATACATTGTACGGGCAGATTGAAACTTGAAATTATACTATATTTTCTTAAGCGTGAGAAATACATTTATGCCAGTAAACTAATTACAGTAAAAATTCATATAATTAAATAGCTAATACGTAATTTCATAGTGCAATGCGCAACGCACCCCTTTTAAGCACTTTCTCCACTAGCGGGAGAGGATGGGAATATGCGATAAATTCCATAAATTTACGGCTATTTATAAGCAAATGATTATTTTATCACCGACAGGGCGACATTGCAGTAAGTATGAAATTTCCAGCCTCATCTCTAGTATTCTTGACACACCGGTGCACAGCCACCATTCGATTGAAAGTGTATTATTTTATATAAAATTATAAACAAGTTAAACCTAATTAATATTATTTTCCATTTCATATATGTATCTGAGTGTTTGGAGATGTCGTGTCTTCCTCTTTGCTTTCTGGAGTGTATGGTGGTGGGGGTACACTGCTATCATGAATCTGAAAATAAAATTAATTAATATTGCATGAGATTTAAGCAATTCTTTATTCTTAGCGTTCGGACGTACATAATTCTGAAAATTAGGTATCTGTAAAGTAGGTATTAAAATATGGCTAATCAATATTTGAAAATCTTTCGGTAGGTAACTGGGTCAAAAATTCAAAATGATTTTCATCTATTTTTGCTTTCTATCAAACAACGAAAAAAAACGCAGTCATTGTATGTCTTTCTTGCTGTAAATTGTATTTTATATGGGAAAAATCGTAGGTAACTTCATCTCATAAAAAACTACCTCTCCGTCACATTTTTTGGTGACAAAAACAAGTCAATGAAAATAATTTTGATCCAACTGCTAGGCTACAGTAAAGATAAATAATAATAATTAAAAATGTAAAATCTTATATACGAGTTAAAATTCTTATCAAGTTGATGAATTATTTTCGGTAATTTGTGTTTCGGCGTGAACTTACGAATCCTGCATTCAAAAACGCTACTGCCGGGTACACTGATGATCCAGCGGGCGCAGATCGCGAATACCTTGAATATAAAATAAATAGGTAAACACTTCATATATCTTGCAAGACCTATTTAATAAATTTTATTCATTTCAGGCACTGCATAGTAAAAAGTTAAAATGATTTATGTTATACTATTTGAGTAAAAGGGACGGCACGATACGAAGTTCGGATTTCGAATTTCGGAGTAGCCCCTCTGCCTACTAATCATGGCATATTTCAAATGTTGCAAAATTAATTTAGCCTTACCTAGGTGGAGCATCTCTTAGCCTCTCTTCGACATACACTTGGAGACTTCCGACGGATAGTCGACTTCTGTTACTGGATCCCAACTGCCTAAAATGCAAGAAGTGTACGGTATAATTGTTAAATTTTGCTCTAGAGGGTAAATTTGTATGCTAGTACGGGTATATCAAGGTATGGAATTTCCTAGGAGGTAAACATATCAAAAGTCCCAGGGGGGAATATAACTCGTAAACGGTGGCCCATAGCAAAAAATATTCTTAGACATAAGTAATTTAGATAAAATTCTCTACAAAAAAGGCTCTATACACTTTTTCGCTAAGATGAATCTTTAATGAAATTTTGAAGGGAGAAAGTTAATTCAAAGAAATTATAAATGATAGTTATTCCTTTGTTTTTCAATAATTTTAAAAACAAAAAATATAATATTTATGCACTCAACGAGCTCTACCTCTTGCCCTTAGCCCGTCTCACATATATGTACATTATTGCTAGTAAGTAAATGCTGTATGTCCGACATAAACGCAGCCATGCTATCTAGGTTGACGGCCGTATACTTGTTTGCCATCATCCTATCCTAATAATATTATAAACGTGAAAGTTTTTGCGGAGGGCTGTACGTTCCCCTTAATCTCAAAAACTACTGAACGGATCTCTATGAAACTATCCAGTATTGTAGCTTAGACATCAGCTTAGGACATAGGCTACCTATTATCCGCGGGTAACACCGCAGGGCGCTGCTAGTTATATATAAGTATAAAAAATAAAAACCGACTCCAAAAAAAGACTGAAAATAAAAAATATTTGCTTAACTTCTATTATCAACAATGTAATTTTTGTAGTCGGTGCCATTTCAACAACTTCAAGCAATTTCTTTGTAGGTATAGCGCCGACTTTGAAAATTATAATACGACTACATTGTTCAATAAGAAGCGTATTAGTTATTAAAAAAATATTTATTTCACACTTTTTAGTGAATCATTACCAGAGTGCATCTCATGACGATTCCAATAAGCTCAAACACGGCTACACGGTTTTATTACGGTGTTCCGTTGCCTACCTTCCGGCTTCTATTATCAGATCAGGTTGATGGTAACATTACATAACGACCATTTAAATTGGCTTCGTCATAGTCGCTTCAGTATCTTGATCGCAATATCTTCGTGTTAACCATGAAACACTAGGAGTTTTACATGACCATCCGTGGTCTTTTCATCAGTTCCCGTTCACCAAATGCTACTTTCTGAATGCAAATGATCCATTCTGATGAACTGAAATATTTCGGTTGAAACCGCTCAACCAATCTCACTGGAGCACAAACTCTTAGAGTATTCCAGTTTTCCAAATCACACGCGTGGTCGTGTTGGAGGTTTTCCCCTGGATTTTCCTCAGGCTACTCTCCAACCGCGCACTCCTATAGCTTTATTGGGCCGGGCCTATAAAGCCACAGTCATGTTAAAAAAAAAGCAAATGCTCGATTTATGACTGAAAATACTAAAATCGGTGTAAGTATGTTTTCCTTTAATTTTTGAGGAGTTCCCTCAATCTATCGTGGATCCCATCATCATAACTGGATTCTAGTAACAATGGGATCAACCTTGAAGCATATGCGTTCAACCAAAGAAAGAATTTTCCTAATCGGTTCATAAACGACGGAGTTCTGAGTTTATAACAGACATAAAAAAAGAACATATTATAACCGAATTGATAACGTCCTCCTTTTTTGAAGTCGGTTAAAAAGCCCCGAATTTCACCCGCGAAAATCAAATTACATGATTTTAAGCGGCTTACCTCAAGTTGGTAGCAGCGCACAATTTGTATAAAAGCACGAATGTAGCAATAATCCCAAGTACCAGCGCCGTCGCCATAACCACCTGGGTTATCGATATCAGCAGTATTTGATCAAGAGGGTCCCTGGAAAAAAACATAATAGGTTTAACGAAGTCATACCTATAACACATGTCAGCAGTCATGAAGTAAGGATAAGACTGGAGCCGGCAATAAACATAAACAGATGTCCGAAAGAGATATAAGCATAGACAATAGTATACGGGGGAACGAGATATAAAGTGTCATCTGCTGTCCCTCATCGCATATTATTTGTCACCGGCCTGTGTTATCGAAACGTCATCAATGTATTCAAGCCTATTGGCTTATTTAAATTTGGCGCCACTAATTATGAGATGTCAGAACTGTGCTAAGTAATCAGTCTGCTTATCAATATTCCCACACGTTATGTATGTAGGTAGGTATTAGGTAATAAGTATCTATACAATAAAAAAATACCGTCCGCGTGTGAGGTACCTAAGTTTGACTTGCACGCCGCGGGTTCCGTACCAATTTAGTTTAATTTTTGTTTGATGTAAAAAAATGACCTGGGTAGAGTAGAGATATGTTTGGTATTTTTTCTGTAAAATTTACATCAATATTAAGCCGTTATCTCCCGGTGGATACTTTTAAATTTCTCGATTGGTATAAGCATCGACAATAGCGGAAATGGTATTTTGTTAAACATATTCCTTCATAAATTAAAAATTAACCACTCCAAATAAGAAAAACGGGTTTAGAATGTATAGTTCAAGTCCTTTTGTACAACACTTGACCTAAATAGTCTAAATACATGCACGAACCTGCAAATCCAATTGCCATGTGGGTCATAACAGCGCTGACAAGTGCCCTGCCAGCATTGCAGGCTTTCGTTACCGAATGGATTGCAGCACAGACCGTAACATTTATCCATGAACCCTGCAAATATAATGAAGATAAATTATTTAATGCAATCTACTAGTAAAGTTAACTGTAGGTACACTGCGCCAGCGTGGTGTCCAGCAGTGGGACGTAGGCTGATGATGATGATGATGATTAGTTTAAAGGTTGTTCAAATGTTCAATCCACGGAGATGCTCCCTTTTGCCACGCGCGCGGGTCGCAGATGCACTCATCCTGAGGAAAAACTCCCGAAGAGTTAGAAACATGTCGCCCGGAGGGACAATTAACACGTGAGTTAATCGCTTAGTAAAATACATTAATATATATCATATTACTGAAAAATAATATCATACTCTGTACATCTAAGTGGCGTGCAGAAATCGTGCTGAAATAGGTAAACTGTTCTAGAGCAGAAGGTAGGTATATATGCATATTCTATGATTTGGATAGGTAATTGAAAGTTTCATATTGTTTAAATATTGAAGAGTTCTCTCATTGAAAATAATTCCATGTACTACTAGTGGCTCTGTGAGCTGTAGACCTCGTGAGTGAGTTTTTTATCATTTCCAAAATCTGACATTATAGAAAAGATCAATTATGAATATCCAACCTGCTAACAAAATTTCACGAGAAGCGGTTGAAAAATGCGATCTGTAGAGGATAACAAACCGAAAATCGGACGCAGAAACGTACAACATTTTTTGAAATAAAAATGTTTTTGAAAATTTTTAAAAACTGACTTGACAAAAACATTCTATATAATTAACGGACTTGCTCGCAAAATATCACGAGAACCGACCTGTCGAGGAGAACCAGGCGCGGGTACGGGGGGGGGGGGGGGGGGGGCAACAGGGGCAATATAAACAGTTACCAAAAGTCAGTTTTATTTTCGGAAAGTTCGAAAGTGCCCCGCCTGAACAAAATCCTGGATCCGCGCCTGAGGAGAACAAACCGTTGAACAAATATTTTTGGAGTTTATTTAAGTTTATTGGAGTATACTCCTTAAGAATCGATTTTCATATATAAGCCCGGTGTATGAAAATTTATGGGGTATAAAATCAAACGTAATCTGCGGTGCTAATTTAAAAAGTCGTATCTCAGAATACGATCAGGGTAAAGATACGACTTTTTATAATTTAGCACGTTATGCGTTATGTTCGTGCGCAACTTATCTTGCGCAGCTCTCAGTTGTTGAATTGTCAAGTGTGTCTGTCAAAATCGAAAATAATAAAACAACGTGTAAATATTTTGTAATGTGCTATTTAGGTAATTGGTATAAAGTTAGTGAAATATTCACTCAGAGTCCAAAAGGGTGCAACGCTGCAAACCTTGGACACATTGGTTAGGTATGGAAAATGAAAAGGGATTAAGACATTATCGAAGTAAATCGGTGAAACACTATTAAGATCGATTCTTGGGACAAATTACAAATTTTAAGCTCCTTAACCATGATAATGACCAAAACTATGTCTCTAATTTATCCTCCTGATACCTGGCGTCCTTTACAAAGTGCTAAATAAACCTTACATAAAGTGCGAATATTTTTGAACTTCTTATTTGGACAATAGACGACCGACCTTTTGGTAGCATCAATTCCCGAGTGTTTGTTTTTTCCCGCTAAGAAAGTATTGGATACGTGATTGCTTGCAGCCAATAAAATTTAAGCAATGGCAATAATTCGTCCTTGGATTTCGATAGAAATATCATACCTAGTGGCTGCCATTCTTGCGCCGCGTGCTCAGGAGTTCTTAACTATGGCGGCACGTGGCCGACGCAGTAAGTGAACGTTAAAATGTTTTTGTTAAATTCACTTGTTTTAATGTAGATTTTTTAAAGAATTGAGAATTAGTAAATACTCTTTCGAATTTACGTACTTTTATGGAAAACTAAATAATAATAAAGTAAATAAAACGTCGAAAAAAAATTAAACCTATAGAAAGGCACTGATCTGATCTTGTGGAATTGATCTTATGTATATCATGTTCGGCTTTTGTACTTTGTACTTAAATTATAAATAAATAACTTACTACTAGCTTTTGTACCTAAAGTAGCCTATATATTCTTTTCCGCGCTATGCGACCGCGAGATTACGGAAATATTAAATAACTCCGAGTATGAAGAGTCGAGAGAGGATGAAGATTTCGCCGCCTCTATATAATAACATTGCTCCTTTTTACAAAGAAAGCTCTCGCTTAGATAGAGATTGCCAGAGCTCCCGAGGATGCACGTGTTGAGAGCGAGGGACCTAAATGTGTTCCTTCTGCTGTCAATACAGTGCATCCTCAAGTCTTATAAAGGGTCGGCAACGCGCACGTGACTCCATGAGTTACGGGCGTCTATAGGCTGCGGTGGCCGCTTACCATCAGGTGGACCGTACGCTTGTTTGCCACCGGCGTAGGATTAAAAAAAAGGATTATTGAGCTGATTTGAGTTTTGTTACAATATATTAGATTTAAGTAAAGGTGTTTCTCATGAAGAAACATAAAAAAACAGATTGTTCATTGTTCATCTCGTGACTATATTATTATATTGATAAAAGAAGTAAATATATTTATGTTTGATACTTAATTTGGGACATTACATTAAATTGTTCGATTTTTTAAATAATTTGTTTTATTTTATACAACTAATCTACTTATACCGTAATGACCTAAGGTCCTTTATAAAAGACAAAAAATACCTAAACAAAAATATGCTCAATGTCTTTGCCAAGTAATATTATCCAATGAGTCTAAATTTCTCGGCTTCACACTGGACTCGTGCCTCAACTGGAAGTGCCATGTTGACCGTCTGTGCAATAGACTTAGTAGTGCTGTATTTGCCTTAAAAAAATTAAAGCCATTAGTGTCTAATTCGTCATTAAGATCAGTGTATTTTTCCCATTTTCATTCGTTAATGTCTTATGGTACGGTTCTATGGGGGAATTCTCCAGATGCTAAGCGAGTATTTATACTCCAAAAACGCGCACTTCGGTTATTGGCCGGAGTGAAACCAAGACACTCTTGCAAAGATCTTTTCAAACTTCATAATATAATGACGCACTACTCCCTTTACCTATTTGAGGTACTAATGTACGTGAGAAATAATATACAGATTTTCAAACGCATGGAGGTAACGGGAAAAGTAATTCGATCCACAGGTAGACTCAGAACAGTGCCGCGTCGCATGGCACTTTCGGAAAAAACCCACGCGTTATAGGACCAACGTATTACGAACATCTACCCACCAAATTAAAAAATGAAAAATCTGACGAAGCATTTAAACGCCAACTTAGAATATTTTTATTGGAAAATTCTTTTTATTCTGTAAATGACTTCATGGAAATGAAATTTGTTTGACATTGAATTTTTAAATTATAGTTTTGTTTGATTTTAATTTTAATGTATTGTGACTGATGATTATTTAAGTTTTCGACATTATATTATTGACGCGGATTTTTATTATTCTAAATGATGTGATTTTAGTAGTATGATCATTATTTAAATAATTTTGATAATTGTTTTATAATTTAATGTTATTATTATTATTCTCTTTATTTATTTTCCTTCTTAGGTCAGGCTTTTACAATATTTTTATAAAAACTAAAATATAAAAATACACTTACAAAACATAAAAATATTATAAAATCCTAACCTAGGGTGCCGCCGGCAGCGAGGCGGGGCCTAAGCTACCGGTGGTTAGGGCGACAGAGAGAGGAACCTCCTGACTATCCGCGCCGTGTCCAGGAGTACCGCCTTCTGTATCTGACCCTTGACCCAGCCATCTAGCGAGAGTCTCTTGAGGTGTTGGTCAAGACTCTTCGCTATTAGACCGTTCGCAGAGACGACTATCGGGACAATGATCGTTGAATCAACATCCCACATGGCGGTCACCTCGTGTGCCAAGTCTAGGTACTTGCTGGCTTTGTCCTTCTCGGCCTTCACGAGGTTCTCGTCATGGGGGATGGTGATGTCAACGAGCACTGTTATTATTATTATTATTATCATTTTTGACATTTCATAATTTTTTTGACGATCATAATATAAAGTCGTATAAATTGACTTAGGATAATTTATATTGTATTGTTATATTATGAAATAAATAAATCTAAATCTAAATCTATAAAAAACATTTGTTTTAGTGAAAATTCGAGAAAACCTTAGTTTATGTTTTATTCAACAGGAGAGGTCTCGGACTTTACAACAAGAACAGATTAATGCTTTGTAAAGTACATTCGGTCGTCGTAGTGGCAAGTGATTTCAGTAAATGCTCAGGGGTCAGGAGGTTATGATACGCACCAGGTCATTATTTACAGTGCTGATAACAGATGGCAGATATTATTGTACCATGATGGCAGATCATTAAGTAGGTGGCGCTAGCGTCACGGCAAACATATCACTCCATAAATTAATTCATTAAAAATATTTTCAATGAAGCTGCAAGCGAACAAACGTCTAATTTGAGTGAAAAATAATATAAATATTAGTGTTAAACGTTATCTCTAACAGATATAAAGAAATACGGGCAGTGTAAACTAAAGTAACTTTGGAAGTATAGTTACGAACAAGAAAGTGAAATTGAAGGAAATAATTGCAATAACTCTGTACAAACAGTGAAAACATTAAAAGTGCGCATTTTGTTGTGATGCTACAGTTCAAGTTCATTTATAAACTTAATCAAGTAAGTTTGGCTAGTATAATTTTCTGTTGAACACTAAAATTTCAAATTCATATTGATGCAGAATGTAAACAAAAAGTCAACCAATCAGAGTAGATTGCCAACGAACAGTCAACCAATTAGAAACTTTAAACCATAGAACACATAAAATGACAGCAGAGACATCTAGTAACATTTAAGTACACAGCGCCATCTAGTAGCGTTAACGAGTAACTTCGATTAAAGTAGAGGTCAGTAGTATTGTGGTTTCCTTGATGCCCACTAGAGGTCCATATTTTCAAAACTAATAAGACTTAAAGATGACTCCACCAAGTAAAACCGAATGTGTGAGATGTAAAAAAACTATAACGGATAGATGTTTCTTACACTGCTCGAAATGTGAAGATGATTATTGCCTGCAATGTGCCAATGCGGAAAAGCGGTTCTTCAGTACAATGTCACAAAGCAAAAAAGCTGAGTGGTCTTGCGTTCCTTGTAAAATCAAAGAGACCAAAAGCCATAATACAGTGTCGGGCTCCCAGGACCGATCCCTAGCCCAGTCTAATGTTAATAAAAAAGACAGTAAAAATACTTACCGTGATTTGATAATCACTACTCGTAGTCAACGGAAATTAGCCACCTGCACCATAGCAAATAACGATAATGAGGATAGTGATGCTGATGTGAGCCTATTAGGAAACACGTACACACCTCAAGACATTTCAATGAGAAATGACGGACATGTGTGTACAATAGACCAAATAAGTAATCTCCTTGATAAAAAACTTGGACAATATAAAACTTTGATAATTTCTGAGTTGAAGTCTGAAATGAAATCTCTAATTCAGCAAGAAATACATGATGTATCATCAAAGTTGAGACAGGAGTTTAGGGGAAACTTGAGTAGTCTGACATCCAAACAAAATGACCTCAATAATTTTCATTATTGAGGTCATTTACATAGCAAAATTACAACCATGGAATGTGAGCAAAAAGAACTCAAATATGAAATCAAGAACTTACAAAACAAACACGCCACGGTTACAGAAAAGCTAACAGAAGAAACTAGTAAAAAAATCGTATTTTACGGATTAACTGAATCTAACCGGGAAAGTGAAAATGAACTGTATAGCAGAATCTCTAACATATTCCTTGATTTATTGAATGTAAACTTAGAGGGATATATAGAAGATTTGCATCGATTAGGAAAAAGAGGAAAACGCAGGCCCATTTTGTCATCGAACTAATTAGCAAGCGAATGACCAAGTTCACCCTAGACAATTACCGATGTTTCAAGGATACAGGACTAGTTATTTCGAGATATTTAGACAGCGAGGATATAAATAAACGAAGAGAATTAATTGTCTTATTACAAGAAGCTAGAAAACAGGGGGAAAATGCAGTGATTCGGAACAATAAACTAATAATAAACGGACAGGAGCAGTCTCAATTAGAACAAACCGTTGTAAAAACGCAGACAGAGGAAAAAGAAGATTATCAATATCTCAACGACTCGGAGCAACCTCCACTGCAGGCATGTCCTCCAACACACGCCCACATCTCGATGTCCAATACTATTAACCAGCAACAAAATCAAGAATCTGCTATGCCAACAAGAAATGTAAATGCTAATTTTCGTCCCTAAATCTAGTCGTTTAGAAATTTTATAATTAACTTTATCAGAACATGTGTAGCATTAGTAATAAATTCCATCTATTAGAAGCCTTAGTAGATGAAAAGCCTAATTTACACGTACTGTGCATATCTGAGACGTGGATAACTAATTCTAAAATAGATTTGTTAAACCTTGAAGGCTATAATATGACGAGCTGCTTTTGTAGATCTAATTATGAAGCCGGAGGTGTATGTATCTTCCTTCGTTCGGACATTGAATTTGTTGAATTAAAAGACATAAATAAATTATCTGTAGAGTATGTATTTGAAACTTGCGCTATAGAAATATGTACATCAAATTTAATTCTGATTGTTATCTATTGGCCAAATAGTGATAGGCACCCTGACTTGTTTTTTGAGAAATTGGAACTACTTTTTCACGTATTACATACCAAATATAAAAATAAAAATGTTATAATAGGAGGAGATTTAAATATTGACATTTTAAAGAAAACTACACTGTCTAAGAAATTACTGAATATGTTTTTAACTTTTAATTTTTCACAACATGTTAAAAAGCCCACTAGGATCTCTAAAAATACTGCAAAATGCCTGGATGTAGTTTTCACTAATTTTGAAGGTGATAACCTTGACGTTGATGTACAAGAACTTGGATTTTCGGATCATAAAGGTGTTAGTGTTATAGTGCCTAATGCAAAGGAGAGAATGATACATAAATATAATGAGTATATATATTTTAAAAGATTTTTTACCGAAAAAAATATCCAATTATTTAAAACACAACTACAAAATATTAACTGGCTCGCTATCTTCTCACCTCAAATCTCAATAAATATAATTTTGAAAACTTTAGCAATATAATAAAAATGTTGTTAAACCGCTACATCCCTAAAAGAAGAAACAATTTAAATCAAAACCTAACAGACAATGGTTAACACCAGGTATTAAAAAGTCTTGTGTACAGAAACGGCTATTGAGAAACCTTATTTCGCAATCAGGAGACCCAATTTTAATAAAGCATCTGAATATATTTACAAAGACTCTAAAAAGAAGTATTACCATAGCAAAAAAATACATAATAATGAAAGGGTTCATTCATCGTACAATAAAATTAAAACTGTGTGGAAAATAATTGGTGAACAGACAAAACAACCTGCATTAAAAATTAAAACTGGAAAAAATATAACACTCGAAGTAAATGGAAAATTAACAGACAAACCGCAAATAGTCGCAGACTCTTTCAATGCCTACTTCTCCTCCGTAGGTATTAACCCAAACAATACTCAACCGAACGGTCGCCCCGTCTTAAACCCTACAAGTAATACAATATTTCTATCTCCACCTAGCCACACAGAAATTGACAAAACTATAAGGGACTTAAAAAATTAAAACAGTTTTGGAAGACGAGATACCCCCGTCACTTGTTAAAAAATATTCCAGCGAACTAGTTATACCATTAACTTTTTTGATAAACCAGTCATTCTCAACAGGAATATTATTTCCGGATGCCCTCAAAATAGCTATTATTAAACCGATCCCGAAAAATAAAAACGTGAGTGACCCCAGTCAATATCGGGGCACAATAAAGCAATAGGAGTGCGCGGTTGGAACTCAGCTAAGCCTGGTCGGACTGACTCTACCCGGTGTACGGCGGTATCGGGACGAATAGGGACTATATGTGTCACTGTTGTCGCGATCGCGCGGTGGATGTCCCCGCTGGCGGGACGGACGTCCCTTTGCCTTTACCATGAGTTTACATGACTGTACTCTATAGCGACTGCGTAGAAAATTGTATGAGCAAAAGTACAGCGCCTCTGGCGGTTACGCAATAGAATTAAGAATCGACATACTAAATCCTTTACGCAGTCGCTAGCGAGTACGGTCATGTAAAGGCACTGTGCCTTTACTAGGAGTTTACATGACCGTACTCGCTAGCGACTGCGTAAAAAATTCTATGGGCAAAAGTACAGCGCCTCTGGCGGTTACGCAATAGAACTAAGAATCTGCATACTAAAAAATCGTTTACGCAGTAGCTAGCGAGTACGGTCATGCAAACTCATGGTAAAGGCACTGGTCAACATTTATCGATATCGATAACGTCTACGCGCTAACTCTTTATTCATATAAATAAATGTAACATACATGATTTCAGTACTGTAAATTGAGTCCCCTTGGGTCTAAAATAGCTCCACTTTGCGGTAATATACAAAACGAGTTCATTTATCCTCATTCACTGATCTACATAATTGTTCACTAATCTTTATTAAAATATTTTAAAATCGCTCGTAAAGAGTAAAAACTCCAGTCGTGCGTCGGAGCTGACACACACTTTTTTTTAATTTCCAAAAACTTATTTGCCAAATAAAATCTGTATATTTATCCAACCTGCTCACAAAATTTCACGAGAATCGGTTGAGAAATGCGACCTGTACACCCCTTTAGAGGATCAATTTTGAAAAACGTTTAATACGTTTTGTTGTATTTAAACAGTCTTTGTACGAAGCTTTAAATCTCTCACTTCAAAAAAAATTTGCTCCTTTACAAATTTGGTACCCTCTTTTCACCCCTTTAGGGGAGAAATTTTGAAAAACGCTGAAATAAGTTTTGTTGTATTTATTTATAGAATCTATTTTAGATGTTTCAAATCCCGCACTTAAAAAAAGAATTGCTCCCTGTACGAACTTGTAAACCCCTTTTCACCCCTTTAGAGGAGCCATTTCAAAAAACGCTGAAATTCGTTTTGTTGTATTTAAACAGACAGTCTATATACGAAGTTTTACATTTCTCACTTCAAATAAGATTTCCACCTTTACAAACTTGGAACCCTCTTTTCACCCCTTTAGGGGAGCAATTTTGAAAAATGCTAAAATACGTTTTGTTGTATTTAAACATAGAGTCTATTTACGAAGTTTCAAATCTCTAACTTCAAAAAAGAATTGCTCCCCGTACAAAGTTGGAACCATCTTCTCACCCCTTTAGAGGAGCATTTTCAAAAAATGCTGAAATGCGTGTTTTTGTATTTAAACAGAGTCCGTGTTCGAAGTTTTAAATCCCGCACTTCAAAAAATATTTGCTCCTTTACAAACTTGGAACCCTCTTTTCACCTCTTTAAGGGAGCAATTTTGAAAAACGCTGAAATTATTTTTATTGTGCTTAAAAATAGAGTCTATTTACGAAGTTTCAAATCTCTCACTTCAAAAAAGATTTGCTCACCGTACAAACTTGGAACCCCCTTTTCACCCCTATAGAGGAGCAATTTCAAAAAACGCTGAAATATGTTTTGGTTTATTTAAACAGAGAGTCTATATACGAAGTTTCAAATATCTCACTTCAAAAATGATTTGCTCACCGTACAAACTTGGAACCCCCTTTTCACCCCTTTAGAGGAGCAATTTCAAAAAACGCTGAAATATGTTTTGTTATATTTAAACAGAGAGTCTATATACGAAGTTTTAAGTCTTTCACTTCAAAACAGATTTGCTCCCCATATAAACTTTGCATCCCTATTTTACCCTCTTAGGGTTAGAATTTTGCAAAACGCTGAAAACACTTTCTTTGGAGTTCGTAACCTTTTTAAGAATTTTTAAGTCTTCAGCTCAAAAAAAAAATTTCTCCCATACAAAATTTGCACCCCTGTTTGATCCCCTTAGAGGTAGAATTTTCAAAAACCCCGTCTTATCCCTTGCATACGTCATAAAAGTAAGCTCTGGACCAAATTTAAAGTTTCTAGTTCCAGTAGTTTCGGCTGTGCGTTGATGGTAGATAAGGACTTCTTCTTGTTTCGCCTGTGCGTTGATGTTGTTGACTTCTTCTTTTATATATTTAGATAATGTGAACAAATCCCACTACAGCACAACATGGGATCTATTTAGGCTTGAGCCGGTCAATAATTACATTGATAATCAATTCCGATTGCAGGAATTATCGTTTATATTAAAATGTTATCTACAATCATTCCTTTTAAATCTGTTGAAAGTACATTGTGATGATAAGGGCGGTGTCACGTTAATTATCCACAGCACAGTCATCTGTGCGGTGAACAATAATGTCGTCTGGGTAATTCCTTAATGAAAAACAGGATATATCGAAATTAATTACTTGCACATACGAAAGCGATTCATATATAAGTCCGTGTGACAATAAAGTAGTAAGAAAAACTACACATAGTAACTGACAGATTTCATTTTGGGCATTATACCTACAGGGAACCAAGGGCTAAAGCCTGAAAGTATGTTGTCATTCAAATTATGTCTGAATTGTAATCAGGTGCTTGTGTTAAAAAGAAAAAAAAACATTAAAACAATAACAATCCTAATGCTTCAAAATCGTTATTCAAGTTTCTACATTTTAAAGTTCTATTCTGGAATCGTTTCGGATTCAACTGTTGTTGAATTTTAACAAGTTAAGCTTCGAATAATAAATAGATAGGTACTTAAATGAAATACATCGAAAACATATATATAGATAGGTACTTAAATGAAATACATCGAAAACATATATATATATATATATATATATATATATATATATATATATATATATATATATATATACATATATCCAAGATCCTATCCAATATCGCACAAATAAATACGACCGGGATTCGAACCAACTAAGCTATAGTGGGCGTCATAAATAAATAACGTATTATGTCTGTTCATAAGCCTTTAAAGCTTAGGTAATTTAGGATGGAACAGAATAATAACAACGAGGTGAAATTGCTCCTGTCGCTGCCAAGTACAAGTCTATATAAATGAACTTTATTCTGCAAGTAGGCCACAATGGCACTTTTACAAGACAAAAACTACTAGCGTTTCTCAAAAGAACACTAACGAGAAGAAACGTCGAAAGAAACTCGACAGTCAGGTCAGTCAGTATACCCAGATTAGGTAGGTATATAACATTGCTCCTATGTTAAAGACTAAATTTACTTCAAAACATAATTGCGCAATGTGTTATAAAATAACAGTATGGTCATTCTACTATCTACCATTCATACATAAATGTACATACAGCAGTAATAGCAGAATGTTAAATTTTATAATCATTCAGTAACTTGTGTGGAGGCAGATTTTGCAGCAAATAACATTATTTTATGGAACCCATATAGTTTTGCCATGTCCATATTGTGCATTTATTTGTCTGTCCCTCCATCCTTCCGCCTGTCTGCAAATTAGCTTTAGCTTTGTCTAAATCGTTACTAGGTATTAGAAAACTGTAATTTGACATGTGTATATACATATGCGTTACCGTTAGAATGCTATCGTATGCGTTTGCTTAGTTATCGCTCTTCCATACAAACTTCCGTTTTAAAGGATGAATACCAGAATAAAATAAAAAATACCTATAATTATAACTTTCTCCAAGACTCTGTCTATCTCCATATCTTATTTCATCTGAATCGGCTTAGCGAAAACAGGCAGACAGAGTTACTTTCAGATAGTTTTGTTTAGTTTTAAGTTTTAATCATATTATAAGTTTTGGTGCAATAAATGTGATAAAATAAATAAAAAAAGTAAGATATGGATTCCTCCATTGCAATACGAGTAAAATTATTATGGATTCTTAGAATATTAAAATAAAATAAACAAATAATTAATTACCTGGGCATTCTACACATAGAGTCTGCCGCGGGTTGGGCATGTATCCGAGCGCACAGTAGCATCTATCGCCCACACAATTATATTCTTTGCCTATGCAGTTGATGACGGTGCATTGTTCTGGAAATAATTTCATTTAGCTATACTATGAGGCTATTTTTTACAAGGCTTCAGATCTAAGATCAAGAGTTGTAAGATGGTTGTAAGTAAAATTTTTATCACAATAATACTGGTATAGAGGTCGATTTACATTTGCAAAAACTTGCATTGCAATTTTTATTGCAGGGTGTGATTGTACACATCTTACCCTGGTAGCCCGCAGCCCCGTAATATTATGAAAATGTTCTTGCAAAAGTAGGTACCTTCTACTTGCTACATACTTATTATTGGCACGTGCTTTTTGAAGGTAGAGTTCGCAGAAAAATGTTCGGATTTGACAACGTTGAATTGCGTTAATTTTCATTGTTGCATGTGGTTAATATGATATTTTGATAATTATCAATTTATCTTTATACCTAGATCGATGCAAATTATATTACTCTGATTTCTATTACTGAAATAAAACCAGGAATTAGACGTAAATCTAAATTTGCCGATAAAACTCTTTATATTACTTACCTTCACTGTCACTAATTTCAGCGCAGACCAAGACACACAAACATAAACAAAAGAACGTCGCCCACTTATTAATGCAAATCATTTTGTGTGTTAACGCTCACATTATTTCATAATATTATTTAAAAAACTGCGACGGGAAAGATAGTTGCGTCGACGATAATATGTAAAACAATATGGTGTGCATTTTGTTAGTGAGTATGAGGCGTGATAATGTTATCAGAGATTTGCCGAGGCGGGTGATAGGAGTTGTTGTTTACAACGTTTAGTGTGCTCGCTTCAGACCAACCAACATAAGTCATTCTCAGATTGCGTACAGCCTTTACGACTATAGAGCTCAAAGTGCGCAAGAGACGAGCTCAAGTTTGAATAAAATATGATTTTTGAATTATACAAGCTGTTATCGGTCCGCGTCACTCATTAGTGCTACATAGTGGATTTGCAATAGCCTTGGCGTCGAGTATTAAGTTAAAAGGACTCATGGTGTCAGGTGTCACGAAAATCGAGTAACGGAGTTCGTATACCTCCATCACTGTTGCTTAAGTGTTATAACTGTGATAGAGATAGATATATCCGAACTGCGATTTAAAATTGTCGTGGTTATTATTTATTTATCGTATGGAAATTATTTCAAATTTCAGTACGGTCGCCAGTCTTGTTGCACTTTTAGCACCACCAAGGGGATACGTGTAGGGTTGCGGTGGGTATTCCCTCTACGGACTTGGTGTGGTGCAAATGCGACCCAGACTTTATTGTTAAGATAATAAGGTTAGTCAAAATTTACAATTTGTTTATTTTACTGCTCAACTTAATCAAATCTCAGACCAGTTTGTCGGAAGGCTGTTTTTTCACTACAGCTAAAGTTAAGTATGTTTTGACGCAAGTGACACAGTACCATCGTAAGTTTGACGAGCATAGCTTAACGTAGCAGTCTTAAGACACTGCCTTTAATTATTTCCGTTTAAAACCATTCGAGTCAATGCAAATTAGATTATGAAACATGGTACCTATGTGCAAAGAAACCGGCCAAGTGCGCGTCGGACTTCGCATAGGGTTCCGAATCAACCGCAAAATTAAGTATTAATTCCATAGCAATAATAAGGAAATGAAAGAAAAAAAAATGATTTATCAGTATATTAGTATTTGTTGCTAAAATATACCTAAAAGTAATCATTATCACCAAATTGTAAGTTCATAGGTCAATGGGAAATTAAAAAATTGTTAGGAACAAAATTGTGTAAGAAAAGTTGACTTTGGTGACTTCTCATATTTCTTTGTTCCCAATATTTTTTTAAATGTAAAATACAGTATTTATCTACTCAACGAGCTCTAAACAACGATACCCCACTCGATGGGGTAAATGAAAAAAATAATATTGACCCCCCCTAGAAACTTATAAACATATTTTTTTACAATTTGTATGGCTTTGGGTCAATAAGATGCTTCTTATACTGTAGCTCCAACCGTTTAGCTATAAAACCTGTGTGACAGACAACAGATGGACAGACGGCCGGGCGTATGAGTGACAGGTTCCTAGTTCCGTTTGAAACCTTCGGGTACGGGACCCTCAAAACGATCAACAAATTTCCACCCGCGTGGTCGTGTCGGAGGTTTTCCCCTGGATTTTCCTCTGGCTACTCTCCAACCGCGCACTCCTATCGCTTTATTGGGCCTATCCTATAAAGTCACAGTCAGGTTTAAAAAAAAAGATCAACAGATCTTAATTCATAATAACAATTGTTAACTAGGCATTAAGTACAAATTGTCAAACATTGGGACGTTTACCCTATTTAGTATTTCATTCCAGTTATATAACATGGGGCAGGTAACTGCTTATGTGAATCACATTGCTCCATATAAGTAGGTGCAGAAGTTTAAACGTGCTTTGTTACCAAATTATTGTTGACCCATGGAACTAGGTCAATAGCCTAAATTAATATAAACAAGTCCTCACCACAGCACAATTCAAATCATTAACTAACAAAGTAGAAAAGGTTAATTCAAAGTGCAAATGGTGCGTACTAAACTGAAACATACAGACTTGCCCACTTATTCATAACACTTAGGTAACAACTAGGGTGAACATGTATGCGGAATGTATAGTACCTCTTGGATTATCATAAAAAGAATTAATACCTAAATATGATTACAATCCTAAACAGATATGATACTTTAAACTGTTGAAAAATTAAATTTTTACTAAAACGCAGTATTTCACGACCAAAACAGCACAATCTACTTTTTTATTGATACAATGGTAGTACGGGGCCCGTGTAATGTGAGGTCATATTTCGTTGTCAATTTGTGTGTATAGGACGTTTTCAGGGTACGGCTCGGAAGTTATAGGTTGATTAAACACTTAAATTTCGCATTCCATCTTGACATTTACGTGTCTCGCGCCGCTGTTCTTGCAGGTTAGCTGTGGGGCTAACACATTGTCTCCACGACGCGACGCGAGACGATAAAACCTACCTCCCTTATTTGGAAGAATTTTGAAATAAATATGCATTGTGTATGTCATTGCGTTAATAAACTTTTGTTTCTAAAAACTCTTCCCTGGACAAAGTATTATTTGATGTAGAAAACAGATATATAGGTACACCTTTGATGTAGAAGATATTGGAGGTGGCATATGTACCTGCTGGCCGTTTAGAAGTAATCGGTATTACGTACTTGTCATAGATTTAAACTTACTTAGAAACGGTTTGTTTATATACTTTTGTATTGTGTTTATGTCACTTGCTAAAAACATATCAACCATTAAACAACACTATCAGCCACTAAACTCTGTTATCATTATATATCATAGGTATTTAATAGATCCTTTTAATAGGTTATGGGCCCTCATGCACTGATAGTGCTAGTTTCATTAAAATTTGAGTGGTTTGGTATTTAACGTGTGTGAACTTGCGAAATTATGTCAGACCAAGGTGGAATAAGTGGTATAAAGAAGCTGAGTGGATCATCAGACTACCCGAACTGGAAGTTCTTGGTGCGAAATTACCTAGAAAATAAAAACTGGTGGGAGGTAATTTCCAAAGATAGTGACGCAGAAGAAGACCCCGTCGTCGACGCTGACGTAGACAGGAAGGCACGAACGACTATATGTTTGTTGTTAGAACCAGAGTGTTTTACCCACGTCTATAATGCGAAAACTGCGAAGGAAGCCTGGAACAGTCTACAAAGGGCCTACGAAGACAAAGGTTGGGGAAGGCGCATCCACATCCAGCGAGAGCTTTTTAATTGTAAGTTGGAGAACTTCAATTCTATGGAGAGCTACATATCCAAAATTACATTCCTTGTACAACAATTGCAAGATATTGACGCTAAAATCCCTGAGGATTGGACAATATCGATTTTGCTTGTTGGATTGACTCCTGAGTACAGCCCCCTTATAATGGCTGTAGATAACAGTGGCCAACAGATTTCGTTAGAGCAAATTAAGATGAAGTTGTTACAAGAAGGAAGTAGACAGAGCAAGATGAATACACACTACGAGCAAGCTTTGGTGACACGTAAGGAGCAGAACAATGCCAGATCGACAAGTAAACCTAACGATATCATAAGAGTATTCCGATGTCAAAAAAAATGTATTCGTGCAATGTGTGGTATTGGACCACTCGAATCGTGTAAACCGATGTTTCTTAAACTTAAAGTTCTGCCATTACCTTGCTTGTATGTTTTTGAAATAGCCAAGTTTGTAAAACAACAGCCTGAATTATTTATTACAGCTAGGGACATATACCCTAGAAATACCAGAAAAGGTGAAAGACTCGTAGTTGGAACGCAAAAAAGAACTGCTATTCTTAACAAAAATTGTACTGCAATGTGTGTGGAAATATTTAATAAGCTGCCATCTAACATTAAATGCTTACCATTTAATAAATTTAAGAAAGCCCTACATGAATGGCTGTTAGATAAAATGTATTATTCACTCCACGATTATTTTCAATAAGTCAATAATATAATCTCGTACAAATTGCATATATGGTAATAATAAATACTTAGATTAAGAACTACATCTAATATTTGCATGCTGTTTGTGGACGGTTGAATAAGGAGAACGTTTATGTATATGTAACAACTGTAATCTGACCCTATTCACGCAAATAAATGATTTATGATTTATGATTTATGAACGATCGTAAGCAGAAGTTCGTCTACAAGTGCTTTAAGTGCCACAAGCCTGGACATAAGGCGTCCGAATGTAAAGAGCGGGTCAAGACCGCGAATGTCTGCGTGAACACCAAGGAGGCGATAAACAAAGACAATTGGCATCTTGACAGTGGATGCTCTAACCACATGACTCATGACAGGAGCAAACTGGTGTCCTATAGACCTGAAAAAAGCAGCATGAAAATCTCTGTTGCGAACGGCGAGAAGCTGGTGGTTAAAGGTCGAGGGAACGCTGAACCTCAAGTCGGCGAAAACGAGAAGTTGATTTTGGAAAACGTTTTACATGTTCCCGACCTTTCAATGAACTTAATATCGGTTAGCGACTTGACCAAGAAAAATTGTTCGATTAAATTTGACAAAGGAGGTTGCACGATTCAAAATAAGAACAGAATTATTGCAAGTTGTCAAGAAGTTGACGGAATTTACGAGTTGACAGAAAAGAAAAACAACGTCGTAAATGTGACATTGTCAAAACAAAACGAAAATATTTCAAATATTTGGCATAAACGATTAGGCCATTTAAGCCGTAATTATATGACCGAAATGAATAAAATCGTAACCGGTATGGAATTTAAGAGCTCTGATTTATGCGAACCGTGTATTCCGTGTATAGAAGGAAAAACATGCAAGAGTCCCTTTAAAAACAAAGGTACGAGAGCTACCGAGATCCTGCAAATCGTACACGGGTCATTGTCAGATTTAGGTTTGCGTCTTTTCGGTGGACATATCAAAAGTTAAGGGTCATAAAGCTTAATTTTGGATTGGTTTAGTAACCCGCATAAACAGTATCTCCGTTGCTATAAATTCATGTACTAAAAACATAGCTTACATACACAGAAACCGTCAATTATTGACCACCGAAGGGACAACTTTTGTTTTTGCAACTGACAATGACCCACACAGCGATATTTGCGGACCAATCGAGGAACCATCGTTTGGAGGTTCGAGGTATGTGCTTCTATTTATCGATGATTATACTCGAAAGACTCATGTTTACTTTTTAAGACATAAACATGAAACGTTCGATAAGTTTCGTGAATACAAGGCGGAAGTAGAGAACGAGACAAGTAAATCAATACGATGTTTGAGATCCGACGGAGGCGGAGAGTACTGCAATGCCAAATTTAAAACTTTTTTGAAGTCTGCAGGTATAAAACACCAGAAGACAGTGCCATACTTGCCGGAACAGAATTCTGTCGCTGAGAGATCGAATCGTACGATCATTGAGAAGGCGAGAACTTTATTGTCAGAGGCAAATCTCAGCAAAAAGTATTGGGCGGAAGCTGTAAACACCGTTGTTTATTCGAAGAATAGAAGTCTCACGAAAGCTTTGAAATACAAGAAGAATACAGTGAAAACACAGCTACAGCAGCTTTGAAGATACAGTGCCTGAAAAGCTTTGGACTGGAAAAGATATAGATGTCAGCCATCTAAAAATATTTGGGTGTTTGGCTTATAGATTGCTACCAAAACAAAAGCGGCACAAACTGGATATGAAGACGGAACCTATGATATTCATTGGATATCCTGAGAATCAAAAGGGATATCGTTTAATGAATCCAAAGACGCAAGAAGTGACAACTGCGAGAGATGTTAAATTTTTAGAGAATGTTTTCCTCCAAAAAGAAAATATTGAAAAGTCGTCGGAGGTCATCATCGACCTCAATACGGAGTCTGAACAGCCCAGTTTACCCAGCGATTCTATGGAACCACGTCCCGAAGTATTGGAGGCTCATGATGTGTTTCGTGATGCTATTGATGACAACATATATATATCTGAACCTGAAGTACCTGAGGTGCACGTACCGAATGAGGTGTTCACAGATGATGTGATTATACCGGACCAGCAAGAAAGGCGGTATCCTCAGAGAGAACGTAGAGCAGTTGAACGGTACGGTTGCAACGTTATGTGTGCTACGGAGGGCAACTACGACGATCCTGTTTCTATTGAGGAAGCTTTGGCGCGACCTGATAGTGATTTATGGCGAAAAGCGATCGATGAAGAGTTTATGTCACTAAAGGAGAACCAGACTAGGACCTTGACTGATCTTCCAGCTGATAAGAAACCTATTCACTGCAAATGGGTATTCAAAATCAAGAAGAACAGCGACGGCAAGGTAACGAAGTACAAGGCTAGACTAGTAGCGAAAGGGTTTACACAGGTATGTGGTGTAGATTATACTGAGACATATTCTCCAGTAGTTAGAAGTTCTACTCTACGATTATTGTTCTCGTTGGCTGCTGAATACGATTGGTTTATTGACCAATGGGATGTCACGACTGCATTTTTGTACGGGAAGATAAAAGAGGATATTTACATGCTTCAACCGAAAGGGGCAGTCGCCAAAGGTTAAGAAACCAAGGTATGTAAGCTGCAGCGATCTCTGTATGGTTTGAAACAAGCATCGAAGTCTTGGTTCAAAGACTTAGATAAAGAGATGTTAAGTTTAGGCTTTGTACAATCAAAAATAGAACCGTGTTTGTATCAAAAACAGCTTAAAGGTAATAAAAAGTTAATAGTAGTAATTTACGTTGACGACATATTCGTATTTGGAAACTGTGAACTTGAAAAGCAAAAATTAAAATCGGGTTTACTTGACAAGTTTAAGGTGAAGGATTTAGGCGCGGCCAGACATGTTTTAGGCATGAGACTGAGAAAAGAGAAGGGCGTGATTCATCTCGATCAGGAACAGTTTATTCTGGACATTTTGAATGACTTTAACATGACAGACGCTAAGCCGGTAACTACCCCTATGGAAGTGGAAATTCTCACTGTCATCTGCCATATCAAAGTTTGATAGGTTGTCTAAATTATTTAGCTTGCAATATGAGACCTGACATATCTCACGCGGTAAGTGTACTGTTTCAATTCAATTCGTGTTATGATGAATTACACTTTAAGTGCGCAAAACGGGTCTTAAGGTATTTGAAAGGTACGTCAAATCTGTGTCTTACATTTCGGCAGTCAGGCAATCTAGACTTACGCGGCTACGTCGACGCAGATTGGGGTGGGGCTCTAGATAGGAAATCATTCACGGGCTTAATTTTCAAATTAGGCAAAAACATTGTTTCCTGGGAGAGCAGGAAGCAAGCCACAGTTAGTTTGAGCTCGACAGAAGCAGAATACGTAGGGCTAAGTCAGGCTTCAAAGGAAGCGCTTTATTTACGTAGCTTACTTAACAGTTTAACCGCTGTGGACAGTAAACCTGTCGTCATTTTCAATGACAATCAGTCGGCACATAAAATTGCTGCCAATAAGATGATGCATAACAGGACAAAGCACATTGATATTAAGTATCATTTCATTCGTGAGTGTATACTGGCAAATAAAGTTGAGATAAAGTACATGCCAACAAATAAAATGGTAGCGGACATCTTAACTAAGAGTGTTAATGGCTCGAAATTAAAAGATTTTTTGAAGGATTTATCTCTGTCAAATTATTCTATTAAGAGGGCGAATTAGTGTTAGATGTTTTGATATTGTATGTGTTATGTTTAGAAGGTGCTTTGTTTGGCATAATAGAATAATTTTATTTTCACTTCCCATGCTCGAAAAGTGTGTCATATCATATTAGACTTGTCAAGCGGGGCTAAAGTAGTACATTTAACCCCTAGGGAAAATATGAATACATATTTATGATTTACAAAACATTTGAATTTGACCAATCAAAATACTTCACCTATTAAATCCACCAATCACAGAACACTAATTTAACTCTTAAAAAAATATTTGGTATTGGGTATTAACCAACCAGAATACAGCTTTACTAAAATCGACCAATCTGGAGACATAATTAATTTTTCTAAAGAGTCTAAAGATTAAATTTGTAGTAGTCCCTATTTCACAATAATTAAAAAAGTGATTAGTTCGTTTGAGCAACGCTTTGAAGCGCCCAATGGAAGGTGAATGCTGCGCGCGAACCGCGGTGTCTATTTTGTGTGTCAAAGCATGAAAGCAGTTTAGAAAAAAAAACACGCTGCCAAATTACATATAAGTTCGCCGTGGAATTAATTGTTAATTTTGAATGGCTAACCTTTGTTTATTTATTTTATCGCAATCGAAGTGAAAAGTAGAGTGTATAACACTGGTCTAAAAGCCATATTACCCCTCGAACTATTTTCCCTCACTTTGATCGGGAAAATAACTATCTCGTGGTAATATGGCTCATTTTAGACCCTTGTCATACAATCTACTATTATTTTATTTCATTATGCATATACATGTCTGATTTTGTTTAATTACTTCGACATGTGTGTACACTATACAGTTTCGTATAGTCGGACAAGAAAGTGATTAGATTTAGGTTGTACATATATGAGTACAAGTTTGTACAGTGAAACACAAAAGTGTTGAGTTATCATTTAATTTATATATCGAGTACAGACAAGTACAAAAGTGTTCATGCATGTACGTAATAGATTAAGAGGGCGTATTGGAGGTGGCATATGTACCTGCTGGCGGTTTAGAAGTAATCGGTATTACGTACTTGTCATAGATTTAAACTTACTTAGAAACGGTTTGTTTATATTCTTTTGTATTGTGTTTATGTCACTTGCTAAAAACATATCAACCATTAAACAACACTATCAGCCACTAAACTCTGTTATCATTATATATCATAGGTCTTTTAATAGAAGAATCCTATAACAGTGATACTCAAAGCATGACAAAGAAAATTTTATTGAAGATTTGGCTTCATTATTGTTAATTTGATCTCACTTAATTATCTGGGACACTTCAAATTTAATAAGCAAGCAGTATAAGTGGGAATTTGAAGTATGAGTAGGTAGATTAGTTATGGTTTAACTGTGTCGGTACAAACATGACAATAATTCATACTGTTTTCAACAGTTACCCTTTGCGGGCGTACAATATTTAGATTATTTGGTATGTTGTATTTCACTATTTTGATTATAATTTTACTTATACGTAGATACTAGCATGCAAAGTAATAGTTTAGATTGTAAAACAATTTATTTATTGATGAGCCAACTTTTTAGCCTTCGCTTAAAAATAGTGCCTTCAAATCTGGCGGAAGGTGGTTCATACGAATTGCCATAAAAAAGGTTCTCTTTTCATATATAGCGTTATTTACCTTTGGCAGATACATATTATATTTATACTGTTTCCGTTAAGGGCGCCTATTTCTGTTCTGTGAAGTATTGCTGTTGTTTTTGTTTGACTGGTTTCTTAAAAATAAGCACAGCTCCAAGATGTAAATAGTAAATGTAAACGTTCTTCACGGACTACATTTCGCAGGGAGTCTGTAAAGCCTATACGATATATGGTCCGTAAGCATCTCTTTTGTAACTAAGGATTGCATGCCGGAATTACTGAATTTCTAAATTCCGGAATGTCGGCCATTTTTTCCGATCTCTCAATTCCGGAATTGGTACACTTGGAATATCGGAAATTTCGGAATTGGATTTGATGAATTTCAAGAATGTTTTGTCAAGTTCACAATGTAAAACTGAGAATTGTTCACCTATCACCAGCTCATAAACATTTAGAGATTTCAAAACTTTATTGGTTTGCTATCACGTATACTCCTCCTATCCGGATTTTTGATACGACTATTGATACTTCGAGTCCGCCGTTAGCTGCGTTCGTATGCTCTCGGGTGGCTTACGTAGCAGTTCTTATGAAATGAAATGAAATCATTTATTCTTCAATTTAGGCATATTACATGCACTTATGAATGTCAAAAAACTACCACCAGTTCTTAAAATAAACCTCTGCCTCGAGAAGAACCGGCGTAAGAAACTCGGCGAGGAGTCATTTTTTCAAAACAATTTATATAGAATGTGTATAAAATAACAGTATCATAATACTACAGAATCAAAATGCTACAATATTTTTTTTTATCTACGACGGGTACGACATGGGTATGCACGTGCACGTAGTGGGTACGTGAGTACACCATTGACGTAATTGTAGTTGATCCGCTTCGCCGCTGGTGGTCGCGCTTTAAGCTCATGCCTTTCACGGTCCCGCTATTTACGTCGACATGGGTCATAGTTGGCTTCCCCCACAGGAAAGGGTGAATATTAAAATTTTTATGTGGCACTTAATAAAGCATATATTATTATAGTTAGGTACTTGTCCACCTTGCTTCCGCTGACTCTCCTCTAAATCCAAGTCCAAGTCCAAGTAAAAGCCACGCTCATTAGCCATTAGACCCTCTGCCATCCTTCATGTTATCCAAGTGAAAACCTAACTTAGAGCAAGACTTGTGAAATTCAGTCACAAGCTGCTGAAAGTGGTCTAGACATTCTGCAAGGAAGCACAAGTCATCTGCGTATACCATCGCGCATACTGCACTTGTATGAGCGCTTTGAACATGGCCCTGTTGTTGAGGTTGGCGTCAGTGCGATAACGAACGAGACTTCCTTTTGAGGAGGTCCATCTCCAACCGGCAGCATTATCCATTCAACCAAGCAATACATTGATAACAGTTTTCAGAATTTCATTTCGGTGAAGATCATCATATCAGCCGAAAGGCGTCTACCGCTGGACATAGGCCTCCCCAAAGAGCGCCAAAACACAATGATGTTAAAGGATGTTACCCGCATCCATCGGACTCCCGCGAGCTTTGCACACTCTGAAAGTTACTTTCTGAGCCTTCTTATGAGGCCCATGGTGAGCGACTACGTTTATATGCCATATGTCATCACTGGCAACACACACTGGTCAAAGACCCTCGTCTTGAGACGCAGAATATTGAAAAGATTTGCCGTAAGGCTGGGTGATACTGTAGCGGGGAGTCGGGCAAGGAAATGTACTTTTTTTTATACAACGCCGGTGGCAAACTAGCGTATGGTGCGCCTCCAAAGGAATCACGTGCGCGTTACCGACCCTTTATAAGATTTGAGGATGCACTGTGTTGACAGAATTTCTCCTAAGAGAGTGTACTTATATACCACAGTGTTCTCATAGTCCACAAACATTCAATAGATGTGCAAGTGGTACTCTTCAGTCTTCTGTATACCTTAATGGACCCTATGGATGTAGTTTATGGTCATGGCACTAAAGCCTCTTCGGAAACCGGCTTTTTCGGGAGGCTGGAATACATCTAGCCTGCGTGAGAGATGGCTTGTAATGACTCTTGAAAACAGCTTGCTCGGTAGTTGTTCAGTAGGCTGTTGTCGCCATTCCTGAAGACAGCACCACCTCACCTGTGTTTGTATGCTTTTGATGTAATGTGGTAAAGTGAAAAAGTAAATTGGAAATGAGCATGTGGTAAGGTAAGATACCAATTTTTTACTTATTATTAAAAAACATTCTACCATATCTGGATATTTCCTATAAAACGATAATCTATATATATAAAAGAAGAAGGGGTGATCTACCATCAACGCACAGCCGAAACTACTGGAACTAGAAACTTCAAATTTGGTCCAGAGCTTACATTTATGACTTATGCAAGAGGTAAGACGGGATTTTTGGAAATTCCACCCCTAAGGGATAAATAGGGGTGCAAAGTTTGTATCGGGGAAACATTTTTTTTTTGAGTTGAAGACTTAAAAATTCGTAAAAAGGTTATGAACTTAAATACAAAGAAAGTGTTTTCAGCGTTTTGCAAAATTCTAACCCTAAGAGGGCAATATAGGGGTGCAAAGTTTATATGGGGAGCAAATCTGTTTTGAAGTGAGAGACTTAAAAACTTCGTATATAGACTCTCTGTTTAAATACAACAAAACATATTTCAACGTTTTTTGAAATTGCTCCTCTAAAGGGGTGAAAAGGGAGCAATTCTTTTTTGAAGTTAGCGATTTGAAACTTCGTTAACAGACTCTATGTTTAAATACAACAAAATTTATATCAGCGTTTTTCAAAATTGCTCCCCTAAAGGAGTGAAAAGAGCGTTCCAAGTTTGTAAAGGAGCAAATCTTTTTTGAATTGAGAGATTTAAAACTTCGTATATAGACTCTCTGTTTAAATACAACAAAACATTTTTCAGCGTTTTTTGAAATTGCTCCTCTAAAGGGGTGAAAAGGGGGTTCCAAGTTTGTACGGTGAGCAAATCTTTTTTGAAATGAGAGATTTGAAACTACGTAAATAGACTCTATTTTTAAGCAAAATAAAAAGTATTTCAGCGTTTTTTAAAATTGCTCCCTTAAAGGGGTGAAAAGAGGGTTCCAAGTTTGTAAAGGAGCAAATAGCTTTTGAAGTGAGAGATTTTAAACTTCGTAGATAGACTCTGTTTAAATACTTTAAATACAACAAAATGTATTTGAGCGTTTTTTGAAATTGCTCCCCAAAGGGGTGAAAAGAGGTTTACAAGTTCGTATGCAGAGCAAATCTTTTTTGAAGTGCGGGATTTAAAACTTCGTATATAGACTCTCTGTTTAAATACAACAAAACGTGTTCCAGCGTTTTTCTAAATTGTTCCCCTAATGGGGTAAAAAGGGATTCCCAGTTGACATTTATTTTTCTTAAAAATCGATATGGGTGTCATCGTCGAGGTTCCTCGGGGTGCAGATTACGAAAATGAAATGCATTTTAAAATCCAAGATGGCAGACATTTATTTTTCTTAAAAATCAATATGGATGTCATCGTCGAGGTTCCTCGGGATGCCGATTACGAAAATGATATGCATTTTCAAATCCAAGATGGCGGACATTAATTTTTTCTTTCGAGTAATTTTCACAAAAGATTAATAGCATCAGACAACTGACAGAAACAAATAAACCTCATTTATATCTAAAATCTACGCGGACGAAGTCGCGGGCGGCCGCTAGTCATTCATATTTGAATGAACCATTAATCATATTAATCAGTGGTAAGTGTTGTGGGCCACACATATTGTAAACAATATAGCTATAAGTAATATAAGTACTATTTGTAGTGGCTGTTTGCTTACCCAAATAAATGAAAAAAAAAAAAAAATATTTTTAGCACATTTTTGTGACCTCCATTTAGTTGAAAAAAGTAAATCCCAATTCAGTAACCAGTTCCGGAATTCTGGAATTGGAGGCCAATATTGAATACAATTCCAGAATTGAAAAACCGTCCGACATTGCATGCCCTATTTTTTGTATCCTAAAAGTTTTGTCCACTTCACTTCCAACTGAATTATCCCAGTACATTACACCGTAATTAAGAAGCGGGTACACATTTCCGTTAATAAGCATTCACTACTATCGGAACAAGTTTCTGAGAATATCGAGAACACGTTTTTGACATTTTCTTGTTTAAATGTTCTGTATGTGACTTCCAATTTAAGTGTTTATCTATATTGACACCTAGAAATTGAATACTGTCGACCTTTTCTACAGTGATACCTGCTTTTGTAACTTGCATGTTACAGGGGCAGTTTTATAATTTCTAAACTGAATGAGTTTTTGTTGCTTATATCTATGTTGAGGTTTATTGATCCAAGCTTCTGTAATCCGTAAGATTTTTCTAAGCGTGCACTGAATGCTTTTATTTAGATTTGTATTGTGGTTTTGTATTGTTTCTGGAGAATAGTATCGTGGCATCATCGGCGAACATCATGCATGTTTCAGGGGTTTGGGTAGGAAAATCATTTAAATAGATGAGAAATAGAAGAGGCACAATTAAGTATACTGCCTTGAGGTACTCCTAAGGCTACCTTCTTATAACATGACTGCGTATTCAACAGTTTTACTACGGCTATTGTCATTTTCTATTTGAACTGTTTGCTCTCTGTTGCATTGGTAACTCTTCATCAATTGGATTGCATTCCCTCTTACTCCTAAATGTTCTCATTGTTGCAGAATAATGACATGAACCACTCAGTCAAACGCTTTTGACAGTTGTGGCATGTCAAGTAAGAGGGCTACACAAGGCTTCCGTTCATTAATCTAAAAAATCGATAATTATTTTGTTTTAATATATTATATACCGCTAATGATGTTGACTTCCATATTTGAAAACCAAATTAGGAAGGGGTTAATATATTATTTTTATTAAAGAAATGAACCAATCTATTATGTATAACCGTCTCAATTTTTTTTTGAAAAACTAGGTAATATTGCTATAGGATGAAAAAATTCCAAGTCGGTTTTTAAACGCTTTTATTAACTGCTCAGGAAGTATACCTCAGACGCCTAGACGTAGCAATGAATGATCATCAAAATTATATTTTGAAGTAGAACTGATGATGAGGTAATCAAGGTAAGTATGGTTTCCTTGAGGGATTGACGTAACTCATCAAATATCATCGGCCCATATGTAGCCACTTCGATATTTTCTGTAGTATTTACCACATAGGTACACTATGTGTTCGAAAGAAGTTTATGTAGTAAAGTGGAAAGGATGTGTGAAAATATGCATGCGAATGGCATGGAGAAGCACCAAATTGGAATAGTTTTTTTTTGGTGTATGTATAGATTACACTTTCCTTGATGGTAAAACATTTTAACGATGTTGTGATTTAAGTTTAGGTTTAGCTGACAAATTTATCACAATTATTTATACTTGAATGCTTATTTTAAATAATGGTAAAAAGTTTGCGTTAGCATTAGGAGTAAGGTAAACGACCCAATGCTTAACAGCTTAATGCCCCATAGATGACATCTATTGATCACCTCTGTCACTATGACATACGATTGAAAGTGCCATGTATTGGGTCACTGTCAAGCGCAGGGACTTTTGCCTTAGGTAAGAGAGAGCGCGGCTAAACGTGCGGTTTTTATCTTTATAAAATACAAAATTGAGCTATAAAATTAGTGACTTGACGCATATTATTGGCGTTTCTGAATACTGATATTGTTTAGTACACGGACGGACCTACTGCGGAACAGGAAGCAGGTAGTTGTTGCTGACAGTGGTAGCGTACGATCTGATGCAGCGATCACAAGTATGGGTGTCGCACAAGGTTCGTCAGTATCGAATATCCTGTTCTCCCTATTATTGAACGACCTGCCAAATGCAATCAGCAGTGGCGAAACGTTCATCTACGCTGACGATGTTGCAGTTGTTGTGCGTGCCTCGACTTATGAAGAGCTTGAGAACAAGTTGAATGATACTGCTAGAACAATAGCAGCCTGGTTTGGTAACAATGGTCTTATTTTAAACACCAAAAAAACTCACCTCATTAGTTTTGACCTCTCTGGTCGCCAAATGAGACCATTGTCAGTCTTGGCGAGGGGCGATATCATAGAACAAAGGACCAACGTAACATTTTTGGGGTTTGAGTTAGACAGTGGACTGACCTGGAGCTCTCATATTGATAAGGTGTGCAGTAAACTTGCTACGGCATGTTTCGCCATAAAACGATTGGCACGCATCCTCCCGACGGAAACGGTACGCGCCTGTTATTTCGCATCGGTACATGCGCACCTGCAGTACGGGGTCGAACTGTGGGCGGGTGCCGCGGAATGGGAGAGAGTATTTCGTCTCCAAAAACGTGCAGTACGTGCTATAGCGCGCGTCGCTCAAACAGTATCCGCGAAACCACTATTTAAGGCCTTAGGTATTCTAACACTACCTTCACTTCTAATATTGCAACTGGCTGTGATAACGCGAGACGTAGTGGAATCAACTCCTGCTAGGAACGAAGTTCCACGTAGGTACATAACCCGCAGTACGCACGCTGGAAAACTTCCCCCCATACCGCACAAACTCGCCAAGTCAGGAAAACTTGCTCACGTCATGGGTCGCAAAGTTTACAATCATCTCCCAAACCAAATAGTTGCCGCTCAAACTGCGTCGTTATTTAAGACGAAACTGAAAAAATGGCTTATCGAGCAGGCGTTTTATGATCATAAGGAGTTATTTTGTATTACGCGAGGATAAAGACTATGTATTTTTAATATAATGTACTGACAATACCATAGCTACCTACATTACATTTAATGTATGATATATTATGATGAATTGACATGTAATTCGATATTACCAATAAATATGATTATGATTATTATGATTATTATGATTACATCGTTAAACAGTTTTCATACCAAAACATTTTTTTAAAGATCGTTCGGAACGGAACAACTTACCCCGCTATGGGGCTGGTTGTTCCGTCATTTCAAATGTACACCAACATTTAACCTGAGTTCACATACGCTAAAAGTGTGTTTTGTAGTTCGACAAAATAATTGATTATTTTTTGTGTAGGTACCTACTATTCGGTAATATAAAATAACAGGCATAAATTTATTATTTCTTGGGGTTACTTTATCCGTTCATTTTGATTTCTTTCCGTAACTACTATTCTAACATAATGGAAGTAGCTAAAACAATTCGTGCAACGGCATAGTGTCATAACGTTACGCGACAAACATCCTACGACATGCTTCGTTTTTAGGGTTCCATACCAAAATGGTAAAAAAGGAACCCTTATGGTTTCACTTTGTCTGTCTGTCACATCGCTAAATATCTCAAGAACTACTTATGTTATTGATTTGAAATTTCAAACAGTTATAAAGGTAACCTAGATGTATAAAACATGTTTCAATTATATATTTTTTTCTGTGAAGAATGACAGATTTGTAATAGGTGGGTCAAAATTTGAAAGTCTAATGAACATTTCAAGTGGGGTTTCATATGAAAGGGCTTGAGTTGCACATTCTGAAACGATTTTTGTATTTTTTTATGTTGTCATTTTCGATTTATGAGGGAAAATGTAAAAAAATACCCCCCCTTATCTCCGAAGTTTACCAAGGAAAAATATGAAATTATTACATAATATTGATATCAATGTATATTATACAGGAAAAATATAGCTAAGGCTTTATCTAGTTTCATTTTTTTATATCATCAAAAACATTTCTATACTAAGTTTGTAATTTAATCACCTTCGCACATCTTTTTGTTTCATAAAATTTCTATGCGATTATGCGGAGTGTCTTCTTTTAAATAAAGAAGAAAAAATGAAATCTGTTCACGTGATAAAGAATTATCCTTGAAAAATCACCATACATACTTGCTAAGTTATAGAGTCGCTCAAATTTGTAACAAAATTCGCCTATAGATGGTGCTGTACTGTACCCATGGCGTTCAATTTCTATACCATGTAGTTGAGATTTTCCTGAATCGGATCCCACGGTGCGCGATTCGGGCTCGCACTTGACCGGTTTTTTTACTTGCGTTAATATTCTCATCGGAACAACTTACCTCCGGCACTTTCAGCCGCACTTTCGCCTATCCATCCCCATTGTACGAGAAACTAGTAGGTAATATTTCAATTGAAATAAAAAGCAGAATTGAATGTGTAAACATCTGGAAACGATTTTTTCAAATCGTTTGTCACACAGCACACGGTTTTATTTGGTTTTCCCATTATTTATTATTTTTATTATACATCTCTGTGTGTATCTGTTTGAGACTTCTCTCGTGTCACTTCAAAGCCAATTCCACATTTGTTATTTTTTTTAAATAAAATCTTCACTAAACTTATAACTGGTAATTGTCATGTCACACCGACAAGCTTAAATCCTGACGAAGATTGCGGTTGCGTCCAACTTTGATAGCCTCCGTTACACATACCCGCAACATTCGGATCGCTTGCTCGACTCGAAAGAAATGAGTCCGAATATCGTACCAAATGTAAATTGGGAGCGTTCAGAGAACCATACGTGACTAGTTCCAGTGGCATCTGGCCGTCGAATTTCCCATTACTGTCACTGTCAGAGTTAGTTCAGACGCGGCGAAGTAGCAATCCAGATACAGTGGTCCTATTACGTCGTTTGTCGGGATTAGGGTGACATTTCCATTTGCGAGTTGGAACGTTCTCGCGTTTATGATTGGATTATAATTGTTTTCGAAATTAACGGGAGCAGTTCCCGGGTATTAAAATGCTCTTAAAGTTAAATATTGTAATGAGCATGCCGGGAGGAATTCGTGGTGTTCGCTCGTGCGAGTGGTGCGTAATAGAAACAAGCTTATTTATTATTTATTCGCCGGTTCCTATAACAATCACTTTTCAACGTAGGTACGTGCTAACTTCTGCGCGTAAGTATCGTGCTATTGTTTTAGAATGAACACGGGGTTTGAAGGAGATGAGCCAATTATGGTTCTGTGAATTCTGTGATAGATATAGTAGCACTACTAAAACATGATGATAAATATTCATTTCATATTTCTTCGCTAATGAATGGCGAGACGAATCGAGGCTATTGAATAGACCAGATAACGTAAACATAATTCAATGGAAGTTCTGCCCTAGATTTACTTAAATGGCCTTTGAATAACTATTTTATTTAGACAAAAAGGTGTCGGGTATTACTATTCAAAAATATCTTACAGTCCACACATTGCTCCCATTGATAGGACTTTGATATTAGGTATATCCCAGTAGTTTCATTACGTATAAGCAAGTATAAGTAGGTAATATGCCTATGTAAGAAGGTACTTACATAGGTATAATTCGATAGAAAATACGTAAGACTTATATCCCTTAGTGGTTACATTAAAAAGATTTATTAAATTTAACGAAGCTATTTGAGAAATAGGCGCGGTCCCACCCCCACCGCCGGCGAGCAACGAGGACTCTTAGAGTAATTCTACTCGTTTTCTCGCTCAAGAGAGTAGAATTAGGTACTATGAGATTACTCGCTACCATGATACAATAATATCCTGCGCATGTATGGCAATCCGGTACATCGGTTAGTAGTGTGTGTGACACGACCTTGGACATCAGCCTATCGACGGTATGCGGACTTAAGTGTGAGTGTGTCGTCGACAGTGATGTATGGTCCTGTCACGATCCGGATTGTCAGACCTTGTTGCCTTTGACCATGCTCTCTACTCGCCGGCGGTGGGACCAGCGGGGCTAGCTTAACTGCCGCTGCGACGCGACGCGAGTAGAGATAAATCTACCCTCCTCTTTCCAATTCGCGTAGTTCGAGTGAGACAGGAATCGCTGAGTCGTGCGAGATACGACTCACCGCCGGCGTGTAGAGAGCATGGTCTAAGGAAACAAGGTCTGACAATCCGGATCGTGACACGACCATGCGTCTCTGTCGACGACACACTCACACTTAAGTCCACATACCGTCGATAGGCTGATGTCCAACCAGATAGCAATCTAGTAAATGATGTCAAACGCGGAAGATATTTTCGATTAGTTTTAATTTCCCGCTGTCTAAATTGCCCCGCTACACCTTAGTGTTAAAGAGTCTTGAACATCTGTAGTAATATACTGATATTACCATAGATGACTGTACCACTTGTTAATACAATACAATACAATACAATACAATACAATAATTTATTGATAACACCATAGTTACAAGTCAAATATTTACATTAATACTAAAGCCAGCTTGTAAAACTTTGAGAAATCATTGTACCTATCTAAGTCCGAAGTCTCAGAGTAATCTAATTTATAGGTATGAAGGTAGCAAGTAATATTCTAAGTCACCTTGACACTCGTCTAACAAAAGTTTTGTCAAATTCTATTAGAGAACTCATTTATATGCATGATACGTTCAAGTTGAATGATATAATTTTCTGCTACGAGAAAAGATCCGAAAATTTGGATAATGGATATGATCCCAGAATTCAAACTTTATATAATCTAAGGCTTTGTTCACGTGGACCTCTTTTATACCTCCATACAAACTCCCGTCTCTTCATATATGATGATTTCTGCGATATAAATAAATAATTATCCTATGTCCTTCTCCGGGCTTCAATCTACGAGAAAATACGTGGAGTATGAAGATACCATTTTACACCAAATTAATCAGCAGAACAGTAATATTAAAAGGGTAACAGAGTGACTTACGGATTTATAATATTAGTAAATATAGATAGGATATTTTAAAGCGACAGATTCCAAAAGAGCTTCTCTTTAAATCAGAATGACTGAGAGATAAAAGTGGAAATATTTCTTCTTTTGTCAAATATCACTGACGGAATACCGGCCCAGGGACCTATTCGATGATCATCATACATTTATATCGAATTTTACAATGTGATATGTGACGTGGACATAATGCCAACAATAATAATTTGATTTGATATTAGGCTTGCAGTATTGCAATATCCATTTGAATTTAGAGAAAATACATCGGTTTTTCAAGTTCACAATAGTTCACCTGTATTTGACGGCGCCCTAACGCAATTAGAGTTCAAGTTTTAATTGAAATCTAATCCAAAGTCAAGAGCATACTTATTAGGAGTTGAGAAGTTGGAACACTCAATAAACTCACAATAATACATTTTATACTTGATTTACTAACTTCATTATGTAAAGTATAAATTGTCTTGTAAATGTGTTTATTTAAAAATACATAATATAGAACAAAAACAAAACAAGATCTTACTAAGTACCTAAACCTAACCTAAACTAAAGGAGTAAATGAGAGTATATTCGTAGGCCAAATTTAGATTAGGTACCTACTTACCTCTAAGTAGAATATCGATCTCAACAGTCTACAAATAGGTAAACCGGTATAAATTGAATTCTATGAACGCCACGACGGTGACCTCCAGTCACAGTAGAAATGATCGTGACACCGAAGCATAACCTGCACCACAAACTTACTGAAATCCAGGTTGTTGCATGTTTCTTCATAGGCCCGATATATTTACACAAATACCCAAACATGTTTTCACATAGGCAAATTAGATATTTTTGATGTCGACTGTAATTTAACCAAAGTAGGCACAGCGGGCCGCGGGCATGGTAAATCATCGCACCAACGGAGTTAGCCAGCAATAACCATGAGCTTACCGGCACCCAGGTGCCTGTTTGGTGCATATTTGCCGAAATTAATGCAAATCCCACCTGCAAGTTAGCGCGCCAGCTGCGTCGTGGCTTGATTTCTGCCCGTAACTTTAAGTACACTAATAAGCCTTTAATTTCATCCCGCATTTTGCAATTTAGTTTGCTACACAATATGATTCATTTTTTGTATATGTATTCAAACATTTGGGTGAATTGCGTTAAAATATGAATGGTTCCCAAATACCGCCATAAATACAAGCACTAAAAAAATGTGTGTCAGCTCCGACGCACGACTGGAGTTTACTGTTTACGAACGATTATAAAATATGTTAGTAAAGATAAGTAAACAATTATATAAATTAGTGAATGAGGATAAATGAACTCATTTTTTATATTACCGCAAAGTGGGGCTATTTGAGACCCAAGGGGACCCAATTTACAGTACTGAAATCATGCATGTTACATTTATTTATATGAATAAATTAAGATTTAATGTCTACACGTTATGGATATCGATAAATGTTGACCAGTGCCTTTACATGACCGTACTCGCTAGCGACTGCGTAAACGATTTAGTATGCCGATTCTTAGTTCTATTGCGTAACCGCCAGAGGCGCTGTACTTTTGCCCATACAATTTTTTACGCAGTCGCTATCGAGTAGTCATGTAAACTCATGGTAAAGACACAGGGACGTCCGCCGCGAGATCGCGACAACATAGACATTTGTAGCTTCTATTCGTCCCTGTATCTAACCGAGTTTCTCGCTGGACTCTTCTCAGCTAGGCTAGGTTTAGTGAACCAGCGACAAAACTTCCAGTAGCTCGATTCCACTCACACCTCAGGGCCTATACAGTATACTCCGAAGTTCGAAATCCGACTTCGTATTGTACCGTCCCTTTCATTCTCGTATTATACACTATATGAGTGAAAGGGACTGCAGGATACGAAGTTCGGATTTCGAATTTCGGAGTAGCCCCTCAAATTTGGTTGAAGCCGCTGAACCAATCTCACTGGAGCGCAAACTCTTAAGAGTATTCCAGTGTTTAAACCGCCCGCGTGGTCGTGTCGGAGGTTTCCCTTTTTCGCTTAAAAACTATCTTCCCCAAACAAAAGTACGTAAGCGCGTAACTAGTAGGTTAGATTAGGTACGGTACGGAACTGTTACTGAACATTATGGTGACACGCACTTGGCCGGTTTGTTCAAAACAAAATACAATGTAAGCAAGGAAAGTATTAAAGATCTGTAAATCTGTAAAAAACTATAAAATGTAAGTTCAGTAACGTGCTTTGGAATTTTATACACTTTCCCAAGAACGACTTTTTCGCCTTAATAGTGTGTAAAAAGTTATTTTGAGTTTCCCATTGTTTCTGAGTTATTCATTTATCAGTGTTCTTGGGGAACGTGTATGACATTCTTCCTAACATAGGTACATTATTATTTCAAATATATACTAAATTAAATTAAAAGGTAAATACGTATTTTGATACACATACCATTTCAGCAAATTGTAAGCCAAGATTCGATGAGTAAATAAAGCAAGTTTGTAAACGACAAATCGGAAATTGTATCCGCAACTATTTGGGCGCTGAACTTTCCCAATATCCTCGGCGGTGTGATTACTCCTACCTATTAGTTCTAGCTTGGATCCCGCTCACAATGTGAGATTCCACTTGAAAAGCATGCACTTTACTTTCAACCAGGTAATTGAACCATTTTTATGCTGCATGGACGAGAATTACGATAAATAATAGCGTTGGTTAAATATAGCGTGTTAACAATGTCATTAATAGGAAATAGTTATTTGTTATACAAGGGTGCAAAGTTGTATTTTAACCGCGAGTGTGGAATTGAAACACGAACTAGCGATTGGATTGAAACACGAACTACGAGCCAGCGAATGGAATCTATGGTTGAACCGCGAGCGAAGCGAGTGGTTCGAAATTAGAATCCTGAGCGAAGCGAGTGGTTCAAAAATAGAATCCTGAGCGTAGCGAGTGTAGCATCACACGAGACGTAAATCTTTTCACCTCACTAGAGCGAGGAATTTTTTTTCGGTACATTTGCATCCTAAATGTATATAAATGCCTATATTTGGCATAGGTACCAGTTTTTTTTAACACAACAGCACAATATAATTATTGTTGCTGGACTGTCTGGATTGGCACGTTATTATGTTTAAAAGAGTTACAAATAACACGTTCGGATTTCAAATAATCTTTGCACTCTTGTGGATAAAACGCAGTTTTGCTATCTGTTTTTAAAGAATAAAAAAGGGCTTTCCGAGCTAGTGAGGTGAAAATATTCTTATTATTAATTATCAACGTACAGGTATCACCGATCTAGTTCAGTGCATGTAACAGCGATCGTTTACTATCTAACTATCCATATTATTATACTATGCTACCCGGCATCTACAAGTCCCGGGGATCCCCGGGCTGATTACAATAGAATGCTATTGTTTATTTTTTTCGCCGGGAGACCACGGCTTATAATATTATAAATGCGAAAATGTGTCTGTCTGACTATCTTACTGTCTGTCTGCCTAACCTCTTCACGTTTAACCGCTGGACAGATTTAGATGAAATTTGGTATGGAGATAGTTTGGGTGCCAAAGAAGGACATGGGCTAATTTTTATTCCGGAATTATAGAAGAGCGATGAAAAAGGCAAGCGCCTGATATATAAAATAGCAATTACATTCTATCGCGATGAACGAGTTCTACGCAGACGTAGTCGCGGGAAAAGACTACACTATATTTTTATTAAAATTGCTAAGTAAGTTAACTTCCATTAAGTAAATAATTCCTCAAATATATTCTTCTTAAACTCACTTAAATTAAATTGAAGGTTCTTTTCAAGTAAATAACCTTTTTAGTACGTACTTGAGATTTTCATGTTACACTTAATTGCAGGTGCTCTATATTCATCGTCCCTAGCATTAAATACGTATTTGAATCACTTTAAGTTGAATCATAAGGAGAATAGATAAGCTCATTCATGGTTTCGGAGTGATTATGCAAACGAGGTCTAATCCGACACCGAAGCCCCGCAGTCAAATGCCGTCGACCGTCCGAGAGAATTTATACTTCGCCCCAATCACTTCAGAAGGGCAGAAAAAGATTAGATTTTCTCTCATTTGAAGTAGAACGTGACTGGCAATGGAAAGTGACGTAGAGATTGTTACAAGTAATACGTACAAGAGGTTCAGCTATGATGTTCGTTATCCCTGTCGGTACGTGTTTTGAACAAATTATTTCCGTTACCTTGGGGATCTATAGATACGGAAATTAATACAGCGAACCTGTTAATCCGAAAGAAATATTTTTTGGATTTTTGCTGTGGCACGTGCCGCTCATATATTATCTCTATCTGTGTGTGTTTAAATAACACGAAGAAATAATTTGCGCAGTCATGTTTGGCAACTTCTGGCTTGAAGGTTGCTAAAGATTTTGCTTCGGGGCTCTGTAATAATATTATCGTAAAGATCCCTACCGCCCGTTAACCCCTACTGTCCAAATATTAGCCGGGGTGCTTTCACACATTGTTATTTTTGAGGTCATTGTTTGGTTCACAATGTTTTTTCTAGACCGTTTGGCCAATAACTGGGGATTTACTATTAAGCACATCATCAGATTTCATTTCGTTTTTGCTGCATAATAATAAAGACACCAATAATTTATGAATGAATGTCTCGTCAAAACGTGTCATCTATTGGGGCTGCGTTGAGCATTGATGGGACATTAAGCCTTATTTTGCGAACATTGAAAGTTTTGCCGTAAAGGAAGAAGTTATCGCACATACAGTAATGTGCGTACTATTTCCCTATCGAGACATAATATATATATAAAGCCTTGATATTGTGCTGATAAGCTTTAGCTTTCTTATTTAAATAGGTATACAAATACTTACGGGACGAGTACGTGGATGAATTTTAATTTGAATATACATAATTGAGACGATTCACACCTATAATTATTACTACTGCCTTGGATTTCCAGTATTATATAGGTTTGTTAAGTCCCAACTTTGCTGACGCTCGAGGTAGTACTTCAATTATATATATCTCTGGAAACTTGAATGTAAACAAGGATAGACCCGTGCAACCTACTAAAACCGAAAATAAGTAGGTACAATTCTCTATGAAAGGGTAAAATTGTGAAATTAGCTCGAGCCCTGTTTTTGAGAAAAACACGTTCATTTAGGCACGATTACCATTTAAATATAGAAACAGGTAGGTATTTATTTCACATATAATAACTTAACAAAACAACAAGGTCCATTGATAACGCGCGCTCTAGTAACCTACAATCTACAATCGCATAACATAGTGCCCTATTACCTCTATTTATTTATAAGAAATTGCAAAACGCGTAAACTACCGATCCTGATGTGATATGCGACCTTAAAAGCGCGAGGGGCTAGTATTATTATATTTTAATTTCTGTACTGTAACTCACGGTAGTCTATATTGAATACAATACAAATACCAATACCAAAACATGCTATACCCTGGTTTGTATTCTGGTATGTATAGCACGCTGGAAAAAATTTGTTTCGCCGTCACCGGCTTTCGAACTCTGGGTAAAGTTGCGGATGAAATTTTTTAATCAAAATTGTTAGTTGAAGCCAATTTTTACTTATATTTTAACTGAATATTGTTACATACGTTTAAACTAAGTATTTTATGAAGAATGATTGAATTTATGTAAGTGCTAATAACGGCCTCAAGGCCCTGAGGGCCGTTGCGTGTTCAGCGTCTTCTGTCGGACCTTACTTCCATGGAATGCAACAATGTACCTAATGCATATCACATAATATAGGTAAAGTAGAATTCGGATACAGCGACAGCAAGGGACCGGTGATATTACGTCGCACTAACAGAAACTTAGCACAAAATAAAGTATGAATCACCGAGGACTGCAAGGCGGAATGGAAGAGTAAGGAGCTACACGGGCGGTTCTACAGGGTCCTCACAGGGCCCGACGTAGACCTGCCTGCTTCGGTGAACGGGCTACGTTTCGGGGATCTCTTCGGGGAAACTGAAGGTTTTGTCTGTGCAATTGCGGACGAAGTTATCATGACAAACAACTACTGGAAATATGTCCTGAAGGACGGTACGGTCGACATTTGTCGGGCATGCTGCCATCCCGGAGAGCCACCCAGGCATATCATTTCCGGTTGTGGTCATCTTGCTAACGGCGAGTACTTGCACAGGCATAACTTAGTAGCCAGAATCATTCACCAGAAACTTGCTCTTCTATACGGTCTTGTGAACTTGGAAGTGCTGTACTAGAAGTATAAACCTGCGCCAGTTCTCGAAAATGGTCTTGCCACGCTCTATTGGGATCGATCTGTCATCACGGACAGGACTATTGTAGCCAATAAACCTGGTAGGTTAGCACAACTTGCTGCCAAGTGGTATCTCGCACGACTCGGCGATTCCTGTCTCGCTCAAACTGTGCGGAATAGAAAGAGGAGCGTAGATTTTTCTCTACTCGCGTCGCGTCGCAGCGGCAGTTGTGCTAGCCGTGACTCGCTGATATCGTGCTCACAGATCGATCAAAGCGCCAGGCAGTGCTCGTTGACATCACCATTCCCCATGACGAGAACCTCGTGAAGGCCGAGAAGGACAAAGTCAGCAAGTACCTAGACTTGGCACACGAGGTGACCGCCATGTGGGATGTTGATTCAACAATCATTGTCCCGATAGTCGTCTCTGCGAATGGTCTAATAGCGAAGAGTCTCGATCAACACCTCAAGAGACTCTCCCTAGATGGCTGGGTCAAGGGTCAGATACAGAAGGCGGTACTCCGGCCTGGACACGGCGCGGATAGTCAGGAGGTTCCTCTCTCTGTCGCCCTAACCACCGGTAGCTTATTAGGCCCCGCCTCGCAGTCGACGGCACCCTAGGTTAGGTTTTTATAATGATTTTATGTTTCGTAAATATTGTTTTATATTTTACTTTTTATATAATTATTATAAAATCTAACCTAAGACCTAAAGTAAATAAAGAGAATAATAATAATATACTTTATTGTGCACTATACAAAATGGAAATGTTATAAAACACACAAACTGATTTGCTTAGAAAGTGTTTTGTATGAAAACCTAACAACACAACTACAAGCCGAAGCGAATAAGAACAGAAGGATTTGTGACAGCTCATATTGTCTCTGTCCCCGTAAGGCATCGGGTTAGAGTTCACCATCACCAATCACCACCATTCCGTGGGAGTCCTCGGACACCACGTAGTAAGTATGTTGTGTATTGTGTGTTGTTCCACATCTAGGTACTGCTAGAACTACTGAGAATGTAATGTTTTTTTACGCTCTGCCTACCTCTTTTGGGAATACAGGCGTGAGCTTATTATGTATTATGTATGACATCTAAGTGGCATGTTTTCAACAGTGTTGCCACAATCTTGGCATGTAAGATAGGAGTAATCCCCACAATCCGTGAATGTTATCGATTTATTAGCTTTGGACCACTTGAATAATAGTCTTTAGGGTATTATTAGACTGAGGCATATGTACAACTACAACTTCGAATAGCGTAGTGGTATAACAAGAACACTAAGCTGGCTTAATCACTCCAATAGCATATACTTAAATGCAACTTCAAAATTATGTGACCATTTCAATTACCTAAAAGGCCTTTGAATAATAAGTTAGGTATAAATTATTTTATAAAAGCGGCATTGCGAGAATGGTTGAACATTTAATCAGTGGAAAATATTTTTATTTTTAGCATAAAAATATGTCAATGAAACCATTACTTAAGTTTTTAAGAGATAGGTGTTTCGGATAAAATGCAATGGGTGGAGCGGAGCAGGGTGGACAATATTATAATAAACAGGTGTAAGTTTTAAGGCAGACAACTTTGCTATTTTTATTCTGTGGCTAACAATTATCACCATTATTAAAATAAAAATACTGTAGTGACATATAAATAACTAATTGATGTTTACCGTTTTTTTAATGAGCCATAGGTACCTAATTTTCTAGATATTTTAATTTGATAAAACATAGGTACAGCTTAGTATTTTAACTGGAGTGGACCAATTGCTTCTCGGCATTAATTAATATGACTGAAATGCCCATAATCGCAGGGCAATGAAGGCGAATTGGTTGAATAAATTCTAAACTAGGCTCAGCTAATGTGCATTCTCCATAGTGTTCCCTGTTCTGTTCTACCTAGGTTTAGTTCGAGAAAGACAAGTTAATCGTCTGCGACGCGGCGTGACTGCCGACGTCATTAATCACACCGATGTATTGCGCGAAAGATGAGACTCTCTACTAAAAGCTATTCATTGTGGGTGTACGCCCACCTGGAACACATCATCAATTCGGTTCATTTCTTTTACTTCCCAAGTGCATTTCAACAGGTTTAGTGCGCTCATTATATATTATAGTTTATTAGCTCAGCGCGTGGAAGCCGTGGAAGTGTTCGTATTGAACTATTGAATCACTTTTCTAAGGATTTTTTAAAATTATTAAATACTTCAGATAATTATGACAGAATCCCCCCCAAATTGGGGGAGGCCTATGTTCAGCAGTGGACGTCTTTCGGCTGAATTGATGATGATGAATTATGACAGACGAAAAATTACGATATCAAGATTCCCAAAAAATGAGACCAATAATAATGTAAGATCATGGGCGTGTTTTAATTAAGGGCATAAATTACCGTAGGTGTTAGCCACGTAACAGGTATTACCATCAGACAGTGTGTTTAATACATGAATGAACATGAATGTATAGCAACATTAGAGTAAGTTTCTTCCTGGCAACATCAGATAAAAAAGAAAATATTTCCTGTAGGTACGTAACTGGTTATAGGGGCACAAAATATCCGTTTAATTAATTAAGGCCGTACAAAAAGAAATATCGCGTTGTTTGATCTCTGAAGGACTGTATGAACAAGACGTTAATGGAAGAACTAGTAGCTGTAAAAACAAAACAGGCTTATACATTTTAAAGTTAAATGACATAATTCTTCATCTAGAAATCAAACATTGGCAAATTAAGACAAATACGGTAATGTTTTAAGACCGATTGAAAACAGTACCATTTTATATAAATAAATAGGTATAAAACTTGTATAAAAAAACATCTCCCCTCAGTGCATAAAATAAATTTATCTTGCTTTTCAGACAGCCGTAAGCCTAGTTCCTTTGAACCTTTGCATTTTCTTTTGAATACAAACATTTATATTAAATTTAAATAGATTCAGCTGATCGCACAAATGTAGATAAGTATATTTTTGTAAGAAATATAAGTATATTTTAAAGGAGTCATTCCGTTACCGAACGCAGGCATCAACCACACGTTTCACCGCACTCTAAATTAATGACACCTTTACAGTTTCCCATAAAAATATACTTATCTATATTAATATCCGATCAGCTGATTATAATTAAAATTAGTTTATGACCCTAAAAAACAAAGACACAAAACAAAACTTAGCAAAACATACAGAAATAAAATATCTAAAATTATACATCATTCGCTCGCGTTTCAATCCTAAAATCCATTCGCTAGCGCTAGCTAGCTTGTGTTTCAATTCCACACTCGCGCTTAAAATAAGTACAACTTTGCACCTTTGTTTACGGAAATAAGTATAAAACTCATAAGAATAAGAAAGAGATTTGTTATTACAAGATTACCAATGATAGAAATCAGAATTGACTTTTAATTATTAATATTCATTTGTAACCACCGACTTTAATATATCCCATTAGTATTATCTAGTAATCTTTACGTACCGGTGCTAGTACACCATTTATAAACCCAAGGAAAGTTTTATAGAATTTGTAGAACTCTAGTTATTCCGAGTAAAGAATATTAATTTCAGAATGAAGTAAAACCGTTTTGCATTTCCTATACGATGAAATTAATAAAATTTTCTTAAAATTATATTATTTACTAACGCCTAGAAAAAAAATAAAAAATTAATAGAATTTGATATTCCCTTCTTTTAGATATCAGGTTTTATATACGAACAATATTTTTTCTCTCAGTGTGTCTATAACGTTGACGAGATGGCACCGACTACAAAAATTAAAATAGGTACGTCTACATTGTTCAATAAGAAGCGTAAAGTTTCATATTAGAATTATTTTTTACTTTTTGTGCTCTTTCTGGAGTCGATTTTATTTTTTTATTTATTTCACACTTTTCAGTGAATCAATCATCATTTCAATAAGCTCAAACACGGCTAAGCACCACTGTTTTATTACGGAGTTCCGTTACCTACCTTCCGGCTTCAATTACCAGATCAGGTTGATGGTGGCATTACATCAGTACCTTTTTAATTGACTTCGTCATAGTCGCGTCAGTATCTTGATCGAGATATCTTAATGTCACCCATGAAACACTAGGAGTTTTGGATGACCATCTGTGGTCTTCTTCATCAGTTCCAGTTCACTAAATGCTACCTTCTGAATGCAAATGCTTGCTGTAAATGTATACAATCATTGAATAAACGCCTTATTATTATTATTATTATTATTTATTACCGAAAATACTAAAATCGCCATATGTTTCCCTTGAATTTTTGAAGAGTTCCCTCAATTCCTCATGGATCCCATCATCAGAACTAGATTCTAGTAACAATGGGACCAATGGGGAAAAAAATACAGCCTAGTAGCATAATTAATAACCTCCTTCTTTTTTGATGTCGGTTAAAAATACAGCAAACAATCATACTGGAATCGCTTCTTTTATTTCATGAGCGCATAGATGTCGACGTCTTCATATGTTTTAAATTGATGCCCTGCTTAACTGAACAGCAACAGCTATCAGAGCCATCCCCGCTATATATAAAAATAAAATATTCGATTGTGTCATTACCGAATAATAATAGCACATTTGGTTAGGCGCGTGCGACGATAATAAAGTTGTTTACGAGACGAATCACAGGCAAGCCCCATTTATATGCGGATTCGAGACAGGAGCCAAATTAACAACATTTGTTTAAAATTTTAGGCAGTATTGTAATAAAGTAGGTTGCCAAAGTCTGTGATAATAATAATAAATAAGTATTCATGTCCTTTTTAAATCTGACTCTGAACTTAATTTTTCAATGAGTTTAGTACTTGAATTCATGATTCACAGTAATTCTCAGTTAGAAATAACCACATCAGAGATCATACTGGATGAAAGACATGTTAGGTAGATACAATTCTAATTTACATGAGGCCTTGATGTGTCAACGTTTCTTTGGTTTCTTTTCTGTGAATCTAAATAAAAAGTCTGTAAAAGTAACGAACTGTTATGTCATAATTAATTATTAGATGTGAACAATAGCTGTCAACGCCAAATATTGGGGTGTTTAAATCGCTACATTTACCAGTACAGTCAAGGGCATAAATATATATACGTTACCAAAGCGACAAAAATATCTGTACTATCTGTTAGCCAAAAATATCCATACAACAATTTAGATCAGAAATATTTGAACATTAATCGAGTCATTAAATTGTGTACGCTACTACGTTCATAAATATACGTACAATGACAGACAAATATATGTAGACAAACACGCAGACAAAAGTATCTATGCACTTGTTTTTCATATACATGTGGACAAAGTAGGAGTGAAAAATATCTACACAATTTTTTTCCAACCTCATATAGACAGCAAATAGAAACAAATACCTAAACAAACTTTTTCATAAATACCTAGGCAAATTACATACACAATTATATCTGTCTAAGAAGAGGGCAAAAATATGTAAACATGCAATGCTCAAAATATCCGCACTGTAAACAAACCAATATTCTAATTACAAAATTTTGACGCTCATCGAGAAGAGATCGGTAATGTCATGCGATACATTCGTCCCTTTCATTTTGGGCCTTCATTTGTTTATGGGAATCGCCTTTGATTTACACATTTATTATATTCAGATTTTGCTTCTTACCAACTATAGAGTAAGTTACAGATAGTTCAATGTAGCAACCAAGGTTTTTATCTTTCAATAAATTATTAGGTGATGCAGGATATCGGTGTCTGAGGACATATATAGATATTTAGTGAATATGATGAGTGCCGTAGCTTAACCGCTTAACGTAGTTCATTTTGAAAGTAACTACGGAATCGTGCCTTTACACGTATGCGGGTAAATCGGTAGTTAAAAGAAACGCAACTCCTTTTTGTATTTAAGTATATACTTATCTATATACTCGTTTAAGTGTCGGGTACCAGAGGAGAGAGAAAATAGAAGCTTTACTTAGTTTGTTCGGGACTAGGTCGGGTCGATTTGTATATGATCATACACACATTATTTATTACATATTATATCTTTATTTATAATAAACTAAGCTAGGTGTTTCACTATATGTTACAAACAGTATAATGGACTTTAGATTTTTTAGAATTATCTTCGTGAATGAATATGCAATAAAAATTACTCAGAGCTAGTCTCAGAAAATTATGTTTTATCAATTTGACTACTCTGTCTTAAGCTGTGATTCGAGGACTGTAGAACATTTTTGACATTTAGGTATTGTTTAAATATGTGGCCAGTATTCACTTGCACCTCTTAATACCTAAATAGGTTTAATGCGGATGATAGGTGGATATTATAAGAGGAATATTTATATATGCACATAAAATAATAAATATTGATTAAAATTGGTAATTTTCTACATAAAAAAACGTTGATTTGCAGTTATAAACTAGCGGTTCTGTGAGCTGTAGACCTCGTGAGTTTTTTTTTAATAGCCAAGAACTGACTTGTCAAAGAATTAATTAATTATCGAACCTGCTCACAAAAAATCACGAGAATCAGTTGAGAAATGCGACCAGTAGAAGAGAACAACCGGAAATCCGGACATACGAAAGCATTTTCGTCAAAGCTGAAGCAGAGACCAGAGACCTTCGTTTCACTCGGTCAATTATGTGTAATACTTAGATTCAATTAGTTCAATTACTTATATCAGTGGTATAAAACCCATTGTAGATATGGTATGTATGGGCTTGACTGTCATACACGTTATATGTATAGATATTTTTGTCTAGCCTTTTGCTCATATATATGTCGCAGATATATGTGTAGATATTTTGGACCCCTGTTTTGTTCACATGCTTATTGTATGACATACGTGTGTCTAGCTATTTTTGACCTCTGCTTTGTTCACATGTATATGAAAAACATGTGCATAGATACTTTTGTCTGTATGTTTGTCTACATTTATTTGTCAGTCATTGTACGTATATTTATGAACGTATTATAGTACTCAATTTAATGACTCGAGTAATGTTCACATATTTCTGATCGAAATTGTTGTATGGATATTTTTGACTAACAGATAGTACAGATATCTCTGTCGCTTTGGGAACGTATATATATTTATGCCCTTGAGTACCTATTTAATAAACTTTGCAACGTAGTAGTAGTAACAGTCTTTATTGTACAAAATAACATGCATAAATTACAGAAGAAGGAGTTAAGTACAAAGGCGAACTTATCCGTTAAAGAAATCCCTTCCTGCTAATCTTTGAGTAAATGAGAGTAAATTGCAGGAAAATAATAAGCCCACATACATGTAATACAGGAAAATATAACTGTTAAACGTGAAAGGAGAACAGACATCGTAACTACAGGAAAAAGAAAAAGAGATAAAACAAATTATGAAGGACAAAGTATTACCTACTTGGTTTCAGATAGCCACAGTATTTTTGATTTCCCCTTGAACGACGTAACCGATGGAGACTGTCTCAAGGGAGGAGGTAACACATTCCACAGGTTCACGCACCGCAAATGATCTGTCATATGCGTGAGTATTGTGGGGAGCTATAGAGGGTGACAACTTGGCGCCTGAGCGTAAACGATGACCACTGCTATCAGTCATAAAGTTTTTTCTTATAAATATTGAGGTGAAGAAGGGACAAAAAGAACATTAAAAAGAAGTCCTAGAATGTGTAAATCCCGCCTACGAAGAATGGAAAGCCATTTAAGCGCATTCAGGTAATAGAACACGTGGTCGTATTTCTGGAGGCCGAAAATGTATCTGATGCAGACATTCTGTAAGCCCTCCAGCTTGTCAAGCAGCTCCTCATTAATATCAAGGAACGCGTATCACTGTAGTCAAGAAGAGCGAGTAAAAGAGAGCGAGCAAGCACTATGTTAGTATTGAGAGGGAGAAAGTTCTGCAGGCGCCTCAGAGAATGGAGTGATACGAACAGCCTTATACTGACTTCGGTTACCTACATGAGGAGCCGAAGATAGGAGTCTGGTCCATAGTTTCCTAGGTATTTAACTGTAGTAGTCAATAGTATAGGGTTTCCATTAAATAGAACCTTAGGCATAACCAGACTTTACAGTCTAGAAATGTAGTATGGATTTCCGTTGATTGTCGCCTGTGATATCTTAGCATTGACTTTCAAACCAAACGATGATGCCCACTCACGGATAGTATCCAGGTCTGCTTTAATTTGGCTTACGAGGAAGCCAAAATCCTCAAGGCTGTTGGCTGAATAAATTTGCAGATCATCTGCGTACAGATGGCATGAAGAAGTTAATAATTTGGTCATGTCATCGATAAAATGGTTACGAACAAAAGAGAACAGATTTACTGTTTTAACACTGCTAAAGTCAAGCAGACTAAAATGAAAACTTTTTATTCTCAACGTAAAAGACATTAAAAATGCTTCCTTTGTGAATGACATCCATGCCAATCTAAATACAAAGGAAATTTTATTAAAAATTTTTCAAATAATCATATCAAGTGAAAGGCGAGCGACAATATTTTTCAAATGAAATACTCGTCAATGAACTTAGTTACTTAATTGCTTCTACAAAATGCGGATGACATAGAAACATTAATGGAAACCAAAGGTACCTATTCAAAAACATAAATGTACGTTTATCAAAAAACACGAAACGTCGGTAACAAAGGTAAATACATAAATATCGCGTTAGACCCGTTTAAACACTTTAAGTATGTGTACGTTTATCGTTTCTAATTTTAAACACATCCTGATGTTGTTTATATGTCAGAGTAATCAAGTGTGACAAATAGTCTGGGTCAACAACGGCCGACCCTTGTTCAATCGTACCTATAGTACTCGTTGGGTTTATTCGACGCCTTCCTGCCACTTGACCTTAGATAGACGCTGTTACTATGTGCAGTGCTCGTGTATACTGAAGCTCAATCAGATACAAGTTTCGTTTCCTAATTTGATTTGAATTTGCTCCGAACACTAGTTTCCATGCGTCAAACTATATTGTTAGAATAAGAGATAAAATGTATTGAAATCAAATTGACATGCTAATTGAATGTTTTAAATTGAACCCTGTCGACAGCGATTTATGATTAGTGGGACGATCGTGTGTGTATAATTTCGTAACTACATATAAACTCTCGGACTCTCTCGTCTCTAGCTTGTGAACTATAAGATAATTGGATCAAGAACATTTGAGTATGATTGAAATAAAGCGATATTATAAATGCGAAAGCATCTGTCTGTTACATTTTCACCCTCAAACTGCTAAACGGATTTAGGTACAATTTGGCATGGAGATATTTTGAGTGCCTAGTAAGACCATAGGATAATTTTTATCCCAGAAATTATTCCTTAAGGGGTTGAAGGGGTGTGACTCTTTGCGATTATTAAGCCTTCGCCAAAATAATTGAATAATAATTGTTTATCTAAGGCGATAACGAGTTCTACGCGTACGCGCACGATGCCGCGAGAATAAGCTAGTGTACATCTATATATATATATTACGCGCGGCCGATTTTTGTACACCCCATCAGATCTACTAGTCAGGGCTTTATAGGACATGACCAATATTTTTGACATTAAAGCATGAGCCTTGGCACACTTATTACTTAGATGGACTAGAGTTGAAAACGCCCGGGAGACAAGGGCGGACGCGATGCAGGTGGGGAGGGGGAGGGGGGGAAGTTTCGTTCTGCCTTGCTTCCTTTCAGCCCTTATATTGTCTTATTTATAGACACTAGGGCATGTTTGGTATCGTTTCCGGACAAATTGAGGATGGACGATCGTATTTTGGGACATAAATAACATGTTTTCATAGAAAAAATATGAAATACAGGCAAAAGTTGTAAATAGTCAAGTAAAAAAAAATATTTCTGCAGCGATTGCGTGAAAACAAGCAACAATTCGGGCATGGAAAAAATATGTTTAAATAGCTACTTTTATGTAGATTCTAAAAATATATCATTTGTTGGGCCGATATAAATTACAACTTAGTAAAAAAAAAACACGAGTGACACGTCAAAATTTTACTTCATATTCGTTCCGACCCGCGTTGTTTCAGTCCTCATATTATCCTATTTATTGAGCCTAGGGCATGTTTGGTATCATTTTCGGATAAATTGAGGATGGCCAATCATTTTCTGTGACATAAATATTACATTTTCATAGAAAAAATAATAAATATAGGCAAAAGTTGTAAATGGTCAAGTAAAAAAAAAAATCTGCACCGATTACGTGAAAACAGGAAACAATTCGGGCATGGAAAAAATATGTTTAAATAGCTACTTTTATGTAGATTCTAAAAATATATCATTTGTTAGGCCAATATAAATTACAAGTTAGTAAAAAAAAAACACGAGTGACACGTCAAAATTTTACTGCATATTCGTTCCGACCCGCGTTGTTTCAGTCCTCATATTATCCTATTTATTGAGCCTAGGGCATGTTTGGTATCATTTTCGGATAAATTGAGGATGGCCAATCATTTTCTGTGACATAAATATTATATTTTCATAGAAAAAATAATAAATATAGGCAAAAGTTGTAAATGGTCAAGTAAAAAAAAAAAATCTGCAGCGATTACGTGAAAACAGGAAACAATTCGGGCATGAAAAAAATATCTTTAAATAGCCACATTTATGTAGATTCCAAAAACATACCATTTGTTAGACCAATAAAAAACACAAATTAGTAAAAAAAATCCTTCATAAAAAACACGGGCCTGTAAAGCAAATTTTATAATTCTTTGAAAATGTAATGTCACTACTCGTCTAATTCTATATTAAGTAGTTTGTACTTGTATTTAAGTTTGTTAGCATGCGAGTTGCATTTTTAATTGCGAATAATCTAACCGTTTAATCAATTCAATGGTTCAAAATAAAACAAACAAGTTACAAATCTAATCCTGTATAATGTTATTCGGAAGGTGGGCAGTAGCATCCTTCGATCATTACCACCATCAAACTGCGGTCGCCAACCCGCTTGCCAAGCGTGGCGACTATGGCAAATCCCCCCCAACGGAAAAATAAATTGGGGGAGGCCTATGTTCAGCAGTGGACGTTTTTCGGCTGAAATGATGATGATGATGATGATGATAATGTTATTCGTTACTTGTGAAATAGGTACGTAAGTATAATAGTACTCATGTGTAGCATTTGCCGTCACAAGCACACATTTCTGTACACTTCAATTTTTGTTGGAGACACCTGCATCTAGCAGCGCATTTCTTTTTGCATCTGCACCTTATCATTTCCAGACAGGCTTCGGCAGCTACTGGCATTACTGGCAAGTTATTCCAAATAGGTTCCCATCTGTGAGTAACTTTCGTCCATCCCCAATCAGATGGACTGGGGATATTTTGGATCGGTAGCATTTGACCCCATATATGAACTGCTTGCAAAACCGCCCGCAGGAAATGTTGGTGCAGTGCAGCATTAGATGGTGGTATGTGTTCTAACTGGCGATCTTTTTTTGTGAACAGCTGCTTACGGCATTCGTTTACTGTCGAGACTGAGCTGGATCTGAAACAAAAATCTTTAATGTGCACAACTACCCTCTAAATGACTCATGGTTTCATGAAAGAAGTAAATATTACCTGTCATACATAACGACAACAAACTTTTCCACAATCGCCATTGCATCTTTGATTCTGCCGTCGTACGCTGCCAAGAAACCTTCTGTGACATTAGGGAACGCATTCCAGGCTTCGAAAGCACTCTTTTTTCCTTTTCCGTTGAAAAAAGAAACTGTGTCACAACCTGTGAAGGCATGGAACAGGGGTAGCACTTTTGCTTTTTGAGGCCCTGTGAAAGAAAATATGTTTGAATAATTGTAACAATTACAGTCATAACGTACACAATATTGATATATTATTTATGTTATGACTGTTTCTTACCAAGCGCGTGAGCTATTTCTTGACAGCAAAGATACTGCTGGTGTTTCCCGGTACCAATATGTACCCACAACCCCTCCAGCTCAGGTGTTCGTGGTACACTTGCGACAGTTAAAACCATACCCGGAAACACCAGCAGTACCTTTGCTGTCAAGAAATAGCTAACGCGCTCGGTAAGAAACAGTCATAACATAAATAATATATCAATATTGTGTACGTTATGACTGTAATTGTTACAATTATTCAAACATATTTTCTTTCACAGGGCCTCAAAAAGCAAAAGTGCTACCCCTGTTCCATGCCTTCACAGGTTGTGACACAGTTTCTTTTTTCAACGGAAAAGGAAAAGAGTGCTTTCGAAGCCCGGAATGCGTTCCCTAATGTCACAGAAGGTTTCTTGGCAGCGTACGACGGCAGAATCAAAGATGCAATGGCGATTGTGGAAAAGTTTGTTGTCGTTATGTATGACAGGTAATATTTACTTCTATCATGAAACCATGAGTCATTTAGAGGGTAGTTGTGCACATTAAAGATTTTTGTTTCAGATCCAGCTCAGTCTCGACAGTAAACGAATGCCGTAAGCAGCTGTTCACAAAAAAAGATCGCCAGTTAGAACACATACCACCATCTAATGCTGCACTGCACCAACATTTCCTGCGGGCGGTTTTGCAAGCAGTTCATATATGGGGTCAAATGCTACCGATCCAAAATATCCCCAGTCCATCTGATTGGGGATGGACGAAAGTTACTCACAGATGGGAACCTATTTGGAATAACTTGCCAGTAATGCCAGTAGCTGCCGAAGCCTGTCTGGAAATGATAAGGTGCAGATGCAAAAAGAAATGCGCTGCTAGATGCAGGTGTCTCCAACAAAAATTGAAGTGTACAGAAATGTGTGCTTGTGACGGCAAATGCTACACATGAGTACTATTATACTTACGTACCTATTTCACAAGTAACGAATAACATTATCATCATCATCATCATCATCATTTCAGCCGAAAAACGTCCACTGCTGAACATAGGCCTCCCCCAATTTATTTTTCCGTTGGGGGGGATTTGCCATAGTCACCACGCTTGGCAAGCGGGTTGGCGACCGCAGTTTGATGGTGGTAATGATCGAAGGATGCTACTGCCCACCTTCCGAATAACATTATACAGGATTAGATTTGTAACTTGTTTGTTTTATTTTGAACCATTGAATTGATTAAACGGTTAGATTATTCGCAATTAAAAATGCAACTCGCATGCTAACAAACTTAAATACAAGTACAAACTACTTAATATAGAATTAGACGAGTAGTGACATTACATTTTCAAAGAATTATAAAATTTGCTTTACAGGCCAGTGTTTTTTATGAAGGATTTTTTTTACTAATTTGTGTTTTTTATTGGTCTAACAAATGGTATGTTTTTGGAATCTACATAAATGTGGCTATTTAAAGATATTTTTTTCATGCCCGAATTGTTTCCTGTTTTCACGTAATCGCTGCAGATTTTTTTTTTTTACTTGACCATTTACAACTTTTGCCTATATTTATTATTTTTTCTATGAAAATATAATATTTATGTCACAGAAAATGATTGGCCATCCTCAATTTATCCGAAAATGATACCAAACATGCCCTAGGCTCAATAAATAGGATAATATGAGGACTGAAACAACGCGGGTCGGAACGAATATGAAGTAAAATTTTGACGTGTCACTCGTGTTTTTTTTTTACTAAGTTGTAATTTATATCGGCCCAACAAATGATATATTTTTAGAATCTACATAAAAGTAGCTATTTAAACATATTTTTTCCATGCCCGAATTGTTGCTTGTTTTCACGCAATCGCTGCAGAAATTTTTTTTTTAACTTGACTATTTACAACTTTTGCCTGTATTTCATATTTTTTCTATGAAAACATGTTATTTATGTCCCAAAATACGATCGTCCATCCTCAATTTGTCCGGAAACGATACCAAACATGCCCTAGTGTCTATAAATAAGACAATATAAGGGCTGAAAGGAAGCAAGGCAGAACGAAACTTCCCCCCCTCCCCCTCCCCACCTGCATCGCGTCCGCCCTTGTCTCCCGGGCGTTTTCAACTCTAGTCCACCTAAGTAATAAGTGTGCCAAGGCTCATGCTTTAATGTCAAAAATATTGGTTCCCATACATTGATGTCCTATAAAGCCCTAACTATACAGTTGTGGTCTGATTTTAATAAATGATATATCATTAGATTCGTCTCATGCTGGAGAGTTGCATAAAACTTATTTTTTCATATTTTTGTCGAAAGAGGACTAAAAAATGGATTTTAAAAAACTACTGTGCGCTGACCACGTGACTTTGGCCGCGTGACGTCACGCAACGTGGCTCCTGTTTTGAATTAACATAACACTAAAAAAATTAAACAATATCTGAACACAAACCTGTAGTAAGTTCTTCAGCATGAAAAAATATAGGTTTTGATTCAGCGACATATATCCACAACCCCAAGAAAATGAACAAAATACAAAATAAACGATCTTTTGACAGTGTTTACATGAATGACAGACGTATTCTATCGACATTTAATTCAACGTCAACATGTAACTTATTTTTTCTTTTATGCATCATATGCATGTATTAAATTGTCATAACCCTTATACTTCAAATAAATATATATACAAACTTATTTTCCCATATTAAAAATTTTGAGAGAATAAAGAGGTTTAAGCCATTCATTGTCGTGAACGACTGGACGCCCGTCTCTGTTATAGTACGGCCCTTGGCGTCTTTGTTAACCCTAACAGTTCCTTGGGCGCCGATAGGAGTCCAATTCCTATTGGCGATTTAACCTTCAGAAGACTTTTTCTGTTCTCAGGATGGCTAATCGCCCAGTGGACTCCCCTTCCGGGTGGAGGTCTATTGTATTGCTGGACGAGACCGGGAATATGTTGGAAAGAATTCTCGCGTCCCGGATCAAAAAGCTTTTAGAAAATGCGGGCCCAATGTCACTCCAATATCATGGACCTTACCTGAGGCGCATCGTGGACCACTACCTCACGCAGCGGGTGCTTTATGAAGAAAGGGGAGGGCAAAGGAGAACAAGGCCCATGGCCTGTGGTGTACCCCAGGGGTCCGTGCTTAGACCTCTACTATGGAACCGACCCTGGGGTATAACCGGGCAATAAGGGGTGTCCTCCTTCCCCGGATGGCCTTCATCTGGAATGCAGACGACACAATGGTGGCTGTCTGGGGAGCGGAGCTGAATGGGGCTCTGCGGCGGTCGGAGGTGGCAACGCAACGGAGCTTATGGGTAATCATATAAATACCATACCGCATACAAATACAATTGCAATACCTAAAGGAAGCAATAAATTTGGGGGGAGGTGGTTGTGGCCTCCCGGGGGCGTCTCACTAAGGGTGAGCGGGAAAATGATCCATGTGAAGCCCAATGTAAAATACTTGGATCTCATCCTGGAACGCAAATTAAACTTCGGGGAGCATTTCCGCCAGCTTGCTCCCCAAATAATGGCGACGGCTTGATGATCAATATAGGAAGGCCGTCCGTGGCGTGCCGCCACCTGTATGCCGGTGTCACTTGAAGTATGGCCCTTTGGCCCTATATGGGGCCCCGATTCGGGTGGAACGGTTGAGTGCGGCAATCAAGGCCCTGCTCTGAAGGCCACAAAGGGTGGTGGCGACCAGAATATGCAGGGCCTTAACGTGACGGTGGCGTGGGCGGCTGGTACGCCTCCCTGAGAGTTGGACGCGGAGATCTTAGCTAAGGCGCACAGGGAGCGGAAAAGGTGTAGGGCATCGGGAGAGTTTCCCGCTACCGAAGAGGTGAAGGGTGGCAAAAAGGCAGACGGAGCGCAGGCTTAGGGAGCTATGAAAGATCCACCTCGGGGAAATGTGGCGTAGTGTACAGGTTTGCGCAGGTAATCATCGTACATTGTTGTGTCATTACCTGCAGAAAAATAAAAGAGAGGGCAACATGAGTGCGGCGCTGACGACGATACAGCACACCTTGGAATGGTGTATCCGCTGGGCCGAGGAGCGCCACAGCTCTCAGAATGGGTGATTTCTCGCTTCACAACGTCGTGTCGGCCATGTAGCGAGGCGAGAGATCCTAGGAGGCGGACACCTCCTTTTGCGAAACAGTGATCTCGCAAAAGGAGGCGCCGGACGTGGGTAGGAACGAGCGCAGCCACTGGCCGCGTCCTCTTCCAGGATTGGAACCCACATGGTATGGCCTTACACGTCTGGGGGGAGGGTCAAACGTCACATACCTTCCCCTTCTTTGGCGTAACAGCAGAGCGGGTGACACCATTGTATTTGAGTATACTTCTCCCCTCTCTTTGACTAGCAGATGGGGTTGCGGGGAAGAGAGCCCCACGTAGTCGTAATGCATTTTCATGCTACAAAATTATTTTATGTTGCGCTCTTATAAAAATGTCATGGTAGTTCTGCTGATAAAATACTTGCCAGAATCACATTGCGATAAGATTTACAGCGGGACTATTTATATATTTTTTCTCACAGTCATTGATTTTATACTTTTAATATAGATTTTTTCTGATATGTCTAAATTCCTGGGAACTTAGGTGGTAATGCCAGGCAGGGAGCATCACATGTTTAAAGTGAGAGACAGTGAAAAGGAACTGTCGATTTTAAGACACCTTTTTTTACATGTTTTTAGTGTTCCTAAAAGAGGTATCAATTACAAAAATATGGCCGATAGTTATTCAGAAAAGGAACAACTGTACAACACAAACACACATACACATACATTTCCGTATTATTGCGGCGTTTCGACGCCGCTACGGGACTCTAGTGTATATATAATATATATACCTAAGTTTAGGGCCCCAGCAACAGCGATAAGTCACGAGACTTTAGACGATGTTATCAAATATTGTAATTATATTTTGTAAACGTTATCGATGTAAACAAGTTTTGAAGTAACTACGTACCTACAATGGACCTTCTGGGACTTATTTTTAGCGCCGCGTGGTAATGGTTAGTTCATTGAACAGTTGTTTGTTAGACGGAGCGACCGTGCAGTGCCGGTGCAGTAGAAATTGGCCAAAAATGAATTCATTACACTATGTAGGTAATATTCAATTATTTGAGACGTGTTTGTTTCGTGTTGTTATTTATAGCAAAATTGTACACTGTAATACAAAATCGTTTATAATATCATTACATAATGATATTGTCTGTTTACTTAAATCTGTACGTACACTTCTTATTGAGTTACGAGAGCTGTTTAAGTATGCGCCTATTTATTAGATTTAGCATCTGAAAGCGCGTCTACATTATTTTGTTTCGTTTTGTTTCAGTTTTATATAATTATTGTATTAATTGGAAATAATTTAATGGCGTTAGCGCAAGAGGGATCCGCGCCTTACAGATTATCCGACACGTTGACAGGGTGCAGCACCCGCTTGTCAAGGATAATAGCAAACTTCTGCAATAATGTATATACAATCGTTAAGAGGGATACTTCGTTCATGATCGGTAAGAACATGTTGAATGATAAATGTGTTGTTGTTCATTTTTAATGTTATGTGTTAAATTAAGATTTAAAGTGTTAAGAATTGGGTACAGTATCACGATTCTGACGTTTATAAAAATGCTTTCATATGGACGGATTTCCGTTTGTTCAGGTCGCATTTCTTAATCGATTCTCGTGAAATTCTGTGTTCGATAATTTTATAGATTTTTTGTTGTCAGCTTTTGGTTTTTAGGGTTCCGTACCAAAAGGGTAAAAAAGGAACCCTTATGGTTTCACTTTGTCTATCTGTCTGTCTGTCTGTCTGTCTGTCACATCGCTAAATATCTCAAGAACTACTTATGTTATTGATTTTAAATTTGGAACCGTTGTAAAGAAGGGTAACCTAGACGTATAGATAATTTGTTTTTAATATAAATATCTTATATTTTTGTGAAAAATAACAGATAATAATAGGTGGTTCAAAATTTGAAAGTCTCTTGAACATGTCAAGTGGGGTGTCATATGAAAGCACTTGAGTTGCACACTTAGAAACATTTATTTATTTATTTTTATGTTGAGTCATTTTCGATTTATGAGGGAAAGTGTAAAAAAAAGCGCCCCCCCCCCCCTTATCTCCGAAGTTTACTAAGGGCAAAATATGAAATTATTACATAATTTGAAAAATATAACTATAGCTCTATCTAGTTTTTCTTTTTTTAAATCATCAAACAACATTTCTATACTACGTTTGTAATTTAATCACCTTTGCATGTATTTTTGTTTTATAAAATTCCTACGCGATTGTGCTGAAAGTACCTTCTTTCAAATAAAAAAAAGAAATCGATTCTCGTGATAAAGAAATATCCTTGAAAAACCACCATACATACTAAGTTAATCCGTCGCTCAAATTTGTAACAAAATTTGCCTATAGATGGCGCTGTACCCATGGCGTTCAATTTCTACACCATGTTATTGAAATAGGGTTGGAACCGGTACACATTTTTTTTATGGTTTGCCCTACTCTACAGCTCGCATTTCTCAACAGATTCTCGTGAAATTTTGTGGACAGCAGGCTAATCACGTAACTTTATGTACTAACGGTAGGTATATTTTATTGTCAATTTTGAAGTATATACAATGTATGAGCTGGCAATTAAAATTTGTCGAATGGTAGTACCTACATGAAGTTACGTGATTACCCCGAGGTTCGATTATTATATAGATTTCTATTATGGAGGCGATTTTGAACATTTTAAAATGTGTTTTTATGCGAAGCAGCTCACAGAGCCATTAGTTAAATATTTGTCTCAATTTGGTGAGAATAAAATATATTATTAAGTATAATACTTAAATGATACGCGATAAAAACTTGAAATTGATGTTGTTACGTGAAGTTATTAATTTAATAACATTGTTTATTTAATTATTGTTTGACGTAGTTGAGGAAAATACATAAACCCTAAATTGTGATCATTTCGGCGAAAAATCAGCAATCGGATGATGATTGCGATTTAAAAACAAGTACAGAGCAGCAAAAGCAATTTTTAAATAATCTCAAGACACAGTTTCGCACAGTTTCGCATTTATAATTTTAAGCCGTGGTCTCCCGGCGAAAAAAATAAACAATAGCATTCTTTTGTTATGTGCCCGGAGATCTCCGGCTCAGGTAGACATCGGTTTAATTTACAGATTTCGGAAAGTTTCCTATACCTTGAGTATACTCTTCGCAATATACTTGGTAATTTCTCAGTATTTCCTGAGGCTTATCGTGTAGTCTTCCAAAATTAGACAGTGCGAGAGAGACAGAGAACCGCACGCGCCGCGCCGCGAGGACGCGACTCGGCTGTAAGTCCTGCTGGGCCCCCGGATAATAAGTACGGGAAAAGAGAACTTTTCAATCGGTCCCTATTCCCAATTAATATCCTAGCAGGTTAATCTCAATCAGTTCTTGAAGCTTGCACGAGCCACAGCATAGGCCACGTAGTACGAGTATTATCCTTACTAATAAAACCAAACATGTAAATTAAGGATTTCATCCCTTCTTCTCGGACACCTACCTACTTAATAGTAAAGGAGTATTGCTGTACCTATAATCCTAACTTTATGTACATTAAGTACAAATATTAACCATTGAACTTTTCAAGTGACATCATTATAAAGATTTAATCGTATACAATTACAGGTTTTTTAATGTTTATTTATTTCGAAGCTTTCATCAAGATGACGATGTCAATTATAGGTTGATTTAAATGGAAAAGTTTTTTAGAAACATCCTTAGATATATTCTAAGGATCTTCATCTTCTAATTTTCCTTGATACCAAATTTCATAATTGCAGTGCTTATAGTCTCCGAGTAAATAGGCTGTGCTGTGACATACGGACGGACATACACGGCGAAACCCTTCGCGATTTAGGCTACGGAACCCTAAAAATACTATTCATAATTGCAGTGTAAATAACACTTCTATACTAACGTATAATGAAATAAGGTTCTCGTTGGTGGCAATCCTAACGCTAAAGCACCGACCTCGAAAGAGCGCGTTGCGTGCGATAAAAAGAGATGGCCACATTTAGGCATTTTTGGCATACCTAAACAGGAGATTTATTGACGGTGGGCCTTCTGTAGTAGTTATAGTGTTTGTATTTTTCTCATGTCTAATTAATTGCTCTATTGTGCGGTTTGCTACCATATTATCGTCCGTCATAAAAGATAAGCATACTTACCAAAAAAAAGACTGCATGTGCATTAACACTTTACCGGATTATCAACTCTAGGGCCTTTGCCAGAGGTTTAAATTACTTTAACAGAATGTGACGTTACACGCATGGCCCAATACGCCCGGCGGCGATTACCTGAATATCTGAAAATAGTACGAATAGAAGGCATCTGGACCGCCATTTTTCTATTGGTACACTCGTAATCTTTTGCTTACGGAGACAGACTTTTGCGGTTACCCCAACAATGGCATTGTTTTCTTTAAGTGGATCGGCCAAAATTGAAAAACAAAACTATACTTATTCTGTGCTCGAAGATTACGCTAGGTCGGCGTTCCGCTAACTGGTTCTGTGGATGGCTATATTTCAACAGGGTAGTGCGCAGCACAATCTGCAAAAGTTTGCGGGATATAAAAAGGTCACCGAGTGCAAACTAAAGAATCGAGAACTCGACTCGACGCCTTTTCTTTGGCGCAGAATGCTGGATTGGCATTGTGATTTAAAGTATTGTGGTATATAAATAATGTACCTATAAGTATTCGTCAATATTGTACAACACCGAAGTTTCAGATATTCATATTTATTAGTTACTTTCATGAGTAGTTTTTCATTATTTTATTGAACTGTAATTCTGTAATGAGATATAATTTATTACATAATAATCGATCCCATGCCTGCCTACTTCACACAGTTGATAATTGTTTCATTAATGAAGTTACTGTACTCGTAATAATGTGCTTAGGTAATTGCTTTATGGAGGCTTATATTTGTAATTTCTAGATTATTATTATTAAACTGTAAATTAATATTTTGACATGAACATGAATTGGTTTGAAGGTACCATTTTTCGGTTCTACGTAAAAACTCGTCAACGGTGGCCCATAGCAAAAAATGTTCTCAGACATAAGTAATTTAAATAAAATTCTGTACAAAAAGGGTTCTACACACAAGTAAAAGTTTTTTTTTGATAATTTGTACACCTTTGGGGCAACAAAATGCTTAAATTTGAAGGCTATAGGTTTAGTACTTGGCGGGCGGTCTTGTAAGGCCATCCCTCTACACACGGTTTTCGTTTCGCATGTTTTCGGCTACGAGCGTAACGCTACAAATTATATGCCAATATTGTAAGTCTGGCAACTACGTCGATTATTAAGCATTAAATAGGTGGTGTATATATATATATGTGGTTAGGGCGATGGCTGAGAAATATAAAGCGATAGGAGTGCCTGGGGAAAATCCAGAGGAAACCTCCGATGCGTCAACGCGGGTGATTTAAACACTGGAATCTCAAAGAGTTTGCGTTCCAGTGAGATTGGTTGAACGGCTCCACAGACCATAAATTAGCTTCAACCGAATCTAAGGTGTGAGTGGTGAGCTAGGTCTGACGACTCTACCCGGTATCAAACTATTTACACGTACAAAAGGTAGAAGTCTAATGTTACCAGTCCTTGTACCTATGTATTTTATTTACAGACAAGTTGATCCCAGAAGAACTTCACGAACACATGAAGCGTGAGCGGCTCAAGCGATGGCGGCGCGTGCGGCGGCAGGTGGCCACCGAGTGCTGCGAACAGCCCTGCACCGTGGGCACGATTCTGGAATATTGCCCCGGAGACGCTGAAGTCCTAAAAGAGAATCCGGACATCATTTAAGCTACTGAACCTTGTAGTTTCATAGAATATTGTCAGAAGAACTAGTACAATTTTATTTTTAAACGATTATCGATGAGTCGCATAACTGCCGAAGGCCTGGGCCGGTAGCAAGCAGTTGCTAGCGAGGAAATGGTTTATCATAAAAGATCTGAAAAAAATCTTCCGTTCGTTCCTAAAGGTTACTAATAAATACCGGATTGGCTTTATGAAAATGATTGGGTGGTTTAAGACTGTACGTACGTATAGGCTAGATGCTGCACTACACGTTGCGCGAGCGTTCAGGCGAGTATGGCCTTGTGGTAAAGGTGCGAAACGTCATAATCATCTTGAAACGTCGTGCGATTGTCCTCGCAAGTCCTTAAAACTGTCAAACAAAGTAAAGATTAGTTACATTATTACTTATTGTAACCTAATTTAATAATCTAACAATTGTCTTAACAGGTAGGTACCTTAATAAGTATCTACATTTCAAAAGAGTTCATTTTCTACTCTAATTACCTACCAAATTGGTACAATAGAGTTGTAAATATTATCCTGGCCGATCCCTAATATTTCATATTTGTTGATACGTACATAGTATTTTTTTTTTGTTCTTAAATACTCCTTTATTAAAAAACTACAAGTAACATAGTTTAGTTCAGTTTTATTTTTGGCCATTTTCAAAAACTTATCAGGAGATCAGTTACTGTCTGTGCTCTGTGGGTCCGTTCAATCTCATTTCAAGGTGATAGTGAATAAAGCGCTGCAAAATAAAGGTGTTCTCCTATATTTGGTTCAATTGGCGCCTTTAGTCAACAAGCAACTCATCGCTTGCCAACATCAGGATATTATTTAGTTGTATACAAATTCGCCAATCTGGCTACTCGTGCGTGATCTAGAAATTCAATACATAATTATTTCAATTGTTAAACATGTTTACATTAAATATTAGTTATTTGTCACTACAGAGAATATGCATGCGGAATGAATAATAATAAGATGTCACTAGTAAACCATCAAATTATGACAAAAAAACTGTAAATTTAATATGACAACATGACACTTGAAGTTTCGAAAGATAAAGTATTTTTTATTGACTAAAAGTAAATTAAAAACCACTCTTATGTTTTAATAAACAAAAAAAATGTACGACAACAATGTACCTAAACGCAATATTTCACAACCAAAACATCAAATCACTCGTTTTTCCACACAATTGGTACTTTGTACGGACGCATCGTATATGATGTCATAGTATATAGAAAGAAAGAAAAAGCATTTATTCGTGGCACAGGAGTAATACACATACCAAGGATTGGATATGTGAGGGCTTGGATTTTATGCTGTACCTACTTTGAAATCCATTTTTGACTTTTGTGTTGTTGTAATTTGTTCCATATACACATTTGTTCCTCTCTAGAAACTGGTTCAGATGACATCATGAAATAATTATGTATATCCTTTATAGCATAGATCGCTCTACGAACTTACTCGCTAAACTAGCTATCGGTACAATGTTCATTAAGCCTAAAGTATTCTCTATGGCATAGATCGCTCTACGAACTTACTCGCTAAACTAGCTATCGGTACAATGTTCATTAAGCCTAAAGTATTCTCTATGACATAGATCGCTCTACGAACTTACTCGCTAAACTAGCTATCGGTACAATGTTGATTAAGTTTAAAGTATTAACGCCATTATATTATACCTATATTTCTTGATAGTAGGTAGTTAGTGATTATATATTATGTAACTTTTAAGTTTTGGACGCCATTTATACAGACGCCGTCGTGTGTCATCATACTCAAATGAAATTCGGTTGACATGTTGGGCTATAAATTGGCAATGACAACTTTAATGGTCGGTCACGCCGTAGGATCGGTAAGCTCGTGGCCACTTTAAAGGTCTTGGCGTTCAAAAGTTTAATTAGTAATTGATTAGTTTTATTTTTGGCCATTTTCAAAAACTTATCAGGAGATCAGTTATTGTCTGTGCTCTGTGGGTCCGTTCAATCTCATTTCAAGGTAATAGTGAATAAAGCGCTAAAAAAAAAAGGTGTTCTCATATATTTGGTTCATTTGGCGCTTTTAGTCAACAAGCAACTCATCGCTTGCCAACATTAGGATATTAATATTTACTGATTTATGGACAAATGTATTTTAATATACTTAACCATAATTAAAAATCAATGAATGTCAGAAATCATAATATACAAAGACCTATACCTGTTATTATTAAATGAGATGTGAATAAATGATTGAAATACACCGTGTTTTTGTCGAAGTATAGATTCTTTCATTACTACATTGTGCAGTAAGGGTAGTAAGAAGGGATTGATCTGAAAAAACCGGTCATGTGCGTGTCGGATCACGCACAATGAAAGGTTCCGTACACATACAATTCCATTGAATTAAAAAAGGTCGTATCTTCATTCTCAAAACTCACGGCACTTAATTACGTCCTTTTGTTTGGGGATGCATGACAGTTTACAGAAATTATTCAAAAACCGTTAGACCTATCGTGTTCAAAGCAAAAATGGGGGGGGGCACTTTTTACGACTTTGACAGCTACTATCTCACCAACGGTTGACTTGAATGGATAAGTATTTTAGAAACCTCTATGTATATCATTTTTCACGGCATATCCGGAGATATCCCTCGGCTGTGACCGACGGACAGACATGACGAAGCTATAAGGGTTCCGTTTTCGCCATTTTGGCTATGGAACCCTAAAAAGTACTTACCTCTAGATACTTGATAACGCAGTGAATCGTTAAAATGCACTCAAATGCTCCCGCGCGCTGCAAACGATCGCATATTCCGGGAGAAGTTTTGAATAATGCTAATGCACCTGAGGTGGGACTGCATTCGGTGGACGATTTATTATTTCAACTGCATTCTTAGTAACTGCAGTTATGAGGAAGACGCTGAGAGAGTCTTGTTACTTGAACTAGGAGATTGATTTGGAAAAGATATATATGTATACATATTATTATGTTGAAGAGGTTGATGTTTGTGCTGAGTCCTTAACGTCGATGATAAATGTCGTCAATGCATTATAGGGTCGGCAATGTGTCAATGCATTGCATTATGCACTTAGTCTACTTCCGCTGGCAGGGCAGAATCTGTAGGTATGCGATATTTTGTACTATACCTACCGAGAAGACAATTCCACTAACGTTAAATGAGTTAGATGCGTTAAAATGATACTAATAGAAAATAAGTGTTCAAAATAAGTACTCACGTTAGGTACAAATTATGTCGCTGTATGTAACGCCGAACAATTTAATTCTTATTTTCTATTAATAACTTGTACTGATGTCGACGGGTGTCCTGATATATACTTATTTTGTTTTGACTACGCGGTCGATACTCAGAACTGCCGATAGATAGCGCCCGTAGTTTGTATTTTTATATTCTGAAAGAAAATTCAATTGAGTTTTTTCATTTATATTTGTAGCGCTTTGCGAGTTGTTCGAGAGAGGTAAAGGTTCTATTCAAACTTTTTTGTAAATGTTTCCGTACATGCCAGCTAGCAATACAGCAACACTAGGCATCCGTTCAGCGGTCGAAGGGTGCAATACAATAATGCCTTTCGCAGCCAGGCATTTTCAGGACGATCTCAATAAATACTGGCGCCGGTCTGAGAATGGCCAAGTAACTATAGTTCGTATTGCTTGTTAATGTACAATTTTAGCGATGGTATAGCGTTAATCGCTAAAATTGGCCTAATTTGTGTCGTCCTGTGATAGATTGTTTAGGGGCATCTATGATATGTATATTCAGTTATATTATCTTTAAATAAAATATAATAACTAGTGGCTCTGTGAGCTTTAGACCTCGTGTTTTTTTTTATTTCCAATAAAACTGCTCACAAAATTTTGAGAATCGTGAGAGAAGTGTGACCTGTAGAGCAGAACAAACCTGTAGAGGAGAACAAATCCGCACGGAGAAACATACGGAATCATTGAAAAAAAAAGATGTAAATTTCCAAATACTGATTTAAAAAAATCTATACATATAATTACCGATTTTTTCCACAATATTTCACGATGGCGGCGACCTGTAGAGGAGAACAAAGCATTGAATTTTTTTTTTCATAAATTGACAACAAAAAACATCTAGTTATCGAACCTGCTCACAAAATAACACAAGAATCAGAAATGTGACCTGTAGAAGAGAACAACCGGATATCCGGAGCAGCTGAAGCAGAAACCTTCATTTCACTCGGTTAAAGATGTCTCTATAAGAAGTAACTGCCGGTTTCTATCAACGTAGGTTAATTAACCTGGTAAAAAGTTATATATTCTCGTTTACCCGAACGTTGTCGTAATTCATAATTAGGCGTAGTCGTTGTTTAGGTTCTACTTATGCTAAGTAAACTAATAACAATTAATTGCAAAACGAGCCCGAGCTGAGATACTCGTAAATATCAATCTGTGGAAGATTGACTCGGCTACGGAGTATAAAATAAACTCGTCTCGTAATAGGTACGTAACTATATATATATACAACAATATTATAGTATGTATCGACGATAAACCGGCGACTATTTTAACCAGTTCACTATTTTTGTATTATGGTTTTATTCTCAAATTCGACACTGCTTCAATGATTATCTATGGATGACAGATTATGGCCAGGTCCTGTACTCCGAGCTTCGAAATCTGAACTTCGTATCGTACCGTCCCTTTCACTCTCGTGTTATACACTATATGAGTAAAAAAGACGGCACGGTACGAAGTTCGGATTTCGAATTACGGAGAAGTCCCTCAAAGGGCTTAGCAGGCTAAGGAAGGACGTGTGGCCCCTGTCAGGAATATTCGAATTGGTAAATGTCAATTGTCGGTGGCCTCATAACTAGTAATCATTCCAACTTTCAGCCCTCTATCTTGAACTGTCACAGAGATAATGTCAAAAATGTATTTTTATCCCATTTTTTTTTCAAACTCTTGTGTCTTCTGATCCATACCAGCATAGAGCATTGAAACAAAATCACAGTTATGTAGGTTTAGTGGGAGTATACCCTATAATTTTATTAATATTTTATACGTGAGAAATAAAAGAAATAAATATCAAATAATTTTTTGACAGCTCTTTTCAACAACTTTTTTGAAAGTACAACTATGAAAAAAATCATATGTATTGCTTCTAATATTAGCTACTAGCATACGCAAAATCAGTTAATTATATTTGGTGGAACATACTCAAAAAATAACAACAATCAAGGGTTTCTTTAAATGTACCTAAAGTGTGTTACCGGCAAGCGGGCTTTTCTTTAAGTTGGGTATTGAAACTTAGACTAACCTAACTATGCGCTTAATATTAATATAAAACTAAAATTTCGACTTCACTCCATTTAAAAAAAATAATAGTGCCGGCAATAATAATTATTTCAAAATTCATCCCTTTGAGGGTTAAAAGGGGTGGAAAAATTCTATGGAGGAGAAAATTATTTTTAAGAAACATAGTTTAAATTTCCCTCGTAAACTTTTTCGTTTTTAAAAGTCACTTTCCGAAGGGGTGAAAAGGGGCTTGAAAGTTTCCTTTAGGAGCAAATGTTGTCTATGCAAGAAAATTGAAATTTTAAAGTAAACCTAGCAATAAAGTATAAGAATAACAATTACACAGCATTTTTGATGAGCAACCCGGGTTGAATGTTTGTATGGGCAACCTGATTTTTTAAACTGAGTGACTTTCTATTTGGCGGGTGGACTCTCAGTTAAAATATAAGAAAAGTAATTACCTACAACGTTTTGAAAATTCATCTCTTGATGGTGTAAAAAAGAAGGTTGAATGGTTGTATGGGATGCGAGTACTATTTGATTTTTACTAGAAATTAAGTTTATAGTATAATATGTAGTATAGTAGGTAGTTCATCAGAAAAGGCCCATCTAGTAGTTCACAATGGAGTGCTTGTTCCTACACTGATGTATGGAAGTGAGACTTGGGTATGGTAGAAAAAGCACAAGAGTAGAGTAAATGCGGTAAAAATCAGAGCATTAAGAGTACGTTTGTATGATCGAATATAAATAGTGTTGTAAGAGAAAGATGCCGAATTGAAGACGATGTAGTGACTAAGATTGAAAAAGGTATGCTTCGGTGGTTTGGGCATGTTGACAGGATGTGTGAAAGCAGACTGACTAAGGATTTATGGTCAGGAGATGGATGGAAGAGTCGGAAGTGGGCGACCAAAGCGTGGGTAACTTGATCAAATTTCTGCGATACTGAAAAAAGGCCGCAACCGACCAGCATTCAAGAAGAGATGTATCCTCTGTCGAAACTCTGCGATTAGTGTTTAGGGGTCGCACGGTCCGGCGTCCTAGGCATACACTCACCGACCCGGATGACGTAATCACAGCGTCCATCGAAAGATGGAATGCTGCGCTTGCGGTATCCAACTCAGACCCGACGCGTACACTTAATAGGACGCTCACCGTGCGATGGCGACAACACAGACACATATAGTCCCTATTCGTCCTGGTGCCGCCGTATATCGGGTAGAGTCAGTCCGACCCAAGTCGGGCATAGCTGAGTTTCTTGCTGGACTCTTCTCAGCTAGACTAGGTTTTGTGAACCAGCGACAAAACTCCCAGTAGCTCGATTCCACTCATACCTCAGATTTAGTTGATGCCGCTCAACCAATCTCACTGGAGCGCAAACTCTTAGAGTATTCCAGTGTTTTAAACCGCCCGGGTGGTCGTGTCGGAGTTTTCCCCTGGATATTCTCCAGACCACTCTCCAACCGCGCACTCCTATCGTTTTATTGGGCCCGGCCTAGAAAGCCACAGTTAGGTTCAAAAAAAAAGAGATGTATGGATGTGATCAAAGCAAAAGAAGTATGTAAGGACCGTAGTACCCCAATGGGATACGGGCGTGAATATATATATGTATGTAGGTAGATCATACCCGTGCGAAGCGAATAGGTACCTATCATATTTTTAATATGGCATTTGCAAATGAGATAAGTTTGAAGGCATTTGTTTTATATCTGAAACTGTAATTACGTGGCATGGTATAACTTCCATTATCTCGACAAAATAAAGTTTTCTGAAAGTAACTCACACATTCCAACTCTTCCAACGAATCAGCATATTGCAGGATTCTCAGGTAAGCTGAAGTTCTTAATGAGATTCGAAGCATCTCAACATTACGATTGAGATTGCTTCGAAACCTAGTAAACGAATGTCCGTGAAAAACAGCTTAAAGATCACTATTTGTCTTTCTCATGACACACTTAAGAATTAGCTTCTTTAGACTATGTGGCTGACTATATATATATATATATATATATATACGTGTATATGTTTATGTGTATATATTTGTATGTTATATATTTATGTATATATATTTATCTAAATTAAATATTATTGTTATAATTATTAGTAGGTTTCATATGTATTACTCCGCACCACTCACTATGAATAGTTATGATTACATTTCCGCTACCCTAGGGTAAGGCGGAAAGGCGCATAATTACTGGGCGTGTCGATGGTAGGAGATACAGAGGACTTGCACCCAGGAGATGGACAGATGTGATCCAAGAAGTTGCCGGGTCCACCTTACAGGCAACTGTACAAAAGGCACAAGACTGAACAGCCTGGAGAGCAGTAGTCGAGAGAGTCGCCCATAGTTGTCACTCGTCACGTCCCTCAGACATGAGGTTACGACCAAGAAGAAGAGACCCTAAGGTTGTCTGGAAGAATACCCTCTTTAGCGATAAAACCGCCTGTTATTTGCCTCTACTCATTGTGATTTAAAAAATTACAAAACATTTGACATATTCACTAGTTTTTCAAATTTTTATCTGTCATTTTTCACAGTAAATAAAAAATATAGCAAAGTACTAGCAAACATCTCATGTTCTATGCATCTGGGCTGATCTGGGTTATAAAGAAGGGTATTCTTTATAACTATTCTAAATTTCAAATCGATAGGCTAAGTAGTTCTTGAGATAATTAGCGATGTGACAGACAGACGGACAAAATGAAACTGACTGGACTGTTCTTGTAATTTATGTTATGTTTTACTCATGTACAATAAAGAATTTTACATACATACATGAAACCATAAGGGTTTCTTTTTTACCATTTTGGGTCGGAATGATCCACCGCCAAATGTGGAAGTGGGGTTACGCTTAGTCAGCGACACACCGAATATTATAGCGATATTTGTGTCCTCAGTTAGGTACCTTCTACCATATTCTACTCGTACTGCTAAGATTAACTTAGTAGTCTATAAAGCAGCTGATGTTTTAAGTAGGCTAGGTTTATAGGCATCCCTTAATATCTTTTTCGTTTCTTATACTCTGAAAATAGGTCGTTGTTCATCTAAGTGGCGTGCTAAAAGTGATCTATTTCTGCTCTAGAGTAGAAAAGTACACTCTAGGTCAAAAAATTTGGGTCAGCCTAAATTAAATAAAATACGTTTTCATAATATTTTACACTAGTTTTATTTACATGAAAATGAAAATGAAAAATGAATGTGTGATGTGTGTGTGTGTGTGTGTGTGTGTGTGTGTGTGTGTGTGTGTGTGTGTGTGTGTGTGTGCGTGCGTGCGTGCGTGCATGCGTGCGTGCGTGCGTGCGTGCGTGGCGTGCATGCGTGCGTGCGTGCTTGCTTGCGTGCGTGGGTGTGTGCGTAATTGTTCTCGTTTAGTTATTTGATGACTTTTAGAACGCTTTCAGTCTCATCATAATTTTTAGTCTTAATCCAATTAATTATTTTTTTTACATTCATGTGAGGTGAGAGGATAGATTTCAAGGTCTTTATTGATATGATTGTAAAGACTGACAGATTGCGATGGGAATTGTCTCGTAGCAAATGCTGAACTCGTTTTCGGACAAGGAATGACATTGATTTTTCTCCTTCGTCTGGTAGTTGTAGTTGGTTTATAGGTTGAGGTATGATAGGTTTGAAGTACATCACTTTGATTAGTGCCCTTTGGGCTCGCTCTAATTTTGTCTTGGTGGCTCCACCCCAAATAGGTATACAGTATACTAGAATCGATTGAGCCAAGGAAATATAGATTTTATTTAACAGGGTCTTTGTTGTGACATACTTACCTCAGGTTTTTAAACATCCAAATTAATTTTCTAATCCTGTTCATGATTAGCTCAGTGTGTACATGCCATGTCAGTCGTTGGTCGACCGCTACTCCCAGATATTTTGTGCTCTCCACTCTGGTTATATTGGGCAGCGACAGTTTTGGGTGGAGCAGTCGCCGCTTGCATGGATCCTAATGTTGAAGTTCTGATCAGGTTGAGTTCGATTTGTTATTGTGAAGCAGATGTTTTAGCAGATTATTCTTAGTAATACCCAGCAGTATTAGCAATTCCCGGGATCCTATTTTGCGATATCTCGCTACGAACATTGTCTTTTCATGGGTTTTTAGGAATCCGATTTAAACCTGTAAACGTAATTTTTTTTAACTGATATTTTTGCAGGTTAGTTGCAAAATTAAATAAAGATCATGACAGGATTAAAAAACTGTACAAGTTTGCACTATTTTAGGAAATATGACGGTATTTTACCGACTCATATTCTTGGTCCGCAAGTGTTTTACAAAAAGAAGTACGGTGAATCGTAATTGGGCAAAAACAGTAACCTATTCAAAGATAAGTATGATTAATTCTGAATATTAATAGATAAAATAAAATGGTCTCTACACAAACACTGTTAACGTCAGTCAACAGTTCCCGCCACAATGGTTCTTTCGCTGATTCATAAAATGTTTGTGCATCATTTGGAATTTTTAGTTTCCTCGTATTCGAAATGAAAAGCAGTGTTTAAAACTCAGATAAAACTGTTGCTGTCTCTATGCAGGGCTGATTGCAATTTATACACGTAGACAGAGTAGCACTGAATTTATTGCCACTTTCTATGAAACTGGGCACCGTTAACCAAATAGTTAACTTCGTCAATCGCTAAACCATTAGAAAAAAGTTAACTTCGTTAAACGTTAAAGCTTTACATTTCGGGCCATTAAACGGAAGTTAACGTTAATCTTTAACTCCTGGTAAAAATAGCACCTGCGTATGCGCTATGGAAAGTAACATTCTGGGTCACTTCGTGCGTTTAAAATCTATATAAAACGATTAATGTAATTATCAAAATAAACAGCACTTTAGCGTCCATAACGCCTTGTATTCTCATTCACTGACGCACGGAAGCTAATGAGTACGTTGTGGCGTCACTACTGTCAACTGTCAAATCTGACATGTCCTGCAACGCGCTATCGAAGTTTCTAAAATCAGTTGCATAAATATAACTTCCAACCAACTCTCATTGGACTTCGGTCCCTGAGAGATCTCTCTATTGTCGTTTCTTCCTGTGTTTCCTATCTATTGTATATATGTATATAATATGTAGATACCCTTTCCTGTACATATCCAACCCTGTACATTACATTACCCTTTATAGGAGCACAACATTACTTATCCACAACGTTAACAATTTTGCAACTTAACTTAAAAGTTAACCCGATACACGGAGTATTATATCATGGTTATTTTCGTTAATTAACGATTAACGGATTAACGAGTAATGCCCAGCTCTGGCCACTTTATATTTTAAATACAATTTTACAAGCAGGAGCGACGTGCATGGCTCGACGCCATGGGAGAGAGAGAGAGAGAGAGGGCAATAGTTTCCGTCTTATTCAGAACAAAAACCACCCATTTCAGCCTCAAACTATTCTCATCTGAGATGTGTGGCTTTAACCCTTAAAGAGATAACTTTATGTAGGACCTCGTCTCTACTAGCTGTAAGCACAACCATCCACAAGTCAATAAGGGTAGGCAGCAAATGGCTTGGGAATCTTCTGGAGTAGTGGTGTAGCAAGCGTCCATAGGCTAGTTTTTAATAATAAGTCCTGGCTACCCTAGAGCTCTAATACCTGTCTGTTAGCAACACTATTAGAGAATATTTAGCAATAAAATGAACGAGAATATCTCTTCATTTATGGCCTCGACGGTCATTGAAGTCAAAGAAGGTACCAATTATTAAGAAAATGGAAAGTTAGATTATCTCGAAAACCAAGGGACTTTTACTGAACCTGAAAGTCCATTTTCTGGACCAGCCTCAGGTGCTCTATCGGTGGTTAGAAGCTTGTCCATTATTTACTGGACACCCCGTATAACGAAAGAAAAATGTGTTTGGTAGAAATGAGTAACATACATGGAATATTTGATAACACATTTAATTTAATACTATTATATTATTATTATTTATAGGTCAGCTTAGCGTAGTGTGATGAAAATCATGGCGCTGGTTTTCAGGGCGACCTAGGATATAATATGAATGTATACAAAATTTCTAACGTTATGCATTTTTACGGTCAATGGGTAATCGAGCGGGCTTATCTACTTATTGTTAATTTAACAAAACTAACGCGTTTACTACCTGAGAGCTGTTAAAATACATTTATATATGCTTAAAAACTAAAACATTATTTAGGAGAAGAGAAAATTAAGGTCCGAAAGAACTCGCTAGGGAGCCGGTTGGCACGCCCTCTAGTCATCTAAAACTAGTATAGAAAGAACTCCTCTCGGGAGTCGTGTGGCATGTGAACTAAGTTATTGAGAACTAGGAGAGTTCTTGGCACTGACAGTGTTAAGTGTAGTATATAAGCTATGTGTAGCGTTTTAATAAATGCGCTAGGTGATGCTGGCAACACTGGGTTCGATCTGGTTAACATATCTCGAGCTGGCTGTATTAAAATGTGGATGATAATAAGAGTTGAAATAAAACGTGAGCGTATAGCACAAACGTATTTCTATATTGAAGTCAACAACGAATGACACATATGGTTGCTAAGATAATAGTATTCAAGGAGGTTGCGTTCTTAATGTCCAACACTCCCTACAGAACGCAGACCCATTTTACCAACACAGTACAAGTGCTTCACAAGAGAAGTTCCCTTTGTTAAATTATCGGCCACCATATTGCAACTGTTCACAAATAAAAACTTAACATTCGATTTAATAACACACTCTCTGAGAAAATGCAAACGAATGTCTAAATGCTTAGTCTTCGACTTATAACAATCGGTAGTTGCCAATCGAATTGCACTTTGGTTGTCGCAATGAATGGGAACTGCACCATCTTTGGCTTGACCTAGTTCGGCCTGCAGTTGCTGCAGCCACAGAGCTTCCTGGGTGGCTGAAGCCATAGCCATGTATTCTGATTCCGCCGTTGAAAGGGCTACGGTCTGTTGCTTACAAGAGTTCCACGATATGCAACCGTTTTGAAACAGAAAAACATAGCCTGTGCATGACCTTCTATCCAACGGATCACTGGCCCAGTCCGCGTCGCAATAACCAGTTATGCCTTTCGAGTCCTCTTTGACATAACATAACTTCAGGTTCTTTGTTCCTTGAAGGTACCTCATGACCCTTTCCACTCCAAGCCAATGTTGATTTCCTGGATTATTGCAGAACTGGCTCAATTTGTTCACTGCAAAGCAAGCTGCAAAGCTTATATCAGGTCGAGTGATATGTGCCAAGTAAATTAGACATCCAACCGCCTCTCTGTATGGAAAGGTAATTTCAGTGTCTTCAGGATCCTTTTCAAATTTAGCATTCATTTCTATTGGAGCACGCACTGGTCTGCAATCAGACATACCAAATCGTTCCAACAACAGGTTGATGTATTTCTCCTGGTCCATCATGATCACACCTGCGTCACGATTCCTATTAATATTTATGCCAATGCACTGCTTCACTTCACCAAGGTCTTTCATGCTGAGTTCCTTCATCAATTTTTATTTTATTTCCGCAGTATTTTTCTTATCATTTGTGAATATTAAGAAATCGTCCACCCACACTGCAATGAATATCATTACCGAGTCATTTACTAAATAATAAACGCACGGATCAATCTTTGATCTTGCCAGTCCAATTTTAAGTAGGGTATCATTTAATTTCAGGTTCCATTGCCGGCTAGCCTGCTTAAGCCCATATATTGATTTATGCAAGCGACACACTTGAGCATTTTCTTTGTAGTGATCGGGTTGTGACATATAAATCTCAGTGTCAATATCACCCTGAAGAAATGCACTTATCGCATCCATTTGCGAAATTTCTAAATCATATTTGGCAGCTAGTGCAATCAGGTAACGAACTGACGTATATCGTACCACTGGAGCGTATACCTCGTCATAATCTGTACCCTTTTTCTGAGCATATCCTTTAATTACCAATCTTGCCTTAAAACGAACGACCTCTCCCTTCTCATCTGTTTTGGTTTTAAACACCCACTTGCAGGGCAAAACCTTCTTACCCGGAGGCAAATCTACCAGTGACCATGTTTTATGTTTAATCAAAGACTCGTATTCTTCCGGCATGGCTTTCTTCCACTGGACTCCCTGAGTAGATGCGAGGGCTTCGTCCACGGTCTAAGGATCATTCAAATCAAGAACTGGACAAAAATAACTCACATCATCTTCATCCTCCTCTGCATACTGGACAGCTTTACGTGGACGTAAGTTTATTTTACATGCCGGTACATCTTGCTCGATCGTTTCCTCGGGCGTGTAAGAAGGGTCATCATTGTCGCCAGAAAAATAGTCGTCACCTGAGGATTGTTCTACGTTGTTCTCGATCTCTATTTGTTCCTCGCAGGATTTTTCCGCTGGCTGTACTGTTGTCAGAGTGCTGTCAGATGCGCACGGTATATAAATGTTATTATCACATTTCTGAACATTTTCTAAAAATACCACATCTCTACTCTTAATAATCTTATTAGTTTTACGATCAAGTAATCTATATCCTTTAGTAGAGTCACAGTATCTGACAAATATCAGCCTTTTGGACTTTGAATCCCATTTCTGGCGTTTTTCTTTTGGTACCTGTACCATCACCTCGGAGCCAAAAATTCTTAAATTTGACAGATTGGGCTTTTTACCGAACCACATTTCCATGGGAGTTTTACCGTCAATAGATTTCGTGGGGGACCTGTTAACAACATAAGCAGCTGTTGCGAGCGCTTCGGCCCAGAACTGTTTTGACAAATCAGCATCAAACAACATACATTTAGCTCGTTCCACCAGGGTCCTGTTCATCCGCTCTGCCAGGCCATTCTGCTGTAGTGAGTACGGAGTACTGGTTTGATGTTCAATCCCATGTTTACGCAAGAAATTTTCAGTCTCGGTTACAATATTCAGTTCCGTTGTCTGAACGAATCGCTTTTATTTTTCTTTCGAGTTCATTCTCAACTCTACTCTTGTAATCTTTGAAAACTTCCAGCACAGTCAATTTATTTTTCAAAAAATAAACATGTACTTTTCTCGTGTAGTCATCTACAAAGGTAATAAAATATTTCATACCTCCCAGAGATTCTTGTTCCATCGGTCCACACATATCGCTGTGGATTAGCTGCAAGGCTTGTGTTGCTCTCGTGCCTGTATTATTGAAAGGTAGCCTGGCCTGTTTTCCCGTGAGACAGGTAGTACATGTAATAGGCCTCTTACTTTTCTCAGGAAACGGATCTACTCCCTCAGCACACTCCGGCAGCTTGCTAACATCTCTAAAATTCAGGTGTCCCATGCGTCTGTGCCATAGGACATCATCATTTAAGTTAGTCGAACAAGTCAGATTTGAATAAACTTCTCTGTGAGTGTTCAACAGATACAGAGTGTTTACTAATGTGGCTGAACACAACAATTTGCCATCTCTGTTGTAGATATCGCAGCCTTTGTCTCTGAAATTTACTTTGCAGCCATTTTTCACCATAGCACTGACAGATAAGAGATTGGCGGCAAGTTTAGGTACATACAGAACTTGTCTTACCTGTATTTTGCTGTCTTCATTACCATTCAACACTAAATTTACCTTTCCCATACATTCAACTGGTAGCGATGTTTTATTGGCAACAGTTATGGTCGGTATCGGTGGACATGTGACGTCATACATCCAATCACGACGGTTGGTCATGCTCATCGACGCACCTGAGTCGATATGCCAAAGGTCGGGTTGCATGGTCTGTGAAGAAGCTGAAAATGCTGCAACAAAACCTTTACTTTCTTCCTTTTCAGAGTTCTTCTTCGGAGCACGACAATTCTTCGCAAAATGTCCGTACTTGTTGCATTTAAAACATCGGGGTCCTTTGCTGACCTTTGTGTTATGACCTCCTTGAACGGCCTTATTCCTCGTGAAGAACGCAGTGCTTTCTGAGCATTGAACTTCCTGCAGGAGTTTAGTTTTTATGGAATCTGCGCTGATTTTGATGCCTGAACTCTCCAATCCCATAATCATTGGCTTATAAGTTTCAGGTAAGCCGGCCAACATCAGCGATCCAAGCCATTCATCGTCGATATTGAACTTAATATTCCGGAGTTTGTGAGCAGTAGACATAATTTTATTTATATAGTCATCAACACTTCTAGAAGAATCCAAAGTCGTTGTTATGAGGTCTCTCAATAAAGCAACTCTTCTGTATAATCCGCTATCATCAAATGCTTGCTCCAAATTATCCCAGACTTCCTTGCATTTTTTTGCGCTCTGGACATGTACATAGTTGATAGGATCCAACAATAATATGAGCTTTGACTTAGCTTTAGTCTCCTTCTTCTCGTCTGTATTTTTACCCGTGACGCAATCCCACAATTCTTCAAGCTCAAAATATGCCTGCACGGCAAATTTACAACTCGCATAGTTTTCTCGTCCGACAAGTCTATCGATATGGAAACTATTGTGGCTTGAATTAGACATTTTCGCGTCGTAAAAATATTTCGATTAACATATGTCAGAATACACAATCGCCGTTTCGGAAAATTTATACGTCAAGTTCAAATCGTATAACTGAATACAAAATTACGTCGACCGATTTTCAAATTCTCACAGCGTTTTTATTTCCGGACTCTATCGGTTATCAACCACGCTCTGCTACCATATTAAAATATGGATGATAATAAGAGTTGAAATAAAACGTGAGCGTATAGCACAAACGTATTTCTATATTGAAGTCAACAACGAATGACACATATGGTTGCTAAGATAATAGTATTCAAGGAGGTTGCGTTCTTAATGTCCAACAGGCTGCAAGCGAGACCAATGCGGAGACAAGAATAATGTATTTTCTATTAATACTGAGCATAGAAACCTATTGTTATATTACAAAGCAGTTTACAGTACACTATGATACACTTTATAAAGAAATTCCAGATACACTCTCGTTTAATCAATTACTTAATGGTTAACGATAAAACGCGAATAAGATTTATCTTTCTATACCTACATATTAAACTAGGTCTAGGTAGTAAAAGGCATTCGTCCCATTCAAATAATTTAATATCAGATTTAAGTTCATTTAAAATTCATGGAACGTATCAAGCAAAAACGCTTTCATGTTTCGAGAAACGCTTTCAAATAAAATGGTAAGTGAATCTGAAACGTGAATTCAGTAGTTTTTTTTTAGAAGTCTATCGACCAGTTTTACTTATGATCCTAGAAAGGACCTTACTTTATATTCTGAGTTCTACATAAATACCTATTCACCGTTGAGACAAATTATGATTCATACTTTTATTTATATACTATAGGGGCATAAAGTTTACGTCATATCTATTATTCAAATAAGGATCTGATAAGGGTGTGAGTGAAATGAAATACTAGGTTTGTCACGGCTTTTCCAAATATATGACATATTATGTATGTTGATTCGCGTCAAGATTCGCATGTAAAATTTGTTAAGGAAACGAATGTTTCGTCCGTGTAACGGAAGACACCAGACGTCTATGGCTTGCGTTACTCGTCAAACATCTTATATCCTTTATTCTACATCTTATACTGTATATTTACAATCTATCGTATGCATAGAATTAATTGTTGCGAGTTGCTTGCGGGAGAAGAAAGACATTTCAGTGACCTCAACCTGTTCTCAGTTCCTGTTTTGATTCGTTTTTGAGGGGAATCCATCATTTTACCGAAAATCAAAGAATTTTAGTATCACTTAAGAATCATTCATCGAACTTCGTTAGCTCGCTCAAAAATTTGCTCGAATTACCTTTTACACAAGGATCAACTGATCGAATTTTAATTCAGTTTTTTATTTGGTCATCGACGTAGTCGTTCATCGAATGGCCTTTAGTATAATTTTGGTTTAACGAAGGTTTCAGTTCCCAAAATTCTTATTACCTAGAACATCATTTCACCACTGTTTACTATTCTTGACAATACGTATAAAATTAAAAATTTCCCAGATTCTTGATGTACTGTGTAAAAGTACTCAAAAACAAAAATACCCAAAACCTAAAATGTACAAAAGACCTGTTAGGGCAAAACCGACTGTAATGCGGATAGGTTAGAAGATTAATACGGGAGTTTTGCTCCCGTCTTAATCTTCGAGGTTATTTTTTTATATAAGCCCAGAAATATCTGTTAGGGCAAAACCGACTAAAATGCGGATAGGTTAGAAGATTAAGACGGGAGCTTTGATTCCGTCTGAATCTTCGAGGTTATTTTTTTTATATAAGCCCAGAAAGACCTGTTAGAGCAAAACCGACTGTAATGCGGATAGGTTAGAAGACCAGAAAGACCTGTTAGGATAAAACCGACTGTAATGCGGATAGGTTAGAAGATTAGGACGGAAGCTTTGAGGTTATTTTTTTATATAAGCCCCGAAAAATTATGCACCATGAAAAATCATGTTTACTTGGTTCTTCGATGAAATGTTACTGCGATGAAACATTGTTCGTGAAAAGAATACTATATGGAACGTACTATCTGTGAATGATGTTTCGTTAAATTAATACTATGAATAACGAATATTTCTATGAAAGGTAAATTCGATGTAACGTTACGCTACGACTAGAGACGGATTCGAAACGATCAACTATGAAAAGTGGTTCGATTATATAAAATGCAATGAATTGATCATTACGTGATTAGAAAAAAAACCTAATGAAATTCGTCGAACAGTTTTCGGTGAAATGAAAATCGATGTAAGATATTTCGATAAAATAATAGACACCTCTGGAGGATGCTTTCAAATTTCTGGACTGGGAAGGACGAGGCATCAACGTAAATGGCGAGTACATCACTCACCTTCGATTTGCTGACGACATTGTAGTCATGGCTGAGACCATGGAGGACCTCAGTACAATGCTCGTTGATCTCAGCAGAGTTTCCGATCGAGTTGGTCTGAAAATGAACATGGACAAGACGAAGGTCATGTCTAATGCCCATGTCGTACCAACTCCCGTAATAATCGGCGGCTCGGCGCTCGAAGTTGTTGACGAGTACGTATACCTGGGACAAACAGTCCAGTTAGGTAGGTCCAACTTCGAGAAAGAGATCACTCGTCGAATCCGACTCGGCTGGGCAGCGTTCGGGAAGCTTCGCAGTGTATTCTCGTCCAGTTTACCGCAGTGCCTCAAGTCAAAAGTCTTTGACCAGTGTGTGTTGCCAGTGATGACATATGGATCCGAGACATGGGCGCTAACGATGGGCCTCATAAGAAAGCTCAAGGTCACCCAAAGAGCAATGGAAAGAGCTATGCTCGGGGTTTCTCTGCGTGATAGAATTAGGAATGAAGCTATCCGTAGCAGAACTGGGGTCACCGACATAGCCTTCAAAATTGCGAGACTTAAGTGGCAGTGGGCAGGGCACATTGCTCGCAGGACTGACGGTCGATGGGGCCAGAAACTGCTTGAGTGGCGTCCACGCACCGGAAGACGAGCTGTCGGTAGGCCTCCGACAAGGTGGAGTGATGACCTGGTGAAGGTCGCGGGAATCCGGTGGAAACGAACGGCACAGGACCGGTCTAAATGGCGAGCCTTGGGGGAGGCCTATGTTCAGCAGTGGACGTCTTTCGGCTGAAATGATGATGATGAATAGACACCAGTTTTTGAGAAATGAAATTACACATTATGTGTAACCTGTCATGTAAGTATGTGTAACATACATACCTATTAAATACAAGAGGTGATGACCCCAAGATCCACGTCGCTTACTAAAAAACCGTAAACTTTAGAGTGGCCGCATTGTTTTTCACACGAGCAGTAATCACAAGTTTAAGTACATTGTAGGATTTGATATCTCGGTTGAATATATGTCGAGAACCTGCAATGTAGTTAGTCGGTAAACTTGCATGTATGTAAAAACGGCTTAACGCATCAAAGCGGTTTTGAGAAACACATCACTTACCAATATGATACCATTAGGTATGTACCTATGGTAAGATTAATTAGTCACCGTCACTTCCACAAGCACATGCTTCAGCAAGTACACGACACGACAATGTGATCATACCATCGCTAAAAATAACGAGCATAAAAATGTCGAGTCTAATTGACCTCAGAATGAGTAAGTTCATCGTGTGACGGCCTACGCTTTGACCTTGGCTGTTACCAAATCCAAAAAATATTATGTCAAAAAAGCAGAACAGCGATTATATTTTTAATGTTTTTCTAGAGCATTTACAACAGAAAACAATAATTTCGGCATTCGAACAAAGATTTTTCCGAGGGTGTATACTCGTAATTTAAAATAACCATAAAGAGAATGGGGCTCTAAGGCATGATCAAAATACAAATAGAAACATCCGAATTTTCGTACCCTACTTTCGTTTTCATTTCCTTTCCTCAAAGCCCCTTTCAAATTTCTTGTTCCATATACCACTTATATTCAGACTAAAAGCCAATTACATTAAAGGGTGTTAGTAATTATTCGTAATGTATATACCTCCAAATAATAGGTTAATATCTAGGAACATTAGTGGCATTATTACGCATTCATTGAAAAGCTTTACTGTTTTTAAAACGCCGTGTTTATAAAAAAAAAAATGTGTTTAATACGTATGTAGATGGGATCTAAATTGGTAAAGCTAAATTCACGCGAAGTTACTATTTCATAATTTATTTATTCATTTTTTTAAACTTTTTTGGACAGAAACAAAAAAATATAACTGGCGGACTCAATGGTTTAAGGCATTCCCTATTAGTCAACCATTGGGTCTAACAGAAACCAGAGACTGAGATAATTCGAAATTAAACGAACTTACCTGTAAGTGAAGTTCTATTATATGAGCTACTTGTTTGTTGTTGAGCTACTAGCTAGTTGTTTCATGCTACCGTTCATTTTGGTACCCACATTGCGTTTTCGTTTACGGTCGCCTTTCGAGAACCTTTCCGCCCGAACGGCCATCAGTTCTATGTGCAATGCCACTATAGATACTCGTATGTGTTATTTTGTGTGTTCAATAATTTGCACACAAAATGTTAAATCACATAAAAGATCTATACAATGTAGGCAATAACAAATCACCACACGTGTATGCACCAATAGACATGCCCTAGGCCTGTGACAAACAGATACGGGGATGATGCAACATGTTGAATAAATGTTCCATTATTCCCATTTTGATGCGAAACAGTTGACCACAAAATGCTAACGCAAAGAACGAACACAATTATGTATTTTTAAAGGTTAACAGCCTCTTTGCCTCGCAGCTTGTATTTAGTTTTCCCGGAGGAAACCATTATGTTGATGACCTACATAAACATACATTCATAACAGACCAGTAGACATTGGATGAAGGCCATTATGCCACCTGGGACCCAATTACGGAACACGATCTTGACAGATTGAAATCATATTTGAAATGTCATAGTTTAAATCACCGTAGTGCATGATATAACCTTCCATAGGAAGGCTTTCCTATGGAGTAGAAGTCTTTAGAGGAGGCCTATGCCAGAAGGCAAGACGACAGTGTTGATGTCTTATATAAGAAATAAAATAAAAGGCCTAACCTCATATAGAAAATGTAAAATGTATTTTTAGTCCTTAAATAAAGGCTTATATTATACTTCTCTTTATTTATTTTTCGTCTTAGGCTAGGTTTTTACAATATCTTTATAAAAAGTAAAATATATAAATATACTTACAAAACATAAAATCATTATAAAAATCTAACCTAGTGTGCCGCCGGCAGCGAGGCGGGGCCTAAGCTACCGGTGGTTAGGGCGACAGAGAGAGGAACCTCCTGACTATCCGCGCCGTGTCCAGGAGTACCACCTTCTGTATCTGACCCTTGACCCAGTCATCTAGCGATAGTCTCTTGAGGTGGTGGTCGAGACTCTTCGCTATTAGACCGTTCGCAGAGACGACTATCGGGACAATGATCGTTGAATCAACATCCCACATGGCGGTCACCTCGTGTGCCAAGTCTAGGTACTTGCTGACTTTGTCCTTCTCGGCCTTCACGAGGTTCTCGTCATGGGGGATGGTGATATATATTATACTTATTATTAGTGCATGCCATGCTCTGAAGATAATGTGGTGCAATTCCCAAGGATTCGCTGTGTTGAAAGTGGGGGACCTACATTTGTCTCTAGCTGTCAATAACAACGAATCCTCAGATCGAGAAAGGGACGGCAGTGCACTTGTGTTTGTTTTGATAGTTGCCAGTGACCATCAGGCATTGTGCCACCAACGTTCGTCGTAGTATAAAAAAGGCTCTACATATATTTTACGTCAGCGCTTAGCCAAGTGTAAGTATTTGAGCGTGATGCACTGATATTGAGGTGGGACTGGTAATAACGAAATGATATTTAAATTTTTTGTATCTAGGTAGGATCGCTAGGCCAGTTACGGGTTAATATGTATAGTGGTTTTTCAAGGATAATTCGTTATCACGTGAACTGATTGAATCTTTTTTTCATTACTTGAATGAGAGCATAATGAAGTACGAATTTGTGAAACAAAATTATATGCAAAGGTGATTAAATTACAAACTTAGTACAGAAATGTTTTTTCATGATAAAAAAGAAAACGTAGAGAGAGCTATTGTTATATTTTTCCTGTTAAAATATACATTGACATCAATGTTATGTAATAATTTCATATCTTTCCTTGCTGAACTTCAGAGATAAGGGGAGGAACGGTATTTTTTTTACATAAATCGAAAATGACACAACTTAAAAAAAGATGTTTCATTGTGATGATGATGATGGGACATTTGACATATTCACTAGACTTTCAAATTTTGTCATTTTTCACAGAAAATAAAAAAATATTTAAAAAATACATCATAATTATCATGTATCTAGGTTACCCTTCTTTAGAACTGTTCCAAATGTCAAATCGATAGCAAAAGTCGAGGTATTTAGCGATGAGACAGACAGGCAAAGTGAAACCATAAGGGTTCCTTTTTTACCATTTTGGTACGGAACCCTAAAAAGCAAGAAAATTTCCTTTCAGTTCATCAACTCATCCAAGAGGCTGCAAACTGGCGTATCAAATTAACAGGCCGTAGACCCACCTACCACTCCTAGGTACTGGCGTTTGTTGGTAGACAGTAATTAATAAATGTAGTCAATGTTCAAAATAAACCACAGGATTGGTATTACTACAAAGGTCTATCAGATGGTTTTCATTAAATATCGGAAAAGCATTGTTGCGGGCTACGGTGTAGTACCTAATCGTAGTCTAACTGTGTAATAATATTTTAACCTTTCTGCTTCGCTATTTAAATGCAGACAGGTTTATCCGAAGGGACCAACAAAAACATACTTCTTAAATGTGCATTAAATAACTAAATCCTTGCACTTGAATTAGCAACTTCAACAATAAACCCTTATTTGCGTTGAAATGGTGATGGCGACTATTCCAATTCACAATATTTCCTAGAGCATTATGTTTCAATAGGTATTAAGCTTTTTATTGACCGAGTGAAACGAAGGTCTCTGCTTCAGCTTCGACAAAAATGCTTTCGTATGTCCGGATTTCCGCTTGTTCTCGTCTACAGGTCGCAATTCTCAACAGATTCTCGTGAAATTTCGTGAGCAGGTTCGATAGTTATATAGAATTTTTTTGTCGAGACGGTATTTGGAAATTTCCGAAAACAATTTTTTTATCAATGATTTTGTAACTTTCTGCGGGCGAATTTCGGTTTGTTCTCCTCTACAGGTCGCATATCTCAACCGATTCTCGTGAAATTTTGTGAGCAGGTTGGATAAATATAATTTTTTTTGTCGAATAAGTTTTTGGAAATTAAAAAAAATTGTTAAACGGTTTGTTTTCCTCTACAGGTCGCATTTCGCAAACGATTCTCGTGAATTTTGTGAGCAGGTCCGATAATTTTTATATAGATATTTTTGTCGAGTCAGTTTTTGGAAATTTTCACAAACAATTTTTATTTCTAAGATTTTGTAAGTTTCTGCGTCCGAATTTCGGTTTGTTCTTCTCTACAGATCGCATTTTTCAACCGCTTCTCGTGAAATTTTGTTAGCAGGTTCGATATTCGTAATTGATCTTTTTTATAATGTCAGATTATGGAAATGATAAAAAAACTCACTCACGAGGTCTACAGCCCACAGAGCCACTAGTTTTACTTTTATGTACTATTTGGATTTTATTTACTATTTTCAATTATAAAACTGAAATAGAATATAGAATAGAATATAAAAGGCATTGCTTTATTACGGACCTAATTATTTAGACAAATAATCTATTCAAGAGCCAACTGCTTTCGTTGTGTAAGTACGTAACACAAATAGTAAATACAAATACTGTAGAACGGTAGACCACGATGATGCTATAGATTCACAACTTGTTTTGATTCTCTCCACCGCTCTCGGTATATCTTGCCTCCAATATACGTAACAAATATGCGAGATCGGAGCTCATCTACACTGGTTCATCCGAAGTGAGTTGTCGGTGCGGTACGAACGCAAGTACTGGAGCGCGCTTCGGCGAGATATTGAAATCGCCTAGTGCGGTCTAAACAACGCAATATCCGCGTCTATTGCTCGGTTAAATGAATTTCCCGACCGAAATATCCTACTTCTGAGTACATATTTGGCCTAAGCTGAACTGAATATACTTTTTCGAATGTGAGATAAAACCGGCTTTATTGGATTTTAAACACTCAAGGAAATGCAAAGAACCTTATGGTAAAAGCTTAGAACGAAGACTTTAATTAAATTCGTCGTAAACATTGTCAAAGAATAACCATCCTAAATATGCATACTGAGAATTCTGTTCTCGTCATTTCGAAGCTTCTAGCGAGTTTATGGCGATATGGGAAGGTTTTTAAATTTTCCTAGTCGTACATAATATGTAACCATAATATTGACATTGGTAATACAATGAAAATTTACTGTGCCTTTTGCCTGAGAATGTTACACACACTACATCGTTTATTAATTTTCTTTTTAAAATTTTTTGGACAATCTTACACAAATCAACCTAGTCCCAAACTAAGCAAAGCTTGTACCCTACCTAACCTTGTTGTCTATGGGTACCAAGTGACGATATACATACTTAAAATAATGATTGATTTACCAACGTAGGTGTTATATTTATTTAACAGAGATAAACTAGTTTATCTCGTACTAGGGACGTCTACGCTGGTATGGCCGGATATACCGCATTCTGAAAGATCTCAAAGCGATCGGAGTAAGTTACTGGAAAGAAACGGCCAAGAACCGACCAGCCGTGAGGAAGATTTACACCAGGCCAACTGAAATAGGATTAGGCCCCGTGGTGCCGGGTTAGAATAGCACTTCCCCCTTTCTTTGCGTGGGTATCGTAAGAGTCGACTATGGGAACTGGGTTGTAGTGTGTTGTGGGAGATGCGCTAGCAACCTACCACCGCAATATCACATTTTCTCCATCTCTAAACCTACAATTGCTAAACGTGGCACTGGATGTAAATTTCATATTTGGTATTCCTACCCCTTTTGGGAATATTCCTACCCCTTTTGGAAATAGGATTATCTTTGGAGTCTCTTCTCGAGGCACGTTTGTAATAGTGCGGGCCGCTGTCAATACACGTGTCACGTGATATCTATGAATACTCAGTAGTAAGGTTGCCTAGCCTAAAACGTTAATTAAGATTATATGTTTGATATTATTTATGACAAAAAGTGCTGACTGGTTCGTGCTTTAAGCACAATCGTCTTCTATAGTTCTAACTTAATATCACCCCTGCAAATACTCAGGCTTATATCATTTATTATTCAAAAGAAAATAAGTTAATATGACGAGAATCAGCTCTATATGACGAGAATTGTTTGAAGTACCTAATGTCTATATTCCTTGTTTGTTTTATGATGATAAATTACGTGTTATTCTCATATAAACCATTTTATGTGAGGTAAATAATAATTTTGTATAAAGTAACGAATAATATTGCATAAATATGTCGCAAAGACAATGTTTTACACTATAAAAATAGGACGACGAGAATAGCATAGACTCACTACAATAACTTCTTGTAGGTACTTCTGTTGAACCTTAATATAAATAGCTAGTAATAAAATATAGGAATACTTAAATTGTCTGTTTAAATCTATAGACATAATGAAAACAACACACTAGGTATGATCTTTGATTCTAAATTTATGAACTATTTTACTTACTTAATAAAGTAAGTTTAGAATAAGATAAACCTAGTGCCGATTAAAGGTGTAGGTAACTACTTTAGCTAGGAAAGATTAACAGGTCAGAATAACAAATTATGTGTGGGTATCTAGGAATAATTAAATAGGTATGCAGTAATAATTTTAGGGACTTTGGTTTGCTAAGCAGTCCTCATCCACCACAAATGAGTCGGGTAGATTTAATTCGCCCTTTCTGCAATTTATTGGTTCAGTTCGGAATGGAACTCTATAAATATGGAAATAGTGGGCCGATGCGGGGTTACGCATAACGTAACTCTTAAAGTACCTAAATAGAATCAAGCCCTGCTTCGACGACTCCCGGGAAGTTTTAGTATGCTACAGAGTTCCAAAATATACGTTAACGAAGATTATGTGTGCCGTGTGCCTAAGGAAAAATGCAATATATCATGATTTAGCGTGTCAATGTCCAATTAGCGGTAACGCACGGGCACTGCGTGGCAATATAATATCGAATATTTCATGTCCCATTACTGTCACTTGTAATTTATTAACCACAAAAATATTGGGTCCCGATACCTACAATCTACTTGACAGCCACAGGCATTGTACTTATTGACTGATTGAAACGAAGGTCTCCACTTTAGCCTCGACACAATGCTTTTTTATACCACGTCGGTGGCAAACAAGCTGACAGCCACCTGATGGTAAGTGGTTACCGTCGCCTATAGACGCTTGCAACACCAGAGTAAGCTTTAGTAAGTCCGGCGTATTTCTGGTTGTTCTTCTCTACAGGTCGCATTTGCCATTGATTCCCGTGAAATTTTGTGAGCAGGTTCGATAATTATATATATATTTTATTGTCGAATCAGTTTTTGGAAATTTAATAAAAAACTCGATAGGTCTACAGCTCACAGAGCCACTAGTTAATACGTTAGGTACTTCACTAGTAAAGCAGCGATTATCGCCTGCTATTACGCTATTGGTAAATGTTTTTTACTGACCATGGGATGACATACAATATTGTAAACACCGGCACATGACAACAACTTCTAAGTATGTAGTATTTCTCTCAAGCGTACCTATCGATTTGGACCCATAATGCTAACACTTTGATAAGGGTACAAAAATAGCGTCCCAGATTCACACTTATTAAATCAGTCGCCTTTTGTCAATCAATATTCATATATTCAGGGGCTATCCTTTTATCTGTACAAAATCCAGTTCACGGATAGCGTGTATCTATCTAATGACGTTTGAAGAAATAGAATAATAATTTTAGACATGTACAATAACAAAGGGACAAAGTTTTTTGTAAAGTAGTAGTTAATACCAACAACGCGCCTCCAATGTCTTTCGGTACGTAGGTAATTAAAAAAAATGTATTGTAATCAGGGATGTAACAGATGTGGTTTTATCGGAATCGGAAGCGGAACAAGATGTTCTATATTCGGTATATCAGATACAGAACCGGAATCGGAGCCGGACTCAAAACAGATGCGGAACCGGATGCGGAGCCCGAGTAATAGATGGATAAGATGTTAAGGGCAGGGCAAGTCTAAGCTAAGTCTATTCTAAATAAAAAATTCAAATATTAATCAGCCTTTATTATTGCAGTACCTACTTTAAAATACTTAGACCTAGGAGTTCATAAAAAAAATGTTAACTAATTTGTAGATATTTTACAATTATTTACTAGTTATAATTAGCATCACCTTTTAGATGTTAAATTAAAAATAAAACAATTATAATGATACTCATTATTGAATTACCGAAGTACACGGTCAGAGCTCAAAATTCGTCGATGCTCAATGCTCATGAGGCGTTTTGTATTGTAAACAAGTTGTGACCTTATGACGTAAAACATGTATTATGTAAAAAAATATACTCGCTTTAAATTTAATCGTGACCTAATTCCTAGTTATATGTTTAATGAATCACAAGTACACAATTAAAGTACTCAAATCACATGGTGTGATTGTGTGACAGTGATTCCAGAAGAAGTAAATTGTATTTAATAAACAAAAGCTTAGCAGCTTTGTCTCCCTGCAGTCTGTTTCTAAGTGGGTCGTAGATAAGGCCTGCACCACTGAAAAGTTGTTCACTCGCTACGGAACCTGGTGGGCAGGACAAATATTGGCGCACAATTGAATGTAGCGATTGATATCCGATATAACATCTGTTTTAAAAATAACAGAACCGGAACCGAAGCGGATGTTTAAAACCAATCGGAAGTTCCGACTTAACGGAAACGGAACCGGAGGCCTGTTACATCCCTGATTGTAATTTATGCAAAAAAAGTAAAGAGGCATTATGTATAACATTGACATAATATTAGTAAGGCATTTAAATATAATCTTCCTCACATTGGAGGCGTGTTCAGTGTAGGATTGGTTTTACTTGATTTTTCCTTAAAGTGTTGAAAAGTACCATCTTCAGTAAATGGATACATTTATTATTTTACCTGTACTAAAATAATTTTAAAGACGTACCGTAAAGTTGGCTTGCTTTGACCCAATCGAGAGTAATTTTTGGCCATATGAAAACCACACAGAAGGATCTAATAAAAAAAAATCGTCAAATCACTAGAAGCATGATGTTATAAAAAACTATAAAAATATAATAAAAATGCGCACTCAAGAAGGGGGAACTATTGAAGCGTAGGTAATATAATTGGAACATCACCGGATATTAAGAAAATGTCTTCCTATAATCTTGCTCGTGTTCCACTTGTCTTGTAATATCGTGACGAAGAAGTGATATGACTAAATAACGATATATTATCGTCTTACATACATCCACAATATCAATATCACGGTTGCGTTCACATCTTCAGTGCCTTTACCATGAGTTTGCATGACCGTACTCGCTAGCGACTGCGTTAAAATTTGTATGGGCAAAAGTACATCGCCTCTGGCGGTTACGCAATAGAACTAAGAATCGGCATACTAAATCGTTTATGCAGTCGCTAGCGAGTACGGTCATGCAAACTCATGGTAAAGGTAATGGCTTCTATCACATGACATTTACAATTGCTTACAAATGACATGAAGAGTCGAGCCGAAAAACGTACGAGTAGTACGTACGTTCCTACTTTTACGTACGTACATACGTAAAAGTAGGAACGTATACTTTATGAATATTAGGTTTTAATCTCAAAGCGACAAAATTCTTGCTAGTTTTCCTCTGGGCTCCTCATATACAGTACAACACAAGTATGTACTCAATGGAATTTAGTATTTGATAAATTATATTTATATGTATTTCTTTTTTATATTTGATCTATAATTTTCTACAATTCTGTTGAATAATAAAAAAAATATAATAATATGTTATCTGTTCATTACTTTTAGTTTATATAAACATATTAACGAGTATCCTCGTATTTTACTTGGCTGCAGCAGAAGGATGGTTATGATTTTCGAGTGTATGCATGTCTGTTTCTTTGACACGCTCTGCAGCTTAAGGCGTATATAGGTATTTGGCTACTAAGCGATGAATAATAAGCGTAGACTTCTATATAAGTATTTTTACTGGATTTAAACTTTATAGTACAATAGAAAGCGTGTACCGAAGAACTAGGCTTTAGACGGATGACCAACAGCTATATAATGTTAAGAAAGACGAGATCGCGCGTAAGCTAATCGCGGAGCAAGGCGACGTGCGTTCGGTACGAGTCTCATAGGTGGTCTGCTGGAGCGCCGGCGTTGAAGTGGGCTCCCGGTGGCGGGCGCGCTAATGAGCGCGTGACGTCAGCCATTGTTCTCCCTATCGCAGCGCCAGGGGTGCGTACAGGCGCGGCCCGCAGAGGCAGTGGTGATCGCCGGGGTCGCTGGATATTATTTTCTGTGTCACCACACCACCCCCCTGGGAGATTTATGGCCCTGCGACATAAAAATCAGGAAATTTTACTCTTCTGCCAGAGCGCGTTGTTTTGACGACCGGAGATGGGCAGATGTTAACTTGGTGTTGGTGGTCATCATTCAATATATATGCAGGTTTGACTCTGTCAATAGAAACTGTTACTGGTCCTCGTTGCAAGTCAAGAGTAACAGTTTTATCGGTTCGCTTTAGAACTTTAATTGGCCCTGTGTAAGGAGCTTCTAAAGCCCCGCGGAGATGATCCTTCCTTAAAAATACATGGCTGGAGGTACTTAGGTCCTTATGGACAAATACTGATTTTGAACCGTGCCTCGAAGCAGGAACAGGCTTTATGTTTGCGATATGTTTCCTCAGCTGTGAAACAAAATCCTCTGGTTGGGTCTTGTCCAAAGAAATTGGTTGAAAGAACTCACCAGGAATCCTCAGAGGCTCACCATAGACCATTTCGGCTGCTGAGGAGCGCAAGTCTGCCTTCCACGCTGTCCGAAGGCCCAGAAGTACGATGGGTAAAACGTCCGTCCATCGAATCTCGTTGTGAGCCATGATAGCCGCCTTCAATGTCCGATGAGATCGCTCGACCATGCCGTTCGCAGCCGGGTGGTAAGCCGTGGTGCGTCGCAGTTGGGTTCCGCACAGCTTGGCAAGCTCTTTGAACAGACGTGACTCAAATTGCCGGCCTTGGTCAGTGGTCAGGACCTGTGGACAACAAAACCTTGAAATCCATACATCACAAAATGCCTTGGATACCGTCTCAGCGCTGATGTTTTGCAGCGGTACGACTTCTGGCCAGCGTGTAAATCTGTCTATGGCAGTTAAACAGTATTTCTTGTCGCATGATGATGGGAGAGGCCCGATGAGGTCTATGTGAACATGAGAAAACCTGGTTCCTGTTAGCTTGAAGTCTCCCAATGGTGCAGAAGTGTGTCTCTGGACTTTGGCGCGTTGGCACGACTCGCAGGTCTGGACCCAGGTGCGGCAATCCTTGCGCACAGAAGGCCAAACAAATCTGTCTGTTACCAGTTTGATTGTGGTCTTTGCTCCTGGATGACTCAATCCATGTACGGACTGGAACACCTGCTGACGCAGTTCCTTCGTGATGAACGGCCGTGGCTTTGACTGAGAGACGTCGCAAATTAAATGAAAATTCATACCTGGTATGGGTATACTTTCCAGCTGCAGTGACGAACTGCTGGACATCAGGTTTTTCAACTCATCATCGACCCGTTGCAGATGAGCTAGTTTCTCAAAGTCCACAGGAGTCGAAATGGCTTCGATTCTGGAAAGGGCATCGGCAGTCAAGTTATCTTTACCCGAAATATGCCGTATGTCCGTTGTAAACTGTGAAATTAGGTCTAGGTAGTTGAATTGACGTGGGGAACAGCTTCGGTCCTTCTGCTGGAATGCATATGTGATAGGTTTGTGGTCCGTATACACGACAAAATGACGTCCTTCGATCATGTGACGGAAGTGTTTCACGCTTTCATAAATGGCCAGCAGCTCACGGTCGTAGGCGCTGTACCGCTTCTGTGCGGTGCTTAGCTTCTTTGAAAAGAATGCCAGAGGTTGTGCCTGACCATCTACCTGTTGCTCTAAAACCGCACCCATGGCTGTATTGGAAGCATCTGTCACGAGGGCTAGCGGAGCGTCTTGGACAGGATGAGAGAGTAATGCTGCTTGAGATAGACTGGACTTACATCTTTCAAAGGCGTCCCGCAGCTGGGGGGTCCAGGTCAAGATCTTGGAATCTTTGACGTGTGAACCGGCCAACATATCGTGCAGCGCTGCTTGCTCCTCTGCGGCGTTGGGAAGAAAACGCCTGTAAAAGTTAAGCATTCCGAGGAATCTTCTTAACCCCTTTGCTGTTTCAGGTGGTGAGAACTGCTGAATGGCTGTGACCTTGGACTCAAGCGGACGGGTGCCTTCTGCCGATATGCTGTACCCCAGGAAAGTGACTTCACTTACTCCGAAACTGCATTTAGCCTCGTTTAACAGGATGCCGTACTCGTTTAGACGCTGGAAGAGTTGCTCCAGGTGCTGTTGATGTTGCTGCTGGTCCTGGGAAAATATTAAAATGTCGTCTATATACGAGAAACAGAAATCTAGGCCTCGTAAAACTTCGTCCATGAAGCGCTGGAATGATTGGGCAGCGTTCCGTAAGCCAAACGACATGTACGGGAATTCAAATAATCCGAATGGTGTCGTAATGGCAGATTTGGGAATATCAGCAGCATACACTGGGATCTGGTTGTAGGCCTTCACCAAGTCCAACTTTGAAAATATTTTACAACCAGCCAGCCTGAGCGAGAAGTCCTCTATGTGCCTGATGGGGTACCTGTCAGGTATTGTGCGTGCATTTAGTGCTCGATAGTCGCCGCAGGGTCTCCAGGTGTCTCCTTTCTTAGGTGCCAGGTGTAGGGCAGATGCCCAAGGAGAGTCTGAGCGTCGAGCTGTTCCGTCCCGTAGCATCTCGTCAAATTGTTGCTTGGCTACCTGTAGGCGATCGGGTGCTAATCGGCGAGGTCGGCAGAATACAGGCGGTCCAGGTGTCGTTCTAATATAATGGACAGTTGAATGCTTTACCTCTCTCGTGATGCCAGATGGCTTGGTTAGATCAGGATACCGCGCCAGGAGCTTGTGGTACTCTGTGTTACCAGAAATGGCTTTGATGCTCGGCGGCTGGCAGGTCTTGACCACTCCAGCAGTTGACAGTGAGGTAATGCTGTCCAGTAAGCGCCTGTTTCTGCAATCAACAAGCAACCCGTAAAAAGATATAAAATCGGCGCCTATGATAGGTTTGTCTACATCAGCCACTACGAAATTCCAGGCGAAGTCGCGTCGCAGACCTAGTTGAAGATGCAGCTTAATTGTGCCATACGTTCGGATTACGGTACCGTTTGCAGCAGTCAGACTTTAGTCCATCGGCTTCTTGTGATCTCGAGCGAACCTACGAGGCAGCACACAAAGATCCGAACCCGTGTCTATTAAGAATTGCACCTTAGTATTCTTGTCTGTGACAAATAAGCGGCTGGTAGAATTGAGACAGTCATTTGCCGCTTCTACTGACTGTCGTTGAAGTTTCCCGATTTATAATTACACGGGACAGTGCATTTCTCGGCTTTATCCCCAAACAAATGATGGTACCAACAAATACCTGGAATACGGCTCTGCGAACGTTGACGACCCCTGCTTTTTGAACGGGAATGACGCCTGCCTCGTCTACCTGTATACGGCGAGCGGCTTCGACCTTCTCGGATGTTCAGCTGGGCGATCTGTTGGCTAATTTCAGATTTAATGCGGCTTGAAATTAATTCTTCCATTTTTGCAAGCATACCCTCAAAAGATAACGGGCCCGCTGGTGCGTTGGCAGCAACGTGGCTCGTGCTAGCTACTTGAAGCGAGTTGTGTGGCGAGATATCCATTATTTTGTCAGCTAAATCGGCAAGCTCTGCGAGGCTAACATTTTGCGAAGCGATTATTTGCTGGACATTAACAGGTAAACGGCTTGACCATAACGATCTTAAAAACTCGTCATTTACCGACGAGCCGGCCAGCGATTGCAGCTTGCGAAGAAATTGGGATGGCTTTAGGTCGCCTAATTCCTCTTTTATTAAAAGCTTACGCAAGCGTTCGTCTCGTGACATTGATAATCGTCGCACTAATTCAAGTTTTAATTTATCGTACCTGCCTTGTGAAGGTGGATTTGTGATGACGTCACGTACTTCTCTGGCAATATTCTGGTCTAGCTGCTGTATTACCGTGTAGAACTTGGTGGCATCAGTTTTCGTTCCGGAAACCTCGAACTGCGCCTCCACCTGGGCGAACCAAATTTCTGGATCGTCTGGCCAGAAGGGAGGTAAGCGCACGGCAACCCGATCTACCGCGCCGCCAGCCGACGCCACGTTGCTCGACGCGACCTTTGAACCGGTCGCCTCGTCCGTTGTCTGCTCCGTCTCCGACATGGCTCTAGTATCTTCCGTAAAAACGTCGCGCGGTCACCAGATATAGGTATTTGGCTACTAAGCGATGAATAATAAGCGTAGACTTCTATATAAGTATTTTTACTGGATTTAAACTTTATAGTACAATAGAAAGCGTGTACCGAAGAACTAGGCTTTAGACGGATGACCAACAGCTATATAATGTTAAGAAAGACGAGATCGCGCGTAAGCTAATCGCGGAGCAAGGCGACGTGCGTTCGGTACGAGTCTCATAGGTGGTCTGCTGGAGCGCCGGCGTTGAAGTGGGCTCCCGGTGGCGGGCGCGCTAATGAGCGCGTGACGTCAGCCATTGTTCTCCCTATCGCAGCGCCAGGGGTGCGTACAGGCGCGGCCCGCAGAGGCAGTGGTGATCGCCGGGGTCGCTGGATATTATTTTCTGTGTCACCACACGTATATGCACGTCACGCTCATGCCAGGTATCGAACGCTGAACCGGTTGAACTTCAAAAATACGAAGTTAAACGGGTTTATGATATGGAGATAAATGACAATTTTATCATCATACTAGCGACCCGTCCCGGCTCCGCACGGGTGCACTATTTAATGAATGTTATTATACATATAAACCTTCCTCTTCAATCACTCTATCTATTAAAAAAAACCACATCAAAATCCGTTGCGTAGTTTTAAAGATTTAAGCATACATAGGGATATAGGGATATAGGGACAGAGAAAGAGACTTTGTTTTATACTATGTAGTGATGATACAAGGAATATTGTGATCATTAACATTAACCCTCTAATGTTATACTATTTTTGTACAAGAATCGCTCTAAAACTTAATTTATTTGTCAATGCCATGCAGCTCAGATCATGTAGGTATGATGAGAGAGATCGATGCTGTATGTGAATCTCTCTTACTTGCCTAAAATCTAAGCAATCTTTGGGTGGAAGGGGGTTGAAAGAAAATAACGATTTACTTATATTACGCTATTTATGAATGGTCTTATAATATAATACACGTTAACAATGTGGGATTATGTACTTTATAATACATATATAAATTTGACTAATGAAAAATATATAAAGAAAATTTTAAGAATTCTCGTATCTAATTTATTCTCTTTATTACTTACGGGTATAGATTGGCCTCACGTTATTCTTAAGAAATCTAATCTTAATAGAAAAAATCAACATTATTATATAAAAGTAATTTAACTTTTGGGAAATGCAAAGTTTGCTACAATTCTAGGTATACCGTATTTTATGTATGAAGTATAATTTATTTAACATTGTAATAATAAAAATATTTATTCAACTTTATTTTTTGTAGACAAACAAAGTTAATGTAGGCACTCAAACTAAATGTAACTAGGCCCCTATACCACAAAACTTTATAAGTCTACAATTTGAAAAAAATGTAAAATTTTCTATAAACATAGTTGACTGTTTTGTCAAATTGTCCGCTTGTTAAGTTTTGTGTTCCTGGCCCCTGAAGAGTGATAACTAATGTTTTCGTGCGTGCGTAAAAAATGATATTTAGATCAATAAATGTCATTTTTCGTCACTAAAATTACACTTAGATGTGGGTACCTACCTAACGTAAGGTTGACACTTAACGTAGGTAATTAACTAGAAGGATTTCTTCTATTCATGAATGGCTATAAACCAACTGATATTAAATATACCAGTACCTAAACTAGATTGGTAACTGTACTATGTCCAGCACACATTATAATTACGAGTTAATGCGAGTGCGTCATTACAATTTTTTAAAATTTCCAATTAGATTTTATCTATACCAGAACTAAAACAAGAACACTATATACGATAAAATGTAAAAAAACACGAAAAAACGAAATTGGTAGATAGTTAAGTAGAAACAGCGACAATAGTGACAGATAAACGCTCGCTGTTAGAGTAATTAGTTTCTTAAAGAAAATTTACTCAAAAATGGTTTTTAATAAATGTTACCTACTTGTGAGTTTTTGTTGTCATCCAACGATATCTTCATCTATTATTTGATATTGACAATGATTAAATATTAGATAATATATGTACATATTGATAATAAATCGCACAATGGCTGCGTAGGCCGCACCTGTTCAAAAAAAAATAGATGTAAGTAGGTAGTTGACGACAAATCATTTGCACCGATTCGGCATACAATTTATTCGAGGAATCGGTGCAAATTACCTATATTTCGTCCACCATAAATACCTGTTTATTTTTTTGGTTCAACCTCCCTCATTAATTAAATCAATATTACATTTGATTAACTCCCTTGTTTCTGGTTAACAAATTTCTACATAATTAAAATAAGCAAATTTTGGAAAAATAACGTAGATAAATATAATATAGCCTGTATGTAAAAACCAGCCAAGTCAAATCCTGACCTTGAAATACATTCCAAGTGAACTGAATTTCAGGATTTTCTACAAAGAACTTGGCACCAATAATACCCATATAGATCTCAATTCCTTTGTCGATGAAGTCAACAACGACGCACATTGTTAATATTGAACTTAGCTCTGATTTCACATTTTTATCCTTACATTTTGTACCGAAATTTAGCTCTAACGGTACTATACTATACTACGCGGTTCAAGTCTCTAGTTGATTTCGAAACTACAAATCATTTTCGCTATACAAATTCGATAGGTGCTTAGTGTGTAAATAAAAACTGTTTTTGGAAAATATATTACAAATCGTAATAAAAATCACTGTTTCTAACATTAATAGGATTAAGCAAACTACCTACTAACAAATCATGGATCTTGTTGTCTGAATAAAGAATTATTATTATTATCTCACGTCAATCATAGCAGCTACTGCCAAATTTTAACTTGCTAGATCATCTAGAAGTGGGTTAGGTTTTTGATATTAGGTCATTCATCTATCTATAGGTCAGCTGAATAAATCCTATTTTTAGACGTTAGTATCCTAGTAACCGGTTGAGCTATGGTGATGAAATTTGGGGACCTAGTTAGCCTTAAGGATCTTAAAAAACGCACCAAATTTCATATGTTTACGGTCAATAGATTTTGAGTTACGTAGGGTCAAAAGGGCCTCGAAATGGTTAGTGTAACACACAGCCGCTGCGTCACTAGTTTTAGATGTTTTGTATCTTAATAACCGGTTGAGCTATGTTAATAAAATTGAGGGATCTAGTTAGCCTTAAGGATCTTAATAAACGTACCAAATTTCATATGTTTACGTTCAATAGATTTTGAGTTACGTAGGGGTCAAAAGTGCCTCCAAATGGTTCGTGTAACACACAGCCCCTGCGTCGCCAGTTCTCTTCGTTTGAGCCTTGAGCTTGGCTTGACACGCTGCCGCCGCGTGTCTAGATTAATTATTCTGTGTTTGTATTATTAACATATGACAATAGTCAAAATCAAAAATTTGTGGCCTAACTGACACGGTTATGGTTTTCTCCTATGTATAATCAGCACGTTTTAAATAATTCGATGCAATTGATTACTCTAAACACTATTAAGCTCCGCTTACTTATTTACTTATGTACACCAACACTAAAGTCCGATTCGTTGTTTCAGCAGGCAACTTTGACAATAACAATGTATATTAAGTACAAAGAAGGCGCCATTTTGGGCGCAGCAGACCACAGCGACCAGTGGTCTGGAGTTTTCTCCGGTCACAAGCTCGGTGATAATTCTGAAACAATACAATGATTACAGAAACTGGAGACTAAGCTGTTTTCGTCCAGGTTTTGTGCGTAAGATGACTGTCATTTTGGTACAATTACAATTTAAAACGTAAGAACTAAGTGGTGAATGCTGTCACAAGCACCAAGCATTGACGAAAATATTAACGTACTTACTTAATTATGTACTTTATGTTTTAAATAAAAAACGAAAGTATTTAATTTCGTTCTGAGATGATTCCATTTAAAAGATAGTGACTTCAATTGTTTTTTTTAAAGTCTGACACCTGACTATGTTCTTTATTTCCTTTGAGACTTAGGATTGTTTTTTAATTGTTTAGGATAATAAAACAGTATTAATAGTAAGTGATCTTCCTCAAGCGTAAGGAACATAAAATATATGCATAGGACGAATAAAATAAAAACTTAAATTAAACTACAACTGCAGTACCAAGAAACGAATTACAATTTCATAAAACCACTCCCTTTAAAAATTGGACCTCAAAAGGCTGGAGGCGTTACCCCTCTGAACCGCAAGAGCAATTCGTTGGGAGGTAAGCGTCCCCTGAGGCGTGGACCAGTCATGCCCATAGTTGAAACTGCAAGCGCCTCAAACTGGTAGCTCTGTACTAGAGATGAGTATTTGCGGCTTGCGGCGCTTCAGTATTTGGGCCTGATCACCCGCATCGGCGGCCTGGGAACGGGTTGCCTGAATGTGAAACAGAGCGAACGTATTGTCGCACGCTGTGTCCCACACCAGTACCTCTAATATAAGTTTTTCGAAACAAAACACAAACGAACGCGTTTGCGTTTAGGGTCAATTTGTATGCCAATAAATAGTTCCCAACAAAGGCCACCAGAGGCGCTGCTCCCGTTGCCGTACAAATTGAGACTAAACAAAAACGGGTTCGTTTGTGTTTTGTTTCGAAAAAAAAACTTATACCAGTGGTACAGGGCCTTACCAAGTTTCCACGGCACCAAAGTTATCCCGTCAGAGCGCTTGCCATCGTCCCTTGTCATGCCTGCCGGTTCTAATGATGAGGGTATGGAGTATGGAGGCGGTGGCGAGCGCCCGACGAACCTACCAGGTCGTTTATGGTGCCGTGACGGTACATGCGGCCGGCGCTTCTGTTACATAAAAGACCATGTCGACAATAGTAATAGTATCTTATTTGGATTTAGTTTTAAAATTCGTTGTTGTTATTGGTGTTTAGAAAACAACTGGAGAAAAATGTGATTTTAATAAAAAATATCTGACATTGAAATCAAATAAATACATTTTTATTTTTAAATCTTCAGGGTCCAAATTGTGTACTGTCATTACCGATTTTAGGACTTGTGGGATCCGATCAATCCATACTTATTGGTGGTTATTCCTAATATTGCTACGAAAAGGACTGATTCATTTACTTAGTCTAAGTTCTTGTAGTTATCTACAAAACTTACCTAAATTCTGCATTTGGTGTTGACTAAGTACGACCACGTAACTCTCTTCGTTCGGAATATCTTTTGCGTACTCCTCTGAACTTGTTTCCAACTCTACATCTGTAGGATGGGAATAAACATTATTAACATACTTTGGTCACGTGAGTTCCCAGCTTGAGAGGTAAAGTTTATCCAGAGAATTGTTCTTACCAATGTGATGCGTAGAGATAAAGATGAAACAAATGAACAAGTTGACTTGTTTTACTAAAACTTAGTTACTCGTATAATTTTATTATATAAATAAAACTTCGGATGTTTGCCGCAGACATTATGCTAAGTATAAGTTTAACATAATACATATAAGTTTGCGAACTTTTCAGTCTATCATCTAGTCAGAGTCAGGTGTTTGGTATGTTAAAAAAGGATTTATGAACGTTTAGACTAAGGTAAGGCCATAGTGTATACGTGTCCAAACTGCATAATCAAGTTAGGTGGACCGTGGAATATTACAAGCCAGATTACGCGTGCAATGTACAAGCAAGAATAAGTAAGATTAAATGCTTACATGGCTGCGCGGAGGATGTTTGATCAGTTATGAGGGTGGTTGTTCTTGTGGTGGTGGTCACTGTGGTGCTCGTAGTCGTCGTGGCGAGTGCTACAACAACACACGTTTTTAAGTAGGTACAATCGGCATTAAAATTTTATGTCAGCCCACAGATTCACTCTTCCATGCCATACATATCTGGTAATCTTAGCAATAATCACAGCTACAATTTATTTGATTCAGGGTTTCCGGTTCATTAGAACCTGAGCTCAAATTACTCTATTACACGGAACAAACTAATGTCAGAAACACATATTGTCATATAAACATAAGTTCAAAATAGCCTAACGTCAAAATACCCGAGTCCCAAAACACCCTAAAAACAAAACGAACTTATCTTGATTATTTACTTCTCCCGTATTACCTGATATCATTAGGGTTGAAGGTAAAATTAAACTAATCCCATAATACACTAATTCTAAAATACACTATTCTCAAAAATAAAATGGTCTTAAAACACGCTAGTATCAAAACACCCTAAATTATTTAAACCTGACTTCTAACTAGAAGTCTACAATTAGGTTAGTAAGGTAGGTACTAAAAAGTACTACAAGTGAGGCGAAGCAGACTAAAACGAAAGCCTTATAGTTGCGTCCTATTTTTAGCCACATAGTGTTTCATTATATAACTTTTTTTTATGGTTCTGTACCTCAAAAGCCAAGAAATGGAACCCTTATAGTATTGAACGTGCATTTGAACGTATTGTGCAGTCCTTATATAATGAAATAAGCTAAAAATATGCTTTCTGAAAAGTTGGAGACATTCTTTGCTTCTCGCCACTTCATAAAATTATCGTAGGTTTTCATATATTTTTCTTTTGACTTTTCTGGAAACAAATTATTGATTACTAAATTCGCTTTATCCCTAGCTCTATTCCTCAGGCGTACACTCCATTTCTTCGACACTTGAACTCATATTATTTATTTAATAACTTTAAATATCGTTGCGCAATGTGAAAATATTGAAGATTTCCCGCCGTTTTATTTTTTTAAACAGAATCGCAAGTGTATTTTCCCATCGAAAAACGCAACCTATTTGAGACACATAAAAAACGTTGCGTTTACAAACAGAAAAATACGAGTTCAATTGGCTGAATACGACCTGTGCCGTCTTTAATATGCCAGTTTCCACTTTTTAAAAAGTTTGGAACTCGACAAATAAAGGAATTTATATGTAACATTCCAGGCGGCCTGCAATGTTTTTTTATTTTTTAATTTTGATCTGACCTTAAACTATACACTTTACCGTCCAATATGTAGCGAGTAATGTTCACTTTGCGGGCCATTTTTGAGAAAAGTCCCATATTAACATGAACCTTACAGTCAATATAAAAAAACATCAAATAGAGGTAAACACGCTACAGGTAACTGCGATATGTTTCGCAAAACTTCGTAGTGTCAGTGACCACGAAAACGACGGCTCCGACCCTCTTCGGCCAAAGTTCTTACTTGGTGAAGGTTGATAGGTACCTATGTTCAGCGTGCGATTTGAATACCTACAGCAAAACAACATAACCCTGAGTGAGTAAATTGAAATTCACAACTCTCCCTCCCCGTCCCGACCCGGCTTAACCCCCTCTCACCACTCAAGTTATGATGTGTAGAAATACAAAAGGGTAAAAGGTAAGGGGTGTGTCAAAGTTAGCTGAAAATGTATCCGCGTAGCATTTGGTTTTTTTTAATGCGTAATATCTTTTATACGTTCATTTTTAATGTTATTAGAATTTTACAGAATTGTTAATCACTAGACATTTATATAAATCACGAAAATGCAAAAATATTCTTGGTTCCAGTCTTAGTCAACACAAACGCAAATATAAATAATAAAAGGGGATTAAAAATTCAGAAAATAGTAGTTTGTATTAAGTACCTATTGATAACCATAATCTAAAAAAAATATAACAATGTCCTCCTTAAATTGACAATAAGAATCTTAGCAAATCTAATCTTTTACTCGTATTAAGAACTAGTATTTGCCCGCAACGCGAACATCCTTCCCCGGGTCTCAAACTATCTCCATACCAAATTTCATGTAAATTGCTTTAGCGGTTTAAGCGTGAAGAGGTAACAGACAGACAGATAGACAGGCTTCCCATGTGTGTCGTAAGAATCGACTATGAAAACCGGATTGTAGTGTGTTGTGGGCGATGGGCTAGCAACCAATCACTGCAATATCACATTTATCTTTAAAACCTACAATAGCTAAATGTGGCACTGGAATTAAATTTCATGTGCTTCGCCTACCTCTTTCGGGAATTCAGGCGTGAGTTTATGTATGTATAGTATGCATATGGATTTAAGCCAAAAATAATTATAGACTTGGCAAATCTTGTATGAATCACTCCGTTATTTTTTACATGCTGTATACCTGCAGAATTACTGAATCCTTAAAATTTTGTCCCTTTGCATTTTTTTATTTTCAAATTTCCACGCATTTTTTGAGAAAAGCACAACATATCTTGGTCGGAACTGCGATTGATAAAACACTCGGCAGGCAATCTCTCCCTTCCCGACCTTAGAAGTAATGTATTATTATTTAAACAATAAACCAAAGACATTAAAGCCCGACACGGCGAACGTTGTTAACTTTGTTTACTTAATTACTTCAAGAGTAATACCAGATCCAATGTACTGTGAAATTTGAAAGAGAAGACTTTATTGTAGTAATTTGGGTGAAAGCGACAGAATAATTAGTTACCCACAGTTGATTGCTGTATTAGGCAACAAGTTGGCCGGATAATTAGATAAAATTCATTAAGGCAGGCATGCCTTGCTTATCCCGAGTACCTATAGGTACATTTATTTTCCGGGTACTTACTCGTATAGAATATGACTAATGAGCGTTGAGACTGAGTATTTTTCTAATGGTAACTATGACATTTATGTCAAATTGTCACACGTCACTTAATCGTATGTATGTATGTATATATGTATGTAAATACTTTATTGTACACAAGACAAGTAAAATAAGTTATACCGAAAAAAACAGATCAATCATGTACAAAGGCGAACTTATCCCTATAAGGGATCTCTTCCAGTTAACCTTTGAGCAATTGAGTGAAGAATAGGAACTAAACGATAGACAAACCAACACGTGTACAAAGATGTATTTATATAAATATTCTAGATATACAACTACACATTAATAAATATATATAACTACTAATATATAAATATATATATACATATATGTACATAGATCTAAATAAAATATAAAATAATACATATAAATTTCATCAATTCACAAGTCATTATTGGATAGTCATAATTCCTTCAACTTGCTCCTGAATGATGCTACAGACTGGGACTGTCTTAAGGATAACGGTAACTTGTTCCACAATTTTACGGCGCGCACTGTCTATGTATAGTGAAAGATTTGGAGAAGGCACGGTGCTTATGCGACGGTATAGCCAGAGTGAGGTTCGCACTCGGTCGAGTGCAAACGGTGACCACTACCATCAGCCATATAATTAAATCTTTTTGATAGGTAAGGAAGGGAAGCTGGGTTAAAGAGTACGTTAAAAAGCAACGGCAGGACATGCAAATCTCTGCGTCGTCGAATCGGTAACCAGCCGAGCTGAGAACGAAATTGGGAAATGTGGTCATACTTGCGCAGGCCAAATATATAACGAATACAAACGTTTTGCAAGCGTTCAAGTTTATCCAGCAGCTCCTCCTTGAGGTCTATGAAGGCAATGTCACCATAGTCCAAAAGAGGGAGCAAAAGAGATTGGGTAAGGGTCAACTTGGTATGAAATGGAAGAAAATTCTGCAAACGCCTCAGGGAGTGCAGGGACGCAAATATTTTTTTACTTACGTCGGCTATATGGGGTAACCAGGAAAGCGTCTGATCAATGGTGATACCTAGATTTCTGACAGTAGAGGAGAATGGGATAGAGGTCCCATCAAAGATAATATCTGGCACAACCGTTTCCGACAACTTACGAAATAAGGGCTACCAATGACAATTGCCTGTGACAATCGTCGTGTCAATGGAGACACATATTACTAGCAGTACGCTACCTAATTCCAAGATTTGGAGTAGGCACTCGTTTTTTACGGAAGCGACTGCCATCTGACCTTCCAACCCGAGGGGAAACCAGAACTTATTGGAATTAGGCTTGTCAAGTGAGTGGGCAACTTCGCTGTTGGAAGTTCTCAAGCCGCCCGAAGGCCTCTAACTTGGCTTAATGACTGCTATCATAGACAGCAGCCAGGATCAAATGTAGCGGCCAAATCATGCAGCTGTGCCCCCCACGCCGTGCACACCTCCAGTGTGTGGTGCACATCGTCTACTGCTGCGCCACTCCTATGGCAGCGGGGGCTTTCCTTTCGACCGGCAAGTTTCGACTTTCGACTCGGTGCAGTTACTCCCCAAAGCACCCGTGCCTTATAAGGACTTGCACCAGGTGGAAGTCAAGTTGCCCGTGTCTGTCTTGAAGCTAGGCAAAATTACCTCTATAGTTACTTTGCCAGCCGTAGACAACTGTAGATCTACGCTCCATCTCGGGAGAAGGGCGGTCATGGCTGCGTCCGGTAACCCTTGTACCTCCCGTTGGTTAGGGAGTTCTCCCCTGGCCCTCAGTTCCGCACGGTATCGATATACCTCGGCCAAAGACCTCCGCTTGCAGTTCCCAGGGCGGGTTACCGGTCAATAGAGTGGCTACCGCCCAAGATACCGTGCGGTACCCTCTACTCGCCTTCAGGCTGATTGCCCTTTGCGTCTTGTTTTTCGGCGCGAGGGCTCCCATCCACAGAGGTGACCCATAAAATGCCATGCTCCGGATGACTCCAGAATAGAGGCGCCTACAGGGCGATTGAGGACCTCTTTTATTTGAAAGCAGCCTTCCGAGCGCTGCTGCTGCGTCTACCAACTTAGGAGCGAGCCGAGCGAAGTGTGCCCCGAATCCAAGAACTGACCTGGGCCGACGTTGCTTAACCTCGCATGCCGCTCGCGGTACGCAGGCGCCGCTGGGCCAAGAGCGTTGTAGTTCATTACGTCGTTTAAATTGCTACTGTCATATGGTCTAAGAACTGGCTGGAGCTAAGAGCTAATGCCGTAGGGACTATTTTTAGATTTTAACTATTTTTTATTTTATAGACTGAAGGAGGAGAGTTTAGTTTTTAATTATTTTTTTATTTTATAGACTTAAGCCTAATATTAGTATGTAATTGTTATAGTAGAATGTAATTGTTATAGTATTTTATTATTTACTAGCGACCCGCCCCGGCTTCGCACGAGTGCACTATTTAATGGATGTTATTATTATACATATAAACCTTCCTCTTCAATCACTCTATCTATTAAAAAAACCGCATCAAAATCCGTTGCGTAGTTTTAAAGATTTAAGTATACATAGGGATATAGGGACAGAGAAATCGACTTTGTTTTATACTATGTAGTGATTAAATTTGAATATAACATTACCAGTCATTTAGGTTGGCGGAAAAGTGCCGCAGTCACCGTTGAAGCTCGCACCTTTGACGGTGACTGGCTTCCCAAGTGTGTTCTAGAGGAGTACCGATCTTGCGGTCACGGGCTTAATGACTTAAATGCGTGCACTGTTCAGCTGAGCATGTTCTTAATTTTACATGGCAGATTTTTTATGAACAAGAGTCCGAGGCTGAAATCGTGTTTCTTTTATATTTTATTTTATTTTTTAAAGACAAGGCATTGTTTATGTTCAACAAAATAGTAGATTGTATGACAAGGGTCTAAAATGAGCCATATCACCACGAGATAGTTATTTTCCCGAACGAAGTGAGGGAAAATAGTTCGAGGGGTAATATGGCTTTTAGACCAGAGTTATACACTCTACTTTTCACTTCGATTGCGAGAAAATAAATAAACAAAGGTTAACCCACCCAAAATTAACAATAAATTCCACGGCGAAGATATATACTTTTGCAGCATGTTTTTTTTTTCTATACTCCTTTGACACACAAAACATAGACACTGCGGTTCGCGCGCAACATTCACGCGCGAAAAAAGTTAACTGACCATCCATTGAGCGCTTCAAAGTGTTGCTCGAACGATTTAACCATTTTTTTAATTATTGTGAAATAGGGACTACTACAAACTTAATTTTTAGACTCTTTAGAAAAATTAATTATGTTTCCAGATTGGTCGATTTTAGTAAAGCTGTATTCTGGTTGGTAAATATCCAATACCAAATATTTTTTTAAGAGTTAAATTAGTGTTCTGTGATTTGTGGATTTAATAGGTGAAGTATTTTGATTGGTCAAATTCAAATGTTTTGTAAATCATAAATATATATTCATATTTTCCCTAGGGGTTAAATGTACTACTTTAGCCCCGCTTGACAAGTCTAATATGACACACTTTTCGAGCATGACAAGTGAAAAATATATTAAGTACCTGTTAAAGGATATTTTCCTTACACATTATCCCATAATTTTACGTAACCGACAATTAGAAAGTAATCACACACATTAATAGATTAAACTTCAGAAAAGTCAAGCTTAATGAGTTATCTGACATTACCATATCAATGGATTTTAGCTAATGATGGCACTATGTACTCTGAAACGCAATTTGCATGTTTAAATAACAGTCGATGCACAAGCTTTGCTAAAACTTCGCTCGATTGTTTCGGCCTGATATATATTCAAATTGACGTGTACCAATATTTTAGTTGCTGTTGTGATGTGTTGTTCACTGGCGCTAATACTTTATAATTAGGTCAAACGAGAGCCATGAACAAATTAAAATGAAAAATATTTATTTGCGTGTTACAAGTTTCAAATACATTAAAGACTAGAATTTACTTTTATACTTGCTTGTGTCGTGGATCCTCTTTTCCATGATGTTACATATGACAAAATATGTAAAATATAATTCTTATTCTAAATATATGTCACTATGATTTTACAAAAAACAACTTTTGATCTTAGTTTTATTTTATTATGTTGAGGTAAAGAAAAGTTCTATAACTGAATGAAATTTAAGAAAGTTCCTGATTGAAAAAGTAGTTTAGAGAAACCAAAAAAATTATATTCAGAATTTTTTTCCGTTTTGCCTTTGGATCTTTCTACAAAAGAAATTCATAGCTCTCGTGATGACCCCTGACCGCAGGCATTTAAATACAATGAGAATTCAATAATAGACTTCTTCTCCGCTTCGGCTTCGACAAAAATGGTTTCGTATACGTATGTCCGAATTTTTTGTCAAGTCAGTATTTGGAATTTATCAAAAACATTTCTTCTTTCAATGAATTAATGTATTTCTACGAGGGGTTTCGGTTTGTTTTCCTCTGCCGGTCGCATTTCTCAACCGATTCTCGTAAAATTTTGTGAGCAGGTTCGATAATTACACATATATATATCTATACATATAATAAAGCTGTAGAGGTTCGAAAGTCTGTACATAGAAGATATTTGCAAAAAAATCGATGGAGGGGTCTTAGAATCGATAACAGAACACATTTCAACAGTTTTTAGAATTTGTGTCTGTTTGTCTGTCTGTTTATTTGTCTCACCATCACGCGAAAACTAGCCAATAGATTTCAATACAACCTTCATTAATACTTTTAATTGATCTTCGGACGGGTTATAGGCTATAAAAATCATACAGATTGGGGATGAAAGGGGGTGAAAAGAGGGGTTGAACTTTGTATGAGAAGTCCTTCAATTCGTGACTTAAAGGCTTGAAAATTGGTAAGCATATAATTGGAAGTAAAATAAAAAGAATCCCATTCAAAAATTGTACAATAATAAATCTATACATATAATAAAGCTGTAGAGGTTCGAAAGTCTGTACATAGAAGATATTAGCAAAAAAATCGATGGAGGGGTCTTAGAATCGATAACAGAACACATTTCAACAGTTTTTAGAATTTGTGTCTGTTTGTCTGTCTGTTTATTTGTCTCACCATCACGCGAAAACTAGCCAATAGATTTCAATACAACCTTCACTAATACTCTTAATTGATCTTCGGACGGGTTATAGGCTATAAAAATCATACAGATTGGGGATGAAAGGGGGTGAAAAGAGGGGTTGAACTTTGTATGGGAAGTCCTTCAATTCGTGACTTAAAGGCTTGAAAATTGGTAAGCATATAATTGGAAGCAAAATAAAAAGAAACTTATTCAAAAATTGTACAATAAACAGATAATATGTGAAAAAATGGAGGATAAAAAAGGGGGCTACCGACAAATAACCAAAAATCTCTCAACCCATAGTGACTGTTTGAAATTAGAGATTTAATTATGTTAGTCAGTTGTTGTCAACATTGTCAAACCAGTGCCTTGAACTTCGTCTACCTATAATTGATATATCTTCGTTGTTAGAGTGGTCGAGTGTGATAACGGTGTCATCTGAGGGCCTACAAAATACAGCAAATTCCTACTATTCCCACTAATATTATAAATGTGAAAGTTCGGATGTTTAGATGTTTGGATATTTGTTACTCAATCACGCAAAAACGGCTGACCGGATTATGATGAAACTTGGCACACAACGAGTTTATAGCCTGGATTAATATATAGGATACTTTTTATCCCTTCGTCATCCCTCAAATAGATAAATTCGGGGGTGGAAGTTGAATTTCATAGATCCAGAATCATGTAGAATATTTACAATACCCGCTGACTTACGAAAGTTCGACTCAGATGAACCAGTGTAAGTCTGAGCTCCAAATATGCACATAGTTGTCACGAATCGTAGGGTCAAGATACGTATCGTGAGGCGAGTGTAGACTGTTGTAAATTCACGATATTTGACGTTTGGCGTGTCAAAGACGTGCCATTACACAGATGTCATTCATTCAAGTCGAATCGAAGTTAATGTAGATTATTTACTATTTGCAGGGTTCAATAATTTGAGTCTTATAGTTGCTAAGATAAAGTACGTATTTTCATGTAAAGTTTTTAGTTTTACCATCGTAGTTATAAACTGAGAAATGTCGCTACCAATTGATTATGATGAGCTATTATTAAGAAAGATTTCGGATCTTTGTGACTTTTAAATCAAAACTTGCGTTTTAAATCAAAACTTGCAGACCCATTGAGCCTAAATAAATTTACTGTTATAAAATTAGAGATTAAATAGATTGAACGTAGACGATTGTTGTCAGCATTGACTGACCAGCGCTTTGATATATGCCTGCATAAAAAATATAGAAATTCCACTCCACTCTATTCTTTTTATTGAAAAAAAAATGGATGGTTGAGAAATGTAAAACAGTTTTTTTTTCTTGAACCTGACTGCCTTTACAGGCCGGGCCCAATAAAGCGATAGTAAGTGCGCGTTTGTTTGGAAAGTGGCCTGGGGAAAATCCAGGAGAAACCTCCAACGCGACCACACGGGGGGTTTAAACACTGCAACTGGAATACTCTAAGAGTATGCGCTCCAGTGAGATTGGTTGAGCGGCCTCAACCAAATCTGAGGTGTGGGTGGAAAAAAAATACTGGGAGTTTTTTCGCTGTTTCACTAAACCAATCCTTTGGTTTAGTGAACTCAGCCAGGCCCGACCTGGGTCGGACTGACTCTACCCGGTATGCAGACGTATCGGGATGAAAAGGGACTATATGTGTCTGCGATATCGCGATCGTGCGGTGGACATCCCCACCGGCAGGGTAATTTTGTGTCTATCCTAAGGACCAATAGAAACCGTTACAAATCTTTTTCGTTACTAGGTCAGCTTATCCAAAATACTTATTCAATGTAGGTAATATGAAAACATGGATTACTTGACTGATTAGTTTGTACATAATTGTAAAACGATAATATGCGCGTAGGTAGTTAAAAATATTACTACTGTTTTAAATTACAAGTTGAAGTTAAGGAAGCGCGAGTCTTTTTGGTAGATGTCACTCTGAGTACGGATTCCCAGGGCTTTGAAGAAGAGAAGAAAGAACTGGTTGAAGGATTTGTTAACCGAGTGTGATGACTGATTTTTCATGCAGAGATTTAGTTAAAGTGATTGGCTGCGTATGTCAGGATGTCACCGGTTCGATTGTACGTTTTGGAAAGTGCTTCTTCACTAGAAAAGTACCTATGATTAATGGAGAAAATTTAACACTTTTGTAAACGTGTTTGTCTTAGTTAACTACAAGTACATATGAAAAAAAAATCTTAGTAAACTAGAAGTGTTAAATAAAATTTCATACAGAGGGATAATGCGTAAAGACATGTGCCCAAGGTGTTCACTGCAAGTAGAGCGTGTCATATTGTTGTAGGTCATTACAGATCTTGGGTTATAATGTAGGACTCCTAACACGTTGCAATTCGAGAAACATAGAAGTTTTTGTTCCATTCAATCATAATATGTTTTCCCCTGTCGTCGCTACATCGAGCATGTCAGTACTAAGGCTCGGAAAGTAGGGAATTGGGAAATTTCATAGAACAAGCGAACGAATGTGCATACATACGCAACATCGAACCATGACACCACTATGCTACATGGATTTGATGACGTAGTTTCTTAGCACACATTGTTTTCGTTACGTAGTATAAAAAATCATAAAAATTATTTGTACGTATATATACTATATGGGATTGAGTCGACGGCGTTCTCGGGGCTGGAATGAAATATGTATTTAACGTCTAAATTTCCTGGCCAGTACCCTTGACCAGTACCTATTGAAAAATCGTATTACCCATTTTGTTTCATTATCCGCCTATTACATCCTACTTCAAGACACATGCCTCCTTTCATGAACAAGGGGGCCCATTTCACTTGCTAATATATTTATATGAATAAGAAACTTTGTAAGTTTGTAACTTTGAGACGTAAAAACTTTTCAGTACATTTTGAGTGAGTCAGTCAAAGTTAAGTAGTTTATAACCTAACCTGGAGAATATATCTACCAAGGGGAAGGAATAGCCAGTAGATGTTCACGCGAACGAAGTCGCGGGCAAAAGCTAGTAGATAATATGTGAAAAGACGGAGGGTAAAAAAATGCTCAGGGGACTAATGACAAATAACCAAAAATCCCTTAACCCATTGTAACTGTTTGAAATGAGAGACTTAATTATGTTAGTCAGTCGTTGTCAACATTGTCAAACCAGTGCCTTGAACTTCGTCTACCTATATCTGATATATCTTCGTTGTTAGAGTGATCGAGTGTGATAACGGTGTCATCTGAGGGCCTGAAAAATACCACTAATTCCCACTATTCCCACTAATATTATAAATGTGAAAGTTCGGATGTTTAGATGTTTATATATTTGTTACTCAATCACACAAAAACAGCTGACCGGATTATGATGAAACTTGGTACACAACGAGTCTACGAGTCTATAGCCTGGATTAACATATAGGATAATTTTTATCCCTTCATCATCCCTCAAATAGATAAATTCGGGGTGGAAGTTGAATTTCATAGATATCCAGAATCATGTATAATATTTACAATACCCGCTGACTTACGAAAATTTATCTCAGATAAACCAGTGTAAGTCTGAGCTCCGAATATGCACATAGTTGTCACGAATCGTAGGGTCAAGATACAATAAGGACGTATCGTGAAGCGAGTCTAGACAGTTGTAAATTTACGATATTTGACGTTTGGCGTGTCAGAGACGTGCCATTCGTTAAAATAGAATCGAAGTTAATGTAGATTATTTACTAATTGCACAATTCAATAATTTGAGTCTTATAGCTGCTAAGATAAAGTAGGTATTTTCATGTAAAGTTTGTATTTTTACCATCGTAGTTATAAAATAAGTAATGTCGCTATCAATTGATTATGATGAGCTATTATTATGAAAGATTTCGGATATTTGTGACTCTTAGAGCTTAATTATTTTATCTCAAAACCAAAGCGACTCATGTGAACGTGAATATTTACCGCATTTCAGTACTTACCTGGAGTTCTATTAATTATTTACATGCATAATTGTAAGCAGTACCTAAATAACGCAAATTTATTATGTTTTAGATTTGCGTTATTTACAGTCTTTAAACCGCTTGCGTTTTAAATCAAAACTTGCTGACCCATTGAGCCTAAATAACTTTACTGTTTATAAAATTGGAGATTAAATAGATTGGACGTAGACGATTGTTGTCAGCATTGAATGACCAGCGCTTTGATATATGCCTACTTAAAAGTTATAGATATTCCACTCCACTCTATTCTTTTTATTGAAAGAAAATGGGTGGTAGAGAAATGTAAAACAGGTTTTTTTTCTTCAACCTGACTGGCTTTATAGGCCGGGTCCAATAAAGCCATAGTGAGTGCGCGTTTGTTTGGAGAGTGGCCTGGGGAAAATCCAGGAGAAACCTCCAACGCGACCACACGGGGGGTTTAAACACTGCAACTGGAATACTCTAAGAGTATGCGCTCCAGTTGGATTGGTTGAGCGCCCTGAACCAAATCTGAGGTGTGGGTGGAATCAAACTACTGGGAGTTTTGTCGCTGTTTCACTAAACCAAGCCTAGCTGAGAAGAGACCAGCTAGGAACTCAGCCAGGCCCGACCTGGATCGGACTGACTCTACCCGGTATGCAGCGGTATCGGGACGAATAGGGACTATATGTGTCTGCGATATCGCGATCGTGCGGTGGATATCCCCGCCGGCAGGGTAATTTTGTGTCTATCCTAAGGACCCATAGAAACCGTTACAAATCTTTTTGGTTACTATAGGTCAGCTTATCCAAAATACTAATTCAATGTAGGTAATATGAAAACATGGATTACCTGACTGATTAGTTTATACATAATTGTAAAACGATAATATGCGCGTAGGTAGTTAAAAATATTACTACTGTTTTTAATTACAAGGTGAAGTTAAGGAAGCGCGAGTCTTTTTGGTAGATGTCACTCTGAGTACGCATCCCCAAGGCTTTGAAGAAGAGAAGAAAGAACTGGTTGAAGGATTTGGTAACCGAGTGTGATTACTGATTTTTCATGCAGACAGCTTAGTTAAAGTGATTGGCTGCGTATGTCAGGATGTCACCGGTTCGATTGTACGTTTTGGAAAGTGTTTCTTACAAGTACATATGAAAAAAAATCTTAGTAAACTGGAAGTATTAAATAAAGTTTCATACAGGGGGATAATGCGTAGAGACATGTGCCCAAGGTGACCGGTGTTCACTGCAAGTAGAGCGTGTCATATTGTTGTAGGTCATTACAGATCTTGGGTTTTAATGTAGGACTCCTAAAACGCTGCAATTTGAGAAAAATCGAAGTTTTTGTTCCATTCAATCATAATATGTTTTCCCCTGTAGTCGCTACATCGAGCATGTCAGTACTAAGGCTCGGAAAGTAGGGAATTGGGAAACTTCATAGAACAAGAACGAAAGTGTATACGTACGCAACATCGAACCATGACACCACTATGCTACATGGATTTGATGACGTAGTTTCTTAGCACACATTGTGTTTTGTTACGTAGTATAAGAAATCATAAAAATTATTTGTACGTATATATGCTATATAGGGGATCGAATCGACGGCGTTCTCGGGGCTGGAATGAAATGTTATGAATATGTTGATAATGTTATGTTGTATGTAACTTGCTAATATATTTATATGAATAAGAAAATTTGTAAGGTTGTAACTTTGAGACGTAAAAACGTTTCAGTATATTTTGAGTGAGTCACTCAAAGTTATGTAGTTTATAACCTAACCTGCAGAATATATGTACCAAGGGGAAGGAATAGTCAGTAGAAGTTCACGCGAACGAAGTCGCGGGCAAAAGCTAGTATATATATATATATATGTAAGTTTTTTTGTAGTCAGTTTATAGAAAATTTCAAAAAATAACACTCGGGAGGTTTACAGCTAACAGAACCCCTAACTAGTATACAATAGAGTAACTTTTGGAACGAACATAGTAATCTGTAGGTATTAGACGTTCAAATACATTACTTTAATACTGACAAATATTAGGGGTGGGTTGCACCACACCGTTTGTAATCGTAAGACTAGTATTAAAATCTAATTGTATGGAAAGTTTGACAAGTTTCTATGGGACGATAGCTGCCGGCGCAATATTTGACGATGACCGGCCTGTGATCGTATGTTGGTGCACCGACCCTAAGTCAATATACGTATAAAAACCACAGCTTTGAAAATGTACGTCAGCGAATTTTGAAAATTGACACAATATCTAAGTAAGTTAGGTACAGGAAAATACCAGTACCCTTTTAACATGGTGCCTATCTTATAAGATACACCTTTTTGATTATCTTTCTGCATTAGAAGTCGCGACGGGACAAGAAGATGGAGGGGAAGAAGAAGCCTACGTGTCGGAATCTGTGCGGTACCGCACCGACTGGACCGAATCACTTGCTGTGTGCTGCTACACCATCGACTCACCTGTGTACGTGTCCCGGCTGCATTACACGACGAAGGCAGAGGAGGCCGTCGAGTATGTGCGCGCGAAGACCGGATTCATAATGAGAGTCGTGAGATTGGAGTCTCGCCACAACGTGAAGTTTTATTCCTTTGTGGTGAGAATTCCAACAGAACATCTAGTGACCTTTACCAAGGAAGAATTTTGGCCAAAAGAGTCAAGTTACGTGTGTTTTCGCGGTCGCTTAGCTGACACCACGAAGTGCTTAATACATCGCAGTTACAATTTGTTTATTTGTTAAGTTATTTTCTTTTATTAATATGTATGTTAGTCTGTAAGGTGTAAGGTATATGTAAATATGGGCCTTGTTGCCTGATGCAAATAAACATAATTTTTCTAGACTTTTTTTTAGACGTGAAAAAGACGTCTTGAAAAATTATATATTTATTTAATAACGCTTGAATTCACTTTTATGCCAAAAGGGTTAACTTCAATACTGTTATGATATGAAACATAGTTTCAGTTTCATTACATGCCGTTACTTACACGCTTTGCAAGTAAATTGGATAACTGAAGAGGCCTGCCATCGATGCCAAGACGTAGAAATCGAGGGCACGTAAAGATATCGGAGTGAATTATGCAAATATCGCACTTACTATACAGCGTTATGTCATCATGCGCAGAGCCGAGGACGTTTTCCGCATGGCACTGGTACGAGCCGATGTCTTCCCTCGACACGTCGTTGATCTTTAGAACAGCTGTGTGCTTGTAGCCGTTTGATTTTATGAGCGCCTGGTACTTTGAACCTGTGTGAAGAAGAATTTATATAGGTACTGGAATTTTTATGTGAAAAGCCATGGCTTTATTCTTTTGCAACTCGTACCAAGTTTTGACACTAATAGGAAGGAACATTCAAGTTTCAACGCCTCAAGTACAAAAATACCTTACGTTCAAAATACCTATCATTATTGTAGTTCTGAAGTGTGTACAGTCAAGAAGCTCTTTTTATTCGGAATTGGTAGGAAAATATTGTCTGAATCAAAGAAAACTAATGGCTTCATAAGCTGTATACTTTACTCATAATTACAAACACATCTCTATTATTCTTAGACAACTTTAAACAAATAATTTCATAAAAAATAATACATTTAAAAGTAGTTAAATTGGCCCCACCGTACTACTTATATCAAGGGCGAGGTCACTGACCTATCGGCATTTTTTTGACTTGTGCCGCTATAACCTACGAAATTAATTCATAAAGCAAGCCGACAAACACTCCACCACTGAAGCCGCACCTCTAAATGCGCTTAGTTGATGTACGGATCTCGGGGGCAAGTTAAACTAGCCGGGGCAAATTGAGACTCATTGTGAAATTACATTGGTAGGTAAGTGAGAACAGCGCGGCGTCGTTTATTGCGAGAGCGAGATATAACATACGCGATAGGGGTTAGGAACCTTTGTAAAATGTTTTTTCTACGCCTGTACTTTTTTTCGCGACTTAAGCAATCACGAACTCTAATATACATACATACTTTATTTATTATGTAAAAAGTCTATTTAGTCTATTTCCCAAAAACACACTCCTTGCCCTACTTTAATGAAAAATTAAAGCAGAGTTGGGTGCCACAGATTACTACAAATACTATGTTTAGTAGTCATTCTTTGGTGCGTTCAAGTGAAACTTTTATGATTAAAATCAGTGCTGCCAACTTAACGCAACTTTGCTACAATTTTTATGTATTAATTAATGCAAAATATATTATTTACTAATATAAATACATACATTTATCATCTTTTTTGTGTTGTTTAACAATTAAGTTTCGATCCGGATTTGAATTCAGTTTAGGTAGGATGCCAAGTCTAGCAATAAAAAAAATCGTAAACCAAGTGTTATATTTTTGATTTCCCACCATTTTCCTAATTGGAAACGAAAATATTCAAGCTAATAAATGATTATATTCAATAACGATTCAGCATTTCGGCAATTCTATAACGATTATTGCCTTAAGAGCTTCATATACCATTTTTGTAATACCCTGTATACGTAAAATCTTACCATTTTGTATTCTATTAGTGCTGATATGCGTCCAATATACGCCCGGTATAGGATACGCTTCTATCTTGCACTGGAAAGACACGGACTGCCCCAAATAACCGCCGATCATTTTCTGTGTGACAACTGCTGATGGCTTGCCTAGAAAACAAAACTTACTTATACTGAGTAAATACATGTTATGATAAATACTAACTTTTGCCAGCGAGCTCGTCCGCGTATATATACTCCTTTATCGCTTAACTACGCCTGAATAAATTAATAGCAAGGACGAATATTAGACTTCCCACAGGGATAGGTATCAATTATTGGATTCCCATAGAAGCGTCTACTCTTCTTTTCACCTCTTTAAGGGATAATTTTTAGGGTAAAACCTATTCTGTCATTCCCAGCTGGTTTTAAACTATCTCCATATCATCTAATTCGATTTAAAAATGAATATAATGATCATACGCCATGAGGCGGAATTTCATTGGAACTCATTTTTTACACTGGCCAAGTCAAGATGTCATTATAGTCTGGTTATAATTGAACGGTTTATTTATATTATACTAGCGAGGAAATACCCACAGTAAAAAAAATGAGTTTTAGTTTATAAAATATATAATATTGATATCCACGTGTAGAGGTTCGTGATTGAAGTTGGCTCTGACACCAGTGACACACGACGCGTACACTTAGGCATTCCCGCCGGCGGGGACACCACCCATTCGGTAGCGCCAGTCCGATCCAGGTCAAGCCTAGCTGAGTTTCTTGCTGGACTTTTCTCAGCTAGATTAAACCAGCGACTAAACTCCCAGTAGCTCGATTCCACTCACACCTCACATTTGGTTGAAGCCGCTCAACCAATCCCACTGGAGCGCAAACTCTTAGAGTATGTCAGTGTTTAAGGGCGGCTTAAGGGCGTGGTTGTGTCCGAGGTTTCCCCTGGAAAACTAGTCCTTTACGGTTATAATCGTTATTTACGAATTTTTCATTTTTTTAAATAAAAAAAATGATTATCACCCTAAAATACTAATATTTAATAGTACTTTCTAGTCTAGAATTGTCTCTGTAGATCAAATTGTTTCCGAGATAAAGCCTTTCAAAGTTTATCATTTTTTCGAACTTCGCTACTTTGAAAGGCTTTTGAAACTGTTGAGTCTACAGAGACAATTCTAGTCTCATATTGTAGCAAACTTAGTCTACTTTAACGCCAAGAAAAGGTAGTATCAGCTACTAGTCTTTTAGGGTTATAATCAGTTTTTCGATTTTTGACAAAGTTGCGTTCGGCGCTTTAGATCACAAACTTGTCTGAAAAAATAAACAAGTCTACAAAAATCAGAACTACCAGATTTGACGCAAGCTCTGATGTATAAAGTTACTGGATTATAAAGTTTAACTGATATGACTGTCGTTTTTAGTGTAGAAAATGCCTTTTAGCTCTCTCTGAACTCTGAAATATCACGATAGGTACCTAGTACCTACGTTAGAATTTCACACGTTTTCATAAATCGTAAGGCGTGTTCTTATACTTCAAACATTTCACAACGGAAATAACGAGTTTGTTGCTTTTCTTTGGCAAGGTGCAACGAGGCACTACAGACAAGGGCTTCTCTTCGACTTCGCAGCAGTAGTGAAATTATTGTACCTTCGTAACTTTATTTGTTCGAGTATAAGTATTATATTTTTCTGGATCTAGTGTAGCATAGTCGATATGAAATTTACGAACATATTTCAACTGAAATTATATTATTCACATTATGTATTTGATTTAATTCCGCCTAGGTTAACATACTGTTTTTAAAAATGTACAAAGAAAATAAAATGTATACTAAATACCTAACCTAAGTTACACCACTTTCTGACAAATGTAATTTAGGAGTTCTTTGCATCAGAACCATTTATGTCGGAGTAATAGATAGTCCCTTATTTACTAGCAAATATGCAGTAAGTATGAAAGAGATGACTTATGTTCCACATAAATAAACACGATCATGCTAGCTAGGCAGGTTTCTGAGTATATATATCCAAAACTAATATAAAATAAGTACAGACAATTAACTGGCCTAATATATACTTTGGCTCACCTAATTGTAAGATAATCGTAAGATTTTCTTTCAAAACCATCGCAGAAACCTTTGAGATAGTACTAAGGAATTTACAAAACGTTCTCTTCTATAACAGTAAATCTTTTAAGACACTCAAAATGGTTTAACACTCCGGGGTACGGACTTTGGCACAATAGAAGTTTTATTGTCACCGCCCGCGCTCGCGCTCGGTAAACTTACCTAAAACAAATTATTTACCTTTGTTGAATCCTAAAATTGAATCAAAATTTGTAAACCTGGGAAATATACTTTCACAATGTACCTAAGAGTGAACGCTAAAAAATGCATGTGACAGACGGACAAACAGTCAGTGATCCCATAAGTGTTCCGTTGGACAAATTTTAGAGTTGGATTTAACAGAAGCGAAATGAAAGCCGCGAAAATAATCTATTCAAAATGCGCCAAATTAACTTGGATGTTAAATTGGATCAAACGTATTAAATCGGAATCAGTGTTGTATGTCCTGGTTGCACTGAAAATCAGCGTTATGATTGTTATGACACTATACTGGGGCCCCCTATTTTGGTACCATCAAATTAAATACTTGGTGTTTGATATACATGTGTTTGTTACTAAGTTATACTAAATATATTTTCGTTCATTCTCTTCTCTATCTTTGTATATAGTAGTTGTCGCTCGTGCTCGCTCCATCTTCTCATCGATTAGTGAATAATCCGTGTTCCTACGTTTGATAAATTGCAAGTAACCATTGTGTGGACTCGTCAGTGCGCAACCAATGCAAATCCGATTAAAAAAAGGTTTAGTCAAATAGGAAAGGAGAATTCTACGTCTACGTGAAATAGAGTACGTACACAACACACGCAACGGTATCCGCTTGCTGACGGAAGGCGGCACTCCATTACTCGCTATGCAGAGCAAGGCACCGCTCATGTCTCTCTCCACGGCGCTGAGGTTCAACCAGACCCCGCTCCACTTGTTCACTGAAACATTCCGACTCTTAATAATGCTGTAATTTATACCTCACCTACAAACATTTCATAGAAATTCAATTCTTTCAAGTCTTAAAACATTTCGCATTTCAATGGATTTCGCACGCTTGCTTTGATATGTTATCTACCTCAGCCGCTGTGAAAACAAGCACGCGAAATAAAACAAATTAGAATACGAAATGTACTTACTTATGCCTTAGACTTACTTTTTTGACACGATAAGAGACATGGGCGTTATGTCTCTTATCGTGTCAAAAACAATTTAGAATATGCATGCGGAATTTTATTGACTAAAAGTAAATTAAAAACCACCATCAGGATTCTTATGTTTTAACTAGCGGCCGCCCGCGACTTCGTCCGCGTAGATGGTAACAAAGATACAAATGAGATTTATTTGTTTCTGTCAGTTGTCTGATGCTATTAGTCTTTTGTGAAAAAATTACTCAAAAGAAAAAATGAATGTCCGCCATCTTGGATTTGAAAAAGGATGTCATTTTCGTAATCGGCACCCTGAGGAACTTCGACGATATGACACCCATATCGATTTTTAAGAAAAATAAATGTCCCTATCTTGGATTTGAAAATGGATGTCATTTTCGTAATCATCACCCCGAGGAACCTCGAAAATGACACCCATATCGATGTTTAAGAAAAATAATTGTCCGCCATCTTGGATTTGCAAATGCATGTCATTTTCGTAATCGGCATCCCGAGGAACCTCGAAGATGACGCCTATATCGATTTTTAAGAAAAGTAAAGATTTGCTCCTCTCACAAACTTGGAACCCCGTTTTACCCCATTAGGGGAACAATTTAGAAAAACGCTGACACTTTTTGTTGTATTTAAACAGAGAGTTTGTATACGAAGTTTTAAATCTCGCACTTCAAAAAAGACTTGCTCCCCGTACGAACTTCTTGGAACCCCCTTTTCACCCCTTTAGGGGAGCAATTTCAAAAAACGCTGAAATACTTTTTATTGTATTAAAACAGAGAAGACGAAGTTTTAAATCTCTCACTTCAAAAAAGATTTACCCCTTTACAAACTTGGAACCCTCTTTTCACCCCTTTAGGGGAGCAATTATGAAAAACTCTGAAATACGTTTTATTGTATTTAAACATAAGAGTCTATTTACGAAATTTCAAATCTCTAACTTCAAAAAAGATTTGCTACCCTTACAAAGTTGGAACCCCTTTTCACCCCTTTAGAGGAGCAATTTCAAAAATCGCTGAAATATGTATATTTTATTTAAACAGAGAGTTTATATACGAAGTTTTAAATCTCTCACTTCAAAAGAGATTTGCTCCCCGTACAAACTTCGAACCCCCTTTTCAAACCTTTAAGGGAGCAATTTTGAAAAACGCTGAAATATTTTTTATTGTATTTAAACATAGAGTATATTTACGAAGTTTCAAATCTCTAACTTCAAAAAAGATTTGCTCCCCCTACAAACTTTGAAGCCCATTTTCACCCCTTTAGGGGACGAATTTAGAAAATCGCTAAATTCAGTTTTGTTATATTTAAACAGAGAGTCTAAATACGAAATTTCAAGTTTCTAAGTCCAAAAAAATTAAATTTCCCATACAAACATTGCACCCCCATTTGATCCCCTTAGGGGTGAAATTCCCAAAAATCCCATCTTATCCCTTGCATACGTCATAAAAGTAAGCTCTGGATCAAATTTGAAGTTTCTAGTTCCAGTAGTTTCGGCTGTGCGTTGATGGTAGATCAGGACTTCTTCTATTATACGAGTATATTTAGAAGATAAACAAAAAAAGTATTACAACTAATGGACCTAACGCAATATTACACGACCAAAACAGCAAATTTCTCGTTTTCCATACAATGGTAGGACGGGCGCGTAGTATATGACGTCACATACTGTGCTCAATTAGTATGGGACGTTTTGAGGGCTCGGATTTTATGCTGTACTTTGAAATCCATTTTGTCTTTTGTTTTTTCTAATTGTACTTGTTCCATAATTATACACATTTGTTCCTCTTTAAAAATTGGGTCAAATCTCTATTGGGATTTAAATAGGTATTTTGACGATAGCTTTCTGTTTGATGGAGAAGAACTATAATACTAATTTTGGCTGTGGGCGAATTCTTACAATTCGATGATTGATTAATGTAACCCATGAGCAATATTACAAACACAAACACAAAATTTACCATTTAATTAGTCTGTTTTAGAACAACGAATAATTTTCTTTTTACGTTGAGCCGAATTATTCGGTCCAGCGGGTCCAGCTGTTGCCGGACCGAATATTCGGCGGAATTATTCGGTTCACAACATTATATAGCTACCTAAAAAGTTAAATATTGTGTTGTCTACAGGAAGTAGGTACAATATTTGTTCCTGTTTTAACCCATTAACCATATATTTATTCATTTATACAACTCATATCTTCCAATTCTGTGCGTCTACGCCAATACGTAAATTTATAAATGGCACGAGCATTATATGCAAATGCGACGCGAACTTAGTAGGAACTCGCTAAAATATTACATAAGTACGTGTATTTATGAAAATCCAGAACATAAAGTGCTTAGATGTCGTATGCACCCTGCTGCTTATGTGCATATGACGAGGTGCAATAGAGGCGGCACATTGGAGTGCCTTGAGCAAATGCAGTTCTAACCCCGCCGTTGAAATTGTTTTATGAAGTGAGCGCCGAGCAGCTTACGCTTGGTTCGTTGTTGAGAAGGTTTGAGGTACCTTAGGTAAACGAAACTTGCAAATATAAGTCCATAATAGAAATGGAAATTAAGAATCAAACTTATTGTACGCCAAATTCTGCCTGATTGTGATGTAACCGAATTACTAACCCTACCACCATCTATAACCACTCACATTCGAACAATAAATCATTTGTATTTGTATTTGAAGAATATTTTGTTGCAAAAATTCTGCAGCCAGCGAGTTGAGTAAGCCCAGATACCCCTTATATTTACGAGTATATCCTATATATATATATATACCCTACTGTTATTGACGTCTATGTGTTATCAATACCTATTTACGTTGATCCTCACATCGTCGAAATTAAGATTATATTAAAGTTGAATATCGTTCGACAAGTTTTGAGCTTTCATGGCGCAACCTCGTCGTTCACTGATTATGTCACTTTACTTTTGTGGATTATACGCACTAATTAACATACTTATTTTCTTATGTGACCTTTGACACTTAAATAACTATGAAATGATACAGGTACATAATTATTTACGTAAGTTGTTATGGTATCAATGTTGAATTATATGTAGAACTTATTGATTGCACAACATATAATGATTGTTTATACTGTAAGTTCGACCAAGTCTAGTTAAGAGATTGTAGTATTTAAATTACTTGCACTATTCTTATTATTATCTGTCATTTTTATTTTGGTAGCTATAAATTAGGTATTTAAATTATTGTATTTCAATAAAGTAGTAAAGGTTGTCTAGAAGAAAGCGCTAGTACCTGTTGTTTTATTTCTATCTTCAATATCTTTGCTTATTTACCTAAAGCCTCGGTTTCTTGACCTCGACGCACACCGCTCGCTGCGGTAAGCGTCAAGTGTGCGTTAAAATTAACGCAGACTGTATTATGGTGACGCTTACCACAGCGGTGTGTGTCAAGTCTGCGTCAAAATTGACGCAAACTGAGTGGGGACGCTTACCGCAGCGGTGTGCGTGGCGATCACGAAACCGAGGATTTTACCAGTCTGAGCTCCTATCTTCATAGCCCTCGCATCCTCTCTTCTCCATGTAATGGTGGGCGGAGGGGTCCCCGACGCCGCACAATGTATGGACACATTTTCTCCTTCGCGGGCCATCACTTCACCGCTACTGCCACTGTCCACGATGTCCGGAGGCACTGGTATAAAAAATATATATATTAGGGGGACAATCTTACACTAATCGAACTAGCCCCATAGCAAGCTCAATAAGGCTTTTTTAAGGGTACTAGGAACAATGTACCTATGTAATAGATATAAATACTTAAATACATTGAAATAAGTAAGGGAAGGTGGAGTATAAAATGAACACTGGGCAAAGTCGACTCGACTTCTCAAGATTTCTCGAAATATTGGACTCGAAGCGAGGGATACTAAAATATAAAGAAACGGGTTACTCTTTAAGGTCGAATATAGATCGACATGCACTCAACGCGCTAAACGACACCCGCAGCGAGCGCTCATCGAAACATGACGCGAGTTTTTAATGAGCTATTTTAATTTTTATATATTGCTTAAAATTGATATGTAAATTGGTTTTACGAATAAATGAGAATGAGTATGACCCGTTTCATTATATTTTAATACGTCTTAAACCACGGAAGTTTTTTATATACAAATAAATTGATACTGTTGCCCTTACACCGTCCTAGAACCCTATTCATTTACCGCACCTCACTTAATGTGCGTTTGTGCGTATTTGTAAAAAACAACCAATGTCTCAAACGATGTTTTACTCTATAGGGTCCTCGAAGAACGTATAGACTACTATTCCTAATACCTACATAACTTCTTCACCCTGTTTAAGCGTAAAGCGCGATTCAGACGGTTGCTGACAAGTCTCTAGGACAGAGCGACCTTGAACCGCAGAAACCGGTTTTCAAAGGAAATCTCGCTGAAAACAACTGTCTACACGGTCCATGCGGACCAACGCCGGCCGGTTTTGGGACTTGTTTCCTACCGTCTGGCATGGGCTTAACGAAGTTGTCTGGCGACTAACATTGCTAGACAACTCGAAAATGCATGGCGCAATGTCAGTGTCAGGTAACAATAGTGGTAAATGGACAGGTGACACTTTTATAAAGTTGGACTATATATCTATCTATATATAATATACATAATACGCGAGGCCGATTTTTGTACACCCCATCAGATCTACAGGTTTGGTCCGATTTTAATAAATGATATGTCATAAAATTCGTCTCATGCTGGAGAGTTGCATAAAACTCTTATTTTTTCATATTTTTTAAGAAAAAGGACTAACAATTGATTTTAAAAAACGCGACGTGGCTCCTGTTTTGAATTGACAGAACACAATAAAAAAATAAACAATACCTGAACCCTGTTCTTTAGTATGAGAAAATATACTCTTTCCTTTGATCTTTTTACAATGTTTACATGAATGACAGACATATTGTATCGTTATTTAATTCAACGTCAACATTTTTTTTTTTCTTCTATGCCAGTATTAAATTGTCATGACCTACTTCAATAAAAAATATAATTATACAAACTTTTCGCATATTCAAAATTTTGAGAGAAAACCTCTTTAGGTTTAAGCCATTAATTGACGCGGACGTACAATGTCCATTTCTGTTATAGTCTCTTGGCATCTTCGTTGCCCTTAACAGTGCCTTGCGCGCCGATGGGAGTACAATTCCTATTGGCGATTTAGCCTTTATTTAACTTTTCTATCCTCGGAATGGCAAATCGCCTAGCGAACTCCCCTTCCGGGTGGAGGCCCATGGTATTGCTGGACGAAACCGGGAATATGTTCGGGAAGCAATTAGAAAAAGAATCCCTCCTTACCTGAGGCGCATCGTGAAGCGGGTACTGTGAAGAAAGGGGAGTTCTCACGATGTTCTTCGGATAGCCAGTAGAAAAACATTATGACGGGAAAAGTTGAGGGCCACAGGTTCCGGGCGGACTACCCGCTAGATAGAGCACCCAAAACACTGGTGCCCTGCAACTATATCTGCACGAGGCCATCCATAATAATGGTGATAGGAGCCTATGGAGGAGTCTGGTCAGTAATAATTGGACATTATGTCCTTAGCGTCAAGGGAACGACTGATGATGATGATGTGCCGCATCCACGCTGTCCGGATAACTTAGATAGCAGTCTACTTTAGGCTTGGCTTTGATTCGGCATAATGTGACACCCCTTTTTCAAATATTTTTGGTGTTCCTAAAAGAGGCACAAATTACAGAAATCTATCTATCCCTATAGTTGTTCCTTTTCTTAATAACTATCGGAATTTTCGTATTTTTAACGAGAGTCCCGTAGCGGCGTCCCGACGCCGCTACGGGACTCTCGTTTTAATAGATAGATCTTTTTAGGAAGATCTCAAATTAAGTACAATGCTGTTCTAAAATTGCTAGAAGTGGAACCGTAAATTTAATTAGATATGCCTACTTGAGCACACTAGCGTGGTTTTTTATGTTAATTTTCAGTATTATGTAGGATTTGTATTCGTAGCATTATCGAAGTATGAGATTTAAATTAATAATTTGCATTGTACCTAACTGAATGGGTCCCTCATTCCTCTGGACCTGCCTCGAACGATTACAGTGCAGCACACGTTTATATATATATCTGTATTCTGTTACAGTCGTGAATGATGCCGTTCCAAGTAGCGCTGTACTTCCACGAGACAAAGGAATCGGAAGCGGCTTACCAACTAACAATTTCAGTCCAATCTCACCCGATTATTAGGCGCTCACTTGAACACACTGTGGTAGGTTGATTTATTGTAATAAGACAACTAGCTGTGCGGAAGATTCGTATACTGGCGATTACAAGTCCCACACCAGGCGTCCTGCGATGGTATGTTGTGAAACGCTACTGCAGGCTGCACAAACCCGACAGCACTGTTACAGGCCTACCTTTTCCTATAGGTACAGGAATGACGTCAAAGGGAAACGGGTGGTAAAGACATACCCCGCCCGCCCCGTCTGAGTTACGCGGTAGCCTTAAAGGATACACAACAGCATTCTTTAGTCTGTGCTACAGCATAGAATAAATGATGCTACTTGGTGTACAGAAGGTTCACCAACATTTTATAGCTAGAACACTCAAATTGATGCCATCTCTGTTCCGCACAATCACGTTTGTGTGTCATCATCGAAGCACAATGCTGGCCGCGCGCGACGAGGAGTGTCATTGTTAATCGAGATTGGATGAATATTATATTACATCGGAGGTATGCTTAAGCCAACAGACAGATCTCGAAGTGCCTGAGGCGCGATTTACGCCGATTTAACACTAACTGTGTTGAAGAGGCTATTGAGCGCAACAGAGGCTCTAAGGTTTTCGCTAGAGATCTGTCTGTTGGTCAGAGTCAGATGACTAAGCTGAAGACCGACGATGGCAGAATCATTTCTTCCAAACCTGAGCTTCTGCGTGAAATTGAAAGGTTCTATGGACAGCTATACACAACCACCCGAAGACCCGTCGTTGATCTAGCCAAAGACCCTAGAGCTAGATTAACCCGACACTATACCGAAGATATCCCGGACGTCAGCCTGTATGAGATTAGTATGGCTCTCAAACAGTTGAAGAACGGCAAAGCCCCGGGTGACGACGGAATTACAGCCGAAATCCTGAAGGCGGGCGGAAAACGCCGCAAGCATGGAACAAAAGTGTGGTGGTGCTTTTCTTCAAAAAAAGCGATAACACTTTGCTGAAGAATTATAGACCCATCTCACTTCTAAGCCATGTTTACAAGCTGTTTTCGAGAGTCATCACGAACCGTCTCGCGCGCAGGTTTGACGACTTCCAGCCTCCCGAACAAGCCGGATTCCGAAAAGGCTACAGTACCGTAGACCACATACATGCCTTGCGGCAGGTTATACAGAAGACCGAAGAGTATAACTTGCCACTTTGTTTAGCATTTGTGGACTACGAGAAAGCCTTCGATTCGATCGAGACTTGGGCTGTACTGCAGTCTCTCCAGAGGTGCCAAGTTGACTACCGGTATATCGAAGTCCTGAAGTGCCTGTACGAAAACGCCACCATGTCCGTCCGACTACAGGACCAGGAAACAAAGCCTGTTCCACTGCAGCGGAGAGTCAGACAAGGAGATGTGATCTCTCCGAAGCTCTTCACCGCTGCACTGGAGGATGCTTTCAAATTTCTGGACTGGGAAGGACGAGGCATCAACGTAAATGGCGAGTACATCACTCACCTTCGATTTGCTGACGACATTGTAGTCATGGCTGAGACCATGGAGGACCTCAGTACAATGCTCGTTGATCTCAGCATTAGGAATGAAGCTATCCGTAGCAGAACTGGGGTCACCGACATAGCCTTCAAAATTGCGAGACTTAAGTGACAGTGGGCAGGGCACATTGCTCGCAGGACTGACGGTCGATAGGGCCAGAAACTGCTTGAGTGGCGTCCACGCACCGAAAGACGAGCTGTCGGTAGGCCTCCGACAAGGTGGAGTGATGACCTGGTGTAGGTCGCGGGAATCCGGTGGAAACGAACGGCACAGGATCGGTCTAAATGGCGAGCCTTGGGGGAGGCCTATGTTCAGCAGTGGACGTCTTTCGGCTGAAATGATGATGATGATGCTTAAGCCGCGTTAACGCGAAGTGACAAGCTGGGTAGGTTTAATTACACCGCCGAGCAGGTATGCATTGTCTTTAGTCCTTGATGAAAAACTATCCTATGACAAGGTGAGAATAATAAAATAATAGACGAAAAATTATTCCTAGACGAAAGGACAGCAGAAGACAAACTATTTATTTATATACGAATTAGCATCTATTCGTGCTGACCGACAACCTGCAGCTGGTGCGTCTGCGTGATCATGGGCTCGGTGTTGACCTGGCACATGTAGGCGCCGCCGTCGGCCGGCCGCACGTCGCGCAGAGTCAGCGCCCACTGCGCGTCGCCGCGCGCCACGCCCACGCGGTGGTTCTTCGTGATCACGTGTGAGCCGATCGTGAGGATTGTTTGGGTGTCCACTCTGAGCCACGCCACCTGCGGAAGATAATGAGATGCCTTCACCACTCAGCAGCGTACGCGAGTGTGGTTTGGATAATTTGGGCGTGCCTGCGTCGTGCTGCTCTTACAATTTTGAACTTTGAATGTAAGCGCACGTGACTACTGACTAGTCAAAATGATTTAACTGAAAATTTTGATTTAAAATGTCGAAGTAGATACTTCATACCGTAAATTAGGTCAATACTGTAGGCATCACATGTTCATCCAAACTATTTTCTGAAATAGTGGCGAGTAAATCTGACTGCTTCTATTAGTTATGGGTTACATTCAACCAATTTGATTTCTGAGCTACTTTGTACCTTGTCACAGTCACTTGTCACAACATGAAAGGCACTAGAGATATAATGTTATGTCACTGTGATAAGGTACGAAGTGGCCCATAAAACAAACTGAATATAAAATATTATTCAGGAAAATGTTACCTAATTAGATTGAACTAGTAACGACCTCTAAGACATGTTTATTATTACGAGGCGGTCGACTGGCCCCGAAATCATCCCTAATTATTGTTATTAAAAGGAACTCAGTCACGTGTAAGTCCCGTTTACTGATAATAATGTGTGAAAATCATGCAAGTTCAAATAGAAATAGCCCTAGTTAATTCTCGTTGTGTAAGATTTATACGACGCCTAATATAGGTACGCCGCCTAAGTCCTAATACTAGTCCACAAACACTGCCTAACTTTTAGTGGTATGGATTTTTTGTTTAAGATTGTTTTTTTATGATTAAGTTTAAGACTGGTACATCGGTCTTTACTAGCAGCTGAAAACTAAATTCTTGGTAGTCCGAACAAAAGATAAGCCTTTCGGCTGTACTTGGGAACAAAAGAAACCAAAGAACCCCACTTGTACAATATCTAATATGCAATTTCCTTTCCGCATTTTGCTAATGTAAATATTTAGACGCGACGGATATCTTGTTAACGATACTATCTCGTTCTACACATTGCACTCCACAACTGGTGAGGAGGGAATATACATTAAAAAGCTTTTTTGCAGCTATCTTGCAATTTAAATATATCAGACAATCAAGAAAATACGGCGCTTTTACTCCACTTTAATTGCTTCAATTTTGTCGAATGCAAAAACAGTTTTACCCTTTTTAAGGGTAAACAATTAAATATCCAAGAACATCATCATCATCATCATCCTGTATCCCGTTATCCCGGTACTGTTGCATCCTAAAGGATGCCCGGGGTCCGCTGCCTAATCCCATGAGTTGGTGTAGGCACTAGCCTTGGGAACACCAGACCTTATTGGAATTAGGCTATCCAAGAACGTAATGCAGGAAAATGCGCATGCATTTCCTAGGGTAAAACTTTGTAACTTATAACTAAAAATTAAGCACCAAAGTGACGGCATTGCATAAACCCCTTCAGCGCTACCTTAATATGATGAAGTAAAGAAATCGAATGATTGGTTAATAATGTAATATTATTAATTTGACAATTACTCATTCGTCAATTGTTATTTCTTAAATTTAACCATGTCGGCTTCTGTTGTAATAGGAGTTCCAGTAACGCATGTACTTCACAATGGTCGACATTTTAAATTATATACATATACACAAACATACAGTTTTAAATTTTTATTTATTAACCAAATTGTATTTTAAATGTTAGCATGGCTAATACTGAAACCGTACCTACGTAAGTGGAAAAAAGTATAAAGCATTTTTTCGCGAGTGGATTGTTTTAACTTTTAACAAAAAACGGCAACGGAAATTAAGCCGGATTGGATGGAATTCTTTTACATCACAACAAATAAATCCTATTCGTAACCCTTACGTACTCTCAATAGATGGCATAGAATGCTTTCATTCTAAATCGTTTCAACGGCCTGTGTAGAGTTCTAATCGTACCTATATGTTAAAATGAAAGTTACGAGTGTTTTTTAGGGTCTTGTTGAACTGAACCTGCAAGTTAGCTTCAGAATATATTTAAACTTATAGCAATCAATTCTTATTCCTCAAAGTTATGATTCCGCATCATAACTTGGCTTGGATACCTACTCGTGGAAGCGAGTGTCCGGAACAAGAGTATCGACACGTTAATAGCCACAGTGTATTACCTATTATAAACCTATAATATATTCATTGCAAAACTATACGAACTAACGCTGAGGGCACATTATAACAACTGCCATTTTTGGATGCTTTTTGATTACAAAAAGTAAATTATCAGGCTGTCAAAGGGCGTATAATATGTATTAATGAGAAGAATGTACCGTCGCCAAGTTTTAGATGAGCCAAAGTTTTTAAGTTTTGGCTCATTGCCATCACTTGTTAAATACCATACTATATGGTTTTACTCACAGTGCTCGTATTTCACATTGTCCTGCAATAATTAAACTCGTAACTACTACAATGAAAGGAGGACAAGTGGAATGCACTCCTGCCAAAATACGTGTCATTACCAAGCAAATATTACCACTTTTATGGTAATCCACAATAGTCGGAATATAATAATATAAAATAGAGTTGACCTCACAAACGAAGGTTTCCGTACAATACCATCATATAAAATTTAACATTACGTGCCTACCTTTTTAACCGCCTTTAACAAAGGAGGAGGTTCTATGTTCCACCGTATTTATTATTATTATTGTTTATTTTAAACTTTGTTGCACAAAAAAGAATATAATTACAAAGGGCGGACTAAATGCCATGAGGCATTCTCTACTAATCGATCATAGGGCCAAACAGACACCTCAAATGTCTGTGTGTATTTATTTTTACAATACTTTGGTTGCACCCTTATTATTTTATTTTTTACATTATTTGCTGACATATCATATTATTTAAAGTTAGAGATTGTTGAGTAAAGATACGATTGCTCGACAATCGTATCTAATATAAAAACCAGTTAGGAGCCCAAATTTCATAAAACAGATGCTGTAAAGATTCGTACAGATAATCTATTAGAATACAGAATTTATTATTAAATATAAGCATTTTTATTCACGCGTGTATTTGCAAAATTTTATCTCATTGCGACGGCAGTCATTGAAGTCGATTGTAAATTGAACGAAGTGGGTAAATACGATATTTTTTTGCCGTCCAGTCGCGTTTCCGCTTAATTTAGGTAATAACGTAACGGTTTTTCATTACTTTTAATCACCTTTTCCATTTCATAGAGCCTTTTTTGGGTTTTAAAATAAATTATTATTAAAAAGAGGCACTTTAAATATTTCATTCCTTTATAGAAAGTAATTCCCTGTCCCAGTCAACAGTTGTAAATATAACAAAGTCATAAAATTTGGAATTTCATCTTTATTCGTTAACAATGTCGAAAAATATACTATACATCTATTACGAATGCTGATCTGTATAAAACTGGGCCTTCTTACAAACTGACTATTCTAATTTATTAGTAGGAAATTAAATTAAATTATTTGAATAAGTAATAAATAAACATTCCATAATTCATAAACATTGCATCTATTATATATACTAGGATTAATTGTCAGTTGCCACTAGGAATATGCTAACAGAGCATGTTACAAATTAACTACACGCCAGCGCCAATCAAGTTCTGCAATGTCACTGTTACTCAACGGGGGGATAAACCTAAAGCATAGCTTTCGCATTCCGATATTTCTAACTTGATTTCAATGTGTTTCGCGCACTCGTTCTGATAGCTCAGCTGACGCATGTAAGAGCAAGTGCGAAAATCGCATGGAAATTAAATTGTAAAGCTGAATGTATATGTAAAATTGAGGCAAGACAAGATATATGCCCTGTAAAATCTTCGCAGGTCCGTGGTGGTAAATAAAAATAGTGGACTGTAGATTTAGGAGCTGGTGTAATCCAAAATAGAAAAATAAACAGAAAAGTGAGTGTAAGAGTCTTTGGGAATTGCTGAACGACCGTAAGTTATTAACGTATTACAATTTTAAAATCTATACATTGCCATATGAAAATTGTCCATATTAGCTCGACTGGTTATGAATTTAATGTTACATTGAATATTTTATTTAAAAAATATGCAAGTATGATTGAAATAATTATAAGATGAATTTATTACATACAATTAATTGGGTTATTTTTATATGAATTATTGAATACAATTTTGATTCAAGAAAAAGGATTAAAAAAGTTTTAGTTTTTTAAACGATTCTGAACAGCCCGTTGGATGTTCTCCACGTATAGTTGACTACAAATTCGGACGTTCAGTGTATTGATAATTGACAATGTACACAATTTGTATCTACTCTCTACTCATTTCGCGTTCACCGTTCTACTCCTATTCTAAAGCAGCAAGCATTTTTTTTTTAATATTCGCTTAAAGATAAAATGTCCGGCCAAGTGTGAGTGCATAGCGAGCGCCGCAATAGTTAGTATTACAAGACCTAGTTTATCAATTGATCGTTGTTGCTATTATAATAGTAAATATCGTAACTAAAGGCAAATATTTTCCGGTAAGTCATTTCGGTCTGCTGCATACCGTCTAATAAAACGGGAGGTCAACATTTGAAAATATATTTTTCAATAGACATGAAATTCGGGTATTTAGGTAGATGGAAGAGCATTGAAACTGCTCCCACTTTTCAAGTGAAGTGCCCTTTCAAACTTTTAATTTGTGTTCTACATTTAGCAATTATTCGTTCTTCCATAATTTCCATTTATTAAGTTATTTGAAGAGAATTTTGTGAAGTTAATTAAGTCTCAACATTTTTCTTCTTTTCTTATTGTGAATGTACTCGTATTAAACACGGCCACGATTTAACATACACTCAAGAGCAATAAAAAATAATTTGAACGGGAATTTGATGGATAATATAATGTTCCCGTTTTCCGGCCAGCGTTCAGGATGCAACTGTACTGGGATAACGCTAATAGAAGGATGAGATGATGATGATGTTCCCATTTTGATTACACTTGACCCGAATCTAAGTCTAACGTTAAATGGGTATCTAATGTAAAAGCTTGATGAGACTGATGAGTGTAGTGTAACTTGTGTTATACATTACATTCACCATTTCCACTAACTTGTTGACTGGTAGGACCTTCGTAGCAAAGAATGCTAGGCGAGATGGCCCTCAGGCATTCTAGCACCAGCGGTACGGCTGCTGAGTGTGGTTGTGGATATATAAGTAAACTTTTCATAAGTCCATTCGAACCAGTGTTTAGCGAGGATCAAATGTCTACATGGCACCATCATCGCTAACAGCCGTAAAAACGGCCTATAGGTACTAATTGACAAAAAATGACGTCACAAGTATTAGATTTTTATGATGTTGATTTTGTTGTGACCATTAGATGGTTTACTACGACATCATCCTATAATTTTTAAAACGATGGAAATTCTACAATGAGGATGACAGTTTTTGACAAAAATCCAATAGTAATTACAGCCAATTGTAGAAGCTGCTGCCTTCATAATTCATAATCACTCTCGTCTCTATCTTTGATATCAATGGCTTAAATAGCTTTGAAGTTCACGTATACGGATCACAATTAGGTTAGAATGGGCGCGATTCGAATCAATTATTCAGCCAACAAAGGGATGCGACTTGTTCCGAATAAATTGCTTCCATTTGGATGAGCAGTTTCATGGTTTACGGGCAAGGGAATCATATTTAGTGGAATATGGGTCCGTGAAGGCGGCCACAGCTTCAATATAATCAATTTCTTGCCAAATTGAGTGTTATTTGCTTTGGAAGTTACTGTTTTAAGGATTTATTTCAAAAAATAGTTCAATTAATCTTTTTCAGTTAAAAGTTATGCTGATTTTAAATCACATCACGTTCAATTAAAAAATTAAAACTTCATATTATGTCTCACAAGCAAAACATAAAAGACATAAAAATAATGTAGGTATTCCACATTGCCATTAATTAAATATCGTAAAAGAGACGTAAATAACTTATCAGAGAAGCAAAAGAAATTAATCTATTTCGAATAAAGGCTAGAGTAAAAACCATACGAGCCCTAATTAAGGAACGTGACTTTAGTATACCGGGGAAGATAAAAACTATCTAGAGTATGAGGGCTTTTAGAGCGTGGCTAGACATAATTAATCTTGTTGTAGGATTACATAATATTTTTCCCATCATAAGTAAAGATATTACCCAAGTTACCAGTTCAGACAACCTTTTTTACAAGCTGCGGTATCGCCGCTACGGCAGCATATCTCTGTAAAAAGATGGGAGATAGTTTTATAGATGTCTGTTGAAGTAAATAAACTACCGCCAGGCAATTATCTACCTATCTAATTTAAAAAATCCTAGCCAATCCGATAAAACTACTAGTATGTTACTCGCCAGAAGGCCAAAATTAATTCAATATGTACCTTTCATTGACTTATAAACAAACCGTTGATGCTCCAACCCACAATTGTCTATATTGAAACTGCTCAGCGAATTAAAACTCCGTTGTCGGAAACGTTTGTACAGTTCCGTTTAGGCCTGGTGGCCTAAATGGTGTAACTTTGCCTTCATAATTGCTCTTCCGAAGGGCACAAATGTGGTGCCGACACCTTGCCTTAATATTTATGAATGTAAGCGCCCTGTTGAAAGGGAAAGTAGACTTTAGTTCATAGTAAAACACTAACAGCAGGCCTAATCATATTAGTTTATGTGTTGTAAAGTAAAAATAAAGGTTCATTCAAAGATCAAATAAAGTTAATGAAGGGCGCTGCGAACAAGGCTGTGATGACTCCTATGAAATCGCAAGCGGTCTTAGGGTTTCCTGTTTACCAAAAGGCAGGCTATATGCATGTTTCACAAAAAGTAAAAAAGATTATACTTAACAACTGCGTGAAAAGCCAAGTAATAAAATTCATGGAAATTCATTTAAGTATCAGGGATTTATTTATTTATTTATTATTATACTAGCTTTTGCCCGCGACTTCGTTCGCGTGAACGTCTACTGACTATTCCTTCCCCTTGGTACATATATTCTGCAGGTTAGGTATAAACTACTTAACTTTGAGTGACTCACTCAAAATGTACTGAAACGTTTTTACGTCTCAAAGTTACAAGCTTACAAAGTTTCTTATTCATATAAATATATTAGGAAGCGAAATGGGCGCCCTTGTTCATGAAAGGAGGCATGTGTCTTGAAGTAGAATGTAATAGGCGGATAATGAAACAAAATGGGTAATATGATTTTTCAATAGGTACTGGTCAAGGGTACTGGTCAGACGTTAAATACACATTTCATTCCAGCCCCGAGAACGCTGTCGACTCGATCCGATATAAGCATATATACGTACAAATAATTTTTATGATTTCTTATACTACGTAACGAAACACAATGTGTGCTAAGAAACTACGTCATCAAATCCATGTAGCATAGTGGTGTCATGGTTCGATGTTGCGTACGTATACACATTCGTTCTTGTTCTATGAAGTTTCCCAATTCCCTACTTTCCGAGCCTTAGTACTGACATGCTCGATGTAGCGACTACAGGGGAAAACATATTATGATTGAATGGAACAAAAACTTCGATGTTTCTCGAATTGCAGCGTGTTAGGACATTATAACCCAAGATCTGTAATGACCTACAACAATATGACACGCTCTACTTGCAGTGAACACCTTGGGCACATGTCTCTACGCATTATCCCTCTGTATGAAACTTTATTTAATACTTCTAGTTTACTAAGATTTTTTTTCGTATGTACTTGTAGTTGACTAAGACAAACACGTTTACAAAAATGTTAAATTTTCTCCCTTAACCATAGGTATTTTTCTAGTGAAGAAACACTTTCCAAAACGTACAATCGAACCGGTGACATCCTGACATACGCAGCCAATCACTTTAACTAAGCTGTCTGCATGAAAAATCAGTAATCACACTCGGTTACCAAATCCTTCAACCATTTCTTTCTTCTCTTCTTCAAAGCCTTGGGGATGCGGACTCAGAGTGACATCTACCAAAAAGACTCGCGCTTCCTTAACTTCAACTTGTAATTTAAAACAGTAGTAATATTTTTAACTACCTACGCGCATATTATCGTTTTACAATTATGTATAAACTAATCAGTAAGGTAATCCATTTTTTCATATTACCTACATTGAATTAGTATTTTGGATAAGCTAACCTATAGTGTACCAAAAAGATTTGTAACGGTTTCTATGGGTCCTTAGGATAGACACAAAATTACCCTGCCGGCGGGGATGTCCACCGCACGATCGCGATATCGCAGACACATATAGTCCCTATTCGTCCCGATACCGCTGCATACCGGGTAGAGTCAGTCCGACAGAGGTCGGGCCTGGCTGAGTTCCTAGCTGGTCTCTTCTCAGCTAGGCTTGGTTTGGTGAAACAGCGACAAAACTCCCAATAGTTTGATTCCACCCACACCTCAGATTTGGTTGAAGCCGCTCAACCAATCTCACTGGTGCGAATACTCTTAGAGTATTCCAGTTGCAGTGTTTAAACCCCCCGTCTGGTAGCGTTGGAAGTTTCTCCTGGATTTTCCCCAGGCCACTCTCCAAACAAACGCGCACTCACTATCGCTTTACTGGGCCCGGCCTATAAAGCCAGTCAGGTTCAAGCAAAGTTTTACATTTCTCAACCATCCATTTTTTTCAATAAAAAGAATAGAGTGGAGTGGAATTATATAATTTTTATGTAGGCATATATCAAAGCGCTGGTCAGTCAATGCTGACAACAATCGGCTAAGTCCAATCTATTTAATCTCCAATTTTATAAACAGTAAAGCTATTTAGGCTCAATGGGTCAGCAAGCTTTGATTTAAAACGCAAGCGCCTTAAAGGCTGTAAGTCAGTACCTAAATAACGCAAATTTAAAACATAATAGATTTGCGTTATTTAGGTACTACATGTAAATAATTAATAGAACTTCAGGTAAGTACTGAAATGCGGTAAACATTCACATTCACATGAGTCGCTTTAGTTTTGAGATAATTAAGCTCTAAGAGTCACAAATATCCGAAATTTTTCATAATAATAGCTCATCATAATCAATTGGTAGCGACATTACTCAGTTTATAACTACGATGGTAAAACTAAAAACTTTACATGAAAATACGTACTTTATCATAGCAACTATAAGACTCAAATTATTGAATTCTGCAAGTAGTAAATAATCTACATTAACTTCGATTCGACTTGAAGGAATGGCATCTGTGTAATGGCACGTCTTTGACACGCCAAACGTCAAATATCGTGAATTTACAACAGTCTACACTCGCCTCACGATACGTATCTTGACCCTACGATTCGTGACAACTATGTGCATATTTGGAGCTCAGACTTACACTGGTTCATCTGAGTCAAATTTTCGTAAGTCAGCGGGTATTGAAAATATTCTACATGATTCTGGATCTATGAAATTCAACTTCCGCCCCCGAATTTATCTATTTGAGGGATGACGAAGGGATAAAAAGTATCCTATATGTTAAGCCAGGCTAACTCGTTGTGTACCAAGTTTCATCATAATCCGGTCAGCCGTTTTTGCGTGATTGAGTAACAAATATCCAAACATCTAAACATCCGAACTTTCACATTTATAATATTAGTGGGAATAGTAGGAATTTGCTGTATTTTGTAGGCCCTCCAATGACACCATTATCACACTCGACCACTCTAACAACGAAGATATATCAATTATAGGTAGACGAAGTTCAAGGCACTGGTTTGGCAATGTTGACAACAATTGACTAACATAATTAAATCTCTCATTTCAAACAGTCACTATGGGTTGAGAGATTTTTGGTTATTTGTCGGTAGTCCCCTAAGAACTTTTTTACCCTCCATTTTTTCACATATTTTCTGTTTATTGTACAATTTTTGAATAAGATTCTTTTTATTTTGCTTCCAATTATATGCTTACCAATTTTCAAGCCTTTAAGTCACGAATTGAAGGACTTCTCATACAAAGTTCAACCCCTCTTTTCACCCCCTTTCATCCCCAATCTGTATGATTTTTATAGCCTATAACCCGTCCGAAGATCAATTAAAAGTATTAGTGAAGGTTGTATTGAAATCTATTGGCTAGTTTTCGCGTGATGGTGAGACAAATAAACAGACAGACAAACAGACACAAATTCTAAAAACTGTTGAAATGTGTTCTGTTATATCGATTTTTTTGCTAATATCTTCTATGTACAGACTTTCGAACCTCTACAGCTTTATTATATGTATAGATGTACAGACTTTCGAACCTCTACAGCTTTATTATATATATAGATGTACAGACTTTCGAACCTCTACAGCTTTATTATATGTATAGATAGATGTGGGCAAGAAGACCGCCTTGGTTAAGTGGAACTGGGTCGGCCATGTTTGCCGTATGCATCCACAGAGGTGGGCTCATTTGGCTACTTGGTGGACACAGGACGGACTCAGGCGACGAGGCAGGCTCAGGCGTAGATGGCGGGATGACCTGGACGCGTTCGGAAATGATTGGCCAGAGATCGCGGGAAACAGAGATGACGTGTGGAAATCCAGGGGGAGGCCTTTGCAGCAGTGGCTTGATCAGGCTAATAAAAAAAAAATTAGTTAGCATGCACATGATTTAAATATAAATAGTAAAAAAGAACGGGATAGTGATAAAAGAAGTTTTCCTTTTCTTATTATTAATAATGGGATTGCTCTTGGCCAGCATATCATTAAGGTCATGAGATTTTGAAAAAAAATGTTTATAAAATAATAAATATCTGAAAATTTACGCGTTTTCCGACTACATTAACACTTTAAAAATGAACTAGAACATTCGTTTGTTAGAGTCTATGGCAATATTTCCAAATGAAACCGTAAAAAAACCGCTTGTTTATATATATGTATATATACACAAGTATGGTAAACGTACCAGTGCTCGATACCTTAGTGTCCAACAGATGACACCTATTAATCACCTCCGTCATCATGACATAAGACTGAAAGTGCCATGTATTGGGTCAGTCAGCACAAGGACGTTTACCTTACGCGGGTGAAATTATAGGCACTAGTTCATTTTCTATATTATTTTTTTTAGTTGACCCAAAATTGTAGATGTTGTTTTTTTTTGGATTTAGACATCTGTGACGGATCGTACTGAATTTCAGCCGAGCCTGCAGGATCTTTATCTCTATACGGCTGAGGTTAATACGAGAGTCATACTCGTAAGTAGTGAAAACGAGCCTACTAAGAAAAACAGCGTTTGTGCTTTAGTAGTTTCAACCTACTATCACATTTTCTCCGTTACATACAGCGAAAGCGTACGTTAGGCCCCGTGAATGGAAACACATTACTGTAGGAAATGAGTTATGGCACTATAAGTCTCACTAATGGGCATGAAACGTAAGCCACTGTCTCTGGTCTACAATACATACATACACGTGTATTTCGTAAGTGGCGTCAAATCAGTCATAATGACTTGCGTAAATGGTTTCAGTGTTTGTTTTCCAATGTAAGGTAAATTACCCAGTGCTCGACACTTGCCCAATACTGGTCACGTTCAGACTTTTTTTTGAACCTGAATGTGGCTTTATAGGCGGGCCCAATAAAGCGATAGGAATGCGCGGTTGGAGAGTAGCCTGAAGAAGATCCAGGGGAAACCTCCGACACGACCACACGGGTGGTTTTGAACACTGAAATACTATTAGAGCTTGCGCTCCCGTGAAATTGGTTGAGCGGTATCAATCGAATCTGAGGTGTAAGTACCACTTTCAGACTTAAGTATGATAAAGAGGGTGAAAAAAAAAGAGTGTTAACTATTGGGTATTAAGGTGTTTCATTGGTACATTTGCTTACCTTAATTTTATTTTACCTAAGTATAGTATTCAAATTAAACACGAGAAGTTTGTGTTAGCCGGAAGATAAAAATATTTTAATAACCTTCCTCGGATGTCTCTTTGATCCTACGTAAAATAATATTTTTAAAGTCCGACATCAAGTAAGCGGATAAACAAAAACTTTGAAGCCTATACTTGTATAAATATGAAAGATTGACCTATCTCCAAAGAAGAAATACGTGCGAAAGATGCATTAAAACCCCAACAATGCTATTTACCTGAATACTGGTAGCGTTCTCCAAAAAATATATTTTTACCATTACCGGATTCTCGGTTCAATCAATATTGAGTGGTCGTACGGAAAGTCAAACACACTCCTGGGGACCGATTTTAGTGCGAACGATCGACTTTTCACTCGAGATCTGTCATGAAACTATGATGATTGGACAGATGTCGAGTGAGAAATCGAGCGTTCGACACTCAAAAATCGGCCCCCTGTGCTATGGGATCAAATTATGTACCATATGCATGCATAAGGAGATGTATCTCCAAAAAAACAACGCACAATTGAATGGAGAACCCTCCTTCTCTTTTTGAAGTTGGTAAAAAAGTACACAATTAAAAATACACCTCAGATGAGTGAACCCGTCCTTTAATGCACTACTAAATTCACTAACCAAACTTCTACCTACGAGAACTACAAGCATAACTTTCGACTTTATTATCACTCACTGGTACAGTTTTATTCTATGTTACCAAGTTTACGTAAAAATAAAAGAATGCTAGAAGATAAAACTTAAAGAACTCTTGAAAGCATCAGTTAGTACAAAACCGGGCTAGAGCTGACTGAAAGTATATCGTCGGTTAACAACAAAAACTCAGTAACAAATATCTACTTACTCAATATAAAGCTCGTAGGTATCTCAGCATCGTTTTAGTACTGAGTTACTAGCTTTGGTTTTCAACCGAAAATTTAGAACTACCTATATAGATTTCTAAAATTACTACAAAGATTATTCAGAGGGGCTACTGCGAACTGAAAACGAACGAAGTTCGAATATCTTTCTCTCTGTCGCACTTGCTAATACGTCCCACAGAGAGGGAGATATTCGATCTTCGTTCGTTTTCGTTTCCCGGTTGCCCCTCAGAGGACTTAGAACGTGAATTGAATTCCTTTGCTTAAAATTTTTAGATACCTAAAATTTTAGGTTCACTGTTTAGTGCCGTAAAAAGAACCACACTAATATTAATTTAGTACAACTACTGAGGGACTCGAATTAACTACAAGCACCAATTTCTGATTGCACCTATATTCAACGGGCATTTAGAAGCGTAAGTGACAGCATTTTGCAAACCACATTTAATCCAGACCACACTGGTGATTACGGAACATCATGTAAGACGATTCATACGTTTATTATACCTTTTTGTTATAAAAGTATAGAAGCCATTTAGGTATGAAACAGCTGCAATTGTATATAACATTATTCATAACAAATATTACCTTGAGTTTAAACTTTCGTGAGTCTACACCCATATAGTAAATCCTCTTTAATGTGCTTTAAAAGTATACGTTATATAATTATGTACAGTTGCATACACTACTTTATCTACATCCGTTATTAAATCCTCTTTCATGTGTTCAGGAACCATTGCATTGCAAGTGTAGTGAGGTCGAGCGTGAACCCGTTGAAGTCTTTTAAGCACGAGTCTGTATCGTTATGGGCGGAGATGGCCATAACGATACCGTTGTCGATGTTATTATGGCCATCTCCCCCCTGGGCCGGCGCGATATTGTAAAGCTGGTGTCCTTACGTACACTTTTTGAGCACATTAAAGAGGATTTACTGTATGGGTGTAGATAAAATACTTCAACGGGCTCACGCTCGAGCTCACTACACTTGCAACGCAATGGTTCTTGAACACATGAAAAAGGATTTAATATATGGATGTAGATAAAGTAGTGTATGCAACTGTACATAATTAGGCATTAAAACAATGTCTCTCATTATGTAGCAATTCATAAACTACTATTAATAAACGATTCAAATTCACGTGGTAATTGCCACTCCGGGCGACATGCCCGTTGCCCGCCATGCATGTATGCGACATGGGCGCGCTGCAGATGCACTCACACAGAGGAAGATCTCCTGAAGAGTTTGAAACATGTCGCCCGGACAGTTAACACGTGAATTTTAATCGTTTAATAAAGTAGATTTTACCTTATAATCGTTCAAGTCCTCCACCCGGCAGGTGAGCGTGGTGTCACGACCCACCACCACGGTCACGTTCGAGCCCGCGTCCACGAACCTTGGCTCTGTAACAATCATACATTTTTTATAGCTGCGAGTGCATTTTGTACTTTAAATCCATTTTTTATTGAGTCACTGAGTAATTTTCGAATATAGTGGAAAGAAATGAAAAATGGAGGAGAAATTTTAAAAATCCATCAACACAACGCTGTCGACCAGCGGTGTGAAAGTAATTCGTATCAGTGGGAAATTGCTGTTTAATTTTATTTTTGAATAATTAAGTATAGGAACTATATGGAAAGGAGGGATGTAAACATTGGTTTTGGTGTGTTTTGAATGACGGCTCGATGATACCAGTGAAACTGAATTTACTTAGACAATCTTTACCAGAGCCCACTCAACGTCACCGTACTACCTACTTAAAGCGTTACTTAGCAATTAATAACTGGTAGGTAGGTAACACTTACACTATTGTTTCAGAACCAACGAAGGCACGGTTTTCTAATATTAGACCTGCCAAAAAATACTAAGTTACTGTAATATCTGACATAACGTCAAAACGATCTATATAACATAGCCTTAATGAGATGCAACTCTAAATATAGGCAAAAAAGTATGTGTTTTCCATAATGTTTTAAGGGTTTTCGCATTTGGACAGATTTTGAACTAACCAAATTCGCATTTGGCCAGGAAATCACTTCACCTGATACAAAATTGACCAGAACGCTACTGGACAGAAACTCAAAAGACCAGATATGCAGTTGACCTTAAACTTTGTACGCCATAAACTCAATTAGCCATATACGGCTGAATGTATATACAGTACGCAGTATATCGATAAAAAGTTAATATTCTTATCACCAGTGAACGGATATACATGGAAACCGCCTATGAGAACTTTGCCGTTCATATTATGGGGACACTTAGCACACAGACACAAATACACTTACGTTTAAATAAGACGTTATGTATACAGAGATTTAACCGAAAAGGAATAACAAAAGAATAGTCATCTCTTTTACACTATTGTGAACATTTGCGCGTGGGTGAAATGGACATATTGACAATAATGAGTAACGCAATCCACCAACGAGCTTCTTGCTGCAAGCACTAGCAGCAGACCGTTCGCGGATCATATTTGATTTGATAGATGTCATGGATAGGTTTATGCCATAAATTTAAGGGACAGTCAAATAATTTATGTATATATTAATTTTCGGCACGTTTAAAGATAACAAATAGGTTAGAATTATTGTATTAAAATAAAACAGACTATTGGTAAAAAAACTTAATTTAATGTCTTTTTTATGTAGTGGCAGCGTGTTCAAATAACCATCTTTAACTACAATAAATTATGCATGAATTGCATGATGCACACGAACCAAACTGATGCCTATCCGAACAGTCCACAACTGCATACAAAAATCGCTTGTAATGTAAGTTTATGTACAATCTACTTATTTCATTTTAAATAATATCAGATATAATATCATAGGAAAATTATATCATATGTTTTTTCGGTTTCACTGGAGTTATCGGTTTACTTACATGTGAAAAATGATGATCTCTATGAAATCTGCACGACTTCACAACACATGAAGGGATTTTAAATTATAAAAACCCTTGTTTTGGTAAATACGTTCCGACATCCGTCACTCATTGTCATTATGATCGAACTGAAGTCGTATCCTGGTGCCTGTTTTAAGGACCGCCCACCGCGGTACTGATTTAGTTGCGCCATAATTTAGCGGACAGAATGCTTCAATGTATTTCCGTTCACTGCATATCACTGACATCAGATTTTTACTCAGAAGTGTCACATACAACGTTATGTAGGTATGACGCGGTACATGCGCGTTACCTCCATTGCTACTTGAGAAACCATTAAGGGGATGCTTCGATTCGGTCAGTCATGCCCCCGTGAAAGAGACAGGCTTATATCTTTCGCGCACAACAAAAAACGGGATGCAACACTCTTCGGGAATAGCTTTTTTAGACGAACCTCGATAAATATCTAACTGTGTGCAATTTTATTGAATTTCCTCTTGACAGAGTTTAGATGAGGTAAAATACTATAATTTTAACTTAGTTGTGTCGTATAGTAATGCGTTGTTTTAGTAGGCTGAGTAAAACAAGGAAAATAAATACTCAACTTTGTTTTTTTTTCTACAGAGAAAATTTTAAGCGATCATATTTCGGCTATTGTCAGAAACACAGTCATATAGTCAAGAATCATATATCTGAAAATCAATCCTTACTGTTTCCTCATCTGGGCAAACTAGCGTTTCAAAAAACGCGATAGGTATTTCTCGTTGCACGGCCTTAAAAAAGAATTACGCTTTATTACATATATTACAAAGTACAATCAAGGGTATAATTGTTGTATTTAAATTAAACCGATAACAACACTTAAAACTATTGATTACGCCTCCGTATAATCAAAATTCCCTTTGGCATCGTTCAACCGCTTTGGAGGTTGCATCTTCTATGGCCATAAAGCTTATCAAATAAATAATATTACGACACAAGTCATGTCAGTCGAGAAAAGATTGCTTGTCAACCGCCGTCGACACTAATATTGTATATAACGTATTCCGCTAAATTAATCTTATTATTGCCTGTTATTGTTCTACTTCTACCGCCTCGTGTATCAATCGCCCGTAATAGCCTGCCCATAACATCAGAGGATATTGGCCACCGGGCTACTACAACAGAGACACCACGGGCGCTGCAGCAAAAAACAAAGGTAAGCAGTTTCCAAGTCCTAAATTCATTTTTACCTATCAAATTAAATTGCGGCGTAAGGCGTAACCTTTGCCTCATTTCCTCAACACCGGCTTAGTACATAACTGCCTACTTACACGGCATACTGAACTAGATTGATGTCTGTATTTTTAGCTTAGGACATGGACGATATGTTCCTTCTGGCAGAATTATGATTGTAACCGCATTTTCTTACACCGCTCCAAAGATATCCCGATCAATCAATCTAAAGTGTAAAAGCACCCATCTGCAGCCTATTTGGAGAATAAATTATCCGAGTTCAATTTGGCTGGTTTGATCGATTTTCAACCGTTAGGCGTTAGTGGATACCTACCCTAAGCGGTTTGTCTTGGAATCTCCCTTTTACCTTTTAGGATATGTAGTACATATTGCGTTTAGTAGTTATTGTATAATCCAGTTTTAGTATAAACATGAACTAATAGAATAATTCCCAAGCATAAAAATTAAGAAGGAATAAACTCCCCCTAATCCCTTGGCTATTAATACTATTATACTAATCTGTACTATTAGTGTGTCTGCCCAGAACCTTAATATGTTATATTCTCGCCTTAGCTAAGTAAATACAATACCTACAATACAAATGTTACTTAAGTAAATATAAATGGAGCCTCGTCTGCCAACAAACCATACTGTGGTTTGGCAGAATTGCGTAAGTTGCGTAAACATTTGTAATTTATGTGAATAAACGATTATTATTATTATTACTTAATTAGGTACCTAGTCTACAGCAAAAAATATGTACATAAACAGATTTATTTTGTCTCTAGTGTATCACGGGAGTAATTCAGTTGTTTTTCTTATATCGCATTTTCCTCGCTTTAGTTAGGTGAAAAGATTTGGGTTACACACGGCTGCAAAGTTATTTTACGCCTCGTATGTTGTAATATTCGCTACGCTCAGGTTTCTATTTTGGAATCACTCGTTTCGCTCAGGATTCTATTTTCGAAGCAGTCGCATAGCACGTGGTTATAGAATCCATTAGCTAGCTCGTAGTTCAACCCTAGAATCAGGATCAGGACGAAGCGAGTGGTTAATTCCACATTCGCGGTTAAAATACAACTTTTCACGCTTGTATAACTATTGACATGTAAAATGTATTTTTTTTATGAATATATGATTGAAATTGAAATCCATACATAGGTAAATAACTTAAATGTTTCCTAATATTCTGAACTGTACTAAACGTGGTTTAAAATAAACTAAGACAAAGCAATAAAAAGGTGGCAAGCGAAAACTGTCGCCGAACGTTGACGTTAGGCGCCCCGAGGGAAATTACAACGAGAAAGAATATAATAAATTATAAAATTTAAGGTTACTTGAATAAAACCGCCGCGCATGTGGACAACATTTTAAAACGTGCGATTTTCCTTTAGCATAATATAAATTTAAGTGAAGAATAAAGGAACTACGTGAAATCTTGGAATTACGTGCCAGGACCAATCCCTGGGTTCATTAAGTTACAACTAGGAAAAAATACTAAGCGGAAAAGGAGGATTTATAAATAAAGTGACATTGAATAAACATGTGCATTAATTCCGTGGCCTATCTAATAAAAGCACAGCGGAATATCATTTCGCTCATTATCAGCAATTTTAGAATATTCCAACTGTGTCGCTTTTTTGTTGTTGTTCAAGTTGTAATATGTCTTCTGTTCTGCTTTAGTTGTCTTATTTGTAATTTTTCTGAAGCTGTTATTAGTTAGATATGTATATTATGTCATTATTTATTATGTTATGAACATTTTTATACAGTGTGCTGCGTTCCGTGGGTCACGAACGTACGGTGCTGTCTGAAAATCAGCGCTGCAGTGACACCTCGGCAAAATGCTGAGACAGCAACCGATTCACTGCCGCGAAGACACGTTATGTGTTCAATGTACTGTGCGTTTAGTCCTTTTATCTGTGTGTCTTTTGTGCAGTGAATAAATGTTTTCTTTCTCTCTTTCTCGTGAATATTTGGAGCAGCCCAACTGGAGAAGTATACCACCACCGTACACGATTATGGTGTTGTGATTACGACGGTAAGTTCGTGAGAGCTCCCAAGGATGCGCTGTGTTGAGACAAATGTAGTTCGGTGGTCTTCACACCGATGCGGTTTCCGCACCTTAAAGAGCTGTCAATACAAAGAATCCTCAATCCAAAAATGGTCCATAGAGCGCTTGTGATTGTTGTGGAGTCACAAGCGTCCATAGACTACGGTGCATTGTGTCTGCTTAGTGCGTACCATCAGGCTGCTGCAGACAGGTGGACGGCAGGTCGTATGCTTTAACGCCTTAGTGTAAGAAAGTGTCACAACTTTTGGAGTGGTTTTGTAATTCGTTAAGGCGTCATATTTGCGCCAAAAGTATTTTTTAACAAAGTTTTAGGTATCAACGGAGCCATTTTTTGATTTATCGAGAACTGGCTTTTGCTCGCGTCGTTGTCTGTGTAGAAATCGTTCACGGCGATAGAATTTAATTGTTATTTTTTTATAGTAGGCGCATACCTAGTCATCGCTCTTCCATACAAACTTCCAGAACTGGGCATTAACTCGTTAATCCGTTAATCGTTAATTAACGATGTTAACCATCCATGTATCGGATTAACTTTTAAGTTAACTTGCAAAATTGTTAACGGACTCATTAACTTTCGCTAGTAATTGTCCACAGCTCCGTTAATCCGTTAACTAAGTACTTACGAAAGGAACACCGCACCGCGAAACACAGGTCCTGACAAGTCCGTTCGATCGGGGCGGCGTAGGCGCGAGCTATAGGCGCTGAGTGAGACAGGCGATGCAACTGGGGCGCGTCAGGCGCGTGCGCGAGTGAAATGAACTATATTGTTTTATCGCCTCGGTGCGTCAGTGAATGAGAATACAAGACGTATGGTGAAGAGCTGTTTATTCTGATTTCTATAATTAAATTAATTGTTCATTATAAGAAATTCTTAAAGCCATCTTGCTTTTCTTATTACGGTTCCGTACCAAAATGGTAAAAAAGGAACCCTTATGATTTCACTTTGTCTGTCTATCTGTTACATCGCTATATCTCTCAAGAACTACTTAATGCTATCGATTTGAAATTTGGAACAGTTATAAAGAAGGGTAACCTAGATGCTAGAACATGTTCCTTTAAAAAAAATCTGTGTAGTGGGTGAATATGCCAAGTGGAGTGTCATACTCGTATGAAAGGGCCTGCATTGCACATTTTGAACCATTTTTTTAAGTTGAGTCATTTTCGATTTGTGAGGGAAAATGTAAAAAAAAGCCGCACCCCCCTTATCTTCGAAGTTTACCAAGGAAAACATATGAAATTATTACATAACGTTGATATCAATGTATATTTTACAGGAAAAATATAGCTATAGCTCTATCAAGTTTTTCTTTTTTATCATCAAAAAACATTTCTATTCTAAGTTTGTAATTTAATCACATTTGCATGTATTTTTGTTTTATAAATTCCTACGCAATTAAGCTGAAAGTACCTTCCTTCAAATAAAGATTTTTTTTTTAAATCGGTCCACGTGATAAAGAATTATCCTTGAAAAACCATCATACATACTAAGTTATTCAGTCGCTCAAATTTGTAACAAAATTCGCCTATAGATGGCGCTGTATCCATGGCGTTCAATTTCTACACATAATAGGGTTGGAACTATTGCATATCTGTGTACGGAACTCTCGGTGCGCGATTCGGACTTACAATTGACCGGTTTTTTTTTCATTCCCTGCCTACTTTCCATAGCGCATACACGCATACTCAGGTGCTGTTTTTACCAGGAGTTAACGATTAACGTTAACTTCCGTTAAATGGCCCTAAATGTAACGCTTTAACGTTTAACAAAGTTAACTTTATTTTAACGGATTAGCGATTAACGAAATTAACTAGTTGTTTAACGGTGCCCAGCTATGCAAACTTCCACCCCTTAAGGGATGATTTCCGGGATAAAAAGAATCGTATGTCCTTCCCCAGGACTCAAACCATCTCCATACCAAATTTCATCTAAATTGGTTCAGCTGATTAAACGTGAAAAGTTAACAGACAGACAGACGGACAGACAGACACACTCACATTTATAATAGGATTAGTATTAGTATTATTAGTATGGATTTAAGCGGAAAACCACAGAGTTTTAGCTTGAAATTCGTCAATTTTGAGTGACGTTTGAAACGATATATATTAATGAGAAATCAAGTGCAATAATTCTGTAGGCACTAGATAGTAACGCAGCAAATGTCAAGATACATGTAATTTCACACAAAAATGAGCCTAAGCACAAAGTAAATAGCGGCGGCGCCCGCCGGAGCAGAGAGTTCGCGCAGTACAAAATGCCATTTTCGCCGCACGCACACAGACGTTATATTTACAGGCATTCTCGGACAGTCTCGGACAGAGCTTAGTCACGACTGTCGCGAGTGCTAGTTGTGCGCGCGTTGATCACTTGACGTCCCCGCCGCTACGTAGGTACTTTGTGTCACGTTCATCAAAATGAATAACCGATACAGTTGCAGTGTATTTGGTTGTTTAAATACAACATAAAACTTTTTTACTATTATAAATAGACTTTCTTGTTTTGAAAATAATTACCGCTATTGCTTGATATAGTACTTGCATTTCGTCGTAACGCCCAGTGTACATTACAATGTACATTCCCTTTCAATGAAATTGAAATCTTTTATAAGAGCAAATAAAGTAGCATTTCTTTTGTTTAATTTTTTATTTGTACAAAAGAAATTCAACCTAATTCACTGTATAATTAGATTGTTTTTACTAATAAAGACGTTAAGTATGGTGGGCGTTACGAGGATAATGGTTTTTCAATTTTTGAAGATGACAAGATAAAAAATCATCAGTTTAGAAAATATTAATTACGTATTTGAAGTCCATAGACGAAATTGTTATTTAAAAAAATTATGGAACGTGTAACCCTTCTAGATTTCAACTATTTTTCGTTGAATTTGGCACCTTTTTTACATTTATGATTTTGGCGAACTTTTTTCACGTTTGTGTTTTAGTGGGTTCACTATCATAGTTATATCTTGTTAGCTAGTTAGTAGTTAGTTGTAATGTAACAAGTTGTTACGCTCCAGTCTTTGTCATGTGTGGTGTCGGGACCTTTAATGGTTATTTGATGCTCTTTAACATCGAAGCAGTCTCTAAAGAATGTAAACATGATAAGATGTATGTATAAACGAATCGATGTATGTCTGTAAACTTATATTACCTACTCCTTTTTAAAATTCAGAATCAATACAGAAGCAACCCTAGTGAGTCGGGTAAGTTTAGGTATGTATTTTCAAGAACCGCGGGATCGGCCCTTCTGTATATTTTTTATTTTGTGGCCTAAGTAGATGAGCATCGTTTAACTGATAGTTAAGAACCGTCGATATCTGGTTAATACACTAGGACACCGGAATGGTAGTCGCAAAAATACCTACTCGCTCTTGCAAATAATCCTGGCACGTACAGTCCCCGGCAGATAAGAAGTCAATCCTGATACCTGTCACTTCTACATTTTATTATTTATTATTTATTTATTAAGGATCGCCAACAGATAATACGTCATACAATGTTCTTATTTCTATTTTGTTTTTTTTTACCTAAAAGTCACTTTTAGGTTATAAAATGTATGTAAATGACAGGTGTCAGGATTGACTTCTTATCTGCCGGGGACTACAGTAGGTATACAATTTAATTCACTCCAGTGTGTCATGAAATCTACTCGTACATTGTATGACTAGCAATCTTTCAAAAAAACATTTAATCATCTTCATCATCATCACCATCAGCCTATAACATGGCACAGGTCTCCTCTCATAGAAGAGAGGCAACGGCCAATAGTTCCCACGCTGGCGCAGAGTGGGAACTATACCTTTCAATTTTCTCACTGATGTATGCTATAATTAAGGCCTTAACTATAAAATATTTCTGAAATATTCACTTTATAATGTTTTTTTATGCTACTATTTTAATTCAAATAACGACTAGAAGGTTAATTCATTAGTGCTCTTGGCATTTCTGATATAATCACTTTAACCGCGGTCCGTTGATTAGCTTTGTTTCATTATTTAATGGAATTTCTCATTAATTAATATTTGCGTTTGACAGCTCGATTATTTTTTGCTACAAAATACTTTCTAGTTACCATAATTTAATAAAAATCTAAACATGAAAAGGCTAAACACAAAACTGTTTCAAATGACTTCCCTACATTAAATACATATACACCTTAGTAGGATAATTTTATTAAAACTTGTTTTAGTGCCTGGGTGACCAAGCTTTGCTCGGCGTCTTTTGTGGTTTCCCAGAGAAAACCGATTTTCTCAGAAAATTATCCTGCACTTCGCCATGCCATACACATCACATTTGCTTTTCGTTTTGACATCGGCGGTGCCTCATCATCAGATACCGCTTCAAAATATGTAATTTGATTATTGTCTAAATCTGTGAAATAAGTATTTATAGGCACGAGCATAATTGAGGAGTTCCATAAATTATCAGCCCTACTTTTCTGTTAGGGTCACCGAGAGCAAACATATTATTTAATATGGACCGCCGAAATGGTCATGATGGGTTCCAATCAAATTCGAGGAGTTCCCTCAAATTTCCCTTAAACCCATCATCGGATCATTTTCATGCCACCTGTATATCATGAGAATTTCGAAAAAAAATCTGGAAATCGGGGAACATAGTAAAGACCACTGAACAGCGAACATTCATAAAAAACATGAAGACGAACTGAGAACCTCGTTCCTTCTATTCGGTTCAAAATGTTCTCGAACACGTGTCGCCCGTACCAAAGCGATTTACCAAACCCGACAACCTAAAGTAATCAATCAATAAGATTGTCGTCAACATCGTAAAACCGCTCTCACGTCTTCGAAATGCGAAGGACAAAGCTTTCGGATTACATGTCTACAAAACCTTTATTTATTTTGCTCATATAAAATACATGAGACATTCATAATGGAAACCAAAAATATTTTGTTTGTAGGTACGGCCATAATGGCCGTGGTCGGTATCTACAGATACTGGAGATTAATGTCGAATATAGAATAAATAGGTACTGACGTAAAAAGACTACTCAGCTTTTATTTATTCCATATTTTTTACCATATTAGTACATTTGTGCGTAATTGGCATACATCCTTTTTTGATAACAATCTGCCCGATACTCAATAACATTTTAAATAAAAAAATAAAGGAGGCAACAACATCTCCTGGTGGAGGGTGGAAGCATTAACTGCATGCGAAAATAAGCAAGTGGATGCATCTCATTGATACTAATAGACCAACATGTTTTTTTTCACTTCTCAGTCTCAAAAAAAGTGTCATATTAGGCTTATCAAGTGGGGCTAAAGTAGTACATTTAGCCACGCTTGATAAGCCTAATATGCCAGGGAAAATATGAATACATATTTATGATTTACAAAACATTCTAATTTGACAATTTGACCAATCAAAAATGGTGAAGTATCACCATATTAAATCGACCAATCAGAAAACACATCGACAGCCAATCTGAACTTTGGGTTCTTTTTGGTACATACTTTGTTCAACAAATTTAACTACATATTAAAAACATTAGGTCTTTTTTCGTCCCTATTTCAATTTAAAAAATAAATAAATTGTGGATGGATAATCTTCGTTTATTTATTTTCTCGCAACCGAAGTGAAAAGTGGAGTGTATAACTCGGGTCTGAAAGCCATATTACCACCCGAACAATTTTCCCTCACGTCGTTCGGGAAAATAACCATCTCGTGGTAGCATGGCTTATTTTAGACCCTTGTCATACAATCTACTATTAGTGCTCAGATCAGTAAAAATATAAATTTTTGGGAGCCCCCGAGAGCCGGTCTGTTTCAGGGTTTTCACTATATTTTTGAGGACAACTCAAAGGGCCGCAGCAGCTAGCCTTTCGATTCATGAGGCTCGCGAGCCGCGGTTTGCACACCCCTGTTTTAGTGGAATAGCGAAGGAATGCTGTTCTAGAGATTTTTTTTATGAATGACTGAACAGCTATTTGCCTTAGTCTCGCCTGATGGAAAGCGATGACAAGGTCTAAGATGTAGCTCGCTGGTTCAGTAATAGCTTATTCACACTTGCCTTGAAGAGGCTGGTGTACTTGGATTATAATTAATCTGAAATACAAAAGACGGGAGCAAGTTCCAATCCTTTGCTATTCGCATTAGAAAAGAGGAAGCTAAGCGCTTCGTGCGAATAAACGGAAGACTAACAACATAAGGATAACACCGCTTCTCCCGTCTGGATGTCTGCTGATGGAACGGAGAAGGCGGAATAAAATCGTGTACATTTACGCATTTTGAGCCTTAAGGAGAAGCCATTCTATTGCAAATGTCCCGCTCTAACACGCATGAGTTGGCATTTAACCATCCCGCTCTCTACGGGAGTTCTGCGCGAAGTTACATATAACACATATACATACATTATATTATATACACACATACATTACAGGTATATTTAGTACATTTTAATTGATTTTTGGAATTCTGGATCACTTATGAAAAATGGATCCGGTTATTGTGTTAAATCAATAAAAAAGCTATGCTCTTTTTAGAAAAAAAACATATCACTGTCTTTGACAATTACGAAATCTGCTAACATTTAATTTTATTTTTATGATGATATTTAGGATTTTTTGACAGAGTTACCAGGGCATTGTTCAATATTTTGTTCGGTTATTGTGTTTCTTTGTTTCTTTTCCAGTCTACATTAATTTTTGTGCAATGTAATTCTATATTATTTTTTCACACTGGAAGCTCAAACTTCAATATTTTCGTGACATTTTTAAATTGGTCTTGCCTTAATGATTATAAATTTTGACAAGCTACATTGTGATAACGTCAAAAACAAAACGATATTATATATAGTTATGCTGGCTATTGATTTTTAACCGACTTCAAAAAAAGCAGGAGGTTCTCAATTCGGTTGTATGCTCCTTTTTAGGGTTCCGTGCCAAAAAGGTAAAAGGAACCCCTATGGTTTCACTTTCTCTGTCTGTCACATCGCTAAATATCTCAAAAAGTACTTATGCTATAGATTTGAAATTAGGAACAGTTGTAAAGAAGGGTAACCTAGACGCATAGAGCAAGTTTTAATTTTTTTATGTGAAAAATGACAGATAATAAATAGGTGGTTCAAAATTTGAAAGTCTAGTGAATGTGTCGAGAGGTGTCATGCACATTCTGTTTTTTTTATTTTTTTTTATGTTGAATCATTTTCGATTTATGAGGGAAAATGTAAAAAATACAGTTCCCTCCCCTTACCTCCAAAGTTTACCAAGGAGAAAATATGAAATTATTACATAACATTGATATCAATGTGTATTTTACAAGAAAAATATAACTATAGCTCTATATATTTTTTTATTATGATAAAACATTTCCATACTAAGTTTGTAATTGAATCACCTTTGCATGTATTTTTGTTTTATAAATTCCTACGCAATTATGCTGAAAGTACCTTCTTTCAAATAAAGAAACAAAAATTGAAATCGGGTCACGTGATAAAGAATTATACTTGAAAAACCACCATACATACTAAGTTATTCCGTAGCTCAAAATTGTAACAAAACTCGCCGATAGATGGCGTTGTGCCCATGGCGTTCAATTTGTACCGACTTCTCAAAAGGAGGAGATACTATATTTACACCATATTGTTGAGATTTGCCAGAATTAAACCGTCGTCTCCCGGCGAAAAAAATAAACAATAGCATTTTCACTTCTCATGCTCGAAAAGTGTGTCATATTAGACTTGTCAAGCGGGGCTAAAGTAGTACATTTAACCCCTAGGGAAAATATGAATACATATTTATGATTTACAAAATATTTGAATTTGACCAATCAAAATCCTTCACCTATTAAATCCACCAATCACAGAACAATAATTTAACTCTTAAAAAAATATTTGGTATTGGGTATTAACCAACTAGAATACAGCTTTACTAAAATCGACCAATCAGGAAACATAATTAATTTTTCTAAAGAGTCTAAAGATTAAGTTTGTAGTAGTCCCTATTTCACAATAATTAAAAAAGTTCGAGCAACACTTTGAAGCGCTCAATAGAAGGTCAGTTAGCTTTTTTCGCGCGTGAATGTTGCGCGCGCACCGCAGTCTCTATGTTTTGTGTGTCAAAGGAGTATAGAAAAAAAATCATGCAGCAAAAGTATATATCTTCGCCGTGGAATCTATTGTTAATTTTGGGTGGGTTAACCTTTGTTTATTTATTTTCTCGCAATCGAAGTGAAAAGTAGAGTGTATAACTCTGGTCTAAAAGCCATATTATCCCTCGAACTATTTTCCCTCACTTCGTTCGGGAAAATAACTATCTCGTGGTAATATGGCTCGTTTTAGACCCTTGTCATACAATCTACTATTCTTTTTTAATGAGCCCTGGGATCCCAGGGAACAGTAGACGACGGGTTTAGGGTTGGAACCGGTACACATCTGTTTACCGAACCCTGGGTATGCGAGTTGGACTCACACTTGTTTTTTTACCTCAAAACTCCGTCGTTTATGAATCGATTTAGATTTTTTTTTCTTTGTTTGAAAGCATATGCTTTAAAGGTGGTCCCATTGTTATTAGAATCTAGTTCTGATGATGGGATCCATGAGGAATTGAGGGAACTCTTGCAAAAATCAAGGAAATATATAGTGATTTTAGTATTTTCGGTAATAAATCAAGCATTTTCATTCAGAAAGTAGTATTTGGTGAACGGGAACTGATTAAGAACACCACGGTTGGTCATCCAACACTCCTAGTATTTCATCGGTGGCCAATTTAAATGGTCCTGATCCTGATGTAATGCCACCATCAACCTGATCTGGTAATTGAAGCCGGAAGGTAGACAACGCAACTTCGTAATGAAACAATGTAGCTTAGTAGTGTTTGAGCTTATTGGAATCGTTATGAGATGGTCTCTGGTAATGATTCTCTAAAACGTGAGAAATAAATAAAACCGACTCCAAATAACACTAAAAAGTATAAAAAAATACACGCCTTACTTCTAATATGAGACTTTAAGCTTCTTATTGAGCAATGTAGACATACCTATTTTAATTTATGTAGTCGGTGCCATTTCGTCAACTTAAGATAAATTTCTTTGGATGGCACCAACTTCAAAAATTCAAAAAAGTACGTCTACATGCATTCTTCAAAAAGAAGCGTAAAGTCTCATATTAGAAGTAATGCAATTACATTTCACTTTTTAGTGTTTTTTTTTATATAAATAAAAAAAATTATACCTATCGGAACGGAATTATATCACTATAATGTCACGTTTAATTGTCATTCGTTTAAAGGCCTGGAATTCGTTTAGGAGATACAGCAAAGTTGACGGTAAATTAATAATAGCGCAACAAACAAGGACAGTAGTCAGGTCCTGGTTAAATTAATATCCATTCCCATAGAAACTTTCATTTTTCACTCCCTTAAAGGATGAATTCCGGAATAACAGCTAGATAAGGAAAAGACTGTAAAGAACTTTTTTTTTTTGAACCTGACTGTGGCTTTATAGGCCGGGCCCAATAAAGCGATAGGAGTGCGCGGTTGGAGAGTCACAGCCTGGGGAAAATCCAGGGGAAAACCTCCGGCATGACCACGCGTGTGGTTTGGATCACTGGAATACTCTAAGAGTTTGCGCTCCAGTGAGATTGGTTGAGCGGTTTCAACCGAATCTGAGGTGTGAGTGGAATCGAGCTACTGGGAGTTTTGTCGCTGGTTCACTAAACCTAGCCTAGCTGAGAAGAGTCCAGCAAGAAACTCAGCTAGGCCCGACCTGGGTCGGACTGACTCTACCCGGTGTGCGGCGGTACCGGGACGAATAGGGACTGTATGTGTCACTGATGTCGCGATCGCGCAGTGGACGTCCCCGCCGGCGGGAATGCCTAAGTGTACGCGTCGTGTCAGAGTTGGACGCCGTAAGCGCAGCGTTCCATCTTTCGATAGACGCTGTGATTACGTCGTCCGGGTTAGTAAAGAACTTTCATGGTCTTTACAGGGCGTCAATCCTATTCTATACCACAGTTAAATCGGTTCAGAGTGGAAACGGAGACAAACGCATCTAAATAATAATTCATTGCTAGGGCCAAGAGCTATCTTGATTATTTATATTAACGAAATTTTAATCACTAACGGAATTACATAGCTATAATCATTTTCATTGTTGATTTTAAAGGCCTAAAATTCATCCACAACATACAGCAAAGTTGACGATAAATTAATAATAATGGTACAAGAAACTTGTAATCCAAAATCGTGATTTGTTAGGTAAGTAATCTACTTACTTTGAAAATTGTTTTTTAGGGTTCCGTAGCCAAAAGTTTCCAAACTATGACATGTAAAATTCTGAAAAATAATGAAGCGGTGTCTATTAATAAATACTTTCCACGATTTTTGGTTTGAACGCGATTAAAACCTATCTTGTGTAAACCGGTTTTTGAGTTTTCGCTGTAAAACTGTCTTGCCCAAACAAAAGGTCGTAAGTGCAGTGAAGATACGGGCTTTTTAGATTCAATGTATTGGATAGTGGGCGTAAATGTAGACTAGTAGGTGTTGGTACGTGACCCTTCATTGTGCGTGATCCGACACGGATCTTGTTTATTGACCAAATGTAAATTGAAGGTTACAATAAAAAATAAATTGTAGGCACGGCACCTATGTACAGCAGATTTCCCTTTTTTCCATACAACGGTAGTACGAGGCTATGCAGGCGTGACGTCACACCTAGCTGTCAATCAATATGGAGCGTTTTCAGTGCTCGTGAGCTATGCTGTAGTTTGCCTCTCATTTTCGTCTTTTGTGTTGCTATAATTGTAGTTGGTCCCATACAAACAACTGATCGTCTCTAAAAACTGGTTCGAATGGCATAAAATTTTTTTTTTTTGTTATCTCGCCTATTATAAGTATCATCGAATAGATAACAATCGACAATCGAAGTTAAAACGGTTACCTAGTTCGCAGCCTATAAATGGCGCGAACTAAGCTTAATGTGACACCCCCTGAGGACTACCGTGATGGACTGGTATTCATAAAGGTTACTGACAACTAGTCTGTGCGAACCAGCGCACGTCTAACCTCTGACCATTTTTTTATACAACGCCGAGGGCAAACAAGCGTACGGTCAACCTGATGGTAAGCGAGTACCGTAGCCTATAGACGCCCTCAACTCCAAAGGAGTCAGTTTATAAGATTTGAGGATGCACTGTGTTGACAGCAGAAGGAACTCCATGCGCAGTTGCTACAAATCTCAGCGTCAAGATATAGTAGAACTGCTATCAAGTAAGTCGAAACCAGTTGTGATTAGTATAGGTGATCGTACTTAGTGGCTACCATAAATTGTTCGAACATTGGATTAAATGTTGGCAGTCAGTTTGTCAGCCATGACACTTGATGTGAATCTACCCACACGTTGAAGTTTCAGGGCGCGGTGCAGCGATACCTCAGGCTGACATTAATGAAAAAATAAAAGCAACGCAAATAATGTTAGGAAAGCACTTCCAGTTTACCGCGCTTTCCAGTTTCTTTATATCCTTTACTCTTTATATCCGTGTTACGTTGCTATGGTTTACTACTGTTATTAATTTGACTTGACAAATATACATTTATTAAAGAAACAACATTTCTTTCTTCCTTAATATGGTAGCAGAGCATTAATAGATTAACGGTTGTTTATTCGGTGCAATAGTGGACAAAGAACTCGAATATGCAAACGGGAGGCGTAAAAATCGAGATCGGCCGGCTCAACGGCCCCACTAACTGGCATACATGGAGGTACAAAGTGAAACTCTTACTTAAAAGTACTCCGGGCACGCTAGAAGCAGTCGAAGGCAAGTTAACTAAGCCAAAAGATCCAGGAGAAACGGGAAAATCTGAAGATATACAAAAGTATGATCGTGAAATGCAATTGTTTCAAAAATGTGACAGTCAGGCGCTTCTTATTCTTACGACCAATATGAGTGAAGAGACTTTACAAAAGGTAATGCGATGTGAAACGTCATGTGATATGTGGAAAGAGCTTCATAGGCTTTATGATGGGGCAAAGGCAGACAGGAGCTACGATCTCTGTATGAAGTTCTTCCGCTACCAGAAAAGCGAAGAGCATGATATGGCCACTCATATTTCGACTCTCAAAACTGTCTGGTACGACTTAAACAATGAAATAGAAGGAAATGATCTGCCTGAAATTTTATTGATATGTAAAATATTGGATACACTTCCTGAACAATATTTCAGTTTTAAATCAAGCTGGATATTAATGAATAAAACAGACCGAAATATAGAAAACTTGACCACACAAGCATGTGCTTACGAAAGATCTCTTCAACAAAAGAATTTAGAAGAAGGAGGAAGTAGCAATGAACTTCTTATGCTCAGAGGTGAAAAACGGTATGAGAAGCAAGGGCAAAGCAAAAAGAAATGGAAGAAATGCAATTATTGTGGAGAAGGCTTTCACAAAGTCACATCATGCAAGAAGTGGATTGCAGACGGTAGACCTCCCAAACCTCCAAAGCAGTCTTCAAAAATTGGGATGTTGACAGGCCTTGCTTTAACCTGCGAGAGTAAGACTACAGAAAAAGACTCGTTTTATGTGGATAATGGCGCTACAAGCCATGTCACCAATAGAAGAGACATATTCCATATCTTCGAAAATTTTGGTGAACCCCATAAAGTTATGACAGCTAATGGAGAGATAATCGAAGCCATTGGAAAAGGCTCTATTCAACTTGAAGCTGACATTAACGGCCACAAAGAGTTACTTGTCTTAACAAACGTATGGTACGTTCCAAGCATTGAAAGGAATCTATTTTCTGTGCTAGCCGCACAAGATACGCTAAAGAATAGCATCTTTGAGTCAACTTCTCAGACATGCTCTATGAAGAATGATGGCAAAGTCATTTTAATCGGGAATCGCGACAAGTATGGTGGTCTGTACAAACTTAACGTTAAAGTATTGATGCCTAAGCTTGAGATAAACCAACTAACGACATCACAGAATCTTCAACTCTACCATGAACGCCTAGGACACCAGAACAAGAGACATGTGGCAAAACTGATACAAAAAGAGCTTGGAGTAAAGCTAGACTCAAGTTCTGCAGATATCTGTGAAGGCTGCGTCTTTGGCAAGACCCATAAGCATAAGTTTGGAGAGAGACCAAGAGCAACTAAGCCTGGAGAGCTAATCAGCACCGACGTTTGTGGACCATTCCCTTATTCCATCTCAAAGTCCAGATACTACGTTCTGTTTAAAGACAACTACTCTAAATATCGTTGGATCTACTTTCTGAGACAAAAGTCTGACGTTCATGCACGCTTGAAGGACTTTCTAGCTGAAGCCAAGACTTCTGGACACGTCGTGCAGGAGTTAATGAGCGATAATGGAGGCGAGTTCGATAACGAACAAGTACGCAATACTTTGAGACAATATGGCATTAAACATAGATTTACATACACTGCACAACAGAATGGTTCGTGTGAAAGAGAGAACCGTACGATCGTGGAGATGACAAGAGCAATAATGCACGCTCATGACAAGATACCAGAAGGTTTATGGGCTGAAATATCCAAAGCTTCTGTTTACATACTGAACAGAACGGGACCTACTCCTGTTGAAGGAAGGTCTCCGCATGAGCTCTGGTACAAAGATCTTAAAACAAACCTTGACACACCTACTTTGCACATCGACAATGAGTCTGCAATCAAGCTTGCTTACAACCCTCCGTATGAGCAGCACCGTAAAACCAAACACATAAAATTGAAGCACTTCTATGTAAGACAGTGTGTTTCGGAGAAGGACATAACCATTGAGCAAGTACCGACAGCAGATCAACTTGCTGATATCTTAACAAAGCCGGTTTACAAACCAAGATTGGTAAGACTCTGTGAAGAGTTCGGATTGAAAAAGAAGAGGGAATGTTAGGAAAGCACTTCCAGTTTACCGCGCTTTCCAGTCTCTTTATATCCTTTACTCTTTATATCCGTGTTACGTTGCTATGGTTTACTACTGTTATTAATTTGACTTGACAAATATACATTTATTAAAGAAACAACATTTCTTTCTTCCTTAATAAATAACAGTTTCAGAATAATAACATTTAAAGAACACAAGAGAAATATGACACAGTTGGGATATTTTAAAAGTGCTGGATGGGTTAGGTTAGGAATGGGATTATTGGAGCGTCAACAAATATAGCCTTTAAGGTATTAGGTAGGTACTTGCTAGACGCTCTGGAGGGAGATTATTCCAACATTTAGACGCCGCAAACCTGAAACTTCCTCGAAATTATCGATACGTAAGTATAGAGTACAACTTCAACATCAAAGAGGAATTTAATGTAATTGTATATTTGTATTGTATTATCACCGGAAAACAGCCAGATTTCAATTCATTTCTCTAATTAAACCCAACGTCAAGTAGTAATTAAAACTTTTTACATTCATTTCCCTTTTGCATTCAAGTGTCCTGTGTTTTTTCATCATTCTGAAGTATGTAAGTTGTAAGTAATTGAATTGTTTATTTTGGTACTATTATTAATTTATTTTTAAATGTATCACATTGATATGACATTTATAAAATATCGATAAACTAAGTTTCAAAGAAATTATAGAAATTAGGAAAAATTTGAATGCCTACATTTTTTCTATACTAATCTGCAGAAGAAATCTTGCTCTCTCTACAAAAAAAATGTAATGTAGATGCGTTTAATTAGTTGATAAGGTATAGGTACATATTTCACCCTGGGAGCTCGACGATTATTCCTTACACCTACAATTTAACGTAGGTATGTACCTATAATATAAATAAGGTTTTATAATTAACCAGTTTTAGTAACAATTCAAAAGTATACTTCACCTTTTGCGTTGACGCCGTAACTTAGTAACAGAGCAAAAATTATAATTCTTGCATCCATATCCCTGATTATTAATGCAATTGAATCAACAAAATAAATGCTTAACTCATAGCGTAAGAAATATTGATAAATAAAGAGAATTCTTAAGTTCCACACACTTTCAAAAGTTATCGCGCCGTTCGAGAGGCGGTCTCCTACGGGGTACCTGGCGGACCGATCGGATTCGCGAGAGCGACTAAAATCCGTCCCCGTTGCCGACACAGGACCACTGCGCGCAAGCGTCGCTCCCTCGCTGCTATTTCATTTTTTTTAAAGGCTGCTATCGCTTGCTTCAAAGCAAGTTGCTTGTATCTTTTGAGCGAAGTTTTCGACCGAATTCGGTTTTGTAGCGAAAAAGCTTTTAGAGAGCTGGCAATTGTTTTCGGGGAGTGTCTCGCTGTTGGTCGTGATCGGATTAGTGATTTATTCTGCGACTCAGGTATTCTGAACACGATGCTCGTTGCGTGTCAGTACTCAAATCAATCGGTGACCCTTCTTGGAATTGAACATTTTTACTATTATTGCTTTGGTGTGAGCTGATGACACTGTAACCTGCGGGTAAGAAATCGGTAAAATGTTCTCTACGTTTTTAATATTACTAGGTTTAATATAACTAAAGTCCAGTACAAGGCGGTCAGGATATGGCAGTGTGCAGGGCCGGTATTCCTTCCGAGACAGGTACTTGACAAATGGACTTATTTCGCTTCATTTCGATGTACCTACACTCGCGGACAAAGAATACGGGTCGGTAAAATACCGTCATATTTCCTAAAATAGTGCAAACTTGCTACAGTTTTATTAATCTTGTCATCATCTTCATTTGATTTTACATCTAACCTGAAAAAATAACAGTTAAAAAAATTAACGTTTGCAGGTTTAAATCGGACTCCTAAAACCCATGAAAAAAGCAATGTTAACGGAGTGAGATATCGCAAAAATCGCCAGTTTTGGAGGCTGATATTTGTTTTTATGATAGGATCCCGGGAATTGCTAATATTTTTGGGTATTACGAATAGTATCCTGAAAATAAAACTAGTGTAAAATATTTAGAAAAACCTGTCGCGGTTATTTAATTTAGGGTGACCCGACATTTTTAACCTCGAGTGTATCTCAAATTCTCATTTTGAAAGACAGAAACATGAAAGAGCAGAAATGTCATGCATTACAAATAAGCGGTAACTCCCAGTCTCCAGTATTTATTTGATCTCAAGAACAAGACAGTTACTAACTAGTGGCTCTGTGAGCTGTAGACCTCGCGAGTGTTCTTTTTTTAGGGTTCCGTAGTAAACAAGGAACGCGTATAGTTTCGCCATGTCCGTCCCCCGCTTTTCTCAGTAACCGTTAGTACTAGAAAGCTGTAATTTGGCATGAGTATACATATCAATGACGCCGACAAAACGGTAGAATAAAATCATAAAAAAATTTTTTTTAGGGTACCTCCCCTACATGTAAAGTGGTGGTGCAATTTTTTTCTTCCAAACCCCATCGTGTGGGCTATCGTTGGATAGCTCTTTCAAAAATATTATAAGGTTTCTAAAAGCATTTTTTTGATTCAAGCATCGGTTGGCGTGATATTAAGCTTTGAAGTGATAATTTTTGCTATGGTCAAGTGTCCCCCCCCCCCCCCCTGCCAGCTAAACGGTGGCTACTAGGCATGTGAAAAAAATCATGGCAGTAGTATATACGATGAATTTAAAAGGAAATCTATCACAGCTAAGTAGACATTACCGTAAAGGGCAAAAATATGTATACACAATCATCTCAAACATCTCAAAAAAGTACATCATTAGTACTAAGATCAGTAAAAACCCTTCTACGGGTCCGTAATTCCGTTCGGAGGAGGTTCCGTTCCATTTATAGGTCCGGAAGGAACTAGCTGATCGCCGCCACGACTTTGTTATCGCTAGTCGTTTTTTCACAAGCATAGTATTCATTAATCGCACTCCCTAAAGGGTAAAATTAAAGGGTATATTGAGTTCCTCGTTCTAAAAAAATCTCAAACTCTCTTTACTGCGGCAAACGGCTTATGCTCTGTTCATCGGCCGACCCAGAGGGGCTACTCCTAACTTCGAACTTCGTGTCGTGCCGTCCCTTTCACTCATATAGTGAATAATACGAGAGTAAAAGGGACGGCACGATACGAAGTTCGAATTTCGAAGTTCGGAGTAGCTCTGAGATCACTTATATTAGGCGGAGATCTGGCTACGGCAAATCGTTTGCAATTTATAGACACACGAAATCCATCTTAGTTAGTGTGGCGTACTATTATTATTAATTGATCCTGGTGACGAGCAGAATTGGGGGGAAAGTATATAATAACAGTCGACGTCCAAGCAGCACAGCACAGCACCTCGCACGTTGACTGCTGGCATTACTTTTTCCCCAACTAATATGACTCGCTATATTATATTAGAACTAGATGACCCGGTGAACTTCGTATCACTTACCTCTAAATATAAACCATATTTATTTAAACCATATGTATTTTAGAGCCGGTAACTTTATAAAGGCATCATCAGATTAGTCTTAAGTATCGGCTCCATAGGGGGTGGAAAAAGTGGGCAAATAACGCAGACATGTCCATGTTGCATTGCATGTCACATTATATTATATTATAAACACTTATGTTAACAAATAAGGTACCAGCCTACTTTTTCTTCGGTCTGTATCGATTTCGCCACATTACTAAACGTAATTGTAGTTTAGTAACCGGGCAACACTGTGTCACTGTCACCAGACTTTCAAAGAAAATGTTGTTGATATTTCAAAACTATTTTCCAGAAGTTATACCTAATTAACTTTTAACAATGCATTGTCCTTTTTGACGGCAGAAGTACCTGTCCTACTTGCACAAAAAAATTGTTAGGATGCGACGAATGTTTCACAATAATCGCTGGTACCTTCAAGTTTTGTATTAAGTGCGGTCATAATTTGAGCCGAATAATTCGAATTAAAAGGGCTGAGGAACAAAAAATCGAGTGAAACAACAGCTGTTACAGGTGTAGTGCAAAATTATTTTCCTTCGTACTTTATCGGAAAAGTTCGTATTTATCGTGCTCTCTCAATTAGCTTCAGTAGCCATTTTACAGCCGTAGGGGTAAGTCGCATCAGCAGACCAATATATATATATAGTGGCTAACACGCAATTCAAATATTCGCTATAGTTTTCATTATATTTACAGTTTACTTATAAAAAGATTGTATTACCATGCCGAAACTTCAAAAACGGTTAAAAAATCCAGTCCAAGGAATTATATTTAATATATACCTGTACTTCATATCAGAAAATAGCAAATTCAAAATAGCAATAACTCTGAGTATTTTGGCAAAGTTCAACAGTGAATTTCGGACGCAACGGGCATATCTAAACCTACAACACGAAAATTTTTGAACCAGGAAGAAGAATATAGAAAAAATAAAAATATCAACACAAACAATATTAATCTGGGTACACAACGCACGAAATTCTATCTAGATCTTGATGATTTTGATTACGCAGTGATACGACGAATGATTTATAACTTCCATCTGAGTTATTGAAGGTAGTTGTAACATCTCTATATTATACAATAACATTTTTCACTTTGACATTTGACACTAAACAATAAAGTTCCATAATAATGGATATGAAAACGTCACTCATTTAATACAATCATTGATTGACAGTTCGGGTGCCATCGTATTCCGATTGAGATCCGGGTTTTCCCGAAGGAAAATCATTTTGCAATACATGCCATAAGCATCGTCTCTGCCATCATCTGAGGGAATATTTGCAGAACTTAATTTAACTCCCGAAGAAGTAAAGGATTTGGATGAGATTGAAGAAAGTCAGCAGCTCAACATTGGCAATATTCTGGTTCAACCAGACTTATCAGAGTCGCCGAGGACTCCCGCCACGCCGTCAAGTCCTGGCGAGCGAAGTGGAGACATCATCAGCAAGCCGGGGTTGCCGTTGTTGTTAAAGTAATTGATATGTTGCCGATTCAAGTGTCAATCGTGGAAATTTTAGAAAATAATGGTTCGTAAAGAGTGATTAATATATTTTAAATAAACAATCGAATTGAATTTTATTTCAGACAAATATAGTTACAACATATATATACCCAAATGTACATATATATATATATATTAAGTAATTTATATCTTACATGGTTTAAACTTTGTTTGGTTATTAACACGTTCACAGTCCCCATATAAAATATTTCAATTTTCTTGGATGTACAAGCAAATTACTTCCATCACACGTCCATGCCCCATGTTTGGGTCACTATGAAATGACCAGGTATATACGCACTTAGATTATTAAACAAAAACAAAAATAATAGCAAACAGGTCCCAAGAAAGTATTGAATTAGACGAGGAAGAAATTGAATATGTTAGCTTCTATATTTACTTGGGGCAACTAATCGCCTTCAGCGACCAAACTGAATTAGAGGTAGAGAGACGAGTTGCTAACCCATGGAAAAGGTTCTGGGCCCTCAAAGAGGTCATCAAGGGCAAACAATATAACATCCAAATCAAAAGGAAAATATTTAACATGTGTATACCGATTCTAACTTACGGCTGCCAGACCTGGGCAAACACACAAAGATATGACCAAAAATTGGTGACATGCCAACGAACCATGGAAAGAAGCATATTGGGCTATACAAAAAGAGACAAAAAAAAGAGTTACATATATAAGACAAATAACAAAAGTAGAAGATATCACAACTAAAACCAAAAAACTCTTAAATGGAGGTGGGCAGGCCACATATACAGAGAATGGACCCCTAGATTCCAAACTAAAAGAAAAAGAGGGAGACAAAGAAAACGTTGGTCCGATGATATTAAGAAAGTAGCAGGCCCATTATGGCATCGCATAACTATAAATAGAGAAGAGTGGAAAAAGCTGGAAGAGGCGTATGTGTCAGAAGGACACGCCAACACCTCATAATATATATTATATTATTACCGTCCAATATAACTTACCTCACCTAAAATGTTGGCAATAAAGGGTAATAAAAAAAAATCAATACCTCCAGCTAGATAGTTCCGGTAAGACATACAATGCATACCAGATATGTTATTCACAAATCTCCACCTAAGGCGAACCAATGTAAGTCAGTCCTATGATTGTCGCAATATTATTAAGAACCCCGGTTTCAAGATATAGTAGTGGGGAAAGATGACGTGGAGATATAGCATGGGTTCGGCGCCCGCCTAAATACATGAGCGATTATACCCACACCGTCAGTTGCGCGCCAAATGCATGCAAATGCATTTTATGAGACAGACTTATGACCTGTAGAGGAGGAATATTTCCGTCGACCCTTACAATTTTTTAGAGTCGATCAAAATATTAATTAGTAAACTATAGGTACCTGTCAACTAATGAACGACATACTAGAAACATGTAGCAATAACTATGCATATAAAAATATTACGATAGCCTATAGCGTCAGGTTTTCTAGGCGCTCAAGCTATAGTACCAACCACTATAACCACATATAACTATTCCTGCTTATATGTGTATCTTTAATTATACTCATAGCCTATCTGTCCTTTGGCTCTGTTGGCAAATTACAAGGAACGCAGGCGGAACTGCAAGTCGAAACAAATTCGGTAGATATAAAATATATAACCTACGTCCACCCCAAAGGTTGAAGTAGTTTGAGTAGTTCCGGAGACGGGAAACTATACATACTGCAGCATTGGCTATTGACTATCAATCCGAAGATATCGCGAATTTGAGACCTGCGATAAGATATACTTTTTAGTTTAAGTTACAGGTACTATTTTTGAGAATTGATTTAGTATAGATTAGGTTTTTTTTCTTCTAATAAAACCTCGCTCTCTAGACTATTATTAATAATCAGTCACAAATACCTACGCTGTAATTAATAAGAATTCGTAGGCAGCCATTAGCCGGCCATACTGTTTGATTGACTCAAATGAGATTCCGTGGCAAAAGGGCCGGCGTCTCTTGTGGGACGTGCGTCAGCACGTTTACACCATCCCACCAGAACCTTACGATCAGGTCTGCTGGCTCGGCCGCTGAATTGAACCATTTCGTGCCGATTGCAGTGGAGACTGTTACTAAATGGGAATTAGGGGGGTGGAGGCTAAAACCTTTATTAAGAAATTGGGTCGCCGGCTTAGGGACAGGGACTGGATCCACGCTCTGGATCGTACCTGGTTCAACAGTTTTCGTTGGCTACACAGCGCGGTAAAGCTGCAAGCATAATGGGAACTTTTGAGCCGGCTGCGGTTCAGAGCAGTCCTATTTAGTGCATAAATTAAGATTAATTGACGAAGCCTGTTGCGGATTGTTTTGTTGTTGTGTGCCTGTGTGTGACGACGCCTGTTGCTGATTCATAATTGTACCTACCCACCTGACGAAGCCTACGTCGCGGATTTGAATTTCTCAATGTGGTTATTTAATATTTTGGATTCTGATGTTTTGTGAAATAAATATACATATACATAACTTGTCTTAACTTGAATTTCGCATACCTAAATCCAACTTTGGTTGCGGCAAAAAAGCAACCGATAGCTGCCAAAACATCTTGGCTGCGCCTCGAATGTCCCATAAAAAATAATGTTACGTACATTGGGTGTTTCATATCTTATGCAACGCACATTATGACGCAGTTCTACAATTTCTCTGTTATTACTGAGGGCTTACTAATGGCGATGGCGACAAACGATGGCCATAACAGAAAAATGATGTTTACCGGACCGATTTAATCACATAGATTGTTTTTAATTTAATATTAAAGGTTTTATTATCGTGTCTATTTTTCACGGCAAGTTCGAGGAATGCACCAGTTCATTAAATTGCAAAATATATGCAAGTGTGCCACCTAAGCACACTTCCTCATAATTAAAACATGAATACCTACCCCGTGTTGGGATGGGACGTACATTTCTATCCGCTTAGTTTTAATTGAAATACTAGATGATTTGAAGGTAAAGTATACCTACATATAGATACGTTTTTAACTACACAACAGATGCATTTCCATAAATTGCGTTACGTGTAATTTGAATGCGCAAACTCTTGCGGTGCGATGTCCAGAAAGTTTCAGCGAGCTGAAAGCGTTAGATTTCCAAACTGGCAAACATTTCTCAACTATTTACCAATTGGACGTGACTTACCTTGTAATTCCTTGAACACAACAATAATGCATTGTGAGCTACGGTCTGGAATAATTTACTGTGTCCCTACCTAGCTATAAGGATATATATTCACCATAACTTGCTTCTATGTTGCCAATTTAATGCAGAAGGTTAGAGCATTTAAGACCGGAGACGCCTACAGCGCATCTTTCCGAACAAAATATTTCGCCAAATTTCGGGGGGGACGAGGTAACACACATGTAAAGAATCTACGCACACTTGCAATATTTTTTCCCATTACTGTGCACCTACCCTAAAACAATAACGCACGCACACTCCAAACACTAAATTTGAGCAATAAAATTCGACCTTACAAGCGTTTAATACTATAGGTCAATTATCGAATGGCTAAATTGAGCAATTTCACTAAGGATCACATTTCAGAGAAATTCTTATAGAAAGTAGTCCTTGTAAGTCCGATATAAGTAGTATGTATTCGCCGCTACTGGCCCCGGTTCCAGGTAGTAACCCTCCCCCAGCCCCCTTCCCCTGTCCTACCCCCGCCCCGCCCCCAAGGACCGCCCCGCTCTACCTGCCCAGGGGGGTGGTCAATCGGCAACATGGCGGTCATCCAATCCTAAAAAAAAAAAAAAAAAAAAAGTTTGGACTTTTTTTCCATAAACAGCCCCCCATTTGAGACGATTGCGCCGGGTCCCATAGCTCTACGACCACGCCTTCCCACTTTTACCTAATGTGCTAATAAAACAATACACACCACTCGATCCCTTTTCTCGGCTTATTCTATTGTTCGAGCATGCGACCCTCAGCGGCTACCTGCGCCGCGCGGACCATCGCCGGTCACCTGGGTACCTGTTTTTTTTCCTTATTTGCAATACAGCCATTCCTTATTCTCCTACAATTATCAATTTATATTTATAATATATCTACCTCTAATACCTACTCTTTTATCCGTAAGAGTCAATGTTCTAAGTAACCTAACCTAACCAAACCCTTTGTATGTACATAAACAAACTTAGGTGCCACATAGTGTGTGTAAAATGATATTTTTCAAGTAACTGTAAGTGATCTTCCTTATCAGTTTTAGGTATTCATTTTGATATCAAAATTTAATTATTTTCATACCTACACTTTTTTAATTACTTCAGGTTTAGTATAAGTTTATTTTTAAAGCGATGTCATATAGTGTGTGTAAAATTATATTTTTCAAGTAACTGTAAGTGATCTTATGTATTCTGTACATATGCAGCACGTTTATTGCGCGGCCGCGCGGACCGCTGCCAGTACGGTACCTGGGTACCTGTATTTTTTTCCGTACTTGCAATAGACCCATTCCACAACATTACCTAATAATTATCCATGTATATTTTTAATATATCTGCCTCTTATACCTACTCTTTTATCCGTAGAGTCAATGTTCTAACCTAACCTAACCTAATTTTGCGTTTCACAATCTTTACCTAACCAAACCGTTTGTATGTACATAAACAAATTTAGGTACCTACCTATTTATGCTATATATGTTTAAGGGTAATTTAGTTATTTATTACCTAACCAAGCCGTTTCTTATTCGTTACTTGTACTTACGTACATAACCAAACTTAGGAACCTATTTAAGTTTTATATGTTTGCCGGTAACTGAGATATTTATTAATTCATTTCTTACTCGAGTTAACTGCAAAAAGAAGTAAGCGCCATGAAATTTACGGCGGTTAAGACCTTTTAATTTTTAATATGCTGCACATTGTTTAGACCTTTTTCTTGAACGCTCCACGTCTTGGGTGTCCATTTAGGTACTTAATAATTTCAATTAATGTTTTCAGAAAGAAACCTGTTTAAACCTGCAATCTGCCCAATTATATACATGATGTTGATGGATTTACATTAACATTAAACCCATTGTTAACTGGCTATTGTAATTTTTGTACAAAGCATTTGTGACAGCCCTCTCTTAAATGTGTATACGAGAAACATGTTTGAACAGGAGATTGTGGCCGTTGTACGATGCTTAGAAACGTGTTACAACCAGTATTTCATCAAAGAAGCAATAGTATATATTTTTTTGTTATTGTAATCTTTGTACAAAGCATTTTTCACTACCTTATTTTGAATGTGTATTCAAGGAACATGTCTGAACCAGTATAACCAACCAAGGAAGTAGTAGGGTATTTTTTTGTGCTGTAAAATACTTATAAAAGGAACCTCTCCATGTTTATACCTTAATAGTTACCTCGTGTCGTTCACCAAGTCAAGTGCACAGTTCCGAAAGTATAACGTGTGAAGTTGTTTTAAGTGAAAGTCATCTGTCAAGTGTAGTGTCTCTATTCGCTCCAAAATGGATGTAAGTATGTTTTTTTTTGTTCTCATTCTATAAATTTAATGATTAGTTATGTATGTGTTTAATTAATTGACAAATGTTGTTTCAGTTCTCTGACAATACGTTCAAGAATTACTACTACCCAGAAACCAACCAAGAGGACCCTAGCAGTGACGAGGAGGGCACTGTTGGCCTCAAAATAAGGCAGGCAATAGCTAAGAAGAGACCAGCGAACAACATCGACAGCTTTTTCGAGCGCCCCAAGAAGAAGACAAAAGTGATTAAAAAATCATCAAACGTATCACAAAGTTCAGCGGATGGAGTATCATATTTAACGTCTGGTCAAGACGATGCCGGCTACGCGTCCCACCTCATTAAAATTGAAGTCTATGACATGGAAAAAATAAGAAATTTACCACCCACAGACCACTGGAAACACTGTGATATACGACTAAAATATTATTCCATCGGCGAGGATGATGTACATGTGCAAAGTGCTCGTGACGTTATTTTTAATATTACAAAACAATTAGCTTCAAAAGAAAACAGTGTTAAATATTTTATAGAGACTGATAAGAAAAAGTGATAATTTGTTCATTTAGTTTTTATTTATCTTTTACTGTACTTAAGTTATAAAACTGTCTTTTTTATGGAATGTAATAATTTATATTGTTCGTGTACATTGTATTAAAATATAAGTAAGTAAAACACAGAAAAACCTTATTGACATTGTTTTATTTCACAAATACTGATTTAAACAAAGCTCTTAATACTAGATCGTTACATAAAGTATTATTATAAAATAGACTTAGAAAGTCTGACATTGTTTTTCCTTGAAACTTAAAATATAGATAAACTAAACAATATTCTCCACAGACGGAGGTAAGATGGTTTTGAAGTAATTTATTATTATAAAACCACCTCTTTGTATTTCTTTTTAAAAATAACTTATGGTAACCAGTAGGTTTTCTACCAAAGGAATCAAAGTATTCACCTATCCCATTAACATCAATATGCATGGCAACCCAGTGAGAGCCGGGCTTGGAGTCAGGATCTAAATTGCATATAATGAAAGCAGGTAAATTAACCCAAATAGGTATTTGATTTGCAGCAAAAACATTTGTTTTAAAACTAGAACTTATTTTGTTCATACATAATTGTAATTCATTTGTATCCATTATTATAATAATAAACATTCACATTTATCGATGATCTTGCTTGTAATGACTATGAGCTAATGAAAAAAAATTATAAAAATAATCTATTTATTTGTTTATTAACTGTTGTAATCTACCGTAACGTCACGGTTTTTGTTTATTTCTATTATGTTATCAAATTCTGCATATACGATACAGTTTATAGTAGTACTTAAAGATGATTCAAAACGAACTTCTATCCGAACAGAACCATGTCTCACAAGATTCCAGTGTGAAGTTGAACTGGCAGACAAATCAGGTGTCAAATCAAAACATAACAAACAATTACCCCCTCCATAATTTGATCTGTCTATTGCATTACCTTCATTATGGAAATGAATTCCTGATCCAGAAAATAACGTATGATATGTTGATGCTATTAAACCAGAATTAAATGAAGGTTGCAATGTTTTCGAAGGTATTTCATGACCGTCCACATACAAACTAAAAGAGTTCATATTGAAATGTTGAAAATTAAAAGGATTCAAAGCTAGATTACCATTAAATGCCGAGTTTGAAACGAATCCAATAATACATCTTTTAGGGACTTGCCCGAGAAATATATTATCTAACGTTTTTCCCTGTATTCCAGCTGGTAATGTAAGAACCTTTACTTCCGCTCTTGTGATTGGATACTTTGCTGTGGTTGATGCTAATACTTTTTGATGTGCTAACAAAACACTTGGATCGATTCTTGCTCTTCTTACTATGAGACTGGCATCCATTATCTGAACTTTAAGTTTGAGATCTTGGTGACAAATTAAATTAAACGATTCTTTAGAACGTGCCAATTTAACACGCATTTCGACTCCGTTTATTAAGAATTTCTCTTGGTTAAACATATCACCATGCAAGTGACCAATCAGCTCTACTTCCTTACTTTCTTTAATAAATTTCTGTCTTTTGTGAAAGCCTTTATTATTCACATCAGCGGTATCCATATAGTGTGGTGTATCTTCATACCATAATCCACAAGTAAGATGAGATTCTTTAGCTGCTGGACCATAATTAAGTAGATTTTCCATATAAGCACGATAGGCGTAGGTATTATTTGGTGGTGATATGAGTTTCTGATTTAAATATACATCTAGTTGGCTAAACAGGGAATGTAACCAATTATTGACGGGTGCAACTGGGGCATCTGCTTTTAGTTTTGTGCCATCTTGGTTTAATACTTTGGCATTGATATGTAACAAAGTATGTGATAGGTCAATATAGTCATCACCAGATCCGGGAACTTGAAACTCAATGGGTCCGTCGTCACTTAAAGATGAAATTGGTTTGTAATGAACCCACTGTCCGCTTTCAATGCTGGTTTGAGTTGATGGCAGTGCAAACAAATCTAGTTCTGATTTAGCACATTCACATGAATTACTATGTAAGAAAGACATAATTAGTTTGAAAATATATCCTCAATATTATATTTTTTATTTCTTTTACCTCCTCTTCGTCGTGAGGCTTTCAAAGTAATGAGAGGTTCCCGTCTCTTAGTTGACATTTTATACCCTGATCCCGACATAAGAGAATCTATTTTTTCGTCAGCTTTCCTTTTTAAGTTCGCACTTGCTTCTTTAAGCCGAGATCTAATAGAACTCTCCATAGGACGTGAATTCACCATATCAGACAACAGTCCCATCCCCGCATCTAAAGTTTCTCTTCCTACAGTTTTAAAACCGCTAGATAATAAAGGAAGTACAGACCTAAATAGTCCACCCAAAAAGCTACCGATTCCATGTCCTCGTTGATATGGAACACCTTTATAGACAATTCCTACACCAGAGCCAGCTTGATGAGAATAGTAATGTTCATAAGGACAGGAGTGAGACACTCGTTTATGATTCATTTTACTCGTCGAAAGTGTAGCTTCACACAAGAGGATCCAAATTGAAATGGTATTCTTGATCCCGTGGTTGTCCTTATATCTATTTCAAGAGTGTCAAACTCTCTACGTAAAACAGGAACATAGTGAGCAGGTGAAAAAACATGCATTTTATATGCTCCATAGATAAATTTTGTGGGGTCTAATGGTATTATTCTTAGTAATGATGTAATTACATCCCCCACCACTTGTGGTTGAATAATGTCAGTATAAACAAATATTTGTGATGGTAAACCTAAGTATAAATTTGCAGGATGTATTCCAATAGTACTTTCTTTTAAATTAGTTCTAGGTTTATAACCAAGCTGAAGACTTAATATAGGGGAAGTTATGATTGATGTTATCTCTTCGTTCGCTGTTACAGCCACCATTTTAGTAACTGCATCACATCTAAATTTAACTTTTGTCTTTAGCTGCGGGTTTTCGTTAAATGCTTTGAGAAAATGATCAATACTATCATACGAAGTTGCTGGAATGTGAGTTTTTACATCAACGATTTTGTATTTTTCCTGAGTCGGTACAGCTACCTTTTTTTTAATGTAGACTATGTTTTCATGTTCTTGAACATTATACATGGAACATGGGTATTGGAACTCCACTAATCCAACAACCCATTCTCCCTCCAATTTAATGGTTCTAGGTAATTTAGTTAAAAAATGAGCTGTAGTATTATCGGTAAAGTAGGTCGATGAGCTGTTACTCAACAAAGTTAGATAAAAACTATCTTCACTCATATTTCTTCTAAGTTTGATGTAGGTATCCAAGAGTTGAATTTATTGGGATAACCTTGCCACTTAACGAACACTTCCTTTCTGCCACCAATGCGTCGCGAGCGTATTATTTTATCAATTTTATACCTCATGGAGGGGCGGTAAGTGACTTTTTGTAATTCTTTAGAATAGAATGTACCAATAATTGGTTCACCTTCTAAATCTTTTAAAGTATAGACAATACGTGGGATTCTTTTAATAACTGAGGCTATTATGAATATTTCATCACTCCAGTTAGTCTCATACCCCTTTTGAAATATATGTTTATATTTAGTTATTCTAACATGATCACCTACATTAAGTATTGGAGATTCCAATATATTTCGTTTATCCTTATTGCGATCATATAAATTGCACCAAACAGTCATAATATTATCAGAGTTAACATCAATTGGTCGCATTTTAATGCTAGAATGGTAGCTATGGTTATACGAATGAAGCAGGTCTTGCAAAACGTCGACGTAATTGTAAGTATTTTGATGAGTGAAGTAACGCCACATTTTAGATTTAAGAGTTCTTTGAAACCTTTCAACAATACTTGCTTTAATATCAGGATTATTTGTGGTATAATAATTAATGTTTTTGTTTTTAAAGTAATCTCTAACCACCTTTGAAACAAATTCGGTCCCTTTGTCAGATTGGATGTGACGAGGGGTAGAATTGGCTTCTGAAAAAATGCTTTCAAAACATTTTTTAACTGTTTCAGAGTCCTTCTTTTTCATAGCCCTAGCAAAAGCATATTTACTAAAAACATCAATAACACATAGAATATATTTATATCCATCGTTATACTGACTATACGTTCGCATATCACTAAGATCGGCTTGCCAGAGTTCATTAAAGTTAGAGAGGATGTATCTGTTTCTACTAAAACGTTTATGAACGGGTCTATGCAGCGTGTACGCTTCCTGTGATGATAACCAATCTTTCACTTCCCCTCTGTTCATTTTACCTTTCATTTCATTCACCAATTTGTTTACGCTACTATAACTGGCTGGATTTGATACATCGTAGTAGATCCTATTTATCTCTAATAGGGGGTCCATCTCTCCCAATCTAATTTCTTTCTCGATAGCCTGGGTGGTTTAGTAGATAGAGGAGTAGAGGTGTTTTTTTCTTTAACTGACGGGGTTTCCAGATTTAAAGAAGCAATCGAAGTTCTAGAATCATTAGATTGTAGTTTATTCATAAATTCTAAGTTCGTAGGATTACCTATACACGATTTAGGAACTTTTATATCATGTAAAACACTAGCAAAATCTTCCCAACCTTTTGGTTTTGAACGTTTTAGAGGTCTAAGCACGTCGCCTACTAGATCGAGAATATTACTGTTTGGAATGGTACGATTGTTTATTACTACTTCCCCGTTCTCCTTCCACCAAATTTTTGGTTTAATTTGTACCATACATTCCAACAAAGTTTGGCTTTTTGATCGATACGATTTCGGTATTACGTCTATAATATAAGATGGAGAATATTGTTTAGGTAAATCAGATTTCGTTCCTCCAGGTGGTGTTGCGTATACATCCCCTTCTGGTTCTGGCAATACTGCGTTTACGATTGAGTTATTATTAACAATTTCCTCCTTTTTGGTGATCTTCGGATGAAATTCATTGTTTTCGTTGGTGAGTTGATCAACTTCAGTCACTAATGGTATTTTAAACGGTTTTCGATCCGTTTCAGTAAAATGTAAAAATCGTTGTAATGCTTGGGAATATAATGCCCACTTTACACGATCATCTATTTTACTCTTGAGAATTTTTTGCATTTCACCATCTAGACGGGATGATGAATTTTCTGATAGGTTATCACTATGTTTGAGTCTTTCGATGAAATCTGGTTCTACTAACAACATTTTTTTCATGTTTTCCATTTTCTTTATGTTAAAGAGTTCACTAAAGCACTTAAAACTGCACCTAATACAATAGGCAGAAAACCACCACCTTTCTGGATAATTACGGTTTTTCTTAGCTTATGTTTTCCCTTAGTCACTAATTTTCGTAACGTATCCTTATATTTTCTTAATTTGGATTTTTCTTTTTTCTCTAAAGGAATTTTACCCTTTAATACGTTGTAAATACACTCACAAATTATATTAATTTCTTCGTCATCACACGATTTAAGTAAAGCCGTGCGATATTTTGGTTTGAGTAAATGTAGCGCTTCAAGTAAATGTTTATATGTGTTAACTCTAGCTTGCATCATTTAGAACTGACTAGAATATGGTGATTCTTGTTATATTTAAACCCTTTTTTAGGGATATATACTGTACAATGACCATCGAATGGAAATATTTTGGTCTTAAAACGACACATATCGTCAGTATTTTGTCGCAAATCAATCATGAGGTAACCATGTGCATTTGCAGTAGCATCCTTGTAGGCTTCATCAACGAATTTTGAATTTTCTGGATAAACTTGTCGAGATAAGTAGCGTATTTGAGTTTTATCACGGGGATTCTTAAAATAAACAATATAGCTCGTATTCAAAGAAATATCACGTTGACCTTTGCCTTGATGAAATATATTTTGAGTAATATAAAACAGGCTTAGGTTTCTGTGATGACTACCTTTCGTAAAAATGTCAACTATTCGTCCATCTGACTCCCTCATCAAATCATCTATAATAATAAGTTTAGGTTTTTTCCCATCAAACATGGCGATGTCAGGTATTCCTTGGTTATAATTCACATTTTCTAAATTGTACAAAGGTTGCATTTCATCATAACACCAAATAATTTCATCAAATTCAACATTACATAGTTCATTGGAATGATTTAAAAAATTTGTAACAAAATTGGTTTTACCGCACCCACTAGGACCCGCCACAATGGTAGTAAATGGATGGTAAAAATGAATCATTGTAACAACGTAATGTGCGTGTTGATATGAAAACGTTTGAAATTCAAATGATCAATGTTGTGGTGGTTATTACCATTTAAATAAAACGAATAGGGTAGGTAAGAATTGGATATATAATAATAAAAATCATAAGTATGTTAATAATTATGTAATTTATTTAGATAAAATAATTAACCAAGATACAATATTGAAATAATTTTAACGTAATAGTTATTACATTTCTCATTTTATTTTAGTTAGTACCCATGCAAATACTTAATGTAAAACAATCAAGGGTAATTTATTTACATTCATAAATATCACAAAATTACACATAAGAATAACACATACTAAATTGAAATTTTTGTTACTTAAAATAAAAGACATTTATATACATTGTTATAAAGTCGTGTTACATTGTAATTTATTTTATTTAAAAGTTAACAACACATCTTTTATACAAGTTTCATAAATTTACAAGATTAAAACTAACAAAATTATTTACATTTTTATCTTATTTACATATTCAAAGTACATTTTTATTTTTTATATACAAGTTACATGCGCATCAAAATAATATAGTACTAAATAGTATGTATATTATACATTCAATTTTAGTACTATATTTTTTTATAGAAAGAAAGTGCAAAAATAATATCAAATAAATGAATGTCCTGCCATGTTGTAATATGAAATTATTAAAAAAAATTTGATGTTTTGTAATGACCCCATGCAAGGGTATCTGTGGAATCATCCAACAAGAATCGCTTTGTGTCATTATAAGAAAGAGATATTTTGTTAATTTTTTGTGTAAATATTAAATGTTTAATTGATTTAAAACGTAACATTGTGTTATGTTGTATGCGCTTATCAAATAAACACGTTTTGTAGTTATCTAAGGTAAGTTTTTTAGTTACACATTTATTAACTCCTTTAGCTTTAGCCATCACACTACTACCTTCGACATCAATTGCGTACATCTTTGAACGAAGTCCAACAAATTCTTTGAAAATTTTGCCATTGTTCTCATCTTTGAAAAAACCCAATTTCTTTTTATTTATTAAAGGTAAACCGAACTCATTATTATTGGGATAATCTGATGTATCAAAATATAAATTCAGATCTGATTTTATATCATCATAGAAGTTTTCAGTGAAAATTTGATATATTAAGCTATCGGTATCTGTGTACAAGAGTTTCAGTTTATTACCGAATTTAGGATTCATATAGTCGTAATGAAAATTGTACATTAACGTTTTAGACATATCTAAAATACAAAAACCAAGATATATTGGTTTGTTGTACAAAACTTTAGTCTTTTTCAATTGTACAGCTGCCAAGTTTTCTGAAAATATTGATAAACTATGAAATTCAGGTTTTGTTATCAATGATTGAACTCCTTGAGATTTACCTTTATTTTCCCAATGATTCAATAGTTTTACGTTTACTCGCTTCAAAACATTTTCCATCGTTTTTCCGAAGACTGAATTATTCATTAATTTAAAAAAATCTTTGTCGAAATCCGAAGATGCTTGTGATCGCATGCGGGTGTTTAAATCTATGTAGCTTTTCAACCATGGAGATTGTTTAAATTTCAAAATTTTATGTATTTTAACTAATTGTAAACCATTTTTCAAACATTGCTTAAGATTTCTATAATGGATTACGTAGTTTTTTTTGTTTTTCAAGTTAGGTATCAATTTATTTTCCTTTGAATCACCAAAACAGACGTTCTCTGGACAGAAGGGAAAATCTGAATGTGAATCATGTAAATCGTTGGGATAATCAAGATCAACTTCTAAAATGAAACCATGCTCCGCATCGTTAGACACATTAAAATCCGTATTTACATCCACCCATTGAAATCCACCTGTTGGTAGACATTGGGACATAGCCCACCCGTATAGGTTATTTGCATCTAAATACATGAGAAAGGATGAAGGAATAGCCGAATCGTATTCCGCCATGAATTTATTATTTGCTTTGGCGTGTCGGTTGCTGCATTGGGATATACCTCCCCGAATATTTTTTGCAATAAAAGTAATCTTATCAATGTCAGTTAACAGTTCAAGTTTGATTTTTGTGACTCTTAACATAGCATCCCAACTTAACCCCGGTGCAGTATAATAGTGTGCCGGATCTAAACCGTATGTTTCAAGACAAACGTTTCTAAAATTTTCGAATACGTCGGCCAGTAATAAGACATCTGTTTTTAAATACAGATCTGAATAGTCCCCCATGTTTTGACAGTTAAAATGGTTCCATACATCTTCGGCATGATTGTAATCATTTTCCGATATGTGACTATCGGTCAAGGAGCTGTAGAATTTATCTGGAGAGGGGAGGGATGTCAATTTTAATGAATCAAACGATGTCATGTGTTCATATGGATATATACCCTTACGTATTAAACGTTGAAAGTCATCTTCACATGGAAAATTCAATTTCATTTCATGGAACTGTTCTGGTATTAAGTTGTTGGCTAGTTTGTCAAGACTACTGGACATGAATTTAAGGGAATCAACAAACCTTAATTTCATGACTCGATTATTAATTTGCAATTTTTTTGTGAAAGATATGTATTTTTCTTTGGTTTCCGGGATAACTTCTATTTCACCATCCTCAAAATTTAGTCCATGTACTATGAAATGACTGTCGTAATTACTTAAGTTGTGAAGGAACACTGGCACAAAATTGGGAACCCTTAATTTGTTACAACAAATTTCATGTGCTACACCTTCGTAAACACCAGTGTAGCAATTATATGAAATGGTGGCATCTCCGTTTAAGTCTGTATCACAGATATAACACATACTACTCTGCGCAATGTTTTCTTCGTTTTCAGATGTCAAAGGCAGAGGGGTCTTTACAAATGTATTCTTTTTACAAATATTCTGCAAATCTTTTTTAAGAAATTCCATAAACGTTCTTGCACAATTTTCTCCTTTGTATGTTCGATAGACTGACAAGTTATCATCATACGAACATTTAATATAGTATCCGAAACTATATACTTCATGTTTCTGTACATTAGTAGTTGAAGATGTAAGTGGATTATTGGAACATGACTGGATTGGATTTAAAAACGCTTCGAAGTCGGCATAGATAACGAATGGATGCCGTAATTTACGATCATAATTATCGAAAGTCACTTCATTGGAAGCAACTTTTTCATTGAACCAATTGTTTCGTTTGTTCTGTTCAGAAGGCAAGTTAGTACATACATGAAAACAATCGTTTTGTTGGTGGTTTACTAAATTCTCTCTTGATGTGAAATTTGTTAAGCAACCATCACATATATGAGCAGCATGTTGAGTGTTTGTCAGTTGAGCAGATACTAATCTAGATAAATTATTAATAAGACAATAATGTCCTTTATTACCTTCGGTGATGTATAACAAGTTGAAATGATTTTCTTTTTTACATTTTGTGAAATGAAGTGGACCTATAACAGAATGCCGTTTACTCTGTGAATCGTATTCTATCCCAAAAACGTTAATACTTAAATTATTGATTTTTTCAAATTTGTGAATATCCGTTAACTTCATAGGAAATGGAATGTTTTCAAAGTTTAATTTATTCCTATGATTTTTGTATGTGTTAACATTATGAGCACGATTATTCTTTTCTGGTGGAAATAATCCAGATAGTATAGCCCACCGGAAACATTCGTGATCATTGTTCTGAACATTAATTACAGCTTTTTTCAACTGTATATCACGCGGTAACTTGATATATGAAGACCCTCGTAATGGGTTATACTTATTAACATTGACATCTAGATAATTTACCTTTGTTAAAGACCACCCACTATCTTTTCTCTCAAAGTTCGATAATCTCACTGAAATTTCATTGACAAGGAATAAAAATATCTCATTTTTATCACTACTAACATTAACTAGGTTATTACTCAACTGAAAATCAAACACATTGTTGAGGCTTTTTGTTTCCTGAGTAAAATTCGCGTTTAGTATAAAATTTACTTTTAAAGAACGATGATTAGCAATTGAGCGGTCTAATAAAGCAAATATCGTATCTTTATTTTTTTCTAAAAACGCTTCCGGTGTTTCTAGACAATTGGGATCACTTTCATTTGATATTCTGTAGGTTGCAACTCGGTTTCGGAACGCGTTTTCAATTAACTGAACGTTAATTAACTCACTATCAGAACAAAAGACATTATTTTTATGAGTGTTGCTGTTAAGATGATTAGTGAAATATTTTTTGGAGACAAATACATGGCACACGGAACATTCAATTTTATCATTATTTGTTGCACTTACTTTACTTGTAGGTTCTTGGACTGTTGATGTTGTTGTTGAAGTGTCCCGGCTGGTTGACGGTTGATTTGTTGCGATGTTTTTACGGCTGGTTGAAGGAAGGTTCTTCTTAGCCGATGGTTCTGCAACAGGATCCGCTGCTGGACGTTTTATCCCTCGTCCAACTTGTGAATACCTATAAAAATTAAACACCATATAATTATACACGAATTACATAGTAATTAATGTATGAACTATTCATTAGATTATAAATACTAACTTAAATCGTTTTTACAATGCAAACAATAGGCTTGCATTGGGAGAACCCCATCAATTACATCGGAATTATGTGATACTGCTTCCGGTTTTCCTTGTACATGACCGCTGCATGGCGTATAATATGGTATAATTTCTTGGTCCTCCATAAGATAATCCGGTAGAACTCCTTCAATATACCACAATCGAATATACTTATGAAATCTACGAAGGATAAAACCTTTACTTAAACTGGCTATTTCACTCCTAGCTAGCCTATGCCCAAGAAAAAACGTAAATGCCATTGTTGTAACAAATAAAATTCACTCAAACACTGAAGTCACAAACGTTACTGAACTATTTCAATCCCAGTGAATGCCTTTATATTGTGAAAGGGTCCGCCCCACCAAACCAACAACAATGGCATGTCTCAACTGGATAGCCCGGAACTTGTGGTGACAAGAACTTTATGAACAGGTTGAAACAAGATTTAGTATAAACAAGGATTAAAGTTATACTCACGGTTCTTTCATCTGTTGGCTTGCAAGTTCTCCGGCGTTATATAATTCTTCATCTTCTTCGACGTCTTCACAGGCTTTTACCAGTTGTGGGTTATAACTATTACAGTTCAAGTTGTCCATAGTGATTGGATCGTATGAATGAGTGCCCTCACCAAATGCATGTGCCTTTAAATAACTACAGATAAGTACTTCCTACTTTTAATTGGAATGAAACAATTTTATTTTCCAAGATAAACCATTATCAGTCAACTCTTAGAAATCTGAAGGTATACAATTGAAACTGAATTTGTGTGTGTGGCCGCTAAACTCGACCGAGTACAATAACTTAACAATGTTAAGACTATTGATTGGGAATTACAACAAAAGTGTAACATTTCTAAACGTTATCTCTGTTTTTAACAATTGAAACAATGCATTTCGGGTTCGGTTTGTTAAAGATAATTAGGGATTGCTTCCAGGTAAAGGCATTTTACAAATCAAAAATTTCTTATCATTAAAAAAAAAATTACCATAACTCCCAAAATAATAGAATTCACAACTAAAGAGTGGTATTAAAATTAATAACTTAAAGATAAATAAAAACTAAATGAACAAATTATCACTTTTTCTTATCAGTCTCTATAAAATATTTAACACTGTTTTCTTTTGAAGCTAATTGTTTTGTAATATTAAAAATAACGTCACGAGCACTTTGCACATGTACATCATCCTCGCCGATGGAATAATATTTTAGTCGTATATCACAGTGTTTCCAGTGGTCTGTGGGTGGTAAATTTCTTATTTTTTCCATGTCATAGACTTCAATTTTAATGAGGTGGGACGCGTAGCCGGCATCGTCTTGACCAGACGTTAAATATGATACTCCATCCGCTGAACTTTGTGATACGTTTGATGATTTTTTAATCACTTTTGTCTTCTTCTTGGGGCGCTCGAAAAAGCTGTCGATGTTGTTCGCTGGTCTCTTCTTAGCTATTGCTTGCCTTATTTTGAGGCCAACAGTGCCCTCCTCGTCACTGCTAGGGTCCTCTTGGTTGGTTTCTGGGTAGTAGTAATTCTTGAACGTATTGTCAGAGAACTGAAACAACATTTGTCAATTAATTAAACACATACATAACTAATCATTAAATTTATAGAATGAGAACAAAAAAAAACATACTTACATCCATTTTGGAGCGAATAGAGACACTACACTTGACAGATGACTTTCACTTAAAACAACTTCACACGTTATACTTTCGGAACTGTGCACTTGACTTGGTGAACGACACGAGGTAACTATTAAGGTATAAACATGGAGAGGTTCCTTTTATAAGTATTTTACAGCACAAAAAAATACCCTACTACTTCCTTGGTTGGTTATACTGGTTCAGACATGTTCCTTGAATACACATTCAAAATAAGGTAGTGAAAAATGCTTTGTACAAAGATTACAATAACAAAAAAATATATACTATTGCTTCTTTGATGAAATACTGGTTGTAACACGTTTCTAAGCATCGTACAACGGCCACAATCTCCTGTTCAAACATGTTTCTCGTATACACATTTAAGAGAGGGCTGTCACAAATGCTTTGTACAAAAATTACAATAGCCAGTTAACAATGGGTTTAATGTTAATGTAAATCCATCAACATCATGTATATAATTGGGCAGATTGCAGGTTTAAACAGGTTTCTTTCTGAAAACATTAATTGAAATTATTAAGTACCTAAATGGACACCCAAGACGTGGAGCGTTCAAGAAAAAGGTCTAAACAATGTGCAGCATATTAAAAATTAAAAGGTCTTAACCGCCGTAAATTTCATGGCGCTTACTTCTTTTTGCAGTTAACTCGAGTAAGAAATGAATTAATAAATATCTCAGTTACCGGCAAACATATAAAACTTAAATAGGTTCCTAAGTTTGGTTATGTACGTAAGTACAAGTAACGAATAAGAAACGGCTTGGTTAGGTAATAAATAACTAAATTACCCTTAAACATATATAGCATAAATAGGTAGGTACCTAAATTTGTTTATGTACATACAAACGGTTTGGTTAGGTAAAGATTGTGAAACGCAAAATTAGGTTAGGTTAGGTTAGAACATTGACTCTACGGATAAAAGAGTAGGTATAAGAGGCAGATATATTAAAAATATACATGGATAATTATTAGGTAATGTTGTGGAATGGGTCTATTGCAAGTACGGAAAAAAATACAGGTACCCAGGTACCGTACTGGCAGCGGTCCGCGCGGCCGCGCAATAAACGTGCTGCATATGTACAGAATACATAAGATCACTTACAGTTACTTGAAAAATATAATTTTACACACACTATATGACATCGCTTTAAAAATAAACTTATACTAAACCTGAAGTAATTAAAAAAGTGTAGGTATGAAAATAATTAAATTTTGATATCAAAATGAATACCTAAAACTGATAAGGAAGATCACTTACAGTTACTTGAAAAATATCATTTTACACACACTATGTGGCACCTAAGTTTGTTTATGTACATACAAAGGGTTTGGTTAGGTTAGGTTACTTAGAACATTGACTCTTACGGATAAAAGAGTAGGTATTAGAGGTAGATATATTATAAATATAAATTGATAATTGTAGGAGAATAAGGAATGGCTGTATTGCAAATAAGGAAAAAAAACAGGTACCCAGGTGACCGGCGATGGTCCGCGCGGCGCAGGTAGCCGCTGAGGGTCGCATGCTCGAACAATAGAATAAGCCGAGAAAAGGGATCGAGTGGTGTGTATTGTTTTATTAGCACATTAGGTAAAAGTGGGAAGGCGTGGTCGTAGAGCTATGGGACCCGGCGCAATCGTCTCAAATGGGGGGCTGTTTATGGAAAAAAAGTCCAAACTTTTTTTTTTTTTTTTTTTAGGATTGGATGACCGCCATGTTGCCGATTGACCACCCCCCTGGGCAGGTAGAGCGGGGCGGTCCTTGGGGGCGGGGCGGGGGTAGGACAGGGGAAGGGGGCTGGGGGAGGGTTACTACCTGGAACCGGGGCCAGTAGCGGCGAATACATACTACTGATATATGGTGAATTTTGATGTCAAAATAACCGCCAAGCGTGATGGTCCAGTACGAATGTGTTTTTAAATCAACTTTGTAATCGATGCTCGATTTACGATTTTGATAAGAACTTTAATAGTGCAGAAGACAATAATTAAAGCGAAAACATACATGGAAGTAAAATGATAATTCATCTTTTCGTAAATTTGATAAATTAAAATGTCTGAAGCACCCGAAAACAGCACATAAAGGTATTTTGACGGAGCGAACGAACGATTCCGAGACTGATGTATAATCGATTAATGAAGTACCTAGTTTTTAATAACGTGGCAGATTTTTCACCTATACCTTTAGCAGAGGGGTAAGTATATCAATGGCGTCTCCAGTCTTAAATGCTCTAAGGGCAGAAGGTGTGAATCCTTTTGCTGGTACCAATGAAATTTTAGTAATTTACCTACACGGAATGTTGTTTAATGACCACTAGTTTTTTAGGATCTGCAGGAAGTACTCTCAATCTTGAATAACCTTACACTTCCACCATTTCATTCTACATCGTGATCTAGGTTTCTCACAGTCACAGTTATAAAGATGTAATTATGTACGTTAAAAAGCGATAAAAATATCTGTAAGAGAGTACAGACAGACAGTAGGTACGCCCTTGTCATTAAAAGTCATATAAATATTTTATCACTGATTGCGTTCCTACAAATATTTTCGCTGTTAACTGTACCTACACGTGCAGTCAGTTGCAAAGAAAAGTGACCCCTTGCAAACACACTCCTACGCAGGGCTAAATAACGAACAACTTTGCTGACTGTAGCTATCTCCAGCCCAGCTAGCACGATAGGTTAGAAATTTCATAGGTACATATTTTGTACTGTTTTCAAAAATACTTTATTTTTTCTTTTTTATTGGCTTTTCCGAGCTAGTGAAGTGAAAATTCATTTACCTATAGCAAACCCGTCGTCTACCGGTCCCTCGGATTCCAGGGATCATAACAAAAGAATGCTATTGTCTATTTTTTTTATTTTTTGAGACATCCAAGAAACACTGAGTTATTCGATTTATTCAATTCAATTCAATTCAATTCAATTTATTTATTTCAGACAATGTCCATAAAAAAGTTAGTAAAAAAGCCTTAATTACTATGTTAGTTTTCAAAATTAATCACAAAAAACCATAAACATTCCTCCCTCTATACTCCATGTGTATGGAGTCCCAATGGAGTCCCATGGATATTAGCTGTGGTTCGGTAATTACCAAAAAAAATGTTAGAAAATTCGGTATTGCCATGAAAAAGAAGATGGCCCATGTGGGGATTTCTGACTTAATCCGAAATCCATTCCGGAACTCTGGAAGCCTAATGTAATAAAATAGTTTACATAATGTTCATTATGAAATTAAATATACTCTTTTTTACCTGACTATGCATTTATAGGCCTGACCACGCCTGACCCAGGCCTGACCCAATAAACTTATAGGAGTGCGCGGTTGGAGAGTACGTAGGTAGACTGGGGAAAATCCAGAGGAAACCTCCGACACGAACACGCGGGCAGCTGGGGAGTTCACATACACCTGCAGTGAACTTATCTGTAGATTTTGCATGTTAAGTCATTCAATAAGGCGCATTGAAGGCATTATTCAATAAACAGCCAAAGCGAATTGAGTTAGCAACTGTTGGATTCCGAATTAATTTCCCTAAGGTTACGATAGAGCAGACGTTAATAACTTTGTCCCGATAACTTTCGGGTCAGGCCCGAATATTTAATCAGACAAAGGTTAGTTTGAGATTTTTTCACTCAATTGCGTAAAATACATGCGAGGTCAAAATATACGGGTGACCCTACATTAAATAACCGCAATAGGATTTTCTTAATATTTTACACTAGTTTTATTTACATATTCTTCGTAATACCCAACAGTATTAGCAATTCCCGGGATCCTGTCATAAAAACATCAATCTCCAAAACTGACGATTTTTGCGATATCTCGCTCCGTTAATCGGATCTATTATAAATATTGACTATAACGTCATCTATGAGATTCAGCATGCTTTTTTCGGTCTTTAAAAATACTTTTTACAAGCCAGTGTCCTGTTAGTTCATTTAAGTCGCCACTTCTTACGTGGCGCTGTGATATTGTATCGAGGGGTGGGACGGGTGTTGTGAAGAGAGACGCGATTTCAGATTTCATTTGGGTAACCCCCCCCCCCCCCCCCCCAACGGCCTTAAACGCGGAGACGTTAATTTTTTTAATTGTTATTTTTGTTGGTTAGTTGTAAAATTAAATAAAGACCATGACAGGAAAAACTATACAAGTTTGTAAATATTTGGTTTTATTTTATTTTAGTTTATAGTTAGGTAAGTTTTGTTTTTATAATAATAAATATTAAAGTTTGCACTATTTTAGGAAATATGATGTGAAGGTAAGGTGGAAAGCTTCAGGTCAGGGTACATACGTTACAGTGGTAGATTGGGTCTCAAGGGAGCTAATATATTTACGGCGAGGGCGGTATATTGAATTCTGAGTGAAGCGAAAGATTCTACAATAGAATCCTGAGCGTAGCGAGGGATTCACGTGTTTACGCCCAAGACGGAAATAATTTTGCTACCGTGTGACTGCTAAAAACATGAAATATCTTACAAATGAATTTACTACAAAGTGTCATATATTGCTTTTCACACCTTCTATGAGGAAAAGAGTCATTGTTGCCCTCAAATGAGGGAAGAAAAGTACATCTTTGATCCCTCATTCGAAGGCAACAATAACTGTTTTCTGAATAGCAGGTGTGAAATAGTTATTTGTTATGCAAGGCTGCAAAGTTGTAGTTTGGCGCGTGTGCTCGAATTGAAAGCCGAGCTAGCGAAGGATTCTAGAATTGAACCACGAGCGTAGCGAGTGGTTCAAGAATAGAATCCTGAGCGTAGCGAGGGTTTCAAGACACGAGAAGCCAAATAACTTTGCTGCCGAGCGAAACACACAACTTTTCACCTCACCCTAGCGAGGAAACGTAGGTACAGTCGCCATCAAATATATCTGCAATCTTCAGGGTGATCAAAAATATCTGAACGTGCACTCTAACGCCTTGGTAATAGAGGCGTGTTCAGATATTTATGAACACTTTGTTCGCTTCGATATATCTGATGGCGATTGTACAAGAAAACAATTCAACTATTATTAAAGACACGTTATTATTTAATGACACATTCCTTGTGCGAGCGGGCCGTCACTATATACATGTACATATAGCCCTGACTCACTCGCACACCGCACCGTCGTGCGAAAACCGCATCAGTGTAGAAATGGCCTTAGAACGGATGGCCGAACCATGATTCTGAACGCATCCATAAACAAATTGGGTAGCGCGGTATTCCGTCATGTTCGAATTTTAAAATCACTTTACCCGCTAGCGGATAAAATGGACTTTTGCACTCAGATTTGAAACGATAAAGTAAGCCTTTCAGAGCGGGTGAGGTGAAATAGTTATTTGTTATGCAAGGCTGCAAAGTTGTTGTTTGGCGCGAGTGCTCGAATTGAAAGCCGAGCTAGCGAAGGATTCTAGAATTGAACCACGAGCGCAGCGAGTGGTTCAAGAATAGAATCCTGAGCGTAGCGAGGGTTTCAAGACACGAGAATCCAAATAACTTTGCTGCCGAGCGAAACACACAACTTTTCACCTCACCCTAGCGAGGAAGCTTAGGTACAGTCGCCATCAAATATATCTGCACTCTTCAGGGTGATCAAAAATATCTGAACGTGCACTCTAACGCCTTGGTAATAGAGGTGTGTTCAGATATTTATGAACACCTTGTTCGCTTCGATATATCTGATGGCGACTGTACAAGAAAACATTTCTTTAATAATACTTAAAGAAAATTGGAATACGAATATTGTTTGAATATATTCCTTATTTTTGTATTTCCATAAATTAAAAAAGTAGGTAGGTAAAATAATGATATAAAACTGAAATTGAATGATTTTCAATTTAATGTAAGTCCTAAAATAAAATGTTTCATCGGATGACACATTACTTGTGCGAGCGGGCCGTCGCTATATACATGTATAGCCCTGACTCACTCGCACACCGCACCGTCGTGCGGAAACGGCATCAGTGTACAAACGGCCATAGAACGGATGGCCGAACGCATCCATAAAAAAATTGGGTAGCGCGGTACTCCGTCATGTTCGAATTTCAAAATCACTTTACCCGCTAGCGGATAAAATGGACTTTTGCACGCAGATTTGAAACGATAAAGTAAGCCTTTCAGAGCGGGTGAGGTGAAAATGTAATTTATCTATGTTTATGTTAAATACTACGACGTGTAAACTAGCGTGCAACCTGCGTGATAGTAAACAGACACAGTAACGTATGGACGCTTCCCGTAGCCTTGCCGTATCGTACAAAAAACGCAAGCAAAGCCGCGGGACAAAATATACATTACAGATAAATAGCTACATGCTACACAGTCTTGGGATTAGGTACCGGACCCCGGGCATCCATCAGGATTCAACTATACTGGAATAACCCTAGGGGGATGATGATGAAATAGCTTTTTTAACCTGACTGTGGCTTTATAGACCGGCCGGGTCCAATAGAAAGTGCGCAGTGGGAGATCGGCCTGGGGAAAATCCAGGGGAAACCTTCGACACCACCACGCCGGCGGTTGATAAAATAGCTACATATGGCTACAAGCTACATCATGATACAATAATATACCGCGCCAGGTATGGCAATCCGGAACATCGGTTAGTAGTGTGGGTGACACGACCTACAGCATCAGCCTATCGATGATATGCGATCGTAAGTAATAATATAATAATAATAAGAACTTGTTATCTTAGACTATGGGCTACGTGTAGGCGAAGGTAAGACACGCGACATTCAATTTGGAGGTTGCTGGTTTGTAACCCGGCTCGTATTTACCACAGGGTTTTTCAAAAGAGTTATGTACGATATATAAGTATTTAACAGTGGCTTTTCGGTGAAGAAAAACATCGTGAAGAAAACGGTCTAGTTTACCCAAGGTCAGAAGGCAGTCGCTTTTCTAAAACTAGTTGCTATGCCAAAGGTGTCAGAGCGGACACCGGGCTTCTTAAGGGCACAACCGGGAAAACGCTGGGAGGACAATGGAGCTAGCGATTAAGACCGTGCAAGCAAAAATATCGCGTTTTTTGAAACGCTGTTCTGACTAGGCGGGGAAACAATAAGGATTGATTTTCCGATACATGATTCTTGACTATAATTATCAGTCTGACAATAGCCGAAACATGATTGCTTAAAATTTTCTCGATAGAAAAAATATCCAAGTTGAGTCTTATTTTTCCTTTTTTAATTAGCCTACTAGAACACCGCATTATTAAACGAAATAATTAAGTTAATATGATAGTATTTTACTTTATCTAAACCCAGTCAAGAGGAAATTTAATAAAACTTAACACAGATATTTATCGATATTTGTCTAAAAAAGCCATTCTCGAAGCATTCTTGCATCCTACTTTGTCATGCGCGAAAGGCATGAATAAGCATGTCTCTTTCACGGGGGGCGTGGCTGACAAAATCGAGGAATCCCCTTAAGGATCTACATTATCTATTTTAGTGTATGGTACGATACGAATTCCGGTGAAATGAACAGTTTAAATTATTCTGTTTTCTAAGAATTAAGTTCAACTCGAGGTATTAGGAAATTTTTAGCCGCACCGTACACGTAGGTAGTCCATTTTAAATTCACCGACTGAGTAATTAACAAAACTTTGTTGCCGTCAGTCATTCTGAATTTTGGAGTATTTTACCCAAATTACATGCTATATATACCTACTGCTATGCCCTATTGAATTTTAGATACCAACCTCGACCGTTAAAATTGATAAAGAACCTGAAAGTACTTAGGTAGTCTAGGTAACTATAGTCAGGCTTCGAAGAGGGTTCCACTTAGTTCAATTTGAAGAAAATACTAGGCCAGTTAAACTAAAAGTCTTACTACTTAATACTTATATTATTTATTAAATTAAAACTAGGTACAGTAAATCAATAAAAAGGCATCTATGTTATAATATTTTTCTCATAGCTTAGCCGTGGAGGTGAACAGAAGCATCAGTAATTTTATCACATATTACTTCGACGGCAAAGAAAGCAACTGAAATAAACCAACCACCAAGCAAGATGAAGAAACTGCCCATAAAGTGTTCTAACCGAAGCGTTTCTGTGCGTTGCTCCTCCGAGCGACGTATAAATGCAATCCCCCTACTGATAAAACGTGAATACAATCTCTCACTAAATCCACCTTCTAGAGATACCCTCAAGATACGACTCACAGGAGATGTGAAGAAGGAATACTTCTTGAAAAATATAACAGTAGGACCGTTTGCGATCTTTTTCGGAATTATTTGCAATTGTCTCGTGCCTTTATATTTAATTAATCTGAACATAATTGTCTCTTTATTCATAGCTATCGCGAAGTCTAATGAACCATTTGCAATTTTATCTGCGGTATGCCGTGCTTCCGCAAGGTTCTTGTTTATATAATTTTCGTAAACAAATGTATCTTCTGAATAGTATTCTCTGTAAATAGGGAGACCGCCAAATGGCTTCTTGCTTGCAAGGATATCTTTAAATGTATCAAAAGGCTTGTCATAAATACGCTGCTTCATGATGTCTACGAGCGCGGCCTGATATACTGTTCTTATGATGAAACTAAACCAAATCCACATACCAATACCCGTTAAAAACGACGACTTTGCCGGCAATTTAATGACAGGCAACCCCACAAAAATAACGCAAGAATAAAAGAACAAATTCGCCTTCGACGGGCTTATTTTGAGGGCTCTTATAACTTTTCTCCAAGCACGCGTCTTTGTAAACGTATTCATGAAAATTATCCCAATAAACATGAAAAATATTATGATCCATACGTTGATTTCTAAAGGGTATAAAAGTTTTTCCCAGGCCGGCTTGAGAGCGGGTAAGCCCACGGCCCACACTATATCCATTGAGCTATATGTGAAAGAAATTTGAAAATTTCCATATTTGTCTGGGGTCAGTGGAGCGGAGCACATCGAGGCGTGAGCTCGCCCGTTGAATACGTCGCCTAAAGACCCCGTCCAGTTGTTGTTCACATATTCGCCCCAGTAGCTGCCTTCCTTTGGAGTTGTTATAATGACAAGCGAAGCATTCAAAATATTAACAACTAAAGTCAATAGATCGCCGTCTTTACCCTGTGGCGCGCTATCATTGCTCAAATACATAAAAGGGTGTTGCTCCACAGTTGAAACAATGAAAGGACATTGGTACATATTCGAAACCTTATCTGGGAATGCAGTCTTGAAACAAGTATCATTCGGACAATTCAAACTCATATTTATTTTCACAGGTTCACTATTAGAGCATTTTTCTGGTAAAACAAGAAAATATGAATATACTGTAGGTTCCTGGTCGCCAAGAGATCCTTTTATAACTAAAACATTTACTATAACGACACTGGATAATGTGTTAAAAATGTCTTTCTCATTGCATTTTTCATCTATTGTCGAATAGCAAATGATGATGTACTTTCCGGTTGTATCATATTGATTCAGGGCGAGCCACCGAAGCATACCTGATATCTCCGAAGAATCGCGTCCAAACAACACGAATTGTGGTATCATGACTCGATGGTAAGATATAAAATTTCCCATTTTCACCAACACTGACTGGTTGTACGTTCTTAAAAACGTTGCTATTCCAATTAAATTTATATTGCTAAACATAACCAAAGTAACGTATCGCCATTCGAAATTGTAAAAGGCAATTTTCGCAGCTATCTTACTCATACGAATAAATGGGAAATCGTCGTTGATGAAAAGCTGTGTATTGTTTAAAGTCATATTGCAAAGTTAGATTCAGTTTTATTTAACACTGTACTAATGCACACGTGATGTGCATGGAATTAACGGATACAGTGATTTGTCACGCTATAAAAAAAAGTGAGTTCAAGGTACCTAGGCGTTACCTTTCAGACTATCAGCTAATATCTTAATGCACTATATGCTATGTACTTTTGTATACTGTGCTGGTACCTAAAGTACGCTGTTTGAAAGTACTGTATGTACATATGTACATTCGAAATACGACATCGGGAAATAGGGTGTTTCATGTAACACATTTTAACAACTTATATTACCTACAGTAAGATTTAGGAAGTGATAACACTTCTGAAATCTTAAGGGGCTCCTAGCTCCCAATGACCTTCGATCTTTTTTTTTTATTTATTTATCAAAAAAGTACATAACAGTTACAATCTTTTAATTTCTCGCCAAACTGCCATAACAGTTTGTTGGCGAGATCGCGCTCATTTAACTAATGTTAGGTACTTACTATGCTATTATGAACTAAACTTAAACACTGAATACGACAATGCCTAAACATTTAACTGTAATATTTGTTATATCTGTGCTTGACTCTCCGTTTTCTCGTCTTTTTTATGTCTTACCGTATTAAGAACAACGAGAATTACCGAAATAGTATATTATATTTACTTCAAAACTCAATGTCTTCGAGAAACATGGCATTAAATTTTGGCAATTTTAGGCCAAAAAACCAGTTGTTTGGACGCAGTTTTTGTGAAAATGAGTTAAAAATAAAAAGCTCTTGCGTTGTTAAACACGTCAATAAGGAACAGTTACATGCACATTTCATATTTATAAGTGCATAATCAACATACTTATAAAAAATAGAGCTTTTTTGGACAATGTTTGAAAAAAAAACATAAAAAAATATAGTCCGTTTTTCAAAATTTGACTCTTGCAAATGTAGATAAAGAATTGAAGAACCGATAGCTGTTTGTGCCATAAATATATCTATAGTTTTAACGGAACTATATCAACTGAAAAATCGATGAATAGCGCGTGGAGCCCCTCAAAACCGTCCAAGCGCGTCGGGCTTCGCACATTTAGGGTTGCGCACCCACCGCAAAATTAAGTTTGTTTTTAATAGGAGAAATAAGGAAATTTCAAAGAAAAAAATCTTAGTTATAATTATATTAGTATTTGTTAGTAAACTATACGTAATAATAAACATTGTCACCAAATTTCAAGTTCATAGGTTAATTAATGGTGAGTTAAAAATTTGAAGACTGTAACAGGCTGTGCTACAACTTGCCTGTAAAACCCGTGTGACAGACGACAGATGGACAGGCGGACACGTGAGTGACAGCAATAGGGTTCCGTTTGGACCCTTTGGGTACGGAACGCTAAAGTCACTAGTACAGTACACAGATATTTTGTAACCTAACACTACATTTACAACAATATATTTCTAAACAAAAAGTTATTATGGACACAAACCATCCGGTAGCCAACACTACGTAACAACCCATGTAGTGATCAATGTTCATGACTGCGCTATTATCTACCCTCTTAGGCAGCGGTGCGCTAGCATAATTTCTATACAATTTCTCTGTAAAACCAGCTTCGATTAATCTTCCTAGCACTCGATTAAGAGATTCCGCCATCGGAGAGAATTTTTTAAAAAACAAAACTGTAGGGCTCGACACTATAGTCTGAGGCACGATGTGTAGTTCCCCATAACGTTTTATAATAAAACTCTTGGCGGTATCTTTATTCATCGCTAGAACATACTTCATGCCTTTTGACAAATTAACCATAGTTTCGAAGATTTGGGTGCTGTTGATTGGTTTCCAGTTGTCGTATACTTCTAAGTTGTTAATAAAGTAGTCCTTGAGAGACGGCACCCCACCTAAAGGGTAACCAGAATTTAAGATGTCTTCTAGATTTTCAAATTCTGGATAATTGGAGTTGTCTTTCATAGCGTGAATAAGCGATGCCTGATAAAAAGTCCTTATCATAAAACAATAGAATATCCACAGCAGGAATATGGTCAGAAATGCCGGTTTTGAAGGTACCGACGTTGTGGGCATGCCCATACAAATAGTCCAAGAATAGAAGATGACACATGTCTGAGGTCTCGCTGAAGTTATTTTTTTGCTCAATTTGACCCATAAACCACTTTTAACGAATACAGCTGCTAGAACAACGAATGAAAACGTAACAGCTAGAGATATTCTCACTTGCATTTGAAATGGACGGAGCAGTTTTTGCCAAGCCGGGAGTGGTATAGCAGGATGGGTTACCCAAACCATGTTGATCGAATGGTAGTCCGTGGACATATGAAACTCCTTGAATCTCGTTAGTGTTATGGCTGCCGACGTCATAGAGAAATTGGCGAGGTCGTAATAAATGTCTGCCAGTGAACCCAGCCAATTGCCGCCTTTGTCTAATATACCCCAACCGTCACCTCGATGCGGAGTCATCACCTCTAGGGTAGCGTTTAAAGCTTCTCCAATAAGGAGCAAAAGGTCACCGTCAGCGCCTTTAGGGACTCCTGTCTTTAGAGACATATATGGTATCTGTATGAATGTAGACGCGATAATCTGGCACTTGTGAAAATTTGTGAGTTTCATAGGAAATACATTCATACAAGAATCCGGAAGTTGTATTGGTGGACTTATTTCACAATTCTCGTTGTCATAAACAGAATAAGTAAAACCAACTATGTTGTTGGTTTCTGATGAACTATCCTTTATAAATATCACATTCATTATCTTGTGATTCCAAAATATGTTCATCGCTTCTCGTTCGTCACAGTTTTTACAAATGACGATAAATTTACCAGTGTTGTCGAATCGTCGATACCGCATCCAGTCCAGCATATACATTAAGTTGGTCAAGTCTGATCCGAGCACCACAAACTGCCTGATTCTGTCGCCGGTGGATTCTTCGCCATAGAGGAAAGTGCCTTTGCTTACGATAACACTTTTCCGATAAATTTGCATGAATGCGCTTAAACCGAGAAGAATTGTCGAGTTATGAAGAACCATGGTGACGTATCTCCACTCGAAATTATTGAGGGCTACCTTCGCCGCGCTGGCAGCTAACTTGTTGGCTGCTATAATATTTTCGTTACTTAAAATTAAGTGAGGGTTAACCTCACCATCGATCCACATGTCGACTGAGCTTAATCACACTGTGACATCAAACGTTATGCATGAAAAGCACATCGCGACTATCACGAAACATTCGTTTTTCATAACAACAGCCACACTTTAGTAACAGCGTTGATGGAACTTATATCGAATTTTATCATCAATAAGAACATTAATCGCCGATTATCAGTCAGATTTAACGATAGTTAGCTGTAAGTAGATTAATTTATGATTTAACAATTGCAGACGTTAATACTACGTTAGTGTCATCAATCACTTTTACCGTTAATCTGACTACTTACAGAAAGAAATAACTACGCGAAATGCTTAAATTTTGCTTCTTCGACCACATCGTGAAATTAGCTTAGTTCACATTTTTTTACTAGGTCTGGTAAATAATAATACAAACGAATAACGGGGGTTCCTGTTCAAAGCGAGATTCGTATTGTAACTTTGTTTTGTTTGAATAAGTCAAAAATAATACTGAAGCAAAATTTCTACGTCAACGTCTGAGTCGATGATAGCATAATACTTTTATTAACTACTTAGTTTATGGACTACATTATACTATATTATAGTTCCCAAATTTCTTGTTATCGTCTGTAAATAGTTTTGATTGATTACCGTATTATATACGAGATCAGTTTATGATACTCTATACCTCTATAGTAACATTTCGAAAAAATATGAGTTCACATTGTCTGTGTGTTCGTACGTGTCACCAACCCGCGTTGGTGAGATAGAAGACTGGCTAATGAAAGCTGAGACTGAGATTGATTTAAAACTTTTTAAATGGCAACTATAATATCTACGTCAAATGTGTCGAACGTCGCTTAATTTCCGTGTCAATGGAGACAAACATTGCTTGATCCCTTACGGGTCAGAAACAGGATACAGCAAATCGTATCATAGTACATTATACCTCATGAATTGCTACTTCCATAACAAACACGGAATATTTAAATTTAATAAATCTATAAATAAACCATAAATCTTCGTTTTGGTAATAATCTTATAGCACAGATGTACTGAACTACTATGTAGTGCGAACATATTATTTTGTTGCTCAAGTATCATAATTGTTTTGTCACATTATACACAGTGTTGCACTACGTGGATTATTTAAAATTTCCGCTCTTTTCTAGTCTCAGATTTTATTAGCCAGACTCTATAAGTACTGTACCGTTACTATGTATATACGGTGCCTTGATAATTTTGTGAATATTTGCATATTTTTATCAATCATACACATTCTTTTGGAAAATTAAAACAACTCGCTAGCTGAAAAAAATTATATTTTATGAGAAATTATAATTTACAATATTTCATACAGGCATCCGTCTTCAGTCGTAAACTTAAGCTAAAACTCTCACAATCTCACGCAAAAGGTAAAGCAACGTTAGACTATAATATAGTTTTAGCAATATTTGTGTAGTCATCGCTCAACCGTAAAATCAAACAGGTAAGAACCATACCAGTACACGAATTCAGTCCATTCGTAGGGAAGATTGCGCGCGGCGGCAGCGCGGCCCGACATGCCACCTTAATAATATAACTAATAACCAATACAATAAGTTTCATTGTGCTTTTTTCCTTTTTAACACTCACTGTAATTTAAGTCATTATAAACCCACGTCGGGCGCCAATATGGACGTCTATTATATAAAACATCAGTCTATAGTGGAACACATGAACCGCGTTACACTTGTAACTAGATTGCTTCTTGTTTTGTCGAAGTTATAATTTTGCACGCCCGCTCTCATTTCGATATTGCCTGAATGCACGCTCGCTTTTCTTTTAAAAAAGAAAGGCTGATTTTACATATATCAGTTGTTCTTCTTATGTAGTATTTTCCTCGCTTTAGTGAGGTGAAAAGATTTGTTACACGCGACTACAAAGTTATTTTACGTCTTGTGTGTTGCAATAGTCGCTACGCTCAAGGTTCTATTTTTGAACATTTTCGATCCACTCGCTTCGTTCGTGGTTCAACCATAGAGTGCATTCGCTAGCTCGTAGTTGAAGCCTAAAATCCATTCGCTAGCTCGTGTTTCATTTCCACTCTCGCGGTTAAAATACAACTTTGCACCCTGGTATGGCATATAGCTATTGTTTTATATGCACGCACAGTTCGCAAAAAAACTATGGCCCCCCTTAAACCTTGATATTTATTTTGATGTCTAAAATCAAAATAACCCGTGCATAATTAAAACTTCGAAAAAATTAGGAGCACCCTACTTGTAACGTTCCACTAGCCACCGCTAGGGCCGCAAGCCGCGCCGCTCTGGTCACACCTCGGTTCCAAAAACTAATTCAGTATCGCAGTACAAATGCACAAACGAAAATAGTTCCTATGTACAGGGCATACACAGAGATTGCACATCAGTGGTTAACATCAATAAGAAAGTTTCCAATATTGTGCGCTAAGTTTCAATTTCACATTATCTTGAGCATATCAGACAGCTGTATCTTAATTAAAGCTTTGCTATTGACAAAGTCTGATGTCGCGTGTGCGTTCTATGCAACAGACATTTAACGGCACGATAGAAATAAAGACGTAACAACAAATAAGTTAATACAATAAAATCATATATCTCCATAATAGAAACTATGTTTCTTACTATAAACAAGTAAGCCACTAAATAATAACACGAAGCAACACACTAAATCAATAACATAAATCTCTGAACATGGTAAACAAGTATAAATGTCTACAAGTACTGTGCTTCACAATATGCCAATAGCAAAACTTGCCACTGAACTGTCAGCTCAATTCACTCAGCACATTTAGACCCAAATGTACAATATATTACATGTGGTAAAAGCGTTCGTGCAAAAAACATTGGTATCGGTTTTTACAATTCACATCATCGCTTTATTGTATCCCTTGGGTTTCTAGTAAAAAAAGTTTATATCAAATGCATCAAAAATTTCCTTAAACAACTAACGTAGTTAACTCCCTATGTTCGACATACGGCTAGCTGAATGGAATTCTCGTACAAAGATAATATTAGGAAGAAACCAAATACACCAGACCACTGCGTACACAAAAAAGCCTACAGTTAACGTAAGACAACTTGCGTCAAGTCAATTCGTGTAGAAAACACTATATTTAAATATAAACAGCTTAAATAATAACATATATTCATGTAACAAAATTCAAATGTACAAAAGTAACGTAATATTTCTTTAAATACAATAAATTTATAAACCTTTCAAGCTAACAGAACAAACGGTAATGATTCTATTATTATGTGCGTTACTGAACTGAATCAGTCGAGTTGGCCGGAGCGGAGTAAGGAGGCGCCACTTATCGCGTCACAGAACCAAGTGACTGCGATGCAAATCGGTTGAATACACTCCATAGTCATTTAATAAGGAAGGCAGAAGTATAGCCGATTGCGCATATCCTCCTAAGACCATAGACACATTTGTGTTTTATAAATTGAGAATCCTAAATTAAATAATAGAAGTCCAGCCTTTGGTCTCATTTCCACGACTTATTTTTTAGACGCGTTTTGGCTTTTACCCCGAGCTAATTAATAAAATCGTTTGGGATTCTCTCTAGCTAGACAATCCAACTAAGATCTCTGAAACCAAGGGCTACGCCAATCCGAACGTAAAAACATGACCGGGAAAATGAGACGTGAGAATATGGCGGCATGCCTCCCGCCGCACCGAACCAGCTCCTGCAAGCTCTGGATCGACTGTACACTACGAGACATCATTTCGTAACTAAAATAAATACGTAATAGTAACACGGAAGCGACCCGATCGATACATTAATAGGAAGTCCTGTGTCGAGCTCGACCCGTGAGGATGATATAAAACACGCGTAAGTTCATTGGACTAGTTTGTTCAAATCCATCCGTCTGGACATAATAAATGTATTCTAATGTAGAAAGATATTATGGCAACAAACTTTACAAAAATCCTAAAACAATGACTAAAAGCAGCTCATGGTTAGCCCAAGACTCGCCATAACTTTTAAAATGCACAATTTAATATTCACCGATACAGACACATACATAAATTGTGAATAACTTCATCATAAAAAATCATGTCAAAAAACCTGACCCGTCGGAGTCCGCATCCGGGACGATGGACTGCAGCCCGCGCCACCGCTCTTCTGATACTAGTTCCTCGGTTAAATGACTTAAATCTATCCTTACTTTCTCATTAAACATTTTAAGGTGAATAAGTTCGTCCATCCGATCTCAGTTCGTGAATTTACACATTCTGCCGTGTGAATTGATGATGTTTAATTTACGTGTTATACACAATCACAGATTTGTGTCAGGGAGCACGTTGATGCTTAGACGAGGTTGTACTCCTTCAGGTTGGATTGTAGGATTGTGTCCTTCACTGCGGCGAACACGAACCGGATGTTCTCGGTGTCTGCAATAAACATCGAGCGTCAAAAACAGGAAACGACACAACTTGTTAATGCGGCGTTCACATGTGAGGCCAACCTTGCGAAGTCTGCGGGATGCAGTTATAAAGTAGAATGAGATGGATATTACATCATGATCTCTTTAACACGTATATGCCTCCCGCTGGCAATCCGAACCTCTGCCAACATTTAAACGTCGCATAACAATGTTTTGTATAAAATTAAATACAAAGATCGATTAGCACAAACACATGATCAAATTCGTCGGCATACCAATTGGACCTGTATAGCACAATTATTAGTCAAGCCCACGAAAGGCAAAACGGATTCAAGTTCAAAAAATGCCAGGTCAAAAATATTGTAATTACGTTTGATCTGTGTTTCAACAACCTAAAAGAGCCCACGGAGAAATGAAAAAGAAGAATGTGTCGACGCGTATCACAGGGGCCTAAAAATGGTACGATAATGTGATAATTATTGTGTTCAGAATTAACCGGCAAGGGTGACAATAATAACGTTCGTTCCAAACGTTCTCGAGATTGTTACTTACCTCTGCGAGCTATATGGCAAACTATTATACTGTAACTAATTTAGAATATCCCGTAGGCTATTTTAGACTACAAATCTGTTACCCCCGTAAAAACGTTATTTTATTCCTATTATATCCTATTTAATTACCCGCAGGTTCAGAAACGATGTCCTAGGATTTTTGCAATTTAATTCTTAAGTACCTGGGAAACCGAGCTTTGCTCGGCGTTTTGAAATGAAAATGAAATGATGGTTTTTAGCGTTGTTCCCGAGAAAACAAGTTGACCTAGTTAGATCATTTTTTCGCCCCCGTAAATACCTCATCATCATTCTAGCGCTATCCCAGTAGGTACAGTTGCATCCTGAAGGATGCCCGGGGTCCGGTACCTATTCCCAAGAATTGGTGTAGGCACTAGTTTTTCTGAAAGCGACTGCCATATGTCTGACCTTCCAACCCAAGGGGGAAACTAGGCTTTATTTGGATAAGACTTATAAGTGACTGGGCAACTTATCTGTTAGAAGTTATCAAGAAATTAAATGAAATATTTTATTAATAACAAAAATTAAATAAATTTGTCGCAACTATAAAATAGTTCCTGCATTCGCCACTTACGGTGTAGTCTATTTTTAAACACCAGGGTAGTAGCTGCATTTCTAACTATGTCGAGCCATCGGTTGCAGGTTGTCGGACCTAAATAATAAACGGACTGATTTTCCGAGTCTGTGCGCTTGCGCGACCAATCTGTTTCGGTGTTCGTTACTGCGGAGGGAATATTTAGAGTTAGTAACTTGGCACTTGAATACGCCTATCTTTTCCCCTGTAAATAATGCCACTTGTACGAGTAGACAAGGTAAAGCTCGTTTTGTGAGAGGAACGCGCGCTTCCAGTCGGAGGCCCGGGTCCACAGCTCCACGCCGCATGTTACGTGTGAGTGCACCGTAGCAAAGTGGCACTCTCGGACCGCGGCTCTCCTTGCGGTGCGCCTCAGCCTTCAAAGCGCAAGCCGCCCGATGGTCTCCAACTTGACTATCGTAGACAGCAGCCGGAATCAACGGCTTAACTTGCTTCCCAAAACAAGGGAGCGCTTAGTTAGATACCACTCAAAGCGGCCACCCATCCAAGAATTGACCCTGGCCGAAGTAGCTTAACCTCGCATACCGCACTCGATACGCGAGCGCCGATGGGCCACGATCGCTGCCCCGTAAACTCCTATTTCATTAAAATCGCTCCAGCCGTTTTAAATATGAAAATATTTAATTGTAATTGAATTCTAAATAATTATTCGTTTATCATAATAGATTCTTTCGGATCAAACAGTTCTCTGTGGACTCTGCGTACTATTTATTACTAGTTTACTACTTAATAATTGTTAAAAGTAAATGTTTTACCCATTCTGATTATACGAGGCATTCTTTCCACTATTCTTGTTATGGGTATACACTATAAAACCTTATAGCGATATTTTGTCAAAGTGGGTTATTTCCAATAATTATGCTAAAGTAGTAGCTAACCCATACATATTTAAAATGTCTGCCAAATAATCAGATCTCGCCAATCAAAAAATTGAAAATTGCGTACGAGTATGGAGCACAATTTTCAAATAAGATTTTCGAATGTTTGTGTGTTGACACGTTATTTCTTATCTCTTAACAATCATTTTGTCTCTCATTATAACGTACTAGCGACCCACCCTGGCTTCGCACGGGTGCAATGCTGATGCATGTATTATACATATAAACCTTCCCCTTGAGTCACTCTATCTATTAAAAAAAACCGCATCAAAATCCGTTGCGTAGTTTTAAAGATTTAAGCATACATAGGGATATAGGGACAGAGAAAGCGACTTTGTTTTATACTATGTAGTGATTATTCATTGTTAAGTGTCATTCAATGGCGGCGAAAAGGTTAAATAAAACTTTCTAAATATGTATTGTCCTCCCGGATTTCGTTAATTATATAAGAAAGAAAGAATTTTCATTTCTTCAGGAACTTTTAACTTAAGAGTAGTACATAAGTAAATTTCTATATAAAATTATTAAGTACCTACTAAAAGTTAGTACAACTAAGTATTGAATTCGTCACTGAAAAAGTCCCCACTTAGGTTTATTTCCAGGTGCAGTAAAGAGAACATTCACACATATCTTTTTGTGGCAAGAGCGAAAAAGGCACGTCTTTCGATCTTCTTAGCTGTACCTAGTAACACCGTGTATGTAGACACGGACACTATTAGAGGTCAGTGTTAAGAACACATGCACGTTTCATCGCCAAGTGTCCATGTAAATGCATAAAGCTAAGCGTAAGGGACTTAAAGGCTTCAAATGGTGTAAGCTTATTACTGTAATCCCGCTAATATTCTTAGTGATCAGTAGTGTCCGACCGAAGTTTCGGTTTCGGCTGGTTTCGGCCTTCATCAACTTACATTGTTTATATGTCTAGAAAAGACGCACTGACACTTTATTTGACGAGTTTCACACGCCTATAAAAGTTTCGGTTTCGATTTCGGCCGAAACTAGAGCCAAAGCCGAACCTTCAGTTTCGGCAAAAAAACGTGTTTCGGTCGGACACTAGACACTAGTGATCAGTAACGACCTTGAATTAATTCCTAGGGCAGATTAAATGATACCTAATATGTATTTGGTCTACTCAATCTTACTAGTATATCGCTTTAGGGTTCCGTACTCGAAGGGGACAAGGAACCCTATTGCTGTCACGCATGTGTCCGTCCGTCCGTCATCTGTCACACAAGTTTTACAGCCAAATTGTCATTATATTTTTGAATGTTTTAAGGGTTAATGCAGCTAAATGGGAGCGCAATTTTTTTTATCTACCGCATCGAGTCGAGTATCGTTGTTTAGAGTTCGTCGAGTAGATAAATATCATATTTTTCGTTTTATAAAATATTGAAAATCAAAGGAATGAAACGCCACCAAATTTAGTTCTTATTACAATATTTAGTTCTGAAGATTTCTTTCCATTGACCTATGTGCTTGAAATTTGGTGATAATGTAAACAAAACAATGTTGGTAAACCAAGCAATATCAATATTTGTTTACTGATAAATCAGTTTTTTTTCTATGATATTCCCTCATTTTTCCTATTACAATCAACTTAATTTTGCGGTTGGTACGGAACCTTAAATGCGCAGTCTGATACGCACTTGGCCAATTTTTATTTGTTAGATAGCCTATGTAGGCTTATTTATAAGTAGGGTTAATAAGTATGTGCCTATTTTATTTGTTCTGGAGTGGTAAGTTTTTCGAATAATTTGCACTTCGTCAAGAGTACAGATACTAAATAGACATGGGTAACTCCGGAGTGATAGATAAAAAAGATATATATCCCTCCGCGCGCACGAATCACTTTTCATATCCTTCCAAATCCGAGTATATCAGTATATACCCGTATAATTCACTCACTCCCGGGATGGTTTGCACGGTCGCGCTAACGCCAATCGCAACTCTCTGTCTCACTCTATGGGTCTGTGGCCTGTTGCAGACGTCAAGGCTAAGGCCGTTTGGGCGAAGAAATGATGCACTAACCTACCTATTTGATTCCGGCATATTAGAACGATACAAACTAAAGCAACTTAAATTCCTTAACACGATTCATTACCTACCATAACCAAGTAATGTCATTATATACGCGCCCGGAAGAATCACTTTACTCAATGTAACTCTGAAATCCCTGAATACCAATATACCACCGTAATTAAATTTAATAAGTATTTAATAAAAGAAATACATATAATGAACTATTAAACTACGTATATAAATAATTCTTACAGTTAAAATAATAAAATAAAAATTCGACCATACAGAATGTTATACATTATAAGTAAATCTATATCTCTTACTAAATTACTGATATACAAGATTGATTCACTGGAATCAATCTCGATCCGTAAAGAGCGCGACGTTTTCGCACTCGCACGTTCGGACGCAAGTGCGACAGAGAGGGAAAATTTCGCGGTAGCGCCCCTGGCGAGAGCTACTGATCAACGAATGTTACGGATGCATACGGATATAAAGATATAGAAGAGTGATATATATCCCGAGTACCGAAAGATATGTTTTACTCTTTTCTTTAAAATGACACATTTTGCCCATGTCTAGTACTAAAGCGCTATATTTCCATATCTTTTTTATTTTGTCCTGTCCAGTCTTTATTTGAAACACAACATATCAGTACCTACGTAATTAATGTCTCATATATCATGTTAGTAGTTAAACAATATAAAATCCTAATACAGATTACACAAGCACAACTTACCAGTTGAAGTCAAATTATGCATGCATTAAAAATGTTAGGGAAGCAGAAAAAACAATACTTCTCATATAAAAATATATTTAATTAAGACAATTATAGAACACAATAGGCGACATTAAGCCAAATTAAATTCTTTAAGAGCAGATTGCATAATAGTATCTTTTACGGCACAGAACACCAATTTAATATTTTCAGTATCTTTAAAATAATCCAAGGCAGCATGGAAAAACAATAAATAAATAAAAGATTACATGCAAAAGCAAATATACACACGTAAAAAGGCAGTAAAAAAAAATCTTGATTAAATGTTGTGCACTATGATTACGTTCCAAAAGAGACAAGAATCGATTATTTTACTTGTTATTTCAATACATTTTTAAATCTTTCACTGCTAAGCTACGCTCGTAGAGTTGTTTTGTAGTCCGTAGTCGCTTAATGCCCATATTATTATGCAGCCAAAGCCCGAGGTGGTTTAATCCACGTGTTGTGATTGCGGTGAATGGGTTAATATTTCACACCAAAATTGGTCAAGGAACACATGCAATCAGTCGGTGTCTGCCCGTTTGTCACGTGCATTTTTCTCAAAAGCCGACATAGGAAGCTAAAATTTGTTATAGATATAGCAATTCATGGTTGTAAGTCTTATGTACGCCCTACTGTTTTGGGGGTCCTAAGGGGTAATGGTAAAGAAATTGTGTAATTAACTGGTTTTTATTAGACACAAAATGTACTGAAATGACAAATAAACAAACCGATTCGTTCAATGCTGGGGACGAAAGTATTAATATGAGTAGTCTTTTAAATATAATATCAAATATTTCACACATCATTTTAACAAACGAGGCTTACAATTCATTAATTTAGCTCGACATTCGGTATAGTAAATTTGATTTTTGTCGGTTCTTACGTGAACCTGTTACATACACATTGCAATGAAGTCTCGTTTTGTTTAATTAAAAAGCAATTGGATAAAATAATATGCAAAAACTGTAATGGAAATAAATCAGGGAAACATGTTAAAATTAAATTAAAAATATAATTAAATTACTAAATTTGCTATTTTAGCTATAAAACACAATGCCAAACTTGCAATGCAAAGTACACAAACAAAGTAGCAAAACATACAGCGAAAATAACGAACAGCAAAGATGCTCACACCAGTCAAGTCCAAAATAAAGAATACTAACCTCATACAGCATGTAATGTGCTAAACGAGACTCTTTCGATTATAAGTTTATAATACTATAAAAAACATAAGTAAAGTAGTGTCCGACCGAGGTTTCGGCCATAAATCATGTTTCCTTTTCAACATTGTACTTCCGGACCGTCGTTCTGCTAACATCGCCACAGCCAGCAATGGAGTAGCTCGCTCGACTTCGCCAACAGTACATCTTATAGTAGCTAAATATTTTATATTATTATATCCCACAAAAACATAATCACTTATTCTGCTTTTCGAACTTGGCTGACACGATTTTAATACAAAGTTTCGGTTTCGGCCGAAACTAGAGCCAACGCCGAACCTTCGGTTTCGGCAAAAAATCATGTTTCGGTCGGAAACTAAAGTAAAGCAACTCTTGCATGCAGTGCTTACTGTTCGAATAGGTATTTGTTTTGTATGTGTTACAAAATTTCAATATGTATTGTGTACATATATGAATCATATATACAGTAGAGGCGTGTTTGGATAGAAAATACATGTCGAATAGATAAATGATATAAGAGGGTCTTTCCTTAAGTTTTTTGCCTGTAACTAATATTCATCATCATCAGCCTACATTCGTCTGACTGCTGGACACATCCTCTCATTGACTCTCATGACTGATGACTATGAAAGAGAAGCTTCCGGCTGATTTTACACTACACCCAAAATACTCTAGTCATTAATAGACCCTAATTTCAAAATCACCTTCTCTCAAAAACTTCTTTTTTCGAAGGACACTATTCTCGATACAACACGGCGACAAAATTGATTATTTTTGTTAATGTAATTCCTATTAGAGAATAGGAATCACATATTTTAATATGGCTTCGTAAATCGAAGCTTATCCGCCTATAATCTACTTTATGGAAACCTCACAACTCATGTCACATGAAACACGTGTAGGTACTTTGACTTTGATTTCAATGCCGTGTTACTGTTTTACCTTGACTTGTGTTATCACTAACCAGCCTTAAGCGTTTTTCAAACCTTCCAATTTATCACTAGCAACCTATACGATAGAAAGAGACTGCAATTCAATTTATTCACTTTGAAGCTAGTTGTCGTACTAAAATGGTACGTTTTTGCTACACCACTTGCTACTCTTTTGTACCTCATTTCTCCACTACCCAAATGTTGTCAGAAAGATATCGCTCTTTGATGATAAGAATGCCTGTGAGTTTACCTCTGTCTCCCTGTATGTTGGTGTTCTTTTCTATGGTCTGTATTTATGAGAGGTTTGCAATAAAGATTATTTGAAATTGTATTCTAATCGTACGTCGATACTTAAGTACATCATAGTTGTGTAATTCGTGTATATTTATTTACCTATGATGGCGAATTGAGACTGATTGTTTTCCTCGAACAGCTGATTGCCAGGTTATCTAATACTTAGAGGAATCGAAGGGAACCATTTCCAAAATATTTGGTAATAGTGAACGTGAATAAAAATCAATGTTATTTCTTACTCGTACATTTTGAATTCATATGCCATCGTTACAACACTACCTAAAGCCCATGTCTCATTGTGATATGTATATGCACACACGTCTCTACTCTTGGAACTAGTCGCCGCGGAGAATACCACATTTTCGCGTAGGATACCTACCGGTATCGTAGTGTGAGAGTATCCACAGTATAGTGATACGACTAGTCATCGAGACTAGTCGTGTGTGCCTATTGTAATGAGAGATGGGCATAAATAATTATCTGATCTCGCTAAATAATCTGCAGGTAAAGGCTTGTTAATAGACAACAGTGGCGGCGCGTCCATAGAGCACGATTCCCGTCGGCTTGCCTAAGTTTCCGGCGCCTGAGCAGTTTTCCTACAGCTCATGAAGAAATTTTAAGTGAAATCCAGTACCGGCTTGCCTAAGAAAAATAATGACTCACCGCCACTGATAGACAAGCAACGTGATCGATACAAGTCTATGGCAACGCCATAGATGAATGACAGGACCTTGTCTCGTGTCGCCGGTCTATAAATATTGCTTAAGATGTTCCAACTGACAATCTTCACCTCGCGCCGCCCACCATACAAAGTTTTGGTTAGATTTTGAATCAAGCTAGTTACAAACTACTGTTGAATTTCGCTTGTCGATTAAAGGAACTAGTAGAATAGTAACTCTATCCATACTAATATTATAAATACGAAAGTGTGTCTGTCTGTGTGTTAATTTTGGTATGGAGGTAATTTGAGTCACGGGGAAGGATGCATGATGGGATAGGATGCTTTTTATCACGGAAATTATTCCTTAAGGGTGTGGACGCTTGTATGGAAGTGCGATAGCGTTTGATTATAAAAGAATACACGATGAACGAGTTCTACGCGAACGGAGTCGCGGACACAAGCTAGTAAAGGTATATTTTCGATTGAAACGGTGTACATTCTGTTGCACATTGGGCGGCACGAGGTCAATCCAACTTATTGATAAATTGTTAATCAGTTGCGACTTACTCATTCATAAAATTATCAAATCTGCTAACTAAAATGTGTTTTGTCCCTTACTCAGAAAAACAAATGTCAAAGTGACAGATAAAGACAAACGTATTTTGACGGCGTTTTAGATAAAATAGGTTTGATAACCGTTTATGAATGAAACTTTTAGTCATTGTTTTTTTTTTCTTACCTGTCGCACAAGTAAAATGTGAGTAGATGATTTTCTCCGCATCCGGGTTGAGGTCGACGAACATCCGCAGGATGAACTCGCGCGCCGTGATTGCGTCGCGTTGGGGACCTGATAACACATAGCTCTAGCGATACTGATACTACAATACTTATAATTTAGCGATACGATGTTTAGCTAGCGATTATGGTCTCCATTTATTTAAGAATAATTACTATTTTGGTCAATTTGAAACGGGTCGTGGCTGACGTTTACGGGAGCACATCAGACGTGATTAATTGATTATTCCATAATAGTTGTACAATTTTATGAATTAAAGTTGACTTAAATAGATATAAATCACCGGTTACATGTATTTTTTATTTCACGTATATTTTTATGGAATAATGTGTATATTACACACAAATATTCACACTGACATCTGTCAGTTTACTTCTAATTAAAAATTCTACTGTAGGGATCGGTCACAACATCAGAGCATTGCCATACAAATTGAGACTAACGCAAACGCGTTAGTTTGTGTCTTGTTTCGAAATAACAGAGTGCCGCTAGCGCTCAAAGTCGCTTTCAAGAGCGATATAACATTACCATGACGTGTGTGTCATATCGACTGAACGCTATAATAATTTAATTAACCAGTCGTTGTGACAGCAGAGACATGATAAAATTATATCACTGTTATATGTTCCAGACCCATCTGAAATTGACTACGTTATAATAATAGTTTAGAGCATGTCTGACATTTTATAGACGCGTCACGGACGATTTATTTTAAATTAGAATATTATGCACTAATAATTCTAAAAATAGGTATGTGGTAATTATATGTATGTATATAAAAAATATATTGTTTCATTCTTAACCAAACAAATCTACCAAAACCCTCATATACACAATTATCAAACAACGCTTGATATATTGTAGGTTGCGCCTCTTGAATTAAAATTGAGTTAAATGAATCAGTCAAAAATGTAAATCGATCGACAGATGTCACTGCATCCAACGAAGTAATAAGATGATCATTACTCGTATAATGACAACTGTACGACGTCATCTGCTAATAAAACGGTCCCTCAGCGTCTTACATGCTTGAAAATTATAGTTTGAATTCATTGATGTGTGGTAAATATCAATGTAGACCAGACCATAGTCGCATTCTAGCTTACAAGTGACACACTCCAACCGTGCTACGCTAAAATAGCCTTTCAACCAACCTATATAACTTGTGTTCATTTCAGTTTAGCAGAATACACTAGTCTAATTGTAAAGAGCCTAGCTTTAACACGGCATATTCAACCTGTGGCAGTAGTGAAATGCGAGTAACACGCTCTGTCCGGGTCGGGGTTTTCTTTCAGATACTTCTGTAGTATGAAGTCTAGAGCGGGCGGCGCTTGTTGTTTCGGACCTGAGTGTGTGGGTAGATTAAATTAACTATTTCTTGTTGTTCTCGTCTTATTACACATGACATTTTCTAAGAAAAAACGTTACGCTTATACGACGATAGGCTAAATGAAATGGGGTTTAAAACCTCAACAAAACCCGGATGGATGGATTAAAACTTATTATATATAAAATTTGTTTTAAAAAGTGACCTACAGGACACGTAATTAATGACAGAAGGTGTTGACTGGCCTATTTATGTTTTATTTTATTAGTACTCGTGTTAATGATGCCGCAGTACCCAGGAATGCCGATTTACAACTTCGAAGTGGTTGCAATGCAGTAACGATTGTATTTTTAAGAGACTCTTTAAATACATGTATTCTTCTATATCTCATGAGACGCAGAAAAATACGCTGCGTTCTAAACTTGGTCTGTTATACGTTTACAAAGTACATGTATAGGTTCTATGTATTCTTTGCATGGGTCTCGAATCCATGTGCTCGAAGAATATAGAAACAAACATCGGCGCGCTCAAGAATTAAGGTAGGAAAGAACACTTCCATTCGATTTTAACAATGACTTGTACATACCGTCGTATTCAGGGAAGTAGTCGACAAGATGCGAATACATGATTTTCTCCTCAAGCAAATCCTTCTTGTTGAGGAAGAGGATGACCGAAGAGTGCTGGAACCAGGGGTATGTGATGATGGTCTTAAACAACGCCTTTGATTCTTCCATTCGGTTCTGTAAAATATTTAGATGTTGGTGAGTAAAATGCGTCAATCGTCGTGAAATTGTCGTTATTGACATCGAATAAGACGGACATTTGGCTTAAGAATACTTTGTTATACAGGTAATATTCAAAAAAACCTTTGTAGTTTGTAGAATGACACAAGTGTTTTATATATTAGTGGTACTTGGTGCGAATCCCTGTAAACGCAAAGTGATGAAAACAAATAATTTAAGAAAATTCTCTAAATCACAAACAGTGGTCAGGAACTAACGGTCGTAGAGACCACTGTCGACCATTAAAGTTGCCAATGCAGGCAACAATTTATAAATAAATAATAAAAGTTTGTTTCAAGAGTAGCTATTCTACTACTATTCAAAATAGAACGAAATAAAACATATTCTCTAATCCAATTTGGAAATATAAAAAATCCATTAAAGAGGAAGGCTAGAGGATATCGAATTCTAATGTCAAACGATAAAACTTTATTAAAAAGTACTACTTACCTCATTTTCAGATTCGAATAAAATTTGATCATATTCACTAAGAGCTACTAAGAATATGATGGAGGTGACATTTTCAAAACAGTGGATCCACTTCCTTCTCTCGGATCTTTGGCCCCCGACGTCTACCATTCTGTTGGAAAAATACATAAAATGCATTTTAACAAAATAAACGAACTATTTATCGATGGTATACTTTCAAAATTTTGTTTGCTATTCCTTTTAACTTTCCTCATTTTTAGAATTCTAAGTCTTTTTATCAAATCGTTTTAAGACAAATTACAACAATTTAACTAAAATTGTGTTGTACATGTACAAGCATTAAAGTAAAAAGTCCATATAATTAAAGGGCCCTCCAGAGGTGCCACTTTGCGAAGTTAAACAAAACAATACAACGAAAACTAAAATAATACCAACGCACCAGTTTCGCAACATTGAACAAGCCGTTAGAGGAAGTAAGTAAGCGAAGCTAAAGGCATTCGAAGTAAACTCGCAGTATTTCAAATATAAATTTATATTTCTTTACAAGATATTATTCATATTTATTTACATATATTTATTTGAAGTATATGTGAGAAAAAAAACCATTGAATTTCAACAAGTTTCAAGTTGAAATATTGCGAACTGTTAAATTGTTAAAAATGTAGTCACAATAAAACCAAGTAAATGTTATAAATAAGCATGCTTAAACAGAATACGAGAACTTCGTCGCGCACTCTTTACCTTGACATCTCCGGCACTAGGATTTACAAAAACTACTTACAGCATACACCATAGAAAATTACTACTCTTAGGGATTTCAGGAACAAATTTAATTTAGCGATTAGTTTCGTAGAATTTTAAAGGGGCAGATGGTACTAGCTTTCTGCAGGGTCACTCCAACTCCACGCCTAGAAACATACCTAAATATGATGCCATCAAGATCAAAGGGATACTCAAGGATACCAGTAGTCGGTTGTCGGGCGCGAAGAATGTCCTGCTCGGTCGGGAGATAGTCCGCGGCCTCGATACGGGCCAGATCGCTTAAATAACTGAAATAAATCATGCAAAACTAAACAAAGCACCTATAATACACATGCACATTCACCGGACAGATACGTAAAGTAATTCTTAAACACCAGAATAGGAAGCAAGACTAAGAAATGTTTCCAACCAGGCACAAGAAGCGCATGCCCCGCAAAGTACAAATGTTACCTAAATCGTATCTCCTCCAAGTCAAAGGGGTATTCTATAATGCCCGTCGTGGGCACTCTCACACGGAGGATGTCTTGTTCTGTTGGTAAGTAATTTGGTGCCGCCACGCGGTCAATCTCCTGCAAGTAGCTATAGAAAATTCTTTCTTCAGTCTCCAGAAAACAATACAAGGCAAAGTGTCTGTGATCCTATAGAATGAGTGTTTACGAGCTTTGCTGTGTAAACTAAACTGTAAACACTTTTATATCAGCACTAACAATCAACTGTAACATGCTGTGCAATCTTTAAAGGATTTCATTTCAAAGACTGTATCGAAGGCTCCCCAATAAAGGCAATATTAATTTACTTATAGGTATGGCAACATCAACCTATAATTTTATAAGTAATGCCCCAGAGGAACAAATAGCTAAGTGAATGGTTGCCGTCCACTCAGCTTATTGATTTAATAATAATATCTTTCATTTTATGACAACATATGAAAATATTATAGGATAATCATGTATAGGCGATTACTCAGAGAGAAGCTATAGTCATACAATATGAATGATGTAATGTTATGATAGTTATTCTATCAGGTAACTTAACTACTGATATTGTGAATAAGGCGAACACTATTCAATCGAATCAGATTGAGTAGTTTTGCTGATTCTACGGTTGTTTATGTTCTAATTATAACTCTGTTCATGCTTGTGTTAATAATACTCTAATGAAACTGCAGTCGCAATTTGTGTATGCGGTGAATATTGTCTCTTTCCCGCATGAAGAAACACCAATTTGAATGAAAAAAAAAACGCCAATACGAATCACCATCGACTACTGCGATTATGCAGCATAACAAGCATGAGGCCATCATTTGGGCGGATCAACTATTTCTTGTATCAAATCAACTTTTTTTGTTTAAAAATAAAAATTGATTTTCATAGAAAAAAAATACGATAATATATACATCCTTCGTCTTTGTAATTATAATGAGAGCATTTAAAACCGCATGTTTGAACTTGAGTTTTGTGAAATGTCTACTGGGTAACGGACAAGAGATATTGGATTTAATTTATAAAAAAGAATGTAATTGAAAAAAAAGCTTTAATATTTTTTTATGTTATAGGGGGCAAACGAGCAGACGGATCGCCTGATGGTAAGCAATTACCGTCGCCCATAAACCCCTACAACACCAGAGGAGTCGCAAGTGCGTTACCGGCCTTTTAGTTCAGTGAAATTAGCTGAAAATTTGGCAAAATTAATGGAGAACTTTTATCTATCAGGATATGTAGGTTATAGGACAAAGTTCAATTTTATCTACTCTCCCCCCCCCTCCGGGGCGAGCGTCACCCCCCCCCACCCGTGAAAGTGTCCCGGAGCGCGGTATTTTCCATTTTAAAAGAAAACCGTACACGATACATAAAAAGTGTACAGGAACGAAATAATCCTTGATAAATTAGCTATAAACCTCTACTACATACAAAAGCGATATCACTCATAGTTTCAGCGCAATCTGCCACCAAATACGAACGTTTTCAAAAAATTATCGATATTTTTTGCTGTAAGTTTAGTTTTCTCAAAAACTTCACACATTACCGCCAAAATATGTATGACTAAAGTAAAGAATAGAATATGCTCTTTATAAAAAGGTATAATTCATTTCTAAGCACTTTCATTTACCGTTGCTGTGCTTCTTTTTTAAATTTAATTCATTCGGCCATACAGCGAAATATAAATATTCATACTAGTTCAACGGTGGTACTAAAATACCATATTCTTCTTATATGTTTTCCTGTAATCTGTAGATATAGGACTATTTTCTGTATTTTTTATATATTTTTATGGCCAGTACTTTAGGAGATAAGAGGGGGGCGGAGAAATGGTCAATTTTCGCCTATTTTCTTAAATAACTTCAAAAATGTTTATTTTAAAATTATGAAAAAAATATATTTGATATCCTTATAATGAACCCTTTCATTTGATATGTCACACAATATAGTTCGCAATATATATATATTTTTTATATTATTTACACCCCACAAGTACCTCCCATGTTTAAAAATTTATTTATTTACGTAACACATCCGTATTTGGGACACCGATTTACATATGTGTGCCAAATTTCAACTCAATCAGTCCAGTAGTTTTGGAGAAAATTGACTGTGATAAACGGACGGATACACACAGTCGAATTAGTCGAGTCCGTTTATTACAGTCAATTTTCTCCAAAACTACTGGACTGATTGAGTTGAAATTTGGCAAACATATGTAAATCGGTGTCCCAAATACGGATGTGTTACGTAAATAAATAATTTTTTAAACATGGGAGGTACTTGTGGGGTGTAAATAATATAAAAAAAATATATATATTGCGAACTATATTGTGTGACATATCAAATGAAAGGGTTCATTATAAGGATATCAAATATATTTTTTTCATAATTTTAAAATAAACATTTTTGAAGTTATTTAAGAAAATAGGCGAAAATTGACCATTTCTCCGCCCCCCTCTTATCTCCTAAAGTACTGGCCATAAAAATATATAAAAAATACAGAAAATAGTCCTATACCTACAGATTACAGGAAAATATATAAGAAGAATATGGTATTTTAGTACCACCGTTGAACTAGTATGAATATTTATATTTCGCTGTATGGCCGAATGAATTAAATTTAAAAAAGAAGCACAGCAACGGTAAATGAAAGTGCTTAGAAATGAATTATACCTTTTTATAAAGAGCATATTCTATTCTTTACTTTAGTCATACATATTTTGGCGGTAATGTGTGAAGTTTTTGAGAAAACTAAACTTACAGCAAAAAATATCGATAATTTTTTGAAAACGTTCGTATTTGGTGGCAGATTGCGCTGAAACTATGAGTGATATCGCTTTTGTATGTAGTAGAGGTTTATAGCTAATTTATCAAGGATTATTTCGTTCCTGTACACTTTTTATGTATCGTGTACGGTTTTCTTTTAAAATGGAAAATACCGCGCTCCGGGACACTTTCACGGGTGGGGGGGGGGTGACGCTCGCCCCGGAGGGGGGGGGGAGAGTAGATAAAATTGAACTTTGTCCTATAACCTACATATCCTGATAGATAAAAGTTCTCCATTAATTTTGCCAAATTTTCCATACATTTGAATCTAATTTTCTTGAGCTATTTCAGAAGGGAATACGCTCTTTTCTTGAAGGTTTAAAGGTCATATCAGTCCGGAAATACCGCAGGCGACATTCCTTAGTTTGGTTGTGCGAGGCAGGAAATTTCTTGAGAAACGCACAGTTTTGGACTGCCAACCATCTAATGAGGATGGAAATGCTGACGCGTAAGACGATGACGAAAAGATGCGGTAGGGATCATTCCAAACAATTCCTTCGAGCACTCCCGGTGATACAAGGGATAGAAAATGCAGAGTGAGGCTACATCTCTACGCAATGCCAAGGAGTCGAGCCGATCAGAAATACGCTGGCAGCTGAGCCGATGAGAAGCTGGTACTGGGGTGCCCCTGCCCACAGATAAAAGCAGTATTCCATATGTGGGCGAACCTGCGCCTTGTACAGCTGTTGGCGGTGGGCCGGAGTGAAATACTGCCTCGATCTGTTGAGCACGCCGAGCTTATTCGAGGCTAATTTAGCCTTACCCTCTAAATGGCCACAGAACTGGACTTCACTCGAGATGTCGACACCGAGAATTCCGAAGCTAGCTGTGACTAGGACTGTGTTAGGGGAGTGCTCTCAAAAAGAGGTGACGCAACAAACGTAGACTTTTTAGCGGTGAACGCGCAAACTTGTGTCTTTGTAGGGTTAAAACGGACTAAATTAAGTCGGCCCCATTCTGAAACTTCCTTCAGGGGTCTCAATTTCAGTCACAAGTTTGTTTCGGCTCTCGATGACGTTTTCCCGAGAGATATTGGCGCGGCCGGTATAGGAGGCATCACCCGTGCTGTCATCCGCATAATAATGGATGCCGCAGATATGCAGCATATCGTTGATATGCAGAAGGAACAGCGTGGGCGATAGCACACAGCCTTGAGGGACACCACACTTGGGGGAATACCGCAAATAATCAAAACTGAACTCTGTAAATTAGTAAAATAAAGAAAACCAGTCTCGTCTTCGTATTCTTAATGTTTACTGTGCCCCTAATCAGTAAAAAGTAAATATTAACATACTGGCACTTGAGGCAGCTATTACGAGAATATATTGCGTACAATATTTGTAGCTTCAGACATATTGCTAGGCTTTAAAAAGTTGGTAAACTGTTACATTCTGCTGGGACATAACTGTCAGCCAGGAGACTAAACGTGTGAATGTAAAGGCATGATAACTTGAAACACAATATGTCATTTTGATTAATTAAGAAAGTAACTGTTAAAGGTCTCTTGGGTCACAATAATGTACCATGGGTTCACAATTTCGTTACTCAAGGAAATGTGAGCCAAGGGCCATTTACACGGTTTTGGGTTCTTTTTGTTATAAAAAATTTAAATTTCAGCAAAAAAACTTGTATCCGAGATATTATAGACCTAAAATAAGCGTAGTAAGTACTCAATTACTTTAGAAAACTATAAACAAATCAACATTCCCATGTGACCCAGTTGACACACAATTAAAACAAGTTGTCACTCGTTGAGTCACGGACGAGATGACCGAGCCAATTAATTTTTTTGGCAAAAGCGGAAGCGACCATATTATTTACAGTTCATATTTCTATTGGATTGCGCATGAATTGGCTGTCCGCCTCGCACTTAGCCCTATTTTATATTTTGTGACTCAGCAGACAGTCGTTTTAGTGTGGAGGTAGGGACAAGTACGAGTAAAATAACTTCTATACCTAAAATACCAGCGCGCACACTTAACCAAAATTTAAATGTAAGATGATGTGTATACTGACTGATATGTATAATCAAAAGTAACACGGCAAGGATTTTTTTTTCAAGATATCGATTAACATGTTCCATACCCAAAGGGTAAAACATGACCCTATTACTAAGACTCCGCTGTCCATCTGTCACCAGGCTGTATCTCATGGACCGTGATAGTTAAGACAGTTGAAAATTTCATAGATGATGTATTTCTGTTGCCGCTATAACAACAAAAACTAGAAGAGAGTAAAATAAGTATTTAAGGGGGTTCCCATACAACAAACGTGATTTTTCTGCCGTTTTTATAGATAATGGTACGGAACCCTTCGTGCGTACTATTACACTAATTTCTACTGGGTATAGAACTTCTCTGTACAAACGAAGGATGGACGAGTATACTGTTAGCCCTGCGCTGCAGCGAGTATTGTGAACTTCACATACACCATTAAATTTCTTTGTAAGTTGTATTCAGGTTTATCACGCCAGTTTATGTAAAGTATACATAGTTTCGATAAACGTGTAGAATGATTTGATCTAATTGGTTAGGCATATTACATTTCATGTGGTTTTATTGAGAATCAGAAAATAAGCATGTTTATATGGTGTTTTTAGGTTTGTTTTATATCCATCTCTTTCTATTTAATTGGAAATTCACATGTTATAATTAATCACTAGTGCTAAATTAGTTACATCTACCAAAGGTGAACCTTCGAGACATATGACATTACCATCATAATTAGCTTGCCCTTTTCCCATTTCTTTTTTTTTCCATACATTCTCTGTCACGTGTCGTCTCATCATTCATATTCTGCCTGTTCATAATGTCTCTCACACAGTCCATCTACTATTCCTTGGCCTACCTTCGTATCAACATTAATATTTTAATATTCTTCTTGTTACGTGGCTATCATCCCTACGTATGACATGCCCGTACAGTCGACGTCAAAAATATGTAAGCATTTTTCACCTTATAACAATGGAATAAGATGCAAAAGTGTAAATATATGTTTGACTTCGACTTGAATGCGTGTTATATAAGACAATACTTACTATTTGGCTGAGTCAGTGAGCTGGTACTCCCGCCTGCGGTCATAACACTCCTGAATCCCGCCATCGGCCCAAAGACCTTTAATCGCCTCCACATACGGACTCTCGAATGTAGTTACACTCTCAAAGTCGATTGATGATATCAACTCCGCCTTTTCCTGAAAATCATTTGTAATACGTTAAATATAGCACGTGTTCGTTACACGATCGATTTCTTTGAGATACTTCCCGAAACTGTTAAGGAATCTTGTTTGAGCGAGCAGCTTTATCTGAGCGAAATACAGGTCAATAGGTAGGGACTATTATGGACTCATTAACGCCCTAATGGATACTTCTATTTATGTAAAATATGTTTACTCTGTCAAAACTATTACCCCCTAACCTAATCTATAAAATTTAACAAACCTCTAACTGTTTATACCTTTCTTATAAACACAAATCTCAAAGTGATAGATACTTGAAAACTAATATTAATAGGATTTAACGTTTATGTATATGGCTATTATTCTGTAGAGGGTTAATTCGAATACACAAGAATGTGGTTTATGCCAAGATTATTTCGTAAGCTTTTTACGAATTTAAACTTTAGTTCAGTCATTTGTCCAATTTGGTCAAAGTGCCTTCAGTGCAAACTGAAAACCTTGAAAGTTTTACGAGGGCAGAGTGATAAGTCTGGTAAAAATCAAATTCAGAGTATTATTTCCACAAATTGAAACCTTTTCGGAGGTAAAACGTATATTATCAGCCAGTTCCCATGGCTGTTTTACACGGCTAAGAAAAAAAACTATTATTTTGATGTTTGCAAATATGAAGAAAAGTGAGTTCGTGTTCTGATTAAATGGTAATTTATTACGGATACAAAAAAAACTAGATAAATACACCAGAGGTGATCACCAAAATCCATGACGTCGTACTGAATGACCGAAGAGCGTGAGATAGCTGATATTGTAAGCATTTCAGACGAACGAGTCCGTAATATTCGACACACTTATTTGGATATGAAGAAGCTATCCGCCCGTTGGGTGCCGCGATTGCTCACGGGGCATCAAAAACGCACTAAGGTGATCATTTCAGAGGAATGTTTGGAGAAGTTTAGAGATAATAAAAAGGACTTTGTGCGTCGTTTCATAACTGTAGACGAAACCTAGATCCATCATCATACACCAGAAACCAAGGAGCAGTCAAAACAAAGGATTGCTTCAGGTGAACCGGCATCGAAGAAGGCCAAAGCATTTTTATCGGCGAATAAAGTTATGGCTACTGTCTTCTGGGATGCTTGTGGTGTAATATATGTTGATTACCTCCAAAAAGGCAAAACAATCAACGGAGTATATTATTATACCAATTTGTTACAACGATTCCATGAAGTTTTAATTCGGAGGAATCGAAAAGCTAGAAAAACGATGGACTAAGTGCATTGAGCAAGGTGGAGACTTACGTTGAAAAATAAATATTTACTTTGGCCAAAAAAAAACATTTTTGTTTAATTTCTACCAGACTAATTAATCACTTCGCCCTCGTGTTAACAGTATTTTTGCAATTTGCTGTATAAGAACTGAAAGGTAGTGTGTTTAATTTAATGTCTACTTTTTTTTTGAACATGACTGTGGCTTCATAGGCCGGGCCCAATAAAGCGATAGGAGAGTAGCCTGGGGAAAATCCAGGGAAAAACCTCCGGCATGACCACGCGTGTGGTTTGGAACACTGGAATACTCTAAGAGTTTGCGCTCCAGTGAGATTGGTTGAGCGGTTCCAACCGAATCTGAGGTGTGAGTGGAATCGAGCTACTGGGAGTTTTGTCGCTGGTTCACTAAACTTAGCCTAGCTGAGAAGAGTCCAGCAAGAAACTCAGCTAGGCCCGACCTGGGTCGGACTGACTCTACCCGGTGTGCGGTGGTACCGGGACGAATAGGGACTATATGTGTCAGTGTTATCGCGATCGCGCGGTGGACGTCCCCGCCGGCGGAAATTCCTAAGTGTACGCGTCGTGTTGGACGCCGTAAGCGCAGCGTTCCATCTTTCGATGGAAGCTGTGATTACGTCGTCCGGGTCCGTAAGTGTGTGCCTAGGACGCTGGACCGTGGGGCCCCTAATCAGTGATCGCCGAGTTACGACAGAGGGGGGAGGGATGGGAACGTAGTCGACAGCCTTCCTAACTAACGGATTCCTATGATGGGAAGCGTTGTCAAAATAACGTCTGGCAGTCTGCTTAAAGAAACCATACATGGTGCTAATCCCCATGTCGTGGTGCAGATTGAGGTTCGACTGGTACCATGGAGCACCAGTCGCCCTACGGAGAAAACGATTCTGAATGACCTGAAGCGGCTTAAGCGATGTCATAGGCACGTGAGCAAAAGCTACACTTGCATAAGACATGATTGGACGAACACAAGTTTTGTAGAGTGTCAGCTTATTTCTAAGTGTCATTTTACTAACTTGTTAATCATCGGCCCAAGCCTTCCTAGCACGAACAACGCACGGTTGCGTACCCTACTGATGTGGCTACGGAAAGTCAGTTTTCTGTCGAGGATCACTCCAAGATATTTGACTTCGTTGGCCCAGGGGATGGGCCGGTCAAACATCTGGATCGGAGCCACACGCCTTTCCGTGCTAACGCGGTCAGACGGGTGGAAGAATATCGCAGTGCTTTTTTCCGGATTGACTTCGATACGCCAAAGATTAAACCAACGACCTAGGTCAGTGATTGCCTCCTGGAGGTATTGCCGGATAAAAGTGTACTTACAACGAGTTGTAAAGAGCTCGGTATCGTCCGCGAACAACTCCAGTTTCACTTTAGGGTGCCTGGGAATGTCGTTCGTTAATAACGAATAAAGATTGGGAGAGAGCACGGAGCCTTGCGGGACTCCGGCTCGGATGGGGTGTGGGTCCGAGTACGTTCCCTTCAGTCTGTATCGAAAGCTTCGATTCCTGAGAAAATCTCGTATGGGGAGTACGAGTCTGTCAGGCATACAGAGATGATATAACTTTGTACATTATGCCAGACCTTGTCGAATGCTTTCGTCAAGCAAAGTTTTACGTCGAGAAAGATTGCGCTGGTCCTGAGCCCCTGGAATCGAGAGAAACCGTCCAGCACGTGCTCCGTGACGCGGTGCATCAGTTGGACGCACGAGTGCGCGGATCTAAAGCCGAACTGCTCGTTGATGATGACGTTATGCTCAGCCGTAAATCTGGGAATCCTAGTGAAAAGGATCCGCTCATATAGCTTTCCTAGAAAGCTAAGTAAGCTCATCCTATAAGAGGCAGGCGAAGTCCGGTGTTTACCGGGCTTCGCTATCCCTATGACCGCTGCACCTTTCCACGCGGCTGGAAAGTGAGCATTGGTCAGCGCAGGATTGAAGATGCCGACCATAATGATGAGGTGCGTTTCAGGGAGAAGTCTCAGGATACGATTGGATACACCATCCGCACCAGGAGCCTTCCTAACTCGAAGACGCCTGACTAAATCACTGACTTCCTTAACCGACACCGGTAAAATGGGTGAAGTTACGGGGAGACGCGATCTCCTGTCCACCTCGGAATCGACCCATCTAATTTGGGCTTCGTCTGTGTGTAGGAGACTAGGCGAACATTGGGACTCTAAGCTACTCGCAAGGCATTCGGCTTTCTCACTATCCTCGAAAGCAGGGGTAGGGTGATCCGCACGATCCAAGGGGGGTATGGTCCAACATGCATCTGATTTGAGAGATCTCGCTAGTTTCCAGTAAGCCAGATGACTAGGAGCGATCTCACCCATCAAATACCTGAACGAGTTCTCCCGAAATTCGGCAATTATCTGTTGGCACTCGTTACACAAGTCCCTCAGGATTTGACGGTTTTCAGCAGAAGGGAGTGGAGTGGAGTAACTCCTGATTGCACGATTTTTTCTAGTCACTAACTCCCTAATGTCTACACTATTTAGGTCAGTAAGGGGAACCGAGCGGTAATTTCGTATTGTATACGTATGCAATTGCATGTAGGAAAATACCTGTTGACTGATCAGACAGGAAAACGCACAGACATCACTGCCCGGGAAGTTGGTCCATCACCGCTTAAATAGTGCAAAGTATTTCCAAAGCCAATTTCATGTAAGATTATCTATTATACCTATTTATACCAATATTTACACATTACTGTTAATTTACTAATATGGCTGCGTGAAATGTGTCACAAGGCGAAAATGAAATGTTAACTGGCATATTTTTTTTCCTGTGGTTTTAGTGTTTTGTATTTGTAGTTTCCTGGACTTTTTTCCGGCATCAGGTAAAGCATGCCAAGAATGTAAGCATCTGCTTTTTCACTTTCTTGAGTTTCCTGGGTGACTGTATTTTGGGAAGTTATAAATAAATTTGGAAAAGGAAGTTATTCGTGCGTATATCACTCGAATATACATACGGACTTTACCTTTCGGTGAATCCTCTTTATTACTTAAAAAGTTTATTTGAAAAAATATATATATATTTTAGGAAATGTAAAACAGGAAATCCGTCGTGTTGTGAAGGCCGACACGAGCTAAAACGGGCTCACAAAAGAGGATAAAGCAAAGTGTAGAAAAGCGAGTAAGACAGTATAGATCCGGGCAAAGCCGGGATAACTAGAGACGAAGAAAACGGTACACGTCTAACTGTACTCGAAAAATATACATAAACAATAAATAAGTCATTCAAAAAACCTATACTGTACAGAGTTCCAAGTCTATCTTGATGGCCAAGAATCGACCATATAAGTATATCGCATAAAATAGCATTCTACCTTTTTATAAATCGGTGAAAAACCGCATCTATCAACATAGATATTTTTCTGCCTCTCAACACAGCCGAGCGAACAGCAAACCGGCGAAATATCAAGTGTAATCTTATCAGCTAACGCGATCACAGACACTTACTGCATTGGACGGAATCCCATATTGTATTTTGAGTAGATCCATAGCGCGGATCATACTCTGCATCGCCATAAAGATGTTCTGATAGACGAGCTTGATGAAACCCCGCTTGTCATCGTCGCTGTAGCCGGAGCCGTGGATGATTCTCATCTGCTTGATGAATGTTGACTTGCCCGACTCGCCAGTACCTGGTGGGACAATATAATAATTCATCAATTTCACTGAGCTGATTGTATCAAATGCAGAGAAAAGTGCATCCTACTCTACATCTAGTGTACTGTAGTAACAGTACTTTTATCTCAAGAGCGCGGGTTAGCGATAGTCATAGTTGTGATATATACGAACACATAGACATTGTGAACTCATAGCTCCTACGCTGACACACACAGACAATGTGCATGTATAACTGAACACACAACCATGGCTCACCCGCGTTCGTGAGATAAAAGTACTGTATTTCTAGTAAGTAGGGTAGTTCTAGTAATGTCACGTCATAACGAACCACTTTGCGGACTGTAGGTATTGTAGGTACATAGTCATAGTCATAGTCATAGTATTTATTCATGAACAATACAGGTATTGTGTTTGAAATACAATATTAAAATTATTTATTACATACAAAAAAAAATACTACATATAAAATTATTACATACAAAAAAAAGCAATAATATTAATGATAAGAAATGTCATAGAAGCAAAATAAAAAAATGTCAAAGGTTAAAAAAGTAAATTACTAAATTACAACTAGCCTGTATCTAAAACAGTATTAAATATTTCGTCCATAGTGTAAAAGCAACCTCTTAATAAAAAACTTTTCAATTTCCTGTGGAACAACGAGTTATGCGTAATGATTTTTAGTTCAGTCGGCAACCTTTTATACAGTTTTATGGCTTGGTGACCAGTGCGCAACGACCTTGAGTCTAGGACAGAACTTAATTTTAATATTTTTGGTGCGTGTAAGTAAACGTTCATATCTATCTTCACATGATTCATTCTTATGGAGTTTTGTGAGGAGCACCAAGACATACAAACTGGGTACCGTAAGAGTTCCTAGTTCTTTAAAATAATGTCTACACGAAACCCATGGAGGTATGCGGAACATGGTACGAACTGCTCTCTTTTGTATTATAAGAGCTCTGTTAATATTATACTGGTAGCTGTTTCCCCAGAGTTTGATGCTGTATCTTAACTTAGATTCTATCAAGGCATAATAAAAACTAAAGACTTTTTAGCCTGCTCAACATGTGCCCTGACCTACGATTTGGAATGCTCCAATACAAAAAAGTCCTTCAACTCGATGACGGCAGCTCAAAAAAGCGCTTGGAAATGCCCTTCCTGTAAATGTAAGACCCCCAAGATGGACAACTCTAACACACCTATCCGAATGACTATTGAATCTGCTTCGGAGCCCCCTGAGGATAAGATACAGTCCACAGATTACGTTACTCTACGCCGAAACCTGCCTAAGTCCCTCCCAGGCAGCATCGGCGTCACACGCCCAGAACAGGCCGTTTCATGTACCAATGAAGTTATTTTCGCGGAAATCAGAACCCTACGACATGATATACAACTGCAGTTTAAAAGGCAGGATGTGCGCCTCGACAAGTTTACTCTAGTAATCGAGGACCTCAAGACTACCCTCCTTGACCTAAACAACAAATATTCTACACTGCGGGAAGATATCGATATGCTTAAGTCTACTGTGGAAAATGTCTGTGACGAACGTGAACTTTTACGTTCGGAGACGGAAGCCAACAAAATCCGGCTAGATCATCTTGTAACAGAAACAACGCGCACGAGTATGCAATTGGATGCGACGACTAAGCAGATCAGTCTCTTGGAGTCAAATTTTGACGAACTAAAGCAAATAATCGACAAGGCAGGAGAGAGCAAGTCTCTCGGCTCTCATGATTCACTGCCAGTGGCGTGCAGCCGGGGCCAGCAGTCATCTGAAACAGAGCGAGTAACTCGAATCACGACGACTAATTTCTCTGGGCAAATGTTAGAAAGACGTAAGTCCTTGCCCCCTCGTCAAATGGTTAGAGGTACTGGGCAAAGTCACAAACTACAGTCGGTGGAACCTACAAAGAGGATTCACGCCTGCTTTTTCAGACCGGAAACAACCTCGGAACTAATTTTGAACCACATGGAAGAAATAAGCAAATCCTCAAATTTCAATGTGAACAAGTTGAAGCTGCGGCATGATAACTATGCTTCATTCATGCTCACGGTGCCAGAAAGTTACTATGAGCTGTTTATGGCTGCAGAAACATGGCCTCTTGGTATCCAAGTCAGTGAGTGGTTTCAACGATCCGCCGGGCGCGCACGTCGTTCTCGCCGCCACCCCGCCCCCGGCCGGAGAACGAACAATAAGGGTGACGAAGCCACGATCGCGTCTACGCAGTAAGGATAACTGTACCTCCTCACTACATATAATCTACCAAAATGTACGAGGCCTAAGGACAAAGCTGCAACGCTGGCGTCAAAATGTCACACTTCTCCAAGTAGATCTTATCGCAGTTACTGAAACAAACCTAGACTCGTCGATTAGTGATCTTGAAGTCCTTCCGAGTGATTGGAGTGTGCTCAGGCGGGACCGTGGCTCAAGAGGAGGCGGAGTGCTCCTTGCGGCGAGACCGGGTATCTCTCTTCGTAGGCGGACTGATCTAGAAACGGTGGGCGGGGAGGACCTGTGGGTCTCTGCTACCGTAAAAGGCTATTTATATAACATTTGCGTAGTTTATCTAAAGCCAAGTTCTACTGACTCGGACTATATGACATGGTTTTGTCAAACTGAAAATAACTGTGCGATTTTAAAAAATACCACCTTTTTTATTTTAGGTGATCTTAACCTTAACAGTGCGAGTATGAATATTAACAATTACATGAATTATTTTTTGACATATTGTACACTATTTGACTATAATGACATTGTAAACGACAAAGGTAGCTTAATGTAGTAAACTTGATGTAGTATTAGTATCTGAACGTGCGAACGCAGTGAGAGTATGCACAGCGTGCGAGGGCTTGGTTGACCGCGCTGACGTATACCACCCGCCCTTAGATATCTCTATCACTGTGAATAGTCCCGGGAGAGTTGCGGCGCTAGACCCTAGTAACATCAATCCGATCACCGATTGGAATTTTGGTAAGGCTAATTTTACTTTACTGTATGAACTAATTTCTAAAATAGACTGGACTCCTGTCCTGGCTGAACGATGCGTTAATAAAGCAGTCGAAGAGCTGTATTGTTTACTTTACGACTGTTTTGATGAGTCGGTACCAAAAAAGAAACGTAGTGCGAGTGCGTCAAGAAGATACCCATCATGGTTTTCGGCGGATATTATTAGGGACTTAAAACTCAAGGGTGCCATGCACAAGGACTGGAAACTCAGCGGCGATCCAAATGTGTATAAGTCCTATAGTAAGCTCAGAGCTAGTATTAAGTGCAGAGTTGCTGTAGCGTATGACGACTATATTCTCACTATCCAGCGAAATATTAATACAGACCCTAGGTCTTTCTGGAAACATGTATCTAACTTACGGTCGAAAGGAGGTTTCGAGCCCAGTGTCTCTTATAGTGGCCAAACATTTAGCGGACAAGCCGCAGCGGGCGCTTTCGCGGACTATTTTAGCAGTGTATTCCTTTCCCAGGCGCCGCTGCTGAGTGCTGACCGGGCGGGTGCGGCTGCCAGCGATCGCTTAATAAACATCACAGGTTTTACAAGTCAGGAAGCCGGCCTCGGGATCAATAAGTTGAAGCCAAATAGTTCTGTCGGTCCTGACAACGTACCTCCTTATATTATAAAAGCCTTCAAAAGCGAGTTTTCGTCTCCTTTGGCACACATATTTAATCTTGCTCTACAAACCGGCACATATCCCGATCGATGGAAAACCTCCAGAGTTACTCCGATTTTAAAGTCAGGGGAGAAATCTCATGCGGAGAACTATCGTCCTATCGCCATCTTGAGCTCATTTGCAAAGGTGTTTGAGAGTGTTTTACATGCGAAAATATATAAACAAGTCGACCCATACCTAAATGATGCCCAACACGGCTTTAGGCCGGGCCGCTCAGTAAACACAAATCTCCTTTCACTTGTGGACCATGTCGCAAAGAAATTTGATGAGGGATCGCAAGTAGATGTAGCATATCTGGACTTTAGGAAAGCATTCGACCAAGTCGATAACGATGTTCTGTTGCACAAGCTCTCCCTGGTTGGCTTCTCACCCTTGCTGTTGCGGTTGTTTTCCAGTTACCTCAGAGATCGTAGGCAGTTTGTTCGCCTCGGGTGTTACGACTCGGATTATTACCATACAAAATCAGGTGTAAGTCAGGGGTCTCTTCTGGGCCCTTTCCTGTTTACAATCATGGTTAACGATCTTGCAAGTTGTTTAGAAACAGGTAGACCTTTGTTGTATGCTGATGATCTCAAGATAGTAGTCGACATTAGAAGCCCAGCGGATTGTCAGAATATGCAACGCGATCTGGACGCAATACACCGTTGGAGCAAGGAAAATCGTCTCTATCTTAACGCTTCAAAGTGTTCTATCATGAGCTTTACTCGCTCCACACGGGGCATACTCGCGAATTACACTATTGACGATGAGCCGCTCTCTCGTACTCAAACTATAAAGGATCTGGGGGTAGTATTCGATCCCGGCCTTACGTTTCACGCACATGTGCGCTCACTGGCCGCTGAGGGCTTTAAGCGTCTTGGCTTTGTCATGCGGAACTGTGAAAACTTCACGAATATGGGGGCAATCAAGTTACTTTATTCCGCTCTCGTAAGATCCAAGTTAGAGGCCAGCGCATGTGTGTGGAACCCTCACGAAGCAACCTATTGTCTTATGCTCGAGAAAGTGCAGAAGCGGTTCCTGCGATCTCTTTATAAAAAGTTGTATCGCAACTACCCCTTCATGTACCCTACGGCCTACCTGCAGGGCACCCTTGGTTATAATTCCCTAGCGACGCGCAGACTGTTTCACCAAGTAATCATTATCCTCCGTATCTTACGGGGTCGTCTCGATTGCCCAGCCCTACTAGGCGAGGCCTGTCGGCTGTTCGTCCCGGACAGACGTTCCCGGTTCCGCGCGGACCAGCTGCGCCTCTTCGCCGTGCCTGTGGCGCGCACAGTCTCGCGTCGCAACTCTCCCGTGTGCCGCGCTCTACACGCCCTTAACAAGCTCGGTACGGGGCAACTCTCCTGCGATTTGTTTGCGGATGGCTGGATGGTTGTCGAAAGAGAATGTCTGAAACTTTGTGAGAGCCTTACGTAGTACCTAATTGACATTAATGAATTTTATTTCATGGTTTATTGTTTCGTATTTAATGTAATAATGTATTGTTGACATAATTTGTAAGAAATCTGTAATGCCTTAGGACTATCCTGTAATATTGCACTTTTCTAATAGTTGAATAAATAAATAAATAAATAAATAAAAATAAATAATATACTGTCTTGAGCTGATCAATTCCCATGACCTCCCTGAGACACCGTAGGCATAGCATGCTGATGCAATAGAGCTTTCGACAAACTCCAGCTCATGTTTCCAATTTAGATGGGAATCAATATGTACGCCAAGACATTTAACATGGTCAACTACGTCTATGACCTCTGCATTCATGAATACTGCAAGTTTGTCAGTCTTCTTAGAGTTGTATTTAAACAATAATAATTTAGTCTTATTAGTATTAACACGTAGATTATTTTTTGAGAACCAATTACTAAAAGCTAAGACTGCTTCATTTGTAATTTTATTCAATTCGTAAATACTATCAGCAGAAACAGTCGCATTTGTATCATCTGCATATACCGTCAATTTACAATTTTTTATTGTACTATTAATAAAATGTATGAGGTCGTTAGTAAATATGAGAAATAGTAAGGGACCCAGAATTGAACCCTGAGGGACACCTCGTTTAACATCAACGACCTTAGAAGCAATAGACTCTTCGTAATTGTTCTGAACATTCACTATTTCTACAAATTGTTTTCTATTTTGAAGATAATTTAGCAGGAGCCGGTACGCGTTGCCTCTGATTCCATAGAAATCGAGTTTTTTCATAAAAATTTCATGGTCGACTAAATCAAAAGCGGAACTTAGATCAATAAATAGACTCGCCACTCTTTTTCCGTTATTAAGCTCTTTCACAATATCATTTACAAGAGTATCAATAGCGTCAGTGGTCCCTAGGTTTTTTTGGAATCCGAATTGCCAATGGCTGATGATATCATATGCTATGAAGTGATCCAAGAGACGTGATTTGATCAATTTCTCAAATTTTTTTGAAAGGACTGGTAGTAGCGATATCGGCCGATAATTCTTATGGTCAGATTTTAATCCTTTTTTATGAACAGGTAGGATCCTAGCCACTTTTAACTGTTCAGGAAATACTGCAAAATCGAAGCATTTATTAAAGAAAAAAGCTAATGGTCCCGCCAGCAAGTCTATACAATCTTTGAACACCGAAATCGGCATTTCAACAAAACCACAAGATCTTTTGTTCTCCATACTTTGAACCATTTTCATTATTTCAACTGAAGAAAATCTATTAAAAGAAATGTCTTTAAATTTCCTTTTATTCGATTGTTCAAGGATATTAACAGCAGAACGCAAATCGCCCGTGTTTGGATCATTACTGTAATCGAAACCTTTTGAAAATAAGTTAGCCACATCGTGAGGATTTTCAAGAACCTTGTTATCAATCTTCAGGATAAATTTACCAAGTTGAGGTTTGGGAAATTTGTTACGATGTTTATTTACAATATTCCATATTACTTTGGCCGATCCTTAGGCACTACTTATTTCAGATTGAACTTTTGTAAGTTTTGCATATCTGATGACTCTTCTAAAGATATTTATATATTTCTGACTGTAAACTAGCACAGATTGATCACACGTTTCCTTATTTAAATTAGTCAAAACACGCTTCATTTTGCTCGCTACTTTTATGCCCTTAGTAATCCACTTAATTTTACAAATTCTTCATTAAATTGATTTTTTTCCTAGTCTTCCTAAAACTTACACGGTAACAATCGAAAAGCTTTTCTAGTTAATAGTTTTCAACCGAGACCTAAATGACTGAAGATTTACCTTATCACTAACAATTTTTTTTTCTCTGACCACAAAATATTGCTTATTATCAATGTTCTTATTAACCTCTGTAACCAATTCACAAGAAATAGCAGCATGCCCGTCAGATAGACCGTTGTAATCAGTTTTTGTGGACACAATGGAATCCGAGGGCAAATTTGTAATGAAGTTCTCGATGCAGGACTGAGATTCATTTCTTCTAAAGGTGACGTTATCAATAAGATGCTTAAAATTATAAGAATTTAACAGACTGAGAAAATCACTACGTTGTTTATTATCAGTCATCAAGTCAACATTAAAGTCACCGCAGATAATAGCTTTTTTATTAAAAAGTTGCTCTAACAGTAATTCCAATCTTTCCATGAAAATACCAAAATTATTTAAATATGGTGCTCTGTAGCAACAACAGATGTGCACACTCGTATGTATATCTTTTACACCACAAATCTCAAACACTTCAGTTAAATACAGTTTGTCACAAAACACTAATCCTTGATGTATCTCTGTTATTCAACGCCAAGATTAAAGTGCCACCTCTTTTTTTTGTTAGCCGTGTATTGTGACGAGCTATTTTATAATTTTGTACATTCAGAGAAGTAACAGAATTCTTGTTAAGAAAATGTTCACTTACGCATACATATTGTAATGGTCTATCTTGTTCCTCAAGGTAGATCTTGATTTCATTAATTTTATTTGAAATACCACATACGTTTTGGTGGAGCAAATTAAGACTGTCATACATATTACACTTAGTCACGAAAAAAATCATTAATATGATGGCTATTGTTTTTTTTTTTTAATTTATTTCTTACAAAAAAAGTTTACATTCGTTTACACTATAACTTCGCCAAACTGCATCACAGTTTGTTGGCGAAATAAACACTCTTTATTTTTTACTCAGCCATCTAAATATGTTAGTAACATTTTTTACCTACTTATTTCACCTTACTTAAAAAATACATATTTTTTATTTATTTTTTTATCATGCGGGTATTCTTAGTAATGAATGAATCACAACATAGCAGTCCCACCATAACCAGAGTTTCTTGAGGTCCAGGAAATATTATATTGTAAATTTTCAATAATGTTTTTCATGCCACGGTTGTTTAGTCTACCGCTCCAAGCCGAAAACATATTAAGTTCCAAATTAGCATTACTGGCATAGACAAAAAAAAATTTATTATGGTTACACAAATCGTTAAACAACGTGTAATTAAAACTGTCTACCCTTTCATTGTAAAGGGGGCGGCCGCAAATAAATGTTGGACAAGATAGAATAATATTAGTAAAATAAATACTTTTCACAACCTCTCTTATGTGGAGCACCAGTTCATTAACGTCGGTCGGCCCCTCAAAGTCCTCTTCTCCAAGAATAATCACGCAGTAGTCATTCATCGTCATATTCTGCAAGCGCGTATTTAATCCTTTGAGCAGCTCTCTCACTCCTGCACCTGGCATGATGTGATTAAGAGAAATTTTGAAAAATATCGTTATCTCTTTTAATGTGGGCTATTTTGTTCTTATTGTTGCTACTCAAAATTAGCAGGTTATCCTTGCTGAAGAAACGCAAGTTATCTGTACTCTGAGTAACATCCACCGCTGGGTCTTGCTCATGTCCTTCCGGTTTTTCCTTGCTAGATAAAATTTCCGGGATTTTAGAAGAGTCTATTTCCAGAGCCAAAACTTCTCTACATCTGCTCATTTGCTCTGCCTGATGTTCAACTATACTCGGATCCTTAGCAGGGCAACCCGATACAAATGATTTATGTATTTTCGACGCTTGTTTTTTGATTTTTGATTGTTTGGGTGTCCCTACTGGTGATATTGGCGCTTTTCCCTTCAGTAAGCTTCGATATAATTCACTTTTTTTACGCGACTCAGTCTTCGTCTTCATCATCTTCTAACCTAAGTTTTTCACCCAGTAATTTTTGAATTTCATTATCTGCTCCCCGTAGTTCCTTTAGATTTTCTATCTGTTCTTTCAAGTCTTCTACTATAAAATTCTGTACTTGTGAGTGCAGGTTAGGCAGACTGTGTATACTGGTGTTTCCTGACAAATTTAAAACAGCCTGAGAATGTTCAGCCTCACTTTTCCCGGCATCTGGGAAACTTTCGTCAAGGGATAAAGATTCAAAAGAATTTTGAATAGGTACATTATATCTTCGCCTTGTGGTGATATTTTCTGATGTAAAGAGGATATTATGTTGGGGGGAAACTTGATCTTCGTTTATTTCGTTTATTTATTTTATTTTATTTTATATACATGAAAAATCAGTGCGGTTATTTACATTCCCCTCCTCCTCTGACTGGACATAAACAGGTGTTTTGTTTGCAATAATCATAGGCGTCATCTTGACTTTTGATACGTCGTATCTTAGAGTGCAAGGGCATTTACCCGCAACATTCACTATGACGCTCAGAAAAGATCACCCTAGTACCTATTCGCATTTAGCGAATTTTTCCTCCTTTACCTACGGGTTATAGAGGACACTGCCCAGCACAATCCCCCTGGTATTTCAGAAGAATGACCTAATAGACCAATTAGGGCTTTCCTTTAACACCTGGCTCTTATAAATCAAAATTCATAAAATGTTAGAGGTAGATATTGTCACGACTCACGAGGCGTATCTGGTGGCGTAGGGCCGTAGGCAAAATTCGCCACGCTTAGAAATAAGATTTTAACGATGACTCCGATAAAATGTTACTTAGTAGACTAGAAAGAGGTGTACACTTTTACTTTCTATCTTAATGCAATGCAATACAATACAATACAAAAACTCTTTATTGCACACCTCAATCAAAGGATACAGTACAGTACAAAAAACACAATGAGAAGAGGCAAACAACAGGCGGTCTTATCGCTAAAGAGCGAAAAAAAATAAATGTTACATTTATATCACTGATTCAATGATGCTACTAAAAACTCACGATAATACTCGTCTAATTAGTATAATCTTCAAATAATTTAGTGAATTCAGAACAAAATGCAGTTCCATATTTATGATGATTATGACTCGTCGCTGACTGAATCCACATTGATTACTAGTTTTACTTAAAATATTGTGTGGTTGTAGAAGATGATGTAGGGCTAGAAGTCTAAGTCGACGCGTACGACATTCACCGGGAAAAAGGGGTTTGTGCTAATCCCTTTTTGAACGTGAATGTCGTACGAGTCGACTAAAAAATAGTGTGTGCCGAGTTGCGGGCGATAGGCTAGCAACCTGCCACTGTAATTAATGTACCTCATTTATAACAGACTTTAAAGGAGAAGGTTCCCAATTCGTCGGAATCTCTTTTATTCTATCTTTGAACCTATCCATACTAATATTATAAATGCGTAAGTAACTGTCTGTTACCATCTTCACGCTTAAACTACTGAACGGATTTAGATGAAATTTGGCATGGCGATAGTTTGTATCCCGAGGTAAGGACATAGGAGAGTTTTAATTCCCTAAGGGGTAAAATAGGGACGAAAGTTTGTATGTATGTATGATAAACGAATTCCACGCGGACGAAGTCGCGGGGTAAAGCTAGTAAAAAATAAATTTCATATGCCTACTCTATTCAGGAATACATAGGAGTTTATATATGTACGTACCTATGTCATTAAAAATAATATTTATGATGTAAATAATATTTACATCAATATGAATTGTTTATATTCGAACATGTATTCGGGTCAGGGGTATAGAAAATTTTAGCCAGACTGGTTTTTGACTGAAATGGACTTATCTATGTAGGCATGTACTTGAGTTCAACATGGCGCTTGCAGTAGCGACATAGTAGCAATATTGAATATAGTTAACGGTGATTTCACAAAATTGTTTACAGGTGCACAAAACCTGGTTTAAATCAGCGAGTGAAAAATAATCTAATTGCTTATTCGAATAAAAAAAATCACTGGTGATAAATAGATGACTAATTTAATCGTGACTAGATTAATCGGAATTCGGAACTCACGACTAAAATTAATTAATGGTTGTTCGTGATTAAGTAGTTTGGTTTAAATAAACATCCTGAATCCCAGGTTCCTATAGTTTATGATACCTTATATTTGAATCCTAATAATAGGGTTCAATGGAACGTAAGTCAAATTTAAAGGAATAGTTGCAATTGTGTTGTATCATTTGTTTTTTAGAACAAATAAGAAATCAAAACAATGCAATATTATGCTGACGCTAGCCAAAATACCTACCCAGTGTCTAAAATTGTCTAATGACAGTTCTTAAGTCCTATCTTAAGTTTAACCTTTACAGTATACTGTATTAAATAAACTTTGTTATATCTTAGTAGACAAAAACATAGTTGTCCTCAGAACCGCTTCATTAAAATTCCATTGTAATTTTTTTATGCGGTCTCAAGAAATTGAACATAATTCAATGACACAAAGTCGTGTGTTAAGTTTGAACCAGTTTGCAGCATTTTGTACATGTGTTAATGTTTTCGACCATATGTGTAAAAAAATAATCTGCTTTAATCCCGTCACATACGGATGTACAGCATCCAGTTGCTGACACCAATAGGCGGCACGCGCGAGCGCAGCGGGACTGGACCGGACTGACACTGTAGTATGGATCCAGTTATACTGGGCTGCACGTAAATGACTTGTTATCAGTACCCTTGTAGCGCTGGCTTCCAGTGAGACAGACGCCAGAACTGGATACGTCTAACTCTAATCTAGCCTTTAGGTATAGGAGTGAATTTATTTACGTATTTAAGTATATCCAAAAGAAAATGAGCTTTGCAAAACGCTTACTTTTCACCTGTAGAAAACCAGATTGTATTGGAATATTCCAACTTTACGTTAACTATATACAGGTTACATAAAATGAGTACAAACGTAAAAATAAGAATTATAACAGACTTATTATTTATATACATAACTTTACATTGCAAAAAATATTAATTGCATGAGACAACTACAACCCATTTTCGTCCCAAATGGGTTGATGTTTTTATAGGTATGTCAAAGATAATGTGTTTATAAAAAAAAGTCAAAATCCCATCCCGCATCGTCTCTGGTGCAAAGGTACCCATAATGCCCGCGACATTCCCTCGTTGTACTGCTATTGATACCTGTTGCATCAGATACGACCCACAGCGAGGATCATTGTCCCTCTCCCGCAACCGCCGACCCAGCTCTTTAAACAGGCGGCGGGCCTCTAAGCCCCAAGGTCCTGCCGTCTCCACTGTCACCGCCACAAAGTCGTATATCGATTCCAGGGCAGAGTATTTTGTGTGCTTTAGCTTGGCGGCTGACTGCCGCCAAATCGTGCAAGCTTATGTGGTTTGCCTCCAAAAGTCCCAGTGCTCGACACTGACTCAATAAATGACGCTTTCGATCTTACTAAGGTGTCCAACATCCGGACGTTATCTTATATGGAATAAAAGTAAAGTAAAAAATAATAAATAGGTCTAAATATTATATGTACCTAACTGTACATCGTGGGGCTGATTATTCCGAAAAACTTTAATAAACTAATATAATATTATATTCCTTATCATATTTGGTGACTGAATCGACGGTGTGTGTGAACTTAGCAGAACAAATGTTAGCATCTCATAAACTAGTAACAGTTCTAGTAGCATCCCCAATAGTTCTACAGTTCTAGATAGTTATTTTAAATAGTTCTGCTAATTTAAGGCAAAAAAAATAAAATTTAAAAACGTGATGCCAAGTTCACAATTTGACTTTCAGCATCCCAAAAGTCTTGGTTCCTAGACCAAAAATATCAATTGAAATGCAAAGTTCTATCGATTCTAGACGAGTAGCCAAAAGTTCCAGCCAAAAAGTAAAAAAAAAATTTTTTGACCTATGACACCTAACTGAAAAATTATCACCTAATAGTATAGCACGTACGCTATGTTTTGAGGGTTTTAGACACAGTATATCCTCCGTTATGGGGAATCGGCTACCTAATACATCAGCAAACGTCCAGTTCTATCTTCTAGAACGAAATTTGGATAAGTTCTAGAAAATTAACTTTGACTATCGACTGAGACGCGATGAAACGGAATGTATGGACGAGTATCCCATCCAATATAGATCCGATACTCAGCATCTCACCAGTTCTAGGTAGTTAAAAGCCTCGAGAAGCAAAAAAGAATTAGTTCCATCTTCTAAAACGGCATTCGAATGAGTATTGAGACATAGGAGTTTGGATATTGTAGAAAATTTGACAAAATGCACTTTTGAGACCTAACATCCAAGAAGATACGGCTCTGAGCTCCAGCATCTCAGGCGTTTTAGTTGACCAGGTACCTATTACGCTGTAAAACGTACAGTTCTATCTTCTAGAACGACACTTGGAAAAGTTCTAAAAGATTTACTTTGACTATCGATCGAAACGCGGTGGAGCGCTATGTATGAACCAGCATCCCAGCCATCATAGATCCAATACTTATCATCTCCGCAGTTCTAGGTAGGTGAAAGCCTCGGGGTTCATAATAAAGACAGTTTTATCTTCTAGAACGAAACTGAAAACAGTTTTGAGACATAGGGGTTCGAATATTGTAGAAAACTTGACCAAATGCAATGTTTCAGATCTTACATCCCAGAATATACAGCTCTGAGATCCAGCATCTCAGGTGTTTTAGTTAGCAAGGTATCTAATACGCTAAAAACGTACAGTTCTATCTTCTAGAACGACTTTTGGAAAAGTTCTAGAAGGTTAACTTTGACTAACGACTGTGACACGAATAAATGGAATGTATGGACAAGTGTCCCATCCAATATAGACCCGATACTCAGCATCTCAGCAGTTCTAGGTAGTTAAAAGCCTCGAGAAGCAAGGAAGAATTAGTTCCATCTTCTAAAACGAAATTAGAATGAGCGTTGAAACATAGGAGTTTGGATATTGTAGAAAATTTGACAAAATGTACTTTTGAGACCTAACATCCCAGAAAATATGGCTATTAGATCCAGCATCTTATGCGTTTTAGTTGACCAGGTACCTAATATACTGTAAAACGTACAGTTCTATCTTCTAGAACGAAATTTGAGTAAGTTCTAGAAGACTTACTTTGACTATAGATGGAAACGCGGTGAAGCGCTATGCATGATCCATCATCCCAGCCATCATAGATCCAATACTTATCATCTCCGTAGTTCTAGGTAAATGAAAGCCTCGAGCTTCATAATACAGGCAGTTTCATCTTCTAGAACGAAACATGAAAGGGTATTGAAACATAGGAGTTCGAATATTGTAAAAAACTTGACCAAATGCAATGTTTGAGATCAAACATCCCAGAATATACAGTTCTGAGATCCAGCATCTCAGGCGTTTTAGTTGACCAGGTACCTAATGTACTGTAAAACGCACAGTTCTATCTTCTAGAACGAAATTTGAGTAAGTTCTAGAAGATTAACTTTGACTATCGATCAAATCGCGGTGAAGCGCTATGCATGATCCATCATCCCAGCCATCACAGATCCAATACTTATCACCTCTGCAGTTCTAGGTAGATGAAAGCCTCGGGATACTAAATACATTTCTAACTAAAACACTTGAGATGCTGGATCTCGGAGCTGTATATTCTGGGATGTTAGATCTCAAACATTGCATTTGGTCAAGTTTTCTACAATATTCGAACTCCTATGTCTCAAAACTCTTTTCTGTTTCGTTCTAGAAGATGAAACTGTCTTTATTATGAAGCCCGAGGCTTTCACCTACCTAGAACTGCGGAGATGTTAAGTATTGGATCTATTATGGCTGGGATGCTGGTTCATACATAGCGCTCCACCGCGTTTCGATCGATAGTCAAAGTTAATCTTCTAGAACTTACCCAAATTTAGTTCTAGAAGACAGAACTGTACGTTTTTAGCATACTAAATACCTTGCTAACTAAAACACCTGAGATGCTGGATCTCAGAGCTGTATATTCTGGGATGTTTCATCTCAAACATTGCATTTGCTCAAGTTTTCTACAATATTCGAACTCCTATGTCTCAATACTCTTTCATGTTTCGTTCTAGAAGATGAAACTGTCTTTATTATGAAGCACGAGGCTTTCACCTACCTAGAACTGTGGAGATGTTAAGTATTGGATCTATTATGGCTGGGATGCTGGTTCATACATAGCGCTCCACCGCGTTTCGATCGATAGTCAAAGTTAATCTTCTAGAACTTTTCCAAATTTCGTTCTTGAAGATAGAACTGTACGTTTTACAGCATACTATGTACCTGGTCAACTAAAACGCCTGAGATGCTGAATCTCAGAGCAGTATCTTCTTGGATGTTAGGTCTCAAAAGTGCATTTTGTCAAATTTTCTACAATATCAAACTCCTATGTCTCAATACTCATTCTAATTTCGTTTTAGAAGATGGAACTAATTCTTTCTTGCTTCTCGAGGCTTTTAACTACCTAGAACTGCTGAGATGCTGAGTATCGGGTCTATATTGGATAGGATACTCGTCCATATATTCCATTTATTCGTGTCACAGTCGTTAGTCAAAGTTAACCTTCTAGAACTTATCCAAAAGTCGTTCTAGAAGATAGAACTGTACGTTTTTAGCGTATAAGATACCTTGCTAACTAAAACACCTGAGATGCTGGATCTCGGAGCTGTATATTCTGGGATGTTAGATCTCAAACATTGCATTTGGCCAAGTTTTCTACAATATTCGAACCCGTATGTCTCAAAACTGTTTTCAGTTTCGTTCTAGAAGATGAAACTGTCTTTATTATGAATCCCGAGGCTTTCACCTACCTAGAACTGCGGAGATGATAAGTATTGGATCTATGATGGCTGGGATGCTGGTTCATACATAGCGCTCCACCGCGTTTCAATCGATATTCAAAGTAAATCTTCTAGAACTTTTCCAAATTTCATTCTAGAAGATAGAACTGGACGTTTGCTGATGTATTAGGTAGCCGATTCCCCATAACTGAGGATATAATGTGTCTAAAACCTTCAAAACATAGCGTATATTATTAGGTGATATTTTTTCAAAATGAGGTCATAGGTAAAAAAAATTTTTTTTTAACGTTTTGGCTAGAACTTTTGGCTACTCGTCTAGAATTGATAGAACTTTGCATTTCAATTGATATTTTTGGTCTAGGAACCAAGACTTTTGGGATGCTGAAAGTCAAATTGTGAACTTGGCATCACATTTTTAAATTTTACTTTTTTTGCCTTAAATAAGCAGAACTATTTAAAATAACTATCTAGAACTGTAGAACTATTGGGGATGCTACTAGAACTGTTATTACTTTTTGAGATGCTAACATTTGTTCTGCTAAGTTCACACACACGAATCGACGTAGTCCCAAACTAGGCAAAGCTTGTACTACGGGTATAGGCGACGATATACATACTTATATAGATAAATATACATGGAGAATAGAGGAGTTTATTAACTAAATGTATATCGTCGCCTATACCCGTAGTACAAGCTTTGCCTAGTTTGGGACTACGTCGATTTGTGTAAGGTTATCCTCAAAAATATTCATAAATCTTAACAAATCTCTGCTAGCTAAAATATGTTTTGTCCCTTTCTCACAAACATAAAATGTCAAAGTGGCAGATAAGGACAAACTAATTTTAACGGCAATTTAGCTAAAATAGGTTTAATGAAAGCTTACAACGTTTGCTTTATTCGGCCTAGTTTTAGAGAAATAATTGATATAAAGTAAATTATTTTATTACATAAACTCTGTAAAAACCCTCTTTCGATTGTGACTGCTTTCCCCAGTCCACTCTCCATACAATGTTTGAGACTATCAAAATGACGGATACCACTCCAGAAACTCATTGTTACTCGTAATAAAACTAATAGTTAATTTTAGGTGAATTGTTCTAACAAAGTGAAAATGCTGCATATTGTCAACAAAAGAATAGAAATACAATACATTATATTTGGCTTAATTGGACCTGTGCTGGTATAACATTGTATACTTCATGAACACCTTAGAAATGCATGGCTAAAGTCTGTCTACTATATAGGTACGAAAACTAAAATCTTGGTCTTAATATTTGTAACTATATCTTACAGGACATGTCATATTTAAAATATATACCTATTTCGTTCTTAAAGTAAAACTCAATACACGATAAAACGAAATACGAATGAATCAACTAAACTATAGCTCATAAAAATTTGAATGTGGCTTTACCGTTCACTAATTAGTAAAGTAAAGGTGTGCCTCCTGTTAATTTATGGTGGCCATAATAGATATTTAATACTAGTTTTAGGCAACGAATTTGTCCGCGTGAATTTTCTTTTTACTTCTTTAGTAAAAGAGGAAAGAAAGGAATTCTTTCATCTCCAACCCCTGAGGCCCTTAGGGGATGATCACCCATATAGAAAGTATCTTATGACTTACATCGCGCAATCGCGCAAAAACAGCGGAACGGATTACGGTGAAACTTCGGTATACCATGGATTTATAGCGTGAATTAACATTATAGAATAATTTCTATCACGAAAACGACGACCGCTTTAGCCTAGTTGGTAGTGACCCTGCCTTCTAAGCTGGAGGTCCCGGGTTCGAATCCCGGTCAGGGCATTTATTTGTGTGATAAACACGAATATTTGTTTCTGAGTCTTGGATGTTTTGCTATGTAAGAATTTTCATTTCATAGAAAACCCGGTGAGTATAAAAAGCTTTTTTTTTAAAAAAGGACCGCGGTGTACCTTAACCTTACGTACTGTTCTGGTAGATCGAATTGGGCTCTACACAATGGTATTTTAGGTGTACCAAAAAAGTTAACTATTTCTGAAAAAAAAAGTTTCTATGAAATTTAAGTTCTGCGAAACAATATATTATATGAAACATTTTTCTACAAGACTAGGAGTTGTATGTAATTTACACTATTAATCTCAGCCTATATCCACCAGCTGTTCGCTCTACTTCGACCGGTTTGTGCCAGTCTCATACATGATTTCCCCACCCACTGCTAAATGTCATCTGCCCAAGGTGTCATGCTTTTCACCACCACTATGTGGTCACCCTCACCATCATGCCAGGCTACACTTAATTACTAATAATGAAGTTATAAGAATGCCTCCTAACCTGTCTTAGGTTAAGTTAACTGTATACCGACTTAAATTACACTATGTGCAATCTGATCCTTTGAAGGTAGATTCAAGATTGGACATTCTGTTTGACATTGTACACTAATGGCAATAGTTTCTATAGAGGGAACATTTCAACACATATGTTTAATTTGTATATGTGCTAAACTATACTATTTTGAGTTACTAGTAGATAAAATATATATCAATCTCTAAGAGACAGATAATTTGACAATTCAGGGTAGCAAATGCGAGTCCCAGTAGACAAGCCACACAAGTCCGGGAACCACATATGGGACCCACACATCACTCACATTGTTTGAAAAATAAGCGGGACTCCAAGGGACAATTTTATCTTTTGTATGGGGACTGTAGAGCACATTCATAAATTACTTATGTTTATTATATACATCACCACAACGTTATTTATTATGTGTACGCGAAACATAATGAACTATGGACTTTTTTTAAAAAGCCTGTTAATCCACCCAAAGTAGTAAAAGTAAGTATTCTATTTTGAATAATTAGAAAGTTGAAATTACCTTATTCTAAATTTCAGTGACACAATAGCAATCCATATATTGTTTTTATTTCAACACATTCAGGTGAGTGACATGTCTATAGACTTCAAATGTATGCTTTAACAACACTGGTTATGGGTCCAAAAGTTTCAAAGTATAAATATGCTCAAATGTATATTATTATATTGGGCCTAATATGTCCCACTGCTGGGCAAAGGTCTCCCCTCTGTTATTCCATTCCTCGCGGTCTTGTGCGATTTCTGGACAGTCTTTTAAAAAGAAGTCAAATTTATCACGCCACCGCCGGTGAGGTCTACCAAGTCTCCGTTTTGAGCCCTGCGGTTTCCACTCTGTGGTCTTTTTAGCCCACAGCTAATTCGGTATCCGGTAGACGTGACCAGCCCAGTTTCACTTTAACGGGGTCGTTTTCCGAGCCTTAAGTCTTGGAGAGCAGTGTGGTGTTGGAGCCATGGATGGCTCACTGACAAACCTAGAGTTTGGACTCCTCGGCTTACGTCAAAGACCAAGTTTGTGCACTAGGGTGGATCACTCAGTGTATGAAAAATTTTTTTTGCCTCAGGTTGCTATGAAATAGTTATAACACCTACCTAATATTCATATTATAAAATATGAAAGAGATACATTAATATTTAGTACTGCCCCAAGCTAACGAACTTTTACAAAATAGCCTTATTTGGCATGATAAACTTGGGGGCTGTTAGCTTGGGGCAGTACTAAATATAAATGTATCTCTTTCATATTTTATATTATGAATCTTAGGTAGGTGTAACAACTTTTTCATAGCAGACGAAAAGGACTGAATCTAAATTTTTTTTTTATACATTTTGTAATCCACTCTATTATACCGTAGTTGAGAACTGGAAGTATGCACATTGCCATGAGCCTGTTTAAGTGACAGAGGTAGGTGGTCCTTAATTAGGTGCTTCATAGACCAATAGCTAATCCAGGCGTTTTTGTGTGTGTATCAAGTGCATAAACCTGGGTTTAGAAGAATTCATTTCATTAATGACTAAAACCTAATAGGTACATGGCTCTCTTTTTTAATAATAAGGATAGTAATTCTACATGCATATTTGGGCAATTCTGACCTGGTGCGTTGTAGGCCTAAATTAATTCTAGGTGGTTTGTGGTCAGACCCAGACACCAAAATGACAGTAAGATACACAAAAATGATACCAAAGATTAATAGTAAGAAAAGTAAAGCAACATTGATTGTGATCTTATCTTAACCAGACAGTTTCAAGTGCTTTGTAATAAAATAAAAAAAAGAATTTGAACTAAAATTTTCAATCAACAGGTAGTGACTATTCAACAGTCGCTTTAGCCTAGTTGGTAGTGACTCTGACTACAAAGCTGGAGGTTCCGGGTTTGAATCACGGTCAGGGCATTTATTTGTGTGATGATTACAAATATTTGTTTCTGAGTCTTGGATGTTTTCCATGTATTTAAGTATATATTTATCTATATAAGTATGTATATTGTCGCCGAGTACTCATAGTACAAGCTTTGCTTAAGTTTGGGACTAGGTTGATTTGTGTAAAATTGTCTACAAATATTTATAAAATAATAATAAAAATAAATTAAACATACGTAAATTATTTTATTGAATACTCTACTTGGAATTGGTGGAGAACCACAGATACAAAATCAAGTTATCTGATTTCATTCACGGTTAGAGGCGCAACACACAAAAATATTGAACATGTTTGTATGTAACTATTGACTACATGCACCGTCACAAGCATTAATATCTAGCTCAACAAAGTGTGCATAAATAACTGATATTACTATTTCTAGGGCAGTTAGGACATGTCAAGATAATTATGCCCACTTTGTTATAGCAGATAATAATGGTGATGACTGTACTTAATGAGAAGTTTTGTTTGTCTTAACAACCATTAGTATTTTCCTGTATTATCATTTTTCAGGTCACTGTCAAGGTATATAGCCTTATAAGTTAGTAAAAAGTACATAATAACTCACCAAGCAGCAGAAGTTTGAGTTCTCTCCTGGCATCACGTTTGTCCTTCCGGAGTACACGTTCTATTTCTTGGTTGATTCTTTTCTGTTCTTTGGCTTCTTCTGACATGCAGCAGTCCATGTTTCCTCAGGGCGGAGGGCCGCAGTCCTTCCACGCGCGCGGAGCCCTGTCCTTTCGGCAGGCCTTTCAACCAAGGCACACCACTCCTAAAAAATACATATTTCACATTGACACCCCGCGACTTAACAAACGTTACGAATTTCTCACTATATCACGTACTGACGGCGCGACGCGCGAGCAACCATCCGAACGCGAAACGATTAAATACTGAAAGCGACAATCCGGTCACTGGGTGTGGTGACTTATGATCGGTCATATACATATACGCTGCTGTCAACTGCCGACATAAACACTTTGAAATCCGTTTATATACGAGCGTGGAGCCTTGCGAAGCGATCGCATAATCTTGTTACTGTAACTAGATTCAAGAAACCCATGGCTATTCCCCCACACGTGTGTATTAATAAGATTAAAACTGTGAGCAAATAGCGGATTGATGATACCTAGGTAATCTACTGATAACTAGAACGGCCTATGTCTAGGTTACGATGCGATTTGCCACTGCTTAACAGACGCCGATAGGAACTTCATTGATGCACCTTCTTACTTGTTACGTACCCGAATGTTTATCCATAGGGCACGATCAAATGTTCCACTTCAAATTATTGCACTAACCACGATTAATCACTCAAGTCATACAACGTCCGCCTCTCTCAATATGGCGCTGGGCGATATTTGGCGATGTTCTGCGCGTGCGTTGTACGAGTATTATTAAAAATAAAAAATATGTGCCGAGATTCAATCAAGCTGAGAAAAAATATTTTATTGACAAAAAAGTGTCCAATAGCAGTTTTTTTTTCCCCACCCGATTATGAAAATCAGATTTAATTTTCATTCTCATTAAAATAATTGACAGTTAATGCCTAATGTTGCTGGCTCTTTTATAGAAATTTTGCTTAATGTGCTAAGAATTTTCCTCCGACATTTTCTGTTTTTGGCATATGAAAAAGGAAAAAGACTTATAATCTAAATAGAAAAATGAATTTATCTTTTGGTAAATTATTAAAATTGATAACCTCTAGTCATATGGTCAAAGTCCTACCACGTACCGATTGTTAAAAAAATAAATTGTGAATTGTCTGTGGTTTGGTTGTTCCACAGATGTAAAAAAAAAAGAAAGTAACGAAAGTAGAAAGAGGATTAGATAGAAGGAGGATTAGCGAATCACCAAGGGGGACGGGCTTATTATAGGCTGACTAAATTGAGATGTATCAGAAGACTGATATAGATGTATCACAATTCTAACATCTCATAATTAGTAGTAGTAGTAGTAGTAGTAGTGTATACCTAGACATACCCCCTTATTCATAATCGTCTATCAAACCTATATTAGTTAAGTAGCCGCTAAAATTCATTTGTCCGTATCTGTCACTTTGGCATATAATGCTTGTGAGAGAGTGACAACCACAGACTTATAATAAATACAGACGTGACTTGGTAATAATAATACCAGTTTCAAGCGAGAAGGTCATATACAAATCTCGCTAAGTGCGACAGAGAGATATGTATCATTTGCTGTCTTTGTCATAGTTCCACTTTTTTTTATTGGGCACAATGTCAAAGTTAGCATCAGTTGTGCTCGACAAAAGATAGTCGAAGTGACATCTCAAAACATAATTTTGAATTAATTAATGTTTTTGTGCATAAAATAGTGCGTTGGGTAACAAATAAATCAAGGTTTTTGTGGTACAGTTTCTATAAAACAATGGTAGCTTGCAGCGTGATCGGCTGTAAAAGCCGCAGTGAAAGATGCGAAGAAAATGTAACCTTTCACACGTAAGTATACTATTTTATACCTTTATCTAAGCGTAATATGTGTTATTTTATTGGTACAATTATGCTTCATTCAAAATCTTGTAAAATAAAGCGATTAATATTAAAATAACAACATTATTTACGTTGGTGATTTAAGGTTAGAAAGTTTTTGTCGACGTTATTATCCGCCTAAATTACGTAGGTTGTTTATTGTAAGTTGTCAGAAATGTTTAAATCTGTTCTTAATTTAGCTACCCTGCAATCAATTTAGGGATACCAGCCAATACGATTTAAAAGTAGCCCAATTATATGGTTCAATTTAGAGTTCTATAAAAATAACACTTGTGATTATATAAAATACATAAAATGCTAGCCTTGGGTGAATTTTATCATATTTAATTTTATGTAGCAGCAAAAATGTAGTATTTCTTCGAAATGGATAAGCAAATATATTATTTTCTATTCTAGGTTTCCACTAAATGATTTTACCCGCATTCGCATTCATACAAGCATTTCGAATTGCATTGCATCCCCAAAACACTATCAAGAGTTTATGTGATTAAGACCACCACGCCAAACAGAAAAGAAAGTATTAGAAAAATATACACAAAATTAATATTATTCAAAGTTCAGTAAGTGCCCCGATCAGATTCCTGAATCTACCGTCCACGCTTTAAAAAAATCTTACATGTATAATAAATATATTAATGTATATTTGTTTGTCATTTCGTTCCTTAGTATAATTATTTATTCGCCTTCATGTAAGGCGAAAATATGTAATTGAGTAGTTAAGAACGTGCATCATAATTTATTTTTTTAAATAAATAAAAATCACATTTTAATTAGAAAACTTCCGTGAGTCAGATATATTGAAATATAGTAACGACTCGCTCACGTCTTTAAGGTTGAATTTCGCTCAACATGTTTCTGACCAAAAAGTCGTCCGTAGTCAATAAGAAGTAAGAACCAGTCGCGACGGCAGCTCGTCTAGCACTGCCTGCTAAATATATGTCGGCGGCGGCTGTGGCGAGGGCCCTTTATTATATATCAATATGTCTGAGACCAGAGTCACTTTAAACCTATACTTACACGCCAAACCACTTAACTGTCAGAAAGGTATGGAAAGCTATCTCGCTTGCAGGGCTTGCATTCCGAAATTCCGGAATTTCGAAATTCCGGAATCTCGGACGATTTTTCCGAAATTACAATTCCGAGTTGATAAATTTTCAGAAGGTTTTATATGTTTATTCTTAAAGTACTTAATTTAAAACTGGGAATTTGTTCGCCTAACACTAGATTCATAAACATTTTGTGAATAAATTTAAATATGTTGTCAGTAGTTTTTTTTCAGAAGGGCAAGGGTAGTTGGCTTCTCCTACAGGAAAGGTTGAATATTACAATTTTATGCGGCACTTAATAAAGCACATATTTTTGTGCTTAGGCAGTTGTCCATCTTGCTTCCGCTCACTCTCCTCTATATCCGAGTAAAAGATGCGCTGATTAGCCATTCGACCCACCCATCCTTCATGTTATCCAAGTGAAAACCTAACTTAGAGCAAGACTCGTTAAATTCAGAAACAAGCTGCTGAAAGTGGTATAAACATTCCGCAAGGAAGCAAAAGTCATCTGAGTACATCATCACACTTATAAGCGCATATAACACTTGTATGCGCGCTTTGAACCTGGCCAGGTTGTTGAGGTTGGCGTCAGTGCCACAACGAACGAGACTTCCTTATGAGGAGGTTCATCTCCAACCGGCAGCATTATCCATTCAACCAAGGAATACATTGATCACAGTTTTCAAAATTTCATTTTGGCGAAGATCATCATATCAGCCGAAAGACATCCGCTGCTGGACATAGGCCTTCCCAAAGAGCGCCACAACACAAAGACGAGTTTTACGTTACCCGCATCCATCGGACTCCCGCGGCCTTGACGCGAACATTGGATGAAAAGATGTGCCGTAGCTTCCCGAACGCTGCCGAGCCTTAGGAGAAATAACATCTCCTTGCCCGACTCCCCGCTAGAGATTGTAGTATCACCCAGGTTTAGATCGAATCAAAGGTGTTCTCATAGTCTACAAACACTCAATAGAGGTTCAAGTGGTACTCTTCAGTCTTCTGTATAACTTAACGGAGCCTATATGGTTTGTGGTCTATGGTACTAAAGGCTCTTCGGAAACTGGCTTTTTCGGGAGGCTGGGATTCATCTAGCCTGCGTGGGAGACGGCTCGTAATGACTCTTGAAAACAGCTTGTAGACATGGATCAAAAGCGTGATGGTTCGGTAGTTGTTCAGTAGGGTGTTGTCACCATTCTTGAAGCACATCAGCACCTCGCCTGTGTTTGTATGCTTTTGAAGTAATGTGGTAAAGTGATAAAGTAAATTAAAAATGAGCATGTGGTAAGGTAACTTCATAATCATTCATATTTTTAGTAAATTTTTGTGACATCCATTTAGTTGACAAAAGTAAATCCCAATTCCGGGACCAGTTCCGGAATTCCGGAATTGGAGGCCAATATCGAAATCGAAAAACCGTCCGATATTGCATGCCCTACTCGCTTGCACAACCATGACAAGCATCATAAATAAGATAGGTACATGTTTTGTTAACCAGTCGTCTACCGGTCCCTGGGATCCCAGGGATCATTAAATAACAAAAGAATTCTGTAATATTGTTTATTTTTTTCGCCGGGAGACGACGGCTATACCTATTAGTGACAATAACTTGTACCCAATTTCCACGCATTATACCTACAATAACTTCCACGTAATAATTAACTTATACACTTTAACGAAATAAGAAGTTATTTAGCATGGAATACCGCAAAGAAACACTGGGTGCTGAGATTTTCTCTAACTCACCGGTCAAATTGTCGTTATACATGTAAGTATAGTTTTTTCAATTATTTCAAACAAACAACTTACTCTATCGCTCATATCAGATCAATTACATAATTATGCTTATAATGAGTCGAATTATACAAAATAAACAGTAGCCATGGGGTAATTTTAGTGACATGGTCACCTCACGGGAGGTATGTACTCTGTTGTCGTCCCTCATTGTGGCATTTGTGGCACGCGTATAGCAGCTCTTCAGAAATATTTATACTCTAGGGTGACAACAGACATTTTAGTTAGCAGAGGTTTGTTAAGTCCTTGTTTGTATATTTATTCTCGTAGTATTAACAAATCTTGTTAAACATTTATTTAAACACGAGGACCAAGAAGAAAGAGAACTGAGACTAGCTACGAGAAGAAAGGACTTACCAAAGAAAATCATTCCCAAACTAAAAATTGTACCTACAGTATGGGGAATTCTATCAGGCGATATGTTTGTATAACAAATTGCCAATAGATTTTAAGACAATTTTCAGCGTAAACGTATTTAAGATCAGACTTAAACGGTTCCTTTTAACCAAATGCTATTTATTCGATAGACGAATTTATGGAGAACAATAATAATTAAGTAGACATAGATAAATTAGATAATACAGATTTTAATGAATTTATCGAAACAAGGCACATTATATTTTGACTTGTTATATAAAATAAGATACAGCTGGTATTTTTATTTATTTTTTTACTTAAGTTAGGTTTTATAATAATTATATAAAAAGTAAAATATAAAACAATATTTACAAAATACAAAATCATAATAATAATTTTTCGCATTGTAAAAAAAAATATTATTAGTTATTTTAATGTTTAAACTTGACATCTGTGTATAACATCATTATTATTCATTATTTTTATAATTAAATAGATAATTTTGACAATTAGTAGGTAAGATTTCAAACACAATGTAGGTACCTATATTGTTATTGGAAAATAAATGAAATGAAAGTTTTATGAATAAGGGGGATGGACGCCAAATTTAAATTAAGCCAATAGGCTTGAATCCATTGATGACATTGGGTATTTTTTTTTTTAGTTAATAAAAGTCATCGTAAAAGTGAAGCCAAAGAGAATATTAACCACTACGTCACTACGTTCTAAGTGAAGCTATGATTTGCAATACCATGCGATCTATTTATACGTATAAAATCTGTACATTGACGATATTAGCATAAAAATCGATTGAGGGGACTTAGAATCGATAACAGAACACATTTCAACAGTTTTTAGAATTTGTGTCTGTTTATTTGTCTAGGCATCACGTGAAAACTAGCAAATGAAATGAAATGAAATTATTTATTCTTCAATTTAGGCATATTACATGCACCTATGAATGTTAAAAAACTACCACCGGTTTTCCCAGTGTTTCTGGTAGTTATTAACTTATCAGTGTTCGTTGGGGAATTATATAAATTCTTCCTAACATACATAATAATTTCAAATACGTACTACAGCGACGGCAGGGTTAGGATATCTATTTCCTTAAATATTTCTCTCAATGACTCACGCGACCCCAAGTTATAAATTGCTCGTAAGTATAGCCCTTTTTTGCAATATAAACACAGTTTTGATATCTGCAGCTGATCCCCATAAGATAAGACCATGTGGGCTAGCACAACTTGCTGCCAAGTCGTATCTCGCGCGACTCTGCGATACCTGTCTCACTCGAACTGTGCGAATTAGAAAGAGGAGGGTAAATTTTTCTCTACTCGCGTCGCGTCGCAGCGACAGTGGTGCTAGCCCCGCATAACTAATTATACTATTAAAGTAAGCGAAATAAACTAACCGTGCCGTTGCAACATTGGTAAGCTGCCTTATTCTCCTGACTGCAGGAGAAAAAAGCAGCAGAGCTCAACCTACTTCCTATAGCGATAGCGGTTATGTGGGAATCCCACTGCAATTTTGAGTCCAATGTAATACTTACTTAAGAATACAGTTGTCTTAACAAATTCTAAAGTTTCACCATTAAGTTTTATATTTGAATTTATATTGATATTTGATGATGATGAGTTTGCTAGTGAGAATTTTATACATTTCGTTTTTTTCGGATTCAACACTAAGTGGCAGCAAACCAGTCAGATATCATGGAGAGGGTATTATTTGGTTCAACGAGTTCAGTATCTTTCCTATTAACCTTGAACAATAATGACGTGTCGTCTGCGAACATGACGATGCCTGATCTTCGACTTACCATAAATCATTTACATAAACAAGGAATAGGAATGAGCCTAGAATAGATCACTGAGGTACTCCCATCTCTACCACTGTATCTGATGAAATAGCTCCATTTATCTCTACCCTTTGATTTCTTTGTGTTAGGTACGACTTAATGAGATCTAATGCATGTCCTCTAATGCCATAAAATTTCAGTTTACAAATTAAGGTACAGTCGCCATCAGATATATCGGAGCGAACAAGGTGCTCACAAATATCTGAACAAGACTCTATTGTCAAGGCGCTAAAGTGCATGTTCGATATTTTTGAGCACCCTGAAATGAAATGAAATGAAATCATTTATTCTTCAACTTAGGCATGTTACATGCACTTATGAATGTCAAAAAACTACCACCGGTTCATAAAATACTCCTCTGCCTCGAGAAGAACCGGCGTAAGAAACTCGGCGGGGTGTCATTTTTTCAAAACAATATACTATGTATATAAAATAGAAGAGTACAGATATATTTGATGGCGACTGTACCATGGTCTACACAATCAAAAGCCTTGGAAAGGTCACAGAAGACTCCAACAAATGGCGTCCTGTGACTCTTCCCAAGACTGCAAAATAAATTTTATCATACTTGCACCAGCAGCAGTAGTCGACCTACCTTTCGTGAAGCCGAACTGTGAGTGCAAAATATGGTTCAAATTAGTAGTGAGTGTAGTGAGAAATCAATTGCCTCAGCATTATTTTATCAAATATTTTGCTAAAGGCAGGTAGGATAGGGACTGGACGGTAATCAGAAGGATCATCTTTATGGCCTGATTTAAAAATAGGAACTACTTTACTACATTTCATTAAATCTGGAAAAATGCCATTCTCTATATTACAAGTATTAAAAATGAGAGCTACAGTGGGTGCAACAACTTCCAGAATAAATGAAATAAACGAACTTTATTCTGCAAGTAGGCCGCAAAGGCACTTTTACAAGTCAAAAACTACTAGCGTTTCTCATGAGACCACTGCCGAGAAGAAACGCCGAAAGAAACTCCACAATCAGTCATTTTCTCCAAAATATGCTTATTACAATGATACTACTTAACCTACTTAAGTAAATGTAAGTGGTAAACAACAAAAGAGAAAGAAAAACGAGGAAAAAATAACAATAGGTATTTACAATGTGTAGTTACACAAGAAAACAAAACATGTCGATCGTTTGATGTGCTTTCCTGCAAGAAACGTGTCAACTAGATACAATGAACATGACTCTTTACGCTATTTAGGTATTTGGTTTGGGCCATGCATTTCTGTTTGTTAGATAGTCCTCAACTCTATAATAAGCCTTTGACATCAATGTTTTTTTAAGTAATTTTTGAGAGCTGGAAAGGAAATTTCATCGGGTAACTTATTATAAAAACGAACACATTGACCTACAAAAGACTTGTAAACTTTACGGACACGAAACTTGTTAGTGGCAATTTTATTTTTATTCCTGGTATTAAAATTATGGATATCAGAATTTTTACAGAATGATTCTCGATTCTTTAATAATATTCTCATACTTAGATGTTTTGGGACGCTACCGTTAAAATGTTAATTTCTTTAAAGAGTTCTCTTACAGTTTCACGTGAGCCCAACTGGCTGCTCAGTCTCTGCACAAGCAATCTCACAAACACGATCAACAGAACAGCCTGAGAGGTCCCTACGTTCTTTATAAGTTAATCCATTTTTCACTATAATAGATCCACCACCCTCCGTGGTAGTCCTGTTGATCGCGCTGGCCAAATCGTAATTATTTACATTAAATTTCATCATGTGATCCTTTAACCAAGTTTCTGTTAAGCAGACTATATCTATATTTTACTGTTCTGTGAATAATTCTAAATCTAGTACCTATTTTGCCAGTGAAGCGATTTATATTTTGATGTAGTTATGTTACACTATTGTGCTTCTCCATTGTCCCAACAGTCAGTTTAAAGACAAATCCGCGGTCGGAGATGTCGGTCTATCCAAAATAGATTTTAGTACAACCTTCACTAATAAGTTTATTGGATCTTCGGACAGGTTAATTCGTGACTTATAGGTTTGAAAATTGGTAAGCATATACTTGAAATCAAACTAAAAAAAGAACCCCATTCAAAAATTGTACAATATAAACAGATAATATATGAAAAACTGGAGGGTCAAAAGTTGCTTAGGGGACTAGCGACAAATAACAAAAAATCGCTCAACCCATAGCAACTGTTTGAAATGAAAGATTTAATTATGTTATTCAGTCGCTGTCAACATTGACAAATTAGTGCCTTGAACTCCGTCTACCTATAATTGATATAATTATGTCTTCAGGGGTCATCTAGAAGATTGTTATAGAGTAGTCGAGTGTGATAACGGTGTTAAGACACGTTGACATTTCCATATATCAAAGCTAACCACGACATGGTGCACCATGCATGATTTCTTTAAGCAGACTGCCAGATGTTATTTTGACCATGCTCCCCATCATAGTAATCCGTTAGATAGGAAGGCTGTCGACTACATTCGCATCACTCCCCCCTCTGTTGTAACTCAGCGATCACTGATTAGGAGCCGTACGGCCCGGCGTCCTAGACACGTACTCACGAACCCGGACGACGTAATCACGGTGTCCAACTTGGACACGACTTAGGCATTCCCACCGGCGGGGACGTCCACCGCGCGATCGCGACAACACAGATATATAATATAGTCCCAATTCATCCCGGTATTGCCGCATACCTGGTAGAGTCAGTACGACCCAGCTTGGACCTAGCTAAGTTTCTTGCTGAACTCTTCTCAGCTAGGCTAGGTACAAAACTCCCAGTAGCTCGGTTCCACTCGCACCTCAGATTCGGGTGAAGCTGCTTGACCAATTTCACTGGAGCGCAAACTCTTTAGAGTATTCCAGTATTTAAACTGCCCGCGTCGTCGAATCGAAGGTTCTGGATTTTATTGGGCCCGGCCTATAAAATCAGTCAGGTTTTAAAAAACTCATAATTTCCGAACAATTAAATCTGTAATTGTTTGCAAGGATGTTGACCCTAAACCCATAATAATTGCTTTTACAAACTATATCTAATAAGTACGCGCAATATGTGAAAAAATGTGCATTTTGAAAAAGTGATATTCTTCTAAGAATGTACCTACACCTCTTTTATTCATCTCTTACTAATACTTTAACATCGAAATTCTAGAATCTGGTGTCGTTTCTTTCCGACCTGCCGTTGCTATTAACACAGAATTGTAACACTAACGACGTTTGTCCAAGGCAGTAGTCTTCCAATTTTGAGTCTTTTATGCAAATGTAAAATGAGGTTCAAGAGTAGTAGACCACTTTATTGGTTGACTGTACCAATTCAGGTTAAGCATGTATTTCATTACAAAACTAGGAATTTTACACCGCGCCGAGTCCACCGTCGATGCGCCGTCCAGCATTGTTTTTCATACATTTTTCCCGTGAGGACCGAACCAATACAGTGGGCATGCCAGCAAAAAGTTGACCCCATCAAGATGACGTAGGTAGGAGTCGGTGTCAATTATAAAAGCGGGACGCAAACACTTTATGTTGCCGGATTATTTGTTCCAGCGTCAGCTCCGTATGGCCTAGGCTCGGCAAAGTGAACCGAATCATCATTTAATTTTCACGAGTTTTATTCTGGGTATGAGTATCGTATGGCAATTATTTCGAATAGTGAGATCTTCTAGAAGACAGTGCGGTTGCCAATTAGTTGCACTTTTAGCACCACCCAGGGATCACGTGTAGGGTAGCTAGCGGTGGGTACGTGGGTAATTACACACTGATAGAGTTAAATCCCGGGAAATAGGAAATTGACCAAATTCAACAAGCGCCAGTGGCCGTGTAAATGTAACGAGATGAAGCGCTTAGCATGTTTGCGTGACGTAGCATGATGAGCCTTAAAATATATACGAGTCACAATACTATTGAATTGAAACATGCTGGAATACCTTTTTTATTCCAGAAATCACCTCCCAACGGTATAAAATACGGAGTATAAGTTGATATGGACGTTCACGCGAACGAAGTCGCGGGCAAAAGCTAGTTACTAAATAAATTGTCTATCATGGTGCCAAATATCAGACTCGTATTTTTAGAAATTGCAGAGAAAGGATGCTTTGGGTGTTTCATTGGTAGACAGGTAAAAAACAAAGTACTTCTAACGCTGTTTCAATGTGAAACCCTCTGTTTCATTGTAAAAAATCAGTTATTTTAATGAATACATATACATGGACACAATGAAAATATCTCATTTTTTGGATAATGATATTAACTCTAACATCATAAAACTAAAGTCGTGATTTGAAATACCGTGCAATAGCTAAATAATTTTTCTATCATGGTGCAAAATAACAGACTGGTATCTTTAGCAACTGCAGAGATAGGGAGACTTAAAAATTTAGGTGGTCCATTACCCTAGCACGTAGTAACATTCTTAAAGCGAAGAGTATTTTATTAAAAATTTTGGTTGCCATGCAGAAAACACTCTTTCGCATTAGTACAGTACGTGATAGTACAGAACAAAGGTTATGACTGCGATAGGTGTTACGCTTAATTACATCTGATACTTTTACGAATAGTGCAGAGTTTGTCTGTCAGAACTTTTAGGATTTTGAAATAGGGAACACAACTGTCTGTCTGTTTCAAGGCACACATGGCTCTAATACATTTTTTTTTGCGCCTTAAAGACTGCTTCCCTATTTGAAGTGTTCCCCCAGTAAATGATAGCATAGCGAAGAGCTGACGCAACATATCCATGGTAGGCTGACATGACTGCATCAATGCTTGTTTGTTTTTGTAGTTTGTACAGAGCATATGCAAACTTGTTAAGTTTGCTACAGATTTTTCAGTGTGTGATTTCCATGACAGGCTATTATCGATGGTTACTCCTAAAAAAATTTTTGAATTAGCAGATTCAATACTATGCCCTTGATACTTAGCTACAATTGATTGGGTTTAAGTATTAGTAATCTTTGTCTAAAATGCATAATTTTTGTTTTATTCAAATTAATTTTTAAGTTGTTAATACTTAGCCAGTCTATTATCTTACTAAGCATTTGATTAATTTCAGTTTCATAATTACTGTCATCACTATATTCGATTATCATCGTGCTATCATCTGCGAACAGCTCCATAGGGTATTCCAAAATAACGCACTTGTTTACTACACATACTACGTTTTGCAACTAAGTAAATGACTAAACGCGAAACAATCACCCATCGGTTTACATCAAAAAATGGTCAGATGGCGGCATTGTGCAGTTAGGTCTTGGTTTTTTCATAAAATACTATATTAACCCGTCTTGTTTAGTTTTTTCGCCGGGAGACGACGGCCGTTTTGAATGTTTAATACTATATTTTGTATGTTGTCTTAGTTTTCTTTGGTTTGTCGTATAGGTACTCTAGAAAACTATGAGGGTATTACCAAAAGAGAATTTCATTTATGTTACTTTAAATAAAAAAAAACTTTATAAGATCATTTCTGTTTCACTTTCACACCTCTTTCCAGAAAAAACACATTTTTAAGATACAGCGTTGTTTTTGAAAAGCAACGAGGTATACAGAAGGTACAAGAATAAATAAAACTGGCTCATGAATAAAACAATTTAAATGGGCACGAAGCTTTTTCCTTTTGACATTCTCTTGTTCATTTGAAAGCAATACACTACAGAATGAATAGTCAGTCCAAAACACGTAATACCTATGCCTACAAGGAATAAAGGGACTTTCATATTGATAATAGCCTGAGCCCAAGTACTACCTAGCTCTCTAGCATGTTGAGCGACTTTTAATATGTAAACATACCAATCAATGAATACGTTTCGGCTCCGTAGATCGTAACAAAAATTGTTGAGAACACTGAAACATGTAATACCTACGAGGAATAAAGGAAGCCCCACATTAACCTGCCTCGCAATGTCGCGTGTCGGCCTAGACAAGAGGATTAACCTTGGCAGAGAGCTGTAACTATGCTGGACAACTATATTTAGATGGTTGTAAATACTTTAAGTTTCTGTCAAGAATCTCATTATTTGTAAGTATATGTTTTAATTGGCGACTGTACCTTTTTTACCACAGTATGGTTCCAATGAGACCAAACACAACGTGTTTATCTTGAGTTATTAGGAGTTGTTTGGGGTTTAGTGCTGTTTCAGATCAGCTCGGTGGTATGTACCATGTTTATGTTTGGTTGATCTAGCTATTGCATTTTTTCTTTTTGGAATTTTCAGGAATTTATGTGCATGATGGGCCAGGGAACGAAGGCGCCTTCTGGCAATATGGCATTTTCTATTCGTGAATAACATTTTACTTAGCGAAATAAAACATATACTTACATTGGGATAAAATTTATTCGAAAACATAATTATACACCTAAATTATAAAAAAGTGAAATACGTACAGATTACGTGCTCCAATTCGAATAAGAAATTAATAAAATGAAATAAATCATCATTATCAAGTAGGTAATCAGTTTTTATTGTGTTGTAATGTCATTATTTATCACAGTAGAAATCTATAGTAGAATGCTTAAAACATAGAAATTAAATATCTAACTTTTTTAAACCTCTTAATATTAAGACTCCCAAACCCGAGGGACCTGGAATCGAAGGGAACCTCCATAGGGTCCCCTAGCATCTAGTAACTGATGTTCGTTCATTACCTAGTTCATGAGCTAGCTAGACTAAGGCTGAGGAAGTGACCCTTGTCTGAAGTGCTTAGGGTCCCAATATGTTAAAATCGGCTATATCCTCAGGTTTATCTGGTGTTAATGCGGATATAGTTATGACGAGCATATATTATAATCATAGGACTGAAGTGCTGTATAATTACATTTTAGTGATATGTCAAAAAGACGTTGAAGAGAGACGATTCAGTTCCCATTCTCCGTTTCGGATGCTCAGTATAATTCCTAAAAGGGGTCGCAAATCTGATGGTGAAGAAGCGAAGAAAGAACCCAGCCAAAGAGGCATTTGATGACTTGACGACCTATTCACAGTGGCTGAGATAATGGTTAAACAAGTACAGCTTTTTTACATACGACAAGTTCGGCGTCACTTCAGGAGATTTGAGAACGACATAGTCACCTGAAGTGTCGTCGGACTTGTATCCTGTACTAGAACAAAACCTAAGTTCCTTCTAATCATTAAACTAAACCATACATCATACTAATGTTTGCTTACACACTGACAAGCTCCTTGTGGGGCGGTACCCATCCTCCAAAGGCTTTTTCAAACTCTTTAGCCACTGCTATCGTCAAATGATCGTTACATTTATTAGCCACTAGCTGTAGACCCACTGGCAGACCCTTGTCGTTGAGTCCCATAGGACATGCTGTGACTGGTAAGCCCAGCGCGTTGAATATAGTCAGGTATCCGCAGTTCAGGAATTTGTAGTATACCCTGTAGTGTATATGTGCGGGGTAGGGATATGCTGGGTATATTAATACAGCGTCGTCTGACAGCACAGCCTGAAAAATAATAATAAAAAAACCGGTCAAGTGTGAGTCCAACTCGCGCACCGAGGGCTCCGTACACAGATGTGTACCCGTCCCGAAAATCTTAACAACGTGGTGTAGAAATTGAATGCCATGGGTACAGCGCCATTACATTTTCCCTCATAAATCGAAAATCACTCGACGTAAATAAAATTAACGATCAGAATGTGTAACTTAAGCTCTTTCATATGACACCCCACTTATCATATTCACTAGACTTTAAAATTTTGAACCAAACTTTATCTGTAATTTTTCACACTAAATAAAAGATTTATTTAAAAAAAAATAAGTTTATGCATCTGGGATATCCTTCTTTACAACTATTCCTTCAAATTGATAGCATAGGAAAAGTAGTTACCTACTTTCAACCCTCACTTGACTAAGAAATGTCCGGATAATGGGGCTTTAAGGGGATGATCGTGGCACGACTACCTTAAGGCGTAATTAAACGTAATATGAACCCTAAGACGCTTACCTCAAATTCTTTCTTAATCTCCTGAAAGATTCCCAATAATCTTGCGTAATAACTCTTTGGTAACGAGTCGAAGAATTTCTGCAAAGGTCCGTAAGCCACACATGTGAAATTATGGTCAGATAGGCCCACCATTTTCTTTAGAACTTCGGGCCAGACTGATACCCATTGGTCTCGTTTTTCCGGGTCGGTGAAAATATTGCGGACGTGTCGGATATTCATTAAGACACGAATACTGATTTCCCACATGTGCTGCATATTTTTAATTTTTAGCTAAAAGAAAGAAAGATGTGTATTATTAACTATATAAAAATGAACATTTTGGTCATACATAACAGTAATCATAATATTGGTAAATTCTGGAAGGCAACCAAAAATATGTGTCGTGTATACTATTATAATAGTATACACGACACCAAAGAAATAGCTGAATTATTCCCTAGCCACTTCAAGGTTACTCCTCAACATTTGGATAGTGTGGTGGATACTGAGCTCCAATCGACAGCGCAAGACACCAGCTGAACGATAACCCCGGAGGTAGTAAGTAGCTCGAGTAGTGAAATTGAGACGTGGGAAATCTCCGGGCCACGACGGGCTCAGTATCGAGCAAATTATTTATGCTAGCGACGAAATCTATAGGAACCTATCTACGTTGCTTAGGCTGGGTTGCACCAAACCGTCTATAATCGTAAGCGGTGTTCGTCAAAATCTGATTGTATGGAAAGTTTGACAAGTTTCTATGGGATGACAGCTAATACCGGCGCTATATTTGACGATGACTGGCCGCACACACACGATCACATCACACCGATCATAGGCCAGGTTTGGTGCAACCCACCCTTAATCTATGTCTCAAGCACAGCTGTATTCCTAACAAGTTAATGAAAACGGTGGTGATTCCTATACCTAAAAATCGAGCTGAGGTAAGGGTCCGGAGAGGGTGGTGGCGATGTTTCTTAACAGTAAGTCGGTTCGGGTTGTGAACCAATTTAAATACTTAGGTCACATTCTAAGTGAGAATTTGCAAGATGATCTGTACATCGAGCGTGAACGAAGGGCCCTGGACATACGCAGCAATATGCTAGCACGCAGATTTGCTAAGTGCACTAAATATGAGCTGGTTCTGTTTCGGGCATACTGTCAAAGTTTTCATACCTGTCAACTTTGGACGAAGTATATTCGGAAAGCCTTTAGCACCCTTAGAGTACAGTACAATGACGCTTTACGCATTATCACCATACAGCCTCAATTTTGTAGTGCATGTTTGCTGACGCCAGGGGCCAGGGTACCCGATTTTTTGCCATCATTAGAAATAGAATAGAAATTATTAATTCATTCATTCATTATCAGGGTTACGGAACCCTGATAATGAATGAATGAATGGCTACGGAGCCAAAATGGCAAAAACGGAACCCTTATAGATTCGTCATGTCTGTCCGTCCGTCCGTCCGTCCGTCTGTACGAGTATGTCACAGCCGATTTACTAGGAGACTTTATAAGCACTACAATTATGAAATTTGGTAGGAAGGGTGTATTCTAAGAATCGCTACATAAAAGTGATGTGAAATTACAAAAAAATAGGGGGGGGGGGGGGGCACTCCATACATGTAACCGGTGGATGAAAATTCCAACGCATATAGACGTGTGGGGTATCGATAGATAGGCCTTTAAAAATAATATGGAGGTTTCTAAAAATTTTGTCCATTTAAGTCAACCGTTGGTGAGATATTAGCTGTCAAAGTCATAGAAAATGTGTCCCCTCTAATTTCCAAACTATTCAATTTAAAATTCTGAAAAAAATTGAGGTAGTGTGCATTAGTAAATACTTTCAACGATTTTTGGTTTGAACAATATAGGTTTTACGGTTTTTGAGTTTTCGTTTATAAACTGTCTTGCCCAAACAAAAGGTCGTAAGTGCCGTGAGTTCCCTATGAAGATACAACTTTTTTAGATTCAATGTATTGGATAGTGATTTTAAATGTGAACTAATAGGTGTTGGGACGGAACCCTTCATTGTGCGTGGTCCGACACGCACTTGGCCGGTTTATTTATTATTAATTGATCGGTCACGTGCAAGCATTTTAGAGTAAAACCAATCTTAAAATCCAGGTTAACCTAGATATTACCTAGATACTATCATTCCTATCAATGTTTGAGTTTCCGTCGATTCCGCATATTTGCTTACTTATGTCAAATGTGCGCGGAAACACACTAGAGGGGCGTTCAGTTAAGATTGGTTTTAGTCTAAATTTTTAAGAGTAGTTTACGCTCGCATTGCCATCTCCTATAGTAAAAAATGTTGCCAGTGTCTTTGCTACGTAGCTCGCCAGACTATAATATTATTGAGCAGTCCATGTTAGCGAAAGGCTGTTAGATAATTGGTCCTGCTTTAGTATTTTTTGTAAGTGCCGACGCAATCAAATATCGTTGATGTATTCCTAGTTTGTAGCGGGATGTTTTGGTTAGAAACGACACCATTTTTACTTTGGATAACGTACCTCTTTGACTTCAATGTTGTACGTATTTTTAATATGTGTTTTGGCTTTCTCTATTGCTTTCTTAACGTCGGGGCCGATTTTGTCTGTGACGTTGCTGTTATCGCCTTCCATATAATAAAACTTCAGTTTGGACACATCCACCTGAAAGTAACGTTAACAACAAGGTTATATTACAAACAATTAACCTACCTCCTTTTTTACAATTAACTTTTGCAAATTAACAATCATGTAGGACTAACTATCTACTCGGTAGCCGGTAGTCACTAACGCGGCGATTTATTCATTGAGGGAAAAAATATACGAAAATTGTTTCAAGTATTCAGGTACTTAAATCAGTTGATCTCTTACGGGTTTATCAAGCGGCACATCAGGAGCTCCAGGCTGCTTCAAAACCTTCAAAAGTAACGTAAGATCTTCAGCATATCTAGTTAAAGGTCCCAATGCAAAATATTCTTCAAACTCCGAGTCAAGACAGTCTGGAATATGGCCTACAACCAACAAATTGAAACTATTAATGTCGAAAAATAAATGTTTACAAATAATATTTTGGGTTAAACGCCACCTAGCGGAGAACCGTCAAACTATTATGCCCAAACATTGGTGAAACTTTAGTGCACTGTTTGTTAATAGTTGTACTATTCGTGACTAGATGGTGCTAAAATACATTTTAAACTACATATAACAATTCCACGCTAGATGGCATTATTTTTGAACAACTGAGGCCACCTTAATCTAATAGTACAATTTTATTAATAATAGTTCAAGTTTTTATTGACGACAGTTTGCATATTAAATAGTAATTAATTCTAGTGATGAATTGAGTTAGTGCGACGGATTCAAAGTTCGTCTTTTACCAATTTTATCATATTCATAACATATGAATATATCGACGAGGGGCGGGTAGATGGGTAGATATATTGGTGTTTGGTCGAGCGGTTTATGCAATAGACCAGTGGTAGGTAGGGATGGCATCGAGCACATTTCATCATCACTACTTCGTAACTAAATATTCACACTGACGCACGGAAATAAGGAATAAAACATCACTAATAGGGTTTATTACACTGTATTGGTTATTTCAAAGTAAGCACTGGATCGGTTACAACTTTTAATAGACACTTATCGTTTAACAGTCGAACAAACAGTGATTATGAACCAAGCTAACTGATCACGAATTATAAACCTTCAGGATAAGCCTTCAGGCAATTTCAGTACAGTCAGAAACGCGGAGCATTCTCCGTTTACGTCCGTGCGCCAGAAAGTCAGAAAGAATAATCATCTTAGACAAGGGGCCAGAGCCTTTTATACTGTCAACGTGACTTATAGTTAGTTTAGAAAAGGGTAGTTGTCAATGCATGTTTTTAGCAAGTACCCCCACGGACCAAACGCAGACCACTCCCAAGCTATCACCGCTTGGCGTTTCCAACATTAAACTAAGTTTTCTTAATCTAATCTCGTAGCGTTGATCTGCTAAACAGGCCGTTAAGTAATGTATCTCCGACACGGCCATCCTGCATAGCACACGTCCTCGTGTGCCGATCTGCAAAAACAGAAATCCAAACACAGTATCACATCGCTCGGTCAATCCTGACCAAAGGATCATAACTCACAGTTACGGTAGCTTAAGCAATGCCAAATCATATTCTTTAGGATTAGAAATTGAACCATCACATAAAAACCAGACTATTGTATCATTTAAAAACAGAATCAAACATCAGACGTATTTATATTCTTCGAAAAGTTTTTGCTCTCAGTCTAAAACTTTATTTTGTTTCAATAACATGAAAATCGTTGATATAATTCAACATATTAGAAATATGAGCGTAAATTTGCAATGTTCATTTTGCTGTACCTATCAGTTTTCACCACATACAAAGGGCGTTAAAAAAAAAGAGTCTAATCTTGGCCTCAAAAAGAATTACAAGTTTTGACTCAATCGGCAGTAGAATAATCACTAAGTAATAAGCATTGACGCATTGCGTAAATCTGAGTTCTGCTACTGAACTTAACGAGTCCGCGTCGACGGCATAACCAGGTACTCATCTGAACCAACATATGGTCCTAAAATACAGGATAAGTCGCCACAACGACTCATCCGCACCAACGGATGGTCCTAAATGCCCATCCGCACCAACGGATGCCCCTAAGCGCCCATCCGCACCAACGGATGCCCCTAAGCGCCCATCCGCATCAACGGATGCCCCTAAGTGCCCATCCGCACCAACAGATGGCCCTGAGCTACAGCATATATCCGCTACTACGGTTCATCCTCAATTGTATCCGCACCAACGGATGTTCCTAAGGTGATAACCAGACTCGCAACCACTGAGCTGTATACCTTTTTAGGAACACCAAACAAAGCAACACTGGATTAAAGAGTGTGGTAGCTGCTTTTGCTGTCTATACTTAAAGTGTTGTATAAAATCACAGATTTGGTGAATGCTTCAACTTAGGCATGGGATGAAGTTCTAATAATTTAGCTTAGAATCTTTACAAGGTGTTTTTACTTGAAGATCATTTTTTTCATTTCTAATACAAAGGAAACTAGCTACTTTTCATTTCGAAATGAAATGACAAAATTTTCTACCATTTTCTAAAAATACTCTGTAATCATAATCACGGATCGTGATGAAAAGTCGATAACACAACAGAATCCTAAAAAAACTATTGTTTGAATATAGTTTCAGTATTGAAGTCGATTTTGATGACGATTACCAAGTTCATCCCATCATTTCAAATCCCATTAAAATGTCGACAAAACTGATCTATAGCACGTGAGTACACTGTTCCAAAATCCCAATGAAATTTGAACTGCTCACCGGATATACAATGTTTGCCATGGTGTGCTGCTACGATTTGCATGTTGACCAGAAAGTAGGACTTTCAGATACTGCCACACGGCACACCAACTGCCAGCTCGCTCGCTGATGCTCAGCAAAAGCACGAAGTCTCCAATGGAACGACCGAGTACCGGCCACACACCGGCCATCATCCTCTCATTTTATTTCGTTGCTCCAACACCATTGCCAGTGGTGTCCATGACTCTACAGCTTCAGAAAACGTTGTGGTAGTCAGATATCCTCCACTGATGCTGGACGATCTCGATCCACGTATCCACGACTGTCGGATGAGGCCTTCGCTGCTAGGACTATTGCTCGTAGATGTAGATGTAGGTAGATACGACACAGATTTACTGAACCTGTGTCTCACATGTGGTTACTTAGCTTGTAAACACCAGACCGGAAGCTTCCGGTAGTGCGCCCCGTTGCGCACATGACACGCGACCCTGGTGAATACTCGTTGTGGGAACAGGATCATCATCCCAACTTCTGATATCGACGAGGGGCGGGTAGATGGGTAGATATATTGGTGTTTGGTCGAGCGGTTTATGCAATAGACCAGTGGTAGGTAGGGATGGCATCGAGCACATTTCATCATCACTACTTCGTAACTAAATATTCACACTGACGCACGGAAATAAGGAATAAAACATCACTAATAGGGTTTATTACACTGTATTGGTTATTTCAAAGTAAGCACTGGATCGGTTACAACTTTTAATAGACACTTATCGTTTAACAGTCGAACAAACAGTGATTATGAACCAAGCTAACTGATCACGAATTATAAACCTTCAGGATAAGCCTTCAGGCAATTTCAGTACAGTCAGAAACGCGGAGCATTCTCCGTTTACGTCCGTGCGCCAGAAAGTCAGAAAGAATAATCATCTTAGACAAGGGGCCAGAGCCTTTTATACTGTCAACGTGACTTATAGTTAGTTTAGAAAAGGGTAGTTGTCAATGCATGTTTTTAGCAAGTACCCCCACGGACCAAACGCAGACCACTCCCAAGCTATCACCGCTTGGCGTTTCCAACATTAAACTAAGTTTTCTTAATCTAATCTCGTAGCGTTGATCTGCTAAACAGGCCGTTAAGTAATGTATCTCCGACAAATATAATTATGTGGTAGGTATAAACATATACCGTGGGCGTTAATAAGCCGAAATATTTAAACCACGTATTTTTGACGACAGTACGAGTAAATAATGCTATATCAACATGGTTCCAATTATGTGTTGTAATTAAATTACTATTTCAGACCGCTTCTTTGTGAACAAACCAGAAAGTGAGCGAGTTTAATTAATATTAAGTTGAGAAACAGAGAGCGAGCATTGTCACTTTAGTGACATCAATTTAAAACTATCAGCCAGTTGTCAATGATGGTAAATAGTTTGCACTCTCGCAATTGAGAACAGAACAAAACTTTCGGTAGTGAAGCCGTTTTGTTGGATAGATACCAAACTTAATTAAGTGAAACTGGCTAACAACCATGCAGTTAGTGCACCTGCGTGTAAAAGTAGTAGGCGGCTACGTCACGCATTTAGGGTGTTATATTTGAATTTTTTAAATATTTGTTTTAAATAATTAATATCTCTTCAAATATGGGTTTTACGAATACATGTTATATAACTTTATACACTCTAATTAGGCTCTAAAATCGTTGGTTTAAATCTTTCGGGTTAATAATGCCCATGGTGTATCTGGCCAAATAACGTCTAGCAAACTTATTAAACAATTTGCTAACATTTAAATATTTATGGCTCATCAGAACAATGGACCTCATTTTGTTGCCGAAAACTACGAAGCAATGCTAAGTCCAGGAGTTTTGGTCAAGAGCTCAACATTGTCCAATTTACGAGGACGCGCTCTACTTCTGTGTCGTCCATTGAGTAGACTGAAGTGCGGCGACAAACGCGTCTTCCTGAATTGAACAACCTTTACCTATATAATAAGTAATGGACTTCACATTGCAAGTAATCAGTAAGTGCTCGTGGATTTACCTTCTATAGATAGTAATCTAGGAGTGGGCTTGTGTCCAAAGATGCCCGTGAACATAGGCGGCAGTCGGAGCGAGCCCGCAATGTCGGAGCCGACGCCCACGATGGATGCAGCAGATGAGATCAACGCTGCCTGCAATCAATAGAATAACATATTTTAGAGAAGTTCCAAGGACGAATCTGACAACATATGCTTACTATAGGAAACATCTTTACTATTTGGGAAGTCTTCTACTCGTTAAAGAAAGATAGATAGGCGATAGAGGTTTCTTAGGGCTTTGTCTGGTATTTGCCTGATTTGACTAAGTAGTCTCTAGATGAGAATCAAGCTGCCACGCAAAGCCGTGGTCACCTGACTAAATGTACAATGTCCCTGTTAAGTGTCCTGGTTTTAGCTCGATATGATGCTATTTTCTAGTGTTTTGTGTGACCTTACCTCTCCACCCGATGACCCTCCAGTAGTCCTCTTCTGATCGTAAGGGTTCATCGTGAGGCCTGTTACGTTGTTATACGTCTCCCAGTTCATGCAGAGCTGCGGGGTGTTGGTGACAGCAATAGGTATTGCACCCGCGGCGCGCGCCAAGCTCACGATGGCGGCGTCTTTGGATGCTGGTACTCGGCTTGGCCTGACTGTCCCGCAGTCGTTGCTCATTCCTGAAAATACGAATCGTTTTATTGGTTTGAATGACAAAACGGGTACCTATCGTCCAATGTACTCGTCAAGAGGGGTTACAGCGAGGATCACATATATCCCGGAAGAGATCTCGAGAATAAGACCGACGCAATGAAGAGACCGCACCCATCAAGGACTGTTACTATCGACTATGTATGCCTGGAGGAGTTTAACCAGGATATAAGTCGATAGTCACCGTTTAGAAGGCCCTCTACACCGATGGGGGTAAAATTCTGCAAAATTAAGCTGAATTTCTAAAATTCTAAAATTGATGTATTCAAGATTCTTGCATGTTTGTTTTCTCTTCATATTACGTATGTAGATTACGTATGAGAGAGAAATTTCTGATGCTTGCACCTCCCAGCCAGATGTGTATCTTGGGCAGGGGGCACAGCCCCCGACCGGCAATCTGTTGCGAGGAGTAGCTCTAGCAGAAGCCTAAATGGAGAAATTATTTTCTTCTCCGGCCTTTCAGCACTGGCTGGGGTAAGGATCTGCAGGGGCGCTACGCCTGACATAAAAACCGATCGGGGGGTCAACCTCCACCCACGCTGGCGTGCCCAGCCGTCCAACACACCTGTCTTCTCTTCTCCCCTTGTTTTAGCAGTGTAACTGGGCCATTCTACTTTTTCATGTACATAATTTTCAGACACTTTTTTTTAAATGCAGATTTTGGAAGACTTGTTTCTCACTTCATATTTTTGTATTGTTATTTAGAAAGAGGTTTAATTGCGATAATTTTGGTAGCGAACCATAGCTAATATCCATAAATCGAGTAACTCAGTGGTCCTTGGATGTCTCACCACTTATATGAAAAAAAAGTTTTTACCACTGTGTTACCCACCTTTTACAGCAATATGTTAATATTTAAGTATTTTTACCTATAAAATCCTTTTATTAGGTTCAGGTACTATTTCAAAATCCTATTTGTGTACACTAGTTCAATACATATCATGGATTTTTTTGTAATAGAAAACTGGTCATGAAAAAATAGAATGACAACTACCGATGGAAGAGGTAACGCAAAGAGGGCAACGCGAGGAGACGCGCGAAAACATGCAGAGGTAAAAGAACAGACCTCAAGGGTAGCCTCACCCAAAAAAGAGCATCCACAGCTCCACACCGGTCCACAAAAGATCTCCGACCACCCTTCCATCGGTGGGCAGGCCGTAGTTATAATCATGTAAGCATCAGAAACCCCAATCCCATCAAATGCCGACTCAAGTAGAATGTAAATTAAGTTCAGGCAAAGATCAGACGTGGGGAAACCGGAAACGGTCTCCCGATGTCTAATCCGAGCACCCCGCAGAAACCAAACGGGAAAATGCATGGGTAGTTTAACTTTCTTTCTTTCTAAATTCTCTTTCCCTCCCTTTCGATACTGAGAATGTAAAAAATAGCAATTATGTGGAGAATGCGAACCGAGGTTTTTAGTCGGGAAGAGACCGACACTGTCTATGCCTCTCTTCCCAGGCGTCCATGAGGATTTTCCTCGATTTGCATACTCTACATATACTTTTAACTTCGTAAATTTAGCAAGGACACCCGTTCTTGGCCCTTCAGGCGACAACATAAAAAAAAATGTATTCGTATGTCGTAACCGCATTCCCGCATTAGTTCCGATGACATATAATGTGGCAGCAGTAAGATATTATATGTTAAAATTTTTGAAGAAACATTCCACTTAGACACCTATATTATATCAATTCTCAGAAATTGACGAAGAGGCCTAGGCAATGTCGGCAACGGATTAAGAGTTATATGTATATCTTCATGCTTCATTACATACTTAATTTATCGTCGTTTGTTAGCACTATCCATCATAGAATTCGAATACTTACCTTCAACAGCAATGCTTTCCTTGACAGTCATGGGCACACCTAGCAGCGGATACTCCTTGCCGAGCTCGTCTGGCGTCCTGTCCGTCGAAGCTATCATCTTGTCTATGCTCCTGGCTTCACGCAGCGCCTGCTCGTACCGAGGCTCGACCACAGCGTTGAGGTACGGGTTCGCCTCTTTACATCTCTCTATGTACGCTGCTACCACTTCTTCTGATGTGATCTGGAAATTCCGTCAATGTTGATGAGTGGGTAGCTGGATTATAGTTTTGTAACGCTTCAGACCAACTTAGTGGCGAAATTAATCATATAACTTTTTTTAGTTACCATTATACAAAGTTAAAAAAACTACCAACATTACCTGTTTATTTAATACTAGTAGGTATTTCATTAAAAAAAACTGAGAAGTAGCTTCGGAACGCTTCTGGCCAATTTAGTGGTAAAATAATAATCATTCATAGTCATTACAATTTACCTACACACTTGAGGAAGATGTTCATGAACTCGTTTTTTGGCATTGAACTTTGCATTAACCATATTTAGGTAGTTGTGCTAATGTTAAGATCATTACTTTAAAAAGTAATATTTGTTTGTATACGGTATATATTAATTATGTCTACGAATAATGTGCATGTGCTAATCCGAAATTCACAAACCCTTATTATAGGAAAGTAAGGATGAATATATAACCAACAGAGATGTGCCAATAGATAAGACTGGCAAGCCGTGTTATATAAATATTTGACACCGAGCTGTACATACAGTGTGTGAGGTGTTAAATGTATGTTTGAAAAGAGAGTTTCGCACATCTCTGGGGGATAATCAGCCCTATTGAAGTTATTTAGCTCCCAATGACCTTCGATCTGTAACTCTCCGTTTTCTAGTGTATGACTTACCGTATTAAGAACAACGAGGTTTACCTAAATAGTATACCATATTTACTTAAAAACTCACTGTTTCGAGATATATGGCATCAAACTTTGGCAATTTTAGGCCAAAAACTTATTTTCTGGACGTAACTTTCGTGAAGATGATTTAAAAATAAAAATCTCTCTTGCGTTGTTAGAGACGTGAAAAAGGAACAGTTACATGTAAATCTCATATATATAAGTGCCAAAACAACATACTAATATCGAAAATAGAGCTTTATTTGACCATTTTTGAATAAATCATGAAAACATAAGTACTGTGTTTTTTCAAAATTTGGCTCTTGCTAATGTAGATAAAGGATGGAATAACCGTTTGTGCCATAAATATATCTATAGTTTTGACGGAGCAATATCAACTCAAAACTCGTCAAAAATCGATGAATAGCGCGTGGTGCCCCTTAAATGGCGAGGCACTGTTCTCCTTCCCTCACCTGTTTGTTCCTAATCATCATCGTCAACGTGGTGGCAGACTTGAAGAGTATGGGGTTGGTGGGCGGAGGGCACTTGCGTGTGCGCCTCACAGTGAGCAGATACGTGAGCGGGCGCACGCCGATGGCGACCAGGGACACCAGGAACCGCAGCAACCATCGCATAAAACCGTTCAGCATGATTGTCTGGAGAAGACAAATAAATAATTAAGTTTCTGACAAAAATAATGACTGTGCGAAAACACACTAATTACAAGAGGAGCATAGGTAATGAGGACTACTTAACTATCACTACGGCGTGTTTAGGTACAGCCACATCCAGGTGGTACTACGTGGCGGAACTGGATTCTATGAGCGGTAGAAAGATAGACAGCAGTTAGATAAAACGAAAGGTTGGTGAGTGATGTTCTCAGGAGCTCCATGAGCTCACATACCGCCTTCCCCCTTCTTCCACCGGACTTCCAGAAATATATATATGAAATCGGAGTGTAGTCGGCTTATAAGCAGGAGAATCACTAGTAAGTAGTTTGTTTCATTTAGCGAATTATTTTAATTAGTTCATTCACTAACGAAAGTCAACCAGTACTCAATTTAAATCATTATTACCATCATTTTCGGGGTATTCTTTATTACAATCATTTAATTATTAGTCTCATTACGCAATAGAATTAATTACTAGAATGCTGGATTCCGAATTGCAGAGGCACACTAATTAGAGTGATTTCCCTATTACAACGGTAATTTACTACTCAAACTCGTGTTGCATTTTCTGCGAAATCGAATGTACAGCCGAAGGTCTGTGGCTTACATATGGCTTTACTTTTGGACAGACAATATGCAGCGACAACAGACGGACTCTCTCAGAAAACTCTCACAAACCTCCTACCCACAGCTAGCACGATACACTTTTTATAGTCACGTCATTCGTCCGAATTGTATGACCGTAAAACTTATCGTGTACTTGTGTTTTTGTTTGGGCGACCGTCCTTAGGAGCGTCAGCTTCACACTTCGCTTTTAACCATTATTCGCTAGACGCTATTGATTACTTTTTAGAATAGCTGTACCAATCAACCCAAACAACTTGTTATAAATTGGAAGGCTTAAACTACAGTTTAACTAGCAGCGTCCTGCGGTGTTATCCGCGGTTAAAAGGTGGCCTATGTGTCAACCTATAAGCTACTTTCATTCCAAATTTCAGCAAATCCGTCCAGCCGTTTTTGAGATTAAGCGGAACCTAATACCTAATTAAAACCAGTAATTGACGATATAGAGATTTTGATTCTTGATTTAAATATATTCACTTTTCTTTACGCCTTAGGAAGACTTGTAGGGATTACCAGTGGCGATTCATTGTTCAGCTTTGATTGATTCATTATTGAAAATTACCTAATTAAGTAGCGGATGCTTCCGCTTAACAGAAAAGGGTTATATTCATCTCATTAAGACGCACCTAATAGTACGACGATTTGAGCGGTTAGTAAGTAGTAAGGCTTACCTTAGTAGCTACTATAGTCACTCCACCACCTACAACCCTCGACATATAAAACTGTCCTTTGGTTATAGGCTTCGCCAAGTACGGTGGGTACACCAGATTGTAACTGTTTAGGAACACTTCAACGAGCACAAATCCTTGGTACACACTGGCACTTAACACTAGCAACAACACACGGGTACACACGTTTATGCTGGCATTCATGAACGTGGTAAAAACGACTAAAACCGAGTTCATTTTGTACGTGCAATATACGGAGAGAGACGCTCTGTCGCAATGCACCCGCTTTGTACTAAAAGGCCAGCGGTACAACTGCTCTTATCTGTATTAGTAAACTGTTGCTTCATTAAGGCTATCATAGTTGAGTTGATATCGTCTGGATTCACTTCAATTCTTAATTAATACATATACTACATAATTATAATAGTAATATAAACTCTTGATTTATTTTCATTCTTAGAATATGTTTTTGTATTAATTATCGTATACCAACTTAATAAGTAAAATATAAGTAGAACTATAACTACAAAACATGAAATCATTACAAAAACCTAACATAGGGTGCCGCCGGCAGCAAGGCTAAGCTACCGATGGTTAGGGCGACAGCGAGAGGAACCTCCGGGCTATCCGCACCGTCCAGGAGTACCACCTTCCGTATCTGACCCTTAACCCAGACCCAGCTATCTACCGAGAGTCTCGATGATGTTTTAAGGCTCTTCGCTATTGGACCGTATGTACGCAGAGACGACTATCAGGAACATGATTAAAATGTGTAAGCAGAATATTTTAACTGGGATGGATGGGACAAATTTTAAACAAGCACATTAATTGTGCTAGCCTTGCTAAAGTGATATGATTATCGGCGCTCGTGCCATTGACTGGACATAAATGTACATATGTACTCGTATTTAAATATGTAACTTATCTAGATAAATATTTAAATGTATAATAGTAACTGTATATGAGAAACGATTTTTTCATCGCACCTAAATCCCTCCTCTTAGAGCTTTATTGTTTTTAAACAATTTACGAATGGATCATTCATCATACTTAACTGTAAAGTGTAATTTACGAGTATATAATAAAAAAAAGTTCTAAGATACCTTTATAGACATAAACGGCATTCAATAAGCAATATTTGACAGAAAAAAATAAGGTTCAAAATCTTAAGGCACAGGCATCAGGCAGCAGGTTTAAAATAAAAGCCTGCCTACTATAGTTGACGTTGTCCATCCGGCTGTTCTCTCTTTACTATATAGACCATGGGCCAGGCGCTAAAATCGTTAATTATTTTCTCTCGCACGAAAACTTGTACAGTGGTTAAGAAAGTTGTATTTTCAAGGACTGCGGACTGCGGACTGCGGACGTCAGCTGGCGATCCGTTGGTGGGTTAAGGCGCAGCAGCTTCCCAAAAACGTAAAAAAAACAGTAATTTCCTCTCCACTGAAACTTGTATCAAACGATAGTTAAGCCAATACCTTAAGAAGCTGGTTGTAGAGCGGTGGAATAACCGTCAGCTAGTTACGTGAATTTGTAAAAAAAATTTTTTTTCAGTCATTTCCTCTCGCATGAAATTTTGACAGATGTCAGTTTATATGCTATCTATCTATCTATCTATACATATAATAAAGCTGTAGATAGTAGAAAATCTGTACATTTATTATAATAGCAAAAAAATCGATTGAGGGGTCTTAGAATCGATAACAGAATACATTTCAATAGTTTTAGAATTTGTGTCTATTTGTCTGTCTGTTTATTCATCTAGGCATCACGTGAAAACTAGGGTATAGGGTATACAACCTTCACTAATAAGTTTATTTGATCTTCTGCCAAATTATAGGCTATAAAAATAATACAGATTGGGGATGACAGGGTGTGAAAAGAGGGATTGAACTTTGTATGAGCATGTAGCATTATGTAGCACCTGGCATGGTTTCTTTAAGCAGACTGCCAGATGTTATTTTGACAACATAGGAATCCATCAGATAGAGTCTGGCTAATGAAAGCTGAGACTGACATTTAGTTAAAACTTTACAAATGGCAACTGTAATATCTAAGTACGTCAAATGTGTCAAAAGTCACTTAATTGCCGTGTCAATAGAGTAAATAGAGTAATAAATAGAGTAAATTTATTGATTTTAACACAAATGATACAACAGGTTACACGGGATTTCTGGTGCAGTCCAAACTAGGCGAGCCTGTATCTTGGAATGCACCATTTGTAACAGTTACCTACGAGTATAAAACATGAAAATTAATAAATTAAGTAAAAGTGTTTGTGTGTAATATGTGTGAAGATGTGTGAATGTGTGTGAATGGAGATAAACATTGCTTGATCCTTTACAGGTCAGAAACGGGATGTAGCAAATCATATCATAGTACATTATTCCGCTTGAATTGCTGTTTCCAAAACAGACTCGGAATATTTAAATATCTTAAATCTGCGTTTTGGTAATGTTAGCGCTTATTATGTACTAAAATATATAGTGCTAACATTTTATTTTGTTGCCCAAGTATCATTATTATTTTGTCACATTATCCACAGTGTTGCACCACATGGATTTTTTAAATTTGCCTCTTTTTTCTAGTCTCAGCTTTCATTAGCCAGACTCTAGGAAGGCTGCCGACTACGTTCCCATCCCTCCCCCTTATCGGCGATCACTGATTAGTGGCCGTACCAGGCTACCAGGGGGCTTGCAATGGGCGGCGCGCGAAGCTTTAGATACCTATCGCTCGCGCGAGTCGCGCGCCCCGGGGTCTCAAGCAGGGCTCGGAACCGGTTTTTACTATTATTTTAATATCTCCTTAAGTATTTGTCATATCTCCATTTGTATTTGTTAACCTTCATCTATGAAACAAATGACTTATAGAGCGAAATAATATCGTAAAACGTAATTAACCGAAATTTTTTACCGGTTAATTATATGAACACAAAAACGGTTTCCGAGCCGGTCTCAAGTTCCGTTGCCGCCATTTTCCGGTGATAACGTAATCTTTTTTTTGGAGTTTATTGGAGTTGATTGGAGTTTACTCCTTAAGAATCGAATATCATATATAAGCCCGGGGTATGAAAATTTATGGTATGTTAATTTAAAAAGTCGCGTCTCAGTATGCGATCAGGGTAAAGATACGACTTTTTATAATTTAGCACGTTATGCGTTATGCATTGTGTAAGTTATGTTCGTGCGCAATTTATCTTGCGCAGCTCTCAGTTGTTGAATTGTCAAGTGTGTCTGTCAAGATCGAAAATAATAAAGCAACGTGTAAATATTTTATAATGTGCTATTTATTTGGTATAAAGTTAGTGAAATATTGACTCAGAGTCCAAAAGGGTGCAAACCTTGGACACATTGGTTAGGTATGGAGAATTTGACAAAACTGCGGATTGGTTTGCTAGAGTAAAAATCTAATTGGGATACATGGAAATACTAAGCCGTAAGTCTGCTACGAATATTAAAGGTCAGGCACGCGCTAGAAATAGTGGAAAGCTCGTCCCTGAAATTGCTCCTCATTGAGGTCAATATAGGAAACATCAGCATAATCCAAGATGGGGAGGAGTAGTGTTTGAGTAAGCGCAATTTTAGTGGCAATGGGCAGGAAATTACGTAGCCCTCTCAGAGAAGCTACTGCCGAAAACATCTTCCTGCTGACCTCGTTCGCTTGAGTCCTATCCATAATAATGCCTAATTTTTTTACTGGTGAAGAAAAGGGACTAAGACGTTATCGAAGTAAGTCGGTGAAACACTATTAAAATCGATTCTCGGGACAAATTTTGAGCTCCCAATTATGATAATAGCCTGGGTATTAGAGGGGTTAACCTTAAGACCAAAACTATGACTCCAATTTAGGATACGCACCAGGTCATTATTTACAGTGCTGATAACAGATGGCAGATCATTAAGTACACCCCGCGAATAAATCTGAAAATCATCGGCATAGAGGTGATAGTGAGAAGAGAGATTATTTGTGAATGAATTTATAAAAATAGAAAATTACAAGGGAGACAGAACGCGGCGTATTAAGTTATTTTTTAAAAAAAAAATATTTCTACGTATAGATGCACGACAGCACGATAACTCATGTCATTTTTTTTGTTTTTTTGAACCTGACTGTCATCATTTATAGATATCGATAACGTCTTCGCGCTAAGTCTTTATTAATATAAATAAATGTAACATGCATGATTTCAGTATTGTAAAGTGGGTCCCCGTGGGTCTCAAATAGCCCCACTTTGCGGTAATATAAAAAACGAGTTAATTTATCCTCATTCACTAATCTATATAATTGTTTACTAATCTTTACTAATATATTTTATAATCGTTCGTAAAGAGTAAACTCCAGTCGCGCGTCGGAGCTGACACACACTTTTTATTTTCGGTATTACAGAAAAATACAGTGTGCAAATGGCGGACTAAATGCCAAAGCTCACTCGCGGACAACAAATAAGGGTCGGTAAAATACCGTCATATTTCCTAAAATTGAAAACTTGTACAGTTCTTTAATCACGTCATGGTCTTTATTTAAATTTATATTAACCTGAAAAAAATGCAGTTAGAAAATTAATGTTTTCAGGTTTAAATCGGACTCCTAAAAACACATGGAATAAACAATGTTAACGGAGCGAGATATCGCAAAAATCGTCAGTTTTGGAGATTGATATTTTTATGCAGGATCCCGGGAATTGGTAATACGGTTGGGTATTACGAAGAATTATATATTATAGAAATAAAACTAGTGTAAAATATTTAGAAATACCTGTTGCTCTTATTTCATCTAGAGTGACTCGAAATTTTTGACCCGTAATAATTGTTTAAATAGGTTGGACGCCTTTAGTGGCATTCTGCATTGACAGATCAGCACCTTGATCTTTTTCTACCTTGATCTTTATCATTAATTTAGGTGACAGTTAAAGTAGATGAAGTACTTTTAAGTGTCATTAGTTATTGTTGATAATATGAAGTATGGTGCTTATTTATTAGCTAGCTATTACCTCTAAGTTGCCATTTGATATCATATTAAATCACTGGTAGTTAGACTGCGAACAGATTTTGGACCTTTGGGCTAGAAAACCGTGCGAGAAGAAGCGCGTTTAATTTACAGCCCTCCGTAGAGCTGTCTTCAGCTGTTCGCCAGGACGCATACTTGAGCCCTCCACAGGAATTTAGCCTTGAGCTGTGCTGCATTGAGTTCGCCCTCCAGCTCGCAAAAGTTAATTGCTTAACGTTTTCAAAATTGAAGAATGCTCTTGAGTTTGATCTCTGTCTTCGTATTTTTTCTGTCTATAGAGTACCCTATATAGGTACATAGGTGAATGCTTGGGAGGAGGAAAGTAGTAGTATTAGTAGTAGTATAAGCACTCTGTTTTTGGGTTTACAAAAAATGCTTTTACGAACTATAATACCTAATAACTACGCACAATATGAGCCAAAAAATGTGCATATTGAAAAAGGTATATTTTTTTAAGAATGTGCCTACACCTCTTTTATTCGTCTCTTACTAATACATCAACATCGGAATTCTAGAATCAGTAACATATAACCACGTTCATCCAAGAAAGTAGTTTTCCAATTTTGAGTCTTTTGTACTTAAGTAAAATGAGGTTCAAAAGGCGTTTTGATTTTTTTCAGGATTTTAAACTTCATAGTTTGGAAATGAGAGAGGGGGACACACTTTTTACGACTTTGACAGCTAATTATCTCACTAACGGTAGACGAGATATATTTATAGAAAACCCTGTATCATTTTTAAAGGCCTGTCCATAGATACCCCACACGCCTATGTGCATTGAACTCTTTGTTTCATTGTTATTATAAATTTAAAAATATTGTAATCTTTGCCTCCTTGTGTGTGTTCTATCGCTTGTGTACTGGGTTGTGCTCCGAAGAACTCTTCGACATGATGCCCACAGCCGCTTTCTACCATCGCACCGCTCGCCGTCGGCAGGGCTTTTATCCTCACACCTTAGAACCGAAATGGTACACCTACTCATACTTCGCACCTGTGACAGTTACAAACTTAGGAAACTTAGAGATGTAATTAAAATATAGTATAATTGTGAAAACTTTACTGGCTTATGATCTATCTTAATTTATTAACTTTATATGTGATTGATGCTGTTTGTTTTCCTTAATAAAGAATAAATAAATAAATAAAGGAATATCTCTATGTTTCCTAAATGTGAATTTGCAATTCCTATAATTTTGTTTATTATCCATGTAAATTATCGTTTGACATGCAATAGTGCCCCCTGTGGTGTATAGACTTGCAGAATACATGTTTGATTTTCATTGATTTTTGTAGGCACAAGCAAGCGGTCAACGGTGTAGAAACCGAAGTTGCTCAAACCATGTCAGTCGGCCAGGCGAGTCGCCGCGCTTGCGTCACGAACTGGCCTCTTCACTCTACTTGGTCGATTATCATTTTGCATTAGCTGCAGCCTGCATTTTACGCGAAATTCATTCAGCTTTTTACTATGCGTTGAGGTAACTATGTAGGTATTAGGGTACTACTATAGTATGTATGTAAATACTTTATTTTACAGCGAGCAGGCAGGCGCAAGGCGCTCAGAAAAAGATTAAGGGATACAACAGGTGACCTTTGCGCATGTAGCTTTCTTGCGCAGAGAATTGCTATCGCAAACCAGCGCGGGAATGCCGACTGCGTGATGGAAACCCATTGGGACCCATACCAAGGGGGGCCAATTTTGATTCCTATTTTTAACATTTATTAGTTTAGATTAGTATTGGTTAATCTTACTTTTATACTCAATCTTTATTTATAATTTGTATTATTATCAATTTTAGATAACTATAAATAATAATTAATAGTATTATTGATTGTAAAACCAAATTCGTAACGTTTTTCAAAACACTATCATCGGCACCCCCAGCTTTTAATCAGCTAAAATGGACGTCTGCCTACAGTACGAGTGCACATGAATCAATCGAGCGTGTTGAAACGATTAAGTACCTTGGCGTTATTATTGACCAAAAATTGTCCTTCAGGCAACATATCGCGTCATTATCTGGCCGGGTCAGAAAGACAATTTATATTATGAAGCTTCTGAGAGGTGGTGCGTCTAGGGAGGTTCTTCTTTTGGTGTACTTCGGTCTCTGTCAATCCATTCTTCAATACTGTATTGCAGCTTGGGGAGGTGCCGCTAAAAGTATAATGATAATGCCTGAACGGGCGCAACGAGCGGTGCTAAAAGTGATGATGAGGAAATCTTTCCGATTTCCTACCAACGATTTATATAATGAAGCATCAGTTCTTAGAGTTCGCCAACTTTTTGTTTTAAAAGCTGTCGCAGAATCTCACCGTATTGCTTTAGCTTCAACTGATCATGCTAGACGCCGCCAAAAACGACTTAAATATATGAAAATTCCCACTCCCCGTGTAAAAACCGCATTCGCTAAGCGACTTCCCTTCTATTTGCACCCCACCGTATATAACAGAGTGTCTCAGACGTGCTCAATTGACGACCTTCCTAGCAAACACTTTATATCAAAAGTTAAGAAATGGCTTCTTACACTATCGTATGATGAAACTGAGAACATAATCAAAACCTAAAACAAACACCCACACACACGCGCTCGCACGCACGCACGCACGCACGCACGTACGCACGCACGCACGCCGCACGCACGCACGCACACACGCGCACACACACACACACACACACACACACTAGCTAGGTTTGGTATTCATTAGTATTTACTGTTCCATATTTTGTAATTTCTTTGCACGGTCATCTTACTCTGGTATTTGTAAAGTCTATCTGTTAAATCTCTATCTTCGGTTCCCAAGATACAGGCTGTGCCTAGTTTGGGGCTGACGGATATCCTCATCTGATTTGAAATATTGCATGCTAATGGTAATTTAGTTTAAACTATACTGATGTAATGTGGTATTATGGTAAATAAAGAATTTATTATTATTATTATTATTAATGTAACTGATGTTTATTATACATACGACATACTTAGGTAAATAATAAATATATATATTAACTTGGTTATAAGTTACAAAGCTGTACTTATCTCCGTAAGGGATCTCTTCCAGTCTTAGAGTAAAATAATTTTAAAAAGTTTATTGGGTCGGTAGGTGGGTTTACGGCCTGTTAATTTGATGTGCCAGTTTGCGGCCACTTGGATGAGTTGGTGAACTGAAAGGATATTTCCTTGCGTTTTTAATATATTCCCATTCGATAGCTACTAATTAAAATGCATACGACTCACTATGTCTTTAGGGCGTGTAAAAATGTAAATATCTTTTCACTTCTCATGCTCGAAAAGTGTGTCATATTAGACTTGTCAAGCGGGGCTAAAGTAGTACATTTAACCCCTAGGGAAAGTATGAATACATATTTATGATTTACAAAACATTTGAATTTGACCAATCAAAATACTTCACCTATTAAATCCACCAATCACAGAACACTAATTTACCTCTTAAAAAAATATTTGGTATTGGGTATTAACCAACCAGAATACAGCTTTAGTAAAATCGACCAATCAGGAAACATAATTATTTTTTCTAAAGAGTCTAAAGATTAAGTTTGTAGTAGTCCCTATTTCACAATAATGAAAAAAGTGGTTAAATCGTTCGAGCAACACTTTGAAGCGCTCAGTGGAAGGTCAGTTAGCTTTTTTCGCGCGTCGATGTTGCGCGCGAACCGCAGTGTCTATGTTTTATGTGTCAAAGGAGTATAGAAAAAAAATCATGCTGCAAAATTATATATCTTCGCGGTGGAATTTATGTATGTATGTAAGCACTTTATTGTACACAATAACAGGTTAAAACAATATACATGTCACATAAGATTTATTGTTAATTTTGGGTGGGTTAACCTTTGTATATTTATTTTCTCGCAATCGAAGTAAAAAGTAGAGTGTACAACTCTGGTCTAAAAGCCATATTACCCCTCGAACTATATTCCCTCACTTCGTTCGGGAAAATAACTATCTCGTGGTGATACGGCTCATTTTAGACCCTTGTCATACAATCTACTATTAATTGTAAAAATTTCATTTTTCAGGGGGCCGCGTAACTGGCGTAGCGACCCTATGCATTCAGATTCAGATTCAGATTATTTATTTGCTTTAAGTACATGTACATGCAAATACATTCATAAAATTAAATTAAAATACATTATACAGTGTCAAATTTAGGTACATAATTAACATTGAAAATATATCTAATACATAAAATTAAATAACACATACAAATACATTACATTTTTACATTCATAGAATTAAATTAAAATAAAAGTCTAATCTAGGTACATAACATAATTTAAAATTTTAAAATGTATTTTTAATAATTTATTGTTACATAATTGCTGGTATTATTCATTTTTAAGAAATTAATCTAGAGCATTGGCAAAAAATTCTTTGATAGTATAAAACGGTCTATTAATAAAAAACTCTTTAACCTTTTTATCGAAAATTCGGATGTCATTACATTGTTTTATGTCATTGCTTAATTGATTAAATATTTTAATTGTCATATTATTAAAACTATTATTAAAATGTACAAAGTTAGAATTAGTAAGCGTCAAATTATTTTTATTTCTTAAGTTAAAGTTATGTATGTCTGTAGCAGTACGATATTCACTTTTATGTAAGTATACGTAGACACATATGCGATACAAATACATCGAAGTGATTGTTAGGATTTTGAGATCTACAAACATATTTCTATGGGTAATCGGAATTCCTTTTGATCTTGTAATAAGTCGTAAAGCCTTTTTTTGCAGCAGCAGTACAGAATTAATGTTTGACCCGTTGCCCCATACTTCGATGCAGTATCTAATAATACTCTCGAAATAAGAGAAGTAGACAGTTCTTAATATATTAGTGTCAGCTATTTTTGAAAGACTTTTTAAAGAGTAACATGCGCCTGCTAATTTCTTACATACCGTCTCTATATGGTTATGCCATCTTAGATAAGGGTCAAGATCCACTCCCAAGAAACGGACACATTCGGACTTTTGTATGGGGACATCACATAAGGGTTCAGCACTCTTATGACTACGGCGAAAAACAGTGTAAAAACTTTTGTCACAATTAATTCTCAGACCATTACAAGTGAACCATGCCTCGAGTTCGTTCCAGCATTTTTTGATCATTAAATTAAATTCGTAAGCAGTAGTCGTACTTAGGATAATGCTGGTATCATCCGCGTAGAGATACGGTGTACCGCAGGTAAGATAGTCAGGCAAGTCATTGATGACGATGAGGAAAAGCAAAGGTCCCAGCACTGAGCCCTGCGGTACCCCGCATTTTATGATACCCTCCTCGGAGTAAGTCACTTTATCCAGGGTTCTACAGGTGATTTCTACGTATTGAGTGCGACCACTCAAATAAGACTCAAAGAGACTTAGAGCTATCCCGCGTATGCCGTAGTATTCGAGTTTATTGAGAAGTATTCTGTGATTGACACAGTCGAATGCTTTTGTCAAGTCACAGAACACTCCCCCGCACTTGAGTCCTTTATTTTAATAAAGCATTACTTCAGTTACCAGGTCTATTACGGCCTTTGAGGTATTTTTCCCTTTTCTGAAGCCATACTGAGATGAAGTGAGGACACCGTGTTTATCGAGGTGTTTTTCTAACCTTGCAGCTAAGCATTTTTCAAGTATTTTAGATATTACGGACAGAAGAGATATTGGTCTGTAGTTGCTCAATTCTGTGCGGCTTCCTTTTTTATATATAGTTATAACTTTAGCCCTTTTCAATAAGTTGGGAAAAATGCCTTCCTCTAGGGAACTATTGAATATTATGCATAGTGGTATACATAGTAAGTTTATGTTATCTTTAAAAAACTTAGTACTTAGATTATCTGGTCCGACAGAATTACTATTTTTTAGGTTCCTAGTTATCTTAATGATTTCTTCTTTAGTTATAGGATTTAGAAATATTGAGTTGTAATTTCTTCTTTCCTTACGTTTATGCATAATTTTCATATGTTTCCTATTGAATGTGTTACATGTTACATTTGACTTTCCTATATTTAAAAAATATTCGTTAAAGGCATTTGCTATGGTCTTTATGTCTTCCGTCTGTCCGTCATCTAGTTTTATAGTTAACTTAGGTTGAATCCTGGCACCTTTGCCTGTTGATTCTTTAACTAAATTCCATATTGTTTTAACCTTATTCTTAGCTTTAGATATAGTTTGATGTATGTTTGTCTTTTTGGCATGGACTAGAACCTCTCTAAATACATTCTTATAATGTTTAAAATATTTGTTGAAATTTTCATCATTCACATGTCGGGATTTAATAAGCAGATGTCTTTTAGTAATGCTTGATTTTTTAATACCCTTTGTGAGCCATTTGTTTGATCTATTTCGCGACTGAATTTTTTTAAGTGGAAAATGGCGGCTAATTAGTGGAAATAGGATTTCATAAAATAGCTGTAATTTCCTGTCACAGTCTTTGTCAGCAAAGACTGAGTGCCAATCAATACAATTAAGATTATCTTGAAATTTATTGATGGCTTTTCGGCTGTAAATACGTTTCTTTATAATTTTTTGTAATACGGGTTTACGTTTTATTGATGCTGGCAGTTCAAGCAATTGCACGTCATGATCTGAGAAACTACAAGGAATAACATATGTAGTTTCATATTCATTAAGATCTGTCATGATATTGTCTAGTGCCGTCGATGTATTTGTTGTTACTCGTGTAAAGTCTGATATGGTAGGTTTAATGTTGTATTCCAAAAGAGTACGCAGAAATATTTTTGTCTTATTGTCGTTTTCAGCGGCCAGATTGACGTTAAAGTCTCCCGCAATAATTATGTTATGTGATTTAAAGTCGGTTAAGAGACTAGACAATCGGTCAAGAAATAGATCAAAACTAGAGCTCGGACACCTATAGACAACAAGTAAATAAAAACATGAGTTTTCAGCGAGCTCTAAGCAGATTTCACACACTTCGAATACTTTTTCTATATAGTATTTAGATACATCGATTACTTTAAACTTATTTGTGTAGTCCTCACTTACAAAAATAATTGTACCCCCGCCCCTTACAGATGTTCTGGATGTTTGGGTAGCAACTGAGTATCCGGGTAAATTTATACTTACATATTCGTTTGGTTCAAGCCATGTTTCGGTGAGCATAATTACTACAGGCCTAGACTTAAGTTCACATTCGATGAAGGCTTCTAAATTTAATAATTTATTTCGAAGTCTATTTATGTTTAAGTGCATTATACCTAGATTCTCAGCTGCATGTGTCGTGTCCGTTATTTGGTTATTCATAAAAAATTAAGACTGTTGTAGAACTTCTCATTCAATTGCTTCAGAACGGTATTTATAGAGGTTGCAATTTTAAACTTTCCTTTTATACGTAAGCTGTAACCGTTTCGTGTGTAGTCATCCTCATTCAGGTTTTCGTGGATATATTGAATCTTGACATTATCATATTTTGATAGGTTTTGTGTTAGCCCAGCATTCAATTTATTGGCAAAACAATTGAAACCTTTATAGTTATAATTAACACTCATTGGTATTGGGCAAACAATAATGTTACAGTGTGATAGTTTCGTAACGGCATCCTCCACCAGCTGCACTGTTTCCGCCGGAGTGAGGACATTGTAGTCACTGCCGCCACACATGATGACTACACAATCTGTCTTGGTGAAGAGTGCTGTCTTTTCCGCAATATCTTGTAGTACACGATCTGTGGTTCCATGGTTAATTATATCTGCGGTAAAATTATAGTCTCTTCGGCGTATACGAGACAGCAATGAGATAACTTCTGTACCATGAAGGTCAGATAGAAGAAGAAGATTTGGCTTTGTTCTATGTTGTTCTTGGAGCTTATGTTTTAAATAGCTCATTTTAGAGGGGCTTTGTGTAGTTTTATCTGCTTCAGGAGATCGCACGGTTTCTGTTGGGAGTGTTGGGACATCATTACATGCCCGGGGGTTCTGGACTATAAGGCCTTTCAATATATCTGTATTTTTATTTATCGATTGCTCGATGTTACTTAGTGATAAGTTATTGTTTTTTAACTCTCTATATTCCTTTTGTAATTTAGCATGTCTCTTTATTATAGTTCGTAGTCTATATGTTAAGGATCTGATTTCTTTCCTAAATTCATTAGTTTTATCTTCAAGTTCTTTAATCTTGTCACAATTCAACGTCATTTGTTGTTCTAAAGTGGGCGCAGATGGCTCGTTCGTTTTAATGATACCACATAGAGTCCTGTTTTCATTTTCCAATTCATCAATTCTCATAGCAAGACAAAGGTTTTCTTTTTCTCTCTTTTCTATTTTTTGTTTAAGCGGTGTCAATATTTCCATGTCGTCCATATCGAGTGTGCCGACGGCTGGATTCGTGCAGCTAAGCCGGTCCTTAGAAATGAGTCTAGACTCGAGGCTATTACATTGCTTTTCCTTCTCTATTAGAAGTTCTTTTAGTAATTTGTTTTCATTAGCAATTTCGGCGTACTGCTTCATTTCTTGTTCATGAGTGTCGCGCGTTACTTTAATTTTTTGTTTTAATTGTGAATTTTCTAGCTTTAATTTGCTTATAATTTGGTCACTGTTGCTTATTTTTTTTAGATATTTTGGATGTTCAGATGTGCCTTCCTCATCACTTTGTGCTGTCATATTACTAGTAGGTAACGTTCTATCTCGTAAATTCATTTTTCTTGTGGGTTCCTTTTTTTTATCCACTGCCGACATATTTGACGGATGCGATATGCTGCACCTACTGTATTGCAATATCTAAACGCAACAAATGAGTGTTACGGAACGTGCCAAAATCTAAAGTTTCTGAACGAAATGATGTGCAGTGTCACTTTGACAGTTCGATCACTTGAGGTGTCAGAACAGCTGACCGGTAACCCTTAATTATTCTATTTTTTTTTTGTTTAAATTTCAAATTGTTTATATGTGTGCGTGCAGTTCAAATATAACAGACATTATTTGCATTCTTTTTTTCACGTAGTAAATCCAAAATCTGCTCACCATAGTGTTGTTTTGGTCTTCATTGGATGGCACGTCGCAAGGCTGATGTTTTCACTCGTATTTTAGTAAGTTATTCTCCGTTTTTCTAATTATTATGCGTAAATTATGGCAGAGCTCTTCACTAAGGTAGTGTTCTCAACACCCACACACACACAATCGAATCATTGCGTGTACTTATTAAGTACGTCAGATGTGGGCGGAAACATACTGGATTGCGTTTCCATTCCAAGGAACATTATGCGACGCCCGAATGCCCCTTCGATTGAAGGGAAAAGTCTACAAGACAATTGTAAGACTGTCGTCATGTATGGATCGGGATGTTGGGCCGCAAAGGTGACGGATGAAAAGTGATTGCATGTTACTGAGATGAGAATGTTGAGATGGATGAGGTGCGCACGGATTGGATTAGAAATTACAGATGTATTACAAAATGATTTTCCTTCGGGAAAACTCGGATCTCAATCGGAATACGATGGCACCCGAACTGTCAATCAATGATTGTATTAAATGAGTGACGTTTTCATATCCATTATTATGGAACTTTATTGTTTAGTGTCAAATGTCAAAGTGAAAAATGTTATTGTATAATATAGAGATGTTACAACCACCTTCAATAACTTTGAAAATACTGAGTTTTATTGTCATTAGTAAACAAAACATTATCTTCACTTTAAAACATAAAGTACAACAAAATAAATCTTATTGGGAAATATTTACACGAATAAAACTGAAAAACTGTAAATATAATCAAAACTATAGGGAATATTTGAATTGCGTGTTAGCCACTCTATATATATATTGGTCTGCTGATGCGACTTACCCCTACGGCTGTAAGATGGGTACTGAAGCTAATTGAGAGAGCACGATAAATACGAACTTTTCCGACAAAGTAAGAAGGAAAATCATTTTGCACTACATCTGTAGTATATAAGAGGAATCCTGAAAGTAGCACACATACTTCATAAGTTGAGAGCTCATCTTCCACGGTGGTAGGGGCATGTTATGCGGAGGTAAGAAAGTCATGTGACAAGAAGTGTATTAGGTATGAATGTGGAGGGATGTAAGATAAGGATAAGATTGTGCATACAACGTCTAATGGATTAGTCTAATGGCTTAGTGGAAAGATTCCAAAGACTAAGCTCTAGTCCTCTTAGGAATTACAACTGCATGGAAAGAGGATCTAACGGCATTATGCTTACCAGATGTCAATCTGAGGTGTGAGTGGAATCGAGCTATGGGGAGTTTTGTCACTGGTTCACTAAAGATACAACTGTCACCGGTCACACGTCACGGTTCCTCGAAGATCTTCGTGCATAAGGATCTTTCGACGGCTAGTTATGTGTTTTTGAGATGCTATCCGAAAATCTTTCCATACACTTGACCTTACGGGGAGATAAGTAGAGGAGAAAAAGTTTTCAAGCTTCATATTCGTGGATAGCATGCTCACGTGCTTGAGAACGATATTCAGCAACAGGAAGCAACTGTAGTCTTGTAAAGAGCACGCGTTCTGGACGAGTCGTGCGGTTTAGCGATTTTTATCGACCCTAAGGGTCTGGAGGGGGTCTGGTGTGGCGGATCTCATCGGCTCATAGTAAAACCTCGCGTCCGTTCCACATGTAAATAAACGTACTGGCCACAATGTCGCGATTACTTTTCGTTACGGTTCTGTCAGTCTTTTATGTCACGTCAAATGATGAAATAGAATTTTATTGGTTTATTTTTCTGGAATATAAAAAAAAATAGTTTCGAGTTGAAAGAATATTATTTATGACCATCAGATTCCACACCGTACTTAAATAAATTAGGTACACACAACCTACGCAATCTTTTGCTTTCTTATTTGTAAATATTTTAAATATTAACTAAATAGAAAATGACACGATCAATACCGTATGAGAATATATAACCGTATCTAATAGCAAGTACGTGGTGTGTAATTTATGCAATTGCTTACCAATTACGCTAACGCATACTTAAATCTTGCACCCGTACTTGTTGTTTTGCACGCAAGTTTCTGAACGGATTGACCAGCCTTGGAGTTGTAAGCGAGCATGAACGGTCGGCAACTTGGCAATGAGCATGCAATGAGCGAACAATTCGAACATGTTTTTCGATTACTTGTCTCATAACTTCATAAGGGTAACTGGTTTAAGTCTGGCTACTGAAAGTTGAACGAACTTCGTGGCTTGTCGGGGCTTGCTATTTGTGTACAGGTTGAAATCTTTTGAGCTCCAATATTTTATAAACCTTTTAATGTCGCTTGTTGCATAAAGATGCAGAGCAAAGCTCCGCCACCCAGATACTTTATTATATTACTAGCTTTTGCCCGCGACTTCATTCGCGTGAACGTCTACTGACTATTCCTTGCCCTTGGTAGATAAATGCTGGTTAGGTTATAAACTACTTAACTTTGAGTGACTCACACTCCAACGTTTTTACGTCTTAAAGTTACAAGCTTACAAAGTTTCTAATTTATATAGGTAACTATATTAGCAAGTGAAATGGGCCCTCTTATCTATGAAAGGAAGCATGTGTCCTGAAGAAAATGTAATAGGCGGATAATGAAACAAAATGGTTATGATTTATCAATACATAGATATAGGTACGTATGTATGTATGTTGGTAATAGGTACTGGCTAAGTAAGTCAGACGTTAAATACATATTTCATTCCAGGCCGGAGAACACCGTCGACTCGATCCCATATAGCATTTATGCATATGAATTATTTTTGATGATTTCTTATACTATGTAACAAAACACTAATAACTGCTAAGAAACTACCTCATCACATCCATGTAGCATAGCGGTGTCACGGTTTGATGTTGCGTACGTCTACACATACGTTCTTGTTCGATGACGTTACCCAATTATCTACTTTCCGAGCCTTAGTACTGACATGCTCGATGTAGCGACTACAGGGGAAGACATTATTATGCTTGAATAGAACAAAAATTTTGATGTTGCTCGAAATGCAAAGTGTCAGGAATCCTAAATTATAACCCAAGATTATTCATGTCCTACAACAGTATGACATGCTCTACTTGCAGTGAAAACCTCTACGCATTATCCCTCGGTATGAAAATTAATTGAACACTTTTAGTCTTACTAAGAAAATGTTTTTTTATAGGTACTTTCAGTTTACTAAGACAAACATGTTTACAAAAATTTTAAGCACCCTATCAAAATATCTGTAAGAAATTCTCCCTTTATCGTAGGTATTTTTCTAGTGAAAGTTCTACGTCCAAAAGGTACAATCGAACCTGTGACATCATGACATACGCAGCCAATCGCTTTAACTGAGCTGTCTGAACAATCAGTAATCACACTCGGTTACCAAGTCCTTCAACCACTTCTCTCTTACAAAGCCTAGGGAGGCTTACGCAGAGTGACATCTACCAAAAGGACTCGCGCTTCCTTAAATTCAATTTATAATTTTCGTTAATAGATGTTACTGCTTAAAACAACAGTAATATTTTTAAGTAAGTATCTACGCACACATTATCATATTACAATTACATATACCTATTAAAAAAAAAAATTGTAAGCCCGAAGACTGAGAGGTGGAATGCTGCCTCAAGTTACTTTTCTCCTTCTAAGTAGCCACTTTCTACAATTTCAAGCTAGGACCATTGACTTTTATTTTCTTTTCTAAGAACCTAAAATTTGAAATCCCGCCATATTTCCCATGTACCTCATAATTCCAAGAAATTCGAAACAAAACCTGATAAAACCGGTGAGCAGCTGAAGACCGAATTAAGGTGGACGCCGGACGACCATAGCACAAAACCTCTTCATATACCTAATACTTGTACCTCCCAGTGATTTGATTGTTTATAACTAATCAGCTAAGTAATCACTGTTTTCATGTTACCTGCATTAAATTAGTATTTTGGATAAATTGACCTATAGTAAACCAAAAGATTTGTAACAGTTTCTATGGACCCAAAATTACGTCCACCGCACGATCGCGACAACACGGACACATATAATCCCTATTCGTCCCGATACCGCTGCATACCGGATAGAGTTAGTCTGACCCAGGTAGGGCCTAGCTGAGTTCCATGCTGGACTCTTCTCAGCTAGGCTAGGTTTAGTGAACCAGCGACAGAACTCCCAGTAGTCCGATTCCACCCACACCTCACATTTGGTTGAAGCCGCTCAGCCAATCTCACTGGAGCACACACTCTTAAGGCTTCTCCACATTCAACGCGGTAGCGAAAATGAAGTGAAAATTCTATATTTTTTATGTAGGCATATATCAAAGCGCTGGTCAGTCAATGCTGACAACAATGGTCTACGTCCAATTTATTTAATCTCCAATTTTATAAACAGTAAAGTTATTTAGGCTCAATGGGTCAGTAAGTTTTGGTTTAAAACGCAAGCGCTTTAGAGGGTGTAAGTCAGTACCTAAATAACGCAAATCTATTATGTTTTGCTTACGATTATGCATGTATGTAATTAATAGAACTTCAGGTACTGAAATGCGGCAAACATTCACATTCACATGAGTCGCTTTGGTTTTGAGATAATTAAGCTCTAAGAGTCACAAATATCCGTAATCTTTCATAATAATAGCTCATCATAATCAATTGGTAGCGACATTCCTTAATTTATAACTGTGATGGTAAAAATAAAAACTTTACATGAAAATGTCTACCTTGTCGTAGTAACTATAAGACTCAAATTATTGAATTGTGCAAGTAGTAAATAATCTACATTAACTTCGATGCGACTTGAATGAATGGCATGTCTCTGACACGCCAAACGTCAAATATCTTAAATTTACAACTGTCTAGACTCGCCTCACGATACGTCCTTATTGTATCTTGACCCTACGATTCGTGACTACTATGTGCATATTCAGAGCTCAGACTTACACTGGTTCATCTGAGACAAATTTTCGTAAGTCAGCGGGTATTGTAAATATTCCACATGATTCAGGATATCTATGAAATTTAACTTCCACCCCCGAATTTATCTATTTGAGGGATGATGAAGGGATAAAAAGTATCCCATATGTTAATCCAGGCTATAAACTCGTTATGTACCAAGTTTCATCATACTCCGGTCAGCCGTTTTTGCGTGATTAAGTAACAAATATATAAACATCTAAACATCCGAACTTTCACATTTATAATATTAGTGGGAATAGTGGGAATTTGTGATATTTTGTAGGTCCTCAGATAACACCGTTATCATACTCGACCACCCTAACAACGAAGCTATATCAGATATAGGAGACGAAGTTCAAGGCACTGGTTTGACAATGTTGACAACGACTGACTAACATAATTAAATCTCTTAATTCAAACAGTTACAATGGGTTGAGGGATTTTTGGTTATTTGTCGTTAGTCCCCTAAGCACTTTTTTACCCTCCGTTTTTTCACATATTAATCTGTTTATTGTACAATTTTTGAATGGGATTCTTTTTATTTTGCTTCCAATTGTATGCTTACCAATTTTCAAGCCTTTAAGTCATTAATTGAAGGACTTAAAGGCTTGAAAAGACTTCAACCCCTCTTTTCACCCCCTTCCATCCCCAATCTGTATGATTTTTATAGCCTATAACCTGTCCGAAGATCAATTAAACTTATTGGTGAAGGTTGTATTGAAATCTATTGGCTAGTTTTCGCGTGATGGTGAGACAAATAAACAGACAGACAAACAGACACAAATTCTAAAAAACGTTGAAATGTGTTCTGTTATCGATTCTAAGACCCCTCCATCAATTTTTTTGCTAATATCTTCAATGTACAGATTTTCGAACCTCTACAGCTTTATTATATGTATAGATAGATCCGATCAAAAATGTAAAAAAAAATTGTGATGTTTCGATTATGGACTGTATTTTCTTCGCATAGCTATCAAATGCATGAGTTGAATCTTATATGTGTCAAAACTTAATAGCTGTCGACACATGAGCACATGACACCACAATACCCATAATAGTCGTGTATCTGACTATGGTCATTAAATATGAACTGAATTGAACCTCGGGAAGTCGGTCTGACCCTGTAGTATGTGATAGAGGTCGGTTATTGTCATGATAAACGATAAGATAAAGCATTCGTCACTTTCTACGAAGTAGTGCGAGATCATCATAGACCTCACGCGACGAGGTTTTACGAAACAATTAACTACTTACGTAATACAGTGTGCGGTAATGGATAATAAATAAAAATGTATTAAAAAAGTGTTGGATGAGTTTCTAAATATGTATTCTTTTGTTATTCACCCAATCTTTTGTCATTCAACGAATATATCAATTAGCGACTGGCGTTTCTAGGTATTAGGGCAACCAACCGGTCAAACAAGAATAGGTCTACTGTATCTCCCACCTGTCGTTGAAGGAGACTAAAGGTGGTTCCGGGGTTGCGAGTGCTCTATGTGGCGGGGGCCGCAGCACTTGCCTATCCCTAAGGAGGGGGCTCGGTGTAAATGAACGAAAGGTAGTAAAGCGCGAGGGGGCTTCTGTGCGTTCAGGATAAGATACTGGAATCCCCCGCATGAGAGCGCAGATGGCGGCCACCGTGGAGTTTTTAGTGGATAGAAATACCACATAACCCAGTCATCGCTCGATGTCTGGGTACCTGGTTCGCAGGTTTTCCCCACAAATATATGGTATTCGGGTACTTACCCCCTGTGTGCGGAAACACAATTTAAGATTGTGGTTTTACTCTACTTATTTGTGTATTTTACGCAAATCAAATTAAACACCACAAATCATGAGTAAAAAGACGGATGGTCTTTCAAGTGTGAGACGGAGGAATGTTATTTGCCGGATATACATATGTAGTTTATTATAGTACTATTATTATTGTACTAGCTCGATTATGCTTCGTTCGACATGTTTTTTGCCTTTTTATGAAGCATACGAAGCAGACGCCGCCTGGATATGTAACAACGCCCTGTGTCCACCAGACTCTTCTAGTGTCATGAAATCTCGCTAAGGAATGTTTAATTAAACTAATTAGGTACTCAAGGTGAAAGTATCCCTCATAATTTTATTTCGTTTTGTCGCTAATGTTAGTTCTATATGCAGTGCTAGTCGCCTGCGCACGAAATGTTACGAAAATCGGCATGAAAAATTTTATAATGTTAAAAACCGACTTCATAAAAGCTTCTTATTGAACAATGTAGGTAACTTAAGGCTACGTTCAAAACCGATATCTGAGCTTCCAAGGGGTCACATGGCATCTGTCACAGGGTCTCATGTAAATGAATCTGGCGTCAGATTTTTAAAAAGTGGCTGCCATTGGGCATACTTTTTTTCAAAACTGACATCATATTCGTTCTAACTGGCTTGGCGGACGCTCAGATATCAATTTTGAACGTAATCGGACCGTGATGAAATAAATTTAAAATGGCTGCAACTTTTTAAAAATCTGACGTTCGTTCCATGTGGCCCCTTGGATGCTCAGATATCGCTTTTGAACGTAATCGGACCGTAAATATCCAAAATCAAGATGACTGCCACTTTTTTAAAAATCTGACATCACATTCAATTCAAGTGACCCCTCGAACACTCAGATATCAATTTTGAACGTAATCGGTTAAGGTCGGTGCCGTCTTTTCTTGCCTCTCTGCCTTGCGGACTTCACGAAATTAGACTCTAAGGACATAACAACAAGATATGAGAAGTAAAACTATACAATAGTGTGGTATAAGCCGCCGGGTCGTAACCCGGCGGGTTATAATGAAATTCAGTAGAACATTACAACCCGGCTAAAGCCAAGGGCTATAATGATTTGCTTTCGGTAAGGTTGCCTTGATATTATAATTGGGCATTGTCGAGCAGGTAGTGTGAAAATAAATAAAATCAATAACCTCACAGTCACTGTCTAGAACGTAACCCATTTTCTACAGTCATCAAACATTAGAACTAAATCTGTTAACTGTATATTATTGTCTACTATAAACCGGTACAACCACAGAGCCGTTAGATCTAGCGCTACATGAGATGCAATCTAGCCAGTCTAGGTAGGTCTATTCTGCAATACGAGTACCTACTTTATTTGGAATCGGTATTGTATGTAGTTATTGTCACGCTTTCATACTTACGCGTTTTAACCTTTAGAACGCGCGGAAGCTTGTGCGAGCAAATCAAAATCAAAATCAAACATTTATTCTGCAAATAAGCCAAAGAAAACTTTTACATGTCAAAATATTAATTTACAATTTAAGAAAGTCTGACTATAAGAATTCATTTTTCAAATCAAAATATTAATTTACAGTTCAAGAAAGAATAATAATTAATTTCGAGTTTACAAATATAATTAAATTAATGAAGATGAACTTTCAAAGTTATCTAAGACAAATATTACAATATCAGTAAAGTTAGAGATGTATAAGGTCTCAAGTCTGATTTAACAAAGAGTATAATGAAATTAATATAATATCCCAGAGATTACATGGTCTCTGTGAGAAATCAAAATCAATTAATAATCAATATGGGTAGAACAGCCCCCCATTGAAAATGTACCTATAGCCTCATCTGTATTGACTGTCGGTAAACAACTATTTGACATGCACGCACATAGTTGCTTGTGCTCGTGAATTTAGCATTCTATCTACTATACTACATGTAGACCGTTCAAACCACTAAACAATATACAATGTCTCTTTTTGTATGCAATTATTAAGTTTATTAACACAGTGCAGTATTAAAATCTACATATACATGTACATGCGTATCGCTTATTACTGTTATTACTCCTATATTCATCCATTTATTAAAATTATTTGATAGCCTAATAATGTGTTTTACTGCAACTGCAACCTTGTATAGGTCTCCTATTATTTTCGATCCGACACTATAGTTCTGGTGGAACACTGTAGGTTATATCATTTATACACCAACTTTGTAAACATACACTCTTTTTTTTGGGCACTCGTGTAAAAAAGTGTTGACCCAGCCGACAAAATGACCTGTCAATAACGAAGAAAGTGTGGCAGGGGACGAATGCCATCCAAAAGAAAGCGAAATTGCCGTAACGTTTGAATTCAACGCGAGCGCAAATGCGAGTTTTGGCAAACGAAACTTTCTATCTAAGTATCTACATTATATAAGGACGGAAACTAATAATCATTACTAACTCGCAAAGCATAATATCTATGAAGCATATCAGGAATCTTAACAGTTCGCTACTTACTTCATTTCAGCATTTTCTAAAAAAATTGTATCCACAAATTCAATAAGTACTTACTCCACATAAGACAAAACTTTTAATTTTTTAATTTTACTTATCAAATTATTCTTCCAGAGGATTTCGAAACATTGTACACATAATAAAACTTTAAGAAGTTTGGTGAGAAAATAGGAAATTTAAAAGTAATTCGGTACGTTTAAATAAAAAATACCTACCCGTATTATATACAAAGAGCAGTAGTTATAGTTCTAAAAATATTTTTGCTAGCAACAACAGTAAAGAGAAGTCCGTCCAGGATAAAAAAAAACAAAAAAGTACTCACATGTAGCTAATTGATATGTCAAAAAAACAGGAACGAAAAAAAAACAAACAATTAAATAGAGCGACACAACCGTACCCGACCGGCACGGAGACTTGACTTCGGCCATGCAAGTTAACTGGCCGAAGAATTCGTCAAGCGTGCAGCGGATATGTGGCCACCGACTTCACCTAATTCACTTATTGCGTACAATAGTGGAACTAACACTAGAAAAGATAGATATATGATTTTTCAGACTCGGTTTGCTAGGGCTAGCAGCAGAGAAAGTATTGGAACCGTTATTCCATTTTGCTGTTATTGGGGTCAGCTCAGCATAACTTTTTTAAACAAGTTTCTGCCAAATCATTCATTTTTGGTACAAGCAAATTTGAGGACAACTTAGATACTTCCATACGAACTCGATACGAACAGTGGAACTAATAATATAACCTATAAACATTATGTTTAATGAGGTAAAATCTACCAGCACTCATGTGCAAAGAGTGAAAAGAAACTTGAAGGTCACTCTTTTCTTTTGAAGGGAATCTGGATGGACCCACGTGTATCAGTCTCATCTGAGTCTTCCAATGCCAGAGCGATAAAGAATGTTTTCACTCAAAAGTGTACGTAGGTACCTTTTGATTATTTTCTCTTTCCATACAAAATGTAGTATCAAGAGACGTCACATCACATACGTAGTGTAATTTAAAATAAAAGTTATTATTAATTATTATTTATTTAATTATAATCAAGAGTGCCCATTATTCGGAGTAAGAAAAAGCAAAATTGAACAAATTATTAGAAAAAATTAAACGCACCCTTTTGAGTGGAATGCCATCTGTTATGTCAAACAGTAACTAGGTACTATCTAATCATCTCAAAGGACTGCAAACAGCTTCGTTATTTATATTTTAATGAATGACCACTAGATGGCATTAAAATAAATAATGATTGGTTATGACAAGACTAGCTAGATGTCAATAGTAGTCTCAAAGAAGTAAATAATGGGACTATGGGTGGTATATATCAAAAAGTAGAGTCAATATACACAAACATATATATATTACATAAGTACATATTTCACAGAATTACATATGCTGACCTGCAAGGGAACACCTAAATTATTGTTTGATTCGATAAAACCAAGAGTCATTTGAAACTTATAAGAAGTATAAAGTAATGTAACTTTGAAAATTGAGAGTGAGTTTTTTATAAAACGACGCAAATCTGCTGTGGTTTATAATACCTAATATAGATAGAACTCGGTTATGACTCGGTGAAGTATGTTTAAAAAATGTTTAATAAAATGTTATAACAGATAGTATAGTATGCGAGCCACAGAAAAACAAATTCATATTTTATGTAGCTTATTGAACGAAGTCAACAACGTGGATAATGAGTTTATAATACAATGATCATATCATGAGTTACTGCAACAAAATAAAATAAAATAATGTTAAATGATTTAAGGTTTTTTCTACTCGACAACAGATGGCGTTATAAGTTATATATATGGCGTTCAATCCATTAGAAATTATTCCTAACATAATACTTCTACTCAACGATAGGTGGAGCTGTTATTACCGAATAAAGTTTTGTGAAATTGCTACTTCATGCTTCTGAATATTTATGGACAGCTCAAGACAAAAGCGGTAGCGATATGAGGTGCAAATCTATTAACTATTTTTGTTACGTGGGTGACAATCTTCTCTCATTATAATTTTAAAGTATAATGAAGAACAATTTGTACCTAATCATAACTTACTATTTTTATTATTTATCGTATGGCAATTACTTCGAACCGTAGAAAGAGGATTAGATAGAAGGAGGATTAGCGAATCACCAAAGGGGACGGACTTTTAATAGGCTGACTAAATTGAGATGTATCAGGAGACTGATATGGATGTAGCACAATTCTGACATCTCATAATAATTAGTCGTGCTGTATACCTTGGCGCTAAATTTTAATTAATCCAATAGGTTTGAATACATTGATGACGTTTCGGTGACAAAGGCCGGTGACAAGTAATACGCGATGAGGGACAGGAGATGATGTCTGGACAGGATATATCTCGTTCCCACGTGTGTTGGTATCTATACTTGCATCCCTTTCGTACATCTTTGTATGATTGTATTGCCGGCTCCAGTCTTATCCTCACTTCGAGAAGGCAGTATGATTATCAGTTTTTGTTAGACTTACTTTTATGTATTTTATACCAAAACTCTTTTTCGAATTTCAATCCAATTGCCGAAACAGAGACGTCGTGTTTGTTATTTATTTTATTTTGCATGACTTGGCGAATATCAATATTGAGACCCAAGATATCGTTAAGGTTCTTAAATGTGGCAGTGAGATGGCAATATTATATTGCAGTTACAGTACTTTTATCTCACGAGCGCGGGTTAGCCATAGTAATGTAGTTGTGACATATACGAACACATAGACAATATGAACTCATAACTTCTACGCTGACGCACACATAGAAAATACATACATATCTCAACACACACACATGGGTGACAATGGGGGTAGGCACTTCGTAGGGTTGAAAGTTGACACCTAGAAAAAATTGGGCTGCGTACTCGTGTCTATATCATAAGCTCCAGGTTAATAGTTATTCATGTACAAATTGTCTCTATCTCTAATCTCTAAGTCGGAAATCCTTCTTCGCTCTTTATTTGGACCATCACTGCAATCAAAGTGTCAAGACCTATGATAGAAGCAGAAAGTAAGAATTCAAATTAAATAATGTAAGTAATGATTTGATGCTTTCCTGAAATGGGTACTTATTATAATAATAGTTGTACTACTGTTTATATACCTAATATCTTTTTTATCTTTATACTAAAATTATTGGTATCAAACTTTTAATATAAATAGTAATTTAGCTTTCGGAGCTCTTATAAAAACTTCAAAGGATTTCAGGTTTTCAGACTAAATGCGCTGGGCAAGCAGAAGAATTGAGAAAGAGCCGGGTTAAAACTGTGTCTGCCTCTTCTTGGACCGTTAACCTAGTACCTGGTATGACCCCCAAAACCTATATCCACTGGCAACTCAGATCATCCTTTGATGGCTTTTCCCTAATCTCCTCGCAGCATATTTGTGGCGGAAAACTGGAACTGGCGAATAAAGACCTTGGTAATTCCTTTCTCTTACATATTCGAGTGACAGAGAGGGAGATTCAAGAAAGAAGCGTCGTTTTTGGTTCGCGGTATCCGCTCAACTCAAACTTAATATGGTGAGATAGAAATCAGAACTTACTGAAATTAAGTGTGAATGATGTTTTAAAATGGCGTTGTAAAAATGTATCGAGGCAAGTAAAAAAAGAGAAACGGCTTATAAGGGTTATTAAAATAATTGGAAGGGATCATTCTTGCAGACATTGTAACCAAATATTACGACGCGATGGCGCGGGGGGGATGGCGTGTGCATTCAGAGATCTGACGAAAATACTGAAGTTTGAGCTTTCAGTGTGAAGAAATAATGTATAATTACACAACACAAAAATTATTGTGGAAAGAAAAAGAAACAAAAATATTGAAAATATTGAAAAATGCCTTGGTAACTGTCAAAAAATTCTAAATATCATCGTAAAAAAAACTTTCATACTGTAGATTTCGATAAACGACAGTATTTTTTTTAAAAAAAGGATAGCTTATTTATTGTTCTAATGCAATAACCAGACCGATTTTTCATAAGTGGTCCAGTGTTCCAAAAATCAATGCAAATGTACTAAATATTTACGAAATTACGCGCATAGCTTCAGTAGAGAGCGGGATGGTTAATTGCAAACTCACGCATGATAGAGGGGGCCATTTGCACTGGAATGGCCTTGCCTTAACTCTGCGGCGCTTAGGTAGGCACGAGAAGAGTTGTGAGCCGCGTTGCTACTTTTTAACCGACTTCAAAAAAAGGGTGATATTCTCAATTCGGTTGTATTCTTTGAATATTTGTTATCTCAAAACTAGAACCGATTTGCACAATTCTTTCCTATTTGCAAGTACATGCTTTGTTACCGAAGATTGCCCAAATTATTCTACGAGGAATGGAGGGAACTTCTCAAATATATGTACTAGGCATGCATATAGTGCTAGACATCACTATATGCATGCCTAGTACGTTTGGACGACTGGTGACACACAGAGAATAATGGAGTCATCTAGGTATTTTTCTGATTAAATAAATGTGTCATTATAATTGGCACAATTTATTTCGTGTTAAATCCACTGCACAAGTTGACTTTCATACGGTTTTATTCACCGCAAAATTGTTGATTCGTGTGGATCATTCATATTGTTATTTTTTCTTGTACTTGATGTTAAGTCGTGCTGCATTTTAAATTATTTTAAAGGGGGAAAGTTAGTTATAAGTGGCTTTTCTTATCTTTATTTTCCAATATTATTAAAAAATACAGTATTTATGCACTCAACGACTTCTAAACAGCGAAAGCCCAGTCGATGTGGTAGAAAAATATTTTTTCGCGTCTCCTTGTAGCTGTAGTGGAGCCCCCCGTATAAACATGTAGAAATATATTTTGACAATTCGTATAGCTTTGGGTCAAAAAAATGCTTAAACTGTGAAATTTTGAAGACTAGGGCTTCAACCGTTGGGTTTTAAGCGGGGCTCGATGGGGTAGGTCAATTCTTTTATTCGCGAGCCTCTTTTAGCTGCATGGGAGATTTATGTAGAATATACTTATGTCTTAGAACATTGTTTGATACGTGCCACCGTTTACGAGTTTTGTATTAAAAACTGAAAAGGTACATTTAATCCCCCCTACACCTTCAGCAACCCTTGAGAACTTTTAGTATGTTTTGGATACCGCAAGGTCATAATAGTCAAGCATTATCGGCTCACATATACTTAGTGATTTGATTTTTTCTGTAGTAATGAACATATTTGCTATGGGAATGAAATTCATATTATGAAGTGGAAAGGAAACATTGCGACTGTCACAGACTTTTTCCACTAAATTGTCTACGCTATGATAAAACTGAAAGGGAATATGTAATAAAAAAACCGGCCAAGTGCGTGTCGGGCCACGCACAGTGTAGGGTTCCGTAGTTGCCCGTCCATCACGTCACCGGTCATATGCGGAATTACGGACCCGCTGAAGGGTTTTTACTGATCTTAGTACTGATGATGTACTTTTTTGAGATGTTGTGTTGTATACATATTTTTGCCCTTTACGGTAATGTCTACTAAGCTGTGATAGTTTTCCTTTTAAATTCATCGTATATACTACTCCCATGATTTTTTCACATGCCTAGTAGCCACCGTTTAGCTGGCAGGGGGGGACACTTGACCATAGCAAAAATTATCACTTCAAAGCTTAATATCACGCCAACCGATTCTTGAATCAAAAATGCTATTAGAAACCTTATAATATTTTTAAAAGAGCTATCCAACGATATCCCACACGATGGGGGTTGGAAGATAAAAAAATGCACCACCACTTTACATGTAGGGGAGGTACCATAAAAAAAAAATTTTTTGATTTTATTCTACGCATTATATCTATACTCATGCCAAATTACAGCTTTCTAGTACTAACGGTTACTGAGAAAAGCGGGGGACGGACATGGCGAAACAATAAGGGTTCCTTGTTTACTACGGAACCCTAAAAAGGAAGTATTACATAATATTAGGTAATAAATTTATTTGTATTCCACTATTTTTATTTATTCAGACGAACACCAAACGACTCTCATGCACTCGCGCATTGGCCCACGCGACATAGCGCTGCGTTTGTCGTAGCTGAAATCCAGTGCGCTTGACAGGCGCGCGGAGCGTGCTGCGCTGCATATCTCCTGTGCATAAATGCCCTATAAATTTAATCCAAATGAATTTTCGTTTATTTTCCGCCCTCAAGTACCTACTAAAAGCTAGAGAATAGGAAATGGAATAAAAATCAGTTAATGACAAAAAGCGAGGTTGCCGTCCGCGACGACACATCCCATAAATCTAGGGGGTGGCCCCCGCAGGATGATCTTTTCCCTGGCTCCTACATTTTTATAACAACCTCTGCTACCCCGTAATATCGCACGAAATGTCCTGCGTGGGTTGTTTTTGCGCCATTGCTTATTAATGTTTTACTTGGATGAGTTTTGAATGTTAAAGTCGCACCAACTTACGTTAATATTTTTGAATGTTTTAAGTATACTATAGTGGCTACTTAAAGTTAATGTTTTCAGGCGGTACCTAAAGTATACGTCCCAGTACTTGACACTGACGGCCAGTGTAATACATGACACTTATCGCATATTAATATAGACATTATCTCATATTGATATAGGTTAGCAAACGGTGTCAAGTATTCTTTATTTGAAGGTGTGCAAAATTAATTACTTAAAGTGTTAATTATTTGGGGTTACACCTTACCATATTGGACACAAATAGTAGATTGTTGACCAAGGGTTGAAAATCACCCATTTCAGACGAGATATTTTGGCGCTCGAACGAAGTGAGCGCGTCTATAGTTCGGGGCCGAAACGGGTGGGTTTACCCGAGTTAAACATTCTGTTTTTCATTACGATTACGAAGAAACAAAAAAAAACAAAATATGAACAAAAATTTACTGAATCAGCAAACCATTTTGCCGAGAACTGTTGAGTGACCTTATCAGTGTTTGTGTATGGACCATTTAATTTTTTTTTTAATTAAGAATTAATTTTACTCTTGTTTGTACGGTTTACTTACTGCCTTCATCCAATGTAACTACGATTCACCGTACTTTTTTTTTACTATACTAATAATACATAATATACAATACTCTTTCTAATACTTTTCTGCTCTAGAGCAGAAAAGTGCCACTTTCAAGCTCCGCCCACTTTCAGGTTATGAGAAATGAAAAGTTAATACACAATATCAATAAACAATTAAAGTAACAAAAGAACACATGTTGACTAAAGTAAGGAATAATTAATATTGTTATTTAATCGCATCATATATACAAATTGTAAGAGATTACAACCATTAAAAGTATCATAAGTCATCCAGGTTGGATAATAGATATGACAACATAGGACTCCATTATAGACAACATAGAATTCATAACTATCGAGTAAATTATTTACCTATACCCGTGGTAGGGGCTGTCGGTTGACGAACATACCGGAGTTTGAGTTTTCGCGTACCCTAAGCGGCGATCCGACCCTAAGTACCTGAAAAGGTGCCAATAAACAATAAAGACCTCAACGCACTAAACGCTTACATACCCCAATCAACATTCCACCTTACTACTGAAATCGTACGGTTGTCATTTGATTGGAGTGAGTAGGCTGATATGTTGCGTTAGGGCTTGGAGGGTGGAACTTCTCGAAGAAACAACGGCTTTTCCTCTACGGGTCACCCAAGGGAGTGAAGGCGGCATCCCATCTAAATCACCCGAACGAGGGATTCTGAGGTGAATTACCGAAAAGATGCCACGACACAAGTTCGCCGATATCACTTATTATTATTTCAAAAGAAAGGTAACTTTTCTCTTCCCTGTAAATGTAACTTCGTTTATTATATTCATTTAATATTTGTAGGTAAGGTATATTAATCACACAAAATGTTTTTTTTAACTTAACAGCCTAAGGCAATTTATATATTTATAATTTCTCAGATTAACGTGACAGCCTTTATCTGTGAAGAAATCCAAATATTATCATTTATCTAACAAAATCACCAGGATTGACGATGATCTGTCTATGATCATTCAGCATTTCAATGTTTTACCGCCCTTTTTTAGCGCCTAAACTTTTTCAATATGGCGGCGGCGCGCGCCACGCGCTGCCACCATTAACCACCGCCACTTCACCGTTGCTATAAACTCACAATTCATGAAACATGCCAATCCGATTCCAAAGAACTCTCGACCTTGCCACTATCAGCACACAGTCCATTCTCTGTTAACGCAATCTACGTAGATCACTGGAAACAAAATGTTCCAGCTAACAAATCATTTTGAACCCTGAAACCCCAGCGGAGAAAACTTATTTTCAATTAATTCAGACGCAAAATTGCGATGCGAACAAAGAGAGCTAGAAACGAGGCCAACATTGGTTAATAATGTAATGTATATTTATTCGACTGCATTATTTAACTGCCGATATCAGTTAAAGATCCTGTTTTCTTAATTATTATGACGAATTGAAGTTCGAGTACTTCCACGCATTTTATATTTTAAGTAAAGTGCTCACTTTTATTTCGATCAGAAACCATCTTCCATGCATTGTATGTTCACGATAATATTATTATTTAACTTCGAATAAATTTAAATAAATAAATTGCATAAATTACATACTTTTTCCATCGACTTTCATAGTGTCGGTGAAGTTGTTCAACATCGTTCAAAGTCTGAAAGGTTACTTTTAAGAAGCTTCTGCGTTCAATACGCCTATATTCGACTTATAAATTAAATAAAATCAATTTTAAGTGCAAAACATATTTTTATTGTTATACTTAAAATCTGTTTTTCTGTGCGGCCTAATTTATATGGCATCGGGCGTTCCGCATCTAATCAATACACAGGCTTGGTGCGGCAGGCGCGCCGCGCGCTCGGGCCCCTTCGGCGGCGCTCGGAACCGCTCGGCCCGAAGCGGGACGCTCTCGTCGACATTCGGGCGTTCTCGCTTCAATCGTAATTCCATTTTCCGCCCGCCTTGGCAAATTGAAATGTCGTAACTCTTGGGGGAATATCGGCTTTCTGCCCTAGAAAAATATTCTGGTAAGGCATTGTAACGACGCCTTTGATATTATGGAATATTTCCAGTCCATCATTCAGCGGGGCGTGTCCCCTTCACGCTGTAATCGTGAATCTGCCGCCACTTGGTCGCTCATTCAGCGTCTGAGGTGTGCAACGTGCATCCCGTTCACTTTCGATGACGACTCACTCCTTGCGCTTACGTATAAATCAGCATTGCTGACGATGGCACATATATATCGGTAGCAATATGGGAATGATACGATTGCTAATATTTAGTATGCATTCATTCGGAGTAAACTTTATACTCGTATTGGATTGGAACACTAATTGTATAACAATAATTACATTATACAGTAAAATGTTATAATTTAAAACGCGTGCACAATTCATGATACGAAAAACTACAGCAATATTTGTTAGAGTTATTAGTAAGTAAAGCAAGGCGTAGCTTGAAACTTGCATTTATATTCCTTATGTTGTTACGTCAAGGGGAACTTTCCTAAAAGAAAAGCGTAGAAATGAAGTCTAACCAATTTCTAATGTTATATTAGTGGCTTATCCCTTAAGAGGCCCAGTAGGTCAGATAAATTGAACCCTCCGCGGCGCGGTGTTCACACGTAAATAACATGTAGAGATGCAGGAGTGTGGGCGACCCACTCCCAACACTCACTGCCGACATTACTCTACATCCACTAAACTAAATCTCAAAGTAACCTATACCTTAGCACTTCGTCATAAGAGCGTTGGCGCTTAAACTCACCGGCAAAATGAAGTTGGTATTTGTAACGCGTTTACAAAGACAGATTTTTCCGGCTGAAACTTATTTGCCATTGTAATATGAGTTTTATGCTGTAGGAGTTTAAGGCGCTAGATGATGTAATTTAAGTCGTTGATGGTGTAGTACGAATGGATTTCGTCGAACACGCAACAGGAGTAAACTTTTGTCACGGTTTGTTTATCTTAATGTTTTATAGTTTTATATATTTGATTTTTGTAAGAAAGTAAACACAGGTTGTTAATTTTTTGTTTTACTAGTTTTTAGATTAGTTATCTCACCTCTATACAAACTTTGACGTCTCTTTTTGGGGGTAAGAACTATCCTAGGTTCTTTCCAGAGTCTCAAAAATGTCTCCATACTAAATTTCATTTCAATCGGTTCAGCATGCAGTTTAAGTGTGTAAAGATACCAGACATACATAGACTCACGCATTTACAATATTAGAATGAAAATATAACATTTATATTACACAATCAAATAATATTCTCTTCATTGAATATAACAGAAGTTATGAATTAGTGTCAAATAATAAATACTCAACCAAAGCAAGTGTGAATCACGAATGTCGTATGAATAATAATTAGTAATGGAAATCGACGATGAATTGGATTCCCCCTTCATTAATATCTACATGTCTATGTGTGCGAATACACGCGCAAGTAGTGTTGATACTTGTTTGTGTTTGAGTTGCAGCTGAAGTTTAGTTATCATGTCAAGAGAGCGCTGATTATTAAAAAAAAATTAAGTCAATCATCATTTCACGTTCGCAGTGTATATAAAAAAACCGCTCAAGTGCGAGTCCGACTCGCGCACCGAGGGTTCCGTACACTGATGTACCCGTACCCGTCCCGACACAATTAATTCAGGAAAATCTTATCGATATGGTGAAGAACTTGAACGTCATGGGTACAGCGCCATCTATCGGCGAATTTGTATTTTGTGGTTTTTTGAAGGATAATTCTTTGTCACGTGAACCGATTTCAATTTCTTTTTCTTTATTTGAAAGAAGATACTTTCAGCATAATTATAGAAATGATTTTCGATGATAAAAAGAAGAAAAACTAGATAGACTGTTGGTTATATTTTTTCTGTAAAATATAGGTACATTGATATTAATGTTACGTAATAATTCTATATATTCCCCCTGGTAAACTTCGGAGATAAGAGGGGGTATTTTTTGTACATTCTCTTTCATAAATCGAAAACGATGTGACGTAAAAAAATATTTTAGAATGTGTAACTCAAGCCCTTTCATATGACACCCCCACTTGACATATTGAAAATTACTGTGAAAATTTGAACCACCTTTTATACGTCAATTTTCACAGAAATTAAAAAGAAGTAATAAACAAAATCATGTTCTATGCATCTAGGTTACCCTTCTTTATAACTAATCCAAATTTAAAATAGATAGCGTAAGTAGTTCTTGAGATATTTAGCGATGTGACAGACAGACAGGCAGACAAAGTGAAACCATAAGGGTCCCTTTTTTTATTTTGGTACGGAACCCTAAAACGATATTAGAAAGTAATTCTTCTGGTGAATTAATAAGAATTACAAATTTTGACCTTCGCTGCAGGAGTTAACTTGCAATGAACCCGGTCTCTTCGACCCGATGTCGCAGCGAACGTGTACGAATATGTGTCGCGATTTTGCTTGCGATACACATTGAAAAGCACATTAAACGTGAATTATATGGATTAAATTGAGTTTCTAAAATACATAAAGTAAAAGTAGCCATAGAAAATGTATTCAATATAGGCTATTTGTACTGAATTTTAATAAATTGAGATGATAGTGAATGAAGCGATTTAATATAAATGTTGCATTAAGAATAGTTTGTGTTATACGTATTGTTTCCTGATACATTTTCCTGGTAACTTAATATAACCCTATCAAAATACCAAATGTACCTATTATTAGAAATGACCACCAACGGTTCTCCAATATGAATAAAGCAAAGGCATCGATTCAGTGGTGATTGGTGACGCCAAGCTCTACGGCGTAGCGGATTCGTAGCGAGCGTAAGTGTCGAGGGTCTATTCGAGAAATGTAGTAAATTGGGTCTATTCGAGAAATGTAGTAAATTGGGTCTATTCTAGAAACGTAGTGAATTGGGATTATTCGAGAAACGTAGTGAATCTGGTCTATTCGAGAAAAGTAGTAAATTGGATCTATTCGAAAAACGTAGTGAATGGGGTCTGTTCGAGAAATGTAGTAAATTGGGTCTATTCGAGAAACGTAGTGAATTGGGATTATTCGAGAAACGTAGTGAATTGGGACTATTCGAGAAACGTAGTGAATGGGGTCTATTCGAGAAATGTAGTAAATTGGGTCTATTCGAGATACGTAGTGCATTGGGATTATTTGGGAAATGAAGTGAATTTGGTCTATTCGAGAAAAGTAGTAAATTTGATCTATTCGAGAAACGTAGTGAATGGTGTCTATTCGAGAAACATAGCGTGATCTCTTTTGCATTTGTGGCACTCGTAGTGGTACAATCAACTATAAAGAAATATCCACTTTATTACCTTATGCCATTGTTAATAAGATCCAAAATTGGATACATCTCATTATAGTCGACTATACGTGAATATGGCCTAGGATTATAATTTACTATAACACGGTTAACCGTTTTATTCATAAACGGGCTTATACTAAATTATTTTAGCTAAGATACCGCATTTGTGAGGAAGGAACAAAACAAATTTTAATTAATACAGATATATTAAAAAGGTTATTAAAATAAAGAGGTAAGTCATTATATATGTTTCGGTTAGTAACTGGCTTTTAGTAGAACAAAATTAGGGAAAAGCGCATTTTTTTAAAATTAACTTATCAAAATATAATTGTCAAAATACTTTGTTTCAATAGTAATTTTACAATGATAGTTCTCATAGCTGCACAGTTTAACATTCCTCCAAAAGTCAACTAATCAAATTAATCGGAAGGCAGCCTGATATCAGCATTATTAATGCAAAACTTGCGTACCCTTTGGCCTCGGCGACCCTCCCACCTCCCCGTCTTGAGGAGGTTGAGTGAAGCTTTCCCAAAAATACGGTTACGTACAAAACTTTGGTGTCCCTATTTATGGGGCAGCTGGTTTGAGGTCGAGTGTTATTAGGTTTTCGTTCGTGTTAAACTCAAGTTTATATTGTATAATAATTACTTACAGTCGAGAGCATAAATAAAATTCTGTACTTTCCCAAATGTTCAAAAATATCTAGTACATACATAAATTAACGCCTGCATTTGCGAGCAGAACCCATGAAGTTTGATTTCAGGGACCATTTAGCAGTTTGCAGGTTTGAAGATGGAGAAGTGTGACCTGTGATAGGTTAGTAACCTATCAGCCAATAAGAACAAAGTCAAGGTCAAAGTTATTTATTCATCAATTTACCCCCTTATTCATAAAACTTAACAAACCTCTGCTAACTAAAATATTCTTTGTCCCATTCTCACAAACGTCAATGTCAAAGTGACAGATAAGGACAAACGAACTTTAGCGGCTAGTTAACTAATATAGGTTTGATAGACGTTTATGAGTAAGGGGGTTAGACATTATGAATGTCAACCCATACTATAATATTGTAAATGCGAAAGTGTATCTTTCTGTTTGTTACGTCTTAATCGGTTGAACCGATTTAGATGAATTTTTTATAAAGATAGTTTGTAGCCCGGGGAAGGATATTGGATACTTTTTATCCCGGAATTCATCCCTTAAGGGGTAGAAATTTGTATGGAAGGGGGATAAGTAGGTGATGAACGAGATCTGTATGGATGAAGTTGCGGGCAAAAGCAAGTTAACTATAAAACAATACACAATGTATACAAAATTACAGTAATACTGCATAATAACAATCCTACAGTATAAAACTTATTTTTGCGTTAGTTTATCCGTACGTGCGGGATATATCAGGCTATTACTGGCAAATATTGCTATCCATGGTGTAGGTATTCGTTTACCTTATAAGGTATTATGCTTTTCAAAAAATTTTTTCGATAGATTTCAATTTAGAATGATTTTTAGTTGCGTCAGTAACAAAACGGTGCCATATTAACGCCGCCGGAGTTGTTACATTAAAAATAAAGAATAATCTGTAAACACAACTATAATACGTAGATATGTGTTACCCAAAATTAAAAATAGTGCTCTTGATTTCTTTATTCTTACCCTAATTAAAGTAAAAGAAGGCAGTTCGCAGCTTAACCGCTCTTAACATTGTATACAAATTGGGTAGATTCTGGAATGCGATAGATGTCGTTTAATAATTAGAATCGACCGATCCGTTATTAATAGGGGTCGGGGGTTCGTAGTTAGGTGATGAGCGGAGCGAGTAGCGGGGCGCAAAGTAGTGCGGTTTGCGGTAGCGGGAGTAATATTCTTTAAAAAAAGTTAATTAAAAAACATGGTTTATGTATTATCTACCCATTAATATTTTTCAGTTTTTTTATTCGGTAGTTTTGATGCGAATTTACTTCAAATAACGCTAAAAGAATATTTTATAACTTCAAATTTTCCGTAGATGAAAAATCAATCAATTGTCAACGAGAATAAATAAACTTTTGTACAGCCTCTTATATATTAAATCTTTAAAACTACGCAACGGATTTTGATGCGGTTTTTTAATAGATAGAGTGACTCAAGGGGAAGGTGTATATGTATAATACATGCATCAGCATTGCATCCGTGCGAAGCCGGGGCGGGTCGCTAGTCCGTCATAAAAGGAACCTTTTTGTAAGTTAATTAAACCTACAACTGCTAGAAATGATACTTAAATTAATTTCATGTGCTCTGCCTACTTACCTCTTTTAATATTCCTCTTTAAAAATTATCAAATATTTGACCAGTGTCATTTACTAGGACGTTTTTCTTAATAAAAATATTATAGAGCGTCAAAACCAAACCTAAAAAGAATTAATTAACGTTCAGCAAATTATAATGGGTGATAATAAACTTGCATTAAGCGATACTTTGGGGTAAAATCGGAATGTGGGGGTACGCCTCCGGGGGGGCACCTTAACCTTTCCTTAACTTGCGCGAGTGAGATTGAGCACGTAACTATATAGAGCACTAATTAAGACACTGTTTCGTTGTACATTGTTTATGAGGCCGGGATAATTTCGTACAATTTACCTAAGCTAGTAAGTGAGATTAGTTTTTGTTTGTTTGGGAGAGGAAAAAGGTTTTGCTGTCAGTATTTGCTTTCACAACTAGCGTAATTTCGTATTATTATACAGGTTCGTTTTACTGATTCTTGAAATCCTCAAATATTTACATCAAGAAACAACACTTGGATCTAGATATTGCATGAATAGCAGCAATTTCACGTGATTGATTGACGTATCGTCTAAAGAATGATCGACATCGGCCGTTGTGTGGTTTTGAAGCGGTTGAAGCGTCCTGAAACGAAATTGGTGAACACCGGCTTTACCAATATCGCGCGCCGAGCTCACATCTCGGGATTATACACGATTTAAACCGTAACTGAAGAAGCAGGTAACCAAAACCGATTATAAACGGTAGCCGTTAGCGAAAAAGCAGCGGTTCGGTCTTAATTCAAATTTACACAGCGTCGGTGTATTTTGGACTATTGAATGACAACTATGTTGATGATGACAACGCGTCAGGGTACTGTGAGCACCTGTGTAGTTGACCCATAAGCTTTAGCACTTATGTATGTCTAGTCTAGTCACACCAAAATTCCCCCAGTCACACTTGTCCCCCCATCGCTCTCCAAGATTCTCAGTTTGATCTAAGTTTGACTGTGGAAAGGAAAGTTCCGGCCAAGGGCGATGTAGACAAAGCTGCCTATACCCGGCTTTATTAGAACCTCCCGGCGTGTACTGATTTATTGATGACAGTTTAACTTCGGCGTATACGTGACGCTATTTAATACATTGTTTATGCATACACAGATATATATATAAGGTATTTTCAGTCTTATATCATATTAATAAAGGTGAATATTGGGTATCAACTATTGCGATCTATTAATATATTCACTAGGGACCCGCCCGGGCTTCGCACGAGTAGTCCAGTTTTTCTAGTCCTTCACTTCCGATATACGTTTCCATACAAACATTCCACCTCCTTTTTTACACCCTAAAGGGATGAATTTTCAAATAATGTCTAAGCTACAATACTGGAAAGTTTCCTAGATATCAGCGAAGTAGTTTATGAGATTAAGAGGAACGTACACCCAGCCATCCGCACAAACTTTCGCGTTTATAATATTACTAGGAGAGAATGTTTCATGTCTGGAGCCGAACAGTGTATGAACGACGATTCTACATTCCCTGGGGTGTCTGTTATACCTAAACTTATGAGTTGTGATGGTGTCAGGAAAATTATATGTTGATATATTAATGAAGATACAGTAAAGTTGGAGACATAAATCTAGATAGTTGTACTAAAACTGATAGTGTACCTTGTATGTGCAGACTTCACTTCTCAACGAATACTTGGTTTTATTGTATTCGATGCCAATTTGTAAGCAACTGTCAAAATTGTTCAGAAAATTACTCCAAATTGTTTACCTATGGTTGATTAAACTACAAAAATTATATATCATTGTGGTAATTGTCAAACTTTGCTTTTTTTTTGTTGACTTATCGTATTTCAGTGTTTAAACCGCTCGCGTGGCCTTCCTCTTGTTTTTCCCCAGTCTACTCTCCAACCGCACACTTCTATCGCTTTATTGGGCCCCGCCTATACACAGTCAGGTTAAAATAAATGTGCCATTATAGAGTTTATATAGGATTTATGCCAGTCTTAATAATCATGTCTCTAAATCAAAATTGTTAAATAATAGGTATATTTGAGTATCTCTGCAGAAAACCAAAAAAATGTCCAAAAGCAAAACAAAACCATCGACTCCACCGCCCCTGCTAGCTACGGAGACATCGCTATTCTGTGAATAAATTATAATGATAAGACTCATGCCTTCGCAATATTGAAGGCTTTTTGATAATTAAGCGTCTCCCCTCGGCGGAGGAATTTTTCCCGATCCCGATGTTGCCCCCTAAGCGACGAGAACACTTGAGGTCCTTTCATCTTTGGTTTGTCAAGTGACGCAAAGCGTCCAAACTTGTCGGGTCTTGGGTAAAAAGATGACCTGTCGCCGCTTTAATGACAGATGCTTTTATGTTATTTTGTGTTCATATTTTCTGATTTCCGTAAACACAGATTGGTAATGCAATGGATAATCTCTGAACTGGTAATTTGAGGGCACTTAGATACAAAATTCAAATGAGGTTTAGTAAATGCGTATTATTATTTACTAGATATTAAGCGTTTAAAAAATGATAATGTTTGGTTTGATGTTCACAGCCGACCATTTTTAACGACCAACGTTTCTTTCTCGCCGACCGCTACTTGGGACAGTTTGTCTTTCTCTTCAGTCGGTCCCTCATTCCTAAGGGTCGTGTTCACTCTTGGATTTCGCAGCCCTGATGACTTGTCTCCATTGGTTTCGATACATGGTAGCCCTAATCGCTTGGCGAAACATTGCTTGAGGATGTGAGGTCCATCCTCACAGTTTCAGGAACCTTCAAATTATGTTTCGAGACGTTCTGTTATGAGACGCTTACCTCTAATATAACGCGTCGCCATAAAAACTTGTCAAACTTTTCATACAAACAGATTTTAACGAACATAGCTGTGTTCTGTTACAGACGGTCTGGTGCAACTCACTCTTAGTGAAACTGGCCACTGGTTGTTATTATATTCTAGTCTGGCAAGATATTGAAACTTTTGATTGGTATTTCTCGATTAACAGCAATTCGAGAATCCGACAAAGTCTACGGGCTCCATGTCACTATTGGACACGTTACATTAGTGGCCAATAGAATATTTGTGCGTCGCTATTGGCAGTGTGCCTGCACAGGCATAAACCTTTCATATCTGTGGTTGGCTGAGCTAATCGAATCCAACCGTGTGATTCACAAGTGTTACTCTACTACCTACATAGATCTAGAGAAGTCACATACCTACTCCTCACCGATCCGACTGATTTGAGAATTCATTCTCTTGTCAGCAAAAACAAATGCAGGCCTTACATTCTCAACATAGCTCTGAAGAACTGGTAGAAATGTCAAAAAATAATAGATTATTAAAAAATCGATTAAAAACCGATTACTATCTAAAAACAATCGATTTTTTAATCGATTTGGATTTTGCAATAAATCGATTAATAAAAAAATGAATATGATTTTCACAGCCTAATCGTAACATAATTTATCGAAGAATATTGTAAACTAACACCTTGGAAATTAGAATATTAGACGGTTACTAAGTCCTAATAAAGACCCCGCCCCGGCATTATGAGGACATTTCTAGCAATGAAGCTAATATTAAACTCACGCCCCTTATATATCGTGGATTTCAATATCCGGATTTGCTCAGTTATTATCACGATACTGCAATACACGTCAACATTCTTGTGATACTGATCATTATATGAGTTTATCGCATGATAATAATCACCATGTAACCAACCCCATAGGTAAAATAAATAAAAAATCGATTACTGAAAAAACAGATTATTATTTTTTCAAAAATCGATTGTTTTTTAATAGTTTTTAATTTGGAGCATAATAATCGATTATTTAATAATCGATTTCTCAAGACGGAATTGGTATAGGGATGTCGTCGTCTATATGTTAAAAAATTATCACCAGTTCTTAGGGAAAAACTGGTGATAATTTTTTAACATCTACAAAGCAACTTGGTGAAAGGAAAGGAACTGTCAGCAAAAGAAGAATATTGTAATATAAATTAATGCAAAAGGTTCCAAAAATCACTCATTGTATCGAAAGTGGAAATCGCTATGTTGATTGCCTAAGTATGTGGATGCACATACCTACCAAGTTCACTAAATATTAGATCAGCGTGATAACTTTCAGATATCCTACATCTCTTAGCCTCTCTGGTATATCTTGCTCCCGAAAATCGTAACAGGTAAACTATACTGGTTAATAGATAGCATGTTTAGACTTGTCGGTAGCTTTGTGAATACTGGCCAGGTCTGCAGAGCCCGTGCACTCCACCCGCTTCAATATGACCCACTTCCATTAAAAAACTTCCGTACAAAGAAAGATATGATTCGCAATATTTGCGGAATGTATTTAACTGGCAATTTCTGTCAGTATTTCGTGTTAACCGTTTCGTTAGTCGATCAGTGCTATTCGGTAGTATGCTAAGATTTTTCGCACTCGAGAATTTTTTTTCGTTGTTGGTGTCTATAGTCTAATCAAATGATTGCATTTTACAAGGTTTCAATTCGGTTATACATAATCGTAATCAGCGAAACACGTTGAAATGAGATAGGGAGGTTAAGTGGCTAACAAAACTAGTCCATAGGAGCGATGCTGGTGTATTTCCATTATAATGGTCCATTGTAGTATAAAGCGAACTGACGTTAATCTTAAAAAATCATAGACTTTGTGGTTTATATAGGTATTTGGGGCGGGAAGCGGGATAACATTACAAACGAATTAAATTTGTTCTGTTGAAAATAATTCTTACATAGTAATTGAACAAGTGACAGCCAAGTTAGTATTTCAATGGCTACCTTTACTTATGTAATGAATACCTATCACATACAACAAAAATGTGTCATCCTTTCTTAGCAAAATTTTGTCAGCAACGTCTTTGGTGTTCCCAATGACAGTGATTAAAACGGAAGTAATCTTTTTAGAACTCAATTTTATTCGGTTGATAATTTCTAACGATAAATAATATTTGGTTTTTAATTTCCACAAAAACAATCATTATCAGTTGCATAAACGACTAACGTATACGTCCCAGTACTCGAAACCTTAGTACCCAATAGGTGATACCACTAATCACCTCTGTCATCATCGGAGAGGGACCTTTACCTTATAGGTATTAAGTCCAAAAACTGATTCGACATTCAGTAAAAAAAAGGTTAAAAATGCCAGTAAAATCTACGAAACTATAAAAATCACAAAACAGCAGCTGCTAAAATGACTATGTTGTGAATTACAGAGCTTCTAAAATGACAAGTTGTGAATTTCACACAATATAAACTCATCAGATCGGTAGACTTGATTATCTGCAAGGGTGTTAACACCTACATGTAATCTAAAGTCACCTTGGGATGACCACTTGCAGACTTGCGAACTTCGCGGTGCGAAACACGATCATTGGATGCGGCAAACGTTTGGATGATCGCCATCAAATTCCTGTACACTCAAAAACAGCTTGCTGAAAAATACCTGAGAGTGGACTTTAATGTCTTGATAGATTCGTGTTGAGATATTTGTGGACATTTTGGTCGCTCCGATTATATTGAATGGTGACTGGGCATTCTTATATCTCTCTATAAAAAATCTCTGAAGTTCTGCATAAAATGTTGAACTACTGGGAGTACCGCGAAATAATATATCCTATCAAAAGAAAGTAGGGGGATTGAACTGGAAACCAAGTTCTTTTAAATCTTTTAGAGCTCCTGTCATTCATAACGTTCTTAATTACTTAAAATGATTTATTATATGAGCAACTAACCGGCTAGCTTCGTAGCTCCCTGTCCGTCTGGGGGGCGGTGTGGCTGTACCCAAGTACACGACCGAGACAGAAAGAACGCGACCCAATCGTATTTACTAACTTGGCAAGTAATTTTCCATTGAATGTATCTAGTTTGTAAAAGTAAAATCGACATTTTTCCTTTTTTACGATCATCATGATTTGCCTACATATCTCCTCTCTTTTTTACGTTATCAACATTTTTATTATGAATCACACATAACAAACCCCGTTAAGAACACCGGTTTAGACAAAATCACACGTCCATTACAGCCAACTGTATTAAAACGCTTCATACAAATTCGTTATGATGTTACTAAAAGCGACTGCTGAATTGAAAATAACTAAATAATGTAATCGTTATGATAAGTGATATTGTCTCTATACTTGACGTGTTTGAATATTGTGACGTTTACATGAGATTAGATTGTTAACCGAGGGCAGGAGTCCACTAATAGACATTATTGAAGGGCATAAATTTACACTAACACTTAATAAGAGAACAACGGTTTCCAAGTGAGTTTCAACCGTTGTTCTCTTATTAAATTATTGAAGTGTTTAGATACTGTGACGTTTACATGAAATTAGATTGTTAACCGAGAGTTGATAGGTAATCATTTCTGACGAGATTATTTCGCCAATAGTTAGAGACTGAAATGGCTGATTTCGCCTGATTTAAACACTGCTTTTCAAAATAGTAAAAATTAAAAAATGCAAATATGCAAAAAAAATTGAATCAGTCAAATCCTAATCAATCCATTTTAAAATCGCTTGTGTATGGATTATTTTTGCGGGAACTGTAGTCTGACGTTAATATTCAGGTTAAAGATACTTATTTACTCAAAAGAAATGGTCCATATACAGATATTAATGTTTGTATAATGGACCATTTTCTCTAGAGAAGAAATTTACCACATTCAGAACGCCACTTAGATGAACAATGACCCACTTTCAGAGTATGAGAAATGAAGTAAATATACTTATTGTAATTTTGACGGTAAAAAGCCATCTCGAACAATTGTTGAATTGAGACCGCTTTGTTTTTGAATCCCGTCAAGTTTCTACCTTGAACTGGCGTTGTAATCTGAAATTACCAGAAAACGTTTTGCCATCATTGTTCAAAGTTAAGCAGTGGGCAAGAAATCGTTACGGCAGAAAATAAAGGGAAACGTGACCTTTTGTTTGCGGATAATAAGCGGGTAAATGTCGCAATCAACGAGCAACCCATTACGTATTCATCTTAGACGTAAAAATCCATACAACGGGGAGTTTTATACACTCATACTTAATTGCTTATGTAAATCTAAATCACAGAATAAATATAAGTACTTACGTACATTGCCTAAAAAACGGTGTTTGACATCTAGAATACTTAAATTATAGTAGCCCTCGTCTAGTTAGGGTCGTCACGTTTACGAGTCATTGTTATAGCAGAATGTTGGTCGCGCGATGATCAATGACACTGTCTACCCGCCCGGTGAATTGGCGACTCGGAGGTGCGTGAGTATAGAGGAAGTGCCAAGTGGGACAGGCCTGATGGAATACTTAGCGTTGATGTTATATAATGGATTGCTTTATTAGTATCTACTAACATTATACCCAGAGCGGTACATAAAGATTGTCTTAGATCCAGTATTAAAATTTCTTCACTATATTAAATATTCATATACATTTTCAATGTATCTAGTTGACACAGTTCTTGCAAGAAAGCATATCAATTGATTTAATTTAATGTCTAGGGGAAGTATAAACCATTATTATTATTTTTCTTATTTCGACATGTTTTCTTGTGGAACTACTTTTTTGTCACTCAGATTTACTTAAGTAGGTGAAGTAGAATCATTGTAATAAACATATTTTGGGAGAAATGACTGACGGTGAAATTTTTTTAGCGTTTCTTGTCGGCAGTGGTCTCTTGAGTAACGCTAGTAGTTTTTGACTTGTAAACGTGCATTGTGGCCTACTTGCAGCATAAAGTTCGTTTATTTCATTTATTTATTTCCAGTCCATGGGATGTATGAAAGTTGATGCCATTCTCTGGTCAAGGAATGAGAATTTTGTAAGCTTAGCTGGTAATAGCCGCTTTACGCAAAGGGCTACTTTAAATCACTAAATGTAAGCTGTATCTGTAATCTAAAACATTAATTTAGGTAAATATAGTCCCGAGCTTCTTTTATACAGGAGTGACCCGTGGTTTTCCGCTTGACGCTTATCCTACCATTCCTATGGACGATGTCGCGGGCTAAAGCTAGTTCTAAATATATCTTAGTCATATCGCCATAACCCCCGAGGCTTCTTAGTGGGCATGCATTTATTTGCTGTCACCATATCGAATCCTAACAAAAAAAACCGGCCAAGTGCGTGTCGGACCACGCACAGTGTAGGGTTCCGTAGTTGCCCGTCCATCACGTCACCGGTCATATGCGGAATTACGGACCCGTAGAAGGGTTTTTACTGATCTTAGTACTGATGATGTACTTTTTTGAGATGTTGTGTTGTATACATATTTTTGCCCTTTACGGTAATGTCTACTTAGCTGTGATAGTTTTTCTTTTAAATTCATCGTATATACTATTACCATGATTTTTTTCACATGCCCTAGTAGCCACCGTTTAGCTGGCAGGGGAGGGGGACACTTGCCCATAGCAAAAATTATCACTTCAAAGCTTAATATCACGCCAACCGATTCTTGAATCAAAAAATGGTTATAGAAACCTTATTTATATTTTTGAAAGAGCTATCCAACGATATCCCACACGATGGGGTTTGGAAGAAATAAAAATTGCACCACCACTTTACATGTAGGGGAGGTACCCTAAAAAAATTTTGTTTAATGATTTTATTCTACCGTTTTGTCGGCGTCATTGATATGTATACTCAAGCCAAATTACAGCTTTCTAGTACTAACGGTTACTGAGAAAAGTGGGGGACGGACGGACGGACATGGCGAAACTATAAGGGTTTCTTGTTTACTACGGAACCCTAAAAAGGGCCAGCAAGGAGCCAATGACTCTTCGAGTCCCATGCATCCATAGACGGTGATAGTTTTTTAATATTTTATTTTTTCTTTGATTTAGGCATGTAATATGCCTAAATCAAACAATAAATAACTTTGACTTTGTCCAGGTAGACCCTATCCTTGTTTGTCACAGATATGGAGTGAAAATCCAAAAAAATCCCGATTATCTATTTTGTTATCTCGTCTATCTGTTAAAGCAATTAGTCGTCCACTTCATTGCTATCAATAGGTACTATGCACACATATCTTCGTGATTAGCATTAGGGTATCAATAGATTGACGGATGCATACAGCGACGTGACCACGCAGGTAAGCGTGTGTGGGTGTGGGGAATTGCGCATATGTAGGGGGTAGGGGGGTAGCCAAGTAACTGCTCTGGCTTGTAGCTAGCTTGGTACATTTTATTGTAGCTAGAAGAGCGGGGTTTATCGATGTCGATATAAAAGTAATGGCGTGTTTTTATTTTTGTCGCTTCCACGATTGGATGGACGTTTAACTGTTATGGTGAGTGTTTTGTTTTCGATTTAAGACATTGCTTGGGACCTCGTCAAGATAACATTCAATAAAAGAAAGTGGCCTCAAAAATATACGACTCTAGAAAGATAGATCTCTATCTGAACAATTACTACTTTAACAGATCCAAAAGTAAAACTGAAGCAACATTTATTAAGAAGAGTTTTTTTTAAACTCCGGATACACTTCTGTCTATCACGTTTCTCACATCATCATCATCCTCCTAGCGTTATCCCAGACGACAGTAAGTGACTGCTATCTGACCTTCAAACCCGAGGGGAAACCAGATCTTATTGGAATAAGGCTTGTCAAGTGAATGGACACCTTGACTGTTAGAAGTTCTCAAGCCGCACGCTGGCCTCTATACTTGGCTTAGTGACTGCTATCATAGACAGAAGCTGGAGTCAATGGCTTAGCGTCCCTTTCAAAGCATGGGGGCACTCAGTTAATAATCGCTTAAAGCGGTCACCCATCCAATAACTGATTCGGGCCACGAGCGCTCTTCACATCATATTAGAATGAAATAAATATATCAATATCGATGAACCCGTCTCATCACTAGCTAGGTTAACTCACCGCCGCTGGGGCGTTGCCTGACTGCCCTGTGTGTGGCCAATGATTTTATTACAACTTCATTAAGACGCCAGTCGCAAACATCCTTTTTACCGAGTTCCAAAAAGGAGGAGGTACTATGTTCATCTGGTGTATAGATGCTTGTTACTTCATAACTTCGGTAATTGTACTCCAATTTTGATAATTCTTTACTGTTTAGAGCATACGTTAGGGAAACATGGTTACATATAAATTTGGTCAAAATCTGATCCTGGGAACCATGAAGAATCGATGAAATTCCTCAAATATACACACACATACACATGTTGCAATATCAGTATTGAGTTTAAGAACGAACGAATGAATGTGAAATGTAAGACAAGTGTGAGATGAACGAATTAATGCAAAACGTATGACTGACTGAATGATGAAGTGAACGAGTGAGAGAAGAAGAATGAATAGTAGTACCTATGTGATGTGCGAGTAGGAAACAGAGAGGGATAGAACAGACAGAATAGTTGGAACGTTTAAAAAGACGAGGCAGTCTGGTGTAAGTTTAAGCTATATTTTAAGTATTTTTTTGTCTTTATGTATATTAAAGCCCGACCAGTGTAATAAATAGTTATATATGTACACATACAACAACATCTGACGATGCATTTGGACGCAAACTCAGAAACCTTTTATTGAATAAACCAATGTACTCGACTAAGGAATTTATGGAATTGACATTTGCTTGAATTTAATTTGTTTACCATGAATCTATTTTTGCAGATATTTTTAATGACATTATCTCTGTACTTGTTTGTTTCTTATATTTTATTTATTGACGTGTACCACTATTGTTATTTTAAATTTATTGCATTTTGACGATCCTGACTACCGGGAGATATGATATCATAATTTTATTTGAAATGTATTGCATTTGTTTCAATATTTTTATATTATTTTTGACAATCGTGATGTAAATTCTTATAATTTTGAGTTATGCAAATTTGTACTGCAATTTATATCATGAAATAAATCTGAATCATACGTATGTTTACATACCCACACACATACACATAATTATTGCAATATCAGTATTGAGCTTAAGAACGAATGAATGAATGTGAGATGTAAGACAAGTGTGAGACGAACGAATGAATGCAAAACGAATGACTGACTGAATGATGAAGTGAACGAGTGAGAGAGGACGAATGATTAGTAGCACCTATGTGATGTGCGAGTAGGAAAGAGAGAGGGATAGAATAAACAGAATTGCTGGAAAGTTTGAAAATACGAGGTAGTCTGGTGTCAGTGTAATTTCTTTCAACTTTGTTTAAAAACTTTTATTTCAAGATTAATAGTAGTTTCCTCAGAAGAAGGTATCCTGTAGGTAAATTCAAACTAAGACAACGAGAACAGGAAGTCATTAGATATTTCAATCCGTTACCCGAAAAGGACGTTAAGGCTTTATAGAACACGAAAGAAATTGATGCCTCCAACAATACCGAAATTAAGTTAAAATCGAGACAGCGTATTTTATAGCCATTTACCTAAAGTATCGATCGGAACGTATTCTATGTCAAAATTCACTTCTGTCAACATAATGTTGAACGACTTGAACGGAATTTATTTTCAGACTTGTGATCAAAGAATACAGTACTTACTAAAAACTAGTGATGCCAATAAAATTAACCTAGATCAATTGATCCAGATCATTGAATCTCAAGAAAGCTGAAGATCTTTGGGGGCTGTCTGTCATACACTCCATTATAGAAATAACTGCTCCTTATATAGTTGAAATCTTTAATAGAAGTATTGATACTGGAGTTTTTCCTGACTTGATGAAACATAGTAAAATTATCCCATTGTTCAAATCAGGAAAGAAATCAGACCCCACAAATTTCAGACCTATCTCAGTACTACAGGCATTAATGAAGATGTCACTGTTAGAAAGTACAATGTACCAGTGCATAATTCTTTTGATTCCCTAAGTGACGAAAGTACTTCTGAACCCTTAGCTTTTGATTGCCGAATCGAGCAATTAGACAATTGTATGAACACAAGCAGTTATCCTAAAAACACCGACCTTCCTGAGTATAATACTAAAGAAAACTCAGTGGACCTGAAAAATGCGACCTATTACTGAAAAATGCGACCTAATAGTTCTATCTGAGACACGAAGGAAATGTAATTATTACGAAAATGTTCCACACGGGGCCCGCAAGTTTTTAACGAATATCTCATCTGTACCTAAGAAAAAGGAAGAAAACGTAAAACCAGAACACAATGCCATCTTCAGCTGAATTAGTGACAACTCTGCCTGAAAACTCCTGCTGATAAGACCCAGTCTGAAGAAGTAAATTTAAATACTATAATTATTAAGTTCTAGCGAACATACTCTAACCCGCACAAACAAATTGGTCATCTTAAGCAGCAACAATAAGAACAGAATAACAGATATCGTAAGAAACTATGAGTATTTAGGATCATCTTCTTTTTGCTATTACACCACCCCGGGCGGTGGTATAAGAGTATTATTCAAGGATATTCACATTAAATTCACAATGAAAATAAATTGGGGGAGGCCTATGTTCAGCAGTGGACGTCTTTCGGCTGAAATGATGATGATGATGATGACATTAAATTCAGTGGAATGACCAGGAACAACTACTGCATTATTTTAATCGGAGACGAAGATTTTCACAATTAAAACGACTTGTAAACTTGTGAGCTACATAAGAGAAGCTGCGATATATTACATTCACAAACCTTGTCATAAGTTGCCCGACATATATATGTGGTAAACCTATATTTAATAGTAGAGTGGAATGCTTTAATCATTTGTTGTTGGACGTCACATTATCGTAACGATTGCTTTTTCGTGTACGATTCAAATTATAATGTTACGTTTGAAATGTTTTCTTCGAACACTGGAAAGTTAACTAATTTTGGAATGAGGAATGTTATTGACAATTTAAATCATAACATACAGTGGATTATGAAGAAAAACTCTGATGATTTACGCTGTCGTAATTCTAGTTCTGTAATTTTTTTTCGTGTCTAACGATAATGTTCATAGAACTACCTTAAATATACTTCATCAAAACGTATTACTAATAAAGTAAATGAGTTAGAAATCTACCTAGACGAATGTACTAAAACTATGGATTGTGTATGTATCAGCGAGCACTTTTTAAATAAAAATGCAATCCCTTCTTTCAACTTGCACAATTATAAAATCGCTTTTTGTAACACGAGACCAACTAAAAAAAGAGGTGGTACTCTTATTATGTCTTTATCAGATAGAAAGTCGGAAGAAATAGCGCTTCGTAAAAAACTGTATGTACCAGATGGTTTTGAAATATGTGGTATAAGAGATATTGCTACTAATTTGTACATTGTTTGCTGTTACAGGATACCTAGAGACAGTAACTTTGAAGTATTTATTAAGCAATTTGAATCTACTAGAGTTAGCTGTTGGATCACCTTTTCGATAAAAAAACAATTATATGTGGCGACGTCAATGCTAATTTCTTGATTGACAAAAAATCTCGTCTTCTCAAATGTTACAACTTCAAGCATCTGATAAATGACATAACTTTTAAACGTAACAATGCGCAGTCGTGTATTGATAATTTTATAACTAATGTGCCATCAGCAGACATTACAACGGAAGTTGATCATAACGGCTTAGGGGATGGTCATGCTGCTATCTTATGCGGGTTGATCATAGAAAATGAAACAAATAGCAACAATAAATATAATCAATTATTTATAGAAATAATATATTTAGCCGACAAATACACTCAGTTGTTTAGAAGTAAGTTATCTAATATTAGTTGGGGAGAAGTAAGTATCCATGCGGTCCCACAAAAAATATCAGATGTGTTCCAATTAGGTTACAAAAAAATTGTAAAGAAAATTAGAGCAAAAGATTAATTCAAACTCAAATGGGTCACTAAAGGTATTAAAACAGCCAGTAAAATGAAGAGAATATTAACAAATATTAATAAATCAATTTGCGATGCATCCATTTTACTTTATCCAGAAAATTATATAAATTTGTACAGGAGGATGGTCAGATATGCAAAAAAATTAGCTGTACAAGGAAATTTTAAAACTAAGGGTTCTACGAAAGGCATTTGGGGTGTCGTAAATAGGCACAGGAATAAATCGAATGGTCATCCAAGGCATAAAATGTTGTTCAAAATCAATGGCAAACTCCTACAGGAACCCAAGACATAGTTGATTTACTATCATCGCAATTTGATCACAGTAAAACACCTAGTATAGGTGACTTGGCATCTGCGGTTCACTGTATGGAACATTACTCCAAAAATAACTACGAGGACACGATCTGGTGGCTAGTGTCATCATCTGAATAAGAAAAACTTTGCAATCTTTGGAAAATAAAAAATCTTTTGGCTACGACGAGATACCTATTAAAGTTTTTAAAGATTCTATTGATTTACTTTCAGAGACATTAGCAAATTTTTTTAACCAATGTTATGATCATTCTGTTTTTCCGGATCAGTTAAAGGTAGCTAAAATCCTTCCTATATACAAAAAAGGTCTTAAAACTGACCCGAAAAACTATAGACCCATATCGCTTCTATCAGAAATGTCTAAGATATTTGAGAAACTCATAAAATCCCGGCTTTTTAAATATCTCCAAGACAATAGTATTATAAACCCACGATAATTTGGATTTCAAAAAAATATAGGCACCATAGATGCAATAGAAACTTTGATTAATGACATAATTTTAAATATCCAAAACAGGAAGAGAGTAATAGGCTTATTTTTAGATCTTAGTTCTGCTTTCGATACGGTAGGCCATGCAATTCTCTTAAGAAAGCTAGAATTCTATGGCATTAAGGGTAAACCATAGGTAATCATCTGCAAAACCGTAACCAATACGTAGAGATCAAAGAGATAGATAGATCACAATAGTGAGAAATCTATTAAATCTGGACTGATGTAGGTAGGAAGAGGTGTGCCTCAGAGCTTAATTTTAGGTCCTGTACTCTTCATTATATTTACAAATGACCTTATTAATTACATTGGTAATCAAGTTCCTAATTGTAGCCTAATTATGTTTGCTGATGACACGAATGCGATAATTAATGCTGATCAAATGGTAAAACTAAATGAAGAACTTAAACAAGTATCATCGATCTTTGTTAGATGGTTCACTTGTAATAATTTACGGCTTAACACTGATAAAACACAAATAGTGCTCTTTCAACCAAATACAAAAAAGACTGATAGGCTTCACGTGGTAATGAATGGTACATCTATAGAGTTAGTTGATAGTGTGAGATTTCTTGGCATACGTGTTGATTTTAAACTGAACTGGATACATGAGTTAGATGCTATTGAGAACGCTATTCAGCATGTTAGGCTTTAAGGAGCCTTAGAGACCAAATAGATATAAATTAGCTAAAAGTTGTCTATCATGCGTTTATCGAATCCAAACTGCGCTACAGTATAATGTTCTGGGGAAACAGTTTGAAGTACAATATAAATACAGTTCTAGTTGCGCAAAAGAGAGCCATTAGAATTATGTTTCGTATTCCACAGTAGGTATCCTGTAGGGATTACTTTCAGAAACTGGGTGTTCTTACAGTACCTAGCTTATACATACAAGTAATTCTCACTGAGCTTATTAAACATAAAATAAAATATGAGACGCCGAAGAACAAGACGTGCGTGTACTCACGCGTACCAAAAATATGAAAATAATGTTTCGTCCCAAATTAAAAATAGAGGAGCACTGCGTGAGAAATCAAGCTGTCAAAATATTTAATAGATTATCACAAGAATTAAAAATCATTTCAAAATATAGTACTTTTAAACAGAAATTAAAATTGTTTTTACTGAGAGGGTGTTTCTACAGTGTGGATGAAGTATTCGAACGTTGGTAGTAATAAGTTTAATGTAATTTTTATTTGCATACTCTAATTCCTATTTAGATATATAACTTTGGTAATATTGAAAATGTATTTTCTAACACAATCTTGTATTGTTTAAAAAATAAATACTATGACTAATACTATGACTATTACCTTTTATCTTGACGCTTAGAGACCTTATACATCTCTAACAAATCTCGATTGTTGTTAGTTTCTTAGTCTTGTTTTTGACATGTAACACTACATTTAATTAATGATACTTTGATTATCGTATTATTTTTATTTGATATAGATAGATTTTGACTTGTAAAAGTGCCCTTGAGGCCTATTTGCAGAATAAATGTTTTGATTTTGATTTTTATCTAGTTGTTAATCAAAACAATTAAAAGTGGTTATAAACGGATTGGACCTACAACAATGCAGAAAATACTTAAATTATTAGAATTACGATTTGAAACGGGATATTTACCATGTATATTTGTATTTTTGAGCTCCCGATATTTCGGCCCGATAAATCGTAATTCTAATTTATTTATTTATTTTTATTTATTTATTTATTTAATTCTGAACAATATACATTGTGTCGAATACATCACATTATAAGATATACATAAACATACCTACAAGAGAAAAAAACAGAACTTGAATCATTTAAAAAATAAAAATATAAGCAAACAATAATAACATTAACATTCTAGCATTATCACATAACAAAAAGAAATACATTACCACATAAAATGTCAATACTATTCTAAAATAAATTACATTAATCATTAAACATGTCATTCAAATGTTATAAATTCTACCAATAATAATAATTACAATACGTCATTCACAAATTCATCAATTGAATAATAACATTTATCTACTAAAAGAGCCTTTAATCTATTCTTGAACACCTTTATGTTGGAGATCTCTTTTAGCTCTACTGGCAATTTATTAAAAAGATGGACAGCCTGGTAGCTCACTGATTGCTTCACTATTTTAAACTTAGGCACTAAACTATTTTTTATATCCTTTCGTCTTGTCGCCAGCCTAATAGCTCTATCCTCTTCGCTTTCAAATTCGTCCAAGCTCTTGACTAAACCCGATAGAAGAACCAGAATATAGAGGCAAGGAACAGTTAAGATTTTAAGGTTTCGGAAATGCTCTCTGCATGATTCCCATTGCGGGATTCTGACTATAATTCGAATTGCCCTTTTCTGCATAATGAAAGCAAGTTTTGTATTATATTTATAACTATTACCCCACAATTTAATACTGTACCTCAGTCTGGATTCTATAAGGGCATAGTAAACCATTTTCAGCTGTTCTAGTTTTATTTCTTCCCGTAGGCTTCTCAAGGCGAAACAAGCTGAACTGATTGAGTTACACAAATCCTCTAATTGCTGCTTCCAATTCAGATTGGAGTCAATCAAAACACCCAAGAATTTTACTACTTCGACTTGTTCTACTACTTTTCCATTTAATTTTAATAACAGGGAATCAGTGCATCTGGGGTTTGTTTTAAAAAGAATTGATTTTGTTTTGCTACTGTTCAAGGTAAGGTTGTTCGCTGAGAACCATATAGAGAATGCAGTTAAGGCCTTATTACTAAGTTCATTTAATTGTGCTATACAATCAGCAGAAATTACTGCATTAGTGTCATCTGCGAATACTACTAATTTTAAATCCGGTATCGAATTATGCATATAATTTATTAGGTCGTTTACAAATATTACAAAGAATATAGGACCCAAAATGGATCCTTGTGGTACTCCTCGGCCTAAGACAATTAAACGTGATTTATACACCTTTTCACAATTATTTTCAACGTGTTTTAATTCTACAAATTGCTTCCTGTTTCTTAAATACGATTGATATAACTTAAGAACATTGTAATAATGTAAATGACCATGTAAGCTTGAAATCTTATACTTAAATTATGTTGGAAAACTATCTTCGATAACCTTGTTAACCGCATTGATAGCCGAATATGGAACTGAAGAAAATAACAAATATATAACAATACGTCAAATTTTAAACTCATGCACAACTATGAAAGTTTCAGCGAATAGGCAAGCCCAAGTAGTGTATGTGTTGTTAATATCTTCTCTAATCAAAATCAAACATTTATTCTGCAAATTGGCCACAAAGGCCACATGTCAAAATATTAATAAAATCATTACATGTCAAAATATTAATAAAATCATTAAACAGTTTTATTTCATATCTGTGTTGTGTTGTTGTTTTACTTCCTGAGAAGTACAATAATGTTACCTTAATTAACCGGTGACAAAAAACAAACTAAAATTCATTTGATATGTGCCCGGAATTAGGAGATGACGGATTAATGGGCCATGATTTTATCTACATTACCTAATTATATATTACCTTACTACAAGGCTTGTACTATGGGTACTGTACCAGGTTACGATATCCATACTTATATAGATAAATAAAAATGTCGACTGTCAACATGGAATTTTAATTGCTAAAATATTTATTACTAATAATTTTACGATTGAAACTGCTTCAAAATAGCCTGTACAGAAGATAATTATGCATATAATTTGCCTGAATAATAATAAACTATGATAGCTTTATTCCAAGGGGAATAAATTTCGCAGTCGGCATAAGCTGTCAACTCGAGCTTTTCTTCATGGACTTTTCATATCTTATAATTTGATCGGAGCGTGCAAACAGCGCTTAACATGTGACTATTTCCAAGCCGGACGGGGGCACCTGCCTAACTTTGGTGGTCAAGGAAAAAGTATTTATTCACATGCGCCCAGGGGCTGCGCCCCTAAGTGACAGTGTCAACTTGTCATACACATTGCAGTTTTTACTTAGTGTTTATTTTGCTGTTTTGTAAATTCTGTGAAATGTGCGTGTAGTTTTACCTAAATCACACTGTTTAGTGAGTCATTACCAGCCAATAAGCTCGAACACGGTTAGGCTGCGCTGTTTTATTGCGGAGTTTCGTTGTCTACCTTCCGGCTTCAATTACAAGATCAGGTTGATAGTAACTTTTTTATCTTAGCTTTTAGTTGTAATTTGTTTTAGTTTTTAATAGTTTAAAACTACGTATTTAAGTCTTATTTTTAGTTTGAAAGGTCGCATGTCCCTACCAGCTATTAATCTCGTCTCACCTATCACGTCGTTGGATAATTATCTACAGTGCCCAGAATGCCCTCAAAACCGCCTCTTCAAAGGCAACAGAGGATTGAAGATTCACATCGCGAAAGTGCACAAAACGTGTATTGCGTCTTCAGCCCCAACTCAGATTCCGCAACCCCAAACTCCAGATTGTGACCTCCCATTTTGGCAAATCATCAGTAATCTAAAAAATACTCTGCCAGTGCTTAAACGCATTCCCCGAGGCGCCCGTATTTCGGTTTGTAAAAATTTAGCTGCAACCATAAGAACCATTATATCTGACAACTCCAAGCGCTCTTGGGAACAGTTACTTACCTTTCCCTACAGAGTTTTACACGTTAACCCTCATGATCAGAGTAGAAAATCTTTAACCAGCAAAATTAAAGAAAACTGTTTTAATAATCATTTCTTAAACACTCTTTCCTTTGATAAGAAAAATAACTCTAAAAGCAGCACCTTTAAAATTGTCGAAAACAAAGTAGGCGACGGAGATATTAGAGGAGCCGCTCGTCTGCTTTTCTCCAACGACGTGGTAGCTCCAAATAATCCCGCAACCCTCGCAGCTCTCCACACAAAGCATCCGCCTCCAGCAGCCAACTCTTACCTCCCCGATCCTCCGGAACCACTCGATCCCTCGCTCCTGGCTACCGCGCAAGATGTTCTTGGCGCTGTTATGTCGTTCCCAAATGGATCATCAGGAGGCCTAGATGGCCTAACGCCACAACACCTCAAGGACTTACTGAGCCAGATTTGCGGCGATGCCCGCGATGAATTACTGAAAAATTTGACGGACCTAGTCAATTTGATGCTGGCCGGCCAAGTACCATCTGACATTACAGATATCCTTTACGGTGCAAACTTGTGCGCACTGCTTAAAAAAGATGGCGGAATACGGCCAATTGCAGTCGGTACCACTCTCCGCCGCCTCGCTGCCAAAATAACCTGCCGTGCCAACTTAGATAAACTCGGTAAGGAGTTTATCCCAGTACAACTTGGTTTCGGGTCCAAAAGCGGGTGTGAGGCCGCTGTGCATGCCGTTCGAGCGTTCCTAGAGGGTCAAGGAGGAGAAGTATTGCTCAAGGTTGATGTTACCAATGCCTTTAATTCCGTTGATAGGGGCGCCCTGTTGACCCAAATCAAAGACAAAATCCCCCTGTCCTATAAATTTTTGTGGCAATGTTACAGATCTTCTTCTAAACTCCTGTACAAAACAAACCTTTTGGCTTCTTCCGTTGGCTGTCAACAGGGTGACCCCATGGGCCCAGCTATTTTCAGTTTGGCCATTAATCCAATAATAAAATCACTAAATTCTAAATTAAATGTCTGGTATTTAGACGACGGCACTCTGGGAGGCGAAGTCCATACCGTTTTGGCAGACCTACAAAAATTAACGTCAGACCTGCAATCAATTGGCCTCTCCCTTAATTTTTCAAAGTGCGAACTTTTTATTCCAAATTCTTCCACCAACAAAGATACTATAATAAATGACTTTAAAAAGATAGCTCCGGGAATCAAAATCATTGACGAAAACACTCTTCATCTTCTAGGGTGCCCCATTTTAGACCAATCGTTTGAACAATACATAGAATCCAAAATTCAAAATTTTAACTCTGTTTCGGACCGTCTACTCAAAATTAATATGCACTCAGCTTATACAATTATTCGTCACTGTTTATTCGTGCCTAAATTCACGTACGTTCTACGCGGTAGCCACCTTTGGAAACACCCCAATTTGCTCACAAAATTAGACAATTTAGTACAACAAACTCTTACCTCCATCCTTAATATCCCACTCACTGAAAGATCCTGGACGCAAGCCAGCCTACCGATCAGATTCGGTGGCATAGGTATCCGCAAAGTATCGAGCGTGTCACTCCCTGCGTTTTTGTCCTCGGTGCATAGCGTTCAGGGCTTGGTCGGATCAATCCTAGCCCCCTCACTCGGAAACCCAGAGGCAGCGCATTGCTCCGAGGCCAAAAACGTCTGGGCCTTAACCTGCCCCAACACAGACCTGCCCCACAATCCACATTCGCAGAGGCAATGGGACGAGCCGCTCTGCCGACTAGTACGGAATAATCTTCTAGAAACGTCAACTAGTCCGGCGGAACGAGCTCGTCTTCTTGCGACTACGGAATGGGAGTCAGGTCTGTGGCTGCAGGCGCTTCCATCGCCCACTATAGGCACTTTGCTGGACGACCACACTTTCAGGCTGGCAACGAGTCTGCGGCTAGGGACTGCAACCAATGTCCCACATCGCTGTCAGTGCGGTACTATGGTAGATCGTCTTGGTCACCATGGTCTCTCCTGCGGCAGAAGCGCTGGCCGCATTCCTCGACACGCGGGCATCAATGACATAATCCGAAGAACCCTGGGAAGTATCAAGGTGCCCGCTGTCTTGGAACCTGTTGGTTTGGTGAGAGATGATGGCAAGAGGCCTGACGGTATGACGCTGGTGCCCTGGAAGATGGGTCGTCCCCTTGTATGGGACGCTACGTGTGTGGACACGCTTGCGCCAACCCATCTCCCGGGCACCAGTATCAATGCCGGCTCTGCTGCATCTTCTGCCGAAGACCTCAAACGCCGCAAGTATGCGTCCCTAGGGAGCGGATATTTATTTGAGGCGTTTGGGGTCGAAACTCTGGGACCATGGGGACCAAGTGCGCGTCGACTATACAAAGTTTTGTCGGCGCGCCTAATAGAGACCACTGGTGACCAGAGGGCTGGCCAATATTTCGGACAAAGAATAAGCATTGCCATACAGCGTGGCAATGCAGCCAGCCTTCTGGGCACCCTACCCGCTGACGGCGACCTGGGACAAATTTTTTATCTTTAAGTTTTACTTTTTACTATTGCCTAGGTTAGATTTTTATTTTATTGTTTCTTCATATATTGTATATTGTTATTTTAAATAAATACTTAAATACATATAAAATATCCAAGATGCAAGAGCAAATATTCGTGCTCATCACACAAATACCCTGGCTAGGATTCGAACCCGAGACCTTCAGCTTCATAGGCAAGGACACTACCAACTACGCTAAAGAGGTTGTCGATAATATTTAACTCATACCTTGCCTGGTCATGTGTGTAAAACCCCGCTAATCTGACGGTGTTCCAGTCCCCCCTGAACCAAATCCTGGATCCGCGCATCAATGGTTGTTCTTTGATGCTATTAGCAAAGTATCTACGTAGGTATTCGATAGATTTTCCGTAATTTAGTTACTTATATTCTGTTTTAGGCTTGGCACCGACTTCAAACATATCAGTATGTAGCACATATAAAAATATTTTATATAAATGAATAGGGAACACAGGTTTTGACAAGAATTGTCGCATTGGAATTATATACTTAAATGAATCACAATACCTATGTGGGTAGGTAGATTGATCACTAATTATAACATTGTGTATACTCAGAAAATATTTCATTACTTTGAATAGGCAGTTTAAGATAAAGTTAAGCCTTCGGTTTATTTAGGTTTACACTGGACCTGGAAATATAATAATAAACCAAGTACCTACTTAATTTTAAATGAAATGGAACAAAACTGAATAAGAATAGTCACACACACATATTTGGCGGAAGTCTGTAACTCTGTTATTTATCACCTTTTAGTGCCTTTTTCTTATTAATTTTGAAGTTGGTAACTTTTTTTTAAAGCTTTTTTATTATTCATCTGTTTGTATATGGATCTCTGTTTAATTGAATATTTTTTTGCGTAATTACGACATGGTTGTCGCAGTGTCTGCTACGGAAGTTTTCATCTGCTACGCGGTTGCTACGGCTGTAGTAAGGATATGGCTACATTGGGAGGATCCTCTATAGATTAATATTTCTTGGGCGATTAATATTATAAATAAATTATTATTAATATTAATCATCATCATCATCATCATCATCATTTCAGCCGAAAGACGTCCACTGCTGAACATAGGGTTATAATTTATTTATAATATTAATATTATAAATAAATTATAATTATATAAGAAGATTAGATTAGATAAGCATTGGTGAGTTATATCATTAACATAAGGGCAATGCTTGACAATCATACTTTGTCAAGCATTGCCCTTATGTTAATGATATAACTCACCAATGCTTATCTAATCTAATCTTCTTATATAATTATAATTTATTTATAATATTAATATTCAATATATATATAATATATATAAATATATAAAAGAAGAAGTCCTGATCTACCATCAACGCACAGCCGAAAGTACTGGAACTAGTAACTTCAAATTTGGTCCAAAGCTTACTTTTATTGACGTATACAAGGGATAAGACGGGATTTTTTTGGAAATTCCACCTCAAAGGGGATCAAATATAGGTGCAAAGTTTGTATGGGAAATGTAACTTAGAAACTTGAAATTTCGTAATTAGACTCTCTGATTAAAAATATAAAAAGTGAATTCAGCGATTTTCTAAATTCGTCCCCTAAAGGGGTGAAAAGGGGCTTCAAAGTTTGTACGGGGAGCAAATTTTTTTTGAAGTTAGACATTTGAAACTTCGTAAATAGACTCTATGTTTAAATACAACAAAACACATTTCATTGTTTTTCAAAATTGTTCCCCTAAAGGGGTGAAAAGGGGGTTCCAAGTTTGTACGGGGAGCAAATCTTCTTTGAAGTGAGAGATTTAAAACTTCGTATATATGTAGACTCTCTGTTTAAATACAATAAAAAATATTTCAGCGTTTATTGAAATTTCTACCCTAAAGGGGTGAAAAAGGGGTTACAACATTGTACGGGGAGCAAATCTTTTTTGAAGTGAGAGATTTAAAACTTCGTACTCTCTGTTTAAATAGAACAAAACATATTTCAGCGTTTTTCAGAATTGCTCCCCTAAAGGGGTGAAAAGAGGGTTCCAAGTTTGTAAAGGGGTAAATCTTTTTTGGAGTGAGAGATTTAAAACTTCGTATATACTCTCTGTTTAAAACAACAAAAAGTATTTCAGCGTTTTTTAAAATTGCTCCCCTAAAGGGGTGAAAAGGGGGTTCCAAGGAGTTTGTACGGGGAGCAAATCTTTTTTGGAGTGCGAGATTTAAAACTTCGTATACAGATTCTCTGTTTAAATACAACAAAAATGTTTCAGCGTTTTTAAATAGTTCCCCTAATGTGGTAAAACGCGGTTCTAATTTTGTGCGGGGAGCAAATCTTTACTTTTCGTAAAAATCGATATAGGTGTCATCTTCGAGGTTCCTCGGGGTGCCGATTACGAAAATGACATGCATTTGCAGATCCAGCGGACAATTATTTTTCTTAAAAATCGATATGGGTGTTATCTTCGAGGTTCCTCGGAGTGATGATTACGAAAATGACATCCATTTTCAAATCCAAGATGGGGACATTTATTTTTCTTAAAAATCGATATGGGTGTCATATCGTCGAGGTTCCTCGGGGTGCCGATTACGAAAATGGCATCCATTTTCAAATCCAAGATGGCGGACATTCATTTTTTCTTTTGAGTAATTTTTCACAAAAGATTAATAGCATCAGACAACTGACAGAAACAAATAAACCTCATTTATATCTTTGTTGCCATCTAAAATCTACGCGGGCGAAGTCGCGGGCCGCTAGTTCGTTATTATTTTAAAATGAATATGGTGGACAATTATTTACTAGTCCAATGTGAGATTTATTTACCGACGCATTGAAACGTTGGAAAAAAGGTAAATAAACATAGCGTAATTTCGTAAATTGATGTATGATTTAATTTTATTGTTGCTAATTGCAGCATTCTAGCCAGAAGTTGAAACTCATGCGCCCTGTGGGTCACACCCGCACTTACAGTATAAAGTAAACTTCTGTCTCGTTTGTTGGTAACGTGTCGCTCATTCGTTTACTTCATTCATCTTTATCAGTGAATGTGTATTGATATTTAAAATAAAATAACTGCTCGTAACATTTGGCGTCAATTTTATTAATATAGCATTTTATAAACTTTTCGTTTTCTTCATTTTTATTATGGGGTTATTTCGTTTTATGTGTGTGTAAGTGTATGTAGTGTGTTTAAGTGTAAGATTATCTTATGCACAGGTTTTAGGGATCCGAAGTGGAAGTTGAGCGTTCATAATACTCATTGGCAATACGCTATCCGCTTGCAGCTTACGGACGCTATTGCATCATACTAGTTAGCCAAGTGACAAGATTAGATTAACAATTCAGATTAATTAATCCAAGTAGGTAATGACACAGTCAAGGGTTAACTACATTTTACGTAAATAAATAATATGGGCAACTGAAGGGTTAAATAGGCAATTCATACAAGTATCTTGGCACAGGTTACTTGTGGAGGTTGTATTATTCTCATAAATAAAAGGGTTTTGAAGTGATGCAAAGTTCGAAACAAAAACAAATTAACATTAGTCTTTAATCAATTATACGATTACGCTACGTTTGCGCAATAAATTTCAACACTTACTTCGCTGGTATTATAAAGCACTTTGCATTTTAAAGTGGTAAACACGAAATAAAAAATTATGGAGGCGTAAATATGCTGGAACCTCCGGCGGGCAATTAAAATTCGTAATAACTCGAAAGCAAAGTCAACGTAAGTTAAACAAAGCGACAAAAATAATTAATGGTTGACACGCGCCCGCCGTAAAAATGTCGCGGTCGCGGATTAGCCAGCACGCCAAATTATTTACGTCCGAAACTTAACGAAAACTACAATAAATGAATTGCTACCTGAATAAATGATAACATCGCGGTGAATTTGATGTCAATATGTGTTAACACTAAGCAATTTAGTTCACGACTCGGACCCCTTTTCCCGCCCGCCTCCCTACCCACACAGACGCAAACACCCCCAAACCCCCCCCAGCACTGCGCCTGTGTGCCACACACACATAAGAAAAAGCAATTTTTCACAGGTTACACGAACGCACACCAGCGGAGGATATCAATGTAGTGAGTCTCTTGCCCCACCAAAAGTTTGTAGTACCTACAGAATTTGTTCACTAGCTGTGTCTAGACATGGCATGCTTTAAGTCGGGGCCGAATCCTCGGAGAGTTGCTTCATGAGCTCGCTACAAATCTATTATTCAAAATTGTATTGTAATAATGCGCTGACTATGATACGCGCACGATATTCTCTTTACCTATAGCACTTATTTTGCTATTGATGTTTAATAATATAATAATGTATGCCATGCGTTGCAAAAATAAAATCAATGTTTTTATACCGTGTTTTTTTTGACAAAAATATGTTTTTACCGTAAAGTTGCAAAAAAAAACATTTTTTTCAGGTAATTAAATACTAATACGCACTCTTTTAATAATATTTTTTTTTACATGTCTAAGTAAATAAGGTACATATTTATATAATAGATATGTCAGTTGAGTTATTTTTTCATTATAAACCACTATTTGCCTAACGTTAACAGAGATGTACAAAATGGTTTTAAAAAAGTATTTAAATACAAAATGCAAAATACTTTTCAGATTTACTATTTCAAATGCAAAATACCAAATAGTTTTGCGTTTTGTATTTCAAATGCTAAATGCAAAATAGGTATTTTCAAAATACTTTTTCAAAATAAAATACCTTTTGACCAAATCGAATGATATTTTTATTTATTTTGGGTATTTATCATGAGAAATAGAATACACACATACAATGCCGAGCCGAATGGCACCTTATGCATAACATTTTGGTCATATAATTATCGTCGTTCGTCGATAATGTTCGTCATTTTCGTTTGACATTGACATTAGTCAGACATAAGGCGCGCACTCTGACCAAAGAAGAAAAAAAGGGCACGCATGGCTAGCAGGCGCCTCTATCGGTCAAATTCGGCAATACAAGCGTCATTCGTTCATTTCATTTTGTTTGACTGGTAATGTTGACTAAACTTAGTCACAAAGTATTTTGCATTTTGAAATGAATATTAAAAATGCAAAATACATCTCGAAAGGTATTTCAAATAAAATACAAAATGTTTTTTACTAAAAGGTATTTAAATGCAAAATACAAAATAGGTATTTTGCATTTTGTATTTGCATTTTAAATAGAAGTATTTCAAATAAATCGCATCTCTGAACGTTAAACTATAAAATGTATAAACTACCCACATAGAAAAACTAAAACTAAAACAAAAGCAGACTACGGTTTCAGTATTTTTTATTTCAGATGCATAAAGGTACAATACGAGTGCCGCGGGAAAATCATGGCAAGGGAATGCATCGAAAATGGTTATGGAATGTGCTAGAACGGGACGGCTTGTTGCAATCACATGCCGCTCAGTCGGTAAGACAGAGATCAAATATTGAATATCGCCCCCGTTTCAAAAACGGACAACATTGCTTAAATTTGGAGAAGAATAATGCACCTTTATGAATCGGATATAGGGCGGGAAATTCCATAAAGTTGTAAGTAACTTAGGTTGTATTTCTCTGTGGAACGCGGGCGGGGGACTCGCTGGCTCTCAACTGTGGCAGATAATCAATATCCGCTTGGCTTGTGGACACTATATATGTTATTTTATCGCGACGCCGTTCTACCATTCAGACGGGACGTATTTTCTCTCCCGCTCGCACCATTATCTGAAATGGACAGTGGCGTAGATTTGGTAAATGATAAGTGTGAGAAAGTATTTTTATCACGACAATGAAGCGTGATATGTAATTATATAACCTATTTAGGGTGTAGTGATATTAGTTTGGGGTGGGTTCGTGAGGTTTCGATGTTTTATTGGGGAGCATTTGTGCGTTGGAAGTTCTTCATTAGGCGAACTAGCTCGCCCACTTTATGCCGCGTAATTGACTTGGTTTTGGCTTAATAAGGTCACAATCCGTGATGTCGCTCGGCCACTCTGTACAGCTACTTATAGTAATTTACCGTAAAGCTTTAGTGGCTAAAACAATAGGTAAATCTAGTTACTTAATCAAATGGTTACCCGAAAACGTTCAAGTAAATGGACGCAATGTCATAGTAATTAGGAAATCCATGAAAATGAATAAAAAGAAACCCGGGGCTTTAAAAACGAATGTTAAATTAAATATGTGAAGTAGAGTACCTTTTAGCTCATTCAGGTAGGTTTTATTTGTTTAGGTCCCGATTCCAGTCACGTCTCAATCTGCATCTCGCTCCACACGCATCGAGTGAGGGTGTCGGAGAGCTTCGAGCGCACAAAACATATTTGTATGTGATTTGATCAGAAACAGATGAACTGTATCCCAACTCATGCATGGAATTGTTAGTGCAGTAACACGCCGTAGGAAGGTGAAGTCGAAAGAAGCGCATAACTTGGCGTAGTATTGACGCGTACGCTCATCTGCGCTGAAAGGATTGACACTTAAACTGTGGTTCTGTGTGACTTTAAATTTACAACAACTATCGCTCAAATACCTTCTTAAAGAATCAACACGGTGTATGCTTCTCACCAAGTACGTAGGCTGGTAGGCCAGCGTTGTAGGCCAGTGTTGCGAGTCGGACTTTCGCACGAAGAAATCACGTTTGTTGTATGGGAGCCCCCTTAAATACCAATTAATTTTATTCTGTTTTTAGTATCTGTTATTATAGCGAGCGGTAACAGAAATAAATCATGTGTGAAAATTTAACTGCCTATCACGGTTGATGAGATACAGCCTGGTGACAGAGGGATGGACAGCGAAGTCTTAGTAATAGGGTCTCGTTTTACCCTTTGGGTACGGAAACCTAAAAACTAAACAGCTACAACTTGTGTCGCCAACTGTACTCTCAACACGCCCGCTATTCCATTACGCTCTGATGGATTTAACTGCGCTCGTCATCGTATGTAGATGCAGCAGTCCCCAAATAATAATGGAAACATAATTCGATTGGCCCCCGTCTGTACACGATTCGGATAACATTATGGCTTTAGTTCCACTGGAAGAGACTGAACATGAAATATAATGAAACGGGACAGTTACGTCTTTAAGGTCTTTTTTTTATACAACGCCGGTGGCAGACAAGCTTACGGTCCACCTGATGGTAGGCCACCGCAGCCTATAGGCGCCCACAACTCCAAAGGAGTCACGTACGTGTTGCCGGCCCTTATAAAATTTGAGGATTTGGTCGTACTTGCCTCGTATTTCGAACCGATACGTGGTTAATTATGATTTTAATCGTGATTTTAGATGGTCTGTGCCACCCAGCTGGAAACAGTTTGGGGTAGCTTTAGCATATGACGAAATTTTATGTGCACAATAGTTAACAAAGCGAGGGTAGATTTTCGCATATGCTCATGATTGAGAACCGCGTATCGTGGAATATAGTAAGATATCGCAATGCAAAAACTACCAAAAAATACTAAAATAGAGCACTCGATAAATCTTTTTCTGTGATGAAGCTCCACGTCACTCGATTTGTGATGAGCGGAAACTGTACCAATTTATGAAAAAATAAAGTAACTCAACCTTGAATTAAGGTTGATGTAAGGATATCCATAAGAGACGCGCTAAGACGTGTTCCCATATATTTGACAGCTGTCAAAGGGGTCAATATTGGCTCATATAAAATTTTATAATCGATTTTTTCTAATAATACCGCTTTGTGATCATAATCATCACTCTTCATAAATTTGTTTTTCCTAACCTTGTTTGTGAATAATTTATATTACTACCGTCGTTATTCATAATAATGAATATTCCGAAAATTTTTACTCATAATATTATCGTTCAGATTATATTTGTTCTCATAATGTTGTTTTGTATATATTTTTAATTCCGAAAATGTTAACTCATAATGTTATCATTCAGATTATATTTGTTCTCATAATTTTGTTTTCCATAACAGTTTTCTTCATAAATGACATACTTCATAAATTTGCTAGTAATAATGTCATTACTAATAAAGTATATGAATTCCTAATATTGTTTTTCGTAACAGTTTCCTTCATAAAGGATATATTTCAATTTTGCTAGTAATAATGTAATTACTAAGAAAGTATTTTAATTCCTATTTGTAAGTCGATTTTGTCCTGACAGGTCTTTCTGGGCTTTTATAAAAAAATAACCTCGAAGATTAAGACGGGAGCTGAAGCGCTTCGCTTCGCTTCAGCTCCCGTCTTAATCTTCTAACCTATCCGCGTTAGAGTTGATTTTGCCCTAACAGGTCTTTCTGGGCTTTTTTTTGCCAAATAAGAATTTGATGAAGAATTATTTGGTAATACATTTTTAGGTTTAAATAATGGAAAATAAGGTGTCATTAGTAACAAAAAAAGTTGTATGATTGTTAACCCTATGAACATAAATGACAAGGAACAAAAACACTTATGATTTAAAAAAATATGAAAAGAAATTGTAGTATTATTAAAAATTGTAGAAATTGTAATTGCAAATTCGATTATTAAATATCCGAAAATGTATTTTATACAATTTTATTTCATAATGATCGCTATTCATAATTATGTTTGGTTCATAAATATCGGAATATTATTAATAAAAAAATTAGCAATAAAACTAGTATATATAAAAATTATATAAAAATAAGCTATATTGCTAATAATCGTTATGATAAAAAAGTATATGAATATAGATAATAGCAATAGAAATACTTATATTTAATGACATTATAAATATTGACAATTCTGAGATACGATAGTTATCAACCAAAAATAATTATGAATAGTGATCATTATCGGATGTACAATAATCGGAATTGCAATTTTATATGAACTTTGGCGCACCCCTGTCAAAGTGCGAGGTGTAAATATATAAAAACACATCTTCGCACCTCTCGGATGCACTCCAACCTCCGCTCTAAACTATTGTCTCTTCCGGTATTCTTTTAGTCTCCGTTACGAACACATTTCGTACAGATTACACCGCGTTGTAAATAAATTAGTCGGCCGATATATGGGCGGAAGCAAACAAATGAATTGAAAAAGTAATCGATAACTAGGCTTTATCTTCACGTGTGACTCGTCTAATAATAGTGCTGCTAAGTTGAGATATATTAGCTTTTTATTGTGGGTTCATGGGAACTGCGTGAGAGTATGAGAGTATAATTATCTTTTTGAAGTAAAGTTTAATAGTACATTTTGAAACAAGCGCGGAAGGTATTTTATACTAGTCACTATTATACATTCGTATTTAACTTTATTTCATGCCAACAGAGCGTTTTTGACTTAAGAGTATGGATATTACTATAGAGAGCCTATAAGAGTGCCACCCAGAGGGACAGAAATGGTCTTATGTAGATAAATTGAGAATTTGTTTAATGGCTGATGGTTTACCACAAATTACCTCTTTATCTTGGGCGGGTAATCGTTTGTGTGACGAAATGAATACACAAACATTATTAATAATAAAATGGAGTATCATGGGCTTTATGAGTAAATCTAAAAATTATTTCAAATTTATCCAGATAAAATCATAAGAAAAACCCTGTTTTTTAAATTTCCATAGTAATTTGTACCGTTTTTTTTTCATTACAATTAATGGTCCTTGGTGATTACAATTTCGTTTATTTCAAATCAATAGAGGCAAAGGAGGCTAGATATCGTACTTTGTTCCAATAAGGGCCTCTATGTAGAATGGTTTTTTTAATTCATATAAAAAGTTGTAAAAAACTATTTTTGTTGTCGTTAAAATTGCATCTTGTTTCATCCATATTTGTTTGGGCACTTTTTCCAGAGACACACTGTATTTAGATTGAATATATCCAGTACAACAAGAACATGTCAATATAATACTTAAAGTGATTTACCTGTAATATGACTATCAGTTATCATCAGCAACAGTTGAAGTACATGTAGTCTTTCAATTATCTACTAGATACGTTCCCTCATGTCATGTCCTCATGGCGACCCTGCCAACATAAAAGGTATGTGAAATGCGTTTTTTATTCCTAGAAATAATAGGTCAAAGAAAACGGAAACGTAAGGTTATATTTATTTATTTACATTTATTATTCGGTTATATAGGCAGGTAAATTCAAAAGAGCTGGAACCTACAGGTTGACATGATAGGCCAAGACTGTCGTCCAAGTGCGAATGAAAAATTTAAGAACTATGTTACACTCAAGGGTATAAAAATAGGTATTTTGTACCTTTTACATTTCAACACAAAGAGTTTTGCATAGCAAATATATATTTTTGATTATGCATAAGCTGAAAAAGCTAAAGTACTTACTTAAAAGACGTCCTTTCGTGTTAACTTCTTGTTTAAACAGATATGCTTATCAAGGCCTGATCCATAATGCATCGACGCTTATAGTTGCAGGTATACATAGCCATTGCAATTATTCCCAAAGCAGATTTCCCTAATATTGTTTGCGGATTACGTGTCCAACAATAACCTAGCTTCCAAAACCTCGTATCTTGCCAGTTATTTGATTTAGGAAAGGGGCCTTATTGCCTGGGAAATAAAGAAACTTTTTCAAATTGTTAAGTCGGGGGATGAGATTTTAACTTTGAAATCCTTCGCAATAGACTCCAATTACGTGAGGCTATTGGATGCAAATTACTATATTAATACTGGTAATTAATGTTTGGAAGTCATTGCGGTAATGGAAGGTCTGATAGATAATCTCATTATTGGTATAGCTGTTATGATAAAACAACACATGTCGTTCAGTATTTATTATTCGCTTTCGATGAATTGTAATACCTTACACATAAATTACATTTTTTCCAGCAAACGAATTTATACATACTATCCAAAGAATTGCTTAAAACAACGCTTAACTTGAAATACACAAACACCACATCAATAGGGGGACTTAAACTATCATATATAAGTACAGTATCGGACGAAGCTATAAGAGAGGACATGGCCGTATTTTTTGCCGGATTATACCCCTTCGACACGTGGTCGCACCCCCGACATATTGCATCCGACCCTCCTGACTTCCGAACAGATCAATTTATGAATCATTCTGCTGGCGACAATTTATATAAATAGGAAATCGATACGAATAAATTGAATCTTAGATAGTGATGGACAGAATGACATGCGATGTTATAGTGAATATACAATGTGCTAATTTTATAATTTTCAGATAAGAAAATAATATTTTATAATAGCCTGGATCTAGGCGATGGAGATTTGTGAGCTTTAGATCGATTTCCGACCCTCCTCTGTAAAATGTAAATGGTATCGAGATCGTTGCGAGTACCAACCCCCTTATTCATAAACGTCAAATAAACCTCTGTCACTTTGACTTTTATGTTTGTGAGAAAGGGACAAAACGCATTTTAGTTACTAGAGGTTTGTTAAGTTTTATGAATAAGGGGGTTAGTATACAGTCTGATGAGGAGTCTAAGAGTAAGTAGTTCGATGTGATATTTATATGAGATTGCCACCCGCGCTCACTCCCACTCACGTCAAGCCTAACGTGTCAACAAAAGAGCAAATTTTATCATATGCATACGTCGAGCTAGTTCGACGTCAACATAATTGAAGTGGATTTAGTAGGACTTAGGGTTGTTTATATTTAGGTATAATTTTATGTCTAAATTGCACTTAAAATTGAAGGGTGAGTGTGGGCGACTGACGTGTGTACAGTAATTGAAAATAGCCGTCAGATATTCGGTCACTTATTGACAGTTCCTGATTTAGAACAACTGTACTAGTCGGAATCCATTATACTGGAGCATGATTTTGTGACACGCTACTGGCGTACTGAGATTTCAATATCTGATACGAAGCGAGGGTCGCTTGCGCCAATATGTACCCAAATATGCACCCGCATGTATACGTAAGAAGTTTGGATTACGTTCCGGAATTCGACTTGTAGAATCAATTCTTGACATTGTGACATAGGAACACAGTGGCAATGCAGTCAGTGATCAGTCTGGAGGTTTAGTTAAAAAGCCATATGCTAGGTGAGATCCAATTTTCGGAATTTCAGGATTGTAAAGATTTTGACAGTGAAGACGTTTCTGTGCCAATACCATATTTCATGATAACGGCTGCATCATCAAATATTAGTGACGATGAGATGAACTGTAAAAAAAACATGGCCAATTACCATCGTAATTATTTTTTTTGTGTAAGTAGTTATTATAGTGGCGTCTTTCTTCTTTCACGTGAAGAAAAATATTGATACATATGTTCATCCAACATCTTAGACAAAACGAAACCATATCTTAATATACCACTACATTAGATAAGGAAATGAACAGAAACGGCAACATCTCTAATTCTCTATCCACCGTCAATAGAGCTATTACAGTGGTCGACAACACTCGCAGCACAACTAAACACCCGAAATTACACAGATTGCGAACGGGGCTGTGTTGCCAGTAAATTAATATGTATGTAAATGTGCCGACGCCCGCCTCCGAGCTAAGCCGACGTTTACGCACCCCTGTCGTATAGGATATAGATTAATTTGAGTGTCTCGCTTAACCTTTCTAATTGAGAAGCTGAGTATTTGATTTTTAGCAAATGAATATTGTAGCGACTAGGGTTGAATAAGAAAATTTGGAAATCTATGCCGTTGGTGGAAACAGGAGCGAATGATGGTTATGCAGACGGTGGACGTTGTTGAGAAATAATGAAGACGTTCTTTAAAATTTGACTCCCTTTACTTAATTACAAAAAAATATATAATAAGTAACAAGCGTATGCGCTCGGTAGTTGGTAAATTGAGAGTGGGGGCGCGGTCCTGCTCGCGCTGGCTGGTCGCTGACGCATGTGAGTGTGTGTGTGCCTATGCACACATACGCTGGGCGTTAACATGTTGCCCCCCCAGGAACAACGTTCTGATCTTCCACTGGCAGAGGGCAGAGACGATTGAAGGCACGCCGGAGGGTTCCAGACGCGGTGAGTACGTCGGCCACGCGGGTCACGCCGTCAGGGCCGGGGTAAAGTTGTGTTACTCGTCCAAGTAACCATTGATTAGGAGGCAGCCTGTCGTCTTTAACGAGCACCATTTCTCCCAAAGTGAGTTCTCCTCCAGATTTGCTCCATTTCTGCCGTTTTTGGAGTTCTGAAACGTATTCGTTATAAAATCTGTTCCAAAAGTGAGCCTTTAGTCGTTGCGTTCTCATATAACGTGACAAAGTGTGTATAGCAGCAGTTTCGGAACCCTGAGGAGATGAAAGCAACGTGTCCGTTCGTCCGATCAAAAAATGAGACGGGGTTAAGGCTGAGAGATCCGAAGGATCTGACGATAGGGGCGTAAGAGGTCTCGAATTTAAGATTGCCTCGACTTGTGCCAAGACCGTGTTTAGCTCCTCGTAAGTTAAGTTGATGGAGGAAATCATTCTCTTTAAATGATACTTCACTGATCTCACTGCACTCTCAGCTAATCCGTTAAAATGGGGACTATACGCTGGCGAGAAGTGAAAATTAATAGAGAGTTTTGACGCTTCAGAACTAATGTTACTAGAATTTTGTTTAAGGAATCGAGATAATTCGGTGCACGCTCCCACAAAGCATCTGCCATTATCAGAATAAATGTTGGCAGGCTTTCCTCTGCGGGCTGTGAATCTGTGTAGTGCAGCTAAAAAAGTTTCACTGCTCAGATCCGTCACAAGCTCTATGTGAACGGCTTTTACGGCTAAGCAAACAAAAATGCATAAGTAAGCTTTAATTAATTTGCCACCTCTACCTTTTCGGTTCAATATCATTACTGGACCGGCGTAATCGACTGCTGTATTGAAAAACGTATACTCAGCATGAAGCCGTGGTTCAGGGAGATCACCCATTATTGGTTGCCTAATTCTACCCGAAAATCGACAACATTTGACACACTTATGTACGGTTTTTCGAGCTAAATTTCTCCCACCAATTACCCAAATTTTATGGCGAGAAGCAGATAAAAGAAGTTGTGGTCCGGCATGCATGAGTAAAGTATGGTAGTATCTAAAAAGAAGAACAGTCATGTGATGTGTTGAGTGTAGGAGTATAGGGTGTTTTGTGTCAAAATGGTAAAATGAATTTGATATTCTACCTCCTACTCTCAGCAGGCCATCTGAAGTGTTAAAAAAGGGATTTAGTTTATTGAGTTGATTTTTAACAGGCAGAGGTTTGTTATGTCTTAAAATTCTGTATTCCACAGGAAAGGTATCGCGTTGGGAAAATCTACATAAGGCTTTGAACGAGGAGTTAAGTTCGTTTATTTTTAAGTGCCCGGTACGTTTATCATCTGGATGCGTATAATTATGTATGAAACGCTGAACATACGCGATAACGCGTTGCAATGTGTTCCAATTAGAAAATCTTTTAATAAAATCTGAGATATAGTTCTTAAAATCATTTTGTTTTGTACTTAAGGTACATTGAATTTTAAATTCTGGCAAATCGGTTTCCTTTGCGTACGTTGGCTGGGCAGGCCATGATGACTCATTTCCTGACAAAAATGATGGTCCAGTCCACCATAAGGAGCACGACTTTAGGAAGGCAGGTTTTGAACCGCGTGATCCAATGTCAGCAGGGTTCATGTTAGTTGGTACGTAACGCCATTCTGATGGTTCAGACCTTTCCAAAATTTCTTGAATCCTATTATTGACATAAGGTTTAAGTAAATGACTTTTAGTCGAGTGTATCCAACCTAACACGATTGTTGAATCGCACCAATAAATACAACGATTTATTGTCAATCTGAATGATGCCTTCACTTTCTCTACCAGCCGAGCAGCCAGGAGTGCACCATTTAGCTCCATTCTTGGGATGGTTATAGGCTTGAGAGGTGCTACTCGACTCTTTGCCATCACCAAATGGATTGTCACATGGCCGTTTCTAGAAACAGACTTGAGATAGACGCATGCCGAATGAGCTTGCAGAGATGCGTCTCCAAATGCGTGAATTTCAATTAATGTAGGATATTCGCAGAGCACGCATCTTGGGATATGAATGTCATTCAGGCCGTTAAGTGAATTAACAAATTTACACCAAGCGTCATGAATATCTGAAGGAACTGCTTCGTCCCAAGTGATTTTTGAGGACCAAAGTTTTTGAAGTATAACTTTAGCCGTAAGTACGCATGGATTAATTAATCCCAATGGATCGAAAACCTGTGAAATTACTGATAATATGACTCGTTTGGTGATATGGTTAGCGTTTTTGATAGCGACTGAATATGTCAATTTGTCTTCCTTGCAAGCCCATAATAAACCTAAGGTTTTTGAGTATTCATTGTGACTGAGATTAAATAACCCATCACTACTGTTTTCATTAATAAGGTTATTGATAATATGTGGGTGATTTGAATACCACTTACGTAAATAAAACTGACCCTGTCTGAGTTGTTTAATAACACCTTGACAAATATGAATCAGTTCATCTGCGGTTGATGCTCCAGTTATGAGATCGTCGACATAAAAATCGTGTTGAATGACTTCAGAAACCCTTTGATCTGGGCATTCTATACCCAGCTGTTTTAGGCATCTGGTGGCCAAGTACGGAGCACTAGAAGTGCCATAAGTAATCGTTTTAAGTTTATAAAGCTTAAGGCTGTCTTGTGGTTGGAAACGCCACAGTATTTGTTGCAACTGTTGTTGATCTGGCCTAACGTTGACCATTCTATACATTTTGGCTACATCTGCTGTTGCTATGAACTGATGTTGTCGTAATCTAATTAAAATGCTTATGAGGTCATCTTGCACTGTTGGACCTATCATTTGAATGTTGTTGAATGACAATCCTGACGTCGTAACGGCCGAGCCATCAAAGACAACACGCATGCGCGTAGAAAGACTTGTCTCGCGTACGACGCCACTATGTGGTAGAATACAGGTGTGTGTATCCTCATCAGGATTTTGGTTTACTTCCATGTGCCCTAAATCTATATATTCCTGCATAAAATCGCAGTATTGTTTTTTGAATGATGGGTCTTTAGTAAACCTTCGCTCTAGCGATTGAAACCTAGCTAAAGCTCGGTCATACGAATCACCCAACTTGTCGGGAGATTCCTTCAATGGAATAGAGACAATGAATCGTCCATCAACATCTCGTTGAAAATTATCTAAAAAATGTTGCTCGCATTGTAGCTCTTCCATTGATATTTGTTTATGCTGAGGCACGGATTCGTGTTCAAAAAACTGTGTGATTTTCTCATGTAGTTGATCATCGTGTGTCATAATAGCATGGTTGCAATGGACTGTATTTAGCTGTTTGTTTGTCTGAATGAGACCGGAAATTAACCATCCAAACTTGGTTTTACTTAACGTCGGCATATTTTTACCTAATGAAATATTATGCGAGCATAGCACGGTCCAGAAAATGTCTGCTCCGAGAAGCATATCTACTTCAGATGGTATATTAAAAGTCGGATCAGCTAACGTAATATTTGGAGGAATATTTAACAATGTATCACTTACGCGCACTGTAGGTAATTGTTGCGTGATACGTGGGACAACGAAACAATTTATATTTGCTTTAAACGGTTCGATAAGTGACGATAAAGTGATGCCGCATTGTTTCGTCAAACGAGAAGTTTGTGCGTTCAACCCTTCAACTAACGATGAAGTCGAAGCGGTTGGTAAGTTTAATTTTGTACATAATTTTTGAGTAATAAAGCTCGAAGTGCTCCCATTGTCTAACAATGCACGAACTGTGTGTTTTTGTCCGTTTTGATCAGTAACGTGAATCAATGCTGTGGACAAAAGCACGCAGTTCCCTTGAATAGCTGATAAAGTAATGTTATTTTGTGAGTCATCACTTTCTTTTTCTGTATAATATTCTTCTGTTTCAGGAGACTCCAGGGCATCAAGCGGCGGAGGCGGCGCGGCACAGAGAGCGACGCTGCTGTGCGGCGAGGATGCAGCTGCCGGAGCCTCGTCATGGGAATGCAATAGGCTGTTAAGGGGTTTATTGCATAAACGATACGGACCAATTCTACACGCATTTGCGCCGTGTCCTTGACGTAAGCAGTTTAAGCATAGTTTTAACGATTTAGCCTTTTGAACTCTCGCATCTAACGAGAAAGATTTAAATTTAAGACAACGATAAAGTGCGTGATTGTTTTTACATAATGGACACATGTACTGTTTTTCAGGAGGAGATTGAGAGCTGACGACTAACGCCTTGTGGCGGTTATGTGTATTGTCGCTGTATCGGCGCTTATGAGTATCCTCCATTGTTTCTAATAAATCAGCACGACCCTTAATAAACTGCAAAAACATAGCAAGATTAGGTAACTCCGCCAAAGTGCTACGGTGTTCTTCCCATTCACGAGTAGTAGCGGTGTCAAACTTTTGTGAAATTATATATATTATAATTATGTCCCAGTGCTCGGTGGGCAATTTAAGGGTTTTTAGTGCACGCAGATTCCTATTGACAGTGTCGATAATGTTACGCAACGCTTTGGAATTCTCTTTACCTACTAATTCAATACCGAATATAGCTTGTAAATGATTATTAACGAGGAGTCGCTTATTATTAAATCTCTCGCAAAGCAAATCCCAAGCTACATCGTAATTTTCAGCTGAGAAGTCAAGCGATCGTACGATCAAAGCGGCACTATCTTTTAATGCAGCTCGTAAGTAGTGAAATTTATTTATTTTAGGTATTGATTCATCTAAGTGTATAAGCGAACTAAATGTGTCATGAAATTCCAGCCAGTCCTGATATTGTCCCGAAAAGCTAGGTAAATGTATGGTTGGCAATTTAATGTTTGGCCTTCCGTGATGCCCACAAGAACCTGAGACTGACCTGGACTCCTGCGCGAGGCCCGCAGAGTTCCCGCTTCTTACCAACACCTCTCGAGCAAGCGCGACTGCAGCGAAGTACCTCGATTCAAATGTCTCACGATCCGAGTATTGTTCCTCTGGAATTTCAGACATGTTTTCTATATCAGATTGCACAGAGTCATAATCTGAATAAATTTCTTCAATTTTCGTCAATCGAATATTTAGTTCGCTAGCCTGCAATCTGCTTAGTTGCGGACAGCTTTCTAGAGATCTTAAATAATTTTCAAACTGAGTAACTTTAGTTTTGAATGTAGCTCGTTGTTTAATTAATACCTTTACATCCATTTTATCCATTTTGTATGCACTAAATTAGTTTAGGTACTTACAATGCGTAAATTTGCGCTGCAAGCAAGAATATTAGTCAACAAACAGTTTACAATAGTGAAATAAATGATTGGAATACTTAAATGTTGTTTTTATGCAGCGTAATGATAGTGCAGTGAGATTTGCGAAGTTCGTAAACAGGTAAGTAGCAAGCAGATAAGCCGGGTTGCAGTTACCGGGCGCCGAGCGATCCAAGGTCAAGGTGCGCCCGCGCACTAAGCAACAGCTGGAATGTGCAAAAAGACACTGCAATTAACACTACAAATAGCTATTTTCGGCCAGGCACAAATCTTGGGTCTTAAGGAACGAGATTTGATACGATTACTCAATCTGAAATTATTATTTAACTATTATTTTATATATAATATTTAATTATTGTTGACTAACTTGTTATAGGAATATAAAGCAATTGCAATTATGAAAGATGCGATGAAATTTGTAATTATTAGGTGTTTATTATAACCATAAGCATAAAATATATACTGTAAATGTAGTGTAGCAAATATTTAAGTTGCACTAACTTAGTGAATTCGCATTTAAGGTACGAATTGAAGTAAGAAGGTAAGTTATGAATAAATACCGTTATTAACTAAAAATGACGCAATTAGTTAAGTATGTAAGAAATTCGCGTTTAAAGTGCGAAATAATACTTCGTGAACACTTAAAGAGGGATTCGTCTAGCAGAGAAAAGATCGGAACGAACTCACGGTAATGTTACTCTCCCAGGTTCTCACTTTCACTTTCACTTTTTCTATAGGTATAGTAGGCGTGATTATCTCTTCCGATTAATGGCAATCCCTTTGACTGGTAAATCTTCTGCTCCTTAATAGTTCTCGTGCGAAGGTTGATTTTGAACACCTTTTCTCGAAATGTCCACGTAACGGTCCGTTAACTGTTCGCGATCCTTTGTTCCCTTGTTCGCGGCAATGGTTCTTCTTTATTCGGCTCGTGGGACCAAATGGTGGAAACAGGAGCGAATGATGGTTATGCAGACGGTGGACGTTGTTGAGAAATAATGAAGACGTTCTTTAAAATTTGACTCCCTTTACTTAATTACAAAAAAATATATAATAAGTAACAAGCGTATGCGCTCGGTAGTTGGTAAATTGAGAGTGGGGGCGCGGTCCTGCTCGCGCTGGCTGGTCGCTGACGCATGTGAGTGTGTGTGTGCCTATGCACACATACGCTGGGCGTTAACAGCCGTCTTACTTCATATGTATATACCTACTCTGTTTACAGCTATGTAATTTGCTAAGAGCATACTTAATTTCATTTTAAAAAATACTGACTACGGAAGTTAAAATTGAAAAGGTGAGGTTATGCCAGAAATGATCTTTGTCTATGGGCTCTACTTGAGAAAAAAAAACGGTCTTTATTGACTTAACTTTACTCGAATGATTTAACACCATAATCCTTTACAAGTTAACGGTTTATAGGAACTGTGATCAAGTGTTGCAGAACTCCTGACCATGGGCTGTGTTTATGATGATGTGATTTTTCTTTCATGCTTTCCTCACGATGAATTCTCATCATACACCTTTAAAAATCAGCAAAATGTTTGAAATGTATGTATGTAAAATTCTTTATTGTACATGAGTAAAACATAACATAAATTACAAGAACAGTTGACATATTATATGTACAAAGGCGAGCTTATCCCTGTGTGTCTAGCTGAAATGACCATGTGAGCTTGAAATGTTATATAATACCCACCAAGCCGAATTGGTTAAATTAGCATCAGAAAAAAATGTGTTGTTAGTGTCTCTCATTGTTACAATAAAACGACGGCTCATCACCGTTTGGTCGCTAACTGTTAATATAAATTGACAGAGAGAAACTGAATAAAAGCGTCAAACACAACAGTAGTTAGTTAAAACCAGTGACCCTCCTGCCCGCGGGCATCAATCGCAGCAAATGAACGCATCATCGGCCCTTCGTTACGGCAATTAAGCCAACCGTAGTTAGAATGGACAAAAATAGATAAGCTACTGAAATAGTATATTATAACAACAGAAACTGTTACAAACGGCAGTTATCTGCTATCTGCAGGGTAATTATGATAGGTTACAAACGCACATTTGTCTGTGCACTGTCATTTCAAACTAAATTAACTTGTTCGAAAAGTTACGTAATCAAATCATCCAGTTAGTGGCAGAGAGTAAAGGGTTATCATATGTCGAGGCTCCTTTTACGTTAGTTTTCCAAAAATATCTCTATCTCTCTCTCTCTTCCTCTCTCCCCTCTCTCTCATGTTAGTATTAGTTCTTTTCTCTAGTTCGCATGGTCTGCGCCATCCTGGTGAGGCAGTAAAGCGTGAAAAATCCTTATTTTATGTTTTTATTTTATTGATCGTCTCCGTAGGTAAGTATGACAAATTCTTTCTCTTTTTTCGGTTTTTTATATCGTCCAAACGTTCCAGTGTTCATGGAACCCTGTATGAAACAGCGTCTTTCTTCCGTCCGATGTATTTATATAAGTATTTTCACTTTTATTCGAGATATTACACGTCAAAAGACGTCTTTGTGTCGACTGGTGGTACAGGGAGAAATTGAAGACACAGGAGCATGTGGCAGATCACCAAGGCGCAGGGCTGACCAAGTCAAAACTACACTCAACGGTCCTCTCGACGAATGTACAAGAACTAAGTTACGGGAGGAATGGCGAGGGATTGTGACACTTGCCATCACCCGATAGCGATTATCCAGAAATCGCGACAGGTTTATTGGGCCACTTTTAGATCTTTGGTGAGGTTCTAGGCAACCCCCTCACGAAACTTTACGTGTAATTTTTTGAGTTTTTTACTATTTTAATTTTAAGTAAATATCATTTGATATTGTATTGTATTACTTGATCTCGTGTTTATATTTGTATATGCGTTATGCAGAACTAGACTCGTTTGTGACGCACGAAATGAAGATTTACAATTTCCTACATGATCAAAAATTATGTCACGGTTTTGTAGGTACAGTAAAAAAATACACGTGTGGTCACCTTGTTTTCCCCCTTCCCCAAACGTGAGGCTTTCGGAGCCTAGAGTGATTTCTGGATAAACCCTAACGTGACGACTATGGCTACTCTGCCAAGACTAAGCCGAACGACATATTTATCCTAGACAAGGTCAGTATCATAACTGGCAACACAGAGTATTTATAAACATGCAAATTGGCATTTTGTCGTCACCCCCGCCCCATATTTCCCGGTGTCATCGAGGGTCGAGGGTGCAACTGTTTTGCATCCATCCTCCGATAGGGAATCCATGGAGCCGGAATGAAAAGTAGTGGGTGATATCGCGATTTGCATATTTTAATTGTAATACACTGCCTGCAAATGTGACGTAAGCAGCCGATTTGAATACATCGCCTCGGCAGCAAATTGCGCAGACTAGTACATATGAGTAATTGGATTTGAATTGATTGACTAATACTGTTTGTATTGTTTTACTATATTACGTACGACGTACGACGTATTCTGTAAAAAAAATATGGACAGTGGGTACGAATTCATATTCACCTCACTTTTGATTTAAAAAATTAAGAACTACTTTTCTTTGATCTCATTTGTGCTGTGTCGGGTTAAAACCAGCGCTCTTAAACCGGTTTCTTCTTCATACAATTAACCGGTTAATTGCGTTTTACGATATTTTTTCGTACTTTAAATCATTTATTCCATAGATGAAGGCTAACAAAAGCAAATCTTAAAATAAAAATGGAGATATGAGAAATACTTTAGGAAATATTTCCAAAATAGTAAAAACCGGTTCTTAGCCCTGCTTAGAACAGCTGAGCAGCAGTCCCGTTTTCCCGTGGGCTGGAGTAAGAGTCATCTATGGAATTAGGGTATATGCGTGTTGTGGGTAATGGTCTAGCAACCTTAGATTGAAATATTTTATTCTCCACCTTTAAACCAACAATCGGTAAATTAAATTTCATGTACTTGTCTTTTGGTAAGTGAGGACGTGATTTTAGCTCTTACACGTATTGGATATTTAGTCTCAACAGACGTAGGTACTTAGCAACGCCATATCGGCGTTGTCGCCGTCGCCTGGTACGGCTTCGTGATGTCACCCAACACTTACACTGAATAAACAGATAACAGCTATTACGAGTATAAAGTTTCCGCGCCACGGTTACTTATAAATGGTATAAAAGTTTCAGTTTATTGTGGTCAGATATAAAAAGGCAAACTCCTACTACCTCGTAACTACAGTATATGAAACGTAAAAGACTACAAAAAGTTCAAATGAGTTACAAGTTACAGCCGAGCGTAGGTATACGGAATTAGTCCTGTGTTGTCATAAACAAAGAGGTTAAGTGCTCTCTAAATAGCTCCAACTTGCTTCCCGTGCCTTACCCGTACATCGTTTTCGATCGAAGCGGGTTATTTTTGGCAGCCGAAACACCTAACGGGAGTTGAAACAATAGTAAGCTTGAGTTCTTGGTAATTATGAGGCATCGGATTAAAACTGTTCTATTCCTGTTCATAGTAATATTTTATTACATCTACCTATAAAAAACATCATTATAGAAAATGACTAGATACAAAGAACTAATACAAATGAAAAATGAACCGCGATCTCGCAAGCAGCCCAATTGGAATCGTACCCGCGCCTGTGGTTTGCCGGACAAGCGCCCTTACCACTAGACTACCCAGACCTCTGCGTCATCAAAGCGATCTTTGTCTCTAATACAGTTACCCCTCATTAAAGGCTCACATCCTTCCGAATTAAAAATTATTCAACAAAATAATCAGATTCATGAAAAAGACTAGGTACTCGTAACATTGTAGAAAGTTTAATTTACGGGATGAAAAATGCAACAATATCGCGACAGCAGCTGTGCAAAACTTCAAGTTTATCTGATGTCAAACCGCGCGGCTCCCAACGGGACTCCCAGGGAATAATATTACTTACTTGGCGCTTCTCGCTTTACGATTACACCACAGTTTTCCCGAGCCCTTAGCGGGCGGTAGCGGAGGTTTCCGCTACCGCCCGCAAAGCGTCGCTAGTGGACTCGGGCACGCCACCTGCCGTGGGGCTGTGACATCTACCGGTACTATCGTGCGGGAATAAATTTCACAGTAACATGTGCTTACAAATTCCGCCGTCTAGGCTACTTCCGGATACTTGTACATTAGTTAAGAACGCCATAATTCGCTGAGTAATTTTGGACCTAATTTCGGCTGTCACGAGCGCGGAAAATGTTAGTGTGGTTTTGACGAAAAATAAATTATCAAGGTTGAGTCATTTATTCGAAAAGTTGAGTTATTTAATAAGTTGCTGGGATTGTGTATATTTATTTGTTGTTTTAGTTTAAATGTTAATATAAAGCGAAATGTTGTACGATAATTGCTGCGTATTTCCGTAGATTAAGGACTTAGATAATGTTAAGGCAAGGGTAAATCACAAACGATTTCACTGAACAGACACTTATGAAGTCATATAGACTTTCGTTAATTATACAATCTTACCGTTTACTTTTTAATCAATAAATCACAAAATCACCCACCATAAATAATAACAAGAACATCCTAATTCCCATCATCTTAATTCCCAAGAAACATCACGTCCAACAACTTAGTTACACAGGGCCGAGCCTTCGGGAGTAATTCGGCTACGCCATCGTTACACATAATCTATTCAGCAAGTAACTTGGGATCAACGGACGAGTTTTCCTGGTTGGTCAAGTGACTTCAGTGGTTGGTTAGTTGTGTGACCAGAAAATACACCGAGCGAACAATGAAAACAAAAGCATTTTTTCTTCTGGCTATAATGAGACATGTTTTATTAATGATACGTATTCCGCGTTACCTCCCCGGAAGTACCGCCATCTCTCGGATTTTTCTGGAACTGTGTAGAGCGGCGAAACGTGTGATGTGTTTATAAGTAATTCTTTTAGAGTAAAACCAATTTGAAAAAATAGTAGGTAGTAGACATTGTTGTAATGTGTTCGTTCCTCTGTAGTGCGCCTTTGTGCTTAAGTAAGATGAGAGCGTCCGTACAAACCTCGGTTGCGCTATAGAGAGCAAAAAGAAATATTTTTGATAAAAAAACGCAAAAATCTGACAAAATAATGTGTGCAATCTTTTATTGTATATTCTGCCAATTTTAGGGTTACACATTTTGTTCGGAACGCTACAGCGTTTTTTTTTTACTGGAAATAAATATTTTAAAACTGAGATACACATGTTTTCCATAAAATTCCTTAACGAATCACATAAAGTACTTAAAAGCCAATAGAGAAACTATACCAGCAGGGTTCCAGCGTTTTACTCCGTATTAAGCTAAGTTAATAATCCCAGAACTAACCTAGTAGAGATCTGGTACAACAATATCGAGAGTACGGCTACAGGCGCAAGTGGGTCATGTCACGACCAGCATAATCAGGTCTCTCGTAGATTCATGTGTTTCCAGTTCCTTCCAACAAATATTCGGGCCCGGAGAGGAACCGGGGTTCAGATAACGGTGGACAAGGAAACTGGTGCGGCACTTATAATTTATTCACACTACAATGCCTGAGGTGTGTTTTACAATTTTTCGGTTCGGATAGAAGTGAGCCTTTGTTTACCGTATACCGGTTGTTATAATTAAAATAAGTAGGTAACCTTTCAGGTTGAAAGGGCCTTGTCTGTCAGACAGATTGTAATCTATTTAGGGAATAGAACTTTACCGAATTTTTGTGATCATTCATGCGTTTTTTTTGTGCAATATCGAACGTCAAAAGTCATATATCAACTCATCTCCCTGTGGTGTTTGACTGTTTGTGAGTGCTTGTACGCATGCAAGCTTGATACAGTCGCACGCGCCGACACAAGCATACCTACAGTCGCGCCCAAACATGAGTTGAACATGAACAATCTTATCGCTAGCTGAAACAAAGTATTATATTCCATGTTACTTTGTGATCCGGGTTACCCCGTCCTCTCAAGGTGAAAAAAATAAACATAAGCGTTCTTTTGTTATATGCCCGGAGATATCCGTCATCGGCAGATAACGGTTTATAAAAATTATTGTAAAAAAAACTGAACACAAATGTTTCAAACACAATCTATTTTAACAGATTTGTTTTTCGCAGCACGCCCACGTTGATTTTTCAACTACAAGAACTAGAAGTATGATATCAAATATACTAAATAACAAGCACGTTATACAAATACGAAGTGTGGATACGTTAGTTAATGCTCAATAGATTCAATAATCATTACCGGGCTGCGGCCGGACAACCCGGTCACCACCGTAACCCGGTTTATCCTCGGTCATGGAATAAATCTGGTTTCAAGTCATTCACCTTTTATGATTCTTTCATTGCACGCATACGTTTAGTTAGGTACACCCTTAACTAACAATGTTAGTCAAGGGTGTACCTAAACGTATTGGATTGAAATAAAATGTACATGTTGTCGCTGGCTTGCTTCACCTGTGTGTCTATTTCTTTGTATTGTTCGGTTCATTTTTTTCCCATTTTCATCACATTTTAATAGGTTGATCTTAGGTTGATTTTTTGAGATTAAACAAATATGTGCAGTGAAATAGGTCCTCTTAAGGAAAATCAAGCTCAAAGCGTACAAAGGCTCCATTGTATATTGCGGCGTTCCATAGCAGAATTCTTCCTCCGTATTGAATTTTTTGAATACTTGGATGAAGTGAAAATATCAATAGACAGGAGCGTGAGGAGCGCGGTTTAATATTTACTTATACCTCAGAATTATTTCAGGCATGACACAATTTTGTCAAAAGTGTCAATGTCTTCCGGCATAAAAATAATAAACAATAACATTGTATTGTTATGTGTACGAACATTGTATTGTTATGTGTACGAAAATCTCATGGATCGATAGTTGACGAGTTAAATTATAGAAAATTTAATTACAAATATTATGGATCAAAGATGTCACCAGCTGACAAAATAAAGTTTCGCTGCACGCCCATCTTGAGCGGGCACTCACGCCGTATACTAAGAAACTGGGTCTAAACACAATCACTGTAAGAAAACCTACACTCACAGAGATGTCATCGCCCAGACGTCACATTCAGTATTTTGGGTTAGAGCTTGCCCGAGCCTTAAAGTCTTGCGGCATTAAGGCTAATGCGAGTCTTTTTAGTACAGTAAAAGCTAGTCTTAGCTTTAACGGCTCGAGTTTTTAAGGCTGGCTCAAGTTATAAGTCACAACACTACCCATATTTTCCGATACAAAAATCGACAACACTGCAACACCACTTATGCGGTAATCCGGCCAACCCAACGTTGACACTAGGATAGAGAAATGCACATTTTTAGGGATCTGAATAGAAACTGAAGCTTAAACTTTTCCATTTTATTCCTCATGGCTCACATAAAACTTATAGAAGTTTACTCTACGCCCATGATAAGCGCACGTGTTTTCCAATAAAAAATAATGCTATAAAACTCGGTTTTCTCATAAACAATCCATAGTTAACAAACCACCGAAGTGACGTTCACTTACACTGAAATCTGAATATGCCAGGGCCTCGATTCGATATATTTATTACGCATATTGATTCGATTTTGATTAGATTCAAATCTGTTTTGCGCGCACGCTTCCACGCTTGTGTGCGAGAACGAGTGCGAGTCACACATGTAAATCAAATCAGAATTCTTACGCATCGATCCCAGGCATCTGGTCCATTTTATACCAGTAATAAATCACCGCGGAATATAGAAAAGTAACCAACAAACCGACTATCTATTTGGGTCAGTGACGCGTGCTTATTCTGATATCGATTTTAGTTAATTTTCGAACACATTTATTTATTTACTTACTTATTTATCAAGGATCACCAACAGATAATACATCGTACATGCGTGAATAACTTAAAGTAATATACAGGTTGGCCAAATAAGAGGTATACACTTTATTTTTGAAATTTTATTTATTCCATAAAACATAAAAGTTATTAAGTATTCCTTGTTAAATATAATATTTAGGGTCGGCAATTACACATGGAAAATAATGTCAGACAAATGTCCACGTCTAGCAGCATGGCAGATGCGAACCCTTTTCATCGCGTGTTTCATCACTTTTTCACACATTTCCGGCGTTATCTCAGTGAATGTGTTTCGAATATTTTGTTTTGATTGCTGAAGGTTCGTTGGTCTATTAGCATAGACACGTCCCTTTAGATAGCCCGCAGAAAAAAGTCAGGAGCTGTTAAATTAGGCGATCTTCTTTTCTTTTTTTAGAGTTATCTTTAGAATTTTCTTAGTTTCCGCAATACACGATTGGGTTGAGTGAAACGTTTTAATAATTAAAAAACGTTGTTCCGTCGTAAAACGCTCCATGACAAATTTGCCGTATCTACACAAACTAATTTTCATGCAATAACTGTCATATTTACCGCCGAAACAAAATGGCCTCAAAAAAAAGTTGTATACCTCCAAGTTGGCCACCCTGTAAAGTTGATGCGTATCCAATTAAAGGTATCCACATCTTATTCTAGAACATGCTAATAATTTAAATAAGTTAAATAGATTTAAAATTCGGAGAAAAACAGTGTGTTAATTTACTAATAAAAACTTTAAAAAACGTTCAATATTACAAAACAAAACTTTCCGTGACAAATGTTACAAAAGAAACAAGAAGACTTAAAGTTCTAAGACTGAAGTTCTGATTTGGCTGTAATTACGAGGAAAATATTACACCCTTATGCTATAACTAACTATAGTGCGAAATCCTGTAGGAACTGAAATGCTAAAGTACCTTACTTACTTAAACTTACTTAGTACCTTAGCTCCCAGGATTTCGTACTATGACATGACTTGCTATCACAGTTTAACGTGACGTCGAATTCTAGATCCCGCTTCTTGGTTCAGTTCAAGATATCTTCTTTATGATAGTGGCAATAAAAATACCTTAACTTCCTAGATTCGCCGTGTTTACTATTTAAAAATTCTCAAATCCCAATCTTTCATCAATGCGTATATATGCTGATAACTATGCAACAGTTTCAAGGGATTCCTTACCGTCGATTCATGCGGTACACTCTAAGTTCTCTATGGTGGTCTTCTAGGTCAACAGTCTCACCACTATGGAGAAACAATTCACACGGTCATCAATGGAGGAGCACTACGCTGTTTGGTTGATCTAAATTAAAGGAGACAATTATTTTAGAAAATTGCAATTATACGTTCTATTCTAATTCATTTAAAATAAAAGTTTAAACGGACGCAATTATTGCTTAAACATATTAAAGTCAGTAGGGACATTGTTTGGTATATGCCTACCATATAATAATTAAGTGGTTTAAAGCAGTATTTGTATTGTATTTACAAGTATAATTACATTAATTACTGACAGCGTAGTTAATGGTGTAACTGTCAGTTATTGTACAGTATATTTTTGTAAATAACACGATAAACAGTCATAAGCATTTCCAATGTATGAACTACTTAGCTAGTAATAATAATTGTGTAAGTAAAGTTAATTGATTAGATACATTTATCAAAAGAAGCAGCTGTATAGTCACACGCAGTACATATGGGGCATCTGAATGAAGTCTTTGATTCATATCTTCATAGGTTTCCTGTTCCGTCTTCACATCCAAATGGCCTTAGGCTTATATGTCTTCTTGAGCCTCTCACACTTATTAAGCTACAGCTTACCCTTACAGCTCTTATTATAATTGAAATTTGTGCTTTTACTATAGTAGTAGTTGGTTTAGTGAGGGCGAGAACATTCTCGTATGTTATGAGAAGTTATGATATAAATTATATGTAGCAACCCAATTGTTAGTGTAAACGCAGAGTAGAATTTCGTGTCAGGCGTAGTGTCTGCTAATTAATTGACTAATAAAATGATGGCTTAGTTTAAACTTAAAATGGGAGGGATATCAGGGTCAACTCACTTCCATTCGGTATGATCTTTCTATATGGTTAAAAAGTTATAGGATTGCTCGAAAAATGGTATATCACTTTCTTGACTGACTGTACCGGGTAAATACCCGCATTATTGTGTCCAATTCTGGTCAAGTTTAGTCGAGTGGCTTACTGTAGTCTCCTTAGTAAGCCTTTTCACTGTTTGGTGGTAAGCAGTGAATGAGTTAGCAGACCAGTCTCAATTCGAATGGGATAAAATAGTTACCATCTAAGGCCACCAGACACGCTGCACACGTTGCAATATAAATTGAGACTAAACGCAAACGCGTTCGTATGTGTTTCGTTTCGAAAAAACGTATACTAGAGTTACAGGTTTGGTTGAAAGAAACGCTTAGTAGATGTTTTTTCTGGCAGATCCTTGCTGCCGCTCCAACGTTTACCATGATTCATACTTGTCTGAGAGCGCATCAGATCATCACTTCAAAAAAGTAGGTATACATCCGGCTTTACAGTAGACACATGAGGTTGTAACTCCTGTTCCTGTAATGAACTCGTAGCTCAGGTATATATAGTGTAACATTTGTGATAGTCCAAATCAAAAGGAACCTTATGGCGGTCGGCACTTGAGCCTTTATTACCGTTGTTCGAATATAATAGTGAATCAGTGCACCGTTAGCGCCTGCCGTCATAGGTCCTTTTTGATTTGGACTAACACATTTCGTAAGATATACGCAATTTTGTGCAAGAAGATGTAAAGGTGCCTATACTGGTGATCTAGCACATACATATAGGACAATCACATACAATTCAGGTTTATGTAATAAGCTAAATTTTAAGAATAAATAACTTTGAATTATATAGGAAAGCTAGCCCTTCAAATTTACCAATCATTTCTATATCGGAACAGACATAAATCATGTTTGTGAATTACTCGAAGATTTACGCTTCAACTTAAAATAAACAGACGTAATATTCGATTTTGATAACTGATGAAATCGTTTAGTTATGAACATGTAATTATAATATAGCAGGATAAGCGTATCAATTTCCAACCAGTGCTGTACCAATCCTTAGGATCTTAATCACTACCATCATTGCCTACTTCAGTTTTATCCCGCTGATGATTTCATATCCCGATGATGGCATATTAACGAAGTATACAGTCACCGCCAAAGTATCATAAATTATAAATTGTCCAGGGAATATTGAAATGAGCACAATGAGGGTATTACAATTTACTGTACAACAATCTGTACATATAATTTTGTATTTACAACACCAATAAAGATAAAACGTATTAAATGATTATATTTCAATATCTTGATAGTGCTCTGTTGTATAAAACCACAAAGAGTCATTAAAAGCTATACATTCAACGATGGAACATGAAACATGGTTTCAATCAGTTAATGTAGCGTTTAATTGTGCCCATAAAGCTCTTTTTGCTACGTCGAATATAAAATTTGCTGAACTGCTTTGGGAGCGCTCGTGGCCCAAAGGCGCCCGTGTGCCGCGTGCGGTATGCGAGGTTAAGCAACATGGGCCGGGGTCAGTTCTTGGATGGGTGATCGCTTTGAGTGGTTACTAAATGAGCGCTCCCATGCTTTGGGAGGCACGTTAAGCTTGTGATCCCGGCTGCTGTCTATGATAGCAGTCGTTAAGCCAAATTAGAGGCCTCCGGACGGCTTGAGAACTTCTAACAGTCAAGTTGCCCACTCACTCACTTAACAAGGGGGGTCAAACTTGCACCACGTCCGCAGGGAGTACCCACCGTTACGCGTGCTAAATGGTGTAACAAAAGAAATGGCAGCAAAATTGCCATACGATAAAAAAGTCAACTACAAAAATGATGATAATAGGATAATCCTAAATTTTTATTAAGTCATTAAGTTTGTAGTTGTTTAAAGACTTGCATAATTTTGCCTCTGTTTCCCTCCCTGGACGAGTATCCGCGCCAGCATATGAATGCGTGTGACTTCAGAAGAATTATAAACGTTGATGACCCTTTTATTGGCTTGAGGATTCAATGAAGATTTAAATTTGAAAAAGTTAGGGCGCATAAGAGAATACTATGTTTCTAACATTTGGAGAAGCACAATTGGGGAAGTTGCTCTACGTTACAAGATTCCGCAGATAACAATACCACAACTTGCTTTAACCCTTTAACCGCCTTCTTCTAATATATCAGATAAAGGACATCTTAATTTATGACAGAGTTGAAAATTGCGGGACACTTTTTTTGAGGTTCCATCATACAATTTATATTGGTAAACTTTCGCGACACAACGGAATCAATTAAATTGTAGACCAATTAAAACAATTGTCCAAAAATTAGGACCTAACCTATCAAACTTATACCTTTGAACCTTGGCAGCAATTTTCTCTGATGCGAAACGCTTTATGTTCAGACGATTCCGAAAGACAATCAGCACATCTAACGGTCGGGGAAGCGGGGGGGTAGCGATGGTAGCGACCACTGAAAAATGGTCGAGACGTGGGAGAGAGGTCCGATCGGAGATACAAATCGGGAAAAACCTTTTACGATAAAGGAAATAATTATTTTCTTTACTTGAGTATTAGCAATCTACTTTGTTCAGGTAAAAGTAGAAGGAATTTTGTTTTTCTTCCTATCAAATCTTGTATTTTCCTTATCTGTCTTTAAATTCACCTGACTGAAGTGTTTTTTTTTAGATAAAATGTAATCCCATGAAATATACATGAAACTGTAATAAATTAATGAACCTGCCATTGTCCGATAAATCCTCACCGCCTCTTCAACTTGAAAAAATAATAATATGGTATTTATTTTACAAATAACACTGAACAGACTATCCAGAAATAAAGCACATTTTGATACGAACTGCTGTAAAATGAAAGATGTCATGAAAATGCTGTCGTTACTGCCAACTAGATGGCGCTACGAGTTTCAGTGTCGAACAAAAGACGGCGCCAAGGATACAATACGAAACGTTGATATAAATCTCATTTTTACTTCTTAATAAATCAAACCTAAGACTAAGATTTAAAGAAGGAATTCAGAGCAATTAATCTCAAATTTTAACGTTTCTAAATGTTCCTGACATCTGTTTACCTTTCCTAAATCCCGTTATTTGAAAACATTGCGTCATAGTATAACAAATCATGCATTTACTTATAAAAACTCTTATCTTCCAAGTTTTTGTGATTGTAAATAGTACCATAGCTTCTTCAAAACAAGGATGAGATTCGAGAGAACCGAATCCGGGACATATAAGATGGCGTAAACTGTTGAAATCAGTTTGCGCACTACTAAAATAGACGTAACGGGCGTCCTCGTGCATCCGATTCGACATCGATTAGAACACTCATATAAAATTACTGAAATTAAAAAAGCAAATTCGATACTCGAATAACATAGTGACTGGAAACTTTTTGGTAGAAAAATAAACATGCGTATTAACAGATGTGCTAGAGTTTCTGTTTGAAAATGTTTTTATAATAAATGTTTTTTATAGATAACAAAACTCATAGGTACGTTAGGGGTCCTAACACCACCAAGTAATCTTATATCAGTGTGATGACTAAATATTACTTTCTCATTATCTCGCTACTCGCCGCTAGAGGGCAATAGCAGCCTGCTTAGTAATTGCGCGGGAAAATCCTAAGTCAATTATTATTTATGATTTCTTATTAATTGTACGTATATTAGTAGTAACAGCGTTTTTCGACGTAATATAGAAAAATTACTAGAAAATTACCATTTTAATATTACTGTACGTGCGCTTTATTATGACAACGTTTTATAATAACAATTACGTAATAATGTTGCATAGTTGTTATGATTTAAATAAAATTTGAATGCAATTTTAGGTTAAATATTTTATTCTATTTCATGACAATGATACTCTATTGATCAGTTGGCAAATAGCTGGATTTATAGGATGCATGCCACGGCAGCAGCCACCGGGTTGGCATCTGGCGTCACCTGGCGTGCGTCATGCGTCATCTCGTGCCACTTTCCAGCCATAAAAAGCAATATAAACCTAAACGCTGCTGCGATCGCCCACATTATCTCGTCATTATCGCGTGTCAAAACATCGCCACGCTCGCGATACTTCGCATGTAATCTGATAAACGATGTTCACTTCGCGCTCCTTTATCTCGCTCATCCGCCCGTTATTCCAATCGCCCTCTCCCTCTCCGACGGTCATCCGTTTCATTCATGCGCGGTACACCTCGGCGCGCTGTTTACAGACACAAACAAACAGTACAGCAAACCGCTTAACTTTAAGTACGAGACCGTGAAAGTGATATTGTCAAGTATATCCGTCCCGCTCTCGGAGCCGAGGGCTCAGTTCCGAGTTGGGGGATAGATGTCGCTGGGAGTCGCGTTTCGCGAGCGGGTGAAATAAATGTCACGAATATTTCTGGCGCGACGTTGCCGGCCCTCGCCACCCGGTGTGGTGGCAAGCCAGTCTATAAACCAGCTGCGTTAGAGGTGCGCTTGAAATGTGTCTTATGGCGGTGTAATAAGGTTGACGGGGGCATATATATGTGGCGTATTGAAGTTTGTGTTTAGTGTGAGCGTCACGTAAACGTAACGAGCGTGATACACACACGTACGGGGCTGTCAGTAGCTAATACGATGCGCTGAGATCGTTTATTGTGGCGGAGCGCCCGCGCCCGGCGGTTTATAGCGTTTAATTCAATTTAGTAATTGATACGTTTGTCGGTTGACTTTTAGCTTTTACGGTCAGCGTTTTAAATGCTCTTCAAATGTGAGCAAACAATATTTTTATTTGGCTAAAATACATTAAGTACTTACATAATTAAATATTAAAAGTTTTATTAACCTATACTGATGCTATTTAGAATAATAAAATAACCATAAGAATTTTACAATATTCGATTGAACAACAAAATAAACCACAGTTATACGTATTTAACTTTGTTTTAATAACTTAATCCTTCTTTCATAATGCATTTAATGCTTGTTAAATGTAAATCGCATTACAAGCACATACCTTAAATTGCCTAGATATTGCACAAAAAAATAATTACTTAAAAAATGCAAATCCAATTATAATTAGCGTATCGAACCAAATAGTAATCAAAAGGAGAGTAAATTACCATACTGACAATCCCTAAACGTAGTTATTCACGCTTCGCATTCTTCGATAATACTTCGCTCAGAACTTGTGGCTCGCACACACTTACAAACGAGTTCTCATTACGTTAATACATCTACTCAAACCAATTCCAAATATTAATCTTATTTGCATTACCATAAGGTATGAATTAAAACGCTCTATTTCATTCCGATACGATGCCCCGCACACATGGAACATTTATGAGCACAGCAATGAACGTGTTGTGTACAATATGAGTTGTATTGTACTAAATGAAATGTGTAGCTTTCACGAGAGCACACAAGCGTAGTATAACGTTTCGTTAACACTATCAACCCACTTTCAACCTTGTTCCTCACTATTATGGTGTATTTTTGATGGGGTTAGATCAATTTGGCTTGTAATCTTTTTACTCCGGATAGAATAGATGGGTGTCGTTAGACGCGTGACCTGTTATTGTGTGTATTAGGCGACTTTAATCACAATTTCGAGGGATAACTTTCGAGAGCTCGTGTCACGCTCTCTCATGCGCTCCAATTTTGAATCTTATTAGCATAGCTAAACGCTGAGTTTGTAATGAGGAATTTATGGAAAATATTCGATTGTTGTGTTTTGTTCAATTCGGAGTGGGTCGCGATATGGCTTTCAAAGTGACGACTTAGCAACACCGTATTAAATTGAATTGTTATTTTATCAATTGCATGTTTTCAGCTTATGAGTTACGAATTATATTGTTGCGTAGTTTTAGGTAAGTACCTAAATGTCTGGCCAATCGAACGGGTACACAACCGTCAGCATTTGGGACAAATAAGTCAAAATTATTACTTACAATATATTATCTAAATTAATATATATTTCCATTTGGCTTGTAACCAGGGACAAAACCAGCAAGATTGCCATTCGAATAATGAGCGCTTGCTTTCACGCGCGCCTAGCGTTGGTTCTCAGAATATGGTCGCGTTTATCACGCGTAAATTCGATTAAATATTTAGGGAGATATAGACGTATCCAGTTGCTGGCTCCAAATTCGCTGGCATCGTGACTAGCATCAGGCAAATATCCAGAGCTAGCCGCCACTGCTACCAGTGCGAAAGCTGGATAGATCTTGGGCTATAACTCGGACGTCACGGGCTGCAATAAGAAAGTATCTGCCCTTTTTGTTCTAACCTCGGGTATTAAATAACTCCCATGGGTTTCAAACATCAGGCGAACGTCCCTGTGCTCGACATTGACTCAATAGATGGCATTATCAATCAAATAAGTTGGGCAGTAAGGTGTCGAACACTGGGACATTTACCTTATTAATATATTCATCCCTAAAGACGTGAGTGACCCGTTTCTTTATATTAATATCTGACGCGTTCTTCGTTTAACCCTAACGTAATGTACTAAAAGTCCAGTTTAACTTGCACAATAATAGTCGTAATGAGCGCAGTGTAGGCTTCGTTTAAATGAAGCCAGTGCGGCGGCGAGTGAATTAGAGAGTGACCGGGCTGTAACTATACGAGTAGCCGGCGCGTTGGCAACGAGGGGACACGCCATGCCTCACTCTGGCCATTCTCATTCAAACATTTCATATTTATTTATTTACAAGCGATGATAATAGTTAAATAACAATAATTTAAACAATAGTAAAACTAACTTAAACCTAAAACAGGCCCTTGAGGCATTGTACTGAGGATGCTGGCGGTATTTCCTCGCTGTATACATTTCAATGCTGATATGTTGCGCGAGGAAGTCGCCAGCTCTTCGGTCACCAGTTGCGTCAACCAAACGCTCAAAATTAAAATAAATAAATAAATATTTGTGGCCAATCTTACATAAGTCGAACTAGTCCCAAACTAAGCAAAGCTTGTAGCATGGGTACTAGGCGACGATATTTTTATGCACACTGTCACATCCGTGGATGACATTACCGTGGATGAAATTATACATTAATAAATTGCATGAGTGAGATATGATGAGTGTTGTAAGTACTCAATACTTCCTCAAAATACTCAATAAAATTAAATATGTTTATTTGCTTGTACATATAAAGATGGGGATCTGATGGGGATGCAATGAGAGGGAGGCAATGGGCTTAAACTTCGTCATTAAACTGGCGTACTTATAGCTATAATTTCATCCGCGGTAGTGACACCTTCGGTTATGACAGCGCGCACAAAAATGAGAATAGCCTACTCAATAGTTCTACTTCTCTTCGCATCGGTAGTTCAGTTTTTTAATAAATTTCTCTGGTCCCTCACTTTGAAAATTACTTACTTTCCATACAAAAATTCAACCCCCTTTTTACCACCTAAAGGGATGAAGTTACTCAAATTGCTTTGATTATATTTTAACTGACAGTTGACCGTCAAGTATGAAATTACGCACTTCATAGGGCGAATATTGAAAAACGCTGAATATCGTTTTCTTTTAATTGAATGCTGCGTCTATAAAGTTAAACGTTTACCGTATGAAAAAAATAAATCGTCCCCATACAAAGTTTTAACCCCCTTTTCACCCTTTCAGTTAATGCTTAGTTAAATTTAGATTAGAGTCAAGTTTCTTTCTTAAACATAATTTTGTTCCCCATACAAAATTTTCATCCCCTTTTAAGCCCCAAAGGGGATGAATTTTGAAATAAGCTATAGCCTATATGTTATTCGGATGTCTAAACTAGAATACCGGAAATTCAGTAGTTTTTGAGATTAAGAGGAACATACATCCATACATTCATTCGCACATCCGCATACGCACAAAATTTCACGTTGATAATATTAATATTTCTATTTAATGAGTGAAAGCCACTGTAGCTGAGCGGTAAGGCAGGCGACTTTTAAGCTGGAGGTCGTGGATTCGAACCCCAGTTTGTACAGTCGAAAGCATAAATATGTATAAATTTTTGAACCTTATCTCAATAATAAGGAATAAGGTGAAAAGTGCCCTGGAATGTACCACTGTATTTCAAATAGGTAATTTATGTACGAAAATATCATTTGATATTTAACTGTTGCTTTTCGTTAAAGGAAAATATCGCGAAGAAACCGTATCCCTCTGGGTTGGAAGTCATACCGTCAGGTGGTTGTCGCTTTCGTAAAACCAGTGTCTAGGCCAAAATCTTGGAAGCACCAAAGCGGACCCGGGACTCCTTTAAAATATAATTGGAAAAACTTTAGTAAGTTGAGTTTTAAATATAAAACTCCAGTGAGTTTCAGACGTAACGAAATATAATAAACGGGCCACTCACGTCATGGTAATATGGTCCGAAACATGTCGAGCTATACTCGACCTTAAAGTCGTGAGTGACGCATTTATTATAAATATAAATATATTTTTGGACAATCTTACACAAATCAACCTAGTCCCAATCTATTAAGCAAAGCTTGTACTATGGGTACCAAGTGACGATATACATACTTATATAGATAAATAGATACTTAAATACATAGAAAACATCCAAGACTCAAGACAAATATTCGTGTTCATCACACAAATACATGCCCTGACCGGGATTCGAACCCGGGACCTCCAGCTTCGAAGGCAGGGTCACTACCAACTAGGCTAAAGCGGTCGTCAATTATATTTCAATAGGATGAGTTGTATCTAATTACATAGGTACCGTAAGTCACCCATGGTGAAGAAGCAATTACCGTTTCCTATTAACGCTCGCAGAATATTCTACGTCCTGGCTTGTGAGTGATGATAAAATGTAGATACCTATAATACTCGGGTACCCGGTACTTCGGCAAAATAAGGTGGAGGTTTAAGCACTTAACCCTTGAAACAAATACATAAACACAGTTGATTAGATTTTAGATTTAGATTTCATTTATTACACAATACAAGACTTCATTATAAATTACATTTAAGTCAATTTAAAAGAATCCCTATTGTGGTCGTCAATACATTGAATAGAATAATAACACATAATAAAACAATTATAACAAAAGAAAAACAAACATAGATTAAATAAAAATAACATTTCAAGTTTCACCCACGAGGATCGTCATACTATTACTAATGTAGGCATTGATAACAATATAATAATGGTTAAAATACGAAATTACCTACCTATTTATCTAAATACTTACAATGTCAAAAAACTCAAAAATACTTAATATCAAATAGTTGTAGTTCGTAATACATAAACACACAGTTGCTAAAAATTGCTACAGCAGTTGGTGTTACCACGGTAGCATGGCGTGTCCACACTAGGCCGTCGGCGCTCGAGGCAAGGAATGCAGCTCCGCGACTGCCCTGATGCACATCGCTTATACGTGCATATGCGTGCGCCCTTTGTCTCCACAAGTCCACTCAACACAGCTCCGTGTAGTATTTGTTTAATTGCCACAGTAAGTTAAGTGTTAATCCGACCAAGAATAGATTCAGGGTCGTCTTAAACCTATTTTGATGTTGACGACAGTAAAAATAAACTAATTTACATTAACAATTACAAAACCATCGAGAACACTCGGAAGACTTTGGTACTAGAAAAAATACATATAGGTAGTTCAAAAATTATGCTCTTTTGACTGTAGAAAATAGTAACGTCACTATGTCCTTTTCCCTATTAACTTCATTCTAACAAAGCGTTTTTCGAATTCAGAAACATATATTGTAATATCACCCATGATCATTGAGATCATAAAACTTAATTAGGTGAGCAGTTCTCAAATCTGTACATTCCATGTCTGTTTCAGAATACGGCAGTGCTTGTTGTACTGACAATTATGGATACTATTAATTGATTTTTATTGGTTGATTTGAGAAAAAAAGTTCAATTTTTTCTCACAAATACTATTTTCCTCTTATTGTTACCGTCCATACAAGTGTGATGAAAATGAACAAAAACCATTTTGACACACTTTTTTGTACAAACTTTTTGAGAATTGGTCAGGTATGTTATGTGTCAAACACGCTACGTAGAATTGTCAGTTTTATGCCGGGATTTATAAAGATCCGTTAGACCAAATGTCAGATCAAATTTCAGTAACTCAGTACATTTTTTGACACAACTTACTTGAAATTTCAATCTTAATTATTAACCCTTTTTAACCACCATCGTATGAAATATCAGACGAAGTGACAATGTACAAATGTACATGGCATCTTCTTCATTTATTGCTGAGTTGACAATACTCTTTTGATGTTCGGCGGTTAAAGGGTTAAGATGCATCAATAACCTTACTAACTTTAATTGTTTATCAAAGTTGAAATTGTCTATACTAGTTCCATTAACAATATTCTGTTACACTGAAAATGCTACAAATTATAATATATTATGTCTGTTTGTCTGGTCAACAGCCAAATATAACAACGCGCGTTGAACTCTTTCATACTGAACCCACCATCAAAATTGTTCCTGAAGGACCCACGCTATTTTTACTAAGAATCACGTAGTTTTATGAACTCTCATTCATTGAAAAAAAAGGTTACTCAAAAGGTACAAGTATCTAAGTCTGAGAAGCATTAAAGACAAACAACTATACCCAGACGAATGCAGTTTTATGTTTCTTGTCTCGTTTTCGTACTAAGAAAACGCATACTAAAGAAAAAGACAGGACGATATGGTCCATATTTAATCGGCAAAGTAATATACCCTTAATGGTGCTGAAGAAAATCGTTACTCAAGAAAGGGACTGTTGAATTTGAACCGTATTGAAATGGGATAGAGTTGTTATTGCAGCGGGGGATACTTTCAGTTATTACACGCCAGGGTTGGCAGAAAGTGTAGGGAGTGAAATTAAAATGTGTTTTCTGTTGAAGGGAAAACGTATCAGGTAATAATGGGGGATGGGAGTTATCCGTGGGGTTATTTGCTACTGTGTTGGTGTTATTCGGTCTCCAACCCTTTGTCTACTGTTTGCATTCCGCGAATCGTATTAATCAATTTCATAAGTTACTATATGTTATGTGAAAAACTATAACAGATTTGAAAGTATGTATGTATACTATGAAATTACGGAACTATTAATTAGTCACGCCTGTATTCTCAAAAGGGGTAGGCAGAGCACATCAAATTTAATTCCAGTGCCACATTTAACAATTTATTTACATGAGAGTTATTCTCACAACATCAAGCTACAACCATCAACTCACTAGTGTCCGCGCGCCATCTTTTGACGGCGAATAACAATTAAGTTCCGTTTTAAAATAATTTATACTTTACACAGCTAATATATTTAGTTAAAATAAACTATTCGAACAACTAACAATATTTAAACACTTTAATCTCTTTGACCTAATTAATTAAACAAAAGAATGTACGAAAATGGTCCTGCCGGAAGTTACTATTGCAATTAATTATTGCTAAGACTTGAAGAACTGTATTTATTACAGAAACATATATACCACTCATATATTAGAGATACCAAAAATGAAATCCGCAACAGGCTTCTTCAAATTAACTTAACATAAAAGACCGCCCCGGATCGTAGATGGCTCGAAAGTTCCCATAATACCGGCGGCGTTGCCACGCTGAATGTCCAAAGAGATCTGTTGAGCCAAGAACGATCCGGGCCGAGGATCGCAACCCCTCTCCCTCAGCCGTCGACCCAAATCCCTGACAAAGTCCCTGGCCTCCGCACCCCACAGCCTCGCCGTCTCCACCGCCACTGGCACGAAGTCGTACATTGGTTCCAACTGTTCCAAGGCAGAGTGGCAATTATAGGTTTAAAGATGAAGAAAATGTGATATTGCAGTGATAGGTCCATCGCCCACAACACACTACAACCCGGTCCCCATAGTCGACTCTTACGGCAACCGACGGAAGAAAGGGAGAAGTGCTATCCTTTTTTTTGTTTGCATTTACGCATACCACCCGAGCGCAGGGGGTGACGGGTGACCCGAGTGGTTATGTGTGACTCCCATTCAAGTTAATGAGACCCACGGTGTATCCACTAGAAACCCCCTCCATCTGCCACCTCGCCACCTTGTGGGAACGTTTGCACTTCCGCGACCCCGCCGACGGCAGCCACTTCCAAGCGGCTCCTTCGCGGATGCCCGGAGACCCTCCACGTCTGACATGCTAGATCTTTCGGTGCGCCTTCCTCCCCGACCTCCAACTTGTACAGTAGCAGACCCCCCAATTCCGCTATAAGGAGGTCACGGGTGTCGAAAAACTCCCGGCACCCGGGACGGACCAGGTTTGTGGTTCCGCCACGAACCACACCTCGGCCGCAGAGGATAGAGAAAGTGGTGCTCCTTAATACCGGTATTTCTCTTCCTCTGCGATCCCACCAACGCCGTTTCTGCGGAACGGCCCCACCAAGTTCGCAGGGGGTAGGGAGAGAGGCGCATCGTAATACCATCACGCCTCTCCCCCTGTGATCCCGCCCGCGGCTACAGAAGATAGGGAGAACCTTTCTTTGAGAACCCGATGGGAGCGCCCTTCTCGGGCCAACCGGCAGCGCAAACCGGCCGGCCCTGGGTGCCTCTTAGCTTCACCGTGGGTGACCTGTCCACGGTTACTAAGCCCTCCCGCCCCGGCAAGGGGGCACCCTCGGAAGGGGGGAAATACTATCCTAACCCGGCACCACACGGGGTCAGACAGACACTCACAGAAGACATGAACTGAACATTTTCCATCTTGAGATCTTTTAGTCAGAGACAATATAAAATTTACGGTGGTCTGTCCACGGTATTCTCAAGAGCCAGCAGCACCACATTTTAAAAGTATCAACTCTTTGCCTATCAGCAGCTTTGAGTGTCCATTGAAAACCAGAGAGCATACTATTTCGGTTCTGTTGGTATAGTTCCTGTTTTTCCACACTTTGCTCAATCAAGTTTACCTCAACGAATTATTTCTGTAACTAAGTGTCCACCTGTTGTTTACTTCTACTGCTAACTTTATGGTTTGTATTCAGCTATTATTTTCATTATATTGAGGTGTGTAGTAATAGTACATTATGATACAAGTGAGGTGCGTTAATCATTACACTAGTATAGAGTCGGTATCGCTCGCGGGAGCCATACGGCGAGTGCGATAAGGGAACCGAGAGTGTAATGATCAGCCGTCACGACTGTTATACTACTTTTTTCAAGACAATTGCGAGGAAGAAAATCAATTCTATAGGATAAAAATGTTATTAATCATTTTCTGTAGTTGTTAATGGTAACAGGTTATTACTTGCAGATTTAATATTGTACCATCACCAAAAGTGTTTCCAGTGACGTCAACACGTCAATACTATTTTTTAAATTATAAAAACGATCAACCTGCGCCTCCGCAAACATCCTCGACGCACTGCAATGACGAGGCAATGACTGAACGACTTTATACATACCTTTGACTACATAATAATTTAATTAATATTCAATTTACATTTATTATAAAGCATCTTGTTCTCAAGTTGGTTGATTATATTCCAGCTGTATAAATAAGATCTCCTGGCCGCTGTAAAGTAGGTAGATACAAGTACATATAAAAGTAGCAGAATATATCAATTACCTATTTGTTTACTCCTTGCTAAACCTTTTTCCGAAACAGATTACACACCGCTATCGGAATAAATCATTCTGACGCTAAGATCTCTAAACAACAGAAAGAAAAACACTGATACAACGCTTCCTAATATTGGATGGGAGCAGAAACCTTCGGGTAGATTTATTAGGGTAGAGAGTTGTCGCAGGGGCGCCCATCGCACATTACTACGAGGATTTTCCTTTGTGTTTTCAGATATACTTCGTAGATTGCCACACGTGTGACCCGGCTATATTTGGTTGATTATGGCAAATTTATAACGCAAGCTCGAAAACGTTATGTAATCAACCTTAGGTTGGTGGTATGTTTCATGTTTATCACGATACAGTGAACCAACCATCTCACTGTATTGGGCCCGGCCTATAAACCTACAGTCAGGTTCAAAAAAAAAACCAATCGTCGTGAAAAAAATGGTCTAATCCCAACAAGGTCTAGTTTTTCCTCTAGATTAGAAGGGCAGCGATGACTGTCGCTTTCGTTAAACTAGTGCCTACACCAATAACTTGCAATTAGATGCCAAAGCGGACCCTTAAGGATAAAACAGGGAAAAGTCTAGGAGCATTACATAGCAGATGCGCTATTTTCCGATACAAAAACAGAAATCTCAGTTGTAATCAATAATGTCATTGACGCTTGGACCACCGGTAATGTATTTCAGGAACTTGGTTTGAAGAGAGGCTGATATTAACTTTATATTTGACTGAAAATCAGCGTTGTAGGTGTCTAACACCTCAGAATAATGCTGAGCAGTGTTCGCGGGGACACACATGTTATGTGGTGTCTGTATAATATGTTTTTCTTCTATGATCCTTTTTGTCATATACATATGCTTGTCTTCTGTATCTGTTAATAATTTAATTCGCTATTTTTAATTCCCTAAGATCTATACAAAAAAATCTTATGGATGAATAACATTCTAAAAGTATATATTACAGCATCGCTTTACATGCCGCGGGTGAAGTTTGAAATCCAAACTTCGTTAGTGTGTAAAGATCCTAAGTTAACCGTTAACCTTACCGATTCAAAAGGGCAGGTACATGCCTATGCTCCTTGTCAGTTATGCTCTTTTTCGTTAAAAAGGTACGAGGATGCCCGGGGTTCGGATCAAATGGCTATACGGAAAGGAACTGAAGTTATTCCCTATTGTTCACAGGGGTCTTTATTTATAGGATAGTTTGAGACGTTGATATTGTAAAGTTAGTTTGTGATTTTCTGAGGACTAGGTTACAAACTATAACCTTTGATTACATTATAAATACCGTACAGTCAAAGGCATAGATATATACGTTCCCCAAGTGACAAAACTATCTGTGCGTTCTTACGCCCTCTTCATTAAAGTCATGTTCGCAAATTTTGTCACTGTATTGTTTTGACTACACCTACACATAACTTACACGAAGCTTATCAGGACGATATTATAGTTTATATATTTTTGACCGAGTGAAACGAAGGTCTCTGCTTCAGCTTCGACTAAAATGCTATCGTATGTCCGGATTCCGGATTTCCGTTTGTTCTCGTCTACGGTCAATTCTCAACCGATTCTCGTGAAATTTCGTGAGCAGGTTCAATAGTTATATAGATTTTTTTTGTCGAGACGGTTTTTGGAAATTTCGAAAAACAATTTTGTTATTAAGTTTTTTTAAGTTTCTGCGGGCGAATTTCGGTTTGATCTTCTCTACAGGTCGCATTTCTGAACCGATTCTCGTGAAATTTTGTGAGCAGGTTGGATAAATATACAGATTTCTTTTGTCGAATAAGTTTTTGGAAATTAAAAAATAAATTATTTGTTCAACGGTTTGTTCTCCTCTACAGGTCGCATTTCGCAGACGATTCTCGTGAAATTTTGTAAGCAGGTCTGGCAATTATATAGAATCTTTTTGTCGAGTCAGTTTTTGGAAATTTTCAAAAACAATTTTTATTTCAAAGATTTTATAAGTTTCTGCATCCGAATTTCGGTTTGTTGTCCTCTACAGGTCACATTTCTCAACCACTTCTCGTGAAATATTGTTAGCAGGTTCGATATTCATAATTGATCTTTTTTATAATGTCAGATTTTGGAAATGATAAAAAAACTCACTCACGAGGTCTACAGCTCACAGAGCCACCAGTTAGGAAGCTGCAACCGAAAAAGGCGAGTGTAAGGAGTATGACGGTTTATATCTAGTAACAGCTTCAGGTTTGTATCTAGTAACGCTAGGAGGATAATCAGCCGGTTGTTCAGGTGGACTGGTAGAGCAAAATCGGACAATTCTCAATTCCGGGATTTAAATCCGGTATTGAAACCTTAATCCCGAGATTTTGGTATTTCGGGACCCGGGATTTTTCATCTGAAAATACCAGTAAATGACAATTTATCATCACATTGTAACTATCTATATTATAATATAAGTAGAAATATGTAGGATATAGATATGTAGGATAAAAAATAATAACTAATACTAACGAGATCATTATAAATACTCAACTCTTTTATTGTTGCCGTCTTATTTTGACGAATACATAAGACTTTCATATTTTTATATTAAATTATAATACAAAATCTTCAATACCGATATCCGATATTTCGGTATTGGTCTATTTCAATCCCGGTACTGAAATGTCGTAAAAATCGGTAGCGGACCCCGGGTATCCTTCAAGATGCAACTGAACTGAGATAACGATAGGAGGTAGATTGATCTCCACATCGAGGCAAATGGTCAACTCTATACATTACAATATTTCCAGCGTGTCGTTTGTGGGTTACGTCCAGCCAGTCGCCTGCCGTCTCCCAGCAGAAGCCTGGAGCGCCGTCCTAGCGTCGCTCTGTGTCACTTAAGTGCATCCGATGAGCTCTGAAATCATACGGAGAAGGTAAATTATTATTTTTTCATACAAGCATACGACCTGCCTGGTGGTGAGTAGACACCGTAGCCTATGGACGCTCGCGACCGTAGATTAGTCACAAGCGTGTTGCCGACTCCTTATTCATTTGAGAACTGGTTGTGTCTACTGTGTATAGTTATTACCTGTGTATGAAAATATTTACCGCCACTCCAGAAGATAAATCTCTAACTCTCAAACAGCTTCATCAATAGCTCAAAGGTTGTATGTTTTATAAAGTAGAAGAGCTATTTGAAATGTAATACGAGCGTCATTGTCAGTTGAAAAAACAAAAGCTGTGCCTCCGGTGGAGTAGTGGACCATAGTTAACGGCTTATGTGCATGTAAGCTATGTTTTTATTACATGGATTTATAGTAACGGGGACACTGTTTATGCGGGCTGCTAGACCAATCCAAAATTAAGCTTTGTAGCCATTAACTTTCGATATGTCCACCGAAAAGACGCGAACCTAAATCTGACAATGACAAACGAAGTACATATCCATTCACATTTGCATGCTAATATTTAGCAAAATATGTAATAATAGTACAGTAATTTGTAATAACCAACATCATATTGTACCATATTTTACGGCACATAAAAACATTATTATTATTATTCTACATAGAGACAAATGCAGGTCTCTCAGTCTCAACACAGCTTGCTCGTCTGTACCTCTAGTACAAAACAAACGAACGCGTTTGCGTTTAATCTTAATTTATATGGCAGAAAAAAAAGCTCGCGTAAATGCAAACGCGTTTGTTTGTGTTTTGTTTCTAAAAAACTTATACTAGAGGTACTGAAGGAGTACCCCAGGCGTTCGCGTTCTCTTCGCGTATATACCTGGTGTACAATCCAAATGGGTCAGTATGGAGAAGTCGGAAACTATGAGAGATAGCGAGATCTGTTCTTAGGAACCATGACGTCGATTTTAGATTTAATAATAATTACATTCAAACTTTTTTATTAACTCTCATACATAACCGGGAATCGAACCTGGTCAAAATCAATGTGTATAAATTCTGCAAGTCGCAAGAAGCACAACACTAATGGAATCTTGTTTAAATAATTGAAAGAAAAACCCACCAATAAGATAATTATTTTATTTCAGATAAGATATGCATAAGTGGTCTTTTCAGATAATTGATGATCGATTCATATTATTCACGACTTTTTGCAATTTAATAAAACTGTGGGCACTGGGCATTTTAGTCTAATTTACTGTCAGTTGTGTTAACACAAGATTTCATAGCCAAATATGGTGGGTTGGTATGAGAGTTAATAAAAAAGTTTGAATGTAATTATTATTTAAACTAAAATCGACGTCATGGTTCCTAAGAACAGATCTCGCTATCTCTCATAGTTTCCGACTTCACCATACTGACCCATTTGGATTGTACACCCTGTATATAACAACATGAGTACCATGACGCCGCGACGCGACTCGAGACTACAAATCACCCTCCTCATTCTAACATTTAATATCCATCTGAATATCAAAAAGCACATAGTCACCGTAATGAAAAGTGTTTAGTAAGAAGTATAATACGAATACCACATCAATGTTTCCCTTGCAAATTGTAGATGAATGTAAAACTTCGCCTTTTCTTTTGCAAGATACTTTTTTCTCTTTGCTTGTGGCCTTTTCATCTTTCCTCTTTTTTGGTTGCTTCCACTATGACATACGAAATATTTAGAATATCCTGTACTATCTTTTAATATGATTAGATACTTCCTGCCTCTAATTCTTCATATGAAAGGGCTAGAGTTGCACATTCTGAAACATTTTTTTTTACGTTGAGTCATTTTTGATTTATGAGGGAGGGAAAATGATACCCCCCCCCCCCCCCCCCTTTGTCTTCGAAGTTTACCAAGGGAAAAATGTGAAATTATTATATAATTTATATTTTACTGGAAAAATAAAACTATAGCTCTATCTTGTTTTTTTTATCATCAAAAATTCCTATACGCGATTATGCTAAATGTACCTTCTTTCAAATAGGTAAAGAAAAAAAAAATAAATCAGTTCACATGATAAAGAATTATCCTTGAAAAACCACTATAAATACTAAGTTATTCAATCGCTGAAATTTTTAACAAAATTCGCTGATAGATGGCGCTGTACCCATGGCGTTCAATTTCTACACCATGTTGTTGAGATTTTCCTGAATTAATAGGGTTAACACCGGTACACATCTGTGTACGGAACCCTGGGTGCGCGCATCGGACTCGCACTTGACCGTTTTTTTAGTACGGAAAATGACATGTGGATCTACTTGAGTACGCTGGAAAACGTTACGTTAAATTGAAAATGCCATCCTCTTCTATATTTAGTGTACTGTTTCGTCAAGATCAAGAAGAATGAATTTCAAGGTCAACCTTTTGTTGAGGTAACCGTAACATTTTATTGAAGAAATCGAGTACTGTAATGATGGCACTTTAAGGTTGTCTGGAAGAGGACCGCCTGTTGTTTACCTCTACTTTAAGCTGTTGTGTACTGTGTTTTTTGAGGTGTGCTTTGTTATATGAACCTGACTGTGGTTTTAAAGGCCGGGCCCAATAAAACGATAGGAGTGCGCCGTTGGAGAGTAGCCTGGGGAAAATCCAGGGGAAAACCTCCGACACGACCACGCGTGTGGTTTGGAACACTTTAGAAGTTGCGCTCCAGTGAGAGTGGTTGAGCGGTTTCAACCGAATCTTAGGCGTGAGTGGAATCGAGTTACTGGAAGTTTTGTCGCTGGTTCACTAAACCTAGCCTAGCTGAGAAGAGTCCAGCAAGAAACTCAGCTAGGCCCGACCTGGGTCGGATTTACACTACCTATACTATATGTAGGGACTACATGTGTCAGTGTTGCCGCGATCGGGCGGTGGACGTCCCCGCCGGCGGGAATGCCTAAGTGTACGCGTTGTGTCGTGCGGCCCCTAATCAGTAATCGCCGAGTTACGACAGAGGGAGGAAGGATGGGAACGTAGTCAACAGCCTTCCTAAGTAACGGATTCTTGAGGTGTGTATATTGTATTGTACTTTGGTACTATCGTGGTAATTTTCTGATAATTCTCAGTTTATTTGGTATTAAGTATTATGGTTCTCTTCCTTAACAGAGAGTTAAGAGGATTTGTGTTAATGTTTCCATACACAAAGCGGCAACATTTTCCGCCCCCTAATCCCGAACCAATTTCCATGATTTTTGGAAATGTTGTAGATATCATTACGTTTTGATTTTTTGGAAAAATTTCATACAAGCAAAAAAATCCTTTTTTTTACTCATAAACTTGTTCCTGTTTTTTGATATTATTTCATAAACGAGAAAGATTACAAATAAAAAGCGAAACGTAAAGACCTGGTTAAGGATGTAAGGAATCGATCAAGCCCAATATTGTTTCATTTGACAAAGGTTTAAGAGTGGAAAATGTTGCCGCCCGAAGCACCAATTCTGCGAGAAATCAGGCGCCAAACGGCGGACGGCGACGACTCTCTCTATCGCACGATGAGGGCGCAAGACCCCGACGGGTGAAACAGAAAGTATATTCCGAAATGCCCCATCTATTAGGTAAATTATGAGCGGCACGGGCACAGTGGGATTAATGCAAATATCGTGTAAACGGATAATATATTATTTAATAAACATTGTATGACATAAGTTTTTTACAAAGATCATTGACAAACTTCAACACTCACTAGACAATACCAAATTCGAAATTGTAATGTCTTCATCAAGATGGCCAGCGTTATACTCCAACACGTTCTCGCCCCGCACGATAGGTTGACAATGATAACAGTGGCTCATTAAGTATAATTTTATTACCCGTATTTTCTTGCATTTTCCAGTCTATGAAAATATTGTTTTCAAATTGACTGTGGTTTAACGCATTATCCACAGCTGTTTTATTGGGTAGCCATTCATACGAGATCTTATAATAGTAAAATTATCATTTAAGTCAATTTAATATGTTTACCTATATGCAATAGCTTCTCAAATTGTACTAAAGCTTCCATTAACCACACACAAACATTTTATACCCTTTGCTGCACGCAAATACAAACAACGTCATCAAATGAATCCCATATAAGCATGATAAACAAGCAAATGAAAGGAGGCGACATTTTTTAAGCAAATTACACGCTCAAATCATTACACACCCAAACAGAGTCAAAGAGGCAAACCGAATACCGAATATACAAGGAGAAAAGACTTACAATGCAAGAGATTTGTAATGTCTTAATGCGTTTTTCCATTGCGTGGGTGCAGTTGCGTCAGAGGGAGAAGGAAGACGGCTCTTACGACGAGAACTCGACCCCAATATCCGGAAAAATCCTTCTGATCAAGGGGCGGTTTGAAAACATCGCTTGTTAAGGATATCTTCTTGTTATATAATAAAGGTCACATTGTATCTTTTATAACAAAAGGTCGTCTTTTGTCAAGATGTAACATCCCATTGTCGCGTATGTACTAAAATAATTGGTCATGTTTGAAATTTAATTGTTATTATGCGTAGATTAATGTTAGTTTCAACCGAGGCGACCTACAGACTAGCTGTGCGAGCTAAATAAAAGGCAGTACCTACGATTGAAGTTCGTTCACTCATGACTTATTAGCAAATACAGCTCTGATGATACGAATAAGCAACGGATTCTATTTAACAAGTGTCTGCAACTTTAATAAGCATGCATTATTAATAATAATTAGTCGAAATATAATTACTTTCATTAAATTAAAGTACAAAGGGATTAGATGAGTAGCAATGAGAAGTTTGGCAAGTTACATTATTATTAATATGTTCAGTAATTTGACCGACAATGTTTGATGCTAAATCGAATTCATACTGAACCAACCTTTTATAAGTAACACTGTAGACTAAATCTACTGACAACTTGTTCAAGAAAAACAATCTCAATCTATACGCATTGCTGAACTAAAAATCGACGCCCACCTTACCTCCCATTTTAATAGGTGTCTCGCAATGATTTTTCTCAGGCTATTCATCGAGAAATCGAACAAAGGTAACTGACTCCGTGGGATGAGACAGGGGGCGCCAGGCTCAGAGTGGGGGTGAGGGGGTTGACGAGAAAGTTATTAATTCTGGAAGCGAGGAGCACAGCCTACGGTCTCTGCTGCAACTGAGTGGAGGCTTACCTTAGACTCGCTTAATGTTCTGGTGGTATAACTCCGATAACTTAACGCAATTTGCTTAAATGTTGAGTGCTCAGTGCAGTTTGGCGTTACTGACGTGCTTTGACGTGACTCGGGCGATATGTGAAATTCTACTGTGATATAATTAACTATTATTATGTATGCTTCCATTAGCCAATAGAATTTTATATTACTGTAGATTATAGCACAAAGCCTAAGTTAGGGGACTGTTTGATCGTGAGTTAACAACAAAAGTAATCAACATCGGATTATAGGTACAAGTAACTAATAGGTATTCGGTACGTAATACGAGTAGAAAATATCAAGGTTATAGTTAACAAGAGCTCAACGACTAGTCCCTTATCATCATCACAAAACACCAATAATATCATAATCCCACTGTTGGGCATATGTATGAGATGGAACGGACAATAGTCCCCACGGTGACGCTGAGCCAGTGTGGGTTGGGGTACTTCACGTCTACCTTTGAATTTCTTTGCAGTTTAATGCAAGTTTCCACCGTGAGGAAATTGCGTGATTTGCTTCACCGAAAAGCTGATGGTAAATATCAAATAATATTCAGTAGCTACCTACATAAGTTCGAAATACTTATTGGTACGAGCTAGGATTCAAACCTAGGGTCGCCGCTTGACAGGTAGGTCCATGCTTGAACTACGTGGCTACCGAAGCGAAGCGTAAGCTTGTTTATTTGGGAGGAAAATCGAAACAATGTGTCGGCCATTCTCAGAGACCTAAATTCTACGTGTCGGCCGTAATTCGAACGTAAATAAAATAATAATAGATCGTTGACTTTTTGTGAGATAGTTTACGTCTATTTCTATTTGTTACACTTAAAAAAAGAGCCCTGCGATTAGCTGTTTATCTGGTATATTTTTTAAACCCCTGTTCTCATAATTGTTATGGCGCGTCCAAGCACTCCCTCAGTTTACAAATGTATCCCATGCTTCTTGACGGCATGGAGTTTCGTACTTTCAGACAACTTTTTAAATAGAGATATGTATATCTCATTTCCGCTACCCTAAGGTTGTCTGGAAGAAATCGCTCTTTAGCGATAAGACCGCCTGTTGTTTGCCTCTACTCATTGTGTTTTTGTACAGTACCATATCCTTTAATTGAGGTGTGCAATAAAGAGTATTTGTATTGTATTGTACATTAGCTACGACAGTATATAAAAAACATAACGAGATACATCAAACTTATTTAAAAAACAAAAACAAATAATAAAAGAGGTGTCCAACCTGAATGTATAATTTGCCTATACCGTTTACAATCGTGAGCGCTCAACCCTATTTAGCTATATTCGCCACATCACTACAACGCGGGGCTCGAGCCAGCAATTGTGTCGAAGCTATCGACGAGTGTGGATGTCTGCAGTGTTTGAATATAGCAGTAATTCACGAGAGGATCTAATTGCCACGACTTTCGTTTTCAATATTTCTAATTCATGTTATCTTGTTTAACAATTCATCTGTTATTGTCAGTGTCTTGCTGCTTACTAAAAAGAAACTATGATTAGCTCTATGGTTTTTGATGTGTACATATAAACAATCTCTGAATTAAGTCGTTTTTTTTAAGATAATGCGTTTCTCCCTGGGTGTCACAACGCTAATTGCCAGGACTTTTCTAAGTACCACAATTCTAATTGCTAGGACTTTTCTAAGTGCCACAACGCTAATTGCCAGGACTTTTCTAAGTACCACAACTCTAATTGCCAGGACTTTTATAAGTGCCGCAATGCTAATTGGCAAGACTTTTTCTAATTGCCATCGCGTTGAATATTTTAGATCTTAATAACTCGAAGACCGCTTCTGCTTTACATTGCCAAAGTGATTAAATTGATCATTGACCAGTATTGATTCTCTTTTCGGGCATATTACGCAAAAGTAACCAGGGGATAAAAGCAGTCGTGGCAAATAGGCTGAGAATGCCAAACTTGAGAAAGTCCAATGTGTGTATGTGTATCAGGCGGGCGCCTACCGCAATTAAATTTGGGAGTATACGAGCATACCACTTACCTACACACTTACTTGATTACTGAATCATAGACACCAAAGCTTTAGTTCTCACTTTCACCAGTAAATATCAAGTATGCTGAGTAACTGGCATCATAAATTGACCTCGACATGAGCTTAGCAATAATGCAACAATACACTGTTTTGATTGTCCGACCAGGCTGCAGCGTGTGCTATCGATCGATGTGAATATTTGAAGGCTGCAAACTAATAGATTGGATTGCTAAAGGATTAACGCTAGTGTAAATTATGTATCGGATGTGATAAAGCTATAGATGAACTAGATTCTTGTGCGTAATGCTGCCTGTTGGTGAAGGTCTGATTAAAAAAATATCTTTACAACTCTACGAGTGAATAGAGGCACGTAATGCAGCGATAACTAATGATTATGATAATGTTCAACGATTTTTGTTAGTAAAAATAACTATATGTTCGTTAAAATGGTCTAGACGTCACAAAATCTAATGATTTCATTCTAATGGCGACATTATACTAAGCTAACGTACCTGCAATTTATCTGATCTGTCAATAAATTTCGCAAATCAACCATGTGCCAAAATACTCGTTTTTCATTTAATCCAAACCCATAACAAGCCCAACTTTGAACAATATACACCCAAATTCATTATGCGTCCGGCTCAGGGCCGTAGCCAGAGTTAAATTTAAGATAGGGCAACGATAATCACAGGTAGGGCGCAACTGGCTGGCTCAAGTCAAAATTTAACTTAAAATTAACTTCATCACTTGATCGGATCTGGTGAATCGATTTTCGTCGAATGTACATGTTATATCAAAGGCAGAGTTCAAGTGTTTGAGACAAAGAATGACGAGGAATGGGATAGTAGCGATGATGAACCTATACAGGTACAGGAGAGAAAACTCAAGAATCAAGTCAAGAATGATGATTGCAAGTGCTGATGGTTATTGTTATGCCTTTGATGTATACTGTTATAAATTAGCAACGAAAACTAATAATGAGCCTTTAGGATCAAAAGCGGTGCCTGGCCTGTTAGAAAAACACCACATGAGCATAGTGTATTTTGACAAATTTTTCACTAGCCACACATTACTTCGAGATTTGCGTCATGCTGGTTATCGTGCAACTGACACGGAGAGTTATAACAGGATAAAATAATCCAAAGACATGAAACAAACACCGAGCAGTGTTGACCATCACCTAGACACGGCTAACCAAATTTTATTCGTGAGATGGCTTGACAACAGTGTCTGTACGATGAGTAGGACCTACGACTCCATTTACCCTGTAGGCAAAGTAAAAAGATGGGGCTCCACAGAATGAAGAAAAGTAGATGTGGACATATCTTTCGCCTTTCAGAACTACGACAAAGGAAAGGGCAATTGGGCAGAGTTGGACCAGTCACTTGGAGCATATAGAATAGCTATACGAAGCAAAAAGTGGTGGTGGGTTTTATTTACCTAGATGTTGGACTTGGCTCTAACTAATGCTTGGCGTCTCCATGTTCTAGTCATTCATGACAAAATGGACCAAGTCCAGTTTCGCCGAAGTTATTACCCGATTGTATTTGAAGTGTCTAGGAACTGAAAAACCCTATCAAAGGCGTTGTAAGCCTTTTCAGTGGTGCCAAGTTTGAGTAAAGACGGTGTTGGACACACCCTCCAGAACAGGGTTTGCAATTCGAATATTCGAATATTCGAATATTCGAATTATTCGCTACATATATTATTCGAATTCGATGACATCCATTATTCGAATAAAACGAATATTTCGAATAGTACAGAAATTTGACTGAAATTATTTACCTTCGCGAAAAACTATAATAAAATGCCAAGATCTATTATCCTCTACATTAACAACCCGTAGAAATAATCTTAAATATTAAAAAGAAGTTTTAATCAAAGACAAACAGCATATTATTTTTCTTTTCACTTGCCAAAAACAAACTTTCTAATCTATATATGTATCACGCGAGGCCGATGTTTGTACACCCCATCAGATCTACAGTTATGGTCCGATTTTAATAAATGATGTGTTATAAGATTCGTCTCATGCTGGAGAGTTGCATAAAACTTTTATTTTTTCATATTTTTTAGGAAAAAGGACTAAAAAATTGATTTTAAAAAACTACTGTGCGCTGACCACGTGACTTTGGCCGCGTGACGTCACGCGACGTGGCTCCTGTTTTGAATTGACATAACACAGTAAAAAATAAACAATAATTGAACTCAAACCTGTAGTAAGTTCTTCAGCATGAGAAAATATACGTTTTGAGTCGGCGACATATATCCACAACCCCAAGAAAATTAACAAAATACTAAATAAACGATCTTTTTGCAATGTTTACAACACAGACGGTTTACAACTTACGAGTACATGAATGACAGACGTATTGTATCGTTATTTAAAAATTCAACGCCAACATTTAATATTTTTTTCTTGTATGCCAGTATTAAATTGTCATGACCTTTTTATTTCAATAAAAATATAATTGTGCAAACTCTTCGCATATCGCATATTCAAAATTTTGAGAGAAAACCTCTAGTTTTAAACCATGCATTCATTTTCGTGGACGTCCATCTCTGTTATAGTCTCTTCGCATCTTTGTTGACCTTAACAGTACCTTGCGCGCCGATAGGAGTACAATTCCTATTGGCGATTTAGCCTTAAGAAGATTTTTCTATCCTCGGTATAGCAAATCGCCCAGCGGACTCCCCTTCCGGGTGGAAACCCATGGCCCATGATATTGCTTGACGAGACCGGGAATAAGTTGGAAAGAATCCTCGCTTCCTGGATTGGGAAGCAATAAGAAAATGCGGGCCCAAATGTCACTCCAATATCAAGGAGCCCCTTACCTGAGGCGCATAGTGGAGCGGGTACTATTGTTAAATTTTAAGAAGATACTGTAAATGTAAATGTTTTTAATTGCAAGGTCATTACATTTTACATACACACACCACATCACACACATACACACTCATTACATACTTTACAATGATTATTTTGTTTTATTTTCAAAAATATTCGTTTTATTCGAATTATTCGAATATTCGAATATTGGAAATTTATGTATTCGTATTATTCGAATACTAAAATTGGACGAATATTGCAAACCCTACTCCAGAAACTTCCAAACCAGCTACGATGCATCGCATGCCACATAAAAGCACCGTGGCAATAAAAAATGTATCAAAACATTGTGAAAAGGGATGTTTTGGAAAATACCACACATTTAGGCCCATTGGTGTTTTCAGACGTCTTGGCCGTTAATAGTTTCGTAAATAATTTTTTATTATAATTGTACTTTGGGTCTAAATGGGTTAAATAAAAAAATAATATCGGGGCAAGTTTGTACCGCGTTACACGCAACGTCGTTGATACTAGGTAAAACTTAACGCAGTCGCTTAATAGCATCCAGTAAACAAACTCTGTCTTTTTTCTTTACTTACCCACATGCTAAATCTGATAAATTAAATATTCTTTGAGGTTGATTTTGTGTAATATAATAAGTTAAGGTACATACATGTCGCTACGCTACCTACGCTAATAGTTTTTTTTTAATTATGTCAAACTATAAACAAACATTTTACTAGTATATCATAGACGATGGGTTAAGGTAGGGCAATAGTATTTTAAGGTAGGGCATTGCCCCATAATGCCCCCCCCCTAGCTACGGCCCTGGTCCGGCTAGAGGCCAGACTCTCCGGTCACCCGTTAGCATCATAGTTAATACAAAAAGCATTATCAATGTTGCCTCAACTAGCTTTGTATATGTATAGGCCTTTCTGGAAATATGGTGGTTCGAGGCAGATTCGGTGAATCACAGACTTTCTATAAATACTGCCCGCTTGTTGCACTTAGTAGACGTGTAGGTAACGTAACGTAACATTTATAGTTCAGGAAACGTTGACCATTCAGTCAAAAAAGTTATAGAGGGTAATGCTTGGAACACAATTTTTGACTTCGTAACTTTGTTTGACTAGTTAGGAGGTAAACATATCAAGTCCCCGCCATAGCTCTTGAGCTGACGGGAGAGGGGGTTTTGAAGGTCCCATTTTTAGGTTTTTCGCAAAAACTTGTAAACGGTGGCCCATAGAAAAAAATGTTCTTAAATATAAGTAATTTACATAAAATTCTTTACAAAAAACCATTTAATTAAGAGAAGTTACAAGCTGCTTCTCATTGCTTAAATATAGTATTTATGTACTCAACGAGCTCTAAACAACGATATCCCATTCGATGGGGTTGGTAAATAAATTTTTCGCTCCCCCTTTACGTGTATGGGAGCCCCCCTCGTAAGCCTGTAAAAATATTTTTGGACAATTTGTATAGCTTTGAATCAACACGATGCTTCAACTGTCAAAATTTGAAGACTTTCCGTTTAGTTTTCAAGGCGGGCTCCTATGCAGCTAAATGTGAGCGCGAATAAAAAAATTAGCTACCCCATCAAGCCCCTTAAAATGCAACGGTTGGAGCAATAGGCTTCAAATTTTCACAGTTAAAGCATTTCATTGTCCCAAAGCTATCCAAATTATCTTTTTTTACATGTTTATAAGGGTGGCTTCCATACAGCTAAAGAGAGGTGCGCAAATGACATTAACAGTATCTCATCAAGTGAGGCAATCTCAACGACATCAGTGAGCTATATAAAAGAACAAAATACCAAATATCAACCCTGCCCCGCATAGACAGAAAGTCACCTTTAGAATTTATTTAAACGGTTGTGACAGACCATTTCATAATTTTGGCATGGGACTTTAAATTCACTACAAAAATATATTCATAAATAAATTGATAGGTATATTTATGTAAAAAAATATCTGTCATTTTATTTTCTATGAAAATCTTTATTTTTAATACTACTATGGTGGCAGTCATTGCTTGATGGTTTAAACATTAGGCTACGGCCTACAGAAGAATGCGTCTCCTAAACAATCTCAAGTACTTAGTTGGGCTGTTCCATATATACTATTCCTCGAAAAAAAATTACGTTCCATAAATATGTATGTACTTCGGCTTACTCTATAATGTTTTAGAATAATGTACACAATACATTTATCACCCGAAAAGACTATAATAAAAACCAAACACTATTGAATATTTAGTAATCGCCGGACTATATGATGATGATGATGATGATGATGAGTTTCTGTTATCCTTCATTGGGAACCTAAGGGCTCGCAGAAGAGTTCTCCATTTGTCACGGTCTTGCGCGGCTTCCTCCAGCTCCTCTCAGCCGAGGCTATGGCCGCACCATAGATATATGTGTATAGATATATATATATCTAAAGTTAAAGCTCTTACAAAGTTTCCCCAACAGAGAACATTCCGTTATACGAATAAACCTTTGCACTTAGACCATCTGCTTCTAATTAGAACCTGTCTAGTAAATTTAATAGCTATACTTATACACAAAGTACAATGTTTGCAAAGCAATTGAATGCACAAAAACGATATTGAAATTAAAAGTCGCAAACTAATATTACATTAAGTATCCTTTTTGCGCCGTTTTTGTAACAATTAATTACGTTATGAAGTGCGGTCGTATTTATATTATACCTTCGTAAGTGTGGATATCGAAATAATTGCACTAGTGGATATCAAAACATATATGCAGTAATTGGATTGTATTGAATCGGCACGCGGCCCGAGTGTAAGTGGGTCAAACGAGCAGCATTGTTGTTGACGTTTGACCTTTCACTGCATTTTTTACATAACGCCATGTAGATCCATGGTGTATAATATCGTCTTTTATATTGTAATGCCTATGACTGCAGATTAAAAATAACAAAGCAATTCCGCTCTACGTTTTTCTATTTGTGTGTAAGTTTAAGCTAATATTTTTTAAAGCGGAATGTATAAGCATTTTAACCAAATATTGTTCAACATAAATTTGACTAACTCAGTTTTTCTTTTGTATAGGCAACACAGAAGATTTGCCTACCTATATTATATACCTCTCCAGAATACTGTGTACTTGTGTTGCATATTGCAGCTATGACGCAGTTAGTATCTGAAAACCATAATGTGATATGGGAAAAAAATCCAGGTATATTCGTAACCTACATTTCGCTTTAAAACAGTCTATCGTTCAATTTTAATCAGTAGACGAACTCTTTTGCACCGGGACTAGTAATTCCCCTTAACCTTAAAAGACGTTTTCCTAAACTAAAATACCCAATGAAGGCAGCATGTATAAAATGAGGGTAGCTCTCCAAACATCCCGCCAGTTTCAGCTTGCCACTCACGTACTGTGATACGATCCCGCTGCCATTATTGCGAACCGCACTTCGTTATGTAGTTGAGGAAATTTACTATTACTGGCCTGGAAAGCTATGGGAGTTTAAGAAAATAATGCGAATTACCAAATCTACAGAATTTCCGAAATTAGTAATAATTATATTATGCTATAATTTTATAGTCAATTACATGTCACTTAATTTCCAAATTTTACACATTAGAAATTAAATAATTTACATAACATATTTACAATAAATTTTTGTAATTTATCCTCAAGAAAGTCCTCGATCCTTTTGATCATAATTATCGTAAATTAAAACCGTTAATCGAAATATGATATAAAGGTTCAGTTATCATACAGAAAATATAGACTATTATGAACAAATGCCATGGTGCTTTCCCTCCTGAACGAATGTTTGCAACTATTTAGTAAGCGATTACGTATTGAGGTTAGATTGAATATGTATTTCAATCTAATCTGAATACGTAGTCTTACTTAAAAGTTTCCTCGACAGAGCCGCTGTTTCCAAATACTACTCGACAATAATGAATTTAGGGTATTGACATAAGTTAAGCATTCAAAACTTTCAGAACAAAATAGGTCGTAATCATTACTACTCATTACATTGTAAGCACTAGTACGAAAAGTCAAGTACTCAGAATAGGTACATTTCATCGATGAGCTCCGAATGCGCAGTTTTCATTCACCTAAAACGGAAACTCTATTAGCGATCGTTTATCTGTCTGGCAGTTTTTACGATCAGCCAGTACGTTATCCTCATTTCAAACTAGACGAAGTAAACATGACGAAGTTGATGTGCCATAATTGTATGGAATTGTTCGCGTACAGTCAACATTGAAAATATAGCAGCTTTTAGGCCGGGTTTTATAAAGATCCGTTAGACCAAATGTCAGATAAAATTTCAGTAACTCAGTACATTTTTTGATATAACAAACAGACATAAGGTCCGATAAGGATAAACCGTGCGCGTTACTTACTTCCCGAGCGTACCTATGCACCCTTTGCACACTTTGCGCACATTGAGTAAATACACATATTTAAGACTATGATTGTAAGAAGACTATTGTACAATTTAAGGTTTTGCTACTATACATAGATGAATTTGTAAGAATAAAAGCAGCTAGTTTAGAATATTATCAATATTAAAATGACATTCAAATGACTATGACTTTGACCTCTAGTTAACACTTAAGCAACGAGTAGTCAAGAACTCAGGGATATTATTACAAACAAGTAAATATTCACCGTGCCTGTTGGCAATACCTATGTGTCTCAAGCAATGAGAGTAACATTATTTGCAATTGAAGGTAACTAGAATATTTAATAAGTTTATTTAAATTGGTCTAGTCTGTATCATCGGCGCAGGAGTGTTCCAACAAATAGAAAAGGTATAACTTTTGACCGATGATAACGAAGTTTATTCTGATTTGCCTTTCAACACCTAACAAGTACTATCACGCACTATATTAACTATGAAACCGGAATATAAATATACCTATAAAATAGGCAATGTATCTAAACTATTATTGAATGTATCGTTACAAATTAACGCCCGCATTTTACTTTAACAAGACCTAAATTAACAGCTTTTAATTTCTGTTACGGTCACCGGGAATGGCCGTTGATCAAGTATAGTTCGTGCTGGTAATTGATATCGCTATCAGCCCTTATCACCCGGCGTTACCCAATAATATGATGGCCTTTAGGCTGCGGTTTGGACGCCAGAGGACAGCGGGGCAGGTAGCGGGTGTTCATAGATTCAACATACATGAAAAAACGTCGCCAATACCACCTATTCCACTTTAAAATTACCGCCTATGACTAGTGTCAATGTGACGCAAGCACCTCACAATCTATCGAGCATCTTCTAAAACATTGTTCAAAACTTACCAACCCGAGATTGGATCATGAAGTCTTCTTATTACCTCCAGGATCTCATTCGTAAAGAAACTACCATAGCCTCATTGCAATCTGACCCCCAAAATAGTGTATAATTAGCCTGAAAAAGTTCAACGGTACATACTGTACATTACATAGTCCATTCCATTTTGTTATCACCTAAAAAAGCTGGCCGCTGCCTTCCGGTGGCGGCGGCCTAGTTTGGAGTTAGTACAATTTATTGTCCATAGACCATCGGTCCCTTTCTACAGATGGTAAAAAAGTGAATATTGATCTATATGTTATTCCTTTCTATTTTACTTAAAACATGAAATTTATAATCTCGTAGTGTGTTATCGGAATAGAACAATCATTATTTTTACTTTATTACTCGTAAACTTTGCTTCATATCCCTTTATCTCCTGTCACCGTTATTTCAGTAGGTAGTTCAGGCTATATCTAAGTACGAACTTAAGACGGTTGGTTCAGTGTGCCGTTATCAATATCAATAGATACTCACATTTTAGATCTGAGATTGCTTCTTCAATTTCTTTAGCCAAACCCATTACAAATGTAATATCACTTTTAGTCTACCTTTACTTTGGAAAATCGGTGGCTTCTACTTTGAAGGCACGTTTTAATTTATTCGACAGTTTAGATACAAAAAAACAAACAAAACATTAATTAAATTCAAGTAGCCAAATCGCGAAATTAATAGGTTTTAGTTATCGTAACTTGTCGTATCTACATATCGGCATCTACTAAAAGGCAATACATAAGAACGGCATGTAACGTTATTTAATTTATTTGAAAGCTTTTAATATAACGCACAAAACGGGGCTAATCTGCGTATAGGGCCAAACCTGTTTGCTTCAGATAGGTATTTTATTATGCTCGTCTTTGATACCAAAATGGCTTATGGGTGTTCGTGTACTCAACCGCTCTACGACGTTTTAATTTTTATGGTGCTGTACTTATTACTGATAGCAAAATCAATAAGCGATAGGCTTGACGAATAAACATGGCGTGTAATAATGATAGCAAGTGGCTATTATGGTAGGTATTGATTTTGTTCACATATCTTCATATGTATCTTCTGATTGATGACATTTATATGTGAAACGTGGTTTATTTTTAGGTATTACTCGTATGAGAGTCAATAATATTTATGACAGTGCCAAAGAGAGTATATTTTTATTGAGGTGTGTAATAAAGAGTGTTTGTATTGTATTGTATTGTAAAGAGCTTATTAAGTAGCGCATACACTGGTCGTTGTGGAGATACTTGCCGAAGGGCTTTGTCCAGCAGAATGGAAGTACTCGGGCTGAAAAGGCGATGATGATGATGATGACGACCAATCAAAGCCAAAATGACATAGGGTGACCAGCTAATGGTGATTTTCTTTTTAATGTGTGTTAGGACATACAATTTAGTAATTAATTACACAAATTATCTATTTGAAAAAATCTATCACGTAAACGATGGGTGATGTAAGTTTAAGCGTCGTTTCCCGGCGAAAAAATATTTTGTAAAGAGCCCTGGAATTCCAAGGGCTGGTAGACGACGGGATAAATCGTGTGTCACTGTAGCATCGTAGCTTTCAAACGGACGAACCGATCAAATCATGAATTTGATCCACAGGTTACGGGATCTATGCCTATCTTGAGCTTCAATGTGATCAACCCGAAATCCTGTCTGGAGAGAGATGTCGATTAGGGTAGGTCGAAAATCACGAATTTCGGAGTACCGTAATGTAATAGGGCTTATTAACATAATTGTCACGTACTTTATTTAAGTACTTATCTAGGCCTTAACATCGATCTTTGGCGGCTGTGCGGGGGTAAAAAGTCTAAATCTAGATTTTTTTATTATTTTTCCAGTAATCTACAGAATACACAGCAACTATTGAGCCCTATTACATTACGATACTCCAAAATTCGTGAATTTCGACCCACCCTAATGTCGATATCGTATTATTTTTAACTGGCTTGTTCAAGGCACTTAATAAAATAAGAACACATTAGACAATCCCAAACGTAATGAAGATCACAGGATGCTCTATAATTGTTATTTTGACACTTTGTTCGGAACGTCTGCAGGTCGCTCGGTCGTCTGGGTCGAGGTGGCGGGTGCGTGAACCATTTTTAGACTTTCAGTGCTTACATAATTCTCGTGCTTGCGATTTCTGCGCAATTGGCTTTAGTTATTTACAGATGATGTTATTATAAATATATAAGATTATGTTAATAGGTACACATTAAGTACATGGAAGGAAGCAAAATTATATATACTGCGTAGCGTACGTAGGTCAGCGCAATTTTTTCCGTTTTATAGATAAGGCGCAGCGGGGTAATCTCAACTGCCGGAAATTTCAACTAACGAAATATCTTCCATATTTTACTTCATTTACTAGAGTGCCATCTATGCCCGGATAGCGGAAAAGCGCTTTCATAATTTCACTACAGATCGACGTTGATAGACCGAATGCTCTTTCATTCCAAAAAAATAACTTGTGTGCGAGTTGGCTCCTCAACCTTTCTATAAAAACAATGGTTACTTATGTGTTATTAAACGTTTTTTTTTTTAATATGAATTGCATATTTATATCCAATTACATGTTCCTATGTTAGTATTTATGTTTTAATAGTCATTTGGCATTAGTTATAATAACCCCACTAAAATTTAAATGTCGGCAAACGACAGTGTTGTAGTTGAAATTACCCTTCCATATTTTATATGAAAATGAACAAACACCAGTGATGTACACGTGTCGAGGTTTTTATCGAAGTAAATACCTATTTAAAAAATACTGAGTTTGTAAAGGATTCTATTTTTCTTTTATTACAGGTATGTCAAACTATGTTTTAAATAGAAATAAAATACAATAATTGAATTTATACAAAAATGTATGTTGATCTAGACACACACATATATCGACTTATATTTAATAGTATTATGAGTCTCATCACTACTTAGTATGGAGAGCAGTTGGAATTACCCCGCTAATATCTTGGAAATATTTTTTTGTAAATCTGAAGCTAGCTTAATGAATAATAGGGTTTAATTTAGATTCCTGAGCCATTGACTTAGCACAAAAGCTCAGGTTTAGCAGTGTAAGTTCACTGTAACGGAACTTATTATCAAGTCAATATCCTTGGATGTGAATACAATCAAATGTCAATAATTTTTCAGTACCTATTCAAAGTTGCACATTATAATTTACCAGTCGAAATTGTGCCACTGCACCTCAAACTAATTCATATACTCGTGATCAAGGCGTATTAACTACGCTGATAATTATGTGGGTTACTTGGTATTTACTTGTGTGCGTTCAGAAAAATTTAATTGTTGCCAGTAATTAGAATATATTTATTTTTGGTCACTTTTACACGTGCAATACACGAGACATATCAGAGCTGTCAATTCCAATGCTGTCATTCATAACTGACAAGATAAAATTTTCATTTACGTTAAACTGAAATAAATTTAAGCACAGTTTCTTTGGCTGTGGGTTATTCATAATGCTCCGTATACCTTTTCTCTTGGTTATAATGTATTATTCAGTCTAAGGTTTTGAGTAGGACTGAGGGTTATCCATGTCCACATATGCCAACTGAAAATGTGGTAAATGTCGAGCAACTGCTGCTCAAAATGAATTAATTCGATTTCACCGTTTCCCTAAACCGGGAACAACAAATAAGTATTTTAAGGTAAGATACTTTTCTTTTATTTGGTTACAACTCTTTGAAGCCGGGTATTCGATCGGCTATAGTAACAATTGTATACTTATATATTCATCATCAACTTCAGCATATGTACATCCTATCAGCTAACTAAAAGAACTGTACGATAGTGGGAAACAAAGACACCATAGCCTATGGGACTCGCAACTTTTGTTTTGAAGAGGTTTTTATGCATGAATTTTGTTTGCAAGGCAACGGCTCGGGCTACATATTGTTGGCCTAATCAAGACTGGTGGAATCTACAAAAAATTCAATACCTTATGTGGAATGCATTTTCAAGATTCCTGTTGTTATTTGTAACACTCAATACTCAATAATTTATTGCACATAATTTTAGTACTTATTAAGAATACATTGTATTTTAGTTATCATGTGAATAAGATATTTAATAATTGTCAGCCGTTCTTTGCCTGAACCTTAAACACAGGGTTTCCTAGCTCAGGCACGTGTTATTTATTACCATGTAATTGTAAGCTCCTAGCCTATAGTTATTAGTAATGTACGTGTTTTATCAAAAAAATATTGTTATATAACAATATTTTAATATTAATATTTTGACATGTAAAAGTCCCTTGTGGCCTATTTGCACAATAAATGTTTGATTTTTTTTTGTTGATTATTTAATGCTTTTATTATTCTCTTTATTTGTTTTTCCTCTTAGGCTGGGTGGGTAGTATTACAAAAGAATTATTAAATAAAAAATAGATTATGCAGTAGGTGGTGTAAAATTATTAGGGCCCAAATACAAAATAATTTAAAAACGCCTGCGTAAAAAAAAATTGAAAAATTGCTTTACTGGGGTTAGAACCCGCGACCTCTAGCTTCATAGGCAGAGTGAGTACCAACTAGGCTAAAGTGGTCGTCAAGTATTTGATATATTGTTTTAGTTCACTGATCAAGGCTGATATCGCCAGTAGTATAAAAGAACTTTTGAAAGGTCACTTTTTTCTGTATGTGGTTATCGTTCTTCTCTATCTTCTAGTGAGTATTATATATATTCTTTAGGCCAAGAGGAATTGAAATCTTTTTAGAAAAGTCATAGTTTCTTTTAAAACATGGCAACTTCATGTAATGACTGTACATATCCGTAAGATCTTTTGTTTATTCAATTATTTTGATTAAATTAGGTAGCTTTGTAGTTTAAGTTTCAAAACATGAATAAGTTCCTAATAAGTTTCTAAATACATAAGTAAAGTATTGAACTGGAACATAACCTTGTTTTTAGACAGAGACTTTGCTTTTAAATTAGTATCGTTTAATGAATAAAAGTCGGTACTAAAATATTCGATATTTCGTATCTGATAAGGTCGCAAATATATAATGTTATAATTTCCGAATCAAGATTCTTTAACTCAGAGAATTGTGTTTTCGAGAAAACTTCGACGTTATATTTCGTTAGGTATACCCGCGCGGTATGAGCATCCAAGGGGAGGCCACCCTTACTAATTTCACGTGATTGAATGTGAAATTTTGTTTAAAAGACGTTTTAACAGGTATTGGCTTGTTTCGTACACTTTATAGGGGGATTAGGCTTATCTGATTTCTTTAATGTAACAAATTAATTTTTTTATGCTAAAAAGATTAAGCCCACTTTGTGTTTACCCATAACGTATTGTTTAGTAACGCTATACAGTACGCAATTATAATGCGAATTTAATAAAAAAATGTGTATAAGTTATATTTTAGGTGTGAAATTGCAATGACCCATAACTGAATTAAAAGTACATTTAACCGACACTTCACAAAATTGGTGGTATTTTTAACCCAATTACTGCGTATAAAATTGCCGATACGCTGTGATATACAATTTTACAACGAAGTTTTCAATTCGTTGTACATCGGCGTGTTAGTTGGTTTAAGTATATTCTGTTTGCGGCCACACTTCAGCTTAATTAAAAATAATGCCAACCATTGTTTCCTCACAATAACCGAGCCAGAGATAGCTTGTTATATAAATTTCTCCGACTCCTGGGGGACGGGAGAATAAGGCGAAGAGAAGCGGTAGTGTGAGTATATTATACCCATTTTCTGGGTCGTCCTTCCTACAAATACGTTTTACGCGGAAGCCAGTCAGGGCGCTGCAAACAAGTAAAAATATGACGTATTTTCAAGTAGTAAGATTCATTTCTGGTCGAAAGTGCAACGGTCTCGGTTAAAGGTACTTATTTGATTAGGGTGTCAGGCGTATCACCGTGAGAGTGTGAGCGTCGAGACCGAGGTTTTGGATCAAATTTGCGTATTTCGATTTTTTTCTGTAATAAGGCACCCTCTTTACAAAGATCGAGGTAAATTTTGTTTTCCACACATACCTAATGTTTACCTTTTCGTGTGTCTTCTGGGAAGTATCTAAGACCGTGAATACTGAATTGTTATCGCAAGACCGTATTAGAATTCATATCGAGTTCGCTGGAATCCCTTCATCTCTTTCATGGGCGAGAACCTCTATAAATCATGTAAAAAGACGTAAATATTTGAACTAGGTATATCCAAAAGCAAGCTCGTTGGAATAACGCGATTACTGTGGACGGGCAACCATTTCGTGCATTGTCGCTGGCAAACATTCGTGCAAACTGGCTATATGCAAACTAATTGAGCGTCTGGTCAATATGAAATGTAAAAAATATAAAAAACTTGGTCGAAATGAACGGGCGATCGATCTCCGGTGGCGCGCTGCAGGATTTTCCATTGGGAAATGAATTAGCTGAGAGCCGAAGCGACGAATTTACATTTTTATTGACAAGCAATCTATTTCCCAAGCATGGCAATTGTGAAGTTAAGAATCTTTTATGTTGCGGAAAATATGTGTAGGATTAATAGAGCGATTCAAATTTCAGGTAGCGGGAATAACAGCGTCACTTTATATTGGCGAGCTAGATCTACATGGTTCAACCTTCATTTACATGGTATGACAAAAATAAGGTCAGTTAACGATCTTCTAACATAAGGATTATATAAGAATATTTATTCGAGAGTTTCGTGTCAGGACGGCAAAATGTAAGCGTCCTAAACTTCGGTGTGATCATTTAAATGTAATTAATTAAGTGAGTAGTCTTTTAAAAATCTATTTACATAGAGCCATGTACAAATAATTATTAGACAATACTGATTTAAAAATCTTCTTCTCGTAACTTTGTGCGTATGGTATAAGGACCATAAGTAACCCATATATTGTGGGGTTTTCGGTCTGACTTGAATTAGCACACTTTCTCAACTTGGGCAATAAAAAGTGGATAAATCCCCTGAGCAGTGCGTTACGGTGAGGTTGGCCCGACTTCAAAGATAACATTGGTCTCCGGAGGGGAAGCTTGATACGTGACATTGTACGTTGTAGGAGTATCATTAATATTGGTTGGTTCTTGAATATTTAGCCATTTTTCTTAAAAGCAACATACATGCATGTTATACATAGACTGAGGTCGTTTAGGTAAACCATACATATAATGAAATATAAAATAATGACAAATAATAACCTACATTCTTATACATTAATTATAATGAGAATAGTGCCATATCTATAAATAAATAAATATCAGATCAGGTATGCAACAAAAAAGATCAAAAGAAGTAATTGCGTATACGTACAAAGGTACTCGTAGGTATAACAAAGATTTCAATGATTTTATAAGTCAAAAATCGTCAATGACAAATAAAAAATGATGTACCAAATAAATGCCTACTACCGATATAGTAAAACTTTTATTTCTAGAGGTTTAGAATTTTACAATCAAATATGAATCGTTGTAAAATTTAGAAAAAGTATATTATTATGACACTACGAGCTATATTTATGCCTAATATATACATACGACAAAGTTATGAAAAACGTAAACACGTCTAAACTTCAACAAGATTATTTTTCCATTGTCGTACAATATACTCGTATTGTACATACACCTTCATAATGCAAAAGCAATGCAAAATTTACACGAAAAACGCAACGCACAACGTTTAATGTCAGCCACACAACTCCAATACGGCGGCTCATCTACAAATTGAGCTGAAAACGTACAGTAATTATTTAAACCGTCATATAAATTACTGTTCAAACTTTTCACGCCCGGGGTCCACTCGTTGTGTGCGTGAACCCTAATACTTACACGATTTTGGTGTGTGAGTGGGTATCTCGACGTAGACTGAAAATGGTTCCATCATTTCATTCCTCCATCCTTTTTCAGCATTGTATAACTTCCATGTGATAGTACATGTTGCGTTGCAGATCAAAAGTTGTATTTTTTCGCTTTGGACAGAGGAGTTTGTATGGATATGAAGAAGTGGAAAATATATACGTATCCATTTTTAAACAGCGTCCTCAACATCATTAGCCTATACACATTCCACTTTTCATCTATGATATATGTAAAATAGAAAAGGAAACAAATTTAATGTTACATCTATAGTGATAGTGAGTGTCATCCACGATGCCGCAACCCTCCACAGCGAATTTCCTACTAATCCCGTACGTCACGTCTATGTTCATAGATGTAACCCTAGATAAGAGTGTGTATGACTTGGATGTAACTGCCACCTCCGACATCTATTCATAGATATAACTGCTCACTAACTGCCCCTTTTTGGGGGAGGCCTATGTTCAGCAGTGGACGTTTTTCGGCTGAAATGATGATGATGATGATGAACTGCCACATTTGACATCTGTCAGTTGCCTACAATTTTTTTTTTGAACCTGACTGTGGCTTTGTAGGCAGTTGAAGAGTAGCCTGAGGAAAATCCAGGGGAAAACCTCCGACAGGACCACGCGCGTGGTTTGGAACACTAGAATATACTCTTAAGAGTTTGCGCTTCAGTGAGATTGATTGAGCGGTTTCAACCGAATCTAAGATATGGGTGGAATCAAGCTACTGGGAGTTTTGTCGCTAGTTCACTAAACCTAGCCTAGCTGAAAAGAGTCCAGCAAGAAACTCAGCTAGGCCCGACCTGGGTCGGACCGACTCTACCCGGTGTGCGGCGGTATCGGGACGAATAGGGACTATATGTGTTAGTGTTGTCGCGATCGCGCGGTGGACGTCCCCGCCGGCGGGAATGCCTAAGTGTACGCGTCGTGTCCGCGCGTTCGTGTTCGAGAATCGCAGCGTTCCATCTTTCGATGGACGCTGTGATTACGCCGTCGGGGTCCGTGAGTGTGTGCCTAGGTCGCCGGACCGTGCGGCCCCTAACCAGTAATCGCCGAGTTACGACAGAGGGATGTCTACTATCAATAAAAAATATAATATGGACCACTCCAAAAAATTTGAGGTTCCCAATTGTATATATTAGGCTGTAGAGGGGCGCGCCTTCGTGGGTGACACGCACTATAATATTCGAATGGTATGGAAACTAATACACTTACTTACAGTGAAGTCCCTCAGTTCAAATAACCATTCAATTAGCTAACTTTACTTGTGTTCCGAATTAATTTCCAAACCTTAATTGAACCTGTAAAAGCTAATCAAAATCACACCGAAGTGGCTTTAAAATTATCCACTGATATCGTAACCAACGTAGTAAACGCAACAAATTTGTCAAACAATTTAAACATAAATATTCAACAATGTTATACGTATTATCTGGAAATTTTGTGTGTACTGTCTTGGGGTAAGTATCAGCTTGAAACATATTTAGCTTTGTTCCTTTCACTACGGTTAATCTGTCCCGTTTCCTCCCGTGTCAAGTGCAGATAGACTTTTTGGGTCGGGCGCGGGACGTGGGACGAGCGGGGGTGTGGGGGGTTCCACCCTTCCTGATGATGAAATATTGTACACGTGGTCTGATTTTGAATGACAACGTTTTCCTCGGCACGGGGGCTACTTTCAGTGCGACGGTTTATACTTTATAGCGAATTGAGGATTTGCTCAACATAATGATCATCTTATTTTTTGCTTTATTTTACAATTTTCTCTCAGCTTTTACTACATATTCCTTAAAATATTATCTTTATGATATTACTTACAGCGTGCAATAAGCAATGATGATTAGTGATTGTTCACTTAATGAAAGTGGTTTGAGGGGGGTGGGATGGACCCCAAAGGCCGCATGACCCGTGGCCTTGGCCGGGTTGCTTATTAATTCGTGCCCCATGCCGCCCGACCCACCGCCCGCCCTAACCTTAATAGGCGGGTTACAGCACGACTTTTAAATTCCACCCGGATTTTAAATTAAATCAGGATTTATAATTATTGCTTAACAGCCAAGAGTATAATCCTCAACCACAATAAAAAAGAATACCCTGACTATATTTTTCACAGCAAACCCTGCACACTTTAATCTGCTGCGAGTGTATCGGCGAAGAAGGCCCTACTATTTATTCCCTCTTCTTATTTTCACCTCGCAAATGGTAAATAAAAATGTAAACACCGTGACCAACTTAAACTTTATACGTAACAGGGTTAGGGTTCATTTTCGAGTGTCTGAGTGTCTCAGTCGACGGATCGGTCCGCAAACCAGTCAGGTGATTAATTCGCCCCTTACCTCAAGAGGAGATTTATTGGTTCCGCCGTACGCAAAACTGCGGGTAGGTAAAAAATCTCTATCGAAAATTGAATAGAAAAGCCATTTCAGACGCTGCCGCCGAGTGCTGATACGCCTCGCTTTCACGGCTATCTTAGTTTTATTTACTTGAGAGGGTAGGTACAGCTGAAATACCAACTTGCCCGCCAACCATTCTAATGCCAAGTCTAAAGTGCACAACATTCATGCATCTTGAATTCAGCTCTTTACTTAAACAGAAATCGATTAATGATAAAGCTGACTATACCTATAATTAGGTACTTCTATTTAACATTCACTTATAAGATGCATAATAATTTAGCATCATCATCACACTATCTTTGCAAGTTTATTTTCACTGTCGGTATGACATTAATTTTGTTATATTTGTAATCTCGAAATTATTATTCTTTCTTGAACTATAAATTAATATTCTGAAATGAAAAATGTGTTCTTATAGTCTTAAATTGTAAATTAATATTTTGACATGTAAAAGTGCCCTTGTGGCCTATTTGCAGAATAAATGTTTGAGTTTGAGTTGAGTTGACATGGGTATACCTTTGCTTTCAACCTTCTCTTTAACGACTTGTTACAACATAACATATATCATCATCATCCTGACTGATTTCGACTACGGCAACTGGATAAAAGAAGAAAAACAGACTAGTGAGAGCGTCGTTCGTTAGCTTGCAAGTGACTGACGTAGCCTATTTTTGCAGTAAATGTGTGAGCACTCCTCCTATACTACACATACATAGCACACACCTTCATTTCCTCCACATGTTCCATACGAAAAAGCTGTAAATATATTACATACACTAACAATACAAATAGAGTTAATATAATATTTTCTGTTAAAATTGTACCTAATTTGTACGAACTTTTGCGATATATCCATGTTCCTAAACACCAAAACCAACCTCTTAAATAAACCATATCAGTATGAAATGTAACTCCCCAGCAAAGTAACTACAATTTTGTAATATTCGAAGCCTCAACTATACAACTCAAAATTCCATTTCAATTTGATACTCCATGAGAGACGAGAGATGGGATACTCATCTGAATAGCAGTGCGTCCCGCTTAGACCCACGTACGTAACTGTGCTTACGATATGTAACCTATCTTACACAATTTATGATCGGTCGTTGGTTTCGATCACTTTTGGATATCTAACAACAGAGATAATATAAACTTGTCATAGCGTGAATATCACATAGATTAAATTAATTTTAGACAGCTAATACGATACGGAATGATACGGAAGAGGGAAAGGGGGAGAAGGATATTTAACTGGCTTGACAATATAAAAAATGGACTAAAATAAAGAACGCAGTTACTCTAATAGAATGGCTAAGCATAGAACCTAACGTAAGTTCGATACCGTACTTAATCAACTAGCTGATGGGGTTATACTATCTTTATACTGTTAAAACCAGAAAAGTACCCGGCTACTGTTAATACTTAGTTGCGGAATTTGTATTGCATGGGTTCACATAGGACTTCAAAACGTCAAAAACGCGTTCCATAGTCGGGCCCCGGGATGCGGTTATCGCAAAAAATCGGGCCAACCGGAGCGGGGGCTCGACCTGCCGACATTCCCGTAATATGTTTGGGGATGAATCCCTCCTCGTGAGGGGGTTTTTATTTTCGATCTCACCCCCGCGTGGACATACGCACACACTGGTTACCGTAAATAACAATAAAACACATTTTTGATTGACTCGCTGTTGATTGGTCTTTTTGTTGGTATTTTAATTGCATGTTGGATTTGTACACTTTGTAATATTATAGTATACTTAATAGTTCTCATTTGTTTTTAGGTCACTGTTTGCTTATTGATTATAAATTAATTAGGATACTCATTACTAGAGAGAAGATGACGATCTGGGATTCGAATCCCGGCCAAGGCGGATATTTGTGTGATGAGCATCAGTATTTGTTTCTGAATCTTGCATGTTTTCTTTCTATTTATGTGTTAATGTTTATTAAATATGTCTTCGTCTAGCACCTATAACACCCTATCCTGATAATAGTAGCAGAAGTCGTCTAGTAGCCTTATTAAGCTGACTGTGGTTAGGTCAATTTATATAAAAAAATAAATCCAGAATACATGATTTTGAGTAACGAGTTTTCCATTAATCCCACAAGATAATTGAAGTTATAGGTGTCTATGAGAAGTCCCCCTTCAAATATTTTTTTCGTAAACATGTCACACATTATGAGATCTAATCTTTAAGTACCTTTGAGAAGTAAGCATTTATATCTTGAGATCATTTGTGAGATCATAAATTGGCTGTATCTGTGATTTAGGTACTCTGTGATACTGTGGGATCGCATCCTTTGTTCCGGGGTCGCATGGCTCTCGCCAGGGCTCCATTTCCGTTTCCGATCTAATATCTGTTAGTAATTTGTGAAAAATGGGAAGTAAAGATATATTTTTTACTATTTCATTATCACAAACCCACGAAATATTGGAAATAGTTAAAATGTTTTGATGTTATGAATTTGTGTTTATGTTGGTAAATAACGCTACATTATTACATTAGGGATCGGAATGTCGGATGCATATTTACCCACACGTGGCAAAAGTCCGATTTAATATTAGATGTACGAAAATTTCTTTTTTTTAAGTGTTCTATCTAACTTAAATCGTTGCAATTTGTCGTTTTGTATATTTTATTTTGGCATTCTTTGAGGGAGGCCTATGTCCCGCAGTGGACATCTTTCAGCTAATATGTTGATGAAGATGATGATAAATTTTATTTTTAGGCTCAACAATTTACATTAAATAATATTTTGTGGTTGTATACATAGAAATAAACTACAAATATATAAGATTGGAGTTTTTCAACATCAGAATTAATCTGACAAAAACGTGGATATAATTATGTTTACGCATGGACAATTTAAATATTTTTCCATGAAATTAGAACGCTACTTACAAATAAAAAATAAATTTAACGGCGTGCCCTCCGCGCGGTCAGCAAAGGTAATTTTGGAGGGCTCTGAGACTCGGACTCGAACTAAAAATTCAGAAATAAATAAATTAGAAACTTGGGTTTCTCATCAAAAAGTGTTTAAGCCAGGTTGTTTTATACTCAGAATTCATTACTGCTTATAAAGTGACATTTTGATTGCTCTATTGGGACAAGAATTAAAGTTAGTCTAAAAGTTACAAACATGCAAATTCCTTGAATGTACGTTAATCTACACTGCTCCCTTTGGAGTTGATGATCCGCTCTTACAAAAACTTATAGTCACGCCGATTTTCGCTTGTTTCCGCGCACGGTTGACGAGCATAGCATGTCCAGAACATTAGCAAGCGAACGAGACAATATGTCGACGGCTACATTCGCGTTAATATATATATAATACCCATGAGAAAGAAGACGTTACACGTGTTAATATAATAAATAAAGAACTTACAAAAAAAACCTTCGTCTCATAAAAACTCATGCGTATTTATTAGAATAAAGTTTTCACTACACCGCATAATTGCGGTAGGTATATTTAACAAACAGTTGTGACTTGTGGCCTGCTAACAATTCTATGCCTTTTGATTACTTTAACTACCCAAATATTTACTAATACGCAAGGCCGTGTCAGCTGAGGTCAAACAGTGAAATGTTAAATATAGGATCGCGTGACCGCCGGTTTAGATACAATGCAAAGTTAGCTTCCGGAAACTCTTGTTACTCCATCCACTATAGGGCTGGGAGACCTAATGTACTAGCTCTATTTTATTCAGTCTTAAATTACTGTCGCCGTATTCATACAAGTTCCTAACAACAAAAAATACTTATCTTGTTCCCGAGAGTTCCTTTCACTCGCTGGATTCAAATTACGAAGAAGAAAAATACTCCCGATGTTGTTTTATGGCAAAACTATGAGTCTCACAACACAACAATTACACTCACAATTAATTACTAGCAGAAATACTGACTTTTAATACATTATTTAAGTCACATTACTTACTATTGGACTTAAACACAGAATATATCCCCAAAAGGATCAAAAATGAATGTTGATGGAAAGAAGTAGCGGACAATAGCTATCGGAAAATCGAGCTATGGACGCCAACGACGGCTACAGCCGACAGCCTGACCAAAGCAATAGCGATATATGCGCAATTGCGTAAGGTTTAATTTCGCGTTGAACAATGCGACGCTGTGGCGTCAGCGATGCTTCATTTGTGTCCGATGCTTGGCGCTCAAAAGGTTAACATACTGTGTGCTCCAGTTTTTTTTAAATACTTTTTTTATCGTACGGCAATTATTTCGAACCGTGAAAATTTGATATTATTATTTCTTGTATCATAACGTTTACATAAAAGTTGTTTAAATACCTACTAAATAGACTAGTAATACAACATACTGTCACCATAATTAATGGTTTATTAAACTTGCCAATGAACTAGGAAGAATTTACGCACAGGCTGAAATATATCCCGCAATGCAGTTCCTTGGTATGTACACAGATTTTCGGCTAACTTGCATTTATTAGGCGACGGGATCTAGACTGTCTGGTGCAACCTATCGATATTACATTGGTATCACATTTGTTGTTCGCACTCGCTTTTTCACAAACTGATTACAGTAAAACCTGGTTTAAGATTAACGAGGTGAGAGGAGCTTCTAGCAGACATTATTTCAATATGTGATTTTTTGTGTTTACAGTATATGCTTAAGTCCGATGTGAGCGGAAATACAATGGAGGCGAGTTATACATGCGTCAGAAGTACCTATATAAGTCGAGGTTGAATGAGAGCGTGCAACAAATGTCATACCAATATGTCATCAATACGCTAGTTCAAATATACCTCTATTTGCTGGCAAGTCCGCATTACCCGACAGGTTTATATCCCGTCGTGCGGAGCCATTCTGTCTGTTGAACTTTTGTCGTTTTACTATTCGATCCTCATAAAATTGGGAACAACTCAGGTAATTACTCGTGGCTAATCTTAGGCGAGGAATTATATAGAATTTTGGTTTTACTGGAAATAATGAATTTTTACGTTAATCGAATAAGGGAAAATCGGAGGGTGGGCAGCAGCATCCTTCGATCATTACCACCATCAAACTGCGGTCGCCAACCCGCTTGCCAAGCGTGGCGACTATGGCAAATCCCCCCCCAAATTGGGGGAGGCCTATGTTCAGCAGCGGACGTCTTTCGGCTGAAATGATGATGATGATGATGACGTTAATCGAAACGAAATAGAAATCGAATCGAAACTACACATTTTATTTTAACAATCGACTTTTTCGAAGTTCTAATTCCAATTCAGCCTTTAGCCACTAGACGGCCCATCGCCGGCCTCCTCCCCCCCTGTCCTCGACACCGACCATGGCACTTTTAATTTCTTGCTATGACAGAGGGACTCATATATTAGGGACTAAAGTTTCGAGCACTGGGATGCTTACTTACAAAGTTAATAGTTATACAGGGTATTTGGCACATGAACCGTCAACATTTTTCGACGTGCTAGTAGGCCAGTAGGGTCATTTGCTACCTTTCCACCCTTGGTTTTAGTACTCCAAATAAGGTTTTAGTCTTAGGACGCAGGGTTCAAGGGTGAAAAGGTAGCATATGACCTTACTGGCACCCCGAAAAATGTCAACGGTCCATGTGCGCAACAGCCTGTATATTAAATAAAATCACTTAAACACAAAATTCAGTGTACTTATTTGTTCTCGAATATGTGAGAATCGTGATGAAATATGAATAAAGTGATCTGAAAAAAATATCTAAATATAGGCAGCGCCAATGTTTGATACTTCGTTACAAATCTGCTTTAGGCAACGTTACTAAATATTTTGTTTAATTAATGGTTTATTTAGCAAAAAAGATCAAATACAGGGTCTTTTAAAAATTGGTATGTTACGCGTCTGCAACATACATACTTACGCCCGTATCCCATTGGGGTAGGCAGACACCAGAGAACGCCAAATACTACGGCCCTTACATACTTCTTTTGTTTCAATCACATCCATACATCTCTTCATACATGCTCGTCGGTTGCGAGAACTTGTGACCTGGCCTTTTTCAGTATTGCAGAAATTTGATCAAGACACCCTCGCCTTGGTCGCCCCTTACGACCCTTCCATCCATCTCCTGACAGTAAGTCGTCTTAGTGAGCCTGCTTTCACGCATCCTCTCAACATGCCCAAACCACGGAAGCATACCTAGAAGAGTGAAAACTTCTATTCCGCATATTTCTCATGTAACACAATATTGTATTCGATCACACAAACACACACATAGTTACTTCTAAACGCTCTCATTTCTACCCGATTTACTCTACTTTCGTGCTTTTGGTGTCTGCAACACCTACAGGAAACAAAACCTTGATAAAAATACCAATCATCCAAAATAATGCGAAGAGCAAAGTTAAATTTCTTATTCTAATTTTTACCGTGTACTTAAAATTCTCTGCACTGTACACACAGCTATAATTAAAACGAAATCTGCATACTTTTGCATGGCGAAAACTTTACGAAATGTTTCCCCAGATCGATCACTGGGACAGATGACTGCAGATATCTTATTGTTAGAGAGTGTTACTATTCTCACGAATGCCAGCCTTTCACTTACAATATAAGCTACCGAAATTTAAATAGTAAGTAATATCAACCTTGCCCGTTTGAGTTAAGAATGCATCTGCCTTGCGAACGGTTTTGGTTATGTTTGTGAATTTATTAGAATTTATAGTTGTTGTCCATGCTTGATGCTTGCAGTAATTTGTTTTCGAGTCAATACCGTGCCGTAACATTTAGTTGTATAGGTACATATATATACAATGAACAAACATATAAAAGAAATACAGAGCAGTGAAAGTGAGCATAGCACGAAAACACTCATTGTTATCAATCGAATTTAGTTTGTTTTCTTTTCTCAAGATCAGATGTATAGGTTTTACATGCGTTTACCATTTATGCCATACAAAAATATGCCCTACATTCGAGCCTGATGGTGTTTTACAGTATGCATTTACTGTGTTAATTCTTTAAATGTATTGTTTATTAATTTTTTTGCTAACGTTATTACTAATGGCCTTTTATATTTAATTTATTTTGGTAACGTAATAGTTTAATGGGCGTTGTTTATATGCTTAATGGTCATTAATTGTTTATGTTTATTGAAAAATAAATGAATTTAAAACCTTACACACCACCCCCAAGGTCGCTCATTGGCGGAAATGATCACATGATGCTGGCGGCGTTTCCCCGCTACACAGCAATGCTAAAGCCTTTGCCCAAAAAATAATGAATGTTAACCCTATCATATGACATCCCACTTGACATAATCACTAGACTTTTAATTATGTCATTTTTCACAGAAAATAAAAACAAATATACTTAAAAAAAAACATATTCTGTGCATCTAAGTTCTTTATAAGTGTTCCAAATTTGAAATCAATAGCATAAGTAGTTCTTGAGATATTTAGCGATGTGACAGACAGACAGACAGACAAAGTGAAACCACAGGGGTTCCTTTTTTACCATTTTGATACGGAACCCTAAAAAGGGATAAACTAGCTTATGTCCGCGAATTCGTTTGCGTTATATTATGTAACTATTACATTTTTTATGCACAAAATAGATAAAGGCAGTTACCAACTTTAGTATCATTCCCACCGTATACACACTTGATGGACGGGTACCTGTCAAATCACAATAGCCCAACGATTACCTGATCTCGTCACTTTACCTGAGCTCTATTTGCCACTCATCCAAAGGGTCGTTAGGGACCCTGAAGTTACAGCACTTAGTCTTTTTTAGAATTCGGTGTTCGGAATTCGCGCGATTCCCGAACGAGCTCTGAATAAACGATTGTTTTTGCGCTGCGTTTGCGCACCGCACCGGATACGACGCAGTTCCTTTCCTGTGAGAATATCGGGCCCGATTTTTTACCAAAAAGCGGATGTCCTTCAATCGACCGGTTATGAAAGGTGTTGAACATATGTCTGGGTCGATTCTAACTGGCGTGAGGGGTGATTTGATCGAATGAACATCGAGTGCATACGAAGTGTTCGTTATTAAATTATATGCAAAGGTTAGTCAGTGGTCAATTAGTCACCCCTTGTTAGAAAACAAAATATAAATGACTTCATTAGTACCTACATATATTTTTAATTGTGTTTCGACTGACCGTTAAGGGCACATCTTAACACGTTGACGGAGACTATGTATTCTAGACAAAAATAAATGAATAATTAAATAAATATTTGTGGACAATCTTACACAAATCAAGCTAGACCCAAACTAAGCAAAGCTTGTGCTATGGGTACTAAGTGACGATATACATACTTATATATATAAATAGATACTTAAATACATAGAAAACATACAAGACTCAGGAACAAATATTCGCGTTAATCACACAAATAAATGCCCTGACCGGGATTCGGGACCATCAGCTTCGCAGACAGGGTCACTATCGACTAGGCTAAAGCGGTCGCCAAACTCGTAACTTCGTCAAAAAAAAATAGCGGTCGTCAAAAATATTAGTAAAATTATGCCTATAGGGGTTTATTGTCCATCAATGATCACTCATTAATAAGGTAATTAATTGCCATATGTCTATGAATATGAATGTTGTCTGTAAGGGTAATTAAAGACATAAAATTTGCTAGGCCCTACGGGGCTCTTACCTTACAAATAATATGTGTCATGTAAAAATGAGCATGTGAGATTGAATTATTTAAATAATGGTGTGGAACCCTAAATAGAGTTTCTTCCTCTTCTGCGCATTTGACAGCTAGCTGTTAAGTATGCGAGGTGTCAAATACAAATTCGAAAACACAGTTTTCACACAGCTCGGGTAGATTTTCACCCTTAACCCTTCGCATGCCGCTGTCAAGTGAAAAAAGAAACAGCTGACGCTGTAAAATAGTAACTTAGTTCATTGTGAACATGATCCGGGGCAAGGCATACGAAGGTTTAAGGCCGGAATAGACCATATGGGCGTAACCTGATGGTGATGTTAAACCTCAAAATTAAATTAACTAATCTCGGATTATACTCTGTGCCAATTTGGTAAAGTCCAATCTTTAATTTTATTTATTTTAGGGATAACATGTATTGGACATGTATTTTATTTATTTTAGGGGCAACTGTATATAATATAGAGGTATTATAATCGATATTACAACAGTTGTTGAGTACTCCATGTACAATCAACGACATTATTCACGAAGTACTGTGAAACAGTTAGCGGTTAAACTTAATTAAATTAGGAAGTTATTAATACTTAACTTGACGGTAGTCTTAGCTCGGCAGTTCGCCTACAATGGCTGGCTGGCAAAAGATTTGCTGAGACGCGATAATGACCGTTTGAATCGTTGTCAGGTAAGGATTACAAAAATCCTTTGAATGAAAGGGAGTACCAGGAGGATGATTTTTGATTTTCTAGTGCTCGAAAGCCTAAAATCGCCAGCACGCAGCAGATAGTAAAGCAGCGGAGGGAGGCAACGGAATGTTATCCGATCTCGGTTATATTGATTAGTTGGAGTGGCCTGGCTGGGAAAGACCTTACTGAGGACAGCGGTGTTGGATGCGTGTTTAGTAAGGTACCTAACCAAAGCTGCCGAGGGCGTACTATGTTCATTGACAGTGAACTGCATCTTTATTTTGCTGTCAACACAGCGAATCCTCAAATAATCAAAGACTTGGCAATTTCGTATTATAAAAATACATACAGAGGTAAAAATAGTAAACACATAGGTATATATATATACTTGCTTAAGTATCGCGTGCCACTGCACGTGCTACAATTATCGAGTAGATTTTAGTCACATTGGGCTATCTGCTTCAATCAGACCCGTATACCTACCAAGACTAGCTGACCTTGAATATTAGATACTGATTTGGAACAACAATTATGCATGCACGCGTCAGTAATATATATGCCACTGTATGCGTGTTCGCACCGCCGCCAGCGCATCACCTGCTGCAATCACCTGTCCACACTTCACACGTGCTTTTTAATGATTGATCACTTTACCGATATAACTATATTTCTTTACATTCACACAACCTGCTTGAAGAACACGAATTTATTATATTTCTGATGGTAAGCAGATACCGCTGCTTAATGCCACTTTCCAACTCCAGAAGAATCACAAGCGCGTTGCCGACCTTTTAATGATTTGAGGATACGCTGTGTTGATTTTGAAGTTGTATCTACAATTTTTTCGTTTCCATTTCACTACAAACAAGATCTTCACGCATAGGTTAAAAAAACTGTTTTAAATATAGCACAACTGCGCTAGTTTAAAAATAGAAACACCGGTAAAAAATGGCAAGCGCGAACCCCTTCCGGGCAAAAAGGATTCATTTCATTCTTGAAATACCGGGTATTGCCCGGGTAATATATTCGGTATTATCTTTCCTTTTCTTCTCAATTTTTAGGATACCTATGTTACATGAGTTGGATCCTTGAAAATGTCTTAGTAAGAGTCACAATTATCATTACAGAATAGATTTAAGTTTTTACAACAGACAACTACACAATCAATACATCAATAGAACTATGTTTTAATACAAAATTATATTATTATTAATAATTGTATTCTTTTAATTAGGTATTATAGTTAAGTGTTTTGTTACAATATATCCGGAAACTTGAGTTTAACTTAAAATTTACTTCGCTAATAAGCTGAATTGAGATCGTTTGATTTAGATTAGGTACATTTTATAATTACCTACTATAGGACTGGCGTAGGTACTTTATAATATATTATGTGCATAAATATTAGAATATATTATATGCCTTTGATTCTTGAAATTCAATCTACAATCAGTCACCAATACATAAATGTGAATGCTGCCATTAGTGCGTACTATGTAAGTAGGCGCAAGTAAGTATATAAAATATGTACTATTTTTAAATTCTTGTTACAGCCGTTACTTCTTCCGAGAGCAAATAACTAAACTATACAATACAATACAAATACTCTTTATTGCACGCCTCACATAATAAAATAGCACATAAAAAACAAACAACATAGATACAGGGAGACAGAGGCAGAACAACAGGCGGTCTTATCGCTAAAGAGCGATCTCTTCCAGACAACCTTTGGGTAGTGGTGAAATTAAATATAAAGCTGAAAAGTAGGTGGTGCATAAACTATTACAATGAGAAAAAAAGAAAAAAAAAAGATTCCAAAACAACTATTCAATATAAATACACATACTTAAATAATATATAAATATACATACATATAATATATAATTATATATATCACTGCTATAGAATAGTAAGAATAAAATAGTGTCAGCCATAATAATACTATCATATTGGCATCAACCAATGCATTCAGATTAAGCACGCACGTTGTATATAAGTACGTAGGTACCCTGCTCCGCGGAACCCTATAAAGGCGTGTGCATCGGCGCCGGGAACAAAAGGTGCGCGGACACGTGTGTCCGCATCTGCTCCCGCGCATGCATGTGTGTTTCGGGGTTAATAGGCTAATGCTAGCCCGTGTGCTCTAGCTCTAGATCCATAGGTAGGTAGCTGGTATAATGTATCCTTTTAAATAAATTCATATCACTGTATAATGTATGGAGGTTTTACGAAGACGGTTACCGGTGAGGTTCGAAATTTAACGATTACAGATTTAAATTATGTTTATAAAATATTTGTTACATAGTGAAAGAATTTGATTTTCGGGCCACTTCGTACCATGTGAAAATTAATGTGAAAGTCGCTAATATAGATCTCATATTAATGCCTCTGTAACAAGGTGCCTACAAAGTGGCCCAAAAATTTAATTTCTTGACTCTATGTACTCTATGTATATGGCAATCAGGTTGAATTTTGAGCTTTGTATGGCTACGCTTAGTATCGGTGTTTTCAAAGTCAAAGAACTGGCGTTAAGCAGAACGGACTGGAGAGAACTGCACCGACAAGAGTGAAACCCCTATATGCTGCCCGATCTTTTTAAGTCTAGTTCTCTATCCAGTTGCTAGCGGAATAAGGGCCATTAGCACATTAGTATTGTTATTGTATACTAACACAGTGGCAGTAGAAATAAACAGCTATGCGTAAAATGCATCATAATCATGGACGAGCTATAATTGAGAAAAACCCTGGTTGTGAGGTTAGGTACCTATATAAAAGAATTCAAAGGGTTATAACACTTTCATAAAGCCAGGTTTACGAATATACCGACTTCCGTGTTGTCCTAACATCTAAAAATACCTGTACTGCTTGTTTGCAGTTTCGTAGCTTTTCTTTACAGCACTAATAAAACGAAACTGCTAAATTGACCAACTCATGAAATTGAACGCTTTAAAAACCTATAAAACTACATTTTTACGGTTGTGTTACACTAATTGAAATTATTCACGAATGTAATAAATAATTAACACAAAAAACCTGTTGACAAGTTTTTGACATGAAAAACATTAAAGCGTAGGTAGTATGAATACAGTACTGCCGTATTACTTTATTCTTCTGGGACAGCAGCCGCTTGCCGCTTGTATTGAGCGACACAATTCACGGATTCGCGCCAAAATGCTCCATCAAAACATTGCCATTTCGAAATGAGCTTTATAAACATAAAAGTTAAAGTTGTTATTTGTCTAATAGTAGTTGTGAATCTGTGGACGGCGATGTGGCAACAGCGCGTGGATGTGGCGAGCGTGCGGTCTCGCTCGTTCGCGCGCCTCGCGTGTCGCTGTGGCTTGTCAGTGTGGCACGAGTTGAGTAAGGGGCTACATTACTCCGCGGATACGATTTAAATAAGGATTACGTAAGTCAATAGTATTTAAGACAGCTATATTCAGCCGTTCAGATCTGAAAGGGAGCATAGTACCTGTGCGTGAATAGTAGGTAGGGAGCTACTACTTTTTCACCAGAGCTAATTTATGAAAACATACCTTAACTAAGCATTAGTGGAAAAGCAGACTAAGAGTTTCTCGTCGATATCGTACTTGCTACTTTTTATTACTACATATACTATCTAGTTCTAAATGTCGGTGTAGTGAAAATTAGGGAGGTAGGTTAATTATTTTAATTAATTTGTTAGTAATTTTGAGGTGTTAGTTAACGTGACATATTATATTACATAATGCTTTAAAATATGGTTACCTAAAACTAACATGAAACTAAAGGAAGTAAAACTTAAATTGGAATGGCATTAGAAAAGTGCTTAGGACCTTTTAGTTGTTACGTTAAATGATATCAGTTTTCACACGCTAGAGGAAAACCTAGTTATTACCTACTGTTTATAATTTGTTTGCGGGCAGGTATTGCGATAATGTTCAAGGAAAATGCATGATGTTATTCTAAACATTACTTTTTTATGTTCCTCTATGGCACGTGTAAAACGTTTATTTATTTTCTTATTAGATGATAGTTATGACGGTTTACATCGACAACACGTGTAAGTACTTACATAATAACGCATTGTTTTCCTATAATGTTTTTATAATGCCTATATTTAAAAAAAGTTGTATTACACATTCACGTGACAAGAGTGGAGGACTACGATATTAATTGCTATTCCGCTGGAAACTCTAGGTCAATTAGCGATAATATTGTATGTATATCTTTTTACGTACTTATTTTGCATTCAGGTAATATTTCCACTTTCAAATTGGATTTATTCCTAGTGGAACAAACTGCTTACATTTTCATAGCCAGGAACCCAGTTGCATATATTTCATTTGAATTATCATTCACTTAAGTAGCAAATAAAGTTGAATTTACAATCTATCGCAGATATAGTATAGTATATGCTTGCTATGGTCGTCTATGGATGGTGTGAGTATGATAACTGTAGCTTTCTTCCTTTTTCTACTTGTATCACAATGTATCGCTCTGCTTCTATAAATTTATACATAGTCGTTTCTTTGACATGGTGCCGAAACCCGGGAATGAACCTTTAGATCTATGTCTTCGACAAAATTCACAGTCATGTCATCAATATATTTAGATTATATGACTATGATGTTTTCAGCAGAACATGGACAGTCAAAAGTTTATATTAAGTTTTGTGAAGATTGTCGAGAGGTACCCTGTGCTGTATGACCCGAAGCTACCCCATCGCACCCCGCACCTTTGCAGTTTAACGTGGGAGCAGGTCGCCGAAGCAGTGAGGAGCGAACTGAACGAGGATTGTGCAGGTAAACTTAGTTTAGTTAATATAATATTGTATTTTATGCTTATTTATATATTTATGCTCAATTATCTTGTGACCTTTAACCGTTATTTTTCCTTGTCACCTCCTCCAGCGTCAATATTTCAGCTAAAAGAGGAGACATTCCAAAGTTGTTATCCCAAAATAAAAAATCTTAACTTTTATGTGTCCTGTTCTGCATTAATGCACTTACTATGAATAAGTTTTGTAATTACTTACTGTGCAAGTGAGGCCAATTGTAATTATTACTTATAATAATAAAAATAATGGCCCCAGCTCCAAATCGCGTGGTACTAAAGAGAGAAGCTCCTCCTCGTAGACATGAACATTTGCCAACATTGAGCATTGATTGAGCGAGGTATCCAGGGTGAGAGTCTAAATCCCTGGTTCTGCCTAGCTTTGAATCTGATCTGCACTTTGCTGAAGGATTCAGGGCGAGGTTGTCAGCTCCGGAGAGAGGGTGAGGTCATTTCTGCTGTAGATAAGTGTGCGGTCATGCACGTACAGCGGGGGAAAGTTGTAAATTGTTCATGCTTATAGCTTTCTGAGACAATATCTCTCAAATTTCTCTCCGAAGCAGAAACCTATAAATATCTTATTATGTCACCATTGAAATAACTGATACCATTTAAATATAGGACTACTATAAACATAATCATTTAAATAATAAAATAAAATAAAATATTTAAATAATTTATAAATTATTTATATAATTTATTTATAGAAAATTATTATTATTGTATTGTAATTCTTTGGATTTTTATTATTATTATTGTCATTGAATTAAGTGCATGTACCAATGTTAATTCTGTGATGAAATAGTTATCCTAGCGTGTAAGTGATTTGGTGCAACAGTGCTGTAAACTTACATTGTGTTAAATAAATAAATAAAGTAAAAACCACAAAAGGAAAAATATTTATATGACATCTTTATTTATAGAAGGAACTTATGGGTAGTGACAGTGATAGTCAAATAGGCGGTTATCACGGCGATGCAGTTTATGTAACTGCCATATACCTACCAATATATTTTGTTTCAGTTGATGAATTGAAGTCAAAATGGAAAGGGATACGATCGTCGTTCTCCAGATTCTTAAGAAAAATAGAAAACAACAAGGATCGAGAGCGTACCAAACAATACTACCTCTACGATTCCTTAAAGTTTCTGCATCCACATACCAAAACTAAACAACGGTAGGTTTTTAATGCAGGCATCAAGAAATTTATCATAATTATTCTTTTAAGAGTTCTTGTCGGTGCAACTTGATCCAATTTTCTATGATGATCCAATGTCCTGGCATGACGTGACCTCTATATTGTCATTTACTTGGTTCGTATAGCTTTTCCTGGTTCTTATACCATTTATTATAGAATCTAAAGACGTAGTAATAACATTCTAAACAAATTTTGTTTTCATTTAGGCCCCATTCTGAAATGGAAAACAATGATGATCAAAGCAGTGATATCGACGAATGGGATTCTGAAATAACAGTACAAATGTTGACCGAGGATGATGGAGATCATACAAATAATAACGCTAGCGAGTTATTGACTATGAACACTGAAAACCGAGTACATCCAGAGGTAAAAATAGAACCAGTAGACGAAGAAGAAATCATTGATACCACAAATCTTAATCATGATGACAACCCTCTAACTCTTGACAGAAATAATGTAGTAAAAAGGAAATCTACGAACACTTATGATGCCAGCACCTCTAAAGTATTAAAGACAGAAGAAAATGCAGACTTACAATTCTTCAAAAGTATATTGCCTGATATTGATCACTTTACAAAACAAGAAAAGAGAAAATTCAAAATGGGCGTATTAAAGTTGATAGACGACATTGAAAATAGTCGACGGGATGTCCGGTGTAACTACAAAGTATCAGATAAATTAGCTACTAGGCATAGTAATTTCTAGTATTCCAGTAAACTTAAAATGTTTTTACTATGTTTATTGATTTTTTTTATACAAAGACGATGTCAAACAAGCTTATGTCGTGCGGGATGGTAAGCAGACATGCTTGTAAGCATGCGACTCCAGAATATCACAAGCGCGCTTCCGATCCTTTATCAACTTGAGGATTCATTTAGTTGACAGCTAGCGACATATGCAGGTAAGTACCTCACTCTCGACACAGCTCATTCTTGGGGCTCTGGCGACTTTGCTCACCAGCAGAGGAACACAATAGGTACCTCAGACCTAAAACCCGATTATTTTATTTTCAGTCGATGAAACCCGCCAAAAAGGAACATAGTTAAAGTTCAAATTTCTTCAAAATGAAGTCATATTCTTTCGTTACCTTGTAGTGAAGTCGTTAATCAAAATTAAGAACTTAGTACAAAATGCATCACCTCTTGTTCACTTCCTTTTTTAATCTTGAGAAATATGTGAAAATGTACTTAATATATGAGCTGGCAGCCCCTGGCGCCTCATCTGCATGGAAATGAGACGGGGCAGTCTCGGCGCGGCGTTTTTAGGTGCTTCTGCACTAACTAGATTGAGGACATAGATCCTTGTGGTGAAGGCGACAAGAGTCATACAATATATATTTTCATATATTGTATGACTTTACTCCAATCCTGCAACTCACTAGGATGATGATGATGATGATGATGGTATTTTATGACTCTTGTCGCCTTTATATTACGAATATTAGTTCTTGAGTCTTGGATATTTTCTATGTATTTAAGTATTATCTATGTAAGTATGTATATCGTAACCTGGTACAGTACCCATAGTACAAGCTTTGCTTAGTTTTGGACTAGGTCGATTTGTGTAAGATTGTCCACAAAAAATATTTATTTCTTGACACCTGTGCTTGACGAATTTATTTTTGTTCAAGTTTTTGTTACCTACAACCGGTGAAAAGATTTCCATGAAATGAGACATCTTAAATTTACAAAATGCATGATCAGCTTTTTTCTAGTGTAAGTTTTCAGACAATTTGTACATGAAGAGAAGTAAATGAAAAGCCGGCAAACGATCTCGACGTATGAGCTGGCAGCCCCTGGCGCCTCATTTGCATGGAAATGAGACGGGACAGTCTCGGCGCGGCGTCTTCGGGCGCTTCTGCACTAATTACACTGAGCACATGCTTACGAGGGCGACAAAAGTGAATGATTTGTATAACTAGAATATATTATATCGTTTCCTTGTAACATAAGATACAAAGAAGTGAGTTTTGCTACTGTTTCCACATTTATAAACAGGTAAGTGGCTAAACGAGTCCTTATCCAAATTAATTTATTTAACAGAATAGGTACGGTTGAAGGAACTGATGCTTCAGGATGATCGTAGGTCTATATGTATATAGGTAGGATAGGTCGTATCGGAACATCGGAAGACGCAATGTGAGTAGACACCACACAAGGTGGACTGGTGACCTGGTAAATGTCGCGGGAGTCCGCTGGATGTGGAGGTTTTCGGCTGAAGAATAGGTCTTAGGATTAAACGAGGAATTGCATTTTGAACTAATTCACTAATAACTTGTTCCCGTAAGTGGTGTTTGTAGACCTGCGACGACAACAATTTCTTGAGTAATGCCAGAATATGTACCCTGTTTACACGTTGAAAAGTTGATAATGCGTACAATATTCACTTTTCTAGAATAAACACTTTCACAGGATAAACAACAACTTGTGTAATTTTTAATTTCCAAGATCGATAATCATAAAGGCATGTACATCAATACGTTGTTAATTATATACATCTTACTAACCTACGCGTACACGTGAACTAATTTGCCTAATAGCCCAATCAACGCATGTCATTGCCGACTTAATTACACTGTTAAATCCTTATGAGATCGTTACGCGTTCTTCAGTATTGGAATAGTTCTGTAATCGTACTGAAAGCCCTTGTTTAGTTAGTCGGGTGTAGATACAACGATGTATTTCGGAATTATGTAAAAGCTTAAAAGGGTGATTTGATACTAATAATAAATAAAAATTGTTTTTGAAAATTTCCAAAAACTGACTCGACAAAAAAATTTTATATAATTACCGGACCTGCTCACAAAATTTCACGAGAATCGTTTGCGAAATGCGACCTGTAGAGGAGAACAAACCGTTGAACAAACATATATTTTTTTTAATTTCCAAAAACTTATTCGACAAAAATAAATTGTATATTTATCCAACCCGCTCACAAAATTTCACGAGAATCGGTTGAGAAATGCGACCTGTAGAGGAGAACCATCCGAAATTCGCCCGAAGAAACTTACAAAATCATTGATAAAAAAATTGTTTTTGGAAATTTCCAAAAACCATCTCGACAAAAAAAGAACCATGCCATAAGGAACCAGACCAAGGTACAAGACATAGTCACAAAAATCAGGAGACTCAAATGGAAGTGGTCTGGTCACACTATAACAGGCAGTGACAAGTAGAGCAAAAAGGTGACCCAGTGGTACCCAAGGGGCTGTAAGAGGAAAAGAGGAAGGCAGCACAAAAGGTGGGACGACGACGTAAGGCCTGTGGCTGGAGTCACATGGAGCAGGGTCGCCAGAGACAGGCACGAGTGGAGAAGGCTGGAGGAGGCCTTTGCCGATTGGCAAGTGGACATCCAGGACAAATAACAATGAAAAGAAACAAAAAGTGGAAAAACCTGGATGGACAACAAGAGGCTATAATAATAAAATGGTATTTACAGTGCTGTTAAAATATAAGGAATAGAATCACATGGACCCTGGCAGGGTATAACAATGTTACTTAAGAGCTAAGTAGTTTGTCTAATTTAGAGAACATTTGAAAAACAATAATAACATATCAAACGTACGATACGTACGATAGGTATATTTTAATGTCATTTAATTTTTTTTTTATTTGCATTATAAAGAATGACAGAGAATGACTTAGGAGGGTTTTTATCAGGCATGTTCTGCGGTAAAAGCATCAAATAATCACAATGAATATTAAAACCGTTATTTTATATTTACTATATATATTTTGTAATCATGAGGTGTATCAATTTTTTTTAATGAAGCGTTTCGTGTTTTAGTTGTACCTACAATAAAAAAACCCAAAGAGTCAGAGATTGTAAGAACTCAGTTCGATTCAACTTTTAGCTAAGTCAAGATTAAGTTTAACTTATATTAGACCTGCAATAGTGATAAAACTGATAAAAGATTGGTGCATAATCAAAAATTACAATCATACTCATTGTGTTTAAATTGTAATGGATTAATACCTAACTTGCAATTTTATTTCCAGTTAGGTACTAGCTATTTACTCTTAAATGTTGAAGTTATTATTATAGTAAGTTTTGTTTATTGTTTCTATTCGTTTGACATGTAAAAGTGACCTCGCAACCTATTTGCAGAATAAATATTTGACTTTAATTTTGTGACAACGTGGTGACAACTAACCATCACGAAGAGTGAATCGACGGAAAAGAAAATAGCTGTTCAGAATCGTTTAAAAACTGAAACGTTTTTTAATCCTTTTTCTTGAATCAAAATTGTATTCAATAATTCATATAAAAATAACCCAATTAATTGTATGTAATAAATTCATCTTATAATTATTTCAATCATACTTGCATATTTTTTAAATAAAATATTCAATGTAACATTAAATTCATAACCAGTCGAGCTAATATGAACAATTTTCATATGGCAATGTTTAGATTTCAAAATTGTAATACGTTAAAACTTACGGTTGTTCAGCAATTCCAAAAAGACTGTTACACTCACTTTTCTGTATATTTTTCTATTTTGGGTTACACCAGCTCCTAAATCTACAGTCCACTATTTTTATTTACCACCACGGACCTGCGAAGATTTTACAATAGCTACTTCACAATTTAAAAACACAGCGTATTTAAAAAATTGTTTAGTTTGTATACAATTTTCTCTTTCTCTCAATTTAAAGCGTTAATGTTGCATGGCGTGGTTGCGCTGTGGTCATCCATTTTAGGATTCCGTATCCAAAATGGCAAAAACGGAACTCTTATAGATTCGTCATGTCTGTCCGTCCGTCCGTCCGTCCGTATGTCACAGACGATTTACTCGGAGACTATAAGCACTACAATTATGAAATTTGGTAGGAAGGTGTATTCTATGAATACATAAAAGTGATGTGAAATTACAAAAAATATTAAATTAGGGGGGGCACTCCGGTGGATGAAAAACAAAATTTCAACACACATAGTCTTGTGGGGTATGGATGGATAGGCCTTTAAAAATTATACGAAGGTTTCTAAAAAACTTGTCCATTTAGGTCAACCGTTGGTGAGATATTAGCTGTCAAAGTCATAGAAAGTGTGTCCCCCCCCCCTCTAATTTCCAAACTATAAAGTTTAAAATTCTCAAAAAAATTGAGGTGGTGTGCATTAGTAAATACTTTCAACGATTTTTGGTTTGAACAATATAGACTTTACAGTTTTTGAGTTTTCGCTTAAAAGCTGTCTTGCCCAAACAAAAGGTCGTAAGTGCCGTGAGCACCCTAAGAAGATACGAATTTTTTAGATTCAATGTATTGGATAGTGATTTTAAATGTGGACTAGTAGGTGTTGGTACGGAACCCTTCATTGTCCGTGGTCTGACACGCACTTGGCCCGTTTTTACCACTTCGCCTCATCTTCGGTCGCCAGCGTTTCTTGGGCCTTCACCAATTATTTATGAAAATTGTCATTATAATTAATCTGTAGGTATTTTTTTATCCCTGTCGTAGTTTATTATTTCTAAGTAAGTACGAATTTATCACAGCGTCACATCTAGTAGTAAGAGTAGTAAGACTGATTCAACTCTCCCGTTTGCTCGATCCGTGTAAACTAGGCTGAAGTAAATATAATCGTATGTATAGTTCTGTACATAGCCACATCAGTGTTTCAGGGCGCGCTCTCCCTTGACCCTCCCCTGCCATTACAGTAATTAGGATATGCTTAGGCATAATTGATGCAGTCATAAACCAAGTGTGTGCTACGTAACGAGAAACCTGGAGTGTTTATGGCGTATTAAACGAGGGATTTACATAAAAATGACCACTCGTTAATCATTTATGATATTAATTACTTAATAATGAAAAAGGTGAACTATGGGTGGCACAGTTTATTATTGTTTTTGTGGGCTGTTTATCCGTCTACATCGCTGAGTACAGTAATTAGTATTATGAAAAAAAACCAAAATCATTTAAGGCCTTTCGTGCTTTTGGTAAGAAAAAAGCGACAGAAACAGATTTTTGACATTGTATTGTTGTAGTAGTAGTAGTAGTAAAACTCTTTATTTGTAAGAAACAGAAAAGTTATTCTAAATTTTTTTTAAAAGTTGTTTGCATAACTTAGTTCCTTATTTTGTGACTAGTGGCTTGGATTAGGTACTAGGTAGCACGGAATAGTTGAACTAAATTACCCGATTACTGACAGCAGGTTTTTGAAGAGCGTGCGGACTCTTGTTTGAGCCCTTAAAACTTTATTGTTATATTAAATCCCAGTAATAGGTATATCCTGCGCCTTCAATTTTTCTTTGTATTGACTTATTTATACTATATCATAAATAAGAACGATTTAGAAATATTGTTCTTATTTATACCATATCTTTCAAGAAAACCTTAAAAATGACAAAAGTGTTTTCTCGTTATTGTTGAATTATTAATAGTATGCATCGTACATTAATTTTAAAGTTCATGTGTGTAGCAAGTCAATTCAGTGAAAAACTCAAAACTTATTTTTTTTTAATAAATAACAAGAACATAAAAACAAGAAAATATCTAATACTGTCTGAAGATCCAGCGATTCTCGAAAGGGGCCTTAAAAAGCGTTCTTAGTAGGGACCGAAAGATATAAAATATATGTTACAACCCTACTGCTAATTTAGGTAGGAGAAATGTCAATTCGATGTTGTGGTGAGGACCGCGGAGACTGTGCATTCCTGTGTTTCTGAGCGTATGACTCAGTATTCCTTCTCCGATTGAGAGTACAGATGTCGATAAGAATATAGGTAACCGTATAAGGTTAAACATACAATAAAATAAAAATGCCCAGCCATTTGGAGATAACTGGTTAGTTCCATGAAAAGAAGGTGACTTTGCACACCCACTGTTGAGACGCTTATATCAAACTGTTGACATGTGTTAAATCCGTCAAGACGCTAGTGGTGTCCCAGAAACAATCATAGGTATAAATATAGTGTGGCCATATGGAAAGAAAACCTTCAAATTATTACAATAAATAGTTAATTGGGACAAATTAATTAAAATCATAAAAAGATATGGAACTAACAATAAAGATTCGAAAAAAACGCTGTTATTTGTTTATTGGCCAAATTCAAATTAAAAGTAACCAATAGAATTTTCCTACTTCAATAAAAAATAAATTGTATGGCAACAATGTACATAAACGCAATATTACACGACAAAAACGGGAAATTTCCCTTTTTTCCATGCAATAGTAGTGCGAGGCTACGCAGGCGTGATGTCACGCCTGCGTGTGAATCAGTATGGATCGTGTTCAGTGCTCGTTAGCTATGCTATACTTTGCCTCTCATTTTCGTCTTTAGTGTTGCTCTAATGGTAGTTAGTCCCATACAAACATTTGATGGTTTCCAAAAACTGGTCGGATTGGCATGTTCGTTAAAATTTGATCGTATGGAAAGTTTGACAAGTTTCAATGGGACGACAACTGACGGCGCCATATTTAATGTTGATTGGTTTGTAATCATAAGTTGGTGCAATCCAAAGTTTTTGGCAAAGTGAATAAACTAAGTAGATTTCCCATTGACTGTGCAGCCAAAAATTCCATTTCAAATAGATGCCAAATTTATCCATTTTTACCAGTATCGGTGCGCCACACTCACACACTAGATGGCTTTACCTGACGATTCACATTTACGATTTGGAAATGTCAACCTTCGCATTCTAGAATTACTAACGAGATATAAAGGTTTACTCCTATACCCACCACTCCACACCTGCATGGATGAATTCATGAACTTGTGAAGCTCGGCGTTTTTGTTTGTATTGTATAATTTATTCGTAATCTCAATTGTTACAACGTTGACGATTATAATTATTCATTCTTATGAATTGACATTAATGTAATATATAATGTAATGTAACAATATGAAATGAATAAATATCAATATCGATATATAGCCTATAAAAATACTGACATTACGTAGGTAAGTAAATACATCACAGTCAAAGTCAAAGTTTTTGACTCTTAACTTTAGGCATATTATCCACCTGTGAATATCAACAAACTACCACCAGTTCGTCAAATAACCTCCGCCTCGAGGAAAACCTAAAGAAAGCTACTGGCTCTTTTCCGGCTACGGCGACCGAACTCAGCTGTTGGATGCGTCCGTGTGCTGTCTCGTGTGGTAATGTAAGGCCCATTTAGAGATCTGACGAAAATACTGAAGTTTGGGCTTCCAGTGTGAAAAAGTATTGTAGGATTACACTACACAAAAATTACTGAGGACTGAAAAAGAAACGAGGAAACAAAATATTGAAATATGCCTTGGTAACTGTGTCAAAAAGTCCTAAATATCATCGTAAAAATAAACTTTCATGCTGCAGATTTTCTTGTTATCAACGACAGTGATATATTTTTTGATACAAAAAGGATAGCTTTTTTATTGTTCTAATAAAATAACCAGATAGATATTTCATAAGTGATTCAGTGTTCCAAAAAACAATTAAAATGTGCTAAATATTTACGAAATTACGCGCAGAGCTTCCGTTGAGAGCGGGATGATTAATTGCAAATTCACGCGTGACAGAGGGGGTCATTTGCAATGGAATGGCCTTGTCTTAAGGCCGTGCAACGAGAAATATCGCGCTCTTTAAAACGTTGTTCTGCCCAGACGAGGAAACAATAAGAATTGATTTCCAGATATATGATTCTTGACTATATTACTGTGCTTCTGACAATTGCCGAAACAGGATTGATTATTTTTTTTAATACAGTTGCTCAAAAAGTAGTACTTTATAATAGCTGTATAACGTCCGAAAACTGGGATTTCTCGCACGAGTGCTTTTTACTTTTCCATTTTTTTTTTAATTTACTGTTCGTTCCATCCAACCATCCAACCGAAGAGTTTTAGATTCAATCAGTTTACTTACGTATATTTATTCCATAAAGCATTTGGCATTAAAACTATACTTCTATTATATCTAAAACATTGCATTTTAAACAAGTTAGAGGGTTCTCATACGTGTAGACTAAAGAATATGAAACTGTTTTCAAAAAGTTGCCTGATTGAGTAGACCAATGACCGGAAACGAGTATTATGCGAGACCTCCGCCGCTTAAGCCGTGGTTTCCCGGCGAAAAAATAAACAATAGCATTCTTTTGTAATGGGCCCGGTGACCCCCGGGACCGGTAGACGACGGGTTTATGAAAAGACCGCCGCGCCGGGTGAATGAACGCTTGTTTTTTTGCCAAAACATACATCTATCTATATATATAAATGCCTTTGTCCTGACTGACTGACTCACTCACTCATCAACGCACAGCCCAAAGTACTAATGCTAGAGAATAAAATTGGTTTTTGCACAGTCGGTTATATTTATAACGTAAGGTTAGGTAAGGGATAAGAAGGAATTTTTGGAAACTCCACCCCTAAAGGGGTTAAATAGGGGTGCAAAGTTTGTATGGGGAGCAATTCTTTTTTTGAACAAGAAACTTGAAACTTCGTGTAGAGATCAAGCATGAAAATATAAGAAAACTAATTTCAGGGTTTTTGAAAATTCGCCCTCTGAAGGGGTGAAAAAGGGGTTAAAAGTTTGTATGGGAAACAAATTTATTTTTAAGAAAGAAACTTGAAACTTCCATAATACACTTGATATTAAAATAGAAGAAAACTATTTTCAGCGTTTTTGAAAAATCACCCTCTGAAGGGGTGAAAAAGGGGTTGAAAGTTTATTTGGGGAGCTAATATTTTTTTGAACTAGAAACTTGAAACTTCGTGTATAGACCTAGCATTAAAATATAAGAAAACTAATTTCAGCGCGTTTTTTGAAATTGCTCCTCTAAAGGGGTTCACCCCTAAAGGGGGTTCCAAGTATGTACGGGGAGCAATTATTTTTTGAAGTTAGATTTGAAACATCTTAAATAGACTCTATATCTAAATACAACAAAACGTGTTCCAGCGTTTTTCTAAATTGTTCCCCTAATGGGGTAAAAAGGGATTCGAAGTTGACAGATGGGGACATTTATTTTTCTTAAAAATCGATATGGGTGTCATCGTCGAGGTTCCTCAGGGTGCCGATTACGAAAATGATATGCATTTTCAAATCCAAGATGGCGGACATTTATTTTTCCTAAAAATCGATATGGGTCTCATCTTTGTGGTTCCTCGGGGTGCCGACTCCGAAAATAACATCCATTTTGAAATCCAGGATGGCGGACATTATTTTTTCTTAAAAATCGACATGGGTGTCATCTTCGAGGTTGCTCGGGGTGATGATTACGAAAATGACATTCATTTTCTAATCCCAGAGGGGGACATTTATTTTTCTTAAAAATCGATATGGGTGTCATCGTCGAGGGTCCTCGGGGTGCCGATTACGAAAATGATATGCATTTCGAAAAAATGACGAACATTTATTTTTCTTAAAAATCGATATGGGTGTCATCGTCGAGGTTCCTCGGGGTGCCGATTACGAAAATGATATGCATTGACATAACCAGGATGGCAGACATTTATTTTTCTTAAAAATCGATATGGGTGTCATCTTTGTGGTTCCTCGGGGTGCCGTCTCCGAAAATAACATCCATTTTTAAATCCAAAATGGCGGACATTAGACATGGCGGACGAAGTCGCGGGCGGCCGCTAGTTTGTAAATAAATCATTCGTTATAAAATTAAAAATGATTGATTTTTCATGTTTATATGTAATTAAACTACCATGTGACATAAAACCTCTCCCAAAATAATTTTTGATTTGGTTGAATGCTGACAACCGTGACTTATTGAAAAAGTCTAATTTAAAAGTGAAACCGACTTTTTAATTCCCGCCTATTTCATTAATAATTTCACGAATTAATTTTGTAATGCCGTATTGTTTTAATAATATTTTTGTGACATGTGAGATTTACACGATTGTTAAATAAAATGTATGTATTAAACTGCGCCAGATGTAGACACCATACCTACGTGCAAAGTTCACAATCGCAAGTAAACACGTCCCAATGTTCGCCTAGTCTCCTACACACCGACGAAGCCCATATTAGATGGGTCGATTCCGAAGTGGACAGGAGCTCGCGTCTCCCCGTAACTTCACCCATTTTACCGGTGTCGGTTAAGGAAGTCAGTGACTTAGTCAGGCGTCTTCGTGTTAGGAAGGCTCCGGGTGCGGATGGTGTATCCAATCGTATCCTGAGACTTCTCCCTGACACCCCCCTCCTCATTTTGGTCGGCATCTTCAATGCCGCGCTGACCAATGCTCACTTTCCAGCCGCGTGGAAAGGTGCAACGGTCATAGGGATAGCGAAGCCCGGTAAGCCCCGGACTTCGCCTGCCTCTTATAGGCCGATCAGCTTGCTTAGCTCTCTAGGAAAGCTATATGAGCGGATCCTTCTCACTAGGATTCTCAGATTTACGGCTGAGAATAACGTCATCATCGACGAGCAGTTCGGCTTTAGATCCGCGCACTCGTGCGTCCAACAGGTGCACCGCATCACGGAGCACGTGCTGGACGGTTTCTCTCGATTCCAGGGGCTCAGGACCGGTGCAATCTTTCTCGACGTGGCGAAAGCATTCGACAAGGTCTGGCATAACGGGCTGATATACAAGTTATATCATCTCGGTATGCCTGACAGACTCGTACTCACCATACGAGATTTTCTCAGGGATCGAAGCTTTCGATACAGGCTAGAGGGAACGTACTCGGACCCACACCCCATCCGGGCCGGAGTCCCGCAAGGCTCCGTGCTCTCTCCCACTCTTTATTCGTTATTCACGAACGACATTCCCAGGCACCCTAAAGTGCAACTGGGGTTGTTCGCGGACGATACCGCGCTCTTTACGACTCATTGTAAGTATACTTTTATCCGGCGATACCTCCAGGAGGCAATCACTGACCTAGGTCGTTGGTTTAATCTTTGGCGTATCGAAGTCAATCCGGAGAAAAGCACTGCGATAGTCTTCCACCCGTCTGACCGCGTTAGCACGGAAAGGCGTGTGGCTCCGATCCAGATGTTTGACCGGCCCATCCCCTGGGCCAACGAAGTCAAATATCTTGGAGTGACCCTCGACAGAAAACTGACTTTCCGTAGCCACATCTGTAGGGTACGCAACCGTGCGTTGTTCGTGCTAGGAAGGCTTGGGCCGATGATTAACAAGTTTAGTAAAATGTCACTTAGAAATAAGCTGACACTCTTCAAAACTTGTGTTCGTCCAATCATGTCTTATGCAAGCGTAGCTTTTGCTCACGTGCCTATGACATCACTCAAGCCGCTTCAGGTCATTCAGAATCGTTTTCTCCGTAGGGCGACTGGTGCTCCGTGGTACCAGTCGAACCTCAGTCTGCACCACGACATGGGGATTAGCACTATGTATGGTTTCTTTAAGCAGACTGCCAGACGTTATTTTGACAACGCTCCCTATCATAGGAATCCGTTAGTTAGGAAGGCTGTCGACTACGTTCCCATCCCTCCCCCCTCTGTCGTTACTCGGCGATCACTGATTAGGGGCCGCACGGTCCGGCGTCCTAGGCACACACTTACGGACCCGGACGACGTAATCACAGCGTCTATCGAAAGATGGAACGCTGCGCTTGCGGCGTCCAACTCTGACACGACGCGTACACTTAGGCATTCCCGCCGGCGGGGACGTCCACCGCGCGATCGCGACAACAGTGACACATGTAGTCCCTATTCGCCCCGGTACCGCCGCACACCGGGTAGAGTCAGTCCGACCCAGGTCGGGCCTAGCTGAGTTTCTTGCTGGACTCAGCTAGGCTAGGTTTAGTGAACCAGCGACAAAACTCCCAGTAGCTCGATTCCACTCACACCTCAGATTCGGTTGAAACCGCTCAACCAATCTCACTGGAGCGCAAACTCTTAGAGTATTCCAGTGTTCCAAACCACACGCGTGGTCGTGCCGGAGGTGTTCCCCTGGATTTTGCACAGGCTACTCTCCAACCGCGCACTCCTATCGCTTTATTGGGCCCGGCCTATAAAGCCACAGTCAGGTTCAAAAAAAAAAAAAAGGCAAGTAAACACATTTTGTTTTGTCTTTCTTTGAATTACTGTTTTATTTACTTTGGTTTCTTTCATATTTTTTGGCAACTGTATTAAAACCGTCGTTTGATATACGTGCGGAAGTGTCATTTTTCACTCTTCCCCGAGTATAGTCCCTCGCCTGACGGCTCGGGCCAAGACAACTTGGGACTCGTGCGAAATGACAAACCTTCCGGACTTGCATCAAAATGTACTATTCTCGATAGAAAAAAAATCCAAAGTCGAGTCTTTATTTTCCTTTTTTTACTCAACCTACTAAAACAACGCATTATTAAACAACATAACTAAGTTAAAATGATGGTAATTTACCTCATCTAAACTCTGTCAAGGGGAAATTTGTAAAACTGCACACAGTCAGATATTTATCTAGATTTGTCTAAAAAAGCCATTCCCAAAAAGTGTTGTTTCCCGTTTTGTCGTGCCCGAGAGACATATCTCTTTCGCTAGGGACGTGGTTGACCGAATCGAGGCATCCCCTTAAATACATAGATAGCTGATCTTGTTCACGAAGACCCGTGCACACAGCGCGCACGTGAGCACACAATTGACATAATGAGAAATATGATAACAGCGACGTCCTATAATTCTCAAAATAGGTATGTTTAACTGTCATGTGAAATCCTGCCTTATAGTAACACCACAAAATGGTGGCAACGTACCCCAGCATGAAGGAATTATAATGAGTAACATTTATTTCCCCAGTTTAGTATTTATGTGGTCCGGGCGTTGGCCGCGCTGCGGGGCACTAAAATGGATATCTTGTATTACTTACACCACTTCACCAGGGAAGAGTGGAATGCGGCGCGCAAATTGTTTTATTGATCACTTGCCCAACCGAACGTTGCAAAACAGCAAAACTATATATTCCAACGCAAAGATCAGAAAAAAATCTACCTCTATAACTTGACATATAAGAAATCGCGGATTTGAACGCTATGGGAGATTTAACCGTGTAATGAGAGGGTCATATCACACTAACGTTGCGAGTAATATAAATTGTAAGTTTGTCACTAATAAATTAATGTATATTTTCAAATAAAATTAAATAGACTTTAAAAACTACCCACATAAGGTAGTAAATTTTTCCAGCGGATTTTTAACTCTTTACGGCAAAACCAGCTTCTTAATATTATATTCGGCTTTCTATATCGCTATCGCACTCACTCTTGCAGCTGCCATTATATTTGTTGTCAGAAATGAAGATTAAAAAGTGACAGTAAGAAAAGGTTTCGTTTTTTATCGTAGGGCAATTTTGTTGCCAGATTTTGTTGCCAGGTTTTGTTGCCAGGTTTTGTTGCATCGTTTAGCACGACCCAGGGGTCACGTGTAGGGTAACGGTGGGTACTCCCTAGGGACATGGTGCAACATCGACCCCCCCTTGACAAGTGAATGGGCAACATCCGGTTTAACGTGCCTTCCAAATCACGGTCATTCATCCAAGAACTGACCCCGGCCCATGTTGCTTAACCTCGCATACCGTACGCGGCACGTGGGCGCCGCTGGGCCACGAACGCTCCATTAAGAAAATAGAAGCACTGTACTTGTATTTAGAGCCACGTTCCCTCTCATCTAAGGGTGGGTTGCACCAAACCGTCTGTAATCGTAAGCGGTGTTCGTTACAATCTGATTCTAGGGAAAGTTCGTCAATTTCCTATGAGATGACAGCTGCCGGCGCCATATTTGACGATGACCGGCCTGTGATCGTATGTTGGTGCAACCGACCCTTAGAAACTTGACAAACTTTTCATGCAGTCAGATTTTAACGAACACCGCTTACGATTACAGACGGTTTGGTGCAACCCACCCTAAGAGAGGCGGCCTGTGCGCAGCAGTGGGACGTATATGTATATTATTTAGATAGGCTGATTATGATGATGATGAAATGTTTAACCACGCAAATACTTAATATTAATTATCTTCATAGAAACGTATTTAACTAGGGGTACCGCGAGTAGTTTTTTTTTAAATTTTCGAAAAACTGACTAGACGAAAAATCTGTATAATTATCGAAGCTCCTCACAGAATTTGACCAGAATCGGTTGAGAAATGCGACCTGTAGGTCAGAAGAAACCGAAATTCGCCAGCAGAAACTTACGAAATCACTGAAAAAAACAACGGTTTGATAATTTCCAAAAACAGAATCAAAAAAAAATCAACATAATTACCGAACCTGCTCACAAAATTTCAGCTGTAGTGGTACAACCGGAAATCTGGACATGAAAAACATTTGTATCGAAGCTGAAGCAGAGACCTTCGTTTCACTCGGTCAATAATAAAGTAGTTCATTTAAATCCAATTTTCATAGCAACGCACAAACCTGTATAATCCATTCATTTTAGTAGGCAGTAGTTGGGTTACAGCATGAATAACAAATTAGGTCATTAAACCGACCTATACGTACAAAGCAACTTATGTACGTTACATTACTGACATTGTTAACGTTTTCATGTTGGCTAAGGCATTAATGTGCAATAAATATAAGTACATAGATCACACACCAATTACACACTTAGGTACTTAACAGTTTAATTATGGGAATTATTTTTTCCGAATATTGTCAATGAATGATTCAGATTCAGATTTCATTTATTACACAATACAAGACTTTATTATAAATTACATTTAAGTCAATTTAAAAGAATCCCTATTGTGGTCGTCAATACATTGAATAGAATAATAAAACATAATAAAACAATTAAATGCGCCGATATTTTCATTAAGATTAGTGATAATAGACACAATTGTAATCAAATTATGAAAGTGCTATATCTATGACGATGTACAGCCTACACGGTATTCGCATCTGTAATGATTATGTATATTTATATATTATTAGCTAGAATAGGCTAGAATGGTTATAAATAACCATTCTAGATAATTTTCGAAATTAAAAACGAGTAGAAATCTATAGTTAAGATAGCACTCTAATAATTATCTAATAATGTATATTTGAGATTGATTGTAAAATTTCGACAAGCACAAAGGATCGCAACTAATAATAACTTCAGGAGGGAATTGCAGCGGCAATTAAACCTGTACGGCTTTAGCCGCTGTTACATTGTAACTTCTTTAATCTTTTATTATTAAATAATTTTAAAAAAACTTAAAGGAAATAATATCACGATCCGATTCTGCGGGAACGATAATGTCAATGATAGAACGCTTGTTTCTACCCCAGTATGTTGTTGCTAAGATAGGGCTCTAAAGTCGCCACTACAGAACCGGCAGATTAAAATAGCCCCGGGCAAAGACAACGTAATGGAGCATGGCCTTAGCTGCAAAGTACGTAGGCTGAACCACAGCTTTTGAAAGGGGTATCTTTCAGTTAAAGTAAAATCAGCAGTATTCTCGTTATATTTATTACTAGCTTTTTCCTGCGGCTTCGCTCGCGTACTAAGAGTAATTATTAACTGTCTACAAAACAGAAGGTTCACAGTTTGACCCGTATGTTCCTCGGGGTGCCGATTACGAAAATGACATGCGTTTTCAAATCAATGGTGGTGGACATTAATTTTTCTTAAAAATCAATATGAGTGACATCTTCGTGGTTCCTTGTGGTGCCGATTACGAAAATGACATACATTTTGAAATCCAAGATGGCGGACATTAATTTTTCTTAAAAATCGATATTGATGTCATTTTTGTGGTTCCTCGAGGTGCCGATTACGAAAATGACATGCATTTTCAAACCTAAGATGGCGAACATTTATTTTCCTTAAAAATCGATATGGGTGTCATCTTTGTGATCCCTCGGGGTGCCGATTACGAAAATGACATCTATTTTCAAATCCAAGATGGCGGACATTTATTTTTCTTAAAATTCGATATGGGTGTCTTCGTCGAGGTTTCTTAGGGTGCCGATTACGAAAATGACATGCATTTTCAAATTCAAGGTGGCGGACATTTATTTTTCTTAGAAATCGATATGGTGTCATCTTTGTGGTTCCTCGGGGTGCTAGTCATATCCATTTTCAAATCCAAGACGGCGGACCTTTATTTTTCTTAAAAATCTATGGGTGTCATCTTTTTGGCTCCTCGGGGTGCCGATTACGAAAATGACATCCATTTTCAAATCCAAGATGGGGAACATTATTTTTTTGCTTTTGAGTAATTTTTCAAAAAAGATTAACATCAGACAACTGATAGAAAAAAAATAGACCTCATTTATATCTTTGTTAGGTACCATCTACGCGGACGAAGTCGCGGGCGGCTGCTAGTTTAATATAACTGAATACATTTTACTATTGTTACATTGAGAGAGAGACAATCTTTTCAAATAATTCATATTTGTTAGGCCATACATTGTGCTAATTCCCAGTTTCATAGACTTCCATTATACGGTTAAACTAACGTATTAATTGTTACTACTGGCAACATGTTTCGAACCCTACGAGTTTTTCTACGGGATGAATGTTCGCGGCTGCATTAGTAGGTATAATATCAAACATATCTCACGAAAGTTAAAATTCATCCGCAAAATGTGTCTATTGAAGACATACCTGCGAGTGAGATATGAAATCTGTAAAATTGATATTTTAGTATGTTAATTTTTGCTATAATATTAAAATGAGACTCTATCGTAGAAATTGGTATAGTTGAGAACTCAATAGCGTCCATATGTGAACGATTAGGCTCCATTAAACTCGTAGTAGGTAGGTCTAAAGCCACGTAGTTGTTTATGTGAGGGATTATGCACACTATTCCGGCTTGCGCCATTATAATAAATGCTTTATTAGTGAGCCTCATTAAACTTAATAATGCTTGCCCCTAAAGAGGTATACATTACTGGATTATTGATCCGCAATGAAGAGGTCAAATAAATACCGTAACGTACATTTTATTAAATAATAGCATCTATACAGTAATTAATTTACATTTTACGTTGTAAAAAATGGAGTGAAAAAAAAGGCCAAACTGGCCTCTCAAATCTTACCTACAATAAATATATTTGGGCTTTACTTTCTTGAGTTCAAAAGCTCTTCAACCACAATTATATAATTATTTCCTACCCGATGCCTACGCAAACGTGATTTTTAAAGAAACGAAATTTAAAATGATAATCTTCCGGATTAAATTCGACGGAATTTCTCATCTAAATGATGGAATTAATAAGTTTGTACATTTTCATAAAGTTCCCTCAGAAGTAATCGCTTTCCTTCGTCCCGATAATTTTAGATATGTAGGCGCAAGCCAGGGAACAGGGACGCAGCATTTTAAATACAACTGGTTTGAAAAAGACAACATTTTCCCTATTCGAAGCAAAACGGTCTTAAATAATACGGTAAAAGTGACAGACATTCACTCTTAAGCATTACGGAATAAAGTTATTTTTTAAATGCTAGGGGAAAATGGATATTGCAATTTCTATTTGAACTTTGAGGTGGCTAGACATTTTTATTTGTGGCCAGAAAGAGACACTTGCCACGTAGAAGTGCGAGTGGGACAAGGATGGGTAGACAGCATTTATATTCTGGGTACGTGTAAGTTTCAGGCAACGGTCGCCGTGAAACTCGTAAATGGGAAAAAAGCAACAACGGAGAACTCAACCGGCTGTAGTGATGAGAAATGCTTGCTGAAATCCACGTGCTAGTCAAATTCTGTGGCGTTTCTTTAGGTTGCCTATCTTTTTTTCTATAGCGTGATCTAAACTGACGCGTCCGTTCGTCGTCTGTCACACAGGTTTTGTTGTCACATGGTTGGAGTCACAGTCTACAGAGTACAGTCTCAATTTTTTACATTGTATAACAAAGTAATGAGAAGCCACCAAAGTCAGTTTTTTTTCAAAAAAATTGTTCCGTATATTTTTTTACTTCCCATTAACCCATAAACTTGAGATTTGGTGGTAATATTTATTATTACGTACATTTTATCAACAAATACTAATATGTCGATACATCACATTTTTTTCAATGAAATTTTCTTATTTTTGTATTAAAATCAATCTAATCTTGCGGTTGGTTCTGAACCCTAAATGTGCGGAGTGCAACTCGCACTTGGCCGGTTTTTGATTCACAGTAGGCCCTCTGGAGGTTAATTTTTGTATATTGCTTTGCACCATGGTCGCATTATAACGTGTTTCACTCGCTTCCTCGCGGGTTGGGCTAAAGAACCGAATTGAGCTCTTGGACTAGGAAATCTTTATAAATATGATCTTTATGAGGTCTTTCACGGTGCGTACCGTCAAGTTGTGGAACGGATTGCCGTTGTCGTTTAGACAGTCCCAGTCTGTGGCATCACTCAAGGATAAGTTGAAAAAGTTGTGGCTCTACAATAGTAGTAAACAATTTATTGCACAATCAAGTACATAGTAGAAAACAAACTTAATAATAGATATTTGTATAAGGGCGAACTTATCCCTTTAAGGGATCTCTTCTAGCTAACCTATATTATATGTATATACATATCTAGGTAGGCTATTTATTGTGTATATTATGTATTCATAATTTTACTAGTCAGTAGTTTACGTATTTTAAGTATTATTGGATAGTTTGTAGTATATACAAATACGAGATAACAGTCTTTGTACACGTGTTATAGTTTGTCTAACTTCTGGTTCCTGTTCTCCACTCAATTGCCCAAAGGTTAACTGGAAGAGATTCCTGAAAGCGATAAGTTCGCCTTTGTACCAATGTAACAGAAGTTGTCTGTATTTTTTACCTGTGTTTTGTGTAAAATAAAGTATTTTCATACATACATAACGGAAATTTCATTGTAGATATTACTGGCTTACGTCGGTTTGTTAGACTCAATAACTGAAACGTTTGAATTTTCGACCGCTCCTAACTTGACTCATGCTCGACACCGTTTTCACGGGTGATCTAAGCAATAATTACACAGTTTTAAAGGTCCCATTTTGAGTCATACCGTATCGTTTAATTACAGATCACGTATCGATCGGCTCGATGTAAACTGTTAACCCGGGCCTTGGCACTGGCAACTACATACGCACAATAGTAATTACCATGACGCATTGTCATCATGACTAGTATTAAGCCATTAAAATTAACGTTCGGTGTCAAAACGTCATCGACAGTATCGTAAAACTAAGGTTAGGTAATAAATGATTAAAGTTTAGGTACCAAACTATTGTAAATAATATAATAACACTCTAAAACAAAGAAATAAAATAATTAAATACCTATCAGGGGACAGTCCAGAAGCCGATCTGATCCCACAGTAACTTCAATAAGGCATGATTGTGCATAGGTACTAGTCAAGACATATGATTACATTACTTATGGAAATATATAAAAAATATACAAGACTCAGCGATAAATACACGTTCCCGAATGCGTATTTCCGACATGCCTAAAGTATTTTTCTCTCTCGCACATACTTGCAAGTGAGGGATTTGCGCTAGTATATGACTCCATGTTCTAAGTAAATGCGATTTAGCTAGTCAGGAACTAAATTCTACATTTCATTATCTCACTAATACCTACGTAACAAATATTTACTTAAAATAAAGATCGTATCTCAGCATCGGTTCAGTACTGATATAAGAGTTTTCTAAGGCTAGGTTTTATAAAGATTCGTTAGACCTTATGTCGGTTTGTTATGTTAAAAAAAATGTACTGAGTTACTGAAATTTGATCTGACATTTTGTCTAACGGATCTTTATAAAACCCGGCCTAAGAGTATAAATTTGATAGTGAGTTTTAGTTACCAGTCAACGACATTTTTGATCGGTTTCATCGATATCGATGGTATGGCGGGCGCATCTCTGGCTACTCGTCATCAAGCGCAGCCGCGTTGATATTTCCACGTAGATTTCACTCCGTAAAACCTTTTCCGTTTATTTTTATGTGCATTTTTTGGTCAGCATATTATATTCCTTTTTATTTTGATCCACTCTTATGTTGTAGTTTGTGGACTATGCGAAAAAGTTAATTACTCTTGGCTATTACTAGATTGGTAGTTAAATTAAGTCTCGAATTTAAATTAATTAATACAGTTTTTGTATTTATCTACATCGACCTTCGGAAAACCCTTAGTTTAGTTAATTAATTCATTTGTACCACCGAAATTGCCACGTTTTGGTGACTCGCTAGAACGATGGCCGTAAGAATTACTGGCAGTACCTATACTATAGTGGCTGTATTGGGAAAGGCCTCATGAACCGAATGTTATGGCGCGCCTAGAAGAAGTCCTACCTTCAACAGTGGACAAAGTTTAGCTGATGATGCTGTTATCGATACGTCATACACCTAGAGAACGCCATTGCAATCATAACAAAAGCTAGTAGCTTCATCGAATCAGCTCAGCCATCAGCAACCAAAAAAAAGTTTAAGTAGGTAGTTATGCTACTTTTAAGTTCCAATGTCTAACGGCAGTACCGCTCCCAATCGCATTAAATGGGCGTCGTATTTTGCTTTTGTCTATGGAGCGGCACTATGGTGGGCACGGGCTTGTTTAAGCAAGTCGGAACAGAAGGCTGGCGCGTTTATCGACTCGCCGAGTCGCCCAGTATATGCGCCGATTAACCGGGACTTGTATAGAGATGCGATGACCACCGACATTTGATCTCGTGTCATAGTTTTAATAAGTATGTTTTGGGAACGCCATTTTTGTAAGCGATGGCGGTGAGTTGTGTGATCAATTGCATCAGAGTGTAAATTGAATTCTAGAAAAAAAACATTCTGATCCTTGTAAAGTTACTACACTATTCGTTCATACGGCCCAAATATTGTACAAAAAAGCGTATATCATCAACATTTGGTCTTAATTTGTAAACCCCTAGTTAACACGATCCCGATGATAAATCGTTATCTTGATTGATGTTATGATGTTTCACCTTATCGAGAATTGATGAAAGTTCATGATATCTGTCTTACACTGATCAGAGCTTACCGTGAAGCAGTCCTAGACTGCCCTTGATAAACGTATTTGATCAGTTACGTATCATACTTACTCAGATCAAGAAAAAATATTTTAGTTGACTTTTAACACGACTGGCGTGCTTCAAAATAGACGGCATATTTTTAATACAGGCTATCATACATCAGATCTAAACTTCAGACAGATACCTACGAGTATGTGGTGGAATTCAAGCTTCTAAGCTTTCGTGTTCGTTTATCATTATAAAAATATGGATTATACAGTTAAACTTAGATTTTAATATGACTTTAACCGTATAAGTCTTATTTCGGTATCATATTTCAAGAAAGTTGTAATTCATCAAAATCTCTTTCAACTTTAAACCTTCGAACCAAGTGAGCGAATCACACCTAAATCACAGTACGACTACACCAACTACATACCCAAGTATGTGGACAGATCCCGGACCGATAGCGACATCTCGGCACCGCCGAGTCATTGAACGACTTGAGGCATATTATTCGATGCTAAGTTTTTGCTATGGCTTTTAGATGTAAACCGCTCTATATTGCTCACAATTGGATTTAGCATAGACAAGGGTGGAGTTGCACTAGCCTTCAGTTACAATCCACAATGCGCCATATTAACTACGATACGGACCAAACACAAGTTAGAACGCAATGAGCTGAGTAGGGCTTTAGGCTCGGTCGAGACTAGGTCTGTGGTATCCCCCGCCAGCCGCTGGCACGTGTCGAGGGCCGTGGCATTCGCCTAAAAACCCAAAGATGGCAACGGAGATCAAATTATCCTACGATAAGCCAAAAGTAGCGCATCGTACGTTTATGTATAAGGCCGTGAAAATTCGAAGATCAGTGATGATGAATAGCGCCCCTGGTGGTCACGCATTGGCGTAGTTAGGGGGGTTACACGATTTCCACTTCCGGTGCCACCCATGCTAGCTACGTCACTGTGGTCACGACTCAGTTTGTGAAACTGACACAAAAAAAGACACGAGAGTAGTTTAGGCGTTACGACTGCAATACGAAAATATGGTAAAATAACTATCAGTGTGAGGAAAAGCTGGATATCGACTACGCCATCGCCGGCAGCTCGAAACAATGCGAGCATCACACCTACGCGTGGGTAAATTTTCTCCTTGTTTCTACGTCTCCTTTTTACACCGAAGCACTTTATATAGGTATACGCAGTAGGCTCTCCGTACACTAGGTGGTTGGCCAGTTCAGGCATAAGGCATAAAAGAATTGAATTAGAAAAACAAAATAAAATAACGTCGATAAACAGCCAGGAGGATATAGCAGCCTTAGAGTATGAATTAAGGTATTGTGTGCATTTACAGAAAGGTGACATCGGCTAAAATTAATTACTTCTCGTAGTGCCGTTTCCAGGCAAATGTTTTCTCGGTGTCAACTGGTAATAAGAATTTAATTATTTAAAATTCGAATCATAGTGGTCAACCGGAAACCGGTTCGACCGATTTTGTTTTTGTTGTGTCACAAATAGTTACAGAACAATATCTATTCAAAAAGAGAGTGACATACAAAACAGTACGGCGGGTCGTCCTATACTGATCTCATTTTGTTCATTAGTACAGCCGTGCGAAGCAGAGTTAGGCTGCTTAGTAATTAAATAAGAATAAAAAATGCCCTGTGTGATGCCCGCTTTAGGCTACTTCCTGAGCTGGCAGGGTAAAGGCGGTAAGATATTAGTAAGCAGTCAATGTAATGTAATACTGATAGTATCCCTTCAAGTGACAAAATCTATCCCACATCAGTAAGATCGCGTTAAAGAACAAAATCCTTCCCACTAAGTCAAGAAGTCGCCTAGTCTAATGTCACTTCGGACCGCCGTCCGCTCACAACTCGCGCCACCACCGCGATAGACATGCATATGTCTATGCAGCCCGCAGTCATTGAACCGTAGAGGTCAGGTGAAATTATCTCGTTTGGACCGCCCTACGCGACATCTGACTCACAATGGCCGGATACTGTTTTATCTCGTCTTTCGATGCTCAAGTATTTGGGAACAACTGAGTTACTGTTTACGCTCTGCAAGGAAAATAGTTTCGGAACTACGGTGAAGTTAAGAGTTGTTGACAAGTAAATTTTTATAAAGCAAACATGATGTTACTCAGACATAATGATAGATCATCACTGATCTTTCTATAGTCTTCTACTTTCTACGACCCTTCGTTTATTCGAAGATTCGTTTTGAAAGCTAGAGATACCTACTCCTAATAAACACCGTCTGACTATGACAAAGCAATATAACTCTCTTATGACTGTTACATTTCTTCAGTCATAATCTATGCTTCTAACTTACTTTTTCGCATAAGGTACGAACGAGATGCATCATCCTAAGTAATACGGTCGCCGTATAGCACAACACTGAGGCGCGATCGAATAAGGCTGCTTGCAAATTTACATAAGTATTTAGTTTATATATTGTGTTACAGTGTGCACTGGTTCCCGGTCCCTCCCACGGTGTTTACACTTCTCACTAGGCAGTGGACGCCGGTTACGTATAGGAGAACATAATTAATACGGCGCGCGTCAAAAGCTCTCAAGTAGTTGACCGAGAGGTCATAATTGGGAACCTTACATTTTTAGGAGTGGCCCATATTTTTTTCTATTGATAGTAGACTTATTATAGAGTTCAAAACTGTTTCCGGTTTTACTTTTTATTAAATATCGTTGTTAAAAAAAATTTTTTTAATCTTAACTTTGACATACCACACGTTTGGAGGGATTAATAGGATCGTGCCTTGGTTTGCCACGAAACATAAAAAAAACATCAACTTGATAGCTGCAAGATGTTAAATGTGGCAGTTACATCTATGATTTTGTACATTTATAAATGTAACTGCGACATTTAACATCTGACAGCTGTCAAGTTGATGTTTTTTTGTTTCGTAATAAAATCCTACAAATATGTTTTAAGTACTAACTGGATATTACTTGAGGCGGTTCGTCAAGAAGTCAACTACACACAAGACTACACAAATGAAGCAAACTACGTGATCGTCAGTTAAAGACAGCTACAAGAAGAAAGCGGTTCTATTCGACAAATTAAGTAAAGTCTAAGCGAGGTAAAAGTTAACTTTCATTGAGTCAGATCTAAATGAGCAATCACATACTTTCGTTCACGATCAAGCAGCTCTTCTGCATACTAACGTGAATATGCGCGTGACCATTTACAAGTGCGAACGCGTGATGGTATCATTGTGTGAGAAAAATTATTATGTTAGATTATGACGTCTTTAATTAACACTTCTCATCTAACTGGTTTTAATGTTTAAGAGGCGTGAAATCGTTTACAAATGCTATTGTATCAGCTAAGTGTCTGCAGTATTTGCTTTAGGGCAACAAAATTAAAACTCATCTATGGTAATGTCCCACTGCTCGAAACTGACCCCATACATGGCATTCTCAATCTTACCTCATAATGACAGAGGCGATCAAGGTGACAACAATTAAGCATTAAGGTGTCGATCATTGGGACGTTTACCTTATATCGACTAGTCTACGGTAGTCAAGTAGTTCAAGTACGAGGCTGTCATGTGGCGGTCGAGGGTCCGAATCCCAGCTCGTATTAATTCTTTTTCTTAATTTATGTACGAAGTATCACTTTTTATTATCGTTAGCTCTTCGGTGAAGGAAAATATCGTGAGGAAAACTGCATACATGTGCAAAGAAATTCAAAGGTGAATGCCCCAACCCGTACAGGGCCATTGCGGGGGCTACCATCTATAAGAGAAGGCCTGTGCCCAACAGTAAATGTATAACAGACTGAAGATGATAATTAATAGAGCGGGGAAAGTCAGGAATGATAAGGTTATCTATCTGTTGTCTAATACCTCTTCCTAAATGTCCGTGATTTGTTTCTTTTGTAAGTGACTCGTTTGTTTGAGGTGTGTAATAATTATAATATTTCTTGTTGTTATTTCGGTTGCTAAATTTAACTCTGTAATAATCTCATAATGGTAATGTAAGAAGAGGCTGAGAGAAAAATATATCTATATTCTAAGATGGAAAGATTTCAAAGCACGACGCACAATGACTAGAGGAACCATAAGTTCAACGGTTACAAATTGCAAAATGGTCTTCGCAAAGAATGCTAGGATTGTTTAGGTCTTCTTTGTTACCGAACGACACTCAAATATGCCTTGAAAGAACAATGAATAGGGCATAGATGGCCGGCTGCTCCCTTGCACATACTGAATTCACAGCCTGTCTTGATTATTTCCACTAGTAATCCCTAGCGTGCTTTGACTCAAGGGTTCATAACAAACATGGGTAATCGGAGGTCAGAGTTAAACTGGTCTTGAGGATTGTTGGCAAGCGTTATGAAAGGCCAGGAGTAGTTTGCGCGGCGACTGCGCACGCACAGTGTCTCTGCGCGGTTTACGAGCGATGCGCTATCGCAGTCCGCAGCTAGAGGAGATTCTGGATCCAACACTGGATGTTTCCTACTCACCACTTCTAGACGAATATATGTGCACAGTGCTTCCACTACAACTTTTTGTTCTTTACTAATACTTTGACGAGCCTACTACGAGTTTAAATATGGTCGAGCCGAAACGATTTTGAATGTTTAATCTGCATAAATTCTCTTTTCCTAAACTTACTGCATAGTTTAACATTAGTTTATGTGTGCGCTGTCGGCTGTGGTTTCATCAAAGGAAGACCAGCGCTGGTTATGGTTATCATAAACCTCTATAGTGAAAAGTAACGTTCTGTATTTAAACATTTGTTGATTAGTGTTGTTTTTCGAGTAATATTTTGAGTTTTGTTATTTACTGTCAAAATCCCTATCGCCGGAGGGCCACCCTATTCGTCAGTGAATCGTCTGGAAACAACTAGTTTGCGCTACTCTTTATCTCGCGAGAGCCGTGAGTTCCGTAGTAATAAAATAGAGCCGCGCCATACATAGGGAATATTAAAATACATATTTCGCGCTGTGTAGTGTTTGCGCATGTAAAACAGTGGAATTTAATGCACACGGAAAACTCATTTACAAAATTATACGTGGGGTTTTTGTCGTAGGAGTCAGTAATTTTTATATTAAGTATATTTTATATCCTATATCACGGATTCAGATCCAGCTCCGCTACCGGCGGCACCCCAAGTTAGCTTTTTAGAATTTGTATTAGTATAATTATATCATATTTCATAAACTCGTCACTTTTCTTTTAATGAAATTAACACTTGACAAGCGACTATAAGGTACTTAAGTTACTATTAGTATGATTTACGTCGAGCGTAAGATTTAATCACGTTTTACTGGCGCCCATTAAAATATCAACGCCAATTAAATTGTAATGTTCACAACAAGTTGTAGGTATTAAGTTATTCATTACACTAATAAAACGTCAATACCTGTCGCGAATCTGATCGCACATTAATTAAATTGTGAATTTCGCACGCCACTTTACCTACCTGCATTTGTTTGCAGGGCAGATATTAATATTGTAATTACCGTCGATCTTACATGAATTAACCTGTTTTATGTGTATTACATGTGACATTATACTGCAAAGGTAAGTAGTTATTTTTTGCATGAAAGTTTATTTGTTCTGAGATCAAAAGTTTGACATTTGACAACTGACAATATCGTCAATACTAATTCAATATTCTTAATTATATTGGCATTTGTTAAATACGTTTTTGCTCCTTGAACAGGTAGTTAGTAGGTAGTATACTATGCAACGGGTAGGTATATAAGAAGGGTACAAAAAGGCGAGTGGTGTGGGTTACGATGTGAGCCTGGGCGAACATCGTAAATAAAGACACCACGAGCTTTTTTATACCAGTTTTACACAGTTGCATACAATACTTATTCTACGACTCATTTGAAATAAAAAAATATTTTTTGACTTTCCATGCGCCATATTTGTCCTTAGTAATTGTGCAACTTACCTACGCAATTCCTTCAGGAATGATGTAACTATCTCTTCTTCTTATATATCTTGTAGATCTTAATTGAATATAAGTGTGAATTAAATAAATAATGCGAATATATTCAAATATTGATATAAAAGTAAGTAGTTACGTTTCTACGTAACTACAGTTCGGCCTCTACACATAAGTACCTTCAGAATGTTTTCCTGTTGTGTTTATAACTTACGTACATTCTGATCTGAATCCTATCGAGCCTACTGAGTGCCATCATGCAGATACTCAATGTTCAACCGGCATTTAATTAGGGCCCGGTGATCCGCTTGCTGAGCAGTGAATCCATCGGAATTATTCATGTTAATAGATGCATAATGCAACTGTCGGCATTTGAATCCACGTATTGGTATATTAATATTAAATTCATACTGCGCACATGCTACAAATATATCTACGCTGTTCAGGATGTTCAAAAATATCTAAACATGCACTTAAACGCCAATAAAGACGTGTCAAGATCTTTATGATCACTTTTCGGCTCTGATATATGTGATAGGTAGTGTACGAGTATCAAGCTTGTTTCTCTACGCGTAAGCTCGTCTCTCGTGTATCTCCGAGATGAAGATACCGAATTGCGCTACGACCGAAAGGACACGAACGCGTGTGAGAGAGATGCATAATTTGAATTTTCTAGCTGTCACCGGTTTTGTTAGTCAGAGGAACACAGGTATTATTTATTGGTTTTTTTATATATATCATGACGGTGAAAAGGCGTACCTGCCTGTGATGGTAATCAGACACCTTAGCCTATGGACACTTGCAACTGCAGAACAATCAAGAGCGTTGTATTTACAACTAGAAACATCATGAAGTAGAAAGGATAAAACTGGAGCCGGCAATACACACATACAAACATGTGCGACAGAGATGCAAGCATAGACACTAACACACGCGGGAGCGAGATACAATGTGTCACCTCTTGTCCCTCATCGCGTATTACTTGTCACCGGTCTGTGTCACCGAAACGTCATCAATGTATTCAAGCCTATTGGCTTCATTTAAATTTGGCGTCAATGTATTTACAGCACGACTAATAGGGTATTTTAGTGCATGAAAAATAAACAATAGAATTATAATAATAAGATAAATTTAGTTATAGGAAGTGGAATTTTGTTGAAACAAATTCATAATCATTTAAAATAAATTTTATAATTACTTTTAAAATTCATGCATATTTTATCTGTGCTAAAAATTTGCAAATCGGTAGCCGCTATTACATATGGGCGATGATGCCACAACGTAAGTACTTACATGAAAATATGTCTTTCTCCCTTTAACGCATAACTGCGTCCAATATGTTGGGTATAATTCTCTTTCTACGTAGCTCATTGTGTGCATCCGACTTAACGGCTCTCTATTTGACACTGGTGACAGACAATATTAGTGGTGCGGCCAAATAAAATTGCAGACAGTTATTTCGATAATCGATATGTTTTACGAAAGAAAGATAATCGATTCGGATCGATCGACATAAGACAAAACAATAATAATAACGGAGCAACAATCTAATATAAAGAGAATTATAAAATATTTGAATTAACAAAAATACAACTAATTGCATGGGAAGATGCAATAGTACTCGATAACTGACACGAGTGACGGATATAACAACGAATCGGTTGAACTAATATTTTGTCAATCACTAGGATACCTGTCGTATGACGTCACAGAAATGGCTGCTCGCGTTTTCGAGCGAATATTTAAACTGCACGTTTCAATCTTACTGTTAGTATTCGATTCCATAAAATTGAAATAAAAATTCCAAGTGGTAATTGAAACGTCTGGATTAATTTAGGCTACTTTCAAAAATACGTGTAAGACCCTATTATGAGATGTCAGAATTGTGCTACATCCATATCAGTCTTCTGATACATTTCAATTATTCAGACACTTTCTACGGCTAGAGACAAATGCAGGGCACCCCACTCGCAATACAGCTCATCCTCGAGAGTTCTGGAGACCTTACTCACCTCCAGGAACACAACACTACATAACTCGCAATCCTTTTGAATTTGACCTTGAGCTCGATTCGACTTGATCCTAGTCAAAGCGACATGACGATAATAATCATAAGGGGGTGAAGTCGCTATAGCGAAGTGTCAAATGCTAGTTGAGAATAAAAAAAAGTTGAAGTATTGTAAGTGAGACTTCAACAAATTTTCTGATATCAAAACGTAAGAATGGCGAAGTGCATGTCAAAAAACAAATCCGGTTTATGACACTTTGACAAGTAATAATACATAAATAAAGAATTTATTACCTCCTGGCTCCTAGTCAGTTTATACACCGTGGGCGTTAATAACCCGAAAGATTTTAACCACGTATTTTTGACGACAGTACGAGTAAATAATGCTATATCAGCATGGATCCAATTATGTGTCTTAATTAAATTACTATTTCAGTACAAATTAAATCATATTCATTGACCGCTTCTTTTTGAACAAACCTTTATTTCAGAGAGTGAGCGAGTTTAATTAATTTCAAGTTGAGAAACAGAGAGCGAGCATTGTCAGTTTAGTAACATCAATTTCAAACTATCAGTGAAGGTAAATACGACGAAAAATTTTCGGTAGTGAAACCTTGTAGGGTAGATACCAAACTTAATTAAGTGAAACTGGCTAACAACCATGCAGTTAGTGCGTCTGCATTAAAAAGTAGTAGGTGGCTACGTCACGCCTTAGGGTGTGTTAGAATTGAGATTTTTTTAAATTGTGATTTGTTTTAAATAATTAATATCTCTTAAATTATGGGTTTTTGGACTACGTGTTATATAACTTTATATACTTTAATTAGGCTCTAAAATCGTTGGTTTAAATCTTTCGGATCATTATCGCCCACGGTGTATCTGAGAGAAAGACGATTGCTTTCGATCTATTGCAATACTTACACTAGAAATAAACCTCTAGGACTTTTAGAACTATCATATACAAGCTACCTATTTCTATTCTAGACGCTAAGGTTTGTCGATTCATTTAGATTTAGCTAAGTACACTATGTTTTAGTTAGGCATATGGATAACCTCCATCTCCTTTATATACTTCGTATTTTTGTAATATTCATGTTGGTATCAAAATTATCGCATCATCACGCTCATTGTGCATTTAAAATACTTTTAATCCTTTGCAACTAATGATTAAATAAAACTGGTTAAAATGTAAACGAACCACTGTTTTATAATAGCCGTCGCGTCGTTAACTGAATTCGTAATTATAAGTTGACGACATGTGAATAATTCGCAACTGCTATCGGGTGAGCTATCTCACTCGTTGAGCGGGTGGGAACAAGTGGTACCGCTGCGACTGTTTCGATGAGGGCGATGTACATTGATGCTTTTGTTGTGGTTGAGTATTAAGATTTTTCCCATAGGGTGATGTAAGGAAATTTTGCTCTTTAATGTTTGTTTCTTGCTTACATCTCCCGGGCCCGGAGAACTCCGGGCACAGTCATAACAAAACGATGTCATTGTTTGTTTTCTAAAGTGATTTTTGTTTCAATGGAATGTAGGGTAAATTATGGAACTCCACTAGGATTTACTGAAGAATATAACAATATTGGTTGGTGTGCTCTCGCTTGCGCTATCTTGTAGCTAAGTGCATGACGCGAACGCATTGATAGTTAGGTTTGAATTGAACTATTATGAATGATCTACATGCGCACAAATATTGTTATGTTGAGTTTGTAAAAATGAGTAGATACCAAATAAATTGGAAAATTATAGTTATGGTTCTGTGGTTAAATTGTGTTCTCGATTTAATTATAACATACTACCTGTTGTCGGTTCCGCGTAGAACTCGTTTAACGTGTTAGAATTTAATTGCTATTCTTTTATTTCAGGCGCTTACAGAGTTATTGTTCTTCCATACAAACTTCCATCTCCTTGTGGGATGACTTCTGGGATTAAAAGTATCCTATGTCCTTCCCCGGAACTCAAACAATCTCCATATCAAATTTCATCTAAATCGATTCAGCGGTTTAAGCGTGAAGAGGTAACAGACAGACAGACGGACAAACACACTTTCGCATTTATAATATTGGTATGGTTAACGGCCAAAAATGTATTTAACTCTAGTCGTCTAGTCTATTGCTAATCTGACATTTTAATGAGGGTATTTTTACGATCATTAACGATTTAATATCCATTAGTAGATCTGTGAGCTTAGACCTCGTGAGTGAGTTTTTTATCATTTCCAAAATCTGACATTATAAAAAAGATCAATTATGAATATCGAACCTGCTAACAAAATTTCACGAGAAACGGTTGAGAAATGTGACCTGTAGAGGACAACAAACCGAAATTCGGGCGCAGAAACTTACAGTCTTTGAAATAAAAATTGTTTTGGAAATTTCCAAAAACTGACTCGACAAAAAAATTCTATATAAATATCGAACCTGCTCACGAAATTTCAAGAGAATCTGTTGAGAATTGCGACCTGTAGACGAGAACAAACGGAAATCCGGAAATCCGGACATATGAAAGCATTTTTGTCGAAGCTGAAAGTGACCTTCGTTTCACTCGGTAATAATACTTAACTAAAAGAACTGACGAAGCTTTATAAAATCACGTTTATTCTCGTTAAATCAAAAATAAAACACATATTCTGTGAAATTGTGACAGCGTCCAATGTGCATCATTCCGTAGCTCCAACAAAGTCAACAAAGCTACACCAAGTCCGGAAGTCAATGTACGCAAAACACGTCACCGCAGTCTATTGTCTGACGGCACGGCACGACTAATTGCCCGATAAGTCGTCGATTCCCGTCTCGTTTTAATAAGGTAGCAGTGTGCATGTATGCGTACTGATGGAATGCGAGCGTCCATGTGTGCGTGACCTGCCTATGTGTGCGGGTGACGTCTGCCGCACGTCCTCAAACCAGCCAGAATAAGCTGACCTTCTTCACCTCCCCCATTTAACAATGTTAATGGAGCTATCGGGTAAGGAAAATGTTAACTCGGAGTTTAAGCTAAACTGGACAGTTATGTTTGTTGTTGCCATGAACGCTGACGTTTGTGTGTAACCTCGATTCGGACGCTAGCATTATGGATATGAATACAGTTGTATTAATGAATTAATCCGCTGAAACGATCCAGAATAATATAACCTTTGGTAAGGTCATTCCGAAACGTTTACATTAACCTTAGTACACTGTTACTATGCAATGTAACCATTATTATTGTTATTTTTGAAATATAAATACCTAATCACGTGGACCGTACGCTTGTTTGCCACCGGCTTTGTATAATTATTAAAAACAATCAAAATGGTTAAATGTAATGAGTCTGATACTGGTTGTACCGTACGCGCCATATTACCGGTGCTTTTCCCACGCCGACTGGTCGCATCACAGGATAGCTAAAAGCAGAAGGGATGCTACAGGAAACAGTTGATGCCATGAAACGGATATTTTTCTAAACACTGAGAAAAAGGTTTTCTATTTGAGGGGAAGTAGGTTATGCAAACAATTTTTTTAAATGTTTTAGTCTATTAATATTATCGATCGAGGAATTATTTACAATGAATTATATTTAATTTACAATCGTACCCAATGTAAAACATTAGTTAATGAGTCACTCAACTCATTACGAATAATACTTAAAAAACGAAGTCACAAAAATTATTAGGAAATAATAACATTGAAATTAGTTTGTTTACATATTTCCATTGATCCTGGCCTCTATTTCTGTGAAAATTAAAATGACTTGTAGGCATGTTAATATTGTAAGAAATAAGTAGTAAGAGTAGAGGTATAAGATGCGCGATGGGGGCTGGTATGTACGTTCCTTCGCTATAATTGCTATCGAGCAAGCTGGACCATCCCCATGCGCCTATATCGGTATGAAATGGATCATGGTTTACTCTTCTGCGCCTCGGCTACCTGCGATCCCCCTTCCCCCACCCCAGTTCGCTCAGTCCGGGTTTAGTATTCAAAGCAGCAACGTACTCCAGCGACATTACACTTTCATATTTATTGCGAAAACGCCTCTCGCAATACCTAGTCCCTCTCTAGATCATTGTCGAGGGTATATAAAAAATCTTCAATATTTCATAGGCGTGTTTTATTTACGGGCAACCGCTTCCTGAGCCTGCAGAGTAATCGCCTAACTTTCCGAAGGAAACAATAGCTACCCATATGATGAGGCCACAAGCTTCCCTTATGATAAAGACTTTTCATTTCTCCTATTTATTCGAAAAAAAGGCTTTTCTATCCCATTTAGAGGAGGCAAAAGTAGTTTTTGCTCCCTCTTGATATTTATTAAATAAAATCGTTTCTGCTCTGCTGGCAGGGAGCAAAAACGAGTTTTTCTGCTTATGCCTGGCCGCAAGCGGACAGCACGCGCGGGCAGGCGAGGCGGCTACACGGGCGCCCCCTGGTTTAGTTACTTATTCATCACAACACCCGATCTAGATATACTACTCAAATGTATCTTTATCGATAGCAATTATCAAATAGATCAGTTTTTTAACTTTTTGTTTATTTCACGTAAATTTTGGTATTTCATAACCCATCGTCTAGCGGTCCCTGGGATCCCAGGGATCATAACAAAAGAATGCTATTGTTTATTTTTTTGCCGGGAGACGACGGCTTAAATAAATGGATTGATGATTAATCAAGTATTGTCATTTTACTTACTTATTTGGAGGAATAGTTTTTCTCATAGGAAAAGTGAGAAGACAAATATGAGTGTATTACACGGCAGCAAAATTATTTCTAACTCAATATCATAACACTACGCTCAGTTTTCACTTCGTTCGAGATCCAACACGCTAGCCCTCGATGAAATATTGCATTTTGCTCCTTTGTAACACAATCTACTATTTGAGCCCTGAGATATATGCCTATACTTAGCAACTTTCGATGCTGACGGTACCTAAGTCATTCATCGGTTGATACGTCCTTATCAACAGATATGTTCTGAAGATCATATGCCCTTGACATTCGTTCGAAAAATAACGCAATTAAATTGCCGGACGCCATCCGCGATATTTGATAGTAGAAGACTTATGCCCGCTTCGATGTCTTTGTCATTCTGATATTAAAAGACATAGACGTGAAAGTGGGGACATGAATATTCCTGTCAAAAAAAAGGTTGCGATATCGGAATATTCGGATTACTTGATGACATTATACCGGCAGGCGAGGACGTACCGCATGTTGTCAAGCACTTGCGTTTTCAATTGCTGTCGCTCTGTTTGAAGGACGGAAAAACTTCAAAGTGATTCCGATTAAGTGTCTGAAGTGTCTCATCACGCTATCCGGCCGATGGGACTCGATTCAACTTGTTTTTATTATAAATCGTGTGACGGCAAGCCGCCATATTGTCAAAATCTGATATTTGGACTCTGGACTAGATACTTCAAGCCATAAAAAGATACGTGATCAAATCACAATATCGAAAGAAACTTTTGATTTAATAGTACATTACTGCAGAGTCCTGCAATCCCTGTTCCGGTCCAGGGTTGTATAGTGATTTTCTCAAGCAGTGTGAGGAAACATTAAAATTAAAATACAAAAAAGAACAAGCTATTCGAGTACCATGTTTAACCGCACATAAATACAGTACTATAAAATTTGTTTTTAGGGTTCCGTATCAAAGGTAAAAAAGGAACCCTTATGGTTTCACTTTGTCTGTCTGTCTGACACATCGCTAAATATCTCAAGAACTAAATACTTATGCTACCAATTTGAAATATGGAACCCTTCTTTATAACTTAAAGAAGGCTAACCTCGATGCATAGAACATGTTTTTTTAATTTTTTTTTATTTGTTGTGAAAAATGACAGACAAAATTTGAAAGTCTAGTAAATATGTCAAGTGGGGTGTGATATGAAAGGGTTTGAGTTGCACATTTTGGAACATTTTTTTTTTACGTTGAGTCATTTTCGATTCATGAGGGAAAATGTTAAAAAAAAATACCGTTCCCCCTTATCTCCGAAGTATACCAAGGAAAAAATATTAAATTATTACATAACATTGATATCAATCTATATTTTACAGGAAAAATATACTATAGCTCTATTTTTTTTTCCTTTTTTTTCATCAAAAACATTTGTATACTAAATTTGTAATTTAATCACCTTATAAATTCCTAAGTGATTAAGCTGAAAGTACTTACCTTCTTTCAAATAAAGAAAAAAAATAGAAAACGGTTCACATGATAAAGAATTATCCTTGAAAACTCACCATACATACTAAGTTATTCAGTCGCTCATATTTGTAACAAAATTCATAGATGGCGCTGTACCCATGGCGTTCAATTTCAACACCATGTTGTTGAGATTTTCTTGAATTAATAAGGTTGGAACCGGTACACATCTGTGTACGGAACCCTCGGTGCGCGAGTCGGACTCGCACTTGACCGGTTTTTTTTAATGTCGCAAGTATGGTTACAAAGTCTAGTGGTGATTGGCAGTATATAATTTTTCCTTTGTCAGTTTAGTGTTACTAAGCAAATTTAAAAAGTTGGAGCAGCGGACAATAATAGTTTTCTTAGGTTTTTCATAAGGCCAAGAAGTAATGTCAAGGAGCCATAAACATGAAACTTCACGTCTTCATTTCGTGATATTACTTAATGTATGATATTACTTATGTTTGAGAAATAGTACATTACTGTAGAGGTCATGAAGTGATGGACTGCTGGACGAGTTTGGGATAGATCAAACGAGTCCTGCAAATTTAAGCAAAATTCGATACTACTACTCATTATGGATTCAATGCAAATATTGTTTAACATTACTTACGTTAATACATTTTGGTTGTACACTACTTAGGTATCTACGTTTATACTTGTATTATTCTAACGGTTTCCCATATATGGAATTGAAGGACTTTGGCGTGGCTCCAGACTTAAGACTAGAAATGAGGTGCAGAGACAAGAAACAAATAAGTCCATTCATCAATATAAAAATAAAAATTAATTCATTCCCAAGGGGAACGACTGCGTGCTATTTTCGTCGCTCGTTCTTCGGGAAGGGATTCTTCGGGGATTTCGGATCACCCTGGAGGTGTCGGTCATTGACATGCTTCACTCTTTTGTTTTTATCTTGACCACTTATATTGAAAACAATTGAACCCGTATGTCTCACATAATGATGGTATTGATGGCTTTGATAATTGGTGCAAATAAATAAATCAGTTTTTTTTTCTTTAGTATTATCAGGCGTTTTATGACAATTATGAGTATCTTACACGCAAGAACCTTTGGTAGGTAGCCAATGATATATCTCTATTATACTTATCTAAAAAACTTATAAAGTACCATTTTATGTCGGTCTTTTGAGGAGTGTAATAAATTCTGTGCACTGATTTGTTACATGTTAGATCATAGTGATTTTTTCGTAGCGAATTTTTATGACCGTTAATCTTATTCGCTTTTTTGTCACGTATTTTTATGATCATAATATTTTTATTTATCTAGTAAATCTAAAGATGTGTCGGGGGCTACCTAATTGACATTTTTTTGCTTTTACTTGCGTTCGTATTATAGAATTATCTCCTAGAAATTCGGACTTACTTATAATTTTGTTCGTCACGTTGGAAGAAAGGAGACAGAGTATTACAAGTTTTCCAATATAATCTTTAAAGGAAACTTTCAAAATTGAGTTTTTTGCTACAATTCTATGCTTCACCAAGTCACCACGTACGCGCACGTAGCGCATGTACGAGTAATTGGGATGCTAATTATAGGTGCTATTGCGGTTATAATAAGATCCTATCAACTTCCCAGAAACGAGGCCGAGCGCTTTATTAATATTTATTCGATACCGTCACAAATCTAACTGATGCAGTTAAAGAAGACCGAAATAAAGTCGTAAAGTGCCGGAACGATTTCAATCGATGTTAAGAGGTAATATGCGCAAGTATCTACGAGTAATCGAGGGAACGTTAGCCGTTATCAATAAACGTTGTTGCTTCATTTTTATACGGCATGCGCGAGGAGTACTCGTAATTTCAGTGGAACGGAATACAATATGGTGCATTTGCGGATCGAGCGACAGAGTTGAAAATATATATGCGAACGAACTTCGTTTTCGTTCAGCTACATGCCCCCGGGTGTAAATACCTACTAAAAAAATTCATACAGACTTTCATACTTTTTATGTCAAAGTTACAATTACGTACTTGGTCAAGGAAAAAATATTATCAGTAGATATTTAAGTTAATAGTAGGCCTACAATATATAAGTAGGCGGTTTAAAAATTATATTATTTCATTGCACATTTCCTTAGATTCACTCTAAAACTCGGCTCTTATGTTCTAAAGAAAATTTTTGCTCAAGTTTTAAAATATTAATGTCCGTTATTTTTAAATAAGTACCAAATTCTACGTTCATCCCAAAGTTTGACAATTGTTTCACACGCTAGTATAATGGTATTCAAAATCACTAACGTTTTGAATTATGTCGGTAGCCGTAATCTACAAAATTATAGCAATCCGAAGCATTCTGATTCCTCTGAAATTCCCAAACCAAAACAACTAAATGCGATTAGGTAATTACAAATTGCATCCTAACGAGCGAGAAGAAATAAATTTGAATGCAGTTTTATATCGTCTTGGTTGAGAAAAGACGTGCTGTGTAGGGGAAGTTCTGATGTGTATAGCCCCTTTTAGAAATAGCGTGGCAATATGTTTGAGACACATAGGCTCGTGGCTTCTACAGAAGCTCGCCTTCGGCACGCATATCACACACGCATGCGTCGGATTGAAATGAATGCCAGACATGCCTAAAAGCAAAGTGAAATTCTTTCCAAAAAATTAACGTATCGAACCTCAATTACACTGTCGTGCGATCATGCAAATGAAATCTTTTAGATTTAATTTGTCGGAATTTTTGTAAACAATATACTTAAACTTAAACCAATTCACAGGTTATTTCGCGGGAATTGAATTTGATTAATTATTTATTAGCTTCTACCACTAACTGTTAAGCGTCGGTCAAGAATAGGCTTACGAGTTTCCCAAGCTGTCGTAGAAGGCGACTTTACCGCAAGGACCATGGGGGTTGAGCCAGTGCCTTTTGCGGCGGGAGTCACTTGCCTTGGTACCCCAGAACGACCCTTAGAGTCCCCCGAGATTGTTTAGTTTTTTATTGTGTAGTAATACCAAAAAAGCGCAAACTTCAATCGAAAGATGGTTACTTGGCTCGCAGGTTTTCTCTAAGAAATAAATAGGCACATAAATACATCCAAGTAGATTGCTAAATTCAGTCGGTTCTCGCTGTAGCTGCACAAACTTGCTGATTTAGTTACATTTCGACCAACCAATAAAGAAATTTATTTCTATTTGGTCAATTAAGAGCTCAGCTTAATCTTATATGTGGCGTAGGAGGAGATCAGAACCGGTGAATAACTAAAACATTTTTTCAAGTCCTCGTATGTGTATTTAATTATTTACTAAGGGCACTAATAAAGCATCTAATTGCATATTTACCGCCCTGGTATTAACCTTCGTGAACAAACTATGTACCTGCAATTGGGCGTTTGTTTTAACGCCCTATCCGTCTATTAACTTGACTATTGAACATCTATTTAAATACATGGATATGTACCAAATATTACATAATTTAGTTGTAGTATGATCGATGTAACTATTGCGGTATAATAACGCAGGTTACGGACAGCGGTCGCGTTGGCCCATCGCCAATGCTTTGGCCCCAAATTGATTTCGGCCATGCTCGAAAACTCTTTAGCTCTCAACATTATTAGGAGTGTTAACCATAATAATAAGAACTAAATATGCTTTTTATATTGAGTGTAATCATTTTAGTTCTTATTAAATTATCATTATGGGCCACTGTAGGTATATCCATTGCATTGCAAAAGAAAAAAAAGTTATTAGAAATCAAGGAAGTGGTGTGACAACAGTAAACTCTGGGTAAAGTTAACTACAAAATGACAGAATACAGATTCTGCCCCGCCAAATGCGAAAGTGGCCTTAGATGAAAACTCTAATTGCTTTGAACTCACATAGAAATCTGTTTCGTGGTAGGTATGTTTTTATACAACTGGAATGAAGGCATTTTTACTTTTTATATCACAAATTTTATACTAGCACGGCTAGCACAAGGTCACGGTCACCGCACTCGACATTCTTCTCTTTCCGATATATATAACACGTCTACTGATAGGCAGCACGTAGATATTGTAGAAGTGACTACAGACACTGCTGAACAACTATAAATCTCTTCATCATCTGTTTCTCAAGACCGAGGGTTATGACCAGCAGAGGAGCAGTTTTTACCACCGCATTTCCAAACCCCTCTATTTTGGGATAGGATTATTGCCCCCTGGATGTTGACGCCACCACTTCACAGATTGCATCTGCCCATTGTGTGGGTGCCCTACCTTCCTCTGCTCCTTTCCCGTTTTTCTTCAACACAGCCAACAACTATCAACTTCGTGTGACGCTTATTTTAGTTCACATGCTATAGTTTTTAAGCCACGGGGGTGGCAGAATAACAGCGTCTGTAGACAAGAGTCTTTAGTGGTCTCTTGGTACAGACACAAGCTGAGCCACCTACCCTTTCAATTGTTTTTGTATACTTTCATTTATTGTACCTGTCTTTGTTACCTGTAAATGTATACAATTATTGAATAAACGTCTTATTATTATTATTATTATAACTTTTCGAAGCAAAATAAAAATACTTGTTTCCAATTCACGACGTCAGTGGTCTGATTTGTCTTCCACCACTTCCGACTATTCCACGCTCATTTACAGAAATATTTCAAGCCAGCAACTCAGTCAACTCACTAGGGTACAAAAATGTCCTGTGTCCCATTTCACTACCGTAAACTGGGGTGACTTTAGGAAAAAAAGGGGCCACTTTGATAGATTAAGGACACTAATATAATCGTCACTAAGTATTTCTAATTTGATTCAGTTCATTAAATAGTTAGGAAATATACCAAGGTATAACATCGACCCAGGTTAACCAAAAAAAAATTAGAAATACGGATTAAAAACTTGATTTTAAAAGTCACCCCTGAATTTGAAAGTAACCCCGGTTTACGGTATTGAAGTCAGACGAAATCGCATGATTTCGCTTCACATGTCGCGCGACACGTGAAACTGTTCTCTCTCTCTCTAAATCTCGTGTCGCGCTATGCCGGCATGTCAAGGTACCTAATATTCGCCTTATTTCAGCGCGTGTCATTAAATTTAATAATTTCTTATAAAACGATCGATATTTCGCAGTCGATTAATCGATCTGGGACCCGATTCGAGATTTAAAATGGTTGTCGTGGGGATATTTCCAGTTGTATGTCTTTCTTAGAAAGTCCAGAAGAACAGAGACCTGACAGAAGACTGATATCATAGGGACGATATTCCACTTTTTCATACCAGTTTAGCATATCACATCGATAATCATGTGACATAGTTGCCCATATTTCATGGCCATGCTATTTCCAAAAGCGGCTATGAAGATCAGAATAAACATCACCCGTCCACGCACATTTTGTAAGCAATTTGCAATAATCTAATCGTATTCTTTTTTAATCATTTAGGAATTCCAAAAAATAATTGAATGCCTGAGATTGCTATATTTTATTAAGTTCTGCTACTGAAATTATTCGAACCGTTGGTAATTTGGAATGCATTTGGACGAGCGTGTGAAAGAATTTGTAAAATGCTTGGATGAATTTGAACTAAGTACATATGCCAAATCAGTGGTGTGGCAAGAAACTTAGCACTTCACCTGGTAGACGCTGATCGATAATCATAATGGGGTGTTGATCGACATTAATAAATATTTAGAGAGATGATGAGGATTTTTATCCAAGGAAATGCTGTATGACTAATAACGAACGCAGGCACCGATACGGTTAATATGCTTATTGCTTATTGCTTTATGGTTATGCGTGCTAGGGTCCGCAGAGGAAAAGACGTGCTAACAGTCAACGATCCGTATTAAATTGAGGCGAGTACATTGAGGTGAATGATTGAATTGAATGTTTAAACGGAAGGTAGCCTTCGATTTTTGTATGACCCCACAATTCAAACCGTTAAGAATGCGTTTTAAATCGGGCTGCGGGGTTTTCAAAAGTTGTTGTCGGCCAGGTCAGCTATGACCTTCCACACACATATCAAGTCGCACCCATGCAGCTTCGTATCATTGCTACAATGTACGGTAAAAGCAATTTCAGGCAGAGGCTGCTGGCATCGGGCCAGTGGAAATAAGCTTGCGCGACACCCGGAGAGCACCAATACGAGCCTGCACGCTCTTACTCACTTAATTTATGAATTTCAAAAAGAAAACACCAACTAAATTGGTGCCGAGATTTCTTTAAAGTTCGGTCCTGTGTGGAGATATTTAGTGTTTCACTGTTGCAACAGTTTTACATTTAAGAATCATCTAGGGACTACAATTTTTTGGTCCGACACGGTATTGGTTAATTTATTTACATAACAGAGTTGTTCTAAATATAGTGCCTAGTAAAAAGTTACATTTCTAAGATTGAAATACGGTAAAGAAAAGACTTAGTAATAAACTTAATTCCATGAATCGATACAAGGAAAGGACAATTAAAATCGTTTTTCTGCTCGTCGACTTTCAATGTCTGAATTAAGATATCGTAAACTAAAGTAAAATCACATAAATTTCTCTATTGGTTCCCTTCAAGTGAACTCTCATGAAATAGACCAATCGCTTGTCGCCTTTTATTGTACTCTTATGAAATTGGCCAATCACGTGTCGCCGTTACTGTACTCTTATGAAATTGACCAATCACGTGACGCCGCAGAACAAAAGACATCAACGAGCGCCCGACGCATGTGCCTAATCTTCATTACCGCAGGACTAGTTTGTTTAATTGTTATTGTTTAATTAATTTCCGTTGACTCGTAGAAAAAATGGTGTATACAATCGTTATATAATTAGCTTTTTAGTCTCGAACCTTACTTAGACCACTTGGCAAGCCTCGTGGTCTAAACGCGGTTTAGAAAAGGCTAATAAAGCATACATTATATAACGATTGCATAAACTGCTATTATAGAAGACAAAAAATTGACAAGCAAGTTTGTAAGAGTAAAGTGAAGAATGGGAATGGCTTAAAACCTTAGTATGTAGTAAAGTTCCTGTTATATAAGGCATAAGAAAGTTAAAGTGAACAGATTAAGAGATAAGAAAAATGAGAATGAGAAATCGCGGCATTTTCAACAATTCAGAGTATTGTAACCCTAACGTGTAACGCGATGAGCAGTCTTGACACTTTTAATATACTTAAAATTTAAAACGTTTTTATTAATTTACCTGTACATAGTACAATACAAACGAATATTCTAAACTATCTGTGCCCTGCGACTTCGTCCGCATGACACATGTGAACTTGACCGATTCATAAGTGAGCCAGACTAGTCTGGCAAATGAAAGATGAGAATGAGTTTTTTTATGATTTTTTTTATATGGCAACACAACCTGAATTGTCAAACGTCATTGTTCTACGAAATATATTTTTTACGTGTATCCAATAAATTTACTCCTTAGTACTCATCAAGTCAGGTTAACTTATATTTTTATTTGGCGTGATATTTGATATGGGGTTCGATTATAACATTAACGGATCAACGTTTAGGGTAATTTTTAACTCATGAATCGGTCAAGTTCACATGTGTCCTGAAGACGAAGTCGCAGGGTACAGATAGTTTATAATATTGGTTTGTATGTACAAGTAAATTAATAAAATCGTTTTAAATTTTAAATATATTACAAGTGTCAAGACTGCTTTTCGCGCTACACGTCAGGGTTAGCACAATCAGAATTTTTGAATTCCCCGCGGTTTCTCATTCTCATCTTTCATTTGTCAGACTAACTATGTAATGATTAGCCGTGAATATCATCGTAACTCAAAAACCAATTGAACATGTACGTATGTAGAAGCAACTTCATACTATATTAGTGCATTATTTCCTTTTTTTCTAGGACTCCTTGTTGTCCTGTATTCACTTTACTGAAAGCTATGTTTGGTCAAATCGCCAATAGCTGACTAATGGAAAAGTGCGTTCGGCTAAATTGGACATCTTGTTTAGAACATTTCAACTAATACGCATACGCAGCGGGTTCACTAGTCAGTGTTGGAGTTCAGAAAATGATATGTTAAGATTCTAAAAGATCCATTGTTTAATGCTATAATAAGCCCTGAAGAAAATATAACCATATATGCGTCCCAAATTTAAATGAGCCAGTCATATGTTGCTCATGCTTTTACAAAAGATATTTAACTATTTATTGCAATTACCTTACTTCCTACAAACATCAATGCATCCGTAGAATTTTGTCACCAAAATCCATATGAGCTGGGTTTAAGCAATTTAAACCAAAGTTGTCTGGCGTACAGCCAGCCCGGGTCTTGGGTTACGACAATGTTAGGCATCGCAGATAAGAGCTCAGATCATCGCATAACTTTGAACACCCTTTCCGTTTCCCCAACTTTGAAACTTGTCAAGCGACCAAATGAACGTTTGGGGTACTTTTGGCTGTCGAATTGACAGCTAAGTCGTTGTCGTGTAGCTTGGTATGATTCTTGATGTCTTTTGTTTTCTTATGGAAAAAACGTGTGTTCCGGATGACAAATATTTTTGTCAAATTGAACAAAGCTTTGTAACTAGTGCAATAATATTTTACTAGTTACAAATTATAGCCCGGTAACGCAGTGATCGCTCAGAATACCTGCCAGATATTCCACAAATTCAGAAACAAAAATCTTTATAAATTATGTAAAATACACCAAATCATTTAAAGCCATAATATGTTAGCAAATTAAATGATTTTCAAAATTTCGATTCCCACATCACTAATTCAATGTTTCGAGGTAATCCGCATTTAATTTAATTGTCTTTTAAGCACGCTTTCGCTTTTATATGCTGTTTCATAATCGCACTCGCCTTCGGCTTCTGCAGAAGCTCATTTCGGACACGCATATTGCACAGACACGTTATAAGTACCGTGAATTGGGCATTCGATATAGCTATTCTCGTTATGAAGTTAAGTTGTTCCTTTATCTTTTGTATATGTATATTGATAACGTGTTCTACGTTACACAACATTGATTTTTAGGATATACAAAGGATAAAACGGGACCCTATTGCTAAGACTCCGCTGTCCGTCTGTCTGTCTCTGTCTGTCTGTCACCAAGCTGTATCCCATGAACCGTGACAGTTGAAATTTTCACAGATGGTGTTATTTCTGGGCTCCCATACAACACACGTGATTTTTTTGCCGTTATTTATAAATAATGGTACGGAATCCTTCGTGCGCGAGTCCGATTCGCACTTGGCCGGTTTTTTTAATAAAGTTGCATCTGAAGTCCCTTTAACGCACTGGGGACTCCTAAAAAGGAGTCCTGTGCCCAGCAGTGGGACGTATATAGGCTGATGACAATGATGATGATGATGTCTCAAAATTGACTATTGTTTACATAGTAATGTAGTGCTAATTTGTGTAAGTAGGTATATTGTTCATGTTGGCGTGACACCAAATGATATATAGGTTGATCATTTAATGGCAGCCCAAAAAGCGTATGAAATAAGTATTATTAATTTACTACAGATACCAATTGTGTCAGTTGCTTAGCGTCTGCATGACTCTTGCTACTCGATAGTTACTTACTTGTGAAAAAAACATCTCTGTAACATTTAAAATCTGTAAACACGGATAAACATAAAATAAAATAAATATATCTAATCTTACACGAATTGACCTAGCCCCAAACTAAGCAAAGCTTTTACTATGAGTACTAGGCGACGATATACATAATTATATCGCTAAATAGATACTTAAATATATAGAAACCATCCAAGAACAAATATTCGTGCTCATCACACAAATAAATGCCCTGACCGGGATTCGAACCCGGGACTTCCAACTTCGTAGGTCACTACCAACTAGGCTGAAGTGGTCAAATTAATTTCAGGATCAATATTAATATAACCAGAACCATTCCAAATTGTAATTCGATGAAATCGGAGTACATACATAAAAAATGATAAGGGGGTCCTATATAGTAAAGCTTACCTTACCTACCTATGATTAAACCCTTATAGCATCCATTCTCAAATCAAAAAACAGCATCAAATCTAATCAACGAAGAAACAGATAATGCAAACGTTTTTTTTCTACTGTATAAATACATCCTTTATTTTTTCTTTAAAAAGTCTATCTAGTCTATTGCCCAAATACACACTCCTTACCCTACTTTAATGAAAAATTAAAGCAGAGTTGGGTGCCACAGACTACTACAATTACTATGTTTAGAAGCAATTCTTTGGTACGTTCAAGGAAAACTTTTATGATTAAAATCAGTGCTGCCAACTTAACGCAACTTTGCTATAATTTTTATGTATTAATTAATGCATTGTGTTTTTGTACTGTACTGTTTCCTTTGATTGAGGTGTGCAATAAAGAGTATTTGTATTGTATTGTATTGTATTGTAATATTTGACGACCGGTTTAGCCTAGTGGGTAGTGCACCTCCCTGTGAAGCTGACGGTCCTGGGTTCGAATCCCGGTCAGGGCAAATACTTGTGTGATGAGCATGAATATTTGTTTCTAAGTCTTGGATGTTTTCTATGTATTTAAGTATTTATATCTATTAAATATATCGTCGTCTAGTACCCATAACACAAGCCTTCTTGAGCTTACTGTGGGGCTAGTTCGATTTGTGTAAGATTGTCCTCTAATATTTATTTATTTATTTATTTAATATACTACTTACTAATATAAATACATGCATTTATCAGCTTTTTTGTGTTATTTAACAAGTTTTATCTATTTTCGGATATATTTATGAAAACGAAACAGTTAAGATTCGATCCGGATTTGAATTCAGTTTAGGTCGGATGCCAAGTCTAGCAAATTAAAAAATAAAACAAACCATAAACAAAATGTCATATTTTTGATTTCCCACCAAATGCCTAATTGAAAACGAAAACATTCAAAACTGATAAATGATTATATTACTTAAATCAAACGTTTTTTTTGCGTTCATGAAGAAAATCTGTACGTTCGTTCCTTTAAAAATCCACGAAGAAGTTATATAGCATTACTGAAGAAATTGTGTAGGTAAGTTGCACAATTACTAAGGGAAAATATGGCGCATGAAAATTCTGAAAAATAGATAGTTATTTTTTATTCGAAATGAGTCGTAGAAAAAGTATTGTATGCAACGGTGTATAACTGGTATAAAAAGGCTCGTGGTGTCTTTACTACACTACCCACACCACTCGCCTGTTATACCCTTCTTATACACCAGTTGCATAATATACTATTAATGTTTGTATTTCTCAAATAACAATCAACATCTATCGATCACAAATAAAAGGAGGATATACGTATCGTGGCAAATCCCTTTGTTTTATTAAAAGAAATCAAGTTCACCAAGGGCAAGGGAATGTGAACGAAAGCAGGTTGCCGATGACGGCTGCGCGTAGTTATTTAATTTACCTGAATCTTAAAAGTTAAACAGTAATACGCAGTATTTTAACTCAATACGTGCTCCCAGATCGACGCACGCGCACGTAATAACGACACTTACGAGATAAAATGATCACGATAGCGCGGGAATCCACTCTGAATCAGTTTTGGTGCTTTATTGTCAGTGTAAATACTACCTGGGATTACTAAACTGCTGCTACTTGTACTGGTATAAAATCAATTTCCTGCATTGAATAGTTTAATTGTGAACGAGCTAACATAACAAACAAAACTGGAGAAGCTCGCCCGATCATTACCGAACCCGAATTCTAATGACCCACTTGAATCAGCTTCTTTTCTTTTTCGCCTTGAATTTAATCAAATTATAGGTTGAAGATTATAATATTTCAATACCGGCAACGTTTGAGGAATTTTAGCCTTTTATTGTCTGATTCTCGGCAATTTTCGAGTCTAGACAGATAAAAACAGCTCTAAGAAAAGTATTTTTTTTTGTAATTATATCGATCTTTTTTTAAATATTGTGTATTGTGGGCATTACTTTGTTTTCTTGCTACTAACTTCAGTCAATTCAAAAACGAAAAGTAATTATGGTTACAAAGTTTTTAATAGGTAAGCAAGAGTAAGATATTCGAGGCAAGTAATTTAGTATTACTATTATTTAATGTGCCTTAAGATGGATCTGAGTAGTGTCTGAGGTAGATTATTAATATGTTGGTTGTGGCACGGAGATAGTTCCCATAACACAAGCCTTCTTGAGCTTACTGTGGGGCTAGTTCGATTTGTGTAAGATTGTCCTCTAATATTTATTTTATTATTATTATTTATTTATTTATAGTTAATAAAGCCCGACCAGAAATGTATAACTGTTGGCCATGTTGTGGAATTACATTAGAACTAATTTCTTACACATTGGCAATAATTTTAATTATAGGTTATCACGACGTTGTTACTGTTGTCAGTGTCACTGTGGTGACAAAATATGGCCAAGACGATTCATTGTCAAAAGCGGAACATTATTAACAGTATATAATAAAGTTCTGAAAAAAAACAACACTCGGAAAATGGAACAATTGTGTTGCCACATAAATGACAATAATAGCGTCCTCTTGACAATGGTCATATATTTCTGATCAGGCTTTACGTATAATAATCAAAGAGTCTAATATTGGGGTCAAAAAAGCAGAAAGAAGAAGTAGGAATGTTTAATTCAAAAATAATTATAATGGGTAATGAGGTAGAGATTGTGCCAGAAGCTCGTAACCTTGGTATTCTTGTGGATTCAGGCTTGCAGTTCCAGAATCATGTCGCGGAACTACTTCGTAATTGTTTTTACAAGCTGAAAATCTTATACAAAGTTCGCCAATATTTGGACGTTGAGCTTCGGGTTCGTCTTTGCGAGGCCCTAATTCTCTCCAAGATAAACTATTGTTACACATCGTTTGGATATTGTTTATTAGCCAGAACACATAAGTTAATACAAAGGGTACAAAACGCCTGTGCAAGATATTGCTTTCCCATACCTCCACGTTCACATATTACACCTTATTTAAATAAAGCAAATATGTTGAATATATTATGTCATATCGCAGAGAGTATTTATTTGCTGGGATGCTATTTGATATAATTAAGACCGGTAGCCCAGACTATCTTTACTCGAAAATAATTTGGTCGTCCATGGCTATTAGATACCGATCATCGAGGGCATGTCTTTTGGTTCCATACAAATATAAGACAGCATCTTTCCGGGGAAGTTTCAGGTATTTGGCCTCGAAGTGCTGGAACAATATTCCTCCACCAATTCGTGAAGTACGTTCGAAGCTTTCGTTTAAATCCAAGCTGAAAGAGTATTTGCTCCATCTTCAGAAACAGTCAAATATCTGAAACTTTCCAGGACAGTCTTTAGCTATTAAATTTATGCTAAGTTAGTTGTAAGCCTTTGTGTATGTAAAATTTGTTTACAAAGTATTATGTATAATCATCATATAACGCGAAAACGTAACGTTCAAGCTGAAAAACCCCGCGCACACTGTCTGGTTCCGGCAGAATACCAGCGCTGTGACAGCAATGCCACAGCACATGCTGAGTCGGCACCTTTTCGCGGCTATGTCATGACTATAGTATAGGAATTAGTATAGTTTTGTGTCCATTAGCACTGTTTTTATTTTATAAGTGTGATTATTGTAAGAGTAGTTTTTTCTAAATTGTCAAGTCATATCCGTCAATAAAGTTTTTATCTATCTATATATGTGACGGTTCATATCAAAAGAGACCTTATGAATTCTAGTTTAGTAGATATCAGCGTTTTAGTAAAATACTTCAAAAATACATTTTTTTTGTTTTTTTGTATATTGATAAAGTATAGGACTAGACGTGTATTTGTAGCTTGGTTTCACTCGTATATGTTAAGTATTTATGTTTTAAAATTGGTCGTAAAGTTTAGTAAAAAGGGGCCCTTATGGCAGAGCGCAGATAATACTGATATAAAATAGTTTAATAACTTATTCTAATAATTAGAACTAATTTATTTTGTCAATAAAATCTAAGTACTTACTAAAAAAACTCAATTCTAGTGTCAAGTTTTACTTTTACGAGTTAGATACAAAGAGAGGCTAATACTATTTATTAGGGTGGGTCGAAATTCACGAATTTTGGAGTATCGTAATATAATAGGGCTCAAAAGTTGCTGTGTATTCTGTAAATTACAGGGAAAATAATAAAGAAAATCTAGATTTAGACTTTTAACCCGCGCACGGCTGTTAAGTATGAATAAATATGTATATTTTTTATTTTCACTCCATATTAAATATATAAATAAAAAATATTTAAATAATTAAATAACACTATTGTATTTAAAATTTATTTATTTTTTATTATATTTTATCCATGTATCATATTTTGTCATCATGTAGCCAGACTAGAGAATTGGCCTTTTATGTAAAATGCATTTTGATGTGCTGAAACCGGCAAAATTATGTTTTAAATCTGTTAACGGATCATCAGTGGTCTAAACACAGACAATAGAAACAAAAAATATATGGATTAAAGCAACACGAGGCGAGAAACAATACTCGAAAAACACAATTTTAAGGCTATTTGGTACTATTGGGTACCTTTAAAAACATATAAATACCGTATGTTTTTGAAGAAAACAAATCTTTCCTGTAATATTTAGATTAGCTCTTACATTCAAGCTTGTATTTAAAAAATAGTAGCAGAAAATATAAATATAGCATTTTGCTTTATTTATGCCAGAATATTTTAATTTATCAAACTTCAAAAAGGTACTTATAATGTCGACTATTTTGAAAATAACAAAAAATTCTCAGTATAATTTAGCTTTATTATAGTTTAATTTACTTTATTAAGACGTGCCAACCACGGACCCCGGGCTCCTTATAGCACAAACGCTAGGCTACTTTATTAAGTGATAAATTATTAACATAATTGTCACGTACTTTATTTAAGTACTTATACATCGATCTTTGGCGGCTGTGTGGGAGTTAAAAGTCTAAATCTAGGATTTTTTAATTTAATTTTCCTGTAATCTACAGAATACACAGCAACTTTTGAGCCCTATTACATTACGGTATTCCTAAGTTTGTGATTTTCGACCCACCCTACTATTTATTATTAGTAGTAAAAGTTAAGTACTTTCGTAAATTTTTGGGTGGCGGTGCGATAAAGTGGTGCCGGGCCTTGCTTTGTCCGTCCGTCCGTATGTCACAGCCACAGCTGATTTACTCAGAGACTATAAGTACTATAATTATGGGTAGGAAAGTGTATTTTATGAATCGCTACATAATAGTGATGTGAAATTAGGAAAAACTATTAAATTAGGGGGGGCACTCCATACATGTAACCGGCAGATGAAAAAAAAAATCAATACACATAGGCGTGTGGGGTATCGTTGGATAGGCTTTTAAAAGTTACATTAAAGTTTTATAACACTTTTCCATTTAAGTCAACCGTTGGTGAGATATTAGCTGTCAAAGTCGTAAAAAGTGTGTCACAACCGCTATAGTTTCTTAACTAATAAGTTTAAAATTCTGAAAAAAATTAAGGTGGTGACCATTAATAAATACTTTCAACGATTTTTGGTTCGAACAAAATTGGTCTAACGGTTTTTGAGTTGTCGCTGAAAAACTGTCCGGCCCAAACAAAAGGACGTAAGTGCCTTGAGTTCCTTATGAAGATACGCTCTTTTTTAATTCCATGTATTTCATAGTTGTTTTAAATGTGGACTAGTAGGTGTCGGTACAGAACTCTTTACTGTGCGTGAACCGACACGCACTTGGCCGGTTTTAATTAAAAAATAATTATATGCTGTATTCCACTATTCGAAATTAAATTTTCGTATAACATAAAAGGTATGCATAATTCAAAAAACTTGTAATGATAAGTTTAATTCAATATTAAGTTCTGATATAAGATTGCTATATAGATAATGTAAATATTATCATTTACTGGAGTTTTTGGTTGTTTTAGTCCATAAGGGCCCTTTTTTCAAATGTATGGAAGTAAAACTTGATTTTCATGTAATTTTAATCGGTCATAAAACAGACACTAATGGTCATAAAAAAAAACCTTTGTAATGATTGTGTAGACTTATTTTACAGGTCAGTATAGTTAGTACATTAAGCGGAAATTGTAAAATTTATTCGTGACGGGGGAAAAATCTCAATTTCGTTATTAAATATAAAATATTTATTGCGTAAATTTTTTTGCTTCTTATTTTCAATCTAAGGTGTAATTAAAAACGTTTCCTAGCATACACTATGCTAAAAATCACAAAATATCAAATGATAATTTACAGATTATCATTTTTCTTATTTTTTTACTATCAGCGCCTTGCTCTGTTCAAAAGCCTTTTTTTTAACGTGGCGGTAAAATTGAAAAGTCTTTGATTGTTTTATATAGAAGAAAACCTCAGGATTCGTAATCAACCATCATTTATGTAGCTTCCGTCGGGAACATACTTTAGATGAGTTTTAAACTTCTTTTAGTTATTTCTCGAAAGTGCGTTTTTAGGTTACCTAATTTTAATGATTAAAAAAAAAGTAGGGCGTTTAGGGACATGGTTTTTATTGTTTTTGGTAGCCTATGCATTGTAGATTATAGATCCGTGAGTAACTCCATACCTGCTATAAGGTCCCCTATGATATGGACTATCACATATATAAGTTTACACTGTAAATATTACGTACTTCAGTAAAATTGGATTAAATGAATAAAGTCATTTGAAAATCGCAACAATGAACTTCATTTATCGTAACATCTAAATAACTTTGAAAGCTTACATGGCATACGTCGTACTTAATGATCGTCTGGACTTCTGAAGGTGAACAAAAATTCAGTTAATTTGATACGAAAATACGAGTGCTTAGACCTCCACAGGCAAACAAAGTAAATACTTGCGAATATTACCCTGCATTGTGACTTAATATAGCCAAACTCCCTCCTTTTCCAATCTGACGGGTTTAACAAAGACAAAATATTCATGGCATTTTCATCTCTCAACACAGGCTTGATGCTATTATATAATAGGTAAACATTAATATAATAGGTACTAAAATCTATATTTTTTACGAGAACGTTCGAATTGCAACTCAGTCGAAAGTAAAACAGAGTACAGATTAATATACGAGTAGCTTGGAAAATCCTTTTTTGAATTCCTAAGGTAAAAAAATTCGAGTGCGTTCCAATTGTCACCTTAGCGGGACTTGATAAGAGCGAAGCAGGCTGAAAGTTTTAGAGCGTTTTGGAGTGTTTCGGTCGCATCTGTCCTTTTCAGTTTCAGTGAATAAGGAAAGAGAGGGCGCGAGGGGTGATCCTCCACCTCCGGCGCCGCGGGAGGTGAAAGATTAACCCAGTTTTGTTATTTGTCCACTGTCAGTGGAGTATTCACAATGCGGACGGAGTCTGCCCGACTGGTCCTGGGGCCGTTTAACGTAATTGTGAATGATTAATGCGTCTGTACCTCTCTAATAACGAAACGAGATTGGGAACCGATGCTTACAATAACTTGAGTAATGTCTTCCATCGTCAAACTCGGCCAACGCGATGTTTCTGGCTAAGAAATCTTGAATAAAAAGTATAATTCTAATAATTTTAATTACGTCCAAAGAAAACAAAGACTTCGGTTGTTCAAAAAGTACGTGAACGATAAAATCCTTTCCGTAACGTTTTCCACCCCTTCTCTTGTAACTTTTCTATTACCTAAATTTTATGTAAAATTTACCTTGACGTATAATCAATACTATGTATTACCTAAACTGTGTCAGAACAAGCACATAAAATATGCATGAAGGTATAACCTACACTTAACTACCTATTTATGTAGTTCCAAGGTTAAGTCTAGATAGTCATGATGACACGCCTTTTTGCATGTTTATTTGATTCATCGTTAAACTTGTTCTATTTTTGTAATATTTATTACCATGTCATGATATAGAGTCTAAACCATTCCACTTAGTGAAATAATATTGTATAATGTCATCGTAATAAAGTGCCTAACAATAAACATTAATTTGCCAACGTTAATCAAATATTTGAAAACGTAACGCTTTTGTAGTTTTGGCTTAATTGTGTATTTAAATAGATTTTTCATGTATAAATAGCGTGTTAACGTTGGTTAGCCGCCTAAGTTTAATATACACTGGGCGTTAGTGAATTCTGGAACATCTAAGGTGTATCGAAATGAATGGTCTTGGTTAATCCGCTTCCTTTTGCTGGAGCGCAATAAAAAACAAAATCAAGTAAGTAGGAGTTACTAGGAATGTTTGGCGCAGGTACACAGTAGTGGACACTTTAACCTTACTCAATACTGGGATCACCCATTTCACCTCTTTCATTATGACACAAGATTGAAAGTGTCAAGTACTGGAACAGTGTCAATTACCCGGATGTTCACCTTATGTATTCTAATGCAAGGATTTGGCATTAACTCCATCACATCTTATCTTCTTATCTTATCTTATCTTATCTAGATGAGGGCCCTTGCAGATGCACTTCGATCCAATGGGATCTTTTGTGCAATTGCCCCCTGCTTTATATCTACTCCAAGCTGTTCTCCACCATTTCCATAAAACGGATGATAGAGCTCAGCGGGAGTACTCTGAATTCCTTTGGCTCGGGCTAGCCATTTCCAAAGTCATTCATTCTCTGTCTGGCAAGGACGTGACATTCACACAGTAAGTGTTCCATTGTCTCGTCATCCTCGCCACACATTCTACATTCTGTGTTGTCCGATAGTCCCATCTTGGCCAAGAGTCCTTTGACCCCGAAGTGACCTGTGAACACCCCAGTTATGATCCTGAGTTGCTTTCTGCTGCACTTCCAAATCTGTTTGGTCCAGCCTGGGTCCACTCCTTTCATGAAGAGCTTTGAGTGCCTCAAGCTCGCCTCAAGCCTCCACTCATCTTGGTGTTTGGTTTTGGCGTACTCTTTTAAGGCTAATGTTATAGTTCTCTGGGAGAGACCCACGAACGGTTCCGGACCTTCAAAACGGTTTGCTGATCCCTTTCTTGCAAGTTCATCTCCTTTTTCGTTACTGATAAAGCTCTCGTGCCCCGGAATCCATACTAGTTGTACTTTGTTGAGTCTCCCCAGCTTATTCAAAGCTTGGACACTATTGTAAACAAGTCTAGGCGCTGTGAGCGCCTTAAGGGCCGCTTGGCTGTCGCTGAGTATATAGATATTCTCCCCTTTGGTTTTTCTGTCTATATTCTCCAGTGTACATGCAATTATGGCGTATGTCTCCGCCTGGAAGACAGTCGCGAATTACCCCATGCACTACCACTATAGTCATGCCTGCTCCTGTACCGGATCCCATCTTTGACCCGTCTGGGTACCAAATTTTGTCTATACCCCCGGAACTTGGTGGTTCAAGACGTTCAGCCCATTCTGCCCTTGATGGAACTTCTGTGTTGAAGTTCCTATGGAACACATACTGGGGAAGCATTTTATTTGTTATTCTGTCTAGGAAACTGTCTATTTCCATGTTTGTGTGTTTAGTCTTGGGCTTGCTGTTGCTCCACAGTCCAAGCACTCTCAGTGTGTAGAGCTACTTGCGCGTCTCCGACTTAATCACTATGTAAAGCGGCGGTAGATTCAGTATTACTTCTAGCGCTGCCGTTGGCGTTGTCCGAAACGCCCCTGTTAAAGCCATGCATATCGTTCTTTGCACCTTCCCCAGGGCATCCCTGCATGTGCTCTTTAAAGTCCTTGGCCACCATACCAGGCTACTGTACAGTAATATGGGTCTCACCATCATGGTGTAAATCCATTTTAGTACTTTTGGGTTCAAACCCCATGTTTTGCCATACGCCGATCTGCACATCCCAAACACTCTCAGTTCCTTGGTTATGACTAGATCTGTATGCTTTTTCCAATTCAGTTCTATATCTAGTGTAACACCTAGATATTTCACTTCATTAGACAGTTATGTTACCTTTCCATACAGTTTTAACTGCTGTATGCCTCTAAGGGTCCTTTTCTTAGTAATCGGTATTACTACAGTTTTTCCTGGATTGATGGATAATTGGTTGCTATTGCATCATTCCTCCACCTTCTTCAGTGCTTCGTTCATGATTCCTGACAATGTGCTTGGGAATTTCCCATTAACAAGTATTACCAAATCATCCGCATATCTTACCGTTCGGTTAGGTCCAGTATTCAGTTCTCCCAGGAGTGAGTTCACCACCAGGCTCCATAGAGTTGGTGACAGTACCTCCGCCCTGTGGGCAACCCTTTGTGGCCGTGGCCGTTATTTCATCCCCTAAAAGAGATGACTTAATTAGTCTGCTGTCTAGCATGTTGCCTATCCATTTGCATATGGTGGGCTCTATGCCGTGTCTTGCAGCCGCTTCGCTAATAGTATTCATTATACGTGATACGATCGAACGCCCCTTCCACGTCTAAGAATGCTGCCAGGCATAGTTCATTATTTTCTATGGCCAACTAAGGCTGGGCTAGTTGTTCTCCATTACATCACTTACTCGTATGTTAATGTTAACACTTAGCTTCGTCCTAACTATCGTAAGCCCGAAGAGCGCTCCAGCTCAACCCCTCTTCGATTAAAAAATCGGTAAAATGACGAGTGCGACCCATCCAGGCCCGAGGGAAGAACTGTTATTAAAACAAAAGAGATTAGTTTACAACCTTTTTAAAAATGCTCTTTTTGTTTTCATCAATATTTAAATAGGAGCATCTTATTTACTCTGAGGGATAAAGCGCGTTATTAACAGGGCTAATTCGATCATAGACTTATTCATTGACAAATTTCATGAAACTCATTGCAAGTTAATTGTGGACTGTATACTATCCGATCAAATTATATTTAATTTCATAATGCACAGCATAGAGGAGGATTTAATTTTGATGCACTAGCTTACTAAATGCGCAGATAATTTTAGATAACGCTTATTTTAAGAGGCCTTATAAGTTTTAAATTTTTTTGATTTAATAGTCCTGGTCTAGATAGTAGCATTCAGAATATGTCAAGATGCGTTCAAACAGAAAATTGCCTAAATGGATGAGCGTTTTTTAACTCATAAGGGCTCTTAAGGTGAACAAGAATTCAGAACAAAAATGATGTAATAATTCAGTTACTACGTCAGAGTTGTAACGTCTCTCTAGTGTTGGGACAAAGAGCGACGAAACGCGAACAGTCCGTCAATAAGTCTCGCCTCGGCCGGTCAGGGCTGGTAATTGACGGGGGCGAGTGGGGGCAGGGTTGTCACTCGACATATTATTCTGAGAAGTTTTTTTTGACACCGATTGTTCTTTCCGCTGCCGTTAGGTTTTAGCTGACAGTCTTGGTTGTCTGAGGGTCGTTTCCACTATGGGGTGGGTCCGTTTTCGTTGCGGTTTGTCTATAGTAATTATTTTTCCATTATGCTATACTTTTTTTTAGACAGTACAGTACGGTAGCAAACAAGTATACGGCGTCCACCTGATGTAATCAGAAAATGGTAAACATTAAATTAAGACTGTTGTATCGATTCACCAATGGCACAACCACCCGCTACAGTGAATGTGTAGGTATGCGTGGGTGACGTAGATTATGTTTTGTCTTGGTTGTGTTTTTAAAACAATGGCGTCAAATTATAAAGTACTTTGATTCGTACAAAAACCTGTGTGTTCATTCATTACAAATGCTAGTTCAGAAATATAATTCTGCGGTTGGTTTGGCGGCAACCCTACGCCAACGAAGGGCAGTTACACAGCTCCTTCCCCTAAAACATTGTCATCTGAATTTGTGCACGAAGTAAATAAGAGTCCCGGGGAGTCTCTAATGGCGGCAGATTTATAGATTTTCCCGCTGCCCCGCCGCGCTGGGATTAAATTACGCGAGCGTATTGGCCGGGAATATTAGCACTTCCATTTGTCTCCGCAATTCGGTTTCAACTGCTTTGGATGGTCACTTCAAGATTTTGGGCTCGGGCTTGAAAAGTTACGGGTAAGGGTATAATGAATGTACGGGACCAAGTCTAGTGGCGAATGAATTAAATACAATTCAGACAGAATACTGTTTCGTTGATATATAATAACAAACACTTCATCTGTCGTAAAATGAATTTACCCAGCATATATGTGACTCGGGATAATATTAGTTATGTACTAAATCATTTTTAATACATCGAAATTGGTTAAATGCCTTTACATCTGGTCGCAGACAGGCAAATATGAACTATGACAGCAAGCAGTACACCATTTTTTTGAGCAATCATGCAAAAATTAAAGTAATGAGAAACAGGAGTTACATCAAAAAATGTGACATTCTAATTTATTTTTAATGTACATATGTCGTTTAGCGCAGCGCACCTGAGGGTCTCCGAATTTCGAAATCCGAACTTCGTATCGTGCCGTCCCTCTCACTTATAGGTATAGTGAATAACACGAGAGCGAAAGGGAGGGCACGATACGAAGTTCGGGGTACAGGCTCTGGAAACGAGCGAGCGAAACACATTGAAACGTCCAGAATAACCCATTGACGTCGAGTGAAAAGTTGACATAAACATGCAAAGAAAAAATATATAGTAAGTAATCTGACATTGAACTGAACGTGTCAGGGCTGGATCCTGATAAATCAATAGAAATTACATATTTATTCGTAGCTGAAGCAAAGTGGGCATGAATCACCGCGCTCACGTTAATACACATTAATATCGATCGATATCTACACCTATCTGCCCGGCTGATAACGTTAAACCCGAATCATTTCTCCGTATTTGATAAAGCTGTACCTAGTGATTAAATCAATGACAAGCATTGACTAAGTGACCTGCAATTAATCACATTTTGCATAATGTTATGAAAGCTGCTGCTTTTAATTAGATTAAAGTACGTAGTACGAATAAACGAAAATAACGGATTACTAAGACCTGGTATTTCGTTATTTTCGTTTATTCGTTTCGTTAACAGTCCTTGAAAAACAAAAACTAGACTTATAGTTATAACACTATTTTCATGTTCAAAGTTTCATTCCCAAAATGTTGACTCTATGTATATTAATCGAGCAAATTTTTAACTTTTGTTTAATAAGGAAACTTTATAATTCGTAATTTTTTACTGTTTATTAAATAAATGGACTGATGGTTCTTTTACTTGCTTATTTGGATCAATTATATTTCTCTTAGGAGAAGTAAAAGCAAGAGTGTATTTACACATCAGCAAAAGTATTTCTAACTCGGGCGTGTCAGCCTCACTACGCTCAGGATCCCATGTTAAAATAGTATGTTATTCTGGAAACCTTCTTGGGATGAAATAATGCATTTTGGTCTCTTGTAATACAATCTACTATTTTACCATACTGCATGGAAGATACGATACGATACCTTAAGATAATCAGGTATTCAATAGCTTGATGTGCCAAATTGTGAGTGTATACTTTTAATAGCTTTTTTTTAATGTACGAGTAGGTATCAACATTATAAAGCTAATTTAATAAACATCGTCAATTATCAACTTCTAAAACCACAAAAATACTGGATAAACCCAAAATCTAACCTCAAAAAGGAATCAACAATTTCAAAACTCCCAAATCAAACAAAATTACAGATTCAACGTCGAATCATAAGCGCCGCAAATAACCCTACAAGACCGTCTGTCGCCCCCTGGGGTAGTCAAAGTATGGGGACGAAATCAGCCCGCGAATGATACACCAAAAGCTCAATCGAAACGATATATTGCGCCGATACGCGCGCCGGACGCTAATCCAGTTATAACCGCCATAGAGTAGCAGTGCAGACTGATTATTGGGCAATAAACTGATACCTGTTATATAAATCTCATAAACATTTCTTAGATTTAATTAAATAGGTTAATTCAAAAGCATTAATCAAATGAGCGTATCTCGCCATCAAACGTCACAGTTTGCCGAGTTTTAATGTAATAGTAAAATGTAATTTTCTTTTCTTGATTAGATAAATTAATTGATTACCAAAATAAACGAGTGCGGGAATATCCACCATACCGGAGTATCGCTACGTCATGGTTCAATAGCACCATGTTCTTGTTAAAATATTTCTTTAGAAAGAAACGTTACCATCTATCGTATCTACAATTCCTTATAAACGCGACTCTTCACAAAATCAGTATACCACAACCACAACCGTTGTACATTATATTCATTGTATTACTTTTAGCTTTTGCCCACGACCAGTGTTCGGCAAAAAGTAATTGCATTACGAATTATGAATTGCAATTACAAAATGTTTGAATTATGAATTGAAATAACGGAAATGTAATTTTTAATTGCATTAAATTTCACTGCATTACAAAATGTAATTCGCAATGCAATTACATTTTGTAATTTTAATTCGTAATGCATTTCAAATTACACTCACTTAGTAAAACATTTTCATTGATTTTATATAGCATGCTATACTTGTTTGTGGGTTTGTGTTTTAATTTAATATGTTAAGGCCAAATTTTGCAACCCAATTGTAAGGAACTTATCCTCAAAATTATCAACTATTTTTTTTTTACATACTTGTGTAAGTTTTTCAGTACGTGTTTTAGTTCTTACATTCAACTTTGGACGCTATTTGTGTCAGTCTAAAACAAAAGGGACCTTATGGCGGTATTTTAGGTGGGTTGATTGTTGTATTAATAGTTAGGTATATGTTTCTAGATTTATATCCCTTAAATAATTCAATTTCCGCCACAAGGTCCCTTTTGTTGACACATATACGAACACTTTTGCTGTTGACTGTACCTCCCGGATATGATTGTATTACCATTCGAAGATTTACACTTAAACTTGTTAAAATCGGTTTGTTAGACGGCTTCCGCTAAATCGTTTTTCCGTGCATTAACTTTCAGCATTCGCGATTTTCCGCGATCTTTTTATTTCAACTAGTAGAATTTCGTGGTCCGTTTTTTAAGTAATAGCGAGAATATATATACGCTTATGTCATCGATCGCAACTTTTTTAATAGCAAATTTTCTCAACATCATATTTTTACAGTTGGTCGTATTTCTAATTCGCATATTTTTTCTGACGTATTTATTTTTAGTAGCATTATTCCTTAATACTTATTGTACTTATACGGGAATATTAAAAGGAATGCCTAGCTGAGCGACTTTTCAAATCTCGAATTTTTGACGTAATGTTTCTGTCGCGCTGCTGGGAGCGGGAGTTGTCTATGTGTGAGAGCACGCACACAGGCGCGAGCGTGAACGCTCGTTCTGTTGACATTGGATTACTTATTCTGTGACATTGGTTGACATCGCCCGCGAATATACTGACCCAGCATACGTTTAATTGACCGAGTGAAACGAAGGTCTTAGTTTTAGCTTCGGCAAAAATGCTTTCGTATGTCCGGATTTCCGGATTTCTGGCTGTTCTGCTCTACAGGTCGCATTTCTCAACCGATTCTCGTGAAATTTTGTGAGCTGTGCCCTTACCATGAGTTTGCAATGTTTGCATTATGGTACTCGCTAGCGACTGCGTAAACGATTTAGTATGGACAAAAGTACAGCGCCTCTGGCGGTTACTCAATAGAACTAAGAATAGGCATACTAAATCGTTTTCGCAGTCGCTAGCGAATACGGTAAGAGTTTTCGATACAAACTCATGGTAAGGGTACAGGTCCGATATCTAACATAGTTTTGGAAATTAAAAAAAACTCACGAGGTCTACAGCTCACAGAGCCACTAGTTAGTATAATGCCGCTACCACATTCGCTATGCGTGTGCAAATATTCGTTAGAAAAATACACACTTACTGTTTAAAAAACCGCGGGGAATTGGCGGGGAAACATGAAGTTTTAGGCGTTTCAAGGTTATGCTTATCAAATATTAATTCAATTTTCGTCTCAATTCCACCATTTTTGAGAAATAAATATAATGTATCCAAAAGAAAGGATGATCTAGTAAAACACATAAATAATAACAATTAAATCAATAATAATAATTAATTAATAATAAATAAATAATAATAATTAAAAAATAATTTTACATCTTCTTGCGTGTAATTTGAAGATTTAAAATAAAACTTGCGAAAACCTGCGATCGACGACTAAAGCCATTAAACATTTTCGCTATTACATAAAAGCCAGACTAAGAAATTATACAAGTTGAAACAAAGAGACTGCCGAAAAATGGGATCGATGGCAAAAGCGAATATACATTTTTGCTATTACATAAAAGCCGGACCAAGAAATTATACTAGTTGAAACTAAGAGATCGCCGAAAAATGGGATCGATGGCAAAAGCGAATATACATTTTCGCTATTACATAAAAGCCCGACCAAGAAATTATACTAGTTGAAACTAAGAGATCGCCAAAAAATGGGATCGATGGCAAAAGCGAATATACATTTTCGCTATTACATAAAAACCGGACCAAGAAATTATACTAGTTGAAACTAAGAGATCGCCAAAAAATGGGATCGATGGCAAAAGCGTATATACATTCTCGCTATTACTTAAAAAACGGACCACGAAATTCTACTAGTTGAAATAAAAAGATCGCGGAAAAACGCGAATGCTGAAAGTTAATGCACGGAAAAACGATTTAGCGGAAGCCGTCTAACAAACCGGTAAATTTGATCCTGTTTGTGTAAGAAACAAATAGTTTACACAACGTAATTGCGTAATGCAATTACGAATTAATGTAATTTCAATTAAAAATGACCAGGTAATTGAAATTAAATTTAATTCAATTACGAGCGTAATGCATTACAAGTATTTGCATTAAATGTAATTTAATGCGTAATTCAATTACAAATTAATTGCATTACGCCCAACACTGCCCGCGACCCAGTCAGCTTAGAACTTGTTAAGCGCGTTAAATATCTATTATAATATTTATATCTATTGTTTCATATCTTACAGTTACCTAGTTATCGCTCTTCCATACATACTTCCACCCTTTAAGGAATGGTTTCCGTGATAAAAAGTAAGGTATCTCACATCCTTCCCGGGACTCAAGCTACCTGCATACCAAATTTCATCTCAATCGGTCAAGCAGTTTAAGCGTGAAGAGGTAACCCGGCAGACAAACAGACACACTTTCGCATTTATTATGTTAGAATAGTGTGGATTTTCACTAAAAATTAAGTGTTTCATCTTTGCCTTGTGCACAAACCAAATTCTTTGCAACTAGACTTTACCAGGCATCATTATTTTCTTGGAATTGCTAAAAAACTGTTTTTCTGTTGAAATCAAAACTACGTTAGTAAATATATCTCAATGCAAAAACATTTGACTATTCTTTTGGGCGGTCGTGTAACAAACTCACAAATTATTGTCCGCTCTGCGTCTTCGATCTTTGCATGCATTGCATCCATGTTTCATGCGGGCAGTATGTATTGGCATTTGGAACCTGCCCCCGCTCCTGTGAAACATGTTGCCTACCAGAACGTACGCGTATATTGTTAATAGCTTTTTGAGGACAAAAGAACAAAAAATAGCACTTGAGTATGCATGTGTACTGATTTTTTTGTAGGTTGTTTGTAGGTGAGAAATGCGATAAAAATGCATTTAATATGAACGTAAAACTTTTAGGTAGCTAGGGCACAACCGAACATCATGTTGATCATGATTGGAACAGTCCACCTGGGGAAGTACCTCCAAATTATGGAAGGCTGCAGCCATAAAAACGCTGCTTGCTCTGCTCTCCTTATGTTCTTAGTGGTGATTAAGGTCGCCAGAGCTCCCGAGAATGCGGTGTGTTCAGAGTGAGATACCAGCAACCCGTACCGTAAAATCAACGGACCCTGAAGTCAACAGAGGGTCGGTGTAGCGCTTGTGATTTTTTTGAAGCGTCTATAGGCTACGGTGTTTGTTTGGAGAGATGCATAAAGCGGAGCGGTACGAATAGGAATGCAGTCTTCGCAATCACGTCAGCACGTCTTCGCAATTTAGAACAGTGAAAATGAAAACCTGACAGTATACCGACAAGTCAGGTAATTTTTATCACCAAAACCATTTGACTAAGATTTTCAATGACAAGACTAGTCCAAAACTGTTGGCAATGTAACAGGACGCATAGCCTTACGAAGCATCAATATTTCATAGCAGGGCTGGTAATATCGGCGGTTTAAACCGGCCCAGTCGTTATTGCACATCTGAACTTTATGGGGAGCGGAGCCACCCCCGGTACATAAATTTGGAGAAGTGCACTGGTTTTATGGAAAGGTAAAATGTTTCACTATACCGTATTGATTTTATAAATTGACGCGCGGTTTTGCGCCTGTTATCTATGTTTACGTTTTGAAAAGTGGAACCATTTGTTTTATTACAATTACTAATTATTCATCCCTATTCTTATATACTTTTGACTGTAACATCTATATATTCACAACTATTATGTATGAGCTGTCTTTAACTACTCTCTAATTCGCAAGTCACTCGAACAAAATCTCGTTTCTATGACCCTACAATTCTTAATAATTAACTTTACTTTGTACACACTTTTTGTTATAAACTTGGCACTGGTTTAAATGCATGTATTTAGATCTCACATATTTAACAGATGCGATACTACATATCTGGGCCTTCGCCTTCGAACAAACTCTAAAATAAACTGGTTTCTTAGTTGCCTACCTGTAGTACGTATCTGCATATATAATTTGTTAACTGAATTCAAAACTTACTCTTTGAGTTCAGTTTTTAATGAAGCAAGCTCGTCCTAACTCAGTATGATTTATGTATCTCGGGGCATTTCATCATGTCCATTTTATTGCACTTGCAATGCGGGGCAGGGTGCAATCCCGCGCAGTCCCCTTTCAATCTGCACTATAATAAATAAAGGACAAAAAATGGCGCCCTCTTCTCAACTAATGTTTACTACTTTTTATGAAGGGTTCCTCTTGGTCGTCATTTTGGTTTAGAAAGTATGGATAAGATGTTTAGAAAACAATGTATGTTGAGAGTTAGATGAATAGTAATATTTTTATATAAAATGTACAATTAACACAATCGCATTGCCCATACAGCATTTCAGCATCCAGCATTGGCAAGTTTACATAATTTGACCTATAGTCCCAAACTAAGCAAAGCATAGACTATGGGCACTAGACGATATATATACATAGAGAACATCCGAATATTCGGAACAGTAACAAAATATGCATGTGTCACACCTGGAGTTGCCAGCGTCCATAGGCTGCGGTGACCGCTTACCATTAGGCGGTCCGCACGGTAGTTTGCCACCGACGTGGTATAAAAAAAATACTGCTCATCATATAAATGAGGTAGATAACCTAAGCACGAAAGGATTCAATAAGTACGAGTAGTTCGCCTGTACAGAAAGTAGAGACATATTAGATTAGATCATCATCATCATTCTCCTCCTAGCGTTTTCCCAGTACAGTTGCATCTTGAAAGATGCCCGGGGTCCGCTACCTTATTCCAAAATTTGGCGTAGGCACTAGTTTTTACGGAAGCGACTGCCATCGGACCTTCCAACCCGCGGGAAAACCAGACCTTATTGGAATAAGGCTTGTCAAGTGAGAGGGCAACTCGTTCTCAAGCCGCCCGAAGGCCTCTAACTTTGGCTTAACGACTCCTATCATAGACAGCAGCCGGCATCAACGGCTTAAAGTGCCTTCCAAAGCACGGGAGCGCTCAGCTAACAACCACTCAAAGCGGTCAACCATCCAAAAACTGACCTGCGCCCACGTTGCTTGACCTCGCATACCGCATGCGGTACGCGGGCACCGCTGGGCCACAAGCGCTCCTAGAGACAACTTTAGCTTTGATTAATATATAAGCGAATGTGAATTTGTCCAAGAAAGACAGTCTGACAGAAGAGTTATAGTGTGCCTCCTATACCTCCATATTCTACCTATGCATTAAAATTCCTTTACGAATCAAAATAACCGCATTGAAATTCCGCAAACAATTGGACTAAATATTTATAAGATCACCAAGACTTTGAGAAACTTATTTGCCCCTTCAGAATCGCAAATAGTCTTCAATACCCGTAACGCGTCCTCGTAAATAAATATAGAAAGCTATTCTCGCATATACCTATAGGTAGACACCCACCCTCGATGAAAGACAGATATGTAAAAACCTAACGGGAGTCACTTCAATCAATACACGCTACTAGATGATGTAAAAGCTTTCTTCTTCTCAAAACAAGCAAAAACAACCTTTATAACCACACACCCAAAGTTTACTTCCCATGTTTTTATTGAATGGATTTTCCACCCAGACAATGTGAACAAACAAATATTCTGTCGTTGGAAATGTGCTCTTATGACAAAATATATAGGTTCCTTATCTATTGTATTGGGTTGGAGGTATACCGTAGAAGAGTTAGTTTTTTTGTGAATATCAAAATATGAGCCCCCTTTTACAATCCTATTGTATCCGATATTGATCCTCATAATAGTTTGAGTCGCTGGTCCTCTCAGGGTCTTAATATGGGGGATAATAAAGAACGCTCCCACACTCGCCCTCGTGATTTATGTGCTTATAATTTTATAATATTTGCGACTATATCGATGCGAGAAAGCGTTGTCATATTTGTAAAGTAACAATAAAGTTTGACAGAAGCAAAATATTATATTGCGTAGAAAATCGGAATTCTAAACATTTGTAAAACTAAATGCAGATTTAGTTTAGTTCAATATACATAGTTAATGCCAAGTACTCACGCACCATAATATAATGCATATTATAAGTACCTAGTAAATTGCCTTAGCTGTAAAAACTACCAACACAAAAGAGCTTTTAAGTTTTGATTTGACCTTTATAACTTTCGTACTGGAGTATAGTAACGCTTGATTGCATAGTGATATTTATTTTAACTCACGCTACTTTCACATTTTAATTTGATCTTTTTACAAGCAATCGTTCAATCTAGTGCCTACGCCAAATCTAGTAATTAAGTAGCGGACCCCGGGCATCCTTCAGGATGCTTCGCTGTACTGGGATGATTATAATTACAAGCAATCTTCCTGGATCCCTATTCTTATTTGCCTTCCAGTCCGCCATATTGATAAACTACATTACATTCCGATATGCGTTACCACTCTCAGTTGGCCGTGCGGAGTCGGCGTGGTACCAGTAAACTGTACTGATTGTTTACTGGGCGCTTACATTTTGAAAGTGCTTACTGATTGGCATTCTCCATCTGTTGGGTGTAATGCCATGAAGACTGGAAAATCTTTTCCCACTTTATCTGAATAAAATCACGTTGTTTTGACACATGTCACATCTATTTAGTAATTCAAACATCAAGATTCTCCTTACAACGTACGTTAAAATAAAATAGCCTCATTTAAATATGAAACATAACACAAATTAAACAGCAATTAACAACATTGTTAAGTTAATTGGTGTAGTAACATAAACACTTTTTACAAATCTGATTAGATTAACATCAGCTGTGCGATTAACTCATTGTCGGTGTAAATACCTACTACTGTTATAAAAATGAAATCGCGCACAGGAAATAATATCTCAGTTAAAAATAAAATTACTATGTTAAAAGCCCCGTGTTAGATACAAATATTAAAATATACCCTTCCCTCTCTTCTTCCTGTATGGGTAATGCACTTGCGTTAGACATATGAAATGCGACCTGATAATGGCATGAGAATCAAATTATCAAATTGACGTTATTTGTCGCAAAACAGAATTTCGGGAATGATAAGTTCTTAAAGGTATTCTAAACATACGGCATATTTTGCCCGCAATAAAAATAAATTATTCTTACATTAGCAATAAATAAAAGTTACGAAAATTCTACTATAAAAAACACCTTAACCGTACATACTTTGTAATTAAAGAACGGTACCTACATAGCCAAAAGTACGAGGGTTTCGTACAATAGTAGATTGTATACGAGTAACTAGGGTCATATTACCAAATTAACACATGATGGGTATATTTTCCCGAACGAAGTGGGGTTTTTTACAGTCTCTCAATTAAATAGAACGTCACAAGCTGTCTTAAAATTTCCCTCCTGATCCAATCAGTTATTTGTATTTAATTAACAATTGGTAATTAAAATTAATAAATACATACATAAATAATTAGAGCGGCGTCACCCGTAGCCGTCTACGCGGCGTAGCTACGTTGCGTAACCGCGTAACGGGGCGGTCATTGACCCCGCGACCTGCGCGCACGCTGTCGTCGGCGCGACCTGCACCAGATTAGGACGGTAGACGCGACAGTTATTAGGCTGCGATTAGGCACAGGCGGCATGCCACGCTAAATATCGCGAGATTCACAAGTGCTTGTCAAACGCAATGATTTTATATTAAGATTATAAATAACAAAACGCGTGATGTCGCGCGCATTTATATGTGTGAACGCAGCTCTAGACATTGTTTGGCTTACAATTTATGTGTACAGTCAGGAGCAAATAAATAAGCTCTAATCTAATGCTCAAAAATACATTGACATGACCCATATTAAAAAGAAAATACGGACTGTATAATACATATTATTTCGAGCGTGTTATTTTGGTAAAATGCTTCTACTGTTGAGTCGATCTAGTATTGACTACATCTCTAATTAAAGTATAATTATTGCAATAGACAACGCACGGTTCCATTTTATTTGTAGATTGGCGAATAATAAAATCACATAAAGTAAATACACACATAGATCGTATTCAACTTAAAATCACGATACAAAATACTGTTGCACGTTGATAGGAACTGAAATGCCTGAAAGTACCATAGAATAAGACTTTATTTGAATTATTGTACCCCACACTGAATTTAATTTTTATTATTTGTGCCATATTGGCTTTAGCTGTTAAGGTTCAAATTGAGGTAAGCCTTTAATTTGAGGTAAGCCTTCTGAAGCCTCTGTGCGACTGTATCCTCAAAACCTCAAGTGGCCCGTCTGAACTTACTCTATGAGGTGCCCCTAGGACGTGTTTGCTCGTTAACTGACCAGCCCTGTGCTCCATGGGATGCCGCGTGACGTTTATAGGCTTTACTATCACCATTGTGACTTCCTTATAATTGGCTCCGATGTCTTGGATTGGTGATTTAAAGCACGTGTCAGTCGAATACCAGAACCGTTGCGTTTTTTTAACAGTTCAATCTGTATTTACGATAGCGAAACAGGTCGTCGCCCATGTTTGATTGCACTTGATAAATGTGCTCATTTTCAACCGATTTCAAGAAGGAAGGAGGTTCGCAGTTCATCTTCGTATGTTTTTTTATGTTCACCCTAGACACGTCCTCATATGGGTTGGTGCAGGGGCTCAATTCTTTAATGCGCTGCCGACTGATTGTAATTAAATTGGCGTCGTATTGGTTGAGCCATTATACCGACCTATAGATTAATTTTGAACCAAATTTGAGGATCTGCCTTGTTTACAACTATTCCAAATTAATAGCATAAGTAGTTCTTAATATACAAAGTTGTGACAGACGGACAGTCGAAGTCACACCATAAGAGGTTTTGTTGTACCATATTGGTATGGCACCTTAAAAAGCAGTTATCCATATACAATACCAATAGGATTGAGGTCGAATATTGGTGCTACCGACACCGAGTTATTCGCACGCGTGACGCCCGGGGCGGGTGGCGCGGATAAGCGCGCAATTGATTTCCGCGTTGCGCGCTTCATCTGATTGAGCTGACCGTTAACTTACGAGGGCGCTTGTCCATGGTCCTCGGGTAGCGGGCTAATATTTGTATTTAAATTCACTTCTAGTGCTGCGAATCACAAGAAACTTTAAAATTTTGTGTTTGGAAAATTTGGTGAGCTTACTTTAAATTGCTCAGGTTTTCTCATTTGGTTGGACACTATCAATATTACATTTGCGCAGCAGTAATATAATGCGTGGAAATGGGTAAGTAGGTATTGCATCGTTAACGCGTCCGCGCATCAGGTCAATTCAACTAAATAAAGGCCCCGTGTAAAAATAATAAACTAGGCCAGATGCCTGGAAAGTTTAAACATTAATATATTATTTTGTTAGGGTTATTAAAATGCATTGTGAGGTTTCTAGAACGTGGTTGTAAATATGATCGAGTGTCTCCCCCCACTACCTGCTACATGGCTGAATGGTGGCTACTGGGCATGTGAAAAAAAAATGGTAGTAGTATATGTAATGAATTTAAAAGGAAAACTATCAAAACTAAGTAGACATTGCTCATTAACGAGTAATAGCCGAACTTAAGTAATGTATTTAGAAAAGCAAACTTTTGTACAATGTCCATTAATTAGGTACTTAGAATATTATCTAAGTTTTGTCAAATTAGTTGCGTCAAAAAAATAATAGTAAATATCCGTTTGTGAACCTTTAAGTCCGCATAATGTGACGGGTGGAAAACTATGGAACCCTGTACATTGCGAGTGGCCCGACAGGCACTTGCCCGATTTTGGTTTAAAATAACATGGTAAGTGAATATTTTCGTAGGAATAAACTCATTAAATAACAAATTTTGTATTGTAAAAAGTACCTTCGAGTTGACAATTTTATCTCGACACAAAATACTGAAATTTTATTTATTTCAACGTACTTTATACCTGAGTGAGAATTATAATTGGAATCCACCTTAATCGATATCCAAAAATAAAAGTAATCTGCTTTCACCGTCTATCTCATAAATACAACACCAATTCCATTTCATTCTCATCATGTATTCACTTAGAAGGTACTTAAATCCATTATATCTCAAAATATAACTGCTTCAATGGTTCAGCAACATTACTTTCCCAATATGCATAAAAAATGTTAAAATTCCGTTGACCCCACAATCACTTAGTGGCTGATAACGTTGACCTTTACTGTAAACTGTAAGTCTGACTCTAAATTGAAACTCTTTGCTCTGAACTCGAGCCTCGATAAGTCACAATCCGCTTTCCCACAAAACAATGCCCTATCTTTATAGGTATCCCAAAATCATAATTCGATACTCCATAACAGTTACTGACCTCGTCAAACAGTCTTTGGGTTTGGTGGAAATCATTTGTTAGGTAGAGTGAGTATTTTGTTGCGGATATTGACTAATATCAATTCCCTACAAACTGTTTACCTCGGTAAAGATTTAAATTCGCTAACATTATTTTCTTTGTAGTTTCAACTGTAAAATTGTGAGAGGTAGTGGACAACTGGCCGCTCGCCGGCGGGGAATCATGACATTCCTAGCGTGCTGATCGGCCGTCAATACTAAAGTTAGTGCTTTAGGAACAGCAAATTCAATTCAAATAATACTTTGTTGCTTTTTCGATTGTCTCGGATGCAGTACTAAAGAAAAGCGCTGAAGAAAAAATGTTGAAGTATTTTGTTTTTAATCCTGTGTTTATTAGTAGGACAAAGTATATTAGTGACGATCATAATTCTCAGAGACCAGTCAGTCAAAGTAATGAATCAACTAAAATAAATTATCTGGGTAAATAATTCAAACTATTTTGACTTTTAGTATATGTATAATGTCCAATTTGGTTAACATTTTCCTACTAAAGTTAGATAGATTAGTGGCAAAAATTTACCATCAATACCTAGGTACTAATAGCATGCCATCTGCTAATTAATACCATTCGTGTTCAGTACTTAAATTAATTTCACAATCAAGTACCGTAATGGCCATATGATCCATGGTAACTCTTGTTACGCTGCACGGACAACCGCTGGAGCGAGAGAATCCTGCACCGACGACCGGTTTAGCCTAGTGGGTAGTGCACCTGCCTGTGAAGCTGACGGTCCTGGGTTCGAATCCCGGTCAGGGCAAATATTTGTGTGATGAGCATGAATATTTGTTTCTGAGTCTTGGATGTTTTCTATGTATTTAAGTATTTATATCTATTAAATATATCGTCGTCTAGTACCCATACCACAAGCCTTCTTGAGCTTACTGTGGGGCTAGTTCGATTTGTGTAAGATTGTCCTCTAATATTTATTTTATTTATTTTTTTACTGGTGGCCGCGCGAGGGCGCACGCCCGCGGGGCCGCCCGCGCCGCCGCTGGGCTGACGACATCACGCAGGCGGCCGGGCCGGCGTGGACGCGCCAGGCCCAGCAACGAGAACACTGGAAGGGGTTGGAGGAGGCCTACGCCCGAAAATGGGCATCTCACAAACAGAACGACGACATAATATAATTTATTTATAGCATTAACTCTGACATGTATTGTACCTAATAATTTTATCTTTAATAATGTGTGCCTACTATAATATAATTTATTGATATGAATTACTTGACATTTAACATTGAATATTAAACAAACAATTTATTGTAATATCAGTGTAAGGCATGCCACCAATTTATTAGTATTAATTTAGATGAAAGCATGTATTTTGTGGGAAATAAAGGCTTATTATTATTATTATTAACTCTTGTTAACTTAATTTGAAAACTTTGTAATTTTAACATTTAAAATGGATAGAAAACCCAATAATAATAAGACAAGCCAGGGTTATTATAAGCTTTCGGTCCGTACGATGTTACTTTTGAGGAAGAAATTCATAAAGACCGCTTACCTACTCTCTTGGCGGGCGGAATCTATAATTCTGTATGCGGTATTTTCTAATTTACCTAGTGCTTACTGACGTCACCCAGATTTCATTACTTGTCGGTATATTGTCGGTGTTATATAAAAGCGGTAGTATTTATAGTATTACGCGGAAGCAGGGTTATACGTATACAGTACTACATTCGTATCGTCCCGCTCCCGCGCATTCAGCGCCATCAGGAAGCACTCATTGAAATACAGACGCGCCGCGCGCAGTAAAGAATTCGTACCGACATCTTACTGTGTGGGGAATATGGCTCACTCTTGAGTCTTGATCATGGAAGGAGATCATTGGCAATGAACCTCCACTGCTGAACATAGGACTTCCCCATAAATCGCCGTCCGCATCCAGCGTATTCTCGCAACCTTGACCAGATCGTCGGTCACCCTTGCGCAGGGTTTGCTCAAACTGTGTTGCCCGCGGAGCCCAGTCGCCATTCCAATAGGTAGTACTTTTCGGCGCCCTCGAACGTTCGTTCCACGAGCAATATGCGCTGCCCACTGCCGCTAAGCTTCGTAATTCTGTTTCTGCTGCGGATCACATCACCTAATTTGTTATTCTGTCATGTAGAAGAATTCCGAACATGACTCCAGACTAGTATAGACTGACAATATGTATTTACAACCCACAGTGGACCATCGTGGGGTCTACTGCCCGCCTCCTCTCATCCAGAGAAGAGACCGCACAAGTGATACGCATAAAAGCTGAAGTACGAGATAATATAACAACGTGTGTCATCAGAAATCATAGCCTGTATTCTAAACATCAATTTAAGAACGTTGTCTTTAGTCAAACGGCTACCTATTACAATGGAGTTAATGAATGTTCAGGCAATTTATTATCTAGCAAAAATTGTAATCAAAGAGCACATCAATAGTTTCTAGGTAACTACTTAACGGGAATATATCAAACCGATCGTCTGAGAAAATAAGCTATTAACTTAATGCGTCTCGCAGATAATTAATTTGTATAAATGCAAAAGCAACCTTGAGTGGTTTGAAATAAGATCCAAATTTTAAATTGGCGTTATAAAGAAATACGAGCTTGGGAAAACGATTAATCGAAATGTAATGGTTACAATACCGCAGTTACAAAATTTGATTAGCGGAATGGTCACGTCGGAATTCGTCTATGGACGCGTATGCGCGAAGACGACATGTTTTAGATGCGGTATCTGTGCAACGGATACAAACCGCATTTTTTTTATTGTTGTTTTGGCTTAGAGTTTCTAAATTATTAGATTAACATTTGCCAGCGAAATTTCATCCCCTTGGCTTATTTCCCTGAGTAGGCTGCGATGAGGACCCAAAACAAGCCGGGAGCAGAAAAAGAGTGAAGAGTGCTCCGGGGGATTAAAAAAACCGAGATCCATGAGTCTTCTAACTGACACAGTACTTAGCAGTAATTGGCGGCCAAAGTATACTTTAAGTATTTCACCCGGTCCCAAAGTCCCAAGTTCAAGGAAGGAAGATTGTGTGCGCAGATATAGGCAAGCGTCCATAGCCTAGTGTCTACTTATACGTATGTAGGTATGATGCCGTGGTATAGGTAACATTAAAAATAGGATCGATTTCTGGCTCACAATAACCCATCTTTTTTAAGGGGATGCCTCGATTCGGTCAGCCACGCCCCCCGTGAAAGGGACACGCTTATGTAATTCGCCCGCGACAAAATATGATGCTACACTATTCGGGAATGGCAGTTAGAGATAAATCTCGATAAATATCTGTGTTAAGTTTTATTAAAATTCCTCTTGACAGAGTTTAGATGAGGTAAAATACCATCGTTTTAACTAAATTATGTCTTTTAATAATGCGTTGTTTTAGTAGGCTAAAAAAAAGAAAAATAAAGACTTAACTCTGAATCATATATCCGAAAATTAATCCTCAATGTTTCCTCGTCTACGCAGAACAGCGTTTCAAAGAACGCGATATTTCTCGTCGCAGGACCTTAATAAGTAAATACCTACTTGACAATAAATAAATTAATAAACAGTACGTCTAGGTATTCTACAAACGTGTGTTTTACTTCACCAAAAAGCGACTGTTAAATATCATTTAAATGACATTTCGTACATAAGTTTTTTTAAACTCAGTCGATACGGTCAGCCACAAAAGTGGTCTACCACTTTTGAACTCTATTACCTATTTGTGTGTTAAACCTTTTGTACAAACGAGACTCGCATGCGAGTTCAACTACGTTGCGCGGTTTAATAGATCGATTGAAGTCATTTTACCTGGAATACCCGTAATGTAATGAAACTCGTATTTGTGTAAATAGGGCTATAAGGTTGGAAATTGGTGGACTACTTTCTTGGCTGGCTGATCGCCTCCTGTACCGCTCGACTACATTGTTTTTTTTTTATAATGACAGTTTTATTACCTCATCCAAAGCAAAGCCCGATTCCCACCTCACAGCGTCAGTTTGGTCGTTCAGAGGCAAGTGGAACGGTACCGCGGGCGACGACCCGAGATGGCCGATAACTCATCGCCGTATTTATTCACTATTACCGAATCGTGCGCACAATGGAATGCTCGGGATGAGCCGGGACATGTGCCACAATGTAGCAACAGGTATATCTATGAGTGTAAGGCTTGAGTAGACTTGTGTCCTAAGAAAAGTTATGCCTGTATGTAGCTCTTTAAAACCCTTAATCTCATTTGATTCTTACTTCCGTATAGGTACTAAGTCAATCCAAAATTAAGGAATTTAGATCGTGGTGACGATAAATGACCATAATCATCAGTTAAAAGCTAACAGCTTAAGCTTAGGTCGACGATATGAATTAGCTTTTTGTTAAATATTGTCAGAGCATGACGACCGGTTTAGCCTAGTGGGTAGTGCACCTGCCTGTGAAGCTGACGGTCCTGGGTTCGAATCCCGGTCAGGGCAAATATTTGTGTGATGAGCATGAATATTTGTTTCTGAGTCTTGGATGTTTTCTATGTATTTAAGTATTTATATCTATTAAATATATCGTCGTCTAGTACCCATAACACAAGCCTTCTTGAGCTTACTGTGGGGCTAGTTCGATTTGTGTAAGATTGTCCTCTAATATTTATTTATTTATTTATTTATTTATGTCTATTAAACATAACTTATTGTGCTTATTTTTAAATTTCATAGACTAGGGTAGCGTCACCAGCCTGCCCACCAGCCCAGACCAGCCTTATAAATTAACCCTTATTAATTATTGATTTCGATAAGAGATTCTCTTATTGGCCATTGTTGATACTATTCTCTAACCAGCAAATCAAGGTATCTATAATATATCCGATATGCGAAAAGATATATACAATTGGTATAATTAGTACTAGGATCGCTACTTAAGCACAATTAAAGTAAAATGTAGTTGTCCTATTTGGTACGTATAAACGCTTAATTCAGGAGAGTGAACGCAATAAAAAATATATATGAAATTTGCTTCTTTTTTACTTGACAATTTTTTTTCTACATTACAATTTTTTTTGCTTGACCTGTAAAAATATGCCTTAGGACGAGCATCGAATTTTCAAAGTTATCTCTTTCCATTAGAAAGTTCAAGATATTAAATATATCCAAATAAAAATCTAATTCAGCTTACGTACACTATGTGATATTTTAATTTCTAAACATAACTATATACGTAGATGCTTGTGTTTCACATTCTAATTTAATATCAATGTGTGCGCTCGGATGTTTGGTTAGCTCCTAGATCAGCAGCGGTATTATAACAGGAACATGATTTATGATTTAGAACTATATCGTCGCTTATCGTGCCACAAACAAAACAAACATGAATTAAATATGACACCTATATATAATAACACACAACAAACTAGAATTTATAGCCTTTTTGTCTGTCAATTCACTGAAGCTTTCGACAGCGTATTTACGGTGAAATTTATTTACAAATGCTTAATGTCATCCAGTTTTTATAGTGTTTAAATATGTCTCTTAATTTAACGATATTTAAAATTTTAAATATAGTTATGTCAAAATTTATGGAAAAATAACCACGTTGAGTTTTTTGTTGTATACGTTACGTAAGTTTCAAGACATACTTAAAAGAAAATTGGTCGATATTTTTTACAGATTAAAAGTTTTTGGTCAAAATCTCGCTATAAAAAGTGAGCGAGTGACAGAAGGTAGTAGACACTATAGGTACCCATGGTAGTGTGACAGCAAGGAAAGTAAGGGGTTTGGGAAGTCTAATTTTCATCACTATAGTGAATTTTCATCACTATAGTGTTGAAAATTAGAGATGCTTGGGACCTAGCCCGGTGTCTTCCTAGTACATGTTTGCTGTTTTAAGGTATCATTGTACCCATACCCAAGCTATGTCAAAAGCATTAGGTAGTAAACCCGTTCGACGCCGGGGCCCTAATTATAATATATAAAATAGTTGATTATCATGTATTACTTGCAATTAAAACAGTGTCATTATTATTGCATGGGCCATGACATTTTAATTAGCTGCCTTCTACTTGACATCTTGTCTCGGCACTACGAATGAATTCATTTGTAAAAAAGCCATCACTGTTAATATAACCATACTTCATTGGTATTCCAGCTTATCAATTAAGATACTATAAGTCCCTAATAATGATGTACAAAAAGGTTTCTAAGGTGGTTAAAATTTATTCTGAAGTTTAAACTAAGACGGGAACTGGTTCTGTGGCCGAGAACACTTAAGTAATAAATAACAACATTCCATAATAGTATCATCGGTTGTTCAAACACTCATTTACTGATAATCACACGAGTAATTAGACGACTTGGTCAGAAAACGTGCTATCCGGTATTCTACGGTATAACGTAACTGTGTAAAAAATATAGTTAAAAGGTTTTTTACTCAACAGATACGTTTCGTTTGTGCGTGTTACCTCATACATATAGTTAGACAGCAAGCCAAGAAAGTGGTCTACCACTTTTCGACTTTATTATTTGGATGTTAAGGTTCATAAGTGGTAGAATTATTTATTGGCTAATAGTTTATACTAACAGATGACCTTATGTATTACAAGAGAGATATCTAGGTTACATTTCCGAGTGATTGTTTTTATTTTCCAATCAGACTATTTTCAAACCCTCTTTGGCTTCAGTATTAATTGTGCACGAAATCGCGGTTCCTAATCTTTTGATTAGGAATCGTAGAGAAGCCAGTGTGGGGTCTATAGTCCATCATTTCATCTTATCCTCAGAAAAAGGCCCAGTAAAAGGATATAGGTTAGATGATGATGCTGGTGGTTGAAGAGGGTTAAAGAGAAAATCTACTCTTTTTGCCTTACTGAATTACCTACGCTTGAAGTTCAGCCCTGACATTGGCAAATTAAAAATTGGGTTTTTAAGCCTCGGTCGCGCTGCATAGACCAAACACAAACGTTCTTGAAACAGAAATACATGAAGGTGGCCAAAGTTTGAAATACCAAATTGCCAAATACCTATGCTTATATCCAATACATGCTCTAATTCTTAAGAATCGAATACCTAACATGACAGTACCTAAAGAATTAATACAAGGTCCCCATTGTAACTCCAATAAGAACCTAACATTTTCAGTGTCCCTTTCTATTACCGGTGGCGATAAGTGCCCCGTATAAACAGGTTGCATATATTGCTTATATCGGTGTGATATTGAAATGCTCCAACTGGTTTGCCGCCGGGCATGCCAGGGAACGCGCTGACCCCGCACAGACTCCTAGGGAATACAGAATCGCGCCTAAGGATCTATTCCTACAGTATTCTGAATACAGGTATTCTAGGTACAGAATACGCGGAATAGGTCCGAGTTTAGGGTTACCTGCAGTGTAATGCGCAATTTTTCATTTCATTTTCACCTTAATAATACACAAACAGTTAAAAAATCACGAAAGTTACTCAGTTACCATGCAGGTGGTCAAGGTATGTATAAGTGTGTAAGAAGTTTTGAAATTAGTCAGTTTAAAGTTATGATTGCTGATTAGGTGCACTTTTTTGTACTAAACTAATTTCTACAATATCATAATTCCAATTATCGAATGCATTTCTGACTTTTTTTTTGTTTCATTTATTTCATTATATCATTTTTATTTCATTTCCAATCAAGCGCTTATTGTCTTGATCAGCCCTCCCCTGCATAATATAATGTGTTCCATGAGACGCACTCATGACATTTTTTGTTGCATAATAGACAGCCACGAACTATCACGAACCTTATAAATAGTATCTTCAACCTCAATAACTCTTTACTTACCTAAAAATAATAATCGAACATTTATAATTTTGTGAGCAGGTTCGATAATTATATTAAAAAAAAAATTGTTGAATAAGTTTAGTAGTTAGTAAGAGCGAGTAAAACAACACTCGCGATGTTAGAGCTCACAGAGCCATTAGTAGATAGATGTACTGAGTTACAATAATCGACGGCCGTTGGGGCAAAAATTCTTAAGTGGCGACTGTGTACCGAGTGTACCTACTGCAGGAAGCCGTTGGATGGATGCAGCGCAAGACCGGTAATCGTGAAGATATTTGAGGGAGACCTTTGTCCAGCAATGGATATCGTTCGGCTGATGTAATGTGATGATAAAGTGTTTCAGTAATCATATTTTTGTAGACTTGTTGTCGTTAAGGCATTGGGTCGATACTTATCAAGTTTTTGTTTCTAGACCTGGCAACCCTGTCCGCCAGGCATGGGGAATTAGAAGCGGCGCCGTCCACTATTTATTGTTTTCGTCCGCGAATATTGTGTGAGATGCATGGAATGGTAATGAAACATTTCTTAGAAACTAATCTGTGTAAGGCTTATTAACTGCAAATATATTTTATGGATAAAATACCAAAGCCGCTTTCATAAAACTAGTTCACAATCATATTCATCTAAGAATCCTCTATATAACATGTAGCTTAGAAATATTGACGAATTTAGTAGAAATCAGCCACGTTCGAATAGTTATTACTCCATTAACCGTTCTAAACAATACATTAAATTTATTAATAATTAATAACATAGCAAAACTTAGGATAAAAAAATATGTTGAATTTTTTTCTACATCTATGTTTACTTATTTAATGAAATAAATGAAATAAATGAACTTTATTCTGCAAGTAGGCCGCAAAGGCACTTTTACAAGTCAAAAACTACTAGCGTTTCTCAAGAGACCACTGCCGAGAAGAAACGCCGAAAGAAACTCGACAGTCAGTCATTTTCTCCAAAATATGCTTATTACAATGATACTACTTAACCTACTTAAGTAAATGTAAATGGTACACAACAAAAGAGAATTGAAAGAAAAACGAGGAAAAAATAACAATAGGTATTTACAATGTGTATATAGTTACACAAGAAAACAAAACATGTCGAATCGTTTGATATGCTTTCCTGCAAGAAATGTGTCAACTAGATACAATGAAAATATTAGACTCTACGCTATTTAGGTATTTGGTTTGGGCCATGCATTTCTGTCTGTTAGATAGTCCTCAACCCTATAATAAGCCTTTGACATCAAAGTTTTTTTTAGGTAATTTTTAAGAGCTGGAAAGGGTAAATTCAAAATTTCATCGGGTAACTTATTATAAATACGAACACATTGACCTACAAAAGACTTGTAAACTTTACGGACACTAAACTTGTTAGTGGCAATTTTATTTTTATTCCTGGTATTAAAATTATGGATATCAGAATTTTTACAGAATGATTCTCGATTCTTTATGACATAAATAATATTCTCATAGATGTATTGGGATGCTACCGTTAAAATGTTAATTTCTTTAAAGAGATCTCTTAGAGTTTCACGTGAGCCCAGGTTATATATGGAGCGAATGGCTCTTTTTTGTAACACAAAAATTGTCTGTATGTCAGCTGCTTTACCCCAAACCAGAATACCATACGACATAACATTATGAAAATAGCTGTGATAAACTAAGCGAGCTGTTTCTACATTGGTCAGTTGTCTGATTTTTCTAATAGCATAAGCGGCTGAACTTAATTTACGTGCCATAATGGCTATATGGGGACTCCATTGTAGATTTTTGTCTAATGTTATACCTAAGAATATTGCTTTATCTACAATTTCTAAACACTCGTTATTTAAAAGAATATTAGTTTCAACCGGTCTAACATTAGGCAAAGAAAATCTGACACATTTAGTTTTCTTAGCATTAAGTAGCAGGTTGTTAACGGTAAACCAATCAAGTACTTTGACCAGTGTGCCATTAACGTTAGAACATTCTATTGTTTTTCGGTCAACCTTAAAGATTAATGATGTATCATCCGCGAATAATACTATGTCACAAAGATCACTTACTATAGACGGCAAATCATTTATATAAACCAAAAATAAAAATGGACCTAGGATAGAGCCCTGAGGTACTCCTAACGTTACTACAGCTCCACTAGACTGGGTTCCATTTACAACAACTGTTTGAGTTCTATTGCTAAGATATGAGGACATAAGGCTTAACGCATTATCAGTATGAGGACATAAGGCTTAACGCATCATCATTTATATTTTATATCTTTTATCTAAATGTTAATATGCAGTTATCGGAGTTAGGTGAGCTAAAATACCTATTCTTCGCGATAGGACATAATATAGAGTGGTTACAACCGGATAAAAATAACATTTGTTATTGGATTCCGGGTATTCGATATTTATGCTTTTCCTTATAGAATTTTTGTAAAGATTGTAGTAAAAATGGTTACATTCCAGTCATAAAGTTAAAATTTATTCGGATTCCTTATAATTTTAACTGTATGACTAGAATGTAACCATTTTTACTTACAAACTTTAGAAGGAAAAGCATGAATGTTCAACATTACGGCTAGTACTCGCGTGCCCGGATAAATATCTAATACCCGGAATCCAAAAAAAAGATTTTTTTATTCGGTTGTAACGACTCTATATTATGTCCTCTCGCGAAGAATAGGTATTTTAGCTCACCTAATTCCGATCACTGTTAATATGTAATGTTATTTTTCTCCATCGACAACCTCAACTTGTCCCTTGTCAAAGGCCTCTTCCATATGTCACGATCCCTTGCCTTTTGGAGCCAAATACCTCCTTCAATCGTTTTAAGGTCATTTGACCATCTAAGATTAGGTCTCCCTCTTTTCCTTTTATATCCTCTTGGATACCACTCAACAATTTTCTTTTCACTTCTCATGCTCGAAAATTGGGTCATATTAGACTTGTCAAGCGGGGCTAAAGTAGTACATTTAGCACCTAGGGAAAATATGAATACACATGTATGATTTACAAAACATTTTAATTCCACCAATCAAAATACTTCACCTATGAAGTCCGCCTATCACATGACACTAATTTAACTCTTAAAAATATTTGATATTGGGTACTAACCAACCAGAATACAGCTTTACTAAAATCCACCAATCAGGAAACAGAATGCATTTCTCTAAAGAGTCTAAAGATTAAGTTTGCAGTAGTTTTCACAATAATTAAAAAAATGATTAAATCGTTTGAGCAACGCTTTGAAGCGCTCAATGGTCAGTTAACTTTTTTACACGTGAATATTACGCGCAAACCGCTGTGTCTATGTTTTGTGTGTCAAAGCAGTTTGAAAAAAAAACATGCCTCCAATTTATATATATAAGTTCGCCGTGGATTTATTATTAATTTTTGTTGAATAACCTTTGTCTATTTACTTTCTCGCAGTCGAAGTGAAAAGTAGAGTGTATATAACTCTGGTCTAAAAGCCATTTTACCCTTCGAACTATTTGCCCTCACTTCGTTCGGGAAAATCTTGTGGTAATGTGGCTCATTTTAGACCCTTGTCATACAATCTACTATTATCCATGTGTACATATTTTGTCTAATCATGTGGCCTGTCCAACGCCACTTTTCTTGCCATACATTATGGACTCTGTATTTTAGTTTCATATTTAGTGTGATTCGTTCTATATGATTTTGACAAGTAGCAAGTTTCTGGTTGTGTCTTTTTGTAAGCGCCCAAGTTTGACACCCAAAGTTATTACATAATGCACATGTCAACAACTTAAAATTTCTGGCTTATAGGTATTTCTTTGACTTTTCTAACCTCTTTCAACGACCAAAACTTCCTACATGCGTTTGAAATTATTTTGTCTATTTCTTTATTAGTTTGGTCTAACAGTGATATTATCTGTCCTTAACATAGTCAACAATATTTCCGTTATGAAGAACGAATTATAATAAACGGAAATATTGTTGACTATGTTAAGGACAGATAATATCACTCTTAGACCAAACCAATAAAGAAATAGACAAAATAATCTCAATCGCATGTAGGAAGTTTTGGTCGTTGAGAGAGGTTAGGAAAGCCAGCCAGACAGTTATGAAAAACGAATTATAATAAACTCGTAATAAGATCGTCTGCAAACCTTAGGTGATGGTGAGTCTTCTTCCATTAATATTTAGTTCATTTTTCCCAGTTCATACGTCTAAAAACGCTTTCCAGGACAGCAATGAATAGCTTAGGCGATAGAGGATCGCCCTGCGGGACGCCTTTCTTTATATCGAGGATTCTTCTCCTATTCTTTCTAATTTCATCTTTGCTGTACTGCTTTTGTATATTTCTTTTATTATTCGAATTTATTTTTCTGAGGCATTTTGTTCTTTACGTGACTTCCATATCTCGTTGTGCTTAAGTGAGTTAAATGCCTTATTGTAATCAGCAAATGCTATGTAGTATCTTCGGCCATGCTCATGACATATCTCTGTTATAGAATGTGTTATCAAAACTTTGGATACATATATTGAAAATTTTTAGGCCGTTGAGTTTCAGATGGGAGTAACCCTCAGAAATCGCCTTTTCACCAGATCGTTCGGTGGATTCACCTGGCGGACTTCTGACCTTAAGACGTCCGCCGTAACAGCCATAATATTAGTCTAATTATCTACGGACGTCTTATTTTACAAACAACGTTTAATCCCATTATGATTTAACGAATAATGATGGAAGTTATAAATGTTTTCACCTTAAAGAAGAACCAAGGTCGAGAGCAATAGTGTCGCGAACAAGTCTACAGGTAACAATAACAAAATGAATGACAAGAGGTCCCTTGATTTCGTTAAATGACAAAGCGTGTCCTCAAAACTGGAAAAAAAAACCAGGGTCGCGGATGGCGGCGTGCACTAGTAGTACCCACTACTAAAATACCTGATGAAAATCATACGTGACAATTCTTTAGGGTTCTTGGCAATACATTGCCGTTTTTATTACTCTATTTTATAAATACATTTAGTCCAAACTAACGTTGTATAACGAGTAAACGTATACGTTCCATAAAGTGCATTTAATCACTTACGCATTCTTTTGTTTATAGCGTTTACCATATGTCACATGTGTAGTAAATGAACTTATGGGGCGCAACGACACGCAACCGATGTTCATAATGATTAAATTATATAAAACCCTAGTACTTACTTAGGTACTCAATATTTACCATATCGTCGAAAAACTATTAATTGGTGAACTAAAAATTTAGACGCTTTAAAAATGTAAAATATTAATAATAATATTTTATTGTATGAACAGGGTTTTCCATGCAACGTATTTATTAGGTGACCAAACGAGCCGTCCATTAACTTTTCACTGATTTAATTTTAATAATGCCCATTAAATTACCACTATAATATTAATGTTGACAGTGTTGGTTTTGCTCGGAAAGGAATTGCATATAATCCCTGTTATACACATCAGCCTGCGACGAGGTCTAGCAGGGCTGCCTCCACAGGAAAACTGTAAATGTTTAACATACTATTGTCACTATAGAACGACGGCGGTTAAATATCGAGCACGCCCTTAGGCCGAACGGCACAGCCTGGCAACCAAGTAATTAGCATTGTGAAAGCAGTTTTCTTAATATGTTTGAAATACTTTTTCAGACATTATGAACCGTGTGATTGCGATGTACATAATAAATATGCATGCAAAGATTGCAAAGACCTGATCGAAAATTCTCAAATGGTACCTATATATACAATAAAATTTGACGATGAAAAAGAAGAATCTCTACACTCTAAAATATTATTTATCGTAATTTTGAATAGTTAAGTGCTAAACAGTTACAAAATGATATGCGAATAATATAAAATAATGAAACTATTATTTAATAATCTGCTTGCCAGTTTTTTTTAATAGTTACGGCACTTAGGACTAAAATATTCACTCATTTAATGGAAATCACCACCCAGGCGGGACCAAAGCAAATAATGTTACTAAACTTCTGACTACTGTTGCTTACTAAACTTTTGGCTACTGTTGCTTACTAAACTTCTGACTACTGTTGCTTACTAATCTTTTGACTATTGCTGCTTACTAATTTTTTGACTACTGTTGCTGTACCCCCACCGGACAGGCAATGCCTAGTGTGGGGGCAGTACTAATGTACTACATTATGAATGCTTATTGATGAAATAAACTATTTGTATTTGTAAATAGACTCGTAAAACTGTAGCTTCGTTAAATATACTCTCGATCTAGCTCCACTAGCCGTTCAACCCTGCCCCGCACATGTGTGCGGCGCGGCATATTTACTGTACGCGGGTGTGGGTGGGTCGGCCACCGCGATGTGTCGGTATTTATCCCACATTAGCATGCATCCGTTCCATTGATCCAACCTCTTTGTCCAAACCCAAAACCCTTTATTTGGCGAATCCCCGAAAAGCGATTACACTTTAAAATAACATCATGTTTTACCGGTCACATATATCAGTGTGGGCATTAGCCTGGAAGGTTTTTTTAACACAGTTAACACAGACTGAACTATGGATTTACTAGCTAAGTATATGGTTTCAGATTGCTTGAGCATGTTGACACCTGTCATTTGGCTGTCATGTGGAAACTGTAAGACATCAAAGAGGATATAAATTGTTCAGGGTAGTTAGTCAAGTGCCTGTTTGGGGCCCGACTTGAAAAAAAAAGACAAAAATTGTATTGGAGTGACAGCTGTCACTAAACTCATGCAATCAGCGATTACGTGACGTGACAATTTATTGTAATTTTTACCCGACTGCAGAAGGATAACGACGGGTTAAATGAAACATTAACCACTAAAGAGAAGTATAAAGACCTACAGTTAAATCTGTTAATATTGTATCTCCACCTTTATTTTTTAAACAGATTTTAGCTCGGTAGTTACCTTTATAAAATTAATAACATCGATTGAATTATGAGAATTACAATGATATTATTGTCTTTTAGTAATATCAATTGACTATTTGATGAATTCTACTCTGACTGAAAATAAATAGTGGTGTAAAAAGCCGACCATTTTACGTTCACCGTATGAATAGTCTTTTCAAACCGGCACCATTTTTTTCAAATTTCCCTGAAAGCTTTCAACTTTGATGGCGAAAGAATAAAAGGACATTCAAAATCTTAAAAGTGTCTGCATGCACTTCTGTACTTTCTAGAAAGTACTTAAAGAAAGTCTTCAAAATAATACGAGAAGATCAGACTGCGTCGGTCGCCGAGTACATAATGTAGGGTTAAGGGTAACCCCACCAAGTTGGGAAGCTGTGTTCTCTTGTGCGGTTTGACGCAATTTCCTTGAGCCGGTGTTTGGCCGGGTTATACGCACCAGGCGAGTGGGTTTATGACAATATGTAAGTGTAGACTCTGAGCCGTTGGCATCGGGCAATAAGTTACTTTTGTTTGTAAGCGTTTAAAACTATAGACCACTCGTGAGTTTTAGATGCAAACTAATAAAGTTTTAACATAAACTCAGAAACGTTGTCATATACTCATTATGAAATTTGAAATTTAGTATAATTAATCAAATAAGGCCGGGTTATATAAATATCAGTTTTTTTTTAAATAACCCGAGTTAAGGTAACGGGTCGTTATGCTTCTGAACCTAAGAAAGAGTTATCCAGATACAGCGATCTCTTAATTGACGTTATTTTTAACTATTGCGGCATAACACGAAAACCTTCTGTTTTTATCTCGGGTCATATCGATATTTATCGCTTTTAAAAGGTCAAAGTGACGTAATTGTTACAGCAGGTCAGTATCATCATATAAACCTAATTATCATGTTCGGGTTTCCTACAATCAGAACACCTTGAATGTAGGAAATCGCAAACGATTAAAACACCCATTAAAAAATATCACAGCTAAAAGGAATGCGATCATCAAATTCAAGTCAAAACAAAACCATCGCAAAATTCTACTTATCCTGTAAAACGAAGCGCGTACCGATTAAATGAGGTGCTCGCGTTTCTCCAGATAGCCCCGAGTGTTCTGTCTTTCTCTCGCCAACTATCTCCACTATTTCCGTCCCGTGTTCTCGGCTCTGCGCAGCCTCATCTGCCGGCACCTCGCCGTCGCCTTCTAGTCACATATTTTATTTGTGGAGCCTTCTTGTATCCACTAAAGCCTTCCACGCGCGAGTGACCGCGAGCGAACGGCTGAAAATCTCTGCTTCTCGAGTATCATGCTTAACCAAATGCGGAAAAAACGGCGGTCGCCAAATGAATAGACGGCTTTAAGTTTGTTTGGCGTCGGGAACCTGCCAATAATATTCACACACACATATACTTGATGCGGTATGAATGCGTGGACGATACGAATGCCCAAGAATAATGATTTAATGCCGTAAGCGACATAACATTGAGGTAAAGCAGGAGGAACGTTAAATTAATTTCAAACTTTATGTATTTATTGCAAGGCAATTGCAGGCTGAGTATTCGTTATAAACCAACGATCATGGGAGTCCGTTTAATTAAAATGAAGCCTGCAATACGAAGTCTGTATTAGTGTCAGATATGTACGCAATAAAGAATATTTATAATGTATTGTATTGTATAGATTACAGGATGATTCGAAGGATATACATATGTATGATAAAAATGTAAGGAATTGAATTTTCTTTAAACTTTCCATTGACTCTTTTGTCGTATAGTTCATTTTATAATTTCTCCCGGACTGGTGTGACCGTGCCGGTGCTGACGTGCTGACGCTGCGCGCGACCTGTAAGTCAGGAATGCCGACGGGTAGATTTAAATGCAGGAGGTTCTCAGGCCATAAAGTATGCCGCCATTAAATAAAAACATGGTAATCTTTTTATTTTTAAAAGCGCGTTTTAGATATCGCTGGAATAAACCAGATCGATATGTATTAAATAGCTTAAATTTTCTCATTTCCAGGTACGGCAAGTTATACCATAATATATTGGTGAGAGTCAGGATGGCGGGTGTACCTAAACAAATATGTAAATAAAGTGTACCAAAAATTTGTACTGAATTTGTACTATTTTGTACCACTTTAGAAAAAAATTGTACCCTTCCGTATTTAAAGTTATTATAAAGTGAAGGTACACCCGCCATCCTGACAGTCAGGATGGCGGGTGTACCTGGGAAAATTATGATCCTACCCTACTATGAAAATTATGATCTCAGAATAACCATATTACCCAGCAGTAGAAAATCATAAAATGTGTAAAACTCGCAAACTATGAATTAGACGGCTGAAGTTTTTACTGTATATTTGAGTACAAATTTGGTACAAAAAATTGAGATATTATCATTGCTTGATAATTGGTAGGATCATAATTTTCCCAGGTACACCCGCCATCCTGACTGTCAGGATGGCGGATGTACCTTCACTTTGTAATAACTTTAAATACGGAAGGGTACAATTTTTTTATAAAGTGGTACAAAATAGTACAAATTCAGTACAAATTTTTCGTCAGTCAAAAATCCACAGACTACTTAGAAGATACTACGTATCAAAAATCCTTTCTTGACATTGAAGTATTAAGTATGTTACACTAGAACAGAGGGCCTACTCCGAACTTCGTATCGTGCCGTCCCTTTCACTCTCGTATTATACACTATAAGAGTGAAAGGGACGGCACGATACGAAGTTCGGAGTAATCCCTCAGACGTCTCGAACACAAGACGTTGTCAGATACGGTGACGGAGGGGCATGCGCGGTGAGCGCGGGGTGTCCGTTTTCTTGTAGAAGTGAGCGCGCAACAGATGCGACATACCGTTCATTCTACCTATCTTATGGTAATTCACGGTGTACAATGGGAGTAATAGTTGTTTATTAGGGGAGTAACTATGGATTAAGAAAGGTATTTAAAACATGAGAGGGGCTTTAATAATCATTTCTAATTCTCATTATAGAGGTTTTATGACATGGTGTAGATAATTTTGTATTAAGCAGTAACGCGCTAACTATGTATTTCTAAATAAAGAAAAAAAAAAAGGAAGCAGAAAGAAGAAGAAGGCAGAAGGTCGCAGGTTCGAATACTGCTCGGAGCAAAAATTTTTCAATTTTTCCCTTAATTAAAAATTTGGTCGTAGATATTATTAGTTTATGCCACGGGTACATAATGAGAGGCAAAAATAATTTCATTATCTCTTATTAACATTCCATGTCAGTATTGTCACGTCTGCGTAAATCCATTTTGTTACTCTATGATATCGTTCAAACATGGCGCGTGGGTATAAAATAAAATCGATACAAGCATATTTAAATTGATTTAACGAAATGGCAGTAAACTTGGGTGATAAGTCACTCTTTGAGTTTTATTTAGTGTCCGACCGAAATTTCGGTTTCGGTTTCGGTTTCGGCCAGTTTCGGCCAAAAAATCAAGTTTCGGCCCGAGTTTCGGTTTCGGCCAAAAACGGCCGAACCTTTCGGCCGCGCCGAAACTTACAACATCGTACCTTCGGGTCGCGCTCGGCTAACGTCGGGCGCGCTCGGCACGACTGGCAATATGGCGTCGCTCGCCTGACTCCCCCGGCCGACTTATTTTATACCACCATTAAAAAATCGCTAACTTTGTGTTACAAATAATGTATTTTTTTCACTTTATTTATAGGGTAGTTAAATTTTCAAACAGAACCTCTGTAACTGTGCTGAAATTTCATTGTGATAAATCTTTGGAAGTAGAAACCTGTAATTATAGGTCGGCGAGATATTAATTTTAGAAAAAAACTTACTAACATTTTTTCGACTTTTTAAGGACTTTTTTTTTTTATAAAAGGTTCGGTTTCGGTTTCGGTTTCGGCCGAAACTACAATGAAACCGAACCTTCGGTTTCGGTTTCGGTTTCGGCAAAATAACATGTTTCGGTCGGTCACTAGTTTTATTTGATTTGCTTGCACGGTTTGTGCAGTACCTAAGAACACAGGTAGGCATATTTAGATGTACGCTGTTCTCCTATATATGCGTCCAACTGTTAGAGTCGTCTGGCACAGACTAATGACAAGCGTGTCAATTGACTCAAACAGTTTGGACAAGAAATCAAATTGAGATGTCTGCTCTAGTAGTATACATAATTACTCAAAGGTTCTTGACGCTTTTCTAACGAAAGACCCAAGGCCGGGTTTTATAAAGATCCGTTAGACTACATGTCAGATCAAATTTCAGTAACTCAGTACGTTTTTTGACATAACAAACCGATGTAAGGTCTAACGGATCTTTATAAAACCGAGCCTAAATGCAGCTATCTTGCAGAGAAATCCGCGGAATGCGCATTCTCGAATGATTTCTCGAAAACTAAAAAGGGTAAAAGCTGTAACCGTTTTACATTCCACACTTGAGTACCTTACAACAATGGTATTTAAATTTGAAGACAGCCAAACGCACCGCTGGGTTTATGACCCGGAGACAGATCGGACGGTGAATCATGCGCATGATCGGATCAGCAAAGGCGCAAGCGACGCTTGCCGCTATACCATTCACTAGTTTCACCTCGCCTCACCCTGCAGCGGTATACTTTGACGCCGGGGTTCGTAAGAACAACGCGTAATCGAAGGTCTGACTAACGCTTGTTCAACTATAAAGCGTTTTACAGCCCGATATTTACAACGATAACCGGCAACATACAGATAAAACCATTATAAGTCTAACCTCCCATTACGCATAATTAAGATGAATCTTGGGATCAAGCTATAATAGGACCGAATGTTGATACAGGTTGTGAATCAAGAAGCTAGTATTACTAACGACATTATTAAATTGGTATTGATGCGGCCACAAGAACACAAAAAACATACCTACACTTTTATAAATAGGTATATTTTACCGGTTTGTTAGACAATTTATGCGATCGCTCACTGTTACACATTGGACGACTTTTGATCGAATTAGCTTCGTGAATTGTCTCGACCGGTAACTGGGAATCAGGTTGAGACGTATGTTTTACATTCCAATTTTGTTAATATGTACTTTCAAATTTGGCGGTGCGGGGTCGGTGCGATATCAGTAAGTTGTGAGTGTTACGCGTCAGCCGAATGGGTACAGGTCCTATACTGCGCGTACACCTACATTTAAATGACATTTTTACGTTGTCGGGAAAGTATAATATACCGCATACAGGTTGCATCACCCCGCAGAGGAAGTAGCCTTTGTGTTTTGTTTATCTGCGCGTGCAGAGTGTAAAAACGAGCGCGTGTTATAAGGAAATTGGCAAGCAAAATGCATATCAGATTGACCCCTTGGGCTTATCATTTACATTGAATTATGTATCAGTGCGTTGCGCTCTTACATACCTATATTCATTTACGTTAGCGCAATTGAGTAAAAATTACATACGAAATACGATTCCAATTTAGACTCAATGCGTCGTTTGCACTTTTCACATTTTAGTCCCAATAGACTATGTAGAAACGACATATACATGTCTATAGGTACAGTCAAGGAAACAAACAAGTGTCCATCTGTTTCGCTTCGGATAAAAACGTTCCGCTTCCTTCAGGAGCTGTATTTTTTTAACTCCCATAGAGAACAAAATTACAATAGAATAATTCATTTATGCACAGAGACACTGTTACATAATAGAATGAATAAACCCGGTGAGTCTCAAACTAGGCAGCAGCTGCAGCAGTAGTGCTACAGTCATAGTGATAAATATAATAAACATAATTTCCCACAATGATTAAAAAATCTGTACGCTCTAACGCCGTTGTCTTTAATATCATGTTCGCATATTTTGACACTGAGTGTCTCTTTCATATAAAATTGAATTAAGGGATTTGGTTTCCGTTTTTGTGATCATTTAGCCGTGAGCAGTCATGAAAGAACACTTACTCCTAACAAGCAACTGGATTCGCCGGTACTCGCTTTTACGTTTAGGTTCGCTAACTACCCTACAGATTTAAGAGTTTATTTCGAGAAATCACACAGAGTTTGCATTTTAACAGACGCAAAAACACGTGGAGATTGACTTGTCAATACCTTCGTGCATTTAAGACTGGAGACGCCGTTGATATCTCTGTCAAACGTATATGAGAAAAATCTGGCACGTTATTAAAAACTACTTCATTAATCGATTATATGTCGGTCTTGAAATCGATCCCGGCGTGTGAAAAGCTCCATCAAAATGCCTTCATGTGCTGTTTTCGGGTGCAAAAAATATCTTAATTAATTGAAAATGAAAAATGAAAATGAAATAAAAAAATGTTTATTTTCCTGTATACTTGTGTACAATTGCCATCAGTGGGTGGGACTTCCATGTAGGTGAGTGAACCTGTGTTAGGTTGTCCCGCTCTTCCATAGCTAAATATCTTTTTAGGAAATATTACAGTACTATTTAACAATATATTAGGTGCATGCGCTATAATTTTTTTTTAATTTTTTTTTTTTAGTTTTATTCTATTCTAATTTAATTTAATACTATATTGTGTGTGTGTGTGTCTGTGTGTGTGTGTGTGTGTGTGTGCGTGTGCGTGTGCGTGTGCGAGTGTGAGTGCGAGTGCGTGTGCGTGTGCGTGTGCGTGTGTGTGTGCCACATGTTAGCTATACTTAATAATTTGCTCGATACAATAATGTCTCCGTAGCGTCATAACTTTGGTGTTTCAGCCATTTCGTTAGTTCGATCTTACATTCATACAGTGGTAGTTTATGGATATTGACAATTTTGTTTACATTGTTGTAAATATATGCTGATTGTGCTTTATACTGCCTTTTAGCAAACATCGATTTACAGGTAGATAGGAGGGCCACGTTTTTTTTACGTCGACGTGTTTCTAATATGGGGTTGAAATCTATGGTCTTGTGTAGCCTGAGTGTTGTACTCAAAACATACAGCTTCCTCATAGTTAGTTGGTCACTGATTTCATAAAGTTCTTTTGTAGGAAATCTATATGGTTTTGAGTACATCACCTTGAGCAAGCAGCGTTGCCCTCTCTCAACCTCTAAAAATTTTGTTTTGGCAGCGCCGCCCCAGACAGTAATACAGTAGCTCATGACAGGTTGTGCTAATGTTATATAAAGTTGATTTAAAAGTTCTTCAGTGGTAATATGTCTAAATATCTTAAAAATCCAATTAAGTTTTCTAATTCTATTGTTTACATGTTCAATTTGCATATGCCAAGAGAGGCGTTGGTCCAGTAGTACACCTAGGTATTTAATAGATTTAACTTTAACAAGTTCTATACATTTACAAGGGGGATGGTCATGTTGATTACAGGTATGTATTTTTAGTTTTAAGTTATCATTAGGTTGCGTACTATCGTACTTAGTGAAGCATATGTAATTAGTTTTGCTGGCATTAAGCGTCAGAAGGTTACTTGCAGTTAAGCCATGCAGTCACTCTACAAAGGCCAGATTCTGCACCTCTGTATACCGACTCCCAGGAGTCCCCTTCGAACACTATGGCAGTGTCATCAGCGTAAGAGCCGATGTGCCCACGTTGTAGTTTGAGATTCGTCAAGTCATTAATATAGATAAGAAACAACGTGGGCCCTAGAACGCTCCCCTGGGGGACACCATACGTTGTATTCGCTACGTTACTTATAAAGTCTCCTATTTTCACATTTTGTGTTCGCCCCTGTAAGTAGTCACCCAACAATTGGAGAGGTAAACCCCGTATGCCAACTCGTTCCATTTTTTGTATAAGAATGGGGAGAGAGACCGTATCGAAAGCCTTTTTTAGATCTAAAAATATGGCGAGGCATTTCTTGCCTTTATCAATTTTGTCAGTAATTAGAGATGTTAATGATAGTATTGCATCTTCAGTGGATCTGGATTGCCGAAAGCCAAACTGTCAGATAGTATATTGAATTGATTAAGGTAAGCTACAAGTCGATTGTTTATTATTTTTTCTATAACTTTGGAGATGGCAGTCAACACAGAGATAGGTCGATAGTTGCTTACGTCAACTCTCTCTCCACTCTTATACACAGGTGTCATTAATTAAATTTACGAAAATATGTATTATCATTTAACTTTCACGTATCTTTTTGCTTTAATTATAATTTTCTGCACAATTAAAGTTTCAATTAAAATCGTAAATCGAGCATCGATTACAAAGTCTATTTAAAAACATTCACTACTCGACGCTTCACTCTTGGCCGCTATTTATTTTGATATTTCACGTCACCGTATTTCGGACCGTAAGTACTACATCCATGACATTGACAATTTATATAAAATGTGATCGTTAGTGACATTGGTCAATTTAGCCATGCAATAATTGACCTAGTGTAAACACTTGTAAGGTCTTTTGTACGGAAAGATGCGCCGAAGGCGTCTCCTGTCTTAAATACTCTAAGACTTGTACTGTGATACATTTATCTCACGAACACGGGTGAGCCATGCTTGTGTGTTGAGATATACATATGCCCAGCATCTAATGTCTACGTCAGCGTAGGAGCTGAGTTCATACTGTCTATGTGTTCGTACATGTCACAACTACAACTATGGCTAACACACCCTCGTCACATAAAATTACTATATCAGCTATGAACGAAAACAACAATAAGAAAACATTAATTAAATAAATGACATTTAAGATAAGGTCATCAATTAATCAAGTACGTTGCTAGAAATTATCTCAATATATAGAGGCAAATAAATAGTTTCTTAAACAGGTTTGCTCACTTGATGATCAATGAAAAATTGGTTAGTAGGATTTGATTTTGCTTTATTTTACTTAAAAAAACCCACCAGTGTACTTAAAATATAAATAAATTTATCTAAAAATACCACTTGAAAGGATTTGATCAAAAGCACGGTATGCTCTCCAGTTTACGGCCGCACAACGATGAGTTACTATAAGGACCTACCTTAGGATTCATGAACGAATAACCCTTATCACAATGCAAGAAAGACTATCACACTCTTGTAAATATCTTAGCATAAGTTATTCCGTCCATACAGCAATATTGTTTCATTGTTCACATCTGATTAATTTACGGGACGTTTCTGAAGAAAACTGTTAAACGCATAACTTCGCAGTGAATATTACTAACAATGTATGATTTCGCCCTAAAGATGGCTGATTACAACACAATTTGAACCTTAATGCCTCGTCACAGGAGGTTGAGCCTTTGTCCTGTACCTACTTATGTTATGGCTTTTTTTCACACAGTGTGTCCTGGTCCTTAATGTTGATTTGTTTAATATTCTCAGAAGTATAAAAGGAAAACCAAAGAGGACTCGAAGAGACATATTTTTTTATAATTTATCATAATCACTACCAAAACATTAAAAGTATAAAAATTTAAAAAGAAAAATATATCATATACCGCCCAAACACATCCGTGCCTATTTAATATAGATTGATGGAGACAGTATGTAAAAACTGTAGGCAGAGCTGAGGTCAAAGATATGTGTACAATTATGCACCTTATTCGTTCGTAATAAGATTCAAAATGTAGATGTCTTTTACATTGACCGTACACGGCCGAAGAGTAGCCAGTCTGAGACAAAGAAGTGGCCAGCAGAGTTCACGCATGTTTAAATAAATAAACTTGGCTAGAGCATTGTGAACGTTGCCAGGGATGTAAGAAAAATACGTCAGGGTATTTTTAAGCTTGATGTTATAGGAGCCTAGTACGTGATTCAAGAATGCGGTTTTCAAATGGTAGTCCTGGTATTATAGGCTAGCGTAAATGATGCGGCGACGCAACATGACACGACATCATGCACTCTGTACCTTTTTCTAATTTGCGCAGTGTGAATGAGACAGGAGTCACATACCTGCAAGTCGTAGGTACTAGCCCTGGGTTTGACTTGTCAACAAAGATTTCGCAACTCGTATACGGAACATTATTTGGTTAAATAAAATAAAATGCTCTATACTACTACAAACAAATTATTTGAACAACAAAAGGTATTTGAACTATTCAGTGCACTCACATGAAAAAGTGATGGAACTGTGAGAGCATCTTTTCATATGAAAAGGCTTGAGCCCAGCAGGGATACGCATATGAACTGATGTTTTTTTACCTGTCCGTTGCTGTTGTATAGAGAGATATAGAAATATATGCTGCGCTGACAGCATGGAGAACTATGCAAGAAATATAAGTTCTGCACCGACCCCAAACAAATGACAAATGGCGAATGATATACAGATAAATAGTTGACGACCGGTTTAGCCTAGTGGGTAGTGCACCTGCCTGTGAAGCTAACGGTCCTGGGTTCGAATCCCGGCCAGGGCAAATATTTATTTATTTATTTATTTTAATAGTTTATTTGTTCGCCACAGTCACACACAAATTACAACAAATAATTAAATAAATAAAAAATACATTATAAACTCAAAACTTAAAATTGGATGTGTACTTCCAAGATACATCGACGAGTAGACCGGGTGCCATAATCTGGTCTTTCGTATTTTAGGACATCAAAAAGAAGGCAAGTTAGATGTAAATATCTACGGGACGACATGTTTCACATTGAGGCTTAGTTTAAATAATGGAGTAATGTGGCTTCTAGGTGGGATGGAGTAACAGAAACAAGCACACGCATTTTGTACACGTTGTAGTTTTAGCCAGTAATCGAGGTCCATAAATTACATATACCTATCTCCATAGTTCAACCTAGAGAGTATCCACGATTCACAGAGATCGCACGTACCTTTTAACTTAAAAGATTTCGAATTTGGTATAGTACTTTCAGTCGGTAAAAAAAAGATCGTACCAAATTTCCTGTAAGACTTTCAAAGCGCAACTGACTGTCAATTATGATACCTAAATTCCTGGCCTCCTCCATACGTTCAACTGATGGTTAATATAGGATTGATAAATATAATTTTATAGATTTGAGTTTCGGAGTAGTAGTAGTAGAGTAATAATAATTACTATCAGCCCATACGCTAATTATGTTTAGGTCCTCATTTACCATGCAGACTGACTCTACAAACTCAAATTAGTGATATATTCATGATACCGTATCCATTGGCGTTTGCTTCTTAGATGGCGGTATGTGGCCGCTAATACCGGCATAGGCGTGAGAATGCGATCTCGCCGCGCCGTGCGTAATGAGACCGGGGCATCGCTTTGTTTCAACTATCGCTAACTAATAACCTGGCAAACGGCAGAGAAACCGTATTATAAACTAACGATAGCGCTCCATATCGCATTTGACTTCGTGGAAAACTAGGAGACAGGTTTTTTTAGCAAATTATGGATATTACTTATGGACTGTGTGTATCAATAATAGTTTTTTATTCTATTAGCCTACTTCTATTGTGAAATGATGTTTTGTTCCATTAACTAATTTTGTATTTATTTGAGAAAATAGTAGTATTTGATGTCTAGTCCACAAGGACGTGATGTCGTGCATTATTCCTTTTTTTTGAACCTGACTGGCTTTATAGGCCGGTCCCAATAAAGCGATAGGAGTACGCGGTTGGAGAGTAGCCTGGAGAAAATTCAGGGCGTTTATGGCATGAGATACTGTATTTTATTTTGTCCTTAGTATAAAGTCTGGCAAATGAAATATGATAATGAGTTTTTTATGGAACTTTTTATATGACATAACCTGAATTGTCAAACGTCATTGTGCTATGAAAAATCATTTTCAATGCTTACGTTTATCCCATAAATTGACTTGTCGCTAATAATAAAATTACGCGCGGACTCGTCCGGTTAACATAATATTTTTATTTGTCATGAAATTTGATATTTTAGGGTACTTTTTAACTCATGAATCGGTCAAGTTCACATGCGTCATGCGAACGAAGTCGCAGAGCACAGATAGTTTATAATATTAGTTTGTATCCTCCCCCAAATATATTTGGGGGAGGCCTATGTCCAGCAGTAGACGTCTTTCGGCTGATATGATGATGATGATTAGTTTGTATTGTACTATGTACAGGGAAATTGGACGCTGCAATAATGTGTCAACCTACTATAAGCTTTCCTATTAGGTTGACACATTGTTGCATAACAGCATCCAATTAATAAAATCGTTTTAACAATACTGCTTTTCGCGTTACACATCAGGGATATCACACTGAATTTTCGAATTTGCCGCGTTTTCTCATTCTCATCTTTCATTTGCCAGACTCTAGACATGAGTTTTCGTCAATCGAACCACGGTAAGATATTTTAGCTATTGTATAATCAAATTTCTTACGTATTGCGTGCATCAGTCAATTACATATGTAAACATTTGTAATTAAAACCTCACTCTGAGCGCTCGTGGCCCAGCGGCACCCACGTACCGCGTGCGATATGCGAGGTTAAGCAACGTCGGGCCAGGTCAGTTCTTGGATGGGTGACCGCTTTGAGTGGATATTATCTGAGCGCTCCCGTGCTTTGCAAGGCACGTTAAGCCGTTAATCCCGGCTGCTGTCTATGATATCAGTCGTTAAGCCGAGTTAGAGGCCTCCGGGCGGCTTGAGAACTTCTAACAGTCAAGTTGCCCACTCACTTGACAAGGGGGGTCGAAGTTGCACCACGTCCGTAGGGAGTACCCACCGCTACCCTACACGTGACCCCTGGGTGGTGCTAAAAGTGCAAAAAAAGCTGGCAACCGTACTGTCTTCTCGAAGATCTCACGGTTCGAAATAATTGCCATACGCTAAATAAATAAATAAATTAAAATCTCACTCATGTTTGTCGGATTACCTTGGATTTGTAAGGAGTATCCGGGCCAAAAAAACCCCAAATACTCGACATCTCTATAATAACATTAGATTTACCTTCATTCATCGTCATTTCTACAGCTATTAACCATACAAATTAAACCTATGTACATCTTTGTCTTGGTAGAATATCAACATTTACTCCGGTTTTTTCTCATTGTGTTATATATGGTCGTCCATAATAATGGCTTTCGAAGGGCAAATGAATCAGTTATCATGCCTACCGGTTCATAAGTAACACTCGTATAATCTTCTCATAAGTTGGTTGCATTTTGATGCACTTTTTCCATCTATAAATAATCGATTATAACGAGGCAGTGTCGCGGCAAGGTGACGAGTCTTTCCTCTTTCCTGCGGAAAGGCCTTGGGGAGAGGTCATCTTCGAATCTCAAAGTCCATATTGAAACTAGTGATTGCAAAGTTATTGAAATATTCCAACCAAGACATGTATTTTCTGTACGTTAGATTTTATCATTTCACACACTAACTAGTTTAGTTAATTATGCCGAATCGGGATTAGATGGCAAAGTGAGCCCTGCGAACCTTTCGGATGTAACCATATTCTACAAATCTCACACATGGTTTGGTTTAGCTCTCTAGACTTTCTTATTTCCCAACTTCACAAGCCAATCAGACGGAAGGCAATCTAGGGACTCTCTCCTCGAGTTAACGTATGGTGAAAGCGGTTACATAAGGGCAGCGTTGCTACCGCAAATCATGCCACGCGCTTGTTTGATTAGTTCAAATTAACTGGACTATGCTGAAGGAAGTAAAGGTCTTATTGAGTGCTTAGCCCTAAATCGGTCTTCGTTAACGTTCCCTGCTAATACTATTCGTTAACAACTGTGGGTGCAATTTTGTATATATATGACCGCGTACGAATTTGTATTATAACGACTGTAATTGCTTAATACATTCATTTAGTGATATTAAAATCATTCTGTTATCAAATGCATATTACGATTTTTACAGAGGTAAAATTTAATTGACATATTGCTAAAATCTACTTTCGGGTATTTTGGTTCTTACATATATTAATTAGCTTAGTTTCGATGTTCTTTTTGGAGAATAGCAAGTACAAACAATATAGGAAAGATAGGCCACAGCGAAACATAATTTCGCTCATATTTGAAGCAGCCCAACTGGGTAAGTAGGTATATATGCGACGCGTGGTCGTGTCGGAGGTTTTCCCCTGGATTTCCCCAGGCTGCTCTCCAACCGCACACTCATCGCTTTATTGGGCCCGGCCTATAAAGCCACACACAGGTTAAAAAAACCCTTATACTTGTTCCTGCTCTTTCTTTAGGTGTGTAGTGTTGTATTTCTGATGGTGAGTAAGGTCGCGAGCAGTGCTCCCGAAGATGCGCTGTGTTGAAAGTGAGGTACCTTCGTATATCTCTGACTGTCAACACAACTAATCCTCAAGTCCTCAACGCGCTTGCGATTATACTGAGGTCGAAAGTGTCCATAGGCTACGATATCTGCTTATCATCAGCCAGACCGTATTAAGCTTATTATTTATTTAAAAAAGATATATTATCATTGTATGAGTTAATTTTCAACTGACATAATCAGTTGTAATTTGCTAAGCTATCTCCTATTTCGTAGCTTAATCTATTATAAAATTCAAAAAGAAAGAAAATAATTAATAACGAAACGTTGTTTTGGAGAAATATTTATTATTAACTAGTGGCTCTGTGCGCTGTAGACCCCGTGAGTTATTTTATTTGTGATTTTTTTGTGAAAACTGACTTGACAAAAAAACTATAGAATATCGAACATGCTCACAAAATTTCACGAGAATCGATTGAGAAATGCGATCTGTAGAGGAGAACAAGCCGAAATTTGCCCCCAGAAACTTACAAAATCAATGAAATAAAAATATTTTTTTCAAAAATTGACTTGACAAAAAAATCTACATAATTACCGAATCTCCTGACAAAATTTCACGAGAATCGGTTGAGAAATGTGACCTGTAGAGGAGAATAACCGGAAATCTGGAAATCCGGCAATTTTCTTCACTCTGTCAAATACTACGATTCACTTTAACTGATCAAAAAGCTTTAAACACCTTTCAAAACAAAATGTTAAATATTAACTGTTAAAACTTTAGGAATGTTGTGAAAATTGTAATTAATTAATGCAAATAAACTAACTATTCAAATGAAAACGATTTACAGGCTGTGTATTTATTTATTGACCGATGACCACGTTAAGTGAGACCCTTCTATCATAATAAACAGGTCTACTGATGGGTCAACAATACATTGGGCACCCTGGAGTTCGGTGATCGCCATTTGGAGTGGCATGAACGAAGGTTATTATTAAATTACATGTCAAAGATGAGTCAATGGGATGAGCAAGTCGAGACGGGTGCTTCTTGGATTTTTTTTGTTGTACATCATCCAAATAAAACTAGTGGCTCTGTGAGCTGTAGACCTCGTGAGTGAGTTTTTTTTACTATTTCCAAAATCTGACATTATAAAAAAGATCCATTATGAATATCGAATCTGCTAACAGAATTTCACGAGAAGCGGTTGAAAAATACAACCTGTAGAGGAGAACAAACCGAAATTGGGACGCAGAAACTTACAAAATCATTGATAAAAAAATTGTTTTTGAAAATTTCGAAAAACCGTCTTGACAAAAAAATTCTATATAAGTATCGAACGTGATCACGAAACTTCAAGAGAATCGATTGAGAATTGCGACCTGTAGACGAGAACAAACGGAAATCCGGGTCATACGAAAGCATTTTTGTCGAAGCTGAAGCAGAGACCTTCGTTTCAATCGGTCAATAATTTCGAGACGTGTTTCGACATTGTTTTGGTATAAATAGTTACATACTTATAACTTGCTTTCGGATTTTGGATATGGTATTGGTAGCATAAATTGCTTCACAAAATAAAATTATAGACCGCATATATGTACTTCGCTTCAGGGGAATCAATCAGGGGAAGGGAAGCAAGTTGGAGCCAGTGTAGCAAAGTGTTTTTATTACATTTCAATTTCACCTAAGTATTCAAATGTGACTTGAAGTAGTCAAATTGAGAGGCCACACACATAGCCGGAATCCCTGAATCTGAAAATAGTAAGTATCTACGTTTCACTCATGTTGTTAGAGGTGAAAACAATTGATTGATTGTAACAGATTATCATTAAATTTACATACATCAAATAAACGATTATTGTACTAATATTTTAGCTATTTATTACATTTGTATTAATATTAGTTGTAGTATAGATATCATAATCGATAACGTAGTCTCAAACATTTAAGAGAGACGAGGTACCTATCTTGTAAAATTGACTTTACCATATTTATAATTTCCTGCTAACATTTCATTAGATTCTCAGTTGAATTTGTTGGATTTGCAATTATTATACTTAAGTAATTTAAGTATTTTTTCATAAATGTGGGTAAGACAACAAAACTGGTTGATGTAACCGGGTGACAAAACAAGTTATAAAAGGGGCTGTAATTGGTGAGCAGACCACTTGTTCTGTGACCAGCGCCGCGAACAGAGTTAAGTACCTTGACATTTTAAAACTAAGATCTATTTTCTACATAAAAGTAATTACATGCTCAATACTAAATTGTGATTATGACTTTGCTTATATACCTACCTAATTATTTGTACACTCATCATCATCATCATCATTTCAGCCGAAAGACGTCCACTGCTGAACATAGGCCTCCCCCAAGGCTCGCCATTTAGACCGGTCCTGTGCCGTTCGTTTCCACCGGATTCCCGCGACCTTCACCAGGTCATCACTCCACCTTGGCGGAGGCCTACCGACAGCTCGTCTTCCGGTGCGTGGACGCCACTCAAGCAGTTTCTGGCCCCATCGACCGTCAGTCCTGCGAGCAATGTGCCCTGCCCACTGCCACTTAAGTCTCGCAATTTTGAAGGCTATGTCGGTGACCCCAGGTCTGCTACGGATAGCTTCATTCCTAATTCTATCACGCAGAGAAACCCCGAGCATAGCTCTTTCCATTGCTCTTTGGGTGACCTTGAGCTTTCTTATGAGACCCATCGTTAGCGCCCATGTCTCGGATACATATGTCATCACTGGCAACACACACTGGTCAAAGACTTTTGACTTGAGGCACTGCGGTAAATTGGACGAGAATACACTGCGAAGCTTCCCGAACGCTGCCCAGCCGAGTCGGATTCGACGAGTGATCTCTTTCTCGAAGTTGGACCTACCTAACTGGACTGTTTGTCCCAGGTATACGTACTCGTCAACAACTTCGAGCGCAGAGCCGCCGATTATTACGGGAGTTGGTACAACATGGGCATTAGACATGACCTTCGTCTTGTCCATGTTCATTTTCAGACCAACTCGATCGGAAACTCTGCTGAGATCAACGAGCATTTTACTGAGGTCCTCCATGGTCTCAGCCATGACTACAATGTCGTCAGCAAATCGAAGATGAGTGATGTACTCGCCATTTACGTTGATGCCTTGTCCTTCCCAGTCCAGAAATTTGAAAGCATCCTCCAGTGCAGCGGTGAAGAGCTTCGGAGAGATCACATCTCCTTGTCTGACTCCCCGCTCCAGTGGAACAGGCTTTGTTTCCCGGTCCTGTAGTCGGACGGACATGGTGGCGTTTTCGTACAGGCACTTCAGGACTTCGATATACCGGTAGTCAACTTGGCACCTCTGGAGAGACTGCAATACAGCCCAAGTCTCGATCGAATCGAAGGCTTTCTCGTAGTCCACAAATGCTAAACAAAGTGGCAAGTTATACTCTTCGGTCTTCTGTATAACCTGCCGCAAGGCATGTATGTGGTCTACGGTACTGTAGCCTTTTCGGAATCCGGCTTGTTCGGGAGGCTGGAAGTCGTCAAACCTGCGCGCGAGACGGTTCGTGATGACTTTCGAAAACAGCTTGTAAACATGGCTCAGAAGTGAGATGGGTCTATAATTCTTCAGCAAAGTGTTATCGCCTTTTTTGAAGAAAAGCACCACCACACTTCTGTTCCATGCTTGCGGCGTTTTCCCCTCGTGAATTACAGAATTAAACAGCGCCTGAAGGGCTCTGAGGACAGGTTTACCGCCCGCCTTCAGGATTTCGGCTGTAATTACGTCGTCACCCGGGGCTTTGCCGTTCTTCAACTGTTTGAGAGCCATACTAATCTCATACAGGCTGACGTCCGGGATATCTTCGGTATTTGTACACTACCAGCATTTAAATAAAGGGCTTTCAATTCCCATAAATTAATGGTATAATTATTATTATAGTTATAATAACTATTACCAGTTGATCACAAGTAATTACCGTAAGCACTAACTTATTCTATTCCTTTTCTACATAGCGCGGTGTTATAATTATTATAATTAATGGTGATGTTATAATGGTGTTATAATTATACTCAATCTATTAATTGCATTTCACACTTACCTTCTCCCTCTTCTTGTGTTTAATTGCCTAACTAACATTTTTCTACTCCTGTACTTTTTTTCGCGACTTATGAAATCATGAACTCTAATATAAAGACATACTTTATTTATTCTGTAAAAAGTCTATCTAGTCTATTGCTCAAAAACACACTCCTTACCCTACTTTAATGAAAAATAAAAGCAGGGTTGGGTGCCACAGACTACTACAAATACTATGTTTAGTAGTCATTCTTCGGTGCGTTCAAGGGAAACTTTTATGATTAAAATCAGTGCCAACTTAACGCAACTTTGCTATATTTTTTATGAATTAATTAATACATAATATGTTATTTACTAATATGAATATATACATTTATCATCTTTTTTGTGTTGTTTAACGAGTTTTATCTATTTTCGGATATATTTATGAAAACGAAACAGTTAAGATTTGATCCGGATTTGAATTCAGTTTAGGTCGGATGCGAAGTCTAGCAAATAAAATAAAAAACAAAGCATAAACAAAGTGTTATATTTTTGATTTTCCACCAAATTCTTAATTGAAAACGAAAACATTCAAGCTGATAAATGATCATATTACTTAAATAAAACGATTTTTTTGTGTTCATGAAGAAAATGTGTAGGTACGTTGATTCTTTTAAAAATCTATGAAGAAGTTATATAGCATTAGTGAAGAAATTGCGTAGGTAAGTTGCACAATTATTAAAGGGAAATATGGCGCATGAAAAGTCTGACTTACTTTTTATTTGAAATGAGTCGTAGAAAAAGTATTGTATGCAACGGTGTATAACTGGTATAAAAAGGCTCGTGCTGTCTTTACTTGCGATGTTCGCCAAGGCTCACATCACAACCCACACCACTCGCCTTTTTATACCCTTCTTATACACCAGTTGCATAATATACTATTTTATCGGCAAGTATCTTGCAAGCGGTAATATTTGCTAAACCATCGTAATAAATAGAACTACCCAACCCTCCTGTAAGTTTTTTCTTGAAACTATTAGTGGTTTAATTTAATACTTTTAATGTACAAATAAAATAAATTTAACAAGTTCAGAAGTAATGAATCATATGATTTTAGAGGTACTAATAGGTACAAACTAGTTAAATATTATTATAACTCAGTACGTATATTAGATATTATTCAGAATAGTTCAATATGTATGGCACAGAGGTTAGATGGAATACTAATGCCACCCTAATTTATAATCATTACGATGCCTAGATTAAACGGGTGGCCTAGAATAGTTACGCGAAATATCCTGAGGCGACTGATGTTAACAATCCTCCGGTCCCAGTAGTTGATCAATACTTGCTTCATGACTGCGATTATCACTTTCGTCTCGGACGTATTGCGGTACAGAAATATGTCTAGTTACTGGGTACAAAAACTAGTAGCAGGTACAAAAACTAGGCGTTTTTCTTATAGACAATACAGTGGTTAACGTGTAGGGTATTTGTATAGTCAGCCAAGAACGGCAAACAATACGGAATATTTAATAATATAAATATAAAAAAAATTGGATACTGACCATAGAAATGTTTTGACGTCACGTTGTTACAATTTCCGTACAAAATTCATATTGACGGACCTTTTATGACGTTTTATATAAAAAGTTATCTATTGTCTATTTTTTTGCCGGGAGAAGACTGGCTTATAAATGTCGTTTATAATATAGAAATAGAAGTATAGATAATGATTTAGATTATGTGCTTCCAAGCATAGTCAAGGTTACAAGAATAGGTGCCACATACGTATTTATTACGAACGGCACAGGACCGGTTTAAATGGGGGAGGCCTATGTTCAGCAGTGGACGTCTTTCGGCTGAAATGATGATGATGATGACGTATTTATTAAATTCAGTTATCTTTGTGCAACATCCATGCGTCGCAGCAAATGTATGAAGCCTTGTATCTGAGTGAACTTAATTCGCTCACACGATTTAAGACGAGCCACAAATTAGTTCGATCAGTCCGTGGGCGGCGTTGGTTCACAATTCTTAATAAAATCGCAATTACCCGCATTAAACTACCAATGTGAGCTTGCGTGGGCGCAAGGAACGTCCTTGTATGGAAGAAATGTCTCATGCTAATGAGCACATAGGTTCTATACTCTTCAAAAAACCGTAACTACATCAGTTTTTCTATGATTATACCTTCTTTCTGAACAGGTAGAATTGCTTTGTCAACTAGAGTACCTGGATGGAAAAATGATAGCGAAGGTTTTGCATGGACGATATTTGCGTATAGAAGTAATAATCAATATCAGTTTATAGCGGTTGTAGTGGTAAAGGTATTGTTGAGATTTAATCACTTGCAGTTATTTGAAAAAAAAAGGAATAATAAATAAATAAAAGAAATACGGCATATTCATTTATACATGCTGACTTACACATTGTGTGTATAAATTATTTCACCTTAATATTTTATATTTCGAATAATTTGTGCTGAACTCTGAATCTGCCAAAACAAAGTATAATTTAATTTTAGATTAGCTTTAGTACTTTCGGGTTTGAATATATAATAAATATATGTATAGATAATATACGTATAATAAGTAAATCAAGGTTAATTCAATGCACACAAGCTGTTAGATTGACCATACTTAAGATAAAATAACCGAATATTTGAACTAAATATTACGTTCCTTTACCATCACCGGAATTGGACATCGAACTTATCCAGATTAACTTTATGTAAGATATATCGCAGTCAGAATAAATTGTACGAAAGTAGATCGATATGTAGGGAAACAGAAGCCAAAACATGTCAAGTACAACGTTGCAATGACATGTGCATGCAAAAGGATAAATAATGGCCTTCTTTACATTTTGTGTAGTTTTTGAGAAAAGATTACGCAATTACTTTCCAAATGTCACTTATTCTTCAAAGTGCCTACAAGTTAAAACAGATTGCCGATATAACGACGTAACAAACATCTACAAGTAACCAATCAAAAAGTGTATCCCGGTCTATCTTATTTAGGTGAAATCACGATTAATTGTTTTATTCCAAAAGTGGGTTGTTTTATTCCATTTCGTTTGCAGGGGTAAACCATAAGTTGTTTAATCTTAAGTTAATTGTCCGTTAAATATTCTGATATTATAACAAATGTAAGCATCATAACCAAGTCATATCATTAGTCAAGATAGGCGATGACTTAACTGCACCACGTGGTTAGGCATAAAACTAGAAAATTAAATCACTTCCAACCACGTGATGACATCAGTGTATATAGAATGTTGTGTGTTTTATACACCCGGAGCAATCATTTTAAAGGATACAAAGGAACCGTTGTTATGAGTAACACGTTTAACATGTAGTTGATATAACGATAACTTGTTATTAGATGTGTTTATATTAACTTGCTAATTATAAAGGACTAAACCACCGTACATGCTATGTTACAAGAGCCGTATTTCGCTTCACTCAACGTCACGCGTCGGTTTAAACATGAACTCCCTAGAAACAAAAATTGTTTGCTGCTATTTCGATGTTGAGTATATATAACTGTGCACAGTCAACGGGTCACTAGTTTTAATGGATATGTCCACTTGGGCCAAAAACGCGAAATTAAGCCACGTATCCAGATGGAATGGAAGCTTTTAGCAAACTTTTCGACGTGATGAAGGACAAACGATCGAGTGTAAGGTTCGGTTCATTTATTGGAACATTAAAATTATTTAAGCATTTAATGGTAGCAACATTACGAATCCGATTTGGGGTTTTGGTGTTTCCGAAAAGAAAAGGGTAGGCGGGGTTTTTTGAAAAAAAAAGGTGGCGGGGAAAAGGACAGTTAATCCATTGAGTGGTGTCGTTTGTGACGGACGATTGGGAGTAAAATAAAAGTGTGTTCTGCTGTTACAAGTACGTTTTATTTAGAGGATATCTTACACGAGTACCTTTAACGCAGCGCGTTTGACCAGTGCGTCTACCCCATGATGGTTTATGGAGCTGAAACTTGGACGCTGACTAGGCAGCTCATCCACCGATTGCATGTATGTCACGTCCGATGGAAGATGAGAAAAAAAGTTGCTGGAACGGAGATTGAGAACGTGGCGCAGAAATAGAGGAAGACAGCCCGCGAGAGGGACTAACGATTTGATAAGAGTGGCTGGGAACGGAAAGCATATAGAACCGCACTAAATGGGCTAAGATAGAAGAGACCTTTACTCAGCATTGAGTAGCTCAATGTTTAAGAAGAAGAAGAAACCGCCATCTTTCCGTAAGGTTAGGGTTATTAAAAGAGACCGGAGCTTGCTTGCTATCTAATCCCTAGTATTGCTATTAGCACCAGTTTTTGCGAATGGGACTGCTATCGGACTGAGCAATAGTGACAAAATAATTATCACGATATAGTTATAAGCATACAGAATATGCTATTCGATGATGACATATACTCAGTATGCTTATATTGAAAGACGTATCAATTACCGTCTTAGTCAGATAAATTTTGCGATATTCAATCATCATAGTATAACAACGCCCATTTGATATACGTTACACTTGATGTGCTAAAAGTTTGTTACAGTAATTTGTTGTCTAGGTACTTCTGCTGGAACCCACACTTGTTTTAACACAGATGGGGAAGCTGTTGAATAAAGGCGCCAAGACCGGTCATTGTAAAGATCCTTGAGGGAGATATTTGTGTAGCTGTGGATATTCCCCGCTGGCATGACGATGATGATGATGTTGCCGACAAAGATCAATAGAAAAGTCACCGTCTAGTCTTCACCCACGCGCAGCATTCAGTACGTAAACGCCATAATCCGTAATCAAACTCCGTAGTCAGGTAAAATGCGCTACTTACGAGATAGCGGAAACCATCCGCCCACCGTATTATATTTACGTGTGTCCAGTCTGCCGGGAAAAAACTCGCATGCCCATTTATAGCAATAAGACAATGTGGTTCATTAAGCCTTCACCCACGCGCAGCACCTTCTTGTTTTAAGAAAACTTTACATCTCAATATTTGACTGATTCCAAGGTTGGAGCCAAGTTTGGCGCGGTTGTTAGGCGGCCATGGCAGCGAGTGATCTAAATTTAAAGCCTATTATATAAATACTCTAGATCAGTGCGACACGTACTAGTTAAGGCATGAAGGCGGCAACAGGATGTAAAGTAAAACATGACATTGTACAAATACCCACACTTAACTTTATTTTGAATTAAATTTAGCATGAAATCGCGAAACGCGTAAGTAGGTGGGAAATTTTACAAGTATACCAAGTGTACCTAACTACAAAAATAACACAATACAATATTATCAGCTTAAAAGATCCATTAATGGATTAAAACTCTTGTCTCTAAAGATAGTATAAACATTAAACGAAAAAAAATGTTGGGGGAGGCCTATGTTCAGCAGTGGACGTCTTTCGGCTGAAATGATGATGATGATGATGAAAAAAAATGTGCATTCAAACAAAATATTTTCGGTCACTAGTTTGTTGTTAATGAGCAGCAAAGCAAGCAAGTTACGCAACATCTCATAGAAATTCTGGAGTTAGGAGAGATCATACACTTCTAATTAAATGCGATGTTTTTTTAATGATATTTGCGGAGCGGCAAATTGTCGACTTTCACGCCGTTATCAGGAAGCGGGCCGCCTCGATGATGAGACGTGTGCGCGGCTCCACGAACGCCAACCTACAAACGCTGGCAGAGAGGTGGGATTCTCTCCGACATTGCGGTGGTGGATACAACTCCACACCACAATTGGTGTGTTAATGTTATTATTTTATAAATTTTACTTTTGTTTACTAACATAGTTTCTTAAGAATTATTGTTAGTAACATAATATTTAATATTGAATTATGGTTCTAAAATAAACTGTTTGAATTTTAATTTCAATTAAATCTTGAAACCAGTAGCATTCGCTTCATTAGTTTACAAACGCATCATCAAACTGGTCTTTATCTAAATCATAATTTATTGATCACAATTAATTGAATGAAAACTAATCAAAACAGTTCAGTAAATTCAATTAAAGGTTGCCCTGCCCGGAGTTCAATAAACCGATGGTACCTACTTTACGTCTCATTGGTTGGCCTATTAGTCATGTGTGTAGGTATGTGTCTTAAATGGTGAAATTAATTTTCACAAGTTTTGTATAAATTAGGAGATGTTTGAAAAATGTATTGAACTCAAATCATGATAAAAGTATTGGAAATTCCAATAAACAGATTGAAGAATACGATGCTTTGATTCCAGTTTTCGATGGTAACGGAGCCACTTTTTGTGTGTAGTAGATTTTAAGTTACGAACATATTTACATTGTTTTCGTCACGTTATCACGATTAATTTTGATAAATTTTAATAGTAATCGTTCTGTACTAAATAGTAACGAAGAGAAAATATCAAGACACGTATCAATTCACACAGAAAATTGCTTAAGCGATTGGTGTGTCTTCCAATTCAAAGCCATCATACTTGCGGGGAACTGTGCTTCTTAAAATTACCTTACAAATGTTGAAAATTGATGCGGATGTGTGAACGCCGAGTGGCACTCGCTGTAGTCACTATTTGTCATGTATTCATAAAGCGGGGTAAACTAGTTCAAAGAGCATATTACCAGTTCGAAAGTTGAGCCTCCTAATATGATTAAATAATATATTAGGGCTAGTGGTTTCGAGCCATCTATCCGTACAAGGGCTGCTGTAGAACGTTGCAGCGCTTCCAGCTACGAGTAACATTATGCCACCTAAGGTTATAAGACTTCTAGGGCCTTAAGCTGATTTCACTCGAGGATAGAACAGTGAGGCAGTACAGTAGAAAGCACAGTATTAACACAGTTTGAAAGCATACACCGAGTCAGTACAGTACTCTCAATACAGCAATCAAGGCTAAGTAATAGTCAGCCGATCTATTTTTCGGGACTGTTGGCTTCCCCCTCGTCCTTTTGCACTTGCAGTGAGCAGGACAGTTAGTTACCGATTAATTAACAGTGACATCATTTTTCATATTATGAGGTTTTCACAAAAACGTGTTCCTTTTCTCAGAAGGTATTTGAACATGTTTTCCTGCACAGGATCATATGTACAATTGATTGAATACACCAATTAAAGTTCTAATTGTTTCTTGCTGCTGAAGCTTGAGGGTGAAATATTAATTAAGTAAACCATCGTCAAACCTGGCACAATAATACAGAAACAATAGATCACACGCATGAGGCACAAGCTCAAACAGAAGAAATAGCAACTAAAACGTAGATATAACTTTGGAAGTGAAATATATGAAATAGTCACCATAATATGGCGAAATATATACCTAGGTCGAATACATTTTTAAAAATAAATGTCCAATAAGTCAATTTTAACATTAAGCGAGATAACATTTATAACATTTCAAGCGATCAATTAAATTTCGTGCTGTTTTATTCACATAAATAAAGAATCGGTATGTGCTGTCACCACAATGCGTCCGAATGCGCCGCAAATTATCACTAACTAAACTGTTTAATCTCTCTCATATTATTCCCGGTTGCGACATGTAATAAGCAACCTCATTCTACGCCTAATAAAGATCATTATACCGAAACAAACCCCAAGCGACATGCGAGGTTTGAGAAGTAAACAGTCAGACATCAACCCGAAAACAATCGGCTGGCAGACATAATAAAGTGTAAATAATAACGAATGAATAAATAAATAATGAGAGTGCTCTTTGAATTTTACATTAACCTACGAGTCGGGCTGCCAGCAAGTTGTGTTGGATTGTAAAGGGCTAAGGAAAGGGTAGGGGAAAGGGTTTTTAATATCTCTATCGCACGTTCGGTTATTCAAGTGATAGATATATATATGTATATATATATAGTCCGTAGGTACCTATAAACACACATAAACATGTGTTATACCTACGGACTGTCATTTATTGTCGTTCGCGTATAGTAGCAGCAGAGATCACGCAATCAACATATGCACAAAATCAAATACGATACTTACATACAAGACCTACAATATCGCACGCAACTCTTTAAAATAATCAAACAAATATTTTACTTCTAGGCATTTTTTAGGTAAGCCTATTTTTTCAAAAGTTTAGGTTATTTTTATAGTAAAATGTGTTATAATGTGTTTTGTTTTGCCCGAGCACGTCTATTCAATCCGAAATGTGTCCGTTTCTGCCTCTGTTTACCAAGGCACGTATTTCCTAAAATCTATGGTATTTTTCTTAGATAGGTACCTATTTCACATATATTTATTATACAAGGAACTTCCATATCCACCATCATCACCATCATCATCTACCTGCCTAAAATTCCTGGTAGCTCGCATACGACATACAAACGATTTAAGATTTATGACAGGTACTGACAGCATCCAATTATACCTGCCCTTTTTCCAAAAATACGGAAGACCTTGTTGCCAGTATGCAGCGCGTTAAATATGTACGAGCGCCGGCGCAAGGTGGTCGGGTGGGTGGCTCTGCCGGCCTCGGCATTGCATTATAGACAACGCTGATCTTGATACTTACTTTAACTTTGCTATCTGTTCGTGTCTTTCATTACCGACATTTTCTAATAGTTGAGTAATTATGTTTTATAATAAGTAAATAAATCATGGCTGAATTACTTGAATTAAATCATTCGTTTTTCTATATACTTACTTTCAAGATTAATAAAGGTAAAGGTTTTCCTCTATTTCTTTGATATGCTGTATAGCTTTTTCCATGGTTTTATCGTACTGTATTTACTTGCATACCGAATAAATATTTATTTGTTCGGTTAATATTCTACTAGGTACCTATTTAGATACCTAGTAGAATATTAGCATAACGCGTATTGGTAAAATACGATAACACTTAAAATGTATGACGAATTAAAGAAATTGATTAATTGATTGAATGTGACTATGTGTGAAGTTGATGCCAAATATACCTATGCATCTTTCGCTTTGTTGCTAAGCACTAAAGTGCAAAATTGTAAACATAACTTTAACGCCAGTACAAAGTAATCCAATTAGGTGCAATAACTCGTACTACATATACTAGCACACCACTCGAAAACGTATTGTGCATATCTAACCAATTGACCAACACTTAAAGCCAGAATGTCAGGCCCGACTAATGCAATATTCCGTGTGTTGTGACTCCGCCTAAATGCCAATAGATTTACCTATAATAGCCGACTATTGTCCGAGTGACGAGTGACCGACTTGCATAATAACCAACGATGTGCGAGTGATGAGATCACTTCGCTTTCTGGATGAGTTATGCAACGACGTTGAAATATAGATAATGTTTTTTTTAGTGTATTTGCAGCCTTCTTTTTACATTGAGATCTTAGGAAACACATATGGTTACGCCTATGTACACATAAACGTAATACTAGAAGAAATATATATATATAAGGATAGTATTTTATTCTGATTTAGAACCCAGGGTAGCGGAATCTGTAGGTTATGAGGTTTTTTACTTAACCGAGAGCCTACTGATGTCGTCCAGACTTGTCAGTAGGTATTACTATCATCAATAATACGTTTGTGCAGTAGCAGATATTATTATTATTGTTTGTTTTGGGCCTCTGCCTTTTAGAGTTCAACGTTAAAACCCGTTGATTCCAGGAATTTCCAGATTTTTTGGGCGGTGATGTGTCGTACCTCTTCTGGTGCTCTGCTTCACCATGTGCTGTCCTAGGTAGGTATTTCTTTTGCGCATCAGTGATCCGCAAGAGAATCCAGGTACCTATTATATGGCACAGAAGCGTGGCGATATGCATGCAGTTACTTCCGCGGCCCCGCGCCATTCAGGAGTCACTCATTTCAATGCGTGCAGTACAAAATGTGTACTGGCTTGACAGCTAACAGCTTAGAGATACCCCATAGACTCCCGCCAAACGCAGAAATCGCCTAAGGCGAATTCCTGATTTATCAGTGCGGATGCGGTACGGTATTTGAATGGGTGCTTCCGACTTGCGTCGGATGTCCGGAAGCGGGGCGATACCTTATAAACCCCTTATAATACAGTACTGCCCTACTTCCGCGCTTGATATTACTACTGCGCAAAGGCAATACTGATACACAAAGAAACAGTCTTCACACATGCAAACCTGAACCAATTCAAGTCCAAGGACACGAACCCCGGTACCCATTACCACCCATTACGTAGTAATAAGCAAGGAGAAAGGTTGGTGGCAGAACGTTGCAGACTAGCGAAGTCAGCCAAATCGGTCTACAGCGTCGGCCCTTCAATATATATAGTCGTTTACCTGATAACATTAGAAATACACCTTTAATAAATAAATAAATAAATAAATAAATAAATAAATAAATATTAGAGGACAATCTTACACAAATCGAACTAGCCCCACTGTAAGCTCAGGAAGGCTTGTGTTATGGGTACTAGACGACGATATATTTAATAGATATAAATACTTAAATACATAGAAAACATCCAAGACTCAGAAACAAATATACATGCTCATCACACAAATATTTGCCCTGACCAGGGTTCGAACCCAGGACCGTCAGCTTCACAGGCAGGTGCACTACCCACTAGGCTAAACCGGTCGTCAAACCTCGACCTCGACCTCGGTCGACCTTTAAATAATAATAATAATAATAATCGTTTATTGCAACCATGTACTTAGATACAATATACTTAGATACTAACTAAGGTACAGTGGACCCAGGAAGGGTGTAGCAACAATCAGGTAAGTTACTCGTAATATAATAGGTACAATTTACTTATAGTGGCTATAAACATTTCACAAATTCGTATCTTCCATAAAGTCTGCTATGGAATAGTAACACTTTTCGATTAGTTTTGAAAGTGGCTGTTTAAGAATATGTTTTATGACTATGTAGATTTTTTAACTTGCCATTCGCCATGTGAAATTTCACCGATGTGTGAGGCAATGTGAGAAATATTAACAATATTTTATGATTGTCAATGAATTAAATTATTTAAACCTAATTTGAGCATACTGTATTACAACATTTACAAATGACCTGTAACAATTGTTATTAATATTTTTTCATTTTCATTATATCCTCATCCCGTCAAGTGACGAAATCTCTGTGACAACAGTAAGCTCACGTCAAAGCGGTTGGAAAGTCGCCTAATGGAGAGCTACTAGGTAATCTGGCTGACTGGAAGATTTCAAAGATGTACATACGTATAATGTATATGCACTTTAAATAAGAAGAAGAAAGTTGCAGAGGATCATAATAAGACTCCGTAATCCATGGTTGATGCCACTGCGCCAGCCTAAGTAGAAGTTAAACTAGACGCACACTGCAGAACAATTTTTTTAACGATCGCAATAATCCATAGTGTTTCCATGTTCCAAGCGGGCACAGCATAACATAACCAGAGGAAAATGTGTATTCATGTGACTATAGGTATTTGTGTCAGGGCCTGGTTGTTTACTTAGCTAGTTATGCTGACGTACTCAAATTACTGTGAGACACTTAGAGCATTCAATCAGTATAAAATAACTTGCACCATCCTCACTGAAATTTGCCAAGAAAAAGGTTTAAGGCACTTATCAATATCAACTAAAATCTGACTCCGAAGACTAAGTTTGTATTTTTCGACAATTATTTTGTTTTTCTACATCAATATAAGTATTCAATGAAGTATCTTGAATTATTTGTAATGATATCCCAAACCTCAAATACATTTTTTTCTTACTTCACTCTAAGTTAAACTCCGCTTTATTTTAATTTCCAATTGCGTGGAACGACCATGAAATGTCATTCTTTAGGTGTGCAATGACGTGATGTAAGCAAGTGTCCATTACATTATGCTAGTATAGCTAGAAACTGGCTCGAATACGGCAGTTCTATGAAAGTAAGTTCAGAACTAATTTACACGGATTGACGTCATTAATAGCCGCGGACTCTTCGTATTCATATACTATATAACAATGCTTAAATCATACAAGGCATGTTGTGGATTTTCAAGTTTTTTTACTTAGATCAGTTTTGAAAATGAAAATTAATTTTGTTTTTGTCAACTATCTATATATAAACAGAAATAAAAACACGGTTGACAAATGTATGAGCGTACGTCAAATAATGTTTAATCCAGATGGTCTACCATCGAGTCATCAATGTCGCAACACGAGATTAATCTATTAATCGATTGAACTCCGAATTCTGGAGCACTGTTATGAAATAGGTAACCGAACGTTGATGTAGGAAGTTCACTGCCCAAGCTGGCAACACTATGCGACCAGTCCAGTCTAAATAGTACAACGCTGAACCATAACAGAGTAAGTGCATTCTTCGTTGCAATGCAGATACGCCTCTTTAGCGCAATGCGACAAAATACGTGAACCGTTACGTACACCATGGACTTCGCCAGCCTTGGATGTGTCGTGACAAAACATCAAGTCAACCAATTTGTTTATGACGAAAATATCAGTATAACATCCGCCAAATATCAATAAAGTTTTGATTCAATCAATATGTTGATGTATTTCATAATTCATTTTTAATTAAATTGTTACTACTTACAACTGACATTTAAGATTGAGAAATGCGACTGGATATGTTATACCTACAGTTTCATGCGATTAAAGAGTAGCGCTGATTTAATCCCAGTAAATCCTTGATTCACTCTGTGAACATCGTGCCACGCATAGCAAATAAATATTAATTAAAAGATCATAGTATGCGCAAGGTCTCATCACAATAATGCGCGCGACCTAGATGTCCAGTAACCCTGTTCGTTGACGGCATTAGACTTTCACGACCCGAGCCATTGTGTGAGAATAATTTAAAAAACAAAACGCCAATCCAAACAAAGTGCCTCCTAAGTCTAAAGTAATAGAAGTTTTATAGTAAATACGTAATGAGCTGGGAACGTAGCGGTGATCGCCGGTCGGGCATTGTCCGCACTCCAGGCGCCTTCCGCTTCCCACCACCCACTCGAGGTGGACCTCCAGATTTACACTCCAAACCCGTCACCGCATATAACCGGCTAACTACCTCGGGGGGCGAGGGAACTCGACTTACGCTGGTTTTCGCTGCGTATTAGTATAGGAAAGTATCGAAAGGCGGAACAACGCGATTGAAATGAAAAATAGAAAACGTGTTGTTATACGCTTACGTTGTTTTATATGTAAATTCCACTCTCATAGATAGGAAGTAAAGGATGTAGTTGGTGGGTTTATGATGTTATGTTATTGCTTAGGTATCTACCCGACCTAAATAAATTATTTGTTGTCATTGCATAATAGACACTATGATATGACAGAGAAGGTCAGTACGTATAAAGTTGTAGTAAGTATGTTATTTATGTAGATGTCTAGGTGAACAGGGCGCATCTAAATAACAGAATATTAATTCGTTATATTTATATTAATTATAGGTAAGTATTTATGTTTTTACCAATACAAAATGACGCAACATAATTAATTTGTAAACTAATTCAGAACCAATATTAAATAAATACCAATATTATTATATTTATTTTTCCTGGTATTCGAAATAAATGAATTTATTATTATTTACTAAATTTTAATATATGCCTACTTACAAGTTACTACTCCAAATAACCTTTGTATTAGTAACTAGTAGTAGTAACCACTAGTAATTAATGTACTTTAACGTAACTTGCCATCTCTTTGACTTAGGGACAATTTAATCAAAGAATCACGGCAAGTTGCTTTACAATACTATATAAGCATAACTTTTAACTGAGACGGCGCCTCTGGCCTGTGACGGGACGGGGGCGGGGGCAAGAGGGAGACGTCAAAGGGTAGCGGGCGGGTCCCTGCGCCCTGCTAGCTTCCCGCGCCGTCTCAGTTAGGCGGTCGGGCAATAGTTGTTTAGTAGGTACCTTATAGTTTGTAGCAATAAAATTTCCGTTCGATTGTCTATTACGTATAGGGAATCCTGTAATTGGAAGTACTATTGTGCTAATAAATAAAAGTATATGAATAAATAAAAAAATATATATATATTGCGCCTTCAAATCGGAACATTAATTACATGAAAAATCAAAATATATCTACAGATTTCATTAAAGCAGCTTATAACAAATTATACATCCTATCAGTCTCAAAACAGTATTTTCTACGCGCGCTACCTTGATTTAATACAAATAAAGGTACAATAGCAGAGCCACAAATAGGAAATCGCCGCTCCAGTGACTCGGATAATTCTCTAAGAATCTTAGTTGCACATGAAAATTGTAATTTCGTATGCAGATTGAAATTACTGTTAAAGGCGGAGAGGTTAACCTTTAGTTTACACACATTACAACGTCGATAAGGCGTCTGCGATGGTTCAGATAGCCGTGACGTCCTTAACTTTCAAATTGACAGCACCACCCTTGATATTCAATTCGTGCTCCTTCAGAAAAGTTAAATAAATATGGGCATAAAACACAACTATAACAAAAAGTTCCTTGGCCCTTATGTCGGCGAATTAAGGTTAATTTCGATACTTATAATGAGAAAACTAATTTGATAAATATTTTTGACCTTGATTGTCCATTTTGTCCAAGGAAAGCAGTTGGTTCGGACAACACGAAGAATTATGCAGTAGAACCTATAAAGTAAATTATTTCATTAATTAAACATTTGTCTAACCTGTTTATATATTCGTATGATTTATATGTTACTATATCAAGCAGAAATACGCAACCCTTTTTAGGGTTCCGTACCAAAATGGTAAAAAAGGAACCATTTTGGTTTCATTTTGTCTGTCTGTCTGTCACATCGCTAAAGGCCTCAAGAACTACTTATGCTATCTATTTGAAATTTGGAACAATTATAAAGAAGGGTAACCTAGATGCATAGAACATGTGCTTTTTAAGAAAAATATATTTATTGCTTTATCTAGTTTTTCTTTTTTTTTATCATCAAAAAACTTTTCTGTAGGTACTAAGTTTGTAATTTAATCACCTAGTTTATTATTAGTTCCTACGCGATTATGTTCAAAGTACCTCTTTTCAAATAAAGAAAAAAAATTGAAATCGGTTAACGTGATAAAGAATTATCCTTGATAACCACCATACATACTAAGTTTATTCAGTCGCTCAAATTCGTAACAAAATTCGCCGATAGATGGCGCTGTAATGCGTAATGGCGTTTAATTTCTACACCATGTTGTTGAGATTTTCCTGAATTAATTGGGTCGGGACCGGTACACGTCTGTGTACAGACCCCTCGGTGCGCGAGTCGGACTCGCACTTGTCCGATTTTTTAGTTTAAAAAAGGCTTTACTTATAAGTTTCCCAAATAGACTGAATTGATTGACTGTATCATTTGACGACCAGTTAAGTCTACTTCCTGTGTAACTTACGAAACTGACGCTATTGGATTCAAATCCTGGTAAGGTCAAATATTAGTGTGATCATATATTAGTTTCTGAGTTTCGGGTACTCGTATTATAGTCGTCTAGTACCCGTAATAGGTACAAGCCTTATTAAAATAACTATGAGGCTTATTTGGTTTGAGGAATTTTGACTGTGCCTCAATATTTATTTATAATAAATTTACTGACAAGTGACCATTTTGAGATGCATAAAGTTATCCGCCCTTTTATGTGTTATATCAAACCAAGTGAATAGTTTTTTTTTAATTAGAACTAAAATCCGCCGCGTTAATTACTTCTAATTAATAATCAACTAAGATTTCAAATCGAGGCCCAATTTTTAACCAGATATCACAACGTTTTCAAGTAAACGCCGCATTAAACAATACATTTACAAGAAGCCGAGTAAACAACTCCGCACAATGGCCCTGAGTAATGTCGTTTGTCAAGTGAATCAGATTTTTCAAACCTTACACCGAGGTTGAGGTGACACAAACTCGACCGCTCCAGTCGGTCAAAATAAGGTCATTCGAAACGAAATTGACGCACATGTAAGGAATATTCACATATTAGTTGTAGGTTGTGGGTGTGTGCTGGTGCAGTCATGTGGGAGAAATTCTGATATAGGTAGGTATAAAAGTAGTGTACCTAAATAGGTTAGATAAGGTTACATAACGTATTTAGGTACACTACTTTTATTTCACGAACGCAGGTGAGCCATGGTTGTGTATTCAGATATATCTGCACATTGTCTGTGTGTTCGTATGTGTCACAAGTACAACTAGGCTAACCCGCGCTCGTGAGATAAAAGTACTGTATCAAAAATGACTGGTCTTTCGAGTACCTACGAAACAAAAACAGACTCTTAGGATAGATGTACGTGGGTACTATATACGCGTACTATCACCTACCACACGACCTTATGACATTAAACTTATGCACACACAATAAATACCTAAATTTGGTTTGCTCCATGCTTAGAGACTTCTAGTTTTTTTTGCACGTAAAAACTGAACATACGTTAGCTAACATATGAACCCTCAACTTAAACCTGCAAATACTTTACTTATCTAGTGCTTATGATTTGTACATCAGAACATTCAGAATCACGTAATCTAAGTGTAAATAGAAGGGTGATTTGTGAACGTTTTCCAGTGTGCGTAAAGTAGATCTAATATCATTTTCCATACTAAAAATGCAAGTTAGATGCACCTAGCGTAAGTTTGACATGTTACGTAATCACATAGCTGGTCAATATTTCTAGTATTTTCAACATAAACTAATCCGAATGGAATATTTCATTACAATACCATCTCGGAAGCCATCAAGTACTCGGAAACGCAGCCAAGACAAAGGTTGTTTAAAATGCGAGTCATGTCATCGCTGACAAACACCGCGACTTGAGATAACTATTTATAGCGATGTCCAGCCGTGTAATTGGACAGGTGATTAGTACCGTCTTTCAACAAGTTAATTGTGTTGTTAAATTTAATATCATTTGTGACCATAGTGCGATTCTGTTTGGAATTTCATTGATTGTTAAGTTGTCAAGCGCAAGCTGGCAGAAGAATCGACACAGTAGGTAGGGGCTATTACTGCTGTTAAAAGCGCATTATTATTATTTGTTTTACTTTTTGTAAATTACTACTTAAGCCATAACCCATAACATAATACCATAATGAAATTTATGGGTGTATAATTTAAAACGGCCTTTAAAATTATTCATACAAATAACATAATGACTCCAAACTCCAACCAAATCTTTGAATATCCATCTTTACTAAACCCTCTCCAATCTGGATTTCGCCCCGGGCATAGCACAGTCACTGCTCTGATTAAGGTCACCGACGACATTCGTTTTAATATTGAGAATAGGAAAGTCACCATCTTAGTACTGTTAGACTTCAGCAGTGCTTTCAACACTGTAGATTTCGATATTCTTCTTGGTTTTCTAAATCAACTCAATGTGGCACCGACTTCATTGTCTTGGTTCCGTAGCTACCTCTTTGGGAGACGCCAGCGAGTGCGGGTTGACGATAATTTGTCTAAGTGGTGTGAGCTTTCTGCTGGAGTCCCTCAAGGGGGTGTGCTCTCTCCTTTACTCTTCTCAATTTTTATTAATAATATAACAAGTTCTTTAAATTCATCCTACCACCTTTACGCTGATGATCTACAAATTTATGCAGCGGCTGAATTTGACGAGTTTAGGTCCCTTGTAAGCCAAATCAATTCTGACTTGGATAAAATCCGGGAGTGGGCATCGTGCTTTGATTTAAAAGTCAACGCCAAGAAATCGCAGGCAGTCGTTATTGGAAGTCCTCACTACATTGCTAAACTGTCAGATCTGGATATACCTGGGGTTTTCTTTGACGGAACTCCTATACCTTTTTCTTCCACCGTTAAAAACCTCGGTATTACTATAGACCAGACTCTCTCTTGGGCACCTCAGATATCTGAAGTCAGTAGGAAAATATTCTCTTCTCTCCATTCTCTTAGGCGCCTGCAAAACTTTCTCCCTCTTCATACCAAGATATTACTTGCTCGTTCTCTTTTACTTCCACATCTCGACTATGGTGACATTGCGTTCCTTGATCTTAAGGAAGAACTGCTTGACAAGTTGGAGCGCCTACAGAATGTCTGTATTCGTTACATTTTCGGGCTTCGGAAGTACGACCATGTATCGCATTTCCGAAAAGAACTTCAATGGCTTCCTATTCGCCGTAGGCGGGATCTCCACGTGCTTGCCCTTCTTTTTAATTCTCTTTTTAACCCTTCTTCTCCCCAGTACCTTTCTGAAAAATTTCACTTTATGGCAGACGGTAGTGGCCATCGTTTGAGGTCTAGTGCCAACCTGACACTGTCTATTCCTCCTCATAAGTCGCGTGCATATGATAAATCGTTCGCGGTGCGCTCTTTGAAATTGTGGAATGAATTGCCTCCCTCCTTTAGGCAGTCGCAGTCTGTTGCGTCGCTCAAGGGGAAGTTGAAGAAACTGTGGCTTAGTGATTCTGGCTAATTTCATAAAATATTTACCTTTTATTTTGCTCAGGTTATAATTTCCTTCTCAATATCGTTTATTTGTGTATTTATATTTGTCCTTAATAAATTATATGTGTATGTATGTTTTATACTCTTGTCTTTTTTATACCTTGTTGTACAGGATGCTGAATTTGTCTACCTCCGTTCATTTCTTCTCTCATTTGCTCAAAGGTTAACTGGAAGAGATCCCTTAAAGGGATAAGTTCGCCTTTGTACATACCATTTCTTTTTGTATTTGTAATTTTTGTTATTGTGTACAATAAAGAGTTTTACTACTACTACTACTAATAGTTCACATGCAATGAGAGTAAAGCACGGCAACGAGGTGTACCTACTAACTTATTTCCTTGCCTGATACGACGTTAGTATTAGTAACTTTAGTAAGTATTTCGCTTTTCTCTCTCATGTTACATGTTGTATTTCTAGCCTCTTTGGCCTTACTTCATTCCTTTTCAAAATGTGCATGCCCTTTGTTGCTATTATAAAATAAAACGGTCCGCGCTGCGTCTATCTTTACGATACGCGATGAACTAAAAATTACCAATCGGATGTTCATACGGTTTCCACCAGTGGACGAAGTGTTTTATGAGAAAGGTAAACCTTATTCTGTATTTCTTGTCGGTTCTGTATTTTGGTGTTATATTTATTTGTACTGTATCTGTGCCACGAATAAATGTTTTATATTTCTTTCTTTCTTACTTTACTTATAACCTAAACTTCATGTTTATAATTAATTGACGTTTAACCGTCTTGATAGTCGGCAGTCTAATGTAGTAAAATCTTGTTTTGAAAATGTCATTCCAACCGAAACGTATTTATTTATTTATTAATAATATGATAAATAAACGAGGACGCTAGGCGAGCAGAAGTGATTCGAAAACAGGAGTATCAAGTGATTGCAACGTATGCGCGCGAGTTTCGCGCCCGCGCATGCTCGAGCGTGAAGGACGGCTGCACCGCACAACCCTTCTCGCAAACAGTACCTACCTATAACCACGAAACTCTAAATTCGAAGTTCGGATACATTCGTCTCTATCGCACTTATAACACTCGAGCGAGAGAGTTGGAGATAGGTGTATGCATACATATGCACCGCATAATAACAATACAAAAAAATAATGAATTTGTATTTACCATAAAAAAATTAAACTTGTAACTTCACTTAAAAACTGCCTTTTACGTGTATTATGGATACGTGTGTTCTGTTCTGCCCTTAGATATGGAATTATACTGTGGGGTAAATCAACAGGTATGCCTAAAGTTTTTGGGTCATTGTCAGATTTAGGTTCGCGTCTTTCCGGTGGACATATCAAAAGTTAAGAGCTACAAAGCTTAATTTTAGATTGGTCTAGTAACCCGCATAAACAGTGTCTCCGTTGCTATAAATCCATGTACTAAAAACATAGCTTACATGCACATAAACCGTTAACTATTGACCACCGAAGGGACAGCTTTTGTTTTTGCAACTGACAATGACCTTTTTATAGCTCAAAAACGCTGCATATAAGAGCGATATTTGGTTTAAAACATTTAGACTCGTGTAGGCCTGTATTTAGACAACAGGATTCTAACATGTATGTATAACAAGGAGGTTGTTATACATTCTGGAGGCATATAAAAAAAAACATGGATCTTTTTGTAATTAAAAACAATAAGAATAAGCGAACAATTACACAAAAACTTTTGTACATGCCAAAAGCGAAATAGCTAAGGAAAAATTATAATATAGTGCCGAAATATATAACCAGTTTAGTTGGACATAAATTCTATACAAATCTTAAGAATTTTAATATTCATTAAATGATTTCTTTAATAATGATATGTATTTTGACGTCTAGTTTAAATTATCGTCATACTGTTATAATTTACGTTATTCTATATTTAAGAATAACTAAATTACTACAGACTTATAACTACATTTTCCAGCTCTCAACTCTCAGACATCTCAATTCTGTAAGATGGTGTATTTTTGCACGCTGCAATTCAGCTAAATGTGTGAACCTTTTAAATTATAATACATAAGACCTATTATTAACCACTTAATGCAATAATTAGCTTACCTAATTTACAGTTTATTGTTTAAATAAAGCTAAACGAAATGAGAAAAAACCTAGCCAGCAGGATTTGAACATGCGTATCATTGATAAGCTATTTCGCCTATTGCGATCAGTATGTGTTTATAGAAGGGACTTGACTACCAAAGTACATGTATGTACATTGTACAGTACATATTATTTTCTTATTCTGAACGAATAAGAAAAGCTTTCTACGAAACAAGTTTTGGCTACAAAATAGCATTATAATTTATTGTCTAATATCGAATACGTTGACATAAGTTTTATAAGGAAAATATTAAAAATTCTAACTGAATAAATGAGATCTTAAGAACGTTTTTTCCTAACGATAACTGGGGGATCTCTTAATTTTCCAAACTTTTTTCAAGTTGTGATTGGGGAATGGGGATTACTGGTAGTTAAAAAAATAAAACATTTCACTTATTAGATTAAAAAACCGGCCAAGTGCGTGTCGGGCCACGCACAGTGTAGGGTTCCGTAGTTGCCCGTCCATCACGTCACCGGTCATAATATGCGGAATGACGGACCCGTAGAAGGGTTTTTACTGATCTTACTGATGATGTACTTTTTTGAGATGTTGTGTTGTATAGGTACATATTTTTGCCCTTTACGATAATGTCTACTTAGCTGTGATAGTTTTCCTTTTAAATTCATCGTATATACTACTACCATGATTTTTTTCACATGCCTAGTAGCCAACCGATTCTTGAATCAAAAAATGCTTTTAGAAACCTTATAATATTTTAAAATATTTTTGAAAGAGCTATCCAACGATACCCCACACGAAAGGGTTTGGAAGAAAATAAAATTGCACCACCACTTTACATGTAGGAGAGGTACCCTACAAAAAAAATTTTTTATGATTTTATTCTACCGTTTTGTCGGCGTCATTGATATGTATACTCATGCCAAATTACAGCTTTCTAGTACTAATGGTTACTGAGAAAAGCGGAGGACATGGCGAAACTATAAGGGTTCCTTGTTTACTACGGAACCCTAAAAAGGGCTACTAAATTATTAATTTTGGGGTACTTTTAAACCTAATGGAGCCCTAACAAAGTCGTAATGAAGATTGAGTGATTTTCCCGAACCACTAGTCAATTCTTATATCTGGTCAACTGATTTCATGCTAGACCTTGCCCTGTCCAGATTTATGTAAATTTACTCGATGTCAAACGCCTGCATACTGAATGTCACATGTGTACTGTGGTTGAATGCGCTACGATTTGACGGCCGACTTCTAACCGCTCTCTGTCTGACATGCTACAGACGGTGGGATAAGTAACAAGAACAAGCGATTGTTTTTACTAGCGACTTAATTTGCGATAGAGTAATTACGCCGTACGTCTTAGATGAAAATGGAAACAAAATGGATAATCTTCTGTCGCATTGATTGGCAATGGGCTCCAAGAGCGACATGACATGAGACTTGCGTTACCTTTCGAATACGTACATAATAACACAGCCTGCCGTTTGTCAAACTGACACTTCTACGTACAAATTGTAATTTAGATAGTCAATTTAAAAATATATATATAGAATAGTAGTAGTAAATAAGTAGTAGACAGTAGTACGATTTTTTGGAATATTAGACACTTTTTAATATTATACGTTATTAATATACCTGCTAATAATAAAATGAAGAAAATGGAGAATAGAAGTACGAAAAGAAACAAAAAGTACTTAAGTTAAAAAAAGAAGTAATAATTTAAGAAGAGAGTTGAGAGTATGAGAAAATACTTAAAAATGAAGAACTCCAATAATTTGTCACTTAAACGACAAGTAAATAAGTAAGTGTCAGATGACCATTTCTTGGTAGATGCGATTATTTTCATTACTGCATCGTTTATTGATTTTCTTTTTAACTGGACGGTATTGATTTTGATTGCGTAATGGTTTCATGATAACTATTGCAACATTTAACATACAGTTCTTGAGAAATCGCTCTTGCGCATGATTTTATAATATTTTAGATATATAATTACCCGTGATGTGACGGAATGTAACTTTACCATGAATAGCTTGGAATATCGAGTGTAAGGAGTGTAAATCCGCCCTAATGATTTCCAGTGAAAACTTAGGTCCTCACTATAATCGGGTCAGCAACAAGCATGTTACACCCCTGGAGTTGCAAGCATCCATAGTCTGCGGTGACCGCTTACCATAAGGCGGGCCGCACGCTTATATTGCCACCGACGCGACGTGGTATAAAATAATAATTATTATTATTATAATCCAGAATGTGGATGAATCAGGATATTGGGCTATATGTGCGATATGACAATGGACAAAGTAAAAAAAGTTTACAAAATCAGAAATATCATACAATCTCGTGCGCACACGTGTGTCGCGGCCGATATATAGGTTGTCATTATTCAACGTCCACCAGCACTACTAAAAGCGGTGACATACTTACTTGTTGTTATCACACAGTTACTCGGATTTTACTTTATAATAATCAATTGTCAACGAGCAACAGCATGGTTATGAATATAATATATATGTGCCTATTTAATATAAGCCAAACATTTAACAACCAAGATTATAGGGTACGTTTACTGTTTAATTCTCACGTAATAATGGTGATACAACCTGTAATAAACTCCTGACGTATTAATGTTGTTTACCTGATCTGCGATTAACAGAGGACTTAAAAGATCGAGAAGTAAATAAGCAATATCAGTATAGTCATAGTCATAGTCATAGTCATTTATTTTTTAATAATATTATCAATATTACATGTCATTGTTATAGTTCAATTATACAATATTAATTATTATGTGTTAATTCAATTCTACAAATTACTGAAATCATAATCATAAGTAATAGGTATTATTATATATCGCTTATGTTAAATATTGCAAAAAATCCGTTTTTGTGAGACAAATACAAGGAAGTGAGGATATATATCCCTGTGACATGATGAGGACATTACATATTATCATTTCTAATCGAGAACATGAATGAAATATCAGAATGGCCGCAGCAATCTGACACAATAACACATCTAAAACGCACAAACTCGCGCGATTTTTGAAAAAATTGTGAGGTTGACAGATTGCTATTTACTTATGAAACGTCAGAAACGCTCTGTTGGAATGCATTTTGCATGGAAATTGCGATATGTGACTTCTATAGTCCATAAGCGTATATATAGATCTTTAAAATAGCAAAATGTTGAAGCGTGTTATTTTCCAAGTATTTTATTAAGTTTTTTTATTTATTACGAATGTAAGAATAATTTATTATTACTGTTATCAAGTACCATATTATTGCTTGGTAAATTATAAACGAAACTGCTAAAATGTGCTTTTTTAAATTCCCAAGCAGCAACTTGTGCAGTACTTAACTTTTTATCGCATTATGTATGTTAAAAATCATCCAAATCTTTTAATCGAGTACTGGCTCCTATATAACGTTTTATACAGGCTAGAACCAGGAAGCCAGGGGTCTTTGCCTGCGCGGAATTCGCGTGGGCGTCCCATGCGCGCTTTCTATTGATGCAATGGACACCCATCTAATCTGTTATCCTTCCTCCTTATGACTCAATACGGGTGATTTGAATTTAGAAACAATTGAATGTTTTTTTATCGTAGCGTTGCACTTGGCACCGGTAGGTACAGATAAAGAAAGTGTTTTCCTCATTACAGTTTTCATCAGAAATCAGAAATCAGAAATATTTATTCATGCAAAACAAAAAGAACAAGAAAATAAATGAAAACAGAAGAACAAGGTAGGTATTGCACGAAATGGTTCTGTCTCAGCGTAGTGCTGGCGCGATTACCAGCGCTGATCTTCCGACAGAACCATTAAGTAATTTCCCAGAAGGTAACACATTTAAATAAAAAATAAACTAAAAATGACAAGAAACTATAACTACAATTAAAAGAACAGAGAAAAACAAGCGTAAAAAATAACAGTAAACAAGAATATAAATAAATTAAAAGAACTAGACTCCGTAATGCCCGATCCAGCAACCCGTCCAGCCGATGGGCACGGAGTGTCGGGCCGGGCACTACCGTAGCCGTACATTAACAGCACAGATTGTGTGATGAAGAAGATAAAACATGTCAAATACTTGCGCATGCCCATATGCGTGCCTTAATTTGTTATTTTATTGCAAAGTTATTAACAAAGACTACAATTATACAAACTGGTTATTAATCAGTCATCCACGGTCAGCGAGTTTTAATACACAACAAGTACAAACACAATAGTAGGAAGAGATGAGGATAAGTGAAATGAAATGAGAAACATCATACACCGCCAAGTCAACGAGGCATACAATTTCGGTAAGAATAAATTATTAATAAATAAATTAATAGATTAGAGGCAGCTTGTGTCCAACCTTAACATTTCCTGTCCCTTTTGATGGGCGAATAAGAATTGTTTGAGCTTAATTTTGAAAGTGTGGATATTTTTTAGGCTTTTCACGGGCGGCGGTATATTGTTATAACACTTGGTAGCCGCATAACGAAAACTACCTCTGAAAGCGGCTGATGTATGCCGAGGGGCCACGAGGAGCAACCCACACCGGCGCACCCTACGCTCCGACTGACTATGCGACCAGGTTAACTTTTCCGATAGATACTTGGGTGCTTTATGTTGCAATACATTGAAAAGAAGACAAGCTAAGTGAAGTTTACGGCGGTGCTGCATCTTTAGAATATTGTTCTTATTTAAAAATGGAGAGACATGAGCCCTTGGCGGAAGGTTAAAACAATAACGTGCACAGGCATTTTGTACACGCTGGATGTACTTTTTAGTTTTTGATAAAAGTCGTGGGCCATACACTGTGTCCATATAGTTTAATTTAGATAGCACTAATGACTCCACAAGCTGGATACGTAAAAGTTCATTTATAAAAGGTCTAATTCTGTATAGTACTTTCAGCTTGTAGAAGCAATTACTTACAGCGTTTACTATATGTTTTTCAAACCTTAAATCAGTATCCATAAGCAATCCCAAATTACGTGCTTCATTGACACATTCTAAAGGCTCCCCCAGCAGCGTTACACTTTTAGATGACTTACAGGCTGACCGCTGTTGCTTACTACCAAAGACAAGATATTTAGTTTTGGTTGGATTTAACAACAAGCAATTCTCCTGCGCCCAAATGGCTATTCTATTTAAGTCATCATTAAGCAATTGTATGGCATTGTCAATTTCTGTAGGCTTACAGGATATATAAACTTGAATGTCATCTGCATAAATATGATATTTACAATTCCTTATATGGGATCTTATATCTGCAGAGTATAAGATAAACAGAATTGGACCCAAAATGGAACCCTGAGGGACCCCTCTCGTGACCTCCAGCCTATCCGATGTCTGTGAGGACCCATTCCCATTATCTACCTTGACATATTGGGAACGACCACTAAGGTAACTATTGAACCATCTTATCGCTTCAATGTCGAAACCGTAGTATGACAGTTTAGACAGTAAGATATTTATATTGATTAAATCAAAAGCCCTAGAAAAATCGAGCAGTACCAAGAGTGTACACATTCCTTTGTCTTGAGCACCCAGTATGTTATCCGTGACATCAAGTAGCGCAGTTACTGTACTCCTACCCTTCCTGAAACCTGATTGAACATCCGGAAGAATATTGTTGATTTCTAAATAATCTGTTAACTGCATGCACACAGCTTTTTCCAATATTTTCGACATACAGGGCAATATACTAATAGGCCTTAGGTCTTTCATTACAGCAGGATTAGAAATTTTAGGCAGCGGCCGTACAATTGCTGTTTTCCAGGTATCAGGAAAGGTAGAAGTAGCTATTGAAGCATTTACCAATTCTTTTATTGCATTAGTTGTTTGTGGCGTTGTCATTCTAAGCATGGATGCATTAATTCCGTCACAGCCTTCTGCATTAGATTTCAAGCTTTTCATTATCTTAATAATATGTTCTGTGTTAACTGGTTTTATATGAAAAACTGAGTCACTATACCTATGGAATTCAAAATAAGTCAATGTAGACAATGTTAAATTATTATTAGGAGGGAAATTAAGGAAATGATTATTAATAGCATTAGGGTTACTTAAGTGAGCTGGTATGTCATTCTCATGTTTAGGTAGCAAAGTAGATTTCAAATTTTTCCATAATTCTTTAGGGTTATTTATTTTATTATTAATATTAAGTTTAAAATATGCAGTTTTTTCTGAATAAATAGCTTTATTTACCAATGATTTGAAACTCTTATAGTACTCTTTCTTAGAATCGGTTTTGAAGTTGTGATAGTCAGCCGCGGCTTTGTCACGTAACCGCATCATAGTTTTCACTGTATCGGTGATCCACGGATAGGAACGAACTCTAATCGTAACAGTCTTTATGGGTGCATGCAAGTCGAACAAAGTGAGTATGCTCTGGCTTAAGGCCTGGACCATAGCATTGACATCACCTAAGTCAGATATCCAGTCCCATCCCATACTCTGCAGGTCTGCATCAAAGCGGTCTAAGCATATGTCTTTTATCGGTCTAATGGACACTGTAAAAGGTTTCGGTTTAGTCCGCTTAATGATAAATTCGCTAATTACCAGACAATGTCCAGTCAGAGACATGTGCTCTACCTCGACTTTTACAGCACGTAAGTCAGAGCAAACTACATCCAGCAGCGTCTCGCTGCTCTCTGTAAAATGTGTAGGCACTGAAACTAACTGATAATGACGTAGCAAAACCAAGCAGACCCGCTGATTTTAACGTACAGTAAAACCAGCCAATATATAGTAATCAAGTTTATATTGCTATCTTACTCATTGGAGCTAACAGTATATCTGACGTCAAAAAAATAGAAGCACTGCAGCGTTGTTCCACTTCAAGGAACTTATAGTTCACATTTCTTTTGTACTATATCTATTAACAATTTTTTGACAAAGTCTTTTCGATAATGACATGAACTCTGTGAAATAAAAGCGGGAAGCAAATACCGTTAAGCTGGCCTAAATTGACAATTTCAAGGATTAATGCAAGTCACATTGACAAGATTGAATTTCGCCCGCACGTGGACCTCCACTATACCTGTAAATTATTATGGATGCTGTATTAGGTTTTCGTTGTACAGACGTATCTAGGTGAAATATAACGATAGGCAAAATATCATTTCTTAATTGATTAATTAGAGGCCCAATTTGAGATAACCACACACTGTCTCTGGCATTTCTTTACCACATCCCCACTTTGGCATGTCCTTCGAAATCCGAATGACATGTGAACAAGAGCGATATCCAATTTGTCAATTAAGACTGATGGAATTGCGGCCGTACATCTAAATTTCTTGTGAATATTTTCTTGATCTTGATAATGACCATGCCTATTATTTTGCATATGATGCAGTTGGTCTACAGAGTATTCATGCAGATTTCCTACGCCTTTTAAACATTTTACAGGCAAGTATACACATACTTGTTTCAATACAGAGTACAATTTCACAATAGTCTGCTCTTGGCCTTAAAAAAATCATTCCGTCCCTTTTGCGGTGACCCTTGACCAAGTGCATACTGATTATCGGCCATTACTTTATTAAATACTTATTTCATTCAACACTATTCATAAAGCAGCCTTAATACGATTAAAATAAAGCTTACTTCTGAAAACAATGTGAAAATATACGACGATGAGAAAGTAATCTGTCGTTGTGACGATTCCAAGACCGATGTATATCAAGTTCATTCAGTTGCAACGCACAGGATATAGATGGCGTCACTAATCATAAATTGGCGCAGTTGTCAACGACGACATGAGATCAGAATTTAACTAAGTACAATTAAAATCTAATCTCATGTAACGGATATTCCCAGATATTCATATACTTATGGCTTTATAAGAAAAAAATGTGCGCGATTACGTGCACTTATAAATATCTTATGGTAACCAATATCTAAATTATGATAATAATATTGAAACGGACTTGTTTTTTCTAAGATAAAAAGGCACCCATATAATATTTTGTACCTACGTACCAGAAGACATCAAGTGGTTGATAGGTATTTTACTCGTTTACAGAGTTTATTTTTTCTTACTACCTTACCTAAAGAACGCATTTAAAGAGTAGGTACACCCTCGTACTTACGTGCTAAATGAAATGACATCGAATCGTATTGCAAATTACCATTTTGTGTCATGGTTAAGGTACTAAAAGTGAGCTTAATAAAGAAATGGTTTTTATAGTTGGCAATAAAACCACTGCATTACACTTTTTTTATAACTAAACATAATTGAATAATGCTTTCACACATTTACCGCCATTTTATGGTTAAAGATATTTATGTACTGAGTAAGTTTAATTAAGTGCCTACTTACATTTTGTAACTGATCTCTTAATACCGCAACACTTAAAATTGTGGTTTTATTATCATATCATTCAGAACAAAATGCGGATTTACTCGTAAGATATACTCTTATTACATATTGACGACGTTATCTGATAATATATATTATTTCAACAACATATTTTTAGGTGTGTTCACGCAAAAACTGCTAACAAAATTTTAATGAACAGCTTCGCAAGACTATAACATTTTACACATTATCATCATCAATCATCATCAAAATGGTGCCCCGTATCATAGAAATTAGTCCAGGAGTTCTTGATTGTATCGAGAACCACACATAGATTGCGATATAATACGTATTGACACATAAGAAAATGTTATTATGTTAGACAGTAATATTCATACACAGCAGAAAGTAGTCTGATCCTTAAAACATGCTACTTATATTATACATTTATGCGAATGTTATAGCTATTGAAATTCACGAAGGCGAGAGGTGTGGTTCTTATTACTATGATCTTAAAGTCTAGTTTCGTCAAATCCACTCACCTTCGTGAATTGCAAAAGTTATAGGATGTTTGGATATTTGTTACTCAATTACGCACAAACGACTGAACGGATTATGATGAAACGGCTGATATTTTATAAAAATTTTACTGGATTTTGACTCTTCTAGAATGCTGAATAAAGTCGCTTTTTGTACGGATTCTTTTGATTCAACTCGGCAAAGTTAATTAATCTAAGGTATCTACTAACGCGGCCGGAGCACGGGCAGCTATGTAACACGACGTAACAAAAATATTATGTCAAAAATAAATATTAGGTAGGTATATTTTCCAAACTATAAAAGTACTTACATATATAACACGCCATATTTTTATATTCACACTGGGCACTTTGGGTACGTCAAGGAAAATTGCAAATGAATATTTCAATAAATTTAAAACGACTGTGTCTGTCCTTAAAATGGTATTTTTTAGAAGGACCCAAATTAGGGACGGATTTTTGGCTATTGTGACTTGAGCAAGCACAAGATAAAGCATCTGTCACTTTCTGATACCACTGGAAAAAAGTGACAGATTCTTTATCTTGTCGTTTGTCGCCGATAACCGTGAGCGTAATACGGAGCCTGGATACCACATTTCATCTAAATCTATTCAGATCTCAATAATTTTAAGTACGTAAAGGTTTGGGTGCGTAAGGTCATTTTCGCATTTCTAGTATTAGTAATAGGATTACAGGATATAATAACAGGACTCAGTAAATATCAATGTTGCTGATGAACAATTGAATCGATCTTGATGATATCATCTAACCATTAAAAGAGTAGGAATCAGTGATGACTGTTGCAAAACAAAATTGCAATTACAGTGCGAATATTTGCGTCAAAAGTTATATCATAATGTTTAGACAATTGGTATTAGTAATAATGTTAGTATAAGTATGTAGTTAAATGCATGTGAGCGTAGCGGAATACCAAATATTTTTTTCTAGAAATGTAACCTTGTAGTTTGCCATTCCATCATGCACATCTTTGCAATTTTTACATTACTAATTTGAAAAAAGAAAACCATATTTAGTAAAATCAGAATAGGATATATTCATGGTAACGGTAAACCCGCCAATGATGTGAAATCCCAGAGATAAAATTGATCTCGAGTGCGTTTGCTGGAGATAACATATCTACAACTATCGACGAAAGATGCCAATTTATAACATCAGTCCATTGTTTTACTTGCCAAAATGCGGATAGCTGCCCAAAAATACATCCTCATTGGTAAGTTTTATGTTAATTTAACTGCTCAATGCATTAGGAGGTACTTGATTTAAATAATGTAAGAGTTAATTCTTCTACTGTAAGGATTCTTCTTAAATGTTATTTGAATTGTGTTCTTAATTTAAACAAATCATTATATTATTAAAGAAACTGTCATAAAAAATGTTTAGTTTAGTAGTTTTCGCCAAATGACTAAATTATTATAGAAGAGCGGGACTTCCTGACACAGGTATTGCATACTTACTAGGAAGTCCCAACCTTTATATTATTGGTGTAACCTTTATTAGTGAATAAATGTTTTTTTTTTATGGTACGATATATTTGCTGTTGTTAAATATATATACAGGGGGGCTACCGCCAACTGAAAACGAACGAAGTTCGAATATCTCCGTCTCTGCCGCACGAATTAGCAAGTGCGACAGAGAGTCTCTAATCAAATAATTCTCCTGTTACCTACTTCTCAAGAAGTTTCAGGGCCCAAAGGGCTATTTTCCTTGTCTGACTGAAGTCGAAAGCACAGATAGGCTATGACGTCTGCTTATCGCTAGGCCAGACAAAAAAACACTTGCACTGAATAGACTTTTAATCTAAATCTACTATCATAGACTACCAGGATAAAAAATTGCTTCCTTCGAGATGTGATGATAACATTTGTGCATGTTCATAGGTATATTTGTTGCTGTATCGTCAGCGCCCGTCCAAAATGATACCGATAATACAGGCATGTCAGCGCGAATAGTAAATGGGTACACAGTGGACATATCAGTAGTGCCGTACCAGGCTGCGTTACGACGGCGTTCTGTCTCCGGCTGGGCGCACATGTGTGGCGCCGTCATTATCAACGTTCGGGCTGCACTCACTGCAGCTCACTGCGGTATTAGGTCGGTGACAAGTCTTATTCAGTCGGTTAATCGCTCTTGTAAAATGTCATACAAGTATTACCACGGTTAGGAAACGGATACACAGTGGACATAGCAGAGGTGTCTTACCTGGCTGCATTACGACGGAGGTCGCACATGTGTGGCGCCGTTATCGTCAATGTATCGACAATGCCCACATAAAATGCCATTGAAGTGTTACCACGAATACACGGGTACGTATTGGATAAGTCAACGATGCCGTCCGTCGTAATGCATACGACGGACGGCGCATCTGTGTCTGCCGTGTAGGCTGCGCTCACACAAGTCTTATCCTTGTATCGATCGACAATGGAAGTAGTGTAGCGAAGTCATCATTCAAGTGCGGGTTGAGCTCATTTCATGCAGTTCACTGCAGAATTAAGTAGATGGTAACTCTACTCTAGTACTCTATTCGGCATTTTATGTTCTAGACTTCAAAAACATAATCACGGGAAGCTCGGGATAAACGCCCCATATGTGGTAGCAAATTGTCTGAACTTTATTTTGTTAAAAGAAACAAGAGACGAATGTAAATCCATATTTGATCATACAATTTTAGATCCCCTAGACAAATCTATTTTTTTCAGTTACGTCACAGAGCCATCATTCCTCCAACTAGTTGTGGGCACCTCTCAACGACTCTCGGGAGGTTCGACCTACGAAATCTCTAAAGTGTACGTCCACGAAGCATACTCCGTTCCTACTCTAGAAAATGACATCGCAGTACTGATCACTTCCAAGAAGATGACTTTCGGGAAGAATGTTCAGAGTGTAGTTATAGCTCCGCCAAATTATAATCTGCCTGCAGGCAGTGAAGCACTGGTGTCAGGGTTTGGAACTACCTCGGTAAGTAAGATTATTAGAAAAAAATAATGTACCTAACTTTTATAAGGTAGTGGAGTTAATGTTAGTGTTTGTTGGTGGAATTGGAATGGTTGGTTCTAGTTATTGGTTTGGCATGGGAGACCTTTTTAGGATTCCGAAGACAAAATGGCGAAAACGGAAGCCGGAACGGATAGTTGCTCCATGTTTGTCCGTCCGTATATCACAGCCGATTTATTTATTTATTTATTGTTAACCATTATCAGCACTAACAGCTAAACCTTACGTGCTAATTGGTATTCTATTTTAATAACATGCGTATTGTAGGTATATAATTATTCATACAAAAATCTGGTAGACATTAATTACGTTAGTCAAGGCCGTAAAAAACAATAGAAATAGTATTTTTTTCGTATGTCAGCATTGGATAGTACATTACATAAAACTTAAAATAACCTTACGTTTACTCGGAGACTATAAATATGTACTACGTATAATTATGAAATTTGTCAGGTAGGTGTATTCTATGAACCGCTACATAAAAGTAATGTGAAATTACGAAAAAAAAAATTAGGTGTTACTCAATACAATCAACCGGGGGATGCAAAAAAACATATAGGCGTGTGGGCCTATCCATAGATAGGCCTTTAAAATTACTGTTTGTGAGATATTAGCTATCAAAGTCGTAAAACGTGTGTCTCCCTCTAATTTCTCTCTCTAATTGAAGTTGCGTTCAATTGTACATTAATAAATATTTTCAATTAAAATTGTTTTGAACCAGGTAGATCTAACTTAACCGTTTTTGAATTATCGCTCAAAAACTGCCTTGTCGACACAAACGGACGTAAGTGCCGTGAGTTTCCCGCGAAGATACTACGTTTTTTAATTAACAGCATAGAATGGAGTGAATGTAGACTAGTATTAGTAAAAGGCACCGTAAGTAGTCCTTTTTGTTTATGTTTGGTCTGCTTGGCGACCAGTAACATATAGATTTTGTGGCAACCTCCCTATGCGGGCTTAAGGGCCAACATAGCGTTCGCATGGTAGACCAATAACTGGCAGTTGAGACATGAATGATCCATAAATGTAAATGAATACTTACTACTAATACGCAACCACCAATCCTCATTTTTAGGGTTCTGTACCCAAAGGGTAATATGGAAGCCTATTACTAAAACTTTGCTGTTAACGTGTTCGCCGAAATTTTCACAGATGATGTATTTCTGTTGCCGCTACTAAAAACAGTAAAATAAATATATAAAGGGGCTCCCATACAACAAACGTGATTTTTGGCGGTTTTATAAATAATGGTAGGGAACCCTTCGTGCGCGAGTCCGACTCGCAATTGGCCGGTTTTTATTTAAATATAAATGGGATTGTATTTGGCATTCTTCTAACCTGATGGTTTAGCTGATATTTGTCTGCACCATCCCAACCCATACAACAATCTCACCTGGGCTTTTAATACTCTTAAGTAGTCAATATTTTATGGCCTTTCTTGGTGTATCTCAAAAAAGATTAGAAGTAAACATATTTGTTAATTTCGCCAACTATGTGTCTCCGTCAGTTCCCTTAGAGACAAGTTCTTTGTGTATAAACTGAGTTGTCTATAAACGATTTATAAATTATAATTGATCAATAAAGTTCATATGGGAAGACCTGTGTTCAACCGACATACTCGTGCTCGTACTCATCGTGATTTTCATGACCTACCCTACTTTTGTGATCACCAAATTTTAAAACTTGATCTGTTTTCAGTTTGAGGGTTCAGCTTCGTCAGTACTGCTTGCAGCTAAAGTGAACATAGTGGCGCAGAACACCTGCGCCCGCGCGTACCTGCGCATCGGCGCGGTCACAACAGACATGCTCTGCGCAAACGGTTCGTCACCATCAAGAGACGCTTGCCAGGGGGACTCTGGTGGTCCCCTCGTTGCCAACAACCTTCTTGTAGGCATAGTCTCCTGGGGCGAGGGATGCGCGGAAGAAGCTTACCCTGGAGTGTATACCAGAGTATCTTCTTATTATTCTTGGATTCAACAGCGGATTGCAAACATTTGGAACTAATGATCTGATAAATCGAACTGGCTACATTTCTGAATTAAAATGTTTTTATCATTTTTTTGCTATTCTCCAACCCATTTTCCAAGAAAACTGAGAGGGTTTCAAGAAATCATATAATGGTTTTATAATCCTTTTTTTGTTATGTTGGATTTAAGTCCCACAAATACCTAGGAGCATAAAAGAGTTCTAGAAGAATGGACATGTCATGTTCATAAGAGGAAGCCCATGTCCAGCAGTGGGACTTTATAAGCTGTAGCCTGAAGCTGAAGCCTATAGGCTGATGATGCTGATGATGAGCCATGTCCACATTGTAGAAGAAAAATACTCGGAATTCAGCTTGCCCATCTAAGGTGGGGCCTAAGTTTTATGTATAGATCAGCAGCGGGCGGAATGAGCCCGGCGGAATTCGTCGACTGAATTCGGCCTCCGAAATCAGCTTGTACATATGTGGCGAGCCTAATATTGTTGTAACATGTTTATGTTATAGTACTAAATTTTACCTAATTATATTTAAATGTTATTCTAACTTCTTTCTGGTTGAACAGGAGTTTAACAATGCATTTCCATTAAATCCGATTGTTTCCCACAATAGAAACGAAAGCGACGCGAGTGTGGGAATTTCAGAGATCATTGATTTTCGCCGTCATTTACGCCGGTATATCGGCTTATAGCAAAGTCTGATGGCGATATCGACCGTGACGTGAAAAACCGAATTAACGCTGGGTGGATGAAATGGCGACAGGTCTCGGGGACAGTTTGTGATGACCAAATACTCCTTAGATTGAAGAGTATAATCTATAAGACCCTAATAAGACGTCTGTCGTCATGCATGGGTCGAAATGTTAGGCCGCAAAGATGACGAATGAAACGAGAATGCATATTAGGGTCAATTTCAACAGTGCATGATTTTTGTATCATTCCGGTGTGATTCTTTGTTTGGGAGTTTTTCGTGGATTTTTTAATATCAAAAGACACTTCAGACTATATTATGAAAATCTTCTAAAAGGAATGTTGATATCTATAACAGTTTTTGAGATAACTGAGATTGAAAATGAAACTCACAACGGAATGATAAACATACACTGGGGATGATAATAACAGTCCACAGGAATGAAAATTAGAGCACATACATCGGAATTAAAAAAAAAACTCAAAATTAAAAAAATATTTATTATGTACTGCTAGTACCTGAAAACAATCATTTTCACTACTCAAGACAGCTTTATAATAAATTGGTGGACCACTTCAATTTAATAATTATACTAATTAAAAAATTCAGTCACTTTTTCTCAAAAAAAAAAACGCATTGCAAGCAGCAATGCTACAAACAAGTAATAAAAACTAAAAAAAAACCTTTCACGTAACCAGTAAAAACCTCTACTGACTGGCCTATTAATACAACGGGACTTATGTTATTTGTGTTATGTGTTAAATATGAATAATAATAAATAATTGCTTCTTAGACTATAGTTTTATGATTTATAGAAAAAAGTACTAGGTGTATGATTTAAAAACACAAGCATTTTGTATGTAAGTTAAAAATAGTGTAAATGTCCAGAGGCTTGCATCCTGTTTATAAAACACTTCGTAACTAGTTGTAAATTTTGATAGAAAGAAAAAGAAAAATCATGGTTCATGTGGTTTGGAACCCTATACCTTTTTTTTTCTAGAAAACACAAATCTGTAGTATAAGAAACATATTTCAGTAATGTTAAAATGATATTACGGAACTATCTTTTATTTTTGTGTTTTGAAATTTGTATTTTGTAATGGACAATATTATTATTTATCTGACTGACGATTCCGAATGGAAGATGCATTTATTTTTGTTTACTTTTTATCATCTTTTGTATTACTCTGGTCGACATTATGTTATTTTTATTTTTCCTGTTATGACGATCATGATAACAATTCTTGTAATTTTGACATGTGTGCAAATTTATAATGTAATTCCTTATCATGAAATAAATTATCTAAATTTATCGTGTAACTTTTTACACCAATTTTTGAAATATTTTTTTCATTAATAAACTTCATATTTAGCACTTCCAACCGACGCCTGTCTGTGTAATTATTACCATCTTTTATAGTAAAATGCTTGATCCATTTCGGCAAAACTAATTACGCTAATAATCTTGAGGAGAAGTACTTTTAAAATCGATTTAATATATTTTCTATATCTTAATGCGCGAATAATCAAGTAAATTGACAAAACACGATATAGTGAAACATATATTTAAATATATATACTAGGTAATAGGCATGTATGACATCAAATAAATATATTATACTCAGTAAAAATAATCATTAATTCCTATATATAGCAAAGTGAAGCTACATTTCTTATCATTCCGGTGTTATTTTCATTCCAGTGAGTTATAACGCCATTTAACTACACCGGAAACACCGGAATGAAAATGGCGGAATGATAAACACAGGACAAAATTAATTTTAAAAAAAAGATCAAGCCACTTATTCTTAAATTAACAAGGTTCTAGATATCACAAATATATATTACATGTTATATATTAGTTTCAATCGAAACAGATAAAAAATAAAAAAGATATAGCAAACTCCGGAATGATATTATTTTTGTCCGCGTATCACGGCCACGATATACTCATGTGTATAGCAGGCCGACGAATTACCTCACCAGGTGTCCTCCCTCGCCGAACACAGCAGCGTAACTGATTCTCGAAGTGCGCAGGAGACGGGGGGCTTACCGAGTCAAACTTCGCAAATAAATCGTTGACAAGCTTGGTCAGCGGTGGTCCGCGGTAATGAATAAGTTTCTCGGAACAAACATTTTCGCACATTATAAAATGGTTAGGTACACATTAGATTTAAAGGAAGCTATATTTCTTAATAGGCTCAGACCACCTAACGGGTGCCTTGCCTGGAGCTCTTCTGCCATTTATATGTTACCGTAAATTTGTAAACACGCCATTTATAATCTGACACGTGAGATCATAACATTGCTTAACCTAAACGTCAGTTTATAATCTTACTGTCTAAAAATTCTTAAAATTTTACGGTAAAATATATATACTCACCTCTTTTTTGGCTCGTTACAACTAAATCAGATACCAAAGTCTAAACATAATACTACAGTCATGTATTAGCAATTTAGTAGATACACTGAGTACAAAAATCAGAAGGATATCATAACTAATATATTTTAATGGAATAAAAATAACAACAGAGAAAATGTTATTATACAAAGTTGTTTAGTCATCGAGATAATCAGATTCCCGCACAAATGAAGTGTTGTGTTCGCACTGTCACAAGTCCGGCGACGTTGATGGATCGACTAATTTGAATCCGCTGCACATTTTATTATGATAAGTAAGCACTTGTCGCAATTTAGGGGATGCATTTTCGCACCCCAAGCTAACAACTCGGTTGTTACTTGTTTTAATTTTGTTTTAATAAACAGTATTTTTTGATACATCTATGATAAATGAAAGTAAGGTAAGCTTCCTAGTCCTAATACTTGACACTTTCAATGATGTCATATTAATAGAAATGAATAAGGTGTCAAATATTATATCAATTCAATTAAATAATAAGAGAAATTGAAATTAGGCAATAAAAAACTGAGAGGTTTGTTAATAATAGGTTGGAATGAAGTCAAGATCAATTTCTAGCAAGCAATTAACTTACGTCGCAAAAGTATTATAATCTTAGTAAATTACGAGGAAAGCTTCCAACACCCGCTAGTAATCGGTTTCCTCATTCTCAACTACCACATTGTTCTTCGTATATACCACACACATGAAAAATCAACTCTATCCTCAACTACTCAAGGCACATTACAGAATGGTGGTTTACCTCAAGGATTTAAGACCTTGTAAGTGTAAATACAGAAATTATTTACGACACCCCCTCATTTAAAGGTTTTTTATCTCTCTCATCGCGTCGCGGCGCGAAGAACCCTCTCGCTCGCACGACCTTTAATAAATTTTGGGGTGACTTCGAATTAACAATACCATAGTTGTAGTCATAATTCGCCAGCCTGTTGCGGGGTTTATTGGGATATTTTAACGACTGGGAAGGGTGAAGACTCACTTTTAGTTTTCCTAGAACGAAGAAATTTTAGCACTGAATGACCGCCAAATATGAACATGATTAGAATTGAGTATTTATGGAGCTAATCGCCTCAATATAATTAATACAAACCTACATCTTTACATCATTAACAAAATTTGCTTGTAAAATTGATTTAAAACATATTTTATAAGAACGTTTAAAAACGTTCTTGTAAAAGCTCATCGGTTTTAATGACCAATTATAATGTTGTGGTAACAAACACACGCGTATAAGTTAATAACACTAATTAGTTACCGATGTCATCGCAACCTTGAGTATATTTTATCGTATTGACAGTTCAACTACGTACTTTTCACCATAACAAAGGTCGAAGACAAGTAAAGAAGAAACATGTTATTTATACAAGTTACTGCATTTTTTTTGAAAGAGGTAAGTTTATGTGAAAGACGTTTTCAGTTCTTACTGTTAAATGTAACTATGGGAATAATTTAAGTGGGACGATATACTCAACGGGTGGATTAGTAAAACAGACCACTAGACATAGTAAACACAAATAAATGTCGGGGGCCCAGCGTCGCGCCCGAGTCGCAGATACCGTCTTACTCGGATCAATTGTACCTAATCTGTGCCGTCACGCCCCCCGCGCGTCAACCGGCTTGACGTCATCTAATCATAAGCTTTGTCTTTCAGCAAATTCGACACTCAATCCATTTCTTGGCATTTACTTTCAATTGTTGTTTATTAACTGCCATTTTCAACGCTTCAGCGGTTTAATTTGATTATCAACACTGCTTTTAACTCCAGCTATATATTTAACAATCTTTATACCCACTTAAAACCTAGGATCGATAAGTAAACTGAGAAAGCCCATATTAAGTATAAATCAATAATCATAATTAACACATTTCTCGGTAATTTGGATGACGAAATTTCCTGTTATTACCATTAGCCGGGAATCCCGTAAACAAAGTGATAAAATTGCCCGGCTAATAGCAGCGCGCACACGATAATACGGTTTCATGCGAGTTCGTCATTGAGTCCGTTCGTCCCTTGTAATGAATTTCAATGTAAAAGTCAACGGTATCAATCTGTTGCCGATATTCAATTCGATTAGGCCGTTGAGCGCCTAAACCCACCAATAAGTAGGTGTAATGCTATAGCCCTCGGCCTATTACCTGGCAATTTCACAGAACAATCTACGTCGGCGAACACACAGATACGTGTGACACACACGGCTTTGTAGCCGAGAGGGACGGCACTCGCCCTACGATTTGTTTACACAGTGTAGCTTTCCCTTTCGGGATGTCAACGTGTGCGTGAGCATCTGTCGGGTGCGACGCCAGTGTGCTGCGCCCCCACACTAAGCGCCCCTGTTTCGGGGTTGCCAGGCTCTTCTGTGTGTGACCCACTCATATAAATCTAACGTAATACACACAAACATATTGGTGGCACGGCGTGTCATTTTTACGCTTGTGTTGTTAGTAGGGGTTCTTTATGCGGAGCGGTGATATTATTATTCTGACGATTACGACATCCTTTATGCTTACAATAAAATAATTAATAAGGGATGAATTGTATTCTTGTGGCGGTTGATCGGTATCAGGGCACTTACCTTCGTTCACGCTTTGGTTATGTTACGATAAGTTTATTAGACGGTTATTGTAATGCGCGCCATTGTTCACTACTTAGCGAGCTATTTATTTATCACGGCATCTTAACAAGTCAGGGTTCGGCTTAAACACTTCACCGCAGTAAAGTGGCGGCAGCGGCGCGCCGTAGACACGAGTACTTGGCATGTTTATCAATTTGTTGACATAGGACAATGTGCTAATGAGCATTCATTAAATTTATATAAAACCTCGTTTAAATGCGGTCGTGTAGGTATTTTCCATATTGCATAGCGAAAACAGCTTTGTGGATAAACTGCTATCTACGTCTAGACTATTAAATCTGTCGATGGTTAATTTACCTATACGCATCACAAATGTACCTATAGCCCTTTTTCACGCTCATCTTACCACTAACGTAAATGTACCTAGTCTATATTAAGATTAAGTGTACTGTGACGCTTGTCATTTTAGTCTAATTAGGATCATAATGTCGTCTGTGTAAAAACAAACAGTCTTGCATTCAGTCTGACGGAGCAGTTGACAGCCGTTCAACCCCCGTTCAGCTTAACAATTACGCGGCGGGGATCATTGTGAACGACCCTACCTACCCTATTGTGGACAGCACAACACCAAAAACCAACTTAAGTTGGCCCCCGAATACCGCCCCCCACGCCCGCCTATTACGCGCTTCTCATACTAAATGTAGAGGCACGGCAGATTACTTTATAATGGCAATTGGAACACAAATATTATTATCCAGGCTGTTCACAAATATCAATAACGTATTACCGGCGTCTAACAGATTTAAATGGTAAACGACGCGCTTTTAAAAGAGTTGTCGCGGTGATGTTGCCCTTATTCTTCGAAAAGTCAATTATTGTGTCAATGTGTGTAATTTGACAGAATAATGATATAAAAATGTATAGTTATCAATGTATTAACAACGCTAAAATTTTCAATGTTCAATATCATTTTTAAACACACCTAAAGTTAAACAGTCTATGCCTAAGTACTGAGGACACGCAATGTTTTCAGCCTTCCTATGAAAGGAAAAACGTCAAAATAATATTTTGCATATTATGCGTAGTTAATTGTACATTCTTATATGCCACTTAAAGGACTTGAGCTCGTAGAAGATACAGACAAAAACTGCCACTAACACTTTGTTAGGTCCTTACCTGCTGTTTTTGTTTACAATACCGATGACTGGTGTTAACTTGTTACTCACAATTGTTACAACTTATTCAAACCATTTGTCAAAGCTACGCTCATTTGGTATATTAACGCAATCTCGTTTGAATGGCAGCGGTTGAATGATATGTTCAATGAATAAATACAGATCTGTGATATGCTAGGTACTTTAACTCATTTTGATTTTGTTGAGTAACATTGATTTATTAATTTTAAGCAAAACGAGAATTAATAGCGTAAATGTTTTAGACTGTTGTGTGAAAAAATGTCTGCAATTGGCGAAGTGGGTAATTATTTGCGTACGACATTGTCAAATTATTGACCAATTATTGCCGAAAATCCGCACATTGGCCAAAGTATTCTCCAAATACTTGCATTGTATTTTAAAATGAGGGAGATCGAAAATTACGCGCAACGAAAGAAAATTATTTACCCACCGCTTCAGTTGCAGTGAGACGTTGAGACAAGTTCAAAGCGATAACACAAATCCTTTGTAATGTTCATTAACAGCTAATAAGATTTAATTACCATTTAATCCTAAGCTGTGAACAAAGTTATTTATAATCCGTAGGTATAACCGTCAATTAATTATCGTATCAAAGCATATTATGTTTCCATGTAGTATCAGTGTTAATGTAAGAAATAAGCAGTAATTTAATGTACAGTTAGCATCGTACACAAAAGCGAAGACGAGTTGCAATTTGCGATATAGTTGGCCTGCTACTAACTATAATTATTATGCTGACCGTACTTCTCTCAAGCCGGGTTACGGCTCTGTAAGGTCTTCCCAAAATCATGTTAGAATAGAAAGAAAGCTAGAATATCAAAGCTGATTTACACACTTGCAAGAATCGTTTGCAGTGTTAACTACATTACCTGCATTGCACCATAACCTCCACCAAGGTACTACTCACCAAGGTAGTCAGGTAACTCAGGAGAGTTCAATCGATCTATTAAAAATGTTATCAAACTTGCATGCTATTTTTGTAAAATAGGTCTTACCTATTTAAGTTTGATCATTTTGTATGAAATTTGGCACGCCAGGTCCTTCCGGCAATACAACACAGGCCTGGCTCGAATTCAGTGTCAAAACTGCCAAACGTATGGCGCACGAGCGTAGATAATCGCGTTGTTTTGTGTACTTATAATACGCATGCGCTTCGAAACCTAAGCCAGTTGTGCAAATTTGAGCCCTGAATGCCCTGAATAATTGATAAGGAGATTTCACCGGACAAAGTTCATCAATCTAGGTACCGCTAACATGACATCCGGCTATCATGTCTACAAATCGTGCAAAACTAGCCCATCGTTTTTTGCTAGTAAACGTTACATGTACTTAATAAAATCTCATTCTATGGAAAATTAATTATACAATAAGTCTGAACCAATTTACCAGAATAAAACAATCAAAGCCTAAAGCAAGCTGCGAAACCTTAACCATTATTTATAACGTTAAAGTTCTTCTTTGTAACCTTTAGTGGCGATTAGTTACGAATAGATATTTACCATCGTAATTTAATTTAGACGATAGTAAAATTGAAAAGGTTTAATAACTTGTAATAGGTTACAAAGTCATGAACTCTGTTTCAGTCCAGACAGACCGCTCTTGCAACACATACAGACATTCTGATAGACAAGCTTACGACGGTTGGCAACTGATAAGTACTTGGGACAAGGCACGCGGCCACGCGCGCCATTTTTTTCTATTTTTCTTTAACAATGATTAACTTAAATAGTTTCTTTTTTTGAACCTGCCTGTGGCTTTATAGGCCGGGCCCAATAAAGCTATAGGAGTGCGCGATTGGAGAGTAAGTAGCCTGGCAAAAATACAGGGGAAAAGCTTCGATACGACCACGGGTGTGGTTTGGAACCCTGGAATTCTCTAAGAGTTTGCGCTCCAGTGAGATTGGTTGAGCGGTTTCAACCGAATCTGAGGTGTGAGTGGAATCGAGCTACTGAGCTGAGAAGAGTCCAGCATCTAGGCCCGACCTGGGACGGACTGACTCTACCCGGTGTACGGCGGTACCGGGTCGAATAGGGACTATATGTGTCAGTGTTATCGCGGTCGCGCGATGGACGTCCCCGCCGGCGGGAATGCCTAAGTGTACGCATCGTGTCTGAGTTGGATGCCGTAAGAGCAGCGTTCCATCTTTCGATGGACGCTATAATTATGTTGTCCGGGTCCGTGAGTGTGTGCCTAGGACGCGACCGTGCGGCCCGTTGCGACAGAGGACCCTAAACAGTTTCAAAAACTTTTAGCCCAAGGAGAATTAATTGGTTATCTTGCCCATCATTAATTGTTTCAACATTGAATACACTCGCAATTCACCCAGCTTTTTCGTAATCGGTAGTTACAATGTTTACATAAATGAAAATAAATCGAAATATACACACGAGCAAAAATAACGGTTACACTTCCTATTGAAATTCAATACAAATTGTACACGTTATTATTGCTCGAAAGTGTAGTAGTTACAATATAATTTAGTGAGGCAGGCCCGTTCGTCAAACTTACTATCTGTATAACACTTGTTGTCCTTCCACTATCCTTCATACAAAGTTAGACTTCAAACTTGTTGCTTAGAAAATTTATTTTTAGAGTATTCTGTGAAGTCGAGGTTTTAAGTAGTAAGAATTATTCATTTGACTGATTTATTAATCAACGAGCTTACAGTTAGCATATAAACATTAAGCCTAGTCCTGGCCGGCTATGCTGGTCAGTCGATAAGAGCTCGATAAATGATTAACAGTAATTTTACCGATTTATACACTATATGTATCGATATGTAACTAGCAACTGACATTTTGTATAACATGGTCGCTCGTTAAATAGATAAACTGTCGTGATTTGACGTTTCAACTTGGATAAACTTATACAAGTGCTCACTTGATGACAATGAGCCCTATCGTTCACATATATATTGAGTTAAGTGAATCAATTTTATTGTTTCAAGTAAGTACCGTTTTTACACTAACATAGCCTGCATATACTGGCTTAAGTATATAATTCTATAAAGTATCCTTAGATGTCAAGAATTTACTTTTTTGAGATGGCAGTAGCTGCTGCAGAGAAGCAGCGGTGGAAAGTCCAGCGACTGGCCATCCGGAATGCTTCAAACCCGTTTGAGCTCTCGGATGCAGAATTTCATCATATGTAATAAAGTGTACAAAGAGATGGTACCCTGTTGTGTATGTTTATTAATTTCAAACTGTTTTCGATTATAAAATTTGTCATAAATTGAGGATTGAGTTTAATTATAAATGTTATTACAAGTTTGTTGTTTGGAAAAAATGGGGGCCAAATTGAGGGCACGAGAAGAAGAGGCAAAATAACCACTCGTTGGTTTAGGAAAGGTAGGAACTCGGCCTTGGAGCACTGCAGACTCGAGCGGCTTTTTTTAAAGGTGACGACCCCCAGACATGAGGTCTATGGAGAAACGCTGAAATACGAGAACTTTAAATAATCAGAAGAAATAATATCAATAATTAATTTTAATCCTAAAGTTTTTTTCTTAACGTTTTGCGTATACTGCGGTAAATTCAGATCCAAAGACAATCTCCCGGCGCTAAGAGGCGCGCCACGAGAGGGGGGCGCCACCCCCTAAAATGACTACATTCTGAGGGAAGTTTTTATGAAGAAAAGCAGTATCTATGAAACTTGAATTACAATTAAGTATCGGAAGGCGTGAAAGGGTGTTGGAGAAATTGTTATACATAGTTAATCCTTGTCTGTATACAGTCAACTGGGAAAAGATGGTGTACAGTCAGCATCAAAAGTAACTACGTAAATGAAGAGGTCAAAGGTCCTTATTCCATTACAATAAAGACTTTTGAACTATTCATATTAGTAGTTACTTAAAAAAAAATTACTTTTGATATTACTCAAAAATAAGTCCCATTGTGTCACGTTACGTCGCCTCCCAATAGGTTGAGAGGCGAGGTAATTCTGACTAGTTGAGTTGTAAGAAATGAATTAAGTCAGGATCGGGGTAGATGTTGATTTATTTGCCACTAACATAAAATGCTTAAATTTTATAAAGACACGGGTTAAACAAATTTGTATTGAGGTTGGGAATTAATAGAGATAATTGATTCGGCGTTATGTAGAATCCGGTGGGCGGCGTAGGCGACGAGCACCCAAGGGGCATCTGGCAGGATCGGCAGAGGCGGCTCAGGGCGACGCAAGGCAGCGTCAGTAGGGGCGGCTCAGAGGGCCGAAAGGCAGCACCAGTAGGGGCGGCTCAGGGGGCCGCAAGGCAGCGCCAGCAAGGGCGGCTCAGGGGCCGCAAGGCAGCACCCGTAGAGGCGGTTCAGGGCCGCGGAACAGCGTAGCAGAGACGGCTCAGGACCGCGGTGCAGCGTAGCAGAGGCGGTTCAGGGCCGCGGTGCAGTGTGGCAGAGGCGGCTCAGGGCCGCGGTGCAGTGTGGCAGAGGCGGCTCAGGGCCGCGGTGCAGCGTAGCAGAGGCGGCTCAGGGCCGCGGTGCAGCGTAGCAGAGGCGGCTCAGGGCCTCGGAGCAGCGTAGTAAAGGCGGCTCAGTGCCTCAGAGTAGCGTAGTAGAAGCGGGGTCTTCTTGAAGTGCGGGGCCTGGCTTGGCCCCGCACAGACCAATTTCGTAATGACTCTTTCAAGTCTAGACGAGAACTGAATTTAGTAAGCGATGTACGCCTTTTATATCTATGCCCGTAGTTGTTCCAGAATATTTAGTTCTAATTTCATAATTTCAAATTTATAAAATACCAGTAACCTATTTTAGCTCAAAAATGAATCTAACCTCAGCCTAAATCACGATTGACAATTTACGTTGCTATGACGATAGACAATCAATACATTTGTCAAGTAAAAGAAAAATACAGATTTATGTATAAAATACGTAATAAATTGTAAACTAAATCAAGTGAGGTAAGTCGAAGGCGCATTTTAATGCGTCCCATATTGTGAGCAATGCGGAAATGTCATAAGTTGAGTAAAACCAAATAATTCGTCGTTACAGCGGGTGTGAGAAGTTTAGCGGAACCAATAAATGATTAATATGGATAACAAGGTATGCTACAATTGCTCTTATGTCAGCGAACAAAGGTACATACATATAATGGTCCACATTTATGAGCGGAATAATTCGATACACAGTTTTGCACTTGACTATATACCAGTGGCGATGCGTTGGAAATATTATTAGGAAAGTCAGAAATAATTTGCCTTTCTTATTCTTGATGAGCCGTAGTAAATGAACTGGACTGGCTGAAAATTAAGCAAGCCGGCGGGAATCGACTTGTATGGACGCTTTGCCACTGCTATATACTTGTGCAGTCACCAGCCTAGCGTGATCTCGTTCATATCGGACATACAGCTTTCGTACCTTACTAGAAAATACGTAAGTGCAAGAGGGACGAATGCTATATTTCCGACATAAACGCGATCATCCCAGCTAGGCAGCAGAAGTAGCTAGCTGGGAGTACGAAGAGGTCATGTTATTTTTTCAAATATTTTAAATGAGAAAGTTGTGTTCGTTACTCACGCAAAAAATATACCTCTAGTTTAATATGCCTCATCTAAACGATTTAGATGAGGCATATTAAACTAGAGGTATATTTGTAACGTTTTAGAGCATGCCAAAAGGTAAATCTAAATGTCATACTACATACTAAAATTGACAGTACAGGTAAGCAATTAGCTAAATTAACAATACAATACAAATACTCAATAAAAAAATACATGTCGTTCAGAAACAAAACATAGCGAGATATACGCAAAGGTAGACAACAGGCGGTCTTATGTTAAAGAGCGATCTCTTTCAGACAACCTTTGGGTAGCGGAGAGAACTCAACACATATATTCAGTGTGTGGTGCAAAAATAGCAACTACTGGATTATATACATAAAACTAAAAGATAAAAATAAAAGTGAAACACATATAATAAACATACATAATTATACATATATACCACAAACTTAAGAGAAACCCAAAAATAAACTACAGACTAGTATCAAAACAAATTAGGTATTATGAAAGAGACAAATAATATTTTTTTCGATTATTTTTGAAGGACGCACTAGAATTAGCCTGTCGTACATCAAGAAGCAGTTCCAAAGTCGGACAGCTTGGAAAGTAAACGAACAGTTATATAATATTGAGGAGGATGAAGGTCTAGCAAGAAGAAGATTATTAGAAAACCAAAAGACAGATATTTAAAACGGTCCTTGAGGTACCGAGGAGTTGCCAGATTAAATAGTATATTAAAGGGAAGAGAGAATATGAGAGTTACGGTGAAGCTTGATAGGCTTGTAAACGGAAACTAGAGACATGGTCATACTTTCGTTAACCAAATATGAACCGTATGCATACGCTCAAGCTTGTTTAATTGCTCTTTGGTGATGTCGAGGTATGAGATGTCCGCGTTTTAAGTTAAAACTTTTAACCTTATTACCGCGATTAACCTTTTTATCAAGACAATTATTTCCTACGGGGATGGAAGTAGACACGGCTGTTCAGACGGACAAAGTCGCGTGCAAATCCTTGTTAAAAATAAGTTTTCCCTTTCACAATACATAATAAAATTAATCAAAGATACTAGTGTAGGTAGAACTTTAGAATTGTAAATGGAAATTTACCGAAACTTCTTCAATTAAGCCACAATGCAACATACTACGTTCACGAAAATAGACAGCTCTATTCTAATTCATTCATCGCGCCCACGGCGAAGTTTTCAAATAGCTGCCTAAATTTAGTTCGTTGGCAGTACTATGTAGTCTGTTTTCAGCCCTATAATACAAACTTTCAGTTCGTAGAAAAATTGCTTCCTTTTGGATTAGCAAATAAATAGTGTTTTCCAGGTTAGGCTCTATACAACTACAAATAAAGTTATAGCTATTATCAGATTACAGTCGTGAGCATCCTCTTAGCTAATATTGACGAGTCGAGATATGCGGTGTGGTGTGCAGCATAAAGTCTAAATTAACAATTCCTAAGAACGAAATTCTGGAATTGTGTACATTGCAAGTCCGGATAAAGCGCATAAAAATAGCAATAAATTATTAAATATATTTTGAGGTAAACATCCTAGTGCTCGACACCTTAGTGCCCAATAGATGATACCTATTAATCACCTCTATCATCGTGACATAAGAATGAAAGAGCCATGTATTGGGTCAGTGTCAAGCACAGGAACCTTATAACTAGCTTTTGCCGACCACTTCGCGTAAACTTCCACTCCTTAATTCATCCCTACGAGAGATTGATTTCAGCGATAAAAAGCATTCTTATATGTTAATGCAGGCTATAAGGCTACCTTGGTATACAATAAGTTTATGAAAACGACTGAACGGGAAACTTATTTCATTGTAATCCGTTCAGCTGTTTTTGCGTGATTGAGTAACAAACATCCTAACTTCTAAATAAATAAATAAATAAATATAAATATTTTTGGACAATCTTACACAAATCAACCTAGTCCCAAACTAAGCAAAGCTTGTACTATGGGTACCAAGTGACGATATACATACTTATATAGATAAATAGATACTTAAATACATAGAAAACATCCAAGACTCAGGAACAAATATTCGTGTTCATCACACAAATAAATGCCCTGACCGGGATTCGAACCCGGGATCTCCAGCTTCGAAGGCAGGGTCACTACCAACTAGGCTAAAGCGGTCGTCTAAACATATAAGCATCAAAACTTTCGCATTTATAATATTAGGATAGTAGGATTACTCGCTCCAGTTTCCAGTAAATGTCGGGAGATGAAAGCCTGGCCTAAAAGTGCCTCACGTAGTCTCGCTCCAAACCAGGGATACCAGTTTACGGAATTCACCTCGAAATGGGGAAAGTTCGGGAGCACTAACAGCCTTTGTCTGTCGTGATCATTGTATTTAATGAACTTTAAAATAAACTGGCTATTGGTCATGACCGCCAACTTTTGCTGCTGTAATTTACCCTCTAGTTAATATTGTTTGCGTTATCTAGTTTTTTAAATTTTATTCCACTTTATTGTTCGGTAGCTATGGCGGAGTATAATAAGCTTAATTTAAGGATGAGTATTGAAAGTAGATGATCCAGGAGATGGATGTATGTGGTTCAAGAAGTTGCCGTATGCTCACTATAGATAAATGTACAAAAGGCTCAAAATCTAACGGCCTGGAGAGAGGTGGAAAAAGTTACCCATAGTCGTCACGTCCCTCAGATGTAAGTATCGACCCAGAAGAGGAAGAATGAAAGAAAAATGTTGAAATAATGGAAACATCCATACTAAATTAAAAATATAATACAGAATTTAAACAAGTATGATGCAAAGGATTTTGTATTACTGATTGAGTACCACACAGGCACAACCTACTTTATAACCAAAAATAAAACTATTTTTAAATGATTACTTTCGGATTAAGAAATTTCATTTTCCACAGTCGATTACTTAAAGTAAGGTTTCCTCCTCTTTGATGTTTCCTACAAGGCTTGGACTAGGGTGTACTAACTATTAAATAAGTTTTTCTCGACTCGCGCACACCCGGCTATTGAGAGGTGCAATTGGTGAATAGGAATGCACTTAACCCCCTCATCGCTGAGATAATTGTTTTATTTACACATAATTAACACTCCGTGTAATCCAGCCCGTCTATGGGTATAAACGTTGCGACTACTTCCTAGTACAGAAGAACTTATTTGTTTTTTTTCTATTTCACAAAGGCAGACTAGACACTTTATGTTATATGTCCAATACACATTTATTTAAAAGCTAAGAGATAAAATGCACTTTAGCTAACAGGGAGCATCCGTAAGTCATTTTAACTAATTGATTTTAAGAATTTCTTTCGAGTGGTTGAAAGTCGAAGTAATCATCGTATAAGTAAAAGATGAAGGATGGAAAAAAGAATATAGTATAAACGACATAACTGTCGAGTATAGGTAGATCAAAAGTTTGAGATTCTCTGCTAAAACTCGCGCGAGCACACAAGTTCCTACATGAAAATACTTTATTTCAAATTGAGCGCGCGATTACATTCATGTGGATCATTTTTTTATCACGTTGATGAAATGTACGGCATAATAGTTTAGTATCGGAAGTGTGGCCCTGACAGCTTTTCAGTTTTGCTAGATTTGAAAAATTGTTCATGAACAAACCCCGGATTAACAGAAGCAATCATTCTGTACTGACGTTTCAAAATAATGCGAGGACAAATTAAATTAATTTTATAATTCTATGTCGATAAAAATGACGTACCACCATTATGTAGTTTTAAGTTATTATATAATCATATACATAAAAAAATAGCTTTGTGAGGAAATATATTATTTAACTAGCTTTTGCCCGCGACTTCGTCCGCGTATACTTCCACTCCCTATTTAATCCCCTCGAACTCGTGGGATGATTTTCGGGATAAAAAATACCCTTCATGTTAATCAGGTTCATTCTCGTTTTTGTTAATCCTTTTGTAAGTCCTAGTTTTATGTTAATCTGTTCAGCCGTTTTTATGTGATTAAGTAACAAACATACTAACAAGTAACAAACTTTCGCATTTATGTATTTAATATTAGTAGGATATTTTATATAATTATCGTAATAAACAATATTTTTTTTCTTACATTTATGATTTTAGACTGTCGCCATGGTGACAACATCCAATTATAGCCAACTCAATATGTAAGCGTTCTAAGTCAACATCAGTAATTAGAGCAAATTCAAATAATTCATAGTATTATTATGGGGTGCGAGGCGGCCATTCATGCAGTGCGATCCTTTGCCATGGCTCGGGATAATGTCGATAGTGTGATCTTGAAGCTAGACATTAAAAATGCTTTTAATTGTGTGAAGAGGGATATCATTTTGAGAGATGCTAGGGATCATGTTTCGGCGCTATATCCTTTCCTTCATCAGTGTTATTCTTCGCCAACCAATCTGTTTTATGGCACGGATCCAATTTCTTCACAGGTGGGTGCTCAGCAGGGTGATCCAATCGGGCCCCTTTTTTTTGTCTGGCCATACAGAATTGCATTGCTGCTTTAGACTTTCCTCTAAGTATTTGGTACTTGGATGATGGAACGTTAGGGGGGAGCCCAGATGTAGTCCTTCGGGATGTGAAAAAACTTGTGCCAGCCTTGTCCGCCATTGGGTTAGTGATAAACACTGAGAAGTATGAGTTGTTTCATGTCGGGCAGGAGCAATGAACTCACTTGCCGAGTTCGAGGCAATTTTACCTGGTTTAGTTTTAGCGGGGAGGTCGTCGTTGTCCCTTCTGGGAGCGCCAATTTTTGCGGAAGGAGTTGGTCGCATAGTTCAGGACAAGACAGTAGCGATGGCTGGGTCCTTGAATCTTCTACGGCATCTCTCGGCGCATGTGTCTCTGGTTCTGTTGCGTAATTGTTTTTCTATACCACGCGTAACTTACACTTTGAGAACTGCGCCGACGTGGATGTTTCCGCGGGTGGTTCAGGGTTTCGACCATGTACTCCGCGTTGGGCTGGAGACCATTTTGAATGTTAGTTTTGGCGAGCCTCAGTGGCGTCAGGCGTCTCTCCCAGTGCGGCACGGTGGGCTAGGAGTTCGTCGCATGCAGGACATTGGGCTGGTGGCTTTCCTCGCTTCGTCGCATGCTTCTGTGGAGCTAGTGACGCGATTTTTTTCTCGCAATACAGATGAGGTTTGTGTGCCTTATTTGGAAGACGCTGTCGCTGAATGGTCAGTTCGCTGTACCAGTGGTGAATGCAAATGCCGGAGAACCTAAAGGTGCAGAGATCCTGGGATGACATTATGTGCCGGCAAACTTATAGTATTTTGGTGGAAAGTGCGGCGGGGGCCAATTTGGCTCGACTAAGGGCTGTGGCAGAACCCGAATCGGGGGCTTGGTTACATGCCTTGCCGTCGTCGCATTTGGGGACCTTGTTGGACGACGATACCCTTAGAATTGCGGTTGCTTTGAGACTTGGATGTAGGGTCTGTGAGCCTCACGTCTGCATTTGTGGGGTGATGGTGGAGGCTGATGGGCATCATGGTCTAAGCTGTGTTCGGTGTGCTGGTAGGTTTCCTCGCCATCATGCTTTGAATGACATTGTGCGACGAGCCATGACATTGGCGAACCTTCCTTGCGTTTTGGAACCCCAGGCTCTTAGCCGGCCAGATGGGAAGAGGCCGGACGGTCTTACACTGGTTCCTTGGGCGAAAGGGCGAAGTCTGTTGTGGGATGCTACTTGTGTGAGCACTTTTGCCGCGTCACATCTTGCACGGACAACGCGGTCGGCTGGCGGGGCGGCAGAGACATACTAAACTCAAACATACTAAGTATTCAAACTTGGAACCGGTGTATGACTTCGTACCTCTTGCTGTTGAAACGGCGGGACCCTGGTGTTCAGAGGCAAAGCAATTTATACGAGCCTTGGGAAGACGTTTGCAAGATAGGGGTTGCGATCCTAGATCCGGTGCGTACCTGGTTCAACGTATCTCTTTAGCAATCCAGCGCGGGAACGCGGCGAGTATATTTGGGACGTTTGAACCGGGTACTTATCGGACAAGTCATTATTAATGGAGTATGTAGTATAGGTGACGAAACGTGTTGTGGATGATTCTTTGTAGCATAAATTGACGAAACCTGTGGTGGATACTTTTTGGTGTGGTTGGACGAAACATCCGCCAATTAAATGTATTAATTTAAAAGATTATAAACTATGTAGACTGAAATATATTAGAAATGTATCATTCAATTATATTCTTTAAAAATTATAACATACAATCTAAATAAAAAATTAAAAATTCATAGTGTTAATTCCTCCAAGTGATCGTTCCCCATTCATGACTGAATACATACATGATTGAAAGTTACTTTTAACGATGTCGCTAAAAAATAATCGATATTGTAATAAAACGTAATAAGTAGATAAAGCATTAACCACTAGCACTGGTACATTTTTGCCCCCGTCAATCCGTGGTTTGTTCATGAACGCCTACGCACGCAAATAGTAGATATATTAAAACTTAATACATACCTACTGCGCAAAGAATCTCTTTCTAAAAGTAATAATAAAACAAAACAATGAACTTTCGATATAGCTAAAGTGACGAACATATTGGATTCATTATTTTGTTCATATGTCACATATATTTACGGCTAACATCGATTCGTAAAAATTGTTGAAGTTTACCAACCCATTTCTCAATTATTTATTCGTCAATTCTGCGCGAGCTTTTATCAATCAAGCGAGATCCGTTAACTATTTTTAATTGACCTTGTGTTTTTTGAATATTCATTAGAATGTAAATTAGCTCTTTGTAACATTTAAAATTTAGAATCGATGTCGAAAAACTTGGCAGATGACATAAAAATGTCTAATCAACTTAATAAAACTAAATTATGCGAATCTTACATACGTACATTATAGGTACCTTTAGTTCGATCCAATGTCAACTGTCCCTTAACGTCCTTACTACTTTACATTATTTTAATTGGTACCTATTTATTTATCATTTATTTTGTGTTCTAATCCGATGTCATCCATCCCGTATCGTAACTGACAAAACGCAAGCATGACATAGGGTTATGACGGAACATTAAAAGAAATGTAATGTGTCAATCGCAGCCGAAAGTTGGTCTAAATGTTACGTAATGTACCGTGAGATATCCCTGTGGGCGGCAGGAATGCGGAGGAAAGCTGTCGGCCTTGACACAACAATATTTGGTGCGCTTACCTTCCTGCCGCAGCTAAGCGACCTCCCCTTTACGTCCGGTAGAAAACTTGTAGTATCCAAACTCACCCATGAGCATGTTCGTACACTGTGACTGTTTGTGATAGGGAAGCGTATTGAGCTTTCACGCCCATTGCGCTAGCGTTTCTAACCGCTACATGGTAATTAAGAAGCCTGTATTTGTGATCCGGTGATAAAATCGACGTTTTCAATTTTACAAGCGTTTCAGGTTAAGCGCCATGTTTATTTACACAAACATAAAGCCAGGGATGTTTGTAAAAATAAAGCAAAAGTGTTTTAAAAAATTATCCATGCACGTGAATGTATTTGAGCGGACAATATTTTAAAAACAAAGTATCACACGCTTTCCACGGGTGACGGGTGACTCCCACCCCCCCGTGGGGGCGAGGGCCCGCGCCCCGCACCACCGCACCGTCATTGTGGACTGTGGTGTCGTAACTCCGCGAACTTTTTAATTTACAATTAGGTAGCTTCCCATTTCTCTGCCCTATTTAGCTCTCGTTTTTCCGGTAGCCGCGGCCACAGTTTGTAATTAAAATTTATTTATCGCATCTTCCACTGAATCAAGTTTTTAGATTATTAAACGAAGTCCTGGCTCAGCTTGGCCTTTTAAAATACCGCATGCTTAGTTAAGTAACCTTTATTTCGTATATTTAAGAACAATAAATCAATACTGGACATACACAACTACTTGCTCTGTAGGTACTGTTTATGCGATAGCATTACATGTGACATCAATATCTTACACTTTTTCTTGTAAAATCTGCTTGATGAATAACTTTACGAAACTACTTTTCATTATTCCCATGAACAAAATCAGATGTGACAAATGAATTCGAGTCTTAACTCGAGTCGGGACGTAATATAATAAGTAAACCAGTCGCCCGGTGGGGGTCACAATTGTCATCCTTCTATTGTGACATTCGGCGGCTCTACTAATTAACTTGTTCTACAACACTACCATTTTTTGCAACTTCCCAGGAAATTGCCACTCTGCTGTCGAATCGAATACCTTTATCTATTGGCATTATGTCAAAACTGTTTGAAATGGCTGGTCAGTCACTATTTCAATATTCAATCCACGGAACGCAATGTTTCAAAATCATTTTTTTATTCGTTTTGCAAGGCAACTTATACCTATGTATCACTTACTAGCTTTTGCCCGCGACTTCGTCTGCGTACTCTTTCATCCCTTCGAGGAATAATTTGCGGGATAACCCAGGCTTATATGTTAATCCAGGCTATAAGATTGTACCTATATTATACCAAGTTTCATCATAATCCGTTCAGGGGCCAATTTTTATATTGTTGTCGATTTTTATTTTTCGTCTGAATTGGATGAAAATAGGTCGCAAGAGCTCCTAATTCTGTACAAAATACATATAAAATTATAATATGTACCCTAAAATTATTATTTTATTTCATAGATTTTATTCACTGAAGTTACGAAAATCCCGTTTTGTCACTCAATGGAAAAAAAATGTAGGACACTGTCGGGAATTGTACAAGTATTGATCAGAATAAGGAACTCAATCTTACCACCGAACTGTTACAAGTACCTACATAAAAATAAAGCCATTATTGCTTGATTAAGTAACAAACACCAAACATTTCAACATCCAAACACAACTTTCGCATTTATAATATCACAAGTAGGAACTAGGAAGTAGGATTGAAGGCCTTGTTTTATGTTTTATGTCCCGGTATAGTCCATATTCGTCCCGGTACCTATAGTTCCTATTCGTCCCGGTACCGCCGCATATATAGGGTAGAGTCAGTCCGACCCAGGGCGTAACTGATTTTCTTCCTGGACCCTTCTCAGCTAGGCTATTAGGTTTAGTGTACCAGCGACAAACCTCCCAGTAGCTCGATTCCACTCACATCTTAAATTTGGTTGAAGCCGCTCAACCAATCTCACTACAGCTCAAACTCTTAGAGTATTCCAGTGTTTAAACCACCCGCGTGATCGTGTCGGAGGTATCCCCTGGGTTTTCCCCAGGCTCGACCGGACTATAAAGCCACAATCAGGTTAAAAAAACGTATTTAAAAAAAATTAAAGCTCAAGCACATTCGCTGACATTAATTTATCTACCTATACTTAATATGAATGTTGAGTTCCCTTGAAATGGCGCTGAAGCCTCCTTGGCATCTGATGATATGTGATTTAATTGTAAACATGTTATTAAGCTCTTGAAAGTGTAGTTTAATATGAATGAAATTAATTAAACACTTTACTGACGATAAATCTGCCCATTATCCAAGGGAGTTTGCTTAGGACCGGCTTGTAGGTGAATCTCGTGAAGTTAGTGCGAACTTCATATTAGGTACCTATATTACAAAGCGTACATACAGGGTGTGCGGCACACGGACCATCAAAGTTTTTCGGGGTGCTAGTATGGTCATTTGCTACCTTTCCACACTTGAACCCTGGGTCCTAGGAGTCACGGTCATGGAGGTACCATTTCGTTATTGTTTTTTCCTAAATTACCCAATATCTGACATTCAACGTCCCATAACTTATTTGTGTATGTTTTTAAATGCATATTTCATTTAAGTGTCCTTGTGTACGTATGTGTGTTGATACAAATAAGACCACTAAACTTGACCACTTGGGCCTTTTTATTAACAAAGTAAATGAATTTACGGAAGCATCTCCATTTCTAAATTTTGTTTTACAGTAACAGCTATTACGAGCTTCATTTTATTTTTACAATCTCTTTGGTTTATGAAATTTCTAACGGTATACTACACACTTCAATAAATTAAAAAAAAACACACTCCAAATAAGTTGCACTTATCTAATAAAGGATTTGTCATAAAATCGTACCTCCATGGTCGTGACTCTTAGGGCCCAGGGTCCAAGGGTGGAAAGGTAGCAAAGGACCCTACCAACACCCCTAAAATATTTGACGGTCCATGTGCCGAACACCCTCTATACTAGTATGTCAACAACTTAATATAGTTCACTTACATTATTCCACATTAACTGACATTGTTTACTTCTTTACTAAATATTAAAATGGAATTAATACTTCTCGGTATTTGTTGTTAGAGTATACGTTTGCCTTAATTTATTTATTTAATCATTCATTACTTACAAAAGAAAACCCTATAATACAAAAACGCAATAAAGTCCGCCGAATTAATGGTAAAAAGTATTCTCTACCAGTCAACCTTAAGGCAAAGTATATAAATTCTTAAGGGTTTACTGAAATAATATCCTTGCTCATTCCGCTCGTACTTTACTTGCTAGTAAAGGCCGTTAACAGATGGCAGCACTAGAGCGAAAATCCAGGGCTAATCTCCATCTCTTTAAGTTCTTGCACTAATTGAGCAAAATATAGATAGATAACATCGATCCAGGTGGCAGCTCTCAGACGTAAGGTTCAAGAGCCTATCACAATGCTTCCTTTTGAAAATCCTCATTGATTGCAACATATGTGGTTTTAGTGATCTAGGCTCTAATTTTAAACGTCTTTTATTTGGAATTAAGAGTACATAGTACATTTTAGTAATTATGTGCCTGAATAACTCATGCAGTAAGCATATTTAATTAAACTGGCTATAGAAAGAAACTCGTTGAGCAAAAACTATAAACTCTAATTCCAAAGTTAGTTACGAGCGGCTGCTCCATTTGCGGTACAATAAAACTATTTAAAACGAACCACAAATCTCTCGATCTCGTTAAAAGTTTACATTTTCAGGCTAGACAAATATGCCTTTAAGCGATGTGAAAAAGAAACACGTGGAAGTAGTAATTTAAATACGAGCGGTTTACTCGTTACTTTGCCAAGTCCAGCATTCTTCTGGCACCTCATTTAGTGTAGAATAAGGCCTTTTATTACACTAGGTCTTAGTAAAATCGCATAAATTAATTGCTTCCATCTCTAGTACTTCTTAGATAGGCTCTTTTCTTAATCCTCCGTGTATACTTATTAGGTCTGATTTCCATCTAGGTTATTAGGTATGCAACCATGTTTTCCTCCTATTACTACTACATTGTGTTCATGATTATAGTTTCATATGTTTTGTATAAACCTTAATGTCGTAGATTGTACACATAAGTATCAAAAATTTAATGATGAAACCTAAACAATATCCAACCTTTGGAACACTACAGAAAGCAATTAGGCTTACATATTACACGCCCATTTTACATTCCGCTATTTGCTTGGATGCAGTTAAATAAAAGTTCTCGATGTGGAAAAGAGAGTATCATTCAATGTCTAGACTCACTTGGCTCCTAGGGGACGCTTCCGACGGTGATCCTCCCACAGGTAAATAAATTAATGCTACTTGCTTATTTTTAAATTCGTATAAGCCCCAGATCTTGTTTAATGCCCTAGTATATTCAAATTGATTGGTGTCGGAATATCTTATAGCAGTTATCGCAATACTTGCGAAGAACTGATTTCTCATTTGTTTTATGAGTCATGTACAGATTTTAGGTTCGCATCTTACTGCACATATGCACATAACTAAAGTTAAGGGATATATGTAGACCCTGATTTTTGGCTAAACTCAGAATCGCATAAACGGCGGCTCAAAAGATTTATTCTTTTGCAATAAAAACATAACTCATATCTACATACGATCTATTGATCACAGGAGAGACGAAATTTTCTTCAATTGTGTAGGACCCCTAACTTGAATCAACTGAATGTAAATACGTTATAATATTTTGATATGCTGCTAACCATTAAAACAGCAACTTCCATTTATCTTATCTAGGTAAGATTTTTTTGCAATTATTTAATCGAAATGAAAAATTGAGAAATTTATCGCCACAGGTGGGATAAATTTTTCATTTTGATTGAAAATTATTATTTCGTTAGCGGACGCATCCGCTTGACAAAATTTAAAATAATTTAATCATTTAATATTACCTTGTAAAGCTAGGTAACTAAGTCTTGATGCATGTTTTCCGCGAGCAATTGCTACTGCTTCTCAAATAAAGGATCAATCATCTGCTTCTCCAATATTTACTGCCATATATTATAATATAGAACGACAACACTATTGTCATTACACCACAGGGCAGGATGCATCGTGTACCTACACAGCAAGATACCGTTAGGGCAGCCTTTTGTCCGACAAAAAATGCTTTTGGGTACACCGACACCCCCAAAAACCGGCAAAAAAGTAAAACAGAAAGGAACACAAATTAGGAATTCGGAATGCTACAGACGACGTGAGTGTTCCACTGTTTGTTACCAATTGTAAATTTATGGTTATAGACAATAGCTGGTCCTTTATGTGAATCGGTTGCAATCGGTCATTTACACACTAAAATGTCGTAAAAATTGGATATTATGGTTTGTTGACACATCGCATGTGTTCGAGATTTTTTTCGGCTACTTAATATACTATTGACAAAATTATGTTGACAAAAAGTTGAAGCAACGTATATTGAGCATTAATTTTAAGGACCGGAGGGAAATAAGGATTGCTATTGAAACTGGCTTTTGTTGAACTGTTTGTAATAGTTAGAGCAATTGACCTCGATTTGACAAGTCTCTAAATCAGTAATCTCATAATGCACAAAACGAAGATGCAGGTAATCTTAGTGTGGATTGCCACTTTCGCGTTCTTTAGGTTTTCTACCGACGTACCTCATTTCCTTGTGTGCGTCACTTATTAGTACCTAATCTATTTATTAGTACCTAATCGATTGGTTATCTTAGCTGTTATACCGTTTCACCGAGAAACCAGGTTGCGAGTGCCACTTAAAACAAATAGTGATACCAGAAGTCCCTTGCGGGAGAATACTTGTTGTTTTTTTATGTTGGTACTTCATAAGCTCAAAATGCGACGATCCATAGTGTAGTTGAGTGTAACGTTGTTAAAACGGGACGAAATGTCCTTCCTTCAATATTTACACCTAAAGAATGTAAAATTATACCTAACAATTACGTTACGCTGCCGATAATTAGCAACGCGATAACATTCACACGTGGTTAAACATCGCCACTGCGAAGCGTTACGCTGAAAAACCTCGTAAAATGACAAGTTATAATTTAAAATGTAAATGAACAACGCGTAATGAATGAGGATGGCAGATAGTATCGACGGGATAAGTCGGAGCGTGGGAAGGCACTTGAATGAAGCCAAGTACCGCAGAAAGGGGCTGGAATATTCCACAAAGGCCTTCTAATTTGGATGCGTAGTAAAAAAACGTTTACCTGCTGATAAATAGCGGAAAGGACCATTGCCACGTGCGCAGAGTCTCGCAGCTTGTGCTACCATTATGGGGGCAGCTACAGAAGGAACATGACAAGAGGATATGAAGCCCATACATTGTTATTACCTTTTGTTGCGAATGATAGAGTCGTGCGCTTGCGCTGCCTCCGAACCAAACGAGTATTGAATGCAGAATGCATGTCATAATTGTGCTTATCATACGATAATGATGAAATTATGAGCATCACATGATTTTCTTGAAGCAATTGTCTTTTTTTATTTGATAATACGACCATGTTTTTATAGCTTAGGTTAAAACAAAATAGGATATTGTTATATAATTTCAAAGCCTATTTTAACTCTGATAGCGCCGAGATTATAACTGGTTCTTTATAGTTCCACCTCACTCAGTCGGTCTTGCGCGGCGCGCGGCGTAAGTGGCAAGACATCAAAGCATCGATTTAAAATACCTTGTTTATTATTTTAAATCGATGCGTCAAAGGGTAGCGAACGGAAAACGGACAACATGGATCTGCCCTGCCGTTCGCTAGCTTAACTCAGATAAATATATGCCTCTGTGTCGTTACATATTTGAGCGACAGAGAGGGAGATACTTCGTTTTCGGTTCGCGGGGGTATCAGTATCAGTAGAGCTGGGTGTTTTTTTCCCGTAAGCGTTTCGAAAAACAGTTTCTCCTACAATAAAGGAGAAACAGTTTCTTGCTAGAATTTAAAACTGTTTCTATAAAAACGATAACAAGGAGGCGACACAAAATGATTTTACATTTGCAACGCAAAACGTGAAAACGCAACTCGGAACGAATTGCAAAACTTAAAAAAACGTAACACAAAACCAGTTTGGTGGCAAAACGAATGTACTCGTTTCCAAACGGTTATAACGAAACGAAACTGGCAAAACGTAAAAACGCAGCACACGGAGAAACCACTTCAAAACGCAACTCATAAACTGTTTTTACGCAGCCGTTTCGTTTGTTTGTAAGAGTAGGTAGTTTCGTTTCATTTCGTTACGTTCGGCGAACGGCGACGTTCGGAGAAACCAGTAACTTTTGAAACGGTTTCTGAAAACAGTTTTGTGATAAAAAAACGGTTACATTTCGTTTCACGGAATAGTCGAAATGACGTAGCTCTAGCCCTCAGGACCGACTAACTTAAACGGTAGGCGTATAGAATCCGTAGTCCACGTAAGCGTACCACCAGCATACGCAGCGTTGTTTTATGTGTCCAAACACTTATATCTACGTCATTTTAAACCAAATATTTGTTACCAAAGTGCCAGTTCCCTTGTAAATTGTCGCTTCTTACCATTTGCATGTTTAACACGTGACACTTCTGATTTTGCCAACATTATTACCGATTTAGTGATTATTACGGTTCTCGACAGATGGAGTTTCGATAACGACTTGATTAATTTCATTAGCATTTGAGTTAAACAGGATAATATTTCGGTTTGCGTATATTCCTTCTACTTACGTATATATTATATCGTCGTCTATGTGGGATCATTCTTTATCAATTTAACCGAGAAAAAAAATCTTTATTTTAAAGAAGGTAGATACAGCTTGGTCATATTTTTTCTGTAAAATATATATGTATATTTTCCCTGTAAATAATTGACATGAATGTTACGTAATAAGTTCATATTTTTTTTCTTGGTAAACTTCGGAGATAAATGGGGGGGGGGGGGATATTTATTTTACATTTTCCCTCATAAATCGAAAATGACGCCACGCACAAAAAAAAGTTTCAGAATGTGTAACTCAAGCCCTTTCACATGACACCCCATTGACATATTCACTACTTTCAAATTTTGAACCACCTATTATTTGTTATTTTTCACTGAAAATAAAATAAATATTATTTATAAAAATCATATTCTATGCATCCGGGTTACCCTTCTTTATAACTATACTAAATTTCAAATCGATTGCATAAGTAGTTTTTGAGATAATTAGCGATGTGACTGACAGACAGACAAAGTGAAACCATAAGGGTTCCTTTTTTACCATTTTGGTACGGAATCCTAAAAACCGTCCGCAGGTACTGTCGATGCCTTATTGACTTTTAATCAACTGGATGTACTAAACGAGAAAACAATGATCAAACTTGCCAATGGTGCTAGGTTTATTCGATAATATTTATGACAAAAATAACAAAAGTAAAAAAAAAAACCTAATTAAAATAGCAATTGGTAACCTAACTGATATTACAATAAGGATTCCATAAAAAACATCTTCATTTGCTTCATAATTAGAGAAAATCCCTAGCCTACACAGAGGTCGGGGTGGTAGAATTTTGGTTGTATTAGAAAGAAAAATATCGTAAGCGCGGATAGGTACCGAGCGCCGAAATGAGTTGCCCTCAGTCTGTCTGCAAGGGTGTGAGGCGCTCGAGATCGGAGGTGGGCGCCACCGACAGGAGAAGGCGGTGTTTTTTTGGTTGGTAACAGAAATGATGAAACGTATTTTCGTTAAAATACAAGATAAAATTCGTAGAAAAATGAGCTCAAGAGTTCGGATCTCCTAGTATTTAAGTAATACTAGTAATAGACATAAACAGTAACTAGAGCTCCCGCTCTCCTATAACGTAATTGATTATTATTAATATAATCTCATTTAAATCGCATTTTTTTTATTTCCATTTCATTATATATAAATAATAAGTAAGTCAGATTGCGCTAAAATTATACTTATTTATAGACCGAGTGAAACGAAGGTCTCTGCTTCAGCTTCGACAAAAATGCTTTCGTATATGTCCTGATTTCCAGATCTTCACGTGATCTCCTGTACAGGTCGCATTTCTCAACCGATTCTCGTGAAAGTTTGTGAGCAGGTAGTGGGTAGTAAATTAGACAAATTAATTAATTAATTAAAGTTTTAAAATTTGAGTTTCGATAACGTTGTTTTTTTTTATTGGCCAAATGTAGGTACATCGAAAGTTAATAGAATTCTCATGTTTCAATAAAAAAAATGTATGGTCACTATGTACATAAACGATATATTTCACGACAAAAACGGAAATTTTCCCCATTTCTCCATACAACGGTAGTACGAGGCCACGCAGGCGTGACGTCACGCCTGCGTGTCAATCAGTATGATGCGTTTTCAGTGTTCACTAGATATGCCTTACTATGCCTCTCATTTTCGTCTTTTGAGTTTCTATAATTGTAGTTGATCCCATAGAAACATTTGATCGTCTCTAAAAACTGGTTCGAATGTCATGAAAATATTTTTTTGTCATCTAGTTATTACACCTAGCTTCTCCCAACAGCTGTCATGATCAATATTAACACATCTAAACCTGCACAACACTCGATTCTTTGACTCGCCTCATCCGCATTCTCTCATTACTTACGGTCGTAAGTAGAGACGCCCAGTAGATGGGTCTCTCCCGCTCCGCCATAAATCTTGGGACCCTCGGCCGCCACCCGGAATCTCGCCGAAAACATCTATAAATACCCTCCTGCCTCCTTTTCAGGAAATATTAACAGAGACTAGAATCGAATGACAAAGTCAGTTTTCGCACTGCGACGCGTCGTGGCTCGGCTGTTTAAAGTGGGCTGCGCCATAATCGAGGCAGTATGCACATAGGACTTATATTGATATACTATGTTGCTGTCAGTACCTTGCTAACGAGTAAGTATGTAAGAGCGAGAGAGGGAAATGCTGTAGGTATGTCTGAAATAAACGCAATCATGTGAGGTCATAGTTTGCCCTTCATTCACTTTTCACGGCATTTTCAAACTTCAGAAAACTACATTTATTGTCGTAAACTTGTACGCAACCCGACATTATAATGGCGACGGTAAATCCCAGTGCTCGACACTGCCCCGATAGTTGGAACCTTAAATGTTAATTCATGGCAATAATGGAGGGAGGCAGTTAGGGCATTAATTATCGAAAATAATGTGTTATTAACGGGTACATTTAAATTACATAATATACTGATTAAAAAATGGCAAATAAATCGAAAATACAAGTTATGACGAGAATACCATCAAGTCCAAAGCCTGATTGATATTTGATTAGGTAGGCAAGAACAGTTAATGCGCGCCTTATGGCACTATATGTTCTCACCTGTGAACCTATTTAATTTAAAAGCAATCTTCCAGGTATGTTTTCGGATGTAGTGACAGAAAAAGGACAGAGAGCACTCTTCTACACTACTGATCAAATCCAATGTACTGGAAAACGTTATTATTCAAAACAATATACGATTCGCTTAGCTTGGCCCTAGAGAATCACAAGTCACATTGGGCATGACGAAAGCACTATCCTTGATACACATAACACGTTTATTGACGGTTCAATGATACGCTATATTTACTACATACATTACGCGGCTATTTGCGTTCAAGCTTATCTAAGCAAAATATACAACAACCTTGGGTACTTTTATACATGTGTAAATTTATGAGAAGTCTGGGACATTTTGCGATAATCTTGTCATAATATGGATGTCATATTACTACCGGTACCATTAACCGGCACATTAACCAGCCGATGGTTCTTACAAAGCAAGAAGTTGCTTTACAATGTATGGCCAATTTGACTAATAAGGAATGATTAAGTATTTAATCTTTGTATAAAGTATATTCTTCTTAGCTCAAATTGATACTTAGTATAGTGGTACCTACTGTGATATACTTACAACATAAATCTTATTTTGATACTACTGAAAACGGTTAGGGTCAAAAATATGTTAGTTTAAATGTCAGATCAAATTTCAGTAACTCAGTACATTTTTTGACATAACAAACCGACATAAGGTCTAACGGATCTTTATAAAACCGAGCCTTAGTAGTATATTAATTTTAAACACATTTCAAGAAACTTTTTTTTTAAGTTTAAAGGACATCAATAGTACTTAAATGACGGTTGTCAAATTCGCCAATTAACATCGAAAATAGTGTAGCTACTGCAAATAACAAATTGATAATATTATAACATACTATCAATACTTACAAGAATACAAACGTCTTGATACTTTTATAAGTAGACTACGGCACGGTTTTATAAAGATCCATTAGACCTTATGTCGGTAGGTGATGTCAAAAAATATCGTAGTTACAAAAGGTTTATCCGACATTGGGTCCAACTGTTCTTTATAAAATTCACAGTAAATGGTTACGTAAAACAAAAACCCAATTGACTTATTTATCGTTTTTCCAAAGCCTTATCTACCACGCACATCGATGTTCTTTGAAACAATACACGAGCTTGCAATTGCGCAAACGAGGAAACACAACGCAAATAAGTCGGCATACGTCACCGTTTCGCAATAAGTAAATAGGATGAGTGACGATACAGCTTGCGTCACTCGCTCTTCACAAGGATCTCCTTCTATTCGAATATAAGTATTTTTCTACGGTATAGGCACTTAATAGATAAATCCCCTTACCTATTGTATTTGGGACAAGGCCCCATATATACGAATGAAGTGAACTATCTCCGTTCACTATACTAATAGTACCTACAATTTATGTAAACAAACATTTCAATACATTAAAGGGACAACTTCCAGTAAATAAGAGAAAGAAATACAATTAGTAGGTACAGATTCAGATTCAGATTCATTTATTCACAATATAAGATTACAATTACCGTAATTGGTTAAAGGTAAGTATCTACATGTAACAATACGAGTATGTGTACCTTATGTATTTGCACGATAATACCATCCGTAATGAATGTTAAAATGAATCATAAAATTATTACTATAAATTTTATCATTTAAAGTCGTACTCTTAAGCCAATATCATGATGAGTCCTCAAACCTTGGTGTATTTGTATTTCTTTCTTTTATTAACTTTATGTTACCATCTTTAGTACCTAATATGGGTCGTATTTTATATACCAGACATACTCCAACTGCACATGTATTAAATTGAACAATATTTGGTGTATCTCTCATTCTTGTTGTATTTTTGATCGTTATCATCGAAACTGTCTTAATGTTATTATGTGTATAATATATGTGTGCTTGTATGGTCATCTTTTTCCCAAATAGTTTACTCGTACTTACCATTGTACGATTGATAAGGAAAAACTACGTCATGGTTTCACAAGAAGACTTCGTCATCCTAACCATTAAACAAAAGGACTTTAAACATCCTTTAGCGTTTTAGTGCGATATAATGTTGTAGATATATATAATCAGTTACTTTGAACGTTGATTTTTAATTTATGGTAAAGTAAACGTCCAAATACTTGAGACATGATACTTTCAATCGTACGTCATAAGCCGTCGTCTCCCGGCGAAACAAATAAACAATAGCATTCTTTTTTAATGAGCCCTGGGATCCCAGAACTGGTAAACGACGGGGGTGATTAAATAAGACACGTGCTGATATTTCTGGGCTCTGTATGGGAATCCCTAAAATATATAGTCCTATCTTTGACATGCCTTACATCGTTTGTTATAACGATAATTTTGTCAGAAAGATCATGTTGATCAGCCTACAGCCTAAATTATTAATCTCCTATTATTGGCTATTGCCCTAATTATTTTCACCTTACCCGTTTCAGACTACTATTATTGTGTCTTATAATTAAAACCTACCTATCTCAACGCTCAATTGCCCTAAATGTTATTAGGCATTTCAAGAAGTTTTGGATAAAATTCCGTTAGTAAGCTCGCTTCGCTCTTTGTTTTCAGATTCATTCTCCTCGTCCGTCGTCCACCTGGACTCTCTCCAGACCAGTCCTTCGTCTCGCGGGTTCACTCGACCAATGCTCAATTTGATAGGTCGCCAGCTCGCTTGACTCGCCACCCTGAAACTCGCTCTTTTTATCTTCGTGCGCCCTCCCAATTCAGAGGGCCTGCTGATGGGAGCCGTAAACGAAGTTCGTTCGTGTATACCGCAAGTGCGATTGATAGAGAGGGAAAGACACGAACGAACATCGTTTTCTGTTCGCGTTAGCCTCTCTGCATTTAATTTTTTTGCGACTTGCTACGTGATTTACAGGATCGTAGCCAGTCTAGTGTGAGTCTGTGACAGATATAAAGTTCAACCATTTCGTAGATACCTAATATTAATTGCATGTGAAACGTGAGTGGCTTTTTAGTGGTAAATAACAGTTTTTAAAGATAGAGAGAAGAAAGAAAGAAAGAAAGATACATTTATTCGCGACAAACACAAGACAATTACAAATAAAGACACCACATAACAGCTTTTGCCATGAAATGGTCGCAAGTCAGCGTAATGCTATGATATCTTGTATCGATTGTTCACAAAGTTTTCACTGCGATAGTTAACGCTAAAACCGACCAAAATACATGAGCCATTTAATAACATCAGGCTTACAACGACTGACACGTGTATCTTACATAAGTACCTACTACTATTTTGTGTCAACTCATGCGACTAACATGAAAAAATAAGGAAGGTTGTTTATTTAATTTGTTACGTTTACCAGTAATGGTTACACTGAAAGTATACATAACATTACTCTATAAACTAGATCTAAGTGTACAATAACAGTGGGTAAACACTGCATGCAAATAACAAAAAGCTGTAGTACAACAAAAATTTAAAAAAGAACAGAAGAAATATTGTTTATAATAATAATAATAGCATGCTAACAACCATTATTATTATTCACATTGGTTGTTTAATAGTACATTACTTAACAAGGGCGGTAAAACAAAGAATGTCTCAGATCGCAGGTATTTGACGCCGAGCCGAAGGCAAGGGTGATAAATATGCGATCTGAGGCTTTCTTTATTACCGCCCGTGGCAAGTACAACATTTAATGTCACCCCTGGCCAGGAAGTGGGATTTTCTGCGCGCGAAGCGTGCGGTAATTGCCACTTTATGGCCTGGTGTGACATAAAGTATATTGCCGCTCACTTAGAAGGAAGGGAAACGTAATATTAGAGATTATTAGAGCTAGTGTGCTATAAGACTTATATTTTCGAAATAACTAAGTGACATGTAAATCTTTCATTACCTATAATATTTATAATAACACAGAAATCATATTAAAATGTAGTCAGAAAACTTTCATGGTGTAGTTAATTTATCACAGTTTTTATGGCTAATTAATTTATTCAGAACTATAAAAAGGCTTTAAAATTAGTAATTTGATTCACAAATGTATATTTTTTTCCTAATGTGGTTTTACGTCTAATATTCTAGGAAAAACGAATCATCATCAGATTGTATGTACCTTAATATTTGCAGTTTTGTGTAGTTCCAGCTCATACGGAACTCCATAATTCCCAATGACTCAATGCGTTTATCATATCTTATTAAGGATTATTTAATTTGTTATTGCCTCACATATATTCAAAAACGAAATGTCTGTGTCTGTGTTCATTGGTGGCAAGGGGTTCCAGCAACTTGATTCCCGCCGGCTTGCTTATTTTGTGTCAATCAGCTGAGGCTCCGTGTTACCTAAGAAATCGAAGGAGTTCGATGCAGGGCTCGGAAACCGGTTTCGTCTTCATACAATTAACCGGTTAAAAATTTCGGTTAATTGCATTTTACGATAATTTTTCGTACTTTAAATCATTTATTCCATAGATGAAGGCTAACAAAAGCAAATCTCAAAATAAAAACGGAGATATGAGAAGTACTTTAGGAAATATTTCCAAAATAGTAAAAACCGGTTCCGAGCCCTGGTTTGATGCAACGCCACTGGTGTTCTTTTTAGTTCTGAAAAAGTACAAAAAGCGGTGTTTGTATACAAAATCTAATGATCATTGTTTGGCTGTCACCTGTAACAGCAGGTAACAGGCGATTGGTTAAATAATATCTATATATGTGATAATCCATATTGAAAGGGACCTTATGGCGGCCGGCACTTACGCCTTTATTGCCGCTGTTCCAATACAGTAGTGAATAGGTGCAACGTAAGCGCCTGCCGCCATAAGGTCCCTTTCGATGTGGATTATCACATATTCTTTAGTTGTAAGTGAGATAAAAATGTACTTTTTTACTGCATATAGGCAACGCAATAGATTGCTTTGGAAAATAAAGAAGTTGCCATATATGCCAAGAAATTCCTTCTTTGACTCACCACCTTGATGACTTCGAATAAAAAAAAAATACTTACTGAAATCGGATAAATCCATGCAACACAATAATCGGTAAACATACAAAAAAAAGAAGATGAACTGAGAACCTCCTTCCTTCTACTGAAGGTGGTTCAAAACCAGTTCCCTCTTTTCTTTATGAACTTCATGCTGTCGGTTGTTAGTTTCGGCCGTTTTTTGGCCTTCGGTCGGACAATAAGTAATGAAAACAACGTTTTAAGCTGTTATTTAGACGTGTATAACAATTATGTATGACGTTTGTTTGTTTTCATACATAACAAAAAACGGATGGTTTTCCACCTTCATTAATATTATACTGTCATAACATAAGTATTTGAAGCAAGTAAGCAAAACCTGTCAAATTACTCCATTCCATGCTTTAAGAAAAGTTAATTTTAAATAGGCAGCAAAGTAGCTTTTAAATCTATTTTTTCCAATCAAAAAGGTCTCTTCATAACCATTGACTTGTATAAGTTGTGAAAAAATTAACGTGGTTATTGCATAATCTGAGCGTCGAGCAAGCTTGTATGCATTAGTATTGCATAGTTATATAACATAATTATCTAAATAAAAAATATTGACAACAAAAGAGAAAAAAATGAACAAGTATTCAAATTAATTTATTGTTTCAATTAAAAAAATATTATTATTTAAATATTTTGAGTTTGTATAATTGAATTAATATTTTTTTTTATTAAATTATTTGACATTAATAATATAAAGTTGAGATAATTTATATCGTATTTTCAAATAAATAAACCATATCAAATAATACCGTGACCGCGCTTACCATTAGGGCGTATGCTTGTTCATCACCAACGTGAAATTAAAAGTTAGTTCGGCTGCACCTCAGTTCACTAGCTGCACACAATCAAACAAGCAAAGATTTTTCCGAAGGTCTACACTGTGATATTTTTCAAAAAGAAGTTAAAACATTACCGAAGATTAGGCAACGCTTAAACGACAACCCTGTTATTACAACCGTCCATAGGCTAGGTCAACCGTTTCCAGTCACCCTAGCCCGTACGCTTGTTTGCCTCCGACATAGTACTAAACCGTTTGGCTACGCCCCAGTTTACTGCTGCGCATAAGCAAGTGAGCGGAAGTGACCTCGCCGGCGCACGCGCCGCGCCCGGAAGTCCCATCCACTTATGCAGGTCATGGACCCCGCGCGTAAGATGCGTCAATATCAATAGTAAAGGTACGCCGACGACCTTTTAGTTAATATTCTTCTTTCATTTATGTAAATATTTTAAGATATTTATGTGACTTCATGTAATTTATTACGGATCGGTTGCTCGTCATAAGCATCACTAATATGGCGCCACTAGGGAATATAGAGAAATATAAGAGCCAAATTCATTTTCAGGTGTACTGGGCCCTATTCTGGAATTCGCTACGTTACGTCGCCCCCCGATAGGTTGGGAGGCGAGGTAATTGAGTAAAGTAAAAAAATAACGGACTAGTTGTGTAAAAGAAAAAAGAATATAAGTCAGGGTCGGGGTAAATGTTGATTTATTTGTCACTAAAAAATATTTAGATTTTATCACGACACGGGTTAACAAAAAAATTGTATAAAGGTCGGGAATTAATGGTACGTCGACGGCGACGATATGTAGAATCCGGTGGGTGGCGTAGGTGACGAGCACCCAAGGACGTCTGGCAGGATCGGCGGAAGCAGTTCGGGGTGACGCAGGACAGCGTCAGCAAAGACGGTTCGAGGGGCCGCAAGGCAGCGCCAGCAGAGGCGGCTTAGGGGCGCAAGGCAGCGCCAGCAAGGGCGGCTCAGGGGCCGCAAGGCAGCTACAGCAGGGGCGGCTCAGGGGGCGCAAGACAGCACCAGCAAGGGCGGCTCAGGGGCCGCAAGGCAGCACCCGTAGAGGCGATTCAGGGCCGCGGAACAGCGTAGCAGAGACGGCTCAGGACCGCGGTGCAGCGTAGCAGAGGCGGTTCAGGGCCGCGGTGCAGTGTGGCAGAGGCGGTTCAGGGCCGCGGAACAGCGTAGCAGAGACGGCTCAGGACCGCGGTGCAGCGTAGCAGAGGCGGTTCAGGGCCGCGGTGCAGTGTGGCAGAGGCGGTTCAGGGCCGCGGAACAGCGTAGCAGAGGCGGCTCAGGGCCGCGGTGCAGTGTGGCAGAGGCGGTTCAGGGCCGCGGTGCAGTGTGGCAGAGGCGGCTCAGGGCCGCGGTGCAGTGTGGCAGAGGCGGCTCAGGGCCGCGGTGCAGTGTGGCAGAGGCGGCTCAGGGCCGCGGTGCAGCGTAGCAGAGGCGGCTCAGGGCCTCGGAGCAGCGTAGTAAAGGCGGCTCAGTGCCTCAGAGTAGCGTAGTAGAAGCGGGGTACAGACCAATTTCGTAATGACTATTCAAGTCTAGACGAGAACTGAATTTAGTAAGCGATGTACGCCTTTTATATCTATGCCCGTAGTTGTTCCAGAATATTTAGTTCTAATTTCATAATTTCAAATTTATAAAATATCAGTAACCTATTTTAGCTCATAAATGAATCTAACCTCAGCCTAAATCACGATTGACAATTTACGTTGCTATGACGATAGACAATCAATACATTTGTCAAGTAAAAGAAAAATACAGAATTATGTATAAAATACGTAATAAATTGGAAACTAAATGAAGTGGGGTAAGTGGGAGGCGCATTTTAATGCGTCCCATATTGTGAGCAATGTGGAAATGTCATTAGTTGAACAAAACTAAACAATTCGTCGTTACAGCGGGTGTGAGAAGTTTAGCGGAACCAATAAATGATTAATATGGATAACAAGGAGATATACGAGGAGAGGCGCTTTGCATCAAACTGCAGTCGAGGGTCAGGCAGATGCTCACAACACGAGCAAGCACAAGGTATGCTACAAGGGCACCTTTGTTTCATCAAATCTCATTTATTTCAGTACCTTTATATATTATAAAACAAATTTCAAGAACCTCAATAAAAATATCGCTTTAGAGTTTCTACGTAATAATTCCATAGATACGTACAACATTTTCGCTTAAAGATAACAAGCACCACAAATGAATCCTTGTTTGAGGCGGAGGCGTGGCACGCCCTATTATGTGTAACGTCTTGTTTACGTACGAGTAAATAACCACAGTGATTATTGTTGTTCCATTTCCCTAAGTGTTCGCCATTGAATTTCAATGAAACTGGTTAAAGCAACCAATAACCCCGTTTCTATACTTTCTCGACGCGGTTTTGTGAATCTCAGCGGACATGTCCAGTGGCCCAGTTCTAGGGACTGTTTAGCTAGTTGCTAGTGAAAGAAAAGCCCTTTGTTCGTATAATGGGATGATCATATCAAATATTTTAGTTTATGCGTGTTTAAACTATGCCTTTAGCTGAAGGGAAATCTCGTGATGAAAATTTACCACGGGCCTATAAGTAGTTGAAAGATCCTTATCTTCACTGGGGTGGCGTGGGAACTCTAGCATCCTCCTGCCATCATCACAGGTCTGAATCTGGACTTTGATGATACTTATTCCTACTGTAAATCGTACTAACATTGTCGTCCTGATGTTTCGAACCTTCACGATGTGTTGTTGATGTACTTAGTGATAAAGCTTTTATACACCTATTGAGGTTTTTGAGGCAAAAAAAATATGATTTTCTCAAACATGCAATGAAATATTGAGGTTATGTTCCTTATAATAGGCTGCGAAGTGTCACGTTTCGGGTGCAGCTAGGCGAGAGGCCTTTAGGAATTTCATACACAGTTGGAAACCTATGCCTGCAAGATGCTCGTTTTTAATTTCCATTCCACATTTATTTGTGACACACCATCACGGCGTTCAGCCTTAAACAATTATTTGCTTTTTGGTTCATCATGACATTCCGCCACTACGATTATTAAAAAAATATAATAAACGATGTGTGATATATTTTGCTGTTTTATTTATATAAAATCGACATGAACATAATAAATAACCCATTATTAACACAGTCCAATAATTTTAATTGCAAATTTAACTACAAAAACACAGTTTAAATATTTCATCTAAATATTAGCGGTAAAAATGTCTACTCAAACCGTGAAGGTATTTTTTAAATCATTTTGGAGGCAAAATTGTTTTTTTTTATTCTGTAATTGGATTTAAGCGTTGTTGAATTTGTTAACTATTTAAATATGAGTTCCGACGCCGATGACAACAGCGATGAAGAAATGTATATTTCTTAAATAAGTTACGTTTATCTACCCACCTAGTGTTAAGCATTCATAAAAAAATTAAAAGAGGTTATAATTTTTGACAATTAACAAGAATGACAAACTGTCAGTGTCGTTCCATAGGTAGGTCGATCCTAACGTTTCGTTCAGAAACGTGCTTCGTACATTTTAGTACATTTATGTAGTAGTAGTGTTTTAAATTCAATTCAAGTTGGAAATTGAACAAAATACATAGTAATATATGTGTTAGTTATATTTTTTGTCTTATTTGCTTTTAGTTTATTTTGGAGTTTTTTTAATTTATTTCATTGCATGTTTGAGAACAGCACTACACATACCTCGGCGTGAAAAGGAGTTGCCAACCTCGTAACTATCCGTCCTCGCTACGCACGGCCGTCTATATGTACTCGGCCGGCAACCCCTTACTTCCCGGCCTCTGTAGTAATGTACTATTATTTACAAGTTTAAAGTATTGACTTTAAATTTGTAAATAAATCATATTTTTTTTGTTGCAATCAGTTACCACTCGTGTACTCGGTAGGTCTCAAGATAAGTCTATAATATTAGCGTGCAGTAGCTAGGCGCGGATGGCGGCGCCGAGCCGCCGCGCGACCTTATTACCGTGTTTGCAAGGGACGTGGCCTCAATGCCCACAGGCATCACTTCTACTGTGAATATCATTGTTATCCTAATACAAGTAAGATTATGGAAGTTGGTACCTCCCGTAGTTTAATTTAGCGCCTGAAACTGCAGCGAATCCTCACATGGGAAAAATCAAAGACTCGAAAAGTGACTTCGATAACGGAATTTCATAGACTTATATAGACGATGGTATGAAATAATGAATCTGGGCATTACATATTTTAAAAGCAGGTACATCGGCATACTCGGTCTTAAATAAATTAAAATACTACGAGAATCTGCCTAAAATTGAGAAGAAGCGTGTATGCATAAACAAATTTTCGTATACAATTTAATATACACAGGGCTTACTAGAACGTTTTTACTGTATACACAATCCTTGAATTAGTTAACAGTCACGCTCAAGGTCGATTTATAATTTTTTCTGTCAAAAGTAAGAATAGTGCTGTGCACTGCGACTTTCGGCCCGTGCGATGGTTTCGTACTTCATTTAAATCGATTTTTAAGACAGAGGAAATGATAATTTCATTTTTATAGTATTATGGACATTACATTTTTATATTATTATGTAGCTACATAATGTAGGTAGTAAAAAGCAATAGTAGTTTATGAAACTGAGGCATAAATAAAATATGAGACAGTATAGTGAGAGGAAACACGAGTGTTTTAAGGCCTAATCATGTACATTGTACATATACTTCGGGAGTGAACATACTAAAAGTCCTAACCATAGAGGAAATTATTATATACTGAGATAGAGTTATCAGTCAAGCTTTATGATTGCCTAGCCGGCGATTCCTAAAAAATGGACAGCAAGCGAGCGGACTATTCCACTGACACACACACAGACACACCCACACGTATGTATTCACACGTACACACGTATGCATACACGGATGCACGCACAAATGCATTTTGATTTCAGGGTTTACTTCGAAAACTACAATGAGACTGCGTAGCAAACCAGGAGGAAAACCCTTCTTTATATAAATGAATCAACATTTTCATTGCACTTTCTTCCATACTTGTAGTTTGCTAGTCACACTCACATTGCAGGTTTCTTAGTAAACACCAAATTAGTAACAGACCGAAGGAGTAAAATACACAACATTGGTAAAAATATTTATTTAACTATTTGACAAAGACTAAACAAGCAACAAACATTTTACAAATGTTCACAAACCAAACACTATTCACAATTAAACTCAAAGCAAGATTTTATTTAAAATTTTACACAGAAAATTCTGTCTTCAGACGTGACATGGCTGCGTGAAGTGATTGACATATTGTTTATTTTTCGTTCATGAAGCAAAAAGGATATTTGAGTCATCATTAAAAACGCAAAACAAGAACATAATAAGTAGGTTTAGCGTCCCTCCCAGGGCGGTTCCATAACTTTTCGGTATTTTAGCCAATGAGAACGAAGCACAGAGTAAGTTAGTCGAGGATCAAGGCAGGTACTGAGTGAAAAGCCCGTGGTCCTGACTACTAGGAATTGAGCCGGAGGGGGGAGGGCAAAGAAGGTGTAATTTTTAGGTTATTTACTTATGTCTCGTGAATGGTGCGTCGTAAAGAAAAAAATCCAGAGAACAAACGAAAGCGTATAAAATCACACTTTTTTCAAATTCATGGCCGTTTTTAACCGACTTCAAAAAAAGGAGGAGGTTCTCAATTCATCGGATTTTTTTATGTATGTTTAGTGATCATTGATTACTCGCAGACTATTAGACCGATTTCAAAACTTATTTTTTTGTTAGATAGGGTATGCTTGTCCCAATGTCAACAAATAAAGATCTTATGACGGGATCCTGGAGAAATCAAGGGATCTACTCAAATTTTATAGGCATGCTTATAGCGATTTCAGTAAGTTTAGGCGTACCTCCAAAAGGAAAAAACTGAACTTTTATAGGATCACTTTGTTGTCCGTCTGTCTGTCTGTCTGACACGACCCTTTATCTCCGGAAGGCGTGAAGTTATCGAGTTGAAATTAAAACTTTATTCTCAGGTCTACAGTCCCTTGAAGCTGTGAAAAAACCAAACTTCTAAGTCAACGTAAAAGAAAGATACGGGCGTTTATGTCGCATAACAACGTATATTTCAACACTCAAGAAAATAAGAATTTATTGGGTACTTCCCGTTGACCTAGAACTATGAAATTTGGAAAGTAATCTCGTCATATACTATAATTACAGGGGAAAATCTAAAAACTATACATATGTAATGAAATCATATAAAATATCCTACTTAATATTATACATACGAAAGTTATTAGGACGTTTGGATCTTTCGATGTCTGTTACTCAATCACGACAAAACGGCTGAACGGATTACGATGAAACAGTTTGCATATATAGTTTTTAGCCTGGATTAACATGAAGGATATTTTTTATCCCTTAAATCATCCCTCAAATTGATGAATTTGGGGGTGGGATTTAAACCTATAAACCAAACCAGAGTCATGTAGATATTTACAATGCCTGCTGACCTACGGGAAATTCATCTCAAAAGAACCAGTATAAGGCTGACCTCCGAATATGCACATATTTATCTCGAATCTCAGGGTCAAGACATAATAAGGACGTATGGTGAGGCGACTCTAAAGACAGTTGTCAATATCACGATATTTGGCAACGGCATTGGTTGGCATTAGCGTGTCATTTTATACCGAATGACATTTTAGGTGAATAATTTTATACAATTTACTACTTTAAGTCTTATCGTAGCTGAGATTAAGCAGGTTTTCGCATTATTTAGTTTCGTAGTTACAATTTCGCTTCTGATTTAGTTCGAATACCTGTGACTATAGTATCACAAGAGCTAAATTATTTCCAAACCAAAACGAATAATGTCAATTAAAATCGTTCTAGCAATTACATGCATAATCGCATGAAAGACAATAAATTAAAGTTACTTAATACACTGACCCATAACCTCTAAAGAGCTTGCGATATAAATATAAGCCAAAACATGCTGACCCATCAAGCAGTAATAATTTTAATGTTTAAAATAAGGGATTAAACAGATTGCGCGTTGATATTACATTATTACAGTACATCGCGTTATTAAGATTTTTCTTGAATTAAATGAGGCCGGTACACGATCTGTGTTCGGAACCCTCGGTGCGCGAGTCAGACTCGCACATGACTGGGTTTTTAAAGTAACACGCGCATCTGCTATCGAAAAGTACAATGTGGTGAAGTGAAGTCAGTTTTTGTTGCGTTAAATGTTAAAATTTTACTTGTTGAGCTACATGCTCCGGGAAAGTTTAATTTTCTTACAAGCTTGTATTTAACTTCGCGCGTTTGGTAACTGTGGGTCAAATCGTGCAACTGAGTTTCAAAGCACTTATCTTCAACCGATTGAGGTGACATTATAAATAAGTACTTGTCTAAATTTGGTGACGATAAAATATTTTGGCAGTACCGAGCTGATCTGATGCTGGAGTGTGGCCATAGAAACTCTGAAACTGTTAAATGTTTGTATGGGTTAATCCAGTTTCAGAACATCATGGAAGCTAAATTAGAACCACTTCCTGATGTTCGATTAAGCTCAAATTTGGTATATTTCTGTGGCTTAATAATACCTAAAAGGAGAGAGAAAAACTGGTCAATTTAAAATGATTACGTTTCACTCTGGAACATGAACTTTTGTTTAAAAGCATGGATTCCATTTTTTTTGTAAATATAATAGATTTCGTTACAGTAAAGAAATGTTTTGTCTGAAAATCTTTTAAGAAAATCGAGTGAAGCATCAAAGTAATTGATAAATAGAAACTCGAATTTTATTTAAATTATCTATTTGTGTGTTATGCTTACTTACGTAAGTATATATGTCATACTTCATCTACTGGGAGGAATTAGTTTCAAATGCAAATGAAGAGACATTTTCTGAATAATTATATAGCAAACAACATTACTTAGACAAGAGTACTATGCAAATGCAAGGCCATTAAAGTGACAACAGTACCTGAATAATTCTAAAAATTAAACATCCATTCAAATTGTGTGTTTTCATAAAACATAAAATAATGTTCAATATGACGATCTATAACAAAACATCTGCCAACAGCGATAAACGGATCAAAAATACGCGTACGCACACCCTAGCCGTCTAAATAAAGATGCAACAAATTAACAAGAATCAAGAAAAACTATACCATAAACACAGGTAGTAAGGATATAGGAAGCTAGTATAACGTTAGTGCCTTTCGAGTGTGGAGAGGTGAACGCCGCTCGGGGTGACATCAAACCAGGCGGCCAGGTAAATATTTATTACGGGCGTACTTGAAGACGTGCCAAGAATTGTCGGACTTCGATCGAGTTAAAAATCTACGTCTCACTTGTTTGTTCTGATGAAAAAATGAGCCGCGAATGTCATATTGAATGACCATTTGACACTATGTCAAACGGGTTAAATTATGTTATGAATTATGCAAACAAAACTCAATAACGCCTACCTTACGTAGACACATTGTTGTTTCCAAAGTCCAGTAACATATTTATAATGTTTTAGTAAACATATTGAATGTAAATTATTTATTGATGTGCTCAAGGAGTGCAAAAACATAATACAAATCTTAGGTAGTGATACAAAGCATATATTTGCATTCCTATTTGCTTATTTGACACATTATGACTGACGTTATAGAGATGTGACTAACCCAAATCGATTGTCACAGCAAGCGATTACGATTGGATGGCACCTAGACTGAGGTATCGAATTGTGACGATTAATGATTTTTTATTTGAGATTTAAATAAAGCTAGAATTATATGGGTTTTCCTGCATTTAACACACCGACCGAGTACGTCACATCTATCGTCAAAATCGAAACTAACTGGGGACCTATTTTAGAGTTCATTTTTGTTATTTCTATGTCAAAACAAAAGAGTTTTTAGATATATGTTTTGTAAGGAATATTTTTTAAGAAAGTATAATATATTTAATAATGCTTTGTTGCGACCTAAAATTCATATCGATTTACTTAGATGACTACCGATTCATAACGGTGGTGTCCGGCCAACCCTAAATTAAAAAAAGACGTAGAACGTAAACGTTCGCAGTGCAATTGTCTTCCTTTGTGATATCGATGTGCATAGACATTTTACGCTGTATTGCGATTGTGAGTGGCATGTTTCAAATAAAGCAAATAGGAATACAAATACTATTACTTAACTCACGTATAGAAATATGGCTTAAATAAGAAAACCAGCATAACAATTAAACCAGCACAACCTTCTTTATTACCTATTTTACATTCCTTATTTCCTAATTAAAACGCTAGTCATACATTGACCGATGTTAGACCGAACTACCATGTAACCTAACATCGCTACAACCGATGCGTATTTAAATTAGTGGGTTAACAGACGGATAATTAGCGATGCGCCGGAGTGACAAGAAAGCGACAATGCGCTAACCCACAGTGAGACTGTGCCGTTTGTAGGGGAAACCATCACACGAGTTTTGCTCAATTAAAGTGAAGTGAACGCCATAGATTTAGAGACGATGGAAGTAACGAATTAAAAATGTATCACCTTTGATTTTGTGCCTTAATTATTAAGTACATTTGTTCGTAACTACAAGATTGGTGCTTAAATGAATGAAAACAAAGAGAGATGATGAAAATAATATGTTTAAAGACATGGACACACTTCTATACAATCCAAATGTACTAATACAATTAGTGTCGCCGCAACAATTGCTAAACCCACACATCTATATTTTAAGTTAGCTTATAGTGAACATAAAACAAAAATGCTTGTGATAGACGCCAAACGTCTAGTATGAATGATTTAGTGTGTGGTAACAAGTAGTAAATAAAAGATGAATCTATTACAAAATGCAACATTTTAGACCCACTGTACATTTTCCACAATAACCGCAGGCGAATCACGTTACTTTATGTACTAACGGTAGATAGATTTTACTGTCAACTTTGAAGTATAAATGTATGAGATGACAATTAAAATTTGACATTAAAATCTATCTAACGGTAGTACAAAAGTTACGTGATTAGCCTGCTGCTGACAATTAAAATATGACATTAAAATCTACCTAACGGTAGTACAAAAGTTACGTGATTACCCCGCAGGTTAGATACCTTATGAGTAATTACGCAGAAACTTCGATCTACAAGATGTACCATCTAGATTAGAGTAAAATAATCTATATGGCGTAAAGACACGGCAGGCAGTAAGAAAGTGGACTTTCACTTGACCAGCTGATGCTAGCTCCTTGGTATATCACCTCGTTTGAGCCTAAGGGCCCGTGTTTATGGCCTGCGTATTGTTCAAAGTTTTACCAACGTTATTAACAATTAATGATTATATTATTTTATGGCTTGGTCTGAGGAATTGATAGTGTAATACACTTACGAATTCAAATTAGCCATACCCAAGAGAAAATAGGGACTTTGAAATATTGGTTAGGGAATTTTATTTACCAGAAATTTACATACCACTATAGTTTTTCATGAAATAATACACGTCTGAAGCGGTTTTCCCGAGAGACTACAGCATGGTGTGGTTTGAAGAAAGGATTGTATATTTCTTTAAGGTTCGGCAACGTGCATGTGACACCCCTGGATGTTGCATAGGCTGCGGTGCCCGCGTACAATCAGGCGAGTCTTAGCATGTTTACCACTAACTTGGTAAAAATATGAAATATATTTTTTGACGGTAAACTTTGGGTGGGAATGTACAATGCCTATCCACAATCGCACATGCAAGTAACTACGGTTACGGTTTGTACGCAAAAGGATAGGTTATAATGAATTGGATAATGGTCAAAGATGACAATTATAACGTTAACTTCGTATATATGGGTCGGAATCATCGAGTAGAGAACTAAGAAGGGCGAATGAATTAAGATCAATAAAGGAACATCGCCGCGTGTGGGGGCTGATCTACAAAAATACGGGCACACACGACTAGTTATCTATGATCAACGCATTCAATCCAACTGCAGTAATAATTAGAAGTAATGTTATTTATGCAATCCTATGTCTGATGTGGTCGGAAAGATGTAGCCTAGTAAAATATGGTCTGGACAGATAAATCTGTGAGTCAAAGCATCAGTTAAGTAAGCGTTATTGTATGGAATGTTGATATTTAACAGTAGCATCTCGGTGAGCGAAAACAATGTCAGGGAACCGGAATAATCCCAACAAGGTCTAATTTTGCCTCCGCATGGGTTGGAAGGTCAGATGGCAGTCACTTTAGTAAAAATAGTCACATATTGGGATTAGGTGGTAGGTGGCAGACCCCGGGATCCTTAGAGCATAACCGGGAAAACGCTGATTGATGAGAATTATGAAAGTGGAAAAGGTCACAACTCATTCGTCATGTCCGCGCAAACTCTTAGGCTACGCACGCACTGCGGTTTACTGCTGTGCGTTTTTGTTCCGCAAAATCTATGAAATATAGAACCTCCTTGAAGTGCGCGCATTGCGGAAAATAATCCGTACGCGAATTATAATCTGTGGTTTGCTACAGATTGGTTGCGATGCGGCGCCGCATGAGTTTTCTGCATCCTATGGACTATTATGAAACCCCGCGCACAGCGGAAGAAAATCCGTGCCGCAATGCCACGATCGGATGTATCCAATACTGTTTAGGTACTTTTTTTGCGCGACCATTTTCGACGTGCACTTTTCACCAGAATGGCAAAAAGTGCAGATACTTTACCGCTGTACGCCTACTGGATAATCAAGATTTTTTTTTCTTTGCGATTTTAAAAACACACCGCAGCTCGCCGTACAGCAGTGCGCGCGTAGCCTTAGAGCAATCCAGTGTTAAAACCGCACGCGTGGTCGTGTCGGAGGTTTCCCCTGGTTTTCCCCAGGCCACTCTCCAACCACGCACTCCTATCGCTTTATTGGACCCGGCCTATAAAGCCGCAGCCAGGTTAAAAAAAAAACAAATCCATGTGATCTATTTAGCACATGGAACGTCCCCTTTGCAGCCAGATATGAATATTGGACCTTTATAATATATGATCTTATCTCCCAATATTCGTCCATCAAATGTGGCAAACGGCCGTCGAATATTGAGTGCCGCGCTATTCTTAGCGAAATTGTGCGATGTGAAACGTCAAATCCAACATGCAGACATTTCTTGACCTGAATATCCCGTTCAATCCGTCTGAGCTATAAATATATTGATCCACTATTTACAATGAGGTAAAATGAAGCGAATGTATAAGTAAATAGGTAAGCAATCATAGTCTAACCTAGATAAAATGTTCACGTTTTATTCTGAAACTAACGGAGCTGCCAATTATAATGAAATTTATATGTTTACAAATGAAATACAAACCTTTATTGTTTATTGGATTGGTGCAACTGGGATCAACGGCTTAACGGGTCTTCCAAAGCAAGGGAGCGCTCAGTTAATAACCACTCAAACCGGTCACCCATACAAGAACTGACCTCCGGACGTGGTAAGCGGGCGCCGCTGGGCCACGAGCGTTCCTATTATTGTTGTGCGATAAATTAAACCATCTTACCGCAACACGTATCATTCAACTTTTTGGACACGTTCATTTAGACAACAAAAAAATAAAAACTGTATTTGACATTATCACAATATTAGGCAGAGTCATCGTTCTTTTTGGATAAAATCCGTTATGGACGGGGGTAAAATCCGTTATGGATACCTCCGCGGGCGGCGCGGTGGCTATGTCGGACTTGCACCGGCTAATAACCCCCCGATTGTCCCTTCCTCATTTCGGACGGCCCTGGGATCTCCGATGGAACGGGCCAGTGACGCCTTAGAGTCCACTTATGTGGGTCCCGCTATGTATCTATGGACGATCGTAGCCCCCAACTACGACCGTCTACGACCCCGAGGACCCCCCCTTTTAGGCTCGGTTCGGCTCGGTAAAGATCCGTTAGGCCTTATGTCGATTTATTCTGTCAAAAAATGTACTGAGTCACTGAAATTTGATCTGACATTTGGTCTAACGGATTTTTATAAAACTCGGCTTTAGTCGTACTTATATATACATAGTTACTGATGGTGTTTGGTCTGGCGAGTAACACAGAAATAAGTATGTACCTAATCAATTATTATTTAATGACCGAGTCCACAAGCAGTTCCGTCTTCGTAACGATTTTCCTGTACTTGTATTACATTGAATGGCAACTATAATTAGACGAAATGCTTGCCCGTGTTGTACTTCCCGTGTTACATGCTGGTTGCATTTAGATACTCATTATCTACGTACATAAAGGACAATCGTATTTCTCAATAGTTTTTCACAAAATGCAACCTGTTTCTTAATTTCCGACAATTTCAAGAATGTGTTCTTTGGGTCAAATTAAATAAATTTGTTCATGAAAGTTATTCTAATACACTACTTTTAAGATATTCGATATTCAGTTATAATGTAATAAACTCTTGCAAGGGTGAAAAACTGATATACTGTACTTGGTTTTAACATAAACTACTATCAACAACAAACGTAACTTTATATACTTTACAGCATAAATCTCGCATCTACACACATGTATTATTGTAAACCAAATACATATATTGTCAAAAGCCTGTAAGTGTTAGGCCCGCACTCACGCCTCCTTATGTCAGACTACAACAGGCCACAACCTACCTACAAAATAAAGTATAATTATAACATGATATTCCTGAAAAGATTAAGGGACATTTAACGTAGACATCAGTTTCCATTTAAATCTCAGTCTCAACTCAACCTTGATTAGCCAGATTCTAGCACCAAGTCAAACAGTAGGCCTATAATTACTAATAAACCATAACAAGAACACATACAAATGCTCCCGGCTAAACGGTAAGCGCCGAGGTGCACATAACGCACGGAAGGTGAAAGGCATATCGCTTTCCAGTCGGATCGAGCTATCGACGCCAGCGCCGGTGAAACGCACTCCATCGGCCACAATGGTCGAGATACAAGGATGTCTCAAAACAATTAGTTAAGTAGGTACACATTATGTTGTGGTTGGACGAAACCTTACCTGTTGCGCTGTCGATCTTAATGGTATACGTTTCTACTTATTCCCTTCTTTCTTAAATACAACTAACTTATTAAATCTTTCACACGAATGTAAAAACTACAAGTCATTGTCTCACAGTCAAAAGTCAAGTCACAATAATAAGTCTAATCAGATTACTTAAGTACTTATGTATATCTAAAGGAATAATTAATACATATGCGAGCGACCAAGAGGGACGGAAAAGTTGTTATGCAGCTAAATTGAGAACTTGTTTAAAACGGATTACCAAAATAGCTTACTTGGGGGGGTAATAGTTGGTTTGCCTCAAAGTCATGACCAATAGTTTGAGAAAATAAATAGTGTAACTATTACAAAGACAATAAATTAAATGTCTCCCTTTGTTGCTCTTACGGCCTGTTTACACATTGCAAAGTGCAAGTCCGAATGTATGAACTTCGCACTTGCACTTCGCAATGTGTAAACAGGCCATTATTCAATTTTTTTTATAGGTACGACTTCCCTTGGCAGTTGTTTTGCTATTTGAAGTCTCCTCTCGTGACTCGAAGGAAGGTACTTATCTTCTTTTCTTTGATTGAATTTTAACAGGCTGTCTTCTCGAACCCCTCCGAGTTCAGCCACTTAGTCCCATGGGAGTAAGTATATAGGCGCCTCAGTGTGCTAGAGCCGCGTCGAATGACGGCATGATGCGATGGCCTTGTGCTAAAGGGTAACAGATAACTACTCACCACGCCGGCAAGCCCGTTCCTAGGTTTTTACGGTGTCTGTTATTTAATAACATGTATTAGATGTGCCAGAATGATAAAAATCAGTATTAGGTACCATATCAGAAAGTACCGTATCCGACATACAGTTCGTTTCCGCACTTATTTTTTTAAATAAAGTCCGGACATTTTAAAAACACGTGTAATGATATACACGCATCAACTTATAGTGTATAATAAATAATAATACTCGACTCCCAAACATACAGTGAAGATATGTATAATATGTATACTCATAGTTTTAGCAAATTATCCAACTATAATAAATTTACTTTTTTAAGCTTTGCCGGACTTAAATGTTTTATAAATGATAATTGACGACTACACTTTATGGACAAACAACTTTATAAAACTTGCCCATAAACGGTGTGTTAACACTTGTGGTTAACTCGATTGAAATTAAAATCATATCAATCAGACACCACGCCAAAGCCCTGTCAACTGTCGAATATCATATTTACTCTGGAGTTTGTTCACATTAAGAACTCTTTTGGCACTAAACTACAATGTCACCTTATTTCGAATATATAGTTAATTAATATAGAGTATAAGGAACCTTGAACCCTCTACTGTCTTCCATTTGCTAATCTGTCGACATGAAAATGTGTCCATTTGCTAATCTGTCCACTTGAGAATCTGCCTATTTGCGAATATTTTCACTTGAGAATCTGTCCAGCTGCTCTGTAGGGTTTCCGCACACATCTGACGCTCTGATATAATGGGGAAATTCATACATTATTCGCATACTTCTATTCAATGACACCTGACGCCGCGCGATGAATGCAAAACCTGGATGTTGCCCTATTAATCTTATAATAATTATGTTATAATTACTATCACCTTACGATTAAATAATTAATTTGTAATCAAATAATTTAAATGTAATCGATTCGTACTGGTACTTCTTGGATTTCTAAGTCAAATCAAGTGCGTAATAATTTACGCCTAACTCGCTGCGGCCTGGAAAGAGACAACTGGAAGAGAAAACAAGAATTATTGTTTATAATACCGTCAGTATTCCCATGTTAATATAGAAATACACTGTACCTACAAACAGTATCTGTAAATAAACTATACGCGATAGATTCGCTAACCGAATATGTGCAGGACTAGTTCTCGTAACCAGTTGAGTGTAAGCGTATCATTGCAGGATAGAGCTCGTTTATTTTAATTTGTAACACATCTGTCTTTCGTTCACTTTACATTCTAGTTAAACGTTTTTCAGATTTTTTTCCTGTGAAGGAAATACGGCATTACTGCACCTCATTAAATGTTGTAAATCTCACCACGTGCCTTGTTGGGATCGATATGCAGATCGAGAAGTAAGCGGGTCTACCTCACCCTAGCTGCTAATTGTAAGGAAATAAATTAGGTCCCAATCTCAACCGTAGCAAAATCGAACTCCATTCTAATAATATGTTTACTGGGAGTATTTTCATGATATATCAATATAAGTAATCTCGCTCCTTATTTTTAACAATAAAGACCGCTTGTTGTGTACCATTTTAAATATGTTTAATTTGATTTTCTTTTTATTTTGTGTGCTAGTTTTGGTGAGTATTGTATAATCTACTATGAATAATTAGTGGGTAGCACCGACAGGTAAGAGGAAGACCACAAATGCGATGGAAGAATCTAGTCAAGTAAACTGCAGGTACGAATTGGTTCAAAGTAGCGCATGATCGGGTTAAATGGCGCAATCTGAAGAAGGCCTTTTATCGCTCTACACCAAACTGGTTGCGAACGGCTATGAAGAAGAAGACAGTAATAATAGAAGCTGACACGCTGCGTTTACGCTGTCATCGTTTAAGAGTGGGTTACACTAACTTGATGATTACAGTTACAGACCGATCAAGGTTAAATATGGCGCCGGCAGCAGTCATCCCATAGAAACTTGTCAAAATTCCATACTTACGATTACAGACGGTTTAGTGCAACCCACCTTAATCATCTTGTTTCGGCACGGGAGCTATTGCAATATTTTGCTACATGTAATGTGGTTTACATTATATCATATCGTAGACAACCTGATACATGCATTTTGTCTCGTTTCGTCAGATCTGCTATCAGTAAGATACGGTAACTCTATAGATACCCATTATATTCACGACGCCATAGCTACAAAAAAACAAAGTTTCATAGAAAATCGCGAGTATTTTCATTATAATAAATGCGTATGAGATCGTAGACTGTTGTGTGTTAACCTTCAGTCGCCTCCTAATTCGTACATAATATGAAGAAAAATATAACACAACCAAGCAAGTAACGCGATATGATCCTAACCTATATGGGCAATAAAAAGGGAACTCAATAATAAAACGTAACGGCTCTTCGGAAAATTGCTTTCATCAGACACGTAAGGTCAGCAAAAACAATATTTTGTGTCTACGCTGTTAGATAGTTATTGGGAAATTAATCAAGGCTAATAATTTGATGGCTCCTTTATAGTAATGTGATGTATAAACATTGTTCAAGTAATTACCAATACTTAACCATAAAGAGTAAACTCTAAATTTGTTAGTATTTCAAAAATTTAAAGATTGGGAAGAGATCGAATAACATCGAGATAGTACAATAACAAACCCAGGACTTGATGTCCATTGTCGCATAAATTGTTTAAATTTAATTATCAAGACTATTTTACCAAAATAATATAAGATTTATGATGAGCTATATACCTACTTTAATTTGTCATCTGTCGCTACATATATGGAAGTCGCGAGCTAGAAGTACGAAAGTGCAGAAGAGCGAATGGCGGATGTGTTTATTACGTAGAATATAAGCGCAAGCGTCATTGGTCCTAAATTTATCGACCAGACCCATATTTATAGTCCGTCGCTTTTTGAAACTGTTATTTTATGGGTCCACCCAAACGAAAGGAAATTTTAAAGCATGTTAGAAGTTCATGTATACAACTTTTCTAAGAAACTGTCATATTTTCTGTTGGTAAATGGGAGAGAATAACAACAAACAATTGTTGATTAATGAATGTCTAGACGAGTACATTATTTTTCTAGAGGTATTATTTTCTTTAATTTATTGATCCCTATTCATAATAAGCACATTCTCAAGTCGCGCTCCACCATTTCCGACTACTAATTTCTGTGATTACGATCTATAAGCGCGTACGAGTACTTCACCCTACAACAGCGTACTTGCCAATAAGCGATATTGATACTGGTAAGCCTTCGCCTAGTTAGGAGTTATACGCCTATGGTCTCGTTGTAAGCAGGCTAAGAATTTATTTAAAAAATATGTCTTGAGGAAAGATATACAAGTTATACATGAATTAATATAGAATTTATGTCACGTACCAGCAGCCAATGGGGGCTATCGCGTATGAATTCGCCGCTAGAGGCGCTAGTGTAGCGTGGGGTCCTCCGAAACGTCAAATGTCACTCTTTTTGGTTGCGCTACGCGGGTTAATATCTAATTCGAACAATATGGTCACTATTTTGCAATATCTGAGCTTGATTATGGCAAATATGAATTAAGGGTTAATGACTGTCAGGGCTTTGAGACAGATTTGTCTTTCGGAAAATTATTTCCTCCTTTTTTCCGAACAAAAAGGGACCACGCTACAATGCGGTATATTCGATATTTTTAAGGTACGGTTTTAAGGTATTGAATATGATTTAAATGTAAACTTCGTTCTCATGTCCATAATAACCAATAACAATTTTTGACAGCTGGACCTTAGTCGACAGTGGCGCCAACTGGTGAGCACAAAAACGATAGCCCCCATTGAATCGGTCTTCATGCATCGACTCCTGCTGATACACTAGATTCGTTTTTAAATGTAATCTATATTTTTGCTGTCTAAAAAATATATTATATTCTTGTAAGGAGTAACGAGTTGAAGAGTATGTGACAACTCTAAAGTACTGTACCTAATAAAATCGTTTTACATAGCATATAACATAGCAGCGCTCGTCGTCCGGACGGTCGCTCTAGATGGGTTGATGGATGCAGACCTGCGCGAGGAACAGAGCCTCGGATTTTTCCCCAGACTACTCTCCAACCACGCATTCCTATCGCTTTATTGGGCCCGGCCTATAAGACAAAACAGGTACAAAAAAATAACAGACCGGGATCACACAAAACAAAACACAGGTGGTTACGCCCGAGTAGTGTACTCTTGAAAATAACAAAACATTACCTATTATCATTTCATTATTCATCACAGCTTCCCTCGGATGTTTGTTAATGGGACGTCCTAAATGAACTTCTTCCGCAAAGGGCATGCGGTCGACCTTCATTTATTGCGTAAAGACGCAGCGTGACCTAGGAAATATTAACAGGCACGTACCAGATAATATGTATTCATGTTAGATGATGTTTAGGTGAGCATTCATAAGTTATTTATGTCGAAACGATAAAAGCTAATCTGATGGCAAATCAACTAATGAGGGTTCCAAAAACTTGCCTGAGTTGGAAATTGTGATTTGTTGTTTAATACCACGCACTTTAATAGTTGTTTATTATTTTTTGTGTAAATACCTACATTTTACGACACGAACAACGTGTTTAGTTACAACTGGCAACCGAAGTCAAGTGTAAACACACGGGAAACTTTCACCACATAAAAATATGTCACAACGATCGAATATCAAGTAGCAGTCTGTTTTGAAAAAGTTGAGTGTGCTTATAATTTTACATTTGTCGCCTTGACTATGCACATTAGTTGTGAAATCTCGTTAGCATGAAATAATTAAATACTTGAACTTTATTTATTTGTTGGAGAAACAACAGAAGTAAGCACATAATATTATAATGTAAGTAAGTATGCAGGAAGTTAAATGTGTACCTACTTCCTTAAACGTCTTCACTAAGAGATACATCGTTATGCAACATAGATAAGCAAAAAATAAATAAAAATAAAACATAACGCACTTTAAAGACTAAGGTAGGTACTCTTTAAGGTAGGTATTCTTTATTATGTCAAAATGCGATATTAGGATTAACTTCGGCGGCGTGGGCTTCACGGGGCACCAATAACCCTGACCATTTAGACCTACACAGGAAAGTAGTCATGGGTAAGTGTCAATTCACGCTAAAATGCGGGTGGGATAGGCCTGCCGTGAACCACATGAACGGACGCTACGGCTAAATATTGTTAGTAGTGGTCACCGCAGCGGTCCCTTTGTCTTAGAGATAAGATTCTACATTCTATAGAGATATTGTTACGTGGCGTCCTCATTTAAAGTTCTGGCACACGGTTTGATATAGATATCGAATACTCCACGTGCATGACGTGCACAAAAATACAGCCAATGCACATGCACAATGTAACGAATTATGATAACAAACGACATTGAGATTAGAAACCATTACTTTCCATCTACTCTGTAAAATTCCTATTGCGCAAAACAGTTGCACAAACGCATTCATGTACGCGCTGAATGACTTATTGAAGAAAAAGATATTTACTGTATGAAATTAATTATTACTTACTACCTTTTGCTTCACTGGTGCTGCCCTGCGATAAGCGCATATTAACACATACGAATATTTCGAACAATAACTTACGCATGCGGGCATCTAACTCAATTGTGTTTTAGAAATAGAAACCTTGCGACAAACGTCGCAATTCGGAATTGAATTGTAATAGAAGTTGTTTTGTGACATGGGGATGATTATTCCATATGCAGTTTTAAAAATAACATCATTCGGTGAGATAACAGTCATTCATTATCGAATGCTTTGGGTGTAAATATTAGTTTAGAAATAATTTTGGAAATGTAGTTAAGTATACACGAAAACTCTTTAGTCTCTTTTCTCATTGTCATATTTGTAACTACGGGCTCCTAAGTTGATACCTACGGAATGCTGCAGCTGCCGCCGCATGAAACCCGATGAAACCCTTGGCCGGTTAGGACGCCAACGGACACCATGATGGCAGCATACGCAGGGAATGCAGTCTCGACCTCGCGAGATCTATAAAGTTTTGTCAGTTTCGTTCATTCCGAAATTAGTAGGTACGGTTTTTTAGCATGATGTCCTAACTACCTTACTTACCACAGTCTGTCAGAATGAAAGGGAACAATGACCTAATGTGTCGCTTAAATATTGTATCCAAAAATTTAAAAATGCATTTTGTCCCGCCAGACACTACGTCATCGCCAGCGTGGATATTTTCCACGTGAATCTGTATTACTCCTTGCCTTTGTTTAGTGGCTATTTTAGTAAATGCGCCTGACTTCAATAGTACCATACTAAATTGCGCTGGAACACGTAGTATAAATGAAATTTAACCATGAGTGAAATACTATTAACCCAGTGTCATTTCGGGATATGAGGTGTAGTTAAATATGAAATGATATTTCGTTGTTACACAAGTTCGAAAATCTCATTGGTGCGCGCCGAGATTCGAACCCATGACCGCCGCTTGACAACCGCATGCTTGAGCAACCGCTTGACAACCGCATTTTTGTGCGTGTGTGCGGATTGGATTTGTGTGCCAGTGACACGGCATTCGTTGTTACTGGCGCCAGTTAGGTACCAGCAAATAATATAAGCAGCTGCGCGCAAAGATTAGCTGAACCATCCGTATATGGAAACTTTGGAGCCGTCACTTCATCACAATCATGCATGGTACGTAGGTAGAATATGACACATTCTTATATTTACCTATGCAATAATATAATGCAAATTGTTACTAATTACAAGTAGGTAGCATATATGTTGATTATCCATAACGTACTTTAGTTTACCTTCGATCCAAATACGGTCACAAAATGTATACGGAATCGCCTCCTTCAGAAAGTGTATCTTTGATGTCTTTATAACGCAATCCAACTATTATATTTATGTCTTATTTACAATGAATGACTTATATACCAGACACCTGTTCAAGACTCGTTAGTTGTAAGAAGCTTATATATTATGTGTGATATTCAACTTCTTATATCTAGGTAATAAGAGTCAGCAACAATACTTAGTCTCAAGTCCGATAGATAATTTCCTGTGGTCACGATTATAACAACATAATATGGCATCCTCAGCATGACATGAGGACATCCCCACATATTAAGTACAGTCGAACTCACAAGGGCTTAACACCTTTGTGCCTTGTCACTTTAAGATCATGTTTAAACTGTCCAGCTACTTTATGAGTTCGGCTGTACAATCTGTATTTCAAACTCATAACGATAGACATGAAACAAAAGCGACATCCTAAGGGATGTACGCTTCTGTAAATTAAGATGTAACCGCGGCCCTGTATATTGTGTAAGTACAGTTTATTTTAAGACCGATTATACCTAAAGGTTGTCTGGGATGTAAGGAAAATACAGACGTGAATATGGCGGCTCGCCTGTCAATAACCTTTTGTCTCCTGATTTCAGAGTAACCTCTCTGAGCTAAACTGGCAAAACAACCTTATTAGAAGTATAGAGAAAATCGTTATATTTGAATCATAATACATTTATTGTGGCTGGATATCTGCTTTATATTTATAAATGGTAATGGTGGTGGTGGTATGGTAATGGTGGTATATTTTTTTAATCATTTCCAGCGAATTCCAGTAACATGTACCTACTGAGTTTATTCTTGATTTATGGGTAACTAACCCGTATATTATACTTTTATGACGATGAAGTGGTCTCAGTAGCTAAGTGGTTTTATTTGTACTTGTTCTTTGTATCAAATGACATGTTTTAATAGGTTACATTTTATGGAATAAGCACAAGGTAGCTTCTTGTCCGTCTTTACAAGTAGATAAAGCATGTAATGAGCTTAGTTGGACGTCCCTACAGTAAAATAAAAAAAAAACTCATTTTTACATCATAAAGGGAAGTAAAACATAAAGGGGAGTAAATGGTCGCATATTTAATTTTAGGTTTCCTCAACTTGTTGATTGACTGAATTGTGCCTGTAGGTATTTGTTTGTCGAAAGTTCCCTACTTCGATCCAATTGAGAGTACCACGACCACTCAACTCACGTATATTTTTTTCCTTGTAATTTTTTGGGAAACTAAGGAATCAGATTCGATCGGCCTGTGATTTGCTTCGTTATAGCTCTTTTAAATATAATCTTGATGTCCTTTGAGTAAATCAAAAATTAAAAGTGCTGGAATCTTTCGATCAACCGTCGCTTCGCTAAATAATGCCTGCTAGTAGGTTATGTAACGTGTCAAATTTACGCTAGGTTGATCTAACTGACATTTTTATTATGGAAAATTACATTTAGATGTATCTTACGCAAGCTCGAAAACGTTCTATCTCCCCTCTGGTTTTCAATGCCTACACATATCACAAATACGTCGTTCGTGAAACATTATCTTCCCATATTGAGGTTATTTTCGCGGCTGCAACCGGAGCAAGTGCGCTATCGCCCTTGGTCGAGTTGGGTGCGATAACGCCGATGATAACGGCACATTGATGAAACCGCCTGCTTTGTTTACAACGCGGGGACTGCAAGGTACGGTCAAAATAAGAGTAGGTAACTACTATGGAGGCCAGCAATCGCTCGGAGTCAAACTGTCGACTTGACCACAAAAAGTTGTAGCAAGCAACTTTCAAACAGTAGAGGTAGTTTAAATCCTGGCTCGTCCCAGGGGTGCTACCGCGAACAGCAAACGAAGTTTTCCCTCTCTGTCGCACTTGTAAGTTTGCACGTAAGTGAGACAGAGAGGGAAAACTTCGTTTGTGGTTCGGGGTAGCCCCTCAGCACCATTATCGGAACTAAAGGCGCTACTAGATGAATTCAGTTGTTGGCGCCATTATCTCTGGATGCCGACGCTGGCAGGGTATTGGCGCCGTATAAATATATTTTCATGCCAATCCAGCGGGACTCGATCCATGTGAACAGTACAGTGCCGCTTTATTTGTGTAATAGCGCCTTATTGGATGCTATACTCATCACATCTGCGAAGTTCAATGGCTTTCCTGAAACTTTAAATCTTTCAAGGAGCAAGCGTGCGGTTCCTGCTGTCTGCTACGTCGTAGCAGCTTTATGTGGGTAGCGAAAATTATGATGGATTTGCGCCAGTGCAATATTACTGAAAAATAAATATAAGGATTGACAACAGCATATATCCAAATATACTGATCGAATTGGTGATAACGTTACACATTCCGCTACCGCTATAAACAAGTCTATTTTATAGTAAGCGTTGGACATTATAGACGGATAAAGTAATAATTATTCAAAGGGTATTGAAAACTATCATTAAACGAAGATTATACCTATATGAACTCGAATCGGGAGCGGCTGGAGATGAACGGCGCACGCAGGCGCGTGGCGCGGTGAAGACAGCCGGACACTCGGCACGCCAATTAACGCGGCGCGTTCACACGGCCGCCGCCGGCGCACCCCCCTCGCCCCCGCGACCGCGCGTTCCGCCCCCCGCGCCACTCACTCGCCCATACAACACAAACGTAAACGTACGCGTTAACGCCAACCTCCTACCGACTCACAATCACACGATTTGAAAATAGAGAAACTCAAACATTCGCCCGATTATCGGGATCGCTGTCGATGCTCGGTCAGTGCGCCTTACTCGCCTCGCTTCGCACTATTTATATTGGAAAGAGAGAGCGGCTCGAGCACTATATGTATTTTATTACCATTTGTAGCCGGTTTTAACCTGCGACGATTAGTACGCGCGCTTTATTTTATTGTAGGCTCAAATGCGCCCTGTAGAAGAATTTACGTGTGATGTAATGAATGAATCTGAATCATGCTTTTTTGAGCAAAGTCGCGAGTTCCACCTGACTGTGGTAGGTGGCGCGCAGCTGCGAGTGGCGTAATGACACAAAAGAATTAATTATTTCGAAAATTGTTCCAAGCGCGTGCTCCAGATGAGCCGTATCCTTATCTCGACTGGTTCCACCACCCAATAGGTTCGGCTCCACCGAGGCACTCGCATTTTATCAATCAACACGTTATCGATTTATCGCCTCTCGACATTGCATTTGCCTTGATAATTATTACAAAGGCGTGCTCTACAAGTATACGCACTACGAGGTTTACAAACAAAACATAATCGGCGCTATTCCGCTGCAACCAGGCAAAAAGTAAATAAATACTCGCTTGAAGGGTCCAACACATGTACAAAAAGAGTTGTGGGGCTCTTAAAAAATCCGTGGATATTTTTAAAATGGTGTCGTGGGAGCTGCCGCGTCGTTTGATGCGTTTGAAGGCGCCGCCGCGCCGCTACACCACTAAGACAATTTTTTATTAGTACCTGCTCTTTTATACAAAAATTAAAACTTTATAGAGCCGTATGTCTATATGTGAATCGACAAAGAAACCGCCTACAGGTACAGGTAGGTGTGATCCTCGAATCTGTCGGCAATTTGGGTTCTTAATTTGGCGAGTTTGCTTGTCATTCCATCCGGAACCTGTTTCGAGTGGCGTCATTGTCTCATTCCAGTAATAAATTTGCGCAAGGTGACATATTTTATAGGCTGGAGTTGACCTTTACTATAATGAAGGACACTTAAACTGTTAAACGTACTTATTTAAAAACCTAACGAGTGTTACTTAAGACAGTTAAATACTTTGTTGATGTGTACTTTGTTTTTACTCGATTAAGAATGTAACCACATGGTTTGATCCAATTTTTATAGAGCATTCCACTGATCTATTAACGCATACGAGTATATTGATGAAGCAAATGAATCAAATAACTTGTCAAGTTGTCGTTCCACAAAGGGCAGTGGAGCGCTCTACCTGCTCCTTGTGTGGTCCGATGACTGGCCACTCACAACTATGTTTCATGATGATGCCATTAGATCACGTTTACAAATTAAGCTAAATAACGACAGGAACCGACAAGCTTAATATTTATCTTGTATATTGATAAAGTAATTAATTACGAATGTCATCAACAATTGCTGTTTTACGTCATGTCAATTTGCAAGTTACGTGTAATGATGACCTGCATGAAACAATAAGACATGATTTATTATTCGAACAAGAATTACAACTTTAGAAAAACAAATCGTACCATGTAAAAGTAACTGCCTACTTAAATATTAATTAACTAGCACAGAAGTCGGCAAACCGCGGCTTTTTTGGCTGTCAGAGGTTCCCAGAAATTGATATTTTACTGAATTTGGCTCTTTAGTTAAAAAGCTTGCCGCCCCTAAACTAGTATTTTGAAACCAATGTCATATAATATAGGAATATGAAATTATGCATTAATGGTAAAGCATTTGTAAGTGGATCAACAAAACGATGATAGCTATACAAAGCGTAAACAATCGAGCTACTTATATTTAGAATCCTTGTATAGTATATTTTGAATGCCAAGCACGACGCAGGATGTTGATAAGGCATTCGCATAATTCTAACAGAACTCAACTTCATTAGATCATCACTGAACATACGTACCAAATATTTATTGAAATCATGTGTTATTGAAACCGTATTCATCTTAGTAGATCCTGCAAACACCTTTAAAAAACAAAAAATTAACATTAACCTTCCATGGCAATAAAATACAATATAATACAAAACACATGGTACTATGAGTATAAGAAAGTGAGACATACATATTAAACTGAATATTTCAAGCATCTGCTGTCTTTCTACATTTTTACTCACTAGACTATATTAAGCTTGTACTACACGTATCTTATCTACTGACGTCATGGTATATAAACATAAATCTATGTCATTCAATAAAACCTGGCAAAACTACTTAGAAAAACCAGCGCACGGTGTTTGGAACGGTTTTATTACGACTAAGAAACATTGAAATGTTACAGTTACTTAAGCGGTGATCGTTGATACTTGGGTTCAGATTTGAGATCTTCAGGCGTGACCGCGCTCTCAACCAAATGATATCATAGCAAAAGACCGATTATGTAGTAATCAAACCAACTACCAAGCTACTACGCAACGGTACTAAAACAATACAGATTCACTGTACACAGCAACCATTGTGAAGTTAAAGTAGAATACCTTCATAATTGGCCGTATGAAAGCGTTATTGGACACAAGCCCGCGAGAAATCCCAAATATTGGTTCAGGGCAAGCATTGTGAGAGGACCGCGGTCTACTGATAATTGCTGTCTAAATATTTGACGTTCCACAAACACATACTAGTTCATTTCAGGCTGCGAAGCGATTAAGCTAAAATTAAGAAGGTATAAATTATTATAACTGCATGCGAATAATTTGAAACGATGCACTTATGATTTAGAAACATGCAAGATCGTCTAATCTAGGGCAAATTAATAATTTCATGCATAAAAACTCAAAAGTAAAGAAAAATATGTATGCTAGCCTTGATCATGTCCTATGTTCTAGGTTCCCATTTTATTCACCTAATGTACATAATACTTATTCACAAGGTCAACAGGAACTGGACGTTTTTGCCGCAGTTACGCGAAATCAGATATCGAATTACTCAACTATTTGTGAATTGTGTGCTCTGTGCAGAATTCAGTTCGGTTCCCATCTCCAAATGTATAGAACTGAGGGAAGCCTCAATAGGAATTTACAAAATGTAACTCTGAATAATCTCTTTCAGATAGTATTGCGAAGTAATGATCATACTTATCATCATCATCATCATCATCATTTCAGCCGAAAGACGTCCACTGCTGAACATAGGCCTCCCCCAAGGCTCGCCATTTAGACCGGTCCTGTGCCGTTCGTTTCCACCGGATTCCCGCGACCTTCACCAGGCTTATGCCTAATTATAATAATTTTATGATTTAATCACTATTAATGAGGCACGAATGTTGTTAATAGAAAGATGTTAGCAGGAATCTATAAGATTTCACTAATGCATCAAAGTGGTTGATGCTGGTAGTGACAATAAATTAAGTGTGAAATTATACCTACTAGTGGCTCTGTGAGTCTTTTATTCAATTCGCGAGTGTTTATTCAATTTTGTTTATATTGAATGTTTTTGAAAAATCCCTAAAACCGCCTCGACAAAATTCTATATACCTAATTATCGAACCTGCTCACAAAATTTCACGAGAATCGGTTTAGAAATGAGCCCTGGACCCTCTACAGGAGTACAAACCGAAATCCGCCCGCATAAAAATTCGAAATCATTGAAAAAGAAATTGATTTTGAAACTTTCCAAAAACTGTCTCGACAAAAAATCCTGCTTACTAAATTTCACGAGAATCTGTTGAGAAATGCGACCTGTAGAGAGAACGAACAGAAATCCGTATACATACGAAAGCATTTTTGTTGAAGCTTAAGCAAAGACCTTCGTTTCACTGGGCCAATCAAATGAATCACTTATGATCCACTCTTACGACAATCTTTTTGTAGTTACAAACCTAAGCAGCATACTTTACTCTAGTTACAACAACCAATTACCCACGCACCACTCAAGAACGCTAACAGCGAACGGTAATTATTGGAATGGCTGTCAAAACATGACTTTACATGATAAAGACGTGACATTAAAGTCACGGGTTGTTTTGACCGTTTCAAACACTGACAAGTTACTATCAAAGTTATATAATAAGACAGCTGGAAATCAAGCAAGGTTGCGGTGACGTCACACTAGGAAGTTCTCGATACGACCATTTTGCATATTTTAAACTGTTACGCAGTAGTGCAACTAGGCTCGGAATGATCTTAGAAATGACAGCTGCTGACAGGCGCGGAACAATCTGATGGTGAGATGTAGCACAAGCGAGAATGTACTCTTACCATTATGTAAATAGTAATCCGCCGTCGATTTTGCCAAATTGTAGGTCGTTCGGCAAATTACAGAATTTAGCTATTAATTAAGAGACTATTATGCAGTACTTTACACGATTACAAGTAATCGCGCATTCGTGTACTTCCCTATATACTCACGCAATCAAAATATTCATGAGTAATCGTTATGCTTTCTATGATGCATTAAAAGTAACAAACAACATTACCCTACTTATAACGGTTTCTACAAGCTACTGGTACTACAAACTAAGCTTAACTTATTATTTCACAAATACTTACATAAAAATACATAAAAGTACTGTATTTTAACAGTTATGAAATAGTCACGTCCAATTTTTACTAGGGGTCGATTTTTCAATTCCCAGATAAAAGTATCAGATAAACTATAGCTCTGTCTTTTTCTTTCACATGACATTAGAAAGTGACAGCGATAATTTTAAGGGACGGATAATTTTATCTGGCGATTGAAAAACCGATCCTAATTAAAAATATGAGTTTATTGTAGCCGAGCGGTAAGGCAAGGGATTTAAAATCCGAAGGTCGTGGGTTCGAACCCCGGCCCGTACCACTGAGTTTTTAAATAAAACTCATGTACGAAATATTACTTGCTCTGTAACAGAAGCTTTTCGGTGAAGGAAAACATCATGACTCATGAGGCACCTGGTCTAATCCCAATAAGGTCTAGTTATCCCTCTGAGTTGGAAGGTCAGATGACGCTTTCGTGAAACCAGTGTCTTCGGCAAATCTTGGGAGTAGATACCAATGCTAACCTCGGGTTTCTCTAGAACACAACTGGGAAAACGCTAGAAGGATGAAGATTTTCGTTTAATAACATGTACATACTTGTACATACGTTTAGAGAGGTAGGGCACAGCAAAATGTCATCTGACTCGAATTTGGAGCAGCCCAACTGGGCCTTGCAGAAGACCACAGCCATAATAACATTATTTATTATACATACAGGTATGTAGTGTTGTGTTGCTAGAGGTGAGCAAGGTTGCCAGAGCTCCCGAGGATGCACTGTGTTGTGAGAGGGAGGGACCTAAATTTGTCCCTTCTGCTGGCAACACAGTGAATCCTCAAATGTATACAGAGTCGGCAACGCGCGCGTGACTTCTTTGGAGGTGCAGGCGTCTATAGGCTGTGGTGTCCGCTTACCATCAGGTGGACCGTACGCTTGTTTGCCACCGACGTTGTATAAAAAAAACGTATTAATACGTATTATTATATTAAAAAGGCGTTTTCCTGTACAAAACCTCTGTATAAGGTTATTTATATTTGCCGTCAATAGTGGAGACCCAAAAGCCGAAGGTTGGAGTAAGGTCACCTACTTCGCTGGCGCGGTCACGGCCAGCGCAGTCATACTCGATGCAAGATTGACTTTAGCTAACGTGAATACCGTTACGCTGGGCCTGATGATCTTAGAGTTGGTATGTTGTTAGTGTCGTAAATAGCTTTAAAAATATTCCCGTCTGCGTTTCACTTATTGACAAGGTCTAAATAATCTTGTCTTTCTTTCTGCGAAATATAGATGCATATAATATAATTGTACCTGAACCAGATCAAGTCGCTGTGGCCAAAATCGGCCAAGAGGATATCATCATCATTTACATCAGATATATGAGTACATTACTAAATCACAATGAGTAGAGGCAAACAACAGGCGGTCTTATCACTAAAAAGCAATTTCTTCCAGACAACCTTAGGATAACGGAAAACAAACCTATAAACGATTCATAGTAGATGGTGCAGTGTGATGGTGTAGTCAAAAACACAAACGACTAGTAAAAGTATCAAGGTAAAAAAAAATCACTAAGAAACATTTAGCATTGCGATACAGCGAGGAAATGCCGCCAGCATCCTCGGTACCAATTCCCCAATACAATACAATACAAATACTCTTTATTGCACACCTCAATCAAAGGATACAGTAAGGGCCTGTTTTAGATTTAAGTTAGTTATAATATTATTTAAGTTATTGTTATTCAGCATTAAGTTGTCTCTAGTTAACTAGAGGTATAATAAAGGTGTCGGTATGTTGAGTTACGCCATACAGGTTAGACATAAACGGACACGGAGATTTATGTACACAACCATTGAAGCAAACATACGCAAACCACAAAACGTCAGTGTGTATATAAAATTATCATTGTAAATATTATAATGAGTTAAGTCAGAGAATTGTGTAAAATGTTACTGGTCATTATTTATTTTGAATGTCAAACTTAGTCATACCTATATGTAGCTGCGTTTCGTTTAGCGCATTGTATGACACTTTTGAAAAATGTAGGATCTCTCGTTCTGGTATATTCATGATTAAAAGCAATTTTTCCTTATTTTCATGATGTGATGTGACGTCCGTTTTGAACATATACAGATTTACTCCTGTACCGCCACTGTAACTGGTTCTTATCTCAACTCAACGCTTAAATTAGTCTCGTGATAAATCATTAGGTATGACGGCTATATATAGCCGTATTTTACGTTAGATTTTTTACCACTAGGTACCTACAGTGCCTAACGACATCGGTGTATTTACTCAAAATGAGGCACAATATTTCAATTGTCATTGAACATGACCAACGATTCCAAAAAGTTTTTACAAAATGTGATCGGCAATCGCGTAGTTAGTTATTCAAATGAGTTTACCAAAAAACTGTGATTTACAATCTCAAAAAAGGCGTCGGGTCTGATTCCAAAATCACTCGTTGACTCGAATATCAGATTTTATTAGTAAAAGTAACATATTTTACATGTTAATGGCAAATCGGTATAACCAAACTTGATTAATACTCGTAGGGAGGAGATTTATTGGCGGCTTGTCAAGCAACTTGAAGAATCAATGGAAAACATCTCGAACGTACTGTTTCAAACATGTTAATTTAAAATACGATAAGTTCTACACGACCTACGGGTCAACGACTCTATCGAATGTCGATAAACGAAAATCGCAGACATATTTGTTCTAAGAGAGTGCACTTACTAATTTCGTTAGTTCAACTCAAGCCGTGTCAGAAACCCACAGTTTTAATTAAGCGAATGAAAACATTCTGAGCGTAGGTGCAGTACGTCCATCAGGTTTGCAGTAAATAATTCAGTGCCTTGTGGATGCACCCCGGGTTTAGTGACGGGGAACGGCGACAAAGTTACTAATGGGATTGGGGAATCCTAGTAAACATTCAGTGGCGGATTTGTTTTTATTTTAAGTGCATCATAACTACCGTTTAAAAATCCGAATATACCTATGTATCTGCCCCGAAAGTGATCAACTACTTATCGGCTTTTTGTTTGTGTCTTAAGGTCCAAAAGTGCAGGACAATAATGAATGAATGGATTCGTTCACAAGAACATAAACAATACAATCAATGTTCTTTATAGACCCTTCATATCCCGAGCTCGGAGATTCCCGACGACATATCTATATATTCATAAAAAATATATACAATACAATGATACTAGTTCAAATGAAACAAACAATAATTTTCCGCCTTAATTAAGTTAAGCATACCTACATATTTTAAATAGATGTATCATTAATAATGCCTATTTTCACCTATAGTTTTATAATTTAATTACTATCAGTGAACTTATTCCTATTAAAAATGTAATGCTAATAACGACTGTCTATTATTTTCTATACTCTCTTGAAGTTCTCAAATGTAGATTTCGTAAGATCTTGTTACATGCCTCATGATCCTGACTTTGTTTCGTGTTTTATATAGCGGTAAAACCTCTCTTAACTTGTACAATTTCTCTAGAGAAACTCTTATTTCGGAAGAACACAGCTTATCTTAATATTGGCAGGCTATACTATTACTTACCCATACTCATCACTGGTATTATTACCCTGCATTGACATCATATGCATGGAGGATATAAAATGCAACAACATTCAGACCATATAACGTCGTAAATTCTCTCCGACAACAAAACTAAACACAGTCAATTTTCAGGGAAAATAGAATTTTCTTCAGAAAATAATGCTAACTTTTATTTACTCTTTTTCATGAATCAAATTATTTTAGTAAATTGTTTTTTGGTTCGTGCTAATTTAACGTAGAAGTTATCACGATCAAGTTTTCAATCTTTTGTTACCCCACTACAAGTGACGTGACTGTGCAACTGTTGGTGGTTCGCGGCCTTGCTGGTGTGCCAGTGCGAAGCGGACGAGCTGATCCTCGCGAGACCATAGGATATAGTGTCCGAGATACCCTACTATTCAATGGTGCCGAGGTCGGTAGAGTTCTCTAATTAATTGTTGCTAATCCTACGGCACTCAAAGTGTTAACTTTACATTAAGCTTAGCGACAGTTATTGGCCGATTCACCAGCACCCCACTAGTCCATTTGGTTCTACCGCCTAGCCGAGGCCTAAATTTGTAAGAACACTGTCAGGACCAAGGTGTGGAGTGGTGTGGTGTGGTGGAGTGGATCACTTTGACTTTGACTTTGACTTTGACAGGCCCTTTTTGCTTTGGAATAAACCATTGTTAATACCCAGTTGTATTAAATGTACCATCCGATGTCCCACCCAGTAGCAATAGTGTTACACTCTAATGGCTTTGAGCCTTTGAAAAAAATACAGAGGGGTCGCTAGTAGTAGCGGCGTAGAATGCAAGGCAAAGATTTGCTGTGATGACGTAGTGCTCTGGGTAGGTAGCCTAGTGGCAAGGGTCCGGCAAACCAGAGATGAGGGTTCGATTCCCGTCTTAGGCTGCGTGCGAGATCACGGTCCATTTTTTTGTATTTGTTCTCTGTATCAAATTGTTGAACTTGTATCTAAGTATCGACTTATAATCAAGAACTAAATGCAGGTCTTCTTTTTAGTAAATATAAATTATGTACCGATTATACAAGTCATAAATCTTAAGGCGTATTGCAAAATTTATGGGTTTAGCGCCAAAATTAAACATTAAAATTTAGAATTTACTCTATCAGGGTGGGTTGGATTGCACCAAACCGTTTACTTGTACCAGCGGTGTTCCTCAATATCCGATACTATGAAAAGTTTGGCAAGTTTCAATGGGATGACAGCCGGCGGCGCCATATTTAACTTTGATCCGTTTGTAATCGTAAGATGATGCAACCCGCCCTAAAATTGTTTTTACCCATAAATGGGATAACAATGCTGGACATAAAATCGAATGAGACAACTAACCAAAATCAAAATCTAAATCAAAACATTTATTCTGCAAATAGGCCTGAAGGGCACTTTTACAAGTCAAAATCTATCTAGATACATCAAATAAAAATAATACAATAATCAAAGTATCATTAAGTAAATGTAGTGTTACATGTCAAAAATAAGACTTAGAAACTAATAACAATCGAGATTTGTTAGAGATGTATAAGGTCTCTAAGCGTCAAGATAAAAGGTAATAAAGTAGGTACACTAAAAATATTTTGAGCTATATCTATAACACGTCAACATGAAAATAATAAAATCTAACACTACACACACTAACAGAAGTTAAAAGGAGTCTACTTGAAGACTGTTTTCAGCATCCAGATGAGTCTGAATATTCTGGAAGTGGACAACCTGGCTGCAGAGGTCAGCGATGTAAGCGTAGGCGACTGCCGCGGTCACGGTCGCGGCGTGCAAGTGACCACGGCCGTGCGCGGGCACTAAAATGACGCTCAGGCCGGAGCGATTTCATTTACATAGCCGTCGCATCGCTAATCGCCATAAAGATAGTTTATACAAGTGCACGCACATGTACAATCGTGCGCCAAAATGAGTTGATTTATGTGTACCAGTGCACACTAGCGAGTGGTTTGAGGCCGATCGCAGCGGAAATTGAGTTCTGTTCACGTACTTATCTACTGTCTTTTGTCCGGGTAAACTGTCTTCAACAAATTCTACTAACTGATTTCCTTCATCTCAATGGTTAAGCCTGGTTGTCACCACTGTATGCCAAATTCCATCCTTATCATTTTTATTTCAGAATGTTTAGCAACTTTATTCAGTAACACCTAATCCAATCCACACAGTAAAGTAACTAACACGAAAAAAAATCTTAAATCGCCAAATCTACTTTGATTAAATTAGGTATGGAGAGAGTTTTAGACCCTGAAAATGATATAGGATATTTATAACCCCAATAAAGTCATTCGTAAAAGGAGTTGAAAGGGGGATGGAGGTTTGTATTCAGAGCAATACCAATTTCAAAATCAAAATTGGCTTTATTGCCAGTGTTTGAAAGAATTGAATAGCAATTATCTTCTAAGGACATTGATGAGTTCTACGCGAACGAAATCAAGGAAAGAAGCTTGTTAAAAAAAACAAAACGAATAGAATTTTAATCTGCAGAACATTTTATCTCTCGCGTTAACGAAACTGCAGTAACAAAACCCTGACGTTTTTCCGGATGCATAGCAAATTGAGTTTCGCCTGGTAGCATAACGAGCATCGGGCTGATGGGTTTTAACCACGACGGTAGCAAACAAGCGTACTTAAGCGTTACAGAAAGCAGCCACCGTAGCCTATGGATGCTTGTGACTGGATAGGATTTAATAAGGCATTTTTTAACGTATGGTTTCGCTTTCTTACTCTTAATACAGTGCATCTTCGGGAGCTCTGAGACCTTATTCACCACCAGGAACACACACACCATGTCATACTTACGAGTAGATACTTTGCCCCAGATGTACTGCTCTGTGTATGAGCAATATTACATTCCGCTTTAAGTAGAAAATAAAAGTTATTACGCTCAAAATTGTAAGATGAAATCGATCGATATGATACTCGTTTTGTGTAACTTCTGTAAGGTCGATGTTTTGTCCTCGTATGTTAACCGAGGTTATTTTTAGTAAACCAATGTTTGAAAGTTTCTTATTGATATTACCATGTTCAGCAATAAGTTTTTAATTATTTTGTATTTGAGTAAAAAGGTTCCCAATCATTCATCCCTATGTGATATGGACTCATTATTTGTCCATAAGCTTTTAAGCTAGCTATTACTAAATAATATTAATTATAATAAATAAGTCTCACCTATAATAAGCAACATAACCAAACCTAACCTTTTTTTTCTGCATTGGGGGAATACTTTTGGGCACCGTCCGCCAAGACGAAGGGGACCGGCCGGGTGTGTGTAGTTCCTTGGCTTCTGCCCAGACTACCCACTAAACCCCCAACGATTGTCCGACGATATCGCTTCCAGGGAAGGCCAAAGGTTCGCTTGACGCATTCCACTTTGACCCTCGCGACACGCCCGATTCAATACGGGTCTGGCCAGGGAGAGCGCCCCGGTACAATGTCGGAGCGCTTCAATCCCGTGGACTTAAAGGATGGTTAGAGTCCCCCGGCCCTACCACCCGGTCCACTACGGCCGGGGGAACAAATGCGCGTAGCGCCGGCGTGCGCGTCCCGCTCTTCTTCTGCGGATATGGGGAGCGGATGGGTCGTTCTTCCGCTCTTTTTCCGCGGACTCCTTCTGAGTCATTACGTGCAAGTCCGTAATGACTCAGAAGGAGACCATTGCTTCCCATGACCTCTCACTATCGAGCATGTTGTAGCGGCCAAATCATGCCGCTGTGGCCCCCATGCCGTGCACACCTCCAGTGCGTGGTGCTGTGCCATACCCATGGCAGCGGGGGCTTTCGTCGCGACCGGTACAGTCACTCCCAAAACACACGTTTTCTGTAAGGACCTGCACTAGGTGGAAGTCATGTTGCTCGTGTCTGCGGTCGACCCCCGTTTTGAAGGCAGGCATAATTGCCTCTACAGTTAGTCTGCCAGCCGTAGACAACTGTAGATCTACCCTCCAAACCAAACCTAACCTAACCTAACCTACAGTATTTCAGCAATATTGGAATAAAAAATCTCCATAATTATTTAAATTTGAAATGATTCATCGGAATTTTAAGTCAATACGCACATAGATAGGTAATAGATAATATGAATGTATTTAATAGTCATAAGTGTCTTCCATTTCATTAATATTCAGGCAGAAAAAACGTCATATTTGGCTTGATTAATTGATAACTATATTTGTTAACCGCAAAACATGGTTTTACATGTTTTACTTTAAACATTATGTAACGGTCATTATGTTTCCAATCGTTTTGTTTCGTTCTCATTGCTAAACAGTTCTGCCGTCTCAAGGAGAAAAACCATAAGTGACAAAAAGTAAGTTTCGAGATGAAGCCAAAAAACTTTAGATTTCTTGTAAATTATGCACTTGTGGTTGTCTAAATCGTGATCTACAAAAGATATAGTACTATATCTCCTAGAGAGAAAGATCAAATTTTTTTTCCTGATTACAAGGCTGGTAATAAGTCCGTTTTGCAAAAAATGTCACTTATGGTTTTTCTTCTTGAGACGGCAGAGTTGGCAAATATCCTTTCGTACGAGAACGCCGATGTAAAATAACCCAATATGTCTTACGGTGAACAATGGCGTTAAGTGAGTACAATTACGTGAAGGCACGTCTTTAAAGTTCATGTGAATTTATTTGAAAATTACTGTATGGCATTCGTTTACGACATAGCTGTTGCTCCAACTTGTACCACGAAGATCACAACTGTGTACATTACATTAAACATTCCTAATTATCATGCAATCACTACGTAACTCTTTCAATGCCAATACCTATTGAGATAACATGGAAATAACCTACCTACCATATTCTGTAGTATAATAAATGAATTAACGTGCATTGGGATAACTTTGACAATGGGTTAATTTTGAAAATAGTTAATATCTACAAAACTAGAAGGTACTTGGCAATACTTACACCCCTGCAATGTTAAAAAAAATATCCTACAACGCTTACCAAGGCGTGTTCTTAGATGCTGCTACAGTAAGTAAGTATAGGTTCTTTTTTTTTGAACCTGACTGTGGCTTTATAGGCCGGGCCCAATAAAGCGATAGGAGTGCGCGGTTGGAGAGTAGCCTGGGGAAAATCCAGGGGAAAACCTCCGGCATGACCACGCGTGTGGTTTGGATCACTGGAATACTCTAAGAGTTTGCGCTCTAGTGAGATTGGTTGAGCGGTTTCAACCGAATCTGAGGTGTGAGTGGAATCGAGCTACTGGGAGTTTTGTCGCTGGTTCACTAAAGCTAGCCTAGCTGAGAAGAGTCCAGCAAGAAACTCAGCTAGGCCCGACCTGGGTCGGACTGACTCTACCCAGTGTGCGGCGGGAGTATAGGTTCTAATTTGGCTTTTATGCGACGGATAGTTCACGTTGAACGACAGGCCAGGACTACGTCGGAACTGCTAAATGCGCATAAATACAATTACACATATTTTAAGGTTCCGTAGCCATAATGGCGAAAACGGGACCCTTATAGTTTCGTTATGTCTGTCCGTCCGTCCCTCCATATGTCACAGCCGATTTACTCGGTGACTATAAGCACTACAATTAGGAAAAGTGTATTCTATGAACCGCTACATAAAAGTGATGTGAAATTATAATAAAACATTAAATAAAACATAAAACTTTTCCATTTAAGTCAACTGTTATTGAGATATTAGCTGTGATAGTCATAAAAAGTATAGTATAATTTAGTTAAAAGATTTGCCAAAACAAAAAAAAATACGTTAATAACTTAATACTCAAAACATATGCAGCAGTATCTTTGTATTTTACTACAAAGTTAACTTTAACATTTTAATTAAAAAAGTTATTTAGAATAATCCCTTTTCTAAGATAATTATTCAGTATCTTATTCTTTATTTAAAATAAAAGTTGCATGATTTATTCCCGTTCATTTTATTTTAAGTAACGAGTGCAAGAATTATTCTTATTCAAATCAATTGGATTAAGAATAAAATTCCTTTTTTGTTCTTCCTGTTTTTATTCTTATTCTTATTCAAGTTATTTTTTGCCCAACTGTGTGTATGAGCCGCTTGACCCTTACAGTAAATATTGTTCAACTACTCTAAGCTAAGCCTCGAATATTTCAAGAGATACAATACTTATAATTATAATACTCTTACTCAATACTCTTACTTAAAAGATTTGTTTAAACGGGTCTAAAGCGATATTTTTGTATTTACCTTTATTGTCGACGGTTCGATACGGGTTGCATTCGTCATGTTCGCGGCAGAAACTGTCCTCTCAGCAATTTGTCAACAGAGATATGGGTACACAACATTTGACTACCTCACAAAGGTATATAAAAATGTGACCCGTCCACTATGTTTCTAATTGCAACCCTCAGACAAACCAAGTACTTACAAGAAGAAAGTAAATAGTGAATGGTAGACGTAGACAACAGGCGGTCTTATCGCTAAATAATACTAGCAGAGAATAATAAGAAAATAGATTATCCAGTAAAGTGGTGCAGAAATTATTATGAATAGAAGAATTACTACTACAAACTATGTAACAGTATAATGTCCAGTCTCCCTAAACTTGTATAAATATATACCCCGTTACAATCAATCAGTACTAAACAGTGTGGGAGCGGGCGCGTGAGAACCGGCGCCCGCGCATTGTTTCTACGGGATGAGCTCACACTTGATTGTTCGATCGCTGCCCTGAGCGGCTACCGTGAAACGCATACAAGGTCTGTTTGTGCATCTTCCTCGGTCACTCGAATAAGTGTATAGTTAAGACAGACAAAGAAGGAGATACACAGACGAACTTCGTTTTCGTTTCGTGGTAGGCACTCTCAGCGCCTATACCGCGAAACGAAAACAAGGTTCGTTCGTGTCCCTCTGTCGCTCGAATTTGAAAATGCGACAGAGAGATACACGAACGAACTTCGTTTTCATTCCATGATTGCAGGGCGCCCGAAGTTACTTCGTGAATACTTCACAAGACCACAAGCAATTCATGAACTGCAAGGCTAAAGTGAAATTCATATTTGAGGTCACTCCACTATTTATCACGAATTTTATATGGTAATGAGACTAATGTGTATGGAGAATAAAAGATAATGTAATATATAAGTAATCATTATGTCTTTTTATGTACGCTAATTGGCACCACAGTATCATACCAGTATCAAATTAGTATTCGCCTTTCTGATTTGATTTATTTGTAACTTACCCAGCCACAAAAAATGACGAATAGGTACAGTCGCCATCAGATATATCGGAGCGAACGAGGTGCTCACAAATATCTGAACACTACTCTATTGTCAAGGCGGTAAAGTGCATGTATAGATATTTTTGAGCACCCTGAAGAGTACAGATATATTTGATGGCGACTGTACCTTACCTACTAATAATCTATTTCCGCACGCAACTAAAACAATTACGAATAAAATTCCTGCACATTGACTCATCATAATCAATATTTATGCATGTAGCCGCAGATCCGATTTGTATCCAACTGCGTCTGTCACAGTATTTAACTCGTCAACATACAGTGAGTACAGTCGCCATCAAATATATCTGTACTCTTCAGGGTGCTCAAAAATATCTGAACATGCACTTTAACCCCTTGACAATAGAGTCGTGTTCAGATATTTGTGAGCACCTCGTTCGCTCCGATATATCTGATGGCGACTGTACTATAACTACTACATCTTGTCCTCCTGAGACCCCGCGTCCCGTGTAAAGTTTTGTTCGTTTAATTTAAAGACAAATTCGATTGTATTTTTTTTTATGGTAGTTCGCAGAACAAAAATTATGTAAACGCTTTTCGACATTAACTCTACGCAATAAAGTCCTAGAGTATAATACATAATTATGTTTTAAATGCTGACTGCGCCTTTGTTTAAAAACTGCCGTGATTAGACATCGGGTAGAGTAAGCCTTTTAATAAATTGACGTTAGATCTTGTCAACACAATTAGGTCGGAATATACTAAGGCACCATTTTATAAAGATCCGTTAGACCTTATGTCGGTTTGTTATGTCAAAAAATGTACTGAGTTACTGAAATTTGATCTGACATTTGGTCTAACGCATCTTTATAAAACCCGGCCTAAAGGGTTTATTTAACAATTGGCGTCTGTAAGGTCCTTTTGCTTCTGTAGCATGATGTCTGTACTCCCAACTAATTCGCAAGGTTGCACGAGCCACGAGCTCTGGCCACCTTGGCTGCTAATTTCCAGTGATCTTCGCGCATTAAAACGCTATTTCTAATGTAGGTATTTTATTACCCGGTTATTTACTACCACTTGTAAAACTACGCAAATGCTTCATGTTCATGGGTGGTCTTTACGGCTGAAATCAAAGGTTCCGAATGTTTGGTTCAGTTAACGATCCACACTCGTTACATAAGTTCCGAATTCTTTTTCATTGTTACGCAATTTATCCACAATAGTCATATTCGTTTTTAACAATAAAGATCACTCAATCCCCGATATTAAAAGGTCTCCTAGATCTTAACGTTGTGAGTAACACTCTACGATGTTCAATTCACTTACAGGTTTAACCGTCTTTAAATTGACTGAACCTACACACTGTAATAAAGCTCAATTGGAGGACATCAAACAAATTCATTACAACGAGAGCATGTGCCATTGTATAAGCACAGTATGGATAATCAATAATAGTTTGACTATCTGAATGACCTCCGGCAATCATATGCAGTGGTGATATTGTGACTATCCGGAGTAATGTGACAACAAAAACAGTTTATTACTATAAGTCCTCGTCATAAAAAGAAATGTTCTAACAAAATATCATCAAAATGAGGATAAAGAAGTAAATACGTTGGTAAAACACCAAAATAACGACCGACAAGTCAAATTACTACCGAGTTGCTAGAAAATGATAACACATACATTTGACTTGTTGCTTCGCTCATGAAAATAACATGAGTGAGACAATGATACGAGCATTAGTTATTGTGTGAGTTTGAAGGACATAAACCAGCAAATTACAGGCAAATTGTGCATTTTTACGAGAAAACTTTAAAAATGGATTACACCAATTATCAAGGGTCTTCATTATATATTTTTGATAAAACTGCTAATAACACTTGAAACTCTTGTTAGCTAACGGTAGATAGCTTACGTATATGGAGGGTACGCTGTGACGTTACTTCTCACTTTGTATGAGACACAAAGTAGGAAATATGAAAAACATATACACTGCTGAATAGTGGAGGTATTGGTACTTTGTTGCAATACCGTAACAATGCCGCGGCAGGATCTGTTTGGAAAATATTATAGTCTCAAAAATTTTGTAAAAAAAAATCGGTATCTTTTGAAGCAAGTCTTACTGTATTCCCATCTTTGTCAATTAATGCAATAGATGATCATCATTTTCAGCAGTATTTTCACACTTCACCACATATCTTATCATAGGTCAACGTGTACTGGTTTACTAGGAAATTTGTCCTTGCGACACTGCAACTGGTGGTCACAGCCGCGATAACGCAATGGACTGATACCATTCACGTGCACACGTGTCCACCCTATTATGTAGTGATAATAATGAATTTATCAAATAATCGATGCATAATAAGGTTGACAACAATCGGGAGCTCGCTCGTACTACGTAATTAATAAATAATAAATAATAATAATAAATGTTTATTGTGTCTTTTACAGGTTTAGATACATAAGGTTGGAATCTCCTTTTAAGCATAAAGTAAGCTTGTGTCAGGAAATTCCGCTCTTCCGTAAATACAAGAGGTTTGACAAAATAACATAAATATTAAATCCGGAGCAAAAATCAAAAATCATACAATCTTAAAATAATACATTAATTAATTATAATATTATAATATTCTACTAATTTAAATTATTCAACTTGGACTTTGTTTTAGTTTATTATATGAATGCAGTGTGTGCGTGCGTGCGAGCGTGCGTGCGTGCGTGCGTGTGTGTGTGTGTGTGTGTGTGTGTGTGTGTGTGTGTGTGTGTGTGTGTGTGTGTGTTTGAACGCGGGCGTCTGTAAGTGTAAATTTAAACATTTTGTAATAGATTCTCAATCTCATTATATGTTTTCGTTTTTAGTAATTGTATGAGTAAACTGTGTATATAAACAAAGCTTACGTCTCACTGGAAGAGCGAGGGCAGTTCATAAAGAAAACATGTACCTACTCAGTACTCATATACTCGTATTTAATTAAATGAAACGCTAAAAAATATTGTGACATGTAGGCATTTTATACGGCATACCTGCCTGATGGTAAGCTGACGCCACAGCCTATGGACGTTTTCGGCTCCAGAGGAGACGCAACCTCGTTGCCAAAATTGTTGCTGGTATATAAACGTTACAAATGAAAATCGAGATTACAACAACGTACAAAATAATTACAACAACAAAATTTGAGAATGATAGAAATACCGGTTAAAATCCTTCCCTCAACGCCTGATACTATCAAGAGTATCAAGTCTCTACTCTAATAAATTCTCTTCGTCTGTCAGGTTGCACGGTAAAAGAAAATAGGTTAGATAGAAAATAGGTCAGTAAAGCCGGGAAGGCCATGTTGACGATGTAATAAGAACGATTCATTTAATCTTAGGCATATTACTTATCAACTTTTCAGTTATCTACAAGAAAAAATATCGTTGCTAACTATACTCACGTTTTAGTGGCCCACTACGCTGTGAAATCGAAACCAAAAACATATTTCCAGCCAAACATAAGCGTCAATTTACTTGTACTGACCGATTATTGACATGGATTCAGGAATTAAAAGAGACTGCAGTCCAACGTCAGGTCTCGTCACGATTGACTTCTGTAGGTCAAAGATGTCTAACATACCTTCTTGAACATGCCTCATTGGTAGCAAATGGAGACTACAAATTACTGACCACCTAACCTAAGTATGTAACCCATTTTCATGCAACAAATAATAATAATAATAATCATTCACCAGCAACTTGCTCTTCTATACGGTCTTGTGAACTTCGAAGTGCCGTACTATAAGTATACACCTGCGCCAGTTCTCAGAAATCGTCGTGCCAGGCTCCATTGGGATCGATCTGTCATCACGGACAGGACTATTGTAGCCAATAAACCTGATATCGTGCTGACAGATCGATCGAAGCACCAGGCAGGCCTGCATGACGAGAACCTCATGAAGGCCGAGAAGGACAAAGTCAACAATTACCTAGACTTGGCACACGAGGTAACCGCCATGAGATGTTGATTCAACGATCATTGTCCCGATAGTCGTCTCTGCGAACGGTCTAATAGCGAAGAGTTTCGACCAACACCTCGAGAGACTCTCGCTAGATGGCTGGGTCAGATACAGAAGGCGGTACTCCTGCAGGCGAATCACGTAACTTTATGTACTAACGGTAGATAGATTTTACTGTCAATTTTGAAGCATAAATGTATGAGGTGACAATTAAAATTTGACATTAAAATCTATCTAACGGTAGTATAAAAGTTACGTGATTACCCCGCTGGACACGGCGCGGATAGTCAGGAGGTTCCTCTCTCTGGCGCCTTAACCACCGGTAGCTTAGGCCCCGCCTCGCTGCCGGCGGCACCCTAGGTTAGGATTTCATAATATTTTTATGTTTTGTAAGTGTATTTTTATATTTTAATTTTTATAAATATATTGTAAAAGCCTAGCCTAAGGCGAAAACTAAATAAAGAGAATAATAATAATATACTTTATTGTGCACTATACAAAATAGAAATGTTATAAACAAACTCTAAGACTCATAATAATGAAAACAACAGGCGGTCTTATCGCTAAAAAGCGATTTCTTCCAGACAACCTTAATAAAATTAATAAATATTACATAAATATTTTCTTAATTTAAATGTTTACGTTACGTTTACGTAAAATAAAGTTTAAATATTGAATATTTATTGCTGAAGCCATTGAAGTAACCATTGCATGCGTACCTAGTAGTAGGCGCGTATCGCAGTCAAATTCAGTCCATTCACTGAATATAGCTGACGGCACTAGGATACTAAGTATATATATGACCTTCGAAATATAATTAGGTGAATCAGAGAACACATACACCTTTACCTACTCACCTAAGTATAGTCGCCTCGCAAAATACTGCATGACATGAACTAATGAGTTGCACAAAACCGTCTATATAATCGTAAGCGGTGTTCTTTAAAATCTGACCGTATGGATAGTTTGTCAAGTTTGTATGGGATGGCAGCTGCCGTCGCCATATAAGCCTCCCTTAGTCTACATACATAGTTAACGGATCTTAGTTATGGTCGGACATTTTTGAGCACCTTATCCTACAGATAATACATATATATAGCCTTCGAACAGTCGATCCTTAACCAGAAAATATAGTTCTGCATCCCAACTTATGCAACGCATCGCCAGAAAAAACATCTAATATGACAAACATAAATATGTCCAAGAATACTAAATAAGCCCAACTAGACGAGGTAAATTATGATGACATGAGAGCAAAGGAGCAAGAAACTATACAAAAATTAAGAATAAGCAAGGATGTATTTCATATCGGCTTTACTTTAAGTACCTACATGATCTTACAGCCCTAGAGTCGTGTCAGTAGCAAGCGTATTATCTGATAGTAATATTTCGACATTATACCTATAGCTCGTTCGCTTAACTGAGATGGCGCGGAAGCGAGTTGCAGAGACCTTCCACGTCACTCCTCCTGTCCCTGTCCATAGGCACTTAGTTAAACGGTAGGCTAACCTAAAGTTATAAATCCTAACTACTTCTTAGTTACGAAACGCAATCATCTTCCTAATCTAATTAGGTCAATTCAAGAACTACTTGGCCTGCTAAGTAAAGGGTAATAATTTAAGCCATTGCATAAAACAAATTGGATTAAGGCACTTCATTTAATTCAATGCAATCACCCACTCACAAAGAATCTCCTTTAAAAGAATGCCGTGACCTGATTGTCTCATCTTCAGTTGTCTCAATTACGCTCTAAACCTTACCAGTAGGTAGGCACTAAATATTTTCTGAAAATTTGTAGCTACAACTCTTGATAAAGATGTAGTGTCAGTGAAACAAATGTAGCCAGCATCAGCATTTTTGTAAAGTGGGGGCTCGATGGTGCTTTGCACTGCATTATTGCAAGAACAGAGCGGTTAATGTTGCGTTAAAATCCATAGCGTCCAATATATGAGGCAATTCTCAACCTCAGTCGGGTGATCCTCATCGTTAAAGTTAATTGATTTTCTTACATGAAAGTTAAGGAAATCAAAGCCCAATTTAAACTTATTGTTGACTCCAATTTACTCTATACGTGGGTCCCTAACTGTTAAAATACCTGGCCCGGTAAGGACAAATTAAGAAAATGATAAATATTAGAATGAGAATCACTCAGTCCTCACTATGTCATTAGTCGTAAAGTGACATTGTATCAAAATGGTTAAGTTTTTTAAGTATTCCATGTTAATTCTAGTGCAAAATAGCTGTATTTGTTATGCTTTTCTAGTGCTTATCGAATGATATGTCATATCTTTATACATTTTAGTGTCTATTGCGAACAAATATCTTATTTATCAAGCACAGAACCGTACGCGTATCGGCACAGCACACAGTATTAGCGTTAAATAGAGCCCTCTCATTTCCCCGCTCCACACGCTGTGAGACCACAGCCTTACATCCCGAGCACGCTCACCGTGTCGCAACCGGCCAACGATGCTCGATTAATTGCTGCCCCTTTTCATACAACTAACAGAATTTCCACAGACTTGAGAAATAGCTATTGTGACACAAAACGATCTTCAACAGTTTTGTAAGCCTTATTGGGGCATACAGAAAACCTACATAATTTGTCGTTCCTGTTACCGATAATCATGGTACTTAAACTTAGCTTTAGTGTTATGTAACTCGATTAGTTCCAAAATAGTTTAGTGGGTGTATTATGCCTACACACCATAACAAGGAATTAAGCCAGAAGAAAAGGCTACCATCCTTTTTGTTTGGTACTACCTGGGAATGGAACTTTTAGAAACAAGAGAGACGTTTGTGTCTCCGTTTCATCTATATTACCCGTCATACAGCATTCTGCCAACACTATTAATTGTTAAGTTAAAACGCGCAGGATAGTCATTATTTAATATGTGAGCCGAATGGGGCAAGTTATCATATCATAGATGTAAGTTGATGGAAACAAAATCGTAAAATATGATAATTAATTATATTGCATTATCATAAATGGAACAATAGCTCGATTTCAATCACAATTCGCAGTTTAGTATAAAACAAGTAGATGTCGTATAGGTACCTAATCAATCAAACATTAATTCATTGATTGGAAGCTTTTGTTGCACAATATTCATGATGACAACAGTCAGGATGAATTGAAATAGCCCCAAGCTATGTTTCATGAATACAGACAGCATGTACTCGTAGTATATGCAAAATGTTAGTTTTGGAGCACTAATGACTCTTAAATGAATTTATATATTATTCTTCAATACCTACGTCTTTATTAACCTGGTCATTTGAATTTCTAGTAGGACACTATCTAAATATTATGTCATTGTTTAAATTTACTACTGTTTCGCAACTACAACTTGTAGTTTCGCGGTTCATCGGAAAAATATATATTGTTTATTCATTTGTCTCAGATCTGACGATAGCTTATTACGAAATGCGCGGGCGAAGATAATTATTGCATATCGAGCTAACATTAGCGGACGAGTGAGATTTGCAGGTTACAGGCGCCTAAGGTTAACTCGTACCTAGTCCGGCTCAAACGCTGGCGGTGCGTCCTCACCCTCCCCCATATATTTCATATTTTCAAATTCCTTTCTTTTAGTTGTACGCCTTAATTATGTAACTTACAGCACCACTTTATAAGATGTCGAAGAACTCCGACAATAGAGGTCTTGCGGATACACAAGCACTAACCCCGTCATATAATAAACATTGCGTAACCGAAGCAATAATCCACTGCACCGTGACACGTCTTGACTCGCTACTTCTCGTTGACACGGATTCCAATGCAGCTGGCTGGAGCTGCCCTTCCGTATTGACAATGCAATAATTATAATAACAGGTTTAATTTCTGATTCCCCTTAAACGTACAAAAATCTCGACCCGTGTGCAGCTGATCGCAAAGGGCGTTCCCCTCCGCAACAGTTCTTGGAACGGCGCAAGATATAAGATTTGTAACTCAGTAGTGTCTCTTCAGTTCGCGCTTATGAAAATACTGTCAAAACTCAAAAACACGTGTCTTAAATTTACTCAAAATACGTGTTTTTGGGTAAATGTTTCTTCTTACGATTGGGGAGTCCCAATAGTAAGAAGAATGAACACGTAAATGCGTATTTAGTATATAACCTGAAAGCTATAGCTGAAGATTTGAATTGTTATAATCACATATACTTAAATCAAAACTTAAAATACGTAAACCTAGTCAAGTACCTAAGTAACTCATCAAGTAACTCATCTCCAAGACATATACATTCTTTCCATCATGCTTAGATATAGCAAAATTATACTTTAACAGCCTTGAAATTAGTATTTACCAAAAAAAACCTAGAGTCTTTCCTTACGAGAAATCACCAATGACTACCTACTTGTATTTATTTTATTCTCCGTATTTCGCTAATCGCTCGCATCTTATACCGCTCAACTCTTGCGACGTAACAATTACATAAAAATGGCGTTCACATCGGGCCGTTCTTCGGCCGCATTTCCTAGCCGATCGTGTAAACTTTCACGAAATCAAACAAAGAAATAGCAGCTCATTTGCATCGTTCCCATGCGGACAAAAAAATTGACCCAATCCGTTTGGCAAGAATGATGTGTCGAGAAATCCTATGGTCACGGTTCGCCCGCCAGCGGCATGTGACGAACAAAATGTGAATACATTCTATGGTAATGTGGGGCATTTTGAGCCGTGCTTCACGGACTTTATTAAATTTACAAACACAATAGTAGCAGGTAATTGAATAACATATTCAAACATTAACACATAATAAATTCATTAAGAGACTGGACAGTAACATGGTTCCTACAGATAACATCAGTATTCAGAGCTAATTTGTAAGCAAGCACTGTAATGAAATACACCACTAACCACTTCTGGCAATACAAGAACTATGACTACTTACTACAAGTCGCCTGACTAGTAGTGAGAAAAATTTAAAAAAGAGCAAAAATTTTTATCACTCCTAGGATTGGGCAAACTCGGATTACACGCATTTGGAGGGTAAATTTAAGGTATTCAAATGATTTTCAGCTTGCTGCAAACTAATTTCACAAAACGGTTTTTATGGATCTAATTTGATTGACCTAATTCCAGTAGCCTCCAGCAATGCCGGAGTCCGCGCTCTTTACTCCGTTTGTGCAACATCATCATCATCTCTACATAGTATAAAACAAAGTCGCTTTCTCTGTCCCTATATCCCTATGTACGCTTAAATCTTTAAAACTACGGAACGGATTTTGATGCGGTTTTTTTTAATAGATAGAGTGATTGAAGAGGAAGGTTTATATGTATAATAACATCCATTAAATAGTGCACCCGTGCGAAGCCGGGGCGGGTCGCTAGTGTATAATAAACGCTTCGTTTCTGTAGATAAATGTATAATATGAATAAAAAGCAATTTCAATATCAAGTGGCAAAAATGTTAACTTTAGTGGCCAAATCTAAAGATGTATTTGGAGCTAGGTTAAGTGTAACGTAGTGTACCTATAACCTACTTAATATTTATGTCTCAGTGGGAACTGTCAAGTGCGTAAATTCATGTTTAACAACTAAGTACTGGCAAACACACAGAAACAAACAGAAGTAAATGTACAAAAAAACATGATAGTATGTTTTTTTTGTACATTTACTTCTGTTTGTTTCAGCTAAATAAATAAATAAATAAGAATAAAATAATTAACAATATAAGCAAATACATGCAGGATTAAACGGCTTACTAGAAAGGTGACGACTTCTTTTATACGCCTTACACTTTACAGTTAGGTACCTACCAACACAGCGTCCAAGGCGTTTTAATTTGCATAAGAAATGCAATAAGTGAACGTGAAGCGACAGTTGATAGATATAAGTGTCGTAATGAAGAAAACAATAGTCGGGTACTTTCTATTCGCGCGTGGCTCCCCTCTTTCCTACTCCCTCCGCCCCCTCCCAATAGTGGCAAATAACCCAACTCACGGAGAAAGCCTTTGACCTCCACTTAGAGGGCTTGCTGACAAGTATTTGTGGCAGTTTTGAATGTCTAAGCTGTAAGAAAATGAACGTCCGATTCTATTTATAACTTGACATTTAGGTACTTACACATGTGTGGACTTGCTTAAGTGATCATTAATTCCTTGTTGAATTTTGAAACTCAACCAGTCACGAAGCTTTCGCAAAACCTAAACGACTTTAAGGTATTTGTGACGTTATAATAAGACCAAACAATTTACGAGCTGTTTCGAATACAAACTGGCTGATTTTCTTTCGTTATAGGTCAGTAGGTATTTCCTAATTCAAGACGAATAAAGGATATCAGAATCAGCATATTAGGTGTGCAATCATTTTTTTTTGCATTATATTTGTATTATTTTTCTCACATAAAGCGGGAAAAGCACTGTATGACATATTCATTCGCGGAATCCGGATTTGCCTGGCGCGTCTCTTAGCAGGCCTCAGCAAACCTCGCCTGCAAACCGTCTTGTTAAGCAATCCCTTTCTTCGGGAGCCTCTGCAATAAAGTTTTTTATCATCAATGTTAAGTCGAACATAAAAACTAGATAAAAAATGTAGTTGAAGTTTTCTTTAAGTTCACAGACTACATACAAGAATTTCGCAAGAAAAAGAATTCGCTGAATTTACCTACATCGATATAAAATGATTCAATTTGCGAAACTCCCTACTCAAAAAAATCAGCCAAGTGCGTGTCGGGCTTGCACATTTTGGGCTCCGATCCAACCGCAAAATTTAGTTGATTTTAATAGAATAAATAAGGAAATTAGAAATAAAAAAAATCTGATGTATATTAGTATTTTTTGGTAAAATATACGTAGTAATAATAAACACTTTCACCAAATTTTAAGTTCATAGGTCAATGGGAGGTTAAATAATTCTTCGGAACAAACTTTTGTGACAGACTACGGACGGGCGGACGGACGGAAGCGTCAGTGACAGCAATAGGGTTCCGTTAGGACCCTTCGGGTAGAGAAGACTCTACAATACGACTTCTATTTTAAACATCGCCAGAACATTTTCACATTTCCTTTCCACTTCAGCACATAAACTGTTTCTGATACGAAATGCAGTGATTCCTACAGAAAATAGCCAAGTCGCTATATACATTTGAGGAGTTCCCTCAATGAGTCTGGTAGCTGGTTCAAAAAAAAGTCATATTGTAAAAACAACTATTTCCAAGAATGTTAGAGAAATTGAAAGATTAGTGTCTGGTTCAGTCTAGTTCTATCCCTATGAGGTCGGCCGCGATCCCGTTGGTCGGGTCGGGCTAACGGACAGCTAATGAGAACGAGCGAGCTATGTAGATGTCGAAGCGAGTAAAGGTCGCTGATCGCCTTTGCTAACTAACCGTACTAAAGGTATCGGTGAGATGTGTCAAAAATAAAATTGAAAATTTAATTACCTGTAACTAATAAACATAAAATTTATAATAATTATACATATATAAAACGACAATAATTTTTCATGAAAATCACAAGAAAGTCACATCTATAAACATGAACCCTGAAGACACTTTTTCTACTACGTTTTCGGGCACAGGACCTATCGTGAACTGTACACATTTGAATGAGAGAGAGGGAGATGGGCAGTGGAGCAAAACGTCAAAAGCCCAAGCAGACCGCGTGACAATAGCTTCACCCTTTAGAAGAGTAATCATACCTATTGGGGGGTTCATAAGCGGTAATTTGACGCATACATAACGTTTAATAAACGCCTAAGACGGCAATTGTTACGTAATAAGTCAGTACAGTACTTACTTGTAAACGCTTCGCGGTCCTCGTGACCAGCGCCTTTCAGAATTGTCATTTTATGACAACCGACTTTATGGCTGTCACAATATAGGGGAATATTTTACTTTCGTCGTAAGATTCTTGGTCGTTGGTTTATTTCCTAATTTTTATTACTTTTTATCATAGAATAGGTCCTGAAAAGTACTTCAGGATTGCTATTTAAATCCGACGGTTCCGCCGCACAGCAACCGAACGGTAGGCTTCTACATAGCTAGCATAATCGCGTTTATGTGCGAAACAAAGCATACGTCTTTTAAATACTAACAAGTAAGTATGAGAGAGATGACTACATTCAAGTCACAACTTATACTGGACATGTTTGAAATCATAACTTTTATAGGTGATCTCTGAAAATCCCAGTAAATATTTTTCCTAGCAAAAAAGGTTGTTTTTAACACAATTATTAAATACAATAACAATCAAATAAAGAATCACTGAGTCCTCAAATAATCAGTTCCTCTTTGTCGATGTCTGAGCGAAGTAATTGCATTAGTAACTTGGGAAGGACACAATAATGTTCTTATTTACTAAGAGTCACTGATGTTGGTAGTGATCTAGGACTAGAACGGCTATGGTTAGTGTGGCAAGCTTGACATATAAGCACGTACTTTTAAAAATTAATTAATTGTTGACAAAGACGTCATCATCAGGGGTTGAAACTAAAGATTACATTTTGAAATCCGATTGCATTCGCATAACTAGTTCTAGCACGAAACACTTTTGAAATCAAACTTGTAAAACGAACGACGCGACGCGAGTAGTAGAAAAATTACCCTCCTCTTTCTAATTCGCACAGTTTGAGTAAGACGGAAATCGCTGAGTCGCGCGAAATAAGACTTGGCAACCTGGTTTGTTCTCCTTGCAGTCCATGGTATCCTCAGACGTCGACGCCAGTACCACATCTCAAACAAATCGATGCGGCTTTTTATTTTAACCCGAATAGTCCACGTCTCCGAGTCAGAAAGAAAGATCGAAAACAGGAACCAGTATTTGCACAAGCCTGATATTTGTTTGACGCATCAAGATTAAGATTTGGAAGGTTCGCGCTATACAGAGGGTATAGCGCGAACCTTCCAAATCCTAATCTTGATGCGTCACATACCGGTCCAATTTTTAAATATACAAGTCGTCGAAAAAAAATTTGTATTATTATATCCATATTACCTTTTTTTTTACCCCTTTAAATATGTGATGCCCCCTGCCTGGCAGAACCACCTAAGTTCTCCGGAATTTAGACATAAAAAAAAATCAATATTAAATTTATAAAATATATCTAATAATCTAAAAAACGTTGCGGGCGTCTATAGGCTGCGGTGGCCGCTTACCATCAGGTGGACCGTACGCTTGTTCGCCACTGGCATTGTATGCTGGGGAGTATTTTGTGAGCAGAACTACCATGACATTTTTATAACCGTAATGTACTTACCGCACATTTAAAACATAACATAATTTTGTAGTGTACAAATACATCACGCATATTCCTGACCCGGGAAAGGCCATATGGGGGTTACGTAGGACTCTCCCCTCCCTCAGCTCTTCCATCGCTCCCTAAGCCTGCGCTCCGTCTGTCTTCTTGCCGCCAGCTTGTCGCCCTTCACCGCTTCGGTAGCGGCAAACTCCCGATGCCCTCCACCTTACCCGCTCCCTGTGCGCCTCAGCTAAGGCAGGCGTGCCAGCCGCCCACGCGACCGTCACGTTAAGGCCCTGCATATTTTAGTCGCTTCCACCCTTTGTGGCCTTCTGAGCAGGGCCCTGTTTGCCGCGCTCAACCGGTCCACCCAAATCGGGGCCCCATATAGGGCCATGCTTCGAATGACACCGGCATACAGGCGGCGGCACGTGACGGACGGCCCTCATATGTTGAGCAGCAGCCGGCCGAGGGCTGACGCCGTCGCCACTATTCGGGGAGCAAGCTGGCGGAAATGCTTCCCGAAGTTCCAATTGCGTTCCAGGATGACACCCAAGTATTTTACATTGGGCTTCACACGGACCATTTTCCCGCTTAACCTTAGTGAGGCGCCCGCGGGTGGCCACAATCACCTATCCCCGAAGCTTATTGCTTCCATTTTGGGGAGAAACGCCGTTAGACATAGCAATTGTATTTGTATGCGAGTAATCATAAACTCTGTTGCCACCTCCGCCCGCCGCGGAATCTCATTCAGCTCTGTTCCCCAGACAGCCACCATTGGGTCGTCTGCATAGTATATGACGGCCATCCGGGGAAGGATGGCGAGGTAGCGCTCCACGATGCGTGTCAGGTAAGGAGGGACTTCATGATATTGGAGTAACATTGGACATATTTTAAATGGTTCCTGATCCGGAAAGTGAAGATTCTTTCCAACATATTCCCGGTTTCGGCCAGCAATACAATGGGCCAATAGCAATTGGACTCCTATCGGCGCCCAAGGCACTTTTAGGGTCAACAAAGACGCCAAGAGACTACAACAGAGACGGGCGTCTACGACAATGAATGGCCTAAACCTCTTTATTCTCTCAAACTTTTGAATATGCGAAAATGAGTTTGTATATTTTTTTTTTACTATGACAAATTAATACTGGCATAAAAGAAAAAACAAATGTTGACGTTGAATTACATGTTGATAGGAATACGTCTGTCATTCATGCAAACATTGTAAAAAGATCGTTTAATTTGTTAATATTCTTGGGGTTGTAGATATATGTCGCCGACTCAAAACGTATATTTTCTGATGCTGAAGAACTTACTACAGGTTTGAGTTCAGTTATTGTTTAATTTTTACCTGTGTGTGTTATGTCAATTCAAAACAGGAGCCATGTCGCGTGACGTCACGCGGCCAAAGTCACGCGGTCAGCCCACATTAGTTTTTTTTAAATCCATTTTTTTAGTCCTTTTTCTACAAAAATATGAAAAAATAAGCCAGCATGAGACGAATCTAATGACATATTATTTATTAAAATCGGGCCATAACTGTAGATCTGATGGGGTGTACAAAAATCTATACTCGCCTCGCGTAATATATATATATATATAGATGAATGCACTACCTACTTAAACTTAATTTGCTAACCATAAAGTAAGACCAAATAAACCATCAAAACCAATTATTAAGAAACCTCAGGTTTCAATAAATCGTAAACGAGACAATACGATTTCGTGTAAGCAGCCATTACCTGTCCTTTATCTTGAAAGATTTGTAATAACTCTATCCAAGCTAGCAGTTATCTAGGGTTGCCACAGACACCATCTAATGCATGTTGTTTACACTGTATTGAACAGGCGAAGTAGATAAGGTTCTTTTCTGCGCTGCTCAGTATTCCGCCAAAATACAGAACAGTAACGTCGGTAACTAGCGTCAACTATGCTAAAGACAGGCCGTGCAAAAAAAAAACAAGATTAAAAATAATAAAGGACTAATGATTTTTAACTTTATGATAATTTCTCCGATTAGAGTTGACATATGATTTCTTAAAATATTGTCTATAGAAAAAAAAACCCTCGTTTTCTCGTGCCTGAAAGATATATAAGAGCGTGTCTTTCACTGGAGGTGTGATTTATAGAATCTAAGCATCCCCTTAACATTATAACTTGAAATCGAACACTGAGAACCCCGCAGCTTTAGGCAAATATAAAATTGTCAACCCTATCAACTCAATGTATCGGAACGCGAGGAATGCTTTCAGTGACTAATAGGAGAGTGACTAGTTTACCGCCAGCGAATGAACTTGGCGTTACATCTCAATGTTCCTCTTTAAACTAAGTAGCTGCAGGAATTTCAACTTTATTCACAGCTATTAGGTACTTCTTTGCCTAGCCTCGTTGTTGGCATCACCTTGACACCTTGACCAAGCTATTGTCATTTGTCATGTGCAAAATAATAAAGTAATACAAGGTCGCAATAATGATGATATAATTAGTAAGTAGCGATTGTGATTAACTTGCATTTCACAACAATTTATACAAGCAAATAAGTAGGTATATGAAGTGTTAGCTTTTGCCAGCACCTTCGCCCGCGTAGAACCCGTTTTATCGATCGGACCTCCATACTAACTTCCGTCCCCCATTTAACCCCTTTTGGGGATGATTATTATAAACCCTTACAATTCCCAGCTGGCTAATACCCGTAACTTAGGCCGCGTAACACACATGTATGTTAATCCATTTGACAAACGCGCAGTTGTGACATATCGCCTGTCCATAAGCGCATTCTTACTATGTTATGGAATCCACGATAAATGACATAGAGACATAACTGATTGAGGATTTTAATAAAAAAAAAACACCGTTAAATGTATATATATCAAAATCCGCCGTGTTATGTCGCGTGTTCTTGATAAGTTACCTTGAAGGAAGCAGTTTAAACAATTAGGTGCGACCGGTACTAATTACTAATGAATGTTTATAAACATGAATTGAGCTGTTATACTGAACATGTGGCGGTAAACGTGGAAGTCAAATTGGCGATACCAATGACTTTGGTCACATAATCTTAGAAAGACTCCCGCATACAAACGTGTATTTTTAATTTTAAGGTCTACGTATAATTATGTCCTTTCCAGGGATTCAAACCATATCCATACCGAATTGCATCTATATTTTTTTTTCACCAGTATAAGTATGGGTCCACAAGCAACTAGGTAAATAAGTTGTTGCAAATCGCTGCGACTGGTCAGCGCAGTGTGGTAATGCGTCAAAGTCATATATTTCTTGCGAAGAACGCGCAAGGCACGGAAGTTGTTGCAAGTTATGCTGCTATCGCTACGTCTCGACACAATCGCGTGCAACAGGCAGTCAAAATTATCGATACATTTAAATAGAACCAGTAGGTAAACTGGGATTACTCCGGTAAAACCGATTTTTTTCCTAAATTATTGTTTTTATTGTGACCTATGGCAGCGTAAATATTAGTAAACATGTCTGCCGCATGTCGAATGAGCTGTGGGCCAAGTTTGCCACTGACTGGCAGCCCTACAATCCGGAAACTGAGACGAGGCCGACCTTGCCGGCAATGATGGGGCGAGCTACTCTTTTTCAAAGGAGTGGTCAGCCATCAAAGGAGTGTATATTTTCCTAAAGTAAGTCTACGGAATTCATTGTAGGTATTTTACTCCTACAATTACAAAAGTTAATATCTGATACACATACATTAGTAATAATAATATAAATAACAGTGAAACCACCGACAATTTAACATCCATCTCCTTCGCCTCATTCAATTCAATAGAATACATCGGAAGTCTTGTTTTCTAATCCAACCACCTAAATTAACCCGGCACTTATTGATACATTCCTCAACCAATAGTGCGCAAGCGAAATGAAAGTAACAATCGCTTTATGAAACGTCTCTGTGGAGGTAATCTAATCGTGGTGGTTGCACAACAATGCTTCGAAACTGCAACAAGTTCACTTGTCTGATGTACTTATCGACCACACGTAACCGTGCGCCCACTTGGCTCATTGTATTTGTATCATTCAAGGCGTTTGATACAAATTTGTTGTTTGATTTTTATTCTTATTATTCAATAGAAGATTACAAGCTATCAGTAGGACCTCATAGTTTTATTTATTGATTTACAAGCGAAAATAATAGTTAATTAACAATAACTTAAATAATATTAAAACTAACTTAAATCTAAAACAGGCCCTTGAGGCATTGTACCGAGGAAACCGGCGGAATTTTCCCGCTGTATCGCAATGCTGATACGTTGTGAGAGGAAGTCGCCAGCTCATCGGTCACCAGTTATTATTCTTGATACTAAATAGATAGGTGTATAATATTCCAAATTAAAATACTTTGTGTGTAAAAAGTGGGTTTATGATATAGCATGTTACAATATATGCATGCTGATTGCGTTTGAATTTGATCTTTTATTTACTTAAATAAACAATAGAAAAAAAGCTGTCTACGCAAAATGTTACAGATATCAAGGATTTGGTTAAAGTTTGATATGAATATCGGCAGTTAATTGATTTTAACACACCTGAGCATAATACAGCACTTAGACGTAATACACATATGTAGAATGACGACAAACTGTGTTAAAAATACTTCTCTATTGCTAAAGCATTTACCCCAATTCTTATCACCCATTACGCAGCCAGGATCATTAAGAGAGGCAGTGAAATTCAAACCTGTAAAGTGTATGCGTATGTAAATTAAATATCCCTCGAGCCTAGCATTATGCCTGTTTATCATAGAGAGTCTGTCATTATCACGTTAGGAAGCAAGATACTCGACAATACACTGACCATTCGTGAACCTTATTGCAACGGCATAACGCTTACTGTAGATCAGTGCAGTTTGTAGGTGCGTATCAGATGATACGACGTCACTTTCTCCGTTTGTTTTGGAGTATACGGGCCGGTAAACGTAACCACAACAATGGACGTGCGCGAGCGCTGGCACATTATCCGTCGGAATGTACTTATTTATTAATATTACCTACGGGTCGGTTTTGTCTGTTAGTAGGTACGTTATGGGCGATATCATAAAATTGTATCTAACTTGTTTTTAATTTCCAAATCCTGCAAGAAACTTACAAAAGTAAACTTAGGACTAATGGTTTTTCTACTCCAAGAATACACAAGACGAATCTTAAAATCAATAAAGCGTCGAAACGCGCTTAATGATTCTTCTGGAGTCGCAAGTAGGTATCGATAGAGTCCATCTGGCAGGCTGTGAACTTGTTTGCCATTGTCGTTGTATAAAAAATATTTTTTCGTTATTGCATCAATATTAAAGTAGGTATTATTCTAACCTCGACGATATAGCGTTCTTTCTGTACCAACTCAAATAGCGATGTTAACACCAAATAAGAAAATCAATAAGTTCGAATTTCTCGAAAAAGATCAAATTCTTAATCAAATAGCGAAAAAAGTAACTCAAAAGAACAAATAATTATAAGTCTTCAAAGTATTAAGAGGTCTATGAGGATGATGATGATGACGGTCTAGGAGGATATTCTGTCCCTTTTCCGCAAAACGCACCTTTGCATTGGAACGATCGTCACTTACTATGGCGCTCGTGTTCAATGACGTCACTGATCTCTCGCGCTTTCTCTATCTAACCAGCAACATTAAAACGGTTGTAGCTTCGTTATTTTTTGAGATATTTGAATAAGGTTTTCTCCACTTGGCATATTTTTTTGCCTTTTTTCTTTTGGAATAGTCTTATGGAGTAGTCAAATTTTGAGTGAATATCCCTATTATGTCAATTATGGAACTCTATTAAGAAGTTGTCTATGTTCGCGCAGCTGGTATATTTGCCGAGTACGTCCAATAACAGATCATAAATACTTTGTATGTTCCCAAAGGTTCAAAGAAAACTATAAAGAGTGACTAGACATTGCTAGCTAATGTAATAGCCGAATTTAAAAAATGTAACTTAGAAAAGCAAACTTATCGTACAATTTCCACTGATTACTTAGATAATTTTATTAGTTGTGTCAAAAACATAGTAAATATAAGCTAGCATAATTTTAAGTCCATGTAATGTAACGGGTGGACAACTACGGAACACTACATTGCACCAGGGATCGGATACCGGTATTTTCTCCATAGAAAAATACCGGTATTATTACGGTCACCGGTTCATTATTTCGTTTTTAATGGGACAATCTAATAATACGACGTTGTTACCTAAATACATGATTCAGCCCTACGTAAAGAGCAAAAAATAATCCAAAATATTGGGCTAATTCAGGGTTTCTTAAAAATACCGGTATCGGTCCCTGCATTGCACGTGGCCCGACATACAGATGGCCAATTATTATTTTGACATTGATTTCTAAACTCTGAAATCTAGAACCGATGTTTCGCATACCTGCGGAATGCGGATGTGCTTGAGCGACATTTATTACGTGTATGATTATAACATTTTACCTTGAAAACAGTAATAAAGCAACCTTTGTTAATTATTTTATTTTCCTTCTGCAGGTTATTATTGTATTGGCGCAATAGTAATCCTATCATTGTTAATGAATAATGCCTACTAAACACGATTATTTATTAAAGTAGCACTGTCGCATACGCTCGCGTTGTACTCTTAGTCTTACTCTATTCTACGACGACTGATTACCCTGCCTACGAAGCTGACGGTCCCGGGATCGATTGCCAGAAAGGTAAAATATGAATATCTATTTCCCTTTCAGTCATCGTCAAGACAAGTACCTACGTACGTATTAACAAACGATGCAACCAAAGTTACCAGCCGTTACGTAACGCGAAGTACGGATTGTCAAAATGTCGCAAGCGCAGATCACGTAGGCGACTCCTGCTCTGACGCAACCGACGAATAGCTGGGAAAGCATAATTTCCAGCTATTTCGCTCGCCTCGGGAATCCGACCGCTCGAAATCCGAACGTCTTCCGCCATGATGAAAATCAACTCGTCGATAGATGCGCAATTTAAAATAACGAGATTTTATTTTATTATAAGAATCGTAGTGGGATAATCCGAAGCCAATTGAATTAATATTTGAGGTTATAATCTTAATATTACCTTCGACATTGAAAGCATGACCGTATATACTGCAAAAGGTTACTTATATCATTTTATTTCTAAAAATGACTAACTTCAATATATTCTAGACACAGTTATAAACCAGATGTTCAATAGAAAATAATGCATACAAAAATCCTATTTACATAAATCTAAACTTAATTTATTACTTATACCTATGATGTTACCCGTTCGCCTGAATGGTAGGCCACGAGTTAGGATAGGTTAGTTGTTGAATAACTTTGAATTAATAATACCTACGTGCATAGATGTGCATATATGTAATCAATACGTTTGACCTTCACTCATCGTACGAATTCATCGAAATTATTCATTGTGGCCATGTACAGCGAACAGACTACTTCTTTGAAAGTTTTTTAGTAGTATAAAGCATGAAACGACCTAACACCTTTTGTATTAAAGTCTATTTCAGATAATCCAACCACATCTTTCGTTCGGACTGCACAATAGTGATCTTTATGGTGATTCTTAAATATGGACCTTGTTACAGATATAAATGTCATGTTCGTGTGTTTGGGTATCGCAAAACTGATATGATAGCCGCTACTCAAAATGTCCATTAACACAATGCACACGCATTTAAATGTGTTGAGTAAATAAGCTTTAATCTTTTTATGTCAGTCGATTAAGTATTTTAATGTGATCTGCAGCTAATACAACCAACAATTGTCACCTTCGTTCTTTGTACCTGAAAAAATATATATGACAAGTTAAACCTCTCACTCGTAGTCAAGGCAATTCATATAGACTAAAAATGACTTAGGTTACTTCATTTCTTTGGTAGTGTAGTAAAGTAATTTCGGAACATATTGGCTGTGACTAGCGGACGGACAGATACACACAAGAGATCCTATAAGGTATATCGTTTTTCCATTTGTGGTACAGCACCCTAAAAATATATTTACTAAATGTTCGACTCAAGGGAATCATAAAAGGTTTGTTATATAGCAAACTCTTAATTTTAAAGTACCTATGTAGCTTATGTTCGAAGGCACTATGATATAACTAGTTTCATGATCCTTTATAGTGGTTTAGACCGGGTCTTTTAAGCGCCAAAGTGTCGTTATTTATCCGCAGTGACACTTAACCCGTCAGCGGCAAAATTAATGTTTATTTGGAGCAACAAAAACGAAGACTTTCTCAGCGTAGAGCTCAGTAAATAGATTAGAGATTGCTTTCAATAAGAATACCCTGTCGCCAAACGGCACATTCGGTTGAAATCGGCATGATTCAGACAATGAGCGACGGAGACCCGAAAAGAAAATTAATTTAGGTATTGGTGTCGGTCGGTGACCCGTCATTGTGAAACGATTGCTCAGCGTAGTTTGTGTAACGTGCACCGCTGCGCCCGCGCCGTCGGAACCTCACCTGTGACGAAATCGCTCAATAATGACGACTATTGCTTTGTTGGATAACTCAGGGTCATTGACCTGTGATAACAATGATAGCTGAGAGAAAACACTAAAAGCTTAGAGTACATATGTATATTAGGTATGTTTAATTAAATATAATCTGCACAATAAATGTTAAGCTTTTCGATATATTTGGTATGGTATATAAAACGAATTTACGAGACCGGTCCACCATAATTTACTAGTTTAATCAATTTAGAGTAAACTTAAAAATCAATATGTCAAGATCAAATCCACCGAATTCATGTCGTTATTTTTAACATAATCGGAACATAAATTAAATGTGAGCAGTTTACGACTATTGGGCAACAATGACAAAAATCGCGGGCCTGAGACTGCCACGGCGGTAATTGGAAGATGAGATCTCGTGTGGAACGTGGCCCGAGGCGGCATGAATGAAAGCCGCTCAGTGGCATCGCACTACATTCGCTGTGCCCTGTTCACAAATCAAATAACCTCCGGCGATACCATCCAACTACATACGCATTGCGCGCCAAATATTCTCGCTGCTGGTTAACAGTTTAACAAACGAGGCAATGGACCGTGTCGCTGGTGAAAAACCGTATTAAAGCTACACTCTCTGGTAAACCTTTAAGGATATCGACATCCGCCGAACGAGTTTTTCCAGTCCGTATCATCGCAATATCACGGTTATTATTGAAACGCGCGCCGCAGTCGCGACAGGTAAAGCATTTATCACGGGAAATATTTACCGAGTGTGAATAGTCCGCCGAATATTATTCACTTATTACCGCGTTAATATAAACAGAAATTAATATGAATGATTCCTACGCATTGTCATACACATTTTGCGGTTAGTGATTCTCTAAATTAAATGCTAGTGTTTATGGAAATCAACCGCAGGCACCCGATTGATTCAAAATTGGTCTTTCCAAAAGATATATGAATTAAATGTCGATCAAGCGAAAGCACTCAACTCCCTGTTTTATTCCCTAATAAAAAAAAAATTAAATCGCCCCGAGACATCCCAAAGCAGTAGTAGGCGCAATAAAAGAATCGTATCGTTTACGTTGAGCGCGGAGAGTGTAGAAATATGGTTTAGAAAGTTCAAAGTAGTAAGCATGAGGCCGTTTGATTGTATCTCCGTGAACTATTCCACTTACGGCACACATGGACGTCGTGGGCAGAGAGATTTGGTACCAGCACAAATATTAAGTCGCGTCGTAACAATCGAGAGCGATTTGTAATGTGACCATTCGTCACGCCTGCGATGTGCAAACGTTCGAAACACTACTCATTTCATAAAAGCAGTAAGAACGCACTTAGTTTATACATGCCTAGTATCTTCTTTCGTCATCTATGTTGCCAATATGTGTACACGATTTTGTTTTTCTATAGCACAAATGTGAAATCGAGTGTTGATAACTCTTAGGAATATTTCCGGAGTGGTTGCTTTGCTATCAGCCCACGTACTTATAAGCTTTAACTTTAACAGTACGATCGATGACACCAATAACAATAAATTAAATATTATTACATTACTACCTATAAAAAACTCGCGAAAACCTCGAAAAACTATATTTTTGACAAAAGGCATTACATTACATACAGGGACCGATACCGGTATTTATAAAAAAACCCTGAATTAGCCCAATATTTTGGATTATTTTTTGCTCTCTACGTAGGGCTGAATCATGTATTTAGGTAACAACGTCGTATTATTAGATTGTCCCATTAAAAACGAAATAATGAACCGGCGACCGTAATAATACCGGTATTTTTCTATGGAGATTTCATCGTGGATTTTTTCATCGTGGGTAATTTAAGTAAGTCCTCTTTTAAGTTAGTGTACACCCTCATATTCGTATACATATTAAGCAGAATTGGGTTAAAAGCACCGTGTATTATTTCCCGTGTTACAAAAGCAATATAGTAGGAAACAACCGAAACAGTCCGGTGTGTTGTTTTAATAATATTCGCACGCATTTTAGCGGGTAATTGCTCGTGGGCAGTTTAATCGACATAATTACCTGATCGCTATCGGATTGCGAAATATCTTTTGTTTCGGAGTCATCGACCTCACCCTGTCCTGTAAGCTCATGTCAGTGAAGAATCCTTTGCCAAATAGGTCATGAATGACAAGACGTGATTGAGAATTGCAGGATACATTTATTAGGTACCGTTAATATTTCTAGATTCGTATTTTTTTTATCAAGAAGAAATCGAAGAAATCTTTAAATAAATCGTTATCTTTGGATAATAAATCATTATGTCGTAAAGTTTTGTCAGTCTACACCACACGGCGCCATGTCATTCCTCATACAGTTTATGTCAAAGGTTAATGTTAACTTTAGCTTTGACTTAAGGCGATAAGGGCGATTCTAATATGAGGTACAAAGCCTCAAGGACCTGTTTTAGACGTTAGTTTTAATACTATTTAAGTTTTTTTAGTTAATACTATTTAAGTTATTTTTGTTAAGTGTTAAGTTTATATTTTGTGTATTATTTATCTTTTTTTTTTCTTGAGGTTCTTTGTATATCCAATATTTACAAGCAAAACAAAATATTCGGTAGTGCCAAAACCGTCGAATAAAACTTGCACAGAGTTTGTATGGAGAAGGCCTTGCCCTACCCTGCGCCTTAAAATAAAAATAACGTGAGCTCTAGTTTAATCAATTCAGGAATAGTTCAAAGCAAAGCATAGCTAATACTACTGCATTGATGTGGCGATTTTTAATTGAGTCAGATATATTATAGTGATGCCTGAGTTACATCCCCTGAATCAGTCTGTATTATCAGTAATATGAAAGGCAATCTAATGCAAGAAATAAATATTACCTGTCGTGGTCACCACGACATTCCATAATAAATAATCACCGACGCAAGCGATGGGTACCTATTTAACGTAATACGGCACGGATTATTAAATTTTGAATTTTGTTCATGTAAAAAACAATAAAATTCAGTTTAAATTCATGAAAATAATTTGAGTATGTGTTTGGTCCAAGGTTTATACCTTGTATAACTCGCTCATAGTGGAGACCGAGACTTAGTCGCGTCGTAGCAGATAGCTTTCGTAGCGGCGTAGGCGTGTGACGTCACTCAGACGACTACGAAAGCTACGGAAACGAGTGGGTGTACTATTAATAGTATAAGACACATCTCCCACAACAAGTAAGTCCGACTGTTGTTTGCCTCTACTCCTCGTACTTATGTACTTTACTGTGCTTTTTTGTTGAGGTTATGCAGAATAAAGAGTATTTGTATTGTACTGTACCTACTTCTAGTGCTAATTTGATACATAATACAGTCAGACAAGAAGGTGGTCTACTAGTTTAAAACCTTAGAAATACCAAAACAATAAACTTAACTCTTTAAAAGATCTGTACGATAAAGGTAACAATACATTTACGATTAATGAACATAAATAATGTTAAATAAAATAGCTCCCCTTATTCAATAGCGTCTTTAGCTACCATAATTTTAAGGAGCAGCTGTATGTGCATGCGCACATACTTAAACTTATTGTATTACCTATTTGTGTGCAAAAATAGCTTATAAATGAGAGCCAGGTGTGACACACCTTTAAAATACTTTTATTTGCTACGACGCATTAAATGTAGGTCCTACCTATCTAATTTATTTCATTAAAGCTTGCGTTCAACAGAAAGCAGAAAGAACGAATTCCATAATAAATATCGGAAAAGATGTATCGCTGATAAAAGAGTGAAAATAGTTATTTGTGCAACAAGAGAGCAAAGTTGTTTTTTGTTTCGAGTGCTGATTTTGAGTCCCGAGCAAGCGAAGGATTCTATGATTGAATCACGAGCGTAGCGAGTGATTCTAAGTTAGAATCCTGAGCGTAGTGAGGGACTCAACAGCATGAGATGCAAAAAACTTTGCTCTCGTGTAGCACACATAACTTTTCACCTCAGCAGTGAGAACACATACTATTAAGGAGACATAAAAATGAACTGGAAATTGAAACAACGTTTATTATTTAATATGAATCAAAATAATGCTAAACATTTTAAAAGTTACAATTATTAAAGGTACAATTATTAAAAGTAACAGCTTTACTCGGCATCGTTATAGTTGCATTAACATGAGTTTGATTATCTGCTGAGGTTTCTGTTTCGGTGGTAGGTTGTGACGGAACTACAGTAAAAGTTGGCGACTCAGATCGGCTTTCTGTAAAAGTACACTGTACACTTTCTGTGTCTTTGGAGGTGGATGGGCGTGGGTTAGACCAAGGATTCGAGGATTTCGAGGTCTCTTTCAGACTTATGGTATCTGTTATACGCTTGTAGATCTTAGACTTATTTTCGATTGAATCCTCAATATAGTTTTCTGCAACCGTATTCGTCTTCCACCCGCCGTGACGTTTTAGCATGGTAAGGTCGGCTCCGGAGTCAGCCAAGAGCGTTGCCGAGGTTCTCCGAAAGCAATGGCCAGTATAAAGCTGAGGCTCTGCCAATTTTAGGAATGTGGCTATTTGTCGTGGTGTTGCACTTATTTTATTTACTCCCATTGGCTGTCTTGTACATTTATTATTGTAATATTGTATGAAAAATCGGTCGGTTTTTGTATTATCTGGTCGTAAAATTTGGTATTTTTCAACAAAATTTACATATTCTTCGCGTATAACAAAAGACCTGTCAAGGTTCGTCTTCGTATTTTTCAGTTTTATTAACAGTAATTTTTTTGAATGTTTTTCGATATCATTTACGGTCAGATTCAAGAGTTCGATATTCCGGCATGCGCCACTAATTCCTATGATCAGTATCACCTGTAAAGAAAATATTAAATATTACACAAGTATGTTTAAGTTAACATTTGCAACATATTTTATAATAAATATTTAATATTTATTGCACTGCCAAAAATTAGACTTATAGGTATTAAGAAGTATATACAAAACAGGTAACATACACATTTTAATTGACAACAAATAGATAGGTACCACTTACTTTTGCGGCAAGAAAATTGCAGTCCGGAGCTTCATTTAGAATTTTTTTTATGTTAGGGGCCGTGAGAACTTTAGACTTCTTAGATTTGTGCCCAACTGACATTCTTTTCAAAAATGAAATGAGTTTTGGGTAGGTTTCAATATGCACATTATGTTTAGTTTTTATAGTGGCTTTCAACATTGAGTAGACACTCCACATTGTTGATGATTGCTTTGTTTGTGACATTTCTATAAAATATGATAGTAACACAGTCTCCGAAAAAGTGTTCGCGCCCTTTGTGAGTCTCCATTTATTGAAGCCTTGGTATGCTTGCAAATATTTTTCGCGAGACTTCTCAGGAAGGAAACTTAATTCTGCATTAATCACTTGTTGTTTTAACTCTTCTGGTGTTAAAGTACAGTCCTCATCGCTAGTTTCGCTCATCTTTTTCGATTAATTTAATAAATTAATATAATTTAACACGTTAGCGAATTTTTATTCCCGCTATTTTTTTAAATCGCGTTCTGAAACCGCACCCGTGATGTTTATTTTTCAAATGTATCATTGTTGAAATTCCAAATAAAATTTTATTGGTTAAATACCAATTTTATACTATTAATTAGACTTATTTTTATTAAAATCCAATAATAAATTAAACATATAAACAATAACGTTTTAAAAAAACATAATTTCTTTATTACAAATATCTTTAAATTTTGGGGTATTACGCGTTTCCGAACGTGTTTTTCTTTGAGGTCGAATTCCTAAATCGAATTTCGAAGTGGCTTGTTTTTTTCACTCGCTTTTTTATATGCATATGAAAGAGACAGAGCACAGTAAAATTCGAATGTTTCAAATTTATGGCTGAACAATGTCAATTCGTGGCACTGAAGATTGAAAAATTAAAAAGCTACTTTGACCCACGCTCGAATCAAAATCGCGTTTTGTTCACTGTTGTCTCGCAGCAAAAGCGGCATGTTTGAGCTGCTGAGGTGAAAAATAATGAGCGCGAAAATGATAGGCATGAATGCATAAAATATTTTAATTTTTCCTTTTTAAACGCTTTTTAGGGTTCAGCGCTGTAAAGTCAACCGCGTCACAGAATAATTAATAGTACTTACGTATGGAAGGTTTCCTGTCTGACACAGCCGATGTTTGACGGCTAATAATGGCATCCCACTCGCCTTTCGTTCCTAGTGCGATAGAGTATCTGGACACCACGGAGTTGCACCGACCTGACATACTCGACATAGCACTTCTAAAGAACGTAGCGTTCTCTCTGCGTTCTGTAGAAGTGATACACGAACTTGACTCGGACCATAGGCCAGTTCTCTTGAGACTAGGACCTCACCCTAATAATGCAACTCGTACCAGAACACTCGTGGACTGGAATAAGGTACAATCAGGTCTCTTACAGACAGATCCTCCCCTGCTTAGAGACATCCCTGACTGCATAACTACTACTGAACAGACCGACCAAGAGATCCATTCTTTCACCAACTATCTCAATACTGTTCGAAGTGAGGCCTCAAAGGAGGATATCTAAAACCGACCTCTACCTAGGGAATTGAGGGAGTTAGTGACTAGAAAAAAATGTGCAATCAGGACTTACTCCAACCACCCTTCTGCTGAAAACCGTCAAATCCTGAGGGACTTGTGTAACGAGTCCAAACAGAGAATTTCTATAAAACTCCAAATTTCAACAATTATTCTACAAATAGGAATAATGTGTTGAGATTTATATTAATATTATTTAGAAAAAAATGTTGATACCCCGAATGAATCAAAATAAAATAAATAAATAAATAGGCCTCAAGGGTACTTTTACAACTCAAAATCTATCTATGTCAATTAAAAATAATACAATAATCAAAATATCATCAATTAAATTTAGTGTTACATCGTAAAAATAAGAATAAGAAACTAATAAAAATCCAGATTTGTAAGAGATGTAAGTATAAGGTTAAGGTATCTAAGCGTCAAGATAAAAAGTAACTACAATGGTTAGTAAGGGCATAAAGTTGTGACATCATAAATTTATGTCAATTATGAGCCGTTTTACGTATGTCTAGTGCCGTCTGATGTTGACTTTCATTTATGTCTTTTGTTGTGGGCTAATTGTAGAAAACTTCATACAGCAAGGCTAGTAGGTGGTCTACCACTTTAAGAGTCCTTATCAGTTAAAAAACGCTCATCTATTTAGACGATTTTCTGATTGAAATGACACGTATCTTGACATTTTCTTTCTTACTATCTAGAATAGGACTATTGCAACCTAATGTCATAAATTTCAAATGTATTTTTTGGATTTTTCATTATGAAATATCATTTCAAACATCACTCCAAATCGACTATTTTCAAGCTAAAAACTGCGATCTTCCGCTAAAATTTTAATATACACAATAAAATCAAAAAATGGCTATGTTACTCTCTACAAATAAAATCATCGTATTCTTTAATCACTTTATTGGTATTATCAATACTTTTCTCGTAATTTGAAATCAAAGAAAATTAAAACTTATAAGGCCTGGATCCACCACAACACCACCAAACCACGCCATATTCTAGGGGTTATTCAGACAGACATTTGAACCTCTTTTAAAAAGCTGCCAATTTTATTATAACAATAAACCTACGGATCTCTCCACCTGTGACAGAAGTCGGGCATGGTGAATTTTTATATTAACAGTCACAAAAAGTAATAAACCTGCGAGCAAGTGCGCGCTTTATTAACCTCTGCACACCGTACGCCACAAGCCGGGTGCGTTCCACTACGTCCCAGTCTATACGTCTGTTTACTTATGATCTGTTTGTAGTTTTCTGTTTATCCATATAAATAAGCAAAGTTTATGCTATGGGTACCAGCCGACGATATACTTACTTATAATACTTTTACATTATTTATTTCTTTGGGAAGCAAACGCACAACACATATGTATAATCAGAATACAGTTGCCGGCAAACATCTTGAACCTGCGCAGTAGCCGATTTACGTAGAAATCAAGCTACTGCGCACTGAAGGTTAAGCTCAAGATGTTTGCCAGCAACTGTAACATACAATTATCCAAACAGTTTCAACTATTGAGTAATAACATTTCTGATACATAGGAACAAAACTTCAAAATAGCACAAAATTATGCATAATAAAAAATCGATATCAAAACCTACATTACAATAACTTCATATACAAGGGAGGGAAACAATTTAATGTAGTGATTCAGTTGTTCTTGTAGATACCTAACTATACGGTAATTTATCTTAAAGCTATTTCTAGACCAAAGAGAAGAGAGGTTATAGAAATTTGCACTATCGCGAGCATTAGACTAGACAGTCATTAGTATTTTGGATAGATAGTTTTACAGACTGTCATTAATTTTGTTCGATAATTGCCAAAGCAAAAAACCGCAACATTCTAAACGCCTAGGGCTTATTTGCGTTTCAATGATTAGTTTATAAATGATGTCTATGATATATTGGGCACTGTCAAAAAGAAGTAAATCAACAGGCTTGCTAATTGTCTGACTGGTTCTGAATTCTAGTATACTTGAATTATATTCGAATCATTTAATACACTCATGAGCGACACTTTAAGACGACATGTTAACCGTTACGATTCGAAATATCGTCGGCACCTAAATCAAGATACGTGGGTATCGTTTAGTCTATTAGCATAACGTTTAGTCGTCTTTATTGTTTTTTAGCTCATTAACTCGACCGAGCCTTTTAGACAATTTCAAATTAATCAGAGACAGAGCGGAGCAAGCCGTTACTCGTATGCCGCACCGGTCCTCAGAACCTGTCTTCGGCCGGGTGAAATCAAATACAGTTGAGTAAAGAAGCACCCGTGCCTGCTTGGGAGACGCATATCCTATCACCGACTTAATTCTACCGTGTAATAGTTGACTGTGGCTGGGTAAAATCACTGCGGGTTACCATCATATCGAAAATGCGAGCGGCATTAAAGAAATATCGAAGGAATTATGTAGGTATTTGTTTAATACTCCGCATTTGTGTTAAAATTCCTGATTTATATACCGGAAATAACTGTTCCCCTCGAATTTCCTTTGGGCGCATTAACAATATGAATTTCGTAAAGCAAAAAGCTCCAGTAGCTCATTAGTGTGATTTGTTCGTGTAGACTAGATGGTTTGACACGAAACCCGGTGAAAACCAGAAGATGATCCAGTGCAATAGCAAGAATGAGGTTATTAAAAATACATCTCCATGTATAATCTTACATCTGGACCATTCAAGACTCGGCCATAGATAGAAAATTTAAAAAAAGCGTCTCGCCAATTTTTTTTGTATCGTTTTTGTAAAAGTTTCTGTACAATTTCGAGAGTACATTAAGAAGAAAAGGACCTCTTTCAGACGTGGATCTTCACTATAATTAGTGCCAAAGAAATTAGGCAGTTGGGATGCATAGATATTTCCTAGGTCACCTTAAAAACTCTAAATATACCAAGGAGTATTTTTAACATAGGTACGTCGGGCATCTCGAGACGGGTGCGCAGCCGCAGTGGGCGCAATCTATGTAAATAAATGCCTACACGTTCTCCGCTTTCGAGATATTATCTGACTTGTGACTCTTCATGTTCGCGGCATGAACGAGAATCTCATCTTTTACCTTATAATGATTTCATTATTCTGCGTAAAAGCAGAAAGAAATGATTAGGTAGTCTAATGGCGTCCGACAAATTAAAAACTCGGAATAGCAACAATACCTACTACTACTAATAAGGAAAAAAAATAAGGACCGACTTTTCAAACGCGAGACAAAACTATCCGTCTAATATCATATTATTTATCTGACAGACACTTTTAGCTGGGGATTGAAAAATCGGCCATTAATAACCTTGAACAGATGAATTAACATAGTGACAAGTAACGTCTTGTTACTTGTTACTATGTTAAAACGTACTTAAGTGTAGTTATTAAACCAATATTAAATGCGTCTGGTACTTACTCATAACACAAGCCTAATTGAGCTTCCATGACTGCGCCTCGTTCGATGTGTGTACGATTGGGCCCTAATATTTATTTATTATTGTTTTATTAATAACAACTATTCCATGCCATACCTACTTGCGGTTACGCACTTATGTAGTTATTGTAATATTTTGTACCTATTTATCATATGTTTAATAAGTCAGTCCTAACAAAATATATTATAAACGTGAAAGTTTATGCGAATGGGTGGATGCACGTTCCTCTTAATCTTAAATACAACTGAACTGATTTCTATCAAACTTTACAGTATTGTCAGAATAACACATAAGCTATAATTTATTACAAAATTCATCCCCTTAGGGGGTAAAAAAGGGATGGTAATTTTGTACGGACAACAAAATTATCTTTAAGAAAAAAACTTGAAGCTTTCCAAATACCTAGACGAAGCATTAAAATGGAAATTTCAGCGTTTATGAAAACTCACCCTCTGAACAGGGTGAAAAGGGGTTGAAAGTTTTTACGAGCAACCTGATTTTTAAGCGAGTGATCATACCCGGCGGTTAGACTCTCAGTTATAATATAAGCATAAGCAAAGCAATTTCAGCGTTTTGAAAATTCATCCCCTAAGGGTGTAAAAATGGGGGCTGAATATTTGTATTTAAAACGAGTAATGTTCTAAGTGAGGGACTAGAGAAATTTCGTTTATAGTAATATATAACCTTGCAAAGCCGAGGCGGGTTGCTAGTTCTATATACAAATTAAAATGATGAACCCGAAGGCTTATGGGGAGTTCAAATAATAAATAACTTCAAAACAAAAGAATGTCGTTCGTTTCTATTAGATTTCACTGCTTGCTTCGATGTCAGCGTTCAAGATTATCATGCATTTGTAATAAGGTACCTTATTGCAATGGAATAAGATGAGAAAATGTATACATATTAGTGTCCTTGACTGTACTACCATACTCTCACATACAAAGGTAGTAAGAACATAATGGGCTCTTTAGACTAGTTTGTTTTCATTCGGACTCTGTTATATGTAGGTAGGTAAAGTTGCATATGTACGTTTGCTTGTAAATAAGGTAAACCTTCAAAAATTTGACATCATAACACCCACCATTTATATTTATTGTCACTTCTACTAATGGGTGGATCAACTAATCTTTGTTGCCCGTTACCATGGTTACGTCTCCTGAGTCACTCTTTAAAACTGTGATTTTATAGGATTTAAATCCAGCAAACATGAGTTTTAGCGTAAAGTATAAATCCATTTGGACATGGGTCATCTCTTGAGCATGCTTGAAGCCCATATTATATTTTTTTTTCTAAGAGACTCGGTTACTGTTGTCCCTTCACTGACGGGACAGAATAACAACAAGAAAAAGTTGATTTACCCTAATATAACATAAGGTTGCAAGTGTCACAGTATTCAGTGTTTTGCATTGAGAAGTTTAACTTATGTTTATGTAGAGACGTAAACCAGATAATGAAATGTATTAATTTGTATACATGTATTTTAATAACAATTTATGCATTATATAATTTATAGGTACGCGCGTTTAAATTAATTATGTTGGTAATAAATAATTAATTTATTACGTGTTGCGCGATATGTTACATCTCAGTGATATTTATGGTGAACAGAACTACATATATGGTTTTACAATATTTACATATGTACAAAGAGGCTATTGACTACATAGTAGTTTCAGCTAGCTTTATCACTAGCATCTTGGGATTAGGTAGCGGGCATCCTACACATTGCAACTGTACTGGGATAACGCTAGGATGATGATGAGTTCTATCACAAGCATGATCGCGTTTATGTCTGTCGTAATACATCCGTCCTTCTTCATCATCCGCCCTTCAAAGCAAGTATGTGAGTGGGAGAGAAGTGAGACAATGCCTTATGTCGGTACTAAATTACCTATATCATGGTGTAAAGGTTAATTTCATGTGAGTTATTTCGATTTCAATGAAAAGGCATGATGTGTTCTATCGACGAAACATTTAACTGACCATTAGTAGACCTTGTCTCGTTGCAATAAGGTTTACTAATAGTCAACTAACTGTGTCGCTGATAACACTAGTAACGTATTTGTTATGTATTATACATTCATGGTTCGATAACTAAAGTTACGATGTACTTTCGTTATCAAACCATGGAATGACGTGTGATTCTTAATAAAACAATTGCGTAACTCCTATATTAGCTAAATTTGAAATACTATGATACTGCCGTTGTACAGGAAACAAAAGGAAATCCCAAAGCCGGGTTGAGTTGAGGATTACGAACAAATATTATTAACAATTAACTCAAGATCGGAGTTATCATATTGTTTTCGTCTGAACAATATGCCCGTTGTGTGACGTCTTTGATAAATTTACATTCGCAATGTCATTAGACCATTCTGAAGAACAACAACATGTAGAAGCCACCTCTGCTCTCGTATCAAAACAAAGACGCAATTGCAGAACAACACAGATCTATCCTAAAGGTGAAAAACAGTAAAATTATAAGTACGTACCTGTGCAGTTTAGACTTCTGATTGTAATCAACTTATATTAGCGTTACATGACGAATATTTTACTACGGGCGATTACTATGCGGCGCGCCGTAACAGGAGACGACAAATGTATGGGGGATCGGGGAATGTGCCTTTGACTTTCCCCCTTGAACCGCCCGAGTTGAACGGTAGGCCTATAGGCCTAGGCCTTAGTTATGTTATAACTAAGACTTGATTCGGCCAAACTCAATAGATTTAATCTGAAATTAATCGAGAAATTAATGAACTCGTTTTTGGAATAATATTCAGAGTGTGTGACTGTAATGATCGTATGAAAATTTTTACGAAACTTACGAATACTTTTTAATTTCAACGAGACATCGAACCCAATTTGTTTATATTTTCTGCTTGTGTTTTTTGTACAATAAAGCGTGTAAATACATACAAACTACGTAGTTAAATAAAATAATGAAAATAACAACTCATTGTCACTGACAAAAGAGAAACAAAAACGGTACCTACCGGAACATTTTATTTAAAAAAATGCACTGTACCCATTTACTCTTTAAGTTTCGTTTCCATATAATATATCATTGACTGTCGTACGGTGAAATTGTGTGATACACAGTTAACTCCAGTGTAAAATCACTAAGAGTTCACGCCACGCGTATGCAAACTCACACACAAAGCGTGTTTGCGCGGCGCTGTGCCGTCTGTATGGTGCAAATTTGATTCTCATCTAAAAGTAGTTCGAAAGCGTCAAATAAGGTATCATTTCCTTACTAACGCAATTAAAAATTATACTTATTATAGTTGACAAACAGGGAACTGTGGCTTCAGAATAATACATTTTTGTTACTACCTATTTTGAATACGGTACTAACCGGTCACACACACTTCCGCGAGTTGTGACGCCCGTAGGCACACAACTGGGGTGTGTACCTACGGGCGTCACAACAAGTCCCAATGAGTGGAACTTATATCATTCCCAGATTCAAATGACGCTGGCTAAAAACGTTACTGAATTCAAAAACAATGACAGATTAATATTTTTACCGAAAAAATGATTCCAACGCTAAAATTATTTCCCGGAAAATATATATTTTTTTTATACCACGTCGGTGGCAAACAAGCTAACAGCCCACCTGATGGTAAGTGGTTACCGTCGCCTATAGATGCTTGCAACACCAGAGGCGTTACTCGCGTTTTGCCGACCCGTAAGAAACCTGAAGAGACATGAATTAAAAAAACTATATTAATGCAAACCACGCTTGTTACTGGCAGCGAAGTTTTATTGGCCTTTATCAGATTTGCCGCTATGAAGCCGCACCGTAAGTGGCCCGAGGCCTGTCGAAAGGCTTAGCGATTTAAGCAGCGATTAGTCGCCGCTTATCTAGCTGGCGATTGTACCGCGACAAAACCGTTTACGTTATTAGATTTATCGCTTATTAAAAACTTAATGACTGCCTTTGAGAACTAACTCGCAAGAATTATACAGTAGGAGGCGGGGCCTTACATAAAATTAACATAAAACTTGTTAATACAACTATTATAAATAGTAAACGAGGCTAATTTATCGCGGTTTCTGTTTACCTTGTCAGCGAAATGATGACTCTATTCTAAGATAAAGAGCATTATGTTAAATTTAAGTTGTCGGATAAATATTAAATAAGCCACGGTGTCCAATGGATCGTTTTTAATCGCATCGTTGTAGCTTAGCGACCTCATTGTAAGCAGCAATTATTGCTGAGATCGGACGGTTTCGAAGGCGCATTCCTAGAATAGTAAACACGACTGAGTTCAAACAGAAGCGTCTTCCGCCTAGAAATCTAACGTGTTCGACGTCACATAGCGCTGGCCACTCGACCGTTTAAACAGAAGTATTCTTTGTGAAATGATAACAAATTCAGAATGGAACAAGATCACGCATTTCACAGTTGTTGAATCAAAGCCGCCGCGTGTATAGTTGAGATTTTTATAATAGCCGATTTTACATAAAATGTTTTTTGGATTTTGAATCTTCTAGCACGCAATATTAAGTCGCTTTTTGTAAGGATTACTTTGACACAAGTCGGCCAACTCAAATAATCTTAAGTGTAACTGTGAACCGGCCGTTTTGTCGACTCGTGTCAATAAACTTGATTCGAAAGTGGAAGACGTTCCGACTTACATAAGCAGTTAACAATGTGAGTGCCCGGAGAATGCACATAGATTAGCCTAGCCGGTGTCATTCACTGGCGGTCTGTTAAAACAAAAACACTGATATTGACGTCATTTATAATTAATTGCCGCACATCCTGTGTCAAGCAATCTATATTGTCAGATATTCACGTTATGAAATTGAAATGGCATTTTGTAAGGGACGTATTGATTATTCTAAGATAATTTAGTCGAAAATTCGAATTTATATTACTGTTTCTGTTATTCAGATAGGTACGTCAAATGTGACCTATATATTTGTAGATCAGACATTTACAGATTATAACATGAATTAAAAAAGAAGTTAATTTTATACTGTCATTTTAAAATTAGGTACTGTAGAGGATGTATAGGCTAGCTGTCTGGCCATACATAGCCTAGGTTATCTATATTCAAATTTCGACATTTAGCATAGACTGTTTTATATAGGTATCTGATAAAAAGTGTACTTAACTGTATTTAACGTATGAACTCGACTCTTCCATCCAGCTCTATAACAATTTATATTCAGTATTAAAGCCTAATGAATACCGCCAACGTTCGGGCCAACCAATCTTCTTCGTTCATACCTCCTCTGTCACACTTGCAAATTCGAGTGACGGAGATACACGAACGACCTTCGTTTTTGGTCCGCAGTAGGCCCTAAGCGCTGGTTTCCGAGTTTTCCCGCCGTCGAAAAATCAGACGTTACTCGCGTTAGTAGTTAAATCTAACAACGCTTCAAACGGTAAGATTCGACAGTAAATGTCGGAACGAGGTTAGTTTAACTCGAGCCGCAACGGTCTAGCATGATTACAATCGTCAAGTAGGAAGCTCTAATTCTGTCAATCATAACTTTCGTGGTTTATTAAACGCATAAATACTTTACTGATGTATGATTTGGTGGAGGTATTTTATAGATTTCTTATATTACGTCGGTGGCCAAAATCGTATGGCCCGCCTGATGGCAAGGGGTTACCGTAGCCTATGGAAGCCTGCAACTCTAGGGGACTCGCATGCAAGTTGCCGCTAATTTACAAACAACATCAATATATGAAAATACGTGCCAAACAGTATTCATATAGTTTTCTAATTATACACAAAATGTTGTAACATAGAGAAAAGTGACGTTCAGTCCAAAAAATAGTAAACACATCATTCATTGAATTTCGATTGTGCAAAGTTTACGTAAAGCATACGTAAGTGCATATAAGCTCCGTTGTTACATAACTTATTGTCACAATGCGGGAGTTATTTACTGTATGTACGAAACCGTAACATACAAACATAAACACTCGGTCGTCTTTCTAAAAAGTGATAGCCAGTAGGTATCATCAAACAGCGCCGGTATTGTAACCACGATATTCGACAAGGAGACACATCCCTAATGCCTCTTCGGAAGTTAAAAGACAGAGACATAAAAGTGATGTTGGTGCGGGCACCTCTTCTTTTTTAAGCTACCTACGTGGTTAAGTTTGAGTCAAGAAATAAAATGAAAATCTCATAAAGCACTCAATAAATTAAAATTATTTCACTGTTATTTTCGAGGTTTAAACACTGTGTTTACCGATGGGTATTTTGAAACAAATGATTGTACAATTAATTTATAATTTGTTTATCGAATTTAGCCTTAATTTTATTATGCTGTTTGTTTTGAATAGATAAAGATACATTTCTCTTAAAAAATGCATTTTTGTTCGAGTTTCTTCTGCACCCTCCTGGGCGTTTCGCTTCGGTGGAAAATATATATATATAACATGAGAGAGATACCTATATAGAGCGAGAATAACACGAATACCAGACGGTACCACGCAGCATGAAATAGTAACCACCAATGTTTATACCGCTTTGAGCGGCGTCTGCGCATACAGTCTACTCTAATAATATGTGCACATTTTGGCACTTAAGTTTGGGAAATAGGGTTCACAATCGTATACATATTTTGAAACTTCACCGTACGGTCGGCGCCGGTCCAGTTACTTGCAAAACCGCTACAAATAGAACATTAAGCGTAACTTATAGACGGTACAATATTGGAAAGTAAACATCTAAGTATACTAAAAAATCATTTTGGAGCGAAATTGGAATCTTAATATTTAAACGTCGGTAAAAAAATATTAAATCCGATTTATCCTCTAATTGAATGTAGAATTAGGGGTGCCCTTTATTAAATGTTAGTGATTTAGAACTTTTATTTAAGTAAGTACTAATAAATAAAACAACGTCATTAAATTAAATAAACATACTTAAATAAATATGAATATGAATATGAATATAAAAGTTAATAAAATATCCATAAGCTCATTAAAATCCGTCTGTGAGAAATTAAAACCTTATGTGTGGGCCGTACAATTGCTTAATTGTCGTGATGTAAGTTACGAGCGGGCTGAGTTCGTTTTGACTACTCTACAAAGTTACTTCGTAATAAAAATATCTCCCCTAAAAGGTTACCGTCACCTTACAGATTAAACAAATAACCTTCGCGCCGGGTCAATAACTAGACAAAGGCTGGGTAAGATTGTAGTTGCTTCTCCGATCGGCCTCAAATACTTTACGGTGAGTTTATTAATTAAAGCGGCGGCCGACCTTGCGGGCCGCACATCCAAGGAGGTCGGGCGAGCACGCGCGCGAGAGAGCCAACGATATCCCCCACTCGCCCACGCCCCCTCCGCACCCCCGCGGGCCCTCTCCGACCTCCCCCCATACCCCCTACGTGCCGTGCGCGCCGTCTCATTGACCTTCCGTTATCTGCTCTGGGATTGTCGTCTACTTATCAAAGGTTGTTTTTTACTCCGCCACCCTATTAGTGCTATTAATCGCATTGTAATGCCGCAGTTGTTTGATAAGTTTTTTAAAGCTCTGATAACGTTACTATTAATACAATACAATACAAATACTCTTTATTGCACACCTCAATCAAAGGATACAGTACAGTACAAAATCACAATGATAAGAGGCAAACAACAGGCGGTCTTTTCGCTAATGAGCGAAAAAAATTAAATTATAATTGGATAAAAACTTTCTTGATTTAATAACTTAAATCTAAATAAAAACAAATATTTGAGATGAAATTACAAATATCTAATCAATCGTTCAGCGTAATAATCAAAATCCGTTTAAAATTCTAGTCTAAGCAATTAAATAAGCAATCCTACTATACAGTAAGCCAGCAGTATACATTACATGACGTATCATACCATACCAACACAGCGGAGCAATCACAAGCGAGCGAACCGAGAGATCACTCGAAACCGCACCTTAAGCTCATTGTCAAACCGATTACAATAAACAAACAGGCCAGACGCGGTTGGAATCTTGTCAAACAGGCGCGTTCGAGCGTCAACTTATAGTCGGTAAGGCATTTCTATCTATACCAACACAAACCAAAATTAAACCTTATATCAAATCACGTAGAACCCAAATTTGACTGTTAGCGAGTGTCGAATATACAGGTAAGGCACGGGCGCCGTCACATCACTCACACCAGCGCAGCAGCTGTCACAAACTCGGTGCTGCCATAAATAAAAGATTCCTACAGAAACAATTGTTGCGTAGATGCCGCGGTGAATGTAGCCGGCTAATCGCCGATCGTAGAACGAAAGTAGGTGACCGCCGTGATTGATGGTTGCGAAACTGCGTTCGATGACATTTTGGACCGGACAATGAGCAAACCTTCCATTACGAAACTGGCAGCCAGCTTCCCTGCTTCCGACTACTTAGGCCGAATTCAAATAAACAGGAATAAGGACTATCTGGAATTAAACGGCAAAATTGTTGGGATAATCTCGGAATAAATTCTATTCCTGATTTGATGAAACCGGCCTTAGTATCTTTGCATATCATAAACCAAAAAAAACCCAAATGATCGTTAATAAAAATAGATTTTAGGTACTTATATTTATCTAATATGTAACAAAACTCTTTTTTTTAAGAATAATAAATATCTAACGTAATTGCATTACTTACTTAAATCTCCTCTTAAGTTAATTTTATTTACGGTTTGTCCCTTAATCCAACTCCACGGAATCTCTGTTCGGAGATAACGCCGCTCTACTTAACCTCGCCACACAGAGATGCGTAAACGTGAAACAATACGGTATAGTAACACAAACTTATTTATTAATCCGCCCGTGACACTGTCATTGTAAAAACAATCATAAGCCTTCTGAATAAGGGTTAGTTGAACGTTAGATGGAAACGGTAGTATCGTGGGCGGGTCAATACAGAGTGTGCACGGTTACGTGCACTTACACAGGCGCAGCCAGCGCCCGTGCACGTACACGGCGAGAGTGTGTGGGAACGCTAAGGTTTATATTTAAGTAACCGGTGCGATGTTCATTTCGTTAAGCATCTCACGTTGCCCAGTAATTCACGTTTTTCTACAAACACGTAGGTATGTATAGTTCGAAAATGTTATAAGTACCCAACAAACCGAATAAGAATGCCCCAACGTTTCTGTATAAATACATAGTTATGAAGAAAATGATACAATTAATTTGAATTCCATTAAGAGGGATAGAAATACATAATGTCATTCTTTCTAATTAAATAAAATGTCATTCACGTCACGTAGCAATCGTAAAATAAAAAAGAATAACCCGTATTCGAGAATCAGAAAAGGCGCATTGCATAAAGTAAATTAACTGTCAAAGCGCTACTATAAGCATTCCTTCGGCCGCAACCACCCTCGCCCACCCCCACTGCGCACTTAGCGAGCAACAAAAACAGAATAATTAAGCGATTTATCTGCTTGAGAAAACAATTTATATAATAAATAAGTAAAAACGGTTTAAAGACGCTCTTGCGCATAAATTGACATCGAGTCGAAAGTTTGAACCGTGGCTTTCTAGAAATGATATTGCGAGTAACTTCACATTTACATGATTGCTTCAAAACAGGGTAACTGTATATAAAGGTGCTGCTTACTTAGGACGTTTTTAAGATAATAGTGTAGGAGGAACGACTCTAGCGCAGCCCATTTGTACTTAGTAGACCAGCACGCCCACTCCATGGGATTCCGTAACTGTGGATACGGTTCATGGGAATTCAAGTGTAAAGACAACTATTTATTTCAAAATTAACGAAAAATGTTAAATGTTAGCTGGGGTGCAATTCGATCTGTGTTAGCGTTAACTCGGTACATGGCGGCCATATGGACAATTGTGAAAAGTGCGATATCTCCGATGGACCGTTAAATTCCTACATTTGAAGTCTATAGAAACTATAGAAAGTGCAAGTAGCCGTGATGACACACTTCGTAATTTAGGTACTTACCAGCCATATACAAGTACGAGCAGTTAATAGAGAATTCCGAATAGTGTTGTTGTATTTGATACGTACCAAAGTCATATGAAGGGCACATTAAAAAAATATTAGGTACTTATTTTATGTCCTTATGTACGTATAACGCAATTTGTAGGTAAAGCGACACGACAGACAACTCTGTAAAATAAACTCCCGCTTCCGAAAATACACTTTACGTATTCTAATTTTATACGTCGTCAAATTATAACACAAATTAATGCATAATAAGGTGCTTTAACGTCGCGAAAGTATTCAAGTTATATGTAAAATTGCGCATGTTTTACAAACTGGTATCTTATCAATAACATGACACATAACGAGATCTTTATTCAACTATATCACACCGTATATCATCTGTAATTTGCATGATGTATGGTAATTTTATAACTAAATATTAAAGAATATCCACCGCTAACTGAATAGTGTTATGTCCCTTTCTGACAAACATAACTGTTAACGTGACAAACAAGGACAAACTAGGTTTGGTGAACAATTATGAACGTGTTACAAGGACAAACCGTGAAGTCCGCGACCGTGTAATTTCAGTTGACATGAGGAATACTCCTCATGTCAACTGAAATTACAATGAAAAAAAAGCAACGTTTATGTCATTCTCGAGTAAAAGGTCCCTCTTTCTCGAAGTCAACAAAGATCATTTCTAAGCGTGACGTTACGGAAATAACGCTTTATCAACACCGCTAAAATTGATAAGTAGAGAAATTAAGCAGGGCGCATTTAAAAATGCGCGGAAAGAATTGTTTTTTTTTTGTTTTTTTTTTGAAAAAATTGATCAACCGCCTAACCGAAATGTGTAAAAGTTGCCCATAGTCATGGATGTATTAAAATTTTTGTATTTTATTTTTTATGTAAAGACTCAAGTAACAGTAGATATGTGCTTATCCGAAGATCTTACTAACTCCGTGTAAGTTCACTTGATGCAACAGCGCCGCCCGGCGGCGGGCGCCACGTTTATTACTAGCATTGTCGCCCACGTCATCATCACACTGGGATGTTACTTGCTTGAATTACTCAGGAATTATTACGAATACTAAATTAAATAATAAATAAATATTTGTGGACAATCTTACACAGATCGACCTAGTCCCAAACTAAGCAAAGCTTGTACTATGGGTACTAGGTGACGATATACATACTTATATAGAAAAACATATACTTAAATACATAGAAAACATCCAAGACTCAGGAACAAATATTCGTGATCATCACACAAATAAATGCCCTGACCGGGATTCGAACCCGGAACCTCCAGCTTCGTAGGCAGGGTCACTACCAACTAGGCTAAGGCGGTCGTCTTTATTTATCTTTTATATTCTTATTCTAAATATATACGAGGGGCGTTCAAAATATTCTCGGTATTGATATCTTATAACCTCTTTTTGAATTTGTTTTGTTACTGGGTGGTAAGGTTCATTCTTTGACATTAAAAAAAAGTATAATTCAAACCGAGATGTTCTTTTGTTTTTCTGCAATTTCTGAACAAACACGAACACAATGAGTGAATTAACAATGTTAACGAAATTAGAACATCGTTCCGTAATAAAATTCTTGACGAAACAGGGTAAAAACCAAAAAACCATAAAAGAGGAAATGGATTGTGTTTACCGTGAGTCTGCTCCTTCTTTATCTACAATTCAAAAGTGGTCAAGCGAATTCAAACGTGGCAGGGAGAGTATTGAAGATGACCCTAGACCTGGCCGGCCTGTAGTAGCTACTTCACAAGAAAATATTGATCAGGTGGAAAACCTTATATTGGAAGATGGTCGAGTAAAGATAAAATCAATAGCTCAAGTAACCAATATTTCTATTGATACCGTACATGACATTATCCATGACCATCTTAATATGTCAAAGGTCAGTGCAAGATGGGTTCCACGAATGCTGACTCGACTTCAAAAAGATGTGCGTGCAGCTTGCTGTTCCGATTTTATTGACCTGTGTGGTGAAAATCCTGATGAGGTGCTGCAAAAGATAGTTACTGGAGATGAAACCTGGGTTCATCATTATGACCCTGAGAGTAAACAGGAGTCCATGCAGTGGCACATTAAGGGTTCAGCTCATCCCAAGAAGTTCAAGGTCGTCCCTTCCGCTGGCAAGGTCATGGCAACAATATTTTGGGATTGTGAAGGAGTATTGTTGATCGATTATAAAGAAAAAGGTGTAAATATCACGGGACAGTACTACGCGAATATTCTACATCAATTAAGGGACGCAATAAAAGAAAAAAGGCGAGGAAAGTTGTCTAAAGGTATTCTGCTTCTGCATGACAACGCCCCTGTCCATACTGCTCATATTGCCAAGGCAGCTATTGCTGAATGTGGGTTCGGAACTATAACTCATCCACCGTATAGTCCGGACTTAGCCCCCAGCGACTTCTTTTTGTTCCCCAATCTCAAAAAGGATCTGCGTGGAAATCGATTTTTTGACGATGAGGCGTTGAAGGCGGCAGTAGAGGAGCACTTTTATACCAAGGATAAAAAATATTTTTATGAGGGATTAAAAAAAATAATTGATCGATCTTTTAAGTGTATTAACATAGGGGGGGAGTATATTGAAAAATAAAAAATATCAAACTGTTCATACTTGTTTGTTTTCATTCCAATACCGAGAATATTTTGAACGCCCCTCGTAAAAGAAGAAGTCCTGATCTACCATCAACGCACAGCCGAAACTACTGGAACTAGAAACTTCAAATTTGGTTCAGAGCTTACTTTTATGACATATGTAAGGGATAAGACGGGATTTTTGGATATTCCATCCCTAAGGGGATCAAATAGGGGTGCAAATTTTGTATGGGAGAAAAAAAATTTTTTGAGAAAAAATTGTAAAAAGGTTACTAACTTAAATCCAAAGAAAAAGTTTTCAGCGTTTTGGAAAGTTCTAACCCTAAGAGGGTAAAATAGGGGTGTAAAACTTCGTATAAAGACTCTCTGTTTAAATAAAACAAAACTTATTTCAGCGTTTTTTGAAATTGCTCCTCTAAAGGGGTGAAAAGGGAGTTCCAAGTTTGTACGGGGAGCAATTCTTATTTGAAGTTAGAGATTTGAAACTTCGTAAATAGACTCTATGTTTAAATACAACAAAATATATTTCAGCGTTTTTCAAAATTGCTCCCATAAAGGGGTGAAAAGAGGGTTCCAAGTTTGTAAAGGAGCAAATCTTTTTTGAAGTGAGAGATTTAAAACTTCGTATATAGACTTTCTGTTTAAATACAACAAAACATATTTCAGCGTTTTTTTGAAATTGCTCCTCTAAAGGGGTGAAAAGTGGGTTCCAAGTTTGTACATGGAGCAACTCTTTTTGGAAGTGAGAGATTTAAAACTCCGTATATAGACTCTCTGTTTAAATAAAACAAAACATATTTCAGCGTTTTTTGAAATTGCTCCTCTAAAGGGGTGAAAAGGGGGTTCCAAGTTTGTACGGGGAGCAATTATTTTTTGAAGTTAGAGATTTGAAACTTCGTTAATAGACTCTATGTTTAAATACAACAAAACGTATTTCAGTGTTTTCCAAAATTGCTCCCATAAAGGAGTGAAAAGAGGGTTCCAAGTTTGTAACGGAGTAAATCTTTTTTAAAGTGAGAGATTTAAAACTTCGTATATTATAACAAAACGTGTTCCATCGTTTTTCTAAATTGTTCCCCTAATGGGGTAAAACGGGGTTCCAAGTTTGTGCGGGAAACAAATCTTTTCTTTTCGTAAAAATCGATATAGGTGTAATCTTTGAGGTTCCTCGGGGTGCCGATTACGAAAATGACATGCATTTGCAAATCCAAGATGGCGGACAATTATTTTTCTTAAAAATCGTCATGGATGTCATCTTCGAGGTCCCTCGGTGTGATGATTACGAAAATGAGATCCATTTTCAAATCCCAGAGGACATTTATTTTTCGTAATAATCGATATAGGTGTAATCTTCGAGGTTCCTCGGAGTGCCGATTACGAAAATGACATGCATTTGCAAATCCCAGACGGGGACATTTATTTTTCTTAAAAATCGATATGGGTGTTATCGTCGAGGTTCTTCGGGGTGCCTATTACGAAAATGATATGCATTTTCAAATCCAAGATGGCGGATATTTATATTTCTTGAAAATTGATATGGGTGTCATCTTTGTGGTTCCTTGGGGGTGCCGATTCCGAAAATTACATCCATTTTCAAATCCAATACGGCGGACATTAGGTTTTTCATTCGAGTAATTTTCACAAAAGATTAATGGCATCAGACAACTGACAGAAACAAATAAACCTCATTTATATCTTTGTTACCATCTAAAATCTACGCGGACGAAGTCGCGGGCGGCTGCTAGTTAATTATGTATTGAATATCCTTTAAAAAACTTTATCGTATGAAATAAATAAATTAAAACTATCACACATCTGAATTTGGTATAATTTGTTTAAAAAGGACTTGATAGATTCCGGTGGTATATTTTATGAGCATTTCTCATTTCAATGTGTTTCGTATGTGTTGATATTCCAGAACAAGGGTGCTATTTAAAAAGTTACCAGTGCCAGAGAGAATATTGTTCTAACATTATAATTTGGCAAGTTTAGCAAAAGTTTACCTTGTTTTATTCAACCCAGACTCATCAGCATCATTTACTGACGATTTTTTATTAACATTTGTATATAAATATTCATTATTCGACCACCGAAGATGATAAGCTCGCCTTGCAGCAACTCGTGGCGGGTCACTAGGCGCCACTTTTTTTACTAGCATTGACGCCCACGACAAAATGAGATCGTACTTGAATTATCACTAATTATCCCAAAGAGGAAGGTTAGCTTGTCTGTACAAACACTATCCAAGGCACTGGTCCCATCGCCGGCGAGCAGCGAGTATTCTCATAGTAATTCTACTCGTTTTCTCGCTCAAGCGAGTAGAATTACTATAAAATTACTACTCGCCGGCGGTGGGACCAGTGCCTTAAAAACTATATTAAATAGACTTAAAAAAATTCCGAAGTAAACATATATTAACTTCGGACATTGGTAAATTAACTTATGGCGTAAAGTACAAGAAAAGAAAATTACTAATTTTAATACAATGGCGTAACATACCAACACACGTCGTAAATTTTCGCTTACGTACTTACATTTTACAAAATGATATGATTTTTATTTCAATCTCAAACCATCAACACTCGTTCCGGAATATAAACTTTCCTGTATCTAAGTAATAATATCAGACCTAATTAATTGTCTATTTCAACCAAATCGTATCAGTTTGAGCGGTTTCCCTTAAAAAAACTGTTCGTAACAAGTTAAGGCGTCTTTATAAATAAACTGCTAGCTCGTCACAAAAGTTAGTCATCGTATATTTAAAAGCTATCATTTGTAAGGCGACCGGCGTCGAGAATCAGTCGAACCGCCCACTCACGTTATCAGCAGTGGCTGTGAACTCTCCGAAACGATGTTAATCCCCACTTCGCGGTCATTGGTGCCATAATAAACATAAACAATAAACATTATCATAGGGAATAAATTAATACTTACGTCTAGCGAGTAGACAAAACACTGCAGCGTGTGAAAGTTACTTTGTTTTGAGTTTGTTCTTGTGCTGATGAACAGGAGATATAAACTAACTTGGGATAGTTGACGATCATTGTAGAGATAGTATACTCATACAATCTTAAAGAACAAGTGACCAGTGATTGGTCCTAGTATTAGGGCATGTTGCAACTCCACGACACCACCGATTACTAACCTTACTTACTAACGCACAATCAAAAATCAAAATAACATCAAACATAGGTAAGTACAGTACACCAGTGGACACATTTAGAATAAAAAAGTGCTACGGAAAGAATCCAACATTATTCAAAGGTAATAGCGAAATAGTCAGAAGAATGTTACGAGTAGTAAACACGATTTTCTGATAATTTATTTTATTTCATGTGTAAACAAATTATTGAACGCCAATCTTTATTGCGGATTATCAGGAAAATTGCAACTCTTTAAATAAATAAACTGAATATACTAATCAGAACACACGATACCGAATATGCCCTTAAACGGATCCTCACTAGTTTTGTTACACCTTGTATAACCATGAAACCATGCCAATGAACATTGTCTGAAAGTTAGTAATATTATATCTACTATAAACACTTTTTAGTCGCAATGTCATATTATTTACCTACCGTTAATGTCCTAATGCCTTGCGACACCAATTTCAACATTACGGAATGATTAACAAGTAGGTACATCGTTTTTTGCCCAGTCTTTTGGCATTAAAAACTTGTAACAAAGCAGAATATGACTATAAAAAGTCAAGCCAAACCAGTTGTTACGCAACCACCAGTGATTAAGGCATCTGGCGACGATCTCATACAAATGAGACTCCTTTTCGAAAAATTAAAGATAATTTGCCTTGAATTCGGAAAAAAACGAATTGGTCTTAGGTAGGTGTCGCTCTGCTACTGTGTAGATCTATATCAAAAGTTAGAAGGACGGCTTTGAAAATATATTTGATTATTTGATGTGTCGCGTACACACAGACCAAACAAACGAAGTATATGCAACTAATTGCGATTAACAGAAGTGTGAGTATGACAAAAAACATTACTCTCACTTCGTATCACCTCTTCCAAATCGCAATCACATTAATATGTTTCTCGTATGTGTTTTCACAGAGAGGACCTACCGACAGGGCCCGAATCACCACCATGAGTTTACATGACCGTACTCACTAGAGACTGCATAAAAATTTGTAATATGGGCAAAAGTGCAGCGCCTCTGGCGGCTACGCAATAGAACTAAGAATTGGCATACTAAGTTGTTTACGCAGTCGCTACGGTCATGCAAACTCAAGGTAAAGGCACCGGATAGAGGCTGCTAAAGTTCCTATGCACCTCCAGCCGACTGTATGTGCAGTGCCAGTGCGATCATTTGAGCAAGGTCGTCTAGCCTCTTCGACTCTCCCTCCCGGATGTGGCCACCGGCTAGGCGTCCTTGCAGCAGAACTGTTGGCTGGATGAGTTACCGGAACGGAACGGAACGTTTCTCGTACATGTTTTCACAGTCGATAACACAGACCACACTGTCTCATTCGGTGCGAGCGCGCAAAACACATTGACGTGTCAAATCGGACGACGTACAAAAATACCTACAAAACTAGATTAAACCCGTGAGAACCTACAAAATTTACATTTTGTTTAATAGCGATGTGGAAAAAGTATATTGAGAAAGAAAATAAAAAACAAAACATGTCATCATCCTCTTTTTCCTAAAGTGCCCGGGATCCGCTTTAGCGCCTAATCCCAACGTAGGCACTATTTTTATGAAAGTATCATCTAAAGCTTTTAACCCAGAGGGAAAACAAAACATGTACGGTGTACAGTTCTATCGGTTGACGACCGCTTTAGCCTAGTTGGTAGTGACCCTTACTTACTTCAAAGCTAGATAGAGGTCCCGGGTTCGAATCCCGGTTAGGGCATTTATTTGTGTGATGAACACGAATATTTGTTCCTGAGTCTTGGACGTTTTCTATGTATTTAAGTATCTATTTATCTTTTTAAGTATGTATATCGTCACTTAGTACCAATAGTACAAGATTTGCTTAGTTTGGGACTATAAGATGATTTGTGTAATATTGTCAATAAATATTTAATATATTTTTTAAATAAATTGTTGTAGCGTCAATAAATAACATATGGAACATATATTTTATGATAATAAGTCATATTATCGACTCGAAGGCTGCGCGCAGCGGTGACATCAGTCCACGGTCGAGATTACAATCGCGATTTACAATTGTCATATTGATTTATCACCGCATAGATCCATACATATTACTATTTCCAAGTGTTACGTTACGAATTAATTGGCCACCCGCATTTGGGCTGCCCAATTTGTGCCCGACGCACACACAATGAGCCATGACGCCGAAGAAAAACGGAATCGGATAAAAGTATGTATGTGTTCTCTCTTTAACGCATAACTGAGCCCTTGTCCTGCGCCATCATGGCCCATTGCGATGGTACTACGACGGTGGCAAACAAGCAGCCCACGGGCGCTTGCGTATTCAGAGGAATCTTAAACGCGTTGCTATCCCTATATTGATTTGAGAATCGTGTTGAAAGATAAAGACAAACGTTCCAAATTTCATAATTCTAGATCAACAGAAAGTACCCTATAAATTTTGATTCCCTTAGTGTCGAATTATACGTTTTTTGAGGCATACACGGCCATATCTTCTTTTTACGTCAACATAGAAGTTTCATTTTTTCACAGCTTCAAGGGACTGTAGACTACAGTAATATGGTTTAAATTTCAACTCGATAACTCCACGCGTTCCCGAGATGAGAGAGAGGATCTTTCTTGACAGACAGACAACAAAGTGATCCTATAAGGGTTCCGTTTTTTTTTCATATTGAGGTACGGAACTCTACACAGATAAAAATTTGTGTCAAATTACAATTGTAAAGTGCTTTACCTACTATATTGAATATTTGATTAAGTTCACCGACGTAATATGTTTTTTTGTATAACTAACAAGCCTGCGAATTATGATTTGAGAATTTGTGTAGCTAATATATGACTAACTATATCTCTTTCAAACATGACTTCTCAATTACACATAAGAAAGGGACAGAACAGTAGGAAATAAATAGGTTATGGCTTGCGTATCTATTTGTTAAAGGTGTATTGTTTGTTGTCATATCAGCTAGAATTACACACTTGTAGTGGTATTTAATCCATTACTTGTAGTTTAACTATGTGTAAACACAGTTAAATCGGTTATGTTAATACAGCTGTTATTCAGCCATAAGAGGTAGTTCACATAGAATTCACATTTTTTTCGCTACGGCGTAGCGGTGCTACGAAACTCTACGAGCTAGAGATAGTAGGTCAAAGAACTTTTTCCCGAGCAACTATGTTTGTAGCGTAGCGTGAGTGTGTAACAATAAAAAATGTTAACTGTGTAACCCAAAAGAGCTCACTGTTTGTTGTTAAGCTGCGCTTAGCTGTGGATATTTACGTGTCTAAATTAGCTAAGACGTTCGATTATAGAGAGTATAATTAGGCCTATTCAATATTTTTATTTTACTTAATAACTTTTGTCACGTTAAAATCAAAATGAACTATTTAGGAAAACATCAAATGAAATGATGAATAACAGGCTACGGTAACGGTTACATCGGGCCGTACACTTGCTTGCTATCAACAAAAAGACTTTAGAACAGTTTACAGTGTCACCATATTAATTTGTCAAGGTAATTACGGTAACGTGATATGTCTACGTACTGTCGGTTTGTCCGTTACACTTGTGTGTAATTAATTGCGGCGTCGGCGCATGAATGCAAAGCAAAAAGTCCCCAAGTCCCCTTGACTTTTTAGTAGCTTTGTCCTACAGGTAGTAAAAATATTACTTAAACAGACTACCTGTAGGATTATTATGTCATTGAAATTAATATTTGATGGTTTCCAAAACCATCAAGTTTTGTAAATTGTAAAACTTTATTGTAAATTGTAATTTCACACCGCTAGTCTGACGATTGAATTCGAAAGGGGTCGTAAAAATTGTGTAAAGCGACAATGGAACCCAATGGACTTTCCACTTAGAAATTTAATGGCTCAATGAGTAGGTTAAAATGTTACTGCACATAAGTCAGCAGATAAAGTTAGTCTCAAAACGTTTACGTATATAAAAAGTCCCCAAGTCCCCTTGACTTTTTAGTAGCTTTGTCCTACAGGTAGTAAAAATATTACTTAAACAGACTACCTGTAGGATTATTATGTCATTGAAATTAATATTTGATGGTTTCCAAAACCATCAAGTTTTGTAAATTGTAAAACTTTATTGTAAATTGTAATTTCACACCGCTAGTCTGACGATTGAATTCGAAAGGGGTCGTAAAAATTGTGTAAAGCGACAATGGAACCCAATGGACTTTCCACTTAGAAATTTAATGGCTCAATGAGTAGGTTAAAATGTTACTGACCATAAGTCAGCAGATAAAGTTAGTCTCAAAACGTTTACGTATATAAAAAATGCGAGCCTTAAAAATCTGTCACAATTATACCTCTAACTAATCGACAGTACATTTACACCAATTGACACTAAGTACACTTTGTAACTAAGTACACGACTGCTGACATGGGTGCCGGTTGGATTAAGGCTTCGATCTCAACAGGTTCTCACAACATGTCGGATATTACACTTAGTAGACTACTTGTTGACGGTTACTAAATTAGCTTGAACCGCTGAAAAGTGGTGAAACATTGTAAAAACATGTATTTTTTTAATACGGCAAAGTATCACGAAATGCATGTTTTTGTCACTCTGCAAAGGAATTTAATATCAAATTACTCAAATAAATGTCTAACTGTCTGCATATATATCGAATGCCATTTAGGTCGCGAATGTCAAAACACGGAAATCATCCGAAGGTCAATAAGATTCGCTAATTTACTACTCACTATAAATCTGCTTCAAATAGCAACAAAGACTGACGAAGTCACATGTTGTGACTCGATCTAATATAGACAATCTATTGGCCTTAATCTGATTGTTTTTGACCAATAGACCGGTCATTCTTTTTTTTACATTAATTAACTAGAAAACTAGATCTTTCTAACCTCCTGACGACCGGCATCCTTTACATAGTACATAGGCCCCAATTAAGTTTTGACCCTGTGTCAATTTGACAGAGTAACATTTATTCTGCCAAGTTTTGATACCTAGCCGTCAGGAGGCTAAACACGCAGAACGTTAACTTACTAAGTACGGAAAATTAATGACTTATTTGCGATAGGAAGTGTATCATTGGTATTTAACGACTTGATGCATATTTACCTGGTGGCCCCTGCCTACGAAGCTGACGGTCCTGATGTGTTGGAATCCTGGTAACACCAAATACGTTTGTCAGGATGAATATACCTATTTGTTTCTGAGTATAGGATGTTTTCTTATGTAGCTATTTAATTCTCTCTATCTTATTAACTTGGGATATTACAGGGATATACTATCAGTCCATCGCCCACAACACACTTTAATCTGGCTCCCATAAGTAGACTCTTACGACACCCATCGTAAGAAAGGGGTTGGTGCTATTCTAAGCTGCCACCATTTTCATATAAACGGATATGTATTTACTGTTCTACTACAACCGACAAATTAGCTTCCAAAAGCACTTAAATGCGTTGAAACATGAATGCTATGACGTGCTAGGAGGTAGTGATGTGGCCTCGCGCGTCTGCTGTAGGTACTTCAACGGGTCGAGCACTCAATGTCGCAGCCGCCGTGAAGGTGATGAGGTCGGCTCCTGCGATTTCGTGCATACTCAAAATCAAATTGGCCGAGTTGTATCTAATTAGTCCATTCTAAAAGTGACTTTACTAGCCAAGCACGAACGTTCAAATTCTAATGAGAGTTTTATGAACTGTCGGACATTTCGACTATAATCCGCAATCGGAAGTCTTTTTTTTTTTATACAACGCCGCCGCCGGTGGCAAACAAGCTTACGGTCCACCTGATGGTATGCGGCCACCGCAGCCTATAGACGCCCGCAACTCCAAAGGAGTGACGTACGCGTTGCCGACCCTTTATAAAATTTGAGGATGCACTGTGTTGACAACAGAAGGGACAAATTTAGGTCCCTCGCTCTCAACACAGTGCATCCTCGGGAGCTCTGGCAACCTTGCTCACCTCCAGGAACACAACACTACATACTTGTATAGTAGATAATATTACTTTACTTGCGGATATGGATTTTGATTTTTGAATGTATACATACTGCCGGCTTGTGGAGGGTTAATTATGATTCCATGAGAATGAGCTATGATTACCCGATTAAGGCGATACTAAAGACTTGACAACCCGCCTCGACCTCCAAAAAAAGTAGCATTCTTTTGTTACGTGCCCGGGGATCTCTGGCATGGGTATACAACGGCTTAGGATCGTGAAGTATGAAGTATAGGTAAGTATTACATATTGTAACCAACGTCAACAAGCAATAGACACAACAAAATAATTAACAATGGCACTGTATCGCTGTTGTTTTTTTCCTGGTTCCACCAATGAAGATATGATATAACACAGGTAAACAGTAGCTTAACTTACGTCCCGACAAAGGTCGCTTCTTGAGATTCTAATCTAGCTAATTAATAAGAAACGGCATTGTAAACATTACATTTTCTGTTATATTTACCTCTTATGTTTTAATATGTATAGATGAACTATAAATGCATCCAGCACGCACCATACAAATCGTTTCTACCCTCCAACCAGCAATCAAAATATCTCAAATCGTAGCAAGAGGATCCTATAGGAGGAGGATTAGCAAATGCCGAAAAGGGACGGACTTATGATAAGCTGGATAAATTGAGATGTCTCAGAAGACTGATAAATCCATAAACACGATTCTCACTTCTCATAATTAATGGTGCAGTAAGTATATACATTGGCGCGAAATTTAAATTAAGCCTATTCATCGATGACTTTTCAGTGACACACAGGCCGGTGACAAATAATAATAATAATAATAAAATCTTTATTTCGGACTTTGTTTATCCATATCGTGTTAGTACAGCTTACACCTACGTATTAGTAATAAATTAAATTAATTAACCCCCTACCCCTAGAACCCTTATACGCGACGAGGGACAGGAGATGACACATTGTATCTCGTTCCCACGTGTGTTATTGTCTATGCTTATATCTCTTTCGCACATCTTTGTATGTGTGTATTGCCGGCTCCAGTCTTATGCTTATTTCATGTTTCAAATAAATGAACAAAGTACCTAAAAAAATATAATAACGGAACTAAACGTAAACATGTACGTATTTATTAACATCAGACACAGTAGGATCTAATGGGTTATTGTAGTGATCATTTCCGTCACACAAGTTAAACAGGTAGTGCCATTGTAATGTAACAGCTGACAATAGGTACACATGATACAATGTATTAAAGTAATGACAAATTATCCCACTAAATTGACAAGTGATTTTTGACAACATTTTTTAACGTCGCCGGTCTAATGTACAATTTTTTCCGGTTTTAGATAACAATCTAACATTTTTTCTTATAGGAATAACTTACCGCGTATTGGAAAAATCGTCGTAGTTCAATTAGCTGGATTAACAAGTTAGGAGTAATCAACGAGTATGATTCGTTTGAAACAATTGACGCATCACCTTCAATCTTGCTTGAACTCGAGAAGGTCGTTTATCTTTTCAAGTCTCTGCCGACAATGCGTCCTTTCGGTGTTGGTGGCAATTGTTGAGCCTTGGTCGTGGATAGATATAAACAATCATATTGTGTCTGAACACGATGGTTACACAATCACATGATCCAGTTAGCATCAAACGCCTATCGCTTTCAAAAGACCATTATGTTCGGTTCTATATGTAATGTACCTTCATGTAACAGCGCGGACTAAATCAGTAAATAGTTATAGTTAGTTACGTAGAAAATAAAGGTTTTGAATACCCAGACCTAATTATCGGTTAACAACAAGCTCCTAGCGGTTTTTAGAAATACATACGGCAAGCCAGAAGGGCTTAGAGCGAATTTATTGCTCTTAAAAATGCACTTAAAAGGCTACAGGTACATAAAGCGTACCTGGGAATCATAACTGATCGACAAACTGGGCAAACGGGGTCGAGCAACACACGCCGCCTAGAATGTATTAAGCATTCGAGCAAATTAGGTACATATTGCACAAAATTTGTCTCTAAATTGAGCCTGCATGCCATGCATCGTAATAAATCAAAGCTTCAAGCTGTATTGAGGACAGGTCCGACCTAAGAAAGGTAAATGCCTCAATGCTAGTGTTGCAGCGAGCACGGACAGAGGCGAGAGGTCGGCCGCTCTAACGTGGACTCGGCGCGGGCGCAAGCGACCCCGAAACAAATAAGAGCTTATTTATTAGCCAATACCCGTCTATTGATGCTAATTTTTTTAGATGGGCACTATTGACGATGCACCATATAATCTTCGTATTAATTTTGAATAGGAACTGGGCCAAGCGAAAATCAAATGTCAGGTGGCATACAATGTAGACGTGTTACATAAAGAGGTCCGGACTAAAACAGGTTTAAGTCTATGAGTTTTATTTATTGATTTAAACTTTATTTCACTACACAAAAAAGTACAGAACTTAATGATTAAATGCGTTCTTTACTAACCAACGAACTATTCTAGGTTAAATAACCCAATTAAATAATACAGATTTTCTATGAACATACATAGGACTTAAAGTAGACTATAATATTTGCAGCCGAATAATTTCATAACTTGATAAGTACAGTAGTTTCATAATGTGTTATGTCAAAACTTTTTTCTGGTTATCACAGAATTAATTCGTTTACTACTTGTGCGAATCTATCTACATTAATTCATGATTACCCGACAAAAGCAGCACTGTTCAATCTTGTTCCAAGTCGAGTTTTATTGCGAAATAGTTCGCAGCGACGGCGCGCACAGGCAGCCGTCCTCGCGCGCACGTGACCGCGTATGACGCGCAATTATAACAACAATAACAACGCGCACAGCGCGCATACTCGCTTGCCGATCGACTCGCGCGCATCCTCATATCCACATCTAATTACAACTAAAACGCATTGACACATGCATACTTAAATTCATAGAATCCTGCACGTAGTGTTATCGATGGCTTCAATCGTTGGAATCATGACACGGAATTTGCTTGAAGACACGTAGATACGTGTTTATTGCATAACTAATTATAGGTAACGCCGTTTCCGTAACGTGAGTGTTTAAAACAAAAACAAGATGGTGCCGTTATTTTTTATCCAATCCAATCCCTCTGATCTATGAGAGGAGGCCTGTGACCAGCAGTGGGACCTACTTAAGGCTGGTGATGATTATGACTTACAAAACTTGCCTCTATAATATTTATACCTCTCGGAGCATGTGAGAGGCATTGGCAATAAAGGACCTAAATGACATACTACGCATGATAAAACAAGCAAAAAGGCGTCTCAAGGCAAATGGTGCAGTTGCATGTCAGCGATTAGGCTTGCCACCTGCACTCTGCACATAGGACACTCCGTTTTTAATGCACTCAGGATATCCACATGACATTAAATTCGCTTCACAAATGCACTTCAAATCAGCTGTTAGAACCGGAAATTGTGAATTAGAAATATTTAATCGAATAACAACTTAATCAGAACCCCTTTGCTGTCTCGTGGAAAATCGAAAATGTTTGGTAGGTACTATAACTACATTTTATTTATTTACTTCAAATCTTGCAAAGCAACAGGTTGTTCAATACGATCGTAACCGTGTTGCCCTGAAATGGAGGACGTACCTATAGGAAGTTCAATGGAAAAGTATTATTATATTATAAATATTATAATTTATGGCCTGTACTGCAACCCTGCCGGACAAAAGTCTCTCTCTTTTCTCAATTGCAAAATTATAACTTAATATCACCGAGGAATTCCTCACCGATTACATTATTGTATAACTAAAGTAACCGAATAGGCCGGATTTTGACAGAAAGTAATGAAAGTAGGTATTTGTCCCAATCTGACAAATATTTATTGTGCATCGAATACCAGCTCAGTAATTTTGTTTTTCGTGGTCAAATGACATATACAGATACGAAAACTAAACATAATGTCATAAGGTTTCTCTGCCAGTCAACGTTCGTTTCGTACCAATTGATGGTAGGATTGGTAGAGGACATGAATACAATAAAGAAATAAAGCAAACCGACTAATTATCGGTTTAATATGTCACTTCCTGTCAAACATTGCCGTTGGATTAACAGATCCGATAAAGAGAAGACAAGTGAAGAATTGGTAGTACTTACTGGCTTCACGTAATTATAATTATTGATGGTAACCCTAGGAGATGCGCAGATGCGCCCGGGCACGCTTACCTATATGGCAAGGTCGGCGCATGCGACATTCGCGCAATCACTTTCACCACGCGTCTTACCAAATACACCGTAATAGACGGACGGGTGCCCTTTTTGCCCACCTTCAACGTTGAATGAGTTCATTGCGTTTTGCGCTGTTAAAATAAGATTTTCCGAAGGTTCTTTGTCGTACGCTTCGCTTTCGAGTATCATGGACCAGAGATATTGTGTTCTTCATTCATCTTGGTACAATAATTAGGTAGCCTGTCTAGTATCCTATTAAACTCATAAATAGAAGTCTAATATCAAATAATAATGTGTAAATGTAGCTTTGACACTTAAATGGGTAAATTGCAAATTTAGGAAAAGCATTGAGATGTACGAAAGGAACCTCAGACTTCACATTGTTGAAGTAAGCCACAATGTTACAATGCCAAGTTTTATGAGTATATCCACGTGTAATACAGGTAAGTAAAGAAGACTCATCATTTACTATACATATAATATATATAATCTGAAGGTATGTAATGGTCCTTGTCGCCAATAAAGCCCGATCAATTTAGTGCGGATTGTAGTTTCGTAACCGTTAGCTAAGATCACGTAACCATTGTTACAAAGCCCAAGCAACATATGAAGCGTACAGCAAAACCCGTCTAAAATTGTATAATACACAATCGTTTATGAGTATGTGACATCGTGAATAAATAATTACTTGTACTTAAATACCTAGTAGATTTTCAAAACAATAACGTTTTCTAGGTTGATCGTAGAATATAATATTCAAATTGGACATTATGTTGTGCGAATTGTAATAATTTTCTTTTTCTCATGGCTCACGGTCAAAGCGAAAGACTACAAACAATACAAAATCAGCAAATCATTTATCGCGGATTGACACGTGCAATACTAGCCATGGTATATTATTGCTGAAAACCTGTAATAAACTACATGCGCTCTATTCTCGCCATTATCATTGTGAAGTTTAAGTGGTATTTGCATTGCGAGCTTACGGATGTGGTAGTAAATAAAGTATGTCTATAGTACTTTGATCATGGTGTTTTAGTGTGGGTGCCGCGAGCGTGGAAAAATCACTAAACTGGCATGCACACATAAAATAAACCGATAACAAAGACGTTAAACCAACTTGTAAACTGAACATTCAAAAGCTAATAACACAGTCGATATTGTTTCCGATTTTATTTCAACTGAAGAAACGAATTTAGTAAGTAATATTCCTAACACGTAGACGGGCAATTTCTTTGAAGATCCTTGTGATGAACGCAATCTTTTTAAATTTTTTCATAACGTCAATAACACATCGCACCAACCAACCTCTATCGATTAAGTACCTACCTATTTCATTAACTCGTATTTATCTGAAAAACATAAAGTGACCTTTAACAATTACCGTTAATAACAAAACACTCAAAAACAACACGTTTATAATATCAAGAATCAAGCTGATGTGTTTAGGTATGTTTGACTTAACAATCGTAACCGCAGAAGTAAATCTATAGCAGGTATGACAAAGTCATAACTTTGATGTTCCCGCACTTAGAGGTGAGTCATGGTGGGTCGGACCCAAAAGTTTTCCAACTAAATGACCTCACACGGTCGCATACGCAGAATCGCGTTGTTTATATTAACACCATGTCGATCGTCACATTAGATACTAGTTGTGTTTAGTCCGACTCACGAATTGACATAGCACCAGGAACATTGGTTCTTACGTAACGTAAAGTTGATCACTTATTAAAACGGCTACATAGCTGTTTTGATCCACAATTGACACGTAAAGTACTCCCGAGTCCCGACTCAGACGGGAACAAAACTATGGCAACGGTGACAGTGACTGAGTTAATAAAACATACGAGTAGCATAACGATAGAGAATTCCATACGGCAATAAGTCCGCCTTTTGTAGAATAAGGTTTCTTTTGTGCAATAAATAAATAAATAATAAAATGTTAATATTTATTTACTTATTTGATAAAACGAATGCTATGTAAACTCTAGATTGAGAATCTCTGAACCAGCAGCACATATTGCACAAACATAGAAAATTGCGTTCCTAAACGTAAAGCTTAGACGCTAATAAGACGACCTAGTGCACACTAGAAATGTCCAGTTAAACAAGACCAGTTAATTTAATTAGAGAACACTCATTTGCTTTAGTACATACCGTCAACGTTCGCATATCGAGAATGTATTTTCCAGAGCTCGTAACTGACTTTTGGGACGATTTCAAATGTAAACTTTATCGTGAACGGAATGAGGTTGCCATCTGCATATCAGTGTTACGTCTGCACAAGGTTGTCGCAGGAAGCGGGCGCTTACAATTCAAGCTGTTTACACATACTCGACAATAACATTCGAGCCGAACTACGTGCGATACCTACGATACCTAAACACGTGAGTATAATGAGGACAGGGATTATGTATTGTGTTAAAAGGCAATGATTATGTACCTACGCGTTCAGTATTTACTTACTGCGGTTATCTTTTGTTACGGCAGAATATTTGCGATTATGTTTGTAATCAACGCATATATTAACTTTCAATGTCCCCTGTGATCTTGTGACTAACTGTAGGTTAATTGACGTCTCGGCGTTTGACACTTATTTATTTATACTTAATGGAAACATTACATGTTAGGAGCCGATGTTCGTTTAACATAATAAATAGATAAATATTGTGTTCATATTTAAATTAACGCAATTAAGGAACATTTAAAGACTCAATAATGATTCACCTCAAATTCCTAGCTACTTAATATTGAATGAATACTAACGTCACTATAATTTCAATGTAGGTAAGATCAAGGGCTGCCGCCCGCCCGTAATATTATTGCCCTAAGCCAGAAAATCGTATGTTACTATAAAACCCATGGATGTTCAACATTTTTCTACTAAGAACGGTAAAACAAATAAATAAATATTTGTGGACAATCTTATACAAATCACTAGGTCGATTTGTGTAAGATTGTCCAAACTAAGCAAAGCTTGTACTATGGGTACTAGGCGACGATATACATACTTATATAGATAAATAGATACTTAAATACATAGAAAACATCCAAGACTCAGGAACAAATATTAGTGTTCTGCACACAATCAAATGTTCTGACCAGGATTCGAACTCGGGACCTCCAGCTTCGAAGGCAGGGTCACTACCAACTAGGCTAAAGAGGTCGTTACTACAATACACTAGCACATATACATTAATGTACACATAAAATTAAATATTTACGTCAAAAGCAGAAAACCTATAATATAGATGTCTAGATAAAATCACCCCCAGGCGACCGTATTGAGAATACAACCTTTTATCTACTAAACCCTCTTTAATTCTGACTGAGCCTTCTACTCTGTTACATCTATGCTTACTATTCACTAATAGATGTATGTGGGTAAATCTTAGTCATACCTATCTAATCTTGTAGATATTATCGCACTCGAAAATCTCGATGATTTCTAATCAGTTCTTAATTAGTTAAAATTTTAACTCGAACATGTTCAATGATGACATGGATCAATAGCCCTCGTCCTCGGTACTCGTAATACTGGAAGTAAAAAGATTCATAGATTTAAAGGAACTAACAGGCTCATCTCAGACTAGATACTAAAGAAACAACACGAAGGAAGCAAACTACGTACAAACAGCAATGATCCACGATGACGGAAGGCAAAGCAAATAACATCATTATCCGGGTACATACATCATGCGCTCGAGCGACATTCATTCATGACCATTGTTGCGATCGCGTGTTTTGTTCAATGTCGCACCAACTTGACTACCTGGCTGCGTATTTAACTTTTTATTCTTCATATTGCATAGTTAACGTCGAGAGCAGCCGTCGCATCTATAGACCGGTACAGACATAACTACCTATAGTATTTTATTCCGCCATCACTTCAATTTACTACAATATTTTGTTCCGATAAGCATTTTTTTAATACAATGACGGTATCAAATAAGATTACGGCTTTCCTGGTGGTAAGCAGACACCGTAGCCTGCGAAGGCTACATCGCAAGCGCATTGCCGACGCTTCATTGACTTCAGGATTCAGTTCAGAGACTACAGTTTGCAGACTACAGACATGCAGTTTCCTATATATAGAGCAGCGGTTTTAAATGCTTTACATGCGTGAAAGCCTTAATTAAGCCACTATATCGCCAACCGCGAAAACTTCACATTTGGCAACGACGAGATATGTATTTGTAGGTATATTTTACAGCTAAATCCATCGAAACTGATCAATTTGTTTCTCTTTCTATGTATACAAGTATTTTTTTGTAATAGTTTTGGCATAGCTACAGCGCCAACAATAATTAATGTTTTCGTAGTGATGTTTTTTAAGTTGATCTGTGAAATATCTAGTAATTACGCGTTGAAATTATCATGTGTGTAGATTTTGGTAAATAAACTAGCTGTTTTATCAGTGAAAAGGCGAACATTTTTCCTTTTCCTCGTTTACTAAAAAGGGCGCGAAACTACGCTACTGCCGCGTACCTACATACATATTTGTTTCGAGGCCATAGCAACAGTGCCTTTACCATGAGTTTACATGACCGTACTCGCTAGCGACTGCGTAAAAATTTGTATGGTCAAAAGTACAGCGCCTCTGTCGGTTACGCAATAGAACTAAGAATCAGCATACTAAATCGTTTAAGCAGTCGCTAGTGAGTACGGTCATGCAAACTCATGGTAAAGGCACTGACTGTGCGCCGTGTGGTGCGACGTCAACTATCGCGCACGCGTTGCTTCGTTTCCCCCCGCGTCCTTCTCACATCGTATGAATAATGTGTCGTTTTCGGGTGAAATGTGCCGCGTCTTTGCATTTTTTTATACCACGTCGATGGCATACAAGCGTACGGCCCCCCTGATGGTAAGCGGTCACCGCAGCCTATGGACGCTTGCAACTCCAGGGTTATCATATGCGCGTTGCCGACCCTTTAAAATTTTAGTACTTATATATTAAAAGTTCTTATTGACAATCGACAATGTAAACCTTTTGCCTGATAAAGTCACGAATTATTAACAACTGCGGCCCGCGACAATTTCGTTAGCAACTATGTGGCCCTTGGCTGCTAAAAGGTTGCCGACCCCTGATATAGAGCATTAATTCACATCGACATTTGTGCTAAAGATGAAGCAGAAGCATCAATTACAGTGGGAACCCCAGTTTTTCAGACCTATTCCGTTTTTAGAACAGATCAAACAGGTCGAAACGAGTTAATACTCAACTAGGTGGGCTAAAATATTTCTCAGAAGGGTCAATAATTGGGTATTTGACACATGTTAAAATGTATAACAGTACCGTGTGGCTAAATGGATAGAAAAATTATAAAAAGATATGGGATTATAAAAATGCCTTTTTTATAGTCCAAATGTAAATTGGAAGTTATCAAAAGAGTTCTCACGTTTCGACGAAAAAGAAATTGAATGGCAACTATATCCATAAACGCAAAATTTCAGGACCAAAATGGCAAATTACTCGTTTTCCCATACAACGGCAGTACGAGGCTATACAGCTGTGACATCACATTTCGCTGTCAATCAGTATGGAGCGGTTTCAGTGCTCAAAAACTTTGCCTCTTATTTTCATATTATGTGTTGCTCTAATTGTAGATGGTCCCATAGAAGCATTTGATAATCTCTAGACTGATTCGAATTGCACCATAAAAGCAAATCAAAAGCGAATTAGTCAAATATCGACTACCTTGCACAAATTGCGGCAAGTTGGGAAAATCTAAAGCGCGTCCCATCGTGTACCTACACGACCCATTTCACACAATGTTTGTTTGCATTTCTATACAATTAGACACGTGTGTGACCTTAAGGGGGCTTCAAATTAAAGCTCGTGACGTACCTAGAGTAAATTCACGATAGTGTGTCAACTCATTATATACATGATTGGCATGGAAACAATTGGTTACGCACCTTCACAAACAACAACGACGTACCTACTAGACTAGAAGAGAAATTGTAATACTTTTATGCAGTTTGAACGCAACAGCATTATATGTGGCAGCGACGCGTAAGTCAACACCGCTACTTGTCCGCACTATGCAAATGGAGATAATATGCGTACTAGCTAAGTGACCGGGTTGCGCTACGTATGTACTCTCACAATGAGGTTAGCATCCAGCCGAGTTGAAGATTGAAACGGCTTGAACCGCTCACCGGCGCTCGACAAGCGTCTACATTCGGTCGGGTTGGAACAGAAATCGCAAAGCGCATGTGCACCGACCGAATGGGGTTACCTCACCCACATTCCTGCCTTCCGGAATTTCACGGTGACAGTCGCAATGTACTTGCAATGATGTATGGCGAAATTACTCGATGACTGGAAAAAAACTGAAATGATTATCTATAGCAAAATTCGATGAACTGCCCGTGCAGTTTGGATATGCGACTACAGAAACGGCAATCGTAATAACGTGGCGCTAACGTATACTGGCCTCAGGATACTGAATTACTGAAATACAGAATAGGGTCATCCAAAATCCACATTACTAATGTTTATTCATTACATGGGTTTTTTATTTTTCTTATGATACAATGAAAACAACCTAGGTACATGCTCCTGCATTTCTCAAAATATCACTCCTGATACATTAAATCAGCCAGCATGTTAAAATATAACAGAAATCATCACTTACCACAGCTCAACAAGCGACAAACCACTTTTGAAATACCTAAAAGGACAATAAAATTAGGAGTCGTCGAATGGAGTGGAGTGCAAGGGCGGCAGACCCACACCAACAAAAAGACAAACGGAGCAAAAAGTTATAATAAAATAAGACGTCGGTGACTTAAGGTCTTTAAGCTGCTATAGGTTTTCGTTAGTATGGGTACGGGTTGAGACAAAGAATTGCCAATTATTCCACCTGCCCCCGCACCTGCGGCGGCTGTTCTTTTTAAATTATTTTATTTCTACGCCGGTGATAATTTTTAGCCTGGATACAAAAAGAAGGATGTTATGGGTCGACGTGCGTTGTTGAACGTTGGTTCGTAAGTGACATGCTGGCGACTAAAAGTTTGTCGGAGTTATGCAGAGTGGTTTGTTATACTTTATTTTAAGTTTTGAATACATCCATGAGGCAGCATGTGCCCAGCAGTAGGACGTGCGTGCTATTGACTTGACATATATATTTTTCAATGTTTGTATTTTTCTCAAGGTTCATGTCTTAATTAACAAACCGACAGGGATACAAAATGCAAGAGCATCTGAAAGTTTTTATATCCCAAAAATTTAAAGCACAATAAATAATTGATGTGATGCTAATTCAGGATTTAAAAAGCAGGCATTCTGGAAATTGGTAATTTATTTCACTGTCTCGGGTTTATCTCGGGAGTTGACGCTACTGGGAATCAATCAAGTTTTACCAACGCGGTGTTTCTCACACGCAAAAAACTGACTACACTTTTGGGAAGGTTGAAGGGGAATATAGTTACTTACGAATCATTAGTACGTCTTTGCAATTGATTTACTTAATTTAAAATAATCGCTGTTGAGTATTTTCTTCTTAACAACATGAATTATACTAATATAATAATGCGCTATAAAATGACCTTTTACTCTTATCATAATACGACACGCTCGTTAATTCATCATGGTATGGTCATAAATTCAACCCAAAATATCTACCGATCTCCGCGCACCAAATGTACATACCCATACCATACTACACGGACCTTTTAATTATATTAAAATCTCTTTCGAAATCTCCGCAATAATACAAAAACAATAAAAAATTGAGAGAGAAGACGCGGACACGATGCGTCGACGTAGTTCGTCGACCCCGTCGATATTTCTCGAAATTCACTGCGGAATCCGCGCTCTTTTCGCTTTTTAATTGTAAGTAACCAGCACCAAGCGACAAGGTGATACGTTTCCCAAGAAATAAATGTATACTACTACGGGATTACTGTAACGGAATATACGAAGCGAGATATACAAGAAATTACCGCGACAGATAAAAATTACGTTGAATATATTTAACCCTATTACTTACACGGTAATCGCCCGTTTTTGCCAAAACGGCAGCGTTTCGTTTGAAACGATTTCGAGCAACAGATAATGTTACGAGTACAAGTGCATGCTGCGAAGGAATGAAGCAGATTAAACATTGAAATACGCTATCGGAGTGTGTAAACCGTAACAAAAAACAAAAGGTACTAATTGTTTGCAATATCTTTAATAGACGTTGAGCTCTATTGTATTTTTAGTTTCCCAATGGCATCGCGGAAGTTTGATTTTCACGCGTAACCCGAACAATAGGCTCACACGTCTTAGGAACGAACTCATAAGAATACATGCAACTTGGCTATGACTTTTATTGCCTTTCTATCATTAACAGTTATTTGCCCTCATGGTGTGTATATATGGTGTAATGTATACAAGACATTGTTTGTCTGCCAATTAGGTGACTCGTAAAATACAATATATTTAGAAAAGAGTGCCACTCACGAGGTGATCAAATAACAGGTTAAATAAGTAAAAAGTGAGGGCCTCGCAATTAAAAAAAATAGGCACCTAGACATGATTCCCCAAAACTATTAAACTACAACCTATTTAGAAATAGGTAAATATAAAATGATTTCTCTCAACGATACCTGTAAGTTAATTGTCGTCGGTGTCACCGAGACCGCGTATGGCATTTATTTAGAGTCATTGGCAACAAACCAAGACGATTGGGCACATTAAACGTTTGCGCTGTAAAACGTTTCAAATTAACCTTTGATAATGTGGCAGTTCGAAAAGTTTTTGCATTATAAATTGTTTTAGAATTGAGACTTAATTACAATATATTTATGCGACTAGGATACGATAGGTAGATATGTGGATCAACTATTCTTTGTTGCTCATTGCCATGGTTACGTCTCCTGAGTCACTTTATAAAACTATGATTTTATAGGCTGCTGTAAATCTACGAAACACGAGTTTTAGCGACGAGTATAAATCCATTCGGACTGTCTCCTCGCTGACGGGACAGAATAACGGCAAAGAAAAGTTGATCGACCCATATACAACTTAAGTTGTTTCTATCGCATCCACTTTCAGTAAGCATTTCAGTAAGCATAGTAAACTTTATTTAATAATACGAAAAAGTAGAACTTTCGGACATAGTGCCTACACGTATTCTCTACCAGTCAACCGTTAGCCCTACTAAACAAAAAGCTTATAGTGCAGGCATTTACATGAAATATAGTAACCTCGCAACACTGGGTTCTGCCTCGTTGACACATCTCTAGCTGGCTGCAAGCGTGACCAATGCGGAAATCAGAATAATGTGTTTTCTATGAATATTGATCATAGAAACCTATGGTTTAAGAACTATAGATATAACCTTCATATTATATTATAGTGAGATTTAATTGATCTGGATAAATATTCAAAACGTTATTTGATGTTTAGTTCGAACTAGAGCCGCGTGCGCACGGCTACCTGCGCTCGGCGCGCCGTACGCCGAATCACAGACGACGGTCATCGTACACGAAAGAACGTGCACGATGCCCGTTATTTTCTATTGCACACACATATTTCACATAAAATCTGCAATAATAGTAGAAACGGATATGAGGAAGTTAGATGTCACACACACGTCTGTATTGCATCATCTTTCTCCGTCCTTGCATTAATAGTTTGCATGAATAAATCATTTTGAGTTGACTGTACTTTATTTGTTACAACCTGTCAATCTAGTTTTTTACAAGTTGTTCAGCATATTTACAGAGCGTAAGGATAACAAAACTATAGAAAATTAACACGAATTTATAATACTGAAATAGCGGGTAGGTACTACTATACTGTAGTAAATAGAAGGGTGTAGGTATCCAATTCTATTAACATTATGAAGCTAATAAAAAGATTACGAACTTTGTGGCGTAATTACCCAAATCGGTTACCCCGGGCGACAGGAATAGGAAGTGTAGAAAAAGTGCATAAAAATACATGCGCAGGCGCGACCCTAAGTTACGAGCTCTCGATGATGTTTAGTGGATTATAATTAGCCGCGCTCCCAACCAAAGGGACGTTCTCCATTCCGAGTGACGAGCGCTGTGTGGCGACGAAGCTTGTAACAGTTGTAACATAGGGAATGCAGATCAGAAATTAATATGTTATTAGCGCGTGAATACAAAATAATATTATTAAAAATGTGGCATACAACTCTCAAATTATATAGAGATATAATCTCCCTGAAGTACCTAATAATTTCAGGGAAAGTTACTCCCCGTTATTTGACGTTAAATACACCCACTATTTCGCTTACATACCAAGTGATAAAAGTACAGTACATAATTTAAATACGTGGTGTAATCCCGAGTGCTTCAGTACTGATAACGTTATTAATTAATTATTAACGGAAACAAAACTGCGTCACAATGGTTACTGATACCTGACAGTACATTATATGTTGGAATCTAGTTAATTTGCAACTAAATTCCAACATATAATGTACTGCTCTTCTTTCCCTTATGTTTACTTGTTAGTAGCGCCTAAGGGAAAAAAGTATAAATCATAACATAAGTCCTAGTTGTCTTTAGGTATATTAAGGCAACGTCATTCCAGTGCAAATGACCATCCCGGTCTCTTCGGAAGCTCTGCGCGTAATTTCGTAAATATTTAGTGCATTTTAATTGATTTTTGGAAAACTGGATCACTCATGAAAAATCTGTCCAGCTATTGTATTAAAACAAAAAAAGCTATCCTTTTTGCAAAAAAAAATACGATACCACCGTCATTGATAATTACGAAATCGGTTGTGTAGTGTAATATACTAAATTATGCTTTCACACTGGAAGCTCATACTTTAGTATTTTCGTCAGATCTCTGAATGGGCCTTACCTTAAACGGCAACTAAGCTGGGGTTTATGAGGTTAGCACAGAACCGAGGAGTGTTGTGTAATAAAGAGAAGGCCCAACTGCGCCGTGGAAATAGGATAGAACCTACGGCCGACGGCCTGTATAGAATAGAAAGAAAATTCATTGGTAACCTCGTAAATATTTTATTTATTTATTTTATTGGAGAACAAACAGAAACAAGGGTATATGATAACTTAATAAGCTAGCAACACACGGACTAAACATGCCCATACCTACTAGGATACAATCATATTTTTTTGCTATGGCTGCACTGACAGTTTGTTGGTTACCACTTATACAAAACTAACTTTAACAACCAGTTACTTAATGCCTAATCAGATGTATATAAAATAATTGCAGTAGGTATTAACTAGAAAAGAATGGAGACACCTTTTATCTCATTTTTGCTATCTGATTTCATAATAACCGTAGCTATACAATCATACAATGGTAATCGCAGATTATTATTTTGAGATTGGGAACATCGGTATGTGGAGATTTACGTGGTTAATGTATTTTACCAAACTATGACGTGATATTTGTCCTCAATCTCAAGTGATAGGGGTTTCCGCCCGTGACTCGGGCCGCGCCGGGCGGGTGCGGCGGGTTGCCACGCGCGCGCCGTCTGCGCGAGCGCGCGCAGCGGCAGATGTGCGCGAACGCAGACGCCACCGCCATCACCACCTCCATAGCCCGATTCTCTCAAAGCTGCAACGAAACTTACATAGTGAATCATACAGGAGAGTTCAATAGCAGTTCCAATGTAGCGTAATTTAAAAATAAAATTAGTATGACGTGTTAGCTCCACGGTTATTTACCCCGTCTCATTTATTAATGTCTCACGCGTTGTGATAGAATTAATTATTTGTTTTGTCGTTGGATATACATGAGAATGATCTGCACCTACAACATTTAAGTGCGATGCTACTAGTGTTATTTCAGTATAGATGTGGAATTCTGATTGCAGTTTTCATGTAGAATCAGACAGCCATCCTACCTGTATGCCAGCGTCGCCTTTGCATATGTGCACTTGTATGCTATTTACATAGTACTTGCTATCCTTGAGATGCTTTTAACATAAGTTTCTCTTGGAACGCTAATTGTATTAAAATAACAGGATACGGAGATGGGATTAAATTAAATAATGGCGATCGATAGATTTGCACAGGTAATTGTTGAACGGTAGGTACGTGTTATGCGCTTCAGAGCTTATTATTATTTTAAATGCTTTATCAAGTATCAGTAAACCTGTAACTAATCAATTATAATGATAAGCATGTTCGAATCAATATAACAGTAAAGAAAGGTTACACAATTTGATTGCATTATTTTATTTATCTGCTGCGAATCACAAATCTTTGATTCCAGTGCTATCTTTCTTGTTTTGAGGAGACACATGACACAATAAAATGAATCTTACAGTTGGTCGGGTTTTATAAAGATATGTTAGACCAAATGTTAGATGAAGTTTTGGTAACTCATTACATTTTTTGACATAAAGTCTAACAGATCTTTATAAAAACGAGCCTAAATAAATCAAATGCGTTGAAGGTTTAAATCTCCACGTCTCAATACAAGATTAAAAAACTCGGGTTCAAGCAAACCCCCGACGAAAGCTAGTTACTTATAAAAGCGGAACTGAGTCAGTCGCGAGAAATAATAGGGAATCGGTCTATATTTAGTATATTAGTACTATGAATAGAAGCGCTCACGATACGTGGCCGTGTAAATCAACGCCGGACTAATGTATTACAAACTCGCTACACCATTCTAAAGCGGGTAACAAAAACAACTCGAAGAACTTTCATATTTAGTATATTCTTCAACATGCACGGAACAGAGATTCGGTTAAACTTTGACTATGATTTAGCTTGATTGTTATTAATCTTAACAACAGCATATAATAAAATCTTAAAATTCTTTCGGGGTTTCATCATTGACCTAATCCGTTCTTTAAATTTAATTATCTACCTATATTACAAAATACAGACGTACAAACATGTACAAATTACAAGATTTGAATAATACATGTTAGAGAAATTACCTATCATTCCAATTGATTTTATCCAAGTTTTCTTAAATTAATGAGAATCGGCCAGAAACACGTTAAAGAAATGTTCATTGTGTAGAACGATACAGGTACCTGACCCGGAAAGGAGCCCCTGATAACGCTGCTCGCTTCTTTACAATTGACTGATAATGAGCCTTTCTTTACAGCCTGTTCGAGGTAATTGTTAATTTGACGCACAACTTACCTAAAGCGACGAATGATGATAATTCATTGGTCTAAGTTTTCTCAGACAATGACGAGGAATGGACGACGGAAACGCAATGACGTGTTAAAGGACAGACGTTCGCTCGACACATTTCACTGTCAAGTACTGCGCAACGCAGTGAGAGATGAAGTACCTACTTGCATACGCATTCCTATCTTATAAGTTGAGGCTTTTTCTTTCATGATTCTTCATTTGTTTCAGTAATTGTATGAAGGGACGAAACCACGACTACTTATTAGATTTTTTGCCTTATTTTAATCCTGGATACACGAAACATACCTGGATCCATCATTATCAGCCTACCTTGTGGAAATATTTTAGAGGGAAATTATCAGTAGGGGAACTTTTAAAAATGAAACGTTTAAAAAAAACATTTATACACCATTATTGTTCACCATGTTAACAAAGTTTTTGTCATTATCATTATATTTAAGAGCTTAGCTCTTGTCGGTGGAGTAATTGCCAGCTTATCCTGCATTCAGCGTAATCCTTCACTTCTCTGTATGATGAACCTTTTAATTGCTCCCTATACTTACGTTATTCTACGTCTTCCCCGTTTTCTCTTGTTTTGCGTTTTTGTAATCCTACTAATATTATAAAAGCGAAAGTTTAGATGTTTGTTATAAAACATTTTAAACACTCGCGTTTTGTACCCATACTTAAAACGTAAAGTTTGTTTAAAAGGGTCGTAAACGATAGGTATTTATGTATTTACATTTTTTACCGACGTATCGGTACGAGTTGCACCGGTCATGTTCGCGGCAGAACTGTCGTCTCAGCAAGTTGTCAACGGAGATATGGGTACACAACATTTGACTACCCCACAAAAGTTTATAAATATGTGGAGGGTAGGCCCGGAAAAAGTTATCTACCCATCCACTACGTTACTACTGTGAGTGTTGTGTGCCGTGTCTTAGACAATGAGAAACGTAGTGGACGGGTAAAAAACGTTCTTCGGGCCTACCCTTTACATTAAAAAAAAAATTGTGGTGAAGTCAACTCGTGTCGAAATGTCGGTAAAAAAGGTAAATACATAAATATCGCGCTAGATCCGTTTAAACAAATCTTTTAAGTAAACGTTTATTACTCAAAACGGCTGAACGGACTATGATAAAACTTGGTATACTTACAACGAGTTTATGCCTGGACTAACATATAGGGTACTTACCTTTTATCCCGAAAGTCATTCCTCAAAGGGATGAAATAGGGAGTGGAAGTTTACGTGGACGAAGTCGCGGACAGAAGCTGGTTAATATGATAAAAAATCGTAAATCGTAAAATGTGGCACAAATAGATTCACTCAACTAACACCGGCCGTATATTTATTACTCGTAGACACCTACTAATTAAGCAAGCGTGACCTGGAAGGTCATCAATTGTTGAATCTATACTTTTGTGAGTCATACGAACAAACAAATCTGGGGGCACGCAGTGCCCCCGCCCCGAATTTGTCGAGCAAAACAAAGAGGCACGGATGTACCATCCTTTTCTCGAAGTGATTCAGGCCATATTCAACATCGTGTAATTTTGTGCTGGCAAAAACTAGAACCCTGACTTTTCAGTACCATATAGGCCATAACATGAATTAGATATATTCTCAATAACATTCAGTTTAAACTTGTAGTGGTTCTCTTCAATAATATTCAATTTAAACTTGTAGCATTAGTTCTTAACTAATGCCCGTCAAAGTTCCGTAGTTTTGTCACTGACACTCTAACCGACTGACCGATCATCATAATTCTAAGGCACTTCAAACAGACCCACAAGCTTCTCACTTTAAACATAATTCGTTTTCAGCCTATCAAGTCATAAAAAACCTTAAGAAATATTGCAAATTTCAGTCACGTTTCAGAGATATGAAAACTGCATAACGTCGGGAATAGTGCAATACCGCGTAACTAGCACTGGTAAATACTGCGTATCTACACAACACCCATAGGGCAGATCCGCGTAACTGGCATTTTCTAATACCGCGTATCTAATAAATGTAGCCAAGTTAAGATCTCCCGTCAACGATCATAAAATCCTTTAAAAAAACGTTTTAAGCATCTCCTGTAAAGTTGGGTGTTGTGTATAGATACGCAGTATTTACCAGTGCTAGTTACGCGGTTTTGCACTATGGGTGTTGTGCTAGTTACACGGTATTGCACTATCCCCGACGATAAGTAAGTTTGTAATCCTATACAAATACATGCGATACAAAATTATACTTTTGTAGTTCCTGCATTGTATGAAAAGTTTTTAGTTATAGATGCATTCATAAATTTGTATTGACACATTTACCTACAAAAAGAAGGGAGATCCCATAAAAACTTTTCATGTAAAAAAATAGGCTAAGTCTTGAAACTCTTTCACGTAAAAAGTAGTAAGATATTACGAAGAGCCAAGTCAGGCATTGTTATAAATCTTTATTTGCTTATTGAATAAAATTTTGTGACTTGGCAATCACACAACAATAGCACATAGTTATAGGTATGCAAAAATTAAGGAATGAAGTAAAGTTGTGTGACCCTCAAGTCTCAAAATTTTATTTAGGAAGCAAATAAAGATTAATAACAATGCCTGACTTGGCTCTACGAAATATCTCACAAATTTTTACGGTGAAACAGTTTCGAGACTTGGCCTATTTTTACATGGAATGTTTTTTATGGGATTAATATTACGGTTATACTCACGTTTTAATTGTTATTACAGGAAACATGTCCCTAATCCTTCAGGAGGCCTTACTCAGAATGAGTGTTCTAGTACACACTGATGCAACACACAAAATACTGAAGAAGAAATACGGAAATACTGAAATTTGAGCTTCCAGTGTGAACAAATAATGGTATATTATGCAATTGGTGTATAAGAAGGGTATAAAAAGGCGAGTGGTGTGGATTGCGATTTGAGCCTTGGCGAACATCGCAATTAAAGACACCACCAGCCTTTTTATACCAGTTATACACCGTTGCATACAATACTTTTTCTACGACTCATTTCAAATAAAAAGTAGTATTTATCATACTTTTCATGCGCCATTTTTTCCCTTAGTAATTGTGCAACTTACCTACGCAATTTCTTCAGTAATGCTATATAACTTCTTCGTGGATTTTTAAAAGAATCAATAAACAAACAAACAACCTACACATTTTCTTGCACAACGTATGATATCACAACAAATGATATGTGACTCTCTGTCGCTCTTATACAAAGTTGTATCTGACCATCTCGCTTGGTAGTGGTATTATCATTTGCGTGTCGTGTGTGGTAAGTCTGTGGCTTGAATATTTTCGTTTTCAATTAGGAATTTGGTGGGAAATCAAAAATATGACACTTTGTTTATGGTTTGTTTTTTTTTTTAATTTGCTAGACTTGGCATTCGACCTAAACTGAATTCAAATCCGGATCGAGTCTTAACTGTTTCGTTTTCATAAATATATCCGAAAATAGATAAAACTTGTTAAACAACACAAAAAAAGATGATAAATGTATGTATTTACATTAGTAAATAATATATTATGCATTAATTAATACATAAAAATTGTAGAAAAGTTGCGTTAAGTTGGCAGCACTGATTTTAATCATAAAAGTTTCACTTAAACGCACCACTACTAAACATAGTATTTGTAGTAGTCTGTGGCACCCAACTCTGCTTTAATTTTTCATTAAAATAGGGTAAGAAGTGTGTTTTTGGTCAACTAGATAAGACTTTTTACAGAATAAATAAAGTATGTATTTATATTAGAATTTATGATGGCTTAAGTCGCGAAAAAAAGTACAGGATTAGAAAATATAGAATTACACTACACAAAAATTACTGTTGACTGAAAAAGAAACGAAATAACCGAACAAAATATTGGAAAATGTCTTGGCAATTCTGTCCTTCCTCCTAAATCTCATCATCCTTCACAAATCCTAAATAACATAGTAAAAATAAACTTTCATGCTGCAGATTTCGTAATTATCAACGACAGTGATATGTTTATTTACGAAATTACGCGCAGAGCTTCCGTAGAGAGAGGGATGGTTAAGGCAAGGCCATTCCAGTGCAAATGACTCCCTCTAACACGCGTGAGTTTGCAATTTTATTTCTTTGTTTCATTTTCAGCCCACAGTAACTTTTGTGTGTAATTCCACATTATTTCTTCACACTGGAAGCTCAAACTTTAGTATTTTCGTCAGATCCCTGAATGGGCCTTGCCTTAATTGCAAATTCACGTGTGTTAGAGAGGGTCATTTGCATTGGAATGGCCTTGCCTTAAGTCTACCACAAGTATCCATATATATAAAATTATAAAGACAAGACCGTGATAACAAAACCTTTCGAACAACATCAACTTTAAAACACATTTCCTGACAGCACAACCGTTTCCAAAAAAAATTCAACCTCCCTGATCTAAAATGTATTCGAGTATTCGCGCCATTAAGGGCAGGAGCGATGTGTCGACACATGGCCGCACACCGCAATGCGGCAATGTTGCTCCTATTGTACATAATACTGTATGTACCGCTCTCCGGTCGCTAATACTGTCACTGTAGTTAAACGGTTAAGACTGCCCGATGTAGCCTATGTTTTCGTGTTCCTTCTAACAGAGGCTGCACTATTGTTAAGGTATTTATAGAATTAAAAACCATACTCAACTAATGCTATAAATGTGTTTTAGATATAAATTTAATTTTTTGAATGATTATAGTTTTTCGGTCGGAGAAAAGAACTGAATGGATTTGGCGAAAATTTGGCAGATGATCCCGCATAGAAATGAAATTTGGGGGTAGAAATAGGTTATGTGACTTGGGAGTAACCCGTCCTCAACCGACGAAAAAATATTTTTATCATGTGCCCGGAGATCTCCAGAATGGGTAGATACCGGCTTGGACAAAGCTGCAGGCAAAAGCTAGTTAATCTATAATAAAATTTAATGATTGTACTAAACATTTTAACACTGTCCACATCAGCTCAACCAATGATAAAAACGAAAGTGTACCGTCATCGTCAGTCGACGTATAACGACAAGGATGAGTTTTGAAACATACTCGGTGCGGTCTGGACCGATTGAGGAGTTGGACGGATGCGTACGATTATAATTAGGATTGTATTTCTGATTCCGACGAAGCAGCTTGCACGGCTGAATTCCATCTGAGTCATTGTGCCCGTTCTGGGCTTTATTTTCGTAAAACACTTAACCCGCGCATCATTGTTTCTCTTTACCATAAGTGTATTAGTACGTACTTAATTAACCCGCAATAATTTCAAAGTAATCGAAAACCATTTAATATATAAACTACCACGGTTAAATTACCAATTTATTTCGAATTTATTGGTTAAAAGATTCAAACCAACCAAATTTCTTCTTCATAAAAGATAAATGTTTCACGGACCCATGCGTATTTGCTCAGTTTTCACGCCGATTAGTTTATAAAGCAATCAAAATAGTTCTTATTGAAATATTTTAACGATGTATTTTGTCCGATTAAGATATAATGTACCAATTGCCTTTGTGGGGCGAAGAATGCGTTACGTTCACCTACAAACGCGTCTGGCTTTCTCATCAGAGATGACGCGACATCGAGCACGAAGAATGGAAATCATCGGGGCCATAAATATATGCAACGTGGTGTAGTGTAACATGCGATGGACGTGGAGCGTCAAGCAGCAAAGAAACGATTCAAAAGCGCAATCACACATTGTTTCTGACAATCCGTGACGCCCTTAGTCTTGTAAGTTACAATACTACTAGTTGTAACATGAACATGATTTCACTAAATTTCCCATAAGATAAGTATTAGGTACACAGTTGGTTTATTTTATTTATTTATTCATTGTAATGTCATGCATACACAATAAGATTTAATGGTTTAAATTGAAATAAAATGCCTTAATTGGTGCAGCGCGGAATTTCATAGTTATCGCTACCTATTTAATCTACTCGTTTCGAATGCAATGCACCTGAAGTGTCGAAAACACGATGCAAGAATTTGTTTGATAAGACAAGTAATAAAAACTTACCTGCTGAGCAGTACATATATATTAATTACCTATATATATAATTCATGGCACGTGTAAAGTTTGATCGTGAATTACTCATTTCATTTCATTTATACTGGACCTAATTAATACTTTAGACCCTGTAGATTAACCGATTCAATGTACCGCCTCCGCCATGCATTCATAGAAGTTGCTGCTATTTTGAACGTTTTAATTCCTAAAACCTTGCTGATAACTTTGCCATTCCGGGGTTACCCGGAGTATTTTTAGATTTTTTGGGAAATGGCTCGGTGGTCCACGACAAATGGGTTTTCACGTATCATCAATCCATCACCAACATAGTTACCTACTAGTTTAATGCTTCACGGTCATTGTTTTATGATTTTTTTATTGCTGTTCTAAGTATGACCGGTATTTCCCGAAGGATCATGACATATTTTAAATTTGTGACTCAGCTGTTTATTAAATTAGTAGTTTTTGTCGCAACTCGGCTCTTGTTGTCGGGAGGTTTATTACGATTTACTCATTTACATTACCCATTTTATAAACCTGTAACAGAATTTTTGATATCGGTTGAGTAGAACCTTCAGAGAATACCCCCTTTATAAAACTGATTTGGTTTACTTTTTGAGTTACCAAAAACAAAAACATAGACACGTTTTTATTTTTTGGTTAGCTATTTACGTAGTAGAAATTAAAATAGTATATTATGCAACTGGTGTATAAGAAGGGTATAAATAGGCGAGTGGTGTGGGTTGCGATGTGAGTCTTAGCGAACATCGCGAGTAAAGACACCACGAGCCTTTTTATACCGGTTATACACCGTTGCATACAATACTTTTTCTACGACTCATTTCACATAAAAAGTAAGTATTTTTCAGAATTTTCATGCGCCATATTTCCCCTTAGTAATTGTGCAACTTACCTACGCAATTTCTTCACTAGTGCTATATAACTTCTTCATGGATTTTTTAAAGAATCAACGTACCTACACATTTTCTTCATGAACACAAAAAAATCGTTTTATTTAAGTAATATAATCATTTATCTGCTTCAATGTTTTCGTTTTCAATTAAGAATTTGGTGGGAAATAAAAAATATGACACTTTGTTTATGCTTTGTTTTTTTTTTAATTTGCTAGATTTGGCATCCGACCTAAACTGAATTCAAATCCGGATCGAATCTTAACTGTTTCGTTTTCATAAATATATCCGAAAATAGATAAAACTTGTTAAACAACACAAAAAAGATGATAAATGTATGTTGTATTCATATTAGTAAATAATATATTAAGCATTAATTAATTCATAAAAATTATAGCAAAATTTCGTTAAGTTGGCAGCACTGATTTTAATCATAAAAGTTTCACTTGAACGCACCGAAGAATGACTACTAAACATAATATTTGTAGTAGTCTGTGGCACCCAACTCTGCTTTTATTTTTCATAAAGTAGGGTAAGGAGTGTGTTTTTGGGCAATAGATTAGATAAAATAATGTATTGATGTTACAGTTCATGATTGCGTAAGTCGCGAAAAAAAATACAGGAGTAGAAAAAGAACCTTTAACTACTCTCACCTATGTACGATTTATCGCGGCAGTGATATTCTAGAGACCTTGTAGATGTAGATGTAGTATAGGGACGCCTGGCCGGAAGCAGGCGGGCTGTCGATCGCAGGTCAGGATCATTCAACCCAATTCCCTTGAAGTCGGAGCTTAAGGTTACTGTCCCGGCGGCATTCCCACACAATCTTCTTCCATTCATCCTATCTTCCTGCAGAAGAAAAGGACATCTTTAAGGTTGACATCCCTCAATTCGCTCTCCTCTAGCATATCGCTACCGAATATATTAAACCGCATTGCTGCGTACATAATACAATGGCGTAAACGGCAGGAAACGTCATTGCTGATCCCTATTATTTTTAGGTGTCTATTAAGAGTATTGTGACCAGTGATGATCCCGGTCAACAGTGGTCCCTTGCCAGTTCATCCGCTTTCTCGTTTCCCGCTACACCCTTATTTAATGGCACCGATGCCAAGGTCACGCCTAGATGCTCTCCTATCTCATTGAGTTCTTTTTTGCAATCTCTTACCAGTGCAGAGGTCACGGTTGCCCTGTTTAGTGTTTTTAGCGCAGCCTGACTGTCCGTATATATCACTACCCTTCCAGTCGACTGTCTTTTCTCTTTTGTCATCTGCACGCACCTCATTATTGCATAGATTTCCGCTTGAAATACACCTTACAGCTTAAGTACCACCATGCCTGCACCTTCTAGCTTGGTAGATCCTCTCCTCGATCCATCCGTGAAGCAAATAGTCATCGGATGCTCTACTTCAACCTTCCATTCATCTCTCTCTCCTATATGTATTCTATATTTCTTGTCAAAAATCTCCTGCCGTTTGATTAGGTCATTATTGGCTATCAGCGTCTCTAATTTTGACAGCGCCTCCTTCTGTATCAGCGCATGGCCTCTGTCCACACAGCTTCCTCTCCATTCCCTACATGCCTTCATTCTGTACCACTGTTCCGTGGCTCTCTTCTCCACTTCGATCCTCAGTGTCTTCATGCCTAGCATTATCTCCATTGCACATGTGGGGGTTGTTCTCATTGCCCCCGACACCATCAGGCATGCTAGTCTCTGTACTTTATTTAATTCTCTTTCAGATTATTTAATACGAGCCCTGTGCCACCAGACCACGGCCCCATATAGCACCCTGGGTAGAATTACCGCCTGATAGATCCAGTTCATCATCTCTGGCCTCATTCCCCACTTCCTACCCACTGCCCTTTTACATTGGTACAGTGTTCTAATGGCTTTTGCCGATTGCTCCTTGATGTGGGTCTTGTATCGGAGTGTACTATCCAGTATCACCCCCAGATATTTCAGCTCTTTTACCATCTCCAGCTCCTTGTCCTCTATATTTACAGGTCTCATTTCCTCCTTCTTTCTTTTACTATGAATAGTACCAACATTGTTTTGGATGGATTCAAGTCGAGTCCTTTCTCTCTGCACCATCCTAGCACCTGCTTGAGACTTCTTTCCATGATGTCTCTTACAGTGCTCAGGACTGTTCCTCTCACCAGTATCACCCCATCATCAGAGTAAGCCTGCATATACACACCCCCTCTGTTGACCTTCTTTACTAATGAGTCCAATAGCAGGCACCACATTAGGGGGGACGAACATCCCCCCTGGGGGAACCCCCTTCTCGGACTTATTCTTTTGGCAACCCCTCCCAATTCTGCCCTAATTTCTCTGTCTTCAAGCATTCTTCCTAGAGACTAGAGACTTTCTAGAGACCTTTTTAAACATCTTTAACAAAATTCTGAAAAACTATACATAAATATCTTGAAAATTATCTGAACTCTATTTATCAGAGCTATCGATGAGAACAATGTTAAGTAATAAATTACCTAATGCAAATAGATTAACACACTGGTATTTTATATGTACATAGATGTAGTTATTCTGTGAAGAGAAAATCGAAACTAAGACTACGCAAGGTACGTTCAAAGTACATGTTTAAAATATTGTTTTTGTCACTTCCTATTTCGGACGAAACCGAGTTTTTATACAATTTATTAGAAGTAGGTTTAAAATGTAGAGTATTTTGTTTGTTTTTGTACATATTCTGTTTTTTTTTACGGGGCGGTATGTCCGCCTGGCGACAAGCCCCTTCTTCCTTAAATAAGAAAATATATACTGTTTACTATAATATCAGATTTTTTTTGCTTCTACACTCAATTGAAGCCATGAATTTATTGTAATTGTGCGCGAAACGCATCGTCGCGCGTGAACTGGTTTCATAGGAGGCAATAATATACATACTAAATTTGCAGCAACTATGGAAAGTTTAAATGTACATTATAACTTGCAGGCAAAGTAGCGATGCAAAGCAACAAAAATGTCAAACTTTATACACAGAAAACACATTACGAACAAACATTGCGAATAAGCGAATAAAACAAGCCAGTTTTTCCGTCTGGGAGAAAAATGATGTATAACTACAAGAGCTTCTTATGTCCTTAGTACGTTTTTAATGCAGGCGGTAGAATTGCAGTCTCCACGCGCGATTGGCGACATATTTTGCTCGCGAAGCGCGAAACAGGTTTACGCATAAGGGAGGCGCATGTAACCGCTTGCAACTCCGACATGCTCGCTTGCCACATTGCATTATGTGCCACTTACCGCCGCCTCTAACAATTTGACTCTATTCCAGTTTTTAAACGATTTCAAATAAGGAGGTTCTCAATCTAGGCCTCATTACCGGTTTCTGAGTTGATACTAGTTTGTCATATTGGTAGAATCGGTATTATCATTAATTTATTGATGCAGATTGTGACACATGAATGGTCACTTTGTTTGACAATCGTCTAATAATTTACGAAACTGGTTATATTTAGCGTATTGGACAATACAATTGCATGAAGTATTTATAAAACAGTGTCGTAGTTTATAAATTATTTTCATTTCATTTCATTTCATTTCATTTCATTTCATTTCATTCAAAAATTCAAGCTAATATTCTATTCATATGGCTGTACGCTGTACGTAACGTGTACATATGATTAGATAGCGCACTAATCGTTATCTGCGAATTCCTCACAGTCATCATTATTGACGCAATGTCTGTTTTGTCACTTCAGCTATAGGCAACACTCAATTTAAATACATAAGAACTTTTTTTTTGAAGAATTAATTATCTCGTAATAGTTGCAAACATTTTCTTATCGTATCAAAGGTCACTTGCAACAATGCCTTGGAATACGAGAAAAAATTTAGACTTACTATAAAACTATTAACACGCAAAGATGTTGGTGCTATTCTTTGAAGGTACTTCCCTCAATGCCTTCATAGCCGTAGCACTCATTTTGCGCTATTAAAAGACAAGCCAAGTTTCCTCGAGCATACCGCCTAGAAATTGAGTAAGTACATAAAAGTACGAACCATAATATATTAACAAACTATTAATAATCTGCGTTCACCGTCGAAACGCGTAAAATCCTCAGCAATAGGGAACGATCGACACCTATGGATAGAATGGAAGTACAAGCGATACCGAAATAGCTGATGTGCATGTTCGACTATATCTGCTTTTTACGACTCCTGCGCCGGGTCTTGGGCCGAGGCGAGCGCGTTGCAAAACCGCCGACTTGACGATAATAGCTGGATCGTAAAGTAAACACAGCAACTGTGATTTACAACCGTTGTCAACGAGGAAAAACTGACTATTTAATTCTCCGCTTTCAATGCTTTGATGATGAGCTATTGTTAAACTGCAACTGACTAGAAACGGTACACCTACGTGATCAACACGTGACCTTACCAGTCTGGGTACCTGCGAGCTAAATCTGTAACAAGACTGTTCAAACTCTGCTTATGTTTACTCGTACTAATCAAATACGCAATTGGTATTATTTTTATCATCTTGCTATTCTGGCCCTTCACTTCAAAGTTCAAAAGCTGATAATCGAATGAGTTGAAATAAATGAGTCGAATCAAGGGGACAAAGATACTGTTGGTGTGTGTTGATACTGTTGATAATTTCCACTAGTTTTCGTTATGTGGCCGTCATGTTTCTGAAGCTGTTCGATCTGGTTGCTTTGTTGCTATCAAAAAAAGTATTTATAAAGGTTAAGGCTGGGTTGAGTAGCAATATCAACTTAACTATGTAAGGTATTGTTTACAGTTTCGTCTTCGCAGACAATTTCGTTTTATTTAGAATACTTTAATTTAGACTGCAAAAATCGAATTTAGTCGTATAGCGGTGAACTTATCAATTAAGTCATATTACCTAGGTACGTACTTCAACTAACCCTCTGAGTTATACAACCAGCAGTTTTACTATTTTGGAGTAAACAGATAGGTAGGTATAATGGAGTCGGACAATGATATATAATGTAGACAAATGGTAAACTTATGTAACTAACTAAGCATACCTAATCCGTCAGTTTTTTTTCTGACCTTGATGATTATGTTCAAGTTCATTTGAATTGAAGGATGGCGCGATGATAAAGATTAATCGGGGTGTTTAGCATTTCACAGGTAGATTCTTGCCATGGAATCTAATTTAGTCAAAGAAATATCAGTTGATAGTTAATTGTTGACTTTCAAACTCAAAAGGTCTATGTGTTCACATCACGTAGGCACACGATGCGAGTTTGAATATGAAAACCGAGATAGCGTTACGTGCATTTATGTAAAAAATAATTATCAGTGTGACGTCATAAAAATTATCTGCTGTGATAAGATTTTTAGCTTAACCGAAGGAAATCAGACTAAACAAGCTTTAATCGCTACTGTTAGAATAAACAGTATAGGAACAGATGGCTCCTCCGCTGTTTGCTAAAAGCCTTGAAATGAATCGAGTCGTAATTTAAAAATACATACTCATTGAGCCAATTTTTACTCAAAAACTCTGTTGAATTGTCTAGCATACTTGAATGATATATTTTCTCGATGTGAATTTAGCAACAAAACATTCAGTCTGATTGAATAGATTACCTAACTACGAATTATCATCACGCTCGGTTAATTCAATACGAGCACTAGAGTATCTACATAATACTTTTATGACGATAGCATACGTATTTGTCATGCACATAGGTGATTGTCTTTAACCCATTAGAGAAACAAAATGCCCACCGAGTATTGGAACAAATCCAAAGTGATTTGTAAGTGATTTTTATGAATGAGTCTGCCAGAGGTCGTCTGTATTGGAATGCCAACTGGTACCTTACTAATTTGACTAAGGCATGTACTGTGTCGGGTTTTCGAGTTGAGTTAAAGTTTAATTTTGAAAGTGGATTAAATTGCGCGCGCGCTTTCCCGACTTTCCCGCAGCGACGTCGGCGCACGCGTAGATAGATACTACCTACTACGAAACGTACGTTACGATTCCGATACGCCTTGCTAGCTCGACTTTCGGTAACTAAAGTTTTGTTACCTTACCGACATCCTCTTTATGGTAGATTAGACTTCTTTCGCTAATGTCATGCGGGTTCCGCATATTCGTGCTCTGCAAAATAAGGGTGAGAGCATCGACTTTTATAAATTAACGATTATATAACACGGTCGGTACTAGTGACACTCGTATTACGAAAATCCGCATCTGCAGCATGTATCAATCCTGTTATCAAGCTAGACAGATCACAAATAATCGCTGTAGAATATTGCAGGCTTAATCATTATTAAAAGATCAAGTTTTGAATACGCCATGGGTGCTTGAGAAGTTTGTTTTGAGTGTGTGCGAATTGTTGCGTTGCGAATTACTCGACCGAGCGACCGGCAAGGACATGATAGGACGACACGCCGGCGCGTCCTCGCCGTCAGGTAGCGGAGAGGACATGCCTATTGTTTATCGCTGCTAATTATTATGCCCGAACACAGACGCTTGACCGCTGCCGCTCAAAAACACTCGATAGCCGAGCTAGCCTTGCCATATAGGGTATCGCCAAGTGCGCAAAGATACCCAAATTTACAGGTAGCAATCTCTGGCTTTGGCTATCACCTCCATGCGGCTGTAAGATTTATTTTTTGATCAACTGCAAAATGCTAATTAATTATTTAATAAGCTTAAAAACGAATTTATGACCGCTTTTCTTTTAGATTTTTATAGCATAGTTTAAGTACATTTATGACTTAGGATTGACATTATTTATTATGAATTACAAAGTGGGCGCCAAGTTAGAAATTTTCTGCGACTTTAGGACTAGGTTTTAAATTTAAATTATTATCAAATGTCCAATTCATCATGTACGCGACTATAAATAGGTAGGTATTATAAATAAATATCAATACGATTATAGATTAGGTAGGAGTATCATCCCGCAATACCGATCTACTGCCTAATCGAATGACGACAGAACAGAGCGTTGTAACTATCGCACTCGCTGTATCACGCTCGATCGGAGACCGTTACGTGAAAACGTCGAGCGCGAGACGGGGCGAGCGGGACGATATAGCGACGGCAACGCCCGAGCGCGGCCGAATGCCGAGTGCCGAGACGACGACATACGAGCGGGGGACGAGGGGGTGCGCCACTTATCGCCGCGAGCTGGCAACGCCGCGCGGGGTGGGAGCGCCCCGCGCCGCATCCACTCACCGTCGCCGGCTTGCCAGTGTTACCTTTGGCAGCCGAACACGCGGTTGTCCACCGTCAGTGACGTCGGTGTCGACTCTCGCGAACGCACGTCAATAATGTTTCGGTGATTTCAAAGTGGGACTTCGTTATAAACTACCGTATTTAGGGCCCTCACCAAAAACAGGAACACAGTGAAAAATACACATCACACAGGATTTGGATTATTTGAAAAGTTTTGTGACTTGCGACTTTTGTGAATTTTGGACAACAAAACAGTGCAGTGAACCACCAAAAGGATTGCATTTATGTGATAAAATTGGATTTTAAGGAGAGAAAAACTGAGTGATTCCCCAAAGGATTTGTGCCCCGTGACAGTGCTAACTTAAGTAAATAAAGTGTTTTTAAAAGTTTTGCGTGGTGTTTATAGAAGTTTTACAAGTTTATAAAAATTGCTCTACGTTGTAAATTCAATGAAAAAATTGTCTTCTCAATTATAAAAATATTTTTAACCGAATAGAACCGTAAAACTTGTCTAAAACTGAACTATAGACACACACCACCTGTCGTAAACTAGAGCGCACGTTGGATTTTGCCACAGCTGATCGAATGACAGGACTCACGAACGAAGCGTTCATCGTGACGAACACGAAAATTTAAATAGGCTTCAAACGGAAAACACGGAGAGAAAATCCACTAAGTGATTTTTTTAAGTGCATAATATAATAATAAAAAGTAAAAATTTTTGGGAAAAGTCACCGCTATTTTTCAGTAAGCGTGCATCCATCGGAATACCTGAATAAAGTTGTATGAATTATGTAAAGTGCCACGACTCGATGAACGTTTCGATTGTTGACGTGCTGGCTGGAGCGAAATTTACGGCGCTTAGCGCGATAAAAAAGTACGCCTAACACGTACGCTATTGGGGCGTTCAGGAAATTTTCGCTTGAAGATTTACGATAATTTATTCAAGAAAAATTTCGAGCATTTTTCACATGACAAATTGGCTTCAAGGATAGTTGGAGAGCCGATGGGATTTAAAATTGGAGCTACAACGAGGTGCATCGTGTTTCAGAGGGTGTCCCTTGGCCGACAGGACGGCGAACTCCACTGGCACGGTCGGCTACGCGGGTTCCGCCAACTTTGGTGCCGCTGTGGACAAGCACAACCCTCTGCAAGCGAATATAGGATACAGGGTCAACGCCCCTAGGTGAGTGAAGCCTTTTTTGGTGTGTGGATTATGGAGTTACGGCTGTTTTTGAATCACCTATCGATTTTGTGACTAGAAAGAAATTTTTGTCACCAAACAGTTCGACGCTGCTTGTCGAAAACGTAAGACCTTGATCTACTCGGGCTTTTATTGCATAAAGCATGACAGACATTTGTTTGGCCTTTGAAATTAGCAATGAAACGTCAATAAACAATGACAAGTTGACTACCCATCAGTTTGAAACGAAACACTAGAATACAGTGAATGGTTAAAAACGAAATCAGTACGTTATTTTTCGCTATATTAGATATTTATAGCCTGTAGAATAACCAGGAACAACACTATTGAATCAGTTAAAATAAAATATTTTTTCCTTCTTGTCTAACAAAGTACACAAATATGTAGAGGACGCGTCTTCGTTTTATCAGTTCAGTTACCAAAACTTCACACTTACCTACGTACCAACTTGTTTTTATCTTATCCGGAACAAGATTGTTTACTTTTCCAACAAAACGCTGAAACGTGACTCGCTTACCTGTGCCACCTTATCGTAGTTAACAGGCAATAAAATCGAAAATATACCGTCTACGTAAATACAACCTCAAGCGCCAGTGTGGACATGCGCAAATAATTAACAAAATGTGACCAGCGCCAGCGTAAAAAATAATCGACCAATCAAATTAGCTTATTTAAATCACGTACAGGCCGACAGATGAAATGACGATTGGCTTAAAAGTACACAAGCAAAGTGTGACATTGTGGATCGCGCATCGTTGCAATTATAAATAAAATGTATGCTCTTCCATTCACACTCGCATAAGCCGAGCACTCGTACACGCGCGAGACACTCACACCAGCAACCGCACGCACACAGTGACGACTCACTCACACTAACACGCGATGGGAATGCACGCGGGGCGGTGCGGTGACTGCACTTGGCGCTTACAATAAACACAAACAAACAAAACGTTATAAACTAGCAAAACATAACTGATCGCTTCGCATACTTACACAAGTCATAATATATATTACACCAAATAAACTATTATATTTTTAAATTTCTTAACATTAAAAATTTAAACACATTAAATATTCATGATTATTATTACCAACTACTTTTCTATTACAAAAAAATCGAGCAGGTGCTAAGTCGCTCAACGGCTTTGTTTTGTACTATTTGTAGTCACCTTTACGAACGACACGACATATTGTTGATGGCTGCCTGCTTCTATACAAAACCAATAAGTAAATAATAATAAAGCGACCTGGCAACGAGATTGTGTGAACAAGCGAACAGGAAGTCTAAGTTAAGGGTAGCAAAATTGTAAAACATTTTAACTGAAGTATGTAATGTTCAATTTTATAATGAAGATTAAATGATTAAGTTTCACTGATAGTACGCTAACGAGATGTGTGTGGATCATGATTTGTAACAGTTCGTAAGTGATCGTGGGAAAAAACGTCAGTTCTGAACGGGCGAGGCGGTTGGGGGCGGATGCGTTCACTGAATCCACGGCGCAATTGAAAACGGGCGTAAGAAACACGAGCTTTATACACCCCCAGTACTTATCTCCTCTGGAAAGGAATGCTTAGCAGCACCACGTGCCCAATAGAGTCGAACGTATTCTTTCTGCTTTTTTTTTCTTTTGGCCATTTGATTTCTCAACAACCACGACAATAAAAGACAAGGTAGATGTGGGTAGGTATACATCTGTGTACACTACAGGATTGAAATATGATTTTAGTATATCAAGCAAGCTATGTATATGAATTAAAATTAATCTTCAATTAACCGCCTAAGACCCCGCGTCCTATATAAAGGACAAAATATGGTCAACGGAAAATAAGTTAAATTTTGAAGTGATAGAGTTGCATTTGTTATGGTTTGATTGATTTGACATAAAATAAAATTCAAATTTGTAATCGGAACTGTTAGGTTCAAATTCGATTGTATTTTTATTTGTATGGTGGGTCTCAGGAGGTTAAGATTCTTTAAATATTTATAGATGCATTGAATGAAAATTACGAAAGAGAATTAACTCATATCAAAAATACTAGTTTTACACTGTTAATTCGATGTTTCGGTTCAATATCACCAGAAACAAACAAATTATTATCAGCGTCGCCGTAATAAAGCCCCATATTGACGTGACCGGGCCTACTTACCCCAAGCGGGCGACGGCCCGACCCTTCGCTTATTGTACCGTATTTACCCCGGAACGCTCCTCCATTTATAACCCTCGGAATCCGCTCCTTGAAGCATGATTCATTCTCTCCCGAGTCCACAGCCCGACATCAATTGACAAAAATGAGACAGAAATCGAAAACCAGAGACAACATTATAAACTTGACTTAGATATATTTTAATTAAATACGAAGCGATTTCTCACTTAATGTTATTGTAAAGGGATTTAGAGATAATTTCATTGGGCTTTACCATATAGTCATGATAAAATATATTGCAACCTTCCAATTGTAAGATTTCATGTCCGAAGACGGAGGAACATAATTAATTTCGAATTACCGTACGTCAGTCAGTTGTTTGTAAACAACATAACTCGACCAACGACAAAGTGCGTGCACAAGCTACGTTGATACCAATCGATACCTACGAAGACACGTTTGAAGATAAAAACACAAACGATCATAACGTTAGTTTAAACAGTACGTAATTGAACCTTAAAACAGTGTGTCGCATTTATTCAATACGTCAATAGTTAATGCCAGCAATGTGCGCGCAAGCCACAATGTGAAGTGGTATTTAACAGGGGTGACCAACTGGCGTCGAAACAGGGGCTCGCCACGGCTTCACACCGCCATGATAGTAATCTATACGCGGCTCACAATTAATGCCTTATTTAACACTCCACTTATAATAAAAATCGTGTTAAATGAATGAACGATATAAATCAATTTGAATGAAAACCGAAATCCGTGAGACATTAAGTTGAACTGGAATTGTACATTCAAGTGAAGAAAGAACTGTAGTGAAACACTTGCAGCTCTTTATTTTGTAGCAATTGGATTCGATACGGGATTATGGCCACTGCCAATTAACTAGGAATCCGACACGTCTGCGCAACGATCTAAAATTAACTGCAGCCTATGTATCAAAATACCTACGCGTTACTCACACATCTCTCAATACTATGCCAAACACCTTCTCGTTTCTCGAAATAGCGGCATAGCCACTCCTTCATATTGATTTATCTAAACTAAACGGCCAATGTGGCGAAGATCAGTTCGCCAGCATTTACGAAATACTGCGAACTACCAAAGTATCTCGCAAAATTCCAGATAAATAAAAGCCTCTCGGAGTACATTTGAAACCAGACGGATCGTCATACCGCTCTTGCAAAATGTTTATAAAAAAAAGAGTTCCAAGAATTGTCTCAAAAGAAATGGCCGAGACGACCGAGCCGCTCACATTCAAGATCCCAAATATTTTGAGCAGACCGTAAGTGATTATTCGGATGTGGTACCACTTTACAAAAAGTGCACCAGGATACAGAACTGAACACGTATTTTTTTGTCGGCTACACATTTTGGTCGGCAAAAGAAAAAAGCCAGACAAAACTATAAAAAGAAGTGTAAGGTCGAGCCGAGTTTACCTAAGGAAGGACCCTTGTAAATCATCTGCAGCCTCGATGAATAGACCCAGCGACTTGAGCGCTGTTGACTCGTGTGTTTATTGGTTGTCGCCCATTCCAATGACGCTACTAAGTATCTGTTAAGCTATTTACAAGAATACTTAAGAAGGAGTTGTGGAAAATCAACAATGGCCTGCTGCGATTTATAGTCGACATAATGACTTATTTAAGTAGTAACTAATAAACTCATCTCGCTAACTTCGGCCCTTACTATTACAGTACAACTGAAACAAACAAAAATATCGTATTTGATGACATGCTTGCCAATTTTTATACCCTGTCTGCATGTACATGTTTGCGTATTCATTAAAATAATTTTATAATAGCTACACAAAGAGGCAATACAGTTGTGCACTACTACACAGAGATGCGGTGTAACAATGGGTAGCCCGTGCGAGTGTTTGTCGTGCATTTGTCGGGAATTATTAGGAAGGGCTCCGGGAAGGCTCGGGAATTCGCCCCAAAAGCAGTTCACATGAATCGAGCTCCCACTCCGGCTCTATACAAAAAATCAAACACATCCCGAGAGAAACACAGGGGTAACAACGCGTCACTATACGTCCATATTGATTTTTTCTCTCATTGTTCGTAAAATAATAAAATCTCGGCATGTATTAAAAAAAGATCTTACGTCGATAGGATTTGGGTTGAATATTGAATCTAAGTTTATTAATAATCGAAGCGTTAACGTGTGGAATGTTCGACTCCGCAAGGCCGCTTGCAATAGAAACTATCGTATCGTGAGTGAAATAAAGTTAGCTGGACCGATTTCACATTTTAATAAGTACCTACCTATGTGCGTTCTTGGCGCGGTTTTGTTGATTTTGAGAATAATGTTTTTATACTGAAGTCATTTTGACTTTTCTTTGATAACCTGTATACTTTGTCTTATGTTCGTTATTTTGTTTGTTTATCAGCGGCTATGGGTGCGCCGGCGGTTCGGGCGCGATGAGCGGCGGGGGCGAGAACGCGCAGTTCGGCGCCACCGCCGCAATGGTCGCCGCGGCCACCACGGCCGCGATGCAGGACTCGCAGCCATTCTCGCAGGTAACAACACCCTTCGGCTGACATAAATCAAATATTCGCTACACGCAACCCAAAAGACAGAAAAGATTTTTGTTCATCTTCACGAGACAATCGATTTTATGAAAATGTTTCTCGATTCCAGATGCAAAACATGACTATGGGAAACCCCCAATATAATGCGATGAACGGCTACGGTCAGCAGCGCACCCACAACCCTGGTATGACCGGGATGGGCATGGGCGGTAACGGCGGTATGAACGGCATGACTGGCATGGGCCAGATGGGCAACGCCGGCATGAACGGCATGAACCCGATGGCGCAAATGGCCAATATGGGTATGCACGCTAACATGATGTCCTCGCAAATGGGCCCTGGGCAGATGGCCGGTTCGGCGAAGATGGGGCCCCAGTATCAGAGGCGGCACACGCCCTATCCCCAGGGTCCGATGCTGATGAACCAGCGTAAGACGCAATACATGGGGGGTCAGCCTTCATTTGGCCCTGGTCAGTATCCCGCGGGATATGGGGGCCGGCCGGGCTTCCAGGGACAATATCCTCCCCAGCAGCCTCTGGGACCAAGTGGGAATTTCGGAGCGGGAATGAGAGGAGGCATGAGGCAGACAACGCCGCCTTACTCTAATCAGGGACAGTACTTCAACGGTGGTGTGCCCAACCAATTCCCACAGCACCAGGGCGGCAACAACCAGTATGGTCAGTACAGTGGCCAGTTTGCTCAGGAAGTGGCGATGAGGACTAACATGAGCTATCAGCACAGTCCTGTCCCTGGGAACCCCACGCCCCCTTTAACGCCAGCCAGCAGTATGCCGCCATACATAAGCCCGAACTCAGCTGGTGAAGCAAAGCCCCACTTTAACGAGCTCAAACCACCTATGGGCATGCAAAGTACGTAAATAATATATATTATATCATTTCATCATCATCATTATTTGTAAAGTTTAAACGTGTGCTAACAAGTATTTTTGGTTTCAGATGATGAGCTCCGGTTAACATTCCCTGTAAGAGATGGTATTATATTACCACCATTTAGATTAGAACATAATTTAGCAGTTAGTAATCATGTATTCCAATTAAAAGCCACGGTCCATTCAACGTTAATATGGAGGTAAATATCACACGCATTCCACATCTTTTACCATTTCCATAACAAGCTAATTGTATTTTTGAGCCGGCTCACATTATGTTTCTATTTCAGATCGGACCTTGAGTTACAACTAAAATGCTTCCACCACGAAGATAGACAGATGAACACAAACTGGCCGGCGAGTGTTCAAGTTTCCGTCAACGCAACACCTTTAGTTATAGATAGAGGAGAGAACAAAACATCACACAAACCGCTGTACCTGAAAGAAGTCTGCCAACCTGGCAGAAACACGATACAGATCACCGTGTCCGCCTGCTGTTGTGTAAGTGTCTTCATTATTTAAAACCGAGCAAACATTTGCCTTTTATGCTTGAAACACTTGTGGCAATATCAACCAAGTCAAAAAATTGTCATAACACACATGTTCAATTGTTCATAGGTCTTACCGCAATACGTTACAAATATTTTAGAAACGATGTTAATTTACGGACTTTTTTTTCAGTCGCATCTATTCGTGTTACAATTAGTCCACCGGCCGAGCGTGAGGAGTGTACTGCAAGGCCTATTACGGAAGCGACTGCTGACTGCAGACCACTGCATCGCTAAAATTAAGATGAACTTCAACCAGTCGCCAGCCAATAGCAACAACGTCTCCAACAACCCTAACGACCGGGACAGCGTAGAACAAACGGCTTTAAAAGTTTCGTTAAAATGTCCAATAACATTCAAGAAGATCACACTACCTGCGCGTGGGCACGAATGCAAACACATACAGTGTTTTGACCTGGAATCTTATCTACAACTCAACTGTGAAAGAGGGTCGTGGAGGTGTCCTGTTTGCAAGTAAGTAAAAGAATATATAATTTACATTGTTATAAATTAGTAATCAACACATGTCATTAAGAAATTAACAAACGATATCTTTGATTTCTAGTAAACCAGCGCAACTAGAAGGCCTAGAGGTGGACCAGTACATGTGGGGTATCCTCAATACTGCAAACAATTCGGACGTCGATGAGGTCACCATTGACGGCGGAGCGAATTGGAAGCCAGCTAAAAGTCCTACTGGAATAAAGGTAAGCACAAATCACCAGAAGGAAAATTTTACACGTGAATATTTATATCTATTAACTCTAAATCACACATAATTTAAAAGGAAGTTAATTAAATTATCACAGGCTTCTAATCCAACCCCATGTTAGATATTATATGTGAAAGGTTTACTTAGCCGTTTCCACTTGTTTTCTCAGGAGGAAGACAGCAATGACAACAGCGTCGGTAAACGGGGCAAAGCGGTGTCACCGGGTTCAATGAACATGCCTACCATGAATAACTGGGACCAAGCTTTATCACCTTACCTACCTCCAGACATGAACACGATCGCCAGTGGCTCGATGATCTCCTCTTATAACCAGAGCACGCAGAACAGGAATGCCAACGGCAATCCGAACTATGACTTCGGGATGAGCAACGGTCCTGGAAGCAACGAGTTCGCTGGCAACGGTCCGCTCTCACATTTGAATGACAGCGTCAACTCGTTGGACCCGTTGAATGCGATGGAAAAGAGTCTGAATGATCAGGTAAGTTATTTCGATTATGAAACATTTGATCGTAAATCTTATGTTCCGATTTTTGTGACTGCAAAATAATTAAATTAATTATCTGTCACATTCATATTCTGAAAACAATAGGGTACTTCTTCACCGAATATAGTCGTAATTCATATTCCTGCTGCCGTGATGCTCGGCTTTGGAATATTCCTTCATTACAAGGATTCCTTTTGCTCTTGCTGTTACTTCAAATGTCTCTATGTTTAAGAGGGGGTCAGCCAGCTCACATTGCCTTGGGACAATAACTGGAAGTAGTAATACGTTGCATCATTCTCGTACTTGGTGCTGATGAGAATTCCCTAACAAAATCATAAGCATGACACTTATATTACAGATGCCACATACGCCACACACGCCACATACTCCCGGCTCGGCGCACACACCTGGCGGCGGCGGAGGGGCTCATACACCCGGCTCCTCACACACCCCAGGCCCGCCGTCAGTCGGCCACTCGCTCACCGACGTGGACATACCCTCGGACTTAAACTTCGATCCCGCGGCGGTCATCGACGGCGAGGGCACAGAAAATCTCAATGTAAGTTACATAAAATTTAGGTTGGAAAAGACACATGATCAGCTGATTAAGCAAGCTGATTGATTGGGAAGGGAAAGCAGCAAGGTGATCTGAAACCGACCGCCGCTGTGGCCGAAATCGGATGCTATTGTCAAATACAGAGCCAGAAATAACTAACAATATTTCGTTGGCTAAGATTGTTTATCCCTTCGATACCGCTGTGAAGAACTATTACTAGAATCTGATCCCCAAGGATCGTCATAACCATTCTGACTTAGCAGATTTTCACGACCAGCATCCACTTTCCTGCTAGGCGTTACTAGATAAGTTAAGACCAACTACAAGAAAAGATTGACGACTGTTCACCCGAACCTTGAATTAAGAGAGTCATCATCATCATTAGTCGGAAAGGCTCGCTCAATGCTGAGGACAGTGAGCATCATGTACTAGGAGTCTAGTCAGCAATGGACTAGACTCCTATATGCTCCTGTCATCCGCCTTGGAGTGCTAGTGGCCCAGCGGTGCCCGAGTACCGCGTGCAGTATGTGAGGTTAAGCAACGCCGGCCCAGATCAGTTACTGGATGGGTGACCGCTTTAAGTGGTTATTAACTGAGCACTCCAGTGCTTTAGAAGGCACGTTGATCCCGGCTGCTGTCTATGATAGCAGTCGTCAAGCCAAGTTAGAGGCGGCTCCGGGCGGCTTGAGAACTTCTAACGGTCAAGTTACCCGCTCACTTGACATTCTTGACAAGGGGGGTCGAAGTTGCACCGAGTCCGTAGGGAGTACCCACCGTTACCCTTGACCCCTGAGTGGTGCTAAACGGTGCAACAAAAACTGGCAACCGAACATCTCAAATCTCGTGGTTCGAAATAATTTCCATACGATAAATAGAAAATAGAATCCGCCTTATGTATGGCCTCGTGAACTAGAAAATACAATGTAATATACTTTTTCCAGTTATTGCCGGAGACGAGTGTGGACCCGATGGAATTGTTGTCGTACCTGGACGCCCCGGCGCTTGGCGAGCTCCTCGCCACGCCACCGTCCTCTTCCTCGTCCGCGGGTTCGCACCCTCCCCGCGTGCCTTCCTCCGACGATCTCCTGGCGCTCTTCGAGTGAACGCCTACACAACTAGGACGCACCATGCACGAACACTGATCTGACGGGATTACTGAGAAACCACTGAATCCATGCTAAAAAGTCTCAGGTTTGGGATCTTAGCATAATAGGCTATTAGCAAGGAGTGAGGGAGTAGGTTGTATTGTTACCTGTAACGGGTTAGAATGAAAATGCAATTGGACTTATAACCTCGCTAGATCCTACCGTGGCAAACAATTTGATTGTGACACCATAAGATGCCTAATGCGACACGAGTTGTTTTTGGGTGTTGAGAGTAGGAAAGTTATCCTAATGTAGCAATTGTGTTTTCGATCAGAAATTGTATACTACTAGAATAAGAAGGTGCAGCTCGTTATGACAGGACTTTAGTGTTTCGGTGTTCGCCTAGTTTGGCGTTGATTTTACTCGCATTCAAGCCAGCGAAGCCCGACATTGTGATACTAGATTTTAGTCCTTTCTCCATTCGTGAAAATGTTGTATGTCGCAAAACGTTGTCAATTTGCTATCAATAAATTCAGTTTTTCATACGCATGCAACAAGTTCAGGGGCATATTTAAAGTGACTCACTAAAGCATTGACTGGAGTCTGCAATATCCAACATAGTCACCACGGTAGCATCGGTTGTTGAAACAATGATGCTGGAGATCGTTTAGTATATAGGTAAAGTATGTGAGGCGAGGCGTGGCCATAGACACTTCGGTGTTTGAATGTATTATAGTTCCTCGCACCGCCGCAGTATCGGTGGCGCATTTCAGCTCCTTATATTCTAAACTCTAGCATAAACTGTAACACAAATTTTCATTAATACTAAGTTAAACTTATTCGATGCGACATACAAATTGTAATCGTTAAGAGTTTCTAATTTGTGGATAGTTGAGGATGTAAATAGGGATTTACGTGCTAGCTGTTTGGTCTGGGGGGCCGCGCGGAGCGGCAGTGTATGTATAGCGTAGAGTCCACTCCGCCGAGAGGCATTCTGAATCTTATAGTTCCTATTGGATGCGGGCGAACTATAACGTTCAATTGCCATTTACTGTAAAGTATTCCTTGAAGTTTTTCGCATATTCTGCATTTTTTAAACGATAAGATAATATGATAGGATTCGTGAGTATAGTGCTACTCGCTTATTGGGTGATATATGAGTTGTTTGAAATCAACAAATAAATGGTAACAAATTAGTTACAAAACTATATTGTAAATGTGAGTGCAAAAATGAACTCTGTTAAATTATTTTGCGTTATGTGAATCGAAGAATGATAGAAATATATTTTAATTTCTATATAAATTGAACTGTATTATTTGTAAATATGAATCTAGTTAAGAATATTATATTACCTAGTTTTACTTAGGCGAACATGGCAGACACTTATATGACGGCCAGTTTAGTATAGTATTACTAAATTTAAAAAAATCTACACATGGTTTTACATGTACATACGAAATACCATATGAAACAAGCGTTCAGAGTGCAAACACTACACGTGCCTTCTGTGTGACACCCCAAGGCATCCTAGCACCGACTCGACACCGTGCTGTGCTCTGACACGCGCCCACACACATGCAAACCAACCGACCGGCATCCTGTGCCGACACCTTAGTAAATGCTCCCTGCCCTGTGCTCATCTTAAGTTTTATTCGACCCCTTATCTACTTCAACATAGCAATATCCTATATCTAAATAGAGAAGCAATAATGAATTCTAATGACATTCTAAATGGTGTTGTCAAGTTGTATAGTTTTATTATATATATAAAGATGTATTGAATGATAAAATTGAGATGAGCATGGTTGACAAGATCTTGTTTCACGTATTTTCAAATGTTTAGTTGTGCTTGGGCGCTGTGGCGCCGAAGCAGCGCAAGCGCGGGCCACTAATGGCGCGAAATTTCTAAATGGAATTAAGTTCCCGTAAAATATTCAAGTATTCCATAATTAATTTAGATGTCAATTTTCAGATATAACTTACTATTAGTAAATTTTTGATGACAGTTAATAAAATATCTTAGAGTTTATATGTAAATCTGTCAATCCTTTCACTAACTTATGTAAAAATTGGTGATTTGCGCATCTTTACTTCATGCTATGAATATGGACGCCTCTTAGAGTTAGTCATCTATTACGGAAAACAATAAAATTAGTACTATATACACAGCTGTGGTCAACTATTCACACACTAAGGAGCTCTATTGAACTTAATTAAATTGTTACATTAAATCTTAATAGTAATTGATGAGAGCAAATATTTGATGGCAATGTTGTATGGCTAGTTGATCACCGCTTTGAGAATTAATGCATACTTTTAAGGGACCTTCAATTCCAGTTAGCTAGTTCTATTTATTGTAGTGAATATTACTGTTGGCTGGATCATCACAAGGATTTTTGTAAGACCAAATAGCACTTTTTTTACACATTTACCTATTTTAGGTGATTAAAAAACGAATTTGTTTCTATAAAATGGAAAATATCACAAAAAATGTATAGCATATCACATTTAAAAATGCAAGAAACCAATTGAATGATCCACCCTAACAAGTAAATAATTACAATATATTTTGTTGAATATTATAATGAACAGCTGTGGAGTAGTAGATTTTGTGCTCTTGTACAAATGTAAGATGCGACATTTGGAAATAAGTGAAAGAAGATTTCTAAATAAGGTATTATGCAACCCATGACTCTTAAGTTCATGCAAAGCCAAACTGTACTGTAGTTATACATTTTGAATTTAATGTGAACATTTTAGCAATCAGATTGAACCCACTGAAATTCATTTTGAAATGTGTAAAATGAAAAACATAACATTTTTATGTTATTGAAAATAAAATGAATCTAAAAATTATGTTTGATTTTTATTTTAGTGATACTAACGTGAATACAATTTGCATAGGTTATTTAATTCCTATTCTTGTGTTTAAAGCAATCTGGTAAGACTGGCAATTATATGACATTATTTCAAGTTGAACGGCATTTTGTGAGCCATTTGGGCAACATGAGTTTTCCGTAGTAAAAAAAACCTGCTGAGTCCGATTCTGAACGTTACCAAGCTGAATTTTAGCTTGTTGCCCAAAATTCAAACTGACGAAAAGACCTAAAAATACCGTATTGTACCTAACTCGAATCTGATCGTGTGAGGTGACCTGAAATAGACGTACTTACATTTGTTCATTTAAGTCCACTTCTTACGTGGCGCTGTGATATCGCCATCGTATCGAGTGGTGGGACGGGTGGCATGAGGAGAGGCGCGATTTCAAATTTCATTTTGGTAAGTAAGTACCCCAACAGCCTTAAGTGTACTGACAGAAAAGTATCTTATTACGATCATCCGAAATACGCTTTTTGAAATATAAGTTCTTAAAGTTGTTAGAATCGATTTGTTACTAGTATATTATGCAACTGGTGTATAAGAAGGGTATAAAAAGGCGAGTGGTGTGGGTTGCGATGTGAGCCTTGGCGAACATCGCAAGTAAAGACACCACGAGCCTTTTTATACCAGTTATACACCGTTGCATACAATACTTTTTCTACGACTCATTTCAAATAAAAAGTAAGTATTTTTCAGGCTTTTCGTGCGCCATATTTCCCCTTGGTAATTATGCAACTTACCTATGCAATTTCTTCAGTAATGCTATATAACTTCTTCATGGATCTTCATTTTTTAAAAGAATCAACGTACCTACACATTTTCTTCATGAACACAAAATAATCGTTTTATTTAAGTAATATAATCATTTCGTTTTCATTTTCAATTAGGCATTTGGTGGGAAATCAAAAATATGACACTATGTTTATGGTTTGTTTTTTTTTAATTTGCTAGACTTGGCATCCGACCTAAACTGAATTCAAATTCGGATCGAATCTTAACTGTTTCGTTTTCATAAATATATCCGAAAATAGATAAAACTTGTTAAACAACACAAAAAAGATGATAAATGTATGTATTCATATTAGTAAATAATATATTATGCATTAATTAATTCAAAAAAATTATTGCAAAGTTGCGTTAAGTTGGCAGCACTGATTTTAATCATAAAAGTTTCACTTGAACGCACCGAAGAATGACTACTAAACATAGTATTTGTAGTAGTTTGTGGCACCCAACTCTGCTTTTATTTTTCATTAAAGTAGGGTAAGAAGTGTGTTTTTGGGCAATAGACTAGATATACTTTTTACAGAATAAATAAAGTATGTATTTATGTTACAGTTCATGATTGCGTAAGTCGCGAAAAAAAGTACAGGAGTAGAAAAACATGTATATGGGGTGTGCGGACCATTTAAAGACGATCTTGACTAACTTAACGCTAAATGTTTTTAATGAAATGATTAGAACACATTGAGGGACAACTTTTACGGGATTATTGGTAAAGAAATGTGTATATACGTCGTGCTGTTTACGAGATATCGACGCGTAAATCGATTTTTCATCGATTTGTGCCTCTCGCACGCTTCCTGACGTGCAGTTCGATAAGTCGGCATTATAGTCAATCAGAAATGTACTGAGTGAAAAGCCCGTGCTGAGTACTGCACTGAGGAGCTACCGCGAACTGAAAACGAACGAAGTTCGAATATTCCCTCTCTGCCGCACGAATTAGGAAGTGCGACAGAGAGGGAGATATTCGAACTTCGTTCGTTTTCGGTTCGCGGTAAGCCCCCTGAGGGGCTACCGCGAACCACAAACGAAGTTTTCCCTCTCTGTCTCACTTATGTGCAAACTTGCAAGTGCGACAGAGAGGGAAAACTTCGTTTGCTGTCGCGGTAGCGCCCCTGAACGCCTACCGTGTTACCGTGTTACTACCGTGAACCGTGCGAAGGAGAGAAAAAACTTCGTTTGTGGCAGTGCTTCGTAGCACTCCTGAGGGGCTACCGGGAAACGAAAACGAACGAAGTTCGAATATCTCCCTCTCTGCCGCACGGATTAGCAAGTGCGACAGAGAGGGAGATATTCGAACTTCGTTCGTTTTCGGTTCGCGGTAGCCCCTCTGTATTCAATACATTCAGCTCAGAGCATCACTTGCTAATTCGTGCGGCAGAGAGGGAGATATTCGAACTTCGTTCGTTTTCAGTTCGCGGTAGCCCCTCAGTACAGATAGTGAAATCGGCATTTTTTTTAAACGTCAAAAACACCCGGGTTTTTGTCCATATTTTTATGAATTTAAAGTCTGCATGTTAAACATGTTAAGTTTGACGTATTCCAAACCTTATTGTAAGAAAGGAAAACATTTTTAATGTTGTTTAAATAGTTAGTTACCGTATTCAAATTAAAAAATATATGCTGGTATACCTGCTAATAAGTAAAAGAAAAATACCTAAGTCACAATCGTAATTCTACTCAACGATAGATGGCGCTGTTATTGTTAACAAAAAATTGTTAGAGATTGATTTAATTTATAGGTAGGTAAGGACCTAACTTCTTGAATTCAGTATTTATTAAGTACCTATTAACTCGTAACATTATTCTTTATTATTTGTTACAATATACGTATAACGGATTAAAAACTTAGTATTACCTATGTGCTTTTTAATAATTTCGAAGTGCGACGACCTTTTATTGAAATACTTATTAAGAACACAAGAAACGGGATAAACCTGTCCGATAATTAGAATCTCGAGTTCACCATAAGGTGTTCGGAGAAGCGCAATTTCTGGGAAATTATTAAGATCCAGTTCCACTGTAGGGCCCAGAACAAACGAGTTATTACCTGGGCTATTTATGTAACAAAATAAAACAGAGCCTAAAGATACTACAGTCCTCTAAAAGCAAGAAATCGAGCTTTACATGTAACGAAAGTATGTGTAGTCCGTTAAATGTTGCCAGAATTTATAATAATAATATTCGAGGAACTAGCTTGGCATTAATGACTGTGAAAGGTTTTAAGAGGAGAGATAGGCCCAAGGGGCCTACTGCGAACTGTAAACGAAGTTTTCCCTCTCTGTCGCACTTGCAAGTTTGTACGTAAGTGCGACAGAGAAGGAAAATTTCGCTTGTGGTTCGCTGTTTCCCCTCGGGAAAAGATGGATGGACTGTCCGAGAGTAAAGCCAGTTGTTGTGACAAATTGCAAGGTGTGTATTGGGCTTTTGTTTCTCTATTGTATTAAAACTTGAAACATTGGCCGAGTTGTGTTGGATATAATGTATCTCTACCGTTTTCATAACGTTTATTTAATACAGGCAACACTCGATATGACATCGTTCTGTGTCCGGTTCCCACTTTGTCTTTCATCAAATCATGGTTCCGCAAATAGGTGCCGTTCATAATATAGAATGATTATTTTATCATTTACTACATTAAAATGTGAAGATATTATGTATCACGACGATGCTGATCTGTACTTTAATTATATATAATTAAAAGCACAGTTATCGGTTGAAGCTACAGGTCGACGACGTGACCTGCCAAGTAGATCTCCTTTCGTGCAATGCAACTTCAACGCCAGGCACTGCGCACGCTTACTGCTCAATAAGGTGTAGAATATTCGGCGCGGCAATAACCATGAAAACTACGTAAGGAAGTGACCGAAAACATTTGAAGTGGGGTAAGTCCTTGTTTTTAGTACGTAGATATTGATATCTAATTTACTCAGATATGCTAAGCTTACAAATTATCCGGCAGACGGATTTAGATGGATTTAACCCTAATATATTTGTTTATCACTGTAGTGTATGTAGGTAAATAGGTAAAACCTAATATACACTACTGTCTCGGGCACATATGATACGCAGAGGTTTGGTGGGGCTAGTCTATGCCCGGAGGTTTGACAGATAAGACGCGTGCGTGTGTGTGGGCGAGCCAGTGAAACAAAGTAAACAAATAATACAGGATACAAGTATCTTACAATCACCATCAGACTTGATAGGTATCTATAAGTACTTACAACAAAAATTTTGTTCTCCCGAAACGTGCCTAATTAGAGTCCGACCACGCTAACTCTGCAAGGAATAATTTGGCAACACTGTGCATCATACGTCATATTTGTATGAAAATGTGACGTTTGAGGTAGTGTGGCCAAATTATTTCAATGTAGAGTTTAACTCTGAGAGTTAGCAGCGTGGTCGGACTCTAGTAAAGTAATTATCCTGCAATTCAAGAAAATGTATTAACTGGCAACACCTCACACGCGCGCACGCAGCGATTGAAGCCTTCGCACACACACATGCAGCCTGAAGTAACACGTGCACTAAAGTATACTATAGGAGTAGCATAGACAGTCGATTAGTGGACGGGTCCACGGCAGGTAACGCGCGGCGCCCTGTACTTCCCGACCGGTCGAACGACAACGATCGAACGAAACGCCTCCATAATAACGAACAATATCACTTTGTGTACGTAAAGTAAATAAACTATACTAATGATTCCCTAAGAACTTACAGTGTTGCGTGTGTTAAGATAAAACAGGTATGTTTATTTTTTTATATTGAGTGCATAGCGGTATCACAAAACCAGAATTCTGGTGTCGACGAAATCGCTAAGGTATACTGTTTCTCATTGGCTTTTAAATTACATGAATATTGTTTTAATTTCTTTTGACAAGGTTATAGTTACGTACGGAGTGTACCTAATGGGAATGGGCGAGTTAGGTACGTTATTTTGGTCGAGTTTGTCATTACGGTATCTATGTTTATGCTAAACAGGTTATAAGCTTGCTTCTCAGGCTCTATAAAGCTATGTTTATATCTAGTTTGCGATTTCATATAGCATATTTGCTTAGTTTATAAGTAATTATTAGAGCATGCACCTAATTGGTTACATACTTATCGCATTAAATAATTAATTGGGTTGTTCATTAAAATAACCTGAAACCACTTCGTTGTAACTCTAACAAATACTTATGCATGTTTTAATATCACGTCATAAAATCCGGTTTAACTATGTCCCCGTACACTTTTTAATATTCATAAGACTCATAAATACAGTTATTTATACAGTTGTATGTACCTACTTACTTATATATATATATATGTATATGTATTGGTAAGTGGCTAGTACGGTGTACCCTGCTGTTAATTGTGTAAAGATATTGCAGGTCAAAGTGCAACAAAGTCAGGTATCGGTATCAGTCGAAGTAGAGTACTGTAATAGGTTCCTACTTATATACGACTTGAGTATTGAATACAATCTCCAACTCAGCATTAAATTGGGATTTAAAACGTTGCGTGGAATTTAAAACTTTATAGGTAAATAGATACACGCGTAAGTAACTATATATTTACTAACTAGTTTACATGAGGGCTATAACTTGCATCTAAGAACGTAGAGAGCTCACCAAAATAACCAAAACTAGATCATCATGGTTGATACCTAATTAATACATAAGTAGGTTAGTGCTTTTAAGTACCTACCTACCAAATATATGCCGGCTCGGTAGGTTACCTACTAAACATTATGTAATATGTTTCAACATATCCTAACAACTACTAGAAAAAGTAAGCACTCGTAATGTTCGTATTGATTTACCAAAAAACTAAAGCAAATAGGCATGGTCTTTTGTGTAAACCTTGATAAAGCAACCTCAGGTATGTCGTCGTACAGAACAGGTACTTACAGTACCTTCTTATTAGGGTTGGGTCTCTTATCGTTCTAACGGATGTAGATACCTATGATAAAGACAAAACAGCACAAAAAATCTTTTGTCAATTTCGAAACAGGTGCCTGAGGAGGGTGTCAGATATATTATTATATAAATAAATAAATAATAAATAAATATTAGAGGACAATCTTACACAAATCGATAACTAGCCCCACAGTAAGCTCAAGAAGGCTTGTGTTATGGGTACTAGACGACGATATATTTAATAGATATAAGTACTTAAATACATAGAAAACATCCAAGACTCAGAAACAAATATTCATGCTCATCACACAAATATTTGCCCTGACCGGGATTCGAACCCAGGACCGACAGCTTCACAGGCAGGTGCACTACCCACTAGGCTAAACCGGTCGTCAAACCATATTAAAAAACACATGGCATAGATATTTATATATATACCGGGTGTACAATCCAAACGGGTCAGTATGGAGAAGTCGGAAACTATGAGAGATAGCGAGATCTGTTCTTAGGAACCATGACGTCGATTTTAGATTTAATAATAATTACGTTCAAACTTTTTTATTAACTCTCATACATAACCGGGAATCGAACCTGGTCAAAATCAATGTGTATAAATTCTGCAAGTCGCAAGAAGCACAACACTAATGGAATGATGCAGATAAGATATGCATAAGTGGTCTCTTCAGATAATTGATGATCGATTCATATTATTCACGACTTTTTGCAAATTAATAAAACTGGGAATTTTAGTCTAATTTACTGTCAGTTGTGTTTACACAAGATTTCATAGCCAAATTTGGTCCTTTTTACTTAACGCGGTTACAAAAATATTGACCAGGTTCGATTCCCGGTTATGTATGAGAGTTAATTAAAAAGTTTGAATGTAATTATTATTAACTCTAAAATCGACGTCATGGTTCCTAAGAACAGATCTCGCTATCTCTCATAGTTTCCGACTTCACCATACTGACCCATTTGGATTTTACACCCGGTATATGAGGACAACTTTAGCCTAGAAGAATTCTAGTTGGTAGTGACCCTGCCTACGGTCCCTGGTCCGATTCGAATCCCGGGCAAGGCATATATTTGTGTGATGAACACGAATATTTGTCGTCCTGAGTCGTGGATGTTTTCTATGTATATAAGTAAGGTTTTGACCAACGTAGGTATTTATAGCAGTGACTGAATTCAATAGCATTATAAACAATCTAGTTTCGCGTATGGCCACCTACGTTCATATTAATAAAGATCACATTTATTTCTGTTACGGTTTTTATCGACATCAGTGATTCGTTTACTTTTGTAAAAATCTTGCTACGAGCCCCAATGCAAAATAGCTCGTCTAGTCGCAATTCTGCATGCGTATTTTTTTTCAAAAACTAGTATTTCTACCCGAATCGACTTTGATGATTAATGGAATACACTAGACGCAATGTCACTAAAGCTAGCTTAGTTTTGAGTTGTACAAAGTGTACATCTCGTTATTTATTTTAAAATAATTTAATTATAAATATTACATCTCACACGCAAATAATTACGTCTGCTTCATATTTAAGGCAAAATAGGTCGTCTATTTAAAATAAAACCTGTTTACCAGGGTTCGTAATATAAAATATTATTTTCAAATTGAATACGGAATATTCTCTGTCATGTAAAATGACAAACCACTATATAAAAGGGCAAATTCAGCCTAATTTTTTATTACTCCAAATCGTTTTTCTATCGAGATGGCACGAGGTAAGCCAGTGACTGAAGAAGTGCGGAAAATTATAATCTCCAGTAACAATAAAGGCAAATCTACGTACCAAATTGCCAAGGACCTTTCTATGCCAAGGTCTACAATCCAAACTATCATCGAGCATCATCGAAAACACGACAAAATTTCTTGTTTAAAGAAATCCGGCCGCCCACGAATTACTACTAAAGCAGAAAACAGGATTCTGAGGAAGATCATCAAGAAAAATCGTCGTGCAAGAGCTGGAGAACTTACGGTACTATGGCGTGACGCAATTAAAAAAAACATTTCAGTGGATACTTGCAAGAGAGTGATGAAGAGGATGGGCTACGGTTTTTACACTGCTAAAGAGAAACCGTTACTTACACAACGGCAGAAAACTAACAGGTTGAAATTCGCCAAAAAGTACAGAAATTGGACCGTCGATCAGTGGCGTAAAATTATATGGAGTGACGAATCTAAATTTGAAGTCACAGTAGGCGATGAACGAAGTAAAGTCATTCGCGAAAAAGGAGAGGCATTTCAAAAAGATTGTCTTAAGCGTAAGGTAAAGTTTCCAGCTTCCTTAATGATTTGGGGCTGCATGTCGGCACAGGGTGTCGGCTGTCTGCAATTTATAGATGGAACCGTCAATGCCGAAAAATACAAAAGCATCTTACAAGAGAGTTTGCTGCCGTCTATACGTAAGTTAAAGTATAAAAATGCGTATACTTTTCAACAAGATGGTGCCTCATGCCATACCGCTAAAGCAACGATGGCGTGGCTGAAAAAGAAAAAAATACCTACCATGTCGTGGCCATCCAGCAGCCCGGACTTGTCTCCCATAGAAACGTTGTGGTGGAAAATGAAGAAGAAGTTGCGAAAGGACCCGTCCAGATCAAAAGCTGATCTTAAAGAGAAACTTACCTGTGTTTGGAATGAAACAACCCCGGAAGAGTGTCGACAGCTGGTAGATACAATGCCGCTCAGAATTAAAGCCGTTTTAGATGCAAAAGGAGACGCCACCAAGTGGTAGACGTTCTAATCTGCGTCGGTAACACTAAAGACGAACTTTTTTGCATTTTAGTACAATTGGTGAAACAATGTTTTTTTTATTACCAAGGAAAGTTCGTTTTTTTTTTCATTGAATAAATAAAATACGATTTATAACTTATACTGTTTTTATATTGCTAATTCTTCCAAACACCTTCGTCCCCCAGAATTTTTAGGTTAACGTTAGTTTAGTACATTTTTTTCCTACCAGACGTACTCATTTGCATTGGGGCTCGTATACCTAACCCTAATTTTTTTATTAAGTCGATTTCATAAAAAAATTCTTTGACCTGTGCTAAGCAGATTAAAAAAATGTTATTATAAAGTATATCGATTTGTTAAAAACCAAACTAAGTAAGTTTACGGAGGTAATAATAGTTACATTTTTGAATGGAACTGGTATTTAAAACCACAATTTAGATATATGCGGTATCTGTATATTTTCATACGAGTATTCATATATCCTAGTATCATTGGCGAGGCGTAAATGGTACTGCAATCGATCTTATTTATTTTAGGCCAATGGAGAATCTTATCCCACAATTCTTGAAGAAGGAATTAGCTCAGGCTTGGTTCACGACATGTTTGGCGTAATGCCACAGTCCTACAATCTATCAAATCTATGTACCTATTACAAACAATTTTCATCTTATTAACATGCATAGGTGCAATGCATAATAATCTTTTTGTAGTCGACGATACATGTAAGTACCTCGCTCTCTGTTTCTCGTTATTGAAGATGATTTTTCAGTTTGCCTAAAAAAATCATACTAATATCTTATGTACAGTCAGGTTCACAAATTTATACTTTATACGCATTTGTGAACTTTATTACAAAGAAATTGAGTGCAAAAGTGTTCATACATTAATGAACTTGACTGTACAGTCAAGTGTAAAAATATGTATCGAATGAATCCTCTCACAAATATGGCCGACATAAGATCCATGGGACATTTTTTTGATTAGCTTGCATCCACCCATATTTTTGCACTCGACTGTACCTGCATAAATATCACCACTAGCATGTTAATTACTCAATGTGATTATGCTCTACTGAGTCCACAATTTAATTCAGTCGAACAAATATATCTCTTCCTTTGGAGTTAAAATTAATATTGGTGGGAACGTGAAATTTGATATACCTACGTTGTCATTAATAACTCAAATAACTGTCTTAGAAAATGTTCCTAAGTAATTGAACGTTTGTAATACCTATCGGAAACTTTCAAATCTATTTATATATTGCTGGAGAATCATTCGTGTCAGTAAAGCTTAATTTGGAGAATAATCTTTTCTTGTTTTCTACTCGAGTAGGTATAGTTCTTTCAAAGTTCCGGATTATTAAAACAGAAGTGATCTGATTTATGTAGTACAGTCAAAATTTAAGAGTTGCATCCATTTTCTCACCTATATAATGCGTTTATAATGGTAGTTAGTCCACTGTTAACTGTTATGGTTAACCAGGCACTTCTTAAATACCTTACATGTAACATTGTACTTTTTAGGGTCCCGTAGCCAAAATAGCGAAAACGAAATCGTCATGTCTGTCCGTCCGTCCGTATGTCACAGCCGATTTACTCGGAGACTATAAGCACTACAATTATGAAATTTAGTAGTAAGGTGTATACTACGAACCGCTACATAAAAGTGATGTGAAATTACAAGAAAAATATTAAATTGGGGGGTTTACTCCAGACATGTAACCGGTAAATGAAAGACAAATTTTCGACGCACATAGTCGCGTGGGGTATCCATGGATAGGCCTTTAAAAATGATATGGAGGTTTCTAAAACAACTTTTCCCTTTAAGTCAACCGTTGTGGGATATTAGCTGACTGTAGCTCTATAGGCCGGGCCCAATACAGCGACAGGAGTGCGCGGTTAGAAAGTAGCCCGGGGAAAATCCAAGGGAAACCTCCGACACGAAGTACAGAAGGTTTTCTATAGAACAAAACAGATGTCTGGCAACTAGAAAATACCGAATCATGCTACCCCGCCCTACCGCATAGCACGCACTCTATTTTCTAAATAGGTTAGTCTCGTTTGCGCGTCAACGAGACCTAGTAGACGTGTTTGACAACACCAAGTTGAATGATGCTGGCACTTGACTGGCCGACGTTGTCAGTCGCGTTCGGATGAAGGAATGAGAGGAACAGGCCTAGGCCTACTTTCAGAAAGGTTGAGGAGTTTCCCCGAAAGATTAGGATACATAGCTACAATTTTGGAAAACTTAGATCTTGTAACTTTCCGGAACCGGAGAGACAAGACAACTATTGTTTTCCAGTATCTGTCTGGCCCATACGATTACGGAGACCTTTCCATAAACGATTTCCCTTACTCCTTACAGATAACCGTGGCTAGATAACTGGTGAACTGTGAAGATTTTTTTTCCTTGGAGCTAACTAGTTATCTCCGAGGATTTTATATTCTTCGCAGATAACTATTTTTTGTAACAGTTTTCTGTGAGGAAAATCCAATCCTTGGAGATAACTGGTTATCTCCAAGGATTTTATGTTCTTCGCAGATAACTATAATTTTTTTAAGTTTTCTGAGAGGAAATTGTATTCCTCGGAGATAACTAGTTATCTCAGAGGAATTTAAAATCTTCGCAGATAACTATTATTTTTTTAAGTTTTCTGTGAGGAAAATGTATTCCTCGGAGATAACTAGCTATCTGCGAGGAATTTAAAATCTTCGCAGATAACTGTTATTTCTATCAGTTATCTGTGAGGAAGTTTTAATAGCCTTACTTAGCATAGTGTTTTATACACTCCAGTTTCCCTTACTCCTTACAGATAACTTTTGTGGCATGCCGTTTATTATAGGTAGAAGAGTATATATGTATAGAATATGAAGCATAAAGATCTCAATCTAATACGGCCGGTTATCTCCGAAGATTTTAAATTCCTCGCAGATAGCTAGTTATCTCCGAGGAATACATTTTCCTCACAGAAAACTTGAAAAAACAATAGTTATCTGCGAAGATTTTAAATTCCTCTGAGATAACTAGTTATCTCCGAGGAATACAATTTCCTCTCAGAAAACTTAAAAAAATTATAGTTATCTGCGAAGAACATAAAATCCTTGGAGATAACCAGTTATCTCCAAGGATTGGATTTTCCTCACAGAAAACTTAAAAAAATAATAGTTATCTGCGAAGAATATAAAATCATCGGAGATAACTAGTTATCTCCAAGGAAAAAAAATCTTCACAGTTCACCAGTTATCTAGCCACGGTTATCTGTAAGGAGTAAGGGAACGATTTGAATACAGATTGCTTTGTTATTCATCGCTTATTGGTATCTCATACAGTTAGGTATCGGATGACGTGTCAGCTGTCAATGTCAACCGCAAGAAATTAGTCACAGTTCGTTATACGCGCCGCCATTGCGGTTATACTTGAAATCTATAAAACAAACACACGAATAAGACAAGAAAATTTCTTGAAGAAATGATATTGAATGACTTAGTAGCTTACTAGCTTATATGAACGGATGTTATTAAAGAAACAAACAGGATTGTGAACATAGTTGTTAATAGTATCTGTTTTGTCCGGGCAAACGGAAGATTATACCTACAAAAAGTTGTTACAGCTGACAAGATTTTAAGGTTTATCAATTATCATGGAACTTTTTAAAGAATGGACAAAACTTTTGCTTTGGCATTCTTTTTGATTATTTTGATGCAACGAACGTGAGATACAAAATCGATTCGAACATTACCTCTGATAAATTGTACAGCATCGTATGTTTATTGCTACAGTTTCTGATCCAATTAGGTTTAATCATAATGTTCCATTTCCATTTAACCATAACAAACAATTGCAACTCGATAAATCGCATAACCGCGTTTAGACCGTAAGTCACAAAACAGCCATTAAAACGTAACGAATCGTGCTTCGTGCGTTAAGATTCCGTTTAACGAAGACGTTTCGAAAGCGATAATACCGTCTGATGATTATCTTTTAAAGCCTTTGCACAACAAATTTGCGAAGATTAAGTGAGGCAGCAAGGTCTTTAATGTAATCATATTACAAAAAGGATAACGTTTGAGGAATTTTAAAGGTATTTGAAACTTATCTTTGCCTGGTCTCATTTTCAATGAAAGCTGTTACGGGGTGCCTTCGAACCCCTTTCGCTACTTCACTTGTACTAATACCTATCCCATCAAAACATAAATGTGAAATGAGGGTCAAGTTCAATATTAAGTAGGTCCTGTATATGCGTCGTTGTTGACTTCGTCGGCAAAAGAATTGAGATCTATATGGAGCTCTGTGTAGAAAATCCTGAAATTCATTTCATTTGGGATGTATTTCAAGGTCAGGATTTGACTTGGATAGTTTTTACCAACAAACTAAATTTTAGAAAAATAACGTAGACAAATATAAAATAGCCTGTATGTAAAAGTCATTTATGTGTTTGATGGGATATCATTAACTTTTGTACCGAAATTTTGCTCTGACGGTAACAGTACCGTATACTACAGAGTATACGGTTCAAGTCTCTAGTTGATTTCGAAACTAAAATTATTTTTTTCTGTTACGAATTCGGTAGGCGCTTAGTGTGTAAATTAAAACTGTTTAAAAAATATTACAAATAGTAAAAAAAACACTGTTTCTTTATCTCACGTTCGTAACACGATTACCCAGCTGGATGCCAAATTTCAACATGCTAGGTCATCTAGAAGTGGGTTAAGTTTCGATATTAGGTCATTCCTGTATCTATAGGTTAGTGAAATAAATCATATTTTTAGATGATGGGGATCTCGTTAGCCTGAAGGATCTTAATAAATTTACTGCAATAGATTTTGAGTTACGTAGGTGCCTCCAATTGTTTCGTGTAATATAACACACGATCGCTGCCAGTTTCTCTTCTTTTGAACTTTGCTTGACACGCTATCGCCTACCGTACCGTCTTCATGTTATTACCGTTGAAAGTTGTCGCGTGGTTGTGGTAGTTGCAAGCAAACGAACGAAAGGCGAAGCGACGGGCATTGACGGTAGGTACAATATTATTTAGTATGTAAACGTTATTACGGGTGCCATATCAAAAAGGTAAAAAAAGGAACCTTTATTTTTGCATCTACCCGGATTTTGTATTTTATCCTGGAAACTAAACTCCCAAGTTTATGACTTTTAACGCATCCGAGTCGGCCCGAAGCCTTTTAATAGCTCATTTAGGTCCGCTACAGGACTGCTGATTGCTCATTGTGTCCACAACGCCACCGCATAGAACTTGACCCTGCCGCTTATTGTGGCCTCTTGCGTAATAGCAACACAAGAACGTAACATACCATGACAGACCATACTAATGTTTTCAAATATTGGTACATATAAGGTGGAATTAAGAGTCGTTATCAGTTCAAGAACTCATTTATTTAGGCCATTTTCTGTATATTGAGACGTATCTTGAAATTTTCTCAGCGTTACTATCTATAGAAGAGGACTGTTGCGTTGTGACCTAATGTCATAAGTTTTACATGTACTTTTTGTATTGTTCATCAAGAAATATCATTTCAGGGCCAATTTCTACAAGCCTGATTTTTTAATCAATTCGGTGTGATTTTTTATTATCAAGTTTTTACTTGTCATAATTTGAAATCTAAACATTTGAAAACCTGTAAGGCCTCTTAAAAATTGTTCTATATTTCTGAACCACTTTTACAAAGGCTCTCTGTCACAGTCGATGAAGACGATTTCTGTTTGCGTCTGTAAGAAAATGGCGCCTTATTTACAACACCAAAAGATACCCAGATGCTTCAGAATGCGACGTTTGATTATTTTGTATTACGAAGGTGGTAGACAGTCGTAATACAAAACAAATGTGGCGTGTTGTGGCGGTGTGTCGTATACACCTTGCTAAATTCATTGTATACGAATTTACTGTATTTCGAAATGGAATGCAATCGTATAGCGTGTCCTTTAAGGAACCTTTCAATATACTCGGGTTAAACACCTTTAACCGGCATGAGAACTTTTAATTATAAAATGTGTTCTTTCATTTGTTTCTGTGGTGTAATCTTAATTCTGATGCGACTTGGTTTTTGAATTGGATTACAGAATGTGAGGTAATATTCATCATAAAGGTTGCATAATGTTTTTCTGGTTCGTGCTTTCGTGTTTTGTTTCGTTTTAACATTTGATTTGAAAGTGCGAGTCATCATCAACATCATACGGCCCACTGCTGAAAACAGGCCTCATTACACACATAAGTTAGGGAACGGGCAGTAGACTCCAGTTGTATTTAACTTACAAGATTTGTATAAGGTCTACGAAACAATAGTAGATTTTAAGACAAGGGTCTAAAATGAGTCATATTATCACGAGATATTTCGAGGGATAGTATGGATTTTAGGCCAGAGTTTTACACTCTACTTTTGACTTCGATTGCGAGAAAATAAATAAACGAAGTTTACCCACTCAAAATTGATAATAAATTCCAAAGCGAAGCGTGTTCATTGTAGCGACATGTTATTTTTTTAAACTGCTTTGACACACACAATATAGACACCGCAGTTCGAGCGTGCTCTACATTCCCGCACGAATAAAAGCTACTGATCTTTTATTGAGCGCCTCAAAGCGTTGCTCAAACGATTTAATCACTTTTTTAATTATTGTGATTTAAGGACGGCTACAAACTTAATCTTTAGAGAAATGAATACTATTTCCTGATTGGTAGATTTTAGTAAAGCTGTATTCTGGTTGGTTGATACCCAATATCAAATACTTTTTAAAGAGTTAAATTAGTGTTCTGTGATTGGTGGATTTAATAGATGAAGTATTTTGATTGGTCAAATTATAATCATAAATATATTTACCCTAGGAGCTAAATATACTAGTTTAGCCCCGCTTGACAAGTCTAATAAGTATGACACTTCGACCATGAGAAGTGAAAAGATATTTGTCGCAATATGTGTATCACGGTATGATAAAGACTTTTCTCGCTTGGTTTTTTAATCAATGGTTAATAGTTTCCTATTATTTTCTATATTTTGGTTTCTAACATTGTGCATTCTTACATGACATTCCGAATGTTCGTATGTCATGACATGACTTTCATGACAATTTTAGAAACTGAACAATCGGCCATTAAATCATTGTTAAAATCCCTAAAAAATATTGACTGATTGTCTTATTAACGTGTTGTTTCGACGTTGTTCTGTAAAGTAGACTTTGAGTTCTATAGATCAAGGTAGCTTCAAATTATGCCTTCAAATAAATTACGAGGTTTCTAAAGTAAGCGGTATTAATCTGGTATTATTCGGTCGTGGGAATTCGTTACATGACATAATCGGATTGATTTTCTTGTCTCTTGCATCTTCAGCCTTTTTGTCATGAATTGCGTATCAAGCAAAGTTGGCTCTCAATGTAATTCATCTCTTTCACATCCCAATAATCTTTCATATACGTTTAATATGATTTGTGTTCTCTGTCTGGCACGTTCGCTCGGCGCCCGGGGAAGAGAGCTGGCGAAATAGATTGAAATCTGAAGTTACAGGTAAAAATAGAGCTGCTTGAGAAATCAAGATGGGGTCGCGTGTCTTTCTCTTAATACATTTATTTGCGTATTTCGACTTAGTTCTACCAAACGAATTAAACTTTTATTTTGCATGTAGTAGCAGTGGGTATGTAGGTAGGTATGAAGGGCGAGGGGGGGTCGATTGAATTTGTAGAGTCGGATGAAGTGTGATTACGTCCCCGTTTTCACCCTGTATACGAGTATTTAGTTAGCTCTACGATAAGGTTTGATAAACAACAACAAAAATGCATCACATATAGAAAATACAGGAAAAACTTGTAAGTCTAATTGGTTACTCATCTGCGCCATACTAACGCGCATTCTTCGCCAAACATAGTCATGCGAGTTACATGTGGTCGGCGCTCGAGATGCCTTCGTCTAGTGATACGCGAGATTTTTTGCTGGTTTTACTAAGGGCCTAGCCTAGCCTAGCCATACTTATGTACAGTCAACATCGAAAATATCTAAACGAAATACAGTGACAAAATATTCGAACATGACTTTAATGACAAGGGCATGAGAGTGTACAGATATTTTGTCGCTTTGGGGGACGTATACATACGTATGCCTTTGCACAGTCACCGTCATATACATTCACTATGAGCATCGCAGTTAACTGACCATTTGAGTGACCTTATATCGTTGCAATAAAGTTCACGAATTTGGGCATTGTCATTGATTAAGCAACTTTAGCCGGGGTCAACTCTTGGATGGGTAGCTTTGAGTGGTTAATAACTGAGCGCCCCCGTGCTTTAGAAGGCACATTAAGCCGTTGATCCCTTCGAACTTCTAACAGTCAAGTTGCCCTCTCACTTGACAAGGGGGGTCGAAGTTGCACTACGTCCGTAGCGAATACCCACCACTATTCTACATGTGACCCCTGGGTGGTGCTACAAGCACAACGAACTGGGAACCGTACTGTCTTCTCGAAGATCTCACGATTCGAAATAATTCTTATATATAAATTGGGCAGTTAACTGAGAATACTCTGATGTTGATACTACGTACAATTTTGGACCTTATCTCTAAACAAAGTAGAGTTTAGGTTTATATAAATGTTTATTAAGCTAACTATAGAAGTGAGGAAATTTAATCACAGAGTAGTTTAAAATTACGCGTGTATGTTTTCCATGCCACACTGCGCTACGCCACGCCACGCCACGCCACACCACGCCACGCCACGCCACGCCACATGCGACTTATTAACTCCATGTAACTGGGGATCTTTGACAGCTTACCTATATAGTTTTTCTAAAATTTGCCGACATATCTTACAGAAAAAGAAGTAATATGTCTATAATTCCACCCTAAGAGGGTTGTCTTAGTTAAATAAGGAATACCAGTTATTCTTTCATTTACTCAAGAGGGAGGTTTATAACATAGTATACGTATAACGGACTTATTTTAGTATATTGAAAAAAATAGATCAGTACATCAGGACGAAAAAACGGCATCGCTACGCGAAAGACCACGTTGTACAATGTACAACACCTGCAGTCGATAACACAAACCTTTACACTTCGAACCTAACCAATCTAAGTACAAATGAAGACAACCTGGAGTGTCCTATTGAATCTTATTAAGAGGGAATAAGGTATGTTATTACATACCTTATTCCCTCTTAATAAGATTCATGAATGGTCACTAAGCACTTCACGTGTGATTTTCCCATTCCAACTCTATTAACGTTAATGACCTATGCAATCAGTTCAGTTCCATCTTAGGAACTTTTTTCGATGTGATACCTAGAAGCGTAAGCGTAGTAGGGGCGCTCTTAAGTACCCAGCAGACAGTCAATCCAGATTGTTCGGTAAATTGTAGTTATTCGTGATAAATACCAATTGATAATGTGTTTCATTTACATCTTGTTGAAGGACAAAATCCGAGTAGCGCAGAGAGCCATGGAGCGTGCCATGCTCGGTATTAGACTGCCGGACCGGATGAGGAATGCCGAGGTCCGACGCCGCACAAAGCGCGTGACGCCGGAGATGTCATTAAACTCAAGTGGAGTTGGGAAGGACACCTTGCCAGGCAGAGTGATGGCAGGTGGACCAAAATAGTGTCAGACTGGTGGCCATTTAGTAGTAAAAGGAGCGTCGGGCGTCCACTGGCTCGATGGGTCGACGATATTAGGAAGATCGCGGGTCGCTCTTGGATAAGACTGACTTAGGACCGGGACGACTGGCGTACTTGAAGAAAGGCCTATGCTCAGCAGTGGGCGATTGCAGGCTGTAAATGATGATGATGATGATGAATGAAGGACACACATATCAGCATTTTATTAATTTGAATTTTAGTCCTAAACTAAGCGAAGCTTGTAAGTAGTGTGTGGGTACTAGACGACGATATACATTCTGATCCTAATAATATTATAAACGTGAAAGTTTGTGCCGATGTATTAATGTCCGTTCCTCTTAATCGCAAAAACGGCTGGACGGATTTGGCTGAAATTTGGAATGGAGGTCTAGCCCTGGATTAACCTCAAAGGTTTTATGCGCTGGTAACACCGCAGGGCGCTGCTAGTACGTACATAAATATAAATAAATACTTATAAAACATCCGAGACTCGAGAACAAATATTTGTGCTCATCACACAAATAAATGACCTTAATGGATTTCGAACCCGGGAATCGGGATCACCGGTTTCGTAGGCCCCACTTCCAATTGCGCATTTACATATACCGCTAGTAAGGGACGCATGCTATATGTTGTACAACATAAACGCGTATTTTTGGCAGACATAGCTAGGGGACCCACTATAAAATGACTAAGGTATTGCAAATAATCAATCTCTTGGTGATCAATTATTGATACGCAGATTGACGAATAACTGAAGTCTGAAGGTGTATGGCAGATTGCGTAGTAGGGGTCGGCATTAAGTATGCAGCCCAGTATACCGACCGACACTCGGCCGCAGGACATTGCACCCGGCCCGCTCCCTTCCTCTACTCGCTAACTTATGACTGTCTCGTCTTTACTTATATGGATGCCGATATAATCCGTTGCGTATTAACGGTGTTGAATATACAACTTATGTGAAATAACCTATTTATATTAAAGAGGAAGCTTGTGTGTTGGCGACTTAGACTAATATTATAAAGACGGTATGCAAGTGAGCTATGGTTTTGTAGCGTGTTGAACATTAGGTCAAAATGTAAATAGTTTTTTACATATAGTTTTATACTAAATAGTGCATTCAAACTATGTTAATTATGAAAATAATTAATAAGTGTACTAAAATTCCATAGGATTCTTAAATTATTAATATTCTTTATTTGAGTCCATTCGTTTAGTAGGTTAGGTTAGGTAGGCTGTAGGCTACATCGTAATTCTAAATGAAAAGAAAACAATTCAACGTTTACTCAAGTAAACCCACAGTGCGCTGCACTAAAGTATTGCAATATAAGCGATAGCCCGAGGCCCTGCCTGTGCCCTGAATCTTCGATGAGGCTGCCAGTACTGTGGCCGTCACCCGTCAATCACGTACATCTACAGTATTGGAAAATTTGGCACACTACCGCCAAATAACATATCTAGCGCACCGTGTCAATGGGAACCTTAAGTTTTGTTGAGTGGTCCATATTATATTTTTATTGATAGTTAAATCTTTCACATACGACTACCACGCGTTTGGAGGGATTAACAGGATCGTGCCTTGGACTTAATAAAAAAAACTGGCAACAGTTTTTAACTTTATAATAAGTCGTTTATCAGTAAAAAATATAATATGGACCACTCCATTAACGGTTCCCAATTGTACAGCCATCAGATACAAATAAGGTACTAACTCACAGACATCTGAACACGACTCGAATTTTCATAGCATTAGAGTACATGTTTAGAATACCTACACCCTGAAGTGTACAGTACAGTATCCCCATCTATTACCCCTTAGATGATTCGAGATTAAAGGTAGTGGAAGAAACTAGTGGCTCCTTAGAACAAAGTGTCTCCCTCTCTGTCGCACTTGCATATTTGAGCCACAAAGAAGATGATACTTTGTTTTCGGTGCGCGGTAGGCCCTCTGTGAAGAGGCCGGGCCGTTCGCGTTATTCAACAGCATTGGGTGAATTAATTCTGGAAATGATTGATTAAACGGTCAAACTCTGTTTTAGCGTGAAATGGAAACAGGCACAGTTTTATAATTTCATATTTTATTTTATTTGCGCTTGCGACATCGACAACGAATTTAATCTTCGTTAGTTCGTTATTATTATGTTGGCCCAATGAATAATCCAAGTTTGTGCCCTCGAGCGCCGAACGCAACTTTGTCAAAAATCGAAAAACCGATTATAACCCTAAATGAGTAGTTGCTAATTACTATTAGCAATTCAGGCTTAGCTTCTCAGGGCGTTTTTAAAGTAGACTAAATTTGCTACAATATGAGACTAGAATTTTCTCTGTAGACCCAACAGAGGGCCTACCGCGAACCGAAAACGAACGAAGTTTGAATATGTCCCTCTATGTGACACTTGCTAATTCGTGCGATAAACGCCTTTCAAAGTTTGCGAAGTTCCTAAAAATGATATATAAACATAAACCATGAAAGGGTTTATCTCGGGAACTATTCGGGCCAACATCATAAACAAGTCATCAAAAAATCAGAACAACCGGATTTGACGCAAGCTCTGATGTATAAAGTTACTGGATTATTATTAGTTACTAAATTGTAATTTTATACTCAGATTCTAAATCAATACACAGATACAACTTCGACTGTTGCGTAGGTATAACTTGAGTGACAACTGTTCCGTTATTTCCTACAAATCGACTCGCATACTAAGACCGATAGTTCGTTTGCACCATGCTTTCATAGGATTATCGTCCTTGTGCTGATACGAAAACTGGTTATAATCATGTGAGCGCAACTTGATAACCGATACGTTGTCTTTTTGGTGCAGTTGCATATAATGCGTTTTCTCATGTCCATGTATATTCTGTAATTGCATTCATCAACTTCTTCTAATTTAGTTGCCAAATATCTTATTATTTGATATGTAAGTGATGATAGAAAGAATTTGTTTGTGATTTGTGTGTATAAAAAACAATCACGATCACTTCCTGTCTCACTGTCTGGTACCAAAGGTTATTAAAGCTAAGAGTCAAAAAGGTTGGATCATTAAAATCACAAGTTCACTTCAGGTTTGGCAATACTATAAATAAAACAATCATATGGACGGAACTGTACTCGGGTTTTTTCGGGAGTTCGTTCGGCCGTCGGCCTCACAAGGGGCTTTACCTTTAGGTATACCTTGTCGCTTTAGCGTCATGTTTAAACTGTCATGCTAACCCCCTCCCAACGGGGGAAAGCGACAAAGTCCTAAAGTGTCCTGCTACTTATGAGGCCAACTGTACTGTACCAAAAACTGTTATGACCAGAAGTGGACCAGAATATTAGTCTTGGGCTTTAGGGACGTAAACTCTTATCTCAAGGCTTTAACACCTTTTACCTGTGCTGGTTATAAAAATTAACACGTTTTGCCATAAAAACTATTAATATCCACGTCTGATTTGATATGCCTAACTGGAGTTACTGTACTGAGAGGTGAAACTGAGAGAAGAAACTAAACTGAGTCAATTTGAGCCACCTTTTGTTGGAAAATGCTGTCCGCCAGGTCTCTAAAGTTTCGTCCTATAAACATTGTGGAAAGAGAGATCTGCAAGGGACGCTGATCTGGTTTACATAGTCAGATCTTGTACATGGTAAACGACGATATTATTACCATTTCACGACGCAATTAATTCGCTGGAAATTACAACTGACCATAACAAAACCCAGAGCAGGTTGTTAATGGACCTATTAATTATGTATCGATACTTAACACGTAACTAGATCTCTGAATATGTAAATCTAAGGTCACATTACAGCGCAAGCGTGATATAATCCGGCTAGTCCATATTCATTTCTCATAATGTCACCAGCAAATTATGACCTGCCTTATTGGTGACAAATATCCATGCTAATTGACCGTAGTGCTTGTTAAAAGTGCGATTAAACTAATTAAAACTGAAGACAGGATCGCATTAATCTCCTCTTAACGGTTATTAGTCCTTACTTGGTCAAAATCCGGTGTCTTTGGAGGGTAATTAGAACATGAGTTAACAGGGAGAGGCAAATACTTAAATGGAAATATACATTATTGGTAGAGTAAGTCGTAAGTATCTGGTACAGGTCGCTATACCAGAACATTAGAAAGGTATTTAGAGGATTATTTTTCAACCGGGGTTTTGTTTTTCAACCAAGTCTGAGGTGTAAGTTGTAAGTGGATTCGAGCTACTGGGAGTTTTTTTTCCAGGGTTATAAGAAATTTGGTACCCAAAGTTCACGTAAGACCATAATATCCATAATAGAATTTTAGTGTGAAATCGAACCGCCCACTGCTGAGCACGGCCGTCTCTTCGAGTACGTTACTTGTCCACGTGTTGAGCTAGTCTTATCCAGGAGTGCTGTGTGTGTTTTTTATTAGGGTTCAGTATTTTTTTTTGCTGCCTAAATAGTGACGTTAAATATATACATTTTCTTTATTTCTTGCTACAACCTGTCTTTAAATTACTGGAGCGCCACGCTAAATTCAATTTTGTTTTTATTGTTTCTTTCACCTTCATCGCCTCTTAATAGGCGAAACGTTCTTAAGCGACTGTAATTAGAGATATGGCTATCTTCAGTCTCATCTCCGTTAACTTTCTTTTTGACATTCAAGTCACTTGTATATTTGTTTATGTATATTTTTTAATAGTTTCTCTGACATCTGCACTATAAATAGCGTAACATTTCGCCATCAAACTTCAACACAATTCTTTCTGTATACAATTGAAACGAGAAACAGTGAGATAGCAATAATAGAATGTAGAAATGATATAGTGGCCTTTAAAGTTTAAGTACCGAAAAACAGAGATCTCCGGGATCGGTAGATGACTTATAATAAGTCAAAAGTATGCATAAATCTTTTACAGCAACATACCATGTCAAGTAACTTAAGTTATAAGAATCAGGAATGCTGCTACCAGCATTCCTAATATCTACATATTAACCTGTAAAAGAGGCTTTGCGGCCTACTTGCAGAATAAAGTTCATCGAATGCTATATTTCATTTATTTATGTGATATAGATAAGTTCCGTTCTATACATTATTTATGACGAATTCATATTTATGATGACGAAGATTGAATATTCATTCTATCTGACAAACGAATTTGCATACAAGCGACAGTTTCAATAGGTCAGCAAAATTTTATTGCTATGCTATAGTTATGCAATCCCACCTTTGTCATGTCTGCAAGCCTAGCACTTTCTACGTGATTACCGCAAGGTTAACGTCCATAAGCTGTTCTTTTACCATATTTGGCAATGTCTCTTTCAGTACCAGGAAGCTATCGGTTTAATTTTCATTTAATGGTAGTTATTTAAATTAAATAGCTAGGTTCAACTTTGTTAATAAATAGTTGGATCGGCATCGTTAATTGTGACTTTTAGAGAACCCACAGAATGCCAACGAAGAATTAATAAGGCTCCGCTGCCTGTCCATCCGTCCGTCTGTCATAAAATTGTATCTGATGAACCGTGGTAGATAGCCCGTTGATTTTTTTACAGAATATGTATAACTGTTGCAGACCATTAATAGAAATAAAACAAAAGAGTAACGGGAGCTACACAGTATTATTAGTAGACCAAGAGGCGGACAACAGTCCCTTTGTTCTATTAAAAGAGCAAAACACGAATTAATTGGTAATTTGTAATCCATTTTTTGCTCAATGTTGTAGAAAATAGGAAGCTTTACTTACTAGAGAAGAACTCCTTACTTAGTAATAATAAATCTTTTTAAACGTTCGTAACCGGACTTAAAATCGCAACAAATCTGCATTTATAGAACTGCTTTGAGTTTGGCCGGTCACTTGCAATCCGGTTATTCAAACTGATAAAGCAGGTTTTGACAATCATTTAGACGGGTCATTGTCAGTTGTAAAAACAAAAGTAGTCCACTCGGTGGTCAATAGTTAACGGCTTATGTACATATAAGTTATGTTTTTATTACATGGATTTATAGTTGTGGAAACACCGTTTATGCGGGTTACTAGACCAATTCAAAATTAAGCTTTGTGGCCCTTAACTTTTAATATGTCCACCGAAAAGACCTAAATCTGACAATGACCCAGACCAAATAAGACAAGAGTTTAAATGTACGTTTTTCTGAAACTTCCATTTTTCTGACGGTTTTCCTATATCCGATTCTTGAAACAAAACAGGCCCTTCTTAACGAGTTGCTCGTCGCATAAATGCACAACACTCATTAGTTTAGTCTGTTTGCTTGAGGGAAAATGACTTTCGACTTAAGTAAAAGTAAATTGACTTATGACAGTTATGATCAGTGTTCAGCATTTAAATGTCACGACTGCAGTCTTATTCGGTATAAGACTGCAGTCGTGAGATTACCCCCATGGTGATATTTGGTCAGGATCTAAGCGACCCCCCCCCCCCCGCGCCACGAAATCTCACGTGTTTTTTTTTTTTTTGCACTGTTTAAATTTTAAAGTAAATGATATGTATATGCGTTATACAAAATAGATTCGCTGTTTTTGACGTGCGAAATGAAGATTTATAATTTCTCACATGAGCAAATATTACTTTACGGTTTCTGTGGGTACAGTAAAAAATACCTTGTAACCCCCCAACCCGAACGTGATCAGCCGTGAGGGTTTCGTAGGCCCCTCCTCCCCCTTTAAGCCTCGCGTGATTTGTTGATAAACCCTATTGTACTCGTAGGTACCCAAAAGGAGGCCGGGGTCCGTTTTGACACCTCATCCCAAGATTTGGCATAGGCACTAGTTTTACGAAAGAGTCACATCCGACCTTCCAAACCACAGGGAAAACTAGACCGTATTTGGATTGGACCGATTTCCCCACGATGTTTTCCCTGCCTAAAACCTACTGTTACATATCAAATGATATGTTGTATATAAGTTTAGAAAAGCTAGAATTATAGTCGTAACTTTAGTAATAGCTAGAGCAGATTATGATTTTAAAATCGGAGACTTGATGGTGTGGATTGAGGAATGTTATTCCATTTAGCGGTTGCCAGACGTTGTCAGACGTCCAGCAGGGAGCAATTTCAAACCGGTTTGCTAGTATTCAATGTGTAGGTTTTTCGTATGAAAATATACCATTAATACCTACACATGGGATCGTTTATTTACATTGTAAGATGTAACATACAATGACATTGTGACATTTATAATAATTAACAACAATTTGTTCACATTGTATCTAATAATGATTGTACTAAGATAATGTTACTTAATATATATTGTGCAAAATTGTAATGTGACATGTAATATTTAACAATATTATGAATAAAGAGTATGAGTATGAGTACGCCTAAGAGTGTCGGCATCAATGTCTTGCATCGTGTACATTACAATACAATACTCTCACTATGAAACTAATGTAAAACATAAACTCGAAAACTGAGGTAAACAACAGACAGTCTTGTTGCTATTAATAATATTATGTTGGCTCTTCCAGACCACCATTATTTAGATAGAAGAGGATGCAATGAGGATTCTTACTGGTAAACGTTGCAATAATAATAATAATTCTTTATTTCAGGCTTATATTAGCCCATATAACAACACAAAATTACACTATTACTTTTTAAAATTACATTAAGAACATTTCATCCATTACATTAGCTAAAAATTGACACGCCTGGGATATTTTACTTGTAAAATGTCGGGGCTACATGCGGTATTCATTGACTTTTGACGAGTTTTCAGTTGAAACTGCTCCGTCGAAACTATAGATATGTTTATGGTGTAAACGGTTACCGGTTCTTCAATCCTTTATTTCCGTTTGCAATAGCCAAATTTTGAAAAAAACTGATTACTTATTTTTTATGATTTATTGAAACATGGTTCAAAAAGCGCTATTTTCGATACTAGTATGTTGTTTATGCACTTCTATTTATGAAATTTACATCTAACTGTTCCTTATTGACGTCTCTACAACTCAAGAGAGATTTTTATATTTAACTTATCTTCACAATAGTTATGTCCAAAAACTGGTATTTTGGTCTAAAATTACCAAAGTTTGACGCCATATGGGTGGATCAACTATTCTTTGTTGTTCGTTACCATGGTTACGTCTCCTGAGTCACTCTTTAAAACCGTGATTTTATAGGGTTTAAATCTACCAAACATGAGTTTTAGCGATGAGGATAAATCCATTTGGACATGGGTCATCTCTTGAGCATGCTTGAAGTCCATATTATAAACATTTTTCTAAGAAACTCGGTTATTGTTGTCTCCTTGCTGATGGGACAGAATACCAACAAGAAATAGTTGATCGACCCATATATCTCGAAGGCCGTGAGTTTTGAAATAAATATGGTATACTATTTCGGTAAACCTCGTTGTTGTTACCATCATAGATCCTAATAAACACGAGAAAACGGAGAGTTACAGATCGAAGGTCATTGGCAGCTAGGAGCCCCTTAAGTTGCAACCGGAAAACGCTAGGAGGATCCTTTAAATGTCTTTGTCAAGGCAGTTGACATCTTACACCCATCCTTCCAACGTCGCGTTAATTAAGCCCGACAAAAGTAAGTATCTTACAGTACATAGTAACTTGCCTTTTCAAACGGTGTTTTAGAGCATTATCAGTGAATGAAACAACCTTGCTAGTAGAGAGGCGACATAATCAAGGCGATATAACAATGCATGTGGGCACGCCTGTAGGTATTTGTCTTTAGGCGGGTTATAGATTCTGGAGGCCAATTCTCGGATCGTTCGAGATGATTTCGATTGAAGCCATGTCTATTGAAAAATTTCACCAAAATGTCGAACACAGCAAAAGTTCTTATTCTGGGCCACGATCGATCTCAATGTCTATTGTAATGCGTTCCGTTTTTTCGATTGTGTTAGTTTACAATCGGGTGTAAGATAATGAATCAATTTATATGTTTTTCTACTTAATTAAGTATCTCTTAATATTAAAAACAAGACTATTATTCATTTACAGTGATCTGACTGGTAATTATGGTGATTTAACACATCAAACATATTGAAGAGTTTGCTCGTTTATGTACTTACGTGAAATTAAAATTCTAATTTGCCAAAACCAAAGACTACTTTCAATATTTGTAAGTTGTCAATATTTTCCGTCAAATTCGAAGGTTTGCACCGACTAGTATACTTAATTATACTTGTGTGTGAATTATACAATCATTTTACATAGATCGTCATAATATTTTTCGTAAATTTTTGCTGCTATAAACTTACACTCGACTACTTATAGTTGTCAATATTTGGCAGATCAAATGTCAAAAAAATAGTGATAAAACCATCTCGATCGCTACTGGTCACTTGTTGCATCTGGAATGCTGGGAGTAGATATATTAGATTTCGAGAATACGCAAATTGGTTTTCGATCGACATCAGCCATTTTTTTTTCGAAATAAGTCGAATAGATGTTATCTCGAACGGCCCGAGAATTGGCCTCCAGGTCCTAGGTTACCCGTCACTTTCGCTAAAAGTTTTATATATATGTATACGTAGGGGGCGTAGGAACTGCACGGCAAGGATCAAATAGTTTGCTTCCTGTCTCTTTAAGAATCCATATTATTACTAATATTACTGATATTATAAATGTGAAAGTCCTGCCTGTCTGTCTGTACTATTTGATATTTTGACGAATCCGGCCTTAGCCTAAAAGTAAAAATGTACTATCCTTTTTAGGGTTCCGTAGTAAACAAGGAACCCTTATAGTTTCGTCATATCTGTCCGTCCGTTCGCGGCTTAGCTCAGTTACCGTTAGTACTAGAAAGCTGTAATTTTGCAAGAGTGTACATATCAATAACGCCGACAAAACGGTAGAATAAAATCTTGAAAAACGCACACGATGAGGTTTGGAAGAAAAAAAATTGCACCTCTACGTTACGTGTAGGGTACCCTAAAAATACCCTACACGTAACGTAGAGGTGCAATTTTTTTTCTTCCAAACCTCATCGTGTGCGATATGGTGTTCCCTTGTTTTGCAGACAGAAATTTCATAGAATTTTGTTTCGCAGAAAATTTTTCAAATAATATTTGGTCCTTGTATTTTTATTTCGACTATTATTCTTTCAATGACTATTTACTTGAATGAAAAATATATCACAGAAACACAATTCAATGAATATTGTAATATCATTTTTTTATTTGACAAACTTATCAAACAGTAGAATCATGTTTGGTGTTACATTGTTTCGCAGACAGAAAATTCATAGAATTTCATTTTACAGAAACTTATATTAAATAATATTTGGTCCTTGTATTTTTATTTTTAATATGATTGTATCACCGATTATTCACTTCACAGAAACATATTTTGCTGAAACACAATTCAAAAATAATATCTATATACGTATAATAGAGGTATTTTTTTAAATAAAAGCCCAGAAAGACCTGTTGGGGCAAAATTGACTCTAACGCGGATAGGTTAGAAGATTAAGACGGGAGCTGAAGCGAAGCGAAGCTCCCGTCTTAATCTTCGAGGTTATTTTTTTTATAAATGCCCAGAAAGACCTTTTGGGGGAAAAATCAACTCTAACACAGATAGGTCTAGAAGATTAAAATAGTTCAGTTTTATTTGCATTTATTTCGAACAGTAAATAACAATTTACGTTTTTTTCCGTATTTTTCTAATAATTCAATTTCTGAATAATCTTGTTTATGTTGTAGAATCCGATCAATATGATCATCTTTATCAGTGTACTTTTGTTTTTTAACATAACTAAATAACATAAGGTCAAACAATATATGATTTGTAATTATATCGTAATGAATATCGTAACATTAAATTTTCTTTTTAATAAAAAACTACGATAAAAATTTCTACAAAGTAATTTTACGAATTGATTATTCTATGAAATGATAATATGAGATTTATTTTATGAGAAACAAAATTCTGTACAACTGTGTCTTGGTAATATTTTTTACGTAAACTAAATAATATAAGAAAAAATAATATTTCATTTGTAGTTCTATGATATGAATATCGAAATATTAAAAAATATTGATATCAAAAATCATTGATTTGAGTTTCTACAAAGTTAGCGTTCGGTGTAATGATTATTCTGTGAAATGATAATATGAGAAACATTTTCTGCGAAATGAAATTCTTTAAAAATGTTGTCTATAAAACAGTGTACAACCGTTACGCTTATCTCGCTTCCTGAAACACTCAGATTACGTAAGTATAAATAAATCTCTGGTAATAAATATTCCTCACAGCCACAGACTTTACTACACGCCATTAAAACCTTCATATCACGGAAACGGATATCTGAATCAATAAATAGTTATAGAAACCCTACAATATTTTTGATTGAGCTATGCAACGATATCGCACGGTTGTACACTGTGGTTGTAGTCTGTGGCTGTGAGGAATATTTATTACCTGAGATTTATTTATACTTACGTAATCTGAGTGTTTCAGGAAGCGAGATAAGCGTAACAGATACAATAAGACAGTTGTCTGACCTACAACTTCGCTTTGTCAGTTTTCACACTTCGTTAGCGGCTCAATGTCAGGGTGAAGCTAGTCGATGAGACGAGACTAGAATTTTAATAGTAATCACTAATCAAGTATTAGACAATAGACATATATGCAGTTGTTTTATCTTATGACATGCACATCGATTCTTGAGTGCGTAGAGTACCAGTATTCGTTTTTTGTCACATCAAAGCCCGCGTAAATATCTGACACGTCCAGATGACTAACCAGATATGTATGTGTAAAGCGTCTTCAAAAGAGTAAAACAAATTAAAAATCTTTCATCTCTCATACTTCAAACAAGAGCTATCTGAATCGTGCGCCATGAAATCCCGTCTATTGAATAGGTTCTGATGTGTATATGTGCAATATAGCTTTCGTGTCTTGCTTCATCATAGGCCTTTCAAGCATAGCTGTGTAATTGTGTACCTACACCTTTTTTGGTGACTATATAGATCAATGCGGGAACGGCATGATCTTCCACAGATATTACACCGAAGGTTAACGTCAGAAGCCCTAGTTCCGATTTGTTTTCTGCACAGCCTTTTACCAGCTAATTCGTCAAACCAAGCTTCATCGCATAACTTTCTGCCGTCCACTACGCGTGTCTTGCTTAACGCTATAATATGTTTATTGTCATTAAAAACAAGTCTCAACTAAACTTGTTACACGTCGGGTGCGGTCTCAGGACCATACAACCTTCCAGCGGCAGATTGCATGTATTAGACAAATGACTTGAAACATGGAAATCTTACGTAATGACATTAATGTCATGCATGCAAAATGGAATCAATAATGATTGCATTGTTAGCTTTGTTGCAACTAAATCATTAGTCATGCGCGGGCCACCCGGGTTTGACATTATTGTTAATTAGTTCAATGATAAATTGACTGCGAATATAATGAACTATTTAGACCATCTAACGACGTGACTGCAACAACGAAATCGTAGAGTATATCGATAGAAATTGGCACATAATTAACGTATCAGTCTACATCCAAAATACATAGATATTATATCTGGTACTGTATGTATTTTTTGTGTCATTGTTAGAAATGGACGCTCGGGCGCCTGTTGCAACTACTATAACGTAACTTCAGAAGCATCATCGGATTCGGTTGTGCGTACTCGTAAATACTAGTCAAGATACCTTAACTAGAACCTTGGCAACCCCGTCGTGCACATAAATTGGAATAGCTGGAATTGCCGTACATTTCCAAAAAATACTGATAACCGCTCTACTCATACGTTCTTGAATTATCGAAAGGAGTTTATCAACCAGCTATGTGTGTTTTCACAACATACAGCCTGACCTGATATTCACGATGCAAACCGACAACTCCCTTCAGACAAACCACTATACTTCTGAGCTCGCGTTACGCATAGTTCTTACGAATCTCAGGGTCAAAATATACTAGGGGGAGGTGCGAAACTTATCACGACTGTTGCGAATCGCATAGGCCCCACACTCGCCTGGCCCAGATAGCTCCAAGTCGTCGTTGTGTAACAACTGGAACACCCTGTGGCTGTCATTTTGTTAAAGTAAATATATTATGGATGGACGGGGATTTCTCGGCTTACAATTGAATTTAATAGAGGCTTCTGACTACTTAACCCGAAACTAATTATGCAATTCGAGTTACAAGTGTTATAAGGCCTCCGCCCTCCATATAAAAAGATTTTATCCAAATGGCTTAAACAACACGATTATCCGGGAAACAGCTCCTTTCCGTTCTGCAAGAGACAACGTTCTATTAGGTGTTTATTTATTTATTGTCGTTTTTTTATTATTCCCCCTTCCCTTTATATAATCTTAATAGATTCTTAGTTTAGAATCTTAGTATCAGACTTGATACACATTACATAAGTACTTAATATAATATCTTTACCTTTCTTTATCAAATGAAACACTCACTACACATAACACATACCTAGACAAAATCATATAAAATTGTAGATGAAGTATACTATAGGAATATTCTCTGCTGTTGTTTAGCTCTGTGCGATTGGTTTGCCTCTTATTAATCCTTGTTATTCTAATGGGTCCTGTGACAGGGAATCCTAGCTCAGAACCCAAAGACTTGTATTTTTAACATGGTTTTTGGCAAAAAACAAAATACATTGAAGACTGGGTGGCCGTCTTTTCCTAGATGCAGTGTTGAGCTATAAGTGATAACTTGATAAGTTTCACTCGTCACGTCACTTAAGAGGCCTTACAAACTTTTTAAATAGTGTGCATTGAAGTTATGAATAAGTACCTTAATAGCCTTCGAGAACATTCACAACACAAAGTCATCATTTGAAGATTATCTACCTACTCCCTAAATACGTTCGATTCCAGTTACTCCATTAAATATATTGTATAAACGACTCGATCAATGTGTTTAACCTACTTATAACTGTAACCGCAGTTTCTTTTCGTCCCAAATCCGATATTAAGTTTCATTCAACGATCCAAGTACTCTGTGAAAGGTACGCCAATTTAGAAATAACAAGCAGCCGGTATCTTAAGTTATATTCATTCCTTTCATCTTGATACCGGGTGAGTAGGATAGCGGTCGATAAGTGAGTAATGGTTGCGAAATAATACTAAATAGATTCACTTCATGCGCGTAGTTATAGAAATTCGTGAGTTTAGTGATTGGCAGTAAGTGGTGCACGGCGTTCGAAATATGGAGCATTAATCACTTAACGTCTGAGTCGTGATTATCTTAGTTTAGGATGTTTGAAACTAATGTAAGTTATACGTTATGTATTTATCGTATGGCAATTATTTCAAACCTCTAACATGCCTTCCAAAGCAGGGGAGCGCTCAGATAATAACCACTCAAAGCGGTGACCCATTCCAGTTTCCTGACACGGTTTGGGAGCTCAACTTGTACCGCTTATTGTCATATTCGTATATGGAACGCTCGAGGTTTAGCGGACGCCCTAAACCAGGGTAGGCGAACCAATGGCACGCGTGCCATTGATGGCACGCGGCACAATATTTTGGGCACGTCGCCGATCATAAAACATGTGTAAAAAATGTGTAACAATGTTTTCATCTACCTATGCCTGCGAGTCATTATTTTCAGAGATGAATAACATTAAAAACTCGGTTAGAAACCGTTTGACAGATGAATCCAGTTCAGCATGCATTTTGCTAAAAGTAACATCTTACAACCCTAACATAAATTATTTGTCATCTAACCTGCAGCAACAGAAGTCACACTAATTTTACAGTAATTTAATTTATGCGTGTAATAAAAACATTCCAAAATGTACCTTCTTTGTTTACTTTATTTAATAAAGAATTTGATAGTATTTATTATTATTTTTCAAATAATCAGAAAGTCAAAATTATTTGATGGCACGTCAATGACCCCATTAAACATTCTTTAGAAAAAATGGCACGTTGATGCATAAAGGTTCGCCTACACTGCCCTAAACCGTAGCATGGTTTTTTATACGGGAACCTGACAACTTGTATATGCTGCCGCCTGCATGTAAGTAACCCACTACAAGCAACTGGGCCTTGCTACATATGTGAGATGAAAATTGATTTATGAAATGGATTATTAGGGGAACCTCTCTCTTTCTTACCATCTACTCAATTGGTGTCTTTCTTAGGGGAAAAGGCCCTTATGTTTTTCGTATTAGTGTGTGCGTTAAAATGCGTATGTGCTAGGCGTCTTTCCCTTAGGCTGGAAATAGTGCTTGACCGACAGTCAGCGCGTATGGTCGGTCGGGCGTGTTTTATATATACAGCGATAGCTACGCCTGACCGTCGGTCGAGCACTGTTCCCAACCTTAGACCGGATCAAGAATTAACAAATTTTGTCAAGCACGAAGACTAGTGGCTTACTAAGCATTATGCACTGAACCTATGTATATCCAAAATATAAGATCGACTTACCTCGCATCTTTAGTCATTATGAGTTCTGGCACCAGGTCCTTGGATAGGCACTTCTAATCAATATGTTGTTCAGACAATAATCATTTCACTACATTAACATCCACTTAATTTAAATAATGCACTTTTATATTTTATTAGCCTGTAAGTGTTCCACTGCGGGGCAAATACCTCCCCCTGAATTCCACTGATCTTTGTTCCTCGCAATCTCTGGCCAATCATTTATGACCCATTCCAGGTCATTTCGCCATCATCGCACTTCCGAAATGGAAATAACTTGAGCACTTACGACCATAGTACATTAAATATTAACATTATCAGTAACGGCGTGTATAGCACAGAATGCCGAGTATGCCTTGAAGGCTCTGACAGCTTGACTTTTTTCTATACGTAGAGTCAGTAAAGCAGGCCTTCCAGAAAAGAGTTGTACTTACTGCACATTTAAAAGAAGAACTTACATTGACTTCCGTAAAAATTATAAGAATATTTTGAACAACTAACTACAGTCCTAAACCCAAAAAACATAAAATAAATATTTAATAATAATATTATCTGCTAGCAATTGATTGATTGACGATGTTAGTTTAAATTTGTCAATAAAATAAATTACACAGCTTTTCGAATTTTTCAAGTGCCTTTTTAAGATTTTGAGCATATTTATTAATTTACTGCTTTTTGTCATAATTTGATGGTTTACTAATTTGACTATCCATATAGTGACAATTTATTACTATTCATGCCGCATGCATATTCTCTATTTAAACTGTACATTAATCCGGTTGAAGCAAGTATGTACCATAATTACACTTAAAGTAAACTGTTTGAATCAACAATAATTACTGCTTACAATATAGTTGGCATCAATCCGAGACATGTTGTATAGCAAAATTATATAGAGCAAGTTATATTGCATTGATACGTTTCCGTGCATTTTATCTGATGTTATTAAGTCTACATTGCTATTAAGAATTCTATTCAGTGAGGAATGTTAATGTAATATTCATTATGTATAATTATTGAATACGTACAGTGAGCAACAAAAGTAACTACGCATATGAAGAGTTCAACAGTTTTCATTGTAGCTTTTGACCTCTTCATTTACGAAATTACTTTTGATATTGATTGTACCCATAGGTAGGGTTAAGAAAATGCCTCAGATGATAAAACGGGATGCAACACTTTTCGGGAATGGCTTTTTTTAGACAAAACTCGATAAATATCTGACTGTGTGCAGTTTTATTATGTTTCCTCTTGACAGAGTTTAGATGAGACAAAATACCATCATTTTAACTTAATTGTGTCGTTTAATAATTCGTTGTTATAGTAAGCTGAGTAAAAAAGGAAAAGAGACTCAACTTTGGATTTTTTTCTATTGAGATAATTTTGAGCAATCATATTTCAGCTATCATCAGATACACAGTCTTATTGTTAAGAATCATATATCTTATCGTTCCCTCGTCTGGGTAGAACAGCGTTTCAAAGAACTCGATATTTCTCGTTGCACGGCCTTAAGCAGGTATAGTTACTTCAAAGGCTATTAGGAATCGTATCAGTTAAACGAACTGATACGATTCCTAATACCCTTTGAAGTCGTAGTAGACGCGTAGGTAGAGTCTACATCAAAACTAACTAAGTATATGTAGAGGTCAAAAGCTCTTATTCCATTACCATAAAACTTTAACTTTTCATATGCGTGCTTACTTTTGATGCTGACTGCACGTTAAGATGTTATTTGTGTAATGAAGCGCGGAGCGCTCGTGGCCCAGCCGCATAAGCATTTTGAAGTCAACGGCATTAATTTTACCTCAAATCTGAGAACTGGATGTGTGAATCGCGCGGATTTATAGAGTAATTGTAATTCCTCATTCTACTATAAAATGATTTAAAAAATCACATTGTATGTATTGTATTATAAATTATGCATAATTATGAGTGTTGCGGCTAAGTCTGCCTAACTATATGCAATTATATCAAGTGAATATTACTTTATTTTAGTCACTGTCGGCCGTCGGGCCCAAAATGTTATTGTTTGTAGTTTCAAAAAAATTGAAACACGGACATACTTTTCCTTTTATTTTATAGTCATAATAATAATAAAGCACAAAAAAGAATCCATTTAAGTAATCTTTACCGTACCTACGTTGGAAACATATAAAACTGAACGTACTATTATTTTAACACGAAAAAAATTAAGAACACGACTGGTGCGGATTAAAGTTAATTAAAAAGATAAAAATAAGTTTATACAAACAAAAGCACTTAAAGAAAATTTTGTTCGCAGTCGTGTTACTTATTTCGCAATTTTTTAATGTCATTTTAAAGTATCTTATGCAGTAAAATCATAATTTAAATACATACATTATAAATATTTTAGATATCGTCTTTACAATTATTATTATTTATTATTATTGGATACCTTGATAAGATCGAAAAAAAAATGTTTTCTTCAGCATACACAAAATGAAGTAAATAATCCGCCACGTTGTTTTTATTGCAAACATAACACTCTTTTTTGGGCTGTCGTGTTAAAAAACAGTTATTTGAATCACGCGTTTTTTTTGCTTTCTATTTTCGAAGCTTAGGCAAAGATCACCTAACAAACAGTTTCCCAGGTTCAGTAACTAATTATCTGCCCTACCATGTAGCGTCTATAAGCGATTTAGCACGTAATATAACTGGAACCAGATTCCAGATACGTCGTCTCCATTGTCTCGGGCCATGGGAAACGCGTAACCCATCACTTTATGGGAAGGTGAGCTTGTCATACTTATCGGCAAGTCTAACTGTAGTAGGTACCTACCTACCTTCAGCGTAGGGTTGGCGACTAATCAAAAGGCTTGGAACTACAACTTGTACAATTTATGACGCGTCGAAAGTTTTGGATAGTTTGCAAGATTTAAACGTGAGTACCTGGGGGTAGAGACCGACCCTCGCTCGGCGTCTTCCCAGGAACGAAACCTAGTTAGATCGATTGTTCGCCCCCGAAAACCCCGAAACAAAATCGTTAGAGCCGTTTCCGAGATCCTCGAAATAATAATAAGTATTAATTAATTTATTTAAAAAATATACAAGAATTGGTGGGTTAAGAGCTTAGTTTAATAATAAATAACAAGGGTGCCCATCACGCAGGCAGCATTCCCGCGTTGCATTGTGATTGCAATTCTCTGCGCGAGAAAGCTGCCTGCGCGAGGGTCGCCCGTTGCCTCTATCAACTGTTTGCCGAGCCGAGCGCCTTGTGGGAGTTGTGGGGCATCTGCGCCCCTGCCCCACGAACCAAGTATCTCGACGCCAAACGCGATGAATGCGAATTGGGCGCCGAGACAGCTGTATTTGGCTACTTTTGGTCGCTTCCGGGCGTCAGTCAGCCGCTATGCCAGTACGCCTACTGGTCGATGGGAAGTAGGACGCCGCAAGCGTGTAAGCGCAAGTGGCGTCCCACACCAATGCACGGCCCATCGTCCAGGGAATCAACGACATTCCGTCGGGGCGATTGCCGTCGTTCCGCACTATCTGGGGCTCTAGAGCGGCAGGAACGCCAGCACTGACGAGCACCCTTCTTAGAATGTCGTTAAGGGCGGCATGACAGTGATGACAGTATAGGCGGCCGGCGCCCGAGGAGCAGGTGAGCCCGTGGTGGCCGAGACGTTGGTCCAGAACTGGTTGTTTACACCTTAAAGTTGTGTCAAATTATTAGTTATTTTTCAGAGTTGATTTTCTATTTAAGTTTTTTTTTTAATGCGGGTTTGCGTAGGTTGTTCAAATTATAGGTGTGAAAATGGTGCTAGTGAAGGTTTCCAATTCAGTGCACTTGATTAGCGTTATGATTAGATTAGTTTGCTCCTCTAATTTGCTCTACACACCTTGCGTAAGCCTGATAGGCAATTGTTCAATATTTTAGGTAACTGCTAACTATATATCAATCCTAACAATAATATTTTACTGTTTATTTGTTATATAAACTGTTATGATGCGTGCAACTGCTATTAAATTCACCGCGTCGAATCTGAAAACGGAATCTGTTAATATTCGGGTTGTTCAACAACTCCATAGTTCTCACTAACAGAACAGCCAACAGATAGCAATTTAGATTAACGGCCAGTTCTAAATTTAACGTCGTTTTAATTGTTGTAGGTATTCTCGTGGGTTGTACTTAGGGAATGCAATCCCGATCCCGCGAGATCCCGATCTCGCGAGATCTCGGGTAATTTTTCGGGATCAATCCCGACGCATCATATGACGAGATCCCGTTCGAGATTGACGGGATTGGGCGGCAGTAGTCAGCGACGACGAGGAATTAGAAGAAACTCTGCGAGCGTCTAAAAGTCCTTTTGCACGTATATCCACGTCCACGAGCTTAGACAAATTAGAGTGTACCATAAAAAAAGAAATGGATTTATTTGAGTGTGGAGGAACAAGGGGGCGATTTTTGCAGTTTGCATATAATTGCTTCGCAACGCTATTGCCAACCAGTGTTGAGTCGGAGAGGGCATTCTCAGCAGCGGGTTACATTGCAAAGGACATTAGATGCCGTTTAGCAGATGATACTATTAATACCCTTTGTTTTTCATTTTCAAAATCACTCGTCTTAGGTAACTACTTCCTAATTCCTTTGAAATATGTTTATTATTTTGATTACCTACCTAATTTACCTATGTTAATTTCCTTAAAACCTGATAATTATTTTTGGTTGGTAAGATTAAAGAATAAAGGTTTTTATTTTCTTTCGAGTAATATGTTATTTTACTTAACCTCACTATCACAAACAAGCAGTTATTAGCTTTTTTAGTCATCCAAATTTTTTTTTTTTTAAACTAGACGGGATCCCGAAAATTCCGGGATCCCGCGGGATTGGTATTTCTAATCCCGCGGGATCTCGAATTTGCAATCTCGAGTCGGGATTGCATTCCCTAGTTGTACTTGATTGCAAAATCTCTAGAGTATTTATTTAATTTTACTTGACAGAAGAATAAGGTTCTGTTTTCCTGTTGGTTTTGAAAACAATGGCTCAATGCCCTCAGTCCACTCTCACATTATATTGTAACTGAATGTTATTGCCGATGCAGATATCATGCAAACTGTAGGGGCTTAAGGCGGGTGTCATTATAGTTTTCTAAATCTAGAAGAGAATAGCTTTATTTCCTGAAGTTGAGCATGGAACGAGAAGCGTCATCAATTTGATCAGAAGACAGTTCAGTTTATCCGCCGTGGCGTAGGCTGCGGACGCATTTGCCGCGACATCGACATTGAACGCGACCTTTAACTTTTTAATTTGTAAAACAATTAGGCCCGTGCATGCACTGACGCCTCTCTGAACCTGTCGACGTTCAGTCAACGCCTTAGCCCGCTGGAAGAAAGTCGTGTTTCAAGCCGCTATCAAAAAGTTAACGCTAACGTTTCTTATCTGTGATTGCTTTTGAATTTTACACAGATAACATCTTGTGACGTGTGTTTGGTTTGTGGAATGGCGATACCATGCAGTGTGGATATTAGTTTTATTTTTACGGTGTGTGGTTGTGGTGTTGAGTAGGTCCGCTACTTAAGGTAACTTTAAAATTATTTTGCAATTTGTTGGTAAACTTCATTTCAATTTATGTCACTAATTGCAGCTCTATGCATATAATAAATTTATTTTACTTTGATTCACCGAAAACATCGTGGAGTTTATAGCATCGTAAAATAGTAAATATCGTAAGATAAATATTCATAAGTTGTTATTAAAATACTAATTTTAATAATATACGAGTAGATAAAGATCGGTTAGAACTGTATTTGAATTTGATATATATTTGTAAATAATACTTAACAAAATAGTTTTTCCGGTTGCAATACAAGTTTATTTAGCAGTAAAAACGTAAACATACAATTTTATATTTAAAATGAGTATAAAATGACAAATAACAAAAACTAAACTAAAATTAAAAGTAATTAATCCCCTTTTTAGATATAATTTAATCGCGGCATCGTACCAAAGGTGCTGCGTTGTGCGGTCACCAGTTGCGTGGACGAGCCTTTTACCGAGTTCTTTATGCACTTGCCGAGCGCTCGGGCCATATTTTATTTTAACTGTATTTTAATTTAGTCCCGTAAATACCTAGTCAAAATGCGAATCTCAGTTTAGAAAGATTTAAATGAACCTCCTATGAGACTATATGAAGACCTCGAGAGTCAAGATTAAGCGAAGATTTAAAATGAAAATGATAGTTTTAAGTGTTTAGTTCCGATATTGTTGCGGTTTTGATTTTACCCTATCGAGTATGACTGAATTAATTAATTTCGGGACACTGCTTCTGGTATTTTTTTAAATTAGGATCATTATCATTACTAATAATTATAAATTGCACCAGTAACCAATGTTCACAATACAAACTGTATGAAAGATACGAATATTTTCAAATCAAGGTTATGTACACATGTACTTTGAAATGTAGGTAGATACATTATAATTATAAAACATTAAACGGATTATGAGTCTCTAAAGACTACTCAGAACTCGATAATATTAAATACTACCTTATAGGAAATCACTTAAGTTAACGACTCGATCTTGTTTTACGCAAACTGGAAACTCCAACTAAACCTGTTTTTCTTCCACAGACACAAATGAAACGACAATGCAGACAGCAAGAGAGTCAAGCAGGCAGCGACGGAGTAACAAGAGAAGAAACTCAAGGAAGAAGTCTCTCTCACCGTCGGATCTAAAATGTGTGCGGGATAAATCAGACAGCGGGCGTTCCCTCTCCGAAGGCGCCAAAGGGAAGCACAGGAAAAGCAACATTCGAAGGACTTTAACTCATCCCTTCACCCGCGCTGACGACATTCAGGATGCGACGATGATCGGTGTGTTTAATCGTGAAGTGAAGGCCCCGGTGCCTGAGAGTGACGAGTCCAACATCCCTCCGACCAGCAGTGACAGGGACACGGAGGACGATGCGCGTGTGTTGAAATCCGTGATAAACAGGTCCCGGTGGGACTCCGGGAGTGAGATGGACTCTTTAGTGTCGACTGTGGTGAGGCGCGCCTCGGCCCGACGACGCAGGATGCCAGCAAACCCAGGCGAGTTTTTAAATCAACGGTTTTCAACCGTCTTCATGAAGCAAGTCCCTTCCCCCCTACCCTTTGTTTCCTCCCCCTCTTGTCCCTGTCGCGTCACAGTCACGGTCTCAGTTAAACGGTACGCCAATAGTTCTGGTTTACAAATATATTTTAGAATTTTCCACATTTTTACGAATATTACCTACTTATCTACCTACAAAATTAGTCTTGTACGAACTGTCGTTATAACAACCCCCTATATGGTTAGAAGCAATTATTTAATAGTAATTTAGGCAAGCAGCATTTCAAAGATATTAACTTAAGGATGCTGTTAATAGGTTTCTGTCAAAGAGGTCATGGTTTGCATTTGCAGTATGGTGGCTTGGTATTAACTCAGTATATAAATAGTTTAAAACATTAAATCAGATGCGTACAAAGTACAAACTCTCACACACACGCGTCTCTACAATAAACTGAAGCAGCAGACGCAGATCGCGGCGGTATTTCACTCTCGTAGTGATTTCAAATGGATCGCAGGTCTAAAAAGGTCTTAAGAGAAGGAGTTAAGATACTGCTTTAGCTGACTGATATATTTACTGTGGTAATGAATGTTGCAAGCTCTCGGCACCTAATAGCAGTCTAACCGCATTTTCATCACTTTATCTTATTGCTTTGCGTACGCTTGATAAATTTATTTGAAACCTATTTATATTACTTGATCAGTAAGATACGATACGTATAATCGAAGTTACATAATAAAAAAATCGCCACCCGGCGTTGTCTGTACCAAAACATCGATCGAAAAATATAACGAGACGGGATTTGATAATTTCACAAAAAAGCCATTTCATTAAAGAAAACTTGGTAAGATCCGTTTACATTTTATGATAGTTACCCTTATTTTATTAGGTTTAATAAAAAATATTACCATTTAGTTTTTAATGATGATGATTGTCTTTGCCTTCGATTTTATTTCCTAAAGCCTGTACTGTACTGGACTGTAACCGAAGCCGATAAGGCACGCGAATTCCAATAGTTTCATTCTGGAAGTCTTGGGTTCTAAGGGATCATAACACTGCGTTAAAAAAATCTTACATAAAGCCCGACCAGAAATATATACAGGGTGTCCCACGGCTATGCCACATGGAGGGAAAGTACCTTGAATATTGTAGATGGAACATTTTACTGAAAGAAGACATTATTTTAATTTTAAAAAACAATTTAAACTGCATTCACAGATATTTAAATAATAATTAAACCGTCAACCGGGAATCGAAACCCGTTACACAAGAAAAATAATTATCCTGTAGCTTTATCATACCAATCGAAAGGCTTTTTTAAATAACATAGTATCAGAAATAAAAGGAAGACCATGAATTTTAACATTTTTAATACAAAATTAATCTATTTATCACGTGTAACGGGTTCGATTCCCGGTTCAACCATAAAAATATTTAAATATCTGTGAATGCAGTTTACAATGTTTTTAAATTCAAATAATATCTTCATTCAGTAAAATGTTCCATCTACAATATTTAAGGTACTTTCCCTCCATGTGGCATAGCCGTGGGACGCCCTGTATATATATATGACCGTTGGCCATATTACGGAAATTCATTGGAACTAATTGTTGTCAATGTCCCTGTGGTGGTTTAGGTTAAGTGTTAATCAAACGTTGCCAAGAGCGGAAAATTATTAAGAACATACCTATAGTAAAATTCTGGAAAAAAACTCTCAGGAAATGGAAAAATTTCGCTAAAACATTTCAAAATTAACATCAGAACTGAAAGGTAAACAAGTCAAAATTCCATTATACCGACTATACTGACATTACTGACCTTTTGCCATATAAATGAGAATAATAGTTGACAATGCTCATATATTTCTGTATTTACATAGTATTATTGGATATTTAACAATAGATTTTCTATACTATTTTGTCCTCTGGGTAGGAAGGTCACAGGACAGTCGCTTTTGTAAAACTTGTGCCTTCGCCAAATATACGTGCCAAAGCGGACCACGGGCTCCTTTAAGGCGCCGTAGGTTCAACGAAAAATATCATGTCAGGGGGTGAGGTAACCAGCCGCGCGGGGAGCGCCCCGCTCATCGGCACACTCGCGCGTTACAGTGAGAATACACAGTAAACTCACTAAGCAGTACTGCAATGAAGTGGGAAATAAATTGACTAATGCAGGCTGGCGATTCTGCGAGTTAATGCAAAAATATAGTATTAGTGTCATACCTTTTATGGAATATTAAGTATGCCTCATGTCATTTGAATCACATGCATAAATACCCTGTCCGTCTAGGACTGAGAAAATACTATCAATCGCATTTGAATATTTTTAAACAACTTCAAGTTAGTAAAATAAAAGAAATATATTTACCCGATTACACTCATCGGGATATCAGTTTGAGAGTAAATAAAATATTGATACTATTGTTTCCCTATAAAAAGAGATTTCCCTATAGAGAAATATAGATAAACTATACGCCAAAACCATCCCGAAGAATCAAGCTACATGTTGGTGATTATCAAGCCGTTTTCGAGTTCTTTTTACTGGCGAAAAAAGTAACTCAAAAGAATAATACAATCGGGTAAACGCTAGCAGGGTGAGTTTACTGTAACCTTGCTGTGAGGTATTAATTTCCTCTCACACCACCTGTTATGTTGTAATCGTGCTTAGCTTGCGGACTACACATTACCGGTTATCACAATCGTCGACGACAAGACAATGCAGAGCTGATACATAAACCTGTGTAAATAATTCGTATACATAGCTGAGTAAACTAGTATAGCGTGAGTGAAACCAAAGTTAAAATGAACGGGCCTCCAATGTGCATTAATGAACGGTTCTAAACAAAATTTGATGTTTTATGGCTATTAAAGATTCATTAAGTATATCATAACACTAGTTATGTATCGTAAAATGGGGTGAGTAGAGATTGCGGGGGGAGTAGGAATGCGAATCCAGAATTCTTTTATCAGTAGCTACTTTAATTTCGGGCAAAGGTTGCTCTTAAAGTAATTTGATTATATTATTAGACATATTTTTTCTTCTTATGGCAACACTAAGTTACCAAATCATACAATTTGAAAACACAAATTGTGAGTTGGCGTAACGAACGGGGTGTACCGGGATTATAGAGGGGGGAGTTGGCGTTTGTAGTTCAGGGTTGTCAATTTACATGAGTAGTCAAAAGTGTCTTACATTATGATAAAATGGTAAATATTATTTTAAAAACTATTTTAACTAATTCCATATAGACCAAGGTACTTCAAAAAAAACGTCAATAAAAACTATACCTACATTATAAAAATAAAGGTCACAACTGACAGAAAACAAAATCGTTTATGTAGAAGCAAAAATAAAACATAATTTTGCTGCATAAATAAAATATTCCCTTGACAAGTCAAGCTATTGTCATAATCAGAAGCTGTCAACCCTAGCAAATTTCCCATCTTACCCCATTGCTATCCCTTTTGACCCCAACTACGGGGTGAGCTGGGATTGCCTACTATTATGTGTTTGTCGTCAAAACTATGAAATAAAACAAAAAAATATTATTAACTAAAATATTCATACATCCAAAACACTTTTTTTGTATATAAACCAATGTGCCACACATAAAAATAAACTTTTATCCAGGTTTGAACTGTGATTTCGTCCCTACTCACCCCATTTTACGGTACTTATTTATAATCAATTTTTGTTAATAGACATAGGCATAGACATACAATTATTATACATATTCAACATCACAAGGCGTGACTTAACAACAACAATTACACATTATATGTCATACTTTCAAAAGCATTATTAGAACTTCAGCGTATATGTATATTTGACATTTTGAAAGTGCTTATTTATGTGTCTATTTAAAAGAAATAAATTACCTACTTTGACTTTATAAGGAACATTAAAGAATTAAAAAAAACAAACCAATGTATTTATCGGTACACATCTTGAATCAAATAAATATAGAAAATCAGGTAATTAACGCAATGCGTATCTACGCGTTTCACGTACCTACACCTACATTAATTTCCTTGCTCAGTCTACGTGAATGGGTTTACTAAGCTATACCGAAGACATAGTTTGCACAAGATTGCAACTTGGAATGCGATGCGTCCTTATGCCCATATTGAGATATTTTTGTTACACACTATAAGTGGTGTTATATGTTTATAATGGTGTTAAAAATGTGGTAAGTGGGTACAGTCTTCACTTGTGGTACTTTGTCGCTTTCACACGTTATGAAATTTAGTATGACAGATCAAAAATGACGTTAAAGCGAAAAGGTACAAAGGTATTAAGCCCCTTGCGAAGCCGACCGTACTTTTCCTTCTTAAAATTGGAGACACACGTTTACTTTGATAAACGCCATAACGTAAAGCATTTAAACCATGGTCGGATTGGTCGGTCACAGGTCTGATGCCCGATGGATTTCTTCATCTATTGGTCCATGTTTAAACGAATACACTAGTGTAGGTAAGTAAGTACCTGTAGTCTGATATCCAGCTGATATCAGCCTAGTTAGCATGATAGCGGACTTTTAGCATGAATTCGTTCCTCTCGCACGTACATACTTAGTAGCATGGGACGAATGCTCTATGTCCGACATACATAAACGCGGTTATCGGTTATGCCAGGTAGATAGATAGCTTCCACATATTTCTTACGAATCTTGGGATCAAGTTATACTGTGGTTATACTGATACTAGGGGCGTGTGGTGAGGCGAGTCGAATGTCGAATCCGAGGGGCTACCGCGAACCACAAACGAAGTTTTCCCTCTCTGTCTCACTTATGTGCAAACTTGCAAGTGCGACAGAGCGGGAAAATTTCGAATGCCGTTCGCGGTAGCACCCCAGAGGGGCTACTCCGAACATCGAAATCCGAACTTCGTGTCACGCCGTCCCTTTCACTCATATAGTGTATATAGCACGAGAGTGAAAGGGACGGCACGACGCGAAGTTCGGAATACAGGGCCGGATTGTAAATTGTAGCTTACTGGGTACTCCGAATTTTGTATCGTGCCGTCCCTTTCACTCTCGTGTTATTAACTATATGAGTGAGAGGGACGGCACGATACGAAGTTCGGAATAGCCCCTCTGCAACAAGAGCCGGCGAAACGAATCTAGTGCCATCTATCATCTATGTTAATATTTTGAAAGGTATGATTAGACCATACTGAAATAACGACAATCTAATAATGGTAACACCAAAATTCTATGAGTCAATCTTGAAATTTCTTCTGTGATGTGACTAATTAAACATACATTTTTACTAACTTGTTTTAAATTACCGATTACCCAATTGATTTTATAATATCTGTGTAGTCTCTTGAAATAGTTGGAAATTGTTGGTTATTACCATATTTAGTTCTAATAATCGGTGTCGTTATTACAAACCTTTTTCATCAACGTCAATCCGTTCCATCCGTTTAGATGCTGAACCTTAAGAGCGCTTTAATAAAATGTAGTGGGTCCACTAGCGCCACTCGTAAATAATTGTAATTATTTAAATTTAACGATATATAACTAAAAAAGGGGGCCGCTATGTACTGTAGTTTGTATTTAAGTACTTTTTGAATCCATCAAACTAGTTTTTACGTTGCTGGATTAGTCAATCTATGAGCTCAAAATTAAAACGGCCGTTTTAACTTTGGACGCATAGATTGACGAATCCAGCAACGTAAAAACTAGTTTGATGGATTTAAAAAGTACTTAAATACAAACTACAGTACATAGCGGCCCCCTTTTTTAGTTATATATCGTTAAATTTAAATAATTACAATTATTTACGAGTGGCGCTAGTGGACCCACTACATTTTATTAAAGCGCTCTTAAAATATCAATATGACTACATGCACAATCTCCGCACTAATTGCAGTGCCATCTATTGAGCATTGGTGGAAATACTACACACGTGTTATGCGCATAACGTAACTGCCTTCACTGTGCACTGTACCTTGTTGTTAGTATTGGCAATGTGCGCTAGATGGCGTTCATGTTAATATGCAAAATTAAATTATACTATTCCATAATATGGCTCTATATTATAGAGCCAGTCGTTAAAAGTTATTTGTTACTTAATTTCATGAGCGACAAAAACTGCGTAACATGTAACTTATATGCCGTAATTACTTGCGAGCGATAATTTGGTCTGGCCAAATAGATTCCAATTCCAACCTATCATTTCAATGATTAGTCATTCATTAAGTACCTAGCAAGAGTATACCTTGTAATACTTGTAAGGAACATAATTGATTATGTGTGCTGGTAAGTTTCGCAATTGGCCAATTCTTTTCATTTTATCGGCCTTGTATATTTAATGATACCTTTTTACATGAGATATAAACGGCATGAAATGAAATAGTGTCTGTAAGAATATTAAAGTAGAAAAAACAAACATTAACGTTTTCATATAAGGTAGAGTTAGTTAATTACTTCCCGGTTTATATTAATTATGTCGCTATGTTTGTCTCGCTATATTAGGTATATACAGAGTGGACATTTATAATGGCTCTGTATGGGAGGCCGTAAATTAATTTATAAGTTTTAAAATGTTTCGATTTCAAATTATGAGAAAAGTATTGATAATACCAATAAAGTCATTAAAGAATACGATGACTTTATAAAAGTTTTAGGTAGTGACATAGCCATTTCTTGATTTTATTGTGCATACTTAGTTGAATTTAAGTGGAAAAAAGCCGTTTTTAGTTTGAAAATAGTCGTATCGGAGTGATGTCTGAAACGATATTTCTTAAAGAAAAATCCAGAAAATACATTTAAAATTTATGACATTAGTTCGCAATAGTCCTGTTCTATTTACATATTACGTATATATCTATATATAACTTCGAAATTATCAACCGTAGTTTCGAAGTTATAATTTGTATAAATATTTGTTTATGAGGTATTATGGAAGCATAATACCTCATAAACAGCAGCAGCAGCAGTTATAAGCTATTTGTTTATTGGCCGACTCGACGTTGCCAGAGAATAAATTATATTTGAGTTTATATTTTTCTATTCTCGAAAATTAACACTAACAATGAAATTAACATATCAGATGTCTTTAGTACACAGACAGTCATACATGCTGTGTCTATAGTTACTTAAAACATTAACATTACACAGCGATGCTGTTTTTTTAGAGAACAAAGAACTTTGTTTTTTACGAAATAAGATGAGAAATGTGGATAGAACTTTTTGTATCCACAAGAAGCGCTAGGAATATGAGTGTTTCGAATGTCTAAGGAGTTAGGCGTTGATACACATTGTGCAGAAAAAAAAACTGCAGACTTATAAAATAAACAAAGCGCTCTACATAGGATTGGTTGTTAATACTATGTAATATGTTATTTTACGGACTTTGCGGTCAAAAAAGTGAAAACTTACACTGGAACGACAGTCTTTCAATGCAGCAGTGTGACGTTATCACATAAGTCGTACGAAATGACATTTACATTTATAATATGTATTTTCTTATCTATATTTGATGTTTCATCGCGAATCACCGGCCGTGGTCACTATTTGTTATTATTTCATAATAGACTAGGGTTCAAATAGGGTTCCGAACGGGCTTTTGCCGTTCCCGGGTACCCTTGAATTTTTCAATCCACTCCCGGGAATTCCTATCCCGTACCCGGGAAAAAACAATTTTATCTTACCGAGTGTACATGTACGGTGTTACTCTTGCCTTAGTTATTGCGGAAATATCGTTGGCGACGCGTGGGAGATATGTATGGTTGACGTATTCATTTGCATACTGCAGTACCTCTAGTATATATTTTTTTGGAAACAAATCACAAACGAACTCGTTTGCGTTTAGGGTCGGTTGCACCAACATACGATCACAGGCCGTCATCGTCAAATGTGGCGCCGGCAGCTGTCATCCCATAGAAACTAGTAAAATTTTCCAAACAATCAGATTTTAACGAACACCGCTTACGATTACTGACGGTTTGGTGCAGCCCACCCTTAGTCTCAATTTGTACGGCAAAAAATAGTTATCACCAAAGGCCACCAGAGGCGCTGCTCGCGTTGACGTACAAATTGCGAGACTAAACGCACACGCGTTCGTGTGTGTATTGTTCCGAGAAAACTTATACTAGATAGATATACCGAATCAATTTGTTCTCGATTCTATTTGTCTGTTTGAACTTTGCAAGTTAGTCTACGAATGTACCCGTAATTAAAATTAATTGTAACGAAACCTTAGATGACACGTTCATTATCCTCCTAGCGTTATCCCATTACAGTTGCATCCTGAAGAATGCCCGGGCTCCGCTACGTAATCCCAAGATTTTGCGTAGGCACTAGTTTGTACAGAAGCGACTGCCATCAGACCTTCCAACCCGAGGGAGAAACTAGACCTTATTGGACTAATTCCAATAAGGTCCCCTTGTCAAGTGAGTGGGCAACTTGACTGTTAGAAGTTCTCAAGGCGCGCGCATGGGCGCTACCGCGAATAGCAAACGAAGTTTTCCCTCTCTGTCGCACTTGCAAGTTTGCATATAAGTGAGACAGAGAGGGACAAATTTCGTTTGTGGTTCGCGGTAGCGCCCCAGGCCTCTAACTTGGCTTAGCGGCTGCTATCATAGACAGCTGCCGCGATCAACGACTTAACGTGCTTTCCAAAGCATTAAAGCGCACGTTAATAACCACTCAATCGGTCACCCATATAACATATATGTAGTTATAAATATTACTGATATTATAAATGCGAAAGCTCAGATGTCTGGCTGAACAGATAATAATGAAACGTGGTATACAACGAGTTGCAAGCCTGGATTAAAATATGGAATACATTTTATCCCGAAAATCATCCCTCGAAAGGATGAAATTGTAATCATCCCTCGAATGGTGGATGTACGCAGATGTAGTAGCGGGCAAAAGCTAGTTATAAATATAAAATTATGATTAACCCTCCAACTTATGAGATATTATGGATATTAGTAAATACAGTCACATCCCCTATAAAAATGATGATAAGACAAGTCTAAATGTTTAACGTTTTAAACCTTTTTGCGTTTCCTGCTTTAAAACACCGTCATCCCCCGGAAATTAAAGCATTAAAACCACTACATTTAACTAAATAATAACACAACTAGATGCTACCTGAATTTCAACTCAAATTGTATGTTCCAAAAGTCTATTATTCAATACCCAGTTGAATCACTTACGATGCTTGCTAATGTTACACGCTTTACCTCAACATTACAAAGGAAATCTCTGGTTTCCTGTCTTCTTTTAATTAACCAGTTCGGAAAGAGACAGGTTATGCAGTCAACCTTCTTATTATGTATGGCATATTGACACGTGTATTCTTCGAAGAAGGTTCAAGTTTCTATAATTACATTGGACAGGCCATACGGAGGCGGACGGCGTTGAAGTCTTTTGTATGGGGACTGGTTTGACGATTTTCTTTTTGCATTTAACGACTGGCTAATTATGCTTACGACAGTTACGACTCGTATTATATATCATTATGAAGGATATATAAAAGGTAACTTTTTATTTACACTACTCCGTCACAGCTTGGTCCGGTTAACACAAGCTTAAATCCACTTTCTAACATGTTAAATGCAAACATTTCTTTCATACAAACTATTACAAACCCTCCAGTTCAGAAGGCCTACCGCGAACCGCAAGCGAAGTTTTTCCTCTATATCGCACTTGCACGTTCATATTTAAGTGCGGCAGAGAGGGAAAACTTCGTTTGCCGTTCGCGGTAGGCCCTCTGGTCTGGTTTGTTGTGTCAAACACAACAAAAATATCCATCCATTTCCATCGATTTTTGTTGACATATTAGATTTATTCTGATAGAAGTTACGTGTCGTGTATTAAGTTAAAGTCTTGATAAAATTTTGTACGATTGTCGATTGTGATGTTCTGTACATAAAAGTTTTTTTAAATACTTTTTACACACTGCACGCTTGTTGATTCGATTTCACGACCTCCCAGCAAGGTCTTCTCTTGCTATAGCAAAAACGCTAATAAAACATATTACAAAGTTTTTGTTACGTAGGACCTGCAGCCACGGAGTAAGATTTAAAGGTACAGTTAAAGTTGCATCAGGTCTTGTTTGTGTGGGTGTCGCATCCACTTCCTACGTTCACGCACAAACAAAAGAACAACTCTATGGTTTTCAAACGAGAACGTGTTCCATATACAAAACTTCTTCAACTTCGCTGTTTGGTCTAGTTCGCCAGTGCAAGTTCATTGTTCGGTGGCCGTTTGGGCGTCGAACGTCGCAAACGCCAGGCGCTTGAAGTTTTTTGTAGCAACATTTGTCCCTCAGCCGAGCTGAGTTTTTGTCGAGTCGTTACCGGTCGCTTACGTCATTCTAGTGTTCGGCTTCGTTTTGTTGTTGGCGTTGGAATGACTCACGTTGGTACTACACTCGATATACATATCGATAAATGAAAGTATCTATTGTCCATACCGTCCTATAAAGCTGAATGGGTACACGGCGACCTAGAAATTATATTGAATACCTACTCTATGATCTTTGTGAATCATACGTTACTGTTTACAAGTTAGACACGTTTGTGCCATCTAGATAATAAAAATGATTTATACCTTTTCTACACCTAAGTACCCAAGCGAATTTATTTTGAAACGCTTCCCACGACTGCTCGTGCGAAATTCATTTATCTCTTAGATAAAATGAACCAGGTACTTACATCAGATTTCATAATCTCTTCGTAAACATAACGCATTTAGATAAACTCATTGCAGCATTCCCGAACAATTGTAAAAAAACATTAAGAAATACAGATATTCTTTATTAAAAGTACAAGCATTAATAAAATTCTAAGCTTTTTTGCTATGTAGCAGTATCGCGGAATCTATTGTACTTTGATTCCGATCGGCTTGTGCATATTTGTGTTTTTAGGATTCTTGCTTATTTCATAGGCACGTCTCTCCTCCATGGTGCGACGTGTTTGACGTAACCACTCCACGGCTGTAGACACGAACGAAGCATTTGTATGATCGCCATAAGCTGTATCATGTCGTCATCGACAATTCAAACAATCGAGCACTAGCACTCCCCTATCGGCGCACAGCGAGCGCAACAGTCGGCCGGCCGGCTCCCTGCGCACATCCGTTTAGCGCTGCCCCGCGCACCACGAGCCGACAGCGATTTTCAAAATTCGAACAAAACCTTCCATTTATGGAAACCGTGCTCCAGTAAAAAAGAGTAGCCTCCTGTGGTCATTAACTGTTTTTAGTAATTTCTTTTTTAGCATAACATTTTGTGAATGGCCAGTGTTTAAGTGCTGTTTCAGTTTGCGTGTGGCGTTTTTTTTTATTTTATTTAGTGAACCGTGAACTTTTACCGAAAGGGGGCCTTCAATGAAGCCGTATTCGGACTTTTTCACATACTAAAAGTAAGTAATAGGATATTGGATAAGCGTGGAGTAATACGAGTCTAAGAGTTAAGCCTATAAGTATAAGTTACTTATTGAGGCACTTTTATGAAGCCTTAACAATGGCTTTTATTAATGCTTTAATCTTTTCGAGTCTTGCGAAAGAAACCGACGTTTCTTTGTTCTGAAACCACGAGTTTATCGTGGCTTATATACTTAGTCAATATAGGTAGAGAATGTAAAACGGTAAAATTCTATGTTATCGTCCCCTTTCAAGTCAAGCTTAAACGTACATAAGATTAGTTAGCTTTGTTTAAGTTAAGAACACATTACAGAATACAATACAACCCGGTTCCTTAAATAGACATGGTCCCGATTCATAAATATGATAATACTATTGCTACTCTTAAAGTCAATTGAACTATAGGTACCTAATATACTTAATACTAGTTTTAAATACACGGAAACCTTTTATTATAAGTAGCTGGGAGGGAAACCGAGCTTTGCTGTACGTCAACATAGCTTGTTTCCCAGAAAATGCATATTCCCGGCAATGAGTGCTGGCAGATGTATTTATCTCCCCGTACCTATACACCGGATTGTAAATCTCCGAAATCTTAAAATTTTTATCGGGAATCCATTTACATATGATGATTGTTTAATCCTATAAAGCCCTCCTCCTACGAATATGAACGCCTGCGACTCAAGAAGAGTCACAAGCGCGTTGCCGACCCTTTATTGACTTGAGGGTTGTGTTGACAGCTAGGTAGGTATGTGACGTGTAAGAGTATGGTATAACCGTATAGTTATTGAAAATTCCTGCCTAAAGTTCCCCCAGGAGCAAGAAGCTTATTCCGTTCAAACTGAAGGCACTGGCGATTATGCGGCGGTCCGTAGTTATTGCCTATTGCATGGTGAAAGGTGAAGGGATATCATATAAACAGTTCTACATTGTCATGTTAAATTTGCGTTTTTCACTCGTATTTATACAAGATATACATTGTGTATAGTGATAACACTAGTATAATTTATATGCCATTCTAAACATGTCTATCTAAAAGTAGTAAACTTGGTAGTCACTCAAACATAATTTATACATATTATGATTGCAATAATACCGAATACCGATTGAGAGATGAAGTCAGAGATAATTTTTAACTGTACGCCCTTCCAATAGACTGAGACTCACACATTGAAACAATGTTTGTCTGAGAGACGTTAATTGTATTGGTTTTACTCTAATATTGGGCAATACGATCCATCGATCGAATATTCGGGCGGGTTTGTGAAACAAACGACAATTATACATGTATTTGCCTTAGAGGTTCAAACATCACACTTACGAGCTTCGCCTTTGTCTGTGGAGTAACTGCCACTCTTCTCTATTTATTGCCAGTCTTTTGAATTCCCCATACGACTCGGCAGCAACTTCCTCCTTTACTTGGTTAAGTAAGTTAATCTATTTGTCCCTCTTGCTCTCCTGCTCTTAGATTTCAAAGATAGCCTAACCCCCAAACCAAAACTAATACTTCCAAACCACCCGCAGTCGTAAGTCCTGTCCTGACTCGGCCATCTCGTTCCAAGACGAATTTCGTTACACAAAGATCGTGCTTAGTCGTGACCCAATAGCTTATCGCCTCTATTGTTGTTCTGATTTATTGCCCACCTACTTTATTTGAGTAGGAAACGTTTTTTAGATAACATCGAGTCAAGTACCATTCAGTTGAGTGCGATTTTACACTTGAGTTTAGGAACACAACTTCGATATTCGAATTTCGTGGTAGCGCCTTTGGTTCATCATCATCATCTGATCAGCCTTTATTGAGCAGTAGCCCTTACGCCGGCCCAGTGGGGGTGGGCGCCTTTGGTTTCCTGTAACACAAACGCGTTCGCTTTGTGAAGTGCATGTTTTGGAAGGCATATTATCTGCGATCCCCGGATATTATCTGCGATATCAGTCAATTACAGCCCTCACACGGCTTGATAACAGTGAAGTTGCTTATAGTCACTTGACAAAATCTAATCCAAATTAGGTAATGTTTTTCTTCTCGGTTAGAACATATTAAAAATTGCCTTTCTTTTGCATTTCTTTGGGATTAGGTAGCAAGGAATAAGAAATAGAACGCGTATTGCTGTTTCATTAAGAGGTTCCCAGATCTAGATTTCGGGGTACCTTAGTAGGGAGTTTTGTATTGGTAGATAGCATCAACCATAGATACTAGATTGTTCGTTTTGATTGAAGAATTCGTTATCTGAATGAAAATGGAGAGTGCTAATGTCGTATCATTTCATTTCCTGCAATAATTAGTGAAACATTGTCTTTCATTCAGAATGTGTCTCGTCAACAGATTTGAGGACTAAGTTTAAATGAATACGTAAGCGAATCCTTTTCTAACAATTACGTCTAAGTTAAAAAAACATTAAGTAAGCCTTCATATAATTCAAGATTTGTATTGTAATTAGGAATCATCACAGAATTTCGTAAAATCGGAAACTATAGAGTGTTTATTCAGTAATTCGATGTTGCAACGTTGAACACAAACCCCATGGGTCAGAACTATCGGAGTCATCGGAGCGCGTCCCCACCTTTCCGTGCATTGGATCAATATGGAATTCGAAACCTTAATCGGCTTAATATCTTAATCACCGGTAATTAGGACCAATAAAAACTCAGTATTAGCACAGCCTGATTGAGAAGTCGGGTATACCCATTATAATGTGTGATAATATCTTTCATCTAGACTAGAGTATCGCGTACAAACTTACCCCCTTTTTAATAGATACTTCAATTTCGAATGTTTGTATGTAATAAAATATGTATGTTCAGATCAAATCTTACATCTCAATTTTAAAGCAGTTATCCTTAATTCGACTGTACGTTTAGCACAACATGTCGCCAAGTCCCATTGCGGAATACTCGCCGACTCTTGTTTTACTTGCACTTGACGGTGCAATTTAGAAAGCCGAGGGCAGATTTTGTCAAGCTGTATATTAAAATGGCCTTTGTCTTTTTTTACATGCAATTGTAAAATAAGTGATATTTACTCGAGCAGGTTTGACAGACGTTTATGAGCCATTGCACAATTGGCTTCGTACCAAAGCGATCATTAGTTGAAACAACGTAGTTAAAAGACCTTTTGAATTTTAGTTAAAACAGCAGGTCGGCTAAAATGGGCACAAGCTGATCTTTTAGATTCTACATAAAACCGACGAAGGAATTATTCAATTTTCGATACACATTTCAACATGTTTTACAATAGCACTTGCAAACGTGCACATGAAATATCAATGTTGAAGGCAATGTTAACATTGTTTGGAGGTGATTTATGTGTAACAGGGTGGAGTTCCCCAACCTTACCGTTTCGTCGCGGTTTAACGCGGTTTCCGGTCTATAAAAAGGTTCCTGCACTTTTTACAATGTTGCGAGTGAAAATATAAATCGAATCTTGCACATAGTTGCGAGTTTTTACTCAACAGACATCGAAGTTCGAAGGGTCCAACCTTCCGATGAAAATGGGATCAGGGCAAAGATAGGTACCATAGACAAAGCGTATATCGACAGTAACTATCCTTATTAGGTATAATAAACTTTATGATTTGTAACATTATATTAAAAAAAAAATTGACACAGAATAATATAATAGTATCGTTTATGTAACACCACGAATCCTCCTCACTGGAGCAGGGTGTGGCGTCGGCTAACGATTAGGCAGGCCGTATGCTTATTTGCCATCGTGCTGGTATTATTGAGTAAGGTTTTGTCGTAATATTTAGGTACCGGGATAAAAGGTACCCTAGGCAACTCTTGAGTGCTCAAATGGGCTATATAAGCGCTGCTTTCGAAATCATATATTCCTTAGAGCATGTTGTATCCTAATTGTGACCAGAACTATTTATTTATCAACGTTTAGTAAAACTGAACAAAGCTCGTAAACGAGAACCGACACAAAAGGGCCATTTTCCGATTCAACGTCACAATTTTTCATTTTTGTTTAATTATCTTTTTGAGTAGGTATAATAAATAATGCAATAGGTACTTTAGTTTTATCTTAATCTGTATATTGCTCTCTTACTGCCAGTGTATATATGTACTTAACTTACAATATTTCAAACCAAAGATTTCTATCTCATCTCATCGTGCGCTCACGTTTGCTTCAAGCATATCCAACTCATGCCATTATATTTTTAGGTAGTTGGCCATGGTTTTTGTTGATATAATCAAGTTTCTTCATGGGTTAATGACCTTTGTTTGACAAATAGCTGGACATCATTCAACATAACGATGATAATTACATTCTAGTACTGTTATACGTGCCCTTAATTTGCAATGACTCTTCAATTTTCTAGAATCCATGAATGGCTCAGAATATCATGTCTGAAACTATTATAGAGGTTGTTTCATTATCAGACTAGCCAAATCGTGTATATATCCGTCCTTAACAGAATACGAGAGGGATATCGCACTACCAGTGCAGATATATTTATTTATTTATTGAAACTTTATTGCACAAAATACACGAAGTTTACAAAGGGCGGGCTTAATGCCAAATGTCATTCTCTACCAGCCAACCTTTGGGCTAAACAGATTTTTTAAAGAAGGTGCAAAGAAAAAAGTATATAGTTGGTGTAATAAGGATATAGTTGTAAATTGTTATTGTGGAATATGTTGGTAGTGAAGATATGTTTGCAAATGATGTCTGTTTGTACCCTATTTAACAGGGAAGGCGTGCCAAGTTTTTGCAGATAAAAATATACTCACTGAGACAGATTCAACAGACTAAAATACTCTATTGTAAAACCACTCTTCAAAAAAGATGACAAACAAACGTTAAGTAATTACCGCCCTATCACGTTAATTTCTATATTTGCGAAAGTATACGAAGCTATGCATTCTAGAATATCGCACTTTACAGAAAAGCATAATATTATAGCCAAGGATCAAAATGGGTCTCAAAAGGGTAATTTACTTCTTGAATCCATTACTCAAAAAATAGATCATAGAGTTCCCCTTACAGGAGTATTTTTTGATATTCGTAAAGCGTTTGATTATGTAAATCATGGTATTTTATTGGCTAAATGTGAAAGATAGGGATTCAGAGGTTTGGCATTGGAATTGCTTCAAAGTTACCTTAATGATAGAAGGCAGTACTTGGAAGTAAAGGGAATGAATCAAAGAAGTGAAATTATTTCATACCGATCATCAGAAAAATATAACGGAACAGGAGTACCCCGAGGTAGTATTTTAGGCCCGCTTTTACTCATTCTTTACATCAGCGACCTGCCTAAGATTAGTAATTATAAGGCTGTCTTGTTCGCTGTTGATATTTCTGTGCTTATACCTGATTACAACAATGACAGGAATACGTATGTTAGTAATATCAATATGACAATATCAATAAAACAATCTATTTATTAATATTAGTTAAACTAAATATGTACAAATCTGTAATACTAAAGCAAGCATACCTAAGCTAAACAAGACAAAGGACATAATTTAGAAGAAAATGGTGAAACAAAATTTCCTGGATTGATAAGTAGATCGAAATTTTAGTTAGAAGTCGCATATAGACACGGTCTGTTGCAAACGGGATTGATTCTCATATGCGTTGAAGCGGCTGAAATGCTTATCCACCATTATGGCCAAAAAAGCGGCCTTGATAGCATAACACGGCTATGTGGCTTTGTTACTAAGGTTTGTTCTTATAATTTGGCGAGACGCTTCCTCTCGACTCTTGTACGCCACTAAACTCTTGTAATGTAAACCTCTATTCAGAAAACTCAGTTTGTTAACTTTGACTAGTATGTACATTTTAGAAATAAGTATGTATGTTAAGTCAAACAGTAGCCTATTCACGAAGCTTGTAGCAAACCCAAAGTTACGATTTCGAGATCCTATCAAGCTGTTACGCCCAAGAGCTAAAAGTGCTTTATTTAGAAAAAATGCTACATAATGTCAATAAAAATATTTAATCATCTACCACTGCAAATCAAAGAAATTCCCAACGTAATTAGATTTAAACGAACATTATATGCATGGTTAATGGAAAATATTTTTTATAATATTAATGACTACTTTGACACTAAATAATAATATCTTGGACATGTACTTATGAGCAATTTATTTATGACATAGATTAGATGTATTACTTTGGCTTTGTTGTATACAACAAAATATATGTACTTTAATTTTATGATGTTTTAAGTTTTGCATGCAAAAATTTGCTAAATGTGTGATCATCTATATGAATTGTTTTATAAAATCTATTGTTACCACGTTTAACGCAAATATCTTACTTGTTCCTAATACTTACCTTTGTCAAGAAATGCTACTGGCAAAGTTGCCAGGCCTTAAAAAGTTATAAAATTTTATTACCACTAAGTACCTAATTATATTTTTATTTATGAGTATTGCAAAGGCGTTGTTGCAAGCTTCATGGTGGCTGAACACACAAACGGGAACGTGATAGTAAATTCATTCCATTATTTAGCACATCTCAAGCACTTACGAGATAACCGGTAATGGGGTACTTTAAATATCTATTATATATAGCTTGATGCATCAAAGAGATCCGCACTGAACAAGCTGTCTATCTTTTTAATACTGCCAATCACATAACTACGGTCGAACTCCCAAGGGGTTTAATAACTTTGTCCCTTGTCGCTTTAACTTCAAGTTTAAACTGTAATACTAAATTTCGAATGGGTGAAAGAGAGAAAGTACCAAATTGCCCAGCTGCTTATGAGTCGGACGTACAGTATGAGATCCTGGAGTTTGCGCATCTGAGCGGAAATGGCCGTTGCTGTGGAGGTTTTAGTGGATAAAACCTCCTCAGCTTGACCTGGTTGGCAGGTTTCCGTCATGAAAAAAGATGTGATGTGAACTCCGTTTTATTATTTTAGAACTTAAAACGAAACCCTGTTACAAAGACTTCGCTATTCGTCCGCCCGTCTGTCACCAGGCTGTATCTCGTGAACCGTGATAGTTAGTTGAAATTTTCCCAGATGATGCATTTCTGTTGCCGCATAACAGCAAATACTAAGAAACCGAATAAAATAAATATTAAAGGGGGCGCGCTACCCACGTAACAAACGTGATTTTTTTGCCGTTTTTATAGATAATGGTACGGAACCCTTCGTGCACGAGTTCGACTCGCACTTGGCCGATTTTTTCTTCTACACTGCATGTAACAAAATTTTGAAACTGTATTGCGATATTCGCAAAATGATCAGCTATTTAATCATTGATGAACAAGTTCATCGGGGATTCCCAAAAAGAAACGTCATTTCAAGATAAAGGCTGTTAGTGGCAACTCAAAAAAACTTTACAAAAAGGACAACAACGCTAACCAACCACAAGCCTTGATCCTCATCACGTTTCGTCTGCACACATTCACAACCCTATTCAACGTCTTACATCTCTATAATGTATCATTGTAAAGTGATCTTAGCTACTGACACAATAAAGTTCTTGTTTCAGGGATGTGCTTGGCAAATTAAGCTCGTAATGCATTTAGTTCAGTGCCGTGTCGGACTATCCATCTTCTCGTGCGATATCACTCGGAACATTTTTTGTTCTTGAAAAAGCCTTGTAACGATTGAAGACGTCGCGATTATCCCATGGTTCAGTTGTTTCATGGTTAGTAACTAACTGTTAACAATCTTTACGTTACCAATGCCTTCTTGGATGGCACAGATAGACATCCTGATGCAAAACGGTCACTGACACTTCATTAGCACGGGACACGCTCTTGTAGTTTTTATACTGTGTTAAAAATAGAACCCCGAAATTGTTCTACGGTAAGTAAAAAGTCAGAGATTCGTACAAACGAACTTGGCGGCGTGAAGGCTCGTTTCAGCGCAATCACTAAAGGTTATCTTGCTATACACTACACCTATTTGAATATAATGGGGATGCTGTTATAATGGACGCAATCAGTTACTGTTGTTCTGTAAAGATCAGTATCCCACTTACTTTAAAGTATAAAATCGATGAGCAAAATGAGGATTATCTTCCGAGTCATCAGGCGAGGTACCTGCATCTGCCTGCATAGTTATTGTTAAATAAAACAGTTCTTATGCGAGATATAAACTGCAGTCGGTAGAGGTAGGTATCGGATAATCTTAACCCTTAAACGGACCTTAATATCCATTAAGGTATCCACACACACTGGGTACTATCATCTTTTGTCACTACAATATGACATTATAACACAAATAAGGAATTATAATGCCGCTGCCGTTTTATGTAATACCATGTTGGTGGCAAGCGTAAAAAGAATGTCCTTTTTTTAGGGTTCCGTACCCGAAGGGTCAAAAAGGAACCCTATAGCTGTCACTCACGCGCCCGTCCGTCCGTAGTCTGTCACACAGGTTTTTACAGCCAAACGGTCAACCGTTTCCGTTTCGTGATGCTACAGTCTCCAAATTTTCACAGTATAAACAGTGAGCAGACAAGCTGACTTTGGTGGCTTTTCATTCCTTTGTTTTCCAATATTTTTAATTGATTTGATTTGGTATGGCTTTGGGTCACCAAGATGGCATTACAATGGTTTATATTCTTGATTTCAGTGCTCGCAAAGATGTTGTTATAGATATCTGAGGGTTGGAGATCTGGTGACCTGACATACAGGTTCCCCCTAGTTCGGGCACCAGTCTCCACCGCACAAGCTATGTACCTACTTACATATCATTTGCCAAGTTTATTAGTTACTGTATGAACTATGTACTTTGTGGTGGAGTGAATAAATATATATTATTATTATATTATTATACAAAATCAAAACATATTTTTAAATGTATTTAAGGGGGGCTCCCGTACAGCTAAAGGGGGCGCGATTTTTTTTAACCTATCAAATGAGGTATTATTGTTTAGAGTTCATTGAGTAGATAAATACTACACTTTTTGTTTTTAAAGATATTGGAAAACAAAGGAATGAGAAGCCACCAAAGTCAGCGTGTTTTACAAAATTTAGTTCCTAACTTTTTTACTACTTAACCTATAAACCTGAAATTTGGTGATAATGTTTATTACTACGTATATTTTTACAAAAAATACTACTATATTCTTAAATCAGATTTTTTCATTGAAATTTCCTTACTTTTCCTATTAAAACCAACTTAATTTTGCGGTTGGTTCGGAACTCTTCAGACATTCATGTGCGGAGTCCGACACGCACTTGGCCTGTTTTTAAATACTATTACGCTTTCTGTTTACGTTCTATTGGAACACGCGATGCAACCTTGTTTGGTCCATACTCGCACGTGGCTGTGACCGTGATTTCACGATGGTCCCGTCACGCACGACCACGAAGATCTCTTATATCATGGAAAAAACATTAATAATTAAGATCAGATCAGTTTCAATTCAAAGACGCATTATCGCTTTATAAAATTACACCCAACTGTCTACATAATTAGTGGTTTTGCGTTCGTTGTCATGTGTATTTTATAGCTTAACCAAAGTTTTCATCTACACATTGTTGATGTAAATTTCACGGCTGGAAAAATATGAAACTATCAATTTATGTCTCTATAATTACTCACGAATTAAAGCCTTTCATGCCGTATTAGAACATTACAATAATAATGGGCACGCGCAGAGTTATTGAAGTCTAAGTAAGGCCGCGATCCTGATAAGCGCTCGCTAGCGTGCGTTTGATGCGTGAGTGCGGCCTTAGAGGCGATGCGTCCATCTTTTTCTTCCGCACATCGGAAATAATTAACGACATATATTTTTGTATCGAAAATACATGTATTTTATTAAGTCAATAAAGATAAACACGCGTGCTGGAAGATATTAGGTATATCTATATAGCTTCATATCCAATTAAGTATATCTGTAGCATCTGTACTAGTTTACTGTATCTTTCACTTCTAAACTAAAGCTATTTTCGCAGTATGTATCCCACACATTTGCTCTTGTGGCACAGAGGTGGGCCGACTGGGACACCATGGATTATGTTGTCAAAAAATGCAGGCCGTTTTTCAAGACAGCGAGGAAATGCCGCCAGCATCCTTGGTACAATGCCCCAAGGGCCTGGCTTCCAAAAAAATATATAAATATCCTTAGACAGGCAAAACTGCAAGCACACCACATTTTCTAACACAAACAAAGACGGTATACAAAAAAACGAATCTGGACAAAGAAAAGTAACTGTCATTGAAATAATAATATGTAACATAGTATTGTCCATGTTGTGTCCATATCATATTCACTTTTTCTGTAATGTAGCCAATAAAACTTACTTACGATCATAACACCTGACGGTGTCAACAACGGCACAAATGTGTTTCGTGCAACACACACGTATTTCTAAAATAATTACAAACCTAATCAAATTGTAATTAAATAGATACCTAGCTGGAAAAGAGTCCCACGCACGAACAAAGATAGTCAACGTCGGTCACATCACATGGCCACAAAAGATTGCTTCTACAATGCATTTGTAACTCAGAAAGGCAATTGTCACGAACACAAGCAATTTTGTACACATTTTCTTGTATAATTATTAGATAATTTTACAGAACTCTGAGCTGCAGCATAATAATATATAGTAGGAATAATGTACACGTGACAACACTTTGAAAATATACCCAAGTACAGAGGCTGCCTAAATGGTTGTCAATTCGGCTTCGAAGTGCGCAGTTAGCAATGCTTATATTAAAACGATAAAAGCAGAAATAATGATTGCAATTTACTTTATCTCATATTTATATATTATTTATCTTCCTAGCCCGATCACGTTGACATTATAACAACCCAGTGAGTCACGCGGCGAACCTCTTCGTGTTATCTGGCGAACACTGTTTAATACTTTGGGTTTGGAAGTTCAGTAAGAAATAATTAGTTAAAGACGTTGTATTCGCTTGAAATATCCGCATTTTCGGTGCATGCCTTTTTTGTTCATCAGGGGTAGTTCTGGAAATGTAAATGAAATAAGTTTATAACAATTTGTCGTGGAATTCAGCAAAGCGAAGTCTGATTTGAACGATTGCGTTTATACTTCACATTTTGCTGTCTGAAATAGTGTGTGTTTCAAAGTAGTTTTAGTGCACTTCTTTATTTTTCGTGAAACAGGAGAGATGTTTTGTTTTAAATGTTTATAATGCACAGTCCTTACAAACAACTAAATGGCAGGTATGAATGGCTACTTAATATTATTCCTTTATTTATTTATTTAAACTTTATTGCACAAAATACACAAATTGTACAAATGGCGGGCTTAATGCCAAATGGAATTCTCTACCAGCCAACCATTGGGCTAAACAGATAATTTATAAAAGGTGCAAAGAAAAGAAAAAAAAAGAAAAAGAGTATGAAAAAGTATATCAAAATACTAATACTTTATCATAATACTTTATGATGTATTAAATTGCACTGTTTAATGTCAAGTTAATCGACACCTACAGCGTATACTCGTACAGATGCAGCAGAATTTTTAACATCTAAGGCCACATGTCAGACCAAAAGCGCTGCGCGCGGGCAGCGGCCTCGCTGCCTCCTATCGTTACGTCCCACGTCTCTTAGGCAAGGAGCCTTGAGCCAACGTGAGTTCACTTTCATTGTCCGACCATTTGGTTACAATGCCCTCAAATAGGGCATTACCGACTAATATGGCAAGCTACGAGATTAATTATCTTTTAAGTTTATTGACAGGGCTGCCATACTCATGTTGCACGACCACATTGACCACCGAATTGAAGTTCGAATTTTCCTAATTTTCCTGAATATTCCGAAATCAGAGCTTGAGATATGGAAAACACCGATGTTAAAAAATATTCGTTGAATGAACATATTTCAAATGGTTCTGCTGGACCGACCCAGAACACAGCATATGAAAGGTTAAGGTTGCCAGGACACTGTTTTTCTGCAATTGATTAAAAATACAGAGATAATACTAGGTTAGGGTTTATTTTTTCCTAAAGTAGTTCGTAAAGTCATACCCATAGCGTTAAATACAACAGTCTGAGATAGTATCATAGACCCAATCCCAATATACACTGAACGCAAGCGTTTGTAGTTGTTTTGTTTGTAATGGCTAAGCGTTCTTGAATCTTTTTCAGGACTATTTTAACGATTTAGTGATGTATGGTGATCTCATCCTCATGTCAATACTAACATGAGAGAGAAAATCAGAAAGAGTGCTTTCATTTTACTGCCCGAAACAAGATGTCCTGTCACATTCATTAAATGATTTCGTGTTTTATTTTATCTTGAAACGAGGACACAGCGAACAAGTCGCTCGTGACTTTTCTCTTGCAAAAGCCGGCATGATCTCTTAATTGATTGGTCGACCGCTTAACTGAGACAGTGCCGGGCCACAACAGGCAGGCGCCTGCGGCTAGTGCTACTGGGGTACCGGCAGGGTACATTGCCGTCACCTCCGCACCCCTATCCTGTCACATTCACTCAGGTGCGGATACAGGGGGGGGGGGGGGGGCAACAGGGGCAATTGCCCCCCCCTGAAGCCTGTGTCAGGGGAGGGCAATTGCCTATTTCCTGACGTAGGAAATATGTTCTGACAATAAAAACAGTTATCAAAAGTCAGTCTTATTTTCGGAAAGTTCGAAAGTGCCCCCCCCCTGAACTAAATCCTGGATCCGCGCCTGCATTCACTTTCGCAGCTAAGTGGTCGCCTAAGATGGTAATTCTTTTTCACGCATAATCAATCGAAACTACATTCGATTAAGTTTTTCTTAAGCTAGTTTCCCAGCCCTGATAATAAGAACAAAATCAGTCTAACCTATCTTGATACAGCCCTAGTTAGTCTAAATTGGAGGGTGTGTTACTCGTTACTTGCGAGATATATTGGTCGGTCTTGTTAAGTGTTTATGTAAATTTTGAAGCGTGCCTTGGGCTTGACTTGTTTTGATTTCCCGAAAGTCGGTTTAGCTTTGTGTCCTGTCAATTATTTTACCACCTCGTGTTGTTAAACTCGTGCTATACTGAATTGATTTAATGCGTTCCACTATAGCATCGGTCAGCAAGCTTTTGACAGTCAAGGGTCACAGCATAGGCAGCAGGTCATAGTAGCTAACGACATTCTTTCGGGTGCGTTAAATTTGTGACTTTAACGGGCAAAACGTACGTTGTCGGTTGTCAATAAGGAGGCTCGCGAGTGAATTTTGCTGAGAGAACCTAACCTGAATGCGTGCCATCCGAGCGAGATATATCATTCCGTTGCCGTCTGCTGTATTGAGACAAAACCTAGATGTTATTCCTCAATAAGAGTTTCAGGTTCTCCCCCACGGGACAGGCAATGCCTAATGTGGAGGTCAACATTCATCTAACAGAGCCTGTTTTTACTTGTGAACTAACTTATTAATTCATCAGGTATGGATTGACATATAAGAATTATGATGTTCGACAATAAGTAACTTTCATTTAATTCAACCGTACCGTAGAGTTCCGTTTTGCGCAAAATTTATTGAAAGTCCAATAAAATTGCACGGCAGATACTGTAAGTGTAAGAGTTTAGTTTTTTAGCAATACGCGAGTTTTTTATAAATTAAAAAATAAAAATTCAAAGTATTTTATTTATCATAAATGTACACAATAACAATAACCCTGGGGGGGTTATTGTTATTGGGGGCTAGGCCTGTCTAGTGGAGATCTAGATCTAATTGAATTACCAGCTTTATGCAGTTCTTATAGTTTCCATTTTTAAGATTCCTCAACCGTATGTTCAACAATTGAACATCGTACACATAAGTGTCACGTTGGCGTGTTAGAATGAGTTTAACATTCATGCTTCGTCCAGTCACGTAGTGCTTTAATAATAATTAATGATGTGCTCGTATCATCGTATTTAAGTATACGAATCTTAAGATTTAAGTTGGCCGAGTCGTTTTAAAGTAATCCGTACAAAAGGCGACTTAATTTTTTATCCAATTAGATTCGAAATCCAATAAGAGATTTATAAAATATCGGCCTGTACAAAAAAATCTCAACTGTACCTAGTGGTACGAGTCGTGGGTGGGGTGCTACTTAAATGTACATAGCCAAAATAAATATTTATGAGTATTTATATTGTTTAAAGTTATCGGTTTCGGCTTGTGTCTTTAAAAACAAATTCATCTATGAAATGTTGTACCTATCCATAACATACATAAGCTCTGTCATATTATGATGTACATAAAAATCAGCAGAGTATCTCCACTTTGATCTATGTAATATAATTATTGCGTTCTGGAGTCGCAAGCGTCCATAAGCTACGGTGTCTACTTACCATCAGCCAGGCCGTACTTTTGTTTGCCTCCGTCGTAGTAAAAAAAATAAACATTGCTAACCATATTTATTGATTGGCTTTGCTAACGTTACATACGTGTTAAAACATTCAAGTCATGCGCGATATCCGTTTCCACCGCTCTCCAATTGGCTGAACAACTGATACGCTATAATAGCGTATAGCATATTAATTATGGACACAGACAATGTAATACGATAAGTTTGGAAACAATAGGGCAGATTAAGGGCCTGGCCGCTTACACTACGGTACTTGTACTACTTACATGCGTTATAATCTCACTCGTTTAATAGCGAGTCTTGGTTTCTGTATCATATTAAAGTTGTTATTGTTAAAAGCAATAGTGGTAGTGGTAGTTCGGGTTAATGTTGGAAAAACTGCAAATTTATAAATAAGTAGTTCTTAATTCTACTTTATCCCTTTTTAGGGTTCCGTAACTCGAAAGGAAAAACGGATCCCTTATAGGATCACTTTGTTGTCCGTCTGTTTGTCCCCAGACCCCTTATCTCGGGAAGGCGTGGAGGTATCGAGTTGAAATTAAAACCTTATACTCAGCTCTACAGTCCCTTAAAGCTGTGAAAAAAACTGCTATGTTCACGTAAAAGAAATATCCTGGCGTTTATATCGCAAAAACTAGTAGTTTATGCAATCGTTATATATTGTATGCTTTTTTAGTCGGGAACCGCGTTTAGACCACGAGGCTTGCCGAGTCGGTACATTAGATTTGCGTGTGACGTGGATAAAAATGTGGGAGTCACGCACCCAACCTTACCCAGAGATGTAGAAGATTAAATTTATAAAAGGTCGCATGAAACCCTGAAGTGGCCGGCGTCCATAGGCGCGGGACGTACCTACACTTGTTTTTTAAAAAATGGTGACGTGTTGTCGAGCGACCGAGTGAATGCACGTGTACAATTACAAAACGTGTTACACGCAGTGTTTGCTTAGATTCAATTCAAGTTGAGCTATCTTTACTCGAATAAAACAAAATTTTCAGTCCAATTTTTAAGGCCCCTTTCGCGAAACGATGGATTTTCATATTGTTGAATTTCCCTGCGTGTAATCGAGAATATCCATCTTTATAATGATTGAAAAAGATATATATTTATCAAAAAGTGCCGACTTAATTTAACGCAGTTATGTAGCTACAAGTATGAATTTAATGTAGTGTACGAAGCATACCATTAATTTAAATGGAACTGGCTTATACAAATAAGTAATAAGAATTTAGAATCACTTTTTTGGTTCGTAGAAATACAACATCAAAAATCCGCATGTGACGCTTTTGTTTTAGACAAAACACGACAATCAATCAAGCAATCAGCCGAATAATGTACATTAAGATTAAGAGAGATAGGGCACAGCAAAATGTCATCTTGCTCGAATTTGGAGCAGCCCAACTGGGGAAGTACCTCCGCCTTGTAGAAGACACACAGCCATAATAACATTATCTACTATACAGGTAAGTAGTGTTGTGTTCCTGGAGGTGAGCAAGGTTGCCAGAGCTCTCGAGAGGATGCACTGTGTTGAGAGCGAGGGACCTAAATTTATCCCTTCTGCTGTTGTCAACACTGTGAATTCTCAAATTTCAGAAAGGGTCGGCAACGCGTACATGACTTGGAGTTGCGGGCGTCTATAGGCTGCGGTGGCCGCTTACCATCAAGTGGACCGTACGCTTGTTTGCCACCGGCGCTATATAAAAAAAAACTAAAAAACATTAAATCACAGGACAGTAGTACTTTATAAACATATTTTTTTATGTATTGTGTTCTAGGAACTAGGAAGTAAATATTCCAACGTATACTTATACATATCTATAGGAGAATGATTATGCTCTGAATATATAAAATTATATTTTACAAACTAGCATACCTAATTTAATTTCACTATCTCCAGCATGCCTGTCGCCGGCCCTCTATCTAGGAAACGGAGAAAATCGTGTCTCGAAACACAGGGCCGGCGTCGCTCGACAAGGAAGTATGTATTCTCAGACCATCGACTTTATTACGATTGCAATTCTGATAATGTTGAAGGAAGCTGTTTGTGTAGGTAATAATATATACATCGAGTACTGCGACGGCGGAGTATTTGTGGAAGGATTCATATACTTTAGCATGGCAATTTCACTGTAAATCATCTTCTAGAATATACTCATCATACTCGTACTAATTTATTGATAATGTTTTTAAATATTACATGTTAGGTATAAAGGCTAATATTATGTCAGTTCCATAAATTTTGTGCTTACAATATTTATTAATTAATAGATTGCTACATGAACGTACCTATAGATACTCGTATGTGCTGTTCCTATTCTTAGTGATTATTGTCTCCGGCAGTTTAAGACGTCAATCTTGTCCTGCCATTTTCAGACATATTAGGAGCAACGAGACAAGACTTAGTTTTTCATGGATCATAGCACAGTTCGAGAGAGACCCCGTAGGCTTTCGTCGACATAGCGACTAGTTGTCTTAGAAAGTTATCAATTTATATATCTGAATAATCAAAGTAGTCTTACAATTAATGTTAGATTATTCGGAAACATAAATTTGATACCCAGTAGTTTCTATTTCTGGCAATTCTGACGTTAAAAATGTGTATGAACCTACTTACTTTTTTTATCCATTGAATGTGAGAGAATTAGCGTTCAACCCGCATTTTACCGTGCGCTAAACTACACTTTTCGCATGATTGCGAATATCGAACACCTTGCAATGGGCCCTCCTCTCGATAGGTTCGTGTAGCATGTCGCTTTCAACTCACGACGTGCGGCCACCCATCCGTGGTGCTTTCTACGATAATATTAGCATGATTGCAATCCATGGCATTCCGCGGAGCATCAACTCGAGAGGGCGTTTGCTGGTTTATAGAGTGGATGGTGATTTAAATGACCAATTTCAAGCTTAGGCTGTATAATTCAGTAGTTACACCAAGTTTGCAAATTTTATTGATACGATTTTTTGTCTCATCCACCGGTTGGTTACATGTATGGACATCGCGTTTATGCAGCGGTTCGTAGAAATACACCTTCCTACCAAATTTCATAATTGTAGTGCTTATAGTCTTCGAGTAAATCGGCTATGACATACGGACGGACCACCGCCTTTTTGTCAATTTTGACTACGGAACCCTAAAAACTTGAAATAAGAAAGCATAGTCATTATCTCATTATACTCATTCAAGGAAGTGTGAAACGGTCTCAGCTCCGCAATTTAGGCTGTCACCCCAAACGTAGTAACGTTGTGATTGCACTCTGTATCTTGCATTATGTGTTCTCTTTACCAATTATCGTCACTTTGTACAACTGTACCAGTCCAATTTTCATGTTGTATACTGTTAACAAGCGCTAATAAAAAAGGGTATTTCTGTTCAAGAGAAAACTTGCGGCATAATTACTAACATTAAAAGTGTAATGTGAAAAGTAGTGAGAAGAAAGTGGTCTTTAAAACATATTCGCCTACAGGTGTCTGCACTCTGCTCGCTTGTTTAGAGATATTGCTCACGCTTTTTGAGCAGGCGCTTGGTTAATGTATCACTAGTTTGCTTTACAAATGAGAAGATTAGTCCATATCTATAAGACTTGAGATTTCTCACGATTTTGTAAATGAATACCTACCTTTATTATTTGAATTTCATTTTAGTAGTTACTTCCCCTATGTTATTATGATAGATCTTATTACAGCAGTCCCCAGATAACTGCTTAAAAACAATACTAAATAAGATTAATAATTTGATTGAATCTATTTCAAACTTAATGTTTTGCATGTATAAGTAAGAAAGTATTTCCATTCAACTAGGATTGACTGAATAGACTTCTTTTAGGTAGTTACTAAAATTAAACATTAGGTTTACATATGCAGTCAAATATTAACCAGTTTTTTATCATGTTTACAGAGTGGGGCATCAGCAGCGAACCGGGCGAGGCGAGCGAGCCGGAGGCCGGTCGCATGCGTCCCGAAGACTACCGCCTCGTGTTCCTCAGCTCCGACTCTTCGTGCCGTGAGGACACGGAGGACTCATCGTCCACCGCCTCTTCTGCAGCGCCGCTCGCGCCCGACGACTGCGACTGGGACTACTTCGAGCCGGGCGCGGCGGCGCAGCCCACCCCACCACCCCCCAGACACGTACCCCAGGCTTGCCCTCGAACCTGTTCCTGTGGCGCTGAACCCAGAATAGTCGCCGTCCCTGTCCCAGTCCCCGTCCCCGTTCCCGCGGCGCTTTGGCCCGCCTTACTAGCCTTCCCGCAAAATCCACCGACGCCACACTGGAATACCTACCCTGGCTTCCCACCCCTCGATGCGGCTGCCTTCGCACGACTCACGACGGCCGCCGCTGTCGCCGTCACCGCCGCCGCCACCGCCACCGCCAACGCTCTACCACAAACGAAAACGCTCGAAATGACCACCGTAGAAAAGACCGATAAAGCCATACAGTCCGAAACGACACAACCGCCGGAATCTCGCGATAACGATACCACTGATAACATTATTGAACGGCCAGTCGTATGTGAAACGTCGGAGGAAATAAAGGTGATTGCTAAACAGGACTTATCATTATTGTCAGAGGCCCCGGACGCGATGCCTGAACATTTGGACGCTGAGAAAGCGTTTATATCGTCGAACGAGTCTGGTGATTCCAGTGATTCTGATGCGGGCGTAGAGCGACGCAGCTATGACCTGACAAGCGGCGCGCCGGAGGAGCCGGCCACGACCGACGAGGACTCTGACGACTCCGGGGGCGGCGGAGGTCAGTTCTCGCGAGTGTTCGTCGTCAACCCTGCCGACTCCTCCTCTGACATGGAAGACAACGCCGACAGCAGCGGCATTGATTGTGATGATACCTACGATAAAAGGTCTGATAGTTTAGAAATCATTGCCGTCGAAGTGATTACGCAAAATGAAGTTAACGTTAATCGAGACGAGGAAAGCAATAACCAAAACCAGGATAATAACGTCGTACTTCTAGAGTCAGTTAAGTTAAACGAAGATGTTCCTGTCATCCCCTATGGAAGCGGCGACGAAAATTGTGGAACGAGGAAATCTAATTTCATGAAATTTTGTAACGAAAACATGCTTCGAAGCGAAACCTGTGAGGAATTTAATAGCTTTAATGCATCGTGTAGTGCGGATTGTAATACTTTAGATAGTAACGAAAATAAAGATAATGATAGCAATAGAAGTATTAGTCCATCAGAAAACAACGAGTGCGATTCGCTGGACGATACATTTACCGCAGAAAGTGATATGAAAGTAAAAGTTTCCGTTGAGTTGCCTAATGAGAAACACAATGAGGAATTAATTTCTAGCGAAATTTCACACGGTTTGTTGTCAAAATTAGTGCCATCGCCCGAGCTAACCGATAACGAAAATTTGCCGCCTGTTGAAAAAATAGACCTGTTTAAAGGCATTGAACGCACACTCAGTGAACTATTGAAGAAAGAATTACTGGAAGAGCAAGAGGAGAAACTGCACGGCGTGGGGCCGGTTTGTTTAGAGGCGGGGGGCGCGGGCGCACCTGCCGCGAACGCGGTGTCAACAGTTTGCCGCTCGCGCACGGCCGATACGGACGGCTCCGCGCGCTTCACTAGCCGCGTTATGATAACACACGATCGCGTATCCGTCGTCACGTCGGACACGACGCGGCTCATGCGCGATATAACAGTGCAACATACCAACTCGGTAAACGAAACCGACCCCAACGCGAGCTCGCAGCAAAACGACAATGACGAACGAATGTCCGACGACGAAGCGCCACAGCCTTCGGGCGGCGTGACGGTTGTTAGCAATGCCGACACTCTCTCGGCGGTTGTGTGCCTCGAGGAGGGGCTTGCCGATGACGATTCTTGGGTCGAGGACGTCAGCCATGACGAGGACGAGGCCACCTCGCCCTCCGACTCCGACTCGGGGGATGAAGCGACGTTGCCCACGCGTGGAGAAGAGTTTTCATACTGTCGGCGCTCCTTAGACTTTACTTTACACACAATTGTAGAGGAAAGCTGCGAAGAAAGTGAAACGGAGCATACAACGAAAAAGCCCCGACCTATATCGGCTACAGAGTTAGAAAAATATTTCTTTTTCGGCCTCGGCGATGGGAGAAATATTCGAGACGATGAAGAGCCTATGTCGGAAACGTCGAGTGTGTGCAGTGAGGGTGCTGAATCCATTGTTGATAACGAACAGCCGGAGAGAAGTGGTGATAACGATGAACTGGTGTCGTCACGGTTGGAAAAGTATTTTTTGTCTGGATTTATGGGCTTCAATCAAGAAAGGCGCGATTCTGACGGCTCGGGTAGTGTTGGTAGTGACAGTGAAGGGAGACAGAGCCCTGAACAAAGACGGAAGCGCCTGGTACGAGCTCGAGGAACCCCACGCTCACACTCATCGTCGTTAGATAATTTATTGACAGGTGAAGAGCCATCTCAGGACGCTCAGGAAGCTTCAGATGGATCAAGTACCGAGACTGATGACCGACACGATTCTTCCGAAAGATTGGACTCACAAGGTGAATCAAAAAGGAAAAAGCAAAGTAAAAAAACTAGAGGTTCCCCAGCGGACGAACGCCGCTTGTCAACCGAGTTCGCGGAGGAAACTCGAGACGATACTAGATCTGTTTCGGAGGGCGAAGACGGCAGATTAACGCCCCGGCCCGAATTTCCTCCACTTGGATCTGAACTATCTGAATCTAAAAAACAAACGAGCCGAGATAGCGGTTTCGTGGGCAGTTGTGATGATCTCTTAAGGAATGGCGATTCAAGTTCAGATTTCACCCGATCTCACGAACCTAAAGTAGAATTAGAGGAGATTATCGAGGAAATTAGACCTGACATGGAAGAACGTGTTGAGGGTCCCCCTTCATCCCGTCCTCCGCCCACACCCCTAATACGTAAGGATAGCTTTAATAACTGGTCATCAGATGAAGAAACGAATCTGATGATGACGAAAATGCGCCAATTCTTCAAACAAATGATAAATTCAGCGAATGTTCGCGCGTCAACACCGCAATCATCGAACTCAGAAAGTTCCCGCCCTCCGAAACCACCTCAATTATTATACTTTGAAAGTGAACTGACCCGCCTCATGAAAACTGTACCTGGCATTCGCGATGAAGAAGTGCGTGAAATAGTGGAATATTTGTCAAGCGAGGACACATGGAGCGATTCTTATGATTCGTCTGATTACGCCGGTTCTGATTTAGAAGGGACCGCAGCGAATCGCTCGGCTTTGAGGAAACAGATATCGGAGAGTTGTCGCGAGATAATTGATGAATTCGATCGTGGAAATGGCGAAGGTGGCTCGCTGGAGCGCGACGCCGCTGGTGCTTACCAACGGCTGGCGGCGACGCTCGGCCGTGCGGGTGAGGGTTCGCCACCCCTTTTCGGGAAGGTGATGCGGCATATAGGGGGTAGGCTAGTGGCGTTAATGCATGAAGTGTCTGGAGGTGTGCCGAGTACGGACGATGACAGTGCCTCGGAGCCGGGCGCGTTGGCCCGGAGTCGCTCCCACGATATCCTGGAAGCGGCCGCTAGCCGTGCAAGTGTCGCGAGTGATAGTGAAAGGTTTTCGTGGCGTGGTAGTTTCGAGTCCGCGTTACTCGCGGCAGACTCGCGAGGGACTCTTGGTGGTGGTGGTTGTGAAGCGCGGCGGTCGCCGGCTGGCGCTGAGCTGGCAGCGCAGAAGTCACACTCGAGGAGTTGTGGTGCCATTGGTGGGAGCGAGGACCGCCTGTGGAGAGGAAGGCGGCGAGCATCAGCGCCTGATGCTGAGGTAATTCTAACTTACTTCACTTTATGTGTTTGTATAAGTTAAACCAAAAGGAAAAATAAACTTCCAATTTTACTAGCCATCATTTGGAAGTCATGTGACTGACGCGCCACGTTTACGATATCATACCAGTGTCGTAGTTAGTAGATATTGATATGCACATATTACGCCCATAGATACGATACGGATGCGAATCTTTTTGCATAAACAAATACAAAAATTAGCCGAAGTGTAATTGGTCCTACATAAACTAATTATATACCTACCTGTTTGCTAAAACGACATACGACATACGTAAGTGAACTGAGCTACATTTCCCAACAATACCAAGTAAAAATCATGAAACTGTATTAAAACAAACAGCCAATAACAAATACGATCGCCGTATGGTTACGCAAGACTACCATTGGTACGTGAAATGTGTAGTGTCAATGTCAGTGTGCAACGTGACGTTCGCGTTAGTGTTTCATCAACCTGAGGTATTAATATAATTCGACTTGTTTTAATGCCAACAAACACGTGATGTGACATAGACATAGCTAGTCTTTTGTGAAAAATGGCATTTTCACCGACAGTTGGAAACGGACAAAAGCCATTCGAAGTCATAGAAAGGTAAACTCAAATCGTGGCCATGTCACCAGCAGGGCAATCATGTAACTTTATATTATTTAATGTCAAATTTTAATTGTCAGCTCATACATTTATACTTAAACATTGTCAGTAAAATATACCTACCGTTAGTTCATAAACTTACGTCATTATTAGCCTGCTGGTTGGGAATATCATCAGTATTTCTCAATCAACATGGAATCTTGTCCCTGGTAGCGATCGATATACAGGGCGTCCCACGGCTATGCCATGCCACATGGAGGGAAATTACCTTGAATATTGTAGATGGAACATTATACTGAAAGAAGACATTATTTTTATTTTAAAAACAATTTAAATACAGATATTTAAATAATAATTAAACCGTGAACCGGGAATCGAACCCGTTACACAAGAAAAATAATTACCCTGTAGCTTTATCATACCAATCGAAAGGCTTCATCATATGGATTATTTTTTGCTAAATAACATAGTATCAGAAATAAAAGGAAGACCATGAATTTTAACATTTTAATTTTAACATTTTAAAACAAAATTAATCAATTGATCACGTGTAAAGGGTTCGATTCCCGGTTCAACCACAAAATTATTTAAATATCTGTGAATGCAGTTTAAATTGTTTTTTAAATTCAAATAATGTCTTCTTTCAGTAAAATGTTCCATCTACAATATTCAAGGTACTTTCCCTCCATGTGGCATAGCCGTGGGACGCCCTGTATATACGGACCAATTGATCAATCTCTAAGTCATAAGGGCTATTCACAGGTTATATGGCTTATGTTCGAACTGTATGTCGAATTGAATAATGCACTGCGAACTGATAAGGCTATGGATTAGATATAGGCATGAAAAAGTTTGTTTTTTTACATGCTCCAGTGACCCGTTAGTAACGTCAAAATCTGCATATGGCTCATTGTAGTCATTGCGTATTTGGAAAATTATACATTTTTATCGATGAATCATCAGCATCACTGAAAAGAACTCATAGAAATCACACTGTTTGAAAGAGAAAGTTGTGGGTAGAATTTGGATTTTAATTGGGTATAAATAGATCATGGAAGTCTTTTGAAAATGTTTTTGACCATTAATAGGAAACATTAAAAACTATGTTACATAACAACTTTAAACCATAATATGTGGATTGCCAGCACCACCAGCTATTATTAGTTTTTTTTAATTAAAAATGACATTGCTCTTGGCCATTATCCAGCCAACTTTTAATTGCAATCAACTTGATCTTGTTTTGTTTCTTTAATAGAGACTTGCACGTTGCGAAGTTGTCTGCAGATTCTGATTAATGCAAATTATATTATGCCGACCATCATATTTCTATTTAAAACCAAAAAGTTTATGGTCTAGCTGCATAGGTCATTAACCCTAATAATTATTTCATTACACCGTAATAGTTATTAAGATAGCAATTTAGATTGTTAAAAATGAGTAATTACCTATTGCGGCGTGGGTAAAGTAACAAGGTAACAACAATGTTTTAGAATGTAGGCAGTAGTAGCTTTTTAGCGATGACAATATATAGTGACGGTAGTTATTTGTATCAGGATTGTTTGGATGATTGGTTTACATTCTTATAATATTTATATAACAATGCGTTCTTCTTGCTATATTAATATTAAGTGTTGGTATACAAATGCTTATAAAGGCTTCGGCACACTGCTGCATGTGCGCCTGCACCGGTGTGCCGAAGCTTTAATGATCGCATTATTTCTCGTATTCATTCGTAATTTGTTGCTAAATGAATGGTGCTGCATAATTAGTTAAAATAATTAAGTAACTTATTTTAAGCTTAAGTAATCCAATGTCTAACAAGTTATTAATTGTTAAATGTCTTAAAAATTGATAACTTAATTAAATTGTGATAACTAAACAGTAATGATTCCCCAATGGCTATCCGCTTATAAACCGAAATAGGTACCTATATAGTATCAGTTTCATACTATCATTTACATTACAAACGCGAATATTTGTGAGGATGTTTGGATGTTTTTTATAGGTAAAATGCCAATGGGGTGAAAAACCTTGAAGTATATAGACACTTATCTGTCGAATATTATTCCACACTGATTTAAGGTACTCGGAGAGTATATTTATTTGTTATAAGTCGCAATAAGTATACTTCTGAAGTTTTTTGTGATCCCCCTCATCATTTTCAGTTTTTTTTATGTAGATGCTCTAATTGTTATGTCATTCTCAAGCAAAAGGTCCCTGTTTGTCCATGTCGATAATGACGATTTGTCAAATTCTAATAGCGCCGTAACGGAAATAACGCCTTATTGATACCGCTGGTACTGCTTCAATTATTTTAATAAGCAGTAACGCTGCTAACGTAAACTACAAATTTATATTAAAGGAAAAAACTGAAAAAGAACTGGGCTCCGAGCATGATTCGAATTCGAACCTGTGACTTTCTGGCACTCGCGGTCTAAGCTATCGGAGAACCACGCTCGACTCTCAAATTCCTCAATCATTCCCTCTTACGACATCTAAGAGAGGCGTACAGCGACATCTACCTAGAAGACTCGGGCTTCTTTAACGACACCAACGTCTCAAATTACATTGACAAATCGGCAGTAACGATGCGCCATCCGATACTAAATTATTTTTTGCAATAGCTCAGAGGCTAAAGCGATTGGCCGCGTACCTATGCCAGGAAGTCGCAGGTTCGAATCCTGCTCGGAGCCTAAATTTTGAATTGTTTCCTTTAGTATAAATTTGTAGTTTACGTAAGTAGCGTTAATGCTTAGTACAAAAAATAATTTGGTGTCGGATAGCGCATCGTTACTGACGATTTGTCAATGTAATTTGAGACGTTGGTGCAGTTAAAGAATCCTAAGTCTTCTAGGTAGATGGCGCTGTACGCCTCTCTAAGACGCTGAAAGAGGGAATGGTTGAATACGTAATCCAATAGGCATTTAAAGTCTTAGAAATCATAATTTACAACACAATAACATCAATCAATGGAATAATTATGCATTATACATTATCTCCAACTTCTGAATAGCAATATTCGTAAATTACCTCGGTACTTTCACCAATGTGACGTTAGATTTACAGTCAGAACGCAATTATATCTGTAGTCAGAAAATGGCATTGTAAAGAACGTAAACTTATAATGCTAACTGTTACGTATGGTATACCATGGGCTAATAAACATTCCGCAAGTTAGTTGCCTCACAATACAAAACTGCACAGATGGGCGTCAAATTACATAATTGTGCAGCAATTGATATGGATTCCTGTTTTTTTCGCATTAACATAAATATGTGTTTCGTTCATCACATGATCATACACTGATTTCGTATATGTATACCTATAACAGCTATTTCCTAATGATACAAAATCTTAACTAAGTATTACATATCTTTCACGCTGTTGTCTTAATAATGTATTGACCATACAAATTGTTGGAGTTATCACCCATGTATAGAGTGTTTTCTCCTTACTAAAGATGTTGCGTTTGTATTTCATTGTCACTTGTTATCCATTAATTAACACGTACACTGTACGTCGTACAGTGAAAGTCATAATGTACGCTACACCCTTGTCATTAAAGTTCGCATAATTTTGACACTCAGTAGTGCATATACGCCGCAGGGAAATGATCTAAACTGAGATTTGTTCAAATCCCTAAGGCATATGATATGATAAATTACGCACGATGGTGAAACGGCCACTCCATTTTAACAATTCCCTAAAAAAAATGTTCAAATCCCTGAGTCGGTTCGATGTTGGCTGTACGTTTTGATTTTACTAATATTTCTGTCATTAGGTGACAATAGAATCACTGAGAACTTTGACACAATAATACTAATAATAGGCCTCAGGCCTCAAGGCCAATCATTCAGTAAACAAACGAATAGCGTTTTCTATCTAAGAACATTTAAGTTTTGCAACACTTAAACTTCGACTTAGGTCAATGCTAAAAATTTACATTGTGTCCTTTAAACCTAGGTTTAAATACACTGCGGCTTTGCATGTTTTGGATTTTTATTACATATGACATTTAATCGTGAGGCAACGTGTCAGAACGAGTGGCACACATTGTAATGCGATTCGAATGTAATAGACCCATACCTACCCATTTGAGGTCCTGTTTTATTTGTAGGTACCATTACGTCGATGGAGTAATTGCTATGCGATTCTTCTCTACCACGGCTCGCGCTTCTGATACATTATAAACCTTGGCTGGATCCATAGATCAACGTCTCGGTGTTCTCCTTCCATGTATTGCATGACTATGCTCAACAAAATTTACATATCATAATCACTTTTCAGTCTGAAGAAGAGCAACGCGCCGGTTCCCTTCCCCGCCTGCCCTCGATCGCCGGCACCGTCGCGCCCGCCGGGCCGGTGAAGTCGGCGCGGTACCGCGCGCCGGGTTTCCGCACCGCGACGCGAGCGGCGTCCGCGCCGGGGCTGCACGTGCCTCGCCGGCGCCGCCCACCGCCGACCGTGCAGCCGTCACCGGCCGCGCCGGCTTCTGCGCCGAGCTTACAAGGTATGTTGTGTTTTATACCACTATTAATTTTAATTTAATACTATTATGTATGACAAGCAAGTCAGATGTTACTTAGAGGAGATCATAGGCCTAAACTCTTTGTACTTTAAGTTTTTCACAATGGTATAAAGTACAAAGAATTAATTTATATTTGCTTTTGACTCAAATTACTAGCTTTGGACGATATTTTTATACGCAGAACACAGTTCGAGGCATAAAATCTTACACAAATCAACCTAGTCCCAAACTAAGCAAAGCTTGTACTATGGGTACTAAGTGACGAAATACATACTTATATAGATAAAATAGATGCCCTGACCGGGATTCGAACTCGAAACATTCAGCTTACAAACAAACAACACTATACAACTATTATTTACAAATTGAATACAATTACGCTACATTTTTTACAGTCACGTACTTGTATTTACACTATTTGCCAACCGTTGGCAACGACGACGGCTTGATTAGGGGCCTCTGACTCGGTTAGGTTCCTATACCGTAACGAATGTTTTATGCAAATACATTTAGGTAACGCGAAGCGTGCTGCATAAACAATGACTATACTGGTGAGGTTGCTTAGGGTGCCGAGTTCAATTTCTTCGACTATGGATGATACTTTCAGTAGGTATTGAGTACGTGAGCATTTTTTTTTGAATAGGAACACTAAGATTGGCGTTCTGCGGGGCCAGTTTCTGGTTCGGGAGATCGCTCTCGACTCTAGTCGTTTAAATAAAACTGGCATTTTGAATTAGAAATACGAATAACCCATGTTTTGTAGGATTACGTGGTCCAGTTCTCTTGAGGATGCAACTGAAGTCTTCTAAGATGATGAAGAGAAGATTCTAATATCGATCCTGAATAAATGACTTTAGTTCAGGTTCTCAGGTAGCACACTTTTATTATATAAGAATACTCAACTACAGTAACTTAAGTAATATTAAAACTAACTTAAATCCAAAACAGGCCCTTGGGGCATTGTACCGAGGATGCATTTACTCGCTGTATCGCAATGTTGATACGTTTTATAGTAGGTTCCAGCTTTTCGGTCACCAGTTACGTCAACCAGACGCTTCCCGATGTCAGTAAATAATTTCAGGTAATTTATTGAAGTATGCGTTGTATATCACCCTCTTTACGTCTCTGAAAGTCAACATCGTAAATGTAAAATCGGACGTTCATGATTTGTTATAATGACAAATATCCCAAAGAGTCGATATACCACAGTTTCGTAGTTGTTTCCGGACATATTTATAAAAATTCCGTCCAAACAAATGACAAATACGCACGTGGTGTAAAAGTCGTGATTGTGGAATTGTCTGATATTAAACTTTGATAACGCGGCACAGACAAATTGCCATCCACTGATATACGAGCGTTACTGTTGTGAAATAGTCGTGTAGTACCAATTTTATACAAAGAACCCTGCTGTGCTTGCATAAAAGAGTACACATTAGATTTAGATATAGGAATGACATTTCAGTGTGATTGTAAACAAAATAGAGCACATTGAAAGCATCGGACTATTGGAGTACCTTACGCATCCATGTTATTGAATTAATTAAATTAGAAACTAACGCCAATACTCTAGTATATGCATTACAAGGAAGTAAAAAAGAAATATTGGTTAATTTTCGTTATTTTCACTGAAATATTTGTGTCTTTCTCAAGCAAATTACATTGACTTTGCAAAAGATGCCACTATGGCTGCTAGCGCCACAAGCGACTCCTTTGGCTTTAAAGGCCTATTTTCGTATCGACTTGTGTTAACAATGTCTTGTTTTTCATATACCAATGGCAGGGTTTTAGGTATTACAATTATAATATGGCCACGAGTATAATTTCTCAAGCATCCCTTTCTTCTAGATTTAATGTATGTTGAAACAAAGCACGTTCGTTTCGTTTAACTAGAACACTGAGCACTTATACTGCCTGCATACTGTGTCGCCAAGTCTGTTTAAGCAGACTGGCTAAGGAGGTCAAGCCTCTTTTACGTTCAACGTTGTTTTTGCAATTGATATCTTTATGCGCGGACAGCGATCGGCCGAAACGTGGAAAGAAATAAGATAAAGCTGTGAAACCTTCAATGGAATTCCGAATGTTTTTTCGAGGTTCTGTAAAAGTTAGCTGTTAAGTGATAAGTAAGTAAGCTGTTTCTTTTGTTGGATGTCGGGGGTTTTTTAGAGCGATTAATATGGAGACTAATGGAGCCTCTGTGATGTCTAACCCTTATACAAAAATTAAATACTTGGCTCAAAATATTATAGAGATGTGACTAAAACACATTTTTCTATAATTTTACGGTAGGTTACGAGTTATGGGTATTCGTTTAAAAATCATCATGATTTTAAAGTTGACTGTTATACGTGCTAATCACTCTTACTACATTTATTTCAACATTTTCAACAGCTGCTTTTTACCAAACTATACATATCAGGCTAACCTCTGAAAACTGTAGTTGGCAAATCATTAAAAGTCGACTATCAACCATGTCAACAGGCTGCAATTTTTGCCACAGTTATAATAGCTTAATATTTTTTCAAGAATTAAATAAATCAATCCGCTACGAGCAACATCTGAATGGCTGTAAAAAAATATACTTGAATCGTAAATATTCAACCAACTTAGCATTGCACAGGCTTATCCAAACTAAGTAAATGTTACAATTTCCATGGATTTCTTTAAAATCACTTCAATTGAAATAAATTACGTAATATGTTCTGCAATCCACTCTGCTTAATATCACTTTCAATTGCATATTTTTATGCAGTTTTGCTAACTATTGCACATAGCCGACGAAATCATTAACTGTGTTCTTTTAAAAGAATAGGTAGGTACGGTACAGAATATAAGCATACAGTGTTTTCTATAAATTAAATAAGTTCTCTTTCGTCTTTACTCATTCAATGTAAACATTGATTATGTATAAAAACAAATGTAAAATACTATAAATCCGACGATATTGACTTCACATATTCCTATAAATCCAACGACTTTTCAGATTATTTCTAAAAGATTCTAAAGTTTAGAGATCTCTGTTGGTGCCAAAGATACAATAATTATAAAGTTCACAAGTTAGCCTCCGTCAATCCCAATGCCACTAATGCCGAATTCGACTGAAACAATAATAGGGACTTAACTTCAGGTTAAATGACAAAATTGTGTGGAGTAATCTTGGGATTCACTCAATTCTTCTATGCTCGAATTGACACCAAAAATAATAGAGTTTATTCCAAGACTAACAATATCATTTTGACGTTTAACTTCTAATTAAGTCCTTATTCCTGTTAAGTCGATACATAGAAAATTTAATTGCCTTGAAACTGATATTTGATCCGATTACTAACTATTAAGATGTTTTTTCATTGTGCAATTTTATATGCCTTTCTGTGACGTTGGATGCTTACTTTGTCGGCGTTTGATGCTTACTACGTATGCCACGACGTCAACCGAAGCCAAACCTAATTCCGCCGCGCACGCAGATCGTTCCAATTCCAATACCTCGATAACAGTTGTAATCGATTATCTTACGCTCAGAACAATCACAAGGAATCTGTCTTTCCCCGGGTTCAACGAACCTTTCGCAAGGCTCCACGCGCGACTTACCAGTCACGGATCGCGCTTTTGCCTCGTTCTAACCATTTTGAAAACCATAATGTCTTTAATTGGATGGCTAAATTAGACTTGCCAGTACCAATAGTAATGACTCTTCATTTATGTATGTCAGGGATTTATTTATTCATGTGATCATCACGATTTTTTTGTTTCTGAACTTTGTTTGATGAATAATTTGTATGTCGTCCTTTAGCACCGATAAGGCTTTTCTTAGTTTGTTACTAGGTCATGTCCACTATAGCTAAACTATCCCTTCGGCCTGTCAAGGCCGTCACGTCAGTACTTTTATTGCTAAACAAGGCATAGAAATAAAACCATATACGTTCATATGCTTTGTTGTACTACACAATGCAGTATCACCGAGTGAAAGTCAATCACACGGGTACGTACTATATCGGGTCTGAGGCCAGATATTGTCCTAGAAATAAGAGAATATTAGAGTCACTAACCGTTTTATTCGATAATCATTAATTTATTCAAATCAATAACTTTAACCTGGTTAAACAACAGAGCATGCACGTACTGTTACTTAGGATGTAATAATACATGCTCTAATAACAACAAGTATTTAACAACCATTAACGTCTTTCGTCCGGTAAGGCTAACACCACCAAGTAATCTTCTTTAAGAAAACTACTAAATGCTACTTAAAATGTTCAAGTTTTCACAAAAAAGTAAGCTATTAACGAACTTCTATAGAAAACTTGTTTAACCGTGCCTACGCTTTGACCGACTTGCAGTCTAAAACACAGCATTTCATTATTGATAAGTCGGTGTCGTAATGAATAACAGGCAGCACCAAATATTGATACCACTTGTCAGGTTATTCGTAAGAAGTAACACCTTTCGAAAAGTTTAAACCCGTTGTGAGATAACGCTTCCGGCTCGCTTAACGTTTGGACGGGAGGTTGCGAATGGTCTACATTGCATTGGCATGCTCTGCATTTTTATGTATTAAAATATCAATATCACACTTATTTTAAATATTTTTAAACATTAAATTTCTACAAAGTTAACTGTCTTGTCAACAACAACAACGTATTTTCCTGTGGCGATGTTTTATAAAAGGACTAGATTCGTTTCATAGGTTTATAATAATTATGTCGAATAGGCATGACTTTTTAAATGTAGACATACATATTCTAATATACAAATATTGAATGCGAGACCTAACGAAATATGGAATTTGTCCTTTAAAGACCTTGTATGTCATTTTGTTACGCGTCAACGTGCTATTCAATGATGTAAGCCATGAAGGAAATGAGAGCAGGGACCTTGTCCCAATCTGCTTCATTCGTTATGATACTTGTATAAGCCATTCGGTTAAGCCTACGCACTTAAAACAGATTGTCCCATTTGCTCAACTAGTCTTTCCTTGGTGGTTCATCAAAGTTATGTGACGGGGTAGTTAAATGCGTTGAGTGTGGGTTTTAATCACTATTTCGAATAAATCAAGTTCCTTTGAAATGGGCAGTAAACTTACATTTTTGTAAACTGATAATATTCTTACGTCAATGCATAGTTTACTGTCGCTTGTTTTCCGACTGGCATTTTAGTTGCATACGCAGTGTTGCTGCAGGACATATTCAAGATGGAATTCCAGCAATCATTTCATTCTAGGCAGTAGGCGTAAATTGTATAACTAGTCATCTGCAGTGCAGGTGGCACCACTTTCTTAGTAAAATGTTGTTTTTAAATTAACACGTAAAAGGTCAAAAACGCGGTATATTTCTGTGAAGCGATTCGTTATCGTAAGAACTAGTTTGCTCATGATATCATCTTACTTTTTGTATACTGCCTATAGCAGTCTCGTTTTGTGGTCGGGCCTTAAGGTCATCTAACCCCACTGGTCTGTAGCAGTTGTTCTCTCTTGTCTGTGTTTAAAATAAGTAATCTAATCCATACTATTATTATATGTATATATCCTTTTGTCTGTCTGTCTGCTGCCTGAAGTTATGTTGTGTTGCGGTTTAAGCGCATTCCTGTCGTAAATCTTACTTAAATACTCTGAAGTGTTACGTCTGAGAGTTCTGAGTAAGGCTTAAGACCTTTATAATCTTTTAATATATTCAATCGTGATGTAATGCTAATAATAGGTACACGTTGATCGTTTACTAGCCTTGGGAATTCGCCATGCCTTGACTTTATAAAACAAACGGCAGTCGTATTAACATAAACAAATAATATTAATAATGCTAAGTTGTAGTGAACTTCGACATCGTTTAGTTTAAAGGATTAAATAAAGGAAATGTGTTTGTGTTTTTCTCGTGTCCAATTCATTGCTCTATTGTGCGGTTTGCTACGATATTATCGCCCGTGTCGTCATAAAAGATAAGCATAAAGCATAAAATAAAGACTGCATGTGCATTAACACTTTACCGGATTATCAACTATAGTGCTTTTTTTTAACCTGAATGTGGCTTTACTTATAGGCCGGGCCCAATAAAGCGATAGGAGTGCGTTGGAGAGTAGCCTGGGGAAAATCCAGGGAAAACCACGACCACGCGTGTGGTTTGAAACCCTAGAATACTCTAAAAGTTTGCTCTCCAGTGAGATTGGTTGAGCAGTTTCAATCGAATCTGAGGCGTGAGTGGAATCGACCTACTGGGAGCTTTGTCGCACTAAACCTAGACTAGCTGGGAAGAGTCCAGCAGGAAACTCAGCTCTTGGGCCTTGGACAAAGATTTAAATTGCTTTCATAGAAATGTGACGCATTGTGCATTTTATGGCCCAATTCACTAATGGAGTTTACCTGAACACCTAATGGTAACAAGTATTTTTTATAAAAAGGCACCCAAACCGCCATTTATATATTAGTGTACTCGTAAACTGTTGCTTATGGAGTTAGAGTCGATAATCAATTGAATATTCAAGGCGGTTTTTACGACTTTTTGTAACGTGGTCATTAGTGTTTTTTGCTGTTACCCCAACAAAGGTATTGTTTTATTTCAGTGGATCTGGCAAAAGTGAAAAACGAAGAGTATACATAGGTTAGATATTTGGTGGGTCACAAAATTTTCCGAGCACAGGTCTCTTAGCGATAAGCTAGAGCGAGAGGTTAGAGGCATCGCGAGCTTATAATAGGGGGCACTAGGCCTATGCCAAGTCTTGGAAATTAGGTGTGAAAGCGGGCCTCGGGCTTCTTTAAGTTACAACCGGGGAAACGCCAGGAGAATGATGATAAACAAGCAGTATATTCGTGTAACCCTTAGGTACGATTTCAATAAGATTTACTGGGGGGGGAATCGTTCTAGCTAGGTTCCCGGATACATGAGTTTTCTCTGAGTTGTCGCTTACGACGCCGAGCTAAGGCAACTAAGCTCGATCTACCACAGGTACCTACTCTATAATATGATAAGATAAGACCTATTAGAAGATACAATAAAGGAAAATATGTCTACTAATATTAATATTTCCTTAGTAATCCTATATCGAATTAAACAAGCAACATTTGTATATTTATTTTTAATTGAGTTAGCGCCTCCGTCGATTTTCATGAAATTCATGATATGGGAATTATCTAGTTAGTTTATCTATCTAGGCTAGGTCTCATTCCCTCATTCCCGGGAAAATTCGTTTTCTCTGGAAAAATACCGAGGAAATCTCCGTCTGCCAGTTATTCCACATTTTAACTTGGGGGTTATTTATTTCCGTTCAATCTTTATTAACTAAAACGAACATTTGAATAGTCCGTGAAATGAATCGCATCCGTTTGCTTATTGCCTTGACTTTACAGTACAATAAGGTCTCAGGCAATAAATAAACGTGTGTACGTTTATAAACTACGAAACACGTACGGTTACAAAGAGGCGTATCAGTGATTTCTTCTCACGAAAATGTCATCAATCTCCCAGCGTTTTCCGGCTTGTGACCTTAGGTACCTAGTAGGTAGGGTGCGTTTTAACACCTTACAAATCCCAAGAATTGGCGTAGAAACTGGTTTAACGAAAGTGACTGCCAACTGACCATCCAACCCCGAGGGAAAACTAGACCTTTTTTGGAATTAAACCGGTTTCCTCATGTTGTTTTCCTTCACTGAAGCACAGAATAATTAATATAGTACTTACGTACAGAAGGTTTCCTCACTAACAAAACCGATGTTTGCTAATCAGGGTATTCCGCTCGCACGCGCTCGCCGCATAACACGTGCTCTTTCGTTCCTAGCGCGATACGGTATCTGGATACCACGGAAGTGTGCCAGAGCCGAGTTTAGCCGAAGCGGAAAGAGGAACAGGCCTGACGATAACGTTATTTCAAAGGATATTCGTACTTAAGTTTTTTGAAAACCCCAGTGTTAAGAGCTATTGAAAGTCGAGTGCCGAGTGTTTTCTTATAAAAATGTAATTTAAATAATAAAGCCACATTATTGTGACGTTGGTTAGTACCTATTTGAGTTAAAAATATGCAAATTGTAATTGTAATACCCAACGAGAGGAGACTGTACTCACAGTGGGGTCTATAAATAGTGTCGTTGATTAATGATTATACTCAATAAACAATTTAACAAAAAAGTTATATGACTATTAATATAGGTACATAATATCAATTTAGTTATATAACTTTTTTGCAATCTAAAAGAAAGAAAAACAAATCAAACACAAATTTTAAACAATCGACCGGCAAATCAGTTTCAATGTTGTTTTTAGATGTTCTGATTCTATCGAAGGACCCCGTATAATCGATTTTGTAATTGAAAAATCTTGACCGTTAGATAATATTATTTCATAACTGTGGCCTCCAAACATTTATATTATGTAACGAATGGATAGGAAATAAAATGGAGACTATCTGGTTTAGGTCATAATCATATTCTCAGAAAGACATTTTTATATGTTCATATATTGTGCCTACTAGTTGAAATAATAATATTCATGTAGGCTGTTTTAGCTAGGCGGTAGGCTGCATTGCCGCTTCGTTTTTGCCATAAATAAATGTCTTAATTATGCCATATGTCATAGCCGTGGGCTTTATCTTTCAATGCTATAAATTTTTCATGCTTAAAACCTATTACAATGTATCACTCAATGCCTTTGGTAATGGATTTGGTATTGATAATGTATTACTGTCTATTGATAATATATTACTGTTTAATCCAAATATCTATACTGTATTTCGATATTACTGTTGTAGGTACTGTATAAATACGGGTCTACTATGCTGAAATAAACTAAGTGTCATTTGAGTAACTAGCGTGACGAACTGATAAATAAACCTGTCGTTATCGATACTAAAAATGACAGTTACATCACATCTACGGAAGGTTCTATGATATGACATGTGTTTTATCAATTTGTCATGATTCATTCAAAAATTATTTTAATACAATTATATAACCATGACATTAATTAACTAATAATGTGTAATTATCTTCTATTCGCGACTTAATAATAAAACTAGGAATTTAGGGTTTACTATCTCCACACGGTAGAGCTGTTTCCGAGATCCCACAGAAATAAATAAGTATACAAGAATAGATAATTACTATCATTAGATAAGCACCGGCTTGCCTGAACATTTGTTAACACACGTTCACACATGTTACAGTACTTTATGGGTACAGTTTGTTTTTCCCCATGATACATTTTTAATTAATGCGTAATGCACAGATTCTTCTAATGAATAAAAAATGTAAACATTTCAACAACGATTTCTACCCTTACACGTAGAAAAGCAACAAAACAACATACAAAAACAGGCGTTGCAAGTAGAACTACTGGTTTCTTCGCACGGAGAAACCACTCTAGGAAGTGGCTGCTTCGCAATATTTTTTCCGAGTGTTATGGACGTTATGGTGATTAGTTTATTGACGTGTTGTAAATGCTTTCACTTCGGCTTTTAATCACTATGTTTCTAATTTACCAATGTAATTTGTACGGTAATCGTTTTAATCCAATTAATTTGTAATATCCGTTTGAGTTTTCTTTATGATTGCGCTATTTACTTGGTATTGCGGTGGATTCAATATTAATATTTTCTTTGCATCACACTACATTATTAACTATAATTAACAAATGTTTAGCATGAAACGTAAAATGCCGGATTCGTAATTAAACCACAACCTTTCATGCAATTACAGGCAATTAAATACCTACTTACTTACATTCGATTTTGCTATACCTTGATGCGCTTCAGAAGGTGTTATCATTTTAACCTCGTTCAATCGTCATACAACATTACATACGTAGCTTTGTAGGCGACTCGTGTCATGTTTCGAAGCATTCGCAGTCAAATCAAAAGTCATCTGTTCTGTTCAAATGGAGGCAAAGCATAGGATGACGAAAATCGGTAAACGTGTTGTAACCCTTTCTTAGTGTGACACTCCGTCGAAGGCTACAATCACCGTATAATATAATGGCATTATAATAAGTATTCGAGATTGAAATGTCAACGGCGCTGCCGCATGAGAGTATTGCCAGTCAATCGAGATCTCTGAACTAAAAAGTTTTAAATGCAATCGAGGCTTCAAAGCAATATCAACTCAATGTAAAACAGCTTAAGACTTTAATTGAAAATAGTCTTTAAACCCTTGGAAGCCGACTATGTCGAATAGATGTTAGACGCATTGGCGAAATAGGTGAAACATTGCTTATTTACAACTAAAGAATAAACAACAATAAATAATGAAATGATGACGATGTATGAAGGTTGAATGGAAACACAAAATAGTCTTGAAGAAACTGATGCTCTTAAACAATCAATATGACGCCATTTAATGATAGTTTAATTTAGACCAAAAGTAATTTTTTCGCGAAGAAACGTTTTCATACATGCCAAAAATGTCAGAATGATTCTTTGTTCAAGAATAAACATCAATAAATAATGAATGTTGACGAATAATAGAATGACAGAGCATTTAAAAAATGGTCGTGAAGAAACTGTTGCTCTTAAACAATCAATATGACGCCATTTAATGGTAGTTTTAGAGATGCCAGAAATGTCAGAATGATTGTTTGTTCACATAATTCAACCCCCCCAGAACCCCACATAGATATGAGAAGATCTATACTATACCATCCCGACTTAATAACTAATGGCGTATTACTATAGTGAATTGACCAAACAATATTCTCGCTAGTAAGAAGTCACAATATTAGAACCCGCTAACATACTACTATCAGATATTCATCCAGTGTGAACAGGAACTGTTTTTCAAAGAGAAATACTCTGCAAATTATACGGGACTGATCGTGCACCGTGCAGCAAAGAATGCCTTGTTTCTCAACATAGCTCAGTCGTTTATTTTATTCAGACACCGTTACACTTGGAAAATATCTCAAGCGTGCATTCCGAAATAAATGCCAGCAACATGACTGATTTCCTAGTTGGAATCAGAGATTTATGATTTCCACTACTACTAACCAATACTAGATAGTTTTATCTTACCGGCGCTATCGCTAAAAGTTCTAATACCAACAAATAAAAACCGTTTCTATCGTTGTCCATATATACTTAAATCTAGTGTAATGGAGTAGGTAACAGATATGACTACAATATCATCTAGGCATATCGCAGCATGCGTCGTCAAGCTTCAAGCGTCTGATATAGTAACTTCATAATGAGTAATGAAAAAGTTTCTTTACGTCCATTCCCAAGTACACCACGAATGGGTGGCTACTGCCCCTTAACGACACAGTTTTATTGTGATGGACATATACTGCGGGTAGAAAAAAAGGGAAATAATTCATAACAATTGGCAACAAGTGTGTCAATATAAGAACTGATTTGCACAGAGAGTTCATTGATTTTTAAGCATTATGAGTGCCTAATTGTAATGTATATTATCTAACTGAACTCGATAAAGTCTAGCCGAGGCAGGGCTAGCTCGAGGCAGAGAGGGCTACCGCGTATGAATTCGCCGCTAGAGGCGCTAGTGTGCTGTCACGCTGTCAGGCATCTAAAATGTCAGTGGGTGGGTTTCGCCGGTTTATTTCTAATTAGAATAATATGGTGAATATTTTGCAATGTCAACGAATTTCAGTGCTTTGAGACAATTTTTATTTTTTAGTACGGTTATAATGTATTAAATACTTATTTGTGTTCACTCCTATAATAACCAATAACAAACTTTGACAGTGACAGACACTGGCGGAGTGGCGCCAACTGGTGAGCACAAAAACGGTAGCCCTCATTATATACAATGTATATAATGAGGGCTACCGTTTCTGAGGGATGCGTTTTCTTGACAATGTGCATGTTCTTTTGACAATACTGGTTGGCAACGCAATTACACCCACAGACGACACAATAAGTTAGAGCGGTTTTCAACGACCACAACTGACGCAACAGCGGATGCCCGAACCATAGACAATACAGTACAGTTACCCCGCTGTCCGTTACAATCGCGTCAATTTTATCGCGATCATTGGAAACTTCCCTTTAATGCGGTCGTTGATTAATGTGTAAAGTCTCGTGCATCGGTGATTCGGCACTGAGTCGGTCTTGTAAGACGGTTTGCAGGGAAATGGTAACATTAATAGAAAGTTCAATATTGAATTTGACATGGTCGAACTACTTGTATATATATAAATCTAAGACAGCCTGATCGGGACTTGAACTTCAAATGAAGTTGTCCATCGTTACTTATTGCCCTTATTGGCTACGAATGCTACGATACACTTACGTTCGAGGTCTTGTGCAGAAGTGGGTTTGTGCAGTCACTAAGTGGTACAGTTTTCCTGTACCGTAAAATGGAGTAAGTAGGGATTGCGGGTGGAGTAGGGATGCAAATCCAACATTTTTTTATTAGTAGCTACTTTAATTTTCGTTCACAGGTTGCTCTTAAAGTAATTTGATTAAATTTTTAGAGATATTTTTTCTTCTTTTGACAACACTAAGTTGCCAAATCATACAATTTTAAAACACAAAATCACTGTCAAAGTTGATGTTCGAAAGCGGCGGATTTTTGTTTGATTTTAACTTCGTTTTTATGTGAAATTTGCCAAAATAAGTGTTCTTCAACCTTTCGGATATCGTTTATATAGTTACGAGGCTTAAAACAATGTTACATTTTCCTTTATAATGGTTTATAATGGTTTATAATGGTTTTAACATGGAAAACGATTCAACCGCATTTGAGGATTATTATGGGGTGAGTAGGAATGTATTGAGACGTGAGTTTGGACGACATCGGGGGCAGTTGGGTCGTGAAAGGGGAGAGTTGGTTTTACGAACGGGGTGTACCGGGATGATAGAGGTAGGAGTTGCTATTTGTAGTTCAGGGTTGTCAATTTACATGAGTAGTCAAAAATGTCTTATATTATGATAAAATGGTCAAAAATATCTTTAAAAAATATTGAAGTATCGGAGTAGTTGAAGGAATTGCAAATTAGATAAACATGCTGTATTAAAATGTGCAATTTAATTATTTCATACAGTAATATAGGCTGTTACTGAGGGTTTAATCGACTTTTATTCAACTCGTGAGTTTACATAGCATATTTGAAAAGCCGGCCATTTGAACTCCCCATTTATTTTTTGATAGAATTCACCTTACTAATTCCATATTGACCAAAGTAATAAAAAAAATATCTGATAAACTATACCTATATCATAAAAATAAAGGTCACAACTTACAGAAAACATTAAATCGTTTATGTAGGAGCATGAATAAAACATAATTTTGCTACATAAGTAAAATATTCTCTTGACAAGCCAAGCTATTGTCATAATCCGAAAGTGTCAACCCTAGCAATTTTCCCATCTCACCCTATTACTATCCCTTCTAACCCCAACTATGGGGTGAGCTGGGATTGCCTACTATTATGTTTATCGTTGAAACTATGAAATGAAAAAACAAATTATCATTGAAAAACTATTATTATATATATATATATATTCATACATCCGGAACACTTTTTCTGAATATAAATCAATGTGCCACATAAAAATACACTTTTATCCAGGTTTGAACTTCAATTTCGTCCGTACTCACCCGATTTTACGGTACTGTACCTAATATTTACTTAGGTGAAGTTATGGGCTGGCCGACCTTCTTGTTCCAATTGAACAAGAAGGTCGTCTTTGCCTGTCTCGTTTATTGCATTGCCTTTCGATTGGTCAGAAACTGTTACTTACGTATATTATATGATTTATATGTTACCTACTTGTATTGTAAGATTTGTAAGTTGTGCTCTGTGCACTATAAATGTGCAGGTTGTGTAGTTGGTCTATGTTTCTGTTATCACCACTTGTTCCCATATTCTTTATTCGATGAAGTACAGACGAGAACGAAAATATGTGCATGGAAAAAGTGATTAAAAATATGTGGACGCAACATTATCTATAACGAAGAAGTCCTGACTGACTGACCCATTAACGCACAGCCGAAACTGCTAACGCTAGAGAGTTTATTTTTACACAGTCGGTTACATTTATAACGTAGGCTAGGGATAAGAAAGGATTTTTTGAAATTAATCCCCTACAGAGGGATGAAAGTTTGTAGAAAACACGCATTTATTGAAGAGAGAGATTTGAAACATGTATATGTACTCTCTGTTTAAATATATTAATGGCGTATTGCAGCGTTTTTCTAAATTGCTCCCCTAAAGGTGGTTTCGAACAAGCCTATAGTATTATCTCCACACGTCTGTTAGGAAACGTTGTTATCGTTTGGTAGCTATATATAACTGGAGATAAGGCCGCGTGGTGCAATATGCATTAATGAGCTTTGCGTAGAATGCATCGTTAAACTCAGAAGGTGTGTGTACTATATGTGTAAGTACTTACGTCAAATATTATGTACCTACTTGCTTATACTTAGAACATTTCATATATAAAGCGTAAATAATGTAGATAAGTAGTTAAGGTATTTTTTCGTGGAATGGACGATCTATATTATTTAAGTGATTGTATTTCAATAAGGCCGGGTTTTATAAAGATCCGTTAGACCAAATGTCAGATCTAATTTCAGTAACTCGGTACGTTTTTTGACATAACAAACCGACATAAGTTCTAACTGATCTTTATAAAACCGAGCCTTAGTTTACTAAAATGATTCCTTTTGTCAAAACGTTTGGATAAATTTACATCTAAACTTGTAATTATTTATATCAAAACATGCGGCACTCATAATTTATAAACAATCTCGCTTGTTTTCAACGAAATCTAATTACTTATTTACTTCCTTATCTTTAACTAACAGGCAATTCAATGAGCATTCTAATTCTAACGGAGGCGGACATTGAATCGCCTTTCCTTTTATGCAAGTAGGGACATTAAGTCTCATATACTTAGATGACAGTTATGCTCATTATTAAGTCCACACTACAATGAACATGGTCTCACGCGGGTAATATTGTCATCATCGTTAGCATCAATACACTCACGCGATTAAGATTAACCCGGTTAACTAGCTTGAGTTTTTGATGGACTATAAATAGGCTAATGCAATTGCACAATTTTGTATACCAAATATTGATACAAGTAGATGAAAGACCACAATGCTCTAATTGGAAGAAGAGAACGTACCCAGTGTGCCTTGGTTTTACGTCTCTGTCATTCTGATTTTAAAAGTTGGAGACATTGTAGTAAGGGTATCCCTTTAACATATGCTCGGAACGTAAGTTCCCAGATCGTTATTGGAGTTCCGGAAAAATACCAGCATTAAATAGTTACTTATTGTTACTTTTTATTTATTGCATAATAAGATTACGCAAAAGGAGCGAGAGAAAGACTGGAAGCGTTAGAAATGTGGTGTTGGAGACGGATGGAAAGAAGCAGTTGGACACAGTAGGTTTCTTCTGTGATCTCTCTTATAACGAAGAAGTTTAAAACATAGTAAAAGTGAAGAAGAATTTGATGAAAATTATTGAAAACAGGAAAGGAAATATGTTAGGACATCTTGACTGGATTAGAGCAATAATAGAGGAAAAAAGAAAAAGGGGAAGACCTAGAATAACCTATATGAAGCAAATAAAAAAATATACTCCATCATACAGAGACGTGAAGGATTAAGCTGAATGCAAAATAAGCTGTGGCAATTACTCCACCGACAAGAGTCACGCTTGTAAATATTGTGATGATGAATAAGATTACGTAGGCACTTAAACGACGGAATTCTTTTTAACATTGGCAATTAAAACACCTTTCCTATAAAAACATAAGCAAAGCGCATAATTGTTTATTTATGAGTTTATATTGGTGTTTTCATAACCGGCATTGAATAAGACCAGTAAAGGCAGTAAAGGTTAGCCGTGCGACCACTTTCTACCGTCGCCATGGGAAAATGCCGTGTACCATGTTGACGTAAACACGCCGTGCTTTCTACTACATTAAATAGGTATTTTATACTTGATACCACCTCATTGCCGCGCCGCGTTCTGCTCAGGATTTAGTAGATTCCATAGCGGAATTAATGTGGATATAGTAAAAGTTGCATGGCGTGACCACAGAAATACTTACAGGCTCGAGGTATCTAAAAAAGAGTTAATTGAATCCCTGCGCTTGATTACACATAACTTGAGTCGTGAAAATGGATCCAAAACTATTAATTTATCTTGTAGCATTTGGCGGAATATTAATTATTTCGTTCGTTTCAAAAACCTTAGCTATCATTTCTATACGTATACGTAATTTTCGTCCAATCAAGCAGGCGAATCACGTAACTTTATGTACTAACGGTAGATAGATTTTACTGTCAATTTTGAAGTATAAATGTATGAAGTGACAATTAAAATTTGACATTAAAATCTACCTAACGGTAGTACAAAAGTTACGTGATTACCCCGCAGATTAACATAAAATTCACCATGCAATTGTGACTTGATTGTATCCATTCCATGTCATTATTTCGTAACTTGTAAGTAACCCGTTAATTTTCTATCAAGTTATTGTCATGATCATGCGTCAAGATAGGCGCAAGAGTGTATACGAAGCAAACTCTTGTAATTACGTAATTTAACTTATTAAGTAGGTACGAGCTATGCTCTATCTCCGAATGTCACTTAGCTAATAATGTGTATGAATGAGTTACTACGTCCCAAGCAATGCTTAGCTATATTTATCAGTGGTGAAATTCGGCTCGCTTTAGTGACAGCTCGCGACTTGATCATATGACCACTTATATGAAAAGGGGGGGTATCGCCCACTATCAAAACTTGCTATTGCAAGTACTACCAAAGAAAATCAATAAGTTCAAATCCTCGAAAAAGGATCAGATTTTTAAACAAATGGCGTAAAAAAATACTCAAAAGAATAAATAATTACATAATTGTAAGTCTTCAAATTTTTAAGAGGGGGCTTATTCTGTCCCTATTCCGAAAAACGCACCTTTATATTGAAACTATCGTCATTACTATTGCGCTCGTGGTCAGTGACGTCACTGATATGTCGGGCTTTCTCTCTCTAACCAGCAACATTAAAACGGTTGTAGCTTCGTTATTGTTTGAGATATCTGAATAGGATTTTCACCATTTGGCATATTTTTTGCCTTGTTTCTTTTGGAGTAGTCAAATTGATGGATGAGTCGACAACCCTATTGAAATACGGACTGTTTTCGCTCTTGTCACTATCTTGACATATCTCAAACTAAAAAGGTACGTGTTTAAATTTCTATTATAGTACATTACACTGATTTCATCAAAGGTTGCTGTGTAAACTTCTGTCAATCCAGTACGAATTATAACTTTAAAATATGAGTATCGAAGTGTATTTTACTCTTACTGGCACTGGCACCAAACCAAACGTCAATGAAATTGTAAGTCATAATTTGAAATAGGCATTTGGCAAATGTCATTATAACACAGCCTTGTCACAGTATTGGTGATGTCAAAAGCTGTCAAGTAACATAGCAATGTCGAATTGCTCTAGATGGCATGTATCGAGTCCGGCTCAACTTCTCGAGCGCCTATCGTGATTGTCCGTCACGCGACGCATGCGGCTGTGGCTCAGGGCTGCCGTCCAGGCGCATAAAAATAGCAAATTTTTGTTTACTAACTATAACAAAACACAAATATGTACTTAGTTAAAACGTAAGAGTAGCTGGAACAGATCCTTTAATTAAATAATTATTTCCCTTGTACGCCTTCGCGTCATTGCCATAACGGGCACTTGGTGGCATACTCGTACATACATCTCAATAAAAATTTTAGTGCATGAGTAACCCTAATACCAGCTGCAGATTATCGGACACACATGATTTATAGGCATTGCAGTTCCGGCTAGAGCCGTCGGAGATATAATCCACTATACTGGGGCAATGTAACCTGCAAAAACAGTCTAGCAAATATCTTCCCGATCAAATTTGCGATAATCCCGCTTTCATCCTCGGCTCTTTGCTTCGTGGCCCAGATTTGCTTCGCTGACCTACATTTTTCTCCTCCACTTCGCAGGATTTTCGGTGGTATCCTTTGTACCAGCACAATGCACGGTTTTGTATAGCGTGCCAATGCACGCTTGTCATTTCTGCACTCATCAATATAGCATTTATTATTCCTGACAGTCCCCAATCCTTAGAAAAAAAATCCCCAAGGTTTAGGAATGTTTATAATGATATGCGCCAGTTTCTGTATTTGTTCTTTTACATAAGTTTTGAAAGTAATACTATTGGCAGCCTTCTTTCTTAAACTCTTTTCTTGCCGAAAACGACGCCTTTTAGATTAGGTATAGATCGTTCAATCAACTTCCGATAAGAGATCAATATTTAATGTAAAATATGGTGAAGTCGTACAGGTTTAATGTAATGTAACCGAAAGAAACGTCAGTCGTCAATCCTTCAATGTTTATGCAAAACACTCCAAATCTGACCAGGCATTGACGTATATATTTGCCACCCATTGTCTTCGCACTTCACATTCGTAATGGCTACCATTGATTTTCTAATTAGTATTTATTGCAATTTGAGGCCACGGCCGGTATGGATCTATTGATTGTTTAACAATTTACTTGCATTGTGAAACAACTGACCTCGTTACAAGTTGGTACATCCTTAAATGATTTTTGTTTTTATGTCCGTAGTTGTTTAAAGCCTTATTCATATTGGCACCAAATCAAGTAAATAAATAAGTAGCAGTATGTAAAGTGTAAGTAATAACCTAGATTCCTAATTTACCACGATGTCCCACGAAGCAGCAATAGGGTAGCTAATTACGTTGTCAGTTATTTGCATTCTGTCTGTGAACCAAACCAGAGGTGGGCAATACTTTTATTATTGGCAATTTGGCCTCCCATTAAAATTCCTACATTTTCTGGCCCCCTATAAAAAAAGTTTGCCCCCCTGAACTAACGGTTTCAAACACTTTTGAGTAGCTCGCGACATGAATTAAATACAAACCATGCCATAAGACCAGGATCGGATTACACATTGCTGTATAATAAATATCATCAAAAACAGAGGCTTCTGCATTGTATTCCTACGTCCCTCATATAAGACGCTAATTTCTAAGCTAGTTGTCCTAACCGATTTAAAATGGGGATTTCACTGTCTTATACCACTCCAAGTTTCAATCGCAATAAGCTTGAGAAACCACCTAAAGTTACCCCTCCTTTAATTACATCTGTACAACGGCTAACTCGGCGCTCACTTTTCAGATGTTCAATAGTCTTTCAAAGGCAAGCGGAAATTTAATTCTATAGGTTAACTGATATCCCTCTTTCTTACCAAATATCCCGGAAGCTTTATTCACCCAGCGGACGTCGTAACAGATGATTCCACACCTAATGATGAACTCGATGTGTAGGTAATAAACGATTGGCCACCGCGTATTTCCTCTGTGGTTGCATTAGATCGGTCAATTTTGCATACGAGCCGCTGTGGTCGGTTTCTGAATATTGCGTAATGCGAATGGAAAGTGATAATAGTTCTGTCATTAGAAAATGGTATTTTAGCATTTGGCTTCTTAATTGCTGTAAATGAGCAGATATTCTTTCAACTGCATAACAATTTTGGGATCGAGACTGGAAATATTTATTTACCCTAGGCGGAAAACAAATAGGCGGGGACGATGGTCAATACAATACACTTGGGAAGTGCCGCCTCCTTGTCTTCGATACGCATACAAATTAAATGCTTTAATATATAGCTTAACACATCAGCATCATGGAGGATTGTCACACTACCTCATAGAGAAAGAGGTAGCGTTGGAAAACCCACAACCCCAAGATTGAACGATAATATTATCGATAGATTGAATTTGGTTTATAATATATCGATAGGTAAAGGTAAAAAGGCCATTAACCAGCAGTGTACGTCTTTCTGCTAAAATGATTGTGATAATGAAGTTTGTCATAAAATAGTCCGCGTGTGCGTGCATTTGTTTCGATGAATTTCATTGATTGATTGATATATTGGGATAATATTATCATGTTGATTCTATATGACAATGACGACACTGTTGTCGTAACTGTCCTGTGACAGTTACCCGTCTTGGTTGCATTTCATAATTGGAAACCAATTTCAATAATTAATTACTTTCATTATGCGTAAGTAAAATAACGTCATTGATTTTAATTGATTTTTCAATCACTTTTAAATGATACTTATGTTCATGTCTTTGTAGTTGCCTTTGTTACTAAATGTGATGCAATATGTTGTTATATCATATTACATAATGCATTCGAGGATCGTTAACGCTTATCACCAAACACGGCCTAATGAGAATAAGGTCACAGGAAAAATCTATTGCGTATGTTTGAAAATAGCTCATTTTAGTGTTTATTTTTTATTTTGTATGATTAGATCAGATATATTAGTGTTTATTGACACTTTTAACATACGTTTTTGTACTCGTACTTGCTTTTCCGCTTATGGAAATACTGGCACTAACTCTCTCTCTGCTTTATATACCACGGTAGTGGCAAACAAGCATACGGTCTGCTTGATGGTGGGCAGACGCTGTAGCTTATGGACGATGGCGATTGGAAAGGAGTCACAAGCTCGTCACCGACCCTTTATTGATTTGAGAATTCGTTGTGTAACAACTAATGTCATTCCAAACAGTGCATCCTCATCAGCTCCTCGTTCGGAACCCTAAGACCTAAAACAGTCTAGAGAAAAACTTTAGTAGAGTTAACGACTACAGAGGTGAAAATAGTCAAAAACTCGCCACGGAACGTCACAGTCAGTCTTGCACTGCATCGACAATTGACAACTAGACTGATGAAGTCTTTACAATAAATTAATACTTATGTGTTTACATTACAGTGTCATTTGAAATCTAAATATAACTCACGTATCGAGTAATAAAATGATCATAATATATTAGGTAATCCCTTATTATTTAAAGAATTACATTATGTACTTGGAACTTGCTGGGTATTTATTTTTAGCCAATTTTAATTGCTAAGTTGAATCAATATGTATATACAGATGATATGAGGTAATCCAACCTAAATCTTGTATCTAATACGAGCCCTACCACGCCCTACAAAGTCTTCAACGTTTGTTAACTACCAAATTGACCTTGACATATATAAATCAGTAGTTTGATAGAAATGGAACCACATTCATCATGTAATTTACTGTAGCGAGATAGAAAATAATTCATTTGAACTTTGACACCGGCAATTTGTCACAGTCGGGTGTGCGTTAGCTCGGCAAGACCACATAAGAGATCTAACTATTACTACTATTACTGGCTATAATTTTAAAAAAAATATTTTGCTTTATCTAAACTTCGATTACCATAACAACAGGTTTAGATGCGTCAAGTTACATGGATCTAGAACATTTATGGTCATAAAGTTGTTGTTTTTTAATGTTTTGTAACTTGATATCATTAAGGTCGTCACTCAAACCAGTTTTCCGAGAAGAATGCATAAGGTTATTTAAAGACTAGCGCGGTTAAAAACGATTCAGTTGATCGACTTTAGGGAAACGTAAAACATAGGTGTCTTACTAACAATGACGGTAGATAAATCGGATTTTAGTGCAACGCGAAATACAGCAGCTGCGAGCAAGGATGCAGAAGTGTCGTGTTGGAATTGTTTGACTTCTGATGGTCCCAGAAAGGAGCCCCTTCCCTTATTTAAAGTGCGGAAACAACACAGGGAACAACTACGTCTGTATTCTTTTTTGGCCGCACAAGTGTCCAGGCCTAAGGCCGTTTCATTAAAACAACGAGTCAATGAAAATTACTCAGTGGCTAAAAACGTAGATGAACGGATTCAGCAAGAAAAATCTACTGATAATATATTTCAGGATAATATCGAACAGCACCTCACTACTATATCAAATGAACTAAAAGGGTCACCTGAATTAGGTCCTAAAGTTTCTAAAGTTTCGCAACGTATACTATTAAATATTGAGAAGGAATTGTACTCCCTAGCAGATGACCTAAAGCAGTCAGCCAGTAAATATGACAGACTTTCCGAAAATGCAGAGGACGTCATTGTTAAAAGAGTGTCAAAAGAGAACTATACGCAAAATATCAACAGAGAATTCAAAACTGCAGCACTTGAAACTGGGGTATCACCAAAATTAAGTAAGACGCCTGAGCACGTCAAAGTTGTTAGCAAAGTATTGGTTGAGTCATCATCGTCTAAAATAAAACGTCACCTCACATCAATTCAAAACGACACTGATGCACAATATAGCTCGGTTGTTGAATTTATGAAAAAGGATGGCGATAAGATTAAGAAAGTAGACGGCACTCATATAAAGAAAAAAGAAAACGATATAAATGAACCATTAAGTGACGAAATTGATGTTGCTGCTTCCAGTAGTAAACGGGTGTCATCAGCCAGTGAAAAAAATGATAATGCGAGCTGTTGCGGTTCTGATTCCGGATACGCCGAATCTTCCACCAACGCCAGAGAGTATTCTTCGCCTGATTTTTCTTCTAAAACTGAACGAGTACACAAAATCTACCTGCGTCAAGATGTGAAGTCATCCCTTCCTGCCCTAACCAGTGTAAACAGTATTGCGGCCACATCAACTACTTCCCTCTACACACCGAATCGAACAACTAAGGCGTCCGAAAAATATATCCGTTGGAGTACGCTTTCGATTCATCAGAAACCTATCTCATTCGGCGGTACGTGGTTTAAATCTAATTTTAATCATAGTCTATCTAATTTAGTTCTTCCCGGCTTAACGCACTCCTGGCGGTCATTTCATTGTTCTTAACCTCATTCGATCATTGAGACCGTGGTTTTACATTGAGCGCCATTTGTGTGTACTATCGCTAATTCTCGCATTAACAGGAAACTAAACAACAAAGCGACTACAGGATACGATAACATGTGGAATTGAGTTAATGAACAACCATATTGTGATTTTGTTTAAATGTAACAAGTCGTGTTTTGTGTTGTGTTTTAGCTTTGTAACAAAATGGCAAACGTGAGGGGCAGCTCAAATTCCAGATATTTGTCTTTCGAAAATAGAACATCTAACCGAGACGTGTCCCCTGTAGCACGTTATGAACCAGTTAATATTTATACTAATAACAATGCACAAAGTGCAATTATAGAAAATAAGACTACACTTCGCGAGTGTCTCCTTCGCTGGTGTTGTTTCTGTTGTAAATGGTCAGCGGCTGACAGTGACGATCGAATAACAACAAATAATAATTTTCAACCGGAGACTATTCTAGATAATCCGAATTCTGCGTTAGTGGGACCGACGGGTAATAGTTATACGTTACACAAAGACCCACCGCAACAAATAGATAGATCTGTTCCCTCGTTAACCGTTACCCGAGCGATAGACGATGAATTATCAAAGTCTACCACAAGGCTTTTACTTGACAGCGAACAAATGTCAAGTGCAGTCCTTCTAAATATACCCAAATGTAAAGTGAAGAAGAAACAGCAGATTCCTATTTCCAAGGAATCCCCAAGTAACAGCCGCAGCAGCACTTTGAAATCTGGTGAGAAAGCCTCATTCATTCGCGACGTTTTGGCTTGTCGAGACTCGTTTTTGAACTCGTTAGAGTGGTGTGACAACTCCTTGACGAGGGGTAAAAAGTGCCGGCATCTCAAACGCGATGAATGGATTGAGTTGGACAACGAGGATGGTACCCAAATATTAAAAGTCGTCTGTCTTGGCACTCTCATGCACTTTCACACATTAATAACTAAATTTCTACCACAATACCACAAGTGCCACAACCACTGCAGCACTGGTTTATCTAGTCAGCAACTTGGAGATACAGTATGGTTGATTGTTACCTGCAGCATACGTGTGTGTTATTATGCGCACTGAATAACAATTGCTCGTCCAAACTCAATTAGAGGAAATAAATTTTGTAACACTTTAATCTAAACAATGTTAAATCATTAGCGACAGTCCGATTGCATGCCTGAATAGTGCATTTTTTATTTGCCTGCTAATGGTCTGGATCTTCCTTGGTTATACCTAAGTCTGTCTGTAAGTCTTATTTAAATCTATAATTATGTGTTATGTATTTGGTTATTTAGTCATTATAAACTCATTTATTACTAGGGTTCCGTACCCAAAAGGTAAAACGGGACCCTATTACTAAGACTCCGCTGTCCGTCCGTCTGTCTGTATGTATGTCTGTCTGACTGTTCGTCTGTCACCAGGATGTATCTCATGAACCGTGATAGTTACAGTTGAAATTTTCACAGATGATTTCTGTTGCCACTATAACAACAAATAGTAAAACCAGAATAAAATAAAAATTTAAGGGGGCTCCCATACAACAAACGTGACTTCTTTGATGTTTTTATAAATAAAAGTACTGAACCCTTCGTGCGCAAGTCCGACTCACACTTGGCCGGTTTTTAGTGTTCCACTATAAAATGATCCACTATATTTTAAAAGCTCGTTGAATTCGATATTGGGCAGGTTCTTAGCAAATAATTAATAGGCAAATGATCAACGTTCGAGTCGAATTATTGACGATTCCCACTGGGTGTTGGGCTGCAGGATCTTCTTTTTAAGAAAATGAAACTTATTTTAGGAAAATATGGGGTTTTAATTATTGTATGTTTAGTTAATTACATTATCACGCTTTTAATGGTATAAATAATACAAATTCAGTAAAATTACAGGAAATCGATGTTTTTGGTATAAAAAAGAAAAGACGATAATTTAAATTTGGCAAGTTCGACGTCAGTATACCTTTTTACAGCTGTTTGAGACACAGTTTAAATCGTGCATGCATATAACGCTCGAACATACCGCCCACCAAGAACATTAATGTTCTTACCGCCCACCATGGCATTACACAAAATTACTTAAGAGTTCACTGTAAATAATACTAATGATACTAAATATAAAACTATTTGAAATGTTTCGGAAACTTGAAAGGAATGAATAATTTTCACATTAATAAAAGTTGCAACCTCAAACTTCAAACGATTTGGATAACAATATTATACAGACATTAATAATTATAAATGATCTGTCATTACGTGTACAAATAGGTAAATACTGTAAAAGACAACATAAATGACAGAATACCTGAATATTTTTAACATACAATACACTTTACGTACACTGAAATACATATTAGCCTTTAATGACATTTATAACATAGTTAAAATCTTATATGGAATACAAATATTTGTCAATTTGAACAGTTACAGCTTAAAACACTTTGGAATACCTTGGATACTCGTGCAAGTTATTATAATACTAGGTAGGAACAGTTATTACAATTAAATAGAAATAGATCTGACCAATCTGGAATTATTATTATATTTCTTAATATTGCAAAAAACTATTGCCATTTTGACACTTCTGTTGTTAAATTTACGTTGCCCAACGTGAGACAGGTCGACACCTGTATTAGAGTCAACAATGAGCCCATAGAATTAGTCAACTCTACTACCTTCCTTGGAGTCACTTTAGATTCAAAATTGCAATGGGGGCTTCATATTGCTGCCCTGGCAGGACGGCTTAGTTCAGCTGCGTATGCAGTAAAAAAAATTAGGCATATTACTGACGTTGAAACGGCAAGGTTAGTTTATTTTGGCTATTTTCACAGTTTGATGTCATATGGTATACTGTTGTGGGGCTCCGCTGCAGATATTCAAACTATCTTTATACTTCAAAAAAGAGCGATCCGTGCCTTATACAGCATCAGACCACGCGATTCACTGAGAGATTTATTTAAGGAAATTAACATATTAACAGTTGCATCTCAGTATATTTTTGACTGCATTATGTATGTACGCAAATACTACACCACTTTTCCCAAAAATTCTGACCGTCATAGTTTTAACACCAGAAACAAGCATAGACTTGCCGTTCCATACCTCAGACTACGTAAAACCAGTCGTTCATTTGTAGGCTTAAGTATAAAATTGTTTAATAAATTACCTCAAAACTTGATTGAATTACCTCTTAATAAATTTAAAGCGATTGTTAAAAAATGCTTGGTAAAAAAAGCATACTATAAAATAGAAGATTACATTAATGACAAAACTGTATGGACACAATAGGCAACTTGCTCTGCTGCACCTAATTGCGAGGAATAGTATTTTAAGACTGACATTATTTAATTTTTATATTATTATTTGACATTAGGAGACCTTTTACATCTCCATAATATTGGTATTTTATTATTTGGTTAATTCTAGTTTTGTTTCTGATTATATTTGTCATATTTAATATTTTTAGATAACACGAGACCTTTTACATCTCTAGTAAAATGGAAGCAGTTTTTTTAAATATTTGTATATTGTGTATTTACTATTGTATGACATTCAAAAGCGCCCGAGGGGCCCACTTGGAGAATAAATCATTTCATTTTATTTCTGGACCAGGGTGCCATTCTCATACTAAGTTATATCGGGAAGTTAGACTTTGACTTGGCTTTTGATGACATAAGTCCAGTGTGATAGCTATGAGTCCACTTACAACAATCAAAAAACTGCTAAGTATATGACTGACTCTCGTCATAATGTAGATGTCGCCAGAACTTCACCATCTAAGACTACAATATATATGTCTAGTATGTAAAGGGAAAAGTTCAATAAATTCTAATAGTATGCGGGAGAAAAGCTGACGATTGACCATTAATTAATTATTATCTTCTTGGTATTAACTAATTTCGTTGCTGCGCGATACGAAGAGAATGATTGGTGTCTCCATATCATACTCCGAGACAGTAAGCCATGCATAATTCAATTGATTAGGATTCATCTTCATTGATTAGGATTCATAATCATAGATTAGGATTCTTCTTCATTGATTGGGATTCTTATTCATTGATTAGGATTCTGTCTCAGGATGGATTGGATTACTACTCGGCAGTTCACAACATAACAACATAATGTAACTACGCTGGCCAAACCGCGGGACTCGCCGCGCCAGATGCGCCGCAGTATGTTTCTTGTTTAAACTCTCACCTGAGCCACGTCGACAATAGCAGAGGTGAAATGATGTTACCATTTCCTTATGACTCGAAATATCAATATTTCTTTATTAATACTTTGGCCAGTAGTTTGGATTGGATTAAGAACTGCTCGAAAACCTAGGACGAACACGAGTATGATTTACAAAGCTTAAGAGTTTTTTCGTCCCGGCTATGATTAACTAACATGATTAACTTCATGGGCCAAAAACCCGCAGGTTACGATAAGAATCGTTTGAATAAATACCCATGAAGCTGACTCTCTTCTATGAATTGTAGACACCAATTGTACATAAACCATAGTGTTCTTTCTTTGATTGTCATATAAGTTTTATTCTTTTTAAATACACATTAGATACATATATACCTCCATAGTAGTCCTGTCTTCACAAATCATAACATGACGTATCAATTGTCCTGGATGTCCCACATGTGTTGAAATAAGTATCTAAGTAATAATTAATTCATGATTATATGAATTCCTGCTTGAGGAGCAGACGCTTCCTTCTAATTAGCGCATATTTCTCAAAGCTACTGTCTACTTACTATGTAGTTTCAATGTTTCTTCACTTTTAGACAATGCGTGATGAAATTATTTAGCATGTGTAGTGGTTACAAAAAATGATCAGTGGTTAAGTACTTACAGAAACAGCAGAAGCTCTTCCTGAAGGATCCAATTCAGTAAGGTTTCTTCTGAAATCTGAGCACCACCATCTGTCATATTTAGTCTGCATACTTTGGTACTTATCAATATTTTCCATGTAGCCGAAGTCGCCGTATCTCAATCTAAGTTCTTCAGGTTCGGCTATCCTAAACAAAATTTGTGTAAAGGGGGAGTAGATAATTGACTCAATACATATAATACAAATACAAAGGCTACAAGTGGACTGTAATTTAAAACTTACCATGTACATACACATAAAGATGTATATACCATGTATATATGATAAGGAGACTAGGTACTTCCCCCACCCAGAAACACTGCCACTCGCAGGCAGTTTCTGCAACTACATTACTATGCAGAAGTTAGCAAGACTTAGTCCAGTAATGTCTAATGATTTGAGATATTCTCTTATTTACTATCCTATCAAAACATTAACTCACCAGTTTACAATATGAATTTTATAACGAAATGAGTACTACTAGGTATTAGGTTCAGTTTCTTCATGTTGTTCAGTTTTTATTATGTAGATAAACTTCATGCTGTATTCCATGGATGAATCACGCTTCCTTTACGTTAGCCAGACCGCATCAGTGATAGACAGTTGCTCTAGGTCGATACTCGAAGACCTTGGATGCTTTATGACTGATGTTCTTGCATTGTTATAAGAGGTAGGTATCTCAACTTTGGGCTGTTGTTGTAGACATATTATTTAAATACTCTAGGTCATTCTATTACTTCCTTTCTTCTTCTTGTTTTATCACACATTCCACAATGTACATTATTATAATAATAGTGTATGTATTATATTGACATGTCACTTGTCATGTCTAATGTCTGATTGACTCCACTGCAAGACTTTTGTCAGGTTTGCTGATATATTTTAACAAAAGAGTAGGTATAGGTAGAATAATTTTTATACTTTGATTCAGTAATGATACATATCCGATATAATTATGGTTTATTTTCTTTGTTATACGAGTAGATTAATGACTTGGTTTTGTTGTAAAATAATATGCTACTCCATATACCAGGATGTGAATATTGGCAAAATTACCTTAGGAACTTCATTTAAGTGTGATTGTAACATATATTTTGCACTTTGTCACTCTATTTCACGACTTTTCTCATTAATTGACGTAGTTTTCTTCCTTGCCGTAGTTGTCGCTTTATATCTTCGAATATAGGTTGGACGCCGCTTTTCCCCTTTTTCTTCATATGCTTATGTCACTTTACGTATTCTTCGCCATACATACTGAATGAACTGCTAAAATTTTGAATTTTTGCACTTTTAATCCGGTTCGAAGGACCATTATGTTGGGCTGCAGGATCTTCTTGCTAAGAAAATGAAACTTATTTTAGGAAAATATGGGGTTTTAATTATTGTATGTTTAGTTAATTACATTATCACGCTTTTAATGGTATAAATAATACAAATTCAGTAAACTTACAGGAAATCGATGTTTTTGGTATAAAAAAGAAAAGACGATAATTTAAATTTGGCAAGTTCGACGTCAGTATACCTTTTTACAGCTGTTTGAGACACAGTTTAAATCGTGCATGCATATAACGCTCGAAAACTGGGTGTGCACAAAAAGTTACCAACGTACATACTACTCGTAGGTACGCGCTGAATGTTAGCGCTGGCGTCATGTAAATATATTTCGAATTAGTCAATGTAGCAACTGGATTCGACTTTCGCACCTTAAAGGTTCAGTTGCATGGTACAGGATCTTGCATGCGATTTTCATTGCATTGCACAGTTTAATTGCAACTCACGACATTTTCGATTAAACTCTTCACTCTGCAAACCTTGGTAAGCCGCAGCCCCGCAATGTAATGAAAATCGCAGGAAAATTCTAGATTGCATGTAGAACCGATGGCCGTTGGGGCCGGAAGGTTCTCGAGTGGCGACCACGGACCGGAAGGTGCAGCGTGGGTAGGCCGTAGATTGATTGTATGTAGTAGTTCTAGATTGCATCGTGTAAATAGTAGAGCACATTATTTGCGCCTTTATTGCGTGCGGAAAACAGATCTAAAACTCAATGTTTTATTGTTAAAACTTCAAACTAAAAAAAAACTTTCTTTCCAGATGACGCGTACATATCAGATTCAGTGTCTCCAGGGCACGCCACGCTGCCGCGGCGTTCCAACTCGCCGCTGCCCCACGACCGCGACCTCGGCGATCGGTTCTCGCTCAACAGGAGCGGCCTTCAGGTAATTGAGATAACGATACATTTCTACCGGTTTAAGAAGTCTTATATAGGCATAGTGGGAAAATCCTTTATTAAGGCTCGGCGACTTTTAATCTTATGTCAATGTTTGTAGAGTTTGAAAGGTTTTCTCACTGTATCTGTAAAAAATTAACAGCATCTATTGATTCTGTTTAAAAATGGTATGCGACTGTGTTTGCGTATTAATGAAGAGGTGATATAAATTAATTACAAGGTTCCGTAAAAGCATTCGTTGGGATTGACAAGGCTTCGTAAGAGAAAGTTCTTGATGAATAAGTGACAGACGAGAAGCATGATGAATTGTTTGGAGTCATAAATAGTACATTGTCTGTAAACGTGGTAATTTGTCTAACTTCTGGTTCCTGTTCTCCACTCGATTGCTCAAAGGTTAACTGGAAGAGATCCCTTAAAGGGATAAGTTCACCTTTGGACCAATATAACCGAATTTGTCTGTATTTTTTACTTGTGTTTTGTGTAGTATTTACATACATACATTCTCATTGGTTAATTTAATTTCACATGCAGCAGATGACTAATTTTGATTGGTCCAATTACCATGCAGCAGATGACTAGTTTTGATTGGTCCAATTATCGTTTAAACACACCAAAGATATTATACTGACATAATTTCGAAAAAAACGTATTTTACTATGAAATCCGTGTATAGATACGATCTAACTTAACGTGCTACTTTGTTGTCATGTTTGCGAGGCTTATAAGACGTACGTGTATCAAATGTAGATACATAAGCAGTTTTGTCTGGATTTAGTTCATCTATGACCACATCTTCGAGCAGTGTCGTGAAATAATATATTTCAGCTTCATATGTTTTAAGAGGTGTCAGTTTATTGTGAACCGAATTTTGTTATAATTTATCTTTTTGTATAACGTTAAATCTTAGTTTATTTTTAAAAAGCCCCCACTCCACGTCCAATGAGAACCCCGTGAACCTAATTTCTTTCGTTAGACTACGAAGTATTTAGCTATGTAAAAACATTTGCAAGTGCACGAGGGTATTGTTTCTGCGTCGCCCATTGTTATGTTGCTTTGTCTTGCGACACGACAGAACAACGAGGTTTTGCAAAACATTGCGCCGACCGAATATAACACTACTCTGCGACTCGCCTTTGTGTACAGTTGACGTCAAAGATATGTATGTATTCATTTTTCGCCTTATTTCAATGGAATAAGGTGAAAAATTTAAACATATACGTACATATATTTGACGTCGTTGTACACTATGTAACGCTGACTGTGATCGCACTAGTATTTGGTCTCACTTTGTTTCGTCCATGAAAACCTTGACCGGTCGAAATCAGGTCGCGTTTATAAATACATCTTTATTCCCATAATCAACAAAATCCGTTACTAATTGTTTGTTTTAATGAAATTCATTAACCAATTTAACAACACAATATTATTATCGCGAACGCAGATCTAACAATTTTTCCTCGATAAGTACCGATATATATAAAGTGTGATTATTTGTATTGGTTTAAATCTGATGTGTTGCAACAACATTTAATCCTTTATATAGTGCCGCGATGTGGGTAGATACAACCGTTGCCCAATGCCATATGCGGTCGCCGCTCGTTTTACATGGCTGGTGCACTGGACGTCAATGATACGTGTAACGTTTTCGCCTTATTATGAAGGAAATAAGGTATAAAAGTGTATACATATCTATTATGTTGACGTATTTTGCTACTGAGCGATATGGTACAAGTATAGAAATTCACGCGAATTAGGATGCAAATTACCTTAGACAAATACATTGCAATTTTCTGTCTTTATATGCACGCGTCTGAAGAATAAATTACGAAACTTTCTTCTGGCCAGTAGTCAAGAAATGGAATTCATCGGTATTTGGACACTAATTTCAATAGGTGCTGGGCCCTAACCTAATAACAGAGACCCTTAGTTGCCTTGAATCTAAGTCACCTGGTTTTTATATATAAGTATACAAATATTTTACAGTAAGTACTATCTAAGTAAATAAATATTAATTCATAGTTAAAAAAGTAACGAAAAAGAAACATATCATTAAGATCCATAGCACAGGTTTCGTCTATGTTACCTACCTAATAATATTTTTGTCATTAAAAATTTGGTTTTCCAAGGGCTTTTCGTAAATTATTTATAAAACCTTGTTTCAAGTACTTAATTAGCATACTTATATCGTTAATTTCTGACAAATAAGTAAACATTTCATCATTTGTTTAAACTTGTCGGCATTCAATGTAGTCTTAATTTAACCAAACCGTTAATTGACAGCCTTCGGACAAGACAGCTAGAAACGACTATGAATCCGAAATAAGTTCCCGTATTGTGTACTAACTGTTTGTTCTAGAACAAGACATAAATGACGTAGGTACCTTACATATAACCATAATTTTATGCAGTAATGTAAAGTGTCTTGTTTTTATTCCAATTGAAGGAATATCGTATTTTTTAATTTAAATTGGTTCTTGTTTTCAACCTATTATACTATAATAAAATGCTTAGCCAAATGCAACTACACCTACTTTTCTACTTTTTAGTCATTACAAAATAAACGCACTATTGTGTAAGATATTTTTGTATACGTATAAAAAATAATAGGTATCTACATGAAACAAAACGTGAATGCGCGTACACATTCAAATCGTGGCATTTGTTTGTAGTATAGTATCATGTTACTCAGATAATGCAGTCATTGTGGGATGTAGTCGCGAAAACAAACAATTCTGAAAACATTTTAGACACTTCGATAGTACGACTGGCATTTACTTGTCGTCTGACAAAAGGCATACACCAATAGTACTGTATAATCATCTAAACATTAAAGTAAACAAGCGATAAACGTTATTAACACAATTATTATTTGTAAGCAACATAGTGCACGAGGTCCTACTTCATTAGACACTACCTTCATTGCTAAACATGATAACGTTGTTGTTACACGCATTCGATATTTACCTAAATCAATAAATATCCTGAGAGCTACATGACGTATTATAAAACGGAAAATCATCTGTTTTACGGTTACTGTCAATTGTATCGAGTGTACACCGAAGATTCTAGTTTTTAAAGGTGCGATCAGGTGTTGCAAACTTGTTTCTTTAGCAAAGTTCAGTGAATATATACCTGCCATAAAAATAAGTGTTGTTACTGGTTGATTTTCAGGCACGTTCGGAATCCATGGCGTCAGTATACTCGGGCGCAGGCGAGGGCATGCGAGGCAATGTGACAGTGCGCGGTGATGTGCAGTTCTCTCTTCTGTACAACTACCGGCTCGGGGCGTTGGAGGTCGGCGTGCGGAGATGCAGAGATCTCGCGCCTGTAGATGTTAAGAGGAACCGGTCTGATCCTTATGTTAAGGTTTGTATTTCATGTATTGTTCGTACGAAACTCGTAAGGAAAAATTCTGTCAAACGAACGCAACCAAAATAAGATTACGTCCATTTGATAGAATTTGGCCTTATAGTTTCGGATGTAGGTACATTTCATTGTTAATATTTGCTGTCAGACACGAAGTCAGAATTTTCATTGGTACACCTACATTCTCGTGGAAAGACTGGAAAATTAATAGACGCATAGTTTGTTCATTATTATTAGACATCAATAAATAATTGTTTAAGTAGTCATCATCATCATCATCATCATTTCAGCCGAAAGACGTCCACTGCTAAACATAGGCCTCCCCCAATTTGGGGGGGATTTGCCATAGTCGCCACGCTTGGCAAGCGGGTTGGCGACCGCAGTTTGATGGTAGTAATGATCGAAGGATGCTGCTGCCCACCCTCCGATTTTCCCTTATTCGCCTCCTACGAAACCCACGGGAAGAGATGGGGTGGCGCAATTCTTACCCGGCAACCACACGGGGGGTTTAAGTAGTATTAATTTATATCTGCAAGTAAACCTTACAGGAAAAATCTCCATTACCAGTTGTTTTGAATTACATACTTTCCTTAGTTGGGTCGTTAGATGCCTTCACACCGAAAGGTGTCAAAGAAAAATAACTCACTTGATATTCTTTGTTGCGTTTTTTTTTAAAAAGACTTAAGTAAAGATTTAGATATGTAGCTTTTTAAACTCTCGCACTATGTACACATACTTAAAAGATGCAACCCGTTGCAAACCGTGTCGAATCAAAACGTCGGTAACAAAGATAAATACATAAATATCACGTCAGACCCGTTTAAACAAATAAATCGAGTAAACATACGTAGGTTTCCTACCACAGTTTTTGCCGCCGTACCGTAATATTCTCAGCGCCACGTGAGCCGTCGAAAAACTCGAGTGAAGCAGACCACTGTACTTTTTTTTTAAATATTTAACATTTGCCAGGTGTACTTGTTACCGGACAAGTCCAAGACTGGCAAACGGAAGACGAAAGTGAAGAAGAACACCCTGAACCCCATATTCGAGGAGACGCTCAGCTTCGTGCAGCCGCTGGCCTCGCTGTCCGCGCGGACACTGTGGCTCAGCGTGTGGCACGCGGACATGTTCGGCAGGAACGACTTCCTGGGCGAGGTGACGCTGCCGCTGGCCGACGTCGTGTTCGACGACCCCGCGCCCACGTGGTACAAGTTACATGAAAGGGTGAGTACTTACCTGATCACATTATGACGTTAAAACTCACAGAACCGTAGCAGGGTACGGGCAGGAGACGGACATCCCTCCCTACCATGTTTGCGGTTTTTTATTTGAACCTGGCTGTGGCTTTTTAGGCATAAAGCGATAGGAATGTACGGTTGAGGGCAGGGTAGCCTGGGGAGAATCTAGAAGAAACTTCTTAAAGTTTAAACACTGGAATATATACTCTAAGTGTGCTCCAGTGAGAATGCTTGAGCGACTTCATATGAGGTGTGACTGGAACCGAGCTACTGGGAGTTTTGTCGCTGGTTCACTAAACCTAGCCTAGCGAGAAGAGTCCAGCAAGAAACTCGGCTAGGCCCGATCTGAGTCGGACTGGCTACCCGGTATGCAGCTGTACTGGGACAAATATAGTGACTATACTGGGACAATCCCGCACGATGATTTCAATCCCGGTAATTGCGGGATAGTAGATTCTCAATCCCGCGGGATCCCTAGCTACAACAATGTATGCTTGCTATCAGGTAGTTCTTATGATTGTTTGCAATCATCGCATTAAAATTGTATTTGTAAAATTGCAAATTAGATTTCTCAAACTCTTAGTGAACAATAAAACCAAAAATAAATGTAAAAATGATTATTATAAGTTATTTAAAATATGTAAAATTCTTCCCGCAACCCTAAGACACAAATATTTATTATTAGTGAATCAACACGGCAATCAAGAGAGCAACTTATATCAAATGAGCCATAAATATGGCACCAGGTCTGTAGCCGCAGGTAAGTACGCTGTACTCCGAGTGAGCAATTACTATGGAGACAGACTCATCAAAAAGCGCTTACCATACTTACTGAACACATTGCCTGCGGCTATCAGAAATGAGACTAATAAAAATAAATTTAAAAGAACTTTGCTCCGACACTACCTGGATAGTATTTAAATATCTTGCCACAAGCATTTACTTAATTTAATTTTTATTTTAATTATTTAGCCCTTTAAGTTATACAATGTAATTGACTCACGGATCCCACAGACAAACTGTGAAAACAGTTTTGTGGGACGAGGTATTTATTTATAAGTTTATGTAAACTGATTTCATTAATAAAATAAAAAATAAATATAACAAAAAAAATACTTACATTCCCATTACATGGTCCTCAGACGGAACAATTCGACGAGCAGCAAGGCACGCGCGGAGATCTGATCATCGGCCTCAAGTTCGAGCTGCCGGAAGGCGCACGCGCCAAAGGCACCTTACATGTGCTAGTTAAGGAGGCGAAGAACGTCATCGCAACCAAGCCGAACGGGCTCGCAGACGTCTTCTGTAAGAGGTGAGACACCAATAATTAAATACTTGTTATTATTGGATTACTATATCCATACACAAGATGACGTGCAAAAACCAGGAAAAAACTCGAGAAATCGGGAAGAATGGCGCGGTCTGGGGAGCCTATGTTAAAGACAGCTTGATAAAATTAAAAATAAATTAGCTATACAAATAAGCATGTAAAAGTTAAAGGTCAAGAATAAAGGCTATATCCACATATTTATTGGCGGTGTGCCCTCATCGCACCAATAAGTATTTGTTGGTATGTACAAATACTTATTGGTGCGAAAAGGCACACCGTTTACTAAAATACCTCCCGTGGAACTAGCTTTACCTTGGGTCTCGATAAATGTAACGTAAATAAAGCATTATAAATTTCTAAGATAGAGTGAAAGGTAGGAAAAAGAGGAAACTATGTCGTCAGTAACTAACTAACGTCCAAAAGTATTTTATATAAGCATATCTCATTGAGGTAGGCAGAGACAGAGAAATACTACGGTCCTTACATACTTCTCTCCCTACGATCAGATATACAATAAATAATAATAATTTCATCTTTATTTATTCACACACACACACACACATACACACAGTAATTGCAGAACATCACATTGTCACATTGTACATCGGGAGATACAGTATATATACAGCTAGATTGGGGTTGACAAGGTTTAAACAGGGGTCCCCTAACTAGACCTGTAGCTTATGCTACCAATAATTAGTTTTCATTTATATTTTTCCAAAACTACATAACATAAAATTTACCTTCTAAACTATACTTAAAAACAAACGTCAAGGATTTGCAAAAGTTATCTAGAACATACATGTCCTCATACAGGCTCGTTGGTTGCAGGTACTTCTAATTTAACCTGGTCTTTTTTCAGTATCACAAAAATTTGGTCAATATGCCCTCTGTGCATTTCTCTCACCCCCGCATGCGGCCCGTGTGCCCCTTTCTTGCGGCCCGCGAGCCTATCCTTATTGACAACCGAGAACGCGGTACCTGTTGTCTGATATAGTCACAAATTATTAACATCTCCGGCCCGCGACAATTTTGTTAGGTACTATATGGCCATTGGCTGCCGTTGGTTGTCGACCCCTGCTCTAAGCTGTACTAAAAATCGCTGTTTTCCCAGCTATCTACTCCCCGAGCGCGGCCGTCTCGCTAAACAAAAGACCAGCGTCTGTCGGCGTACTTTGAACCCCCGCTGGGAGCAAACGTTCACATACCGAGGGCTCACGATGCAAGAGCTCAGCACCAGGGCGCTGGAGCTCAGCCTGTGGGACCGCGACCGGCTCGCCTCCAACGACTACATGGGGGCCGTGAGACTGTCCCTAGGAACTGGTATGTAGTCGTATAGTCACAATTAACCTCGCTTGGAACACATGTACCGAGGGCTCACGATGCAAGAGCTCAGCACCAGGGCGCTGGAGCTCAGCCTGTGGGACCGCGACCGGCTCGCCTCCAACGACTACATGGGGGCCGTGAGACTGTCCCTAGGAACTGGTATGTAGTCGTATAGTCACAATTAACCTCGCTTGGAACACATGTACCGAGGGCTCACGATGCAAGAGCTCAGCACCAGGGCGCTGGAGCTCAGCCTGTGGGACCGCGACCGGCTCGCCTCCAACGACTACATGGGGGCCGTGAGACTGTCCCTAGGAACTGGTATGTAGTCGTATAGTCACATTGAACCTCGCTTGGAACACATGTACCGAGGGCTCACGATGCAAGAGCTCGGCTCCAGGGCGCTAGAGCTCAGCCTGTGGGACCGCGACCGGCTCACCTCCAACGAATACATGGGGGCCGTGAGACTGTCCCTAGGAACTGGTATGTAGTCGTATAGTCACATTTAACCTCGCTTGGAACACATGTACCGAGGGCTCACGATGCAAGAGCTCGGCTCCAGGGCGCTAGAGCTCAGCCTGTGGGACCGCGACCGGCTCTCCTCCAACGACTACATGGGGGCCGTGAGACTGTCCCTAGGAACTGGTATGTAGTCGTATAGTCACATTTAACCTCGCTTGGAACACATGTACCGAGGGCTCACGATGCAAGAGCTCGGCTCCAGGGCGCTAGAGCTCAGCCTGTGGGACCGCGACCGGCTCACCTCCAACGAATACATGGGGGCCGTGAGACTGTCCCTAGGAACTGGTATGTAGTCGTATAGTCACATTTAACCTCGCTTGGAACACATGTACCGAGGGCTCACGATGCAAGAGCTCGGCTCCAGGGCGCTAGAGCTCAGCCTGTGGGACCGCGACCGGCTCGCCTCCAACGACTACATGGGGGCCGTGAGACTGTCCCTAGGAACTGGTATGTAGTCGTATAGTCACATTTAACCTCGCTTGGAACACATGTACCGAGGGCTCACGAAGCAAGAGCTCGGCTCCAGGGCGCTAGAGCTCAGCCTGTGGGACCGCGACCGGCTCACCTCCAACGAATACATGGGGGCCGTGAGACTGTCCCTAGGAACTGGTATGTAGTCGTATAGTCACATTTAACCTCGCTTGGAACACATGTACCGAGGGCTCACGATGCAAGAGCTCGGCTCCAGGGCGCTAGAGCTCAGCCTGTGGGACCGCGACCGGCTCTCCTCCAACGACTACATGGGGGCCGTGAGACTGTCCCTAGGAACTGGTATGTAGTCGTATAGTCACATTTAACCTCGCTTGGAACACATGTACCGAGGGCTCACGAAGCAAGAGCTCGGCTCCAGGGCGCTAGAGCTCAGCCTGTGGGACCGCGACCGGCTCACCTCCAACGAATACATGGGGGCCGTGAGACTGTCCCTAGGAACTGGTATGTAGTCGTATAGTCACATTTAACCTCGCTTGGAACACATGTACCGAGGGCTCACGATGCAAGAGCTCGGCTCCAGGGCGCTGGAGCTCAGCCTGTGGGACCGCGACCGGCTCTCCTCCAACGACTACATGGGGGCCGTGAGACTGTCCCTAGGAACTGGTATGTAGTCGTATAGTCACATTTAACCTCGCTTGGAACACATGTACCGAGGGCTCACGATGCAAGAGCTCGGCTCCAGGGCGCTAGAGCTCAGCCTGTGGGACCGCGATAATTGATATATAGTCATGTAGAAGTAGTCACGTTGAACCCGCGCTAGGAGCTTGACATGCATCCAGGATAGGTCTTTAGCATCCAAAGCAGAAATGTTAAATGCTGTTATTTATTTCTAACTCATAAAAGCATAAAGGTGTATGGCAACTGATGTCGTGTATAACTGAATCTCGATCAAGTCGTCTTCGACGTCGGGTGCATAAGATAAATTTATTTTAGTAAAGCAATTCTGATTTACGAAAATAGAATCGTAATCAGAATTTCACCATTATTTTTCGACTTATGGCATCTTCCTTGCCGAAATAATGCGAAAATGAATGGCATCTTCTTCATTTTTTTCTCTTATGTCCCATTTTGTTGATTGTTGCAGGAATGTACATGGGGGCTAATGTGAACTGGATGGATAGTGTGGGGAAGGAGGTTTCCCTGTGGCAGACGATGATGCAGCGACCCAACTTCTGGGTCGAGGGCTCGTTGCCCCTACGACCACAGCTCAACAACTGCTAAACTTTCATATTCACATGTACAGTCACCGTGGATACATCTGAAATAACAAGGTGTTGACACACATCTCAGTACGAGCTTACTACGTATTTGATTGAGACTGGGTAGACAAAAGTGCTTTTAACATCCTACCTAATATTCATACTTCTAATTTTGATAAACATTTTGAGAAACATGTGTATTTACAATAAAAATCACGTGAATAATCAATTGGGACCAAAATCATGTTTTATATCGTCTTGAAACTTGCCAGGAGTTTTGCAAACTCGATCTAGTTAGAGACTTCTGCTTTTCAGGACACCTATCTATTACTTTACTTTTTTTTCATAGGGTTACCTAGGCTAACATCTCACTAAGGACCAATGTGCCAATCGTGTAAAATGTTAATTTATACATTTTATCCACCTACCTAGTAATATTGTATTTCTGTACTCTCGTCTGTACTTTACTTATTTACTTAACTACTTATAGATGTGAAATTAAAACTAAGGAATACTCTATAATACTATATGTATCTGATCGTTTACATTCCAACTTTGTGATGATTATAATTATACACGTAAGACTTATATTAGATATTAATTTCTACTGGTTACTGCCTGCTAGTTTATAAATTTAAACATAATATGTTTATACTGTATTGCATTTAAAAATAGGTATATACATTAAGTTTAATGTACAAATTAAGTTCACATGAGTTTCCAAGAGTTTGCTCATGCGTATTGTGATTTAATTATACATTTTGAAATAGTATTAAGAGTGAATGTTTGTGAAATGTTTAATACATGTTTGTGAATAAAGGGAAATTATTTGTCTACTTATACTTAACGATATGGAGACGTCCATAGCATATAAAATATAGCCTTAGTTTGCCTACTTAACGAAGATACTGAGTACTTTAGTAGGTCCTGGTTTATTTAATAAGTATTTTTGTATTAATATTGTCAATATCAGAGCAATATAAAAATAAACATCGAATCAGACTGTTGAGTTTTTTTTTTACTTTTTACCGTGTCGCTTTAATATCGAGTTAAAACTGATACTTTACTACAATTACTAAAAGGGACAAAGTCCCAAAGTGTACTATTTATGAGGCCGACTGTACTAATAACAACTAAGTTCGAGCGTTAATCCTCACGACGTGGAAAGTGTGACCAAGACCGTGTCATGCAAAGTGAACAGTGAGCAGTTTTCTATGTAATATAAAATATTATTATATCGGACAATGTGAACAGTTGAACACGCACTATTTCAGGAACCGGAATCTAATAAAATCCCTAACTAGGTGGAAGCGGCGCAGTTTAGTACAAGGGGCACATTTAGTACTCCTACATTATTTCTATCCAGAAATTCACTTGCAGCAACACTTAAACATGGCTTTGTATGTGTGAGTAATACCCCTGCGACGGCCGTAGAAAGAGGATTAGCGAATCACCAAGCGGGAGCCAGTGTTGCCAGATGGGTTTTACGTTCCGTTACGCGCAGCTCTTAAAAATAGTACGCAAATTCAAGTTTGAGTACGCAGTGCTAAATAAGCTAAAGAAAATTAAGAAAAACCCAAGGTGCCAACAGCACAGTTACAGCACTTATGTGCAAACTTGCAAGTGCGACAGAGAGGGAAAATTTCCGTTCGCGGCAGCAGCCCGGCGCAAACCAAATCAAAACCGCGGCTCTGATTTACAATAGTTATAATCATACAGTATAGTGAAACTAAATGAAACTGTAATGTAACATCTATATGTTCGATTTTGCCTCGACTATTATGGTGCCTTAATGTCATTTGAATTTGTAAACTAGCTTCTCCATTTTCAGTGTCACTTGTGTCACTTGCTTGTCAGTGCGACAGCCACAGATAATCTATAGAAGTATTAGTAGTTAAGCATTTTTTGGGTGCGTTCCTAAATAATATTAATCGGAAAACCTAAAAAATATTTTTCTGTCAAGTGGAGTAACAGCTAGGCTGCAAGGTGCTAAAATACAAAAATAATAATAAATAAATAATAAACGTATCAGAAGACTGATATGGATGTAGGCTGTAATCTCATAATTAGTCGTGCTGTATATACATTGGCGCCAAATTTAAATTAAGCCAATAGGCTTGAATACATTGATGACGTTTCGGTGACAATTAATATGCGATGAGGAACAGAAGATGACACATTGTATCTCGTTCCCACGTGTGTTGTTGTCTATGCTTGCATCTCTTTCCCAAATCTCTGTATTATCGTGGTATTCGAATCATCAATACCCACGTGATACGTAGTGTGATATGAGTGTATCGCGTTATAGTACGTACGGCATAGCTATTTTAGACAAATGTAGCACGTAGCGACCACACTACAAAAAAACGTATACTCGTACAGCATACAAACAAACGCCACCGATATCACTTAACTATCGGATTCTACACCTATGTCGGGTCGGATAGTGTGAACACTAAGCGGTTTTCCATACATTTTTATCGTGTCGGATCCTACACCGATATCGGATCGACAGTCTTGACACGCTCTTATGTGTCTTTCTTTTTTCTTTGTTTTAAAAACTAGTATTGTGACCAAGTCTGTCGTTTCGCTTCCGACTTAACTATTAATTTTCAGTTTGTTTTTGAATAAATTAAACACTTTTATGTGGCTGTGCGTTTATTTATCAGTGCTACAAGAACTGACATTAGTAAAAAAAAGACAGTTGAATGAACATGGAATGAACTCCGAATCATTATCTTGTCTGTGCCAATGTGCTGTGTTGCTGTGTTTGTACTATTGTATGGGATGGTTTCTATGAACAAAACTAACTTTTAACATAATTAACTTCTGATTTTTCAATGTAACTACTACTTTCTCTTGCGAATTAAGTGACAACATTCCAGAATAATGATACATTTATTAAAATCTGTTCTTATTCTATGTCTAACCCTTGCAACTTTGGAAACAGGTACGTTTAGGGCGTTGTTTCTTTTAATCAAAAGTTTCGAATTTTCTTTTGTTTTAATTTGTTTACTTTTTAGTTGAATCAATAAACTGCTATCAATGTTCGGGGACGGATTCGGAAAACCCTTTTGAGTGCAATGAATATTTCGATAACGACATAGATATTGTTCCGAAGGACTGTTCCGATATACATGACGCTCAGTTTTGTATAAAACACGTCGGACGGTACGAAGGTGAGAAATAAGGGTTGAATGGGCTCGGGAGATCGTTGGTAGTGGTGTACTAATAACTTAGTAACTATAAAAATTAACCTGTTAACTGTACTTTATTATTATTATTATTAAAGCTTTGTTATCCAGAGGTTGTTAGTGTTCTTAGGTAGTTGAATTAGGTATAATTTATTTCTTTATCTTTCTGTGTGGTCCCACTTGGGTAAAAGCCTCCTCAGTGGCGGTTATACCAATTTTCTCCCGTAATGGGTACTATATCGTCGATCCATCATATCTTTTAGCGTCCCAGCCTCTGTATGGTCCACCTTTCGTCTGTGTATCTTGTGTGTATGTGTCCTGCCCATTTCCATTTTTGTCTAAGTCTAAACTTCAAAGTGTGTGTTACTTTTGTTTTCTTTCTGATATCTGTTTCTTGTCGTTACGATTTCCCTCAGATTTAAGATACTCCTCTCCGTTGCGTGCTGGCAGGACAGGACTTGGTTTCTCGATTTTTTGGTGTATACCCAGGTTTGGCTTGTATAAGCTAGACTAGGCAAGATGCATGAGTTCATTAGGATCTTTTTTAGTTTTAAGTTCCTTTAAATATTTCCTTCTGTGCCCAGAACTTCTTCCATGAAATATTTATTCTTATCTGTATCTCATTTTCATTGCTGTTTGCATCAAGACACACTAATAACTTAGTAACTTCATAGAAATTAACCTGTTAACAAGGAATAAACAGGCGTAGAATATTTTAATAAAGTAAACGGGGTGTCTGCCAACAATAATTATTTAACTAAACATAATAAGTGTGTAACCATGTAAATCGTCTTCCAGTACCCATAGTACAAGCTTTCATATTCATATTCATATATTTTTATTGCCATCATGTTCATTACATTGATCTGTTAGTATTATTGGTTAGTCGGTACATGGTACCCCGTTAGGGCATTGCAATTTTCTTACATACTAGGCAAGGGTGCAGCATATTCATTTCACGAAGGGAAAGTAATCTTACAGCCTTTATGGAATGAAATCGCTAACCTTAACACGTTACTTTGATTTGTGCTCTCAATATTTATTTATTTTTACTTACTAATAAATTGTACTAGTTGTAGCGATAGATTGCTATCAATGCAACTCCTCATCTACAATGGAGTGTGGCGATGTCCTCATGAACCTGGATGGGGGGAGCTTGAAGCCGACTTCCTGTGAAAATGTGTACAATGCTCAGTTCTGCATAAAGCATACAGGTTGCATTCATATTAGTGTTGAGTTTTGCATACTATGAGTGTCCTACCATTGTTTTTTTTTCAGTTTTTACATTTATCCTTTGTTTTATTACTATTATTTGCTCACAAACTATTCTGTTGCATAGAAAATTTACTTTGTAGATGGCTAAATCTGGACTCAGATATAATAAACCATGTCCATGTATCAGATTCAAATGCCCCATAAAATCCAGTTATGAACTTTTGAGTTATCAACTCTATGTTCACAGAAGTATTATTATTATTAATGATTACTTTTTATCTAGTTGATAGGTTGACCTTTTGACTGAAAATAGTTAGGTATAAAAAAAATCAAATGTATGTATAATATATAATCAAATATATTATTAGTATTATATGTAGTATATAAGGTGGCTACCAACATATCATCTTTCAACATGCTGGGAGTGTTTTGTTTAAAACAAAGTGTGACAATCATCTTAGGTCATAGACATATTCAATCATAACTTGGATTTCCTTAATGCTTGCTGGTGGTCCATTTCATGCAAATAATTGAAAAACTATTACTAGAAGTATTTAGCTTTTTACCTAGCATGTACAACATACTTACACTAACCATACACTTCTATGTTCAATAGCTGATTATTTTATTTATTTCACAGTTTGGCAATAATTAACTCACTGGGTTTTCTTAAGGTTTCACAGCATAACAATGCACTATGCTTAACAAACATGGTAAGTAATGCATGGTTTTTATGTTGTTCATTTTAGAAGTTCTAAAATATCTGCATAATTATTTATCAATTGCTATTGGTAGACCTTATCTTGTAACAATAAGGTTTACAACACAATGGCCAGTTAAGTGTATTGATAATACTGTGATGGGTGCCATTGTCATGTCTAGGTACCTTGGGACTAATTATAATTGTTGTGATATTATATATTATGATGCACTCAAGCTGCATTCATCTTTGTATTTTAAAATTAATTAGGTATTATAATGCTACTGGTGCACTTAGATTGGTGTTTTATCAACTGATCAATATTTCAGCAACATGTTGACAAATCTTGATTATGTAGGAAGACTGCTTGAGTATTTAGTGCAGAAGTTTATTTTTAATACTCCAATTTTGATGTATAGTCCCAGCCAATAATATATCACTGACATGTTTGATCATATTTTTTTTCGATTTCACCAATACATATGAGCTTATGATATCTCCCTCCAGATCCTAAAAGCAATCTAAATGTTTCAGAAAATTCAAAGCACAAGGGTGATATATTATCGGCCGCTACTGTGCCTGGTCATAAAATTATATATGTAGATGCATCTATCTACATGTAAATAAAGTAATCTCTAAATTTTCAGGTGGTATAAGCACAAAAAGATTCTGTTCCTCGCTAGACCTGGGGAACTACTGCAACTATGTGCGACAGCCTGGGGACAAACTGGAATACAGAACTTGCATATACACCTGCAGTAGTGATGGCTGTAATGCTGCAACTGGCTTGACTATATCTGCAGTGGGACTCTTCATAATAGGCTTCCACATTTTAAGGCATGTGCGATTATAAAATATGGTGTAGTGTTTTGGAAGAGAATTGCTTTAGACAAGGATAATTTTGGACCACCGACCGTCATTTTCCATATTAAACTACATTTTTCCAATTAAGTTTCATCATAGAGATGGTATTGATAAGCAACTACTCACCACTTATCTGCATAGGGCCATCTAGTGTAACTTTAATCAAACGCAATTGGAACAGATTGGCAGTCATTATTTGCTTCTATATCATTTTTACATCTTTGATATAATTTAGTCCATTTAAGTATTTTTATAACAAAGTATACCAAATACTGTTGAATACCATCCTAAATAAAAGTAAATATGTAGACTAAGAATTATAAATTAGGTACAAACAGTGTGCCTGTGTTTGTACCTAATCTAGATTGGAGGATATTCCATAGAACCCAAGTTAATTATTTTACAAGAAATAAAGGAAAAACTGAAAAGCACCAAGCAGGATTTGAACTGCGACCTTCCGGCACTCGCGGCCAGCCACTCTAGCCAACTGAGCTATAGGTGCACCTATTCATGCAATTTTTCCTTTATTTCTAAAGTAATTTACGTTAGCAGCGGTACTGCTTAATACAAAATTAATTTAATTGTTTTCATTTTTTGGGGTTGGTTATTTAACTAACACTGAAATAAATATTAGGCATATCCTCAGATGTATAAACTGCCAGTGTGACATTTGTATAGTAATTGTACTATGAACAGCAAGACTGGATTATCATTTCAATTAGAAAAATAACTTAATACCGTCCATTTTTGTGCAATATGTGTTGCGTCTTTTACAAAGTTATTTTTTATTTAAATATCTATTTAATTTTTTACATCACTACTGTAAAACTACGGAAATAGGTTTACATTTGCTTGCAAGTAGGTAGTAACGTTTATAGCAAGTAAATAATAAAATAGAATCTCAAGTTTTTATTAGAAACTATATTTGTTTGTACATTTTGTAATGAATGAATATATTCTCGAAGCATGAAATAAAAAGATTTGATAAATAATATCTGTGTATCTTTCCATCAATTTAGAAATAGTAGGGTTATCCGTCAGGCCCGGTGTTGTAAAGAACTTTGTCAGTTTAATTTATTGACAAAAATTCCGATCTTTTTAAAACCGGGCTAGCGAGAAAAAACCTTGATACTGTTCAAACATTTATTTGAAAATTTGTGCTACACAAGCATGATATAAAAATACATGATAATAAATATTAATACTGACTTAGCCAAGAATAAGAAATTAAACCAGCTAATGCACAATAATACTTTCATTATCACTTACCACATTAATTATGCCTTTCAGACTGAAATTGGAATGTAAATATTTAGTACCGTTATTTTTGAATTTTGGGCTTGTTATATCAAATCCTGTAAATCCAATGCTAAGTAATTAAGTTATATCATAATAAATGGATTCTTTAAGTTTCATTAGTTCGTAAGTTTAAGGCGTATTTGGAAAATACTAGCACCTAACCATTCAGAATTGTTTATGTAGATCTATAATATTGTCATGTCCAATTCACATAAACCTTTTCAATACATTCCAGAAGAATTCCATTCAAGAAATTAAATGCCTTTAATAAGGATTAATGTAAAACGTCACAAAACTACATAGAAAGCAAACAACAGGTAACACTATTATCAAAATCAGACTCTTAAAACAATCACTAACAAAATGTCAACTTAAATTTAACACTTGGAATAAAATTTCTTGTGTGCTACGTAAAAAGGTGCCTCTCATTTAAATGTTCGTAACAAAGCATAGCTCTCCCACCCTGATTTCAATTGCACATTATTTATTAACATAATAACTAATTATCAAACTATAAAATCACTAATAAAAGTAATAAAGAATGTATGAAAATCATTAATAGAGATAGTATCAATAGATACAGCTATATCATATTTTGTGATATTTTAAGATTGGATTCGTGATGGGCATAAAAGCTTCCTACGTACACATAAAGTAGCAGTAGGTACTAAATTTAAAACATATATTCATAATATTTTGGCAACTTGGCTAAATTGAAATCTTCATCCATTTTATGACTCGCGAACGCGGTCGTGTTCCTTCCAACTTGTTCAGAGTTTCACAAAGTAGTGCAAGGACGACAAACAGTTATCGTAATGAGTTCGCGACAAGCTTTAGTTACCACCGAAAGGCTAATTAGCCACTGACGTTTCAACCGCTGTCAGTTCCTAGTACTAAATATTAAAGAAATGAGCTACACCAAGAATTACATTTCGATGCAACAATATACTGTGCTCGTAATCGAGTTTAAATCTGTAGCTTATTTCTTTTATATTCAGGGCACATTTACCAATTGAACTCACAATCGAACTAGTGGAACCACATCCTAATGACAGGGTGCAATGTTCTTAAATTGTTGTTTTTGGAAGCCGCCATCTTAAGCAAGAAAAGTGCACACAAAAATAGCATTACCCTTAACATCTAACTACTGTGGCCATTGAGCACTTATTTGTTTAACTTGTGACAATTTGACAAGATGCTTTCATCGATACATTAAGCTTCTTTATGGCTATTTGAGGGGTCATGACGTCATAAGTCAGTAAAAATAGCAAGGAGTACTTCCTATAGAACTCGCATTTTTTATACGAGATTGAACCTTAATGCTTAAGGAAATCGTTATAATATGAATTAATGAGAAGTATCACTAGCAAATAAATAGCAGCACTTTATGAGCAAAGTGCAACACTGAGATATCGCACATTGTAAACTTGTACTTCCATTTCTAACGTAGTACTACTGAATATAGAAGTAGCCTAGAACATGGAATGATAGATCGATTAATAAGTTGCTAATGAGATCTTTTATCGAAAAGCTTGAGAATTCCTATCTATTGGTAGAAATTAGCAACGTCGACTTTCATTGTTGCGCCTTGTGGCGCCTACCAGTTACAAACAGTTGTTTACGCTAGCGTAAGTCACATTATTATCACACCTTGTACAAGGTTATCCTTCAATCAGAGGGTGTACCCCGAAGTCCACTTCTTCAGAACTTCTAACTTCGCGGTATTAGCCCAGCCTTCCATAAAGTTCTTAGACTGTTAGTCGACGGTCACTTAGGAGCGCTTTACTAAAATGTAACAGGTCCACTAGCGTCACTCGTAAATAATTATGATTATGTAAATTTAATCATAGATATTTAAAAAAAGGCAGCCGCTATGTACCGTATTTTGTATTTAAATACATCAAACTAGTTATTACGTTGCTGGATTCGTCAATCTACGCGTCCCAATTTAAAACGGCTGTTTTATTTTTGAGTTCATAAATCGACGAATCAATGTGAAAACTAGTTTGATGTGGGCATTCAAAAAATACTTAAATACAAACTACAGTACATAGCGGCCGCCTTTTTTAGTTCTATCGTAAAATTTAAATAATCACAATTATTCACGAGTGGCGCTAGTGGACCCGTTACATTTTAGCAAAGCGGTCTTAAGTTTACAGTGTGCGCTAGAAGCGACGAAGGGTATTGCGTTTAAGAAGCATCTCGCTGCATACGAGACTGCAAGGCGGCTATGGTCTGCTCTAGTTCGCGAACTCGTTGCTGGCTGTTTTGTAGTTGCCGCTTCACGATACGCAGTTCCTCGCCTTGGCGGTTGAATGCGAGACGTAGCTGAAATAGAAATTTAGATAAGTATTCGTTTTCATGTTCACAGAAACTTGGATAAAGCCTTCAATGACAGCAAGGGCTCCTAGAGATTTTAACATTCTTATAGTAGACCAAATGATGGAAAAACACTCTTCTACTGACGGTTATTTATATGCCATGGATTAATTTGTTCTTTCGATTTAAATGTGTCGTAATAAAATTGTTATATGACATGCATATTCACTTTGTCATGCGTAACTTGAACTTCATTTCCGTAGGACTAGTTTGTTAAATAAATTAAAAAGTATGGTATACAATATATAGTTAGAATCAATGTGGACCTACCTCGTTCTCGGTGCTGAACACATCGCCCTGGTTGATCTGTTTGTAGAGAGGCACTGGTTCCGCTTCGCCACTTTGTTTGCCGAACATCTTCTGCAGCTGGTGAAATTTCGTGTTTTGATTCGCGCTCGTTTTCTGGGACTTCTCTATCACCTGTATCTGGAAGATTATAGTGTTATAATATGGATATTCATAGAATGTTTAAATGAGTATGGCACAAGTTTATCTGACCCACTAAATTAAACACTGTCAATGTGCAGACTTTATTTAGCTAAAATGTCGTTAATATTTCTTATCTGTTCTGTTACTTGGACGTTTGTGTTTGTGAGAGAGGGAAAATACTTATTTTAGTTAGCAGAGGTTTGTTATTTTTAGGGTTCCATAGTCAAAGTGTAAAACAGGACCCTATTACTAAGAGTCCGCTGTCAGTCTGTCCGTCACCAGGCGGTATCTCATGAAACGTGATAGTTAGACAGTTGACATTTTCACACATGATGTATTTCTGTGGCCGCTATAACAACAAATACTAAAAATCAGAATAAAAGAAATATTTATTCCCATACAACAAACGTGATTTTTTTGCCGTTTTTATAGATAATTCGTGCGCGAGTCCGACTCGCACTTGGTCGGTTTTTTATGAATAAGGTGGTTACGATACAATATTACGCATAGACACTTCACTGATCATGCTATCCGTGTACGACGAAGTCAACCGCAAGACGACTACGAGAGCAAATGGAAATGTCAAAATGAGCATGTGTGATGTGACATAGTGAAGTATGTACAAAATTGGAGTCTGTAAAAAAATATGTGGCCAAAGACAAGGTCAATGTAATGTCGTGTTAGGAGCTCAAAGCGTTGGCAAACAGAATGGTGATAAAATGAGCATGTGTGATGTGACATAGTGAAGTATGTACAAAATTGGAGTCTGTAAAAAAATATGTGGCCAAAGACAAGGTCAATGTAATGTCGTGTTAGGAGCTCAAAGCGTTGGCAAACAGAATGGTGATATCTCCACCGACAAGAGGTAGGTTCCTATCATGCTGATGTTTGGTTACAAATTAATTTCCTCACCTGTACATCGTTGTCGGCGTGGTTCTCCTGCCAGGTGGCGAGCGGGCGGTAGTCGGGCGTGGTCTCGCGCGAGAGGAACGCGAACTTCTTGCGGTTGTTGGCGTCCTGAGGCTGCAGCGCAGGCGCGTCCTTGTTACTTGTGCGCGGCTTGTGCGTCGATATTGTTACACCTGACATTACAAATAGGAATATGTTAATCTAAAAATTAGATGCAATAGGGATGACGACACCAAATAAGAAAATCAATTAGTTCGAATTTTGTCAAAAACGGATCAAATTCTTAATCAAATGGCGAAAAAAGCAACTCAAAAGAATAAATAATTACATAATATAAGTCTTCAAAGTTTTAAGAGGGGGCATATTCTGTCCCTATTTCGCAAAACGCACGTTTGTATTGGAAACTAACCAGCAACATTAAAACGGTTATAGCTTCATTATTTTTTGAGATATTTATAATAATAAGGACAAAGTCAGCACACGTCAAGACTTGCTAGATGGCTGGGTCAAGGGTCAGATACAGAAAGCGGTAGGCGGCTTAGGCCCTATACCTAAAAAGTGGTCTTTACCTAATGGTCTTATTATGGTTGTGGTATTTTGTTTTGGTGTACGTCCCCAGTTGGGTTGCTGCTGTAATATGAACGAGATGATGTTCCACCGTGCCCTACCTCTCTTAAAAGTCCATACGTGTGTACGTCAGTGTAAAGTTGTGGGTATGAGCATGACTGTTTCGCCCATTGCATGAATACAGGCGGGATCTGGCCAACTTAGATTCATATCATTAAAGACTTGTAACTTGCGTTCCAAGTGAAAGGCTTTTGAATTCCTTTTATTAGAAAGATTCCGTATGTATCACATATAAGCCTTTGTTAATGAGCACTACCGTTTTTGTTTTATTGGTGATTATGGGCGTGAAAACAAAGTTTACTTTAAAATCGTACCGTAAAAGTACCGAAAACCCGTATTGTAGCGCAGTCCCGTTATGATCGGAAAAAAGTACGACATAAGTTTAGGAACGATAAAATTGTTTCAAAGCACTGAATTTCTTTGACATTGCAAAATATTCACCATATGTGATAATCCACATCGAAAGGGACCTTATGGCGGCAGGCACTTACGTTACACCTATTCACTATTGTATTGGAACAGCGGCAATAAAGGCGTAAGTGCCGGCCGCCATAAGGTCCCTTTCGATGTGGATTATCACATATTATTGTAATTAGAAATAAACCCGCGAAGCCTGACAGCACTGAGCATACTAGCGCCTCTAGCAGCGAATTCATACGCGATTGCTCTCATTGGACCTGACCGATTATGAAAACCTTCCCTATTTGCCCGGAGAACCGATGGCCGGTGGGGCCAGCGAGTTCAGGACCAAGTACCGTACCTCTAGTATGTTTTTTCGAAATAAAACAAATGAACGCGTTTGCGTTTAGTCACAATTTGTATGGCAAAACCTGTCATTAAATTTTGCCGCGTATATTCTGAGGTGTGATGATGATTATATTGATTATGGAACATACCGGTCTTCATGCTGATGAGCAGCGGCGGCGCGTTCATGCCGCCGAGCCAGTCGCGCGCCGACAGCGCGGGCAGCGGCGCCGCCGTGTCGGGGTACAGGTCCTCCTGCGACAATCCATACTAATATTATGAACTAGCTTTTGCCCGCGACTACGTCTGCGTACAACTCGTTCATCGCGATAGAATTTTTTTTTTATCAGACGCTTTCCTAGTCGTCGCTGTTCCATACAAACTTCCACCCCTCCAAGAGAAACAAGGCAACAAATATGCCAAAAAATAAATGAAGTTCCTATTCAAATATCTCAAAAAAATAACGAAGCTACAACGTCGCTAGCCAAAGTATGCCGTTTGAAGCTGGCACAAGTCTTTTTAGACTAAAGTTTCAAGAGGGGCCATGTTCTGTATCTTTTCGCAAAACGCACCTTTGTATTGGAACGATCGTCATTTACTATGGTGCTCGAGGTTTGTGACGTCACTGATCTGTAGCGCTTTCGTTCTCTAACCAGCAACATTAAAGTGGTTGTAGCTTCGTTAATTTTTTGAGATATTTATTCAAATATATATATTAAATATATTTATATTATATTGATTCCTATTCAGGATTATAGGATTGTTTCTCTTGGAGTAGTCAAATTTTGAGTCAACAACACTATTGGACGCCGCTCGACGCTCTTTTGACAGCACAATCCTGTTCCATACTTTTTCCATGATGCCATTCGAACCAGTTTAAGAGAGGACAAATGTTTATATGGAACTGTTATATTATTTAGGAGACAAGAAATAAAAAATATTATACTAAAAAAAACAAACTTGGGCCAAATCCAGCTTAGTTGGTATGACATTTAATTCTTTTTTAAAAATGGTCAGGAATACAATGGTAAAATTATTAGGATTCCTCCCGATGCATATTGTAAAATGCGGACGTTGCAAACGGGATTCGATTAGAGCCCAAAATCACTACCAACGCAATCCAGGCGCGGATACAGCCCCCTGAAGTAAACCTTTCTTGTATAAAGTGCCATTCCAGGCCTGTTCCTCTTGCCGCTTCGGCTAAACTCGGTTCTGGCACACCTCCGTGGTCTCCAGGTGCCCTATCGCGCTAAGAACGAAAGAGAACGTGCTATGCGGCGAGCGCGTGCGAGCAGTATGCCAAGTCTACCTGTCAAACATCGGTTTTCTGTTTTTTTTAAACCTCTTTGTGGCTTTATAGGCCGAGCTCAATAAAGCGATAGGAGTGCGCATTTGGAGAGTGGTCTGGGGAAAATCCAGTGGACGCAGGCGGTTTAAAGACTGGAATACTCTAAGAGTTCGCGCTCCAGTGAGATTGGTTGTCAGAAACCGAGAGACAGACCTTCTATACCTACGTAAGCACTATTAATTATTCTGTACGCATACCTGGAAGCAGTCGGACTTGCGCGGGACGATCATGGCGATGGGCTCGCAGAGTCCGCGGGAAGTGTGCAGCTTGTAGAAGCGGAACACCTCGCATAGCGCAGTGTTTACGCCGCGTTTTGGCATGAAGCCCAAGCCACGCTGAAATGGAAGTAATATAGCGTCGATAAAGCATAATTTCACGGTACAGATTCGTAAGGACTGTTTCACAAGGGCTGCAATACCAAGTACGGACTTAGCGGATCTCATAAATAACATGCTTATAGCGAGCGACAGTTTGAAGATTTTTGAGTAACTCAAGGAGTTTAAAAAATAACAGAATATTTTAAATATTGGCTTCTAACCCTAAGTGCAAGTAAGACTGAGGTATCATGTTTTCACATCAGGAACCACTCTGCCAACTATCAGCCTACAGTATTTATGAATAACGAAAAGCTCAAATACAATCAATGCCCTAAATACCTCTGAATTACCGTAGATAGATCTCTAACCTATAGGTAAAGAACATCTGACAAAACTCTCATTGAAGTTAGCTACGCGAAATAATATCCTGCATAGGCTATGTGGTACATCTTGGAGAGCCGCTGCCGACTGCCTGCACACCACTGGCATCGCTCTGTTATACTATGCTCCACTATGGTTATGATGTGCAAACTCGAAATACGATTTAAAACGTGGACTCCCGGTGAAAAAAATAAACAATAGCATTCTTTTGTAACGAGCCTGGAGTTTTGAAAATCTCGGAAATCGAATAACGTGTCAATCAATTACCGTATTAAATAACTGACAAGTTTATCTGTATTAATATAATATTTCATAAGTCACTGACAAATGACAAAATATTACCGTTTTAACCCTGGCCCGATGAAAAAAACATTATTCACTACATCAGTAACACTGTTACATTTTTACATGCATTAAAATCTTACTAATAGAAAAGAAGAATTAATTTTTTTTGGAGAATCTTACACAAATCAACCTAGTCCCAAACTAAGCAAAGCTTGTACTATGGGTACCAAGTGACGATATACATACTTATGTGGGATTGGTACTTTTTGATGGCTGTGCAAGGTGCTGGCTGCTAGATGATGAATAAGGAACGTTCGAATGTGGTTTGAAATAGTTTGGAATGGCGAATGCGTTGACGTATGATTCAGTGTGTAAGACGACTTGAACGAGGCAACATATCGTATTAAAGTTGTAAATAAACCAAATACTTCAATTAGAAGATTATTATTTCCATGTGGACTCTCCAGTCCTACACTTATATAGATAAATAGATACTGAAATACATAGAAAACATCCAAGACTCAAGAACAAATTGTGTTCATCACACAAATACATGCCCTGACGGGGTTTGGAACCCGGGACCTCTAGCTTCGAAGGCAGGGTCACTACCAACTAGGCTAAAGCGGTCGTATTAAGATAGCTTTGAATAAATGAATTTGAAACGACCAACACAACCCAGTAATAACAGCGCCACTTCATCGAGGTCCTTAGAAAACTCGTACAATGAAGCTTGTAGCCAAAACTTTAAAGTTGTAAATAAAAGGCTTAAAACTTAGAGAATATTCCCAAAGTTAGATTTAGCTTAGGCTCGGAATGAATATTTAATACCTATAAATCAAGATATTATACGTCTAAATGTTTGAGAACTTACTTGTGGATTACCCGACAGGAACTGATTGAGGAAATGCACGTATGGAGCTTCATCGACAACTTCGTAGTAGCGTATGTTCCCGTCACCCTTGCCCGCAAGGTATACCTGCCGATCGGTAACCATTTAGTAATTAACGATGACATCATTTGATGGACGAAATGGTTACTTTTAAAACAATAGGGATATTGACACAAAATAAGAAAATCAATAAGTTCGAATCCTAAAAGGGATCAAATTCTTAATCAAATGGCGAAAAAAGTAACTCAAATGAATAAATAATTACATAATTGTAAGTCTTCAAGTTTTAAGAGGGGCTATTACATCCCGGGTATACTCTGTCCCTATTCCGCAAAACGCACCTTTGTATTGGAACGATTGTCACTTAGTCGTATTTTCAAATGAAAAATCCCGGGATTCAGGTCCAATACCGGATTTCAATCCCGGGATTGAGGGTTGTCCGGTATTGCATGCATTACATACAACATACCATGTTAGTGTCATGGTCGTAATAGGGGAACACGACGCCCGATGAGCTGTCAATGGTCTCGCAAGCGAGCGGTTTCTCCAAGTTGTGCTGGTCCCAGACCGCGTATTGCCGATCGCTGTAGCGCGAGAACCCGGTCGTAAGCACTTTGCCAGAGCTGCCGAGGAATGTGCACTTGGACGCTTTGGTGCCGAGGTGGCAGGGGCCTTCCTGTGGAGTTAGAAAAAAAAAAAACGATTCAAAACGAAAACAGAATAGTAAATCAAGGAAGAAAAATGATATATTTACGACGAGGGCGGTTTATTGAATCATGAGTGAACCGAAATATTCTACAATAGAATCATGGGTGTAGTGAGTTCAAGTGTTTACGCCCAAGACGGAAATAATTTTGCTACCGTGCGACACATTCTGCTCTTCTCACCGCCTATGAGGCCCGCTGCTGAGAACGTGAAATATCTTACAAAAATTGAAATGAAATTCGTGAGAATTATCCCGGCTCGCAGTCAGATGGCGCTGTTCTTCCATCTTAGGATTACTTTGACAGTCGATCACTGTCACCACCAAAATCAAAATCAAACATTTATTCTGCAAATAGGCCACAAGGGCACTTTTACATGACAAAATATCAATTTACAATTTAAGAAAGTCTGACTATAATAAGTAATACATTTTTCATGTCATTTCACCTGTCACTAACAATACACAATACACTTACAGAGAGCACGATCCCGCTTCGCGGCTCGATGACACGTAAATTCTTGTCCTTGCTGGTAGTAGCTAGTAGCGAGCCGTCGCGATTGAAAGACATGCAGTAAATCACGTCAGTGTGACAATCGATCACTTTTACTGCTTCGCCTTTGCCCACGTCCCATACGAAGATCTGAAAATAAATGGGATGGAAAGGTTAGGCTCATTGCAGACAGTGGCATATCGATTTGCTTTTGCCACAGACGCGCTGTGTCCGAAGGTGACACTATTTACCTCCAGCGTACAATGAAATGCTTGACTGCACTAAGTCAAGTTTAAGGTGAGCAATATACAGTTTATCTTGCATATTAGGATGCAATATTAAGGATACGTGCCTTTTCATACCATTTCTATAAAACAGTAATTAGCTTCCTTCTGTGACGAAATCACTTCGAAGTAATGAGCGGCAGGGGCATGTGAAGTTTCACTATTTCTTTACTTTTTTTTTCCACGTTGAACTAAATGTATGTACTGGAGTGACATCGATAGTCTAATGTGTCCGCGAAAAACACTTTTCTATGAATGAGTCAAATGTATATCTTACGAAGCGGGCGAAGCCGCTAAGACATTCATCAATCAAATCACTAACGAAAACTTCGCTATATTCATATTATTTTATAGGTAACTGTACACCAAACGGTTATTTTCTAATACTCTAACTGAGATACACCGTGATACATAATAAACTAAACGACTATCGCCCCATGCCGTCACGCGTGATTGTTGATTTGATGAGAACATTTCTAGACCGAATAAATTGTTTTTAATCATTATGCTTGTTTAATTGGTCTCAGCTACGGAGAGACTATCCTCCACATTCATAGAAGTTTACTACCTCATTGTTTGTGAGAGTGTATGTTAAGTTGTCAAAGTTCGTTGCAATAAGGTTCACGAATAGTCAGTTAGCCAAGAAAGAGGTCTAACACTTTCCAACTCAAATTCATAAAAATATTTTTTACAAACGATCTATACATATAATAAAGCTGTAGAGGTTCGAAAATCTGTACATTGAAGATATTAGCAAAAAAATCGATGGAGGGGTCTTAGAATCGATAACAGAACACATTTCAACGGTTTTTAAAATTTGTGTCTGTTTGTCTGTCTGTTTATTTGTCTCACCATCACGCGAAAACTAGCCAATAGATTTCAATACAACCTTCACTAATAAGTTTAATTGATCTTCGGCCAGGTTATAGCCTATAAAAAACATACAGATTAGGGATGGAAGGGGGTGAAAAGAGGGGTTGAACTTTGTATCACAAGTCCTTCAATTAATAACTTAAAGGCTTGAAAATTGGTAATCATACAATTGGAAACAAAATAAAAAGAATCCCATTCAAAAATTGTACAATAATAAATAGATAATATGTGAAAAAACGGAGGGTAAAAAAGTGCTCAGGGGGCTAACGACAAATAACCAAAAATCCCTCAACCCATTGTAACTGTTTGAAATGCGAGATTTAATTATGTTAGTCAGTCGTTGTCAACATTGTCAAACCAGTGCCTTGAACTTCGTCTACCTATATCTGATTTATCTTCGTTAGGGTGGTCGAGTGTGCTAACGGTGTCATCTGAGGGCCTACAAAATACCACTAATTCCCACTATTCCCACTAATATTATAAATGTGAAAGTTCGGATGTTTAGATGTTTATATATTTGTTACTCACGCAAAAACGGCTGACCGGATTATGATGAAACTTGGTACACAACGAGTCTATAGCCTGGATTAACATATAGAATAATTTTTATCCCTTCATCATCCCTCAAATAGATAAATTCGGGGGTGGAAGTTGAATTTCATAGATCGAGAATCATGTAGAATATTTACAATACCCGCTGACTTACGAAAATTTGTCTCAGAAGAATCAGTGTAAGTCTGAGCTCCGAATATGCACATAGTTGTCACGAATCGTAGGGTCAAGATACAATAAGGACGTATCGTGAGGCGAGTCTAGACAGTTGCAAATTTACGATATTTGACGTTTAGCGTGTCAGAGACGTGCCATTCGTTAAAATCGAATCGAAGTTAATGTAGATTATTTACTACATGCACAATTAAATAATTTGAGTCTTATAGCTGCTAAGATAAAGTAGGTATTTTCCTGTAAAGTTTTTATTTTTACCCTCGTAGTTATAAAATAAGTAATGTCGCTATCAATTGATTATGATGAGCTATTATTATGAAAGATTTCGGATATTTGTGACTCTTAGAGCTTAATTATCTCAAAACCAAAGCGACTCATGTGAATGTGAATGTTTACCGCGTTTCAGTACCTGAAGTTCTATTAATTACATATATGTATAATCGTAAGCAAAACATAATAGATTTGCGTCATTTAGGTACTGACTTACATCCTCTAAAGCGCTTGCGTTTTAAATCAAAACTTGCTGACCCGTTGAGCCTAAATAACATTACTGTTTATAAAATTGGAGATTAAATAAATTGGACGTAGACGATTGTTGTCAGCATTGACTGACCAGCGCTTCGATATATGCCTACATAAAAATTATAGAATTTCCACTGCACTCTATTCTTTTTTTTTTAAATGGACGGTTGAGAAATATAAAATAGGTTTTTTTTCTTGGACCTGACTGGCTTTATAGGCCGGGCCCAATAAAGCGATAGGAGTGCACGTTTGTTTGGAGAGTGGCCTGGGGAAAATCCAGGAGAAACCTCCAACATGATCACACGGGCGGTTTAAACACTGCAACTGGAATACTTTAAGAGTGTGCGCTCCAGTGAAATTGGTTAAGCGGTTTCAACCAAATGTGAGGTGTGGGTGGAATCAGACTACTCGGAGTTCTGTCGCTGGTTCACTAAACCTAGCCTAGCTGAGAAGAGTCCAGCAAGGAACTCAGTTAGGCCCGACCTGGGTCAGACTGACTCTATCCGGTATGAAGCGGTATCGGGACGAATAGGGATTATATATGTCCGTGCTGTCGCGATCGTGCGGTGGACGTAATTTTGGGTCCATAGAAACTGTTACAAATCTTTTTGTTTAATCAAAATACCAATAGGTCAATTTATCCAAAATACTAATTTAATGTAGGTGACACGAAAATAGTGATTACCTAGCTGATTAGTTATAATCAAATCACTGGGAGATACAAGTAGTAGTTATGTGAAGAGGTTTTGGCCTATGGTCGTCCAGCGTCCACCTAAATTCGGTTTTCAGCTGTCCGCCAGTTTTATCAGGCTTTGTTTCGAATTTCTTGGAATTATGAGGTTTTTTTTTTAAATATAATTGTAATATGATAATGTGTGCGTAGATACTTAAAAATATTACTATTGTTTTAAGCAGTGACATCTGTTAACGAAAATTATAAATTGAAGTTAAGGAAGCGCGAGTCCTTTTGGTAGATGTCACTCCCTAGAATTTGTAAGAGAACTGGTTGAAAGACTTGGTAACCAAGTGTGATTACTGATTGCTCAGACAGCTCAGTTAAAGCGATTGGCCGCGTATGTCAGGATGTCACAGGTTCGATTGTACGTTTTGGAGGTAGAACTTTCACTAGAAAAATACCTACGATAAAGGGAGAATTTCTTGATATTTTGATAGGGTGCTTAAAATATTTGTAAACATGTTTGTCTTAGTAAAGTAAAAGTACCTATAAAAAACATTTTCTTAGTAAGACTAGAAGTGTTCAATTAATTTTCATACCGAGGGATAATGCGTAGAGGTTTTCACTGTACCTAAGTAGAGCGTGTCACACTGTTGTAGGACATTAATAATCTTGGGTTATAATGTAGGACTCCTAACACTTTGCATTTCGAGCAACATCAAAATTTTTGTTCTATTCAAGCATAATATGTCTTCCCCTGTAGTCGCTACATCGAGCATGTGAGCACTAAGGCTCGGAAAGTAGGGAATTGGGTAACGTCATCGAACAAGAACGTATGTGTAGACGTACGCAACATCAAACCGTGACACCACTATGCTACATGGATGCGATGAGGTAGTTTCTTAGCAGTCATTAGTGTTTTGTTACATAGTATAAGAAATCATCAAAAATAATTCATACGCATAAATGCTATATGGTATCGAGTCGACGGCGTTCTCCGGCCTGGAATGAAATATGTATTTAACGTCTGACTTACTTAGCCAGTACCTATTACTAACATAAAAAAAAAAAAAAAAAAAATACATACTTACGTACCTATATATATTAGGTATTGATAAATCATACTCATTTTGTTTCATTATCCGCCTATTACATTCTCTTCAGGACACATGCTTCCTTTCATGGACAAGAGGGCCCATTTCACTTGCTACGTATATATAAATTAGAAACTATAAGTTTGTAACTTTAAGACGTAAAACGTTGGAGTGTGAATCTAACCGGCATTTATCTACCAAGGGCAAGGAATAGTCAGTAGAAGTTCACGCGAACGAAGTCGCGGGAAAAAGCTAGTACTTAATAAAAAAACCGGCAATAGTTTTGAACTCTATAATAAGTGTACTATCAATAAAAAATATAATGTGGATCACTCCAAAAAACTTAAGGTTTCACAAATAAACTCAAAAGGTCTTACCAAATAATCAAATCCAGCGCTAAGCAAGATGTTCTCAGCTGTAGGATGCCACTCTACGTAGGCCACACGACGTTTATGACCGTGTAATTCCACCAGCCAGTCTGTCAGATGCATCGACAGTCCACCGTCAGGGATATGCCATAGTTTCACCTGCGGCAAATTAAAAACATTTCTTTATTAGAACAATACTGGTATACCTTCTTCACACCTGCTATTGCTATTCCTTTTTTTGCCGTCAAATGAGGGACAAAAGTTGGACTTTTCTGCCCTCTAGAGGGCAATGGTAACTGTTTCTGAAGAGCAGGTGTGAAAAGAAGTATGTGCCATTCGGTAGCAACAACCTTTTCGGTATTGGATGTAAACACTTGAATCCCTAGTTACTCTAAAAATTTGGCTTCGATTCCATTATACCGCCTAGATCGCTTTTACGATTCAATACCGCGCCCTCTCCGTAAATACATCATTTTGCTCCCTTGAGACACAATCTACTATTACACAGGGCAGATCAAATTTAATCTGTCCATGACAAAGGTTTTGACAAAGAAAAAACTTTTCTCATTTTATCTTTACGTGGCTTCCGGCTCTATCTGACTCGCCGTATTGGTTTGGTTTCAAGTTGGCATTTGACTGAAACTTTATTATTGTAATAACAGCTTCATTATTTTATTACTGTAGGAAGGAAAGAACACCAAAAGTTATGCCTATCAGTACAACCACAATTCGAATATATGTAAACACAACTGTTTCAATTTTGTTTATTAAAGAGAGACAGCACACGTGCCAGTAACGTCATATACATTGTTGCACTATAACCAGGGCTCATTGTCACTGGTCGTCTACATTTTCGCTTTATCACAAACAGGAAGACTAGCTCCCGCGTGCGGGATACGGACTCTAACGACCAGTGAAAATGAGCCCTAACATTCGCTTCATACTGATTACGTCTTGATGGAAAAGGGACATAAAGTGTCCGTCTTAAAGCGTTGTACACTTTATATTTACGTCATTATTGAGTTACTTTATTGCGTCATTACTGAGTTACTTTATTCATTTTTGTCTTTGTAATGAATGAATATTTCAATAGGTGCCAAAATAGGTGTCAACATGCCTATTCAATCCGGTTGCGCGCGTTACACCTGCGTTAGAACTGCGCGTTACAAGTCGAATTACGTACTACACTTACTATGTATTATTATTCTGTAAAAAAGCGTGGATAGATTGTATGTTGTATACGAGAATTGATAAAAAAAGAAATATTATGACCAAACGATTGTGACTCAATCGCATTGTTCGAGGCGTTATGTTACGTCTGTAAAGAAATTATACAATAGTGATGTTAATTGTTATATGATACAAGAAGTAAAGTTTAGTTCATGTTATTATTCGCGACAAACGAAGAGAAAGCAAGTATACCGCTGTATCTCGATACTTTTGTGTTGTGTATTTTTATTAAGAAACAATTTCATGAATTTTCTGTCCAAATTTGACACCCGTTAGCAAACGTTGACTTTGACCAATTATACCTATTAAAATATGTACCTATACATCCACGCATTCAGATGATACAAGAACTGGAAAATTGGTCTATCGGAACGGAACACCCCAGTAATCGGTGCCAATTTGCTCACACATTGCGATTATGTGTATAAAAAACGCAAAAACTGGTTGAAATTACCGTGCAGTCATCGGAACATGACGCGATGATGTTATCGTTAAAAGGGTTCCACTTGATGTCTAGGACGGGGCCTTTGTGACCCGTCACGCGGCTCGCGTTGAAGTCTAGCCGCCCAGTCTGAAAAAAAAAGACGTTAAAGATGTTTGTTGACGTTCACCTGGCGCAGATATTTATTTATGGTTATAGAGGCCCCAATAAGGCGTAGCGCCCTGTGTCCATTGAGCGGGAACAATAATACAATAATAATGAATAATAATTGAATCACGATGGTTTGTGAATGGACGTGACTGTTTTGCCGCCAATCTCAAAATATCATCATCATTATCAGCCTATATACATACGTCCCACTGCTGGGCACAGGCCTCCTACATGAAAGTAGTCCCCAAATATTTTTACATTACAATTTATTTTTACAACACTAGGCATTACATCCATGAAATCCTCGCTAATCTAGCCAGCCACATCTTTCCTGGCTTAACACATCAACTGGTTTATTAGCCATTAAGGGTATCATTAACTACCCCACTTTATTCACAATAGCGACAATTACTACCAAGGAAAGATGTAATGTTAATTATTATGATAACAGCATTTTCCGAGATAAGAGATAATTCACGCGATAGTTGCAAAAAAGCGGCCACTTTAATTTCGCAAACGTTGAATTAAAAACATTATCTTACCGATCCGAATTGCAACCTGCGAACACAATTCGCGCAATTAACTCTTATTTAAATACACGAAATAGTCACTTGTTTCAAAACTAGTAGAAGAGAAACCGCCTTCAGATTAAATCGATATAAAAAGTTATTTACGCGTCGAATTCCCACGGTGTTGGCTAATGTTTGATTTCAATGGTTTTGCTATCACCTCACGTGCTATGGACTCATTAATTAGGTGGTAAATTAGTCGTTGATTTAACAAAACAATGTTTTGTATGCGAAAATTACATGCATATTGCTCAATTGTGATAATGCGTTTTAGTAGGTGCTTGCGTGTGTCAAGGGTAAGTGATGGGCGCGAGAAAAGTTAGACTATACGGTTACACAGCCCCTGAGACGCGATTGCGGGCCTGATGCGATTTTTAAGATTTGTGGTGCTCTTTGCTGGGAGAGTATATAATAACTCTAAAGAGCCGCGTTTATCTCATTCATGCATGTAAGATCACTATTAATTTCCGATGCCAAAAGCGAGATCGAAACTTTGTACGTAGACGGCAATAGCGAAGCTACTACAGCATCGACCAGGTGACCTCTCAATATGACGGATAACGGCTTAGAAACCAGATAAATGTCAAATAAGAGGTCTAACTGGCATTTATATAACTAACGTGTTTATTAACTTCCCCCACATATTCATAACTTGATTTGCTTCAAAATATTCTCGTTGAATTACGTATTTTAGAGACAGTTTGGTCCGAGTTCTCAATAACTTTTTTGAGTGACCTACGACTCGATGCGTCCTAGCGGCTGTCTAGTCGAGCCTTTAACGACGGTACATATTTGACAATCACTTAGACGCTCGGAGTCGCGTGTGACTAGTAAACAAAACAAGTCAATAAACAGTGATGATAAATGGTGCTACGTATAATACCTACCTATATGACATACCTCTAAGCTCAGCTATTTTTGTAGTTTACACAGTTTAAGTACACAGGAACACATGTACTTACATGTGTTGTAATCGTTGTGTGTTTGTACTGTACAACAAATTGAAATAAGTTTCAAGATTTTAATTCAATCTTTGGTGTAGTTTTAGTATTTGGTCGGCAGACCTCGCTGCTGACTGTATCTCTATCTCAAGATAACTAACAGTATTTAGGTACTTTTTCAAGTGTAGATAGAGGACTTTCTGGATCTCTGTCTAACATAATACCCGTGTTTAACAGCTTTAAAACTTCCGTTCATATCACTTCCTCTAAACAAGCTTATTTTGACACGTTTACGTGTCATCGTCGCGGTACGCCTGCCGCGGTACGGCGAGTGTGAACTATCAACCGCTATCTCCACTTCGTACGCTTTATTTTGACTTTTTTTGCATCCGATTTCAAACGCGGCTAAAACGGTGTCTGCGTTAAATAAACTAGAAAACAGTCTCGTTTAGGGATTGCAGTCCGGTCCGGCAGATCCGGTATAATTCGACAGGTATCGGACCGGATCCGGTGAATAGCTAATCTTACCGGATTACAGCTTGCCCTAGTGCCATTGCTACCACTTATATACCTACTAGGATAATTTCACTGTACCAAGAATGTGAAGGAAGGAAGTTGAAACTATGTTCAAATATGCTCGGTCTGGGAAAGGAAACTTTTTTACGTAACTTATCATGAACGTGTGTTTAGTCTTCGAAATGAATTTAAGACTGATTAATAGCACTAATAATATAAAGTTTTGATATATACATGAGTGTTGCGTAATTGCGGTCACGCCTCAAGCTATAGACGAAGATAAGATTATGTCATGTTTCGTATTAGCATAATGAATATAATGATTTGTATCAAATGAAAGGCGCATCTTAGAGTACCTAGGTAACGCTATAGGTAAACTTTAAAGTTACCTATGCAAATGTAAATTAGGTAATTGAAAAATACATGAAGCTTAGGCGTATTCAGCAAGTCTATCACAGCCGGCGCCGCACTCTTTGGCATATTTAACACAACTTCTATAAGTTGTATATATGGTCCAGTATATCGCAGCGAGTTTCGTTTCGATCAGCCGGCGATATAAGTAGTCTTTATAATTACAGTGAAACCTAGTTAAACGAGTTACGAGGAAACATATAAAATTGCAACCAAATCAGTCCCCGGAGTCGAGATTATTCATCCCTTATGACAAACTATCTCTATGCAAAATTCCTTTAACTACGTCAAGCGCCCCACCACCACTTAAAGGATGATTTCCATGATAAAAAGTATCCTACGTCCTTCCCCGGGTCTCACAGCTACGTCCATACCAAATTTCATCTCAATCGGTTCAGCGGTTTCAGCGTGAAGAGGTAACAGAAAGTCAGACACACTTTCGCATTTATAATATTAGTGTAGGACTCATATTCCCACACGGGAATTACTCAAAAAAAAAATCAAAAATCAAAACATTTATTCTGCAAATAGGCCTCAAGGACACTTTTACAAGTCAAAATCTATCTAGGTACATCAAATAAAAATAATACAATCATCAAAGTATCATTAATTAAATGTAGTGTTACATGTCAAAAATAAGACTAAGAAACTAATAAAAATTGAGATTTGTTAGAGATGTATAAGGTCTCTAAGCGTCAAGATAAAAGGTAATAAAGTAGGTACACTAATCATAATAAAATATTTTGAGCTATATCTATAACACGTCAACATGAAAATAATAAAATCGAATACTAATACTGAATTACTTATTGGCACACGCCAATATGTAAATCAAAGTTACAAGAATTATGGCTTGAAAACACTACACAATCCCGTCAATTAGTTCCTAGTTACGCCTGCCTACGCTAGGGTCGCTCACGTCCGCTAACCTGATTTAGTGCACCGAGAACGTGCATTGACTCTTAAACATGTCATTACGATCATTTCATCGGCCCCCCCATGCAAATCTGGGGTAGTCCAATGTCATTTAGGAATCGGATATACGTAGTAATAGGTACGAGAAGACCGCGAAGAAACGACTAAACTATCAGTGCTAAGGCCTACATCTAGCAGTGGATCACTGTTGTTTATCATTACTATCACTGGCAAGCTAGAGTGGCAAACAGCCCAAGTAAAGATAACTGGCAGCTTATAAAATTTCAATCTATGAACGCCCGCTAGTTGCCCCGCAGCCTGCTGGCATTCGGACCACAGCCTTGATGGAGACAGCGTATCGACGTAATATAGAAGGACGTTCAGAGTATATAAGTGGAGGCGAAATATATGCAAGATCTGATAAAAGCTGGATTAATGTTTCATTTACAAAATTCCGGAAAAAACGTTTCTTATCCCTATCTGATTCAATAGAATAATTTACTCAAAAATATGTAATGTGGCCGGCAATATCGTCGTCAACATATTTCGCGGTAGCACCGATAGTACAAGCTTACTTTGGGACTAGATCGGTTTGAGTAAAATTATCTCCAAATATAAAAGTTTTCTTTAACTAGAACTACTTACATGATCCAAAGGCAGGACAAGGAACGCTCCGCCACCAGCGACCTCTGTGACTATGGCCACAAACTTAGGATTAACGGCACAGAAGTTGGAGTCATGAGCGTTCCTGGTGATCTTGATGTTGTCATAGCATCGCTCCCGTTTCGATGGAACGCCATACACATGGCGAAACTTCGAGCTTCGCACGCCTCGGAACCAGACCTGGAATGTATTTTAATTAGTGTACCGTTTTACGATAGGATATCCTGTGTTAAGGTCTTAATAATTAGTGTAAGGACGAAACTTTCAATGTTAAGGTCTAAGAGTTAATTATGTGGCTTTAGCTAGTAAGTATTTGATTTATATATCAAAATCAAATACTTAGTAAGACCATGTATTCGTATATTTAAACTTAATTTATGAATGATGGAAAACTTCGAAAGATACATTAGTGATATAATATTTTCATGGCGTCGCCGTCATCTGAACTTAGGTAATTAACCAGTTAATGAGCCACCTAATCTCTTGGGCAAAAATATATCCGGAATAAAATGTATCCTTGTCGGGGACGAACTATCCACAACACATTCCATCTAGATCAGTTGCGTAATGAAGCGAGTAAAAGCTATTAACAGATAGATACAATTCCATATTTGAGATATGTAATAGTATGGACGTACTATCCTAATACTGAGAGTAAATTTAACACATAGATATTGACTTCTTTTAGTTTCTCCGAAGAGAATATATCAGTTTCTCCTGCAAACTGAAAGAGCTAAATATCATAAACTAACGCAGTTACGCACCATGTTACGTTTTACGTTCATTCTCACTCTAATGCACCCACAAATAGAAAACTAACTGCATTACAAAAGTCATGATCTTGCATAAATTAACTGCAAAAAATCGAAACTGATGTAGTTGATTATAAAAAGAGATTTATTCGTTATTACCACACGACCGACTGTTATAGACTCGTCGAATTAATGCGTGCAGGTTATTGATAGTTTTGAATTATGGAACTTTAAACAATGATAAATAAATACCACGCACAATAACAATAGCGGTTATAAGTAAACAAGAGTAGAGTATTGCATTTAAAAACAAAGCGCTATTCACTATCACTATACTCGTACGTATAACTTCTACTTCGAAACTCTCGGGACTAAGGCTCTTCATAATTATAGTAGCTGCAGGTATTATCTATCATAATATATATTATGTATTTATGTTGTATTAATTATATTATGTATATTAAACTATATCCTGTAAGCATTTTACGTGTACTTACTACTTGTATACTTTATATGTATAATCTCAATAACAATTTGTTACATTCATTGATTTGTGTTGTAGAAACTAATACTACTGATTATTCTGTTTGGCCTGAAGATTTACTGGAAGAGAATGCTTTACAGCATTATGTTCGCCTTTCGTATAAGTAATTTGTTACTGTGCAATGAAGTTGAAATAAATAAATAACGAGGAATGATTTACTAGTGGAATTTGATTGGACTTTTAAACTCCCTTAATTACTATATAGTAAATCCTATGATTTATGTCTATTAAGGGGGCGACGGATGATTGATTGACGATTTTTTACCTTAAATTAATAATACATTGAATTAAACTCAACCACTAGAGTGTATGTTTACCTATTATTCTCATAAGGTAACCCTTTTTTATATTTTCTTAAAACATACCTGTTCATGAGATTCGATCAGAGAGTAACATAGACTAATTATGAACAATTAATTGCGATCGTCAAAAATAACAAACAACGACAAATACGACAAATGATTATAAATATGATTTCACATACTAATCAAGACTAATCTTCGTAGTATATCTATTCAGTCATTGGATTATGATCAAAAATAATCCTAGAGCGGTTTTAGATGATTCCAGTGCTGGCTCCAATAGGCGTCATGCGCTAGCGCTGGCAGTGTCAGTCCAGTCATCAGACAGTACTTCCGAAGTGGCAATTCACCTGATCGCGCGGGTGCCATTGTACAGTCAAAGGCATAAATATAATATGTACGTTCTTTCGCGCTTGTCATTAAAGTCATCAAAGTGACGAACGACGACTAATGAGCACGTGCTAATTAGGGTTTGCAATTCGAATATTCGAATTATTCGCCACATATATTATTCGAATTCGATGACATCCATTATTCGAATAAAACGAATATTTCGAATAGTGCAGAATTTTGACTGAAATTATTTACCTTCGCGAAAAACTATAATAAAATGCCAAGATCAATTATCCTTTACATTAACAACTCCCTAGAAATAATCTTAAATATTAAAAAGAAGTTTTAATCAAAGACAAATAGCATATTATTTTTCTTTTCTCTTGCCAAAAACAAACTTTCTAATCTATACCTAGGTATATGTATATATTACGCGAGACCGATTTTTGTACACCCCATCAGATCTACAGTTATGGTCCGATTTTAATAAATGATGTGTCATAAGATTCGTCTCATGCTGGAGAGTTGCATAAAACTTTTATATATTATTATAGCCTCTTGTTGTCCATCCAGGTTTTTCCACTTTTTTTTTGTTACTTTTCATTGTTATTTGTCCTGGATGTCCACTTGCCAATCGGCAAAGGCCTCCTTCAGCCTTCTCCACTCGTGCCTGTCTCTGGCGACGCTGCTCCATGTGACTCCAGCCACAGGCCTTATGTCGTCGTCCCACCTTTTGTGCTGCCTTCCTCTTTTCCTCTTACAGCCCCTTGGGTACCCCTGGGTCACCTTTTTGCTCCACTTGTCACTGCCTCTTATAGTGTGACCAGACCACTTCCATTTGAGTCTCCTGATTTTTGTGACTATGTCTTGTACCTTGGTCTGGTTCCTTATGGCATGGTTCTTTATTTTGTCTGCTCTCCTTACTCCCAACATACTGCGTTCCATTGACACTTGGCAGATACGTAGTTTATTCAGTTGGTTCTTTGTGAGGTTCCAAGTTTGACTTCCGTACATAAGTATTGGTAGGATGCATGAGTTAAATACCTTGCTCTTGGTGTTAATGTGAAGATGTTGGTCTTTCATTATTTCCTTCATGCCCCAGTATCTCTTCCAGCCATTGCCAATCCTTTATTCGATTTCTCTATTGGTGATGTCCTTGGGTGAGATGATTTGTCCTAAATAAGTATATTCTTCCACATATTCGATTTCGTTCTGATCTACCCATACTTTTTCCTTCGGGCCATTTGTGAGCAATTTGGTTTTCTCTAGGTTCATCCGCAGACCCATTTTCTTACTTTCTTTTGCTAGCTCGTTTATCATTTTGCTCAGGTCATGGTGGTTACTGGCAAAACGGACAATATCATCTGCAAACCTTAAGTTTGTGAGAGAACAGCCATCAATGTTTATACCGTAGTTTTCCCAGGTCAGTGTCCTAAAAACTTGTTCCAGCACTGCTGAGAAGAGCTTGGGTGATAGGGGGTCACCTTGGCGGACTCCTTTTTCGATTGTGAATGAATCGCCTTTCCTTTCTAGTTGGATGCATGCTGTACTATTCTTGTATACATTCCTCATTATCCTTATATATTTTTCCTCTATCCCCTGGCTCTTGAGTGTTTTCTATATCTTGCTGTGAAGTAGGCTGTCAAATGCTTTGCTGTAGTCAATGAATGCTAGCTAGCTAGCATAAAACATTTATTTTTTCATATTTTTTTAGGAAAAAGGACTAAAAAAAATATTTCAAAAAACTACTGTGCGCTGACCACGTGACTTTGGCCGCGTGACGTCACGCGACGTGGCTCCTGTTTTGAATTGACATAACGCAGTAAAAAATAAACAATAACTGAACTCAAACCTGTAGTAAGTTCTTCAGCATGAGAAAATATACGTTTTGAATCGGCGACATATATCCACAACCCCAAGAAAATTAACAAAATACTAAATAAACGATCTTTTTGCAATGTTTACAACACAGGCTGTTTACAATTTACATGAATGAAAGACGTATTGTATCGTTATTTAAAAATTCAACGTCAACATTTAATATTCTTTTCTTGTATGCCACTATTAAATTGTCATGACCTTTTTATTTCAATAAAAATTATAATTATGCACACTCTTCGCATATTCAAAATTTTGAGAGAAAACCTCTAGGTTTAAGCCATGCATTCATTGTCGTGGACGTCCATCTCTGTTATAGTCTCTTGGCATCTTTGTTGACCTTAATAGTACCTTGCGCGCCGATAGGAGTACAATTCCTATTGGCGATTTAGCCTTTAGAAGACTTTTCTATCCTCGGTATACCAAATCGCCCAGCGGACTCCCCTTCCGGGTGGAAACCCATGGCCCATGATATTGCTTGACGAGACCGGGAATAAGTTGGAAATAATCCTCGCTTACCGGATCGGAAAGCAATAAGAAAATGCGGGCCCCAATGTCACTCCAATATCATGGAGTGACATCCTTACCTGAGGCGCATCGTGGAGCAGATACTATTGTTTAATTTTAAGAAGATACTGTAAATGTTGATGTTTTTAATTGCAAAGTCATTACATTTTACATTACATACTTTACAATGATTATTTTGTTTTATTTTCAAAAATATTAGTTTTATTCGAAATATTCGAATATTGGAAATTTATGTATTCGTATTATTCGAATACTAAAATTGGACGAATATTGCAAACCCTAGTGCTAATGCTGTAGAGCGGGATGCTATGATATGAGTGTTCTAGCAGTCAAACATCAGTTTCGATAGACCAAACCTTCTGGAAGTAAGTATTTCTTATTTATTCTGTGCTTGCGGTATCGGGTGAAGCAGGGATTCTGCGTGTAGTGCGAACCTTACAGCATTTCACCTAGAGACGTACGTATAACATTAGGTCGCGGTCTGAACGCCAGCGGGCAAAAGGTCGGCGAGCGGGCGTTTATACATTTGAGCGAGTTCAATGTATGATCGACCGCTCACCGCCCTGCTGACCGCTCTCGTCCTGACCGCGCCCTAACCTAACTCTATTAATAAAAACTCCTCTCGACTCAGTCAACGACCACTTGACCGGTTTTTGCGAGAGGATTACGATAACCTAAAGCTACATAATAACATCAGTAATACGGCGTAACATCGAAATTTAAATAATGGAAAGTTAGCTTAGGTTATTCATGATTGTCTGCTGCTGTGGTCGATAACGAACGTTAGTAGATTGTTTGTATAGATACTTTGATAAATTGATAATTCAAATTGTATCGCAATCAGTAGGTACCGAATATGACCTCACGTTGGCTATTCAACAGACTACTTCTTAGTAAGCATTCGAAATTATTTCAGTGTTTCGAAATATTAAGCAAAATGTAGCTTCTACAAAATGGGATATTTATTCACTCGCTATTTTGCGCAACAAATTTTTTAAAGGTTTGACAGCTAATGCATATAACTTTCCATAAAGATAAGCGAATTGAGTATTTGAAACACGTTACACCATACTGTGGTTATATAGAAAACCATCAAAATAATCAAAATCATAAAAAGATATGGTCCTTTAAAGGTTTGCAAAAAGTGTCGTTTTTTTTTTTAATAGTCCAAATGTAAATTGAAAGTTACCAATAGAATTTACAAGTTTCAATAAAAAATAAATTATATGGCAACTATGTCCCGTCCTCTCCCGGCTATATTTCTCAACTAAAATGGCAAATTAATGGTTTTTACATACAACGGGATTACGACGCCATTGCACTGTGACGTCACATGTCACTGCCTACCAGTATGGAGCGTTTTCAGTGCTCGTGAGCTATGCTGTACTTTACCTCTCGTTTTCGTCGTTTGTCTTGCTCTAATGGTAGTTGGTCCGATACAAACATTTGATAGTCTCTAAAAACTGGTTCGAATGGCACCATTTTTTTTAGTGAAATAGCCAATTTGACCCGATCAAAAAAAAAAAAAATAGTCAATACAAATGACACCATGCCCGTCTTTCTTATTGTATGTCTCTAATGTGTCACGAGGGCTCTTTATGATTGTGACGTCAATAATTGATTGTAAGACGGTATAGTGCGTGTGGGCCTCGTTGAATTTGAATTAAATGACGGACGGATTATATTATTTTATTAAAAATATTGTTACCACTTAAAATATTATCACTAACATAAATTAAGGCTCTTTGTTTACTAAAAATGTATTTGTTTTATAATGACTGTGTAAAACAGTTGCTAGAAGTAGCGCTAATTCACGAAATTTCATTCTAAGTACGACTTTTGTAAATACAGACGTAATATTATGTAAGTATGTTAAAGAAAGATCGTACAGAAAAACGAATTGAGAATTCGTAGAACTAGAAATACGATGGTGGATAATCACAACACACTTAATACTAATAATCTATCGAGCCTAACAAGACTTCATACTTTATCAACGTCCGTGGGTGCACCCCTACAAATAGTGACCACGTCAATGCTTAGTAGAAGAATTACCCTGGGTTCCTTCTGTAAATCTGGATGCAAACGGGACAATGCAAAGAAGATAAAGTAGAGCCTAATAATGCAGTCTAAGTAGATAGATGTATATTAATTTTAGTTCCTGGCTGACCACTGCTGAAATTAAGATACTTACTACTTGCACTATCGTTGATGGGTCGTGGATATGCCTAGCTAGCATGGTCACGTATACGTCGGAGATACAGCATTTCGTCCCTTACTAGTTAAGTATGCAAGTGCGACAGGGACTAAGGGAGCTAAGCTGGCGTACTTAGCGAAATTTAACAGTGATAGAATCGTGCCTCGCGTACCTATTACAAACTACAAATCGAGTTTTGAACGCTAAAAAAATAAATGAAGGTTCCAAATTCAAAGTCGCGAAAATCAAGTCGGACTCGGGACACACGAGGGAATGAACTCATATGAACTGGTAAATTTACAAGTCAATATGACAGCCACATCACGAGAAGGTGTGAAGGCCGGGTTTTATAAAACATCGTTAAGAAGACAAAATGTTTTGGTACAACAACTTAGTAATTTTTTTGACATATATGTTACTGACAAAAGTCCAATCTCTATAAAACCGATACTAAATCTATGGGTGTTGTTAATCCATACACAACCCATAATAAATTGTGCCAGTCATAGGTGACCAACGTAAATATATTCTAATTGATAGCGTATGTTTGTTGGTATTGGTGCATATCACAGTTTTATCGTCGAGACTGGCTGTAATGTAATTGGTAGCGTACAAATTACGCTGAGTGAAGGAATTAAATCCAATTACTATTCATAGAAGTGAAATTGTCTGGAACTATAAACTGTGATGGATGACTAATGAAACAAGACTACTCTTCGTTCGATGGGTGAGGTTCAGAAAGTTGGACTCATGTTATATAGGTATTTAACCGTACGAAACGACTAAATAGTTTAAACTGTAAGTGTGGTTTATTTTTATTGCGCAACTAAAAACTCTCATAGAAGATAGACATAACGAAAACGATAGACGAGGGCAATATAAAGTATTATATTTCTGATGTCAGGCAAGGCAACTAAAGAATAAAGAGTGATAAAAACAAGACAAAAAATACTTCATTTCCATAATACCAGTTCCACAAAATGCATACATCAGATACCTGCACTTTTATCGGCCTCTTCTTATGCTCGGGCAGCAAGCGACGCTAATCTTAAAAAAAGTTTGCTGTCCGGTAACTAGATGTGTTAATTTAATTGTTAAAGCACTTTACGTGTTTGGCATTTTTTAGGAAATGGCATTTGGAAATGAAGGCGTGAATATTTTGTGCAACAAAAAGAATAAAGGGTTACTCTACCTGTGAATTAGTCATGATGTCTCCAGTGTATTCAGGTGCGAACAAGGCATGCACTACATAGAGGCACTCCAAACTAGACAGTTTTGTGCATTATAAATAATTATGTAAACATATAACATAAAATTCAGCTGCCCACATGACGCACTGTAACTAACACTGAAATGTCGAATAAACAAAAATGGATGCATTAAACACAGCACAAATGAAAAATTGCAAAATATATACTAGGTAATTATAAGTCACATGTGTTTAGAAGTAATTAGCTGAGCGATTACTGCGCAGCGCCGCGCCGGGGACGCGTGTCGCTTGCGAGTGGCGAAAAAAAAGTGAAAAGCGATGTTTCAAAGTCGTTGCCGCCAACCGAGGTTGAGAGAGATTCAAATTCACGCGCTATAGAATACCTATTAATTTACAAATCGCTCTCACGTAAGAGGTCAACCTAACGGAGTAACGGCGCTTCCAAATCAAACCAAGTCGACATAGACACAAAGATTTCACATGTGATTATAATCAATATTCATATAACATTTAAAGTACTTCGATTAAACTCATTATAAAACATGACTCATACAATAGACAATTAAATGTAGTACTGTAACACTTTCCCTCCACTTGAAGTTACATGATGGGCAGCAAAGCGTTGCATTTAATACAATGAACACTACCGTACACAACTTACCGATGCTCGGTACATTCAAACAGTAAAGTTATTTCTGTTTTCACTGTGGCGAGTTAACGGCGAAAACGATGAGGCATTTTATTACCAGTAAACTAGTAGCTTAATAAAAAATAACTACAATAGTGCTATGACCTCACTTAAAGGAAACTGTAGAGACTGGAGAACAAATGACGGCTGAATTAATTTGTTGATTCCTTTCTTAATGGTCAATGTGAATGTTGACCAAGTGACCGAAATATGTAAGCACTTGGTTTGCTGACTGTACTGCGTAAGGAGCACTTTTGTCACGGTTTGGTGGTCAAAATATGCTGAAAATGACATAACAGTATTCAAGTTATGTCATAGTATATTTAACCATCATATTTGAGGTGAGTTTGAGTTTTTTTGACCTTGAATTTTGACAGTCAATTAAATGAAATTAGAGTAGTATTAAATACAATACTAAGATGTATTTCCACTAAACTAGGGTCCTAGAAAGTGAAGTCGAGAGATTCTTTAATTATGTAATATCATAATATTACACAAGACACAGTTTAATTAATATTCATGGAAAATGTGAAATTTTAATATTCAATTACAAATAATCACTGGTTCACAGGCTGTTTTGAATGTGTTGTTCCATGTAATTTGATGCAAATAACACACATCTATAAAATATTGATTGAACATTGCATGTGCCCTCATAATTGAAGCTTGTTGGCTTGTGGGAATCTAAAACAGACTTTGAACTTTATTTCCCATTCTAAATATTATGGACATGATTTGAAGACTGAATTATTATTTTTCTTTCTTGTTGTAACCTTCTGAATTAGGGACTGTGACCACCATAGTCTCTTTAGTCTGCAGTGCTCTCCAGACTAATTTTCTGTCTTCCTCGAAGAGAGTTGGTGTTTCAAGTTTGTAACTTCCTTGATTGTATCAAACCAAATTACTTAATTATACTTGGGATTCATTCACACACATACTTGCTTGGTAGGTACAGGTACACTAAACAATTATTTTAATGTTCTTATGCATGAGTCCTTAGCAACCACTGTCAACCTTTCTGTAGCAAACATACATACAATAATATAATGTAATACTCAAAATTAATACAATCTCTTCATAAGAAGATACAAAGAAGAAAAGGCAAATCCTACAAGTTTAGTGATAAAGTAAGATCCCATCAACACACTTTGGTTGTACAATTCTTTAAAAGAAACCCGGAGGCTGTTGATATAATGAGCCTACAGTTTTACTAACTACATTTATCTAATGTACATATTGTAATTGCAAGTAACCCAGAAAGAAATGTTTTTTGCAATAAGAGATAGCCATTTAATGAGGAATGAAGAAATGATACAATGAGTTCACTTTTGTGTTAGTCAATTATGTAACAAACAACTAAATCTATTCAAGTGAGTTGATTTGATTGAGCTTAACAACCTTACAGATATTGCCTAGTAATAAATGGATCTCTAGAAGGGCAACCAAGGCAGAGGCAGACTGGAAATCAGGACAATCTTAGGGACGGTTGGATCAACATATGATCACAGGCAGGTCATCGTCAAATATGGCGCGGCAGCTTTCATCCCATAGAAACTTGTCAAACTTTCCATACAGCCAGATTTTAACAAACACTGCTTATGATTACAGACAGTTTGGTGCAACCCATCCTCAATGTCTTGGCAGGAACTTGCACAGTACCGAGATGAGGGGCGGATAAACAGAGAGGCCATTGCACAGCAGTGGAATACAATGTAGGCTAGAAAAAAAATCTAGCAGTCCTGGTCTTCACAAGGTAATATATTTGTGTGATGAGCATGCATATTAATTGTTCCTGATTGCATGACTTTTAAAGTACATATTTCAATTACCTAGGCATAAATAGAAATATCCATGACTCTGGGACAAATATAAGAAAACCATTTGGCCTTACTTGGATTAGGATCTCTAGCTTCACAGGCAGAGGCACCATAAACTATGCTAAAGTGGATGTATAAACTTAAAAACAATTTTAATGTAAATTCCTTTCAATGTGAGGTCATTGCACAGTATACTTGCAAGTTATTAAATCTGATGTAATAAAAGTAATACATATGATGTGTTTCAGAATTGTTTTCTTCTGTTAAGGTTCTTATGGTATGAAGCATTGCTATAAGTAGGTATAAATTATTTTATGCTTTTCATAAGTTAACTTATCTTTCTATAGGTAGCAGGTAAGTATTTTGCGCGAAAAAAATCTAAGTAAAAGCCATATGATATAAAACAAAAAACAATAATTAAGATCATAGTTAACAAAACAAATCACACATGTCCGTTGGGTCCTCGTGCGCCAAATGTTTAGTTGGCATGTATTTATGTTGTGAATTAAAGTATTGTTTGGACACCTGCCGGCATGAGGACACAGACAAAACCTCAATGAGCTAAGAAAACATCACCGCGTGGGTGTCTCAAAAGTAGCCACTAAGAATTTAAAATAAACCAATCAATAAAATACTCTTACATGAAAAAGATATAATACACCCATGCAGTGAAATGCGGGAAAAAATACCATACTCTGCAAAAGATCGATACTTGCGGCTATGCCATGGCTACACCAAAAAAGTGATAAATTCTATAAAGAAACTTTTTTTACTATGTTACCTTGGCGGCAGGTTTGTTACAAGCCCTCACATCAACCAATGTACTCTTTGCGGGACTTTTCTCCACAATATTTATAATTTCCAAGCAATTTGTTTCCCGTATTGACTCGTCCTTTACCGGAGGCATGCCTTGAACACAATAACTTAGAGCCGTTTGTGAAATTCGTTGCGATAACACTTGTCACTTAATAGAAATGTATATTAAATACTAAGTAAAACTTAAATATAATCTATATTGGTAAAACTGAACCGCAACACCACACGAAAGCCACTTTTCATGCTGGTTGCTGAATGAGGTGAAGTGATTTGATTTGATGATCGAAACGAATGAATGAATTTGTGGACTGACAGAACAACGCGTCTCGGCAACGGTCTCGGCGAATCACAGACATCGGCAGCGAATGTACGGTCATGGTCGAGTCGGTATATGACAGATGTATTTTCCTGATGGAAAGTTCATAGCAAAACACCTTAAGGTAAAACGTTGCTATTTTCACCCCTTTCACGTAAAGCCCGTAAAAACTTGCATGAAAGCCCAGGCATATAAAACTTGTGCCCAGGGTATTTACACGTTAACTTAGTTCTCAATTACTTCATTCCCTTCCCTTTAAGAATGAATATGAATCTCCGATGCCACTGTTTATAGCCTCTTTGCTTGGGGTGATCACGTTTTTAGGGTTCTGTATCTCAAAAGGAAAAAATAGGACCCTTATAGTGCCACTCGTGTGACGTGCATCTATCTGTCGGTTTGTCTGCCCGTCCGTCAGTCAGTCACAGCCAATTTGCTCAGAAACTACTGGACCGATTCAGTTGAAAGGTAGCTATAACATCTTATATTACCTTTACGTACGTAGGTATATGATCTTTTTTAATTCAAATTACAGGATAGTGGTTTTAAATGTGGACTAACAGTAGTAGGTACGGAACACTTCATTGTGCATGGTCCGACACGAACTTGGCAGGTTTTTTGTATGCCTGGCTTAACTGGCTTAAGAATGCGATCCGTTCTAAGTGTGTTCGGTCTAGGTGCAATTGCAAAGCATAATCTGACTCTGACGATCAATCTGGGTTCGGGGACAGATAGGTAATTTGCTATCTTCGTTTCTTTCATTATTTGACATTGCCTACTAAATTCCAAAAACTGGTGAATCCTTTGATGCTTTGTCCTTTCCTTTGGTAACTTGTAAGTTTCGCATCCACACACTCACGCATGGTTTTCACATTCGGTAGAATTTAAATATTATTTGACTTTAATACTCATTTCGTCTCTCATTATGTTAGGCAAAGGGGTGTAAATAATAATGTACGTAACGTACATTAAAATTAAGACTTAAATTAAAGTTAAAATAAATATTTGGTGCATAAGTACAAGTATAAGTTTGAATTTAACTCATACCTAACACGTTTAGGTACAAGTTGAAGGTGGCCGTGGCTCTGCAAACTGATTCTGATTCTTGCCAAAATATTATAGGCAGATACCTAGGTAAAATTTAAAACTCTCGGTAAATACCACCATCTCGGTAACCAAATGGTTATTCAGCGCATTTCCCGTCAGTTTATAATTTGTGGTCTTTCTGATAAGATCCGCTATAGGAACCTTTCACATGTCAGCCATGTAAAGTCGTAAACACGTTTTATAATCCTTTACACTTTTGCGTATCGTCAGGCCCCTTTCATAATACATATTGCACTTTTATGCAATGTGCAAGAATGAAGATGGAAAAATGGGGAGCAGTGCAAAAATAGTATCAAATATTCATAAAAAGGTCCAAGTTATCGTCAGACATATTTATTGGTGTCGCGTGTAAGTATCGGTATTAACTAGTAACGCAAGTAATTCAATGAAAAACTAAGCGGCAAAGGACCGGTTAAGTTCCGTTGAGTACTATCAGCCGAGAGGCGCGAGGCGCGAGGAACGAGGGACAAACAAAACAAGTCAGGCAGACCAGTATCATTGGACGTCTCGGGAGGGATACTTGTGTTTTGTGTAATAAATATATTCGAATAAAATCAAACATGGTCAAAATACACAATTTTGGCGCTGGACCAGCTAAACTTCCGGAAGAAGTAAGTAATATACTAAACTAATTGATCGATATTTTAAAGTACCCATGCAGTTCATTTATGTTAATTGGACTGAATTAACCGCTTGTCAGCAAAAAAGTTCTCGTGGCTTACGTACTCACAGTATTTAAAAGTGTTTTTGTTTTTAGGTGTACGACATAATTAAAAAAGAACTTACAAATTACGAGGGGTCCGGAATAAGTTTATTGGAAACAAGCCACCGATCTGGAACTTATTTAAAACTAAACACAGAAATTCAAGCGGTTGTGAGAAGATTATTGTAAGTCTAAAAGTTATTTTTATTGTTACGGAATGCAAAGCCAGGTTAATTTGGAAAATTGTATTTTATCATAGCACTTTTCGAGTGTTTAGCCAAAACGAGTTGTGAATCGATTATTGGAATTACATTCCTGACTGGAAAGTGTACCGATAAATACCTGGCCAAGATACATCACTAAAATTAAAAAATATAAATCGCGCGGGAAAGGAAAAATTGTCGGTTTTGACGTTTAGGTAGTTTTATATCATTGCTTTATCAATTACACATAAAGGTATAGCAAGTTATTTGTAAAATTATCACATTTATGAGTACGTTTTTTGTCTCAGGAATGTACCAGTTAACTACAAGATTCTGTTTTTATCCGGCGGTGGACAGGGCGAGTTTGCTGCAGTCCCACTCAATCTGATTTCTAGGACAGGAACTGCTGATTACGTTGTCACAGGTAAATATTTCTGACCTCTAAATCGTCATAATAATATGATTACTTTATATATGCGGAAACTTTCGGGGTACATAACGACGACCGGTTTAGCCTAGCCTAGTGGGTAGTGCACCTGCCTGTGAGGCTGACGGTCCTGGGTTCGAATCCCGGTCAGGGCAAATATTTGTGTGATGAGCATGAATATTTGTTTCTGAGTCTTGGATGTTTTCTATGTATTTTTATCTATTAAATATATCGTCGTCTAGTACCCATAACACAAGCCTTCTTGAGCTTACTGTGGGGCTAGTTCGATTTGTGTAAGATTGTCCTCTAATATTTATTTATTTATTTATTTACTTAATAATGTATACAGTGCCATGACATCTTATTTTAATTGCCAGGGGCCTGGTCGGCGAAGGCTGCTAAAGAAGCCAAGAAGTATGGAAAGGTGAACATTGTAACACCACCCACGGACCGCTATGTTGAGATTCCTGATCAGGCAGCATGGAAACTGGACCCGAATGCTTCCTATGTTCATATCTGCACAAATGAGACTATCCATGGTAATTATTGTTAATCTCCTAGTTTCGTATAATAGGACCTGATCCCCGGGTTATCAATTGTATGTTTAAATCACAGGAACCTAAAGCAGATCTGTCATTCAAAAGGTTGAGCTATTGGCAGTTAATCACTATATATCATATTGCATACTTGGTACATCAGACAGTTCGCCAATGTACCTTTGTAGTTTTACTTGATTATGTTGTGTGGAAAATGGGTAGTTGAAAAATAATATTTATTATATAGTACAATCCGCTTATAACGACTTCACTTATAACATTTGACCGCTTTTAAGGACCTGCGAAATCACCACACATGAGATTTTATACCACATATTTTCAAAGTAAATCAGTCCGTATTGTGCGACGTTCTGTTAGTGAGACGTAATATCACCGATCCCTTGACTGTCGCTTTATCCGGATTCCACTGTATATATTTTAACAGAATTCCATTATATGATAATTTTTCATGACAACAGTAATAAACTGTTGTTCTGCAAATATAGACAATATGATATGATGTATGTATGTATGATTGTTATCTCAGATTTTCTATAAGGTTCACTCACTAATCTTCCATGATCCTCATTTATTAACCCTGCCCTTGATAATCATGTATTTCTACTTTTAGGTATTGAATTTGACTTCATACCTGATACAAAAGGAGTACCCCTAGTGGCTGACATGTCATCCAATTTCATGTCCAAGAAGATCGATGTTTCCAAGGTATAAATTATTATAGATGTGGCTTATCAATCATATCATTTTCTAGCTTCACAGACTAGTTATGATTAGTAGATAATATTGTTCTACATATTATGGGCAATGGAGATAATTATATTAGATACTCATAGATAAAGCAGATGCTAAAATACAAACAATGTATGCAGTAAAATGTTAAAAATATTGGTGCTTCAAAGATATTTGTATTTAAATTCATTTAGAAAGATCCAATAACTTCTACTTATTCATATTCATACACACTAAATGACTAGACTTAGACCATATTGAATTTAGGATTCTAAATGCTTTTATTCATATGTATTGCTGCATTTTTGTCCATGGCTTAATTGAGTAGTCAATGTGTAATATAGTCATACTTAATGGGTGTTGTAGCATTTTATATGCATGCAAATCGCATTAGAGATTCCTAGCAAATGGTAGCTAGGCTATTTAGACTAGCATCATACTTGACAGCTAGATGCTACTCATATTCTCACATTTTAAAGGCTTTTCCTTAAACTCGGGCGGTTATTGCGCGGCGCGCAGTGTAAGTGTGGTCGCCTTAAAGGGGAGATGGGGGACGGGCGGCAGAATTGCCCCGTTTAGGTACAATCTCAGTAGGAGAGAGTCTGGTAGACTATAGTATAGAACATCTCTTGTGGATGTACAGCCTTACTGCATCTAGGCAGATACTAAGTTTAGTAACCGCCCGTGTGGTTGTCTCAGAAGTTTCCCCTGGATTTTTCCCTGGGCACTCTCGAACCAAGCTCTTCTGTTGCTTTAATGGGCCCGGCCTATAAAGATACAGTCAGGTTTAAATAAGTTCAGGATCTGAAGGACTAAAATGATGGCTTATATGTCAGACATATAGCATTTGTCCCTTACTATCAAGTATGTATGTGTGAGAGTGACAAATGAGATATGTAATGATCTTATTCATTCAAAAGTGCTTGTTTCTAGGCCTATTTGAATAAAGAATATTTTGAGTTTTGAGTTTTTTGAGTTTCTTAGCCCCTCTGGAGGCTCTATAAACCATTGTTATTACTACTAGGTACTTAAATGACTACTTTCTCTCTTCCTAGTTTGGTGTGATCTATGGCGGAGCTCAGAAGAACATTGGCACATCAGGAGTAGCCCTTGTCATAGTGAGAGAAGACCTGCTTAACAATGCTCTGCCAATCTGCCCATCCATCCTCGATTGGACCGTGAACGTCAAAGCCGATTCTATCTTGAACACGCCACCTATGTTTGCGTAAGTGAACTACGTAATAGTACGTCGTACCCTTAACTTTCTGTCACCTTATTAGTACTCGGTTAGTTGGAGAGATGGCGGGGAACCGGTTTTAAACCAAAACTAAGCAAATATTTGGCATAATGGTTAAGGCCGCTGTATACATTGGGCCAAGGTAGTGGGCCAGCATGTTGGGTCAAAATAACAAACTACCGGTAAAACTACAACCTAGTAGATATGTCAAGCGGCTATTATTACTGATGTGAACTCTTCTAATTTAAAAATGCTCGTCCATTCCTTGGATACTTTATGAAAACATCGGATTTTACTTACCAAGTCATCAGGTTCCCAAGTTCCCAACGTATCACATAATAAATACCTAATACCTATAGGATTTCTATACTGAGGTATTAGTATCACTGGGATTTATAGGTATTTGGAAATTTAGTAAAGTGAGAGTTTATTATCTATTGAACATAATATTTCAGTATCTACATAATGGGAAGAGTACTCCAATGGATTGAGTCTAAAGGGGGCCTGGATAAAATGGCCGAATTGGCTACTAAGAAGTCTTCCCTAATCTACGACATTATCGAGCAATCCAACGGTTTCTACTACGCCCCTGTAGCCAAGAAGGACAGAAGTAAAATGAACATTCCGTTCAGAATTGGCTCCGCGCAAGGCAATGATGCTTTGGAAAAGGAGTTCTTGAAGGGTGCTGAAGCTTTAGGATTGATTCAGCTTAAGGGACATAGGTAAATATAAACTCTTTACTCATACATAATTAAGTATGATCCCCGGGTACGCGTGGATCTTATGGACTTGCTACCAACTTGACAAACCTCTTTAGCCTCGTTGCACACACATACAGCCCGAATATGCATTAAATTGTAGGTACATTCAATTTACATGCGTGATTCGGAAAACCTGTTAAAAATTAATGAAGGCTTTTTTCAATACTGCGATGATTTTTATCAACTGAAATGTATTTGCAAAGTCGTTTATTCTACGTATAATAGTCACGACTGTTTACGAATGTAGCTTCAGAATGGGTGTTGTGCGGAAATATTAAAATTACAAAATGTCGGCGGGTATCTTTTGCGTCGAAAATTCTGAAAAAAATACTGTCGGCCAATTTGAAATTAAATGTTACGGTGTACAACATATCTATTTTTAAAACAGTTACACACACATCAGGTGACCTGATAGCGCAATATCATATCGTTTTGTCACCTAAGGCGTTATCTCTAGCGAAGCGGTTTCACTATTGTTGCATTTCCACGTTATTGAACTTTATCTTATGTATCTAGTTACCAGCTGGTTTTTGTTTGTAATGTTTATTCTTATTGCTAAGGTTACTTTATTGATGTTGTATTATTTTTAAATGTTCCTGCGTGATGAACTTTTTTAGGGAGGTAGGGTAAGTCGAATGTCACCTCTAATATTTAGCTTCTCATAGCAGCCCAACTGGGGAAGCATAGTAAGTCCGAAACTGTCAGGTCAAATTCTGTCAAATGAACGTAAGCAAGAATATACCTTATAGTCAGAGCTCTTAGTAGTTTTTTGCTTGCGTTCGTTTGTCAGAATTTGACCTTAAAGAAGATCGCAATCATAATAACGCTAGTAAATGATCTTATGTGGCGTTGTTATTTTGGTGGTGAGGTTTTTAGAGCTCCAAATGATGTGCTGTGTTAAGAATAGAGCTGCATTATGGTTGTCAACACAGTAAATCCTCAAATTAAAAAAGAGTCTGTAACACTTATAATTTTTCGGGAGTTGCAAGCGTCCGTAGGTCACGGTGTCTGTTTAAAATCAGACATGCCTTATTCTCAGTTGCCATCGTCGTAGTACGAAAAACCCTACGAATTTTCAAAATATGATTAAATATGTACAAAGTTTTTTTCTTTCAGGGATGTTGGAGGAATCCGTGCTTCAACATACAACGCTGTCACTCTTGAAGAAGTCGGGGCTTTAGCGAAGTATATGAAAGAGTTCTACAATAATCATTCCAAGTAATTAACATTATATTAATTTTTAGATAAGGTACGTCGATAGTATTGTTGATATTGTCTTTATGATATTTTGTATTCGGTGCCTTAATCGATTGGCTGTGTATCTTGAATAAAATGTGTCGTTGATTAAATTTCATATTTTTAATTGCATCACTCGGTTCCCACATTCCATGTCACTTTTGGCGAGTTTTGTATCCTTCCACCGGTCATTAGAATGCTCATTAGTCGCAAATCTTACAGGAGGGTAACTAGACATTTTCACAGCTGACTAAACTAGAAATCGTCTGTACCTATTTTATAGTCATACTGTTTACGGAAAAATAGATATATATTTCGACTCAGTTTGTAGTTTTAAGAGAATCGTTTATAATTGTTTATCCGAATAATAATAACCTATAGCAACTAAATTGCGCAACAAAGTTTCTTATAGGTAAAAAAGGAAAATGTAGGTAGCTAGTCTAAATGTGTGCGGTTCTCACCTCCAAGTAATTGTTACGCTTAGCACTATCAAAATGTTATGGATCAGTATTTTATGTATTAGTGTAAGTAAACAATTGTTGGTAAGCCGAATTAAAAAAAAGAGTCGTGTAATTAGGGCTATGATGTACAAATCATTAAGTTACAGTTTACTTTGACCAACTTTTTTATTATTATACCGTATATAACTTAGGAATAGAAATAGTTCTACTGGGACTACAATAGTTCTTCAAGACTCCCGGGACGCCCCTTAGGGGCATCCCGAAGTCATTGTATCAGCGAATTGAGACCGCTCCAAAGCTATAAAGCTGATAATGATAAAACGCCCCTTAGGGGCACCCCGGAGTCATTGTATCAGCGAATTGAGACTGCTCCAAAGCTATAAAGCTGATAATGATAAAACGCCCCTTAGGGGCACCCCGGAGTCATTGTATCAGCGAATTGAGACTGCTCCAAAGCTATAAAGCTGATAATGATAAAACGCCCCTTAGTGGCATCCCCGAGTCATTGTATCAGCGAATTGAGACCGCTCCAAAGCTATAAAGCTGATAATGATAAAACGCCCCTTAGGGGCACCCCGGAGTCATTGTATCAGCGAATTGAGACTGCTCCAAAGCTATAAAGCTGATAATGACAAAACGCCCCTTAGTGGCATCCCCGAGTCATTGTATCAGCGAATTGAGACCGCTCCAAAGCTATAAAGCTGATAATGATAAAACGCCCCTTAGGGGCACTCCGGAGTCATTGTATCAGCGAATTGAGACTGCCCCAAAGCTATAAAGCTGATAATGATAAAACGCCCCTTAGGGGCACCCCGGAGTCATTGTATCAGCGAATTGAGACCGCTCCAAAGCTATAAAGCTGATAATGATAAAACGTCCCTTAGGGGCACTCCGGAGTCATTGTATCAGCGAATTGAGACCGCTCCAAAGCTATAAAGCTGATAATGATAAAACCCCCCTAGGGGCACTCCGGAGTCATTGTATCAGCGAATTGAGACCGCTCCAAAGCTATAAAGCTGATAATGATAAAACGTCCCTTAGGGGCACTCCGGAGTCATTGTATCAGCGACTTGAGACTGCTCCAAAGCTATAAAGCTGATAATGATAAAACGCCCCTTAGGGGCATCCCGGAGTCATTGTATCAGCGAATTGAGACCGCTCCAAAGCTATAAAGCTGATAATGATAAAACTAGTGGCTTTGTGAGCTGTAGACCTCGCGAGTGTTGTCTTTAGGATTCCGTACCCAAAGGGTAAAACCTGTTACTGAGACTTCGCTGCCCGTTCGTCTGTCCTTCTGTCACCAGGCTGTATCTCGTGAACCGTGATAGACAGTTGAAATTTTCACAGATGGTGTATTTCTGTGCCGCTATAACAACAATTACTATAAAAATAGAATAAATCAAATATTTAAGGGGGTTCCCATACAACAAACGTGTTTTTTTGCCGTTTTATAGATAATTGTACGAAACCCTTCTTGCGCGAGTCCGACTCGCACTTGACCGGTTTTGTTATTTTGATTTTGAAAGTTTCCATAAACCGCCTCAAAAAAAATCTATATACTTAATTATCGAACGCTCACAAAATTTAATGAGAATCGGTTGAGAAATGCGACCTGTAGAGGAGAATAAACGGAAATCCGTACATACGAAAGCATTTTTGTCGAAGTTGAAGCGGAGAAAAAAATAGTTGTTCAAGAAAGTTGGCCCCGGAGTTGTCCGTGGGCTAACAATTACTATCAGGTGGGCCGTACCCTTGTTTGCCACCGTCGAGGAGCTCATGGGGGCTATATTATTCATCGTTTTTTTCGAGTTTTGAGTTGATACTGCTCCGTCAAAATTATAGATATATTTATGGCACAAATGGTTATCAGTTCTTCAATCCTTTATCTACATTTGCAAGAGCCAAATTTTGAAAGAAACTGTCTACTTATCTTCACAAAAGTTACGTCCAAAAAACTGTTTTTTTGGTCTAAAATTGCCAAAGTTTGATTTGATTCCATATATCTCGAAGCCTCGTAGTTTTGTAGTAAATATGGTATACTATTTCGGTAAACCTCGTTGCTCTTAATACGATCGTAAAAACACGAGAAAACGGAGAGTTACAGATCGAAGGTCATTTCGAGCTAAGAGCCCCTTAAAACACGATCTGGGCCCAGTGCAGTGTTCATTATCAGCTATTAAGACGACGGCTTATCAGCATTATCTGAAAGTATTCCGTGACACGAAACGAGGCGTGGCAATACGTCTATATAGTTAGATGTCAACTGTTATCTCTTGACTTTTGATATTGCCATTTAAAATTTGAAATTTCTGCCATGTTTTACTTCAGATGAATGTTGTTTTCGGAACAAGTTCTCTTATGTAGGTATGTACGAGTATTGTTTTACATTTCAGTTGTTGTTTTTTGGATGTTTTCTTGGCTTACAATTTTGGACGGGAGGCTAACATTTAAAACGTCATCGACAACAAGTTCATTTACATTACCCATAGGTTAGGTTTTTGGTCACGGATTCATGACAATATTTGATTTTGAACCTATTGTTTTAAATCAGTCATCATTTGATTGGGCTGAATACGAGGGTATATGTAATGTCAAAATTTGATTTTAAAATCGTAACCACAAAGTTTTAAATAATAGAATAACAGTTATTGTATGTTTATCAGTATCTTTTCATGATTTATTTGTACGTATTCCTCTATGAAAGCAGTATGCCACTTTAAGTCTTGGAAACATAAGCTTGTAGCTGCTAGTCTATAAATCAATAATAATAAACAAATAAACAGTAGTACCTACCTAGTAAAATGTTACCTACGAATTTCATATCAATGAAAAATACCAAGTTTTTTACCAACCAAGATAACAAAGGGATTACCAAACCAAAGAAAAACAAGTTTAAAAAATACCTATAAAAATTTATTACACCATTAAAGTTTTTGTATAAAAATATTTACTGTTAACGTACCTAATCACTAAATGTGGTAATAAAATGTGATGGATGTATATCGATCACTCACGATTGATTCAGTGAGTATTCTTTCCCATTGGGTACTTCATGTTACGGTTAAATGAAATAATTTGGCTAAATTACATAATTATAACTCCTTTAGATGGACTATAGTTATATAATACAATACTGCTTAGGATTATACTGTGTACAAACAAGTTTATATTACATCTTGGCCGTAAACCACAGGTATAAAGGTACCCTTATTTCAGATCTCTCTAGCAGTTTTAAAAAATCAATTACCTCCTCCTAAAACGTTAAGATTTTCGCCTCTTAAATCATAATTTGTGTACTTATCCCATTGTGAATATTGATATTACGTATTTTAGTATCCGATTTAATTATACAAAATGTATTGATATAATAATAATTTATTTTGTTTCACGATATTATACTTTACATATTTATTTCGCTACTCTCACGTTCACATAGAAATCGTTCTGTACATTACACTCACAAAGGTATAACACATTCACTCACACATTCACATTAATTGTTAAGGTAGAAAATACAGTCCAGTTTATAATACAAAAACTATTGACTAATAAAATCGTCAATTACGAGTATATTTCTTTAAATGTCTGTCGATTGCAAAATATACAAAAAAAGAAAATGTAAGTAGCATTATATACAAGAATATCATTTGATATGTCGTTGGAAATTAATGTATTGTAAAAAACTGCCAATTTACAAAAGCCCTGCCCACAGTCGTGGTATGGCAGTGTTCGCCTAAAAATACTTGAGCATTTCCTTCGTTGATCATAATCTCAGGACATCAACACAATCACTGTTTCAGAAAATAAACTAAAGCCATTTGCGTCAAAATTCACTATTGCGTCCCATTATTGGTTTGTGACATAAATTATAATATATTTGGTGGGGCTGTAACATTAAACAGTGAGTGTGTTAATACACATTCTTTTAATAAAAAATACGACTAAAACTAAAGCTAACTGAATACATCATCTACATACAAGTCCTCGGTCATTTGACGCAATAATTGCAAGTCTATACAGATACACAATAATATTGACTATTATTGTTCGGGTACACCGAGAATTGAAACTAGTACGATATAGTATTATGTAGTTTGACCAGAATACGACAATAACTCAGTCCTTATTACGTTTACTGACCCTCACTGTCGCTGTCACTCTTATCTGTAAAGACAACAAGTGTGTTAACATTGCATCATATAGGTACATTTATGTTATCTTACTACTCATTATTCACTCAGCATGCTTGTTTGTGCATGCTCAAAAATCAAACACTCGTCTATAAACTGATAAAGATTGTTATTGATATAATATGAAATAAACAAAGTTCACAAGTTATTAAATTTCTGACGCATGTCAAATAGAAAACTACGGTTCTGTGCGCAAAATAATTTTTATTGGTGTTATTTTTATTTATAAGTGTAGTTTGAAATCAAGATTAGATTAGACACGGAATAGCGATAAATAGCAATTATTTAATTGTATTATTGTATAGCTTTTAATGTTATTTAAAGCTGTGAATACGTTCTATGCTATTTAAATCATATTTGTTTCACCAAGTTGGTATATGAATAGTAATGAAACCTATTAATACGAGTATAAGGTTTAAAGAGCTCTGAACGTGAACCAGCATAAGCGTGTAAAAGCTGCAAAGAAAACATAAAAGTGCAACTAATCTAAGTGCCAAAATTAATACTGACCTTTCTTACCCGGGTACGCGTGCCTCTTTAGTCTGTCATAGAGATCTTCCTTCGTCCCGTATATACTGGCGTTCGACCGCGCTAAGCTGTTCATTTTCCCATTCATTCCGTTGTGTAAACTCTCCTTCATATACGTCTCGTTGTAGAAGTTCGGCATTTCCCAGCCGTCTTCCTCGTCATCATAGTAATGTGCGTATGTGGAGTGATGTGAGGGCGCGATCGACTCCGCGTATGGCGTGTGGGCTCCGTAGTAGAAGTTCACTTGTGAGCCGTTTTGGTCGATAGCTGGCGTTAGTGTTTTCTTTGGTTCCTTCTTTTTCGTAGACCTGTTGTAAATGAAGTTCGATTAGTTTAAAATGAATGGTAAAAGCAGACGAATACCGATTTTTAAAATAACATTAAAGCGACTTGTCACTCGTCATTAGATTCAGAAATAAATACCATAATAACGAATGTTTATTATACAAACACTAACAGGGCTTAGGTAATGTGGATAATAATACTGACTAAATTGAATGACACATACTTTATCAGATATCAACTGTGAAGTAACGTTTGAGCCAAGTGATGATTAGAGGATAGAATCCTACAAATACTATGAGTCTCTGAACATATCTTACCTTGCACAAATCATCCATACAAGCAGCACCAAGAATATGATGAATATGACACCGCCAGCAACTCCACTGGCGATGTACGCGAATTCACTCTTGTCTCTACAATGGCGCCCAGTGAAAGAGCCCGTACATCTGCAGGATGGCTCTCCTCGGGCGTCCTTTATGCACTCTCCTCCGTTGTCACAGAAATCTAGGCACACGTCTGCAAGTGGTAAAGGTTATATTAGATTGGTGGTATGATATAGGTACATCACACATAGGACAACAAAAGAAATTAATATGTTAAGTCGATGATAAGGGCGATTTATAAACGAGCTGAATTGCGGACAATTATTGCTGCTTTATAACTCGACGTGGCGTAACAAATTATTTCAACAGATGACTAAATCTAAAATATTATAACCTTATTTAAAAGTGATTCGAAGTTTGTTTAAGTAATTTGATCAAAGTGATGAAAATGCTTTCTATTTCAGGTGTTTATTCTTTAATTACTGAAGTCAGAATCTTGTTCAACTAAGACGAACTTGAACGGTAAAGACAGCTTATCATTTTTGTGACTCGGTAAGTTGATCTATTTATCCATCCAGTTATTTTTTAGGACTTGGTTTATTCATAAAACTTAACAAACCCAAGTTAAACAGGCCTTGCTTATTCGTATTAACAAATGTTAAAGTATAAAGTGTTTTAATAAAGACAAATGAATTGCAATTTAAATAAGTTTAATACATTACATACTTGCAACATGTGTTCTCAAATTAAAGTTAATTATAGTGAATGTTGTGTAAATACTGTAGGTACATAGGAGGGAGTCTGGATAGAGCGTTTATTGTCGAAAAGCTGTACACGTAGCAGTGGCGGAGTGTCCATACAACTCGATTCCCACCGGCTTGCATAATTTATTTTATTATTTCAGTTCTATAATTCCAGTTCTTTTAGTATGGCTCATGAAGAATAAGAAAGGCAATTTATTTCCGGCTTGCCTAAGAATATTTTTAATGCGCCGCCACTGACACGTAGGTACATGAAATTAATAGCATGGATGGAAGGCTTGTGAGTTGTGACCGCCCAGAAGAGTATTAGATAATTCTTGTGAAGAGATAGAAAAGATACGAGGTAGGCTAAGGAAAAGGTGAATGGTCTGTGTAAGAGTCGATATGGAGAAGTGAGTTTCAAGATGACGGGTGACGGAAAAGTATGGAAGAAAAATACATGAACCCAAGTAAATGGGATGCAAGCGAATGATAAGTGTAAGAAAAAAGATACTGTAGTTTTTCTAACCTATACAAACTTTTCCAGTGCCGTTAAAGCCTGGTTTGCACTGGCACTTGAATTCGCTGGTCTCCGGTATGAGGAGGCAGTAGGCGTTGGTGTCGCAGTGCATCTCTGGGCCGCTCATTTCACAAGGATTCGTGCAATCTGTTTCTGATGTCTGAAATGATTTAAATTTTACTATTGTTATAAAGAAATGGCTAAGGTACTGGTATCGATAGATTGAGAACTAATTAATAATTTTCAGTCTATCAGAAATGAAAAAAAGTGGTTGTCTGTATAGTCGGGTTACGGACGATAATTTTACGTGATAAACGCCATAAGAAAACATTGATACGTAGCCGCAGTCCTAACAGCACGCCTGGTTTGCCTTCGCCGTTAGATTGATCGTTATGTCACCAACCGATCAAAATTGACAGAACTCTCAATAATATTGAGGATAGAAACCGGTTTGACCGTCAACTATTTAGGTATAACTTGAAATCATTCAGTTGGCCGAGTTGCATCAAAATAATTCGTTCAAAAAGCTATTTTACCGTTCGAACCATAAGGTTCAAAATCCAATAACATTTGAATAAGGGTCAGGTTAGTCATACTTTTTCGTGTTGGCATCCGTTCATCGATTTATAAGAAGTTATCACTTTCTACAAGGTGAAGGGCGACAGAATCTTAGGTAAGATTTGTCGCGTCTTTTGAGAAGACACTTATTCTTTGAAATGAATTTACATTTACAATGTAACTAAATACTCACAGCGCCTGGTCCTCGCGTGCTGGTGTTGATAGGGCAAGGTATGCAGGCGGTCTGTTGCGCCTCCGACTGGTATGTTCCCTTCTTGCACTGGATACACGTGTTTAGAGTCACGTTCAAGTATGATCCTGAAAAAAAACGAGAATGATCATATTAGATACTACCTAACTAAATAGGATAATCTAGCAGGCAGCTACTTTTATTTGCGTAATGAAACTACTGCTAATATAAGTTTCTGGCAAAAATTACATTTTTGGTACAAGTTTCTATTGACGACTGTACTGTTTTATCCAGAGTCATCAATTACTTCTTGAGACGGTTCTAATGAGCCCAAACACGATGGCTTTCTTTTGTGTAGTTTAGGAGTTGCTATGGCCACCTTCTGTCTCTAGCATCAAATCTGCTTGATAATATTGTATTGTCATCGAACTTACATAAATATGCCAAATTTCAGACCGGTAAGTGGCTGAAAAAAGGATTGGAAATTTTGAAGACATGTTACATATAGTAAAACTCTTTATTGTTATTGTGTACAATAAAGAGTTTTACTACTACTACTACTACTACTACTACTACATATTTGACAGACATGTTACTTACTTACGAACAGTGTAAGTTAATAAAAGCTTGTAAAAATTAGAAAATGTCTATCAAAGAGGCTATTAAAGTAATTGTCGTGGAGTGAACTTACCAGCTCTGCACACGGGAAGTGAGCACTGATCAGCGCTAGAAGCTCCGGTCTGCGGTGTTGTCGTGCCGGACGGACAAGCAGCGCAGGCTGCCCCGCTTCCCAGGGCTCGCCATGTTCCCCTCGGGCAAGGCTCGCAGCCACCGTCACTGCCCAGTTGTTCGCCTAAACATCACATTTTGTTGTAATTGACAGTTGCTACTGGATCATAGCAAAAGGAAACTGATTTTTGACCAATTGCTGTTTACAGTTATCGAAACCTACCAGTTTTATCAGTGTCAACTACTATTACTGATAAAACTACCTTTGGAACCTGAGGAGCGGGCACCGTCCAATGTCTTTGCTAAGGTCCTCGTATGGTAAAGCTACGACAATGCTTGACAGGGCTTCCGCCTAAAGCCCCCAGATGTCTATGGAATCATAATTATAAGTAAACTTAATCGTCGCTTGAATGATAAAAAATCAAAACACAGAAGTTGTATCAAAATATGGTGTAAAACTGAGCTTACCTGATGGACAGTCATCTCTGCATTCCGCCGCGGAAACGGCTTCAGTAGCGCGCGTGGTTTGACCTCTCGGGCAGGCGAGGCACGAGAACGCTCCTTCACTAGGCTGGTACGAACCATGGCCGCAAGGACGGCATAGGTCAGCTTCCGCGTCGTAGTATTTACCGGCGGCGCATCGCTCTGGAATTATAGACATTATATAAATATCTAAGGCTTAGTGTCAGGGCGGGAACAGTAGTTCAGACGGGTACACTGGTTCATCGATGCTGCTGCCAAAAAGAGAAGCATGAGAAGGAAAAAAGAAGCTGGTTTACCTTTGCAATCAGCTGCACTTCGTGCTCCTGTTGCTTGTGTGACTCCGGGTTGTCCAGCGATGGCGGGGCAAGGGGTACATTGCAACTGGCCAGCCTCCGACTGATATGTACCAGATGGGCATGGCTTGCAACTGTCACTGGCTGCGTCCAGGAATGTACCGACCGAGCAAGCCACTGAAATTAATAGTGTTTAAAATTTTAGTCAGTCCATTTGAAAATTGTACCAATGAGAAGCTCAGCGCCCGCGCATTAGATCAGAACCGATTAAGAAATTCCTTGGTTTCATGACCGTTTTGAAAGTTATCCAACTGAATGTATTTATGCTTTAGTAGACACGCTAAGATGTTGAACCTGGTTTAACATATAGCAGGTATACCTAGTAAAGATGGCGAACTTCTTAGGTTGAGTTTCCCTCTGGGTTCAGGTCAGCAGTGGCAATCACTTCCGCAAAAAAAAATCCTACGAGAAAGTTATGGTTAGGTAGCAAGTGGACGTTCGACTAGCAACACGACGTGGAAGGATGCTGCAAATGCTACGGGTAAAGACGATAAAATGAGGAATAGGGTTGATGATGATGATGCTTACCACAATCAGGAGCCATGACGACCTGGCCCATGGGGCAGGCGTAATCGGAAACCAGTTCCAAACTGGCCGGGTCTGGCACAGTGTTCGGGAGGATGTTTCGCACGTCGAATTGTTCGTCTTCGAGGATAAGTTTCTCCAGTAATCTCTGTACAGTGGACCGCTCGTTGTTGCCACCGTGAATTACTGGGTCGCTGAAATTATTACATTTGACATTATAAAATATGAACAATAACCACAACAATATGTAATAATTTATTGCATTGATTTGATATATGTACATTTATGTGCTCAAGTGGTGAAAGAGCATGTAAACTTACTTGACAGCTGGGAAAGCGATCTCAATGCTGTACGTATCACCAACTTGCCGCCCCTCCCTATTGCTTCGAGTCCTATAAGTGCAAGAAAACACCATGCAATAGTGATGGAAGAACATGCTTTTAATCTAATAGTGCTTACGGATATCAAAAGGCATAAATTAGTGTCTATTAATTTTTTTATGTATTGATAGTGTAATAAAGAAATGTGTCTAAACACATGCTTTTCGTTAGAGTAGTGGTGCACTGTATCAAGATAGTTTTACTTTTCAACGGTTGTTTTGTGTGCCTAATCCAACACCTGTCTACACCAGAATATAAGATTGCGGGTAACTATAAGGTTGATACTGATATTGTCTACATTCTATGAGTTCATTGCGCGACTAGATTAAAACGGTCATTGACTTACTCTTCAACGGGGATAATGGCATCCAGCACATACGTGTCTTCAGCTGTAGTGGTTGCAGGTGACGATACTTGTCTCGTTTGCCGTATGTTAGCACGATGATCACATTTCACATTAATGTCCAATTCTTTGCACTCTCGAGTACCTAAATTAAATAATAAAAATCAAATACATTTTCTGTAGATCTAACCTAACAAACTGGTAAAAAAAAAGATTCTTACCATCAATTGCATAAGAGCAGAAGTTCCAGTCTCTGTTTAGTTGGTTGATAGCGCTGCGAACCTTCTGTCGAAGTACGGCTTGTCCTGCATCGTTGCAAAGTACGGAGCTCGGGAACGCCATCGAAATTTTGAAGACACGCTGTGCCGGGGAAGCCGCTGGAAAGATGTCAAATCGTTAATTTTGGAAGATGAAAAGGCTAATCAATGTCTTCAAAGTTCTTTGTATAATACCATTTATTTACCTACTTAATTTTGATTTTAGAATCGAATCACCCTTGAGGTACCAACTGGCGTCAATTTACGCAGATTAGGGCAAAAGTGGTATGATGTGATGTTTGAGTTCGAGTAAGTAGTTAGGTTTTTGAATTATCTTACGTGAGCATGCAGGGTAAACCAGTGGCAACGTTGGGTTGTTGGTAGGCCTCCAGAAGCCTTCAGCACCGCAAGTGTAGAATGGCGGCACGGGCTGCGAGAATCGAAGGCCATCGCGACAGGCGATCTCGCACACTTTGAATTGACCACCTGCACCCCAGTCTCGGCATGATTGGTATCCTCCAAGCGGATCAGCCAATGCCGGACAGAATTCAGCTAAAATAATACAAATTAAAATGATTTAATCACATAATCAAGAACAGAAATAAGAATTATGAAGAATAAATTTCTTGATAGGTACTCACATAAAACTGTAACCTTGAAAGTGCAAGTAGCAGCATTACCAGCCGCATCGTATGCAACGTAAGCAATGTCATAGGCTCCCCAAGCAAGATTCTGTCCTGGCTTGTGACCATTCTTCACTACAACTTTCACTACGTCTACGTTGTCACTGAACGCCGGCGCGTCCCAGCTGACAATAGAAGATCCGTTCTTCGCAATCACCCAGAGATCTCCAGGGCAGCGCTCGACGCGTGGTGCTTCCTTATCTACTTGTAGTTGTTGGCATTTGCCGCCTGTATAACCATTAGGGCATACTCTCTGTCCACAGTGAGAAGGTACAATTCTCTCAACACCTCCGATAACGTCTTCGTATCCAGCCCAAGTGAGTACAAGTCCGCTGTATAGTACCGGCTCCGTTCTACAGTCGCGTACTTGTTTTTGGATTTCGTTAGTCACGTCCAGAGCGCGGTTCCAGATTTGTACTTTCGTGAGGTGTCCTTGGAAGCCTGATTCTGTATATGCCTTTGGATTGTCCGATTGAGGCTTTCCTAATGTTACCCAAACACTGAAAAGGAAACAAAATAAGGATACATATCCAAAACGGAGTAAAATTGTTCTAACATTCGAATTTAGGGCTTAATACGCACTATTGCGGTAGTGTTCGTCCGCTGCCATATCCTTCAATCTTGCTAGCAATCAATCCTTCAGTAATCAGCGTTAATTCACCACCGTTGCTGCCATCCCAAACGATAGCCACGTGATGCCATTGTCCGTCGTTCACCGTAGCGTACTCGCCAAAGCTAAGATACACGTCTTGAAGTTCAGGGAACAAGGACACCTGGACACCGTTCGAGTGCGCCTGGATGATGGATCTTCTGTTCAGAGCAATGTGAGAGTTGCTGTAAAATAAATATATCCTGTGTTCAGAATATTGTTGTTTGGTTGAAATTTAGCTCGTCGGGAACCTATCCTCTCCCGGCGACAAAAATAAAGAATAGCATTCTTTTGTTCTGGGCCCAGAGATCTTCGGCACGGGTAGACATTGGCTTAAGGAGCCTCAGGACACACCCAAAATAATTTATTAAGAAAAATCTGCTGTAATAGGTATAAGAAATGATTAACTTACCTAACGCTGTAAGCCGTGAAGAAAACTCCTCCCTCATCTTGTTGAGTGTATTGTACCCACATAGCAATTGTTAAACTGTCAGTTGAGCCGGTATCGAACGGTACTACTTGTGCGGCGCTTGAGCGCAATGGATCGCTGAAGTACAGGTCGTAGTCTACGCTTATCGCTGTGAAAAATAAAGATATGGCATAATAAAAATTATTATTATTATTATTATGACAAAGAAAAAAAGGAAGAAAAAATAAAAGAAATGATGCCTACATTTTCTACAATCGTCTCCAGTTAGATTGAATGGACATTGACAATAGAATCTTCCTGGTAAATCGATACAAGTCGCTGATGGCGGGCATGAGTTCTCTTTGCAATCGATGATGTCTTCATCGCAGTTCTTTCCCTTGAAGCCAGGAGCGCAGATGCAAGAGTAGTCTTCGCCGTTATCAACACATGTAGCTCCATTCTGACAAAGGCCAGCTTCGCAGGCGTCGAATTCATATTGACAACCGATACCGGTGTAGTCTGCAGAGCAAGTGCAGTTGAGGCCAGAACCAAAGTCTTGACATTTTCCACCGTGCATGCAAGGATTGCCAATGCATCGTTCTGGAGCCGTCTCACATTGTTTTCCATCTGTTCCGCTTGGACACCTGTAAAATTTTTGTTGTTTAGCAGCTACTTTAAATAGATATCAAAAAACTATAGTCGCCATCAGACGTAGCGGAGCGGACAAGGTGCTCACAATATGTGCATACGTAATATGCACATATTGTGAGCACCTATGATGGTGATGATTGGTCCTTCCAGTTGAAATTGCAAATTATTTAAAAACACTTACACACAGAAATAATCTTGGAAAAGATCAATACAGTTGGCATTATTTTGACAAGGTCTGTTCATGCAGTTTCCAATGTCACGTTCACAACGATGTCCAGACCATCCTGGGTGACAAGTACACTTATAGCTTCCAACTTCATCTTTACAAGTTCCACCATTGAAGCAAGGATCCGATGCGCAATCATCAATGTTAGTTTCACAATTCTCTCCAGTAAATCCTTCATTGCACACACATTGATACTTATTGTCCAAATCGACGCAACGTTCTGTACCGGTTGGATTGCAAGGTTCATTCAAACATTCGTCTATAGCTGTTTCACATTGCAAACCAATAAATCCGGGTCGGCATTTGCATAAGAAGCCCTCTAACTGGTCGACGCAACTGGCGCCGTTCTGACAAGGGTCAGATGCGCAATCGTCAATCGTGTGTTGACATCTCTTTCCGGTGTAACCGGCTTCGCAGTTGCAAGTGAAGTCGTCAATGCCGTCAATACATTGGCCTCCGTTTTCACAAGGCGAAATAACGCATTCATTGATGTTGATGTCGCATGAAGGTCCGGTCCAGCCTGGGTCGCAAATGCATTGATGGATAAACAGTTTGTCAACACAGATACCGTGTTTACATGGCTCATTGGAGCAAAGATCTATTTTCTTGTGGCAGCGTTTTCCAGTGAAGCCCGGAGGGCAAGCACAGCTAAAGTCATTAACTAAATCTGTGCAAGGAGCACCCAGGAGACAAGGTTTTTCAATGCAGTCATCAGTGTTGGTTTCGCAGAGTTGACCTTCCCAACCCGGCAAGCATTCACACTTGAAACGGCCTTGTTGAAGGGCTATACAAGACGCTCCGTTTGTACAAGGATTTCCATTAGCTGAGCAAGGATCAATCTAAAAAAAATGCAAAATGGATTATTTTAATCAGTGGATATTTGAAATTTATATCAAATAAAAATTTCAACCAGTGGCTTGACTCACCGTAACGTCACAGTCAATGCCAGTGTATCCAGATCTGCACAAGCAGGTGAAGTTGTTGTATCCTGGTTCGTCTTTGCACATAGCTCGTTCCGGGCAAGTGTCGTTTCTACAATCTGACTTTTCTTCCTGACAATTAATACCGCCATATCCAGGGGGGCAGGAACATCTGTAGCCTTGGGGCAGATCTGTACATGTTCCTCCATTGTAACAAGGTTGACTAGCGCACTCATCTATATCGATTTCGCATCTGCGCCCAGAAAAACCTGCTGGGCAATAACATTGGACACCATGGCCTTTAGGCACGCAGAGGCCGCCGTGTTGGCAAGCACTGTTAGAGCACTCTACTGGCAGACATTCTTCCAACCCAGTTGTTCCAGTTCCAATAGTCTTCATATTCGTTGGACATTCCGTACACGATGTCTGTCCTACTAAGTTCTGGTAGAAATTCCTTGGGCACTGAGAGCATGGTGCCAGTCCTGTTGGTGAATAAGTTCCTGGAGCACATTTAGCTCGGCATTTATCTCTACCTGGTGCTGCGGGTTGGTAGGTGTAAGTGTTTACAGGGCAAGCTTGACAGTCTTTGAATCCACCTGCTGGAGGTTCTGATGTGTAGCTGTTTCTGGGACATTCCAGGCAAGGAACTAGACCTGTTGGCGAGTATGTACCATATCCGCACACGGGTATACATTCAGTTACGTCCTTAGAACCCTCTTCTCTCGTGAATGTTCCTTGTGGGCATTTGAGGCATGAGCCTTGGCGAGCTTGATTCTGGAAGTATCCCCGTGGGCACATAGTGCAAGACTTTTGTTTCTCGCCAGCAAAGGTTCCAGCCGGGCAATGTACTGAAAATAAATTGTCCGGTTAAATTTGAAGAAATCTTTATCATGTTTATATAATGTGATAACATAACTTAGCAAAAAGTCGAATATGGAAAAGGGAATTGTTACTCACAGCATCTCGGAACATCATTAGTATCCATATTCAGTACTTCACCAACACTGCAAGTGAATCCTCTTGAAATGGAACTTCTGATTGCGCGAAGGGGCGGGCATTGATTTCCAATAGATGACACATTGAGTACTGGCTCAATTAGAGCACTAGCATAAGGCACAGATAAATCGAAGATTAAGTTTAATGTAGAGCCACAAAGATCGTACAGTTGTGTCTGTCTGATAGCTGGAGTAATGGCGAGAACGAAGTCCATTTTCACTACATTCTCATCAAGCAAGCTTGGCATTGCTTTTACGAATGTAACGTTGATATTAACGTTAACGGCCGAACAACGTTGACTGAGTCTTTCATTCAGGATGCTATCATATTGCGCAAGTAAGTCCTTGTATTGTGGCAGACATGCGTTAGATACTGCTCCCAGAGCGCGATACTGTACACTAGCAACAACGTGGTAAGTCGCTTGTTGAGTATCTAAAAAACAAATTTTATTAATGTTTGACAGATTTTGTTAATCTCTTCACATTGACGTTGATCTCACTTTAATTTATAGGTACTTACTTTCCGATACACAATCAGGCACGACAGCTGTTGGAGCCCATTGGCGTTTAGTTTCACAGACAAAGGTTTTTACAGGCTCTCCGTCAGTAAAACGGAAACCAGGGCTGCAAGTGGCTATGCACTGAATTCCTCGGTCCCCAGGAAGGCAATTGAGAGCTCCGTTGGCGGGTGGAGTTAGTTCCCAGTCCACACAAGGCGTAGCTTGAACGGACACCTAGAAAATTTAAGATAACGTTATGAAATGCATTTAACATGAGGAAATGAGATGATTTTGATAATAAAATAGATTATAACCTGGAAATGACATTGGGCTTTGTTTCCATATTTGTCGGAGGCGATAACGGTGACATTCTCGTAGCCCCGAATTGGAATAACAGCTCTGTCTGGAATAAACTTCAAGAAAACTTCACCAGACGCGTCCGTAGCGTTAATTCTTCTCCTAGTTTCGTTGAAGTTTACTGCATAACTGTCTTGCTTGTCAACCAACTCAATAACGTAACTCTGCGGGCAACTAAGTTTTGGTGGCGTATAGTCCGGCACTGTGATGTTCACTTCGCAAATAGCAACATTGCCATCAAAATCGAAAGCCACATATCGCACGACCATATTGTGGAATATCTGGATAGGCGTTTTAAAATGTTGTGGTGTGACTTCTAGTCGAGCAATGGCACCAGAGTTATCGGTAGCGGTTGGTTCTGTGAAGTTCACTGGCAGAAGTCCCCCATTTACGTCTGTTTGAACTACGATTGGTTGCTGCGGACAGTTTTGAAACACTGGAGGCTCGTTATCTGAAAAAAGGGAAATAAAAATAATGTCATTAAAAGAGACTTGGGAGTCCTTAAAAGGTATTAACACATATGTATAATAACTTACCAACACAAGGTGAATATCCGTAATCGTAACCCAATAACGGTTCTACGGTAGCTTCATCGCAGCCCATAAGTTCGAACTTCAGACAAGCGTTGTCCATGAAGCTGACAATACCCAAAATAACGAATCTAGCCTGTACATATTTGGGTAACGTAATCATGGCCAGTTCGCCGTAGTTTCCAGGATCTCTCATCGTTAGGTTGAAATTGGGAAAATACACAACGTAATTCTCATTTTCAGCTTGTTTGTAAAAGAAGCGAATTTCTGTAGGGCGGCCTACAATGTCTGAGGTAACGACGCCTTTGACAAGAATAGCCTTGACTCTGTAAACTTTGCCTAGGTCAACGCTAACGTATGTAAATGCTTCCTGTTTCCCACACCAACCGGTAACAGAGTTGAGTCTGACATTTCTAGCCTCATAGTTAGGCCTTTCTGATGTAGCATTGATAGCAGAGTCGGGTATTCTTCCTGATGCCAATCCGAGTGGCTTGATGACTTTGCATTCTGGTTCACGTATGCATGTAATTGGTCTAGGGTTTATAAGAATGTATCCTGGTCTGGAACAGCCAAACAATACTTCAGAGCCTTGTTCATAACTTCTTGAAATTTGGAAACCATCAGCAGGTCTGCCTGGGTCCTCACAGACTGGTCCTTCACATCTCAAATCACCGAAGTCCCAAACGCCGTTGGCTTGACATCTTACTACATTGTCGTGCTTGCTTGTTTGTCCAGCCAATTTAAATGTATTTTGACATCCGAAAAAGAAAGAACTTTGGTATCTAGTGTCAAGGTATTGGCCGTATTCTGCACCAGGCGTGGGCATTGGGACACCGCAATCTTTTCTTGGGCACTGTGGCTGAGCTCCAGACAACCAATATTCAGGTAGACCCTGTAAGAAAAACAGTTAGGTATGATAAATCTTTTTTGAAAATGATGTTAACATGTTTTCATAATAAGCAACAACTAAGTAATGAAATCGAATTCGTACCGGTTTCGGATCATAAACACACTGTCTGAACGATGACGTGACCGTGTTTCTTAGTTGACGTCCAGCAGAAGTGCAAGTGATTGTTACATTGTCTCTATATGGCACAAGTACACTTTCGGGGTCATCTCTTATAACTTTCAATCCATCATTCTTGTCATCAGAAAGAGTTACACAGCGTGCATCTGTGAATATAAAAGCACAAAATGAAATTATTATTATACTGTTCAAGCTATTCGAAGTATATTCTTATCTTATTTCACTTACATTGACATTCCGGAGCCGTTCCGTTCCAAGTACCACTGGATGTGCAAAGAAGTGACGAGAACCCAGACATTACATATCCGAAGTCACATTGGAACTGAATGATGTCACCAAAATGATATGTGGTTTTCGTAGACAGAAGCTTGCCATTCTCAGGAGCGGTCTGCGGTGGGCACATAACTGGCACACAAGATTTGTTTCTTTGGTAAGTGTCACCATCACGTTCACCAGTTTCTGATTTCTCGATACTGAATCCTGCGGTACCGTTCGCGGCGTAAAGTTCATACCCAATGTTACAGGCGCAAGAGAAGTTTCCAGGTCTAAAACAAACAGGCAAATAGTTAGTTGGCTATTAGCGGAATAATCTTATGCTATGAAAGTATTGATTACATCAATACATACATGTTGATACATTTCTGGTCGCATCCTCCGTTATTTTCACTGCACTCATTAATGTCAGCACAATCCAATCGTGCGCATCCCATAATTTCGAGTTTTAGACAGGGTGCACCAACGTAGTCTTGTATTTTGAATTTAACGTATTGGGCCTCGATCGGCATTGGCAAATTCAGAACTGATAAAGTGGGTTCCAAAATGCGGAATTCAACGGCAGTCCCATCTGGATTGGTGTAGTCCTTAAAAACATCTGTCAAGTCATTGGTGTACTGTATCCTTATTGCTGAAGTGAAAGCAATATTGCCATCTGCTCGCATGACGCTCATAGTCCGAAATCCTCTAATGATCGTGGGTGCTCTTAAATCAATCAGAATCCAGTTGGCTCCTGCTTCCAAGTTGTTACCGCACCATCCTCCTCCGTTATTCAAGCGCACCATCTAAAATGTTGAATAACAATTATTCAAAACTTTTATTTCAATTCTCTTCATCAGATCTCTCTGTCGATGGATTAGTTATCTTTGAAAATTATATTGACGAAAAAGAATTATATGGAAAAGAAAAATTGAAGTAGGTAGCCATTGATTTTATTATTTTGTTACTTTTTGTTGAATTTGTTTATTTAATATCGTCGAACAGCATAGTGCGTGTAATCCACGAAGGTGCGCCTGTTCACAGCCCAATTCGTACAATCGCGCATATATTAGTATGAGATTCGCTGTGGAGGGGCGCGTCATCGTGGATTACACGCACTATAACAATGACCTAATTTGCCTTGCATTTTATACCGATAAAAATCAACGATCTCTTTTAAACTAAAAAATCATAGTCATTTGATGAATTTGTCGCCGATTGATCTTACCCCTTTATGATAGCCGGGTTCCGGTGTCGAAGTCGTAATAGATTCATCAGGTACAGCACCATTGATCAGTCCTAAGTCCCCAACAGGTCTACAGTCCAAGCTTGGTGCAAATCCTGGGCGGCATGGGCAATAGAATCCGCCTTGAGTGTTCTTACAATCCGTGGAAGCTGCGTCGCATTGACTGATTAGACATTCATTGATATCGTCACAAGTCGGTGGCGCGTCGAATTCTTGGTTCGGTCCACATCTTAGTACGCTTGGTCCACTGAGTTTGTATCCTGGAAATATAAGTAGGACGTAAAATTCTGGCACTGAAAAACATTGTTTTTGTTATTCTCACAGTGTTTACTTCAAGTGAAATTACCTTTGAAACACTGAACGCGCGCTTCATCGCCGTACATGTAAACCCTTGTTTGATCAACAATGTAGCCGTTTTTGATTTCAGGGAACTTCGGGCACAGAGCCTTCGAGCACGTGGGTACTTCACCGGACCATGTTCCGTTGCTCATACAAAGAAGCACTGGTTGACCTGATCGAACATAACCCGGCTCGCACTCGTAACGGACAATAGTACCGTAGCTGCGGCCACCACCGTTGAGAATGGTTACGTTTGCGTGAGAAACGTCAGGTAGGGCTACGCATTGAGATGCTAGAAGAAACACAAGCGCGTTAGAATTCGTCATTAAAAGTTTATGAACTCATTAAAGTGTTTAAAAAAAAGTAATAAAAACTTATTTACCGAGACAAGTCGGTGTCCTTTCCCATCTGCCATCAGATAAGCAAGAAATCCTTTCAATTGGCTGTCCAGTGGGGAAAGCAAATCCGGCATAGCATTGATAAGTTGCAACACCACGATAGGTAACATTTGTTGAACCGATTGAGAAACCATTATCAATTTGTGGGACTGGGCCGCAATAAACCTCTGTAAAAATTTGAACATTGGGGTTAATGTAATAGACTAAGTTATCTTGAAACATTATTAAGTCAAGGCCAAAAAAATTCTTCAAATATTATTTACCTTGGCAACTTGGAATGTACGTAGTTGACCACTTTCCACCATCAAGACACTTTGTAGTGATTCGAGACTTTCCAGTAGCAAACTCTTGACCAATCGGACATGAGAAGGTCACAACCGTTCCAAATGCGGTGTCTCTGTTTGATGCTAAAGCACCAATGCCGGACTTGAGTGGTGGACAATCTGGAAATAATAGAAGTATGTATTACTTTAATAATAATTTTATTATAACGCTGAAATTGTGTATCGTAATAATGCAGTGGAATGATACCTGCTGAGAATGTCGCCTTCCATCCGGGTCCATTATGTAAAGCATCAGACACGAACCGTATTAACATTTCTCCGCTAGACGCAGTTAAAGTAATCCTCGGTTTGACGATAAATCCATTATCGGAATGTAGTCTCAAACCGCTTGTGCTGGCTCCGTCAAAAACTTGAACGACATCGGACGGATGAATGTTGAACTCATCAAATTTCAGGGAGAGCGGCCCTCCATTCGGGTTCTTTATCCTAAATAAACATTCTTGATTGTTTGGATAATTGCTAAGTCCGTAAGCAGGTGAAGTAATTGTGCCGTTGGCTGCGATAATTGTTGCTTTACAACCTTGCGAGTATCTCATATTGAAGCCTTTTTTAGAGTCACCTAGGCTTGTGCGGAAGTACATGTAGAGGTGATTTGTAGTTGATACAACTACTTTCTGATTTTCCTCGCCTGGTCCTGTTAACCTGGCAAGTACGGGACTAGAAGGAATGTTTCCATCCTTAACCACAATGTAATCTCTGTTCATACCTAGTTCTAAATCTTCTATTTCCAAAGAAATTATCCTTCCGGCTTGCGCTTCAATAATGTACATACACTCTAGACCTCCAGGGTAACCGTTAGGATAGCCAGGCGATGTCAACACTTGACCTTGAGGAGTAGCCCTAAGAATACCACCACAGTTCGATGATTCCGTCTTCCAAGAGGCGCGGAAGCCTTTCCTTTCTACTGATCCATCTGTGCTGAATTTAATTATCATAAAGTTCGATGCGGAAACGAATATTTTGTTCGATAGGTCTTGTTTTCCTGATAGTGTAGCTAGATTTACAGATTTATCTTCAGTTCTGCCCCCGACTAAAATTTGAACAGTGTCGAAAGTTTTTTCAGTTTCGAAATCTTGGAACTGGAGGACGATGTTTTGGCCTTGCGGGCCTTCTAGCGTCCATTTGCAATCGCTGAAAGCAGGATATTTATGAGGATAGTTTGGACTCTCCACAACATCTCCGCTGCTGGCCATGTAGAAATGACATTCGCCGGCGCAGTCCATTTCGTCGGAACCATCACCACAATCATCCTGCTTGTCACATTTGAAGGCTGCATTAATGCATTTTCCGTTTGAACAATGGAAGGTTCCTGAAACGCAATACAATTGTTTTGAGAATCCCATTGTTGACTTAAAGATTGGTTCCGCTTTAATAAGAAAGACTGATTGAATTGTTTGTAGTAAACTTACCAGAAGGGCAGGCATTAGCTCTGCACATAAAAGGTAGAAGGCTTTCACAAGTTGTAAGTTCCCAAGATTGACTATCAGCTGTGACATGGACATCAACGCACTCTCCATCTTTAGGATTAGGCTGCCTTAGGTCCCAAAATCCAGCATACTGGGATACTAGAGTACCAGCAGCTGATTCTAGGGTATTCGTCCTTAGGTCGTCAACTGTCGCCAATCCCAACCAGTAGTGGTTGTTGCTGGGACTAGCCGGGACCATACTGGCTGTCATATTGTTTTCCGTGTAAGTATCGACAACCATGAGTTCACTGCCGTACCTGTCGATGTAAATAATTTTATTGAGCCAGAAATTTAAATTCAATGGCAATGAGGCAATTTGGACTATTATTTTTAATGTTTAGTTTTAGTTAATTTACTTTTAATACCCAATATTTGTTTATAATATCTATTATAATTAATTTAAAAGTTATACTGAACTAAACATAAAGTTTTAACAAAATGTAATAACCTCCGACATAGTTCAGCCGCTTTTTCCCAGGAATGTCTGATGTTGAAGAATTTGTAACAGTGTAATCCTTTTAGCTCCCATCCTGAAAATAAATAGAAAAAGATTTTAATTTGTACTGTGGCGTTCATAATGTGGTTACTTTTTAAAAGCTACTTTGTTTTAATTTTTCAGACTAGATACAGCCCGTATCTGTTAATTCTTTTATAACGCGTACTTTTATGATTTTAGTATTTTGCTTATGGGCAACAGTTACATGGTGATTATTACTCACAATACAGGGGTGTCAATATTATCGTGGCATTGAAAATTGTATGGATTTTGTTTCAATATTCCTTAATACAACGAGTGATACATATTGTGAAATGAGATTATTGCGTGATAATAATCACCGTATAACTGATGACATCTGATTTTTACTTATAAAAAGTTTATTTAGCTTCAAAATATTATAAGTAAAATAAATTAATAACTACAACAGTGTGTCACTTAAAAATAAAATAAATAGAATGCTCGTAAACAAGTAATGAAATAAAATAAAATGTAAGTAGTTTAAATATTTAATTTAGAGAAGTACTTTGTGTTCCGTTCCCAAACAGAAAAAAAGGTGTGAGAACTTCCAATAAATTGCTGTGCTAGTCACTTTTCTATCCGCATTCGTTTTCCCATAATAAAAACTATCAACATGCTTTGTCAGCGAACTCGTGAGAGGCGATCATGAAAAATGTTTGAAGAAACTGGTGGGTTAACATACCACATAATCTATTATCTTTCACTGTCATAAATATATGGAACTATGAAGAAGTGGTTCAGACTTAAATCTTGCAAATATTCTTGATATTGGAGGCGCTACATGGGTAAACATTAAAGGAGGTAGGTATATATTAATATCGGTGTAAAAAAATTCGGCAGAGACAAGTATAATTATTTTGATTCGATCAAGTCACAGCGATCCTGAAAAATGGCCAGGTTAGAAGTACAAGCAACGCAACTGACGAGAAAGTATGAATGAAGTGGTGTATGGGTGTGATCGAAGCAAAATAAGTTGGTGTCTACCTATCTCGGTAAAGCTATTTACATATCGAATCCAATCTACACTAATCTAATCCCGATGTTTTCGCATGTTAAACCGTTGTTTACTAGTTTTGCTATCCGAAAATCAATTTCACGAAAAATTTACGCTCCCGACCCGCGTAACCACGTCCCAATTTGTCAGTCGGATAGGTACAAATCGAATGTAAACTACAGATTACGTGGCTTATACTATGGACAAGCTAGACTAGTAGGTAATCCGTAAGTCCGAGTACGTTGCTTTTAAAGGACGATAGGTACCTTGCGAAGAGGGAAAAATGATTATGTTTTGTTAGTTGAATTTGATGTTTGCATTGCAATAATTTGATTGAGATTTTTTAAAGTGTTCCCCCTTTTTAGGGTTCCGTAGTAAACAAGGAACTCTTATAGTTTCGCCATGTCCGTCCGTCCGTCCCCCGCTTTTCTCAGTAACCGTTAGTACTAGAAAGCTGTAATTTGGCATGAGTATACATATCAACGACGCCGACAAAACGGTAGAATAATATCATAAAGAAATTTTTTTTAGGGTACCTCCCCTACATGTAAAGTGGTGGTGCAATTTTTTTTCTTCCAAACCCCATCGCGTGGGGTATCGTTGGATAGCTCTTTCAGGCTCGGTTTTATAAAGATCCGTTAGGCCTTATGTCGCTTTGTTATGTCAAAAAAATATACTGAGTTACTGAAATTTGATCTGACATTTGGTCTAACGTTGGATCTTTATAAAACCCGGCCTCAAAAATATTATAAGGTTTCTAAAAGCATTTTTTGATTCAAGAATCGGTTGGCGTGATATTCAGCTTTGAAGTGATAATTTATGCTATGGTCAAGTGTCCCCCCCCCCCCCTCCCCCCTTCCCAGCTAAACAGTGGTTATTAGGCATGTGCAAAACATCATGGTACTAGTATATACGATGAATTTAAAAGGAAAACTATCACAGCTAAGTAGACATTACCATAAAGGGCAAAAATATGTATACAACACAACATCTCAAAAAAGTACATCATCAGTACTAAGATCAGTAAAAACCCTTCTACGGGTCCGTAATTCCGCATATGTACGGTGACGTGATGGTCGGGCAACTACGGAACCCTACACTGTGCGTGGCCCGACACGCACTTGGCCGGGTTTTCAGTATAACGGGTGCTAAATACCTATGACATTATAATAACTGTTGGATAATAATCATCATGATACAACAATACTGCGCCAGGTAGGTACGGCAATCCGGTACATCGGTTAGTAGTGAGGGTACACCAGCCTATCGATGGCTGCGGACGTAAGTGTGAGTGTGTCGTCGACGGTGACGTCACTCGTGTCACGATCTGGATTGCCAGACCATGTTTTCTTAGACCTTGATAATCATAATCGACTGAAGAAAGTGATGGTATTAGAAGCATGTAAGGGTATTTGTATTCCATTAGGATAGGGTTATTATACAGGTACGCTTATTTCTGCTGAAGTAATGTTTCTTTTTCTTCATTAATTTACTAAATTAAATTGAAAACAATATTACTAATAGGATGTGGGCGTTCGTTCGAGCGAATTATATAATTATTATAGGAAATATTGTTGCGAGTTCGTTGGCTAGGGCCGGTATTTTATCTGCGGTATTTGACAGAAACGGACAAGACATATCACCACTTTGATGTCTTTGACATTTAAATATAAGTATACATATCTATGCCTATATGTAACGAAAGACTTGGATATGATGAGAATACCGCCAGTAGTTATAACAGAAATGCGCAGACAATCCCGACTGAAACCTCGTATTATCATTCACACATCCGCGCGTTCGCGTTTTAAAAAGCAGATATCGTAAATAGAGCGTGTTGGGTTTAGCGACCGATCGAAGACGATGGATGCACGCACCGCTGCCGCCGGCGCAACCCGATGCAATGTTCGACCCACTTATGTTATGTTATTGCCGCGAAATGCATTCGATTTCCGTTATTTCGTTTCAAATAACAATTTATTCAAACTCCTTTAATATTTTTTTGGTAAGTCTACTGAATCAAATGGGTTGACGATATTGAGAAGATAGCAGGTAAGCCCCAATAAGGCTAGTTCGAATCCGGGATGTAGGCCTGTGCTCAGCAATGGGTTGAGCAAATTACAAGCTGAAGATAATGATAACTAATGTAAATGTGGTAAATATGTCTATGTGTTCATCCAGTGCATACTACCTACGTTCAATGCCCCAATAGGGATGTTGACACTAAGTAAGAAACTCAACTACTTCAAATTTTCTCGAAAAAGGATCAAATTCTCAACCAAATAGCGAAAAAAGTAACTCAAAAAAATAAATAATTACATAATTACAAGTCATCAAAGTTTTAAGTGGGGGCATGTTCTGTCCCTTTTTCGCAAAACGCACCTCTTTATGGAACGATCTTCATTTACTATGGCGCTTTAAGTCAGTGACGTCACTACAAATTAGTGCTTTCTCACTCTTATTAACAACATTCTAACGGTTGTAGCTTCGTTATTTTTTGAGATATTTTAATGGGATTTTCACCATTTGGCATAGTTTTATGTCTTCTTTCTTTTGGATATAATTTAGATACCAATAAATTTTGAGTCAACATCCCTATTCTAATTCAAGAAACATGCATGGGTACAGTACTCGTAGCAATAACTCTATATTCATCAAAGTTCACCTTTATGCCTACTCGTACAGTTGAGTCCGATAACAGTACATGGATAAAACGATCAAAAGTATGTGAACACAAATTTATTGTTCACGGCATTAAGTTGCTGAGACATAATTACCTATACCAAATTCATTATATTGTAACCTAATGAGGTCTGCGGGCAATATTCTGAAAAGTTTCTTAAGTAGGTACCTACATATTTTAGGTAATGAACAACAATGGCTGAAGAGTGAAATTTCCAAGAACGCCTATTTTCTATTATGATTTTCGGCGAAATAACCGATACAATGGCTATTTGCCGCTATCTGTGATCTCAAACACCTCAAGTGATATTCAACCTTAAAGTCGTAGGTACTTCTTATATTTTAATAAGGACTAATCAATCAACATCTTTAGGTACCAGGCTTACTTGCAGTGCATTCAATGTACGATATTTCAATTAAAATTGACAATGCCTGTTAGCGTTCAATAGTGTTCGGTTATTGAGAGCAGTCAATATTTGCTACAGTCCGACCCTTCATATTGTTCGGGATGGGATGCGGAATTATTTTGAAATACATATTGTACTGTTCTCGTAATTGATAATGCCATTAATAAGTTAAAACGCATGTAATACTATTCCCATAAAAGCATTTTGTCTACCTCAGCGTTTCTACAAACCGACATCGCCATCAGTTTTCAGGGATAAGACTAACGAACGAATTCTATTTTTTTAATATAAATATAAAACAACGGTGGTAAACTAGCTTACGGCTTGCTTGATGGCAAGCAGAAAGCGTAGCGTAGTAGTATGGTTTGCGACACCAGAAGAATCACAACCGCGTTGCCGACCCTTACCCACAAGTGAGAAAATTCGACCTCAACGGTTTTGCAATTGCGTGTAACATAACTTAAGAGGTGATAAGGTAGGGAGAATTTTGTGATAATGTGATATTATAGGTATAGTGTTAGTTTTGAGATACGCTTTAGCACTTAGGTACACAGATAAATTTTGCCACATACTTATTTACGTACAAAAGTAAACGTCGTGTCGTCTTAGGTTGTCAAAGCCAAAGCTCTACAAAGAGATATATGGAGATCCACCGACAATGGGGTGGTTGGAGGAGGTTGGAGTGTGTCGTTGGACAGTGTCCTGGGGAAGGCTGGTTTTAACACTGGAATACTCTAAGAGTTTGTGCACCAGAGACATTGGTTGAGCGGCTTCAACCAAATCTGAGGTGTGGATGGCTCAAGTTTGGTCGTATTGGAGTGGGTACGTGCATCCACCACAATGCGATTGGCAATTTGAACCTATCCGTTTAACGTAGGTACCTTCGCCACTTTGCGGTTGACCGCCAAATGTGCTTAACTTGATAGCCGATGCAATTGAAATGCCTGCTAACAATCATGCCCAAATTAATTTCTCATTTTCCTTTGAATAACTGTCAATGCCTTAATCATCATTTAATTAAACGCAAAATGATGCCGGAAAATTATTTGTGTCGCAATTGACATCGATTATATCTACTTACCAACATTTGATAATCGATTCCAAATAAGTATTAATTTTAATTTTCCTAACTAACTAGATAAAAAACATCTACGGATAGTAGTATCCGTACATAAGGACCATTAATTATTCTGTGGTATGGCCTGAGTGCATGGTTTTGGTTACTAATATGAAATTAGAAATTAGCGGCTAAATGAAAGTATGAATACTACAATTAAATTCTTATTCAAGAATCACTGGTATTATATTACAGGTAGCGTTTTTGTGAAGTGCATTCTATTCCCATGTCGAGTCACGGACGAGCTCTCGTATAACTGTCGACGTATCGGCGCATAGGTCAAGTTTCGATGTCCCGTCGACACGGTGTCTGAACTCAATTGTGTGGAGTACCCTCGTGTAGCCTTCAGCGAAGGATCCACGGATACGTTAGCTCACCGGAGATTGAGTTACATTGCACTGTGGCTTGCTAATTCTGGGAGGATAGATGTTCGGATCGCGTGATTTTGGTAGGTACAATTTAGGGATGGTTCGAAATGATGTTGATGTTTGTTTAAAAGAAAACGTTAAGAATGCTGTTTTTCTGTTATTTTTTGATACATACCGTTTGTGTTTTTGAAAGCCAATAACACACAAAAGACTCATGAAAATCACCTCATGAAAACTCTTTAGCAGTGAATGTCAAAAGCATAGCATATACCGATTTAATAACTTAGCTATGTTTAGATTTATAGGTAGGTAGTAAATAAGTTTACTTACCTACTTAATGGGACACGTAGACGGACGGGTTGGTATAATTGTCGTAATAAATGTAGTGATGAATTTGGGGTCTTACGAAATGATGTTACTACAAAACCGAGAAATAATATGTCAAAAACAGGGACTTTAAAATTTCAATAGTACAAAAATGGAATAAATACAAACGAGGTTTCGTGGGAAGGGGGGAGAGGGGGTCGCCTAAACCTCACCAAAGATCACGAAGGGGGAGGGGGGGTCTAAAAGTGGCCCAAAAAACCTCGCGTGATTTCTGAATAAGCCCATATAGCCAATGACACACATATACTTATAGCTAGGAGGTTGCGGCCTCCAGCCACGCTACCCTCTCGTAACGTACGTGACTTCTAAGTCAAGTCAAAAAATATTTATTCCGTTGACATACATTATGATGCACTAGAATACGTCTTATTTCTAGATTTACAATCTTTCAATGTGAGAACAATTATACATCGGTACGTATGTATAATATACATTATTTGTATAACTTAATTATAATTTAAATTGTATGTCATAAAAATCTTTTAAATTGTACAGAGCATTCTCGGTCAAAGTTATTTTAAGGTAAAGTTTATATTTAATGTCATTTAATATGGTAACAGAGTCAGGTAGATGATTATACAATTGAATACTCTGATATATGAAACATTTTTTACATTTCGTTAGGCGTACTTTCGGTAGGCAGAGTTTATGTCTATTTATTGTAGGATATTTATGAATATCACATATTTATTTTCTTGCTGCCACTCAAATGTTTACGAGCATATAATAAGTTTTTATACATGAATATGGAATAAAATGTCATTATGCCACTTTCTCTAAAAAATGCTTCGACAAGTCTCTCGCGCAGGAACACTGTAAATATTTCGGAGTGCCCTTTTTTGCAATATGAAGGCTCTCGAGGCAGTCGCTGCATGTCCCCATATCTGTGCTCCGTAAGACATTAGAGAATGAAAATAGGCGTAGTAGACGGTCTTACCAGCTTGGACACAACTTGGGCACAACTCCTTAATTTTACGTACAGAGAAAGCTGCCTTTGATAGTATTTTACATAAATTATCAATATGCGTGTCCCATTTCAACGAGCTGTCTATTGTAAGACATAAAAATTTTGACACCTTAGTACTTAGCAGTCGGTTTCCGTCGTAGTCAACACGTAAGTCCTCTTTGTTTGTTAAAAGACTGTAATGCATGATTTGGGTCTTACTTGCATTAAGCTTTAATTTATTGGCAGCAAACCAAGTTCTAACTAAATTCAAGGCACTTTTAACATTAGATATTGTTCCTTCGATTTTGTTATCATAATATGTTGGCATTGTGCTTCAAATATTGCCAACCCAACCGCTTGTAAACCCGTATTTGTAAATTGAATCATTTAATGGTTACGTTTTGGACAAGTTCTGTCCGAATTGCTCGCCTGGTTAGTGGAATCAGCGCATTTAGTGGAGTCACTGTTCCGTGTCTACTGCATTAAATCGAATTCCATTTTGGCTAGTTCTCGTAAAGTGGGTGTTGAATTGTCAAAGGAGCGTTTCGATGATTGTAGTGTAATACTACGAGTAAAATGAAATATAAATCGGTCTACTTCGTGCCTGCTCTCTAGCTCTCTACCAAGTTGGGGACAAATACTTTTTATTTATAATTACAAATTTTTTGGATGAAGGTTATGGTTGGCTTCGTTCCAGCGAAAACATACATCGTAACGCAATTCCCGTTTTGGATATTAGTTGTTATTGTTATCTTCGATAAGTTATTTTTGGCAGTAAATTTTCGAAAAAGTCTTATAATTTTATTTGTACATAAATATGAAAGGTTTTAATGACCTCATGTCATTGCATTTTTTTTGTCTGGGTTGACGAACAGTATATTGATCATGTGCTAGCATATTAAAGGCATCAGTGACTCCGCTGCGAAACTTACAAAATACAAAACAAATCAATCGGCTGAGGCCGTCCAGTGTAAGTCAGTTCTTCAATCATGCGATGTTATTACAGATCTCAGTATCAAGATATACTGGAGATTGGTGAGTGGCTGGTGGTGTGGTGAGTCGGAACTTGTGAATCACAGCTGGTAGTGCATATGATCGAGTCGCCTTTCACTCATTACATTTGCTTTCAAGGCTCTTTGACGCTTAATTGACTGTGTAGATACAAAGACCACATTGTCTTGTTCGACAAAAAACAATCGATACTAAAATATTTAGTAACTAACGGTGCCTATTAATAATAATAATAAACGGTGCCTATTTCAGTAATCAGGTATTTTCTTACAAGTATTATTGAAAAAATCCGAGTGATTGATTGCTGACCATTTCCGATCATCAATGAATACGTAGTTTATACTTCCTGCATGGAGCAGCTAGTAAAGAAGAACTTCTCTTTAGCGTAACCGATACACATTTGCTTCTGAATTAATACATGTCTTAAGGCAGTCGGTTGAAATAAACAATTATGTTTACATCTCATTAACTTCTGCGAGCTACGTTAGTAATTGTACAAGTTACTATTGTCTCACAAATGCAGAACATCAAGCGCCTTACTAAGCAACTGACCCAGATTGTAATGCTCCAAATCTCTCAGCTGATGCGTGCCAAGTTTAGAACGAACTTAATAGGACCATGGCTCAACCGACATATGACAAAAGGTTTAATGCCCGTCATTAAGCTGTTCACATCTTGTGACATTGGGCTTGATTCTGATTTGCGCGCGATGATTTGACACATTTTAACCAGACTCGTGATTAATTGAAGCACAAATCCAGTTAGAGCTGGAACACCGGGAATACATGCACGTTTTACACGTTAATAACTGATACGTGGTCGTGATATTATTATTTAGTACTATATGATATGGAAAACAGTTGGTTAGGAGTAGTTCAAATGGGGGATACCTAAAATATTCAAGTACAACTACTAATAAACGTAGCACAATGACTTCTGCGTAACTCAGATAAGTATATTATTTTATACTCCATTGCATTTCTGAACGTCATGCGCGCGTGTATTCAGTTGACACTAAGTAATTTCTGACAAAAGGTTCGATACGGTGAAGCCAGTCCATAATCCATATAACCTCAAAATACAAAATTCGATGTTCGAATATTTCCGTCTCTACTGCACTGATGTACTTTGACGAACAGAGATGGAGATAGGTATACATACTTTGATATTCGATTTTCGTGGCGGCTGCCTGTTTGCAGCTGTGCCATTGAAAGGAAAACAAGTCCTAGCAGCGTACTCTCTATTATATTTCTTTTTTACATCTGACTAAGATTTGTTATTTTTGTACGCATTTTTATTTACACTGTCCTCTAATTTAAAGCTTATTGACCTCATCGTATTGTATGCACGCGGAAGGAGCTATTTAGTTATGAGTCATGCAGCGTCACTGTATGATGTAATGTGACCTTTACGGCGATGTCTGCTTGCGATATTATGTTCAATGAATGTAGATAACCACTTCATTTTAATGTTAGAATAAAGTAAAGCTTCAGCGGTGAAACTCAATTTCAAGCTAGAATTTGATAATAGTGCGCGAAATACACTTTTCATTCGTCACAAAATTAGAGGTAACAATTTCACTCGTTGCGCGTAGCCATAAAATGTAGTGAGTTTATTTGATAACGGCGGTTAATCTGATATAAGTGCGAAGTTATTAAGCCGCGTAGGTAACTGGGTAGCTGGAGTCCGTTGTAAGCAGGCAGCCTACGAGTAACGGTAAGACTTGAAACTAGTAGTATTGAGGAAACTTAGGCCTGCAATTACGATGGCTCGATATGCGAGTCTGCGTGGACCCTTGCTCTGAATTAAACTGGCAACACATTAAAATTGTGGTTTTAACTGTATCCTACGCTACGCTGTCGTAGTGTTTTTATAAATTTGATCACCAGTCCGTTAGGGTGACTTAGATTAAGTTTTGATTGAGACTAAAGTCTAGGAATGCGAAGAAAATGTAATAACTGTAATAAGTTTCCTGTCGCCTTTGATAATAGGAAATACACTTGAAAAAAGTGCAGTGTGTTTGTAGGTAAAAGACTTAAATCATATATTATATGAAAGCAAGCTGTTGTCTGCCATAAGATATATTACGGTGTACGAAACTGACAGCTAACCTCTACCCAATATACCTAGGAAGCGTTAGCACAGTTATTAGAGGTTGGTATATTATATTGAAGTCTTAACGAGCGCAAGGAGTGGCTTGTCGGCTGCGTTTATCTTGAGGCTTCATAACTCGCCCGCTTGGTGAAAGCGAAGGAATTCCTGCTTCTTATTGAACAATAGAAAAGGCACAACGGCGTTCAGAACAGCTTGATCATCTAAGCTTACGTTGCGATGCTCATGAATAAATAAATTCGTCGTTAGACAGAACTCTATGTGTGACGTTTGGTAAGTAAGTAGGTAACTAATGTAGATTAAGTTTTCGTGTACTATTTATAATAAAACTTACTTAACGACTGACTAAAGTTGATTGAACAAACAAAAATAGAGCTATTTTCCGGATTCGGATTTTATAAATCGATGTAGTCAATCTGTGCCAGGCTGCCCTGTGGCTGGCTGTCCAGTTAAAAGTTGGCGTTCGTTCGCCGGTTCTGCGGAATCTTTAGAAGGTATTTCTCGTTTGTTTGTTTACAACTTCTGCAGGTTCATTTGTTATTGTTTCAAGGCAAACTTTCGTTGTTTTCCAATTATACTAATGATAGCAATGTTTTGGAACCAAGAGACCAAAACTTAAGTAAATCTTGAACTTCGGAATAGCTTTATTTTAATTACCCTATAGATTATATTACAAGTTTCCCTAAGCATCAGATTCATATTGATCGAAATTGTGCCTGTAGCTGTTATTCCTAAGGTTTTCAAGGTAGTGTCTTAGAGGAGCCCGGAATCTGCTTTAGTCCTGTTAGATAATCGTCGAATATTGTTATTACAGTCCATTTATAATGTATAATGCTAAAGGGCATAGATAAATAAATAAATACTCTTAAATAAAAAAATACCATATGACCTACGAACGTCAAAGTTAAGTCATGTAAGCATTCTCATTAGAAGTTAAATTAATTCATGTCTCAGAGGCTGTTCAGTGTACCTACAATAGACAGGTACTTAATCACTGACGTAATTCTCAGATATTAGCAAATTGAATTTATAATCAGAAGCGTTACATTAATTGGAAATCTAATTCACTCTAATCTGCGCTTATATTTGAGATTTGGTAATAGCTACAACGTCTTATTTAATCAGTGATTATGATTAGACATTTGTGTCTGTATTAGTGAGTATCTACATAGCGATATTACCTTCCATTTAAGGTAAAACGTCGCTGTGCTCGACACCTGACCCAATACGTGTCACCTTCATTGCTATGTCGACTAATAGGTGTTATCTTTTGGCACTCGGTGTCGAGCACTATATTAGACATTTACCTTTAATAATCTGTTAGGATGCACTCACTCGAAGCAGATGATCTCGCCTCAAGTCGTCCTGTCAGTTGATTATGCAACGTGTCAAACTTACGTTAGGTAGGTAGATTCAACGAATCACGATAATTTATAGTATGTTATATTACGTAACCACGCCTCTAAATGCGTGCTATTAAGCTTGTGGGTTCTCCCGTTCCGAGGTCCGGATGCGCAATATTGGAACATTAACTTCCTCAAGTGTCGGGCTGAATCGAATGGTATCAGGGAGGATTACCTGGCTAACAGCTTGCCGCGTCTTAATCACCCAACGTACGATGTGTAATTAATTCTACTGCCGCATAACTGCCCGCCGCGCGATGAGCCAAAATGTCATAGGTTTCCTCGCTCCCATGTTGGACCTTATCATGTAGACTTAAGACCCATCATCGCAATCAAATAGGAGATTTCGACGACAGGAACTTAGGGGAAAACCGCAACGTGAACTAAGTCATGCTACGCTGCCAATCAAATGAAAATGCTTGGCTGCGGGCTGCGGGCACATGTACTTATAGATAATTTATCCTTATTATGTCTTGTTACTTTGGTTCGATAAAAAGGTTACGGCTAGGTATGTAACTCATGATTATTATTTGAATAAGTTGTGTATTTTTTTCTACAAGGTTAAAGTGCACCTAATCGATTCATTCAGAGCCTATTTGTAAGAGTAGGCAGCCGATATTTTATTCACATCGACAGCGCAAGTAACAAGTATCTAAACAGACAGGTAACAAAAGTCATAATGCCATTAAGGATTTACACAGTACTGAAAGTGAAGCCTGCTGCCATGCAAATGATAATGAATCAACTGCCCACGCCGTGATGAAAGTAGAATTATCTGAGTGGGATATCGGCCTTCATCTTTAACAGGTGTTTAGACTATGCAAGTGAGAACAAAAGACTCGGTAATTAGTCCTAATGGATCTGCGGCTCGGTGTTGATGTACCGAGGGTAATTGGTAATTCTCAAAGGCTCGGTATATGCACATTTAAACTGAAAACCTAATATTTGTATTATTCTATCATAGTCTGCTATCTCCTATGAGAGAAAAGGTAAATTATACAAATTTCATTTAGTTGACGCATAATGTTAAAATAATAGTGTTATGTAAGTAAAAAACTCCTCTCATTTGTTATTCAGTAGTCAATATAATTTGGTTTTTACATACCTAAGTTTAAATTATAATTTCTATTTGCAGATAATATTACAAATAAAAGTTGTACACGCAGCAAAAGAATCGCACATCAAGATTATTCAAGATACGTTGAACTATCGAAAAGGATTTCTAAAGAATGTTCGATTTAAAATCCCGTTACAATGTTTGGACCCGATGGGTGGGCATGTGCCTCGTATACGCTTAAAGGTTGAATTCGTCATATGTATAAAATATCCTCACGCCACATGTTAACTCGGGCTGAACTATAAAATCCGGGTCATGGTTCAAAGATAGCTACCCACACGCTAAACCACGACCGAAAGTTAGTACTGTCAGCTTCATATTGTAGTTGTGTGTTGTATTGTAGCCACTGTAGCCTCGCGACTTTCAATTTGGGGGTTGCGGGTTCGGACCACGGCTCTTTACACTGGGTTTTTCAAAAAACTTAGGCTTTTCGGTGAAGGAAATCATCGTGAAGAAACCAGTCTAATTCCAACAAGGTCTAGTTTTCCCTCTGGGTTGAAAGGTCAGTTGGCAGTTGCTTACGTAAAAACTAGTTAGTACGCCAAATCTTGCGATTAGGTGTCAAAGTTAACAACTCAGAAGTGCATCTACCAAGAGTGTCAAAAATGGTCTGCGTGTTGTATTACATTGCTGCTCAACAAAAGTTTTAAAAATAATTTTAAAATTTTTAAAAATATTTTACGCACTTAATAAAAAAAATGTTTCTTTTTGATATTTAGACTTAACCTTTGTCTGATAAAATACAAGTTCGTAAGGAAAACACGCGTTGTATAGGTCTATCAAACAAGCCTTTGTATTGCATTTGAAAGAAACTTAACGACTTTAACAAGGTTAACTAAGTAATAGTGAAATTTGACAATGATTGAAATTAGTAAAGCGGACCATGATATTAGCATAAAAACATAATATTAGCAGAACAGAGAATCGTACATTGTAGTTAATTGCTGGTAGGTACGCAGTTTAAAACGTAATTTATAGTTAACTGATTTATCCCAACTTTATTATTTATTATTCAGCGTGTAAACCTAAAACTCGACCTTAGGTAGGTAGTTATCAAACTTAACACTAATCAAAGTAAAAAGGATAAGTATTTCATGCACCATTTTAATAAACCGTTGTGTAAATACGATCTTTCTTGTTAAAATACGATACGATATTTGTTTTGGCATGTTAACATTATTTCTATTCCATATTTTGACGATCATGATGTAAATTCCTATGACTTTGACACAAAAGCAAATTTCATATTGTAATTTCTATTATGAAATAAAAAATCTGAATCTGGATCCGCTGAACCAATTAAGTTGAAATTTTGCTCCTATTTAGATAGTTATAACCCTGGGAAAGTCACAGGATATTTTTTTTCTCGGAAGTCATCCTTTAATTTAAAATTACTTTCGAATATTACAACTAATTGACTATGCCTATTTGTGAGACGAGACTAGTCACTCACTCGTACTCAACTTCACACCAATTTGAACTGACCTAAACACTCTATTTATTACGATAACTAATCTTTACTTAACGGCGCAGGCGCGGAGATAAGTAATTTGATAATCAAGCCTTGGAATGCAGTCATGTCTCCCGGAGACTAATCTCTTCGTTTGGGAATCTCTACACACAGACTCGTCTCAATCCTAACTTTGAATTGACTCAATCTGTCTGCAGCCACATTCTTAGCTGGCTTGTTTCGCGTAAACACAGCGAGAAGTCGTGATTGCATAAACTTACTATAAGTCGCGAGAATAAAGCTAGATACGTATTTAAAAAAATCTAACTGTTCGCATTGGCGTGGCATAATCAGAGATTGAAAGTTCGATAGAGCTGATTTGTTAAAAATGTGATAAAAATTATACCTATTGGTTGAAGTAAGTAGGTACGGTCAACGAATTTGATTTCTGGGCGACTTCGTACCTTATCATAGTGAAAATCTATAGGCGTAAAAGCCGTTAAATCTCATATTCATGTCACTGTGACAAGGTACGAAGTGCCCCGACATTAAATTGATTGACTGTACATAAACTGTACTTATAAAAATGCCCTTGTTTGTAGGAACGTCATATGATATGGCTGCAAATATGAGTGAAGATTTATTTATAAACTACACTCACACACATACTCCTTTATCTTATTATTCTAATATTCAAAAATGAGAGTAAATGAATTTGGAAAAATGCAAAAAACAAACAACAGCGGACTTTCACAGCGGAAGTCCACAATTAGGCGAAGTAAACATAAACTGACAGATAACATGTTGCTGGGAGTAGAAACAATAAAATAATGACAGTATTTATCGATATAGCATAACTTTGTACTACCAAACTTATTTCAATAATAAAAATATGCATAAAGGCTCGTTAAGTGAGACATAAGTGGTATTTAAATAATTAAGAAGTTTAGTCCTTTAAATAGGTGTAAATCATAAGATTTACAAATCATTTTAATTTGAAAAATTCAGACCATACTAGATTGTGAGAAACACTACTATTTTCGTTTTTCTCGGCAAGCACCTATCCCCCAAATAAATTGCACCGAAAGATCGGTAAGTCTAGTAAGGCCTCAAATAATATTGAAACGAACAGCACACCATACTGTGGCAACATTTGTGTATTTTGACTTGCAAACAACTTCGCCTAATGGTGGACTTTACTGTAAACCAGTTTTTTTTATGTTAATATTTATAAGTTTTATTCGGACGTGTGTGTAGTGTAGATATTATACCTAAGAATCAGGCACGTATCCAGACTTTTGGTTCGGGGGGGGGGACAAACATTGAAACAACCATGTGAACTGTGTAAAAATCGCTGTAATCACTACTGGCTAAAAACGTTTTCGGGGGGGGGGATAAATCCCAACTATCCCCCCCTCTGGATACGTGCCTGCTAAGAAAAATATCCAATAAGGGTACCTTTTACTATTCATAGCTAAAGTGCGTGCGTTGGTGTATGAAAATGATGATTTCCCAGTCCAATTCTGTATTCCGATCCTTTTACGGTTCCGTACCAAAGACGTAAGAAATTACTTATGTAAGTACTCTGTTCATCTCACACAACGGTATATCTCAGGACCTACATACTTAAATGTTATCGATTTAAAGTTTAAAATAAAATAGTTGTAAACAAGACTAACATCTGTGAGGGACTGAATGTTCAAAGAGTTGGGCATTATATATATGAACGTGCTGAGTTGCACATTCTGATTATTAAAATGAAAAATATGAATATAGCATCCGCAGTATATCATGCGATAAATTTGATATTATGACACATTATTAAAATTAACGTAAATATTACATACAGGAAAATATAGGCATAACATAACTGGGTTATTTATTCTAAAATCATCAATAGTCCCATACTTCTGGACTAAGTTTGTACGGAACCCTCGGGTGAGTTTTACTCGCACTTGATCGTTTTTTAGATGAAAGATATGCTTTTATTTACGGTGCCGTCAAAGCAATAAACTCCGATTTAACAGATAACCAAATGGAAAAGGAGATCCACTGTGACTGCGACATCAACATTAAGTTCGAATTTATACGAAAAGTATCTTGGGCGGAAATAAAATGCTGTCTCAAATACGAATCCAGTTTAAGATTACGCAATTACAAGAACCTTAAAGTGGTTGGTTACGCCAGTGGGGAATTTCCTCCACTAATTATGAGAGTGATGAAAATCAACTACGTTCCAGGGAATAAATTCTTTAACGGCTTGCTGGCTCGCCGTGACACAGGTCAGTGACCTGTAAATTCATTATGGCGCGAGTGACATATTGCACCAATATTGCTCGAGTATCAGTCAGGCCTGTGGTTGCACAACCGCAAGGGATAGATTAATTTACCTGTTTTTATAGAAATTATTGAGCTCATATTTATCTACTCGAAAATTGTGAAAACCGTCAGTAGGGAAGATATAAAATAGTAGGTACCTAGCACAAGTCCGGCACAAGTTATTTACTGAAATCGCGAAGCGTCTGGTTGACGTAACTGGTGACCGAAGAGCTGGCGACATCGTCGCACAACGTATCATCAGCATTGCGATACAGCGAGGAAATGCCGCCAGCATCCTTAGTACAATGCCTCAATGGCTGTTTTAGATATAAGTTAATTTTAATATTATTTAAGTTATTGTTGTTTAGTATTCTTATACACATTTTCTGGTCAATAAATGTATATTCATATTTAAATAATATAAGTCAATATGTAATGTAGTGAATGTGTATGTTGATGCGTATGTATAATTATAAAGTAACCTAAGAACCTAACCGTGACTTAACCCTCAGTTTCTAATAGTACCTATGCGTAAGATTATAAACGAATGGATCATACAATTTTATACCTATATATGTCCTTTAAAATGTTAAGCCTAGGTTTATCCAGTTAATACCGGTATCTACTCAGAGTGAAACTGGAATTGTGATGTGTTATTAGGTTAGACTACAGAATTATTTATAGACATTACTTTGTCTAGACTTCGTAGTCGTATCGTTGTCAAAGCGTTAATGAGGAGGTATAATAATGTTAAAGTCTACTGTAGTCATTGATCAGCCAAAATCGTTTCGATTTTAATCTAAAGTTGAGTATTTTTAGAAAAAAATAAAGGATAAGATGACCTAGAAGGGACAAAGCAACGTGTCTCGGCGGTTGACCAAACTAAACAGATTAGGCGCTTAGTTTAAACGAAGTCTGCATTCATAATTTAAGAACCCCGTCTTGTTAATCATACCTAATACAAATTTTAAGTTTAGTGTGTTTTGTATTTGTTATTGGTTAGGGTTTTAAGTAAAGTATAGGTAAGTACACCTAATGTATGGTGAAAGTAATTCAGAAATGCGGATGCACACGGTCGTAAGAAAAATCGTATCGAAACCGAGCGGAGCCATTTCACACGTGGCAAGTGATTCACACGGTGCAGTTGACCTTCCTTGTGACACGACTACGGCTTCGAATATTGTAACTTCTAGAACATGTTATGACAACTACTTCCGAATGCTGGACCGCGCGCACACGAAATAAATGTAAATTGTTTACTTGTTAGGAAGTGGACGGGGTCAGAGCAATTTATTCCCGAGAAGTCACATAAAGAATATATATGTATGTATGTTTGTATAGTGTTATTCACTGAAGACATGCAGATTGCTGAAAAGTTAAATTGTTAAGCAGATTTGCCGAGGAACCATATCAGAATTTCGTTGAATATGCACGTCATAAACTTTTACGTAAGCAGATCTTCAGAGAGTACGTCTTCTGCTTATTAACGTACGTGAAATACGGAATAACTAATTAGTAGAACCAAATAGTCGTCTGTAGGTACTATCAACTAACATTGTACAAATCATAATTGTTCTCAGTTCGCGTAGGCAGCCTTATAGTTGCAACACATAATCCTCGTATAAAGTTCTCTTTGTCATTGTTAGTACTGTTTCTAAATTATTACATGCATACCCACGCTCTTTGTTAAAACAATGAGTACCTTAATGTTATTATAAACCCTCAAATTGCTTAGGAATAAACGTCCAGGGACATTGTGTGGCTGTAAAGTTTAAGGTAGCTTAAGGTCGTGGATAACAGGAATTTTGGGTGAACATTTACTTTATAGTTTTATTTAGCTTATTACACAAGAGACGTTGTATAATGTGTAACCGTGGCGTATGTGCGAATTATATTGACGGCATGGTCATTTCATAGCCTACTCATATGTCAAACTCTACTGAAGAGTTACAATAACTGTACCGACCAGCTAAATTACGTAATTCATTACGAATTAAATGCAAGTGAGCATTTATAATTCGTTCACTGTTCATGACATTGATACTACAAAGAATGTGCTTATATAAATAAAACAATTTTATGTGAGCTATTTTTTAAATAACGTATTTATACAAATTAAAATGTAAATTTGTAACTATGTGTCGAAAGCATGACTGTCAGTTTTATTAAAAATATACAAATCTGGTACACTTACCGTTTGGACACGTGAAGAGATTACCCTGGAACAAAAATGAACAAATTAGACACGTCAGACATTTCCGTTCACGTGAAGCGTAACGGGAAAATTGGCAAAATTGTCAAAGGGAAAAGGTCCATGGTTTAATTAAGACGGCGCCTGAACGGCGTGCTACGCAAAAGGAGAGTAGGACTTTAGAAAGAGGATAACATGAAAATATGTAGAATGACCAATTTTAACAAGAAGGTTGAATATATTTATCATTACCGTATTTCGTTTATTTTACATTACACATGTTGTAATGGTAATGTAGTATCTTCAAACATACATTTAAGTAAGTAAGTAAGTAAGTTATCTGGAAGAAACAGATTTTGGAAAAATGATGGATTTTTTCCGGAAGTGTGTGCGTTAGTAGTATGCAAATTGTGTGTGGTCACACGAGAGCGTAGATGCTCAAGTCAGCCAATATATTCCCTTATTGGCTAACCTGAGCATCTATTCCATAAGATATTTTTACGTTTCGTCTAGTTTCTCAATTTAACGGTTTGAATTCGAATGCATGTGTTTTAAACGCTGTGCTGCATTGGTTCATTAATAATCAGTAGGATGTTTAAATAGTACTTATGATATTTATTTTACGTTTTTGTTCGACAGATAAATAATATTAATGGACTTAAGTTACAGGAGAAAAATGGTAGTATAAAAGTAATCGAAGATATGACTGTTTTAAGATTAATTATGAATGTTTGAAGTTTGAAAAACTTTAGAAGTTAAACTTTGGTAATATTGAGTACTACGAGTAGGCATCTGCTACTATACTTAATGTCTCTTTGTGTTTGGTTCGAAAATTTTGTAATTTTTTCGGGTGTTCGTACCTGAAAAGGAAAAAAACGGAACCCTTTGTTAACCGTCTGTCTGTCTGTCAAGACCTTTTATCTTGGGAACGCATCATGGTGTCGACTTGAAATTAAAACCATATACTCAGGTCCGCAATCGCTTGAAGCGGTGAAAAATCAAACTTCTAAGTTAACGTAAAAAAGGTGCGTCTGCTTATGTCGCAAAAACCCTCTCAGGGGAATCAAAATTTATAGGGTAGGTACTTTCCGCTGACCTAGAATAATAATAATAATAAAGTTTATTGAATAACACAGTTTGCTATTAGCACAGCTGTTAGTATTAGTAATAGTATAAATAACTTAAACATTCATTTATTCGTACAGAAAAGTAGATATAAAAGATTATATGTAGCTTTATCTGCGTTATATTTCTTTTAATTTGATTACTTATTATATTTAGATTACTTAGACAACTGACGTTCAAATTTAACCATTGATCTGCGTCAAGGCTGTGTTGCGTGACCGTGAGGTAACAATAAATCGGTTCGAAAGTTATGACCTGGCCAATTGAGAACAATATTGCGCTCACGAACTTATCAAAGTACAACTAGGTACTGGAACTTAAAAAAAATATACATTCGAACAACTCGACTTAGTTCCAACCAAGCAACCTAGTTGAAATTAAGGGTTCTAAACGACTATATACACACTGGCCGATATGCGAATAGTTATGCAAATTAGAGATTCAGAAACGCGGAGAAAGCGAGCAAGCCCGAGGCCTCCCATAAGCGCGCAGTTATGGTAGGCATGACTTGGTTGCTTCAAGTAGTTCTTAAGCACTATTTTGGCGATTCCACGAAAATGAACCGTGTCGTCAAAAGTTAAGGTTGAAATTACAAATAGATTTAGAGAAGTAATACGTCCTTTCGAAAACTCTGGTCTATGGGGTACAGGAGAACCATGAAATATGACGTACCTGGTGAGTTGACAGATAACAGATGTCTGTACACGTAACGAAAACTGGTAAATTTTTCGCGGTATAGCTGGAACATGGTATACACTATTCGTACTCATTGACACGAGTTTTAGATAACATGATAGTTACAAAAACTCATTTAGCCCTGAGGCTGGTTATGATTATGAGTGCTATATTAGTAGACACACCGCCTTGTGTGATGGTGCTCGCTGTACAATTGTAGGGGTGTTCTATTCTCGCTATTAAAATGAAAGTTCGTGACATTGCGTTTGAACCCATCGGGCTTACGAATTAATGTACATTTAGGTATCTAAGATCTAAAACAATGTTAAAAGCAAATTCTCACATACTGTCGGTAATATCGTCATTCGTCATGTAACGAACCTTATGATCGACATCAAGGATAAATTCTAGGTACTCGTATGTATAGCGTATGGATTATGCTGAATACTGTTTTGGTGCAGCGTTTATCAGTGATTGATGCAAGGTCGTCGATAAATCGTAGAAAATGTTTGATCATCCATAAATATGGGGATTTACCAATCAAATACTCACGGTATACGATTTTTAGTAACGTAAATTGAATTAGTCCATTTAATTCACCTACGGGTAGGTATCCTACTGAAAATACCGATTAATAACCGGCTATTAAACTATAATTGATATAAATAGCAAATATTATGTGAGTATTTCATAATTATTTAGTAAACACTAAACTGTAACAGTCACTAGCGTATTTTCAATATATCATTTTAGGATAAATGTTCGTATGCGCTATTTCCCTATTCTTATCTAGTTGCTTAGAAGAAAAATGTAGGTTTTTTGATTTTCAACATTTCAAACACGCACCACATTTCAACGATGCCGCAAAGAGTTATTTTTGTATTACGAATAAAACCGTCCGTGCCAAAAAGCACGTAGAATTACGGTGCACGTTCGTACACAAACCATACGTTGGCAACACGTAGGTGCATAAACATTAAACATTCACTCAGGTTCGTCATTGCTTTTACCAAATCAAACAAAACGCCCAGAATGCTCGACCTGCCGCTTGTGACATATGTACATTGAAAATGCAACCGAAATTAATGGAATTTAAGCGTATTTGCTCTAGAAAATTCACTTCAAACTTAAATAATTGACATGACAAAATTAACGACATTGCTATTTTTGAATGATATTGCAACTGCTTGCCATTTAAGTTTCTGGATCTGGATTGGTCTCACCAATTGAAATAGAAAATAGATAAAGATTGAAAAAATATGACTACGTAAATACGTAGTCAATATAGATACCTAGTCCTAGGGTGTCTTTTTTGTATCACCGGCTTAATGTCTAAATTGGTTCAGTCAGTTGGCGTGCACCGAATGGTATTTAATATCAGCTTTTTTATTTCAAATTTTAAACATGTTCCGTGAAAAAGTTCATTGAAATTGTTCAAACAAAATCCGACATTTTATTGAACTTCTGCATGAAAGTAATATTATTTTCAATAAATAACTGAACTTAATAATTTTCAAATATAAATCCATATATGTGCATGGCACAAATCCGTTAAAATAAGTAGTTTTAAAGGATCAGTAGAGTACATAATATCAAGGGTAATTCCATGGTAACTTATTTTACATTTTCACATGCGCAACATGCGTTATAATCTTACTTAATAGTACCTAAATTCTATTGAAAAGAAGAATTACTCAAATTGCTAAGTTAGCCGTGAATGAATTCATTCGGAGACATAAATTGTAACTTGAGTTACCAACTATTTTAATGAAACAATTATAATATATAACACACATAGAATCTTTAATTACTTCAATCTTGGCAATTTAATTCTTATTTTCTATTACTAAAATTTTTACGTAAAAATGAAATTTGAGTTAGTATGATGGAATTACCCTAATAATGATTTGTACAGAGAACAAATAGAAAAAAACCGTGCTCATCTCGTACGCAGCATAAGACGGAAATTGAATCCGTCCCTCTGGTTAGAAAAATATCAAAGTCAAAGTCGTAGCCAAATTTCATGAGTTGGTTTGATCAGAAAATATTTTAAACATCATCATTTTATTTGCGAAATAGAGTATCTTAATCGTAATAACGTTAAATTTTGACAGAGAATGAGACTTAATTACTTCGTATAGTTGAATTAATTTTTTTTGCACTGGATACAACTTATCTCATTCGTTTTCTAAATCACTATTGATTGCGTAATCGTCATTGACTGACTCCTAATAGTTGATTGTAATACTTTTATTGTCTCAGCCGTGAAAGTTTAAAATAGGAGAAAAAAAATGGTTCCAATCACTTTAGTCATTGGTTTATACTAGATCTGACTTAAATTCTTCTCTAAGATTCTTTATATTAGTATAGAGTTAGTGAATATGATGAAGTAAATCATTGTAGAGAGTTGATACACAAATGAAGCTGATCGCTGATTTCAATTAGGAGCATTGAGTAATGCTCCTATTTTAAATCAGCTCCAAATCACTCGATCTTTAGGTATTTTTGGAGGATTGCGATTAAAACTATATACATACTACCTACATGCTCCCCAGTTATCAATCTATTCTAAAAATGAAGAATTCCTTTAGTTCTCCAGCGACTTGTTTTAAGGGGCTCCACGCGCTATTCACCGATTTTTGACGAGTTTTGACTTGATATTGCTCCGTCAAAACTGTAGATATATTTATGGCACAAACGGTTATAGGTTCTTCAATCCTTTATCTACATTTGCAAGAGACAAAAACTGACTTCTTATTTTTCTATACCAAAATGGTAATAAAGGAATCCTTATAGTTTCACTTTGTCTGTCTGTCACATCGCTAAATATCTCAAGAACACTTATGCTATTATGCTATAGTTTTGAAAGGAACAGTTATAAAGAAGGGCAACCTAGATGCATAGAACTTGTTTTTTTTAATATATTTTTTTATTTTCAGTGAAAAATAACAGATAATAGGTGCTTCAAAATTTGAAAGTAGTGAATATGTCAAGTGGGGTGTCATATGAAAGGGCTTGAGTGGAGCATTCTAAAACATTTTTTTAAGTTTAGTCATTTTTGATTTAGGAGAGAAAATGTAAAAGAAATACCTTTCACATCTTATCTAAAAAGTTTACCTAGGGAAAAATATGAAATTATTACGTCCCATTGATATTATATACATTTGTATATTTTACAGGAAAAATATAACTATAGCTCTATCTAGTTTTTCTTTTTTTTATCATCAAAAATAATTTTTATACTAAGTTTGTAATTTAATGACCATTGCATGTATTTTTGTTTTATAAATTCCTACCCGATTATGCTGAAAGTACCTTCTTTCAAATAAAGAACAAAAAATTGAAATCGGTTTACATGATAAATAATCTTTGTAAAACTACCACACATGCTAAGTTATTAAGTCGCTCAAATTTGTAACAAAATTCGGCGATAAATTGCGCTGTACCAATGGCGTTCAATTTCTACTTAACTCGTCTACACAAAAATTACACCCAAAAAACTGGTTCTTTGGCTTAAAATTGCCAAAGTTTGATACCATATATCTCGAAGACAGCGAGTTTTGAAGTAAATATGGTTGTTCTTAATACGAGAATCCATAAAAACACGAGGAAACGGAGAGTCACAGATCGAAGGTCATTGGTAGCTCGGAGCCCCTTAATGAATGTATTCCACAACACACTATCCCGATCTATGACTTAATACTTTAAATTTACACTATAATAAGATAGAGGGGTATTATTAAACAGGTTACCTATGCTAACTTAAGTATACTTGCGACTGCTTGCGAAATTACTCGCACGTAATATACTCCGCTTATTATGTTACACGATTTGTTTACCATACAATACGATTTTGGTCTATGATTGACAGAGAGCTCCAAACATCCGCTCAGTATCAATGGTTGGTGTTGAACAATCAAAATTTAGTTAAAAGCCATTGTTCTGTATACAGACCACTAGTTTTCTTTATATATTACGATCTAAAAACTTTACACTTTGATGGAGTTTTTTAAACACTATTATTGTAACATAACACACCCAATAGTTGACGCTTTTTATCTTATGTCATTAACAATTGTGAGAAAGGAGTGTCAACTATTAGTAGTGATCGGAATAAGCTGAGCCTTTGTAGTTATACCTACTTTTTACGAGAGGACCTAATATCGAGTGTTTACAACCGGGGATCTGGACGCTAACGCAAAGAGACTAAGAGACACAGAAAGATTGGGCCTTTTGTAATGTGGTATTGGCACAGGATGGAAAGGATCAGATCGACGGAAAGAAAAACGAACGAAGAGGTTTTGAGTAGGTATAGTAGGAGAGAAAAGGTGCCTATTAAAAAATATATAAATAGAAGAGGCATAAGGAGACCTGATACGGCACGACAGCTTTTTCTTAAACATCTTAGAGGGCAAAATTGAGGGAAGTCCTAGACTAACTTATTTAAACCAAGTGAGGGAGGAAGTTGCTGTCGAGTCGTGTGGGGAAGTCAAGAGACTGGCAATGAACAAAGAAGAGTGGCGGTTACACCAGCGACAAGAGCGAAGCTATAGAGGTTTTGATGATGATGATAACCGGGTAAAATATTAATTTGCTTTTATCGAATACATACCGGATTTTAAATTAAATTATAAAATTTTAAAAAATAGTCTCCGAGCAGGATTATAGCTTGCGACATGGCATCCGCACTAGCCACTGAGCTTTATGAGCTTTATTAGTTTATTTATAAGAAAAAAAAAACATTTGCTAGAGCTATTGGCCGCGAAAGTCATGTCGCATTTTCGGTAAGTATTAGCCGTAAATATAAATTTATACCACAAACTTACTTACAATATTTCGTACTTCTAGGTATTTGTCATTACGGCTGACCCAGCTCGGTACCAAGGATATTGTGACACATCCGAAACGTCGGGTAAAATGAAAAAAGATGAAATCGTATGTGTCTAAGTTCCGTTTACTAATAATAACCTTGAATTTGTTCCTTGTTATTGTGTCTAAGCTTACCTCTCCACTAGAGGGTGTAGCGGCCAGTAGCAGCACGACGGCACATAGTGCCGTCGGACTCCTTATCAACATCGTAAATCTGTGGACAATATATTAAATACGGTTAAATATTGCACATTTATACCGAGAAAATACTTTGGCGGAAACTGTATCGAGAAAAATATAGAGACAATGTTTATTTCATTTCGTAATATAAGTAAAAATAATAGCCAAGTCAATAAAACAAGTGACATATATTATTCATAATGAAATAGGTCAGTCACGTTTATGAAGTCGAATCTCTCGACTTGTTTCGAATCGATCCGCGATTCTTGATTACGCGTTTGCGGGGCCACCCCGTCTTAAGTGACCCATTTGATTATAAATACTCTAATACAGCGGTCGGCAACAAGCGGCCCGCGAACCCCTTACGTGCGGCCCGCGAGCCTCCTTATTGACAACCAACAAACGACGACTTTTGTCTGATAGAGTCACAAATTATGAACACGTGCGGCCCGCGACAATTTTGTTAGCTACTTATGTGGCCCTTGGCTGCTAAAAGGTTGCCGATCCCTGCACTAATGCTTGAGAAAATCACGCCAATTTCCTATTAAATATGTCTAAAACTTAAATAATTAGGAGACTTCTTATAAAATACGAGTATTTGTATCGCTTTCAGTCACGTTCCCCAGAAATGGCCGATCTGTAGGGGGATTGAATTTGCGACCGCCAACTAGAGCAAAGGGGCCATGCGATGGACCAATTATGCCCGAGATACATGCCTGTGACATGCATCTCGTGTGTTTGGTTTGTAAAAGCGAATTTTGTTACGTTTTTTAGTGCGAATCAGCCTACCTACGTCGCATGTATGCCGGACGTATATCATTCGCCCCTCTCGCACTTTACTTGCTAGAAAGGGAAGAATGTTATGTGTATCAATATAAACGCGATTATACTGCTTGGATATAAACCTGAAAATCTATATAAGAATTTGCTAAAGTAAGGGCAACGAGAAGCGTTGAATACTAAATAAACATTGAATACTAATAGCATCTAAGAGAAAAGGAGTGATATATACTAATAATGACGAGTCAGGCAAGGATAAAGGATAACTCTCTCAGGTATAGCTCAAGGTTTCTATTAAAGAAATCCATAGATAACAGTATTAATCCGGCATTGTTTACTTATAACAAGCCAAGAATTTCGTAAAATGATATACCATTAATCTTCGTTTATTAGTTAGTCATGATAATTGTTGTTCGCTCACACCTAATGTATTACGTAAGTTGGATTTGCGGCAGATGATAGATGCGCGTAACTATGATTGAATGTAGAAGAACTAATTAACTCCACACCTGTATTCCCAAAAGGCGTAGGCAGAGCACATGAAATTTAATCCAGTGCAACATTTAAAAATTGCACAAATTAACTCCAGGTGCTTTTATTTATTTATCGAATGGCAATTATTTCGGACAGTGAGATCTTCTAGAAGACTACGGTTGCCAGTTTTGTTGCACTTTTAGCACCACCCAGGGGTCACGTGTAGGGTTGCGGTGGGTACTCCCCATACGAACGTGGTGCAACTTGCAACTTCGACCCCGTTTTCTCAAGTGAGTGGGCAACCTGACTGTTAGAAGTTCTCAAACTCGAAGACCTCCAACTTAGCTTAGTGACTGCTGTTATAAACAGCAGCCGAGATCAACGGCTTAACATGTCTACCAAATCACAGGAGCGTTCAGTTAGTAACTACTCAAAGTCCATCCAAGAACTGACCCCGGCCCACGTTGCTTAACCTCGCATACCGCACGTGGCACGCAGGCGCCGCTGGACCACGAGCGCTCCAGGTGCTTTTAATAGTGCCTATGGTATGTCTTCCCATGAGATATAAATAATCTCTAATAAGCTATACGTCTCAATGTTTGACACTTTAGTAAGTACCCAATAATTGACAACTAGATACTTGACATTTTTTTATAATCTGTTTAAATATTTTAAAAATGTCGTATATTAAAAATTTTAGGTATCAAAAAACGTATTTTTGCTTACTTACGAGTGTTTTGAGCCATACTTTTTTAATTTTATTCCAATTTTAACTCTAAAACAGTGCTTGTATGACGTCACACTGCTATAAATAAACTAACTTCTTAGCGTGACACTTCGAAGAATTATATATCAACTAGCAAAAACGGTTTTGACAGCAGCTGTGTGTAGTGGTATGGCATCACTAGCAACATGGCGTCGTTTTGATAATTTATATCACACAGGTAAGAAAGTGTTAGCTATCCAGCGTGGTAATGCGGTCAGGTCAGCCTTCTGAGAACTCTGCCGAGCACCAAAGATTTTATTATTTATAATTATAAGTCTTTATTTTATTATGTTTGTTCTTTGCTTTTTCTTTGTTATTTAGTTCTAGGAATTACATGTAAAATTTAACAATACGTTTTATAATCATTAATTACATCTGTCAAGTACCCAATTGTTTACGTCTATCAATACCTACCTAGATTAAACGTGTCAAACATAGGGTCATGGAATTGGCGTGAGTTTATGCGTGGTTTCATCAATTCCTTCAGAATTGGTATTGCCTTGCGGCTGCGACTATTAGGTATAGTATACCTGTTGCACCTAAATTGTGTTAATTGCGAAATTATATCGCACCTATATTCTGTGCCAATATGCACAGGCTGGTCTTGTAACTAATGGAGCTGCGAACACCCTGGTCTTTAATGAATTTTTAGCCTTCATAACGGAAATCTGATAGAATCAATATGACTTAAAAATATGTGATGAAGCCTTTACCTACCGGTAAAGCAATTTGCTATATATTTTTGTCACAATTCAGCTGAACATTTAAATTCAAGTATGTAATAGCGTTCTAAGGTAGAATTTAGTCAATCTAAACGACTAGTAAGACTCCGAGTTGTTTTCAAAGTAAGTATACATATTGACTGGCCAAAGCAATAACGAAGGATTCAAGACGGATTCAGCTAACTATTTTATATCGAGTTCTCCGATAGAGTTTGCGTATAAAGAGCTTGGAACGCGACACAAAATAGTCAATAGAATAGTTGGGGACCCTGTAGACAAATAGAACGATTTAACTAAATATACATATACTTACTTAGTTTATGTCTAAGTCCAGGCAACGCACAAGTTTTCGTTGCAAAACGTTAGCCCGAAAATATGTAAAATAGTTTCGTAGAATTTGTTTCGGAACCAACGTGGTGCTGATTTAAATAAAGTTTTTTGTTGGCCATTAAAGGAAATGTGTCGGATAGGTTGGTAGAGTTAGTAGTTTAGTAATATATAAGATGACAGTATCTAAGCATAGGAATTAATATGTGTCAAGTTTTTTACTGCTCATGCATGTTTATTTAGTTGGCTCAAGGCAAAGAAAGGGATGTCGATTACTCCGCCGACAAGAGCTCAGCTTTTTATGATGATGTTTATTTGGCACGGATTTTCTCGATATAAATTTTTTCCAGTAGGTACACATGTACATGGAGTCAGGGCTTTACAATAAGCCGGTAAACGTCTCATAACACACGCTTCCTCATCGCTCGGCGGCATGCCCCCGTGGCCTGTTCTCACGGGTCGTCTCGGCATTGTCTTCCGATGTGGAATACAACGTGCGACTGTCGACGTCTCGTCGCCGACTTTTAGATACCGCGATAAGTCGTTAGTCGAGTATATTTTGATCTGAGTTATGGTGAGTCCAAGCCAGAACACATAATTTACATCTCTTTTAAGAATAGTAAATAAAGAGCCATGGGATAAACTGACTATGCCTAATGTTAAGGTCATGTAGATGTGGCTAAGTTGTAAATTTAAGCGCTGTGAAAAAAGGTATAGAGGATAAAACTAAATAAACAATTAACGTGATCTGAGTCTGATAACAATCTTAAAATCATCAATTGTCGGCCTCATCTTTGTCCCCTGGCTAGATGCTGGCGAAGAGCAATCGCATTGTTAATAAACAAAAGCCTATTGACTTTTTCAAATTGCCAGTAAAAAGTTAAATTTTAAAAGCTTATGGAATGAAACAGTTTCAATAAATAGTGCAAGTATTCCGAATATTCATTTATACAGTATTTTTGAATTTATTTCGGCTGAAAAGGGGATGAATAGTCAATATAGTTTATTTTTCTGAGAATGAAGAACCAAATTATTATATATATTAATAATATATATTAAGGTTTTATTGGTATAAATTTGCGTTGAACAATTTAAAATTGGTTACTAAATATATTTGCTGAAAGTGATGAATACGAAACATGCGTTGGTAACGCATAATTATAGTTCTATAATGCGTCCATTAGACGCATATTTCATAAAATCTACGTAAAGAATTGTAGTATGCAAAAATTGGTTGTTCAATTCAGGCAACGTACCCATTATGAACGGTTTCTCACCGCCAATACGTAACCGCAACATTTTGCTCAGATCAAAGTAGATAAGCCGCGACACTTCCATTGTTTTTTGCTTTTGCACCGATAATTTGTCGTGATAACCCAGGATTGCAAAATGCGGGCAACTGTTTTAATCATTTTAATCGCTGCTTGCGAATAAAAGCCGGTTTTAATTGGAATTTAATTAATGCGTAATATGAGTGTCATAAACATCAAGATAGACGATTCCGTCCTATTGTTATTTTATTAATTTTCGATTGGGATTTTCCACGTTGCGTAACCGCACGCTTTATTGAACGTTATATTTAATGTTTTTTTGCGATGACGTCATATACATTTTATTATATCAATTATGATTCACCAAACTGGTTCCGCTTTCGATAACGTGCAATCCGATTGATCAAACTATGAATTTAGTCCGACAAACACGCAAAATTGTACAGATTTTAATTATTAAGGAGACCGGAAAAAAATAGCCGTAAAGTTTTATCTGCTAAGGAATTATATTATCAACTGAACTGACTGGCTGGCACTAGCTGAATACAAATGCTGGCATGAATAGTGCTAATCTCATTTATGTTTATTGCTAATTTAAATATGGTTCTCGGCCCCACATTCCGTTATGAATTCTAATCGGGGCGAGACGCTCATAATTGACCATTGTGACAATGGGAAATCTGTCGGCAGCTGACCTCCTTAACACTATCCGAACAGGTGGTTGCCGAAATATTGTCTCACGCTTTAGATTTACTTGTTGGGCAAATATTATGAGAACTGCGTTAAGAAGCTAATTGTTGTCGAGTTGGGACATATGGACATTTGGACATGCAACATTTAGTGAGGATGCCGAGAATAATTCAATGTGTTGGCTATGAACTCGACATGTTGTGAGCAATTCTATGCCTAAACATTCAGAAATTACTTGCTTAGAGCGATGTTAACATTAATTATAATTAACATTAGATTATGTATCAGGTATTTCTTATATTCATCTCTATTAGATATTGAAAATATCCTTCAGTAATTTAGCAAATTCAGTTAGGTAGATTGTAGTAATTATCATTTTGATTGAAGATTATTAAAATAATATCTTCTTAACATCGGGTATGGTATGTGGTTCTTATACAAGAACTTTACCTTTAACCAGTCACATTAGGTAAAGTCCTTGTTTCATGTTATAACCATCTATTACAATCACGTCTCGACAGATTTTGGTATATGAAGGTATTTGCGTCAAATATGCATTCATCCTGACACCTTAGAACCGAAATGGTTGGGTATGGTACGGTTTCAGAGGAATTTCCTCCCACGGACGCTCCGGTTGTGGAATGAGCTCCCTGCCGAGGTTTTCCCGAGGGACTACAGTATGGGGTTCTTCATGAAAGGAGTGTATAAATTTTTAAAGGGATATATGACACCCCAGGAGTTACAAGCGTTCATAGGCTACGGTGACCGCTTACCATCAGGCGGGCCGTACGCTTGTTTGCCACCGACGTGGTATTAAAAAAAACATCAAAGTAAAAAGTCTAGGATCCGACGTAATACCTAAGTTTAGGATCCCCCGCGAGAATACTTATCCTCAAGAAGTTCTCGAATGATCCGAAACCATGCCCCCCGTAGTGAAAATATATGTTAGTTTAACCGTTTATAATACTAAACTTATTTTTAGGAAAGCTATACGATACTCATATTAGAACCGAACTGCGCCCATTAATAATGTATTCAAAATATTGAATTCCAGGGCGTAGATATTGAGGTTAAATAATCAGTCAACTGGATGTGACTATGACAAATATGTCTGCTTCCTGCTGAAATACGCATTCTAGCTGAGTTCGGTATAGGAATGGGGTTAACGATCCGGCCCACCGTTACGTGTGTGTATAAGGACGGCACAACGGGTCTTTGGCCAAAGTTGTTCTGAATATTAATATGATTGTCAACTAATCCTTTCTGTACATGCAAGACTAGATCACAGTAAGCATATTTAGCCCAAGCACTAGACAAGTAGGCATCCCAATGAGAGTCTCTTTAGACATTTATAAGACATGGCGCCGCTAAGTCCACCTAAGTTTATTGTAGCTACGCATCATGTTATGTGAGCGTCAAATCTGACGTTTGTACGTCAACAGTGGTAGTTTTTTGACATTCATAAGTGCACGTAATATGCCTAAATTGATTAAAGATTATAGAAAAAAAAACAACGAAAATATCTATACGCAATACAGTGACGAAATATGCGAACATGACTTTAATGACAAGGGCGTAAGAGTGTACAGATATTTTTGTCGCTTTCGGAACGTACATATATTTATGCCTTTGACTGTTACGTAGGTATATTTTACTACTTTAAGCTCTAGATGTGACTGTGACTGGTCTGCAATTCATATAAACAAACGACGTCAATTACCAGACAATTCATGGTCTTGAAAGTATTTCAAAGTTCAAGTCCAAATGCCAGTCACAGTAATAAAAAATAACTATGTAAGCCTAAGGTTTAATAGCTAATACTCAACACTAGTGGGTATTACTTATGACTGAGTATACGTTCAGTGGGATCTATCTCATTAGATCCATTCAGTAGATCCACTGTGTATCTAATGAGATTTTTTTTTACCGCTAGATACATTGCAATTCATAATGGATCTATTGGGATGTTTTCTTTCATTAGATACATTTTAGCCGGGGGCTGTGAGGAATGGATCTAGTGAGAGTTTCTTTCTCATTAGATTATATAAAATAGATCAGATGAGAAATTTATTCTCTCTAGATACATTTACTGACCAAGCGTGGATCTTATGAGAATTTATTATCATTAGATCAAAGACAATGGATCTTACGAGATTTTTATTTCCAATAGATCTATTTTCCCAGATCCATTAAATATTTAGTGACAATTTTACTGCTAAATATCAGATGATATTTCGTATATAAGTTTATTTTAAAACCGAGAGGGTCGTACGTAAGATTTTTTTGGGAATAATCCCAGCCGAGGTTTGAACCCGAGGGTGTGTAAAAAATGTGGGGTATAAAAATATATTATATATTTGCATTCAGTATAATAACACTTTATATTATTGCAAACTATTTAGTCACTTATTTTATATAATAAACATTTTGTATATGTAATTTTCAAATATATATTATAACCATAATATGGTATAATTTTCATGTAATATACAAGTTATATAACATAAAAATGATCGGTTCTTAGTATACGGCTCGCTTGACACCCGTTGAATAAATAAGTTAATATTGATTAAGGGGCGTATACAGAAGTTAACATTTTTTAAGAAGCGAAAAGAGGAAAATAACTTAATAATCTGTATAGCCCTTGACTGGACTATTATTTTAGTATAAAATATCCCACAGTTATTTGAATGGTACTGTTAGTAGACATAATGTTACTTGCAGTTAAGAAAAAAATACATATCCTATTTACAGTCGGTCTACTCTAATCGACTTTTATATTCAATATTTGAAATCCTTCTTACCTGATTAATTAGGTGGTCTAAATCCGGCCATTATACTAGCTAGGATTAAAAAGAAGTGTATTATTCTTTATTGTATATTATTTAAACAGAAGTAAGCAAAAGGCAAGGACATCTATTTGTGTCCGTCGCTCGGGCTCGTTTCCTTGTGAGCCGATCAAACAAATACCGAAAAAACTTATTATAATTAATTGAAATTATGAAGCATTCGACCAAATTCATATAAAGCTTGTAATTCCTATGCTGTCCCTTTGTGTTAGAGATTTTATATAAATCTTATTATATAATTGTAGATCTAGGATCTAGTAAGCATTTATTCCCACTAGATCTATTTCCCAAGATACATTATAGATCTAGTGAGAGTTATTTCTCATTAGATCTATTACTTCTGAAGACTGTGGATCTAGTAAGCATTTATTCCCACTAGATCTATTTCCCGAGATAAATTATAGATCTAGTGACAATTTATTTCTCATTAGATCCATTCCTATTATTAATAAAGGATCTGTCAAGAAGTATTTCTCATAAGATCTATTCTACCCGATTGTTCAATTTATTCTTCCTAAATTCCAAATAAATGGAAACGCCTTAATTTCAGTACGTGAAATCTGTGATTTTATCATTTTCTCGATCGAGTACCTACGGGAGGTCCTTTTTTTACAGTGTACATTTATACTGTAAGGTAAGAATCATAAAAGAAAAAGCAAAGTAGAGGGTACGAAGTGATCAAACTTCATTGCATTTATCTTTTATGCAATATAAAATTGAGTTTAAATAATTTTAGAGAAAAAATATTAATAAAAAAAGTGTAGGTATTTGGGTAGGTTTGCATATATTTTAATCTAAACTGTAGGTACATCGACTGTTTAGTGTGATTGAGGAATTAATGTCTACACATACAATCTTTCTCATTAATTTATTATTTTATTTATTAATTTAGTAGAATTAAATTAGGAATTACAATAAAAAATAAAAACAAAAAAAATATTAATGCAATGATAAATAATAACAATTTTTTGTTAACTTCTCACTAGATCCATTCTAGATTTCAATCTAATGAGAAATAAACTCTCACTAGATCCATTCCTCACAGACCCCGGCTAAAATGTATCTAATGAAAGAAAACATCCCAATAGATCCATTATGAATTGCAATGTATCTAGCGGTAAAAAAAAATCTCATTAGATACACAGTGGATCTACTGAATGGATCTAATGAGATAGATTCGTTCAGTTCAGTGTGGGAGGTCATTAATTAAGACTCTAATATTCTTAACCTTACATACGTTAAAATGCAGTTTGAATACCGGCAACTATTTAAACAAGCCAAATAAGAATCTTCACTTCGGAATGTAAAAGCTTAAAATTAGAGATGGGCCCAGAAGCGTATTTTTTGAGTTTGGCGCCCCGGGCCAATAAGGTTCGCCGCCCCATAAACCAAGAAAAATAATGTATTTTTTTTTAATAGTCTACATTTTTACTGTATGATAGTACATTACTGAAGAGGCCACGAAATAGGGGATTGCCGGCCGAGTAGTTATAGATGGCCGAGTATTAACGAGGCCATCTAGAGATACGAGGCTGACAACCCCGGTATCGCAGGGGCTGTTATAGTGTTTTTTTTCAAAAAATGCAATAAAGTTTGAAAATTAAAAGAAAACTTGAAATGAAATTCTAAGGATTCTGTAATAAAAACACCCGTTGCAGCTGCCGGTCGGGGGCGGCTAGGCCGTTACGCCGCCCTGGCGGATTGGCGCCCCGGGCGATGGCCCGGATGGCCCTAGGGTAAATACGCCCCTGGATGGGCCGACTTTGCATTTTGCCGACTACTCACCGACTATAAATGTGGACGGATAGTCGGCTTTTCCGACTACTCGGTACATCTCTGTTAATTTTTTTTATGAATATATGATCAAAATAAAAAGTTCTTATTCCTAAGACGATTAGTTGTTGTTTTTAAGAAATATATTTAACAATATGAAACTTATTATTTTGCAATAAGTCATTAGGTGTCGAATAGTCGGTCTCTTTTGCCGACTATAAATGTGGCCGGATAGGCGGTTTTCCCGACTAGTCGGCGACAAGCCGGTACATCTCTACTTAAAATAATTTGCGGTTATGGCAAACAGGACCTCGCCTGTTCTGCTTATACCGTACGCAGTGGTATTTGTTCACGTATGTGGTACCGTAAGTCGGGTCAAATATTCGGTGCAAATTAACGCATTTCATTAATGCAGATTTTAATTAATTTTACAGAATCAATGTACAGCGAGATTAGTATTTCGGTTAAGCTTACATTTAAAGCGAGTTTTAACAGTAAGCTTTTGGCCCTCGACTCCGTGTACAACTCGTTCATCGCGTTAGAATTTTGTTGCTATTCTTTTATATCAGACGCTTACTTAGTTATCGCTCTTTCAAACAAACTTCCAACCCCTTAAGGTATGATTTCCGTGATAAAAAATACGGTATTCTATGTCCTTCCCCGGGACTCAAACTACCTCCATACCAAATTTCATCTCAGTCAGCTCAGCAGTTTAAGCGGTAACAGACAGACAGACACTTTCGCTTATAATATTAGTATGGATAAATTAGTAAGCTTTCGGGAACATAAAAAGGAAATGCGTTTGTTATACAAAATTATAACAAATGACAGTCGTAGTACAAACCAAATTAGGTGTATTCATGTAAGTAGCACTGTTTTCTACGTCATTCTACTATTGTGCATTTGAATTTAGATTGAGCTCATCATAACTATGCATGTTTTGCTTCCAAATGAGAACGATCGAGGGTATGTCTGGCTCGAACATCGGATAGAAGAGGTCGAAAACTTGAAAGATGCATGCATGTCGTGTACGTGTTTTTGAAAATATTGCTTCCTATTTCTAAAAATAGGATGCAAGTAATTTTGACTTCAGCTTTTGGAATAAGTGCCGTACAATGGATTTCTTTTCTCCCTGTTTGGTTTGCTTTGCTACCAGTAACAGATTGAACCTGGGCCACCTCCCTATGCTGCCTTTTAGGCGCGGCTTGATGTGTTGTACAGATGTGATAAATAAACCTTACTTTCAATATAGATAGATAGATAGATAGATAAACTCTTTATTCATATCCACAACATACATGGCATAACACTACACAACTGACTCTGACAGTATATAACATGCAACTATTTAAGAACTAAGACTTAGAAACTAATCAGATAAGCCATGTGTCGTGGCAGAGAATAGGCGCTGGCTCAGCATAAATGCTGTGGCATGCCACAGCGCTGGTATTCTGCCAGAACCTTATAAAATAACGGCCAGTGCAACACTAAACATCCCTTAACAATACGTAGATGCTGACCTTATAATTAACAGCAATGAACACAGAAAAGTATATTATATTGAAAGTACAAGTGAAAGTGTGCATGCGTGTGTTTGTTGTGTGTCTAATATGGATTATGGATTTTGTTTTCAAAAGTAATGCTGCTCCCTTTTGTTAACATTACAATGTACCAGTAATCTGGATAATGTGGATTAGATTCTCTTTATAATCTGATAAAACCGGCTCTTTTTCAATCCATTTAAGGAATTTAAACAGCCTGGCTATTAGTTTGATCATATACCGTATGCAATTATTACGTCACAGTCGCAGTCACGCTCGGGCCTATCGGAAAAGATGATTGACAACGCAAACGAATGATTGAAACAATTATTGTGAATGTTCGCCGGCCGAAATTGATTGGTTGTCGAATATACACTTTCACATCACACGTGGGCTGTGAGGTAATATGATTCGAAGAAAGTGAGAGGCGCTTTTTCTTTGCACAAACTGTTTGAGCACTTCGAAGATGGGTTCGACGGACAATAGGAAGTAATAACGCATTCCACTTCCGTCCGGCTCTTGCTTTCCAAAGGAGTTTTCTTGAAATACAAACATCACTCTAAGCTATGACGCATGTTCCCAGATACCATCAATTAGAAACTTAAGACAAATGTTTACTACCAAACTTAAGTAATTATTTTTTTAATTTAAAGTCAGGTAAGTTTAGATAGTTTCGAAATGAAATTGTGGAACTAATTTTGAATTCTACGAGTTGCTTTGAGGCTGTAAAGTTTTACGTTATGAATATTCAAATTAGAACAAGGAAGTACTATTACTGCTGACCGTGTCTCCTCTTAATCAAGATTGCCAGCATTGTAACGAAAACACAGCGCATTGACACCAGCTAGCCATACCTACGTTAAACGGCAGCATCTAAAATACTTATCGTATATTGGAATTAAACAATACATTATAATTATATATCGTTCAAGCTAAATGCAGCCGTCAAAATTCTAGATATGCTTTACGTTGCCGGCGCGGAAACTTGCGGAAATCGACATGAAAAGAAAAACAGTATAGATCATGGCTATGAATTTTAAAAAAAGTGAACAAAAAGTTTTAGATTTATTTTAGCTTTCTGGATAGTTTTTAGTAATGGTTTTAATTTTAATATTATTTACTGTTTCTCAATTAAATATATTTTATTTTGATTATTAACTCTAAAAATCGGTCGATTAGTAGTTTTTAAGCAGTAGGAATTTTTAAGTAAAGGACGTCTTCAGCTATCTAATTTTTATTGACATAGTATTTAACGATTAAAAAAAATCTAACCCTGAAATTTATATATTTTTCTGAATGTTTGTTCGCTTAGTTTCAGGCCTTCACCTTTTTACTAAAACGCACGCAGGATTCAAGTAAGTACAACAATCGTAATATTATATTGGTTCCAACAGAGTTTCATTTAAAAGTCGCTGAATAAAAAAGCGATGTAGCTGTTTAGTGATCTGCGGAGAAGCTGGCAGGGACGCAAAGTAATGCATTTCCGCTGATTGCCACGGATTCCGATTCCTTCAGCGGAATTGCAAGCGACAAGTGCTAATTGAAACGACTTGGGATTTAATAAGTAAGAACGTCCGTAAAGACAGTGAATAAAACAATTTGCGATAGTGTTCCTAGAAAGAAGGTACCATCTTAGAATAGGTAACCCTTGACTGAGAGTTGTATTCTATTTCATAAATTCATAATATGTATACATAAAAAGATATGTTAGGTACTGTGTACAAAAGCACAAGGTTGAACAAGCTTAATTCGGTGTCTTTTGTGTTTAGACGCAGAAAACAAAATTTTTGGTACTTAAATGAGATTTAGCTAGATCGGTCACTTTATATACATAGGCAACTAATCGAAAATCTCAGAGCCGTTTACGGGAATATATAGATATATACAAATGTCGCTCGGTCATTAGTATAGGATTATATTTGAACGCATAAGTCTCAAAAATAAAACTATTTACAAGGTGAGTTTTTTTTATAAAGTAACTATACCTGTATATTTTCAATATCAGGGAACGGATTCTTCAAGATGGCGGAAGAAATTCGGATTATTAAATATTATTATAACACTACTATCACATTTTTCAGATAATTCATAGCATAAATAGCTTCGTAACGTAACCTTCTCTGATAAGTAGATAGAAAATACTGATATTGTCAACATATTTGGACAGATAGATCACTGACCGGAAAAAAACGTTGTGCTCACGATATCCGCCATAACAAAATTCGTTGATCACGACGTACAACATCTGCTATTCAATCGTTAGTAACAAACATATTAAGGTGATCTCATCTTCCATTTACTTTATACAGCCATTACAGATAGACATTACGAAGCATCTAATTTAAGTTTCTTTTCAAATTAACAAACATATTAAGGTGATCTCATCTTCCTAGAAAGAAGGTACCATCTTAGAATAGGTAACCCTTGACTGAGAGTTGTATTCTATTTCATAAATTCATAATATGTATACATAAAAAGATATGTTAGGTACTGTGTACAAAAGCACAAGGTTGAACAAGCTTAATTCGGTGTCTTTTGTGTTTAGACGCAGAAAACAAAATTTTTGGTACTTAAATGAGATTTAGCTAGATCGGTCACTTTATATACATAGGCAACTAATCTAAAATCTCAGAGCCGTTTACGGGAATATATAGATATATACAAATGTCGCTCGGTCATTAGTATAGGATTATATTTGAACGCATAAGTCTCAAAAATAAAACTATTTACAAGGTGAGTTTTTTGTATAAAGTAACTATACCTGTATATTTTCAATATCAGGGATCAGTGTTGTTGAAAACTTAGCTTGTATCATTATAATTAATATCATTATTTTCTTTAGCATAAAAGTTAAGATTTACCTTGTTGCACTTCTTTCGCTATCCCCGAATGGCACTATTTAACAAACTTTCCAGACTGGATTGCATTATAAAAATTAACTAAGTGGTGTAAGTTGCTGGAAATGTACACAAAATTCCTAGTTTAGCGATGCTCCGTTGTCGCATTAAGTATTAAATTAGCTACTGCAGTTGTTGGCTTCATTCATTTGAGAAGAAAATTGTTCTGAGGTCTTATGTAATTAAGTATCTAGTTAAGTTTACAATAACTTTATTTGTTTTTCATTCACAACGAAATAGTAACAATATACCTATAGTCCTCCCCTTCTCATCGATTTTGATAACGGCGACCCTTGAAAAAATATGGAATTGCCATACTTTGATCTGTGATATGGCTGGCTAGGCCAAACATATTATATCACGGTTTCTTAAAAGTGATATGAAATCCTAAATAAAGAGAATAATGCCGCGAGCAAACTAAGTTGTTGGAAATACATAACAACAAACACTATACAATTTGTTACTACTAACAGTTACTTAGCTGAACTGTAGATAAAAAGTTAGTACCTAATCCAAATCAACAATTCAAACGTTACATTGCAAATCCCACTTTTATAGAAGCAACCTCAATAACCATTTCTTACGACAAACCCACAAAAACATTACCTACCTACAGCTACCTGCCTGCAGCAGCTTCTTGGTAGTTGGGTGAAAACCACAAACAATAACCCATAATATAGAAAACTGTCTAAGCGCAAGTTGTTTATTTTCCAAGATGCACATTTTGTCAGCAATGTGTATCAACATGCGCGTGGTAGCTGGCCCAGTTCACTGCTGTAACTGTACCCAACATCCAGCAATCTGTTCTCCAAATACCGCTGGACGTAACAGATGGGTCTGTGCTCGCCGATCCGACGCGATCCGATATATCTTACGCCTACATTATAGTCTAATTCGGACAGTTTATAGTTTGTTGCCAGAATAAGGAGAGCATTAAGTTCAATTGGCATGGATTTTGTTGGAGTGCCAGTACGGCTGGACGGAATTGTAAACTTTGTTGAACTCAAGTCTTTGTGGTAATTTTGAGAAGCATGTGGGATAGCTTTTGTTTACCATCTGACTGGGATTCTGATGTAGTCCATCTGATAAAGAAATAAGCAAGACACCATATTACAAGACCATAACGTGAGTAGTGTAGACTTTTTTTGCATTATATATAACTTTTGGTAATTAAACTTTTATACATGTATGGGTAAGGTGCAGCGGGGCAATCTAGATTGCGAGAAAATTAAAACCGATCGAAATATTTTCTGTGTTTTACATCGTTTACTAGAGTGCCATCTTGGTGAACTTGTCAAGGCGCTTTCCCGCTATCCGGACATAGATAGCACTCTAGTAAATTATGTAAAACAGGGAAGATATTTTTGATTAGTTTTAATTTTGCTTAATGTTTGTATTTATGAACCTCCAGGTCTGTTTTTATACATATTTGTAACTTACCTCTACCTTTTTATGTATGACTGTATGTGTTCTGAACAATAAATAATAATAAAAAAATTTTTTCTGCAGTCTGGATTGCCCCTTGCACCTTAGTTAGATATGTATTTTATTATTTTTTTCTCGGGTCGGGGTGCATTTAATTAGACGCGTGCAATTTTTTCATTCAATTAGTAACAGTTTCGGAATCCGAAAACAATATTGAGTTATGTCTTCTGAAATATTTTTCCGGGGATTTAGGTTTGTATGGACAGCGGAAACTTGAATACGTCAGAATGTGATAAATCAATACGCAGAGAAAAATTTAGTACAAACAAGTAAAAAATATTAATCATCAAAATTTTACTGAATCCCAGGACGAGAAGTTTATACTAACGGTTACAAACCAGTTTTACGAATAGTATTTACTAATACCAAAAAAATCGTCCTTTTTCTATACCTCACTTGTAATCATTAGTAATCTGACTTATTGGTGCTAGTATACCATTTATAAACTCAAGGAAAGTTTTATAGAATTTATAGAACTCTGTTATTCTGAGTAAAGAATATTAATTTCCCGATTAATAAAAACCGTTTAGTATTTTCTATACTATGAAAAAAAAAAAATTCTCTGGTCGCCCAGATTTTTTTTTTTATTAGGGTTTGATATTCCCGTCTTTTAGAAATCAGGTTACTAATTCGGACATTTTTTTCCTTTCCATGTCTCTACTGTGTATGTACTGGGAAATATATGCTGCAGGAATTTCAGTCGAATTTAGTTCGGCTGCTATTAAATTACTAAGGAGTTGCTTGAGCAGAGTCAAGTTTGTCTCGCTTTCGGTAAACACGTTGGATGATGTATGCAGAGCCTCTGACTGGGAGCGTTATCACTTGTTACCGCTTCGTCAAGCAAGCCAAGCATAGCAAAGGCACCGTGTAACGGAACGCAACGGATTCTTCAAGATGGCGGAAGAAATTCGGATTATTAAATATTATTATAACACTACTATCACATTTTTCAGATAATTCATAGCATAAATAGCTTCGTAACGTAACCTTCTCTGATAAGTAGATAGAAAATACTGATATTGTCAACATATTTGGACAGATAGATCACTGACCGGAAAAAAACGTTGTGCTCACGATATCCGCCATAACAAAATTCGTTGATCACGACGTACAACATCTGCTATTCAATCGTTAGTAACAAACATATTAAGGTGATCTCATCTTCCATTTACTTTATACAGCCATTACAGATAGACATTACGAAGCATCTAATTTAAGTTTCTTTTCAAATCATTTGAAATCTGTACGTGCCGTCGCCGCTCCTCACACACACGTACTTGAAACAAACGTGACGGTGGCTAAAATGGGATGCCGGCTTCTCATTGTCAGTGTCACTCGCCCATTGACTGTTTTACAGTTAGGCTGGTACCCCTTGTTTTTATCTCCACGCCTTATAAGGAGCCTACTGCGATGCGTCTTCCATATTCATAATTCGGTTCGAAGGGAAAGAAAACCAAGAAACGAGCCTGATGAAAGGAAATATAGTTTCTCCGACGTTTTAAAGAAATGCCCTATAATTGGGACATATGTCGGGTCATTTTATGCTGTAAGTTAAGAACAGTAATTAACCTCGAGAAAGCTACGTTGGACATCAAGTAGGTGTTTCCGCAGTTAGACAAGACCTAGGACTTAGGCGATACATAGGTTTAAGAACTTTGTGGGTCAGTAGGTTGTATTCGCGTACTTCCTGCAATGGCAGTTAATGGCAGTATTATGAACAATTATCTTGTCTCTCCCTTATGAGATTCGTGAAATGTGGACGTGAGTGGTATCGATAGGCAATTAGCGGGTCGTGAGAAAGCTATTGCGGATTGTACGTTAATACAAATGAGTCCATTGCAGACCTTTTATTTTATATGGGAGTTGTTAACGGCAGATCTCCGTTGGCTCATTTCCATTTTATTTTCTTTCGCTAATTGTACACTTGTGCGCTCTTTTAGCTACTACTTGAAAGAAAGACTTTAGATACTACTTGAAATCTGAGCTAAAACCTGTGCTATATGAGCGTGTACAAAAACTAGCCGAGGAAACGGCAAGTAGTTCCTGATGTGTCTTAGAGGTATTTTCCACTTAAACTTGCAGGCTTAGTGCCACGGAAGAAGGTTCATTCTTGTTTTTTCTAATGACCGGCGCAATTCTATTAGAAGAAATACTTAAATCTAGTTAGAAAATGGGAAGTTAATATACGGAACGCGTTGTACGATGGTTGCCTCGAGTAAAAGTATTTCTCCTTGTGAGTATGGCAAGATTTCAGAAACACGGCTAAGTTGTTAAGTTGAGAACTATAATTTATAGCATTTCAGCTTGAGGTAGTTAGTGCAGCAATGACTTTTTAAAACTTTCTTGTAAGCCAGCACAACATATACGAACAAAGACGAACTTTGTAAATAGTACTCAGCAATTTCTATATTTCTGCAAATTCATTTGCTTTGTTAAATTACTTGTTGTACTAATTTCTTAGATAAGTAAAGATAAATCTTCGTTGTCGTTATGAACGTTTCAAAGAACTTTTATTTATCTTTTTGTCAAGTCACGACCTCAAAAAGTAAAAGTCGGATTGTTTAAATAGTCAGATGCTGATTAAAACGGAAGTAAGGATTTTGAGGCAAAAGTAAATATAAAATCGTGGTCGCGTTCCATGCATTAGCAGTCGTGTAACGAGAGCTGAAAGTTTAAAGCATAAAAACCCAGTTTCGTATTCACGTAGAAAATTTAGTGGTTACTCAGGGACATAACGAAATGTTACTAATTTTTACTTTTGTTTAAATTTCATTTTCAACCCAGCTCCACTTTAATGTGGCACTTAGGCACGTTTTAGCGACTCCGAGCTCTCTGACGAGTTAGTGTCGTTAACAACGTCGTGTTCAAGTAGGTAAGCATTTACTTTATTATGATGTGTTTATTCACGTTTCCAGTTAAGTATATGTATTCTGGCATGTTACTTAATGTTCGTCTTTATTTTCACTTGTTTTGTTGAGTCATCAGTACGTTTAGTGTCTATTTTGAAATAACGTGTTTCCTCGCGCTTTCTACCAAGGTAACATGAGTTAGTAGTTATAAAGGGAAACCAGCGTAGTGCGCTTCCTATCGCGAAGGATGTGCCAAATAAAGCGTGGAGGCTTCCCTTTCGCAGCAGGTGGCGAAATTATTATGAGTACCACTTTCCGTTCGATGACCCGGCACCGTTAGTTGTTTTACGTATTTAGAGCCGCGGGCTGCGACATGCCACAAATAACAAACGCCTGCCAATTGGACGCTTGTGCTAGTTTTACAACATGTTATGCCTGTGGCCAATTTTCTCTAGAGGTAGGATAACCCGGAGGCTAAGACTGACTGCGAGTAGAGCCATTGAGGTTACCATAATTTGTGGACAATCTTACACAAATCGACCTAGTCCCAAACTAAGCAAAGCTTGTAATATGGGTACTAGGCTACGATATTTATGCATACTTATATAGATAAATATATGCTTATATAAATACATAGAAAACATTCATGAGTCACAAAACATTTTTTTTAAATTTCAGCTTTGTAAGCAGCAGGGTCACTTAGGTTAAAAGCGGTCGTCAGTTGCGGAAAAACCTTTGACATAAACGGTGATTAAACGTATAGGGATGTTGAAACCAAAAAGTTCGAATTTTCTCGAAAAGATCAAGTTCTTAATCAAATGTCGGAAAAAGTTACTCAATAGAATACATAATGACATAATTATAAGTCTTCAAAGTTTTCAGAGGGGGCATATTCTGTCCCTTTTCCGCAAAACGTACCTTTGTATTGGAACGATCGTCATTTACTATGGCCCTCGAGTTCAGTGACGTCACTGATCTGTCGCACTTTCTCTCTCTTATCAGCAAATTAAAACAGTTGAAGCTTCGTTATTTTTTGAGATATTAGAATAGAATTTTTACCATCTGGCATATTTTTTTACCGTGTTTTCTTTTATAACATTTTGAGTCAACAAACCTATTATAGGACCCGTGTATAGTTCAGAAAAAAGATTGTTACAGACACTAAATTTGTATACGTAGTCGTAACAGAGTGAACCAAATGTGCCTATATCTTTAGTCATAAAGATAAGCGTGTTATGAAGGCATGTAACTACCACATCAATTTCACAACAATGGAGGAAGGGACTTTATGATTTTGTTACCACTCAACACTTGAAAGTGCACGTTTAAACTGTGAGGTAAATCCTATGGCTTACCTATGATTGCCTTTTGGTAAATAAAAGTGAGATAATAGCTCCTACCGTATTATTATTCGAACGCGACAACCGTGAACACATCCACGAGTTTCGCGCGTTTTTGCGACGCCATTTTGAACTCCTGAGAGGCGGTGCTGCGGTTCATTTTATGGTAAAAGTGAAAACAGCAATGGCAAATGACGTTGTAACGCTAGCGAGGAAATAGGGTCTTCCTGCTCGCTGCATGTTGCCGTCTTAAGATACTTTATTGCCTACCTGCAAAGTGCATGGAATGCGACAGACGAAGTACTTAGATCAGTTTCATACTTGTATATTTAAATAAATCTCACTTACAATTCGCAACTTAAACAAAAGACGGCGATATAATTTTCCTCACTTCTTGGAACTCGTGAAAGGGGTAAATGCAAATTAACAACATCTCAGATTGTGATTCAAAATTTCGCAGTACAAGTTCTTTAACTTAGTATCCGGATTGAATGCATGGCCTGGCGACTGGCGGAACGGTACGGTGAGTTTTCAGTGTCTGCCGCTAAGCCGAGATTCGTCTCTCTAGTACCTAGTTGTTTCGTGTAGCCGTAATTGATTTTCGTGAGCAGTAGCTGGAAATGCGAAATGCAAACAGTTTAATGCATTTCCTTATTCGCACATTAAATTATTTCAATGTTTTCGTTGAATTTGAAATTTATTTGTGCACTAACGGAATAGGAATACAAATATAAATAATAAAAATCGACTTCAATAAAACACTAAATAGGTAACTTGGAATAATTGCCTAACTTGGAATGGGTCAATATGAGACATTTCTTATTGAACAATAATGGTATTGGAATTGAAGTCGGTGCCATTAAAAGAAATTGCCTGAAGTTAACGAAATGGCACCGACTACAAAAAATACAATACTTTGTGTACATTGCACATTTCACGCGTCAGTTTGATGTATCGACAATTACGCCATTTATGAATTAGTTTACATTTATACGTGCTCCTAGCTAGTACTTATTTGTACATTTCCCACGGTTATCAATAAAATCATACAACGACATCAGTGTTCTATGATATCAATCATCAAGATTCAAATTATCGCAGGTGTCCAACGCGTACACCTTCATTGTCCAATAAGAAGCATAGTCCCATGTTGACGGTTTTTGTTTTATTATTATTTTTAATTATTTCACACTTTTTAGTGAATACCAGAGTGCATCTCATGACAATTCCAATATGCTCAAACACTGCTAAGCTACACTGCTTTATTACGAAGTTATCCGTTGCCTATCTTCCGGCTTCGATTACCAGATCAGGTTGATGGTACTATTACATTAGAACCATTTAAATTCACTTCGTCATAGTCTCTTCAGTATCTTGATCGAAATATCTTAGCGCTAACCATGAAACACTAGGAGATTTGGATCACCATCCGTGGTCTTCTTCATCAATTGCCGTTCACCAAATGCTACTTTCTGAATGCAAATGCTCGATTTGTTACCCAAAATACTGAATTCTCTATATGTTTTCCTTGAATTCCTGAGGAGTTCCCTCAGTTCCTCATGGTTCGCGTCATCAGCAGTGAACATTAATAACAACGGTATCAATTTGGAAGCATATGCTTTCAAACAAAGAAATAATTTTCCAAATCTGTTAATAAATAGCAGAGCAATCGCGTAACAAACATACAAAAAAAAACATACGGTCGAATTGGGAACCTCCTCCTTTTTTTGAACTCGATTAATTACTATTCAAACATAAATGGTATAATTTTGTCAAACATAAATCCAGTGAATGAGTCCTAAAAACAGACTGGTATATAGACGTGGCCATTTAATTACAATTAACTGCAGATATTTTCGCTTCACTCAGGAAAACTATCGTACCTAAGAAATGTTGATCCATGATTAAAAGAGCTCCACTTAATACTATATTCAGTTGCGAAACGAGTCCATACTAGCTGGATACATCACTTCACACGGGAGATTTTTAATTGAACAATTATATTCAGTCTACATTTGTTGCGGAACTAGGCGTTCGTCATGAGATTTCTACGGTCGATAAAATATTAGCAAGTAGCTGATGTACCGTTGCAAAAAGCATTTTTTGCCCTAGCTAGTAGTTAAACAGCTTTAAAAAATCTGTCAAGTTGTAGTCGGTGTCGATGTTCTACCTGACAGTATGTCATTACGCTTTATTACCTCTACTAACGGATGTCAGGTAGCACCGTGCTTTAGTTAGATGCGGGTGGATAGGTTGGCTAATAAATTCTTGTCATTCGACACGTTCCAGGAATATGCATTCCCAAGTTATATTGATATTAAATATTTATGTGTTTCTATTTTCAAGAAATAATAATATGCTTTTTATTATTGCAATAAAGTGTAATTCAATTTCATATGATTAAAGTATAGATAAAAACCTATTTAGTCTTGTAACATTAACATAATCAAGCGAATGTTGGCGGAATTCCTCGATTAGTAATTTTCTCTGTCACTCACTTGTTTTGTTTCTTGTAAATACGTATATGTATTATCAAAAAAAACTGTTTTCATTAAAATATATGTATGTATTTTACAGATCTTTATTGTATTGTATTGACAATTATTTTTTAAACAAAAACTTGTTTTCAAACACCGACGAGTAAAACCTTATGTCAGGACAATAAACTTAGGGTGTTTCATCATCCGAATGGCATTCCGGTGCCGGCAGAAACTCGTTTCTTTACAACCAGAATGTAGGTATTGTGACCTCGCCCGTCTTTGCCGATTTCACTTAAACACCGATATTTTGAACTATTCTCACGGCAATTACTGGGTTCGCCTATTATGATGTATGGACATGCGATCATATTGAAAAAGTTTCTACCTGAGCCGTTGAGTCATCAAATACTTTTGTGATCTACGTATACAATCCGTGAATTCCGTGAGTCCGGTATCTAAAAGGGACGCACCTGAATAATAAGTTAGGTATAGTGTTATGGTTGTTTCAAGGTTACCATAGCATGCCGTAGTAGGCACATCGGCCATTTTGAAAACTAAATTACCTACACTTCAAAACAAAGCAACGGCTGATCAATTTGGAATTCGAAAATAAAAGGATATGAGCAAAACGTTGCGAGGCACAAGGCCAGCTGGTTTTGTTTTGGTTTTGCGAGTTTATTTGAAGCGCGAAAAAACGTGAAGACTTGCTTCCTGCAATATCTCCATCATTCCGTAGACATTGGCACGTGTAGAGGTTACCGAAGATTAAAGTGTAATATAAACATTTTGTTTTGTAGTCCTATTACTGCAAATAACCGTTAAGTGCAGAAAAGTCATTTCGAGAAAACTTAATTTTAAAGTTTGAATGATTGTTCTTAGATAAAATCGAAAGATAGTTCGTGTTGCATTCATATTATTGTAAAATTTAAAAAATATAATCTTTAAGAGTTAATAGTGCGAAGAATGCTGGGTTCATTAAATTGAAGAAAAAATACAATTGTATTGTATATTATATATATAATACAACAGCCATCATTTTATTTAGCAAAACCAAACGGAATTTTGGTAAGCCTACGGAAATAAATGTACCCATTATTTAAAATGTGTTTTATTAACATTTAGTGGACTAATTATAATAAGAATAATAAGTTCTTAAGTATCAAAGATATATTTGTTCATCCTCCTCCTCAATTGGTCGCGCACTGCTGAGGATCGTGCATTCAAAACAGATCGTAAAATAATGAGACGAACGGTACTTTTGAAAAATTAATCCACAATTTGCAACACTGTACGCACCAATAAAAACTAGAGAGACCACGGTACGGGCGAAAATAAAAGAGCAACAGTAAAATGAGCTACACAAAAAAAATACACAGAATAAAAAGCTCAGTTTCTAAAGTCCGTGCACTGAATGGGGCTAACGAGACAGACGCCCAATGACGCCCCTCGTTTTGTGAAGCGGGCCAGCAGAAGATCTCACATTTAGCGCATTTTTATGTTTAATTTTGGTGCGTACCTACTCGCTGGTTGCTCATGGAATTGTTAGCTCGAGGACATTTTTGAGTAAGACTTTTCGGTATATAAGGAGAAATTTACTCGTTGGGTTGAAATCTTTAACCAGTAACCCTGTGTTAACGATAGTAACACCGTTAAAAAGTTAACATAATATCGCTTCGTAGCCCTGAGTATCTTACAGCCAACATTGTCGGGTCCTAACGATTGTGATTCTCAAAAAAAAATAATCTAAAACTACGAATAAGTAGACGTTGTGTGCTGAAAATAAATTGTAATGGTAGATAATCTATAAATATTGGTTGTAAAACTGCAAATGGTGAGATAATATTAAAACATACACAATAAAGTTACGCAAAGCTGTCATTTTTTCACATTTGATTGCCTTTTGTTTTCATTCATATTTTTAATAACCGACGGATATTCTAAACGTATAAATTGCAGTTTCGGAATAGCCAAGTAAGCCCCATTTGCAGACGTGTACTGCTGTTGGTTCCACAAGAGCCTATGTGTGCTGGATCCTTCAATGAAGAGGCCAGTTCGGTTTAGAGGCGGTAGGCTTGCCAGTCGTGGTAAAAGTTCAAGGCTTCGATGTGCAGCTGGCTTATACAGTCTTCGTGTCCTCCTTTTCGAGTTGAGGCGCATTTAAACCAATTCTGAAATACCTAACACGGATATTGTTGACGTCGCTATGTTATTACTGAAATGTTTCTAGGCTTACATTGAAACATTTCGGTTCTTGGTATAGGCGCTATACCCATGACCGTTACTGATTACATCTAGATAATGGGAAGGTACATACAAATTTTTTGAACTCTAATGAAATAAACCAATCACGTTTCGCCGTTACTGTACTCTTATGAAATGGAACAATCACCAGACGCCGCGGTCATAGAACAAAATACATCAACGAGCGCCCGACCCATGTGCCTAATCTTTATTTCCGCAGGACTAGTTTGTTTAATTATTTCGGTCTGTTTCATTAATTTCCGTTGACTCGTAGAAAAAATAGTGTATGCAATAGTTATACGATTCGCTTTTTAAACTCGAACCTTACTTAGAACAACTCGGCAAGCCTCGTGGTCTAAACCAGGTTCACGACTAAAAAAACATACATTATATAACGATTGCATAAACTACTATAGAGATTAAACATGTCAGTCATACTGAATTACTTTTACTATAGGACCACCATAAATGAATCTATAGTACTAATTTGACTCGTTAACAACTATTACGACCAGTGTTACAGAGCGAGTTAACCCAGTATCTTTCCGCACGAAATCACGAAGACTGATATTGAGTTTTTCTAGAATAGTATTTTTTTTTCAGTACGACCTAAGTAGGTACTAGAGATTTCAAATAACATATTGGATGTACCCTATTTTGCCGATCAATTCAGTAACTAGGTAATATTTATTGTAACCGTACGATATTACTTAAACGTTTCATGCAACAATAATTAAAAGTTGAAACTAAGTGCATATTCAGCTTTCCAACCCTAGTAACGTCAAGTGAATAATAAAATGCAATATCTAAAACACTGTGCGACATTATGTTCATTATCCTCTTTGCCTTTTTCCCAGTTGTACCCCTATCTAATAGATAAGCCTGGGCACCTAATCTAGATTGTAAGATTTGGCCTAGACAGTACTTTTACAGAAGCCACTGCCATCTGAACTTCCAACACAGCGAGAAAACTAGACTTTGTTGGAATTACAAATGAAAGCAAATGTTGCACACGATGTTTTCCTTCACCGAAAAGTTACATCACTACGCTCATCTTTATTCTCACTAAAGATGTTCATAGCATATTTGTTCATATGCTATGCCTATTGATTAAGGTTTCAAAGCGTTGCAAAGGCGCCATCTTCATTCATCAACAGGAACGCCGACGCATGCTCCCTTGTACGTCACGTTCACTAATATGTAGTCATTTTTGGACCGTATTGCAAAGGTATAGAGTGAAAAACTGTACATATATAAATGAACTTTGTAAATTGCGTCCCCAACGTTTGCGTGGCAAATATTGACGGTTCGCGGGAAGCACGATCAACTGGGGATGTCAATTCGAATGCTGGAATGTGCTCCACTAGAGTTCGCGTATTCGATTCCAACTGGGACTGTAAACCGGGAAATTTCCATGCGATAAGTTCACGGGCGATGTTTCATTTCTTTTCAAGATAAAGGCGACTTTAAGAATGGCGTGACTAATCGGAAGTTATTCCCTCGTGAATATTTTGCTAAAATTGTATTATGATCTCTAAATATTTCGACTCATGCTGAACGTAAAAAACATTTTTAAAACAGAACTCAAACATTATGAATAATTAAGTACCTATGAATAGATCGTCGACGTTGTCGTTATCTATCTACATATACGATTGTACAATAAGTTTTCAGCTAGTGAATCTAAAGAAATATATTAGGTAGAAAGAGACGATTGGTTTATCATCGGTGGTAGACTAACTGGGATAAGCCTACGATACCAGTGTCATAAACATAAAGAAACCATTTGGCACTTTCAGAAACTATTTAACTGAAATTATACAATTTCTTTCAATAAACTGTTAATAACAGTATGATAAATAAATATTCGTTGACAACTTAGACTTAGTTTTGGACTAGGTCAGTCCTAAACTAAGCAAAGCTAGCACTATGTGTACTAAACGACGATATACATGCTAATAAAGATAAATAGATACCTCAATACATAGAAAACATCCAAGACTCAGGAACAAATATTTGTGTTCATCACACAAATAAATACCCCGACTGGTATTCGAACCCGAGACCTCCAGCTACGTAGACAGCGTCAGCCGTAAAGTGGTCGTCAGTAAACACTAAGCATTGAAACATGTCAGCACGTAACAAACTTTATATCTGGCCCCTATTCAGTTGTATCAGTACCACACGAAAGAGTTCCTGAGAAGTTTTCTATTGCCACCAACTCGGATACAATAGCTTCGATTGAGTGCATTCTGGCACCGAACTGGGATCATTTGGGATGTGCCAACAAGGTGCCAACTTGCCAAGCAATAGGGTTGTCCCAATTCCCTTTACACGCTTTCTAACTTGCTACGCTCCTTATTTCCCATGGGTGTTAAAGTTTATCAAGGGAATTACGCTGATAAATATTGCATTTTTGAGTGACAGTATGCTTCTACTTTGTTTATTAATGATGAGCGTTATTTTAAGCGGGAACAACTAGAAATAAAGCACACAAGATATTACTAAAAGTGATTCCTTAACATTAATGTAATTTTTTATTCAATTTATAGTCATTGATGTAACACAATGCCTGCTTACAGTTGTTTATAAACTGTAACTTTCGCTGCAAGGCTTGGCAAAATATCACCATAAAAGTACTACTTAAAGTTACAACATAAATACTATTTAATATTTTCCTGTTGCACTTAGTTGCCGGACGTTGGTTACACTTGTGTATAATTTAGAAGTAGAAATAATTAAACATTTGGTTATAGCGAGCAACCATAGATCTCCGGTTCATGATGCTTGGGCTTTGCCAACACGCAAAGCTAGGACTAAAGCTGAATTCATGACAAGACACGACAGGGCGATATCGGTATTATATATTAAGTACAGTTAGTTTTACATTCATCTGTGAGCTGACGTGACGGCTAATATTGTGTCAGACATCCCTATCCATAAATATGAATCCAGCTTTATTTGGATTGTCTAAAACTAAGCTCGTAGAAAAGCTGTTTATCAACAATGTTTGATCTCACCACAGGTGATAACAGTACATCAGATCTCAAATCAGTGCAGTAGTGGTTGTTATTATGAATTACGCGTCAAGATATTATACTGCTAATGACCAGCATGGTGTGTTAAAGCAAATTGTGAATTGGATTGCCGGTCTTTGATACGTACGTATTAAATAGGGAATTGTTTCTTCCTCTTTAGTATTACAAAACGAGAAGCAATACAGCCTTTTATTAACGTACCACCTACTTAATTAATTAATATTTATTCGTTGAAAGTGTCAGTAAACAACTATATTCCACAGACATTAACTGAACAGGTGGGATTTTTAGCTTAATTCTAATCCTTTTCCACCACGCTCTTAAAGGATAAGTCTGTCACGTTAAAACTTCGGCGCCTTATCTTGTCTTACCAAATATATTTTAGTTACTTAAGTACTCTAAAATAAGTTTAATTTGTATTCCCACAAGGTGTTAGAAAGTGCCGTGGCGATACCGTCAGTTTCTTGAGCGAATGGCTATATAGTGTTAATATTTATTATTCTGCCTGTGCCGACAAGACGTTAGAGGAATATAAATGTGTTATTGCCCCAATCTGAGCTCTGCACAGGCTTAAGAAAGATTTGGCTTCAGTTGTTGACATTTACGTAGACATTAAACGTATTACTGTGCTATTGTCCTGATTGAAATAGAAAAAACAAGGAGTACGTGATGAGAAAATAAAAAAGTCGAAGCTTGCAATATGGATAAGTATTTCCCTATATCGTTACTTTAAAGATATTTCCAACAGAGGGTGAAACGATAAATTACAAACTTAACATAAAGAAATATATGTTCTTGTTCAAGTGTTACGGAATCCGACCAGGTAAATTGTTGACGAATTTGTTAGTTTATTTTGTACAAACAACGTATGTAAGTAAGTATTTAGTGATCTAGACACGCGTTCAAGTGGAACATCACGTATTCTCTTAAGGAACGGTTACGCGTTACATACGTGAGAATATTTGTTTTAATGTCACCGGGAGACGAGAGCTAAGTTATTTGCTAGCTTATGAAATAGCTAGTGCGTGTGCTATGTTATTTACCACTTCCTTAACGTGAAATCAGTACAGCGTAAATTGTTACGTCATCGTATCTCGGAGGTAATATTTATTCGATTTGTCACACGCACTTTGCAGGTAACTTGACCCAATTATTTAATGGATACTCAGTTAAACGAGTTATGCTAGAAATTGAATATTTCATAAGGTGTATGTTCATGTATGTTACACTGAAGGTAATGTATAATCTCTTTCACTTGAAACAAAATCGACTTCAATTAATACTTCGCCAAGCCACTCCGAGTGCAGAAAAAATCGAAAAACCACTTTTTGGAGTCGGTTATTATTTTTAATATATATATTTTTATTTCAGTCACACTTTCTATGGAGTCATTAGGTACCAGAGCGCATCTGATGACGATTTCAATAAACAAAAACACGGCTAAGCCATACCGTTTATTACGGAGTTACGTTGTCTACCTTCCAGCTTCAATTACAAGATCTTGAGTGTCGAACGCTCTTTTCACTCGTCAAAAAACTATGATGATTAGACAGATGTCGAGTGAAAAGTCGCTTCAGTATCTTAATAGAACTATCTTAGCGCTTACCATAAAACACTAGGAGATTTGGATGACCATCCATGGTCTTCCTCATCAATTCTTGTACACCAATTGCTACTTTCTGAATGCAAATGCGTAAGTAGAATGTAAGTGCGTATGCAAATAAGTGACAAGTAGTAAGACCACAGGTAAGCGTACCGCTAGTGTTGCGACACGTAATTGTCTCATTGCCTCCATAACAGTTACCAAAAATACTAAAATTGCTATATGTTTCCCTAGAATTTTGGAGGAGTTTCCTCAATTCCTAATGTTTTCCATCAACAGAAGTGAACTTTGATAACAACGGGAGTAATCTGGAAGCATATGCTTTCAAACAAAGAAATCATTTTCCAAATCTGTTCATAAATGGCGGAGTAATCGCGTAACAAACATACAAAAGAAAAACATAAAGGCGAATTGAGAATCTCCTTTTTGAAGTTGTTCGTCAATGTTTTCGAGTTAATCCGGAAAATCTTTGACAGAATCGGGTTTAAAAATCATTGCAGGGATGTTGCAGAAATTGCAGAGAGAGAATTATGGAGGCGATAATCAATGGGCGAGAGAAATTAAAGGCCAGGCGAGTTAGGCCGTGTTAATTTTCAGAACGGCCAAGGAGAGGATTACGTTCATCGTTAAAACCGTGTAATTATTCTGCAACGAATGTTTTTAGAAATAATAATAGTAATTAAGAGAGGATAGTGTATTGAAAATTGATATTACATTTTGCGATGCAATACTAAAGTACTGCGTTATTGTAGAGGTAGATAGGTAAGTAGGTACCTTTATTGTGAGTAACATAAGAAAGGTCTACGTCATACGCTCGTGGACAGTCGGTTGCTTCGATGGATTACTGAACCGATTTAAGCGCTAGGAATGTACCTGCTTGAAGTGTATTGTTAGTTTGATTTTGAATTGTATATATCAGGTCTCGAAATTTTCAAATATGACGCAGATGTCGTGGCATTGAATCGTGGTGCTATACCGGCGATTACATTTCGTTTTATTTGGAGTTGCGGTTCTGCTATGTGCAGTGAAACCGGGTCGGCCGTCGATTTCACGATATACATTTCGTAAGTAGCGTTCAGTCTACTAGTGCTGAAGCCGTGCTTGTCTTGTTTGTGTTTGACGTGGATTAAGCTTATCGAACATAAAATCACCAAAACTACCTAGCTATAAGTCTTTTCGAAGAACTTAATACTCCATTGTCGGAAACCAGTATTAAGTAAGTATGTTAAAAGGTATTGAATTCAATCTTTATCAAAAACAATAATATAACACAAACAATATATTATACTATCGATAAAAATACATACTCTGAACCCGGTGGTAACCCTTTTAGTATAAAAGGCGGACTTAATATCAAAACCTCTCTACCAGTCAACCGCAGTTGAATTGAAAGTTATTTAATGGAGTTTTTGTGGGGGATTTTCAGTTAAACCCCTAACATAAAAAGGTCCGCGTGATATTGCATACAGTTTAAAATGCACCTTCAAATATTACGGTAAAGTTTACAATTGAGTGGTTGTTAAAAGGTTAAAGGCCAGGTGACCTTGTACGCCAAAAATACAGGTTTCATTCCGCAAGGATTACAATCAAATAAAAACATTGTACATGTTGAAATAACAACAAATGAATACCACACATGGCACAATTAGAAGCTTTTTTCATTTCAATGCCAATTTGAATTGTCTGTTTCATCGCCCAATGAATCAGTATTGCAATACAGCGACGAATTCCTTACTTTAGTCTAGTTTTATAATTTTAGTCCTAGTATTTTTATTGTATAGATGATACAATAAAAATGCTTAGTTATTATGAGTATATGAGATGGCTAATTGAAAAGCATTTTGCAAATAAAATTACATAATATCCGCCCTCAATTTTGAGAACCATCAGACTACTCAAGCGATCGACTCATAAAGTTCAACGTTACGCAAGATCAAATGATGTGTGAATGACCCACTCTGTATACCGGTAAGGTGCAAGGTTTACCAGCGAAGTGTCAGATTGCGACAGTGCAGTGAGAAATTCATCAGGTCTCGATACACGATAGCCATGTTATACGTATTTGAATACATATCTGACAATGCCATTTATATTTGTCTTAGGAAATGAGTGTTTTGTGCAATGCATGCTACTTTTGGCCGCAGAAATCGACTATTCGCTGTACAACGCTGTGTAATATCAGGTCTTTAAAGGTGAATAAAAATGTAACAATTGTGATTCTATCTAAAGTGGATTGAGGCTCGGTTTTATAAAGATCCGTTAGACCTTATGCCGGTTTCTTATGTCAAAAATGTACTAAGTTACTGAAATTTGATCCATTTGGTCTAACGGATCTTTATAAAATCCGGCCTTAGTATAGTGGGCAAGAAGTCAGCCTTGCTTAAGTTGGGCCGGCCATGTTTACCGTATGCATCCACAGGGGTGGGCTCATTTGGCTACTTGGTGGTTGGTGGTTGCCACAAGACGGACACAGGGGGAGAGGCAGGCCCAGACAGAGATGGCGGGATAACTTGGACGCGTTCGAAAATGATTGGCCAGAGATTGCGGGGGACAAAGATGTGTGAAATAGTGGAAATTCAGGGGCGAGGCCTTTGCCCAGCAGTGGATATTATCAGGCTAATAAAACAGGCGGATTCAATGTTATTATTACGTTTAGATGCAAGCTTGTGATAAATATATGAAAACATTTACATCTCTGGTGGATATTCACCTTTAGGGAGGCCACGCGGTATAAGTCTTGGTACTTAACCTAAGGTGAGTCATAACATGATTATGGTGAAACACTATCATCATCAATAGCTTTTAAAATAAGAGGTTATAAAAGGGTCCATGTCGGCGGGGCACTTTCGGAGGCGGGAAACGTCATAGCCCCCTGGCACGCCGCGCATCTTTTAGCGCAGCATGTAACCTGGACGTGAACGCGGCCTGATTACTAATGATACAGTGACAGCTTCCATTGCATATTTGAAACTTGAAACATAACCAGTGATATAATTATAATTATGAGCCAAATCATACTACATTCCGCGCTTCATTGAGTCAAGTAAGTCCGCCTATCAATAACTTTATGCAATATTGCAACACGAATGCTTCGAGCCCACACAATGATCAGAGTTCGTCAGTCTAAATTGACTGTTGATAATTTAGGCACACGGTTATAAGCTTTATCCGTATAGATATAAGGTCAATGACTATTATATTTACATGGAACAATGACGAATGTAATGTCGAAACCGCTTTGAAGGTGTCTTACATAAATTCACGAGCAAAAAAATTGTCAATGGCAAATATTAAGTCTGTGTTGAGTTTACGTTAGTGTTCATGTTTTTATTTTGATGGTACAGTAGGTACTTAGTCTCAGGAACGATATACGATGGCTTTTCGTAACGTAGACGGTTCATTCGTGGCGCGCCGAGTAATATGCTTACTGTAACCCTACCTATACAAGGCTACCTGCAGACCTCTATCTATGCTATCTATAGATGTACCTATGCTACCTATACATCTAAATATGCTACCTACTCATACAGACGTAACTATGCCACTTATAGCCCAACATATGCTACCTACAAACCAACCTATGCGACTTATATTTATGTATATCACCTATAGACCAGGTGGGTTATCTATGATAGACCTACTTAAGCTACCTATAGACAAATGTACCATGTACTGTAAGAGGGGAGATGTCAAGGGTAGTGGACGTAGACTGAGCCACTAGGTAGGGGAAGGGGATCATTTACGGGATAAAAACTATCCTACAGATTTTACTCTAATAGGGCGCAGTTACTTTGAAGGTACCTACGATATAAGTTAAGTAAACGAGTTCCAAGCAAATGAAGTCGCAAAAGCTGGTATACCATAATTTATTGATGTAAGTCGCAAGTTGAAATAATACTTGCTAAGACTATTGCAAAACTAAAGGTAATCGATTTAGATGTAGGCTTTATTCCGACAAGAACAGGTTCTTTGTGTCACATTAGAGGCCGCCTGCATTACACGCATTTCATTTCAATATGCAAATAGATTAAAAACCATTTACAATCAAATGACAATGACGCGAATCATAACATGTTTATTATTTTATTAATTTCTTTCTATTCTAGTCAATTATATGAATAATATATTTAAATCGCATTCCGATCACAAGTACATAGTTAGGAACATTATTAGTTGAATAACTGGATGAAGTTGAATTACGGGAATTAAGAAAGGGTATTTGAGCATAAAGCATTCATTTTTCATCAAAGTATTAAGTTTAGGCGGAGCGTGCTACAGTTACACACGCCGTCACCAGAGGGGCTACTCTGAATTTCGAAATCCGAACTTCGTATCGTGCCGTCCCTTTCACTCATATAGTGAATAACACGAGAGTGAAGGGGACGGCACGATACGAAGTTCGGATTTCGAAGTTCGCAGTAGCACCTCAGCTTTCACCTACTCACCTAGAGACCTCTAGGCTAGAGGTCTCGCTGATCAGCGTCAGCTCTCTACAGTCGAATCGGAGTCGGAATTGAGTTGAGTCCAGTTGAGTCGGAATTATACTGAGGCGAGACTTTTTCGCCACGATATATGTTTTTATGTTGTTTTATTTTACATATATATTCTTTTTTATTTTTTGTCACGATTAAATGCTTTCTTTCTTTCTTTCAAGTAACTAAAAACTAATGCTGTCGAGTTTTTCCCTGAGTTTTTCTTGTACTTTGGTCTCGTAATGTTGGACCCCAAGAGACGTGACGAACTAGTTTTTGTATTGAATTCATATAGAAGTCGTGGACAAAGCTGCATTATTGGTCACATTCCTGCGAGGTAAACGAGCCTTGTGCTATAGCAAGGTCGCTGGTGAAGGGGATCTACTGAAACTAATTCTGTGCTGCCTTAACCTTTAATACGCCAGGGTATTAAGTTACCTACTAAAAGAAAACTGTACTGTAACACATCTGTATTCACAATAACGGTAGGCAGAGCACATGGAATATAATTTCAGTGGCACTTTTAGCAGTTGTCTAGGTTAAAGATGGCGAAAATATGTCGACCGAGCATATTATTATCCAGGAAGAATCTTTATAAGTATTGCTCACTTTTGTTGATAGTAAGGCGATTCTCATTTTTGTGCACACGTGCTGTCACACAACAGTGAAATCCATGGTTTTGAGAGTGTGCCAAAATGAGAATGTTTGAAAAACTTGTTATTTAGAAGTAATAAATTTTTAGACCTGCAGTAACTTCTAATCAAGCCATTTAGCATGATTTTAGTTTAGAGAACTTTTGACTTGTAACTGTTCAACTAACTAGAATTAGGACTGCCACATTGGCAGTACGTTCCTCTAATATTAGTGAGCTCAACAGGTGCGAAGCTGCTTGCAACTTGGCAATGAGTTGCAGTTGCAATTAAATAATTTCATAGGTACGATGTACATGCATCGGATAACTGAATTCCATTCTCATTTTCACTGCCGCCTCCATCTGCCGCAGCTATGTATGCCGTTAATTTGTCTAATTTCAACAGGATGAAAGTATAAGTTCTAAGGGAGAGTATTTTTCTCTGTTCTGCCTATTATCACGTCCACCTAATGCTTTAAATTTCCTTAAGCTTAACTCGCATATAATAAAGAAAATTTAAGTATAAGATTACTTCGCTAATTAGTGGACGTCACATTTTAGAAAGATAATCGTTAACATCGTTAAATAACCAATGACTAGACCAATGGTTGACCGGTAACTTGTTAGACGGGTTATTCAACCGTTAAGATTCCTCCGCATCGCCTAAATATGTATGATGGCGGCGAATGTAGGTACCTAAATTAGCATGTTTCTAGGCGGACTCGTGTTGGCAAAAAGGTGATAACCAATTGACGAGAGAGCCTGTGAAATCGGAGTAAACTAAAGGAAATTTCCATGAGTGAGGAATTGTTTGAAAAAAATATAATTTTCTTTAATTAAATACATTGAATTTTGAACTCTGGATTGAGAACATGTTTTCGGGTTTTATTTGCGTGTTTTTATTATATCTGGGATAGATATTTACAACTTACGCTTTATTTACAACTGTAGCTAGAAAGAAATATTCGTATATTTCTGAACTTAATGTTATTATGTTAAACTTAAAAATAACAATATTTCATCAAAAAAAACATTTTTGAGTTTATTTGAAATCATTATAAGAAAACTGAGTCTACTGTGCCATCTTTCAATGTTTCTTAAACGTGTTTCCGAATATCAAGAAAATTTAAGATCCAAATTCATATATAGATCTACATTTCTATAGTAACTCATTAATGAGAGAGAAATGTGGAGGTATATATCATATAAAACCTGTTCTATGAGGCCAAAAGTTTCTTAAATTCGAGTTTAATGTCAACTAAACTATATCGTCTAAAGTGGTGTAAAAAGAAAATAGTATTTTATGTAAAAAGATAAATTGTGAAACATTATGATATCAAGGCCTGATTCACCTCGACTTTAAATAACTGTCCTTGACATTTGATCCTTCACAGCGAAGCAAAATAATAATGCAGACTATAGTAAATCAAATTTAACGGCCAACTTCGAACTTAGTTTCGTTGATATAAAATACACATTACTATTTTGTACAGCCCTATTAATTTGTCTATAAACTAATTAATAAATTGTTGATCTAAGCGGTAATAGATTTCATACCCGTAGGGTGCTGTAAAAACCGACTATGGGAACCGGGCTGTAGTGTGTTGTGGGCGATGGGCTAGCAACCTATCACTGCAATATGATTGCTCTACCTACCCCTTTAGGGAATACAGTCGTCGTCATATATATATTATATTATATGTTTTATACAGGATGTAACAACACTAATGAGGATCCTTTTAAGGGCATATTCGGTATCGTGTTTGATTAGAAAAAATTGGAAGAACATTTTTTTTGATGCGAAAAATTTTTTTTTCTATGGGACAAGTCCAAGTCAGCCGACTGTCCATACAAAGGCCAAAATTTTTATTGCATCAAAAAAAAAATCTTCTACTTTTTCCTAATCAGAACAAGAATATTTATACTTTAATTTGAAATGTTTTTTATTTAAATATTGGCCTATAAATACAAAGCGCCCTTCCTTTTCTGATATGTTGTCCGTACCTATGTGAGGTAGACAACCATTTTATAAGAAGCGACGTTTAAAGTACAGTAGACACTTACAGTACTTTGATCTACGAGAGCGGAGCTTGTGCTTATACAAGTTATACAACAGGCAAGAAATTGTCCATTGAGAGACTTGCCAAAATGCCATTTCTTACAAGAGCCACGTGTTTGCTGAAGCCAAGCGGACGTCAACTGAACATGATTCCCAGGCGACTCGAAATAAGGTTGAGTTTAGGATGCGTTTGGTTAACAATGAATTTGTGTAAATGTCACCTTGAGTTAGTAAGACGGGCAGGAAGCACGGATTTAGTCTGGATAATCGAATTCATTAGCGGCCTTTGTGCTGTAAATAGTGCGGAAGGGTTGTCTGTAGCATATTGTACCTGATTCTGTAATGTTTTTGACGCCGAGCAATTTAATTTAGCAGATGCTTATTTGCTTGCAAATGAATTTATAAATACTACTTGATTGAACAGAACATTTTTTTTAGAAATAAATAAAATTAAGCGATGTACTTGGATTTATGGGCATGATTTAAGTGTTACAATAATATGGTGTCTACTAAATATGGTGTGTACCTAAGTTATTATTATTGAAAGCTAAACGAAGAGAGTGTTAAGGAGTTCTTAATGGGTAAATAAATAATTACGATTGTAAGATGTTAAGTAAATATTATAAATGTTTTTGTACCAATAATTTGACGTGAATTCATTATTAATAATCAATAAAATAATATGGAACATTCAAAAACTACACTTAATTATTTCAATAAACATTTAAAAAAACGCAAAAAGAAACTTGCGATCCTGCCAGGATTCGAACCTGGAATCTTCTGATCCGTAGTCAGACGCGTTATCCGTTGCGCCACAGGACCGTTGGTGATGTAGTGCAAAATATCGTTCTAATACTACAACGCATTACGTCACAGCATTCTTGATAATAATATCGCCACTAGTAGACGATTGTTTCTTTCATTAATTATATTGTGATAAAATTTACATCATTTAATCTTATTACACAGTAAGTATGTAAGACGAAGGTTCGATTTTATAAAGATCCGTTATGTCAGTTTGTTACTTATGTCAAAAAATGTACTGAGTTAATGAAATTTGATCTGACATTTGGTCTAACGGATCTTTATAAAACCCGGCCTAAGTAGTCAAAATATTTTTCATGTAAGTAAATTGGATTTAAAAAATCGGCCAAGTGCGAGTCGGATTGCGCATGAGGATTTCGTACCAATATCTATAAAAACGGTAAAAAATCACGTTTGTTGTATGGTAGCCCCCTTAAATATTTATTTTATTCTGTTTTTTAGTGTTTGCTGTTATAGCGGCAACAGAAATACATCATCTGTGAAAATTTCAACTGTCTAACTATTACGGTTCATGAGAGCCTGGTGACAGACGGACATACAAACAGACGGACGGATAGCGGAGTCTTAATGATAGGGTCCCGTTTTAGCCTTTGGGTACGAAACCCTAAAAAAGTACCTCATAGGTATGGTCAAATCATGTAACATATTTAAAGTCAACCGAATCTAATGTTGACTCAAACTTGACTACTTCCATACGACTACTGCAAAAGAAACAAGACAAAAAAATTATCGTAATGGTGAAAATCCTATTCAAATAGCTCAAAAAAAGAACGAAGCTACAATCGTTTCAATGTTTCTGGTTAGAGAGAGAAAGCGCGACAGATCAGTAACGTAATGGCCACGAGTGCCATAGTAAATGACGATCGTTCCAATGCATAGGTGAGTTTTGCACAAAAGGGGCAGAGTACGCCCCCCTCTTAAAACTTTGAAGACTCATAATTATGCATGTAATTATTTATTCTTTTGTCTAGTTGGTAGTGACCCTGCCTTCGAAGCTGGAGGTCCCGGGTTCGAATCCCGGTCAGGGCATGTATTTTTGTGATGAACACGAATATTTGTTCTTGAGTCTTGGATGTTTTCTATGTATTTAAGTATCTATTTATCTACATAAGTATGTATATCGTCACTTGGTACCCATAGTACAAGCTTTGCTTAGTTTGGGGCTAGGTTGATTTGTGTAACATTGTCCAAAGATATTTTTTTTTTCACCATGTAATTAAGAATTTGACCCTTTTTCGAGAAATATGAATTAACTGATTTTCTTATTTGGTTTCAACATCCCTATTGGAATATAGTTTCGTCATGTCTGCCTGTATGCCTGTTCGTCTGCGGCTTATAGACCTATATTCTATCACAGTACAGTAACCCTTACTACTAGAAAGCTATATTTCAGCATGCTTGTAGGTACCTATTATAAATCACGTCGACAAAGTGGTAAAATATAATTTCTTAATCAAAAATAAGAACCACATCATTGCAATTAAAGTACTATCCTAAGTATTATTTTGGGCACCATATTTAGTATTCACCCACATTGTACCCGTCCGAAGCAAAGATTTCTCTAACACAGAATACGTGTGGAAACGCTGAAGAGTGGACGTCGAAAGCGGTGCGCGTGACCTGCTTCGCTCTAACGGACTAGTAACCGTTGTACGCACCTTATACTAGGGTTGTCAAACTAATTAAAACTTTAACTATTCCCGTTGGTTAGCATACCTGCGTGAGACATTATTGGTTAGCCAACGTATACATAAACTAACCAATAATGTCTCATTCATGAATGCCATAGAAAAGATAATTGTGACATTCGGCTTTTAAAATAAAGAAAATATTTGTAAAGAAGGAAACTTATTGGTCTTGAAAAAATGCTCATACGTTATTATTATTATCGCGCTCCATTTTCTCTCTCACACCGTAATTTATCTCGGCTTTTCAGCCTTACTTTCCTTAGAAGTTTTTTGCCGTTTTTATAGATAATGGTACGGAACCCTTCGTGCGTTAGTTCGACTCGCACTTGGCCGGTTTTTTTATATATCGTTATAAGCTTTGTGTAGGCTTATTTCTTAACAATGTGAAAATGTTCATACACCAAGCCCTGTTTCTAGCTATAGAGTATTGATTATACGGCGAATAATTCATAAAAAGGGCCAATAATGAAATGAGACAATAAGGTAACACCACCATGTTGTAATAATTATTTAAGAGGAGTTTTATAGTTACGACTAATTAGGACGCCGTAATATTTTTTTAAAAATGTACTAAGCAGCAATGTAATAAGAGTTGGTAAATACATCACTGACCAGGGATCCCTGGTCAGTGATGTATTTACCAACTCTTAAGTATGATTTTCACAAAGATATCACACACACACACGCAATGTTTTAGGATTGCTGCAGTGAACTAAACCCACTTATTTAGATATTACATCAACCAGAAATCGACTTGATGTATTGTCATTCTTGTTACAATAACAGTGTTGATAATGAGCATAGAGAAAATGACCTTTTAAACTATATTATGTAACATTTATTTTATTATTAAAACGACATTTCTTAGTATTTCCTTACATTTTATTGAGCACTGTTCAAACCGGATGCCAGATAATAATTTTACTTCGGAAAAGTCATGTTGCCCAAATGACTCACAAAATGCCGTTCAACTTGGTGAATGATATCCTTCCCCGGGATTTAAACTATCTCAATACCAAATTTCATCTAAATTGGTGAAGATGCACCCGACATACTATTTGCAGCACTGATTATATAATAGTATATTTATAATATTATGGATAGGATATGGAGATAGTATGTATTTATAAATATTTAGAACTTTGCAGTTATTTAGGTATAACAGTCTTGTGTCCATAGTACTTATAGCAATTTTATTGTATTTGTTAAAAATAAACCAAATAGAGAATTCGAATAGCGCAAATAATAGATTGTAGCAAGCCTTGGTTTTGGATTAGCTATGATTTGGTAAATTTTATAGCTTAAATACCATCTTGTAATAAGGCCAGCGGCATTTTGGAGTTAGCTTTTAAGGTCGCTTGTGGTTTACTTCGTCAATAAATAACATTAGACAATAATTACATTTTAAGTGCTTACTAATAATATAGGTAGTTTCAAAACAAATGTATTTATTTAGCAATTTTCTTGTGAGAGTTTTTTTACAAACCGAGTCTAAGTAATGAGGATAAAACAATTGATAGCTATTCAGAGGATTGGAAATAAATCGAATAAGTAGAATGTGCAGTGAGCACATTATTATTTACGGGTTAGCTAAAATATAACGAATAGCTTGTTATACTTTGACTTTATACTTCATAATAATATAAACTAATTAGATAGATAGACTCGTTCGTTACGAGGACATCTAATCAGCGTTATGATAATAAATAACTGAGGCTGCGGCTCTCTAAGCGCCTTAGTTTCATCTCTTGCATCCACTTTAGTGCAATTACGATTTTACGATACACAGAGCTGCTGGTTGGAAATTGTATACAAACCACTTGCAATCAGGGTTTTAAACGGCAAACTTAGTTAAAAGCTAGTTAACCTAAATTGGTCTATGTGGATTGATTTCAGGAAACTCAAACTCATATTGTTTATTGCCCACATACTACAATACGCAAAGATACATATTATAATAATGCACCCTGTAAGGGCACAGCAATTTACTTAAATCTACACTGACATATCACTAAAACAACATAATTATGCTGATTAATTTAGGAATACCTACACTAAATTAAAGCTTCTAACTAAACAAGCCATGTAATAGAAAGAAAACATATTTGCGAATATTTGAATACCTACTTTTTTCAAGAGGACTAAACATACACAATTCGACCTATTCCTAAACTAATCAAAGTTTGTAATGGGTACTATATATGGGTACTATGCATGGGTACTATGTATGGGTACTATGTATGGGTACTATGTATGGGTACGTATATGCCTACACTGAAAAGACCCATAACTCAAGTACAAAATCTAATGAGTGTATTGTTTGTGGAAATCACCAACGTTCGAAAATGAAATGTATTCGATCCCTGATCTAATGTTATCGTAATATAAACAATTCGCATGTCCAATAACATTTAATTTGGCACGTATTTCCTTTCCTAATTGTATGGGAATTGAATAATTACACGTACAAAAAATGTGTGTAAAAACACCAATATAAGCACAATACAAAGGTATAATATGGATATAAGATAATATGTTTTACTTGTATTGGCAGGCGTCAATAGTTAATGATTCAGATAGAGGAGCGGGATTTGTATTTTGTCACGATTTGTTGCAAATTGCGCTATAAATAAAGATCTTTCAAAGGGTGCATCTATGAAGGTAAACACTCTAATTTTTGACGTCTTCATTCCCAATGACGATGAAATAGACATTTCTAATCCGGATAGACATCATCCACCAGTTGAATTTACCGTAAATATCATAATAAAAAACCTAAGTGTTAAGAAACGAATACCTAAATACAATTTCCATAAAGCCAACTATAGCGAAGTTTCAGAAAAAATCAATGAAATTGACTGGGAGGCCGAACTCCAGCAATTACATCCTGAAGTAGCGGTTGACAGATTTTATACATTGATATATAATATTATAGACAGTTACATTCCACTGAAAAGAGTTCAAAGTAGAAATATACCGAAGTGGTTTTCTCCTGCTCTAAAGAGGACGCTAGCGAAAATAAAATAAAATCTGGCACCGCTGGAAAGTATACAGCTCATTGGCTGACTACACTGAATACTCTTTACTTAGGAGACGGGGCAAAGTTTTACTATTAGAGTGTTTCAATACTTACACAGCAAATACAGAGCTAAGTATCCAAAAGAATATCAAGACATTCTGGTCGTACATATCTACACTTAAAACTAATTGCAGCGGCTACCCATCGACAATGTTTTATGAAGATAAAGTTGCACGTACATCGGAGGACGCAGCTGAATTATTTTCTGAATTTTTCGAATCAGTATTTGAGCCTTGTGGCAATAATAATAATAATAATAACAATAATGAAGTATATCACATGCAGTCCTCCGACTACGCGAATATTATATCTAATATTCATTTGAGTCACGACCAAATATTTAAAAAAATGATAAGTATAGATACTAAAAAAGGTGCCGGACCAGACAAAATAAGTCCATTCTTCATAAAAAATACAGCTGCAGCATTGGTTGCTCCTTTGTACATTATCTTTAACAAGTGTCTTGTTACAGGAACTTTCCCAAAATGCTGGAAAATATCATATGTTACGCCTATTCACAAGTCTGGTTCGAAGTCCCAAGTCACAAACTATAGACGTGTATCTGTTCAATCTATTATACCAAAAACGTTTGAGGGCCTGATTCACGACGTCATCTACCCTCTTGTGCAGCCTTCATTAATTGCTGAACAACACGGGTTTATTAAAAACAAATCAACTGTCACAAATCTCTTACTTTATACAGACTTTCTCTTTAAATCTATCGATAGAAAAGGGCAGGTGGATGTTATCTTCACGGATTTTCAAAAGGCCTTCGATAAGGATTTGCTTAAAAAGCTGGCATTTAATGGTATCCGCGGAAATCTGTTACGTTGGTTTGAAGCTTACCTAGCGAATAGAACGCAAGTCGTAGTTATCAACGGTGTCATGTCGCGTCTGGCCACAGTAAGCTCGGGAGTGATACAAGGCTCAATTTTAGGCCCGTTGTTATACATTATTTTCGTTAACGATATCAAGATGTGTTTTAAAAATTGCAATTTTTTGATGTTTGCAGACGATCTAAAAATCTATAGGGCAATACATAATGAAGCTGACAGTAATCTTATTCAAACAGATTTGGATGCTTTTTATGAATATTGCGAGCGCAATAAAATACACCTAGCGGCTAGCAAATGTATGCAAATAACTTTCACGAAAAACAAGAAAAAGGTGGTAAGAGTTCAATATAGTATTGGTAACACACAAATAAAAAAAGTCCAAGTGGCTAGGGATCTGGGAGTGATCTATGATGAAAAATTACACTTTGATGTTCACGTGGATAAAATAGTTCGTAAGGCCTACCAGATGTTAGGTTTCGTGATTAGGTCAGCTAAACCATTCAAAAGCCCAGATACGTATCTACTACTTTATAAAACGCTAATAAGGCCGCATGTGGAATATGCGTCAGTAATATGGAACCCTTTATATGCAAAATACTGTAACTCCCTTGAGATGGTGCAAAAGAAATTTTTAAGAATCATGCATAAAAGGTTAACTGGGAAAAAACTATCATATAATAACCTACTAAAGAAATACAAAGTTTCTTCACTTCTAACTCGCCGTAAAATGGCCGATGCAGTAACACTTTTTAATATCTGCAGAAGTGAATATAATAGCAGTGAACTACTGGAGCTCGTAAAGTTCAGGGTGCCGGCCTGCCGCAGGACCCGGTCCACGGCCCTGTTCGCCGTGCCCGCGAGCGCCAGCAACGCCGGGGTGCGCGCGCCATTGCGCCGCATGTGTGACGCGTATAACAAATCGCTCGTCTCGGTCGATATATTTAATACGTCTAAAGCGCAATTTAAAAAACAAATCTTAAATGTTATTCCCGAGGAAGAATGGTAATATTATATGGCAATTAGGCTAAAGTACTTGGTAATATTCAATCTCCCGCTCGTTACGAGTACGTGTTTCTTTTGTAAGTTTTGTAACATTTCTCTGCAACTTTTTCGGATGTAATATCTTCTATAGGGTAGTGCATAAATAATATAAATTTTATGTCTGGGTGAGAGCTGTTGAGGAGCTGGATGCATGTATAACATTAACCTAAAATAAGTTACTTCAATTTGTACATCTATCTCTGTTTGTCTCTCCAAATAAATAAATAAATAAAAAATAAATAGTTGACACCTATCGTTAACCTCTAATGTTCTTGATTAAGATTGAAAGTGTCAAGCACTTCTACCTTAAATCTTTTGTCACTTCTGATGAAAAAATGCTACATTGTTGGAAGTCATCGACCCTTCTCTATCGAATGAGCTTGTTCAGCTGATCAATAGGTACGATCTAATCTTACTCTGGTTGTCTTACTTTTGGCCAGTCATTGCTATGGCGCGGATAGCAAAGATAAAAAAAAGAAAATATACTAAAATAAAACGAATCAATACACAGAAACGTGAGAACTGTAACAGATTCAAATTCAGATTCATGTATTTCATAGATGTAAATTACAATATTTACAATATAAATTTGCATTCATGTCAAAAGTATACGAATTCACATCATGATCGTCAATTAAGATATAAATAATAATAATAATGGAATAGGATTTGAACATATTCATCGAATAAGGATCGTCATAACATAATTGAACACACAAAAAATGTTAATAAAATACAAATGGCATTTAAGACAACAATATGGTGGCAATTAAATTAACAAAATTTGTATTACTCTAACAGTAGATGAAAAGCTGCTATAAAATTAAGGAATTATCACTTGCGCCCTAAAATATTTTTATTCTGACGTTTAACCACACATATAATCCAAATTATCCGTCACGTTCGCTCTTTAGCATTACCTCTTCAAAAACAGTTTCTCATAAAGTCATAACGTGAATGTTCAGTATGGAATGCTAAATCATATAAAAATGGACCCTAGCAAGAATATATTGTGATCACTAGCCATGAAGCTAGGTGGAGTAATTAACAAGCATGTTCGATCCACTCGGCCGATCGCATTGCCAACTAGTTTCTTTGACGTTGGATATTCTGAGATAGAATATTTGCAGACTGCAGTGACTTCGTCAAATAACTTATTACCTTAGGTACTGCTTGAACGAAAAGTCCGTTCCTTATAGAAAACTTTCATGTCGGAAAGTTTTCATGTAAAAGGAAAATTAATTATACTAAAAAGTTTCAATAGTAAATGAGAGAAATCTGATATATAATGAAGTCGAGTAAACTATCGAGATTATAAAATGGATAATAAATACTGCCTGGAGGTTATTTTAGAGTATTTTAGACGAATCCAGTCGCTGGCAGGGTATTGGAGTTGGTGCTATTATATTTACATACATTTTCATACCAGGCCAGGGCAACTGGATCCAGATAAACGATACAGTGCCAGTCCAGTGCTGGCGAGCGCCATTTAATGGCACTAGTAGCTGGACTCGTTTAAAAGCGCCTTTAATGAAGCCTATTTTGTAAATGTAATCGTCATGGTATGGGAACGGGACAAATAATTGATTTGGATTCACCTTGACATGAAAAACTTTTTTAAGAGGTGATATCGAGCGGTAATCAGGTAATCACACAATTATTATTTTGACGTAAATAATATGACTACATTTAATTCCTCTCATCCTACGTGTCGGACTAAAAAATAAAACTTGACCAAATGATTGTCCATGGACAAACTGAGCATCGACCAACCAACTAGATTTCATTTTATGCATTTGTTAAATATTAATAAGACACGTATACCCGTGTAGTGACAGTTCTAAGAACATGGTATCCGGTTTTGAATCGAAACGGGCTTTATTTTAGTGAGTCAACGATATAAGTATACAATTCAATACGCATTAAAAAACTTTCATATTTCTAATGAATTATGCTAGTCTGTTTGTGGATGTTTATTTAGATTATTTCCGCATTTGTCGGTCAGTTTCAGTAGGCTTTCAGCTTATGGTTATTATTGGCGGGATTTACAGTCGGCTGGTACGAATGCAGTACTGCAACGATATCGGTGTAAATATATCTAATAACTGTCAAGTGAGGAAATCTGGACAACATCAGTAAGATAAAGCAGAAAATATCGCATACCGATTCCGCCCCGCCAAGTCAGGTAGGTAAGGTACAATGGTACAGAATGTTAAAATAAAATAATTCTCGTCATAGGCATCGCTACGCATAATCGCGTATTCAATTTTGTTTCAGAGGGTTGGTTTCACGCAAGTCAAATACGTATAATGTGGTTTAGCCATGTTCAAATACCGCCGTTGTCACAGAAGAGCATATATGCGAATGAAACGTCATTTCATTTCAAGAATTACGTTTTGATGCAATGATATAATAAGGTTTAAACTCGGTTAATTCTTTGTTCAATATTTATAATTAGGGGTAGGGGCTGATAACGGTTGAAACGCACGTGCAATGCTTTTTTTTAATACCTGACTGTGGCTTTATAGGCCGGGCCCAATAAAGCGATAAAGGTGCGCGGTTGGAGAGTAGCCTGGGGAAAATCCAGGGGAAAACCTCCGACACGACCACGCGTGTGGTTTGGAACACTGGAATACTCTGAGAGTTTTCTTTTCATTGAGATTGGTTTAGCGGCTTCAACAGAATCTGAGGTGTGAGTGGAATCGAGCTACTGGGAGCTGAGAAGAGTCCAGCAAGAAACTCATGATCGGATTGATTCTACCTGGTGTGCGACGGTACCGGGACAAATAGGGAATGCAAAAGTACTACTATAGTACTTCATGCTTTTTTAGTCGAGAACCGCGTTTAGACGTGGTCAAGTAAGGTTCGAGACTTAAAAAGCTAATTATATAACTATTGTATACCCTATTTTTCTACGAGTCAACGGAAATTAATTAATTGCGGAAATGAAGATTAGGCACATGGGTCGGGTGCTCGTTGATGTCTCTTGTTCTATGTCCGCGGCGTCAAGTGATTGGTCAATTTCATAAGAGTACAGTAACGGCAACACGTGATTGGTCTATGTCATAAGAGTTTACTTGAAGGGAGCTCCATAGAGAAAAGTATGTGATTTTAGTTTCGTCTACGGTATCTTAATTCAAACATTGAACTCCACGAGTAGAAAAATGATATGCTACTGTAGATAGTATGTTGTACTACTATAGAGGCCTGTGAGACATACAGACATAGAAATCTTATTTTCGTCACTAATTCCATTTCGCAGGGGCATCTACATGCGGTGTCAGTAATAAGTAATCGGCACAAACCTTCATGTTTATAATATTTTTAGGATATTAGGATTAGTATTTTTGAATTTCAACGAAATTATCACGTCGTGCAATAATAGCCGTCAATGGCATAAAGTGAAAACACCACGCAGTCTTAACAGCCCGGCCGGTGGGTTATTGTTGTGACGTTCAGGGAAATTTAGGCTGTAATGCCATAACTATAAAACCGTGTCAGCTGGACAAGTAAGTCCGGTCAAGAAGTTTTAAACACGTACCTTTTTATCCCTTATTTGCATAGTAACAGGAACGAAAAATACATGTTTCATTCTTTGACTATGACTATAGGTAGCCATTATAATAAGTAAGTACGTATATGAAGAAGTCAAAAGTCTTTATTATAATGGAATAAGAGCTTCTTGACCTCATCAGTTACGTTACTTTTGTTGCTGACTGTACGTACTCTGCGGGCAATGTCTCCCGTTTCCTAGAAGTGTGATAATGCAGATTTTTACATAAATGGAGATAAAAGGGGTGCACTCAGCCGCATCGTGAGTAGCTTGGTAATAACGCGGGGGGAGGGGAGGACAAACCGGTCCGACCTCGTCACGAGATGCTCCCTGCCTGCCGGATTCTACAAAAACTGTAAGGAAACGTTAGCTTTTACTCGTTTTTGTTCCAGGCTGGATAATATTGAGGAATAATTTACGGTAGTTTGGTTCGTAGCTCGCATCTGAACGTGAATTTGAAATAATAATATTATTATAGGTTTTTGTTATCAAGATAGTGTCGTTTTCCCGAATTTTATACCTTTTAGTTTTTGACTACCATCATTTCATAATTTGTAACGTATAATCTGTATCTGTATCCCGTCAAATTAAATTCAATTGATTACCAAACCTATATCGATTATTTATATTTTATTATGACGCGCAACTGTGGAGGCAAATAAGTTTCCTTTAAGTTAAGTCAGCGTTTCGAGACTTGAATATGAGACCCTGTTTGCCTTGTCTGTAGTTGAATGGTTGTGCCGGATGATAATAATGTAGAATTTAATATTTTGTGCAACTGAGAGATATCCAAGCAGGAACTTGCTGATATTGCTTTAAATGGAAGACAGCTTAGCTGCATGATTGTTTCATGTGGGACATAGGGACATCATCCCTTACTAGCATGTATGTAAGTGGGACAGTGACGAATGCTGTATGTCCAACTTAAACGGGAATCAATAGGCAGCATAGTAGGCAATTTTGCGGTTAAAATTGTTAAAGACAAAATATCTGACTAAAAGTGGTATATTTTCGACGTTAACGTTTATAAAGCAGCTATATCATAATATGATTCGAAAAAAAATACAAGGAAACAAATGCTATCAAAGCGCGTTGATGTCTTCAGCGTGCGCTTTTTCCGTCAGCAAAAGCCGATCGTTAAACCGGTGTCGCTCTAATACCATATATGTGAGCTCATACAATTTTTAACATAAATCAAAACGACCAGGTTCTCAAACCTGTTAAGCATTTGAGAGTAGTATAAAAAAAGCCTCAAGCTAACTAAAAAGCTCGTAACGCGTTGTTATAGGTAAGCGTACATAAAAATCTTGCCGAAAGAAAGTTGTGTACGAAAGCGGTCCCGAGAGATCGGAATTTTGGCCGAACACGTATTACTGACACAGAGGCGCGCCCACCTGCGAACCACACCTGAACCAAAAGTGTGTCAACAACTGACTCTTCGAACCCAGGAACTTTCACATTGAATCACATCACGCTCCTTATGTTGTGGACTGGGAATGGAGGATGCAGGATTCTTACCGTTGTGTATGTAGGTCCGTAAAATCCGTAACACTATCAGGTTGGGGTGAACGTACTAGCACAGTAACACTACACTCACGAGGACACTGTCACATGGTCGCCGCCGGCGCGCGGGACGGCCAGATCAGCACTGCGCGAGGCTTTCTTCGAGGCGCACGCGCAGGTAAGACGGTGAACGCACACCGGTAACCGGTCTGTTTGTGTGGGTTGGGTAATTCATTCGTTCAACTGGTTAGTTGGAAGTTTGAAAAAAAATTAGTGACTTTTTTGCTAATTCGGAGAAAAAATGCTTAAGATTCTGTTAGTATATTTCAAAAACCTAATATTTTTTTATTAACGTGTATCCGTTTTTATATTACGAACACAGTCTTGATATTTAGCGTGTGTTTTAAATTTTAGTGTGTTTATTATTTCTTATTCATATTCATATATCTTTATTGCAAATCACATTGTATTGCATTGTTGTGTGTCGCATAATTTAATTTAATTTGGACTGTACTTAGATTTTAATAGATAAAATTGCTATACCCTGACAGGGTTACCATGTACTGTATATATATGCTATAATAACACCTTGTAAACCCATGGTATTGCAATAAATAAATAAATTAATAAAAATAAATAAATATATGTACATTGCAGGATCAGCTCTCCAATTACCTTAAAGTCAAAAACAATGTTCAATTCGTCAAAAATTACTCGCTAACGGATCCTGCGGACTTTACTTTATACTAACCCTACCTTCGAAACACAATAAATAATAGTACGAGTACCTACTTTGGCACAGAAGGATCACTATTCAACATGACCGATGTTTGATATCCAGAACACTCCAACCGTTGCATCTCGTTCTACAACATAGCACGTGCTCTTTCGTCCCTGCACGATCGGGTGTATCAGCACGTCGTAGGTGCAGAACAGGTACCTGAGGCGGCAACTGAACAGGCCTGCCTTCGATGTGTCAGTGTAACAGTTTGTATCAAGGTATCAACCCTTGTATAGACATATTTAAATAGTACCTCTAGTGTGATTCTATACTAATTAAATTATATATTAATTAACAGAGGTAGAGCATAGCAAAATGTCATCTTGCTCGAATTTGGAGCAGCCCAACTGGGGAAGTACCTTCACCTTGCAGAAGACCACAGCCATAATAACATTATCTACTATACAAGTATGTAGTGTTGTGTTTCTGGAGGTGAGCAAGGTTGCCAGAGCTCCCGAGGATGCACTGTGTTGAGAGCGAGGGACCTAAATTTGTCCCTTCTGCTGTCAACACAGTGAATTCTCAAATTTCATAAAGGGTCGGCAACACGTACGTGACTCCTTTGGAGTTGCGGGCGTCTATAGGCTGCGGTGGCCGCTTACCACCGGGTGGACCGTACGCTTGTTTGCCACCGGCGTTGTATAAAAAAAATATGTATAAAGTAGGGAGACGTTTCGGAGTTCGAAGAGTCGGCCCGATTTTAACACTCTCATCAATAAATCCGCCTATCCGCAATGAGCCTCCTGCCGAGGGTTTCCCAAGGGACTAAACAGTATGGGGTTGTTCAAGAAAGGAGGGGTTTTAAAGGGCTCGGCAACGTACATGTGACATCCCTAGAGTCGCAAGTGTCCATAGACTGCGGTGACCACTTACTGTCAGGTGGGCCGCGCGCTTGTTTGCCACCGACGATGTATAAAAAAATATACATGAATCAATATCGTGTTTTCTTAGAAAACATACCAACAACAACGCTACCCATGCCACTACTACAAGCTCATGCCACCCATAACGAGACCCGCACACACATAAATACGCGTTCCACATAATAATAAATAGTCACTCGAACGCGCACACACACATAATGCATAAAGATGCACTCGGAATATTGATACCGGGTTTTAATTATGCATTATTTTGACATATTTCTATGGACACAATTAAAAATATTGTATTTCATTTGCTTATTCGCTGCCCGTGGGGCCCTGCTTCGCAAAGAAATCAGGCGAAGCCACGTGATAAAATAACTAAAGCCTATACTAGGTACGTAGTGGTAAAAAAATATAAAAATTGGACTAGTAGTTCCAGAGATTACCCATAACATACAAACTTACTTATGTTGTTTAAGTGTAGCTATTGTACAGGATGCATGTTCAACTTATAAATAGAAAATTGAAGAGCAAATAAGAAAGCAATCGCCTTTGAGGCTTTGGCCTCAGAAAGTCAGGACTGCGGTAGACAGAACTCCTGTACCTCTCGCAGTAAGAATCAAGTCTGAAAATCTATCGTTTTCGTTCATTTCTCCACCTCTTAGGTGTTAGCTATCCCTTACAGTATGTATGTTTATCTACTTGGTACGCTCTGCAACTTAAACGGGTTCATGGATTTCGACATGTAGGTAAGGTGTTGCTAGATTCCTCTAACACAAAATAGATATTTGTAAAAAAGTAGCAATTTTTTTTAAACTGTAATTTCACTTGCTATTAGTCGTTATCTATTCTGATGAGTTTTAAGGATAGCTGACGGCGCGGCGCAAGAATGTGGAACTTTCCCCACACAGGCTCACGCGTCATTCGTCACCGTGACTAAGGCTGTAACGGGGTTAGCCAGGTAGGTCTATAGGCGTCAAAATAGTATTGGCATGATGACGACCGTTCGTTATTATACCTCTTTCAATCCAGTTGGTATGTCGTAACAAGGTGGGGGTACTCGTAGCTAAGTGTTCGGAACTTTACGGGGTTTTTTGGGTTAGGATTACACTAGGAGACTACTGGGGACGACGACATCGCGACAACTTCTTCTTCCCCGAATCAATGTCCACCCGAAACATTATATAGTTCACCGACGCGAGCAGGTCCACGTCGGGCCCCATAAAGGCCCTGTAGCTAGTTACTCTTCCATACGAACTTGTAGTCATCGGTGCTCAATATCATAAGCCTGCGCCAGTTCTCTTTTTTCATGGAGAGCGAGGCGAACAATGCGTCTACTGCTACCCGCGTCGCGATGCCTTACCACACTGGTTATTTAGGAAATAATCGCTATGATTGAACACCACGCGGTTTTGAAGGTCTTTGGCATTTTAAAATCCGCGACCTCCACACTTTCGCGGGATGTACAGTCTCATAACAGACGATTGTGGGTGTAGCAAGCGATGCGCAGCAGTTTCTCCCTCTGTCGTCTCGAACTAAGCTCCCATGATATTCTAATTCATGATCTGACTGGATCGCATGCGGAGGGCTATAACATCAGCAGCAGGAGCTACAGGGCTCAAACGTGCAGGCAGCGGTAATCGTTTTCTTCGCACAGGTGGTCGTAGTGGGAAGAGATGTTGTGGTCGAAGATTCTTGGCCACTCGCTAGATAGCTGGGTTAGGGGTCAGATGCAGTCATAGGTTGTTCGAGACGTTAAAATTTATGATTGATCAATTTAATTACCATAGAAATTGCGGTAACAAATGTATTTCCTATGTTTTACATTTTTAGAAATTGTCGTTAATTCCAATTCCATAACAACTGGATTATTTATTTAGTTAGCGAGGACATGTGTTCTGGAATTTTAGTCAGAAGTATTTAATTATCGCTTCTTATATTCAAATGTTTGTTACAGAATACAAGGCAAGTCTTAATTACAATAATCACTACATAGTATAAAACAAAGTCGCTTTCTCTGTCCCTATATCCCTATGTATGCTTAAATCTTTAAAACTACGCAACGGATTTTGATGCGGTTTTTGAATAGATAGAGTGATTGAAGAGGAAGGTTTATATGTATAATAACATCCATTAAATAGTGCACCCGTGCGAAGCCGGGGCGGGTCGCTAGTATATTATATAATTGAGTTCCTCGTTAGGTTTTTCACCGCACTCGGCGCCACGTCTTTCTTTGCTTTGCGATTACGATGTTCTATCTAGTTATACGAGTAGGTACAAACAAAAGGGACGAATGCTGTATGTCCGACATGAACGCAATCATATTAACTAACTAGGTTGCAGGAAAGTCGGGTAACTTAACTTGGGTCCTACGCGCGTTAGGACGTAAACAACTGTCATTTATGAAGTAAACAAACATGTCTACCTCAAAAATTAACATAATTTGTGGCTGAACTGACATGTTCGCTTATTCGAAAAGTTACGTAATTACTCTGATGGAGTAATCATGGCCTTCGCAAGGATTTCCATCTAAAAATGAACACATTGGGCATGCGCGATGAATCTTGTCGAATGGCCAAAATATTTTATAAACGATATTAATAAAATAGACCATGGTACCTTATGTCAATAAATAAACACACTGCTAAGTAAATGAAATGAATTTCATTTTGCAAATAGGCGCAATGGCACTTTTACAAGTCAAAATCTACTAGCGTTTCTCAAAAGACCACTGCCGTGAAAAAACACCGAAAAAAACTTGACAATTTCCAAAAATATGCTTATTATAGTGTTAATGCTTAAACAAAAGATAAATACATATATAATAAGTTTTATGTGCCAATATAGGCATTAATTTACAATATAAGAAAGTCTGATAATGTTATTGCATATCATTTTAAAATTACAAATATCATACATTAAAAACATATCAATATTAATAACGTTAGATATGTATTAGGTCAAAGTATAAATAAACAAAGAGTACATGGAATTAACAAAATATCCCAGAGATGTACATACTTTCTGAGCGTCCAAATACGATGAATAGTAACAATTCTACTATCCTTACAAGGTCTCAAAGCACCAAAATTAAACTAAAAAGATTAATTTAATATTGTTAGAGATGTATAGGTATAGTCTTGTAGGTATAGAAGTGATTGACAGAGTCAACGACAGTAAAAACTAATTCAGAACAGGATGATGTCTCTCGTCAACCCCGAATAAAATGCTTGCATTAAAATAGCTGCAGCAAAAAACGTAGTGCAGTCACATCCTTCTCAATGCAATTCCTTCTTTATAATTCCCGGAGTTTTTATCGCCTCAGAAAATCGATCATGGCCAAGAACATTCAGCATCAGATAGTTATGTAAACCATGTCATAACGTGTGGCAATTACACTCATAATTACGACCGGTCGGAAAGATTAGCAAACAAATTAAAATTTCGATTTGTTTGTATCGCAATCACTAATTAACGATCGCTACCAGTAAGTTGTGAAATTTGATTACCTGCATCCAGGTGTCATTTCCTATCATAATCGAAACAGATGCGTTTAAACAACTTAAATAAACGTTTGGTATAATACGGTCAATATTATATGAGATCTATTTTCTCTGTAAATACCTAACCACTACCACCACTGTTGTTACTAACGACAATCTGAAAATGTCGATAAGAGGCCTTATAAATGTTAGTAAGTATGATGAGCAGACTATAACTGATACAACCAAGCAGTGGCGTTGTTCGATGATGAGATGTGAAATAAAGGCAGTTATGCACAATTTAATACACACATTATGCCTCATATTAGATTGGATTTGTTGAAATTAAATTAGAGACAGAGCAAAATTACGTTACTACAGTAGTGTAGTGAGGCGAATTTGGCTATTAGTAATTAGAGTAGAAAATCAGAATGGAGAGGAGCATTCTAAACATCAGGCTGCAAGACAAAATCAAACTTACAAGTATAAGAAGCAGCACAGAAATTGCAGACGTGAAAACACTTAAATGGCACTGGGTAGGCCATACGATAAGAAACAAGAACAAAAAATGGACAACAGACGTTAGTGTATGGTACCCCCGAGATGGGAAAAAAAGGAAAGGACGTCCAAAAATGAGATGGGAGGATGATTTCCAAAGAGTTACTGGAATAGCATGTCAAAGAAAAGCCACAAACAGAAATATATGGAATAACCTAGGGGAGGCCTATGCCAAAGGGCTAGCTGATAATAAAGTTACCGATGTCGAAAAATGAACAATCTTACTAGTGTAGTGTAGTGTGATAAACTGCTATATTATAACATATGGTGATGGAATAGATATAGTAAGAAAATGTACATATTTTTATCTTAAAAATTCTTTAAGTAGAGTGGAGATTCTAACTAATCAGTTTTAATTCAATTTATAGATACTCGTAACCTCGTATTGGAAGATACGATACCTGACAATGAAATTGTTTTGCTATGTGCCCGGAGATCTCCGGGGCCGGGAGATGGCGGAGTTCAATATAGTATAGAAGCGATTTTTTGCGTCTATTGTGTGTTGTAAAAAATCGTTTTTAGTTTAAGCGGCTCCACGCGCTATCATCGATTTTTGAAGAGTTTTGAGTAGATACTGCTCCGTCAAAACTATAGATATATGTATGGCATAAACGGTTATCGGTTCTTCAATTCTTAATTTACATTTACAATACCCAAATTTTGAAAAAAATATTCAATCATGGTCCAAAAAAGCTCTATTTTCGATAAAAGTATATTGTTTATGCACTTGTATACGTATATGAAATGTACATGTAAAGAACTGTTCCTTGTTGACGTTTCTAACAACGCAACAGAGTTTTTTATTTTTAACCCACATTAACAAAAGTTACGTCCTAAAAACTGTTTTTTTTTGCCTAATATTACCAAAGTTTGATGCCATATTGAACAAGAAGACAGTGAGTTTTGAAGTAAATATGGTATACTATTTCGTTAACTCTTGTTCTTAATACGATAAGCCATAAAACACACGATAAAACTGAGAGTTACACATCGAAGGCCATTGGGAGCCATGAGACCCTTAAAACAAGTTTTCACTTAAGTATACGTTCTGAAAATAAGAAGGGCAAAATGGTAAGCGCTAAAATATTATATAAAAATAGGTACCGCGTCATTAAAAAGGAACGGTTAAAAAATGGACATATGACGTAATTTTTCTAGTTCGAACATGGACATTCAAGGAAATATTGCTGTTGGAACATTAACCTTAATCATTAAATACAATCCCAGTCTTTTCCTTGGTCTACAAATGACAGAAAGAACACTTACCTACGTATCGTGTCGCCTTAGTTAATTGTACTTAACATATTTAGACGCAAAAAGTTAATATGTTTAGTCAATGTAGTTCTGAAACTAACTATAGTAAAATCATGTGATTAAATAGTTACGTAACGTAAACGTCGCAGTGCTCGACACCTTATTGAGTTATTGCCCAATAGATGATACCTATTAATCACTTTTGTCATAGCGACGTAAGATTGAAAGTACCATGTATTGGGTCAGTGTCGGCCACGGGGACGTTTACCTTACCTTACAATACAATACAAATATTCTTTACTGTTCACCAGAAAATAATAAATAGCAATCTCTGGCCAGCGGCCATACACGTAAACGTACGAGTAAGCGTCTCCATCAATACACATGTAGGGATTCAAATCCACACTATGATATTTGATTGATAGTCAAATCCTCATAATACATTTTAAAGCAAATTAGTATAATAATAAATATTTACTGTTGTTAATACCGTATTCTTTACCCCTATATCCGGTCTTATATCTGGTTACTGCACTGTCTAATTTTTTTGGCAGATTATATTGGACGAAATTAACCATGCTGGCTCATTAACAAACATTACACATGGTGTTTATTTTTCAAGTTTAACTACCTGTCTAAGTTTATTACTCTCATCTGATAATAAAAAAAAAACAAATATACTTAGACAATAAGTATGTCTCCGTGTGATATTCTGCTCTGTTTATGAGCTCCTCTTGGAATTTAGATCATAAGGATAATCTGCGGACTGCCTAAATAACGATTAACAGATTGTTAAGGCTCAATGGCGTCTAACGGCACAATTCGAACTGAAATAAAGAGTATACACAGATAGGAAACTGGCACAAAAAACCAACATTGTTACACTTGCAAAACCCGCAACAATCGATCGTTGATTTCGTGAGAGTTTCTTTAAGGAAACGTTCTATGGTTCCTGCATTGTTTTAGAGCTATACGGTTGCATCAATTAACTTCCTTGTATCACACATAATCACGCCTATGGATTTTTTGGGAATATTGACGATTGACCTACTGGAATATAATATAATACATCCGTAGTGAATCTGCATAATGTACATTTTTGGCCTCCGTCCTCGATTGCTTGACAAACGTTGCAAAATATACCACAAGTCCAAAATATAAGCTTTGGCTGGATTTAACAAGATGTATTATTACCAAAAATAGTGAAAAAAATCGGTTTACGCTGGAATAAAACAATAATTTTGTTAGGTATTATTTTAGTTCAAATCACTGTATAATTTATAAGCAGACATTCCTTAACCGAGTTGATTAACGGGGTCTAAAATATCACAATACCTACACATAAATGTAACAAAATAAAAGTCAAATAATGTTTAGAGCGTGGGAATTCGAGGATCAAAGTTTAAATCAAATTGTTAAAATGTAGTTATGTTAGTTTCTAAGACAAGTAGAAACTTTATTCTGGGTTGAAAAGTTGGGAACGGTTACGCTTGGGGCTTGGACTTGGACGCACAATTTGAATTTGTAGTAGACGTAGGACGATTGAGTTTAACAAAAAAACATCCTATTGCGATATTTTTATTACACTGGTAGGGAACAACACCGATATAGGTTCATAATTCTACTGCGCCCACGCATGTAAAGTATGTTGACGAGTAAGTAGGTAAGGAAATTAGGGCACATCAGGAAGCTGTCGGACTCTAGGTAAAGTAGAAAATATCGCATACAGATTCCGCCACGAAAAGCAAAAAGTGGCGTTAGGGGGCGTTTCCACTGAAGCAAAGCGGAGCCGAGACGTGCAGAATTGAGTAATCAAATTCATCCATTAAATCGAAGCGGAGAGAAGATCCAAATTTGATTGTTCATTTCTGTAGGTATTTTTCGTTCCGCTCCTACTCAGTGAGAAAGCAGCTTTAGGTTCTCATAAACATATTATACTCAGGTTTACGTGAAAAAACAACGAAACTTATAAGTTAACTTAAAAAAAGATAGGGCCATTTATGTCCCAAAAAACCTATATTTTGACACTCCCAGGAGAATAAAAAATTACAGGGTACTTTCCGTTCACCTAGAACTATGAAAATTGGCAAGTAATATCGTCTTATACTAACAAGTAAAGGGAAACATCGTAATCAATACCTACAAACTACGGAACCCTGCTGGGCGAGTCGGACTCGCACTTGTCCGGTTTTTTTATCAGATTATAATTTGCATGATTATCAGCTGTCTCAGAGTCAGCAATATTCTGTTAGGGGAACTTAATTACACGTTTTTACGCACATAGGGAAAATGAGTCAGCACATTAAGGACCCTTTTTCCAAGACCTTTATGGTTTCATGGCGTACAAATACTGCTAAAACACACCATCAGGCAATTTGTTGGGCGGGTTGAGTAATGTGTTCTTGGCTTTATTTTACCAGAAAATACGAGGATCAGAACCCACGTAGGATTTAAGTCCACGTGTTTTTTCATTCGTCATCCTGAAACAAGAAAAATAAAAGGATTTCTATATTCTTTGTTGAATCCTGTATTTAAATTTTGATTTCGGTTATTATTAGCGACAAAGCCATCTATTACTTATCTTTCGTATAATTATGGTAAAACAAGTAAGGGAAATATTTTTCCTCCAGGTTTTCTAGGTGACACGTACCTAAGCTGGAATAAGTACAATGAAGTTTGAAAATGCATATTGTTAATGGTATTTCAATTTAGCTACCCGATTATAGACAACACAATTATCCTAATTGTTCTACACCTATGCGAGTTGTGTTACTAATTGCATTTCGAAGTTTCATAAGACATTTAATTTGTTAACACACGCCTCCAAAATTATAGGTGCTTACTTCAAAAAATGACTAAGGGTAAAAAATTGTTATAAAACTATATTCAAGTGAACATCTAATACGTATTTGATCCGCTGCCGGTTCTGATTTTGACACCCACTTGGACGTTTTTTTCAATCCGCTTTAAACTAACATAGTAGGATTTTCGTAGAGTTCCTAAGGAAAACTTTACACTTTACACTTGTCGTGGTATCAGCTCGATAGCACTCGAAAAGTAGCAACATTAATATTAATACCGTAGACCCCAAGCTTAGAACAAGCTTTGACTCGCAGACAAATGGGATTGTCGGGAGCCGCCCCAATGTACCGCGTCCATCGATTGTTAGCGTCTTCAGTTGATCAACTTACGTCGTTTACAGCGAGCAATGGATACTCATCGTAAGTCAATGTGAGGTAAATTTCCCCGTTTTTCGTTAAAGTTGTGGAATGGCGCGGAAGCCACGTATCTCCCAGCGACTCGTAAACTCGTTAGGGCAAAATGAAACCCAGTACTGTTTGCGGTTCCTTAGGGAGTTACGTATACGTGTACAAGCCCCTCTGAAAGGATTTTAATATTAAAAAAGGTTGCCAGTCAAAATATTCGAGTTGTTGAACCCTCCCTTGGAGATGAATATTTACTGAAGGCCCTTTGGAATAGATTATTGATCGTGTGTTAAACGAGGACTACTCTTCCCGACAACCATATTAGGTTTGAGTAGTGAAGGATATAAAGAAAATATAGTTATACATTTATGTCAGTCAATTTTGTATTCGTATTTATTGACTATAAGCCACCATGCATCTGTTCCAGAAACATTTATCGCTAGGAGACCACCAGCAACTATAACTACATGACAAAAGGCCGCAATCAAACTCATAAAAAACATTCAACACATTTTATTGCCTGCCTCTATTATATGGTATTAAAGAAAACTTTGTGAAATACGCACTCATTAAAAATAATTAATACATTTAAAAAAAACCGGAAAAGTGCGAGTCGGACTCGCCCACCGAGGATTCCGTACAAATTTGTAGGTATTGATTACGTACGTACTTTAAATAAAGACTTTATTTTTATGATTTAATTACATATGTATATGTTTCAGATTTTTCCGTGTACCTGTAGTCTAAGACGATATTACTTGCCTTTCAGTTCTAGGTCAACGGAAAGTACCCTATAAATTTTGATTCCCTTGAGAGCGTCGAATTATACGTTTTTTTGGCGTATTTATCCGTATTTTTTTAACAAAGCTTCATGGGACTGTAAACTCGAGTACATGGTTTTAATTTCAAGTCGATACCTCCACGCGTTCCCGAGATAAACTTGACAGACAGACGGACAACAAAATGATCCTATATGGGTTCCGATTTTTTTCCATTTGGGGTACAAAGCCCTAAAAATGCAATATTTAACGTCTCAAAACTATCGTGTTCCTCACATGATTGCGGAGGCGGTTCGAAGCAGCCGGCCCCGTATAGAGTAATATTTCAGCATTTAAAATATGCATTGCCCGTCAGCCGATTATTACACACGGTCTAATCGCAATCGTTGCTTTCTGTGGGAGTTCTAGGATTCGCTCATGAATGCATAACGCACACTGATCCCAAGCGCTTTAACTCCGCATTGCTATTTCAAAATGTGTAGGCGTTCATATTTGCAACCGTACACCAACAACTCTTATAAATTGAATTCCATTATTAGCGCTTGCATTGAGATAACTTTTATAATATACGTGAGTACATATATCGCAATAAACCTATATCTTTCAAAAAGGTAATTAGAATTGAAAGTCTTTTTATTCCATTTATGTAAGATTTATATTGATCTTTGCTCTTCAATACACCCATTTGGCCTTGACGTGGTCTTAACGGTAAAAATAATTGTAGGTTAATCGTATTATACACAGAATCAGTTAAATATCAATTAGGATATGCCTAAGGATGCTAAAAAACTTATAGAGCTTTACTAAATTGGTTAAAGGGAACCGAAACCTTTTAGTAGCTAAGGGCCACATAGTAAGCTAACAAAATTGTCGCGGGCCGCACTTGTTAATAATTTCTGACTTTATCAGACAAAAGGTACCATCGTACCACATTGCCGGTTGTCAATAAGGAGGCTTGCGGGCCTGTTGCCATCCGCTGGGTTAAAAGAAAAAGGGTGTCTATTATTTTTTCGAAATATCTTACATCGAATTTCATTTAATCGAAAACTGTTCGACGAATTTCATTAGGTTTTTTTTCTAAACACATAATCATCAATTCATTGCATTTTATATAATCGACCCACTTTTCATAGTTAATCGTTTTGCATCCATCTCTAGTCGTAACGTAACGGTACATCGAATTTACCTTTCATAGAAATATTTATTGGTTATTCATAGTATTAATTTAACGAAACTTGATTCACAGATAGTACGTTCCATATAGTATCCTTTCCACGAACAATGTTTCATCGAACAACCAAGCAAGCATAATTTTTCAAGGCGCATAATCTTTCTGGGCTTAAATTTAAAAAAAATAACCTCGAAAATCTCTAGCTTTGCTCCCGTCTTAATCTTCTAACCTATCCGCATTACAGTCGGTTTTGTCCTAACTGGTCTTTCTGGGCTTACTAAAAAAAATTACCTCGAAGATTAAGACGGGAGCTTTGCTTTCTAACCTATCCGCATTAAAGTCGGTTTTGCCCTAACAGGTCTTTTGTACATTTTAGGTTTCGGGTATTCTTGTTTTTGAGTACTTTTACACAGTACACCAAGAATCTGGGAAATTTTTAATTTTAGTCGTAATATCAAGAATAGTAAACAGTGGTGAAATGATGTTCTAGGTAATAAGAATTTTGGGAACTGAAACCTTCGTTAAACCAAAATTATACTAAAGGCCATTCGATGAACGACTACGTCGATGAACAAATAAAATACTGAACTAAAATTCGATGAGTTGATTCTTGTGTAAAAGGTAATTCGAGCAAATGTTTGAGCGATCTAACGAAGTTCGATGAATGATTCCTAAGTGATAATAAAATTCTGCGAATAATGTTATAGGAAACGATAATCGATGTAACGATTTTCGGTAAAATGATGGATTCCCGAAATAAAATGAGAACCGTATCAAATTACTTAAGTTTTCAATGTGATATAATTTCGTTTTATCTTAGTATAAGTATTTCATGGTTAGACGTAGGTACATTAAATATTAGAGGACCCGACTTTCTTAACCGACTTTAAAAAAAGAAGGAGGTTCTCAATTCGGTTGTATGTTCTTTTTTTAATTTATTTTTTAAATGTGTCCTACCCCAGAACTCCGTCTTTTATCAACCGATTTGGAAATTATTTTCTTTGTTTGTAAGCATGAAGCATATGCTTTCAACCCTTTTCTTACCTTGAAGCATAAGGTTGGCCCTATTATTACCAGAATCTAGTTCTGATGATGGGATCCATGAGGAATTGAGGGAACTCCTCAAAAATTCAAGGGAAACATATATAGCTATTTTAGTATTCTCGGTAACAAATCTAGCATTTGCATGCAGAAAGTAGCATTTGGTCTAGATAAATTGATGATGAAGACCATGAATGGTCATCCAAAACTCCTAGTGTTCCATGGGTGGCATTAAGATACTTCGATCAAGATACTGAAGCAACTATGACGAAGTCAATTTATATGGTCTTGATATAATGTCTCCATCAACCTGATCTGGTAATTGAAGCCGTAAGGTAGGCAACGGAACTCCATAATAAAACAGTGTAGTCTAGCCGTGTTTGAGCTTATTGAAATCGTTATGAAATGCTCTCTGGTGATGATTCACTAAAAAGTGTGAAATAAATAAACATTTTTATAAAAAAAATAAAACCGACTCCAAAAAAAACGCTTAAAAGTAAAAAATAATTGCCTTACATCTAATATGAGACTACGCTGCTTATTGAACAATGTAGACGTAAAGTCTCATATTAGAAGTAAAGCAATTACTTTTCACTGTTATTTTTTGGAGTCAATTTTATTTTTTTAAGTTACGCGGTACGAAAATATGTAGCCAATTCCGTCGAATGAAACCAAGCTTTTGTGATTTCCCAATTTCTAAGCAAATATTAAAGCTGTTTGAAATTCAATTATAGCGAAAATAACTTTGTCAGAGAATCTCACGTAATCCAGCCTGTTACATTAATTATCATGTTCCCTTTAATGAATATTCAAAAGTGAAACCTTAAGAGCGTCTTTTGGACTGTTGAAGCTCCTTATGCCTGCGGGGTAATCATGTAACTTTATAGTTTAAGAGCCGACGACACTGAACCTAGTTCGATAAGACTCCCAGATGAGATATATATTATAAGATGCGTCATTCCTGAGGGAACACGAAACGGCTATGCTGCCATGCAAAAAACCTGGTGGCCATAGTAAAAAAAAATTTTCAAAAAAAATAAAATTTCCGGTTTCTAGTACGATAAGTCTCCCAGGTTTCGTTTGTTCCTCGATACAGGGGAGGGGTAGGACTATACGATAATGCAGTGCTGCAAGCCCCCCTGACTGGCCTTGTCAGTGGCAGCAGCATGATAAGTGACGCCAATATTGAGGTATCTAGTATGATCGGTCTCCTAAACAAAACAAGGCTCATCTGAAAGATCATCAATTTCTGTGTAAGAAAAACCACTGCTGCCTTTTCCTAATAGTGGAGAAGGTGGTGCTGCAGCGATTGAAGGAGCTCAGTACACTGAACCTAATTCGATAAGACTCCCAGGTGATATGTATATTATAAGATGCGTCATTCCTGGGGGAACACGAAACGGCTATGCTGCCATGCAAAAAACCTGGTGGCCATAGTAAAAAAAATTTTTCAAAAAAAATAAAATTTCCGGTTTCTAGTACGATAAGTCTCCCAGGTTTCGTTTGTTCCTCGATACAGGGGAGGGGTAGGACTATACGATAATGCAGTGCTGCAAGCCTCCCTGACTGGCCTTGTCAGTGGCAGCAGCATGATAAGTGACGCCAATATTGAGGTATCTAGTATGATCGGTCTCCTAAACAAAACAAGGCTCATCTGAAAGAGCATCAATTTATGTGTAAGAAAAACCACTGCTGCCTTTTCCTAATAGTGGATAAGGTGGTGCTGCAGCGATTGAAGGAGCTCAGTACACTGAACCTAATTCGATAAGACTCCCAGGTGATATGTATATTATAAGATGCGTCATTCCTGGGGGAACACGAAACGGCTATGCTGCCATGCAAAAAACCTGGTGGCCATAGTAAAAAAAATTTTTCAAAAAAAATAAAATTTCCGGTTTCTAGTACGATAAGTCTCCCAGGTTTCGTTTGTTCCTCGATACAGGGGAGGGGTAGGACTATACGATAATGCAGTGCTGCAAGCCCCCCTGACTGGCCTTGTCAGTGGCAGCAGCATGATAAGTGACGCCAATATTGAGGTATCTAGTATGATCGGTCTCCTAAACAAAACAAGGTTCATCTGAAAGATCATCAATTTCTGTGTAAGAAAAACCACTGCTGCCTTTTCCGAATAGTGGAGAAGGTGGTTGCTGCTGTGATTGAAGATCGCCTTCAGCGCAGCTGGATTCGGTTTTTCAATTCAGTTTTGTCAGCAATCACCCGGTTCCTTTCGATTTGTACTGATTTAATACGCGTGCCACGTACACTTAAGAATAATTTTGCTTGTCGTTGATTGCATAAACAAATGATTTTGAAAAGTTATTCTCCATTATACCGAAACAAGAGCTCCATAGAGAATCCACAAAACACTTTTTATACACTAGCTGAATAATTGCTAAAATGTACATCAACCTTGTGTGATTTGAAGATGAGATAAAAGCGGTAACTCAAAATGAAACTTTTTAAATAAAAATCAAGTACACCTATTCAGTTTCCATCTCTGTTAGTTAGCTGTAAAATATAACTGTATGTTCCATCTGTGTGTTCCATTATATCGAAATAAGCTCTTTAACCTCCTACGACCCATTTTCGAAGACGGTACTTCCGAGGAAGACCCAATGTCCTAATATTAGAACTAATTAATAAAGTACTGAAGGCCGGACCAAAAATTGTTCATATCTGGTTAACCGTATATTTTGTTCTAGTACTATCACAGTGGGTCATTGCTCCAACTCTCTGTTAAAATACTTGGGCTTTTACTGCAAACTGATTTTGTCCTAGTATTATCACTTTGAACCCCAGGAGGATAAAGAACCCAGGAAAAACTTCTATACAGTAGTTGAATAACTGATTCATTTTGATTAACCGCTTTTATCTCGCCTTCAAATCACATAAGGTTGTACATTTTATCAATTACTCAGCTATTGTATAAAAAGTATTTTCTGGATTCTCTATAGAGTCTATTTCGATATAATGGAAATACAGTTATATTTTACAGCTAACTAACAGAGATGGAAACTGAATAGGTGTACTTGATTTTTATTTAAAAAGCTTCATTTTGAGTTACCGCTTTTATCTCATCTTCAAATCACACAAGGTTGATGTACATTTTAGCAATTATTCAGCTAGTGTATAAAAAGTGTTTTGTGGATTCTCTATGGAGCTCTTGTTTCGGTATAATGGAGAATAACTTTTCAAAATCATTTGTTTATGCAATCAACGACAAGCAAAATTATTCTTAAGTGTACGTGGCACGCGTATTAAATCAGTACAAATCGAAAGGAACCGGGTGATTGCTGACAAAACTGAATTGAAAAACCGAATCCAGCTGCGCTGAAGGTGATCTTCAATCACAGCAGCAACCACCTTCTCCACTATTCGGAAAAGGCAGCAGTGGTTTTTCTTACACAGAAATTGATGATCTTTCAGATGAACCTTGTTTTGTTTAGGAGACCGATCATACTAGATACCTCAATATTGGCGTCACTTATCATGCTGCTGCCACTGACAAGGCCAGTCAGGGGGGCTTGCAGCACTGCATTATCGTATAGTCCTACCCCTCCCCTGTATCGAGGAACAAACGAAACCTGGGAGACTTATCGTACTAGAAACCGGAAATTTTATTTTTTTTGAAAAATTTTTTTTACTATGGCCACCAGGTTTTTTGCATGGCAGCATAGCCGTTTCGTGTTCCCCCAGGAATGACGCATCTTATAATATACATATCACCTGGGAGTCTTATCGAATTAGGTTCAGTGTACTGAGCTCCTTCAATCGCTGCAGCACCACCTTCTCCACTATTAGGAAAAGGCAGCAGTGGTTTTTCTTACACAGAAATTGATGATCTTTCAGATGAACCTTGTTTTGTTTAGGAGACCGATCATACTAGATACCTCAATATTGGCGTCACTTATCATGCTGCTGCCACTGACAAGGCCAGTCAGGGGGGCTTGCAGCACTGCATTATCGTATAGTCCTACCCCTCCCCTGTATCGAGGAACAAACGAAACCTGGGAGACTTATCGTACTAGAAACCGGAAATTTTATTTTTTTTGAAAAATTTTTTTTACTATGGCCACCAGGTTTTTTGCATGGCAGCATAGCCGTTTCGTGTTCCCCCAGGAATGACGCATCTTATAATATACATATCACCTGGGAGTCTTATCGAATTAGGTTCAGTGTACTGAGCTCCTTCAATCGCTGCAGCACCACCTTCTCCACTATTAGGAAAAGGCAGCAGTGGTTTTTCTTACACAGAAGTTGATGATCTTTCAGATGAACCTTGTTTTGTTTAGGAGACCGATCATACTAGATACCTCAATATTGGCGTCACTTATCATGCTGCTGCCACTGACAAGGCCAGTCAGGGCGGCTTGCAGCACTGCATTATCGTATAGTCCTACCCCTCCCCTGTATCGAGGAACAAACGAAACCTGGGAGACTTATCGTACTAGAAACCGGAAATTTTATTTTTTTTGAAAAATTTTTTTTACTATGGCCACCAGGTTTTTTGCATGGCAGCATAGCCGTTTCGTGTTCCCCCAGGAATGACGCATCTTATAATATATATCTCATCTGGGAGTCTTATCGAACTAGGTTCAGTGTCGTCGGCTCTTCTACTATTATGTACTAACGGTAGATAGATTTTACTGTCAATTTTGAAGTATAAATGTATGAGGTGACAATTAAAATTTGACATTAAAATCTACCTAACGGTAGTAAAAAAGTTACGTGATTACCCCGCTGGTCTCGTTTAAAAAAAATACTTTAGATTTTTTGAGTATCAACATCATTGGTTAGGGTCATTGCCTTCGTGGGATGAAGAGGGTAGCTAATGCATACGTTTTGCTGTAATTTACATAATAAATACATAGTACCCACACTTAGTCTTGCAACCAAGTTGAGATCAGAGTAGATTAGTCACTTAGTATTTAGTTTATATAGTAGGTATAAAAGAAAATGTTGTTGAATTTGTGAGCGCACTATTCGTCAACAAACTGCCCTCAGTAGCACTACCATGAGTTTACAATGACCGTATTCGCTAGCGTCTGCGTAAACGATTTGTATGCACAAAAGTACAGCGCCTCTGGCGGTCACTCATAGAACTAAGGATCGGTAGTATGAGTTCTACGGTAAATTACCTATCGAAAACTAAACGCTAGCGACTGACGTTTTGTAGCTGTCAAATGGCTGTTACCGTAGAAAATCGGCACCATGAGTTACAAACTTGACAGATGCTATCGAACAATACGCTATCGAATGTAGTAACTATTTCACTATAACGCTACCATGAGTCGACAGTGACCGTACTCGCTAGCGTCTGCGTAAACGATTTGTATGTACATTAGTACAGCGCCTCTGGCGGTCACTCATAGAACTAAGGATCAGTTCTACGGTAAACTACCTATCGAAAACTAAACGCTAGCGACTGACGTTTTGTAGCTGATTCCATAGAAAATCGGTACCATAAGTTACAAACTTGACAGATGCTATCGAACAATACGATATCGACTATAGTAAACTATTTCACTAGCAAATTGGGCCGTGAAAACATTGGAATACTTAGGTTATAAGTTATTTGAAGCACTATTTATACAAATAATATCTGCAAGGCATTACTTAGTGAGGGATATGTTACCGAAAGGCTGCATATGAAGACGAACGACGTGAACAGAGAAAATTTCAAGCTGTTATGATCTGGATGGTGTAAGTACCTGAACAAAATCAAGGTAGGGTCGCTAGGCCAGTTACGCGGCCTGCGTCAGTTTGCGGCCTTTTGAAGAACGAGATTTTGTCAATTAAAGATAACATTTTTACATGCCCTAAAGAAATAGTAGCAAAAAAATATCCTTTCAGTTCACCAACTCATCCAAGTGGCCCTAAACTGGCGCATCAAATTAACAGGCCGTAAACTCACCTACCGACCCTACCTATTCTATAATAGAAAATAATGAATATAAACTAGCTGCACCCTCATAATATACTAAGTACCGAGAACGTAGGCGGACCCGCGGGATGAGACGAGATGTACCTTATGTCTATTTCAATTTATATACTGGATTTATGAAATTGGATTGGTAGTTCAGAAGATAACTTAAAAATAAATATTTGTGGACAATCTTACAAAATCAACCTAGTAGGCCTACGCCAACGCCTGAGGCCGAAGCTTGTATTATGGGTACTAGAGGACGATATACATACTTTATATAGATAAATATATACTTAAATAACATCCAAAACTCGGGAACAAATATTCATTCCCATCACACAAAATAAATGCCCTGATTGGGATTCGAACCTGCCTCGCAGGCAACAAACAATTACCTGTTCATAAATCTATAGATGTCAATTTGTTCTTACTATTTTCAGATTCATCAACAGAATTTGGTGCTGGAAAATGTTGATGCCAGTGTCTTATTAATGGGAGTGCTCTACAGAATCAATTAGCTAGAAGACTTCAATCAAGGCGGCCACAGTATATTCTTGTTTTAGAAATGTAATGTTTGCAAATACCTACTTTTCTGTTTTTTATTGAATAGGAAAAATAAAGAGTATGCATAACCGTTAAAAAAAAGTTTATTAAAATATATTCATTTCTATTTCCTAATGCCAAAAATTGTACAAACAAATCTAACCATTGTTCCACTATCTTTAAGGCTGATTAGAACCCACAAATTTTAGTAACATATAGGGTATAATATAACTTAGATGTATTCTCAATATTATTAAATTTAAACATGTAGTTTAGGAACTAAGTATTGCCAGTCAAAGCTCCTCAGTTTTGTCACTGACACACTAACTGGCTGACCGATCATCTTTATTCTAAGCACCCACAAGCTTCTAATTTTAAACATAATTCTATTTTAGCCTATCAAGTATAAAAAACCTAAAAATATTACAATTTCAGTCACATCTTAGATATATACAAACTGCATAAGTAAGTTTGTAATACTATACAAATACATGAGATACAAAGTTATAAATTTGCAGTTCTTGCCTCTATGATAAGTTTTTGGTTCTAGATGCCTTCATAAATTTGTATTCACACGTTTACCTACAAAAAGAAGTGAGATCCCTTAAAAAACATTCCAGGTAACAGTAGGCCAAGTCTCGTCGTCTACAGGTCCCTGGGATCCCAGGGATCATAACAAAAAGTGCTATTGTTTATTTTTTCACTGGGAGATGACGGTTTAACTCGTATAGTGAAAATAAACTTGAAGAGTAATCTAACCTGTCCTCGACCGATGTAAAAAATCAACAATAGCATTCTTTTGCCATGTGTCCGGAGATCTCCAAGATGGGTAGACAACGGCTTAATATTGTTATAGATATATGTGGTCTCCAAAGACAATGCCAACCAAGCTAATCCAGAACAGGATATCTCTTGACAACATCCAATAAAAGTGCTTGTGTAAGTCCTTCTGTGGGCAGATGAGAGGTTTTGCATTGGACATCTTCCCCACTGACGCTGCATTGGCGGTAAGGCCGTGTGACTGCGGCACATGCTGTCTGGCACCAGTAGCTGGATAAATATTCTCGAGAGCCGAGGCGCAAGTTCGTCGCCGTGTATTAGGCCATTCAGACCCGTCTCACTCAAGTCTGGAAAATACAAACAAAATATAAATCAACAGGCCAGTCTCACTCTGTTTGTGTTCTCTGTTGTCTGGAGGATACAAATTAAATATAAATCACACTGTCTTAAGCCGTCGTCTCCCGACGAAAAAAATAAACAATAGCATTATTTTATTATGATCACGGGGATCCCAGGGACCGGTAAACGACAGGTTTAAATAAAGACATTATTGTCTGTATAGAACTTGTCTAGGGAGCCTTATGTTAGGCCCGCTAGACAAGGACGCAGACATAAATAATTTCCACCTTTAACAGTTGATGGTAGCAATTAACATTATTAAGATGTTCGTCCAAAATAGATACTTACTGCTGCATATTTAATTAACCAGTAACTGGAATTACGAGGCACTTGTACGCGTTTTTATAAATCATAACCTCAGATCATAACAAAAACAAACGACTGTCACCTACGGGTTATTTCTATATTTTTAAAAGGATGGATACTTAGATTTTTGCCTAATACCGTCCGTGCTCTGTCTTTTTAGTATAGTTAGAAAGAGAGATAGCTTTGTTTGCTGTGAAGTTAGGTACGTCACTCGTCGTAACTTTTACTACACGATGGATCGAGCTTACGTGAGGGAGCGTAGTAAACGTCTAATTGACTCATGGTGCCAGTTCAATCGAAATCTATTCGAACCGCGTTAACACGCTAGCGACTGTAGTAAAATAATGTCATTTTTCTATAGCAAGTCATGGTAACTGTACATCGAGACCCATCTTCAATTGAAGAACGTAAAAAAATAAGTTTTGAATCGACAACATATATCGGCAAAACTCGGATTGTCGCGTATTTCCTGTTTGTATACTAAATAATGACAAAAACGATCGGCCATATTGTGGCCATACTTGTTTGTCGCCATTGACGGATGCGTTCAGAAAATTTATGATTTTATTTATTGACATTGATGGCGGGTGCGTTCAGAAATTGTGAACGATAAAAATCATTTCAACGAGTGGACAGCCGAATGAATTAAAGTGGGTGACAGACCAGAGGGGCTACTCAGAACTTCGTATCGTGCCGTCCCTATCACTCGTATATTGTATAACACGAGAGTGAAAGGGATGGCACGATACGAAGTTCGGATTTCAAAGTTAGGAGTACAGAGGGGCTAATAAGAACTTCTAAATCCGAACTTCGTATAGTGCCGTCTCGTTCACTGATATAGTGTATAACACGAGACTGAAAGGGACGGCACGATACAAAGTTCAGAGGACAGGCCCAGTAGGGCTACCGCGAACAGAAAACGAACGAAGTTCGAATAATCTCCCTCTCTGTTATTATATATGGAGATATTCGAACTTCGTTCGTTTGCAGTTCCCAAGGGCGCTACCGCGAACAGCAAACGAAGTTTTCCCTCTCTGTCGCCCTTACGTCCGAAAGTGCAAGTGCGACAGAGAGCGAAAACTTCGTTTGCTGTTCGCTGTCTTGTGCTGTGCGCCCCAGAGGGGCTACCGCGAACCTCAAACGAAGTTTTTTCTCTCTGTCTCACTTATGTGCAAACTTGCAAGTGCGACAGAGAGGGAATACTTCGTTTGCTGATCGCGGTAGCGCCACAGGCCCAGGGGTGCTACCGCGACAGCAAACGAAGTTTTCCCTGTTGTCGCACTTGCACGTTCGGACATAAGTGCGACAGAGAGGGAAAACTTCGTTTGCTGTTCGCGGTAGCGCCCCTTAACTGGTAGTGTCTGGACACACGAGTTTTAAATTTTTTATTTTATTTTATTCATAAACAATGCATTAATTGTGTTTGAAATAATAGGCAACAAATAAGACAATTACAAATAGATTAGGATTAAATATAAATAAAAACAATCTAGGAAAGATGTCAAAAATTCATGCCATGCTAGGTAATTAATAATAAGTTTACATTCATTTACATAAATACACTACAATAATGCACAATATCATCTAGATTAAGGTATACACTTTATAAAATAATGTACTTACTGTCAAAGACTAAGAGTCTGGGCCTATACTTCGAAATCAGAACTTCGTATCATGGCGTTCCTTTCACTCCCGTGATTTCACTATATGAGTGAAAGGGACGGCACGATACGAAGTTAGGATTTCGAATTTCGGAGTAGTCCCTCTGAGGGGCTACCGCGAACTGAAAACGAACGAAGTTCGAATATCTCCCTCTCTGCCGCACGAATTAGCAAGTGCGACAGAGAGGGAGATATTCGAACTTCGTTCGTTTTCGGTTCGCGGTAGCCCCTCTGTTCACCTGTCAAGTGTCATAAACTCCTCCACTACATGAAAACACTATTTAAATAGAATCTTTTTGAGTTTAGCTCCAAATGTGTGTTAACTTGTTATTAATTTTATTTCTCCTGTTGTTGTTGTTTGTTTACCTGTTGGATCGCCGGCGAACTTACTCGGTGGTTTTTAAGTACGCGTACTAAGAGCCGTAAAAACGAAGACTTAAGCGGGTGTCTGTCACCGGCTTAATTAATGGTAATGGAAGATGATCGATGGATGGCTGGCTAAAGAACTGGCGAATGGAGGATGGCTAGCTGTATTTTCCACAGAGGTATCTTCTGCGAACCACGAACCGGAAACGATGTATCTCCCTCTCTATCGCTCGGATTCACTAGTGCGACAGAGAGGCACATATTTCGTTTTAGGTTAGCGGTAGGCCCTGTGTGTCTTATCACTATCTCTGTCGCACTTGCATGTTCCGACGTAAATGCGACAGAGAGAGAAAACTTCATTTGTTGTTCGCGGTAGCGCCCCTGAGGGGCTACCGCGAACCACAAACGAAGTTTTTCCTCTCTGTCTCACTTATGTGCAAACTTGCAAGTGCGACAGAGAGGGAAAACTTCGTTTGCTGTTCGCGGTAGCGCCCCTGCTTTGTTAGCTGTGAAGTTAGGCACGTCACTCTGTGACGTAATGATTACTACACGATGGATCGAGTTAACGTTAGCGAGTGTAGTAAACGTGTACTTGACTCATGGTGCGAGTGCAATAGAAAACTATTCGAAACGCGTTAATACGCTAGCGACTGTAGTAACGTAACAAGAGTTTTCGATACCAACTCATGGTAAGCGTACAGTTTGGTGAAACTTTTTGTATACCTGCCACTTAAGTTTATTTTGAATATAAATAAATATATCCTTTAAGTTATTCAAGCTGTTTTTAGTTTTAAATTCATTTGTAATTATTTGTTTGTGTTTTTTGTGTAAAAAAAAGAAAAAAGAAATGCACTGTTTTAAAAAAGATTGACATAAAATCCATAAAACATTTAAAAATAATAGTTATTTATTAAGATTAATTTTCAATTTGTGGTGACTTCCGCATTTTGCGGCGTGGAGTCGGTGCGGAATAAGTTACTTAGCTGTCAGTTTCAAGTCAGTACAGATTCTATAAACTGCGAGCCACATTCAATGAGTACTTCTTGACTGGTGCAGAATACGCGGGATCGAGGAGGCACGAATGGAGTGCTGCATTCATACTTCGATCAAGATACTGAAGCAACTATGACGAAGTCAATTTAAATGGTCTTGATGTAATGTCACCATCAACCTGATCTGGTAATTGAAGCCGGAAGGTAGGCAACGGAACTCCGTAATAAAACAGTATAGCTTATCCGTGTTTGAGCTTATTGGAATCGTTATGAGATGTACTCTGGTAATGATTCACTAAAAATGTGAAAGAAATAAAAAAAAATAATAAAAAAACAACCCCACTCCAAAAAAGACTAAAAAATTATAAATAATTTCCTTACTTCCAACATGAGACTTTACTCTTTTTATTGAACAATGTAGATGTATCTATTGTAATTTTTATAGTCGGTGCCATTTTGTCAACTTTAGACGATTTATTTGGTCGAGGTAAGTCTACATTGTTCAATAAGAAGCGTAAAGTCTCATGTTAGAATAGAAGAAAGGCAATTATTTTTGACTTTTGGTGTTTTTTGGAGTCAGTTTTTTTTAACATAACCCTTTTAGGGTTCCGTACCAAAATATTAAAAAAGGATCCCTTATGGTTTCGCTTTGTCTGTCTGTCTTTCATATCGCTAATTATCTCAAGAACTACTTATGCTATCGATTTGAAATTTCGAATACTTACAAAGAAGGGTAATCCAGATTCATAGAACATGAATTTTATTTTTTATTTCCTGTGAAAAATGACAGGCAATAAGTGGTTCAAAATTTGAAAGTACTACACTACTGCATATGTCAAGTGGGATGTCATATGAAAGGGCTTGAGTTACACATTCTGAAATAATTTTTTTTTATGTCGACTCATTTTCGATTTATGAGGAAAAATGTAAAAAAATACCCCTCTCTCATCTCCGAAGTTTACCAAGGAAAAAATATGGAATGATTACATAAAATTGATATCAATGTATATTTCACAGGAACAATAAAACTATAGCTCTATCAAATTTTTCTTTTTTTATAATCAAAAAACATTTCTAAGCTTGTGATTTAATCACCTTTGCATGTATTTTTGTATTATAAATTCCTACGCGATTATGCTGAAAGTACCTTCTTTCAAATAAAGAAAAGAAATGAAATCGGTTCACGTGATAAAGAATTATCCTTGAAAAACCATCATACATACTAAGTTATTCAGTCGCTCTAATTTGTAACAATATTCGCCGATAGATGGTTCTGCACCCATGGCGTTCAATTTCTACACCGTGTTGTTTAGATTTTCCTGAATTAATAGAGTTGGAACTGGTACATATCTGTGTACGGAACCCTCGGTGCGCGATTCGGCCTAGCACTTGACCGGTTTTTTCATTCCCTGCCTAAGTACTTTCCATAGCGTATACCCGCAAACCTACGAGTGCTGTTTTTACCAGGAGTTAACGATTAACGTTAACTTCCGTTAAATGACCCGAATTGTAATGCTTTAACGTTTAACGAAGTTCAGATTAGTAGTGCTTATATATATATAAGCCCTATATATATATATAATACAAATATATATTTAATTATTATAAGGTATATATTTATAGTATACCTAATATATCCATTTTGTTACATCTATTTTATTATTTATCCGAAAACTAGTATTTTCAGTCATACAATTTTCCCACTTGTACATGTTGTTCAAATGTTCAGTATGTCTGCCATATAACATGTCCTCTCAGTTTCTCAAAGGTTAGCTGGAAGGGGATCTCTTCCAGCTAAAGCTAAAGGGATAAGTTCGCCTTTGTACAAATATCTATTATTAAGTTTGTTTTCTAGTATGTACTTGATTTGTGCAATAAACTGTTTACTACTACTACTACTACATGACATATTACATTTATTGTAAGTATATGGGACCCTTTTCTCAATTCATGAAGGCGTTATTATGGGGTCCTGTTTTACTTTGTAAGTAATAATTATCACAGCCTCTATTAAGGCGCAGTGCGCTCATGCAACTGTGTTTTTGAAAAGTGGTAACGCGGTTGTAAATGACGATATGGTTTCCAGAAATATGCACAACAATTTTGAGACCTTTCTGTAGTAAATACATCGATTCAAAACATGATTAAGTAACTTTCGCTCTGTAGAAAAAAATCGCAAACTTGTGTCTAAGCGAAACCGTTAAATTTGTAACTATTTTTGCACATTAACTATTAACATGAAAATTATAGCAATAAAATGCGTAATGTTGTACTTGATTAAATATTTCGATTACTTTTTCTGAAATAAAAAACAATTTAAAACAATAATCATAAGTATATAATAATTTTTGAAGCCGCTCGTGATCAACTCGTGCTCAGCGAGCTGCGTTCGAGATCGGCCCAGTGTCACTTCAACTATGCCCCAAGTCCGCGCCACTAAGCACAATTTTCGCAGTTATTCCGAATTTATCTAAACAAATATGGGTAACAAGATGAATAAAATAAGACGCAGTCGGCTTTGAACATTTAATTACAGCCAGAGCGAATGCTAGAAAAATGAATGCAATACGGTAAGTACTAAATACGTGTACCCACAGTAGAAATTCTTAAATAAAGTATAGTACACCTTTTCACTCTCTAGAAGGCGCGCGCGTCGCGCGCTGGCAACCGTCCAACCCAGGCCTAAGAAGTACAATTTTATTAAGTATACTTACTATTGTCACAATGTAATTGGTTGGGTAGGAGTTAGTTCTCGCAGTAGCCGTTAGATGGCTTTACTATCGTCATTGGTATTTTATTATTTATATTTGGGGTTTATTTTGATAAACGTCAGTGTATTTTTTGGGGTTCCTCTTATCGAATTCATCTTCAATGTTAGTGTTTTACCATAGATCATTGTATAAAATAAAAAAAAAAAAATTTGAACTGTTTATTTCAGTAAAAATATATTTAATTACATTTCATTCTTAACAACTAATCTTAAATTAAAAAGATTTAATCGGGAGCTGGGGGTTTATCTAGTCTATGGTATGTAGTCGTTTGTTATTGTATTTTGTATAAATTTCGTCGTCTACCGGTCCCTGGGAGCCCCGGACTCATTACAAAAGAATGCTATCGTTTATTTTTTTCGCCGGGAGACGACGGCTTAAGCCCAGATAGGGGAGGTTTTAGGTCATATTTTTACTATATAATATTCTAGATAGAATATTATAAAAACACACGCTATGTGTGATTTGGTATTAATTAACGGTAATTCTTTAGTGCCCACAATTCGTGAGTTCCACATTATCTAAATACTAACCTCAAATCTTATCTTTGTCTGTGTTTTTAATTTATTCCTCTTCAGGTGCCAATGTATCTGTGAGACATTACATTTTAATTGTTTATTTTTAATTCTAGGATTCCGTTGGTAACGGTCTTTTGATAAAATTTTGAATCCTTTGTCCTTACTTCTAGAAATTTTAACCGTTACAAGTTTTATTTTTCTTTAGTTTGATTTTGTAAATCTCTGTGGGATATTAGCATGTACCAGCCAGCATTGTAACATCTAATGCTGAGTTTGTCTCCCTAACGGCTATTTTATCACCGGATGAATGGCATTGGCACAGCTACGGGATCTAGACAGTGTCTCACAAGAAGGTTGTAAATTCCAGGGTAACTTGGTACGGCTTAGGAAGCTGGAGCTTACTATCTTCGTCCGCTGGGGCGGAGGCCGGCATCGGGCGACGTCCGCTGGGACAGAGACCGAGAGCAGCCTCAGCAGCCGCGCTGGCAAGCGCATCACAACACAATCACAAGCACCTAACACCCACGAGCCACGCTGATCAGACCTGCCAGCTCGTCTTCAATCAACCGACCCACGTTCGTTCGACCCTAACCTTCTAACTACGCTTAGTGCGGGTCCGATCTTATTTTCGTTAATAAAGATAGTTTTGGATTCGGCATTTAATTTCCAACCCCTAAGACCAGCCTGACAGTATAAGTAATACTAGTATGAATCGATAATTTATACACCTACATTATTACTTACAAGTTTTTAGATAACTTGCACTGTTCGTATGTATCATTTCAAAATTACATATCCTTTTTCAGCCACTTGATGGTGTCCGATTGAGTTGAAAGGCACACTTACGAAAAATCCGCTGACAATGCAATCACCTCAGCCCCTGTCCCCCCCCGTTATGGTATTTTTCGTTGAACCTACGGCGCCTTAATCGCACCATTGTAAGGTGGAAATTGGGTAACACGAGCTAATTACACTTGCGAGAATTATCCAAACCGGCCATCGTTATTCGATCTTCAGTTTTACTTACAGTTGTAATAAAGATGCATTTCGATAAAACATGCCTCAGTGTTGTCCCACCGTTAATAAATCAGGCAGTTTTCCTTCAGTCATCAAAATTTTGTACATCACCCGTATTAATTTACAAATATTTTGGTAAAAGCCTTTTTTAATCGCCCTGTCCGGATTAGGTGAACGGTCTTTATTAAAACAAATAAAACCTTTTACACTCATAGGGATAAAAATGTGTTTTTGAATTATAGGTGCTCAGTGGTGGAGTGTTTCGTGTTTAAGGTTCATGCGTTTACGAGCTCTAGAGGTCCGGACCTCGGTGGAACGTCTACTTTATGAATATTTATGTACAAGGTATGGTCTGCAAATGCCTACGCTAACAGCATAATCGCCAGTTAATGCAAAGGTTCTTCCGAGGATTTATCATGATATTACACAGCAGTTAGCAGCGGTAAGGAGGTTATTATGCCTATAGTACCTCTGGGGTACTGAATTAGTAACAAGAGGGAACTATGAGCATGATTTAATGGAGTTTAGACAAATATTTCCAAGATAAGGTATTAATGACCATTAGGTTAGTACTTAGTCTTTATCGTACCAAGACAGACTATCCAATATTTAATTATTTTAATCTAGATTAGGTTTTTAAAACATTAAGGGATAAGTTCCCCTTTGTACTTAATTGTTCCTTTTGTAAATTATATCTTTTGTGTTCTTTTTTGTACAATAAAGAGTTTTACAATAACTACAACATTTCCTTACAAAATAAAATCACTTTAAAGGGTGCTGCCGGCAGCGAGGCGTGTCCTAAGCTACTGGCGGTTAGGGTGACAGAGGAATCTCCCTGACTATGGTAGGTAGGTACAGGTATATAATGTATATACTTAGGTACCCATTATATTTGTGAGAATTAACAAACATAATGGGTACCTAAGTATATACATTACATCTTGTTGTTCCGGATCACGTATCCGGAACCCGAGACTTCAAATACATATTATGTATAGCCCTACCGCAGTCAGGTAAACATACTGCCCATTATAATTGAGTACGTCCTCAAATCCTTTTAAAGTAAACAACGTTAAAGCCCACGCAACGTTAAAGCGTTTTGTGCACCTTACCAAGTGATTTGTCCCAGCGTTACAGTATTAGCGCGAGAAAATATGAGCTGCCTTAATGGGGGTTCAGTACGTTTCAACTTTACCGCTTAATATCTTAATTTTATGCGTTAATATCTCATTACGGTGTTTGCACGGTAACGTACCTGCCAGTTTCACAAAATACTTTGTTAATTGTGATCACGTCCAGAATAACTTGGGCCCGAGGTCCGTAACAAGCATGCGTAAGCGGAGTTCAGATAGCCTGCTGGATTATGGAAATGATGTTACATGTGTCATGATTAACACCCAGGGCGCGAGAAAAGGTCGGCTGAAGCGCATTTGACTTAATGTACAGTCAGCTGCAGAGAAACCTGACACCCCTAGATTCAAAGTTCTATGCAGACAGGGTCACGTTTCTCTGTAGCTGGCTGTACATTGGATTAGGATTGATCTGTATAAAGGAGTTTTAATTGATCTCATTGTAAGGTTGTTTGTTCAGATTTTGAAGCGTGACAAAATCTTATACTGAACTCCAGTGTGTTTTCGCTCACATAAACATTTGTAGGAGCAATACGCATAAGCCCACAACCCACACACAATTGGCCGTTTTAATTTTTTAATTAAAAAAAAAAAATTACCTGACTGTGGCTTTATAGATCTGGCCCAATAAAGTGATAGGAGTGCGCGGTTGGAGAGTAGCCTGGGAAAAATCCAGGGGAAAACCTCCGACACGGCCACGCGTGTGGTTTGAAACACTGGAATACTCTAAGAGTTTGCTCTCCAGTGAGATTGGTTGAGCGGTTTTAACCGAATCTGAGGTGTGAGTGGAATCGAGCTACTGGGAGTTTTGTCGCTGGTTCACTAAACCTAGCCTAGCTGAGAAGAGCCCAGCAAACAACGCAGCTAGGCCCGACCTGGGTCGGACTGACTCTACCGGGTGTGCGGCGGTACCGGGACGAATAGGGACTATATGTGTCAGTGTTGGCGGGAATGCCTAAGTGTACGCGTCGTGTCTGAGTTGGACATCTTTCGACGGACGCTTTGATTACGTCGTCAGGGTCCGTGAGTGTGTGCCTAGGACGCCGGACCGTGCGGGATGGGAACGTAATCGACAGCCTTCTCAAGTAACGGGTTCCTATGATGAGGATCTGCTTAAAGAAACCATACATGGTGCTAATCCCCATGTCGTGGTGCAGACTGAGGTTCGCCTGGTACCACGGAGCACCAGATGACCTGCGGAGAAAACGATTCTGAATGACCTGAAGCGGCTTGAGCGATGTCATAGGCACGTGAGCAAAAGCTACACTTGCATAAGACATGATTGGACGAACACAAGTTTTGTAGAGTGTCAGCTTATTTCTAAGTGACATTTTACTAAACTAGTTAATCATCATCTCAAGGCTTCCTAGCACAAACAACGCACGGTTGCGTACCCTACTGAAAGTACTATGTGGCTACGGAGAGTCAGATTTCTGTCGAGGGTCACTCCAAGATGTCTTTGTTGGCCCAGGGGATGGGCCGGTCAAACATCTGGATCGGAGCCACCCGCCTTTCCGTGCTAACGCGGTCAGACGGGTGGAAGACTATCGCAGTGCTTTTTTCCGGATTTGCTTCGATACGCCAAAGGTTAAACCAACAACCTAGGTCAGTGATTGCCTCCTGGAGGTATCGCCGGATAAAAGTTTACTTACAATGAGTCATAATGAGCGCGGTATCTTCCGCGAACAATCCCAGTTGCATTATATATGTAGGGTGCCCGGGAATGTCGTTCGTGAATAAAGAGTGGGAGAGAGCACGGAGCTTTGCGGGACTCCGGCCCGGATGGGGTGTGGGTCCGAGTACGTTCCTTCTAGTCTTCGATCCCTGAGAAAATCTTGTATGGTGAGTAGGAGTCTGACAGGCATACTGAGATGATATAACTTGTATATTAGATCATTATGCCAGACCTTGTCGAAGGCTTTCACCACGTCGAGAAAGATTGCGCTGGTCCTGAGCCCCTGGAATCGAGAGAAACCGTCCAGCACGTGCTCCATGACGCGGTGCACCTGTTGGACGTACGAGTGCGCGGAGCTAAAGCCGAACTGTTCATCGATGATGACGTTATTGTCAGCCGTAAAACTGAGAATCCTAGTGAGAAGGATACGCTCATATAGCTTTCCTTGAGAGCTAAGTAAGCTGATCGGCCTATGAGAGGTAGGCGAAGTCCGGGGTTTACCAGGCTTCGCTATCCTTATGACTGCTGCACCTTTCCACGAGGCTGGAAAGTGAGCATTGGTCAGCGCGGCATTGAAGATGCAGGCCAAGATGTGGAGGAGGGTTTCAGGGAGAAGTCTAAGGATATGATTGGATACACCATCCGCACCTGGAGCCTTCCTAACACGAAGACGCCTGACTAAGTCACTCACTTCATTAACCGACACCGGTAAAATGGGTGAAGTTACGGGGAGACGTGATCTCCTGTCCACCTCGGAATCGACCCATCTAATATGGTGTATTCGTCGGTGTGTAGTAGACTAGTCGAACATTGGGACTCTAAGCTACTCGCAAGGCATTCGGCTTTCTCACTATCCTCGAAAGCAGGGGGGTAGGGTGATCCGGACGATCCAAGGGGGGTATGGTCCAATAGGCATCTGATTTGTGAGATCTCGCTAGTTTCCAGTGGGCCTGATGACTAGGAGCGATGGCCGCGAATTCGTTCACGTAGAACTCAGGAGCATAATCGGACAACTTAAAAATGTTGCCTCTCAATATAAAATTAGAGACTACATGACATGAGCTCGAGTTTTCTTTCAACTAAGCCTTTGAAGAGTATTTCAGGGTCCTATCAAGAAGCCAGAGCGTTAGGAGGATTGTATCCTATTTGTTTTAAGGTTACAAATGACAGAGAACTTGTATTGCGCTGCGTCACATTTCCCCGAGCTCATTCTACGCCAGGCAGTAGAGCTGCACCACCTTTTGTAACATAGCCTCCGGCTTTGTAACTACGATATTGAAAGCCCTGAAAGCATGCTATGTTACATTAAGTTTATTTATAATAATAACGTAATTTATATTCATCAAATAAATTACATAGTCATGGAAACATAAAAAATAATTATTTTATGAAATTGAATTTTTTGCAAGGTTGATTATTTTTCACATTGCCGTCATTTTGCGCAGTATTGATTCCAGGAATAGTACCAGCATCATTAAATACTGAGACAATCGGTTTGTGGTAACTAATATATGATACATGGACGTCGAAGGATACATGTGTGATGCATGGTGTAAACATCGCATCAATAGCTGTACCATATCTAGTTGCCCCCAGTTTTCTACCAGTAATGAAATCTAAGTAGAGTTTGTTTTTCAGAAATCGCATCAAGCGGAAGCTATCTTCCCTATTAAATTCATTATTAAGATCTCCACCAAGTGTAAGTGGAAGTTCATGATAGCGTTTCATCAATAGTTTTGAACCCCTTCTGTAACAATGCTTCGTGGAGAAAATCCTAATAATATTATAAACGTGAAAGTTGTGTGCGGATGGATGTACGTTCCGCTTAATCTCAAAAACTACTGAACGGATCTCTATGAAACTTTCCAGTATTGTACCTTAGACATCAGAATAGGACATAGGCTACCTTTTATCCGCGGGTAACACCGCAGGGCGCTGCTAGTGTATTATATTTGTTACATTCTGATTTACCGAAATACAAACAGCGGTTAGTGAGCATAAGAATTTCTTTACCGCAACACAAAATGCATCTCGTGGCGCACATATGCCCCACACCAGATTTAGTTGTCATGTCATTTTCGTAATCGGCACCCCAAGGAACCACGACGATGACAACCATATCGATTGAAAAAAAAATGTCCGCCATCTGGGATTTCAAAATGCATGTCATTTTCGTAATCGGCTCCCAAAAAAAAATTATTACGCATACATGCCGCAAGTGTTACCATGCAGCCGAGAGTACTCTGTGCTGAGCTACGCAAGATAAGTTGCGTACGAACATAACGCATAACGTAAGGAAGAAAGTTTGATTTTCAACCCATAAATTTTCATACCCCGGGCTTATATATGTGTATGTGTGATCAATGCAAATAAATGATATGATATGATATGATATGATATAATATTTCTGGAGGTCATACTGAACAACTTTTACCAGGACCTACTACAAATTCAAAAAGTTGTTCAGTTTGACCGCCCTACATATGTATTTATATATCGACCCTAAATTTTGCTAATCGATACAAATATTATGAATATAATATAATTTAATATTTATTAATACCTGTAACAGTTGTTACTTATTGTCATTATAGTTTTAACTTCTTAGTCAGGAGGTATTAACTTTAATCAAATTTCATACCTAATTTTACGCCTTCGTGTTTATTAGACCTTCAGAGCCTTCAACACACATATGGCTCCACATTCATACGAGTGTGTCCCTGGGGACATGACCGGGCAGCGTATGTGTCAACAAATTAGGTGAATAATATATATTATATAACAGTACAAAAAGTACTCATACATTAAATAAGAGGTGGCCGATGCCCAGTAGTGGGACGTACTTATGAAGCAGTGGGGCTGAAGAAGATGAAGTAAAGTTAAATTTTATCAAGAACATTGTTACAAGTCAGTCACATCGTAAATTATGTTCATATCTAGGTATTATATTCATACAATATTTTTTTATTTCTATTCACTAAATGCACTTGGTTCCATACAAACATTTGTTCCTCTCTAAAAACTTGTTCGATGGCATCATGAATCATATATACCCTATTACAAACTGTACCCATTTTCACTGCTTTGGAGTATGTGATTATTATATTCCGAATCTATCTTCTGTTTAACTTAGGAGAAGAGTTTTCAAAAATGAGATCTATATTATCTCAAATACTTTTTATTCAAGATATATTAATTAATACAAAACAAATTAAGTAAATACACAAATTATAATATACTATGTCATGATTAATTAATATTACTGAAGAGGTAACATAATTCTCACTTTACAAGTTTACATATGACTCACATCAATTACCTAACTAATTTGTTGCTTTTTTTCTTAAAGTCATTAGGTTTGTTTCTCATTAATTGCTTACTTTTGCTAATTAAAGCCCTGTAGAAGGTAGTTGTGCGTAATTCTTCTTCGTACTTCTTACAATGCTCGTAGAGTATTGGGTATAGGTATTTGAGTTCGGCGTGGTCGAGGATGGGAAAGAGATGGTGAAGGTAGTGGTCCCCGAAGCGGGTGAGGGACTTGAAGTGGTGGCCCGCGTAGTCGATCCGCTCGACAACAGTGTCTAGCTGGTGTAGTCCCCAGTCTATGTACTCGGCTCTGGAACAGTATGAACTTAAGTGAATGCAATATTTATTACAATTCCTCTTTTCTCTCTCATCTATGTGGTAAATATGCGCAATTAGGTTACATTTATTGAATATTATTTAATTTAATATATAATGTTAAAATTAATCTTTATGTAATAATATGTTGTACCCAGTATAATATAAAGTCACAATTTATTAAATGACATTTTATAAAAATGTGATATTTATACGCATAATCTTGTCTAACCTAAGACGTGTTTGTCATGTCAAATAATATTGTGATATCGAATCGACGCACACACATAATTCCGTATAGACTAAAATCTAATATCCTAATAATTGATCCACTAACATACATGTTGTCTAATGTTTACTTCGCATAACAATTATTAGTATCACAACATTTGACATAAATATCAATCCCAATCAATTGTTTAGCATAATATCCCTTTCCGCTCTGAGGGACACAAGATAACGAACGAACCTAACTGGTGAAAATAACTGTGATGTTGAGCAACTCTGACCCGCCAGCGAGTCGACGAAGCCCTACTCGGCATCTAGTTTCCACCCTGAGGGAAAAAAGGTAGCAAATAAACCTATTATTATATTATTGACCAATTCTGACCAACCAACCGCACCAGCACCGGCTCCGTCGCGGGGCTATAGAAAATGTCACGTCGACGTTATGCCAGTTATGTTATGCCATGTGATAATATGGCAATTAATTTTATGCGATGACGAGCGCATCCAATTTGGGATTATGCGACCTACAGTTAGTACAAACAAATAGTAGTAACTTCGATGTTAGGCTTATTAACATTAGTAAAAACATTAATTCGACATTATGTATGTTAATACTACTTGAGATTAGAATCATTAAAAAACGATATTCCTGAAGTATATTATCATCGTCATATCAGCCGAGAGACGTCCACTGCTGGACATCGGCCTCCCCCAAAAGCTTCTTACTTACTTTGGGGGAAGTATATTATAAAGAAAGACAATTAGGCGCAATGACGCAATAGGATAGTGATATTTTATTCTAAATATCATTATGCCATTCATGCTATGCAATGTAAAAAAATAACAATCAATTTAATGCGATAACGAGGGCACCCAAACTTAACAATATTGATTCTGCAAGCTTGGAGCCCACTGTTGAAAAATACGTGTTGCACTCGTTTAAGGATTCTGGAGCACTAGATCTAATGTTTAGTAGGTCATCTGATGATTTAACAGGAGGAGTACCATGTGTGGTACTTTTAATTGAGCTCCAGAGCCTTTTAGGTGTGCCTACATTTTGTCACAGTTCTTTGCATGCATAATTAGTCTTAATATTCCTGTGGAGAGTTATGTAGAAGTTCTTGTAACGAGCTAACGAGTGCAAATAATCTTCTTGAATTCATTTCAAGGGTCTTTTCGTTGTTCCATATGCGGTTTATCTCTATGTTTTGCACATCTCAATAACCCAGGAGTCATCCAAGGCGGAAAAACGTGTTTAGACCGGCTTAGCTGTTTTTGCGACTTAATTGCGACTCTCGTGGAAAATATATCTACAGAGTCGTCAAGGTCACAGCTATTTAAAATTGGATTCCAATCTACCGCATCTTATTCTAATTTTGGCGAAACGTAATCAACACTGGTTTTATAACGACTCAGGACATTGCATTGCTTTTGAATTGTAGCGAGATGGCCATGGTAACATCGTGGTCCATCAAGTCAGTAGAACAGACAATCGATTCTGCTCCACAGTATCTTTACACGAAAATATGATCGAAGCATGATTTATGGTGAGTAACAGTATCAAATACAGAAGATGAGACCATGTTCCGCAAGAAGACATAAGTACTCGGACCACTGCGTATTAGTTTCTACCATATCCAAGATATCAATGTTTAAGTCACCAGTTAGCACAAGGCATGGACACGGGGAGATAGATTTAAGAGCACACTCTAGACACGGAGTAAAAGCTTCAGTATTGTGAAAACTAGGGGACCACACTTAACGACCCTAAAACTGTTTAGAACCTCTCGAGTACACATTTAGCTTCGTTGATCTCTAATTGAGAGAAAACTGAAACTGCATATTAATATAAATAATATAGCTAGTAAAAAAACAGGTACGACTCATCGACTCGAAGGTCGTTAGTTTCTCGTGCGTCAAAATCAAAACCGGTATACTTCTTACAACGTGACATGAGACGGCAAATTTTAAAAGCAATCTTTTTCAGCTCACCGGCTCAGAAAGTCCGGTAGGGTTCCGTACCCAAAGGGTAAAAATGGACCCTATTACTAAGACTCCGCTGTCCGTTCGTCTGTCTGTCCGTCTGTTACCAGGCAGTATCCCATGAACCGTGATAGTTTAGACATTTGAAGTTTTCACAGATGATGTATTTCTGTTGCCGCTATAGCAGCAAATACTGAAAAACAGAATAAAATAAATATTTAAGGGGGCTCCCATACAACTAACGTTATTTTTTTGCAGTTTTTATAGATAATGGTACGGAACCCTTCGTGCGCGAGTCCGTCTCGCCGGTCGTCGGTTGGTCGGTTTTTATATAATAAAATTAATAATGTATGTTAACATCTAGAAACATAATGTAGGTTCCACACTCAATATAGTGCATTGTCGAGAGCTCTAGTGACCTTACTCACCAGTCTCACCACTAGGTCCACAAAACCACATATAGATTTGTCCCCAGTTGAGCTCTCTTAAATTCCCAGTTGTATCCTAATGTATATTATAAGAAAAAAATACCGTTTTCGTGTAAATTTGTCGAGTATTGATTACGTACTTAAAAAAAATACAATTTTTTTAATGATTTAGTTACAGATATATAAATTTTTCCCTGTACTTGTAGTATAAGAAAATATTACTTCGCAAATTTCATAGTTATCGGTCAACGGAAAGTAGGAACCCGACTTTGAAGTCTAATTTTTTTAACAATTAAATGTGACGTGATGTTTGGAAATATAACAAAAGTTAAATTATACTTATCTATAGTCTAGCTAGTTCTACCGAAATTAAAACTAGTTTCTATACATTTAATCGTCCAACCATTAAAGTTGGCCCCGATCCCTTGACCGATATAAAAAAAGTTAATGCGGAATCAAAACTAAAATAATGTATTTTTATAATTAAGTTGTGTACGCAAACAGATACAGCAATAAAGTTTGCCCTTAGTCATAACCTTTCGAGATTGGTAAGTAAAGCTACCTATTTATTACTAATAAGAAAATATTTCTTAGGTCAACGCGAGGTGTTTCCAGGCCGATTTGTAGAACCATTTTAAAAATCACGCGTTAGATTAACGAATGACGTTTTAACTAACTCGCCATTGGCATTGTAGGAGGATGAAGAACGTGTTTTTTTAAATATACGTGGAACATTCATGTCCACAAAAGACGTTTACCCGCATATTAATTATCCCAGTTTGGTCGAATCCGGCCTAAGAATGTAAAAACAATTATTATGTAATTACTTAATTAATCAACAGTCAAAAGTTACCTACTGGGGAACATCTAGGAAAGTCGATTTCATGATTATGTTGATTCTGTTTTGTAATTGACTAGATTATTGCGATATTTGAGTCATACTTAGTTGAAAAAACAAGAGTCGTCCGTCCTCTGGTCAATAGTTATTTGTGAGGTGTTAGGTTGTGACAATAAATGAATATACTTTAAATATGTAGTAAAAGTATTGAAAACGGGAACTTAAATTAAGTAATATTTAAAGTTATCTGATATACATTAGTCTTTGGTTAAATCAGATCCTCGGTGTAAGCATGAAAATTATTTTTAAATTATTTTATGATGATCCTTAGTTTTTATTACACAGTGGATCCGTTTGAAATTAAAGATTTGGAGTTCGTGATACCTCTAAGGTCTGAAAGTATCTTAAGTGCCAAGGAGTTGGGAAATCTAAACAAAATTCTGTTCCTAAAAAAGACTTCGATTTAGCCACGTTTACTGGTCCAGTGAAGACTGAGACTCTTAACTATTTTTAGAGTTCAAATTGAATATCTATGGGAAAAATGTTGCTGGAGTGGAGACCGCGAACGGGGCGCAGAAATGTAGGAATTCAACCCTCCAACCTAAAAAATTAATACGAGTGGCTGGAAGACATGGAATTTGGAAAATACAATACCCCAAAATGGCCTAAAATGGAAAGCATAATTAAAGCTCATTTACATGGATCAAGAACTTGTGTGCGATTTTTATTATATTGCAGGGTTTTATCAAAGTATTCGTACCTTAGTAGCCCTCAATGCAATGAAGATCACACGCAAGTATTCGCATTATGAAAATGGGCTTTTAGCATTGGGTAGCGCAAGGTTGAAGAAGACAAGAAGTAGACTCACCTAGGCTTGTCACCTTCGAAGAAGTTCTCATGTGCGTGATGTCCTGCAGTCAGCCCAAATATCACAAAGAAGAAGCTGGCGAATATTAATGTCGCGATCCAGATAGGAACTGTCCAGTACAGGGACAGGCCCCCGAAGTACCACATCCACGTTGGTATGAGGAACGGAATAGTGTTGGTCCAGTTTAAACTCTTCCCGCCGTGGTTCATTGCGCATAATACAAGTCTGAAAATTTATAGGCTACGGTCAAAGAAATGTGTCAAACTCTGGAAAAAGGACCCCCAGACACTTGCCGCTGCTTACGCTGGCAATTAACGATCCTCCTTACAAAGATAATAAAACCGTAAACGTCAAACATGCTTAAGTCAAAGGATTACAGTAAGGGGGGTTTCAAGAAATTTGTAACGTACATTTTAACGCGTTGCCAGCAACGACCATGTGGGTCACTTTTGGAGCTGCAAGCTTTCATGGGTTACGGTAAACGCTTATCATTAGGTGGGCTGTACGCTTGTTTGCCAACGACGTTAAATTATAAATAAACCGGAGAAGTGCGGGTCGGACTCGCCCTCAGAGGGTTCCGTACAAATTAGTAGGTACATAGGTACGCCTACCGTCGATGATAGATAACGTACTTTAAATAAGTACTACATAACACATTTTTTATGATTTAATACAATGTACAGTTTCCAGATTTTTCCCTGTAGGTACTCTTGGTATCAAAAAAAATTGGCTATGTGAAATACGCACTGATTAAAAATAAAAAAAAAACATACTTAAACCGGACAAGTGCTAGTCGGCCTTGCCCACCGAGGGTTCCGTACAAATTTGTAGGAATTGATTACGTAATTTAAATAAAGACTTTATTTTTTATGATTTAATTACAAACGCACAGTTTTCAGATTTTTCCGTGCACTTGTAGTATATGTTGACCTATATACTAAAAGTACCTACAAATCCTACAATGTAAGGGTTCCGTTTTTTTCATTTTGAGGTATGGAACCTTAGAAGGGACTTTTTCTCTAAGAACGATCCGAATTACGAATATAATAGACTAGCTACCCGTGTATCTCCGTAGCGAATTACAAAAAACGCAGCCAAGCCGCGGGATAAAATAAAATTGTATTCAAGTAGGCAACTAATTTTTTTTATTATTTATAAACATTTTAATGCAAAGCTAAAGTTGAAAATCAAGCAGCCTTATACAGTACATAGTACCAAGGATGATTAATATTTGCACCGACTACCAAAGAAGGAGTTTTAATTTTACTCCGTCATTTGTTCTTAAAATTTTCAATTCTATGTCACCTTAATACAGTTGAACAATAGGTGTCATCTATTGCGTATTAAGGTGTCAAAATTGGGACGTTTGCCTTATATGAGTAGTAAAATAATTAAAAATACTCACTCCTTTCCAAATTGCACCGTAAACGACGATGCATACACTATAGGCCAATAAAGTGCACCTAGTTGCTCGATTATCGACTTACTTCTGTACGGCAAGAATGTCAGAAACGGCTCTAATACGCTGAGCTCTATGTCCTGAGCTGTGTTAGTGTATAAGTGATGCGACATTGCGTGTGATATGCGCCAATCTCTGCAACAGAACAAATGGTTTCCAAAATTTACGTATTATACTCGTAGGCTTCCTCGTTTCCTCTCTCCTTCTCTAGGATACCAAGTTCTTTGGCCCATTTTTTTTGTTTGTCTCTTAGTGTATGACCCGTCCCCTTCCATTTAGTTTTTTTATTGTATAGGAAACATCTAAAACTATTGTTTTTTTACGTATGGTTTTCAAATTTACTCGATCCGTTTTTTTAATATTTAGCTAGTTTTTTGTTTCTATTTTCCTTTGCTTCCTTAGTTCTGACAACCATAGGTTATATAGGGAAGAATGCATGTGTGTGCAAGTGGTACTGCCTGGTTCTTTGTTATCTCCTTCAGAGACCAAAACTTATTCCATGATGAGCTTATGCGGTTTTGTACTTCTTTGTATGTGATCTGTGAAGGAGATATCAATTGACCCAAGTTATTATATAGATACAGTACATAAACTCAATTAAAAGGCGCAAACAGAGCACAAGAAATTGAATTTCAGTGCCACTTTTAGAAATTGTAGGTTTAAAGGTGGAGGTTATATTGCAGTGGCTAGCTCATCTCCCACAACATAACGCTTCAACCCATAGTTGACTTTTAAGGCACTTACAGGAAAAAAGAGGTTAGTGCTATTCAAAATTTGTAACCCGGCACCTCACTAAGCCTGTACCTCTTGCCACTTCAGCTAAACTCGGCTCCTGACCGACCTCCAGACTTTGTTTGGTCATTTTGAATGATGAGATTTGAAATATCAAACCCGTGTCTTATTCCTCTACGTAGAAAGAGGATTAGATAGAAGGAGGATTAGCGAATCACCAAGGGGGACGGACTTAAAGACGGAGACGGATAGGCTGACTAAATTGAGTACATTACAATAATACGTGACGAGGGACAGGAGATAACACATTATATCTCGTTCCCAAATGTGTTGGTGTCCATGCTTGCATCTCTTTTGCAGTCTTAGCCTTACTTCATGTCCCTCTAAATTTTAATAAAATATACTATAAACAAAAGTTCATAGTATAAAACAGCAAAATAAGGCGTGCACAAACGTTTCATCAAATGCCTAAGTAGGTATTAAATAGGTAATTTCCTAAGTAGGTAGTGCATTTGCTAAAATATCTAGTTGGTCGGTAGCTGAAATACAGAATGCTGCGTCGATGATGAGCTGACTCCTTTCAGGGAAATCGGAAGAAAAGGGAAGGAAGATTAGAACCGCATCTATTTTTGTAAAAAATGAAGTAAATTAGAACCATACGTTATTATATTCTTGGAAAGTCTTAAGCAAAAAAAGACTAAAATCGCATTTTCTTTACTTATTATGTATGTGTGAATGTAAGTACTTAAATGTATTGTACACAATTATCTCTCAGAGACAAAATTTCGACAGACACACGCGAACTTCAACAAACAAGTCGTTGCGCCTGCAAAAATACCGCTGTGAGACCAATAAAAAAAACCATAATTGGGTTGATAAAATACCTATGAAATGCTTTCCAAATTTTACTACTATTATAAATGCGAAAGTTCAGATGTATGAAACATCCGAACTTTGTTTACTTGTTTACATGTTTGGTACTCAAAAACGCAAAAATGGCTGAACGGTTTATGATGAAATTTTGTATACAACGAGTTGATATGGATCAACATACAGGATACTTTTTCCCGAAAATCATACTTTCGAAGGGATGAAATAGGGAGGGGAAGTTTACGCGGACGAAGTCGCGGGGAAAAGCTATAACCAAGTTTTACAAGCGCAACGAAGCTTTATAATTAAGGGTTTGCCTTTAAGACTCAAACTTTTCTTCTCCTAATAAATAGTTAAATAAGTATAAATATAAAATCCAGAGACTATGGGTATGGTTTCAAAATTTAAATAATATACTCACTTATGAGATGACCCGAGAAGGTCGAACAAATACATTCTCCAGTTATCCCTTCGATGAAAGTAATTGTGAGAACAAGTTGCAAGACTTGATAGAAGATAACCGCTGACCGGTATCAAAGCTAGTCCAATCCATATGTTTTTGTTCATCATCCAACACGACAGTGAACTGACTACCACGAAACCTGCCAACAAGTTGTCAGTTACAAAGTCGCTTCGTCTCCGGACGTTCTTCGGTATTTCTTTTATCTTCTCAGCCACTTTCAGTTTGAGTGTTTTGTAAAAGCCGTCTTCGTGGAATGTGAATGGTGAGTTTCTTGGCACATCGGTCTTTCTCACAAAGTATTTGGGCAAACATCCTTCGGCGACGCCATTAAGGTGATGTGTCTCGAAAGCTTCTGTTATATCAGTGCCCTGGACCAAAAATTGATAATTATGTTTTAAAGTATCTAGGAGAACTTCCGTGCCCCCGCCAAGTCGAAAAAACAAATAGGTACTTATACTCATACAAGTCACCAAGTCACTATTTTATCTAGGGGATAAATTACATGTCATTAATCATTCAACACATTTACCTACAATATAGGTAATTTATTCTACATTATATTATTTCATATTCAAGAATCATTTAAACTGTAAAATAACTGCTCTACAAGCTACAATTTCAACTTCCTTTTAAAGTTAGAAAGACTATACACGGTAGGGCCATCATGTGTATGGTGTGCTAGTTTTTGTCCATTACGCGTAACACGGTTACTTCCCTCACCCCGTCGATGATATGTACTCAGATTTTCGCGAGTGTAGATGGCTATCTGCAGCAGGAGGAGGCTCGGCAAGGTGAGGATGCCTAAGGCGATAAAAACTGGCTTTGCAAGCTCATGCCCTGGCACTCGTGCTCTAACTGCTCGTTTTTGGAGCCTAAAGAGACGTTGCCAGTCAGCCGCTAAGCCCCATAACTCGAGATCGTATTGGATTGTCGACTGCACGCTGGCGAAGTAACAATCCCGGACTGCACTAAGCGGGAGTGTAGTTGCTAGTCTGCTCAGTGCGAAGCACGCTCTTCATATTTTGCCACAGAGCAAGTCAATATGGTCCCACGTCAAACCTTGCTCGGTGTGAAATCCTAAAAAGGATATTTTATTGGTACGGCCATACCATCCTATTCTCGAAGCTATTCAGACTAAGGTAAGGAAATCAATAGGTAGTAGGTTGGTACTTTCTACATATGTAAAGACTAATATTACTTGTTTGTTCATTACGCGGTACATTTTGTTTTGATTTCTCGTCTTTTTTAATTGCTTTTTTTTAATGTGTACATTCATAAACAAGGTATGCCTTGGTGGGAACTGTTTAGGACTTAGATGCATGTTTTAGTAATAATCTGTAAGTTTTTATTTCTTAAGTACGTCTATGTCTGTTTGTTCTCCAAATGATAAAAGAAAATAACACGTAATTTTGAAAAGAGTGTGTACATAGGTTATCAAGATGATAGTTCATATATTATTTTTTGCCACTATTTCATTTATGGTTTATGAATCATAAACCATAAATGAAATAGTGGCAAAAAATAAAGATTTTTTAACGAGTTTTCTACGTAGGTATCTTACGAGGGACGACTTGTTTTTGTACTAATTCTTAAATCCGAAAATGAACTCCTTTCTCAAGCGTTACCATTAGTGAGCGTAGGTACAATTACTGCGAAGCGTCTTGTGAGCATTGATGCAATTTTAATTGCAATGACTTTGTATTTCTTATTAGTCTTCTGCACTTAGCAATTATTCCGTGATAATGACTTTTGATTACAGCACACACAGAGGATGTATACGTATATATAATGCTGAAATGCTGTTTACAACTATGTAACATAAATGCTTGTTGTAGCAATTACACACTTTTGAATGTATGTTTGAAATCACATTTAAATTGAATGGTAACATTTCAAATAACGTTCTCATTTGCGATATTTATTTATTTTTGGTGAACAATAAATAATATTTGTATTGTATTGTAACGTTATTATTGTTACCATCAAGTAATAATAAACACGACGGTAACCATGATTATTTTTATTCTTTGTACATTGCAGGGCTGCGGGCTACCGTGGTAAGATGAATGCGATCAAACCCTGCAATGTAATGAAACTTGCATGCAAGTTCTTGCAAATGTCAACCGGGCCCTAGATGCACGTGATGTCAGTTTATCTGTCTCATTCTACATACCTTACAATCCATTGCTCAAAAATTTAAGTAGTTATTTATATAAGTTTAACATGTTATTGTGCAAAAGAAAGTTAAATAACCTTGGTAACAGTGATCCAATCTACACCTCCAGGATGTAGTTTAACGAAACTGGTCAGATCGTATAGTGAATCATGTATCCTCCAGAGATTTTCGGCGCCATCTTGCAGCCGCTTGCCCTTCAGCCATTGCTGCGGAGTCTTCGGTTCCTCGTCTCGAGTCACTGGATATTGCAAGTGGGGGAAACTCACTTGCCGCCTGTCCGTTGTTTGTTTCGCCAACTTTGGTGTCATTATTCCATCTGAAATATAATTTTACAATGAAGGTCATTAGGCGGTAGTTCGTCGTGTCACGATTGCGTAGAAATTTAAATATATTTTATCCTTCTTGTGGCATGAGTATTTGGAGATGTCTACCAAAATGACTATGTTTTATGACCCACAAACGAATGCTCTGTAGCATTATCATATTTATATGACACACACTGGGACTCGACCGGTTTGGCGGGCTAGTTACTCGCTACGTTTATGTAGCGAGTAACTAGCCCGCCAAACCGGTCGAGTTTCAATGTCCCAGTACTCGACCCAGGCCAATTAATTGGCAATCTTAATTCACTGTAATAGATGTGAATTATCGAAACCTTGTAGGTGTCAAACATTGGGATTTTTATCTTTCTTGTGTACTATATGAATATAGTCAAAGCACAAGCTTCTTTTCCTACTGGCTACTGCACTTTTTTGCTGACTGATAAACCGGCAAAATTACGAACTTGAACTGCTACAGGCAGCCTAAAGTGATCCGAGTAACTAGTTCGTTTGTGTACCTCCATCTCTTTTCCTCGAATTTACACGTACTACCGAGATGGAAGTATATGAACGCACTTATTTTTAAAACTATTTGTGAAAAGAGCGTAGGTACTTAATTAATCTTTAATATCCGTTGTCTACAGTGATAGTACCGATTAGATTAAATGAATAATTCTGAAAGTATCACGAATATAAAGAGCTAGCTAGAGCTATTTATTTGTATCTTATACAGGTACAGAATTCTTTTTTCAGTTACTCCTTTAATTTTCGGACTGAGGTTGCGCTTAAAGTAATTTTATTATATTTTTAAACATTAATGGGCAAATCATAAAACTAAAAAAAATGTCTGTCGAAGTTGATGGTCGAAAGCGGGCGATTTTTGTCTGAATTTTCAGCTATAATTTTTCCAATTAACCTCATTGCTATCTCTCCTAACCCCAACTACGGGGTGAGGTGGGGTTTCCAATTATTTTGTGTTTATCGTTTAAATTATGAAATAAGACAGGAATGTATAAAAATCAACACGCCGCATGTAAAAAAAGATTTTTATCGACGTTTGAATTTCTGTTTTGTCCCTTCTTTTTTTAACCTTACTGGCTGTATAGGCCAGGCCAATAAAGCGATAGAAGTGCGCGGTTGGCGACTGGCCTGAGCAAAGGAAAATCCAGCGGTAATCTCGGATACGACCACGCGGGCGGTTTAAACACTGGAATACTCTAAGAGATTGCGCTCCAGTGAGATTGATTGAGGGGCTTCAACCAAATCTGATGAGGCGCAGGCGTGAGTGAATTCGAGTCAATGGGAGTTTTGTCGCTGGTTCAGTTAACCTATTCACAGGATGTTGCTGTTGAGGGATTCGTCTAGGAGGACATCATCATCATCAATTTTGATACATAGCTACCTATAAACACCTAAAAAGACCACTTTACGTATCAGACCATGCACAATGAATGGTCCGTACCTACTTCTAGTTCACATTTAAAACTACATTCAATGATAAATTAAGAAAGGTTGTATTTTCATAGAAAACTCATGGCGCTTAGGTCCTTTTCATCAAGGAACGCATGTTTTACAGCGATGACTCATAACCTTTGAACCTATCCTCTTCAAAATAATTTTCGTTGAAAGTATTAGGTAAGCAGGCCACGATTGTTTAAAATTTTTTTTCTATGATTTGAAAGTTATGCTAACAATTTTCTTGTGATTTTCGGAGCGATTGCGTCCAAGTTATTCAGTTGGTAAAATAAATTACTGAGAATTAAGAAATATCGATCGATGTGCATTATGTTGACTTACGTTGAAGATTTTCACTTTCAGTTAGGTATGGTACACATGTACTTTTATGTATATGGAATGCCCCCTATATTTTCTTTTTGTAATTTGACAACATATATACAGCTATTTAGAGGCCCAAAAAATACACCTGCATTTCAAATCTCATTTATACACCTTCTAGTTTTTGAGTAAAATGTCTGTGACATACGGACTGAAAGACGCTGCTATTTTGGCTATGAAACCCTAAAAATGCAAAATAATTCAACACGATCTTCATTAAAATACGTAATGCACGGCATCATTTGCGTGGTCAGCGCAGTCAGTGGTTGAGCAATTTGGACTTGATTTCGTATAGCGGTCAAGTTACATTATACGAAGCTTGTAAGGTCGTGTTTGCAGCATTTTATTATAATCCTAATTTTAGGTTGTATTTAGGTTGTAAGAAAGTGTTTCTCATAACATTTAAGTACGTGTGTGGAAAAGTAATCTTTCTGATAAATACAATGGTTTAGGTACCTACGCATTAATGTATTTATTTGAATGTCACGGCACGGAATAAGTAATACTACTACGTCACGGCACAACATTTGAGTGGGGGATCCATCATTTTACCGAAAATCGTTACATCGATTATCATTTCCCATAACACTATTCGCAGAATTTTATTATCACTTAGGAATCATTCATCGAACTTCGTTAGATCGCTCAAACATTTGCCCGAATTACCTTTTACACAATAATCAACTCATCGAATTTTAATTCAGTATTTTATTTGTTCATCGACGTAGTCGTTCATCGAATGGCCTTTAGTATAATTTTGGTTTAACGAAGGTTTCAGTTCCCAAAATTCTTATTACCTAGAACATCATTTCACCACTGTTTACTATTCTTGATATAAGTAAGTCTAAAATTTTTTTTTCTCAGATTCTTGGTGTACTCTGTAAAAGTACTCATAAACAAAAATACTCAAAAACAAAAATACCCAAAACCTAAAATGTACAAAAGACCTGTTAGGGCAAAACCGACTGTAATGCGGATAGGTTAGAGGTTATTTTTTTATATAAGACCAGAAAGATTATACGCCTTGAAAAATCATGCTTGCTTGGTTGTTCGATGAAACATTGTTCTTGGAAAGAATACTATATGGAACGTACTATCTGTGAATCAAGTTTCGTTAAATTAATACTATGAATAACGAATATTTCGATGAAAGGTAAATTCGATGTACCGTTACGCTACGATTAGAGACGGATTCGAAACGATTAACTATGAAAAGTGGTTCGATTATATAAAATGCAATGAATTGAAGATTATGTGATTAGAAAAAAAAACCTAATGAAATTCGTTGAACAGTTTTCAGTGAAATGAAAATCGATGTAAGATATTTCGATAAAATAATAGACACCCATTTGAGTGCAATATAAATTACGCTTTATTTCCTAATCGTGAAATATCTCATTAAGTGGCAGGTAGGAACTATGCCATACCGTAATGATAGTTTAAAGAATGGCATATCATTCGAAGACGTCCTGGTATAATGTATCATTATAAAACCTTTGATTACGAAGTTCATTGAGGGATACGCGAAATTGAATTTCCACTATTTTTGCTATTATAAGGGTATGAAGTTAAATGTATGATTAGAAATCCTTTGATTTAATTAAAAACGTGATTCACCTGCTCTGATAGGTTATGTATTGTACCATCACCAAAAGTGCGCCATCACGTCAATACTGTTTATATAGGAAAGAATCACCAAACTCTCATTATTTTAGCTGTGTAAATATCCGTTACCCGCAGGCGAATCACGTAACTTTATGTACTAACGGTAGGTACATTTTACTGTCAATTTTGAAGTATAAATGAATGAGCTGACAATTAAAATTTGACATTAAAATCTACCTAACGGTAGTACAAAAGTTACGTGATTACCCCGCCGATTTAAAAAAAAAACTGTATAGCCCGGTTAATTTAAGAATACTCCCTGTTCTTACTTACCTACACCTTGCTGCGAGGTGCATATAAAGGTATTTTAATCGGGATAAAAATATTATCCTGGATTATGAGCCTAAAAGCGGAGTAATAAGAGCCACGTTACGAGAAAATGTGTAAAAAATAAATAAATAAGTATGATAATTACTTATTTTTACTTGAGTGCGATAGAAGAGAGTAAGAAAAGTATCTATTAGGTAGGTACCTAAGTTAATTTCTGTTGATATTATGTTATCTTAAGAAATCAAGCTTGGTTTTAATGTGATAATTTTAAACGTAATCAAATGGTTGTTTATATGAATGTGAAATATAAAAGAAACTATTAAACTAATTAAAAGTACTTCAATCAGGGGTTATACTCGTAAACTTACGTATTATAATAATAATTATATATGTTTTCATTCAACTTTGTAACCAAAAGTTGTTTTCGCTGATATTGTTCCCGATTAATAGAAGTTCAGTAGCATCGCACAATTACAAATCAATCAAACAGTAACAAAAATAAATATAATTATCTATGTATTTGCTTATTGTATATGGATACCATATAGGTACGATTAAATAAATAACAAAACAACTGACCAGTTTCAGTTTGTTCGCCAATCCTATTATTCGTTATAATAGTCACACAATCACAATGTTATTTATTCTGTTTTTTAAATAAATAAATCGATCAACATGCGCGCGCGTCGGTCTCTTGATAAACACTAGCCTTGACTGTATCTATAACGTTGTGCGGGAGTTGTTTTGTTACGTAACTGTTTTGGAACTCCATTGCTTTTATTTTATTTTTACAGAAGGTGAAGATGCCTTAGGCCTGCCCCACAGACAGCATCCAATTTATTATTTTTAGGGTTCTGTCTCCATAGGCTGCCTACTGAACCTTATTAGTAAGCTTTTCCGGTCCGTCCATCTGACTGTTCTATGACAAATGAATTATTTTCAAACTATGATTGTTGCCGCTCTAACAACATATAATAATAATAAAATAAAAAAGAATTGGAGGCGTAAAATACAAGATATACTTTAGAATTACGATTTGAAACGGGATATTTACCACGTATATTTGTATTTTTGAGTTCCCGGTATAAAATAATAAATATCCCGTTTCAAATCGTAATTCTAATGTAAATGACCATGTAAGCTTGAAATCTTAAGACATACTTTTTTCGGTACGGATGAATACTTGCAGGGTGAGACCAAATTTTTGGGCCATAGTTTAGGCACTTCAGTTTAGATGCTTTATTACTCAAAAGAACAATACGGTTCACTTAAATGAGCTTATATAATAAATTAAATAAAGTAGATTCCGCATGAATGTTACAGATTCACGATACAGTGTCATAAATGTGTTTTTTCAGTTTAGTTTTAAATAAACTCAAAGATTTTCTTTTACAATTTTACATTGTTTGGTAGTTCATTGCATCCGTGCTGCCGCATACATTATGCTACTTTTGCCATAACCAGTTCTATTTTTGCGTAGTTTTAATTTGTTCGTATTTCTTAAATGCTATTTGAATGTGCGTTGTGTAAAGTGAATGTCATAATGCATTTGATCATTTAAAAACTTTCTTACAAATGCACATAATAGAGTATGTGTATAATTGTTTTAAATTAAATAGTTTTGTTTTCTTATAGAGTAGGAGTAGGAGTTTTTTAAGAATGGAGTGTATAAATTTTTAAAGGGTCGGCAACGCGCATGTGACACCCCAGGAGTTGCAAGCGTCCATAGGCTACGGTTACCGCTTACCATCAGGCGGGCCGTACGCTTGTTTGCCACCGACGTGGTATAAAAAAATGATTTATTTTGTTATGTTTGTAAATCTTTTAAATTTTGATTTAATCTCGATTAAATAATCTAAGTGTGATTTCACTAGTGACTTTTAATTATTATTTTTTTTGAACTTGACTGTGGCAATAAAGCGATAGGAGTGCACGGTTGGAGAGTAGCCTGGGGAAAATCCAGGGGAAAACCTGTGTTAAACGTGAGTCCCGTACAAAGCTCTTCTAGCAATATACAAGTCACTAGTACACCTCAGATTCGGTTGAAACCGCTCAACCAGTCTCACTGGAGCGCAAACTCTTAAGAGTATTCCAGTGTTCCAAATCGCACGTGTGTTTTTATACTGAAATAAATTATCTTCTATTTTATTCTTGTTTTTCTTTTTCTTTATCATCAAAAAACATTTCTGTAGTAAATTGGTAATTTAATCACCTTTGTATGTATTTTTGATTTATAAATTCCTACACGATTATGCTGTAAGTACCTTCTTTCGAATAAAGGAAAAAAAATTGAAATCGGTTCACGTAATAAAGAATTATACTTGAATAAACCACCATACATACTAAGTTATTCAGTCGCTCAAATTTTTAACAAATTTCGTCGATAGATGGCGCTGCGCTGCGTTGAATTTCTATAGCATGTTGTTGAGATTTTCCTGAATTAATAGGTTTGAAACCGGTACACATCTGTGTACGGAACCCTGGGTGCGCGAGTCGGACTCGCACTTGACCGGTTTTTTAAACCAGTTTTACTCTACCTGCAAGTGGTACAAGCTACAACGGGCATTCTATTTAGAAGAAAATTTCGATTTTGTATAGTATCAAATTCTGTCAAATGAGCGCAAACAAGAATTTACCTTATAGTCAGAGTTCTTCGTCGTTTTTTGCTTGCGTTCGTTTGACAGAATTTCGTATTAGAGTTTCTCCTCTTGTTTCCATGTTCGGACCTATTTTATCAGGTTTTAACCATCTTCTCGTCTATCAAAAATGGAATACACAGACTAAGGGTGGGTTGCACTAAACCGTTTGTAATCGTAAGCGGTGTTCGTTAAAATATGATTGTATGGAAAGTTTGACAAGTTTCTAAGGGATGACAGCTGCCGGCGCCATATTTGACGATGACCGGCATGTGATCGTATGTTGGTGCAACCGACCCTAAATGCAGCTGTATTATCTATACATACATATAAAAGAAGAAGTCCTCACACTGACTGACTGATTGACTCATCAATGCACAGCCGAAACTGCTAACGCTAGAGAAATAAATTTTGCACAGTCGATTTACGAACGCTAGAGAAATAAGTTTTGCACTGTCGACATTTATAACATAGGCTAGGGATAAGAAAGCATTTTTCGAAATTCCTCCCCTAAGGGGGTAAAACAAGGGATGAACGTTTGTATGAAAATATATATTTGTTGAAGATTTGAAACTTTGTATATAGACTCTCAGTTTAAATATATTAATGGCGTATTTCAGCATTTTTCCACATTGCTCCCCTAAAGGGGTGAAAAGGGCTTTCAGAATTTGTACGGGGAGCAAATATTTTTTGAAGTGAGAGATTTGAAACTTCGTAAATAGACTCTGTTTAAATACAACAAAACATATCTCAGGGTTTTTCGAAATTACTTCCATTAAGGGGTGAAAAGGGGGTTCCAAGTTTGTACGGGAGCAAATCTTTTTTGAAATGAAAGATTTGAAACTTAGTAGACTCAATGTTTAAATACAATGAAAAGTATTTCAGCGTTTTTCGAAATTGCTACCCTCAAGGGGTGAACAGGGGTTCCAAGTTTATGCTGGGATCAAATCTTAACTTATCTTAAAAATCGATATGGGTGTCATCGTCGAGGTTATTCGAGGTGCCGATTACGAATGTGACATGCATTTTCAAATCCAAGATGGCGGACATTTATTATTCCTAAAAATCGTTATGGGTGTAATCTGGAGGTTCCTCGGAGTGCCGATTACGAAAATAACACGCATTTTCAAATCTATGATGGCGGACATTAATTTTTCTTAATAATCGATATGGGTGGCATGTTATAATACGGGGCTTGGATTATAAATATCATTAAAATCGTTAGACCCGATTTCGAAAACCATTTAGTAAACAAATAAATATACAAATGTTGCTGCTCATTATCCGGAGATTCTCTTTCTTCATAAAAAATGATCGCGGTAGACGATGGTTTTAACGGTGTAGGATTAAAAAATACATAAAATAATTTTATAAGTTTAAATATGTCAATTCTAGAGGGATAACGTAAAAATATAATGTCAATAAAATATTTCAACTACCATTTAAGCCTATTCCTATTCCTATAATTTAAGCAATATTATGGATTTAGTATTTATGCCACAATGTACACCCTTGAGTTTCTATAATATTCGTCATTATTATAATTACAGATACAGATATAGATAATTTCATTGGTTAAAGTATTAATACATTTTACAAGTTAACAAATTACATTATATCAAAATAATAACAAATGACAAATTACATTATATTTTAATTTTCTCTATTCAGTTTAATTTAATTCAATTCAATGTCTTTTTTAATTTTAATTTTAATTTTATAATGCTATCTATCTATGGACTTGTTCCGGAATAAATTATTTTCATTCATTCATTTCATTTCATTTCATTTCATTTCATTCAAAATGATACATATCAGTCGTCACCTTATGGCGGACATTGCCTAAATAAATTGTATAATGTAAACAAACATTTTCGATCCATAAATATATACACACTATTTAAACACTGTTGTTGATATCTCGAACGCTTATGTTATTCCATTGTATTTTCTGTTGTTTTATTATTTCTGTTCTCTGACCTCTTTCATAGCATGACACTGTCATTTTTATAATTATTATTATTATTACTCAACTCAATATTTTTATTTATTGTCATTATTTAATTACACAATTTATTATTCACTTTGACATTTATACAAAATAACTCAATCAATTAATTTTAAATCAATGACATGCAACGAAAAACCTAATATGGCACGCCACATTTTGGCTGATTGTGACGAGTCAAATCATCCTTGTTAACCTTTATAATTAAGTACTCACTTTCATGCAATAAACGATTTACATGTATTTGTATTTAAAAAATTGCCAATGTTAACAGTTTTACTAGATAATGTATAAGAGTGGCGACCATTGTATATTTTTGTAAGACTGAAATCTCGCACTAAGTAGATAAAGCTGTATAAGGGCGGCGACCGTAATACATATAGAAGTTTATAATGTAATAAATAAATAATAATATTTAAAACTTGTTTTTATTACTCCCAAATCTTTGTATTCATTGGGATTCAATGTATCTCGTACGAGTCAACGAACTCTTTCGTTCTATATCGATATATATTATTTCTGTGCTCAGGACTCGCCTGGTGGTGCGAACAGTGCATACATACGTGCGTGTGTGTGCACGCACACATACGCAAAATTAGTACGGACAAAATCTGCTTGTGGCTCAGGTAGGCTAGCACAACTTGCTGCCAAGTCGTATCTCGCGCGACTCGGCGATTCCTGTCTCGCTCAAATTGTGCGAAATAGAAAGAGGAGCGTAGATTTTTCTCTACTCGCGTCGCGTCGCAGCGGCAGTTGTGCTAGCCCCGCTGGTGTAGACGTGTTTCCAAGTTAACTCGCGAGATGGCTCTCTTTTCCCAACATATTTATTATACTCTTTGCTAACGTCTTCCAAGGTTAAGTTACCTGAAATGCGTTAAGGACTTATTATTCTGATTAGATTGTAAAGGATTGTATTGCCAATGAACTCAATTGCAATAATAGGAATGATTGGCATACCTACATGTAAGCGTTTGATTAACCTGATCGAAATAAAATAAAATAGTGCGGGTAGTTTTAAACATCGTAACACGTACACAACAATATGTTATGTAATGACAGCGGCATTTTCATACATCGAATTGAAACAAAACAGAAAATAAAATTATTAGAGCCATTTTATACAAATATTTGTAGATACCGATTCAAATACAGTGTAGTTTTATTTCAATAAATTAGTTATATGAATAAATAAAGGCAAGACATGTTTATTTTACTGTTTTACTATTAAAAATATGTATTTAAGTGTTTTCATTTACATTCACTCATTCATTTCATTCATTGACTTTTTGTGCAATCAGTACTTCATGTAGTTGTGTGTGTAATCACCTCAACTCTCGTGGAACTACCTACATTAGCATCATAATTTTAAGTCTTTACTTTTACATGTAAACATATCAATTTGTGTCTATTTAAGTTTTTATTGTAAGGCTTGTAATGTTTTATTGCATTGTAAACATTTATCAATTTGATGTTAAATAAAAATTTTCTATGTCTATGTCTATGTCTATGTCTACATTAAAGGTAACTTTAATATCGTAATTTGTGTAAAGTGTATTTGTTTTGTAAATTCCTATGCGATTATGCTGAAAGTACCTTCTTTCTAATAAAGAAAAAAATGAAATCGGCTCACGTTATAAAGAATTATCCTTGAAAAATCGCCATACATACAAATTTGTTCAATCGCTCAAATTCATAACAAAATTCGTCCTTAGATGGTGCTGTACCCATGGCGTTCAATTTCTACACCATGTTGTTGAGATTTTCCTGAATTAACAGGGTTCGAACCGGGTTCCGTGCACATCTGTACACGGAACCCTCGGTGCGCGAGTCAGACAGCACTTCTTTTTGTTACACCCTGTATGTCGTTAAAACTGTTTACCAACCAGTATGTTGACAAAAATCATTACAAAAAGTCAAAACCTACAACTTTTAAAAGGTCCTCTTTCGTGATGTTTTATACAATCCCGGAACTTAAATAATTAAAATATTATTTTTAAGAATGTCTGCTTAACTTTATCCGGGATTTTGTTAGTTGTAGGTATAAAAGCATCCAAATAAACGACATGACGTCAAACTGGGTAAAAAACAGATTAATGACCTGTCTATAAAATACATAAGAAATTTACCCTCTTGAAAATCAATTATTCAAATGAATGCCAAAGTGTTTTTGACAGTTTACTATAAAAAAACGTAACACACCTCGGGTCATTTAGCGTAAACAAGTTTTGAAGAAAAAAATATTTGTTTTCAGGAATTTAAAGACGTTTCAATGGCAAATTAAACAAACAAAATTATTTTCATTTTACTAGTAGGTACCAAACGCATAGTTACTTATTTGAGCCCTGAGTGGATACAAAAATGTTAAATCAGCGACCTGTAGTGTTTTTCTGTACAAAACATTTTTATGTCTATAAATACCTGACTACTTACTTTTTTGTCAGTAAATGTACGCAAGCACACTTAAACTCACGTCTGTATTCCCTTAAGGGGTAGGCAGAGCACATGAAATTTAATCCCAGTGCCATATTTAGCAATTGTAGGTTGTTGGTTGTAAAATGTACATTGTGTTATTTAATTTATACATCATCATCAACATGGACGTTAGGCAAATTAACGATCCCCAAAATAGACAATGCATAAAATATTGTTATACATACAATAACTTCACGAGACAAAATATTTACTTGAAAAAACATCATGTTACAAAACAGTATTCATTTATTACTATTCATGTATTATTCACGGCAATTAACAAAAACGCTCGCAAGGTGAGAGTCCTTATTAGGCTACGGTATCAAATGTAATATTAGAAGTTATCTACTTCTACATATTCTTCTCTAAATCAGGCCGGTGTAGGTATTTTACGAGCGAGCGAGGAAGAGTGTTAGGAAGAACAAGACCCTACAGCGCGCGAGTCGAGCGAGCGAAGCGAGCGTGCCGCGGCAGCGGCCGGCGAAGCACCACAACCGATTTTTTGTAACTAATATTTATCTTTGAATTGAAATTACTCCGTTACCAGTGCTGTGGCTTAGAGGTTTATACATGATCGATAGTCTTCCACCCGTCTGACCGCGTTAGCACGGAAAGGCGTGTGGCTCCGATCCAGATGTTTGACCGGCCCATCCCCTGGGCCAACGAAGTCAAATATCTTGGAGTGACCCTCGACAGAAAACTGACTTTCCGTAGCCACATCAGTAGGGTACGCAACCGTGCGTTGTTCGTGCTAGGAAGGCTTGGGCCGATGATTAACAAGTTTAGTAAAATGTCACTTAGAAATAAGCTGACACTCTACAAAACTTGTGTTCGTCCAATCATGTTTTATGCAAGTGTAGCTTTTACTCACGTGCCTATGACATCGCTCAAGCCGCTTCAGGTCATTCAGAATCGTTTTCTCCGTAGGGCGACTGGTGCTCCGTGGTACGAGTCGAACCTCAGTCTGCACCACGACATGGGGATTAGCACTATGTATGGTTTCTTTAAGCAGACTGCCAGATGTTATTTTGACAACGCTCCCCATCATAGGAATCCGTTACTTAGGAAGGCTGTCGACTACGTTCCCATCCCTCCCCCCTCTGTCGTTACTCGGCGATCACTGATTAGGGGCCGCACGGTCCGGCGTCCTAGGCACACACTTACGGACCCGGACGACGTAATCACAGCGTCTATCGAAAGATGGAACGCCGCGCTTACGGCGTCCAACTCTGACACGACGCGTACACTTAGGTATTCCCGCCGGCGGGGACGTCCACCGCGCGATCGCGACAACAGTGACACATATAGTCTTCTTGCTGGACTCTTCTCAGCTAGGCTTTCCGGCGACTGGGCCTGGCCTATAAAGCCACAGTCAGGTTCAAAAAAAAATCGCTGTCGATATATAACATCGGCCCGTATGTACAGCGCCACGCCGCTGTCAGCGATGCGCCTGCGACAATAGCTATTAGCAAGTTGATAGCCACTTAACCTCACTCGGTCAATTTCATATTTTTTACATCAAGTTTCGCTGCAAGCTAATACATGGGGTCTTTCTGAGTGTAATACAAAATCTAAAAGTTCAGTTTTTCCGCAAATTGATCGAATGTTTTGATGTACTATTTCGAACTGTACTTTGGCGACTAGTGCGGACTTGGTGTCAGGGATTGGCAAGTTTTTTGGAGCTACGAAGTTAAAACGCCTAATCGACACATCAGTCGGCCAGTGCTGTGGATTCCTCACTAAATGGACGTTTTCTGAGGGCACGAAAGTTTGAAGAACGAATATGGGCTTTGCGTGACAACTAAACACTCGCTCTTTGCATTTTCAACACCTAACCTGGAGCGCACATGTTGAAGAACGTCTTCTGCGGTGGTGTTCTCACTCAGGTTGAAGACATGAAGGCTGGCGATGCCCGACGCGGCGGCACGGAAACTGCTGCAGGCACCGAGACAGAGCGAGGGTTGCCTGCCAGCCATACCAGAAGTAGATGGTGCTTGGTGTAGATCAGCAGCGGGTGCCGCGCGCAGGCCAGCGTCACTCGGAGCCAGAGGCACATTGGCAGGAATAGCTGACGGAGATGACGCATCATCGACTGCACCAGGGGTAGCAGCTGCGTTACGACTGGCTTTCTTCGAACATACGTAGGCGCAGGATCTGCCACTTTGGGTGTAGCAAGTCTGAAATTTGCTGGTTTAGCAGCTGGCAACAGGGACCTTGCGGGTTCGGTGTTCGCGGTAACACCACCGCTTGACTTGGGGCTCACCGGGATAATCGTTGCGGATGTTTCTGGCGTCGACGCCGGCGTATCCTGCCCAACATCCAGTGATGGGTCGTCATTTAAGATCATAAGACCATGAGCGTTCCGTCCGTTCAGTGTGTGTAACAGCGTGTAATATAGTTTTGATATATCCACTCTTGCGGTCGCCGCATTCTATAGGAAAACGAGGAATTTGCTGTTTTGGGCGTGAAATATTGCGTCTAGGTACATTATTGTCGTACGTTTTTTTGTTTATTATAACATAAAAAACCGAATCCTCATGGTGGTTATTAATTTACTTTTTGTCTATAAAATAAAAACATAATTTTTCGAAACTTTCAACAGTATAATTTACTATTTGTTGTCATAATTTAATGGTTTACTATTCATATATTGACATCTTATTATTATTAATTCCGCATATTCTCTATTGGAATAAAAAATCATATTGTTAAACCGAATTATTATTTCGAAATGTCAAACATTTTGATTCTAGATAAAAGAATATTATGAGGAACCTTTTTTTGAAAAAAAAAACGTGAACATGTCGCTTGCGGATTAAAACGCTCCTGTTACCAAATTTTAGTTAAAAACGGCCTTACTTCAAGATTTTTTTGTCATAGGCAGTTTTTAATGTTTTACTACAAAATGACCATATGGCTACTCCCATTAAGTATCATGTATACAACAGGATTTCTTAAACGTTGCTGCAATAAGTAAACGTCGTGTTACTGTTCACACTGCTATACATATAGTCAAATCGCGGGATGGTATTCTGCTGTTTGATGAAAGCTTGCAATAATTGAGATTTACACCTCTAAGCCTTATTGAATTTGTTTTCTATTCCCTACAGTGAAAGCATCGCCGCTGCCAATTCATTTGTAAAGCGTTGCTGGAGCATTGGCGTAATGATACCGGCTATCTTGCCACTTCAGAAGATACTTTATTTGCGGGGGATAAAATCAGGTTTGCATCGGTCGGCGCGCCAACCGTTTGTCATTTACAGCCACTGAATAGTCAAACTGTGTTGGTAGTAAAGTGCTGTAATTTACTGAGTTGTTATATAAATTAATTTGGAGTTTCTTTGGGAGTAATGATGTAATTTATATTTGTGTTGCCTTGGTTAATAAAGAGGTACCATTAAAACAATTGATAAGTATTTCGGGATCTGATTTAGAGTTCGGAGTGAAAAGCCAGGCTTTATTTCTTTACACCGGCTGTTAGTAATTAATGGATAATCCGATCACATAATATCACTCAAAGCCGCATTCGGTCAAACAGGAATAGTATGAATTTAAAAGTCAAAATAAAACGTTAATACTCCATAGCTGACCGACGTAGTATAAAAAAACCTATTGTTCCTTCATAAGATCAAAAGTATCACGTAGGTATTGAGTAAGTGTATAAAAGTGTACTGGAACATCTACCTTAATATGGACTATTACTGGAATAACCTTATTTTTGTTGTAGTCGAATTAAGCCTTAATTCCCAGTACAGTTGCATCCTGAAGGATGCCCGGGGTTCGCTACCTAATCCCAGGGTTTGGCGTAGGCACTAGTTTTTACGGAAGCGACTGCGATCTGACCCTCCAACCCGAGGGGATATCAGACCTTATTGAAATTAGACTTGTCATACGAGTGAATTCGGCCTTAATTATTATAGAAAAAAAATATTATTGACGCATGAATCGATTAGTATTATTATTTACTGGGATTTATAAAGATCCGTTAGACCTTTTATATCAGTAAGTTATGTCAAAAATGTACTCAGTTTCTAAAATTTGATCTGACATTTAGTTAAATGAACATCGGATCATTTGTATCAGCGCCTGATCGTATCTCGATTGCATTGTTGTGTTGTAACGAGTATTTGTACAATAATGAATCTTAGGCGTCACAGTAGTTGTGAAGTTTTTCTATTTACTTAGGCCGGGTTTTATAAACATCCGTTACACCAAATATAAGATAAAAAATCATGAATGTTTTCTATGCATTTAAGTATTTATATCATTAAATATAAGTTTCGCCATATAGTACTGATAACACGAGCGTTATTGAGCGTACTGTGGGGTAAGTTCGATTTTTGTATCTAAGATTGTCTCGTTAATATTTATTTATTTACATTTTAGTAACTTAACCTTAGCAAAAACAGTAAAACTCAAAGATAAAAAAATTGTCCCAATTCGCCGTCAGTGGATGGGGGCCCAGAAGGCTAGCTACATTGCGACGCTGAATGGCAATTATTCTTTGTGCGAAATATTGCCCCGTGTGGTTGCCGGGTAAGAATTGCGCCACCCCATCTCTTCCCGTGGGTTTCGTAGGAGGCGAATAAGGGAAAATCGGAGGGTGGGCAGCAGCATCCTTCGATCATTACCTATCAATATATTATCAAACTGCGGTCGCCAACCCGCTTGCCAAGCGTGGCGACTATGGCAAATCCCCCCCTTTTTGGGGGAGGCCTATGTTCAGCAGTGGACGTCTGTCGGCTGAAATGATGATGATGGATGATTGGCAAGCCCTATGGTCACCAGAGGTCTCTTTTAAGCGCGCCGACAAATCGTTTTTGGTATTTTAGTATGTTTTTGGACTAAACTTATAACTATTTTTTTTATACAACACCGGTGGCAAACAAGCTTACGGTTCACTAAGCCTTGGAGTTGGTTTTATAAAGAACCATTAGACCTTATGTCAGTAAATTATCTCAAAAAATGTTCTTAGTTACCAAAATTTGATCTGCAATTGGTGTAACGATTCTTTATGAAACCCAGAATTACCAGTCTTCTACCGGTCCCGGGGATCCCCGGGCTCATTACAAAAGAATGCTATTGTTTATTTTTTTTGCCGGGAGACCACGGCTTAGCCGTCCCTTGTCAATCCTTATTTTTTACTGCAAAAACGAAAGTATACTACGGATCTTTAATCTCATTAAGAATATTTGTGTGATACGAGCAAGAGAATATGCCACCAATACTAATGTAAGTACCTACATATATACTACCGATCAGAGAGCTGGCTACAGTAAATCGATTGCAATTTATAGAGACACGAAATCTAGCTAGTTAGCGTAACTATACTATTATTATTAACTGATCCGGGTGACTCGCAGCTTTCAGCGGTGGTTTTTTTTTTCATTTAATTAAAGGTGTGCAATTTATAGAGCTCTGGATTTGGTGTGGTATGATACCTAATTATGTATTTAATTCAAATATAACATTACAGTATATAAAGTATATAACAGTCGTTTAGGTTGGGGTAAAGTTAGTGCCAGTCATCGCCCAAGTTCGCACCTTTGACGGTGATTGGCACTACTTTTCTTGGGACTTGCTATATTATATATGTGCCAAAACGGGCTCTAGCGTCCTTTAGGGTCCAAATGGGAAACTCTAGGAGGATAATGATGGCACTCACAGACGATAAACATTTCAAGAAAATAAAAATACCTATTACCCTTTACTTCGCAAATTAAAAAGAATCGTGTGTTCAAGGCTAATTGCAGACTTGTAGAACAAAACAAATATGAAAAGCGTAGTTTGCAAATTGCATTGCGAATTAAATGGTTAAGCCAGTATATATAATAAATAATGAAATGGCGGAGTACTGTGGACGTTCTCTGCCCTACCTAGGGGTTACAAGACCTTAAGACAAGTAAGTGATGATAAATACAATTTGCGTTTACGATCTTCAAGAAATTTCAGTACTGTAGATATCATAAAAGGAAGCAATTTTTCACTTCCCCGTCGGCGTCGTAAATCCGCTACAAGTTAATAGGAATTAACCGCGGTCTTGTTGCTCTATTTATGGAATTGAAACGAGGAGAGGAGTGCTACTGCTATGCTGATACTTAAAAAAATTAAATGATCTTTAACCCTTACTTCAGAAATAAAAAAATCGTGATTTATTTATAGCCTCTTTGACAATTTGTAGAAAAAAAGAATGTCTGCAAATAACGATTAGGTGCGCTGAAAATTGTGTAGTTTATACTTTACATTGCGAATTAAAAAGTTAAAGTTTAATTAACTAATAACTAGCTATATAATTTTATTAGAGTACCTAAGTCAATATTAAATTTAACGTACCTCCAATGTGTTTACAATATCCACGAGAAGAAAGAGGTTGGTACCCCGGCACCACAAGTACTTTCAGGGAAAAGTTGCTGTATTATGCACATGTCAAAAACTATATTATGTCAGTATATGTCAACGTCATATAAATTACCAAATTAAAATAATGATCTATTATGTATCTGGGCGATATTTTTTTATATATTTTACTTTGACTGAAAATTGTAATTTCGTTAGCAGACTCGGATCGCTTGACAAAACTTAGTTTCCATTAAAATTCAGCTATTTCGTCGAAAACTTTTGAGGTGTGTTATTTCAGTTCTTTGCCTTTAAGAAGCGTGAAACGACAAAAATTAAGAATAAAAGTTGGTGCCAGCTTTCTTGTTCCCAACTTTTCTACTTTGAAGTTAGGTGAAAATTTAATAACTCTATTTTCTTACAAGTTTTTATTACGATAGAGTATATGGTAATAAATTATATCATACAACTAGATATAGGTAATTAGGGTATAGGTACAAGCAGAAGCTTAAGGCGCGGTCATTTCATTGCAAATGTCCTGCTCTAACACGCGTGAGTTTGTAATTAAGGCCTTGCAAAATATCGCGTTCTTTGAAACGCTGTTCTGTCCAGACGAGGAAAGAATTAGCATTGATTTTCCGACACATGACTCTTGACTATAATTGTCAGAGTCTGACAATAGCCGAAACATAATTGCTTAAAAGTTTGTCAATAGAAAAAAAATACAAAGATGTCTTTATTTTCCTTTTTTTAATCAGTCTACAAATCAACGCATTTTTAAACGACACAATTTAGTCAATATAATAGTATATTACCTCATCTTAACCCTGTCAAGAGAAAATTGAATAAAACTTCACACAGTCAGATATTTACCGACATTTGTCTAAAATAGGCATTTCCGTAGTGTGTTTCATCCCGCTTTGTCATGCGCGAAAGACATAAGCGTGTCTTTCATAGAGGGCGTTGTTGCGTCTAGTGCCCTAATTCGTACTAGAGGGATATCTAGACTACAAGAAAATACGTAGTGGACTGTAAACACTATAATAATAATAATTCGTTCGGTAATTCTACATAATCTGGAATCGCGTCGCGTACAATAGATATAGGTTCGTGCGAGCGCGAAGCGGTACGCTAGGTCAAGTGTCGAGCCGCGGTCGCTCCTTGTTCGCCGTCGCTGCGTTATCAGTTAACGGGATTCCATGACGCGCTGCGAGCGGCGAGCCGGTTTATGTTGCTGGGCCGGCTTTGTCACCACCATATTCTCCCGGCGTTGAAGAGCTCTAGTCTTCAACAGTAAGAATGGGAAGAGGACAGATGGTGTTAAAAGCCCGACGGATAACGCCCTTCCTTGTTTTGATGTCGGCTACTCTGGCTACGCCGTCTCTACCAGGCAGCACCTGCACGATGCGGCCTAGGAGCCACATGAGGGGAGGGAGGTTCTTCTCCTTGATGACGACCATGGTTCCGACCCTCAGTTGTCCCTTAGAGTTGCGCCACTTGGTCCTCTGCTGGAGTCCAGAGATGTATTCCTCGGAGAATCTCGCCCAGAAGTGTTGTTTGAGGAACTCCACGCGTTGGAACCTCTGAAGGGAGGTGATCTTCATATCGATGATTTGGGGGTGAGGCACAGACATAAGAGACCTTCCAATTAGGAAATGACCTGGGGTTAATGACGCGAGATCAGAAGGATCGTCAGATAGAGGCGTAAGAGGACGAGAGTTTAAGATGGCTTCAATTTGTATTAGGCACGTAGCCATTTCCTCGTAGGTAAGATGTGTAAGACCTAGGGTTCGCCGCAAGTGATGTTTCACAGATTTGACGGCTGATTCCCATAGTCCTCCAAAGTGAGGTGTGTACGCTGGGATGAATGAAAAGTTGATGCCTACGTCAGCCATGTCTACAGCAAAATCCTGCTGCAGCACCTTAGAGAGCTCATTGAAGGTGCCAACGAATGTCGAACCGTTATCGGAGAATATGGTTCTCGGCTTACCACGACGAGCTACGAATCGGTGAAGAGCGGCAATGAAGGCGTCTTTGGTTAAGTCCGAGACAAGCTCCAGGTGAAGTGCTTTCGATGCCAAGCACACAAAGATGCAGATGTATGCCTTTACTAGCCTGCACCCTCTACCTTTGCGGTCGGCTAGCAGAATTGGCCCCGCGTAATCCGTCCCAGTTTCAAAAAACGGATATTCGAGGTGCAACCTCTCCTTAGGTAAATTTCCCATAATTGGCTGCACTGTTTCACCCTTAAGTCTAATACATCGGAGGCAAGTACGGACAACATGCTTTGCTAGGTTCTTACCTCCTAAAGGCCAGTAATTTTGCTTAATCGTACTTAACAACAACTGTGGGGGTGCATGATACGTTAACTTATGGTACATTTTGAAGAGCAGTTTGGCAACTGGGTGTTTGCTACAAATAACTATGGGATGCTTTACACCGTAATCATAGAATGAATTCTCTAATCTGCCCCCAACTCTGATGAGTCCAGAATTGAAGAAAGGTGAGAGCGAACAGAGTCGACCCTTGCTTGGTAAGACCTTACCCGATTCAAGCAGGGTGTACTCTTCAGGAAACGATTCCCGTTGAGATACCCGGATAAGATTATTGGAAGCAGAGACTAATTCGGAAGACAAAAGAGAACCATTAAGCTTGTGGTCAGCGTTCCTACAGTTATGTATGAATCTATAAATATAAGCTACTATTCTTTGCAATTTAGAGTAACTGGAATTTCTTTCGATCAAGTCATGCAATGGATTTGATGAAGATGTTTCAAGCGATGAGTTAGGGCACACAACCAAGGCCTTATTGGTTACAGTCTCTGGCATCGGACTATTCCTATCAGGATTAGGCGGATTCGGCCAGCAGGACGGGTCCTGTTTCAGGAATGCCGGTCCCGACCACCACAACTCATTGCTTAAGATGAAATCAGCGCTAAGTCCGCGAGATACAAGGTCCGCAGGGTTTTCCTTTGAAGGCACGTAATGAAAAGAATCGGGACTGTAACTTTCTTGTATCTCGGATATGCGATTTTTAACGAAAGGTCGTAGAAGAGCTGGATTAGATGATAGCCAACCCATTACTATCATGGAATCGCACCAAAAAACGCAGCGATAGGGGTTTTGACTAAGAGAATCAAGGACCTTATTGCACAATCTTGCCCCTAACAAGACTCCGCACAGCTCAAGACGAGGAATGGTCGTGGCTTTGATTGGGGCTACTTTACTTTTGGATGCCAGAAGACCAACGCACACAGAGCCATCCCCCGCCACGGAGCGCACGTAGAGGCAAGCTCCGTAAGCCTTTTCAGAAGCATCTGAGAAGATGTGGTACTCTATGGTCACAGGCGAATCGCGTAGTACCCATCTAGGTATGCTGACGTGATTAAGGTTCGGAAGCGTACTAACAAAACTGTTCCACGACGCCAATATGTCCCCCGTGAGAGGCTCGTCCCATGAACATTTGTTGACCCATAATTTCTGAAGTAAAATCTTGGCTTGCACTACGCAAGGCATTACTAGACCAAGTGGGTCAAAAATTTGTGCGATTGCCGAAAGGATGTGGCGTTTTGTGACCACTGCTGGTGAGTCTATTTTTATTTGAAATGTAAGAGTGTCACCAGTGCACTGCCACGTGAGTCCCAACGTTTTTGACAGCTCGTTCTCGCTTAAGTTCACAGATTCTACTATACTAGACGTGCGATCAGAAATGGCCTTAATTATGTCGGGACTATTTGACTGCCATTTCCGTAAATTAAAGCATGCAGATTTGAGAGTATTTGACACCTTACGGCATAGCGCAACTGTGTTGTTGATAGAATTTGAACCAGACAGGAAGTCATCTACATAAAAGTCTCTAGCGATTGCTTCTTGAGTTTGCCTATCTGGTGATTCCCGTGACAGTTGTAAGAGGCATCGTGTACTCAGGAATGGAGCCGAAGACGTGCCGTAAGTCACTGTGTTGAGGGAAAAGATTTTAAGTGGTTTTGAGGGATCTGATCGCCATAAGATCTGCTGCAAGGGGCGTTGGTTTTCGTCAATTAAAATTTGTCGGTACATTTTTTCAATATCGGCCGACACGACAAACTTATGTTGACGAAATCGAAGCAGTATGGAAAATAAGTCATCCTGTACCCGGGGCCCTACCATCTGGATGTCATTGAATGATTTTCCCGAGCTACTGACAGCAGATGCATCAAATACGACTCTAAGCTTTGTAGTGGCGCTGGATTCCCTAAAAATTCCGTGGTGAGGAAGGAAAGAAGAAGGCAACGAAGAGGGTGGAACCATCTCGCTCATATGGCCTAATGCCTCATACTCCTCCATGAATTCGACGTAGCGTTCCCTAAGTTGGGGTTCTCTATCTAACCTACGTTCGAGCGATAAGAATCTGCGCTTGGCCATTTCATAGGAACTACCTAACGCTTCAGGAGACTCTTTTAGAGGCATCGTTACCACAAATCGCCCTTGGTCGTTCCTTTTTGTGGTATTGACGAAATTGTCCTCACACGCATTCTCTTCGATTGTGAAATTGTGTTTTTGGGATATGGTATCTAGTTCCCAAAAACGTGTTAGCGATGTATCCGTTTGCTCATCATTTAGGAACAAACAAACGGGCTTAACAGAGCTTGGCTGATAGATGACGCCAGACAAGAGCCAACCAAGCTTTGTTTCAAAGAGAGTCGGATTATGCTTGCCTAAGTCTATGCGGTTGGTGCCGATGACGCTCCAAAAGACCGATGCGCCGAGAAGAATATCGACCGAAGACGGCTCATGAAATGAAGGATCGGCTAGGCAAATTCCCGACGGAATTGGTATGCTATCTACCTTTAAGTATTTGTTAGGTATAGAAGATGTTATTTTCGGTAATACTAAGCAATCAATTTCGGTCTTGTAGCTGCCATCGTGAGACTCCAATTTAAGAGAGCAAGATTGTGCACTACTAGATTCCTGATTATTAATCCCAGTGACCTTTGAGTTGGCAGGCCGAGTGGGCAAGCAAAGCTTGCTTAGTAATTCCTGAGCTATGAAACTGGCTGTACTGCCATTATCCAATAAGACCCTGGCGTTGTGCAACTGTCCCTCACTGTCGCACACCTTGACCACGGCGGTGGAGAGAAGAACATGCTGTGATAAGTTATTGACGGTTTGATCCTTTGCCGTCAATGCTACGTGTTCAGGCATTCTTGCGGGCTCATTATGAATGTGAAGTAAGGTGTTATGCTTGGCTTTACAGTATTTACAATGGCTGAGCCTGCATTTACTGTCTGTGTGACCGGGGCGTAAACAATTCATACAAACTTTAAATTCTTTAGCCTTAGTTAAACGCTGCTCAACCGGCAAAGACCTAAAAGCTTCGCAATTAAAAACATAATGTTGTTTATGACATAAAGGACAAGATACATTATATACTTTAGGCTTTTGATTTTGGCCTTCACTGTTTGAGGACACTAAAAAACTTTTGGGTTTACTAGATGTTGCATCCGACCTGACTTTATTATTTTTGGCCTCTTCCAATGTTTCGAGAAGATTGGACCTATTACTCAGAAATGTAATAAAGTCATCCAGACTAGGGTATTCTTTTAACGAATTCCTATGTTCTTCCCAGTGCCTGCTTGTGATAGGATCCAATTTAGATGCCATCATGTGAATGATCAGCGTACCCCAGTAGTCAGTTGGTTGGTCAAGTGTCGATAAGGCTCTTAGATTTTTATTAGTGGTATCAACAATTTGTCGCAGGCCATGACTAGACTCTTTGGTAATTGGATCAACATTAAAGAGGGCCTGGACATGGTTGTTGATGAGTAGCTGCTTGTTGTCGTACCTGTCGCAAAGAAGCTTCCAGGCAGACTCGTAATTATCGCCTTTAAAATCTAAGCTTCTAATCACTAACGCTGCGCTTCCGTGAAGAGAAGCACGCAGGTAATGAAACTTATTTATGTTATCTATACTTGCCTCCGAGTGTATTAACGAAACATAAATATCCTTAAACTCCAACCAATTCTGATAGCCACCGCTGAAGTGAGGTAAATTGATTTTGGGCAATCTGACGTTGTGCTGTTTATGATAAATAGCTGTATGGCATTCGTTAGAGCTTCCCTCGGACCGAGCATCCTTGTCGCGCTTAGCGCGATGCCTGTCTATCAGCTCGCGAGCAGCCGCTAGCTCCTGGTAGTAAGAACGTTCAAAATGATCCCGTTCTTCATACTGCGCACTTGGGTCCTCCGCTAGCATCTCCAATTCGCTCTGGTAGGAATCATAACATTCATACGAAAGATCCATTTTTTTAACCCGCATGTCAAGTTCCACCAGTTGCAAATCGCTTAACTGTTCACAGGATTTTGCTGTATTCACGTATGAAATAAATTGTGTAAGTTTGGTCTTAATTGTGGCTCGCTTTTTAATTAACTCTTTGGATCGAAGCTCGTTAGCCATTTTCTGTGGTTAAAAAAAATAAATAATTCACCACAATAGTTTACTATGGTAATAAGGCAATATGTAACCTCACTACTGAAATAAAATAACACCAATTACAATAGTTCCGTTCGACGTTAATTTTCTTGCTGTTATACTTTTATCAGGCGCAATAGTTTCGTCGACGAAATGAATGTAAATGCTAGTTCATTCGCGTAGGAGTGCAAGTACGGCCATAGAAACGAGATATTCTGTATACCCACTTATTATTTATATGATTCGGTGTGAACTTCTTATGCACTAGCGTAATGACTTAGCATCTAATATTGCTTTGTTATGTTATACTATGTTGCTATTGCCTTATAACTTATAACTGATGAATAGAATGAATAAGGTTGATAATGATTGTTTATATTACTTTTGTTTATTATTGTAAATAGGTATGCGATGTATTGTAGTTTGTAGTAATGTTTATAATAATATAATAATAATTTGATGATGATTAATTCTGACTAATTTGATTTGAAATGATTAAAATTGTAAAATGATTTGATAAATATGTAATTAGGTATATAGTATTTGATTGAATTTTATGTAGAAATAGTGTTTTGAAAATGTAATTGGTGATTATAATTTATTCGAATTGATTTTTAATATACTGAAATGTTGTATAATTTGTAGATATGAATAATGAATACCTCGTTTAAGACTTCGTAAATAAACATGTAAATGGTGTTTACTTAACAATGAAGCGATCTTAAACACAATGAAATTGTTATTTTCTTACGATTACGCAAGGAAATAATTATGAAAATTTTATCAATTGAATTAAAATGATGAATTAAAATAAATTAAAATGATAATATGAATATTAAATTGGAAATGCCTCACTGTCTTTAATGCTATCCCAGTCCGTCTGATTATTCGGCGATTTTTGAAGCTCTCGTAGTAATTACGTTTTCTATCTCCTGGGTATATTCCGCGTGAGGATTTCATGACTCAGGCCTGGCGTTAAGTCCGCCTGTTGCTAAGCGCTCTTCCTTTGCGGTGGGATGGCCGTTGCTTGAATTGGAAGCCGAGTAAAACTCGAGGACTTCTGCATAAGGGGCCAAACTCGAAGTCCACTAAAGACGAGCGTTGGAGAATGCGCTGCACCAGCACCCGGAGCCTCGTCGTGCTGAGGAAACCACTTGCTGACTGATGATAACTCCAAGATGGGTGTGAATGGTTGATTGTAGACTCCGCGATGTCACGTAGAAATTGGTCTCTTATTTCGGCGAGTTAAGGACCATATGTTGCGTCTAGTGCCCTAATTCGTACTAGAGGGATATCTAGACTACAAGAAAATACGTAGTGGACTGTAAACACTATAATAATAATAATTCGTTCGGTAATTCTACATAATCTGGAATCGCGTCGCGTACAATAGATATAGGTTCGTGCGAGCGCGAAGCGGTACGCTAGGTCAAGTGTCGAGCCGCGGTCGCTCCTTGTTCGCCGTCGCTGCGTTATCAGTTAACGGGATTCCATGACGCGCTGCGAGCGGCGAGCCGGTTTATGTTGCTGGGCCGGCTTTGTCACCACCAGGCGTGGCTAACAGAATCGAGGAATCCCCTTAACCATGCCGCTCTTACGGAAGCTTTATAGTTTTGTAAATATTTAGTAAGTGCATTTGAAGTGATTTTTGGAATACTGGATCACCTATGAAAAATCTATCCCGTAATAACTGGATAGATCGGAATACATCGCGTATCCGATAAAAGTGTTAAAACAAAAAAAAACTTTCCTGATTGTAAAAATAACATATCACTGTCTTTGAATATCACGAAATCAGCAGCATTCAAGTTTGTTATTTAGTTACCAAGGCATTTTTCAATATTTGGTTCGGTTATTTTGTTCGTTGTTTTTTTTAGACTCGACAATATTTTTTGTACAGTTCATTTACCTCTTGTTTACTCGTACTTATTTACATACGAACGTTGCAAGTTAAATAAAGCCATAGAATTTTATTATAGGGTGTTATTAGGGGGCTATTAGCTTCCTATAGAGGAAGCTAATAGTTTACCTTTTTATCCATATTCGTAATATCGAAGTGTACCTACACTTCGATATTACGAATATGGATAAAAAGGTAAACTATTATGATATACATATTAGAGAGTCTGTCTTAAATTAAAGAAACTGTATCATATCCCAAGAGATATAATATTTCACACAATTCGGTTTTCCAAATCCGGTGGTACTCTTGTTTTCAGCCAATGTAGTTTGTTTTTAAGTCGGAGAGAGAAACATTCGTGAAATGAAACAAAATGTAATTTTATTCAAGCAACAGAATCCGATAAACACAAGATCGTTAAGGTGTCTACTTTATAAACTCATTTGTAATAATTTACAATTCAAATTAAAAGAAAACTTCTCCCAAAAACACTGTGACCACATTTGCATTATTGGAGGCTTCATTACTTTATTACTTTGTATTTTCAAATACTATTCTCGCAAGCAAAATGAATATAATAATTTGGTTAAAAATGCCTGATCTGGAAGTTGCTAATGTATCTTAATAACTTTTTTGTGGTATTTAGGAAGGGGTTTCTTATCAGTCGATGGGAAACACTGCCGACTTTAACCAGTAAGAGAATTGTTTATTTTTAGACCTAATAGAGTACAATGAGAAAGTATTTAGTTCATATTTTACTCATATCATAGTAGTTCTTCTTTGTCTGTTGTCTTCTATATAATAATAAAAAAAAACATAAAGCTTACCCTCAAAAAATACTAATTTGCTCCCTGTTTTTTTTTGAAATACCCACCATATAATACCCACTTACTGTTACAATTTTACAAGGCTGACTGTAATCAAAATAAACATACATGTAATTGCGCCCTTATCCCATTCCTATCCTTCTTTCGCTTCGGTCTCATCTATACAATAAACTATATAAAAACTTATTATACAGGTTGATGGTATCACATCACAACATATTGGATATTAATATTTCTTAGTACCTCATAAGTTGTGTATGGGCTCAGTCGTAAAATTCGTATTGTAGAAGATTTTACGGCTACCACCGATGGTTCCATGAAATGAAATATAAAATATTTCATTCCACGCTCCATAAGGTACGTTAATTGAGTTTTGACGACTCGAAAAATGGTTATTGAGTTTTAGTGAATGACATGTGGTAAAGAAGATGGTAAATTAGGAAGTTTAGTCCTCTTAGGTGCCTATAGACTTAGAGCTTAGGTCGCATTCACTCACACACGTAATCGCGCGTGAACTCGTGCGTATTTTACAGAATGTATGGATATCTTTTGCGAATTTCACTAGCGCGTGTGTAAACGCGGCCAAATGGGACTAGTCAATCAAAATAAGTAAACTAGTAAAAAGTACGATACAATATAAAAAAAAACATTTCACGTCGCTAGAGTGGGACAAAGGTTTATCTAGACAATATTAGGTATATTTTAAGTACCTATTAATAATCCTTTACCCCTGATACTCATAATAGCGCGGGGTGTTAAGTCGAAAAAATATGTTTGTTGACGAATTTGGATTATTTTTTTCAGGGTTTCTAGGATAGATTTCCTTTCTGCTACGTAGTTTTTAGTATAAAAGGCAAAATTAATAACGATCGGAATAACCGACGGATGAACTATGTACTCAATTTTTTTTTTTAAATAATGCATTTGAAAATGCCCAGACTCTATAGAAAATAATTACATAGAGATAAAAATATTTTTTAAAAACGGTTAACTGGTTACGATGTATATTTACAAGATCAGAAAAATCCGTCAGGGGCTGCCTGCGGGGGTGGAATGGAGAGCTCATTCCACAACCGAAATGTTCAAACGTGGAATATATTATGTATCGAGGTTTTCCTAAGGAGCTATAAAAACAATAAGTGCCCAAGTGGCCACTTTCTATCCCCGATACTTCACAAGTCAACCTGAAGGCGAAATACACGAGGTCAGAAGCTGTTCCAGGAAAGGCCGAAGGCCCGTAGCTTCTCCTTGGAGCACGCTTGCTATACGAGCCAGACGACCGAAAGCCCGAGCGTCTTACAAATGAAACTGAGGACCGAGGCACACGAGGCCAGAAGCCGTTTCGCGTAGGGCCGAAGGCCCGAAGCTACTCTTCGGCACCACCCAAATCGGCAATTTCTAGCTCCGAATGTCTTACAACGAACCTCAGGGCCGAAGGCCCGCAGGTGTGGGGCGAAGTATACGACGTCAGAAGCCGTTCAGCGAAAGGCCGAAGGCCCGAAGCTTCTCCTTGGAGCGTGCGCCCCAAGTCGTTACTTTCTAGCCCCGAGTATCTTACAAGCGAATCTCAGGGCTGCCGGCCTGAAAGGGAGGGGCGAGACACACGAGGTCAGAAGCCGTTCGGCGTAGGGCCGAAGGCCCGAAACTTAGCTTCGGAGTGCGCTCGCTATGAGCCCAAGTCGGTAATTTCTACCTGCGAATGTCTTACAAACGAACCTCAAGGCCCACGGCGAGGGACGAAATGAGGTCAGAGGCTTCTGACCTCATGTACTTCGTCCTTCATCGAAAGGCCGAAGGCCCGAAGCTTCTCCTTGGAGCAAGCGCGCGCGCTATGCAAGCCCGAAGAGGCCGAGGGCTGAAGGCCTGAAGTGCAACCCAAGTCGATACTTTCTAGCCCCGAGTGTTTTACATGCGAACCTCAGGGTCGACGGTCCAAAAGAGAGGGCGAGCCACACGAGGTCAGAAGCCATTCACGTAGGACCAAAGGTCCGAATCTTCTTGGAGCGCGCTCGCCATGCGAGCCCGATCGCCGAGCCCAAGTCGATAGTTTCTAGCCTCGAGTATCTTACAAGCGAAACTTGAGGGCCAAAAGCCCGAAGGTGAGGGCGAAGTACACGAGGTCAGAAGCCGTTCAGCGAAAGGCCGAAGGCCCGAAAAAGCGAACGCGCGCGTTTTGTGAGCCTGAAGGGGAGCCCAAGTCGATACTTTCTAGCCCCGAGTGTCTTACAAGCGAACCTCAGGGTCGACGGCCCGAAGGGGATCGGCGAAGTATGTACACGAGTTCAGAAACCGTTCCGCGAACGGCCGAAGGCCCGATGCTTCTCCTTGAAGCGCGCTCGCTACGCGAGATCGAGAGTCGAAAACCCGAAGTGCGAGCCCATGTCGTCACTTTCTAGCCCCGAGGGTCTCACAAGTAAATCTGAGGACCAAAGGCCCAGTGACGAGGGACGAGGCACACGAGGTTAGAAGGCGTTCCGCGTGAGGCCGTAGACCCGACGAGCGAACCCACGTGGACGCACATTCTCTATCACTCATATTTTCCTTTCTTCTGTTCACAACTGCCACGGATTTGTACATTTCTTCCAACTAGTCGCAAAGCGTAAATAAATACCCAGGGTTCTTTTTCGCAACGGCTCCTGAACTTGGCTGACGTAATTTGAAGTATACCTTATTTCGTTTATACAATTAAGGTAAACGTCCCAGTAATCGATACCTTAGTCCCCGATAGGGACGTCTACCTTACCAATACATTTAGAATCAAGGAAGTTTATATCTTATTTAAGCAAACATAATATTTAGAGTAGTTAGGGGGACATGTTTCAAAACAGCCGAAGAACGGTATTCTATCTACGAGCCTTCACAATGTTCCTTACGATGTTATTCGCAGCAGTTCATGCACAGAAGTTACTCAGCAAACAGTATTGAAATAGTAGACACACGGTAATCCACCTATGTGCGTTCGCAAAATTCTATGCTGTTGTTCTGCTTCATCATCAGGCTTTCTGAAGTTCATGTACAGAGGCGTCTCAATAGATACTATCAAAAGAGTCTAATGACCTTTCACAAACTAGATACCCCGATAACATGCCTAAAATACTGTTTTGATCCATTTATTTGTTAAGGATCGCCAACAGATAATGCATCATACAATGTTCTTATTTCTATTTTACAGTTCGTGATAGACGCTTATCCAATTATAGGCAACCACTACTTACATTTGTGTCTTCTTACCTAAGGCATGCAGTTTAAATTTTATTTTATTTTAAATAAAGAAAAATGGAAAAAGAATGTAAATTAGCTAATACATAGCATCATCGGATAGCGTAGATATAGGCACAGCAAACATTATCGCGCTGCCCCCAGGGACTCAAAATACATTGACACTTTCCTTTTAAACTTCCCAGGGCTGTCATGGAAAATATCGGCTCCGATGGTATGTGGGAGATGGTTATATAGTCGTGTCATTCTCGTAATAGCAGAGTTACGAGTTGAATTTGTTTTACCAGTTCTAATCTATCTATACATATAATAAAGCTGTAGAGGTTCGAAAATCTGTACATTGAAGATATTAGCAAAAAAATCGATGGAGGGGTCTTAGAATCGATAACAGAACACGTTTCAACAGTTTTTAAAATTTGTGTCTGTTTGTCTGTCTGTTTATTTGTCTCACCATCACGCGAAAACTAGCCAATAGATTTCAATACAACCTTCACTAATAAGTTTAATTGATCTTCGGCCAGGTTATAGGCTATAAAAATTATAGAGATTGCGGATGGACGGGGGTGGAAAGAGGGGTTGAACTTTGTATGACAAGTCCTTCAATTAATGACTTAAAGGCTTAAAAATTGGTAAGCATACAATTGGAAGCAAAATAAAAAGAATCCCATTCAAAAATTGTACAATAAATAGATAATATGTGAAAAAATGGAGAGTCCCTCAACCCATAGTAACTGTTTGAAATGAGAGATTTAATTATGTTAGTCAGTGGCTGTCAACATTGCCTATCTGCCTCCAGAGTCCATGGATGTTTACAATGCACGCTGACTTACGAAAATTCGTCTCAGTTGATCCAGTGTAAGTCTGAGCTCGAAATAAGCACATAGTTGTTACGAATCGTGTGGACAAGATACAATAAGGAAGTATCGTGAGGCGAATCAAGACAATTGTAAATATCACGATATTTGACGTTTGGCGTTTCGGAGTCGTGCCATTATACAGATGACATTCGGTTAAGTCGAATCAAAGTTAATGAAAATTATTTAGTATTTGCACAATTTAAACATTTGAGTCTTATAGTAGCGACGATAAAGTAGGTATTTGCATGGAAAGTTTTTATTTTTACCATCGTAGTTATAAACTGAGTAATGTGGTTATGATGAGCTATTATTATGAAAGATTTAGTTCGGATATTTGTGACTCTTAGAGCTTAATTATCTCAAAACCAAAGCGACTCATGTGAATGTAAATATTTACCGCATTTCAGTATATAAAGTTCTATTAATTACATGCATAATCGTAAGAAAAACAGAATAGATTTGTGTTATTTAGGTACTGACTTACAGCCTCTAAGGCGCTTGCGTCTTAAGCCAAAACTTGCTGACCCATCGAGCCTTAATAACTTTACTCTTTATAAAATTGGAGATTAAATAGATTGGACGTAGACGGTTGTTGTCAGCATTGACTGACCAGCGCTTTGATGTATGCCTACCTAAAATTTATCGAATTTCACTCCTATCGCTTTATTGGGCCCGGCCTATGAAGCCACAGTCAGGTTCAAAAAAATAATATTTTATATGTTATATTTGTCTACAAAATGACAGAAAATCAACGTGTTTGAAATCCACTCCGAAATCTTTGTAGTAAAAACGGAAGGTTGAGAAATATAAAATAAGTTTTTTTTTTGAAGTTGACTGTGGCTTTATAGGCCGGGCCCAGCAAAGCAATAAGAGTGCGCGGTTGGAGAGTAGCTTGGGGACAATCCAGGGGAACCCTCCGACACGACCACGCGGGCGTTTTAAACACTGGAATACTCTAAGCGTGTGCGCTCCAGTGAGATCGGTTGAGCGGCTTCAACCAAATCTGAGATGTGGGTGGAATCGGACTACTGGGAGTTTTGTCGATGGGTCACTAAAGCTAGCCTAGCTGAGAAGAGTCCAGCAAGGAGTTCCTTGCTGGACTCTTCTCAGCTAGGCCCTACCTGGGTCGGACTGACTCTACCCCGTATGCAGCGGTACCGGGACGAATAGGGACTATATATGTCTGTGTTGTCGCGATCGTGCGGTGGACGTCCCCGCAGGCGGGGTAATTTTGTGTCGGTCCTAAGGACCCATAGAGACTGTTACAAATCTTTTTGGTTACTATAGGTCATTTTATCAAAAATATTAATTTAATTATTCATATTTTAAGCTTCTTAGAAACGAAAGTTAAGGAAAAAAGTACTTAAGCATTTTGCCTCTCAGTCTTCGGACTTAGATTTCTTTTTAAATATAATTGTAAAACGATAATATGCGCGTAGATACTTAAAAATATTAATATGTTTTAAGCAGTAACATCTGCAAAAGAAAATTATAGATTGAAGTTAAGGAAGCGCGAGTCTTTTTGGTAGATATATGTCACTCTGCGTACGCCTCCCCAGGCTTTGTAAGAGAGAACTGGTTGAAGGACTTGGTAACCGAGTGTGATTACTTATTGTTATTATAGACGTTATATTATAGACAGCTCAGTTAAAGCGATTGGCTGCGTACGAGCATTTCAGGATGTCACAGGTTCGATTGTACGTTTTGGAGGTAGAACTTTCACTAGAAAAATACGCGATAAAGGGAGAATTCTGTACAGATATTTTAAGAGGATGCTTAAAATCTTTGTAAATATATTTGTCTTAGTAAACTACAAGTACATATAAAAAACATTTTCTTAGTAAACTAGAAGTGTTCAATTAATTTTCATACAGAGGGATAATGAGTAGAGGTTTTCACTGCAAGTAGAGCGTATCATATTGTTGTAGAACATTAAAAATTCTTGAGTTATGATGTAGGACTCCTAACACTTTGCATTTCGAGAAACATCAAAGTTTTTGTTCGATTCAAGCATGTCTTCCCGTGTAGCCGCTACATCGAGCATGTCAGTACTAAGGCTCGGAAAGTAAGGAATTGGGTAACGTCGTCGAACAAGAACGATGTGTAGACGTACGCGACATCGAACCATGACACCACTATGCTACATGGATGTGATAAGGTAGTTCCTTAGCAGATATTAGTGTTTTGTTACATAGTATAAGAGATCATCAAAAATAATTCATACGCATAAATGCTATATGGGATCGAGTCGACGTAGTTATCCGGGCTGGAATGAAATGTGTAGTAATTAACGTCTGACTTACTTATCCAGTACCTATTACGAACATACATACATACGTACCTATATATAGATATTGATAAATCTTACCCATTTTGTTTCATTATCCGCCTATTACATCCTACTTCAGGACACATGCCTTTCATGGACAAGAGGGCCCATTTCACTTGCTAATTATTATATTTATATAAATTAGAAACTTTGTAAGGTTGTAACTTTGAGATGTAAAAAAGTTGGAGTAAATTTTGAGTGAGTCACTCAAAGTTAAGTACTTTATAACCTAACCGGCATTTATCTACCAAGGGCAAGGAATAGTCAGTAGAAGTTCACGCGAACGAAGTCGCGGGCAAAAGCTAGTACTAAATAACTTGACTTCCTCGAATTGTTGATTGATAAAATCCATCGATTCCTTGACTGCGTTTATGTCACCCTTTAAGCCTGTTATCTGTCTTAACTGCTTGCAGATATGTTTTAAGACTGCGGTCTAGTATTTTTGTTATGTCCGCCGACAACACGGTGCGTAACTCCGCTTGGACCACCTCACGGATTTCCTCCTTTGTCTAGATTGATTGATTGATTGATTGATTGTTGTTGATGGCGTTCCTTATCTGGTTGAAACGTTACCATAGATTGGTCAACTTCTTGTTTCTTAGCTCTCAGAGTTACCCATCAAAAACTGGGAGATAGCGTGTCAATATCGGCTGCACCTCCGGTGCCTGCTGCTAATGTGCTTCGGACCGGCGTATTCTGATTACTCCCTTTTTTTGTGTTTCTGTGACACTTTGGACATGCCTACCCGGCCTTCTGAACGGCAGACAGCCTGTTAAACTCCGATGCGTCTATGCGTAAGCATAGATGGAGGAATGATGAGCGGCAATTTGTACAATCCAGACATTCATTTATGTTTATTTTGCCTAAACATGCAGAGCAATTTACGATTGCTTCATCTCGACTGTTCATGTTTTTATCCATTTGCATTTAAACAGGTATAAATACAAAAGTATAAATAAAAATGTAAAATCCATCATCAGATCCTCAGCAGATCATGTATAGAAGCTTCTCAGCAAACACAATCTAAAGAGCCCAAATACTAATAAGTTACTATATGCTATCGCAAAGTTCTCTGTGGTATGGTTCTATTCCATCATCAGACCCTCAAAAGGTTATACAACAACTGTACAACGACTGTTAATGCAACATAAACAAAGGGACCAAAAACAAACAAAAAAAATATCGACTTCTGCACAGTACCCTACTATGCTTTTCTGGTCCATCATCTGATCCTCAGAGTTAAAGTGCATTTACTCCACTCCAAGTCGTAAGCGTAACTCGTACATCGTAAGCGCTCACCTAGCCACGTAAATCGTAAGCGGTCGCCTAGCAGTTCCGGAGACTATGCAGTGAAAAATGTCTACTGTAGCGGCCCCTGGTGAGTTATCATCGTAACTCCTAGCTGAAATTCGTCCCGACTAAACTACAAACCTATTGCAGAAAACCGTTTCTAAATCGGTTTAGCCGTTGTGAAGATATTGATGTGCATACACAAACAAACAACCTCTCACTCTGAACGCATATACCTTCTCCGTTCCTTTGTGGGTAATAAATAACCTAGACTTCTAAGAAAAAAAGGGCTTTGGACCAATTTCTTTCAAAAGGAAGTCCGAATAACAACGATCAAGATTCTTCTACTATGACATGCAAAGATGATTTTCTAGAGATAAGATTCTAATTTTCAATGTAATAAAATGTCTTAAACATAATAAAATTAATCTGGTCTTTCCAAAGTTACGAGGAGTCCTAAAAATCATGTCCAGCGGGGTAACTTTTTGAAATAAAATAAACTTTTGCACTAGCTTTGCGCCGAGTTTGGAAGCAAGCAAAAACCTGTGAATACTTCTAAGAAAAAAACTTAAAAAGTGTCTTGGCATTTACAGTATCATGAAGAATTCTAGACAAACTTATTTAAAGATTAACATAAATTAGACCAGAATAGAATAAATGTTTTATTAACCTTGAACAAGGTACCTAATGATAAATTAGAAGGTTGGTTAACATGAGTTAGCCAACATTTTTCTTGTTTTTATTCTGCTCGTTAGCCAGTGATAGTTTAACATGCTTAGAAGTGAAAAAGAAACTAAGATAAAAAAGTCAGCAAAACCCTACATTTGATTAATACTTTTGTCACAATTTCAGTTCTATAGTGAGACTAACAAATTACTTACCATGTATCAAAGATATATTTCATATGAACGAGCGTAATAAGATCATAAACTGTTATCGTGGGAAGTACTTTAATTTTATTCTATGTAATCAATATATCGGAAACTGTAAAAGTTATAAAACTAATAACAATAAAAATCCCCCATATCTATCCCCTGTGACAGGCTGGCTACATTCCCCCGTCCGATGGCTATGCGTATCCTTTGGCAGAGGACTGAACCAGCCCTGCGGTTTGCGTGCGACTCCCGTAATTTATTTTTAAATATTTTTCACTGTAAATCTGTTTTAAATGGGGTTTGTAACCAAAATAATCACTCTTGAAACCATCGTAGTTCTAAGTCAAGTTGATATCAGTCCAGGACCGCAATTCTATTCGTCTTAATTTACAGAAGGGATTTTTTAACAAATTTATGATGCTAATTTTACAGTCAAAGGTCATTTATGTAAGTTCCCAAATAGACAAAAATATCTGTACGCTCTTATGCCTATGTCATTCTAAAGGCGTGTTTACTTATTTTGTCACTACAGTAATAAATATTTTCAATGTTGATTGTAGGTACTTATGCCTAACCTAACCTCATGGTTTTAATAGGTAATCGTCTCGTCTTAAAATTAATTGGAAACTAATCTCTTGAGAGCGGGCCGGTGCATGATTGGCAAGGATCGACATCCTCGGGGTGGCTTGAGAATACAACAGTACTAAATGTGTGAGGGTCGGACATATTGTAAGCACGTTGTGCCCAAATACGTATACCGCATCCCTATGAAGTGTCCTAGATGGTTTTTTTTCCTTGAAGAACTGAGGAGCTTTAAAGTGAACACATTAGTGGCTCTATATGAGCTGTAGACCTTGCGGGCATTTTATACGTTTTCAAACCTCTCAAAAAAAATCACCAAAATTGGTTGAGAAATGCGATCTGTAGAGGAGAAATCCGCCAACCGTACATTTTTGAAATGGAGACATCTCTTGGCTCACTCTGTCAATAATCAATCTAAAGGAATATCTTTTTTTTACGTATTTGACGACGGTCATTTTGCTGAATCTACCTGACGTTCACGGGGCAATCCTTTTAAGGCAAGGCCAATTCAGAGATCTGACCAAAATATTGAAGTTTGAGCTTCCAGTGTGAGAAATAATGTGGAATAATTACACTACACAAAAATTACTGTAGTCTGAAAAAGAAACAAAGAAATACAATATCCGAATAAAATATTGAAATATGCCTTGGTAGGGTCCATATTGGCTCACATAACATTACTTGTCATATTATTTTTCATAATAACGCTTTTTGATCATAGTAATCATTTGTCATAATTTTTTTGCCTACAAATTTGTTGTATATACATTTGTATTACCAACATCATTACTCATAATTATATTTAGGCAGATTTTTTAACAACATAATGTCATTTCCAACTATTCATCACAACTCATAATGATTTTTAAAATAAACTTAATTATTATAAACTTATATTGTATAAGTATTTGAAAGCATAACATATAAAGTATGGGTGTATTGGAACGTACACAGCGATTTTTCGTAGTACATTGTGGGTACGCACTTATTAAGCGATTTCGGCCCGCCAAGAAGTCGACGGAGCCCCGCTTCGCGGGGCTCCTTTTTCCGCTCTGAGGAAAAAAAGACACCTAACACTCCTCCTCGCTTCGCTCGTCGTCGTACCTATCCCGACTCTGGGACTGTATATCTATTTTGATAGCAAGTTGAATGTGGTGTGGAAGATACCTGACAGTTTATAAATAAAACCAGGTAAAGTTGAAAATAAATATTATATAAATTTTTATTACTAATTTGTCGTTGTTAAAAAATTAATATGATTTAAAATTTTATTATTTAAAATCGTTATATTTTAAAAATAAATGAAAAAAAACATTAGTATTATAGATATTTATTATGATTGACATTATTAACATGAATGATTCAGTGTTACGATTGTTATGCGCAAAGACAAGTTATAAGTAATGATCATTATGATATAAAATTATATAACAAACATTTTCGGACTTCCAATAATCGAAGTAGCAATTTTATGTGAACTTTGGCGCACCCGCCTTGGGTAACTGTCAAAAAATCCTACATATTATCATAAAAATAATCTTAAATGCTGCCGATTTCGTAATTGTCAACGACAGTAGTATGTTTTTTATTACAAAAAATATGGTTTTTTTCTTGTTCGAACACAACAACCGGATAGACTTTTCATAAGCGATCCAGTATTCCAAAAATCAATTAAAATATACTAAATATTTACGAAACTACGCGCAGCGCTTCCGTGGTGAGCGGGATGGTTAATTGCAAACTTTGCCTTAAGCATCTTACAAGTTCTCTTGGTCATGAAAATCTTACATGGGGCCTATGGTGCGTGGTATACGTGGTGGCAAACAAGTGTGCGGCCCACTTGTTGGTAAGCGGTCACCGCAGCATATGGACGCTTGCAACTCCAGGGGTGTCACATGCGCGTTGTTGACCCTTTAAAATTAAAAAATATATATTATTATTTCCTTATTTTTATAACGTAGGTTTAGTTGCAATTGTATAAGACTAAAACGGCAACTCCGGTCTGTCGCCAACTGTCGTTATGGACCAGTCCGACGTCGAACGTCATTAGTGGATATTAGTAAAATTGTCGCTTATGTAATTCTTGTTTTCTATGTGTTTTATTAAATTACATGTTGAATTAAATTTACATACATGCAAGAGTAATTTTAAAAGACCATTAAAATAATGTGGTAGGTCCAGTCTGGCAAAATTTAACACACGTGGCTCTAAACGCCACTAAATGGACTTTACGAGGACCAAGATTAAATTGCAACGTTCTCTTTTATGGATACTGATGCTGGCTACGCTTTAATTAAGTGCCCCTTCATTAGCACTCTTATTTATTGTCTGGTTAAATCTTTGAAGACTTAGTTTTAAAAGCTACAGCTGAAAACTTTGAAGGTACCTATTTAAGGGGGAGTATAATTCATAGGGAAGAGAACAGGTTGTACATCAAATTTTCGGGACGGGTACATAAATATTTGAACTCTCATGTCTCTTTTATTCTTCATTAGTTGTTTTGACTCAGGATCACTCTTTACTTATCATCTTATCTAATCTTCTTATTTCGGTGAAGAAAAAAGTATTCGGAGGTGACATTTTCAAACAGTTTCTATAGCTGACATGTAAAGTATGTACGAAAAATTGAGGATTTAATTTTTTAATTAACTAATACAATCAATGCTACGTGACTGAAACCTAACTTAATGGTGAAAAAATAATACCTACGCCTAAAAGTGAAAATGAAACGTTGCCGGTTCGGCCACTACGTACGAGTACAGCAATTAAGCCGACTGGGAGGGTATTGCCGCGCCAACAAAAGCGCTTGAGCGAAATTCCGTTTCAGCTACAGTTATGCCAACACTAAGGCTTAAGTGATGAAGTAACCCGTAAAACTGTCAAAATTGAGCTTTAGGAAATATGTCATATGGCGGCCATGTCAGATGTCTCGTGTCCTTTTGATAGCAAACAAATAAGTTAATTGACCGAGTGAAACGAAGGTCTCTACTTCAGCTTCGACAAAAATGCTTTCGTATGTCCGGGATTTCCCGATTTCCGTTTGTTCTCGTCTACATGTCGCAATTTTCAACCGATTCTCTTGAAATTTTGTGAGCAGATCGGATAAATATACTGATTTTTTTTATCGACTAAGTTTTAGGAAATTAAAAAAATATATATATTTGTTCAACGGTTTGTTCTCCTTTTTTCAACCTCTTCTCGTGAAATTTTGTTAGCAGGTTCGATATTCATAATTGATCTTTTTTATAGTGTCAGATTTTGGAAATGATAAAAAACTCACGATTATTTGATTTGTGAACTTTTATCAGCCGAAAGACGTCCACTACTGACTGGACAAAGGCCTCCACCGAGGATCTCCACAATGACCAGTTTGCTTTCGCCGTCATCCAACATACTAGGGGTGAAAGCAGTGAGGTAAAAAACCGGCCAAGTGCGAGTGGGACTCGCACACGACGGGTTCCGTAACATTCTCTAAAATATTACGTTTATTATATGGGAGCAACCTCAAATATTTATTTTATCCTGTTTTTTAGTATTTGTTGTTATAGCAATAACAGAAATACATCATCTGTGAAATTTTCAACTATTTAACTATCACGGTTCATGAGATACAGCCTGGTGACAGACGGACAGACGGACAGACAGACGGACTCTTGGTAATAGGGTCCCGTTTGACCCTTTGGGTACGGAACCCTAAAACGTAACAATTAGATCCCGGGTTACCTATTATGGTTGAAGTCACGTGTTAAATGTCACTACCGGCGTCATGTTTCGAATACTTCGGGAGTGGTCAATTTACTTTGCCGTACATTGTTAGCAATTTTTACGTTAGAAAATAGATGAAGTCGGAATTTTAGTTTTAAAGTAAAATTAAAGACATTGTTAGGTTAAGGAACTACTTTTCAATACCCTATACTTAAAGAAAAGCCATGCCGGTAACATGCTGTGAGTGTGGAAGCCATGATACAGAGTTAACCATCAAATCAATCATCATCACATCATTTTAATATTTTTGAGTTAGCGCAAGAACAAAGCTTGTGATAACAAAGCGACCTTGTTTATAACTTCGTTCATTTTAATATCCAAATTTCAAAGTTATAATATACTGTTATTAACATGCACCTTTGCATTTTACATTTATACCTTTACATGATTGCTATTAGCGTTAAATTAAAACAAAAAACTTTATCAACCAAATAGCCTCGAGCACACGTTATTAACTAGATACGGAAATTTCAGGTGGTTTCAACCTTGTCTCAACTATGTCACGGTTAGTTGAAAACTTTGTTGCATCAACTTCAGTTAGGTATATTATAACAAGCAATTATTTTCCATAGTTTCCATTGTACGTACGTGAGCGAAATTTATGGGCAATGTCAACCGTTGGTGGCCGAATTTAGGCTGTCATTCGGCAAACTGCTAGGTCCCGAGTTAAGTGGATTAGTCGGCGGGCGGCGCAGCGATGCTAAATTACCTACACTGCGAAATACACATTTCAAGCTGCAGGACTATACTTGCTTGATTAGAGTTTACAGCATTGTTTTGGAAAAAATATCTGTGTACTGTTCTTGACAGAAAAGAGCGCTTAACTTAGTAACATAAATCTTTGCTATGCCTGTCGTATACATATAGACACCCAAATCTTCGCCATGCTACACATATATGTAGGTACTTAGATTTTCACACATCATTTCCACTTCACCTTTCCGGTACTACATAAATTAGATAAGTCGCTACAAAGGGGCCGATGATATTTAAGGAGTACCATCGATTCTTCAAAGATCCCATGAACATAGACATAGACATAGAAATATTTTATTTAACATCACATGGCATGACTTAACAGTAGCAGTTACATGTACAAATATCTTAAAATTAAACTTAACATGTTAACATAGAATAATCATACGGACATAATTATGTGATACTAAAAAGGGGCTTGCCTCAGCATAATGTAGCAGCAAGTTCACTACAACGCTGGTTTTCAGGCAGACCCTGGTAACTACAATAAAAATTATCCATTGCTCGCTATTGTTCGGAAACGAAGTGTCTCATCTCATTTATGAATGAATAGTGTAAATATGTGCGCGCGGGAACGTGTGTGTATTTGTATGTATGTGTGTGTGGGTGTGTGCGCGTGTGTCTCTCTGTGTGTGTGTTTAACTTGTTATACAAGAAGAAGTATAGAACATAATGGTACATAGTAAAAGGACTCTAGAGGACGAATTAAGATCCTCCTTCCTGTCCAGTGCAGTTGGTAATATTAAGAAACGGCTCTTAGTCAAGTCTCGTTACTTGTTGGTAGGATACAATTATATATAGCGTAGCTGCAAGTTGAGCTAAAAATTCAAACATGGGATAAAATAGGAATATTCCATTTTGTGAATTAGAGAACGCATATTGCTTCTTGCTGAATTTAATAATTCAAAAATGTAGGTATCTGATATGTTGCGAATATGATTCATTATACATCTGCGTTTATTTAAATTATTGGATATGTTATTAATGTTCGGTAAAGAAATACATTTTATCAAATATCAAAAAAAAACTTTGTTTATGGCATAAGAATTGTAAAAGAGGCAATTGTAGTACGTTTAAAAGGCTTCCAAACGACACCATTTGAAATTACCTAAAATTGATTTACCTATTGTCAAAATAAATATTTAACCTATATTCATAATACCTAATGGACGAAATACCTATTGAACGATTAACCTAAAGTTGAAATAATTACTATCAGTATACCTATGTACGAAATATCTATTATTAAAATACCTATATGTAGTTTTAAACCTATAGTTGAAATACCTACAGCACTAAAGTTCGGTTCTGGCTCGCTGTAGGATTGTATTTCTACCTAACCGCTCCTCCTCGCTTCGCTCGCCGTCGTACCTACCAGCAGTCGGTCATGTTTTACAAATTTTAACTCATAACGTTGAGAATACGCGAGTTTAGTGAGTATTATATTAGACGTCGAAGCGATCTATGTAAGTCGTGTTCCGTTCTTCCCGAGTCCGCATATAAGCGGCTTACAAGAACTTCACCGAGCCAGTACAGTGTACGAAACATCTTGGTTTCCTATTTTTCTTAGACACCGTGGCCGAGTGGTAAAGCACGTGAGCACGTGACTTTCAATCTGGAGGTCGTGGGTTCAAAGCCCAGCTCGTACCACAGGGTTTAAAAAAAAATTACGTAAGGAATATGATATGATATTTAATAGTGGCTTTTCGGTGACGGAAAGTATGGTGAGGAAACCGGTTTAATTCCAACAATGTGCAGTTTCTGAGTTAGAAGGTCAGTCGCTTTTGTAAACCATGTACCTACGCTAAATCATGGTAAGTATTAGAATTTTCTTTACGATACAAATGGAAAAACTCTAGGAGGATGCTGATAAAAGGTAAATATAATGAGATGTCAATTGGTAGCTATAAAGTCATCTGTATATAGTACGGCTACTTGCAGAATAAAGTTCATTTATGTCATTATTTTATTTCGTTGTGGTCATGTGGTTAAACACATGTCAAACCTTGTGGGAAGCCTATGTCCACTGCATAGGCCTCCCCCAAAAAATGCCATAATGACCGGTCCTGCGTCATCCACATCCACCGGACTCTAGTGACATTTACCAGGTCATCAGTCAAACTTGTGGGGTCTACCCACGCTATTGCCGGTAATTTTTTAACTTTACAAGGTTTGTGAAACCAGCCCGCAGTCCAAGCTTGTGGGTGCACTTGTGTGTAAGTTATTAATGTAGTTAGTTTCAATACGCTTAATGATTATAATAAAAAAAAACATATTTTATAAAATGAAGGGGTCCATATTGGCTCACATAACATTACTTGTCATATTCTTTTTCATAATAACGCTTTTTGATCATAGTAATCATTTTTTTGCCTACAAATTTGTTGTATATACATTTGTATTACCAACATCATTACTCATAATTATATTTAGGCAGATTTTTTAACAACATAATGTCATCCACCAACAACAACAACAACAGCTGACGGTCCTGGGTTCGAATCCCGGTCAGGGCAAATATTTGTGTGATGAGCATGAATATTTGTTTCTGAGTCTTGGATGTTTTCTATGTATTTAAGTATTTATATCTATTAAATATATCGTCGTCTAGTACCCATAACACAAGCCTTCTTGAGCTTACTGTGGGGCTAGTTCGATTTGTGTAAGATTGTCCTCTAATAATTATTTATTTATTTATTTATTTATTTATTTTCAACTATTCGTCACAACTCATAATGATTTTTAAAATAAACTTAATAATTATAAACTTATATTGTATAAGTATTTGAAAGCATAACATATAAAGTATGGGTGTATTGGAACGTACACAGCGATTTTTCGTAGAACATTGTGGGTACGCACTTATTAAGCGATTTCGGCCCGCCAAGGAGTCGACGGAGCCCCTTTTTCCGCTTCGCGGGGCTCCTTTTTCCGCTCTGAGGAAAAAAAGACACCTAAAACTCCACCTCGCTTCGCTCGTCGTCGTACCTATCCCGACTCTGGGACTGTATTTCTATTTTGATAGCAAGTTGAATGTGGTGTGGAAGATACCTGACAGTTTATAAATAAAACCAGGTAAAGTTTAAAATAAATATTATATAAATTTTTATTACTAATTTGTCGTTGTTAAAAAATAAATATGATTTAAAATTTTATTATTTAAAATCGTTATATTTTAAAAATAAATGAAAATTAACATTAGTATTACAGATATTTATACTGATTGACATTATTAACATGAATGATTCAATGTTACGATAGTTATGCGCAAAGACAAGTTATAAGTAATGATCATTATGATATAAAATTATATAACAAACATTTTCGGACTTCCAATAATCGAAGTAGCAATTTTATGTGAACTTTGGCGCACCCAAAATGAAGATATGTGTGATTTTATATTACAAGCAAACATAGGGACAAACAGACAAGCATTTAACGGATTGTTATAAGTGATAGATTAACCCAAATGTACCGTGATAATAATGGTTTATTTCAGCCCTCGTAAATTTTATTATAATCTTAAGAAAATGCGTAAATGTGCCCGTTGACTTTAATCTTGGAAATCAGAATTTAAATTGAGAAAGTTTTATTGTCTTTTTGTTGAGTAACTTAGAGTGTTAAGTGACGGATAAATTTGTTTTTTGGCTACCAAGGAGAAGTGTTTTTAAAAAACAGTGAGTTTTCTTTACTTGTTACCGTAATTAGTTCAAAACTTAAATGTGACTCTCTAGCAATATCTCTACCTCTTGCTCTAATATACTTAATGGAAAGCTGCAAGGGAAATCATAGTTTGTGGTAACTCACCTACGTTTTACTTTATGTAAAAATAAAAGTGCAACACTTAAAGGATTGAATGTGCTTAATGAACCTTGTAGCGAGCATGAGTGTAAGATGTAGATACAGTCTGAGAAAAACCTCTCGAAATGTGGATATTCAACATAGTACGAAAGGAAAGCAATTGAAATCAAATTTACTATGTCGTGAAAGAAAGATCTAAGTTCTGTTGAATGGCATTGAATCTAATAAACGTGAAAACTAGAATGTAATCATAGGACAAGTTTGCCAAGATTTAGCACATAGCCATAAATAACTGTAGGTATATACCCATCTATTCCACAAGACACTGTCTTAATTGGAAATATGTACAACTGTAGATAGGTGCAAGACAATTTGTACTTAAACACCTACTTACCTTTACAATATAATCCATTGAAACAACCAAAGTTCAAGCGGGTTTATTAAGCCAGAGGTGTAAATAAAGCAAACTTGTAAAATGTTTGCATTAAAATTCTCATTCTGATACTGCAAAATGAAAAACATTGCTCATAATGATACTTTTAATTTGGGTTTTAGGATGACGTCATAATGCCAATAAATGCCCTAAAATAATTTATATATGAAATGAAAAAAAAATTAAGTACAATTTAGTACCTCATTTTGCGAAAGTATTTTCCAGATATGAGTGAAATTGAGGCTCGTTACCAACCAGCATTTTTAGCAACTCCCACCTTATGTGAATGAAAATAGTCAATTTCCGTGAGAGGGTAAATCGTTGCGATGCCGAGATAAGTTGAGGCGGGCACTTATTCTGAATGAAAGCAATTCCGAAACTCGTGTGAAGGCAAATTGTTTAGAATTATAACGCCCGAGAACTTTGCGAGGAAAACGATGAAAATTCTGTGGTATTTTACGGAGCTAACCTCCTAATTAGGCCCACGTAGAATAAATATGTCGTACACGTCGCCCGTTGTTATGGAAGCTGGTATTATTTGCACTTTTTGTTGAGATCCGACCCACGATACAAAAGGGTTTCTGGTCGGATTTTGACTTGACGTGAAAACAAAGTTACGTGTTCTGCTGTTTAAAATCTATGTATGTAGACCCGGGACTTGGGCCCACGTAAATATAATAAAATCTTACAAAATCCCTTCTTCATTTACATAATATTAGGTACGTGTTACGTCTTTTAGGTCGTCTTTCATACTGCCGCGCTAACGATAAGAGCAGTAAGTCCATTTTTGGCAAAACTGAGTTAAGCATATATTTGAAATCAGCGCTTCGAGCTCTACAATATGGTTTAATCGTCATTTTAATAGCTAAATGGGAACCCTTAATTTCAGTAAGCATAACAGCAGTAAGTCTACTTTATCACCCAATAGTCCTTACTATATCGGAAGTAAGTAGACTTACGCCTGGTTAACAAGTGAGGTTTGGGCATTAAGGTTTAGCTGTTACTTATCATATAGGCCGTAACTACACATAATGTGGTTATGTTAAGCAATGTTAGTTTACTACTCGACCTATATTACTTACAATATCAGCAGCAACTCCACATATCGCCGTTATAATAAGCAAAGTCTATTAACTGTTTGGTACGTATTACTTAGCATAATAGCAGTAAACTTCTTATACTGCCACTATAACAAGCGAAGTCTGTTAACTATTTGGTTTTAATTACTTGTCATATCGGCAGTAACTTCACATCCTGGTATGTATGATACACGAAGTCTGTTTATAACGAAATATTTATCGTAGCAGCCAGGGACCTCCACAATGATTGTAACAGGTAAATTAGTACTAGCATTTAATTAACTTATAATATCTCATCATCATCATCATTTCAGCCGAAAGACGTCCACTTCTGAACATAGGCCTCCCCCAAGGCTCGCCATTTAGACCGGTCCTGTGCCGTTCGTTTCCACCGGATTCCCGCGACCTTCACCAGGTCATCACTCCACCTTGTCGGAGGCCTACCGACAGCTCGTCTTCCGGTGCGTGGACGCCACTCAAGCAGTTTCTGGCCCCATCGACCGTCAGTCCTGCGAGCAATGTGCCCTGCCCACTGCCACTTAAGTCTCGCAATTTTGAAGGCTATGTCGGTGACCCCAGTTCTGCTACGGATAGCTTCATTCCTAATTCTATCACGCAGAGAAACCCCGAGCATAGCTCTTTCCATTGCTCTTTGGGTGACCTTGAGCTTTCTTATGAGGCCCATCGTTAGCGCCCATGTCTCGGATCCATATGTCATCACTGGCAACACACACTGGTCAAAGACTTTTGACTTGAGGCACTGCGGTAAATTGGACGAGAATACACTGCGAAGCTTCCCGAACGCTGCCCAGCCGAGTCGGATTCGACGAGTGATCTCTTTCTCTAAGTTGGACCTACCTAACTGGACTGTTTGTCCCAGGTATACGTACTCGTCAACAACTTCGAGCGCAGAGCCGCCGATTATTACGGGAGTTGCTACAACATGGGCATTAGACATGACCTTCGTCTTGTCCATGTTCATTTTCAGACCAACTCGATCGGAAACTCTGCTGAAATCAACGAGCATTGTACTGAGTTCCTCCATGGTCTCACTTATAATATCTATGTAATAAATAATAATGTAGTTACACTCGGATATTAGGTAATAAAATTACAAACTGAAATGGGTCATTGTCAGTTGTAAAAACAAAAGTTGTCCACTCGGTGGTCAATAGTTAACGGTAAGTTATATTTTTATTACATGGATTTATAGTTACGGAGACACCTTTTATACGGGTTACTAGACCAATCCAAAATTAAGCTTTGTAGCCCTTAACTTTTGATATGTCCACCGAAAAGACGTGAGCCTAAATCTGACAATGACCCAAATATTAATTTAGTCTATAGTTTCTACTTCGGATCAGGACACTTTTTGATAAAATTTTCTTACTAATTCGGGCCCGGAACCACCAGATTTGTAGGCATGGTCACTACCAACTAAAGTGGTCGTCAAAACTATCTCAGGAAAGTGCGGAGGTATCGAGTTGAAATTAAAACCCTATATTAAGGTCTATAGTCCCTTGAAGCTGTGAAAAAATCAAACTTCTAAGTTAAAGTAAAAGAAACATACGGGCGTTTATGTCGCAAAAAAACGTATATTTCGACACTCTCAAGAGAATCAAAATTTATAGGGTATTTCCCGTTGACCTAGAACTATGAAATTTGGCAAGTAATATCGTTATATACTACAGGTACAGGGAAGAATCTAAAAACTGTATATATGTAATAAAATCATATAAAATATCTTACTTAATATTATACATACGAAAGTTAGGATGTTTGAATATTTGGATGTTTGTTACTCAATCCATCGATTTAAAATCGATGACTCAATCACGCAAAAACGGCTTAAAGGATTATGATGAAACTTTGTATACATAGAGTTTTTAGCCTGGTTTAACATGAAGGATACTTTTTATACCTTAAATCATCCCTCAAAATTATGAATTTGGGGGTGGGAGTTGAACTTATGAACCAGACTAGAGTCATGTAGATATTTACAATGCCTGCCGACGTACGGAACATTGGATTAATAGAACCATTATATAAGGTTGATCTCCGAATATGCACATATCTGTCAGAAATCTTAGGGTCAAGATATAATAAGGACGTATGGTGAGTTATCTGAGTCTTAACTGATCTCGAAATGTGATTACCAAACTGTTGCATTGTTTTCAGTAGTAATTTTACTTTTTTAAGTAGTTAAACTGGCTAAAATTGCCTATTTTATAATTAATATAAGTTTTAAAGACTTTATATACTAAATTTAGTTTTATAGAAGCTTACGTTTTTTATTTGTGAACTTTTAAACCTAGAGTTACGCAAGGTTTATTTTTGTTATGTTTTTATTTGTCGAAGTTAATTGATCTCAGACCATGAAACCTTATTAGATATATCTCAACTTATAGTTTAGTAAGTTTTTTATAGCTTAAAAGCACACAAATATCACTAAACGACTTATTTTTATAAATACTCGTATTTATTTATATCATCTGCTCTATCCTAATTTACTATGGGTTGCTTGTGATAAAAGCAGTAAGTCGCGACTTACTGTGATTATTCTAAGCAAGCTTGAAGTGAACACTATTAAGTCATACTAGGCATAAAAGGGTTTTAGCTATTTTAAAATAATCTAATGGTAATATCAGTTTAGAAACAATAACATAATGAAGTCCTCTTTAAATGCTACACAAATCAAAAATCCAAATTTTAATAACATAAAAATCTTGGCCAAGGGAACGAAATTTCCACTGTTAACTTTACGCGCCAATTACTCAAAACTATCAAAACGGACTTACTGCTCTTATCGTTAGCGCGGCAGCATACTGAATCGTACGTCAACTCATTCGCCATTCCAAAACAATTCAAACTCCATTCGAACGTTCCTTATTCGTCATCAAGCAGCCAGCACCTTACACAGCCATCAAAAAGTACCAATCCCACATATATGTTCGTGATAAAATTATTACAAATTATAAAATTCTGACTACTAATACTATAGAGTCGGTTGGCACACACAATAGATGGGTGGAAACCTTTGTACATAGTTAAGGACTTAATCATCACGTTAATTAAAAAAAGTTGTATTAAGAAACTCACTATTTGTGCTTTTATAACAATTCACTTCACAGAACCATGTGAAATGTAAAAATTGTCGAAAGTAACAATGTCAAATATTTGAGAAAGTTTCGGTTAACCTTCTACAAGTTTTCTCGTTCTAAAGTAATCAAGTTGCAGCGTTTTCAGACAAAAATTCGAAAATGCGGTCGATTCCTGGTAATTTCGCAGCTCGCAACACCGGACTGTTACGGACAGGACGACACATGTGTTGCCATCCGCAAATAATTTATGCTCCGTGGATTATTGCATGCAATGATAAGCAGACAATATATTAACGTTTTCGTGTGTCTCGCACAACGCGAATTACGTTTATCGGGCGAAAACTTTAGCGGTACCTACCAGTTTTTGGTTCGTTGTTTTAGTAATATCGAATGCACGGTACTTGTACAGCTGCTATTTTTGATTGCTTTTGTGCTGAGCCAGAAATAAATGGACTTATGTATTTACAGAAAAGTCGTGTGTTGGTTGGTTGGTCCACAGTAATCCTGTTCACCTAGATACACGTATACACAATCTCCATATTATTGCTTTATTTAATTAATGGAATACGTGTTTCACTTTACTTTTACGTGAGATTTACACCAATATCCAAAAATAAACCTAGGTAAAGGGACATACTATTTTTCATATCTCGTCATCATATGTTCCTATTATTTGCTATCCTGTTCATAAGTTAAATTAAGATTTTGCTTGGCGTATGGTTTCAATCAAATATTCTTAATCTATGAATAAATAAATACACTTATAATAAATAAATACAATTATTAATAAAATTAATCGCAGGTATTGTATTATATGTATTGTTTATTGTGTATTTGTTGTATTGTGTAATATTAAATCAAAATATGAGAGTGTCAGTTATATAAAAGAAATTATTTTTGGATGGAATTTTATAAAAGCCAATATCAGTCATCGACTAACTGAATGGTTGGGTGAGAGGTCACAATTATGTTACCTTACGTCCATTAGAACAGTACCACCTATAACTCAATATTTCATTCTCTTTTAAACCAGGGCGTCCCAGCCTTAACCTAGTTAACCGACATTTTGTCCGACTAGCTGTCTTACTGAAAAATCTAAAAATAATGACTATATCATAGTGCAATGGGAATTCTTAAGGTTTACGATGGTAAATTAATTATACGATAAAATGGCAACATTTGTATGTTATTTTCTTATTGTAATATTAAATTAAGTTTTTCAGTCTATTGATTTCCCTTAGTAAAAAAGGTATGAAAAACTTATTGAATTATATCTAGGTATACATATTAGGTATACATATAGGCATATACATACCTATGTGTATATAGGTTAGCCAAAGCAAAGCCGTGTAACAAACCAGAATTTACCTGATTTGTTTCAAAATATGTAAACGGAATTATATTACAATTCTATTTTTAAATCATCTTATTTTGTCCAAGCTCCCATGAGTGTAAAGTTTTACACAGGTCTTAATTATTGGAAGTGGTTAAGATTTATTAGAATACCAACTTAATTTAGTTATTGAAACATTAGAAAACGAATTTTATTCGATCTTGAACTTTGTTACAAGGTTATAAGAGGTTTTAAAATTCACACTGAGACGTTCCCTCCTAAATACTTCCCTCTCTATCATTTATCTAACCGTGACCCCACTCTTCATGCTAAAATTCTAAGACACCCTTGTGAAATGAAAACCTACTGTATTTTGTCATGTATTAATTTGGCCTTGTAATGAGACATGTGATCATCTAGTATTTGGTAGGAACCCCACGTTATGAATAACCTCGGATCTTTTTACAAAATGGTTGGAACCATTACTAAAAGAGTAATTATTTGTAAAGAAAGTTCTTAGTAAGTTTAAGTCGAGCTAACGAGAATAGGAGTAAAGTAAAGATATAAAAGTATGTACGTTTCAAATCTTTGGAGTAATACAGTCAATTAAATGAATACCATTATTATTTGGAATAATAGCCCCTACATACGGTATCACAACAATGACATCACTATTGTGGGATCGCTGGATCGTACGGCGAATTAATGTGTGCTTTTTAATCTAGTTTTTCATCTTGCATGAAAATCTCCTCAATTTATATTTATGTCTAACTCAAATATCTTGGTAACAAAAAATCGTATTATACTATGGTACCTGTTTGAGGAACCCTTTTCTACTTTAAATCAAGTATTTAATCTACCTTAGAACCAGGAAGGATACCCTATTTTATATTGTGGAGGATTTATCCTTCTATTCAGCACATATCAACTTTCCTGCGACGGGGACAGGTCCGCCTATTTTAACATCAGTTGGAGAATATATGACCCACATTTATGTATAATATTCTTTAAAATGGAAATTTTAAAGAGCAATACTTCTCAACTCTAATCCAAACAGTTGAACCACACACACTCCCCAAGCACTCTTTCCTCTATTTCCTCTATGATGACTAGTATGAATCCTTACTGTAGCATCCAAGAAAGAGGTCAGAATGTATGATTGAGCAATGTCTGGTTCCCAGTAAACTGACATTCCTTCCAGCCGTACATTCCGCTTAACTGGTTCACCATCTCAAAATCTCCCCGACCACCACAGTTCAAATTGCCAATCACTATAAAGGACCAGAGTCACGGACAGTACACAAGTTCCCTCTGCCAAGAGCAAGCTGACAAACCTTAGCTCAAACTAAAACTGAAGCACAATGAAAACTACTATAATTCTCTGCTCTAATGCTCTCCTACGCGACATGTAGCTCGCCTATGCACAATAACTATAACTTGTAGTACTTATTAAAAATATTATAATTATTTCATTGTTTGATATAAATTTATATTATTAATTATATAACTTCTTACAATATATGAATAGACAGTGCTTGTTTATTTTTTTTATTTGCACTGGCTTTTTTTTCTTTTAATTCTGGCATCAATACTGAATCCATGCATAAGACAAGATTGATTATGGCATAAACCCAATACCTATAAGATTCCTCACTATCGAGCGTATCAATACGTCTAAGTCATCTCTCTATATAGATACAGCACCTCACCTCATCCAATATGATATGGAGTCTTTGATGATTAGCATCTAACAAAAAGGATTTAGATTACTCGTGCGAGAACATCAGACTGTATGAAATAAGAATATACTAGCAATCGAAATATGTGCACTCAACCTAGAGATAGCCCTTTGCAAAGCTCTCAACCCAGGGAGGCGTACTAAAGACATTAGCCCAATAGTAATTACCAACTGTCTATCGGCTATAACTTTATGGAACAGATACCTAAAGTTATTCTTTAAACTTATGAATGATTTAACTATAGAATGTTTATTTTACTTTAATTACTTACATTTTTATTAATCTACATACATGCCTACATATTTTTCATGATTGGATTATGTGTTACTATGAATTCCATGCATTTAGCTATTGTATTGAAATTCATATAACCTATTTGTTTACATTTACTTACTATTATAAAATCATATGTTAAGCTGTGATTTGACTCTACGAATCCAGGGTGTGTTTCGAGATGAGAATATATTAGCTCCATGTGTAGTCTCATGCAACACATCAACCATCATCCATTTGCCTTTATTATGTTCTTACATCCCTATTTATTATTTTCATACCAACCTCATTCAAACCTTCTTGCTTCCGTGATTCACACATTCTGTTCGAATACCCAAAATCCAATAAGACGTATGATTTGAACTTTACTTGCCTTCGAACATATGTTTTGATAAGTGCCTTTTGCTGAGATGATCTCTATGCTCTTATTATAAGGTTGTATTCCCATTTAACTTTCATGGCCAGAGACGTCAACGATGCCTATGCTGAGTACAACGTCCGTTATCACGAGTACGTTCGAAAACTATAAACGTTTGAAAACCTAAAGGGGTATTCACACGTATTCTTAAAGTCATTACACGCTTTGCAATATTTGCTTGCTCCCTCAGCATGGTTTATTATTCTGGAAATGACTTTGAGTTCTACAAACACACTAGGAGATAATTTTTGGATAATTTTCTGATCCAATTCAAGATATTAACTAATTATTATGTATATTTAATACAGTAGAGTCTGAGTAGAAGGGGTAGATTACAATATTACGTACTATAATTCTAATAAGAAAATTAGGTTATGTCAAGTAATGGTTAGGTCGCGTTAGTATCTTCTAAGCAGTCTGTGTTAGGTCGTCAAGCTAGGACTAGGTAGGCTATATGTTGGGTAATTTAGGTTTAGAATTGTTTAAATATTAAGTAAGTAGTAATTAAGTAAGAGGGGGGGATCTATACAGAAGTCCTAAGATCTAAGTAGAAGTCTAAATTCAAAGAAACTCGTGCCAATAATTATTTCTCGAAATCTCTAGGCCAGAATGCTCCTCTTTATGGAAATTCCTTTCGGGCCATCATTAAAATATCTGATGAGAAGATAACCTAGACACGAACTTTGCTTTCAATCCGTTTCTTATTACCATCGTAATGTTGGTTGGGCTGTAGTATTTAAGTTGAACATAATCATGCTAAACCTTATTCAAGAAGATAGGTAGTTACTTTATAAATTAATGTCCAATAAATAGATAATAAATGTTTGGCCTCGAATTACGTATATCATCTGTGGCCGCGTTAACTTCCAGTCTCATAATAGTACACGCATAATTAGTACTATAAGGTAATATTATATAATACAGGCGCAATTTCGCGAGCGCTCGTCAAACGCTATGCATTTCCATACATTTTGTCACGCGACGTCGCGCGCGATGTCACGCGCAACTATGCGCTTGTATATAAACGAGGCCTTTGATTTTAAATTTTCAGTCCTTTAGGATGCAACTGTACCAGGATAACGTTAGGATGATGATGATGATTATAAATTTAACTTGGGATTATTACTGTGGTGCAACACACGCTTGTCTGACGATTTACATACATACCTATATAGATAAATAGTAAAGACCACTTCTTTATGATCGACTCACCTCAGCCTAGTATTGAGTGTGAGGAGAGGAGGGTAGCCTCCTCCGTTACTAACGTAACTAAGTATTAATAAATATTAATTTTGAGTTTCAAAAATAGTAGTTGCAAGTTTAGTCCCCAGTGACATCGACGAATGGCTTTCCCAGAGTTTTGAATAGCATATGTGCACTTGGGCTCCACGGGCATACTTTGACGCAGAAAAGCTAAAAGTTTTACGCTGCCAGCTACGGAGCTAGGAGATAACAAAAGCATCCACGTAGGTTAACATTCATGTGCACTCCTTTTTGTGGAAAATCAATAAACAAACCCCGGAACATTCGAACCTTCCACAGTGAAAAGGTGAAACGAAAATTCAGAATCAAGAATCATGATCAGCGAACGAGGTATCCACATACAGAAAATGGCTAACGAACCGTAAAATGAATTACACAGCAAACGCCGGTGTGCCTGTAATCTATGCCACGTACAAATGCGCAAGCCTGTTAAAATCACACACGTTCAGATAAATAAAACGTTTTTACAAGTCCGCAGCTGTGATTTCGTGTATTTACCGAATTAGATCTTTTTCGAGTCACGGATTTTATAAAAATACGACGAAAGTCACAATCTACCAAAACACTGGTGAATTTCAATGGAAAAATTACAATGAGTAATTCTGTTTAATTATCAGCTGATTGGTTAAATATAATCACAACAGCTGTTACTTTTCATTTAGTTAGCAGCCACTATGAATTTTAATTATTATCAGATCAGTTTGATTGTTCTTTTGATAGTTAAATGAAATTAAAAAAAAACGACCAAGTGCGAATCGAACTCGCGCACGAAGGGTTCTGTACCATTATCTGTAAAAACGGCAAAATAATCACGTTTGTTGTGTGGGAGCCCCCTTAAATATTTATTTTATTCTGTTTTTTAGCATTTGTTGCTATAGCGGCAAAAAAATAGGCTAACAATTAACAAAGGTTTCTTGTTTATGTAACTTAAGATTTCCGTACCCGAAGAGTAAAACGGGACCCTATTCGCAGTCCGTCCGTTTTTCTGTCCGTCTGTCTCCAGGCGGTATCTCATGAACCGTGATAGTCAGACAGTTGAAATTTTCACAGATGATGTATTTCTGTTTCCGCTATAACAACAAGTATAAGTGTTTTACAAAAAAACCAATGACAGACGTCACTCGATTTTCGCATTGCGAGTCAGAGTATGCTATCGCATTTTTTTATAGCTTTCATTTAGTGATGCCATCACTTAGTTTCAGCTGCAATAGGATACCTCTCATGTTTTCAGCTGCTAGTCGCATGTTTTCATTCAGCTGCTATAAGGTGTCATCAGGTCATCACTTAATTTCAGCTGCTATAGGATACCATTGTATGTTTTCAACCGCTAAAGTATGTTATCTCATGCTTTCATTCGGCTACTAAAGATTGTCATGAACAACAAGACACATACATGCTGGCTTGCTTCCTAGCTGGGTGTGGTACCTACGTACCACACCCAGCTAGGAAGCAAGCCTGGCCCGGACGAGCCGGATATACCAGGGGCACAAATTTCTGAGAAGCGAGACGCTCTGGGATGGGAAGGGAATACCGACCAGCCGCAGCCAGTCGGGCATAATCGGCCGGCTGTGCAGCCTTAGCCAATATTGGAAACTTCGTCGTAGGGGTAGGAAAATTCGTCGGTGGATGAGCGTTGTATTTTCAGAGTAGGTAAGTCTTCTCGGGGATCTCTGTGTGTTCCTATGATTCGCAGTAATCGTCGTCGTAAACTATTAAAAGGTTTTTTATTTATCCGATGGTTCCCTTGTTAAAGTGCATCATTAAATGACAGAAGACCTTCCCAATTAAAGAGGTTTTTGTAAGGTATATATATATATCTCCTTGCATCAGGCAGACTTTGACTATAAGCCGTGGTGCAATAGCTTCTCAACTTACGCTTACGGTGACTTTTCACGGTGTAGACATGCGACACGTACAACACTTTTTCTATTATGAGTATATTATAATATACTTATCATAGAAACATGGCTATATTATACTGATATATTATAAACAATTAAACACTTTCATTCAGGTGCTATAAGGTGTCATCAGGTCATCACTTAGTTTCAGCTGCTATAGGATACAATGGCATGTTTTCAACCGCTAAAGTATGTCGTCTCATGCTTTCATTCAGTTGTCATCACATTATTTCAACTGCTATATTATACTATCCCATGTTTTCAGCTGTTAAAGAATGCTTTCGCATGTTTTCAGATGTTAAAACATATCATCGCATACTTTAATTCAGGTTGAAAAGGACGACATCGCATATAAATTTAATTATTGTGATATTATAACAGTAAAAATGTTTGTATTAATGTTTCGATAAGAAAATAATTTAGTGAAAATACCAAAAAGATATCGAACTAATCAACAATACGTCAATATTAGCGATATAATTGTATTATTTTTTATGACGCATGTCCTGTTATGCCGCTGTTATGCAAAGTTTAAAAAAATATTACGGTATATAAAACGTAATAGTCCGTTATTGCTGATACATGATATATAAAAATATGTCTTAAAGACGAATAAGCCGTTCTTCATCATAATAATAAACCATTATGTTTCAGTATTACGTATTGTGACATTATTGCACATAAAAACTATTGAACAACCTCTAAATATTAAGTCACAACTCCAAGTATGTTATTAGTTTTGGGTTTTAATACTATATTTTTATGTTGTCTTAGTTTTATTTGGTTTGTTATATACTCTAGTAAACTATGAGGGTATTACAAAAAAGATTTCGTTTATATTACTTTAAATAAAAAATATTATAAAATCATTTCTGTTCCACTTTCAAACCTCTCTCCTGAAAAAACACATTTTTATAAGATACAGCGTTGTTTTTGAAAAGCAAATATAAATTGTGTGTTAAATTAAACCGAAGACTGAAATATCTGAAGTCGTAGGTACATATATCCGCGTTTTCCCTATATATATTAATTGTTTATTATAGCGATAAAAATTAACTTTCGAACCTTTGTATTAGGGAGTAAGTTGGAACACCAAGAAATGAGAGTAATATCAAAAACAACTCATGACTATAATCGAGGTACATGCCCATTAACAATTGATAGACCGATGAATCTCCTCGACTCGCAAGTTCGGTGAATGGAGGTACCTAATGCAGCCTTCGCAGTAAATAACCAAGTAGTTTGCACTATTCCCAACGGCAGTCGCGCTATCTCTTACGCCTACTTCACGAGGCTTTATGAATAATTCTTTTATATTTATGCCTCTTCACTGTACTATGTTGGAAATTGTATTCTCTTGTATCCGTCTTGTAGAACTGCTTATATGAGTTTCAAACACTTTAAAGTTGAATTCAGTTTAAGCGTTTCAGTTTGGAGACAGTATGAAATTGTCTTGGCGTAAGGGTTTTTTAAATATTGCGGACAATAACTGGTCTGTAGTCACAGGGCTTAATGTGCATGAATAGTAGATTGTGTCTCAAGGGAGCAAAATGATATATTTACGGCGAGGGCGGTGTTTTTTTTTATGTTATAGTGGGCAAACGAGCAGACGGATCGCCTGATGGTAAGCAATTACCGTCGCCCATAAACACCTGCAACACCAGAGGAGTCGCAAGTGCGTTGCCGGCCTTTCAGAAGGGAATACGCTCTTTTCGTGAAGGTTTAAAAGTCATATCGGTCCGGAAATACCGCAGGCGACAGTTCATTCCATAGTTTGGTTGTGCGAGGCAGGAAATTTCTTGAGAAACGCCAGTTTTGGACTGCCAACCATCTAAATGGTGAGGATGGAAATGCTGACGCGTAGGATGATGACGAAAAGATGCGGCAGGGATCATTCCAAACAATTCCTCCGAGCACTCCCCGGGATACAAGCGATAGAAAATGCAGACTTAGGCTACATCTCTACGCAATGCCAAGGAGTCGAGCCGATCAGAAATACGCTGGCAGCCGACGATTCGAGCTGCTCTCCGTTGAATGCGATCCAGAGGGAGAAGCTGGTACTGGGGTGCACCTGCCCACAAATGAGAGCAGTATTCTATATGTGGGCGAACCTGCGCCTTGTACAGCTGTTGGAGTGGAATACTGCCTCGATCTGTTGAGCACGCCGAGCTTCTTCGAGGCAAATTTAGCCTTCCTCTCTAAATGGCCACGGAACTGGAATTCACTCGAGATGTCGACTCCAAGGATTCCGATACTAGCTATGGCAGTTAGGGGAGTGCTCTCAAAAAGAGGTGACGCAACAAACGTAGACTTTTTAGCGGTGAACGCGCAAACTTGTGTCTTTGTAGGGTTAAAACGGACTAAATTAAGTCGACCCCATTCTGAAACTTCCTTCAGAGAAGTCTTAATTTCAGTCACAAGTTTGTTTCGGCTCTCGATGACGTTTTCCCGAGAGCTATTGGCGCGGCCGGTATAGGAAGCATCACCCGTGCTGTCATCCGCATAACAATGGATGCCGCAGATATACAGCATATCATTGATATGCAGAAGGAACAGCGTGGGCGATAGCAGACAGCCTTGAGGGACACCAGCATTCACAGACATGGGATCTGAGCATGCACCGTCAACTTCATGCTTCTGTCTGCTAGAAAGCTACTGACCCATTCGCATAATTTCTCGGGAAGCCCATATGATGGAAGCTTAGAGAGAAGAGCTTTGTGCCAAACCCGATCGAAAGCCTTCGCAATATCCAAACTAACTGCCAAAGCTTCACCCTTAGTCTCGATCGCCTGTGCCCAACGATGTGTCAGGTACACCAGAAGATCACCAGCAGAGCGGCTCCTACGGAAGCCGTATTGTCGGTCACTAAGCAGCTGGTGGTCCTCTAGGTACCGAAGGAGCTGGCAGTTGACAATGGACTCCATTATCTTCGAGAACAGGGAGGTTATGGCTAGCGGTATATTGAATTCTGAGTGAAGCGAAAGATTCTACAATAGAATCCTGAGCGTAGCGAGGGATTCTAAAGTAGAATCTTGAGCGTAGCAAGGGATTCAAGTGTTTACGCCCAAGACGGAAATAATTTTGCTACCGTGTAACACATACTGCTTTTCACACCGTCTATGAGGCCCGCTGCTAAAAACATGAAATATCTTACAAATGACTTTACTACAGTGTCACATACTGCTTTTCACACCTTCTATGAGGAAAAGAGTCATTGTTGCCCTCAAATGAGGGAAGAAAAGTACAACTTTGATCCCTCATTCGAAGGCAACAATAACTCTTTTCTGAATAGCAGGTGTGAAAAATTATGTTGTTGTTATGTTGTTATTTATAGAACCGGCGATGCCGGTTATAAAGATTAAATGAGTCCAACCAATACTTAAGCTTTCTAGCCATTAAATTTAGATATGTCCTCAGGAAAGAAGCACGTGTGTATAACCCAAAAATTTAAATAACTAATGGCCGATGGATATGGACGATGAGCGTTATAGGTAACGTCTATCCCACTTAATAAATATCAACCGACAGTTTAACCATTTGAGTTTAGTGTTACCTAAAGCCGCATATACACGGTACCTACTCTTAAAAAGCGTTTACATAAGAAACCCATATCCTACTGTGGGACAAAGTTCTCACCTCCTCTTGTATATAAAAGTTGAGCCATATAAAACTTTTAATGAGGTTTGGTTGGATTTCTTTTACAATATATTTTTTCGCAAAGGTTCGCAACATGGCTCGCAAAGTGTTATTTATTAAAATCTAGCAATATTTCATAAAAAAAAATCATAAAATTGCTGAGCTCATCACGATATTTTTATATGAATAGCAAACCAGAAATGTCCTATATTTTCTCTCTATTGGCGTCAAATAATATACCTCGTGCTTTACCACTTTAAATTTAACGCCTGTGAAATTTATAGCACCTGTAATAAATACTATGCATCAAATTTTCACGTTCAAGCCATATTGCGAGAACGTACTTTATTTCACTTGCTAACGAATGGGGTTTTACGGCACATAAACTCACAGCAATGAAGGCCGTAATATCGTCTAGTGATAACAAGGCTCGTCGTTTTATAATATAAAAACCAATAACCGGGACCCTCTACCCGCTCTTATCACAACCAGAAGCGGGAATCGAAAGGGTAACATGATGAAAAATGAGAGATCTTTATCACTGGTCATGTTACAAAGAACATCGGATCGCTCTATGCAAAAGGATCTTTGTCTTGGTAACTTGAACAGTAACAAATCTTTTATTTTCTTTTCTGGTTTAATGATGTGTACGACAATCTTTCATCTATTGTTGCCGTAATGAAGGGAATATTTTTTTTACTGTTGAAATGTAATGTAGTATTATATTAAATGAGAGGTTTTGGTATAACAAATGTTTACATTTATTATACACTGCTGATGACACTGCACCGCTCATGTTAGCGTCCGCTCGTCGGTCGGAAAGCACTTGCGGCCGCAAATAATTATACGTGACCGGAAACTATACGTAGATGCCTTTTTTTCGTAGCGTTTTACTCGTTGCCAATAAAATTCGAAAAACTGTATGTAGAGAAAAGCGCCTACGAAACGAGCACCCAAAGTAGCGGAGGCGGTACGATTTTATTAAGCTGTCAATGTCAGTGTCAACTGACAGTCGAGTCAGTATTCTTTACTGCGCGTCTACATTTAAATAAGTTATTTCTGTCTGGCGGGGTATGCGCGGAACCGGGGCTATACTAGACGCGCACTAAAGACCTAAAGATGACTTGACTGACAGTTGACAGTGATAGCAGAGAGCTTACTGATAGCGCTCCGACTGGCACCGGCAAACACAGAAGTGGCCTCATTGGCTGTTTGTGTTTTCAGAATACTATTAACTGATGGCATTACTAATATTTCTTTATAATTCTATTGCATAGGTTAGAGGATACTATTAGAGTGTCAATTTACAGTCGCTTACGTAATTAATTTAAATCACTACATAGTATAAAACAAAGTCGCTTTCTCTGTTCCTATGTCCCTATATCCCTATGTATGCTTAAATCTTTAAAACTACGCAACGGATTTTGATGCGGTTTTTTTAATAGATAGAGTGACTCAAGGGGAAGGTTTATATGTATCAGCATTACACCCGTGCGAAGCCGGGGCGGGTCGCTAGTAGTAAATAATATACAGTGCGTTACTGGCACGCGGGTATTAATTGAAACTGATAATAATGTTCCACTAGCAATTTATTCCATGTATTAGCATATCATAATTATGTAAATAACTGCACAATTAAATTTCCTAAATCCGCACCTTCAATGTACTAGTGCACTATACTTATGATGACGTAGTAGTACTCGTAGTAAACAGAACATTAGGGCTGTAATTTGTACTGACTTGTCAATTTACTTTGCCGGCAATTTAAATCTTGTTATAAATTAAATGAAGTTGTTACTTTGGTCTTATAATAAAATTAAGCTCATAGTTTCAATACCCTACTTAAACAAAAGCCCTCATGCCGGTAACACACTTTATATGTATTATACCCGCAAGTTCCACAACTGGATTACTTTAGCGTAGCGTTATTACTGTTTCATGGTGAAACGACTTACCTAATTATGACCATGCGTTTGTAATAAGGCCAGTCAAAAATTTCGCGTACTTTAAACGATTTTTGACTATATCATTGTTTGTTGAAACATATGTCGTGCGCAGTGACAATTAATATGCAAGTTTTTTAACCGTTTAGTAAAATATAGTTGTTAAATATGACTCACTAAAGTTTATATTAATAAGTATATTGATTTTCTAATTAGTGCCGAAACTTACCTATTAAAAAAATCCATAGGTGTCTATTAGACTTTATTTTTCTACTAATCTTCTAAATATATATTTAGAAGATTAGTAGAAAAATAAAAGAAGAAGTCGTGATCTACCATCAACGCACAGCCGAAACTACTGGAACTAGAAACTTCGAATTTGGTCCAGAGCTTACTTTTATGACGTGTGCAAGGGATAAATTTTTGGGCTCTCTGTCTCAGAATCATGATTACCTACTATTGATCTTCCGACCGTTACTAAGCGAAGTTTAATCGCACTAAAAACAATCAAAATATAAACAATGTACTACCCAGGGGTGATCTCAATCGGCCTCAACCAATCATACGTTGATGCGTTAACGTCTTGCGTGGCCATGTTGTAGGTTTCTCCTGTCTTGTAGGTTGTATTAGGTGTCCCATTTTTAACCAGGCAGGCAAGCCCTCTCATTGCTTTAATGGATTCGGTGCCATCGCATAAAGCCGCAGTCAGGAGATCAATTTAGTTAGACATATCGATATCATACTGAGGTAGAATGTGCGTAAGTTTGCTTCGAATCGTACTAAGACATACATGCCAGAAAACAGACGTGAGTACCACACATCTTTTCACCTCACTAAAGCGAGGAAAATACTACATAAGAAAAACAACTATGTAAAATCAGCGTTTTTGTAAATTCACCATAATATGTTTATAATTGAATACAATTCAATATAAAATTATTTTTGCATCCACAACACCTGATTTGATCAGACAATTTAATCAGGTGGGCGAAAATTGTCCTGTCTGATTGTATTGACCTTTACATGTTATTATGTTTAAAAAAGTAAGTAAAGTACAAATTCGGATTTCAAATATTCTATCCACTCTTGTGGACAAAATGCAGTTTTGCTATATTTTTTTAAAGAATAAAAATGGGCTTTCCGAGGTAGTGAGGCGAAAAATATATTTCGGCACACTATATTATCACATAGTGTCCTATAAAATTGTCCGCAAGTGCATTACGTTGGACACGGGCACACAATGGGCACATGGCAGCGCACATGTCGCAGTTCCGCCCCACAAAACCTATGCAAAAGGCGAAACCTGCTTGCGATTAGTGTATTCCACCCGTAAATCTCGCTACTTATACAAAATGCAAAGTGCCTTTGTTTGCTAGTACATCGAGCGGAACTAAGCGGCGGTTAGCCGATACTATTACGAGATTTGTGAGTTCGTAATGAAGTGTTTATCTTTTAATTTCTAATTAAGAATTAACGCTGTTTTTCCGGATTAGGGTGAATGTCTCTCAAACTTAAACAGAAGATGTTGTTTTTTTTCAGTTCAACTAGACACTTATGCTTGTATTATCTTAAATGGAGAAATTGAGAAAATATGTTGCTATCCCATGTCTTGCAATACTATTTCCATAGTCTACTCTTGTATACATCCACGGGAAGTGCGAGAGCGATGCTAGCTTGCTAACTACCCAACAGAATACCACATACCGATCCCGCCCAAAGACTACTATGGATCCCGCCCCGCCCCGCTAAGTCAGGAAGTCACCGAACTGATGGTCGTGGATGGTGATTCCTTGGAGCAAAAAACTGCTCCCTCCATAGACTCCTTCCATCGTATTCCTCACAACATCATAAAACTTCTGCCTAGCTAGCATGATCGCGTTTATGTCGGACATATTTATAGCACTTGCCCCTTAGTAGCAAGTATGTAAGTGCGAGAGAGACGAATGCTACGATATATGTCCGACACAAACGCGACCATGCTAGCTAGGCAGAGACAGGTTTATGTCTCGAAGGCAACCCTTGATTTGGCCGGGCGGGATTGGTCTGTGGTATTTTGTTCTTTTATGTGAACTTACACTTCATGAGATACTATCACAGTATTTCATTTGCGATCATGCGCGGAAGTGGCACAGTACTGCATTGCATTCATATTGCCCCGCTTCCTAGCATCTCGCGTCAGTCAGAAAGCACTTTTTTAGCAGTAGGCGCGCTTTGAATAAACCGGTCAAGTGCGAGTCGAACTCGCGCACCGAGGGTTCCGTATACAGATGTGTACCGTTTCCAATCCTATTAAATCAGGAAAATTTCAACAACATGTTGTAAAAATTGAACGCCATGGGTACAGCGCCATCTATCGGCGACTTTTGTTACAAATTAGAGTGACTGAATAACTTAATTCTTTATCACGTGAAACGATTTCAATTTTTTTTTCTTTATTTGAAAGAAGGTACTTTCAGCATAATCTCGTAGCAGTTTACAAAACAAAACTTACATGTAAAGGTGATTAAATTACAAACTTAGTATAGAAATGTTTATTGACGATAAAAAAAGGAAAACTAGATAGAGCTATAGTTATATTTTTAAATGTTATGTAATAATTTCATATTTTTTCCTTAGTAAACTTCGAAGATAAGGGGGGGAGGTGGATTTTTTTTTACATTTTCCCTCATAAAACAAAAACGACTGAACGTAAAATAATATACATTTTTTTCAGAAAGTGCAACCCAAACCCATTCATATGACACCCCACTCGACATATTCACTAGACTTTCAAATTTTGAACCACGTATTATACGTCAATTTTCAGAGAAAAAAAAAAGAAAATTAAAAGTCATGTTCTATGTATCTAGGTTAGCCTTCTTTATACCTATTCCAAATTTCAAATCGATAGCATAAGTAGTTCTTGAGATATTTAGCGATGTGACAGACCAGACAAAGTGAAACCATAAAGGTTCCTTTTTTACCATTTTGGTACGGAACCCTAAAAAGCGGTAATGCCTTGAATGACATTTGACATTTCCAGCTGACACCTTAATAATATCATACTGCCTCCGTAACGACAAGTCAGGAAATCGCCTTGGTTGGTCAGTCCATATCGCAGGTGAAAAGCCAGGCGCTATTTTGCCTTCTATATTTCCCACGACGATTAACCGCTCCAAGTTTCTGTAACCGCTCCTCCTTTTCATTACATGTCCAAACTAGCTCAAGAAGGTTCTGAAACTCACAGTTTGTGAATACTTGTGTTGATCTATCTACTTATTTATATACAGTGTGGTGATAAAGTAACGTTTCAAAGGTGGTCCATCCAAAAAATTATAATTAGATTTACCTAAGGAGAATCTAATTATCATTTTTTGGGTGGAGAAATAACGGTTAGGTCTACCCAACATACGACGAAAACTTTTCGTATTCAACTAGTTGGAATAATCTGTTTCTCATAATTTCACTGATGAAAAACAACTCAAAACCAGTCCAATGATGCATGGTGTTATATTTAGCATGTGAACGATTAAATAGACCTATCAATATCAATTTATATGTAGTCCACAGGTCACTGGTCATTAGATAACGGCAGTCACGAGCTCGTCATGCATGTTTACTGACAATGCGATGGCACATGCCACCTACATAGGACAGTTTGCTGCTAACATAAGTTCATAATTATTGCTATCAAGATGAATAGGTACTTGTATAAATCTGCTAGAATCCAGCAGGGCAATAAAATTGCATCCATTTCGAACGTAAAGCACGAATTTACGTTCTAAAAAATCTTTCGTTAGGTTATTGATGAATGATGATGATTTCGTACATAAGTCGGACATAAATAACTGTTATTTTTTGTAGGAGAAAATGGCACTTATTAATAAGCCACGCAATTATTTCGCTGACATTTTCAAAGGTGAAAATGACAGATAATGTAGCATGACTCTCGCTTGAAAAGTAGTAAAGTTACGTAATTACCCTGACATTTAAGTATAGTGTCGAAAACTATGCATGAAAGTTGCCTAAAAATTACAGTTTAAAATTATGTTTATTTATTTATGTGCATTTGCTCTAATATATCAAACCAACATCTCCACTGTCCACGAGTGTCTGATAAAAGGTAGGTAAAGCAAATTGCTTTACAAGACAGTGTCGTCGGACGATCTCCGCAAAAGCCTGCAAATCGTATTACGGCCAGCTTACTGTGGCACCTAATGGAAATACCCCATTTGTTCCGTTGTCCGATCTTAATGAAAAGGATATCGGTCAATTCTGCTGAAGCTTAAACCTCCCTTTAAAATCGGATTAAACTACGGCAAAGCGTTGTTTGGTTTAGATGTCGACTCGTCGTGAGTGGAAGTCTCCTGTAAAACTATTTGTCTTTCGAGTTAAGCGTGGAAACAATGACGTTTGTACTGCAGTGCAGGATTTTTGGCTCTGAGAAGAAGACGTATCTACAACAAGAGCTATGGTGCTTTTATTTTGTTTCAGATAATGCTGAGTGCGAAGTTTGCACTTTGTTCTTAGTAGACACTTTTAAAATAACCAAAAGTCTGTCTTATATGTTTTCCTTACGATAATAGAAAACGACGACATAGTTCCCTTTCTCTTTTCCTCGAAAGGAATTCAGGCTGATAAGTTTGGTCGAAAATTTGTATCTGTTTTGTTGTTTTAATAATCATAGTGTACTCAATGCCGCCCCGGCTTCGCACAAATTTTCAAATTTGCAACAAAAAATAATTAGGCGAATTGGTGTAGGCTCTGAAAGGATGTGCTGATATACATACATCATTTTTAACTCATAATTTTGGCATGGGGTACTTTGAGCACGATGGAAAAGATAATAAAAAGAACGGCCAAGTAGTTGCCGGGCCACGCGCAATGTAGGGTTCCGTAGTTGTCCACCCGTTTCATTATAGAAGAAGCGGATAAGATAGTACAAGCTGTGTATACGGCCTATATACTAATAACTGCCCGGAGAAGAAAACCCTGGCGAAAAAGTTGCCGTGATAGAACCCCGAGATAGTGAAGCTCAGAAGAGAAACCAGGGCAATATTTAATGACGCAAAGACATCTAATAATGACTTTGAGTACTATACACAAAAGCTCACAGAAATCAGAAAAGCTATGAGGAAAGTGAAAAGGGGAGCATGGAGGAACCACTGCGATCAAATTGAGTCCGTACCAGAAGGAATGAGACTAACAAAGGCATTAGCCACAACAATGTCGGTTCCGCTCACAACCATTAGGGACAGTGTGAATGACGACAACGGGATCAGAAACCCTTAAGGTAATGTGTAATACACACTTTCCAGGCTTAGTAATACTCCAGAGCACAAATGATGATGTGACGATTAGTGCGTTGGAACAGACCACACGTACAACAAGGCGCAATAAAGGTAGTATAACCCATTAAAATTACAAACAAGCTATTTCGGCTTTAGCTATTCTGATGCAGAGCAACAAGTCTTGATATTTTTCAATATTTATAAACAGTAACGTGCCGGTATCTGGAACGAACACAACCATTACTTTATATTGTACCTACGAGTATATCATAAAACGTACATATTATTAAAAAAAACCTTTACAAGTTACCTATTAATTCAGGTATTTATTTATAAAGGAAGAAATCGAAATTTCTACATGGTTTTGGAACACAATGATAATTAAAATTAAAACAAAGAAATACGAAATAAATAATAACTAATTCTAATCCGACTTCTTCCAAATTAAAAAAAAAAACAGCTGAGTCGTATTTAAATAAGCTAATATTATCTATTAGACGAAAAGATAACATAGCAAAAGTATCAGGATTGTTTGAAGCACCGCCTGCCACACGAGCTTACCAAGTGTATACAAAAAAACTGTCAAGTGCGAGTCCGACTCGCGCACCGAGGATTCCGTATACAGATGTGTACCGCTCCCGACCCAATTAATTCAGGAAAATTTCCCTTTTTTCCATACAATGGCAACACGAGGCCACGCAGACGTGACCTCAGGATCTTTTTTTCACATGCCCAGTAGCCACCGCTTAGCTCATGGCAAATTAAAGATTTTTTCCACTACTAACGGTTACTGAGCTAAGCCGCGGACGGACGGACGGACATGGCGAAACGCTAACCATAAAACTCATCATTCTCGACGAGACATTTTGATTTTAGAATATAGTCACTCGCGTCTTCTCGTTTAGTTCATGTCTGGGAAAATAATGAGATTTCAATCCTCATTATTTTCACAGTCCTAGTAAACCTCAAAAAATATACAAATCTAACGCTTTAACATATGGTATTGATGCTCAAACGGCTTTACTTATAAAACCTACATTTCGAAATTGTATTGTTTACCAAAAAGTACTTTATAATTATGTTAATGGCAATAAATATTAAGCCAAACTCAAAACGAAAATGATAAATCGGAATGACAAATGAAATAATAAATCCGGTGGAATTACAGCTAGCAGGTTGTTACTGCAACCGAACATTAAGTAGCTGGGTGCTTATTGCATAAAGGAGCCAAGAGAGAAAACTTTAAAAAAGAAAACAAGGATTTTCAACACCGTATCATGTTCGTACTCGAAATATAATTGTAATATTATCCATGCATTATAACCAAACCAAAGTCGTGTATTTAGACATACCTTTGAAATATAAATTGTAGAATATCATCCGCGATTAGGTAAACTTGTTATTGACCTGGGTACTTAATGCTTATTACACAATAGAGAATGCTTATTACAGAATAGCGCCACTGGAGAAAACTCAGTGAAGAATGGACGCAGTGTAAAACAATTAGGTACCTTAATTCAATGCTATGAGGCCCGTATGAATTCGACACTAGAGGCGCTAGTGTGATGTCAGTCCTCCGAAATGTCAAATTTCACTATTTGTGGGTGGGTTACGCGGGATTATTTCTTATTATAATAATATGGTGACTATTTTTACAATCAGATTTTGACGAACACCGCTTACTATTACAGACGGTTTGGGGGTTGCACCAACCCTTAGGCTCGGTTTTATAAAGATCCGTTAGACCTTATTTCGGTTTGTTATGTCAAAAAATGTACTGAGTTACTGAAATTTGATCTGACATTTGGTCTAACGGATCCTTATAAAACACGGCCTTAGGTGACAATAATATGGTGATAATAATATGGTGACTATTTTTACAATCAGATTTTGACGAACACCGCTTACGATTACAGACGGTTTGGGGGTTGCACCAACCCTTAGGCTCGGTTTTATAAAGACTCGTTAGACCTTATTTCGGTTTGTTATGTCAAAAAATGTAACGGCCTAATTGGTAGGTATTTTCCAGTTACACTTATTTACGAGTGTTATGGGGTCCACGAGCTATTCACCGATATTTGAGTTGACACATATAGCTTCGTCAAAACTATAAATATATTTATAGCATAAACGGTTATCAGTTCTTCAATCCTTTATCTACATTTGCAAGTGCCAAATTTTGAAACAACTGACTACTTATTTTAATGTTTTTATTTTAAAACATGGTCCAAAAAAGCTCTATTTTCGATATTAGTATGTTGTTTATGCACTTACATATTATACGAAATGTACATGTTACTGTTCCTCATTGACGTCTCTAACAAAGCAGGAGAGATTTTTATTTTTAACTTATTTTCTTTATTTATTATTAACTTCATGTTACGTCCAAAGCACTGTTTTTTTAAATACGATAAGCCATAAAAAAACATGAGAAAACGGACAGTTACAGAGCGAAGGTCATTGGCAGCTGGGAACCCCTTAATACAGTAATAAGTACCTACTTATGTGTGTTACGTATACATTAATATTTCGGTTGATTGATTCAGGACGGATTTATCTTGGGTCGCATGAGCGAGGTATACTCGTATTTATCTTATAAGCAACCATTTAATACACTTATTCGCTCGAGTTACTAAGGAAAGTATCAATCACTTTCAATTGCGGGCTACGACAGAATCTGTTATGCCTATGTACTGTAAAAGGTTATTAATAAGAGCTTATTTATCACTAAAATATATCACAGACCTACATTAGGTAGATCTGTAATTTTTAGTACGGATAACTTAATGACCTTTAAATGAAGGTACCTTATGCACACCCAAAATCGCTATGTAATCACAAGTTTGCATGGTCATTGCATAACCTTTTGAACAAGCGTTTTAAGCGGGCTCATCAACTCAACTGTCACTTACTACAAGTGCAATAGAAACGGGGATATTCGCAAAACAATTTACTTCAGCAGCACGGTAAATGCGTATGTTTTCGAACGTGCATTAGGACTTTTGAAATGTCCTTTTTTAGGTGAAACGACAGTTAATATGAGCTAACGCTCATTCGAAAGTTTAAGGAAATACCATGCAGGCCTGCTGTAACCTCTCGCTTGTGGACGCCAGCAGTGTCTGAGAAATCACCGGTTTGAAATGAAATAAGCCGCAGCTCTCTAGTAAAACGTCTGAGTGAAATTTTAAGTCCAGAGCTGCTTTAGTGTTATAACCCTGCTTTAAATATGAAATTGGTTGTTATTTCAACGTAGCAAATTATTAAATCCAGTTGGATGTTCATCTCCAAAATTCCGTTTAAGTAAGTAGGTATTTCCTAGTCTGTGCGAGTCTAGATAAGGGTACATTTAGATACTTTAGCAAACAATGGACATTAGCTAGAGAAGCGGCACTTTCTAATTTTATATCTTGTCTATGGATATTTTTATTTTATTTATTTATTTTATTACATAGGAAAACTTACAGCTAAAGTAACAAAGTAGGTCACGACATAGAAATAGTAAGCCAATTACAAGTTTCCACAGGTAGAAAGCTGCGTAAAGTACATGACGTGCGAAATCACAAAAATAATAAAACCTATTAGGTATGCTTATAATTATGCAGCTCGACAGCGAGAATGAGTTTAAACAGTGAAGAAGAACAACAAAAGAGAAAGAGACAAGTTAAAAATTACATAAGTGTTAACAGTGGGAGAAATCTTGGCTCATTAGTTTGCGTATTGAACTAAAGCTATCACAGAACAGATCGATGGGATCATGACGTTTGCAAAGCTGATTAAAAGACCTAGATATTTTCTACTTTCCCGACAGAACACTGACGTGACCCTGATTGAGTGATGTCAGTATTTATTACATTTCCGAGAAGCGACCGAAATCGATGCAGTCATTCCCGCCGGCGGAAATGTCCACCGCGCGATCGCGACAACACAGACAAATTTAGTCCCTATTCGTCCCGGTACCGCCGCATACCTGGTAGAGTCAGTCGGGCCTAGCTGAGTTTCTTGTTGGACTCCTCTCAGCTAGGCTAGATTAGGTGACAAAACTCCCAGTAGCTCGATTCCACTCACACCTCAGATTCGGTTGAAGTGAAACCGCTCAACCAATCGCATTAGAATGCAAACTCTTAACAGTATTACAGTATTCAAAACCACGTGGTCATGTCGGAGGTTTCCCATGGATTTTCCCCAGGATACTCTCGAACCGCGTACTCCTATCGCTTTACGTGGCCCGGCCTATATAACTCCACAGCCAGATAAAAAAAAATGATGCAGGAAGTATACTGCGTTTGTACCGCCCCGCTTCCTCGAATCCCACGCCAATCAGGAAGTACTCATTTAGATTTGGGCACGCAGTAAGGAATTTGTACTTACCGATTTACCGATACCGCAAAGACAACTGTGGAAGTGACCTATTTAGAAGGACCTAGTTATAATGCATGTATGCCACATGGTATAAAATCTCCGTACCGATAGACCCGCTTTCGTTGCTCATGAATGTATACTTTTTAAAACGCAAGACAGCTCATACTATTAGATAATGCAGGAAGTCACGAGCCGGCGTCGGAAAAGATCTTCGGAAGTTGTTCCGACTCACTGTGTCATTTCACGTACTAAATCACGCGTTCTAAGTATCTACACCGGATTTAATATATATCTGCCTCTCGTGTGTGTCGGATGGTATTTGGGATGTATCTAGTTGATTAAAATGATAATAGATGTTCACGTCCATTATTTTATTTCTTTTTTTATTTGGTATAACTTGTCTTGTAACGAATAAATGTTTGAAAATTGAAGATGTTAACATTGTTTAGCATTGTTTATTTTGAATCAGCAAAAATAAATAATTGATAGTCAAAACAAAAAACGGAACACTTATAACTTCGTCATGTCTGTCCATCTGTCCATCCGTACGGCCGTCCGTATGTCACAGCCGATTTACTCGAAGACTACAACTATGAAGTTTGATAGGAAGGTGTATTCTATGAACCGCTACATAAAAGTGATGTGATATTACAAAATAATTAGGAGGCACTCCATACATGTATCCGGTAGACGAAAAAAAAACTTTCAACGCACATAGTCATGTGGGGTATCGCTGGGAAGACTTTTAAAAATGATATGAAGGTTTATAAAAAACTTTTCCATTTAACTCGACTGTTGGTGTAATCGCCGTGAGTTCCCTATGAAGATACGACCTTTTTAGATTCAATGTATTGGATAGTGGTTTTAAATGTGGACTAGTAGGTGTTGGTACGGCACCCTTCATTGTGCGTGATTCGACAATTCAAACCAATATTGAACAGTCAGATTATGATAATAATAACAACTAATAAAAGGCCTACAAACTAAACTTAAAATAAAAACTTAACGATGTAGTACATTATTGCCGTGGCCGGGAAGGAGTCAATTGCAGGCTGAGTATTTGTTAATTATAATTAAATACGAAGCCTGCAATTGCCATTCCGGCCGAGGCTAATATAGTGCTTTTCTCAAAAATGGGGGAATAAAAACGAGTAAAATTAAAGTTAAGTTTTATTATGTACAAACTGAGGATACCGCAAATTACTTAAAATTAAACGTCATATTGGACATAGTGCAGTCCTTATATAATGAAATAAGCTAAAAATATGCTTTCTGAAAAGTTGGAGACATTCTTTGCTTCTCGCCACTTCATAAAATTATCGTAGGTTCTCATATATTTTTCTTTTGACTTTTCTGGAAACGAATTATTGTTTACTAAATTCGATTCATCCCTCAATTCCTCAGGTGTACACTCCATTTCTTCGTCACTTGAACTCATATTATTTATTTAATAACTTTAAATATCGTTGCGCAATGTGATAATATTGAAGATTTCCCACCGTTTTTATTTTTTTAAACAAAATCGCAAATGTATTTTCCCATCGAAAAATGCAATTTATTTGAGACACATACAAAAACGTCGCGTTTACAAACAGACAAATACGAGTTAAATTGGCTGAATACGACCTGTGCCGTCTTTAATATGCCAGTTTCCACTTTTTAAAAAGTTTGGAACTCGACAAATAAAGGAATTTATATGTAACATTCCAGGCGGCCTGCAATGTTTTTTATTTTTTAATTTTGATCTGACCTTAAACTACTTATACACTTTACCGTCCAATATGTAGCGAGTAATGTTCACTTTGCGGGCCATTTTTGAGAAAAATAATTTAATATAAGTTAACTATTTAAGAATTTACTAACAACAATGATCCAACTTGGTCCCTGAATAAAATTATTATTATTATCTATATTACGCAAAGCAGATTTTTGTATATCCCATCAGATCTACAATTTTGGTCCGATTTTAATAAATGATATGTCATTAGATTCGTCTTACGCCGGAGAGTTGCATAAGACTTTTGCGAAATAGTAATCTGAGTAGGGCCAGTGCATTGGGAACCCACACAGCAGGGCCTTACACGTCTGGGGGGAGGATCAATGAAATATTGACGTTCTGTTCATTAACAGGCTGCGAAGTATCACATTTCGGGTGCGGCGCAACGAGGGACCATAATAGAATTTCATACGGCATTGAAAGCATAGGCCGGCAAAGTGCACGTTTTTTGTTTTCGGGGGGCGCGCCGGTACGCGCGCGCCGAGCCGCGTGCCCCGGGCTCCGCACCCCGATGACAAAACACGGCGCCGGCCGCCAGCTGTGTTTTTATTACTGAGTTCCTAGAATTTCATATCAAGTTTTCTTATAATTTTCAAATTTCATTGAATTCTTTGAGATAAGCACTAAACAAGCCTCGGTGCGATCTTTCCTCGTATCCGTAGATGTATCTATAACAACTCGGCCGGCGATCCCCTCCCCTATTTTGCGGCTTCTGCAATAATGTACTATTAAACAGCCGTTTTTAATTCAAAACGTCTAATTCGGGTGTTTTAAAATCCATTGGATGACAGGTTCGTCGCATAAAGTTAATATTGCTCGCACTCTCTCAGTATATAATAATTTCCTCTATGCGCGCTAGGTACTTACTACAAGTAAGTAAGTTTCTTGTTGTCATTGCCACAACAGTAAAAGGGCATCAGTTTATCTCACAATTATTCAAGGTTTATCAGTTCACAAATAACTTTAATTGTTTACATTAACTAATATTTACATAAGATATGATAGGTATATCTGTTCTCAAAACATAAGACTGTGAGTAAATATTTACATAGATAAACCACTGGTTGAAAGTTTATTTACAAAATGCATTATAACATCTTGATTTGATCAAATACTATTGAGGGTGATCCCTAAGCAGTGAATAAAAGAAATATAAAAATGTGATTCTATCCATGATACTTTTAGTACCAACTTTATACATGCCAAAAAATTGGGTTTAGTGAGATTCTTGCAAGCTATGAATTTTGAAGTCAGTAGTACACGCACGCTTGTACTGTCCGATGAACAGGTCGAATTGATTTGACTTCCTGAAGTTAGCTCTGAATTTCTTAGCGTATTCAACGAATATGGGATACAAATGAGTCAATGTGGCGTGGTCAAGCGTTGGGAAGAGGTGGTGCAATGCATGGTTGCCGAAGAACGTCATGACGCTGAAGTGGTTGCTGTCGATATCTTTGCGGTCCATGACTGCTTCCAATTCGTGGACGCCCCAGTCTGGTGTTTCGGAATTGTAACTGAAATTTGTAGATGCAAAAGAGCAATTAAAGTTTCGCCTACAATAATCCGAATTCGTAATAACCTTTGTAATAATTGTATGTCTAAATCAATCTAAATACCGCTACTTAATTGGAAAATTCTAAAATCAAGATTTCAGTTATACTACTATATGATTTCAGTTTCAGTCATATTGTAATACTACCGATTAGAGCTCAGGCATGCTCTATCTTATTTTCCATCTTTGTTTAGTATATCTAATTATGTATACAAAATTTTAATGTATGTGTGTGACAATGTTTATTGTCACACTCATTCTGATTCTGATAGAGAGAAATTATTTAAAAAAATAATCATAAATATAACTGAAGGCTGACTAGTAAATAAATACAATTGTTTGGAAATGGATAATTTATAAGTCATATTTAATTAATTGTATTAAAAATATGTAAACACATTGAGTAACAAAAAAAGAAGGTAGGAATACTTACAAATGATGTGATGCTCTATTAAACTTATCTCCAATTAAATTATTAGTCAGTTGCTATTGTGGCATTAAATAATATGCACATTATTGAGTTCATAAGCCGGTTTTACCTGGGTTGGTCGCCGTCCTTCCAAATGTCAGGATGGTGATGAGCAGCATTAGAACCAATTTTGTAGAACATGAGGCTTGCAGTGGCAACAATCCAGAACCAAGTCGTGAAAGCGTGATAGAAAGTGGTCCCGGTAACCAACCACATCCAAATGGGTACCACCAAACCGACCAGGTCAGTTATGTGCCAGTGTTTCTTGAAATAACCCTTGCGGAAGATTGCAGATAAGGTCCTGTTCAAACAGATTAAGGGTTAAAATTCTTATTTAAGACGTGAAATATTTCATTTAAATAGGTTTCAATAGCTTAAGTTTAAGGCTCGGTTACCTATATCAACCCAACAAAAACATTTTTTTTCAATGATTTCGTATTTTTTTGCGGGTGGTTTTCCGGCTATTCTCCGCTAGATGCATTTCTCAACCGATTCTCGTAAAGTTTTGTGTCAGGGGGCCGATTTTTGAGTGTCGAACGCTCGACTTTTCACTCGTCAGCTGTCAAATCATCATAGTTTTTTGACAGATCTCGAGTGAAAAGTCGTGCGTCCGAAACTCTGAAATCGGCCCCCAGGTTGGATAATTATGTAGAATTTTTTTTATTGAGTCAGTTTTTGGAAGAAAAAGACACACGCGAGGTCTAACATCTCACAGAACCACTAGTTTAGTTAATGAAGTAAAAGTAAAGCCATTTTACCCTATGCTTATAAGCCTGATTTTGTAGAATTTATTCTTGTATGAAATAACATGTAAATGACTGTCTAACGTAGCGTGTATGGAATGAGTAGGTACTAATGTGTACTACTGGTTGTGCAAAAGGCGTTAGACTCTTACGTGTTTCTAAGATCAGTAATAATTGCATACACACTACGATTGGAAGGTAATGTTATTTCATACAAAAATTCATCCGTTAAAAAAACATCCAAAACATACCTGTGAGCCTAAGTCAAAATCCTTGTAGCATCGCTACACAATGTATTTATATGACTGTATAAAAAATCGTCCACGCGCAAACTAGGATTCCGTAGTTGTCCACCCGTTACATCATGCGGACTTACAAGTTCGCAAACTTATATTTACTATGTTTTTGATAAAACTAATAACATTATCTAAGTAATCAATGTAAATTGTATGAAAATTTGATTTTCTATGTACATTTCTTAAGAGGATTGTGTAGCAGAAATTTTCCATACAAAAAGCGGCAACGTTTACTAACCCCTAATCCTGAACCGATATATTTGCATGACTTTTGGAAATGTTGTAGATATCATTAAATACTCGGTTTCTACGTTTAGATTTTTTTTGCAAAAATTATATACAAGTGAAAATATGGACCCTTAAAGATTCGAATCTTTAAGGGTCCATATTTTCACTTAAATGATATCTACAACATTGACAAACAATCAATTGTTTGACTTGAAAATTTCATACTGGTTTTTTGCTATTATTTCATAGACCAGAAAAAAATACCAAAAAAGTAAAAAGTGTAAACCTAATATTGTTTCATTTGATAAAGGTTTAAGGGGTGGAAAACGTTGCTGCCCGACGCACTAATTCTGCAAGAAATTGGGCGCCAAACAGCCGACGGCGACGAGTCTCTCTATCGCACAATGCGCAAGACCCCGACGGGTCAAACGGAAAGAATATTCTGTAAGATTTTCTCGCCTCGCACGATAGGTTCACAATAGTCTTAAGTATGGTGTACGATATGGAGCGGATGGATGTGAGTGACGAGATGACGGGCGATGCAAGAAAAAAACATGCTGTGCCGACCCCACGTAGACGGGAAAAGGGCAAGCGAATGATGATTTCTTAAGTTTAGATATTACTCATTAACTAGCTCTATGTCTACTTAGTTTTAGGGCAATAAAATTCGATGTTTTTGAAGAAGTAATTTCCAGCACTATGGTAATCTTTTATAATACCTTCATTTGGTCGTAAATGCGTATAATTTATTATTATTATAATCCGATACATATTAGAATCTGTTCAAATTATTATTATAATCCGAGTTTTGCGCAATACTAAGAGGTGTGCATAATTTTTTGCTCTTTTTCAGTCCTTTCAGCTCGAAAACGGGAAGTCCTACCGTCCCATTGAATATTAAAGTTAACCTCTTTAATATTCTGTGTCAAATGAGCATCTAAAACTTAAAACGATTTCCAGCTTACTGGACATTAATTCCTCAATACGTTTATCAAGCATCTAATTTGATTGGCCTAAATACTCTAAGGTTCGGTTACTATAACATTTGTTTATTTTGAGATCTTTTTAACGGATATTTAGTCTACTAGATTCGATTTGCGTCTTATAACGGTCCGTTAGTATCTTTTCCGTAAGGTTTTACTGCCAAATGTAGCCGATGGCAGCGACACGGTTTAACTTTACTTACGGATGTTTTTGACATTAGTTGTCCTATTACATTTAGTTCATACTAATGTGTACCGTTAGAAAGAACTAAAAAAACATTACATCTATACAATATTAAAATAACAGACCCCGAGAAAGTGATGGGGAATGATTAGTTAGTGACTATTATACATATTGATCCAGTGACAGCAAAAATAGCTGAACCAGAAATTTCATACTATGGCTCGATCATCGCAACTTGAATAATTATGGATTTCCTTGTTCAAAGGGAATTATAGTAGGTGAACGTTTTTAGAAGATTGGTGTCTAGCCTAGGCACCCTGGTCGTGTTTATTACGAATGTAATACATTCGTTCTTCACTTACAAGCGCGAAATGGACGAATGCTTTATACCGAACACTAACGCGATGCTACCAGTGCAGTAGGTGCCTGCAACAGCTAGAAATGAAACTGTCGCTAACCATTGGGCTTCATTGACATTGTGATTTTTTGCCATGGTACTGTACTTTATTATAGTTAGTAAAACCATCACGTGTGACGTGTGTTATTAGTTGACAAGGTTCAAAAATGTTGTGGCTCTAGACAAGCTTAATTACTTAATACAATTCCTCATTTATTTAGGGTTTTACTCAAATCCCTACCCTAAAGCTACCAAGAGAATTTGCGTCGAGACATCTGTAAATAATTATTTTAACGTTTATCAATACCGTAGACAGAACGACAAAATCTTATACAAGACAGGTCAACCACCGACAATAATAAGTGAAAAAAAAACATATTTTTAAATATCAAGTCTCGTTTGCGGCCGCCCTATATACTGATGCATGACCAACCGTTCGTTAGATCGAATTTACTTCCGTTTATTTGATTTCATCTTTATTAAAACCGGCTCTAGTCTGCGCCCTAGTGAGATTAGTTGAGCCGTTTCGATCGAAAGATTGTTCCTCAACCCTTAGTACTAACGGTTACTGAGCTAAGCCGTGGCCGGACCGTTGGACGGACGGGCGGATACGGCGAAACTATAAGGGCTTACTTGTTTACTACGGAACCCTAAAAATCTCCGAGTCTGCTGGAAAAATCCAGCGTTGGTACCTATGTATGTAATGTATGGTTGCCGGCAAACATCTCGAGCCTGCGCAGTAGCCGATTTACGTCAAACCGCGCTACTTCGCACTCAAGGTTAGGCTCAAGATGTTTGCCGGCAACTGTATAGTTGTGTGTTCGACGATAATTCGAGTAGGTATTGCCGATTGAAACCAAATCGAAACACCTTTGATTAATTTTAACACAGTTTTAAGGAAAGTAATAAACACAAACGACAAAATATTATAAGTACCTGAATCCTTACCTTACAAAGAAGTTCACTATAAACGCAAACGGAAAGTAAAGCAGTTCAATAAAGAATGCGAAGTATCTTGAAAAGAAAGGCTTATCCGTTCGTGGATTCCACCACACCATGGGCTCAAACGCACTAACTTCTAAATCCATGAGAGTGTTCGGATAAAGGTGATGTGACAGAGCATGTGACACCCTGAAGTCTCTGTAAAAATAGATTTTTTTATTAGAATCGTCATAATTAGCTTTAATGTTATTATCACGGACAGCCAGCATCATACATTATGGGGTTCTTCAAGAAGTTTTAAAGGGTCGGCAACGCGCATGTGACCCCTGGAGTTGCAAGCGTACATAGGTTGCAGTGGCCGCTTACCACTAGGCGGGCCGCGCGCTTATTTGCCACCAACTTGGTATAAAAAAATCTTATAAACAGAAATATCATTTGATGTCAGTCGCTTTGTAAAATTAGTGGCTACGTCTAATCTTGACGCCGAGGACCTCTGAATGGTGTGACTTACATATGTGTAATAAGAACATGTGGGAGATAAGGTAAAACTGAAATAGCAATGGATTTGTTACATGCGTTGGTAGACTTCTAGAAATAAATGTCTAAATATCATCACCATCCCTCTAGCGTTATCCCAGTATAGTTGCATCCTGAAGGATACCCGGGGTCCGCTACCTGATCCGAAGATTTGGCGTAGGCACTAGTTTTTACGGAAGTGACTGCCATCTTACTGGATTGACCTTAAATCGAATGACTAAATATCAATTTTAATATTTAACCTGTATGACCACATTCCCATTGAGAAAAGATGCATTCTCCAATTTGATTTCCTGTGTATATAATTATGAGACGCAACTACTGTCCACGCCAGCATAAGAGAAGCAAGCAAGTAAGACAGATTTGCTAGTATAGATACTTTCGTGTAACATGAAAATGCTGCCGAGAGCAAATATGTTACAAATAAACCATCAATTATCCTGTCAGATGCTTTAGTAACACTCTTTGGAATCTTCGCTAATTCTTCGGCAACGGCTCTTTTCAATGATCGGTAAAATCCGTTATCATCAAAAGTGAACGGAGAGTTTCTCGGAGTTTGCGCTTCTCTTACATAGTATTTTTCCAATATCTTGTCAACCGATTTACTTAAATGGTGACACTCGTACGCCTCCGTGATATCGATGCCCTGAAATAAGAAGAAAATAACGAGTGTTGTCGTAGGATACCCGGTTGGAATTAAGTTTGTTACAATTATAAGGTAACAAATAGAATAATTGTTGAGATAAACAACAGTTGAATTCATAAAGCTTTCTAAACAAAAAATGCAAACATGCATATATACTCTGCTAGAATCATAGCCCTTCCTTTTGGCTTTGCCGTCGTCGGGTAAAAAAGCTTACATTACCTGAGTGAATATTTGAAACGGCAATAGAGTGTCCGCACACTTTGGGCTAAGGTAACAAATAACAGAAGATCTTAATTAATTAATGTGATTTGATTATACATTAAGAGTTCATGTGAGTGTATTAAATGTATAACGACACAAAATTGCAATATTTTTCGTGTCATAACTCTACATACATTGTAACTTAGAGATTTCTCGCTAATACTGTAACATAAAAAAATCGAGAACTGTTTAAAAATACACATTTTTCATAGATCCAATAAAACATTTTAGTACCGAATCCCTAATTGATACAAAACAAGAAGCAAAAAAATTGTCACTAGTAACTTGTCATTCTGTTCAACAATTTGTCTTTGACATATTGGATACATACAACGTATGTATACAGTAGCATTCGTTTATATCACTATTATCTTAACAGTTACCTGACGAGAAATATCCATTTGAAATTGTTTCTTTTGACGCTTGGAGACATTCTACACATCCAAAACTTTCTATTTTGTTGTTATGACTTGTGGGGACCTTCTACATCTCCAAATTGACCATGATGTTAAAATAAATTAAATTCTAAGTGTAAAAAATAAATAAATACGATTATTCTTTTTGCATTTCAATGTAATTAAATTACATGTGCCCAGGAATTTGTCTAATGTTTCAATGTTGCTAGGTATTCTTTTGTCATTTATATCACTTAACAACACCACTGTAAATGTATTTGTAAAACTAACATGTAAAAGAGCCCTTGAGGCCTCTACATGCCATAAATATTGGAATTTTGAATGATTATATCGGATATTTTGTTTATGAAAATAGAATACAAGTAATTGTGGGGAATGACAAACGTATAACCGCCAGCGCACTGCTCCTAATGTGCTCCAAAATGCTTGATCGACTAGCACCGTGTTTGTTTCGAAAATATTATAAAGTTTGTTCTTCGTCGCTCCTACGTGTCATAATTGGCAACTTTACCTTTTTTCATCATTACCTACTACGTAAATATACATACACTTAACTTATTTTTTATTTCGAAAGGTACATAAAACAGGCAGTAATCAAACACATGACTAGATTATAGTCCAAAAAATATATGTACACATCATGGCTATGTCATAATTTAGAGAAAAAAAGAAAGTCGTTTGAATTACAGAGAAAGTGATAGCAAAAGGCGAACAAACAGTTATTAAATCATTCTAATTATTTGTAGCTAAATATACAGATTTTTTTAATTGAGAGATTTTGGAAGCATAACCATCAAGATCCTTACAGACGCGAACCAAATCATGTGTACATCATAAAATGGTGACCATATAACAGAACTATATTCTAAGACACCGCGTACCATACCATAATATAATAACAGCTTACTTTTAGGGTTTCTAAAGTTGTTAGTGATACACGAAAAGAGAGTTGGTTATCAAAACGAACGCCCGTCCTTAGATACAGATTTATTATCCAATACTTGCGACGATAACTTATAAGGGTACTTTATCCCTTTAATTCGCAATGTTGTTTAGAAACAACATCCATATTTGAAAAAATCCTGAGTCCTTATTTTTATGACATGTTTTGTCCGAAACATCATTCTCTTCAATAAAGCTGCTCGGCATAATGACTGTTGTATAGGATAATGACTTTGCGATGATGTTCAGAATGGTCATTGTTGAGGAAATGAATTTGCTGATGGGTGCTAAAATTAATTACGTAATTTTGACCTACCTTTTGCTGATTAACAGACCTCGGAAAGTGTATGATGCTATTCTTAAATAAATAAAGTAAAAAAATAAATATTAGAGGACAATCTTATATCATAAGTCATTATTATATCATGTTTAAATGTAGATATAAATATGAATAAACTATATTTTGAAAATAAATGTGTAAACACCACAAAATTTAAGCTAAGCCAATATTGTAACTTGAATTACCAGTAAACAGAACCAGTTTACCATATCTATATGTGGTAAAATGATTCTGTTTATCAGTATACACATCAATTGCGGCGGCGCAACAGTAGAATAAAGTAATAGTTTTGTGTAGGTCTACACACTACTATTTGGACTTTATCCAAATGTGAAATTGTTTGACTATTGAAGACGTAATACTATAAAAACAGCGTCTTTTTACGGTTCAAATATTACAATGTTTCTGCCTATCTATCTTAGCATTTGCAAAGTGTCTAAATTGAGAATTAACATAGAGCGGTGAAGCAGAGTAAAGCAAGTTGAATGTTTAGTAACACTTTATCAATCGTAGGTTTATATATGGAATGCATAATATTGTAGTGATAGGATGTTAATCCATCACCCACAACACACTTCAACCATTCAAGTGAAACCTAGAGAATTCTAACAATACTAAATAACGTTTATATTACAGAATTAGGCGCTAATACATATATTTTGAAACGTGTAGATTCTGTTCTCAATTTACCTTGGTAAGTTCCAACCACTCCGCACCGCCAGGATGTTTATTGATAAACGCCTCCAAATCGTATAGACCGTTATGTACCCGCCATAACCCTTCAGCACCGTCATCCATCGCTTTCCCTTCCAACCATTGTACTGAGTCCTTTATACCAGTGTCCCTTAAAGACGGATATTTTAGTTGAGGGAAAGTTACATGGGTTTTCTTCTCGATAGCCCGTTTGGTTGCTATTTCCAAGTACTCCGCTCCCTTTGGCGCCATGATTGCGTCTGCACTCTGTAGGCTTCAAACTACAAGTGAAGTTGTCTACAGTATTATGAAATATTATCTAAATTATTACAAATTTATTGTTTAATTACTTATGTTTGTAAGATACCAACTATTGGTATCTCATATTGCATAAGGGGGTTATCACCTTACAGAAAAATATCGAGCACAGACTAAAGTCTATATAGTACCTACAGGTTAAATCAATGTAATCAAAGTAAACGGATATATATATTAACTCAAAATAAATAAACATTTGTGGAAAATGTTATACAATTCGACTCATTCCCAAATTAAGCAGAGCTCAGATAACAAACATCGGGTAGTAACCACGCAATTGAATAAATTTATTTTATTGAAATCAGTTTCATATTTTTATTTCAGTTCACGCTTCTATTGACGTCACGTCTAATTTTTATTCGAACACACATAGGTATATTAACGGGGTTCAGGAAAATCGTTGATTAGAAGTGTCGTGTCTCGAAAATTTCGGGAAATGACACTTCTAAACAAATGGAAAATGAGTAATAAGTGAGACTAGAAATTTCGTTTATAAATACGAGTATACGAGTAGAAGGAAGTATAAACCATAAAAAACGCTGGCAGGTCGCTAGTACTATATAAAATGTTTCAAAGTATATTTGTAATGCTAGCAGTCAGGTTGCTAAAATTTATTTCAATAAAGACAAATTCAATTCATAATTTAGTTGTTATTTTCAAAACAGTTTTCGTGAAAAACTACTATCAAAATCCACGACAAATAAAAGTATTACGTATACTTTGTAATTGATATATTCCTATTATCCATGTTTTGGGGAAAAACACCATGTTGTACACATATCAAAACACATTATGGGTTTAAACAAGATATCAAAACAGTCTAATCATTTACTAATTTTAGTATGGAAATTGAAACATCGTTTCGGGATTTATTATTTTTTTAAATATAAATCACCACTACAAAACAAAGTTTATTTAAAATCCCATGACAAAACACAGTACTTATACTTTTTTGATAAATATCTTAGTTAAATTCAGACTTATACATTCATTTTTTCGCTTGGTACACAGGCTCTAATTTTATAAACAAGGTATATTTGGATTTTTGTAATTATGAGCCATAGTTCAAATTTTATATAATAAAAATACTATTTTTGATTTCCTGAACATTTAGTGAAAATGCCTTACTTTGTTTTGCAAAAGAGCAGCCGAAATGTCACTAATACGAGTCGAATCGATTCCGGGATTTGGTTACGAGTGTCACACGTAATATCGAATGTCATCTTTACATAAACACCCACGGTTCTTCAGATCAGCTCCCAATCTCATTCTGCAGCCTAGAAAGGAAGATAAGCCCCTACACGCGAGAATCGGATTTCTCGTAAAATTGGCCTCTTCCCATTATTTTCGCTTACTTGAGTGGAAAGGTTTTTCAAAATTTCGAAAGCTTACAGTTACTTACAATAATATATTTGCATTCCTATAATAACTAAAGTGTATCTCCAGGTTAGTTAATGTGCATGTAGTTAGTTTGTTTTGTTGCACTAAATGATGTTTAGAATAAATACTGTATTTAACTTTTATCTTAGTGTCATAAACAATTATATTCTGATCTTTTGCACAGATATGTGTAACAGTTATCTCTATAAGTAATTTAATTTACTAAAAAATGGTTTTCAGAGTACATTTTCTCCTCGAAGAAACCGACAAATTTCAAGATACAACGCAAAGCTTTTCACGCTTCGGCGGTTAGTACTTAAAGGGAGTCTCTGTTTAATAGCAACATGATTCGCTCGGAGAATGAAAGACATTTTCTTCATGAAGGTTCATAAAAGCAAATAATTATTACAGATTGCTTGTAACATAAATAGAATTACAAGTTGTAGCATCACGACATCGCGCCGACGGCTATTATTTATTTCAAGCGGTGGAATGTCGGGTTGAATAATTTACTGATAAGTAGGGCTATCAATTTTGGGAGCAAGACTTGACTCGGGCATATATCAAGTGGGAGATTGTCGATTAAAGGGATATAAACAATAATGCCTTCGCTGTCGTGTTTCGGGAGCCACTCCTAAGTACTTCGTAGGAACTCTTGAGCACGCCTGACTTAAGTACAGTCCAGGAAATAAAATATTTATCACTGTTGGACTCTATTTCTATTATAATAAAGTCCAAAAATATATTTGGCTATGATTATCGATTTAGTCTATTTGTAATTTCATTCTATGTGAAATTCTTGTCCCATACATTTTTTATAATCTACAATCTCGAATGTTACAATCAATTTGAGAATCGAAGTCGACTTAAGTTAAAATTGTTTATGAATTAAAAAAAACTTTAAATGTCAGTCACTTGTTTTTGATTCGAACTTCCGAATCGAAGAACAGAAAATAACGTTACCTGACGCCTTATTTGTACATATTGTGGAAAAGTTATAATATGCATGTAAGTAGATAAAGTAATGTATGTGACTGTACATAATTAGCCATTAAAATACTCGTGTGATCTTATTATGAAACTCGCCTTCGGCTTTTTCATAAAACCACACTTGTGTGTTAATGCTTTCCATTATGTACCAGTCACATAAATAACTATTTTCAAATGTAAGGTTATCATAATATTTACACCTTCATGACGTGACGTCTCAAATTTCTCCAGGTCTGTTCTTATACATATTTGTAACTTACCTCTATCTTTTATGTATGACTGTATGTGTTCTGAACAATAAATAAATAAATAAATAAATTTCTAACTGGAAATACTGAAAGGAAATTATTGTTCGAAAGATTACGACAAGCATGGGACTAGTTTTGGGAATATGTGAATTCATACTCACACTGAGGGTAAGTTGCACCAAACATTCGATGATAAGCGGTGTTTGTTATAAATATGCTTGTTTGTTAAGTTTGACAAGTTTTTATGTGACGACAGCCTGCCGGTGCTCTCTATTTAATGGTGATCGGTCTGGAATCTCAGGTTAGTGCATTCCGGAACGTAAACCTCATTCATGTTTGAAGTAGCCCACCTGGGCCTTACAGAAGTCCGCTGCCATAATAACACCGCTACTTGTTATTTTATATCTATTAGGTATGTTGTGTTGTGTTCCTGCTGCTGAGGTTGGCAGAGCTAACGAAGATGCGCTGTGTGTTGAGTGGGAGATCTGGATGTGTCTCTAGTTGTTAACACAACGAATCTTCAGGTCAGTAAAGTGTCGACAACGCGCTTGTGATTTTTCTGGATTCGCAAGCGACAAAAGGCCACGGTGTCTGCTTAAGAGGCTTTATAAGTTTTAAAATGTTTGGATTTCAAATTGTGATAATACCAATAAAGTGATTAAAGGATACGATGACTTTGTAAAAGTCGATAATGACATAGCTATTTCTTGATTTTATTGTGCGTAGTAGAAAAAAAGCGGAAAAGCCGTTTTTCGCTTGAAAACGGTCGTTTTGGAGTGATATATGCTTCAAACGATATTTCTTAATGAAAAATCCAAAAAATACATTTAAAATTAATGACTTTAGGGCGCTAGTCCTGTTCTAGATAGTAATATTGAGAAAATGTCAAGAATCGTGTAAATTAAAACAGAAAATGGTCTAAATAAATGAGCGTTTTTTGACTCATAAGGGCTCTAAAGATCGGGAAGGCCGTAAGCTTACTCACCACTGTCGCAGTAACCTTAATCTCCATCCTAACGTTGCATAAAACAAACCCTGATTGTATTAAAAAAAAAAAAACGCTAAACAAGTTCATGAAAACCTGCTCGATTAATGAATCTCGCAAAGTTGGAGTTTCATCTTTTCCAAATTACAGGAATGTATAATTAAGATAAACCTTAAACGAGATGAAAATGAAAATGCCTTGAATATTTTAATTTACTACATTTTTGTTACTTCTTTGTAAATAAAGTTAGTTCGTTAAAAAAAATACTGAATCGACTCGAATAAAAAGACAAGCGGTGTTTCAAGAAACTATAGGCAGAGTTTCACTTTCTCTTTGACAGCCGCTAAATCATTTTGCCAAAGATATGTTTACTTTAAAAAAGTGGTCATTGTGGTCACCATGCCACAAGAGTAATGTTATGCCTTAGATAATATGTACTTATGACATATTCACAGACGAACATCGTACGTATGTTTTTGAAATGTGCATATAAGCACTGATTTTAATTCGACGCCCTGTCGATAGCACCCCAATTACTGAGGCAATAAATTACCCGCCCGAAGATAAGCCCCATGTGCGGGCAGACTAATTCGCCTTTTCGTAAATAATGAGGAATGCACATTACAGCATGAACTAATTTAAAAGCCTCACGCGGAATCATAAATTAACCCAAAAAACTGGGTAAATAATTAGTGTTCGCTTTCTCACATTGAGTACAAACCTTCACAAGGCTATATAATAAACATATGATCGTTCTATCGAAGATTTTTAGGTATTCTATGAACCAAATACAAACTAGGTACCTAAGTACTACCGGTCGCAATATTTGTGTACGCGGTAAGGTGCAAAGATATTGTGCGCCAAGTATATAGCGTATCGTTTAGAATAGAAAAATGCATGACGTTGACAAAATAAAAATAACAAGTGCCTATACAAAATCGTCATTGAAATGGCCACCACTCAGCTTTAATGTCAAGGTACCTTGCGAGTATCTTGACGCTGGTCTTCCGTGGATACCTTTCAAGAGAGCGCTCCAACATGTTTCACAAATAATTATACTATGCAAAATCATCTTACGCTAGGTTCCATACACGTACGTTAGGTATATCTAAAAATTTTTTTGTAAGCTAAAATAACAAGTTGATTTATCCTAAATCTCCTTCCAAAGGTTTCTTTGTGGATTTAATTTTTTTTTTCAATATACAGTACAATTTGCTGCTTAAGTAACTGCACTACTAACGCACTCAAAAACCTCTAGTTACACCGTGAACAGCGTTTTTGACAATAGATGTAGGTATTGCAAGACCATACCGCGACAAACTAGCGTTGTACTCACACGAATGAGTCACACTGGTATTGGAACGGGCATAGAATCTGAAGTGATTGTAAGATTCATCACCACGAGGCATTCCCACGAAAGCTCAGTTGCTTAAGAGTAATACGTGGAATGCAGAAATCGTGGGTTCAAATGCCACTCGTGGCGAACACATTATTATTTTTTTACTTGTGTGGATAACAGAAGCTAAGCGAGGACATAGAACGATACCTAGAATGTTATATGCCCAGCAAGCTTTCAAGTTCCGACTTTTGCTTGAATGAACTAAAGCCACGTCAATAAATTACAGTTTGTACATTTTTATTATCCTATTACCTACAGCGGTAGTTTCCTTATTTTGAACGGTTGCATACTGAAGTTATCTTCAGCTCTTGGCCATTCATTCTCCACAAATTGGCCATTCATCCTCACATAAGCGTGAGTTATTGAGGCACTGCGGCTTTCTAGATAAACATCTTAAACCGTAACGCTGTATTAAACTCATAACAAAAATTTAATTTTCTTCCCCTCGAACCATTATGTTAATAGTGGAGTTTACATATTAAAATTAACTTTCAGATTTATTGAGTATTTACAGAAAACTGTATGGCATACAATGAGGTCCACTGAACATTAAATTACAAAAATGTTTTTAATACAGACGCAAAATATTGATCTTAACACTTTCAATGCCAAGAATTCCCCTAGGGAGTTGGATTCGAATATGCACATGGTTGTCACGAATCGTAGGGTCAAGATACAATAAGGACGTATCGTGAGGCGAGTCTAGATAATTGTAAATATCACGATATTTGACGTTTGGCGTGTCAGAGACGTACACACAGATGACATTCGGTAAAGTCGAATCGAAACTAATGAACATTATTTACTATTTGCACAATACAATAATTTGAGTCTTATAGTGGCCATGATAAAGCAGGTATTTGCATGTAAAGTTTTTAGCTTTACCATTGTAGTTATAAACTGAGTAACTTCGCTACCAATTGGTTATGATGAGCTATTATTATGAAAGATTTAGTTCGGATATTTGTGAGTCTTAGAGCTTAATTATTTCAAAACCAAAGCGACTCATGTGAATGCGAATGTTCACCGCATTTTTCAGTATGTTCTATTAATCACATGCATAATCGTAAGTAAAACAATAGATTTGCGTTATTTAGGTACTGACTTACAGCCTCTAAAGCGCTTGCGTTTTTAGCCAAAACTTGCTAACCATCGAGCCATAATAACTTAACTGTTTATAAAAGTGGAGATTAAATAGATTGGACGTAGACGGTTGTTGTCAGCATTGACTGATCAGCGTTTTGATACAGGTATGACTACCTATTTATCGAATTGCCACTTCACTCCATGAATCAACAAATTATTTCCGATGTTATATTTGTCTACAAAATGAAGGAAAACCACGTGTTTGAAATTCACTCCGAAATCTTTGCAGTAAAATACGAACGGTTGAGAAATATAATAGCCCAATAAAGCTATAAGAGTGCTCGTTCGGAGAGTGGCCTGGGGAAAATCCAGGGGAAACCTTCGACACGACCACGCCACGTGGGCGGTTTAAACACTGGAATACTCTAAGAGTGTGCGCTCCAGTGAGTCCAGCAAGGAATTCAGCTATTCCCGACCTGGGTCGGACTGACTCTACCCGGTATGCAGCGGTACCGGGACGAATAGGGACTATATGTGTCTGTGTTGTCGCGATCTTGCGGTGGACGTCCCCGCCGGCGGGGTAATTTTGTGTCTGCCCTAAGGACCTATGGAAACTATTACAAATCTTTTTAGTTACTATAGGTCAGTTTATACAAAACTATTTCAATGTAGGTGATATGGAACCAGCGATTTCCTAGCTGATTAGTTAAAAAAAATCAAATCACTGGCAGGTACAGGTAGTAGGTATTCTTAGCAGACATTATTGTTTTGTTACATAGCAATCATTAAAAATAATTTGTACGTATAAATGCTATATGGGATCGAGTCTACGGCGTTCTCCGGGCTGGAATGAATTGTGTATTTAGCGTCTGACTTACCCACTTAGTCAGTACCTATTACCAACATAAATAAATAAATATATATATATATATAGGTATCGATAAATCATACCCATTTTGTTTCATTATCCGCCTATTGCATTCTACTTCAGGACACATGAGGGCCCATTTCATTTGCCAATATATTTATATCAATAAGAAACTTTGAATGGTTGTAACTTTGAGACGTAAAAACGTTTGAGTAAATTTTGAGTGACTCACTCAAAGTTAACTAGTTTATAACCTAACCTGCAGAATTTATCTACCAAGGGGAAGGAATAGTCAGTAGAAGTTCACGCGAACGAAGTCGCGGGCAAAAGCTAGTAATAAATATGTTAATGATTATTATAAATATATTACAGTGCAAACATAGTATTGTTATTAATTATTACAAATGTCAGTTATGTTATTCATAGCGTGTTATGATATAATCAGTCATTATTAATTAATACATGTCAAGTTTAGCGTTATAAAAATCGTTAAATTTGTAGAACGCATTACCTAGTTTTTTTAACTTTTTTGTAAAAGTGTTGCGGTTGTTGACCATTTTGATGTAAGTTGGTATGACATTATATAATTTAGGGCCTATCGCTTGCATAGTTTTGGACTACTTGTTCAGTTTGTGACTGGCTCGGAGAAGCCGTGTTTTGCATCCCATACGATTGCGGGCGAATTTGTTTGTGTTGAAAATGTGTTTATTGCAGTGTATGTGTATCGCGATGTCGAAGATGTATGTGAGGGTAGTACATGTCAGTGAACAATTGTTTGGCTGGTCTCCTTGGTGGAGCTCCCGATATTATTCTTAGAGCTCGTTTCTGAAGAACGAAGACGCGGTGCCATTCCGCTGCTGCGCCCCGTAGTTCCAGACCGTAACACGTACTTGAGTGGAACTGGGAAAAATAGCTGGATCGTAGTTGCTTATGAGGCAAAACGTGAGCTAGTCTGCCTAAGGTGAAGCAAGCACCAGTTAAAATATTATAAAATATTGTTATGTTTATCCCATTTTAGGGCAGCTTCTAAGCATTCAACGAAGGAATATCGTGTTTGGCACTTGCGTGATGTTGATGTTGTCAATGTAAACGGAGAGAGGCCTGGGAGGTCTATATACCTAGGTTTATATGTATCACTTGTGTTTTTACAAGGTTTAGGATTAATATTATTAATAGGCTATTATTCTAATATTTCTGTGACTCATCATATAATGTTAACATGTCATGTACATATTCTAGCAAATAAACATTACTTTACAGTTGATTTATCCTAACGTTTATTTCGAGAGTTACGAAATTACCCCCCTGGTTCTTATTTGTGTCAATTATACCCATTCCACAAAAATCATATAATATTCATATTCATAGAGTAAAAACACAACGAGTGCAAGTGAAGTCCGGAGGGTAGAAACAAAAGGCTCGCGGGGTTTATTGTTGACAATACAATACTCTGTTGACGTCAAACGGTTCACGGGAAAAAAGCTTGCGTAGGTGCGACGGTATTAGATTATAGAAATCGATATGCCATGATATTGCTCAATACAGGTTTTGTCAACATTGAGCGTACCTAGGCGATTTCCTAAATTGGCAGGGCGGGATCGGTATATGGTACTTTATCATTTGAAATGTGTATATAAGCATATTATGAGAGAAAAATCTGTGCGACAATATAATTGTTGTCGCACAGATATTTCTCGCAGAATATATAGTCGAAACGAAGTATAAAGTCATGGTCTATTCTGTGGATTGTTCGATTTTAATTAGACAAATAGAAATTCGTATTTGCAACATGGTCCGAAACATTATGGGCTATTTATTACAGTTTTATCATTACTGAAATGAGGTCAAATCCTCCTTCCAGTATACTAGCTAGATCATCTTAGACGTTGAGTGCTTGGCACCGGTCCGAGATGCGTTTGATCTTAAATCAATATTCGCATGTGCCAGATAACCCGCTCACGATGAGAACACTTGATGTCGGGCGAGACACAGCATTCTCTTATCAGTACATAGGCTCTCAAATTATACTGACGAATAAAATCGGTTACCTTCCATACGAATCGAACTTAGTCGGTCTTATTAGAATTAAAAATTAGTTGTTGACCCTAATGGGGTAGTTTATAGATAATGAACCGACACGTTCTAAATTGCAATCTAAGGTAAGGTAAACATTCCAATATTTGCCACATTAATAACTAATACTTGACTCCTCACCTCACCTCTAAGTATGACTTGTGATTGTGACTCCTTTGGAGTTGCGGGCGTCTGTAGGCTGCGATGGCCGCTTACCATCAGGTGGACCGTACCCTTTGCCACCGGAATTGTATAAAAAAGTGTCGAGTTTCAGGCACTAGGACATTTACCCTAATAAAAGAAACATGCGTGATAAAGCTACCTACGTATAATTACGAAAACCTTACTTGTTCTTTATAATCCCCTCTATAGATTTCCAGATCAAGTTTATTTCCAGAATTTCTTTACACAAATTACGGTGAATGACAAATTTCTATAAGCTTCTGTTTCAATACCTAATTATATTTTAAAATACTACCTCTATTGATTCCAAATAATTTTATCAGTTACTATACTGGTCCCTTCATAAACTTACATGCATGAAACCGACCTAAAAACTTTAAAAGCAAATTATTTTCACGCAATCTTGGACATACCCACCAAAGTTGAACCAAGTTTTTTCCTATTTATAAGATAAAAGTTTTGTTGTATCTATATAAAATAGTTTCGATTTCAGGTACAAGTTCGGTGGAAGTTCTAATGCCGACACATGTCGTCGAGTATGACATGTGATATTACTTCAATTTAATGTTGTTTTGTTTCTTTTGCTTTTAAAATATTTATGTAACTTTATCCAGGCACTTGCTCTAGGTTGGTGACTAGTGCTAACGAACTTTAACCCCGTAAATTACTTGTAGTAGCGGAGTTAAGCGGTTTTTTAAAATCTATGTCGCGATAGACTTTAATTGCTATTTAATTCTATCAGCAGGCGCTTACCTAGTCATCGCTATTACATACAAACTTCCACCCCCTTATAGGATGATTTCCGGGATAAAAAGTACTCTATGTCCTTTCCCGGGGCTCAAACTATTTCCATGCCAAATTTCATCTAAATCGGTTAACCGGTTTAAGCGTGAAGAGACAGAAAGACAGTATGGACTTTAAGTAGGTGATATGGATATATTGTAATAAACCTTAACTTAACGAGAAAGTACCGGATGGATGGATATATCTCAAAAGAGTAATAATATAATAAATCACTTAATTACCTATTTCATCTGAGACGGATATCCTTTGGACGCATGAATTCACTTGTATTGGAGATATCCCATCCATCGTCTCCCGGCGAAAAAAATAAACAATAGCATTCTTTTGTTATGATCCCTGGTATCCCTGGATCGATAGACGACGGGTTAGATTGCATGTCATTTCATAGGCAGGTATTGTAAAATTTCTGAATGCTGTGCCTTTACTACTTTAATGTAAAACTAATGACTATTAATGCAAATATAATTTTATTTTAATGAGCCCTTGGATCCCGGGGATTAATAGACGACGGTTTAACTGAGCGCCCTCGTGCTGTGGAAGGTACGTTAAGCCGTTGATCTCGGCTGCTGTCTATGATAGTAGTCGTTAAGCCAAGTTAGAGGCCTCCGGGCGGCTTGAGAACTTCTAACAGTCAAGTTGCCTACTCACTTGACAAGGGGGGTTAAAGTTGCACCCCGTCCGTGTGGAGTACCCGTCATTACCCTACACGTGACCCCTGGGTGGTGCTAAACGGTGCAAAAAAGTGGCGACGTAATTGCCATGCGATAAATAAGATAAATTATACAGGGTAAGAAAATTCAGACCAAATCCCAAAAACCAAAGGCAAGTGCGAGTCGAACTTGCCCACAGAGGGATCTCCATAAATTGTAGGTATATACGCATGTAACCGTTGTTCAAACTCGATGATTGATTACGTAATTTAAATAAAGACTATATTTTTATCATTTAATTGTCAATGTATAGTTTTCTGATTTTTTCCCGTACTTGTAGCACAAGATGATATTACTTGCCAAGTTTTAAGTCAACGGAAAGTACCCTATAATTTTTGAATCCTTTGAGAGTTGCTAAAATATACGTTTTTGCAGCATAAACGGCTGTATATTTTTAAAGTTAACTTAGTAGTTCGGATTTTTCAAATATGTTATATATGTATGTGGTTTTAATGATTCAATGTGGCATCGATAGCCGTCGTAACCGTATCCTACACGTAAGTTACTCATTTAATAAACAAAAAGTAATTTTTAATACAGTTGCTCAAAAAGTGGTACTTTATGTAGCTGTATATCGTGCGTAAACTTGGATTTCGCGCACTAGTGCTTTTTACGTTTCCATTTTTTTTAAATTTACTGTTGGTCCAATCCTAACATCCAACAGACGAGTTTCAGGTTCAATCAGTTTACTCACTTTTTGAATAAAGCATTTGGCATTAAAACTATACTTCTATTATATTTAAAACATTAAAATTGCGTATTAAACAGGTTAAAGGGTTATCATATACTAAAAATCTGAAACTGTTTTCAAAAAGTTATCTGATTGAGTAGACCAATGATCGGAAACGAGTATTATGCGAGACCTAAGATTAATAGAGTATTATGCAGGACCGCCGCGCCAGATGAATGAACAATCAAATATAAATAAATTAATTATAAAATTACAAATAACAGTTTTTTCATGTTTAAATGCAATTAAACTACCACGAGACGTGAAATGTCTGGCAAAATAGTTTTGGTTTTGGCTGAATGCTTACAACCATGGCTTGTTGAAAAAAGTCTTATCAATTAAAAGTTAAACCGACTTTTTAATTCCCGCCCATTTCATTCATAATTTCACGAATTAATTTTGTAATTACGTATTGTTTTAATAATATTCTTGTGAAATGTGCGATTTATACGATTGTTCAATAAAATGTGTGTAAACTACGCCCGATGTAGACCAGGTACGTGCAAAGCCCACAATGGCAAGTAAATGCATTTTGTTTTGTCTCTCTTTTAATTACTGTTTTATTTAGTTTTGATTCTTGTATGTATGTATGTATGTAAAATTCTTTATTGTACATGAGTAAAACATAACATAAATTACAAGAACAGTTGACATATATGTACAAAGGCGAGCTTATCTCTGTAAGGGATTTCTTCCAGCTAACCTTTGAGCAATTGAGTGGAGATTAAGATTAATAGGCAAACCGAGAAACATGTACAATTCGAACACAAAATTATCTTAGTAACATCACAATAATATATAGATATATATATATATATAAACGAAAAAAAAAAACAAATGTATATAAATATATAAATACCGAATATAAGTATATATAAATAGATACGCACATGTATGTAATAAGCAAATGTCAAAATAAAATAAAATATCCAGTCATATATTACTACTCGACAACCACAATTCCTTCAACTTCCCCTTCAGCGAGGCCACAGATTGACACTTCCTGAGTGACGGGGGCAACGAGTTCCATAGTTTGACAGCGCGTACTGTGAAAGATTTGTCGTACGAACGGGATTTATGAGGCGGTATGGCTAAGGTGAGATTAGCACTAGAGCGCAGCCGATGACCGCTGCCATCCGCCATAAATTTGAACCTCTCTGAAAGGTAGGGTGGGGCAGAAGGAGAAAATAAAACATTAAAGAGGAGCGACAGTGTGTGCAAATCCCGGCGGCGGCGAATTGGTAACCATTTAAGTTGAGTGCGAAAAGATGATACATGGTCAAATTTACGCAAACCATAAATGTACCTAATGCAGACGTTCTGCAAGCGCTCAAGCTTGCCAAGCAGTTCCTCATTGAGATCCAGGAAAGCAGTGTCCCCGTAATCTAGAAGCGGAAGCAATAAGGATTGGGCAAGGATAACCTTAGTCTGAAAAGGGAGAAAATTTTGCAAGCGCTTAAGAGAGTGCATAGAGGCAAAAACTCTCCTACTGACCTCCGTAACATGCGCTGACCATGAAAGTGTCTGGTCCATGATGACACCTAAATTTCTGACAGTCGAAGAGAAAGGAATATGAATTACATCAAGAAAAATGTCAGGAATCACCCGGTCAGACAGCTTAGCGATGAAGTGAGGGCTGCCAACGACAATGGCCTGGGACTTTTTTGCATTCACCTTCAAACCAAACGAAGCCGACCAGTTGTGAATTGAAACCAAATCCGTGTTAATTTGGTTTATAAGTAAATTAAAATTATCCAATTTCGCAGCCGCATAAATTTGCAGGTCATCTGCATACAGATGATAAGACGAAAGCAAGCCTTCCGTTATTCCATTAATAAAAATAGAGAAGAGCAGAGGAGAAAGTACCCCTCCCTGAGGGACACCAGCAGATATTTCAGTCCAATTTGAGACACTGTCATCGACCTTAACCCGCTGTCGTCTCCCAAAGAGGTAGTTACGGAACCATGAAAGAGCTGTAGAAGAAAAGTTAAGGTTCAGATTCTTTGTTATTTTTTCGCAATTGTATTAAAAAAGGTCGTTTGATATACGTGCGGAAGTATCATTTTCACTCGGCCCGAGTCTTATTCCTGGCCTGACGGCTCGGGCCAAGACAACTCGGGACTCGTGCGAAATGACAAACCTTCCGCACTTGCATCAAAATGTACTATTTTCTAAATTCTATCTATTATTTCTCTATAAGATAACTTTACATTTATAATGGATATTATATGTATGCATCTGCATATAGTCTAAAAGCTTAAAAGTACAAAATATTCCGCCTACCAGTAAAACCGTTGCACGAAATTGGTTATCTGTCTTGACACAAACGTTACACCGTAATCGAATCCGAAAAAGAAGATAGAAAAAATAAACTCGGTACGTGACATGAAAACAGGATCACACCTACTCAGCACTTGTTTTGTAAGTCAATGAGAACCGATGTAGTGCTGTTATTTGAAAAAAACCTCATTGCTTATTGAAAGCATACTGTGTTAGTTTAGTCTTTATAAGGCAGAGGGAATATTTTCTAAGATAAGATAAGACAATATATTCCATAACAAGTTTAGAATCGTGTTGGAAATTTGGTATGTATTAACAATATTGAAGTGTCACAATTTTAAACTTAACTAAGACAAAACAAAATAATAAAATAAAACATAGAGTGTGAAATCTCTAGAATAATATTTCTTATATATTTATAATGCATGTGTTCGAAAACTGCATTTTCTAAGCAGCCAAACTGTGCGGAAAGTACCATTTTTCCGCACTAGTGCTTTTTGCTTTTAATTTTAACTCCATCGTCAGCCCGACGCAAACAGAATTTATATGAAAAAGTTTTAGAAATTAGTCAATTATAGATTTAAATTCTTATAAAAGGTACTACTAATACTTCATTAATCATTTTAAATATATTTTTTTATCTATAAATAAATTGTAAATATTCACTAACATGCTTGGCTGAATGCAGATTCAGCCTGTGCCTTGCCGCTTTAGTATTTTGCACTTGCGCACTTAGTAGAGATGTTGACGTATCGAGCAATGTAAATTATAATCTATAAATTTTAAATTAACTTTTCGATTCAATTTCTTATTTCCTCGCACAATGCATTTTTTTTAAATAGTTATTTACGATACAAGTTCGGAAAGTAAGCAATTCCCAACAAGTGGCGGTGAACAAAAACACGAGCGATTAGCGAGTTTGACCGTCGCTTCGATTTACATTCTAAATATTTTATTGACTGTTAACAAAATCATTCATAAAATCATCAAATAACCAAAGAGGTAATAGCATTTTTCAATTAGAAAGTCCCTTATTTGACGCTTAAAGATGTTAACAACATCTGTACCCTTAATTTCTTTAGGCAGACAGCTATACCATTTAACAGCTTGCCCCCGCACACAAAGTTGAACAATCTTAAGTTTAGGCGCAATCGAATTTCCTAAGTCCTGCCTCCGGGTTTTAAGTCTAACAACCCTTTCTTCCTTGGTCTCGTATATTTCAGGGTGCTTGACAACACTCATGACTAGAACTAGTATAGAGTAGCGTAGTGTAGTAGTAGGTGTAGTAGCAGTAAAGACACGGAACCGTTAGAATGTTTAACTTGATAAAGTGTTCTCTACAGAACTGCCATAGCGGGATACGGACCATGGTCCTGATGGCACGCTTTTGTGCGATGAATGCTTTCTTGATATTGTATTCATAGCTTTGACCCCAGTACATATGGCAACATTATTGGTGGATAACCCCTTTACATTATTTATGAAGGATTTTTGAACGGTCTTTATATATTTTTATTAGTCTGTGGCGGTTGTCATCGTGGAAACATGCGTTTTTTTCGGACTATAAAATGGTAAGTGGTTTGTTTATATTCTTATTTTTTAATGTATATATTATTTGTATTCATTGTTATTTTATTTTTAGGATTGTACAAATTTTGGCTTTATGCTTTTTTGTGGTAGTAAAAATATTCCCTCTGCCTATGTGGAGCAGGCTTTACACGTTATCGCTCAGCAACTTCGTTATAGTAGTAACGTTAGAGATCACATGCCCCTGGAATCGCCCACATATATGTTTCCGGAGGTGTAGCACCAGACATAAGGTCTAAGATTATAATTTGAAATATGAGGAGTTGCGCTATGTAGAACAACATGCTTCACTTAATTCCACAAGGAGTGAAGCCAGTGAAATGTTGGGCAGGGATAATATTGTTAGCACCATCTTATTTTCTGAAAAACAATAAAAAAAAGAATCAAGCTTCATAAAGCGAATGTAACCATTTTTTCTTTGCATAAAGCGATATTATTTTGAGGAAATAAAAATACTGGTTGACTATGAAATCTACACGAAAATTAAATATACATAATAATAATAATAAGGTACTAGACTTGGCACACGAGGTGATCGCCATGTGGAATGTAGATTCAACGATCATTGTCCCGATAGTCGTTTCTGCGAACGGTCTTATAGCGAAGAATCTCGACCAACACCTAAAGAGACTCTCGCTAGATGGCTGGGTCAAGGGTCAGATACAGATGGCGGTACTCCTGGACACGGCGTGGATAGAGGTTCCTCTCTCTGTCGCCCTAACCACCGGTAGCTTAGGCCCCGCCTCGCTGCCGGCGGCACCCTAGGTTAGGATTTTATAATATTTTTATGTTTTGTAAGTTTATTTTTATATTTTACTTTTTATAAAGATATTGTAAAAACCTAGCCTAAAAGGAAAATAAATAAAGAGGATAATAAGGTACTACGCATGTACATGCGTGGGTGAGAGTTTGGTGTTTGTTTGTTTATGTGTGCACATCAATATTTCCAAAACGGCTTGACCAATTTAGATACGGTTTTCTGCAGTGGGTTTGTACTTTGTAGCTTATTTGGGACGAATAAAAGTAGGTACTTATCAAATATCCTCCGCAACATGTGTATTTATCGAACCAAAGTAAAAGGTAAACTTCTTAAGCACTGCCATGTTAAAGTTTGTAAACCGCAAACTTCGTAGTAAGTTGCCGATGTAGAAGTGAGGCTGGAGTGGAACATGATACATCAATCTTAGGTGTACTACGGCTTACTGAAATCGATTGAGGTCAATACAAGTCATACGTCTTAGTCAGCTCGAAACCCGTTCGGTGCAGTAATCCCCCAATGCTTCGCATTATAAAAATTGGAACGTGAAAATTTCCTGGAGCTCACAAAAGGAGCAGTATTAAAGTTGAAAAGTGGATATTGAATTTTTATGATTTTCTGGTAATCCATTTGATGAATTGCATATGCATATAAATTATTTATCTCAAAAGCGGTGGGAAAAGTGGACGTGCCTACCTACATTGCATGGTGAAATATATTATCTAGAAATTCATTTGGTCACTTTTCTCAAAAATTGACGAAAAAGAGGACGGTACTCCCTACATATTTGATGGTTAAGTGTAACAGTTCCTGGTCAGATACAAATAATAAACCGGCCAAGTGAGCTGTACTGATGACCTGGTAAAAGTCGCGGGGTGTGGGTGGCGCAGGATCGGTAATTGTAGCACTTTTGGGGGAGGCCTATCCAGCAGTAGACTTCTTTCGGCTGATATAATGATGATGATGACTTATTTTACTGTTTCACTTTAACCAGCAATCAACCATGACAGTTATTACCTGAAGGGACAAGTCTGCTTGAAATTGATTTTAATTTATTTACATGACCTTAGAGATATCAAACCTCGCAATTTTGCTAGTTTTGTCCATGCACCACCCAGTGTTAAGCTATCCAAGATAAACCCAATACTAAGCATATGATATTTAAATATTTGGTGTCTGATGGAATTAAACAGCACGAAATATTTTTTCGCCGCTTGATAATGAAGATTATTATTATAAGTTCCGCGTTTTGCTGTATAGAATAGAGAAACTGGCTCAAAATGTATTTATTACTCCAAAAGAAACAAGAAATATGCCGAGTAATGAAAATATATACTTTTCAAATATCTCAATAAATAATGAAGACACATCGGTTTTAATGTTGCTAGTTAGACAGAGAAAGCGCTACATATGGGCGATGTCACGAAAGTACATGACAATTGTCCCTATAAGGTGCGTTTTGGGGAAAAGGGACAGAATATCTCTTAAAACTTGAAGACTTAGTTGTAACTATTTCATTATTGATTCTTTTTCGAAATCGAACTTATCGATTTTCTTATTTTTGGTGTCAATCAATATCCATATTTGAGATGGTCCAATTTGAGATGAGGACATGTAATGTCCTGGTGACCTGTTTTTCCCTTTCATTTCTCATACGTGACATAAATATATGAAAAAAAAACGAGATCCTAGGTATAGCCCCTTCAATAAATTAAAAGATTTAATAAAATAAGAATACGAAACAAAATAATAAAAAAATAATAGATCATTAAAAACATTTGTATAAAGGCAAAACTTTGCCGCGCACGTGGGATCTTGCCATCAAAAGTTGCCGGGATCTTTCTAAGGTTGATGGTAAAGGCACATCACTACATCAACGACCGTTACTCGTATTTATTACTTACTATTTCTTAGGTTAACGTAGCAAAATAGAAAGCAGCCATAAAATTCTATTACAAAGTATATCAAGAAAGTGATGAAAACTTGCCGAAGGAAACTTTAAATCCCCTTTCACATAAAACAGCGCAGAAATTCTTTTATAAGGCGACATTTTGTGATATAGCCTCGTGTGTAGTGCATGTGACGAGAGCTAATATACGAGGCAATATCTCATGGCTTGCAACTGTGACCGCGGTGTCCGGGAAAAACAGAGTTCATTACATAGGGCGTGGTAACAAGGGCATTTAAGAGAACCGGTAGTGGAATAATGGTAGTGGTTAACAACCTTAAATATCCTTGAATGACTATAACCCCTTATGTCTAATAATTAAATTGTGAGTAGGTAATAAATTATTAATTGACAAATATATTATAAGTAGATGTAAGAGTATTTTGACATAAAACCTATCAAATTTCTCGCCACGGCACAAAATGTTGACAGTATGTCCTACCGTCGTAACGAAAAAGGACACATCTAACATTTTTTGAAAACTTGAGTTAGATATATATTCGGAAAGTGGAAAAAAGGCCTATCTATCTAGATATTTTTTTTGATTTTTTCCTTTGGAGTTCTTTGGAGATAGCATAACCATATTGGGCACTACTACTCGAAATATTCATATTTACTAAAAATAAAAGGCATGTTGTTTTACTTGTTTTACGTTTAAAATTAAAGTACATATATGCTCAATTATGACTCCATGATTTAATTATTTTTTCAAGTAACACTCAGTTAAAAAGGCACTTTGGAGGAGGAGGCGAAATGTGCTGTTTTAGTTTACTCTTCAACGATTCTGAGCCCCTTGTCGCACAACTACCCAGATATGTCTTTATTATTTAATGCACTTAAAAAATAATAGTAAAGTAAAAAGGCATAATTAATGAAATATGCCTTATTTCTATAATGTAATGTCCTATGGGTTGAATATTTTAGAATGAAAAGGCTCATTTGGTTAGTTATGCCTTTCATACGTTGAAAAAGTATTTTCGCTCAATGTAATTAACTAAGAAAAATAAATGAATTTGATTCATCTAAAAAAATTGAAATAAATATAAAAAAGTATGTACATAAAAATAACTATCGATTAATGTGCGTCATGTTTAGCTTACGCAAAAGTTCTATTACATTTGTGCACATATTTGTTAGTATTAGTTAGCGTTCATAACATTTCTTGCAAATACTAGTAGCAAAAGTATGAACCAGCACTAGTGACAAGCTGATGAGTAAACTGGGCATTCGAAATAATATATATACATCGAAAAGGTTTCTTTAAATTTTATCTTCAATACTTCATACAAGTACCTACTGTTAATTATATTCATTGCCATACTTGGAACACAGGTTATTGGTTGGTTTTAATCTTATTATTTTATCTCCCGCCCCATAAATGAAATTGTTATCTCCATCGACAACTACTCCATAGATATCATTAATTTCAACTAATTTTTTTACATGTTGGTCATCTTCAATCTTATACAAAGCAGTTGGGGTTGAGAAATATAGATTGCCATTAATATCTGCCGTGAAACCATTAATTACAGTATATTCACCTACTAGACTGATCTCCTTTTCTAATATATTATAGTAGAACAGACCAGATGAGTTAGTATAATACATATTATTCTTATTATCAAGAGCCACTAGGAGTACCATAGTACGATTCAGTTCAGGAATTATAACTTCATTACCTTCTTCTAAAGTATATACCCTTTCGTCAGGATAAGCGGTGTAGTACAGCTTGTCTTTTGCGAACATTTGCCAAATACTGGGGCCCTTCATTACTTGGTTTGCTTGTTGTGTGGCATAATCATATTCGTAGATACCGTCCCTTCCACCTAAATATACTTTATGATTTATTTTATCGACAGCGGCGGCAAATCCTCCGTTGATCCCAGGAATGATTCTATATTTCTTAGTCTTCAGGTTTAAAGAGACGGATTTAAATACTTCTTCGGTATTTGCTGTATAACTGAAGAAAAGCGTATTTGTATCATAGTCGATGGCCATTTGGTAAGGGCTGTCCACTTTGTCTTTCAGCAGCTCCTTCTCGTAGTTGATGTTATTTATGGAGACCACGTCGGCGTCGGCACATCCTGGCTCTATGATTCGGGCGTGGCTTACAGCCAGCAACGTCAAGGTAATGAGGAGTTTCATCTGAAGCACAAAGAAGATATTATAGTTTCATGTTTTGGAAATTATTTATCCTTTAAGTTAGAAGAAGTGAAGGAAAAGATCGTGAGGAAACCTGCATACATCTGCGAAGAAATTCCAAGTTATATGTGAAGTCACCAACCCGCGTTGGTCCAGCGTGGGGGCCATGGGTCTTTCCCCCTCATCTATAAGAGCAGGCCCGAGCACAGCAGTGGTACGTATATAGGCTGATGATGATGATGATGATGATGATTCAACCATTTGATACAGAGGACAAATACAAAGAAAAAATGAAGCGTGATCTCGCACGCAGCCGGACCAGCGCCCTTACCACTAGGCCACCCAGACCACTACGACATTAAAAACAATTTAAATTAAAATAATTCGATTCGTGAAAAAGATTTATGATATGTACATTGTTCATTTTATGCATTGCGAATGCGATGACGTGGCTGTCGCATGTTAATCAGGGAATTTAGATAATTTTACAGCTATATACGGTTGCATTGCTGTTAAATCTTTCAAATTATCACATGTCCGCAATTTACCATAAAATTAAACAAAACATGATGTTCCGTTTAGCTAATATCAGCCCGCTTAAAAAAGATCTTTTACAGCGATAAAATAACATTTGCACATGTATATATATCCTGTTCTGTCTTTATTTTTAGCTTATTCTTATGTAAAATTACGTATTTAATTGTATATATATTTAAATACGAGTACCTAACATACATTTACCGTACATTTTCCCAATTGTGTAAATGTATTTACTTTTTACTCCTCTTCGCCTCACTCATCAGAGTAGGTATTATTCTGTTCCTCATCTAACGAATCTTTACTGTGCCTATCCTGCGACCTTTTCTACCTTTTAGAGTTCCGTAGCCAAAATGGTGAAAACGGAACCCTTATAGTTTCGCCATGTCTGTCCGTCCGTCCGTCCGTATGTCACAGCCGATTTACTCGACCTCTATAAGTACTTCAATTATGAAATTTTGTAGGAAGGTGCATATAACTACATAAAAGTGATGTGAACTTGCGAAAAAATATGAAATAAAGGAGGCACTCCAAACATGTACTTAACCGGGGGAGGAAAAAAACGCTCACATTAGGAATAAATTAATACGAATAGAAGTGTAATAAAGAATTAAATTAAAATAATTACCTTCTGTCGTCAGCACGACCTATCCAATACAGAGGTAGGAGCTGAAGTGACACATTATTTTTCTCTTACACCAGATTATATAGTTACTTATCTTACCGTCCCGAATTAAGTTAGGTATTCTATTCAGTCAGTGCCACGGGTCAAAAGTTATCTTGCCGTAGTAAGGCGGTTTTCACACCTAAGGGCACGTCAATAGAGGGGTCAAAATCGGTGAATGGGTTATATAAACGTTTTTAATGTTAATATTAAAGGAAACCGAAATATATATGTGTTAAAACGAGCAATTCTTGTATGTTTATTTATTTCAGGGATCTCGGAAGCTGCTCTAACGGTTTTGATGTAATTTGCTATGGGGGTGAGTTTTCGGGTGCGAACATAGGTTTTGCGATATCACACGAAATAGTACATTCTCAATTATTAAATAATATGCGTTAGCAGAGTAAAAAAATACTGACGTTAAAAGTCAAACACGGGATGTTTAATTAGTAGCCCTACATATAAATAAATTTATTGAAAACGCCGTCGGACCTTTAGTTAGTAGGCATAGGTACTTAGAAATAAAAATCGTTAGCTTATTTTTATTAAAACTTTCACAATATTCACAAAACGGGACCTAATCGGGCGTGATTATATTTATTTACCTCTACGTTTCGAATGTGTTGCAGCATCCGATCCGGTTTAGGTGCCGTTAATTAAAAATATCGTTTGTCTTTCGGTATATCCGTAATGTATTGCTGAAATCCCCTGTTGGTAAAATAATAATCTGGTCAGTCACTAGTCGGAGTTGGGCCCCGGCAGGGAATTCCGTGCCGTCAGTGAGCGATATTCTGATAACAATGTACTATTGCAAGCTAAAGTTTCCCGATGTAAAGTTAGCGTGGGTTTTCGTATCTATAATTACATATGCCAATTCCGTATTTAGCGGACCGGAATATTTACGCGGTATTTTGAGCGCACTTTACCGAAAGCTTGCTGATCTCGACCAGATTTAGGCCGTACAATAAATAATCTGTACTGAATCAGAGATCTGATACTCAAGAGAGAAGATGAATGTTAATAAGTTTTTGATTTAAAGCCCATTTACACGGTGCAAGAACTTGCATGCGATTTTCATTACGTGGCGGGTATATGATCGTCCTTGTCTTACCTCGGTAGCCCGCAACCTGCAATGTAATCAAAATTGCATGCAAGTTCTTGCCACCATGTAAATCGGCCTTTATTGTATCCTTCTGATTTGAATTTTGACACGATATATGTTCGATAATAGTCACGTGCGTTTAGAACTTTATCATGAATCAATCATTAGCATCAATTGATCCTCGTAACTACCAAGGTTAGTTAGTCTTAGATAAATTTAAAGTTACGTTTCAGCTGTTAAAAAAAATCCTATCACTGAGTTAAACTACGCCTAAATGTTTTTAATAAAATAGTGTAGTAGAACACTGAGGATAATTTAGGAGTTTAAAAACTTTGCAAACGTAGGTATTATCGAAAAAAAAACTGTTTTGTTAAGTTCGTATTGTTGCTCAGCCAGAAGAAACATCATTCTAAAAAAATATTTTATTTTAAAGACATCATCATAAAGTTGTCCTATTTAGTTTTCACTTCTCCCATTAGAAAAAAAAAATACTTTCATAGCCCGTTTAGAGCGAACGAAACTCGTTTTTGCTCCCTCTTAATACACAATGATAAGTTAAAGGAAGTGGTTTTCTATTATCATTTAATTGTAATTCGTCAGTAAACATAAAATGCAAAATTTTAAATGGATAATATCTTGCTCCATGTTTAGAGTTCCGTAGTATACAAGGAATCCTTATAGTATCGCCATGTCCGTCCGTTCGTATGTCACAGCCGATTTACGCGGAGACTATAAGCACTACATTATGAAATTTGGTAGGAAGGTGTATTCTATGAACCGCTACATAAGAGTGATGTGAAATTATAAAAAAATAAATAAATTATGGGGCACTCCATACATGTAACTGGTGGATGAAAAAAAAAATTCAACGCACGTAGTTGTGTGGGGTATCGATGGATAGACCTTTAAAAATGATATGGATGTCCATTTAAGTCAACCATTGGTGAGATATTAGCTGTCAAATTCATAGAAAGTGTGTCCCCCCCCCCTCTAATTTCCAAACTATAAAGTTTAATATTCTGAAAAAAATTGAGGTGGTGTGCAGTACTTTCAACGATTTTTGGTTTGAACAATATAGGTTTTATGGTTTTTAAATTTTCGCTTAAAAACTGCCTTGCCCAAACAAAAAGTCATAAGTGCCGTGAGTTCCCTATGAAGATACGACTTTTTTGGGTTCAATGTATTGGATAGTGATTTTAAATGTGGACTAGTAGGTGTTGGTACGGAACCCTTCATTGTGCATGGTTCGACACGCACTTGGCCGGTTTTTTAAATCTTTAGTTTCCGCCCTGCTGACAGCAAAATCGATTTTGCTTCCTGTCGAATTGTGTCACTGACCACCCTCAAGACCCTCAATGTTAGAATCCCTCGCTCGGAATTTTATTCTGAAATCCTTGGCTTCGTTCACTTCAACCCTCTATGAATTATTGCATTTTGCTCTTCTGTAAATACAATCTACTATTACTCTCAATTAGCGTCACCAGGAATATCTGTTTTGTTTCTTCCAGGTTCTGATGAAAAGTCTCATAAAAGACTTGCATTTGTATCTAACTGTCAATACAATGAATCCTCAAATTGAAAAGGGGTCAGCAGCGCGTTTGTGATTGTTCTGGAGACACAAATGTCCATAGCTACTACTACTTACTAAGGTCCAACGTATGCTTATTTGACACCGTTGTAGTATTAAAAAAAACATCGTGATGTTATTGCCGGGCACACTATCGCCTTGTACCTTTACCTTTGACATTACTATCACAAAGAACGCCGGTGAAGGTATCTCACTCGTCTAGACGAGTACCTATTGATACGATTATATGACGTCCGCAAATGTGGATAGGTAAATAATTTTGTTAAGTGTTACTTGAATTTTTTTTATGTAGGTACCTCAACCTTGGATAATTCTGCTGCGGTTAAATTATAACGTGCCACATCTAGAGTCCAGCGCTCTCTAGAGCTGCGCTGAGTTCCAGATTTCATATGGGCTATTTCTAACCCCAGAGAAGTTTAAGGAAATAGTTATTATGTATGCGGATGATAAACAATGGTGCCTGCATAGTGCAAATTCCACGGGGGTTAAGTATTTGCGAAGTGTGTACCTGTGACCTATTACCATTTTACCATGCCGATTTTTGTCTCCATAAACATTGGTTTTTAAATTGTACTTTAATCGAAATCATCTAAAACGTATTACTTAATTATATTCTTCTCACAATTTGGCTTCATAAGAACTCAATCTCGTTTATTTTACTGTGTTATATCTAGGCACACTTGTACACTAAAAAAAACGAAATACGTATATCGTACTTCTTTCGCTCTTGTCACAAAGACATAAAAAAGGTACATGTTTCCGTTTCCTTTTCTGTGGGTACCTATTAAGTAAAAGGCTGCTGTGGGTCATCTATTCATTGTTACTTTTTCAATATTAGAATTACGATTTGAAACGGCATATTTACCATGTATATTTGTATTTCTGAGTTCCCGATGCCGTAGTTCTAATGTAAATGACCATGTGAGCTTGAAATTTTTCAATATTAATATTGACACAGCAATATTTTACCTATTCATTGTTAGTTTTTCAATATGAATACTAACAGTTCTTAGACTGTCTTCGTCGCGGGAATAACTTTTTGCAAATAACTGCTGTGTTTGATTCATTTAACTTATAAGGACGTGACTTGCTCTAGAAAGACCCTTTTAAAGCAACGAATTATTTCAGACCTATACAGTAAATAACGAAAACCTGTTAAGAAGGTTTATGCTATAAATGCGCCGTTTTGACTTTTCTCTTCATGGGAAGCCTTCGATAAATATATTTAGCGTATTATGTGAAACATAGTTAATGTTATGATGTATTAAGCTGTCACGTATGTTGCGTCTGGAAAATTATAAGAAACTTTAAATCTTGTCAAGCGGACGCGTCCGCTAAGGAGGTCGTAGGTTCAAATTCCTTTACATTTTTCAATTTTTCAGTTTGATTCAAAAATTGAAATTATAAGAAAGTTTAGCACTGTTCTCTGCTCGTAAACGTGTAATCGATAATATGCGATTCCCCGTATGTAGAGGAAACCGTAGCGCTACGAAAAGCTTGCTGGCAGCGAAACTGTTGAGAAGACTCCGTAAGGCATAATAAGAGGGAGCTAATTGAAAAATTCATTGAACCGAGTAACGTTCCGATAGCTCAGTTGGTTGGCCGCGTATACCAGAAGGTTGCTGGCACAGTACGGTATGTTTATACATAACATACCCAGTATTCATAAACCCGTAATAACCAATCACTAGGTTATATAAATACAGACCAATATAATGTAATCCGTACTAAAATTGGTCAAACGGAACGAGTTGTTAGTACCTAATATACCCACCACGTCTAAAACATACGCTGCAAGCTAACATATAAAACTGTCACCATCTGCACTCAGTTCCAATTACAAGGTCTATTGTGGCGCCTCGCAGTCGTAATGAAGTAGTCGGCCGGCGAATCGACTGTCCGATAATACAGTAATTTATGGGGCCATATTTCTCGCAGCCAACCCCGATGGGACCCTTATGACGATCACGAGGCGAAGTATATCGGGAAAAATTGTTACTTGAGAGCATCCACGGCAAACATTGTGATAGAATTTTCGAGCGAATGGATTTTAAGGAAAGAGTTTCGAAGCATTATGAAGAGGAAATTGAAAATAAAATTTTCACATTGTTCGTTTAGATTTTGGGTGAATTCGATCATACCAGAATAGTCACAAGTTTAAATTTCACATTGGAGAATCCTAATGCATACCATTACCAAAATTGCTTATGGCTTAGTGTCAATAAAAAAAACCCGGTCAAGTGCGAGTATTACTCGCGCACCGACGGTTCCGTACACGGATGGGTACCGATACGACCCAATTAATTCAGGAGAATCTCAACAACATGGTGTAGAAATTGAACGCCATTGGTTCAGCGCCATCTATCGGCGACTTTTGTTAAATTTGAGCGACTGAATAACTTAGTACGTACGGAGGTTATTCAAGGATCACGTGAATCGATTTTTTTTATACCACGTCGGTGGCAAACAAGCGTACGACCCGCCTGATGGTAAGCGGTCACCGTATCCTATGGACGCTTGCAACTCCTGGAGAGTCTCATGCGCGTTGTCGACCCTTTAAAAATTTATACACTCCTTACTTGAAGAACCCCATACTGTAGTCACTCGAGAAAACCTCGGCAGGGAGCTCATTCCACAACCGGAGCGTCCGATTTCATTTATATTTCTTTATTTGAAAGAAGGTACTTTCAGCATAATCTCGCAGGAATTTATAAAACAAAAATACATGCACAGGTAATTAAATTACAGACTTAGTAGAAATGTTTTTTGACGATAAAAAAAAAGAAAAATACTACGGTTATATTTTTCCTGTAAAATATAAATTGAGTTTCTTGGTTATCATTCATTTCGTTACCAGCCTCAATAAAGGCTGGTTTTACGCGATCACCACAGCGTAGTTAGACATTGCACATTACAAAAATTAGCCTTACTTATGTTTAGCAATAGGCGAATAATTCTCCCTTTAAAACAAGAAGAGACTTTCGAGAGAAGAATCTTAAAGTAAATTTCAAACTGATTTATATGGTAGGTGTATTTGGATCCAATATTCCTTATACCTATTTAAAATCACTCTAAGTCTTACTATTCTTTTTTGCGCTATATTCCTAGTCCGGTAGAACTCATGAATAGAATAAATTCGACAATGTTTACGGCAAACATGTCGACCCAACCACCGACCATACCGATTCATTTGACGATATTAGTTTTCAAATTCACTTCAGTTTATTGAAATGTTTGGGTATTTGCCCGTACAATATACCTCGTGGTCTGTTATTTTCATCAGTTAGGTCTCTTTAGAAAAGAGGGTGGCAGTTTTACGTATAAACATATTTTCATTCACCGAAAATCATTTAATTTTTAGTTCAATGGACCTAATCAATTCAATAATATGCAACATATACGTAATAACATCACACTCTCACTCATCTATCTTCTATCTATATATATAAAAGAAGAAGTGGTGATCTACCATCAACGCACAGCCGAAATTACTGGAACTAGAAACTTCAAATTTGGTCCAGTCCCCTACTTTTATGGCGTACGCAAGGGTAAAGACGGGATTTTTGGAAATTCCACCCCTAAGGGGATCAAATAGGGGTGCAAAGTTTGTATCGGAGAATTTTTTTTTTGAGCTAAAGACTTAAAAATTCGTAAAAAGGTTACGAACTTAAATCCAAAGAAAGTGTTTTCAACGTTTTGAAAAATTCTAACCCTAAGAGGGTAAAATAGGGGTGCAAAGTTTATATGGGGAGCAAATCTGTAGATTCTCTGTTTAAATACAACAAAAAGTATTTCAGCGTTTTTCAAAATTGCTCTCTTAAAGGGGTTAAAATAGGGTTCCAAGTTTGTAAAGGAGCAAATCTTTTTTGAAGTGCGGGATTTAAAACTTCGTATACGGACTCTCTGTTTATATACAACAAAATGTATTTCATCGTTTTTTGAAATTGCTCCTCTAAAGGGGTGAAAAGGTGGTTACAACTTTGTACGGGAGAAATTCTTTTTTGAAAATGTATTTCAGCGATTTTTGAAATTGCTCCCCAAGGGGTAAAAAGGGGTTTACAAGTTCGTACGCGGAGCATATCTTTTGCGGGATTTAAAACTTCATATACATACTCTCTGTTTAAATACAACAAAACGTGTTCCAGCGTTTTTCTAAATTGTTCCCCTAATCGGGTAAAAAAGGATTCCAAGTTGACAGATGGGGACATTTATTTTTCTTAAAAATCGATATGGGTGCCATCGTCGAGGTTCCTCGGGGTGCCGATTACGAAAATGATATGCATTTTCAAATCCAAGATGGCGAACATTTATTTTTCTTAAAAATCGATATGGGAGTCATCTTTGTGGTTCCTCGGGCTGCCGATTCCGAAAATAATATCCATTTTCAAATCCAAGATGGCAGACATTAATTTTTTCTTTCGAGTAATTTTCACAAAATATTAATAGCAGCAGAAAACTGACAGAAACAAATAAACCTCATTTATATCTTTGTTACGATCTAAAATCTACGCGGACGAAGTCGCGGGCGGCCGCTAGTCACTCATAAATCAAAACCAAACTTCAACTTAGCTTACGAGTAGTTCGTTGAATGATGTTGGAAATTGATTACTTCTAAACTGTGTTGTTAGTTGCACAAATCTTTTAGTCGTCGAGCCAGGTAGAGTCTTGTTTATAGAAAGGTATATGTACGTTCCCAAAGGTTCAAAAATATCCGAGCAACCTTATGTCCTTAACAATAAAGTCGTTTTCATATATATTTGATCACTTTGTCCGTGCACATATTTTCGAACTCGATTGTACATATTTCGTCAGTATTTTTTCTATTGTACAATACCTTATAAGATCCTTCAGGGAGCTGTATCATGAAGCTAAATTAGAATTTAGAAACCTTTTAATCCACGAGCTAGGTAAGTACATATTGCGTTTGAAATCTTCCTATTGGGCAATAAAGCTTGTAAATTGCTTCAGAGAGCTGTATAATGAAGTAAATAAGTAATCTTAGTCCACGAGTCAGGTACATATTTTTCAAGTAATTTTCCTATTTGCACCCTTAGTTACAAAAATCTAGCTCACAGACTATTTATGATGCATAGATATCCTCGGTTGGCCAATCGCTTCTTGGTTTTATAACTGTAAATATGCTATTATAACACAATATATTATTTTTTTGAGAGTAGGTATTCGTACGTTAAACAATTGTTTACGTTAGGTGGGACCTTTTATAAAAAAAATCCTTACTATTACAATTGGTGCATAAATGCTGAGACAAAGTTTACAAGTCTTTGTTAACCAAAATGTTGGTTTTCTTCTTTCTAACAAACACTATAATGTCACAGTACTAGAACGAATATAGGATAAAGAACGACTTTTAAAGGGATTTAGCTAAGATAGGTATTTATCGGAATTCAGGTATCGATAGACGTCATCGACCAACACGGACCGACAGCGTTAGGAATAAAGGCCGTGGCAGGATAAGACAGCATCTTGTGCCTTAACAACTTTTCGCTCTGATTTTTTTCTGATGATGGGTCATGTCACTATTAAGTGTTATACTACATTTCAGCATTCGCCTCACCTTATTAAAAAAAATAAAAAAAAATACAAAACTGATTATTCATGAACAATTCCGTTTTAATGAAACGAATTACTTTGTGCTTTGCACATATAGTACACTTAGTTAATATCCGCAATTTGTCCCTATAAACCGGATAACACTGCATATAAAAAAATAAAAATACATGCGTCAACATTGTTGAATATATATTTTCTCTAACTTGTAAAACAGAGACACCTCCATTTTTTTAACTACCTAATAAAGGGCTTTTTAATGAGTTGTAACATATATTTAATTCAAGCTTAATATATATAGGATAAACTACCACGTTACGTAGTTATTCGCACTTAGTTTCTATCTAACGAAGTAATTAAGCGTCGAGCATCAACTCACTTGATGATAATTACATCCAACTGCTTGATGACTGAGACGGCTTAATGGCTCTCGCTGAACTGTAATCATCTTGCTTTTTATCTTCAGGAAAATTCCTGAGAAAACGTAGTATGCCTTTGAATGGCTACATTTAAGTTTCATCAAACTAAACGCAAAAAAAACCTGACTCCATTAATCTGAAATTGGATGTAATATGAAATAAATGTATTTTTTATTCTTATTATATCTAAAACTGCTAATTGAGGATAATTTAAAAGGTGTTGCTTTAAACAAAACAAATTTCAATTGTAGGACATTAAATAACAAGCTATTTCAAAAACAGGAAAACATACAGTGTTATTTCAATGGTATTATACGTGTGTCAATAAAATTGTGGTTAAATTGTATCCTTATTCTTCTCCTTAATGTTGTTTGTTTTCTCGGTTTACCTTCCTAGCTTTTTCTTAGTACCATGTGAGTCCATCTTGCTACTTTTTTACCAGGCTACCAAAAAGGGTATAATGTTTCAATTTTGTATTTCATTCATATCTTAAAAACTTAATTATAACATAGAAGTATGTATTTGTTAAACGAATTCTCCATTACCGCTACTTTTCCGGTAACACATGTTTGCTTAATTCAGTTTAGAATAATTATTTGCACTTTATTATAATTAATTTAGTACGTTGATATCATCCCCCATTACGAAAACCTCGTGAAGGCCGAGAATTAAAACCAGTAGTGGTACGAGCCGCCGGGCTTCGAACCTGCGACTCCCAGATTAAACGTCGCGTGACTTACCGTTCGGCTACAGTAGATTTTTAGGGTTCCGATGCCAAAATGGTGACCAAGTAGCCAGAGTGAAACCAATTTAAAATAAACCGCTATCCTAATAACATTGTTTGAATGTGTGAGTTTTTGTGTATTACGTCTATATGTCAGTGTGTTTATAGTAATTAATAAAAAAATAATAAAACTTATCCAAACATGGAAGCCGACATCACCACCAGTCTTACCGAATTAAGCCGTTGAAATAAACAATGACCTAAGTATGTGTCACCAAATGCATAGCTAATCAACATTTAATTGTAGTATTGTCCATCAATTCATTGCAGAATATTGACGTAATGCAATTTAAATATTTTATTTACACCTAAAAACCACTTCACTTTAAAAAAAGACCAAAAACGGCACATTAACATTCCGTGAACACTTTATGGAGTAAAATTTTAGACACGTGAAGCTGAGTTGCGGAGAAAGTTGCCGCGCTCATAAGAATAACTTAGAAGTTTATCGTTTGCCAGTCATACACAGGCGTGTAATTATTGCGTGTTACGAATACTCCATTATATAATTAGACATTTTAGATGGTATCAAATAATTTACGTTTTCATAAACATTTTCAATAATAAATTCAGTGCAGAGAAAACTGAGATCAGAACTTATGTTCAACTTTCGAACATTTAAAGATGAGCGATTGTCGTTTTCATTTTAAGGCTGTAATGATGTCCTTGGTTATAATTATGATAAAATTTAAATAACTTGGCATCTTTATTTAAGTATATTTATATTTAATCATCACAGCTTGTACCTACCTACTTGCAAAAACTATATTGGTTAATAGCGAAGATAAAAGTACAAAAACTACCCCTGCAGTCAAATCATGTAACTTATACTATATGTATGTATGTAAGCACTTTATTGTACACAATAACAGGTTAAAACAATACTACACTAGTAGTGAGTATAGTAATAGTGTACTGACGGTAGTAAGTATATTTGAATTTCATTGTTGAAGTATAAATCTATGACCTAATGTGGAAAAATTACATAAAAATATGCCTAATGTTAGTAGGTATATAAAGTTACATGATTACGCTACGAGGTTCGCTATTCACAAATTCATTGTTCAAACTATCCATCGTTTGTTACATAAACATGACATGTTTTACTTATTTAACTAAACTATCTTAAAATGACTCGGGATACAACATGGTAACTTTTGCTCTGAGTTATCATTAAAAATTTTTAGGTATCTGTAGTATATACCTGTAATATCTGCGGGTGCGGTGGATATTCAAATAAGTAACTTAAATTTCAATGAAAACAACTGAGTGCTCAGACCGACTACTGAATATTTAATTCCGTGTACTTTTTCTACAAACGTGATCCTTTGATTATTCCATTAACATTCTCAATTAAACAAAATGCTTCTTGAGATTCCTTTGTGAATACCAAATTAGATCTATGGACCGTAATTGCTTTTTACTATGGACGCGTTAAAAAGTTAAATCGCTTCACGTTGATTGATCGAAAAAGTTCTTTTTCTCCTTTTGTTAAACTTTTGATAGGTGTGAAGCACTTTTTGCGTCCAAAGGGGAACTGAAAAATGCGTTTTTACGCTTCCCTCGACAGTTTTTTTACCCCCAATGGTCACTTGTTTTACATGCTAGCTACTTATAGTATATAAGTACCTAGCAAGAGTTGCGAGTGAAATTTATAAAAATTAAAATCTATTTCATTTTTATAATCTACAGCTATAAGTAGGTATTGCACGTTTTTCTTTTCGATTTTAATTTTGCTGTGTCATTATCGGCAGTCTTACGACTAGTTCGTATTCAGGATAGGTATATTGTTATAAATTTGCTTATTTCTGTCTCTTTAACTCGTAAAGTTAATTTGGAATATGAAATACGACATGGCCCTCAAAATTAAGCTACAGTGTAACTACGAAAAGGCCCCGTAAATCGCAAAAGAAAACACATCTTGACTGATTTCCGTTGAGACAATTTGCCGCCGTCACATTGAAATACTTTTGCACCTCAATATATGAAGTACTTGATTTATCACGGACCCTCTTCAATGTTGAACAAGAGCAATTTGGGAGAATATACGCAAACGTTCCGCTTCACGTATTGGCGTTTAAATGGAATTCTCTTAAAAGGTTTTCGAAATACTTATACTCAGCCAAGTCAGTCTTTTTGTGTGATTATTTCAAACGGATGTACGTCGATTTAACAACTCGTTCTGCTAAGGGACCGTATAGAGGTTGTAGCAGGAATTTTTCATATAGATATTGCTATAAAGCTTATTTTTTGGCTGGACGAGAATCTGCATAAATGAAGTAGCTTCTAAATTAATTCATGTAATTAAAACAAGTTGCAAGTACTTTCTGCTGTCAATTTTTGATTTAAAGCAAGAGTTAAGGTAGGTGGTAACCGTACTACTATTTGACACCTCAATACCCAATAGTTAATATGTACATGTTAACTGTAGAGTTCACCTCTATTATCTATGATATGAGATTGAAAGTATCAAATATTGAGCAAGTCAAATAGCGCGCAACCTTTACAAGGTTTGTGAACTAATCTCTACATCTGCAGATATCATCACTCAACATGTTTTATTTTTATATTTTATAAGGATTATAATTAGGCAGCGTGATACACTTTTAACTAAATACTCAGACAACAACATTTTTACTGAATGAAGTAGGTAAAGTTTAAAATTATCTACTTACTGACATAAATAAAAACGAAATAATATCTTGGGAGTTTGAAATGCGAATAATTCTACTCGTATTTCACCGTAAAATGTATTTATCAACATCTCTGCAGTGTGCATTTGGAGATAATGTGAATATCTTAAGAAAATAAACGAGGACAAAAGCTTTTAGAGAAATGCGATGAACGTACAACATGGCTACGAGCATATTGAAATATATGCTTCGTTACACGAGGAAAATATTGAGGGAACCAGTTTTTCTGACAAGAAATTTAATAATACATCAAAATAACCTAAAAAATCCTCACGAAGACCACCAACATTATTAGATTCGGATAAGTAAATACCGTGACGTATAACCAGCCACACACAGTTACAATTTCGCGAGGCAGTTTATTCCGGTCATAACATATATCGAGCAAGAATACATAAGGGAAGACTCTTACTTGCCCCAATGTACGACTACAGAGTAGGTACATTTTCATGAATCACATTTAAACGACACTTCACGATGAATACCTAACACATCGGCCTTACGGAACATTCAAATATTTATTTGTCTGCAGACACATTCAAATAATGTTTGTGCCGAGACCCAGAACGCTCGCAGCTTAGACGCTTACATAAATTCTCGCCGTTTTTACACAATATTTGAATGTGAATGAACTTTAATACGCTTCCAATATGTTCTTAGTACGTAGAGATAAAATGCATTTGTGGACGGAATCCCTAAGCGATTTCATTCACACGATGAGGTATATTTTAGCCGTCGCAAAAACAGAGGCAACAAATTAAATTTGTAATTATGATACGCATTCAATTTTAAATGCATGTTGCCAAAATTGATCATATTATAATTGTACATAAATAACAGCCTTTTGGTTTTTGGATGTTGATTAAAACAAAATTTCACCCTGTATCCAAAACTCAAATATTCATACGCTAGTATAGTTTTTAGTTGTTTGTAGGGTATTAAAACGGAATAAAAACTTGTGAATTTAGTTTTTATTGTTCTAATTCGAACCAACTTTAACATCACCAATGGCGAGGTACGTATTTAAATCTTTCGTTCATTGTAAGTACGTACATATTTATTGTTTACATGAATTACTTAGGTAATTGAAAATTGGACAAAAATAAGTAAAATTGAAGTATAAGTACTTAATCTCTTCTCGGAAAGGGTTTTCAACAGCGGAACAAGTAAGTTTTTAAGACAACAAGAAAAAATCTCTCTTGAATAAAGGTAGTTTTGCTTTCTTTACAGCGCGTGAGTAGCTCTCATCGTGGGGTAGCTGTAGGTAGTGCTTTGAACAGCTTGCATAAAGAAATGTTCTCCAAAGGGTTTCGCAAAGGACGCCCGAGAAGCATTGCGGAAAATGAAGACAATTTCCTACACAACACGAATTTCAGATGCCCGCTAGAGTTTGAAGTCAAACCCAGAAAAATACTATTTTGTACCTTGGTTGCACGATGTTGTGTCATTAAATGGTTGTGTGCTAAATAAAATGCATTTTAGTCCCAGTTTACGGTATTATATGAGTATGTTTTTCTTTGTGCCTCTTTACGAACAATTAATGAGTTTGTTTTTCTTTGTGCCCCTTTCAGTGAAGTACATTTCACCCTCCAGAACTCTAGACGATTACGTAACGTTTCTCATGTGACATATTAAAGAATACGACTTTTTTCGTTATTAAATAATTAAACTCGCGATGTATCACTCCGTTATCAATACTTATTCAAACCCGCTAGATCCGCTTCTCCCATGTTTAATTTTATAGGTTCTCGCAAAAATACCGTGAATGCAGAAATAGGAGACAGTTTTTCATGTTTTATTTTAAGCATCATCTGTGGTTTCAAAAATAAAACATCGATTTTAATACTTGACAAAAACAGCTGTTGGTATCACTTACTTGTACATATGTATTTAACAATGAACTTAATTGATGTTAATTTGGTTTCCTGTATCTTTTACAAGAAATGATTAAAAGTAACTAGTAATAATGTCATTTAATTTAGAACAAGAAGCAAAAATAAAATAAACAACTACGACATTTTATTTTCCTGTTTATGTTATGCTATAAAATTAGGTCGATAAACTTTTTCTAGAGGTTATTTTATCCCACATGCTAAGTGATAACAGTTAAACTATTGTTTCATAGAAGTAATAGGTATGTGGCTATCTCTCCGGTGCCAAAAGTTGGGCGGCGGAAATTTTGTAATAAAAAAATTTAAAAAAAAAATCATTTTTAATGTCTCACTTTGTGTAACATATTATGACAAACATATTGCTCTTTTATGCAGGAGTTGGTTTATTTGGAAACTTTTTTGGATATTATCGAAGAAAAAACTTAAAATAGTTTCTATTAACTACCGACTATTCAATGAAAACTATATTTGGATGTGGGCCGAGTAACCCGACAGTGTGCTCCTCCATTTTTTGAGATTCACATGTCTTAAAAAGTTTGTTCGATTCGGTCTGGGAAATATTACTGATAACTATGTAAACCATTTTATAACGTAACTCGGCAAAAGAGGCCCTTTCGATTGTAACATTGCCACTAATATTCTCGAAAAAAATAATACATTATAGTCAATTATAAGTAACGTGTTCTTACAAAGTGAAACACGACTTCATGTTCTGAACACAATAATACTCTGAACTCCAAAAGGAAAAAATATACCAATATTTTTTTTTTATTAAAACCTAGGATGACATAACATTTAATTTCTTCTAATGAATGAATATTTAAAATCTGTCGGATTACTTGGGATCACGGCGTATGCAACATATAATAACGTTCAATATACCTATTGCTGTTATTGGTAGGTACATACCTCTACCTAACTAGTATTTACGGTCATTGTGCTTAATTGTACGTCGCAACGTCGATATGAAATAGTTCGATACAATACTAGACCCTCTTACACGTTGATAACAGTATTCTGAGCTTTGGAGAACAATGCTTGATTATTTATTAGTTTCACATCGCTAGAGTGACGTTTTCAGTATTAGAAATTTTTAATATCAACTTAATCTATTTTTGTGTGTATATAAAGTTGCTATAAATCATGCAAGCCAAATAGTTCAACTTTCCTGTGTGTTTAATTCAGTAGACACACTTTTCTAAATAGTAATTTTATTTACCAAGCTAGCGAAGCGATCGAAGGTCTCCGTTTCAGTTTCTTCTGTCCGGCAGTCTGGCAAGTCCGGCGAATTTCCGGCTGTTCTCATCTAAAGGTCGCACTTCTCAACCCAATCTTCAGAAATTTTGTGACTGGTTTGATAATCATAAATCATAATGTATTTCTTTGCCGCTTCAGTTTTTGGAAATTTTTCAGTATGGCGATTAATGGGGGTAAAAACTTATAAAAAATGCTGACGAGTTCTACAGATCAAAGAGCTATAATAAATATTAGGCTCAATATTACACCAATCTATTAAGGCCGCGTTTACACACAGCGTCTACGCGGGCATGCCGTGTGCGGTTGCCTAGCACATTGGATTTCGTAATAAATTATATTATAATGCACTATAATGATTTCATGCAAATAGCAGTGGGTCATGTGGGTATGGTAAGTACTCATAGTTGGCTAAACGTACTTCTTAAAACTATAATGTTAATCAATAAAATCATCAACATCATCACTAAAATGTTTTCTCAAATAGTATTTAATATTATTAGATTAAAACTAAAATTAAAAGATGTGTTTATTGGTACATACCATACCATATTTGCCATACATTTAAATAATAATAAGTGACGTGTTGAAATAAACTTTGAGTTTCTACATTTGTAGTTAATAGAGGGTTGATATGTTTTTAAAGTCGTCGCGCAGACGAACTATCTAAATCAGTTTTGCAAGGTCAGAATTTAATGCACTTGTTTGATTAGTTGATGAATGATAAATAATAATTATGGTTGGATTGGATTAAAAAATTAACTTCACTGCACATTATTTCACAATGTTTTATATTGTTATTATCAATGCCGTCCTGTAAACAAGTTGTCAGTTACATCGTGTGGATTGTTTCTGGGAATTGCTAGGGGCAACGGTCGAGCGAACTTAGATAAGTAGGTAGTATCAAACTATTATGCGCTGTTTTTATCATTCGTTCTCAAGTTTATACTAAACCATATTATTATTTCAGGGGAATCGCGTGATCAGTATTTGAGTTAAATGTTACCTAGTTATTTAATTCATGTAATAATAATAATAAAAACTATGAAAGACGGAGTCGGAATACCGGTGGTTTTAATTTCCTGATACATTTTTACAAGGGAAGTCCTTCCGAATGCTTGTCTCAACTCAACAGCCTAGTTTATTAAGTAATAAACTATGTTGTAGAGTTAAGACCGAGCATTTAGAATCGCACAAGTACAGAAACGGTCGAGCGTCTATGCACCAATTACCAATTATTTGAATTTCCCGCCAGCGCATTAGATACTTGATTTGCGATAGCCAATAAAAATAAAATTCCTACGATGTGAAATATACCCGGTCGTAACGTTCACTGAATTAAACCAAGAGTCTAGTGTCAGGAAAAAGTAGGCGACGATATACATACTTATTGATAATTAAATAATGATAATGAACAACTTTCAACTTCCAACTTCGAGAAAGAGATCACTCGTCGAATCCGACTCGGCTGGGCAGCGTTCGGGAAGCTTCGCAGTGTATTCTCGTCCAGTTTACCGCAGTGCCTCAAGTCAAAAGTCTTTGACCAGTGTGTGTTGCCAATGATGACATATGGATCCGAGACATGGGCGCTAACGATGGGCCTCATAAGAAAGCTCAAGGTCACCCAAAGAGCAATGGAAAGAGCTATGCTCGGGGTTTCTCTGCGTGATAGAATTAGGAATGAAGCTATCCGTAGCAGAACTGGGGTCACCGACATAGCCTTCAAAATTGCGAGACTTAAGTGGCAGTGGGCAGGGCACATTGCTCGCAGGACTGACGGTCGATGGGGCCAGAAACTGCTTGAGTGGCGTCCACGCACCGGAAGACGAGCTGTCGGTAGGTCGCGGGAATCCGGTGGAAACGAACGGCACAGGACCGGTCTAAATGGCGAGCCTTGGGGGAGGCCTATGTTCAGCAGTGGACGTCTTTCGGCTGAAATGATGATGATGATGATGATAATGAACATGTAGTTACAGTGCTAAACTGACGTAAATTCAGGAGAGACCATGTGAACCCGTAGAGAAAATAAATATTTTTTTTTAAGACCTAATTTTGAAAATCTCATTATACCTATTTCGGTTCTAAAAGTTTCTCGCACAAGCGGGGAGAGATAAATCTACTGCAGACGCAATCAAATCGTCCGCTGTCGTGAAAGAGGGATGTCTCCCACGCGCTCCTTCTCAGCTTTATTTTACAAACTAGTTTTTCGCGTGGTGCGCGGGGCGCGAGCGCCCCGCGGTACTCTGTGCTCTCTTCTTTTCTGTTTTGTTTTTTTGTCTTGTACTTTGACTTTACGCCTGAGAGGGGAGGGGGAGGGGAGGGGCGAGTTTGTCATGGAGAGAGGAGGGAGTTTGGAGATTTAAAAATCTGCAATGGGTAGCGGAGAGCGGGAGAGAGATTTGCGAGGCGGGAGTTGCACTCTGTCTTTCTTGTGAAAGTGTGGGGGTGAGGGGGAATACCGTATTGGGCGTTAAAAGGCGGTTCCAATGAGTCCAAACACGATGGGTTTATCTTGTATAATTAAGGAGTTGCTATGGTCACCTTTTCTGTTTTCATCATCAGAACAGCTCGATGACACCCTAATATTGCATCTTCATCTAATTTGTACAAATATTCTAAATATCAGTTCAGTAGGTTGAGGATAACGGTGCTAAAATTCAGTTGCAAGTATTGCCTAGAAAACAAAATACCTACCATACATTGCTATAACAATTTCAAGCTAATGGCATTATAAATAGCGACGATTACGATCAATCAATAGCGTAAAATTCAACATTATTAAAATTCGCTGCTCAATTCTTGACTGGAATTAATCCCTTAAGCGATGGAATTTATTTCTTCCATCTATGAATTGTGTAATAGGTAGGTATAGCTTCAATGTAGCTATGTCTTTATAATGTTAGAGAAAAGATGAAGAAGAGAAGAGAAGACTACCTTCTTCAGTGTTTATATTAAAAGGACCATCTCGACACGTAATATTGAAACATAAATGAAATACCTACAGTGATTATATTAAATTTAGCGCCATCTATACACAGAAATGGAAACATAAATGAAATTAATTTAATAATTTATTACGTATATTACATTTTAACGTCTTTCGTACAATAAACATGGTTATTGTAACACCTACATTATAAATGAATTGAATAATCAGCCTAAACACGATGCTTTTTTATCATGTGTAATTTAAGAGTTTCCTAATAGCGTTATTAGCTTGCCATTTCCATACCATCCCATCTGTCTTCATCATGAGATCAGCTCGGTGGTAGGTGCCTAACATAATATTGTATTAAATCAATGAGCAAAATTAGCTATGGCCCTGGTCACCTATAAACGCCATCGGCCGCTTACAGCGTTAACGCCGCACGCTGAGTCATAATGCTTACTATAGAGCTGTACTGTTAGGCCCTGACAGACCATAACAGTACATATATCTCTTTAGTATGCATTGTGACGCAGCGTACGACGTGACACTATAAGCCGCCGATGGCGTTTATAGGAGACCAGAGCATATGTCATCTTATATTCGAGATGCACAAAACTATGACTAACCTAATATGCGCAGCAGCCCTGTAATTGATAGAAGACTGTGTCGCTCTAAGTTAATAGATACTGTTATATCGGTTGTCAATACAAATAAAGATTATTTTTTTGGTTTTAGCTAATAATGCTTGGCTACCAATAATGCAATTATGCTTGTTGATTATTGATGGCATTGCGTAGTTAGTATAATAGATTTCATGGTCGTGTCTGGTAAAACGTTTTGTTTTAAAAACAGCTTCTATTTAAAGGCATATAAAAAAAAAACCTAACAACCTAAACCTGCTTATTTGCAGGGTAAAATATTAATTTCATGTCAAAGTGAGCAACTGTGATATGCAATTAACATTTGTTTTGCGGATATTAATATTTATTGGTGCGCAGTGAGCGTTTTATGAAATTATATTGCTCTAATGGGACGCTTCGGGCCTTCGGCCCTACGCGGAGCTCGTTGAGCCGAAATTTATCAACTCACTTTGTTCTCACCCTCTTACAAATGACATTTTATCATCTGGTTGGCTGCCCCAAGCCCGCCCCTCTAACCCCTTGAGAGCCAGGCAGCCCAAGAAGCTGCAGCCATAAAAGAAGAAAAAAAGGAAAATGATTCTAGGAGTTGCATGTTATAGTTTTTACGGGTGTCTATTATTTTATCGAAATATCTTACATCGATTTTCATTTCACCGAAAACTGTTCAACGAATTTCATTAGGTTTTTTTTTCTAATCACATAATCATCAATTCATTGCATTTTATATAATCGAACCACTTTTCATAGTTAATCGTTTCGAATCCGTCTCTAATCGTAGCGTAACGGTACATCGAATTTACCTTTTCGTCGAAATATTCGTTATTCATAGTATTAATTTAACGAAACTTGATTCACAGATAGTACGTTCCATATAGTATTCTTTCCAAGAACAATGTTTCATCGAACAACCAAGCAAGCATGATTTTTCAAGGCGTATAATCTTTCTGGTCTTATATAAAAAAAATAACCTCGAAGATTAAGACGGGAGCTTTGCTCCCGTCTTAATCTTCTAACCTATCCGCATTACAGTCGGTTTTGCCCTAACTGGTCTTTCTGGGCTTATATAAAAAAATAACCCCGAAGATTAAGACGGGAGCAAAGCTCCCGTCTTAATCTTCTAACCTATCCGCATTACAATCGGTTTTGCCCTAACAGGTCTTTTGTACATTTTAGGTTTTGGGTATTTTTGTTTTTGAGTATTTTTGTTTATGAGTACTTTTACAGAGTACACCAAGAATCTGAGAAAAAAAATAATTTTAGACTTACTTATATCAAGAATAGTAAACAGTGGTGAAATGATGTTCTAGGTAATAAGAATTTTGGGAACTGAAACCTTCGTTAAACCAAAATTATACTAAAGGCCATTCGATGAACGACTACGTCGATGAACAAATAAAATACTGAATTAAAATTCGATGAGTTGATTCTTGTGTAAAAGGTAATTCGAGCAAATGTTTGAGCGATCTAACGAAGTTCGATGAATGATTCCTAAGTGATAATAAAATTCTGCGAATAGTGTTATGGGAAATGATAATCGATGTAACGATTTTCGGTAAAATGATGGATCCCCAGTTTTTACATAGTTAAATTTGAAAGATTTAATATGTACTGTAAAAATTAGCGTAGAGGGATCTGTAATAATGCCCCAAGCAATAATGGGTCTTGTGAAGATTATCGCTCACCCGAGAGCCTTCGGCTCTCGAGTTCGCGTAAATGGGTCTACAGATCTGCTCCAAGCCTTAATCGGCCTTGTAAAGATTATCGCTCACCCGAGAGCCTTCGGCTCTCGAGGCCGCGTAAATGGGTCTGGAGATCTGCCCCAAGCCATAATCGGCATTGTAAAGATTATCGATCATAATAATGCGTGCCCCAAGCAATAACGGGTCCTGTGAAGATTATCGCTCACCCGAGAGCCTTCGGCTCTCGAGTTCGCGTAAATGGGTCTGCAGATATGCTCCAAGCCTTAATCGACCTTGTAAATATTATCGCTCACCCGACAGCCTTCGGCTCTCGAGTTCGCGTAAATGGGTCTGAAGATCTGCCCCAAGCCATAATCGGCATTGTAAAGATTATCGCTCATAATAATGCCTGCCCCAAGCAATAACGGGTCTTATGAAGATTATCGCTCACCCGAGAGCCTTCGGCTCTCGAGTTCGCGTAAATGGGTCTGCAGATCTGCCCCAAGCCTTAATCGGCCTTGTAAAGATTATCGCTCACCCGAGATCCTTCGGCTCTCGAGTTCGCGTAAATGGGTCTGCAGATCTGCTCCAAGCCTTAATCGGCCTTGTAAAGATTATCGCTCATAATAATGCGTGCCCCAAACAATAACGGGTCCTGTGAAGATTATCGCTCACCCGAGAGCCTTCGGCTCTCGATTTCGCGTATATGGGTCTGCAGATCTACTCCAAGCCTTAATCGACCTTGTAAAGATTATCGCTCACCCGAGAGCCTTCGGCTCTCGAGTTCGCGTAAATGAGTCTGAAGATCTGCCCCAAGCCATAATCGGCATTGTAAAGATTATCGCTCATAATAATGCCTGCCCCAAGCAATAACGGGTCCTGTGAAGATTATCGCTCACCCGAGAGCCTTCGGCTCTCGAGTTCGCGTAAATGGGTCTGCAGATCTGCTCCAAGCCTTAATCGACCTTGTAAAGATTATCGCTCACCCGAGAGCCTTCGGCTCTCGAGTTCGCGTAAATGGTATGAAGATCTGCCCCAAGCCTTAATCGGCCTTGTAAAGATTATCGCTCACCCGAGAGCCTTCGGCACTCGAGTTCGCGTAAATGGGTCTGCAGATCTGCTCCAAGCTTTAATCGACCTTGTAAAGATTATCGCTCACCCGAGAGCCTTCGGCTCTCGAGTTCGCGTAAATGGGTCTGAAGATCTGCCCCAAGCCTTAATCGACCTTGCAAAGATTATCGCTCACCCGAGAGCCTTCGGCTCTCGAGTTCGCGTAAATGGGTCTGCAGATCTGCTCCAAGCCTTAATCGACCTTGTAAAGATTATCGCTCACCCGAGAGCCTTCGGCTCTCGAGTTCGCGTAAATGCGTCTGAGGATCTGCCCCAAGCCTTAATCGGCCTTGTAAAGATTATCGCTGACCCGAGAGCCTTCGGCTCTCGAGTTCGCGTGTTGGGCCACACAGAGACAAAACGCGCTCTAATGGGACGCTTCGGGCCTTCGGCCCTACGCGGAGCTCGGCCTTCGGCCTCGCTCGGCCTCGCCGCTCACCTGAGGGCCTTCGGCCCTCAGGTTTCGCTTGTAAGAGTGACGGGAATAGGGAGTGTCCGCGTGGGCTCGCCCTTCGGGCCGCAAGCGGCCCTCGGGCTCGCGTGGAGAGCGCGCTCTAATGGGACGCTTCGGGCCTTCGGCCCTACGCGGAGCTCGGCCTTCGGCCTCGCTCGGCCTCGCCGCTCACCTGAGGGCCTTCGGCCTTCAGGTTCGCTTGTAAGTTACACGGGGCATATGAATAGTTGAGCAACCCCTTCCTCCCGCAGCTCGGCCTTCGGCCTCGCAAAATTACTTGGGGGGGACTCGCTTGGGCACTCGAGGTGAGGCTCCGGGCCTTCGGCCCTCCGCCGAGCTCGGCCTGCGGCCTCGCGGCCTGAAGCTCGCCCTTCGGCCTTGTACTTATATAGGATTTTCCTTTGTTCGGGGCTCCCGCAGCTCGGCCTTCGGCCTCGCCAAAAATTTGAGGCGGGGGGACGTGCCCGGGCACGCTTATGGAGGCTCCGGGCCTTCGGCCCTGCGCCGGGCTCGGCCTGCGGCCTCGCGGCCTGAAGCTCGCCCTTCGGGCTCGCAAAAACTACTCGGAAATTGTTTTGCCCCTGGAGGCCGCCATTTTGGATTTTTCCAAATTTTTTTTTCATTTATATATTCTTGGGCCCCCCGAATCCCCGCATGCCAAATCGCAACGCGCTCCAACCATTTTTGGGATCCGGGGACCCATATCTACCTATATTTCGACTTTTAGCTCTCTCCGACCATTTTGAAAATTTGGCCAAAAAAAAAGTCATTTTTGGGCAAAAAAAATGTCACCCCACCAAATCGCTCGCGGTTCCCTATGACATTTGGTCGAGCACCCCCCACCCATCTGGCACCGTTTTGGCGGGCAGGTCTCCAACTTTTTAGTTTTCCCACGTAGCTCGAAAGTCAGATTTTTCTGGAGGTCACGGAGGTAGACCGCACACTTTTTCCATACATCATCTGTACCCAGGAGTGCTCCTTCTGGGAGAACAATTCTATATATGAGAAATCAGTCGTATTGCAGCTTTATATAGTATTAACTAGTTTTTCGCGTGGTGCGCGGGGCGCGAGCGCCCCGCGGTACTCTGTGCTCTCTTCTTTTCTGTTTTGTTTTTTTGTCTTGTACTTTGACTTTACGCCTGAGAGGGGAGGGGGAGGGGAGGGGCGAGTTTGTCATGGAGAGAGGAGGGAGTTTGGAGATTTAAAAATCTGCAATGGGTAGCGGAGAGCGGGAGAGAGATTTGCGAGGCGGGAGTTGCACTCTGTCTTTCTTGTGAAAGTGTGGGGGTGAGGGGGAATACCGTATTGGGCGTTAAAAGGCGGTTCCAATGAGTCCAAACACGATGGGTTTATCTTGTATAATTAAGGAGTTGCTATGGTCACCTTTTCTGTTTTCATCATCAGAACAGCTCGATGACACCCTAATATTGCATCTTCATCTAATTTGTACAAATATTCTAAATATCAGTTCAGTAGGTTGAGGATAACGGTGCTAAAATTCAGTTGCAAGTATTGCCTAGAAAACAAAATACCTACCATACATTGCTATAACAATTTCAAGCTAATGGCATTATAAATAGCGACGATTACGATCAATCAATAGCGTAAAATTCAACATTATTAAAATTCGCTGCTCAATTCTTGACTGGAATTAATCCCTTAAGCGATGGAATTTATTTCTTCCATCTATGAATTGTGTAATAGGTAGGTATAGCTTCAATGTAGCTATGTCTTTATAATGTTAGAGAAAAGATGAAGAAGAGAAGAGAAGACTACCTTCTTCAGTGTTTATATTAAAAGGACCATCTCGACACGTAATATTGAAACATAAATGAAATACCTACAGTGATTATATTAAATTTAGCGCCATCTATACACAGAAATGGAAACATAAATGAAATTAATTTAATAATTTATTACGTATATTACATTTTAACGTCTTTCGTACAATAAACATGGTTATTGTAACACCTACATTATAAATGAATTGAATAATCAGCCTAAACACGATGCTTTTTTATCATGTGTAATTTAAGAGTTTCCTAATAGCGTTATTAGCTTGCCATTTCCATACCATCCCATCTGTCTTCATCATGAGATCAGCTCGGTGGTAGGTGCCTAACATAATATTGTATTAAATCAATGAGCAAAATTAGCTATGGCCCTGGTCACCTATAAACGCCATCGGCCGCTTACAGCGTTAACGCCGCACGCTGAGTCATAATGCTTACTATAGAGCTGTACTGTTAGGCCCTGACAGACCATAACAGTACATATATCTCTTTAGTATGCATTGTGACGCAGCGTACGACGTGACACTATAAGCCGCCGATGGCGTTTATAGGAGACCAGAGCATATGTCATCTTATATTCGAGATGCACAAAACTATGACTAACCTAATATGCGCAGCAGCCCTGTAATTGATAGAAGACTGTGTCGCTCTAAGTTAATAGATACTGTTATATCGGTTGTCAATACAAATAAAGATTATTTTTTTGGTTTTAGCTAATAATGCTTGGCTACCAATAATGCAATTATGCTTGTTGATTATTGATGGCATTGCGTAGTTAGTATAATAGATTTCATGGTCGTGTCTGGTAAAACGTTTTGTTTTAAAAACAGCTTCTATTTAAAGGCATATAAAAAAAAAACCTAACAACCTAAACCTGCTTATTTGCAGGGTAAAATATTAATTTCATGTCAAAGTGAGCAACTGTGATATGCAATTAACATTTGTTTTGCGGATATTAATATTTATTGGTGCGCAGTGAGCGTTTTATGAAATTATATTGCTCTAATGGGACGCTTCGGGCCTTCGGCCCTACGCGGAGCTCGTTGAGCCGAAATTTATCAACTCACTTTGTTCTCACCCTCTTACAAATGACATTTTATCATCTGGTTGGCTGCCCCAAGCCCGCCCCTCTAACCCCTTGAGAGCCAGGCAGCCCAAGAAGCTGCAGCCATAAAAGAAGAAAAAAAGGAAAATGATTCTAGGAGTTGCATGTTATAGTTTTTACGGGTGTCTATTATTTTATCGAAATATCTTACATCGATTTTCATTTCACCGAAAACTGTTCAACGAATTTCATTAGGTTTTTTTTTCTAATCACATAATCATCAATTCATTGCATTTTATATAATCGAACCACTTTTCATAGTTAATCGTTTCGAATCCGTCTCTAATCGTAGCGTAACGGTACATCGAATTTACCTTTTCGTCGAAATATTCGTTATTCATAGTATTAATTTAACGAAACTTGATTCACAGATAGTACGTTCCATATAGTATTCTTTCCAAGAACAATGTTTCATCGAACAACCAAGCAAGCATGATTTTTCAAGGCGTATAATCTTTCTGGTCTTATATAAAAAAAACAACCTCGAAGATTAAGACGGGAGCTTTGCTCCCGTCTTAATCTTCTAACCTATCCGCATTACAGTCGGTTTTGCCCTAACTGGTCTTTCTGGGCTTATATAAAAAAATAACCCCGAAGATTAAGACGGGAGCAAAGCTCCCGTCTTAATCTTCTAACCTATCCGCATTACAATCGGTTTTGCCCTAACAGGTCTTTTGTACATTTTAGGTTTTGGGTATTTTTGTTTTTGAGTATTTTTGTTTATGAGTACTTTTACAGAGTACACCAAGAATCTGAGAAAAAAAATAATTTTAGACTTACTTATATCAAGAATAGTAAACAGTGGTGAAATGATGTTCTAGGTAATAAGAATTTTGGGAACTGAAACCTTCGTTAAACCAAAATTATACTAAAGGCCATTCGATGAACGACTACGTCGATGAACAAATAAAATACTGAATTAAAATTCGATGAGTTGATTCTTGTGTAAAAGGTAATTCGAGCAAATGTTTGAGCGATCTAACGAAGTTCGATGAATGATTCCTAAGTGATAATAAAATTCTGCGAATAGTGTTATGGGAAATGATAATCGATGTAACGATTTTCGGTAAAATGATGGATCCCCAGTTTTTACATAGTTAAATTTGAAAGATTTAATATGTACTGTAAAAATTAGCGTAGAGGGATCTGTAATAATGCCCCAAGCAATAATGGGTCTTGTGAAGATTATCGCTCACCCGAGAGCCTTCGGCTCTCGAGTTCGCGTAAATGGGTCTACAGATCTGCTCCAAGCCTTAATCGGCCTTGTAAAGATTATCGCTCACCCGAGAGCCTTCGGCTCTCGAGGCCGCGTAAATGGGTCTGGAGATCTGCCCCAAGCCATAATCGGCATTGTAAAGATTATCGATCATAATAATGCGTGCCCCAAGCAATAACGGGTCCTGTGAAGATTATCGCTCACCCGAGAGCCTTCGGCTCTCGAGTTCGCGTAAATGGGTCTGCAGATATGCTCCAAGCCTTAATCGACCTTGTAAATATTATCGCTCACCCGACAGCCTTCGGCTCTCGAGTTCGCGTAAATGGGTCTGAAGATCTGCCCCAAGCCATAATCGGCATTGTAAAGATTATCGCTCATAATAATGCCTGCCCCAAGCAATAACGGGTCTTATGAAGATTATCGCTCACCCGAGAGCCTTCGGCTCTCGAGTTCGCGTAAATGGGTCTGCAGATCTGCCCCAAGCCTTAATCGGCCTTGTAAAGATTATCGCTCACCCGAGATCCTTCGGCTCTCGAGTTCGCGTAAATGGGTCTGCAGATCTGCTCCAAGCCTTAATCGGCCTTGTAAAGATTATCGCTCATAATAATGCGTGCCCCAAACAATAACGGGTCCTGTGAAGATTATCGCTCACCCGAGAGCCTTCGGCTCTCGATTTCGCGTATATGGGTCTGCAGATCTACTCCAAGCCTTAATCGACCTTGTAAAGATTATCGCTCACCCGAGAGCCTTCGGCTCTCGAGTTCGCGTAAATGAGTCTGAAGATCTGCCCCAAGCCATAATCGGCATTGTAAAGATTATCGCTCATAATAATGCCTGCCCCAAGCAATAACGGGTCCTGTGAAGATTATCGCTCACCCGAGAGCCTTCGGCTCTCGAGTTCGCGTAAATGGGTCTGCAGATCTGCTCCAAGCCTTAATCGACCTTGTAAAGATTATCGCTCACCCGAGAGCCTTCGGCTCTCGAGTTCGCGTAAATGGTATGAAGATCTGCCCCAAGCCTTAATCGGCCTTGTAAAAATTATCGCTCACCCGAGAGCCTTCGGCTCTCGAGTTCGCGTAAATGGGTCTGCAGATCTGCTCCAAGCCTTAATCGACCTTGCAAAGATTATCGCTCACCCGAGAGCCTTCGGCACTCGAGTTCGCGTAAATGGGTCTGCAGATCTGCTCCAAGCTTTAATCGACCTTGTAAAGATTATCGCTCACCCGAGAGCCTTCGGCTCTCGAGTTCGCGTAAATGGGTCTGAAGATCTGCCCCAAGCCTTAATCGACCTTGCAAAGATTATCGCTCACCCGAGAGCCTTCGGCTCTCGAGTTCGCGTAAATGGGTCTGCAGATCTGCTCCAAGCCTTAATCGACCTTGTAAAGATTATCGCTCACCCGAGAGCCTTCGGCTCTCGAGTTCGCGTAAATGCGTCTGAGGATCTGCCCCAAGCCTTAATCGGCCTTGTAAAGATTATCGCTGACCCGAGAGCCTTCGGCTCTCGAGTTCGCGTGTTGGGCCACACAGAGACAAAACGCGCTCTAATGGGACGCTTCGGGCCTTCGGCCCTACGCGGAGCTCGGCCTTCGGCCTCGCTCGGCCTCGCCGCTCACCTGAGGGCCTTCGGCCCTCAGGTTTCGCTTGTAAGAGTGACGGGAATAGGGAGTGTCCGCGTGGGCTCGCCCTTCGGGCCGCAAGCGGCCCTCGGGCTCGCGTGGAGAGCGCGCTCTAATGGGACGCTTCGGGCCTTCGGCCCTACGCGGAGCTCGGCCTTCGGCCTCGCTCGGCCTCGCCGCTCACCTGAGGGCCTTCGGCCTTCAGGTTCGCTTGTAAGTTACACGGGGCATATGAATAGTTGAGCAACCCCTTCCTCCCGCAGCTCGGCCTTCGGCCTCGCAAAATTACTTGGGGGGGACTCGCTTGGGCACTCGAGGTGAGGCTCCGGGCCTTCGGCCCTCCGCCGAGCTCGGCCTGCGGCCTCGCGGCCTGAAGCTCGCCCTTCGGCCTTGTACTTATATAGGATTTTCCTTTGTTCGGGGCTCCCGCAGCTCGGCCTTCGGCCTCGCCAAAAATTTGAGGCGGGGGGACGTGCCCGGGCACGCTTATGGAGGCTCCGGGCCTTCGGCCCTGCGCCGGGCTCGGCCTGCGGCCTCGCGGCCTGAAGCTCGCCCTTCGGGCTCGCAAAAACTACTCGGAAATTGTTTTGCCCCTGGAGGCCGCCATTTTGGATTTTTCCAAATTTTTTTTTCATTTATATATTCTTGGGCCCCCCGAATCCCCGCATGCCAAATCGCAACGCGCTCCAACCATTTTGAATTTTGGCCAAAAAAAAAATTTCTTTTTTTGGCAAAAATTTTAATGCAGTTTTTTTCATTTGGCAATTTTCTATGACATTTGGTCGAGCACCTCCCACCCATCTCTCACCGTTTGGCTTTTAGGGGGGGCCAAACAATTTCCCATACAAATTTTTTTTCGAGCTACGAAAAAATTTTTTACATTTTTGTAATCAGGGGACCGGTATCTCTCCGCATGCAAAATCTCAACGCGCTCGGACCATTTTGAATTTTGGCCAAAAAAAAAATTTCATTTTTTGGCAAAAATTTTAATGCAGTTTTTTTCACCCGGCAATTCCCTACGACATTTGGTCGAGCACCTCCCACCCATCTCTCACCGTTTGGCTTTTAGGGGGGGCCAAACAATTTCCCATACAAATTTTTTTTCGAGCTACGAAAAAATTTTTTCCACTTTTGGAATCAGGGGACCGGTATCTCTCCGCATGCAAAATCTCAGCGCGCTCCGACCATTTTGAATTTTTGCCAAAAAAAAAATTTCATTTTTTGGCAAAAATTTTAATGCAGTTTTTTTCGCCCGGCAGTTCCCTATGACATTTGGTCGAGCACCTCATACCTATCTCGCACCGTTTCGGTTTTCTATACAAATTTTTTTTTGGTGCTAGAAAAAAAAAAAAAATTTTTTTGGGATCCGGGGACCCGTATCTACTTACGTTTCGACTTTCAGCTCTCTCGGACCATTTTGAAAATTTGGCCAAAAAAAAAAGTCATTTTTTGGCAAAAAAAATGTCACCCCACCAAATCGCTCGCGGTTCCCTATGACATTTGGTCGAGCACCCCCCACCCATCTGGCACCGTTTTGGCGGGCAGGTCTCCAACTTTTTAGTTTTCCCACGTAGCTCGAAAGTCAGATTTTTCTGGAGGTCACGGAGGTAGACCGCACACTTTTTCCATACATCATCTGTACCCAGGAGTGCTCCTTCTGGGAGAACAATTCTATATATGAGAAATGAGTGGTATTGCAGCTTTATATAGTATTAACTAGTTTTTCGCGTGGTGCGCGGGGCGCGAGCGCCCCGCGGTACTCTGTGCTCTCTTCTTTTCTGTTTTGTTTTTTTGTCTTGTACTTTGACTTTACGCCTGAGAGGGGAGGGGGAGGGGAGGGGCGAGTTTGTCATGGAGAGAGGAGGGAGTTTGGAGATTTAAAAATCTGCAATGGGTAGCGGAGAGCGGGAGAGAGATTTGCGAGGCGGGAGTTGCACTCTGTCTTTCTTGTGAAAGTGTGGGGGTGAGGGGGAATACCGTATTGGGCGTTAAAAGGCGGTTCCAATGAGTCCAAACACGATGGGTTTATCTTGTATAATTAAGGAGTTGCTATGGTCACCTTTTCTGTTTTCATCATCAGAACAGCTCGATGACACCCTAATATTGCATCTTCATCTAATTTGTACAAATATTCTAAATATCAGTTCAGTAGGTTGAGGATAACGGTGCTAAAATTCAGTTGCAAGTATTGCCTAGAAAACAAAATACCTACCATACATTGCTATAACAATTTCAAGCTAATGGCATTATAAATAGCGACGATTACGATCAATCAATAGCGTAAAATTCAACATTATTAAAATTCGCTGCTCAATTCTTGACTGGAATTAATCCCTTAAGCGATGGAATTTATTTCTTCCATCTATGAATTGTGTAATAGGTAGGTATAGCTTCAATGTAGCTATGTCTTTATAATGTTAGAGAAAAGATGAAGAAGAGAAGAGAAGACTACCTTCTTCAGTGTTTATATTAAAAGGACCATCTCGACACGTAATATTGAAACATAAATGAAATACCTACAGTGATTATATTAAATTTAGCGCCATCTATACACAGAAATGGAAACATAAATGAAATTAATTTAATAATTTATTACGTATATTACATTTTAACGTCTTTCGTACAATAAACATGGTTATTGTAACACCTACATTATAAATGAATTGAATAATCAGCCTAAACACGATGCTTTTTTATCATGTGTAATTTAAGAGTTTCCTAATAGCGTTATTAGCTTGCCATTTCCATACCATCCCATCTGTCTTCATCATGAGATCAGCTCGGTGGTAGGTGCCTAACATAATATTGTATTAAATCAATGAGCAAAATTAGCTATGGCCCTGGTCACCTATAAACGCCATCGGCCGCTTACAGCGTTAACGCCGCACGCTGAGTCATAATGCTTACTATAGAGCTGTACTGTTAGGCCCTGACAGACCATAACAGTACATATATCTCTTTAGTATGCATTGTGACGCAGCGTACGACGTGACACTATAAGCCGCCGATGGCGTTTATAGGAGACCAGAGCATATGTCATCTTATATTCGAGATGCACAAAACTATGACTAACCTAATATGCGCAGCAGCCCTGTAATTGATAGAAGACTGTGTCGCTCTAAGTTAATAGATACTGTTATATCGGTTGTCAATACAAATAAAGATTATTTTTTTGGTTTTAGCTAATAATGCTTGGCTACCAATAATGCAATTATGCTTGTTGATTATTGATGGCATTGCGTAGTTAGTATAATAGATTTCATGGTCGTGTCTGGTAAAACGTTTTGTTTTAAAAACAGCTTCTATTTAAAGGCATATAAAAAAAAAACCTAACAACCTAAACCTGCTTATTTGCAGGGTAAAATATTAATTTCATGTCAAAGTGAGCAACTGTGATATGCAATTAACATTTGTTTTGCGGATATTAATATTTATTGGTGCGCAGTGAGCGTTTTATGAAATTATATTGCTCTAATGGGACGCTTCGGGCCTTCGGCCCTACGCGGAGCTCGTTGAGCCGAAATTTATCAACTCACTTTGTTCTCACCCTCTTACAAATGACATTTTATCATCTGGTTGGCTGCCCCAAGCCCGCCCCTCTAACCCCTTGAGAGCCAGGCAGCCCAAGAAGCTGCAGCCATAAAAGAAGAAAAAAAGGAAAATGATTCTAGGAGTTGCATGTTATAGTTTTTACGGGTGTCTATTATTTTATCGAAATATCTTACATCGATTTTCATTTCACCGAAAACTGTTCAACGAATTTCATTAGGTTTTTTTTTCTAATCACATAATCATCAATTCATTGCATTTTATATAATCGAACCACTTTTCATAGTTAATCGTTTCGAATCCGTCTCTAATCGTAGCGTAACGGTACATCGAATTTACCTTTTCGTCGAAATATTCGTTATTCATAGTATTAATTTAACGAAACTTGATTCACAGATAGTACGTTCCATATAGTATTCTTTCCAAGAACAATGTTTCATCGAACAACCAAGCAAGCATGATTTTTCAAGGCGTATAATCTTTCTGGTCTTATATAAAAAAAACAACCTCGAAGATTAAGACGGGAGCTTTGCTCCCGTCTTAATCTTCTAACCTATCCGCATTACAGTCGGTTTTGCCCTAACTGGTCTTTCTGGGCTTATATAAAAAAATAACCCCGAAGATTAAGACGGGAGCAAAGCTCCCGTCTTAATCTTCTAACCTATCCGCATTACAATCGGTTTTGCCCTAACAGGTCTTTTGTACATTTTAGGTTTTGGGTATTTTTGTTTTTGAGTATTTTTGTTTATGAGTACTTTTACAGAGTACACCAAGAATCTGAGAAAAAAAATAATTTTAGACTTACTTATATCAAGAATAGTAAACAGTGGTGAAATGATGTTCTAGGTAATAAGAATTTTGGGAACTGAAACCTTCGTTAAACCAAAATTATACTAAAGGCCATTCGATGAACGACTACGTCGATGAACAAATAAAATACTGAATTAAAATTCGATGAGTTGATTCTTGTGTAAAAGGTAATTCGAGCAAATGTTTGAGCGATCTAACGAAGTTCGATGAATGATTCCTAAGTGATAATAAAATTCTGCGAATAGTGTTATGGGAAATGATAATCGATGTAACGATTTTCGGTAAAATGATGGATCCCCAGTTTTTACATAGTTAAATTTGAAAGATTTAATATGTACTGTAAAAATTAGCGTAGAGGGATCTGTAATAATGCCCCAAGCAATAATGGGTCTTGTGAAGATTATCGCTCACCCGAGAGCCTTCGGCTCTCGAGTTCGCGTAAATGGGTCTACAGATCTGCTCCAAGCCTTAATCGGCCTTGTAAAGATTATCGCTCACCCGAGAGCCTTCGGCTCTCGAGGCCGCGTAAATGGGTCTGGAGATCTGCCCCAAGCCATAATCGGCATTGTAAAGATTATCGATCATAATAATGCGTGCCCCAAGCAATAACGGGTCCTGTGAAGATTATCGCTCACCCGAGAGCCTTCGGCTCTCGAGTTCGCGTAAATGGGTCTGCAGATATGCTCCAAGCCTTAATCGACCTTGTAAATATTATCGCTCACCCGACAGCCTTCGGCTCTCGAGTTCGCGTAAATGGGTCTGAAGATCTGCCCCAAGCCATAATCGGCATTGTAAAGATTATCGCTCATAATAATGCCTGCCCCAAGCAATAACGGGTCTTATGAAGATTATCGCTCACCCGAGAGCCTTCGGCTCTCGAGTTCGCGTAAATGGGTCTGCAGATCTGCCCCAAGCCTTAATCGGCCTTGTAAAGATTATCGCTCACCCGAGATCCTTCGGCTCTCGAGTTCGCGTAAATGGGTCTGCAGATCTGCTCCAAGCCTTAATCGGCCTTGTAAAGATTATCGCTCATAATAATGCGTGCCCCAAACAATAACGGGTCCTGTGAAGATTATCGCTCACCCGAGAGCCTTCGGCTCTCGATTTCGCGTATATGGGTCTGCAGATCTACTCCAAGCCTTAATCGACCTTGTAAAGATTATCGCTCACCTTTAATGCAGTTTTTTTCGCCCGGCAGTTCCCTATGACATTTGGTCGAGCACCTCATACCTATCTCGCACCGTTTCGGTTTTCTATACAAATTTTTTTTTGGTGCTAGAAAAAAAAAAAAAATTTTTTTGGGATCCGGGGACCCGTATCTACTTACGTTTCGACTTTCAGCTCTCTCGGACCATTTTGAAAATTTGGCCAAAAAAAAAAGTCATTTTTTGGCAAAAAAAATGTCACCCCACCAAATCGCTCGCGGTTCCCTATGACATTTGGTCGAGCACCCCCCACCCATCTGGCACCGTTTTGGCGGGCAGGTCTCCAACTTTTTAGTTTTCCCACGTAGCTCGAAAGTCAGATTTTTCTGGAGGTCACGGAGGTAGACCGCACACTTTTTCCATACATCATCTGTACCCAGGAGTGCTCCTTCTGGGAGAACAATTCTATATATGAGAAATGAGTGGTATTGCAGCTTTATATAGTATTAATAACTAGTTTTTCGCGTGGTGCGCGGGGCGCGAGCGCCCCGCGGTACTCTGTGCTCTCTTGTTTTCTGTTTAGTTTTTTGCTCGTACTTGGACTTTACGTCGGAGAGGGGAGGGGGAGGGTAGGGGCGAGTTTGAGAGAGGAGTCGGAGATTCAAAATCTGCAATGGGAAGCGGAGAGCGGGAGAGAGATTTGCGAGGCGGGAGTTGCACTCGGTTTGACTTCTGCAAGCGGCCCTCGGGCTCGCGCGGAGAGCGCGCTTTAATGGGACGCTTCGGGCCTTCGGCCCTACGCGGAGCTCGGCCTTCGGCCTCGCTTAGCCTTGCCGCTCACCTGAGGGCCTTCGGCCCTCAGGTTTCGCTTGTGAGAATGACGGGAGTAGTGAGTGAGACTGCGCTCTAATGGGACGCTCCGGGCCTTCGGCCCTACGCGGAGCTCGGCCTTCGGCCTCGCTCGGCCTCGCCGCTCACCTGAGGGCCTTCGGCCCTCAGGTTTCGCTTGTAAGAGTGACGGGAGTAGCGAGTGTCCGCGTGGGCTCGCCCTTCGGGCCGCAAGCGGCCCTCGGGCTCGCGTAGAGAGCGCGCTCTAATGGGACGCTTCGGGCCTTCGGCCCTACGCGGAGCTCGGCCTTCGGCCTCGCTTAGCCTTGCCGCTCACCTGAGGGCCTTCGGCCCTCAGGTTTCGCTTGTGAGAATGACGGGAGTAGTGAGTGAGACTGCGCTCTAATGGGACGCTCCGGGCCTTCGGCCCTACGCGGAGCTCGGCCTTCGGCCTCGCTCGGCCTCGCCGCTCACCTGAGGGCCTTCGGCCCTCAGGTTTCGCTTGTAAGAGTGACGGGAGTAGCGAGTGTCCGCGTGGGCTCGCCCTTCGGGCCGCAAGCGGCCCTCGGGCTCGCGTAGAGAGCGCGCTCTAATGGGACGCTTCGGGCCTTCGGCCCTACGCGGAGCTCGGCCTTCGGCCTCGCTCGGCCTCGCCGCTCACCTGAGGGCCTTCGGCCCTCAGGTTTCGCTTGTAAGAGTGACGGGAGTAGGGAGTGTCCGCGTGGGCTCGCCCTTCGGGCCGCAAGCGGCCCTCGGGCTCGCGCGGAGAGCGCGCTCTGATGGGACGCTCCGGGCCTTCGGCCCTACGCGGAGCTCGGCCTTCGGCCTCGCTTGGCCTCGCCGCTCACCTGAGGGCCGCAGGCGGCCCTCAGGTTCGCTTGTAAGTTACACGGGGCATATGAATAGTTGAGCAACCCCTTCCTCCCGCAGCTCGGCCTTCGGCCTCGCAAAATTACTTGGGGGGGACTCGCTTGGGCACTCGGGGTGAGGCTCCGGGCCTTCGGCCCTCCGCCGAGCTCGGCCTGCGGCCTCGCGGCCTGAAGCTCGCCCTTCGGGCTCGCAAAAACTTCTCGGAAATTGGTTTTGCCCCTGGAGGCCGCCATTTTGGATTTTTCCAAAATTTTTTTTCTGTTGTATATTCTTGGGCCCTCCTAGTCCCCGCATGCCAAATCTCAGCGCGCTCCGACCATTTTCAATTTTGGCCAAAAAAAAAATTTCACTTTTTGGCAAAAATTTTAATGCAGTTTTTTTCGCCCGGCAGTTCCCTATGACATTTGGTCGAGCACCTCATACCTATCTCGCACCGTTTACATTTTCCATACAAATTTTTTTTCGAGCTAGAAAAAAAAAAAAACTTTTTTTGGAATCCGGGGACCCATACCTCCCCAAATACCAAGTTTCAGCGCGCTCGGACCTTTTTGAATTTTGGCCAAAAAAAAAATTTCATTTTTTGGCAAAAATTTTAATGCAGTTTTCTTAGTCCGGCAGTTCCCTATGACATTTGGTCGAGCACCTCATACCTATCTCGCACCGTTTTGGTTTTCCATACAAATTTTTTTTTGGCGCTAGAAAAAAAAAAAACTTTTTTTTGGGATCCGGGGACCCATATCTACCTACGTTTCGACTTTTAGCTCTCTCCGACCATTTTAAAAATTTGGCCAAAAAAAAAAGTCATTTTTTGGCAAAAAAAATGTCACCTCACCAAATTGTTTGCAGTTCTCTATGACATTTGGTCGAGCACCCCCCACCCATCTGGCACCGTTTCGGCGGGCCGTCACTCGATTTCGTGCCTGTGCGCGGTAGCTCGAAAGTCAGATTTTTCTGGAGGTCACGAAGACGGACCCTACACTTGTTCCATACATCATCTGTACCGAGGAGTGCTCCTTTTGGGAGAACAATTATGTCAATAGAAATGAGTCGGATTGCAGCTTTATATAATATTAACTAGTTTTTCGCGTGGTGCGCGGGGCGCGAGCGCCCCGCGGTACTCTGTGCTCTCTTCTTTTCTGTTTTGTTTTTTTGTCTTGTACTTTGACTTTACGCCTGAGAGGGGAGGGGGAGGGGAGGGGCGAGTTTGTCATGGAGAGAGGAGGGAGTTTGGAGATTTAAAAATCTGCAATGGGTAGCGGAGAGCGGGAGAGAGATTTGCGAGGCGGGAGTTGCACTCTGTCTTTCTTGTGAAAGTGTGGGGGTGAGGGGGAATACCGTATTGGGCGTTAAAAGGCGGTTCCAATGAGTCCAAACACGATGGGTTTATCTTGTATAATTAAGGAGTTGCTATGGTCACCTTTTCTGTTTTCATCATCAGAACAGCTCGATGACACCCTAATATTGCATCTTCATCTAATTTGTACAAATATTCTAAATATCAGTTCAGTAGGTTGAGGATAACGGTGCTAAAATTCAGTTGCAAGTATTGCCTAGAAAACAAAATACCTACCATACATTGCTATAACAATTTCAAGCTAATGGCATTATAAATAGCGACGATTACGATCAATCAATAGCGTAAAATTCAACATTATTAAAATTCGCTGCTCAATTCTTGACTGGAATTAATCCCTTAAGCGATGGAATTTATTTCTTCCATCTATGAATTGTGTAATAGGTAGGTATAGCTTCAATGTAGCTATGTCTTTATAATGTTAGAGAAAAGATGAAGAAGAGAAGAGAAGACTACCTTCTTCAGTGTTTATATTAAAAGGACCATCTCGACACGTAATATTGAAACATAAATGAAATACCTACAGTGATTATATTAAATTTAGCGCCATCTATACACAGAAATGGAAACATAAATGAAATTAATTTAATAATTTATTACGTATATTACATTTTAACGTCTTTCGTACAATAAACATGGTTATTGTAACACCTACATTATAAATGAATTGAATAATCAGCCTAAACACGATGCTTTTTTATCATGTGTAATTTAAGAGTTTCCTAATAGCGTTATTAGCTTGCCATTTCCATACCATCCCATCTGTCTTCATCATGAGATCAGCTCGGTGGTAGGTGCCTAACATAATATTGTATTAAATCAATGAGCAAAATTAGCTATGGCCCTGGTCACCTATAAACGCCATCGGCCGCTTACAGCGTTAACGCCGCACGCTGAGTCATAATGCTTACTATAGAGCTGTACTGTTAGGCCCTGACAGACCATAACAGTACATATATCTCTTTAGTATGCATTGTGACGCAGCGTACGACGTGACACTATAAGCCGCCGATGGCGTTTATAGGAGACCAGAGCATATGTCATCTTATATTCGAGATGCACAAAACTATGACTAACCTAATATGCGCAGCAGCCCTGTAATTGATAGAAGACTGTGTCGCTCTAAGTTAATAGATACTGTTATATCGGTTGTCAATACAAATAAAGATTATTTTTTTGGTTTTAGCTAATAATGCTTGGCTACCAATAATGCAATTATGCTTGTTGATTATTGATGGCATTGCGTAGTTAGTATAATAGATTTCATGGTCGTGTCTGGTAAAACGTTTTGTTTTAAAAACAGCTTCTATTTAAAGGCATATAAAAAAAAAACCTAACAACCTAAACCTGCTTATTTGCAGGGTAAAATATTAATTTCATGTCAAAGTGAGCAACTGTGATATGCAATTAACATTTGTTTTGCGGATATTAATATTTATTGGTGCGCAGTGAGCGTTTTATGAAATTATATTGCTCTAATGGGACGCTTCGGGCCTTCGGCCCTACGCGGAGCTCGTTGAGCCGAAATTTATCAACTCACTTTGTTCTCACCCTCTTACAAATGACATTTTATCATCTGGTTGGCTGCCCCAAGCCCGCCCCTCTAACCCCTTGAGAGCCAGGCAGCCCAAGAAGCTGCAGCCATAAAAGAAGAAAAAAAGGAAAATGATTCTAGGAGTTGCATGTTATAGTTTTTACGGGTGTCTATTATTTTATCGAAATATCTTACATCGATTTTCATTTCACCGAAAACTGTTCAACGAATTTCATTAGGTTTTTTTTTCTAATCACATAATCATCAATTCATTGCATTTTATATAATCGAACCACTTTTCATAGTTAATCGTTTCGAATCCGTCTCTAATCGTAGCGTAACGGTACATCGAATTTACCTTTTCGTCGAAATATTCGTTATTCATAGTATTAATTTAACGAAACTTGATTCACAGATAGTACGTTCCATATAGTATTCTTTCCAAGAACAATGTTTCATCGAACAACCAAGCAAGCATGATTTTTCAAGGCGTATAATCTTTCTGGTCTTATATAAAAAAAACAACCTCGAAGATTAAGACGGGAGCTTTGCTCCCGTCTTAATCTTCTAACCTATCCGCATTACAGTCGGTTTTGCCCTAACTGGTCTTTCTGGGCTTATATAAAAAAATAACCCCGAAGATTAAGACGGGAGCAAAGCTCCCGTCTTAATCTTCTAACCTATCCGCATTACAATCGGTTTTGCCCTAACAGGTCTTTTGTACATTTTAGGTTTTGGGTATTTTTGTTTTTGAGTATTTTTGTTTATGAGTACTTTTACAGAGTACACCAAGAATCTGAGAAAAAAAATAATTTTAGACTTACTTATATCAAGAATAGTAAACAGTGGTGAAATGATGTTCTAGGTAATAAGAATTTTGGGAACTGAAACCTTCGTTAAACCAAAATTATACTAAAGGCCATTCGATGAACGACTACGTCGATGAACAAATAAAATACTGAATTAAAATTCGATGAGTTGATTCTTGTGTAAAAGGTAATTCGAGCAAATGTTTGAGCGATCTAACGAAGTTCGATGAATGATTCCTAAGTGATAATAAAATTCTGCGAATAGTGTTATGGGAAATGATAATCGATGTAACGATTTTCGGTAAAATGATGGATCCCCAGTTTTTACATAGTTAAATTTGAAAGATTTAATATGTACTGTAAAAATTAGCGTAGAGGGATCTGTAATAATGCCCCAAGCAATAATGGGTCTTGTGAAGATTATCGCTCACCCGAGAGCCTTCGGCTCTCGAGTTCGCGTAAATGGGTCTACAGATCTGCTCCAAGCCTTAATCGGCCTTGTAAAGATTATCGCTCACCCGAGAGCCTTCGGCTCTCGAGGCCGCGTAAATGGGTCTGGAGATCTGCCCCAAGCCATAATCGGCATTGTAAAGATTATCGATCATAATAATGCGTGCCCCAAGCAATAACGGGTCCTGTGAAGATTATCGCTCACCCGAGAGCCTTCGGCTCTCGAGTTCGCGTAAATGGGTCTGCAGATATGCTCCAAGCCTTAATCGACCTTGTAAATATTATCGCTCACCCGACAGCCTTCGGCTCTCGAGTTCGCGTAAATGGGTCTGAAGATCTGCCCCAAGCCATAATCGGCATTGTAAAGATTATCGCTCATAATAATGCCTGCCCCAAGCAATAACGGGTCTTATGAAGATTATCGCTCACCCGAGAGCCTTCGGCTCTCGAGTTCGCGTAAATGGGTCTGCAGATCTGCCCCAAGCCTTAATCGGCCTTGTAAAGATTATCGCTCACCCGAGATCCTTCGGCTCTCGAGTTCGCGTAAATGGGTCTGCAGATCTGCTCCAAGCCTTAATCGGCCTTGTAAAGATTATCGCTCATAATAATGCGTGCCCCAAACAATAACGGGTCCTGTGAAGATTATCGCTCACCCGAGAGCCTTCGGCTCTCGATTTCGCGTATATGGGTCTGCAGATCTACTCCAAGCCTTAATCGACCTTGTAAAGATTATCGCTCACCCGAGAGCCTTCGGCTCTCGAGTTCGCGTAAATGAGTCTGAAGATCTGCCCCAAGCCATAATCGGCATTGTAAAGATTATCGCTCATAATAATGCCTGCCCCAAGCAATAACGGGTCCTGTGAAGATTATCGCTCACCCGAGAGCCTTCGGCTCTCGAGTTCGCGTAAATGGGTCTGCAGATCTGCTCCAAGCCTTAATCGACCTTGTAAAGATTATCGCTCACCCGAGAGCCTTCGGCTCTCGAGTTCGCGTAAATGGTATGAAGATCTGCCCCAAGCCTTAATCGGCCTTGTAAAAATTATCGCTCACCCGAGAGCCTTCGGCTCTCGAGTTCGCGTAAATGGGTCTGCAGATCTGCTCCAAGCCTTAATCGACCTTGCAAAGATTATCGCTCACCCGAGAGCCTTCGGCACTCGAGTTCGCGTAAATGGGTCTGCAGATCTGCTCCAAGCTTTAATCGACCTTGTAAAGATTATCGCTCACCCGAGAGCCTTCGGCTCTCGAGTTCGCGTAAATGGGTCTGAAGATCTGCCCCAAGCCTTAATCGACCTTGCAAAGATTATCGCTCACCCGAGAGCCTTCGGCTCTCGAGTTCGCGTAAATGGGTCTGCAGATCTGCTCCAAGCCTTAATCGACCTTGTAAAGATTATCGCTCACCCGAGAGCCTTCGGCTCTCGAGTTCGCGTAAATGCGTCTGAGGATCTGCCCCAAGCCTTAATCGGCCTTGTAAAGATTATCGCTGACCCGAGAGCCTTCGGCTCTCGAGTTCGCGTGTTGGGCCACACAGAGACAAAACGCGCTCTAATGGGACGCTTCGGGCCTTCGGCCCTACGCGGAGCTCGGCCTTCGGCCTCGCTCGGCCTCGCCGCTCACCTGAGGGCCTTCGGCCCTCAGGTTTCGCTTGTAAGAGTGACGGGAATAGGGAGTGTCCGCGTGGGCTCGCCCTTCGGGCCGCAAGCGGCCCTCGGGCTCGCGTGGAGAGCGCGCTCTAATGGGACGCTTCGGGCCTTCGGCCCTACGCGGAGCTCGGCCTTCGGCCTCGCTCGGCCTCGCCGCTCACCTGAGGGCCTTCGGCCTTCAGGTTCGCTTGTAAGTTACACGGGGCATATGAATAGTTGAGCAACCCCTTCCTCCCGCAGCTCGGCCTTCGGCCTCGCAAAATTACTTGGGGGGGACTCGCTTGGGCACTCGAGGTGAGGCTCCGGGCCTTCGGCCCTCCGCCGAGCTCGGCCTGCGGCCTCGCGGCCTGAAGCTCGCCCTTCGGCCTTGTACTTATATAGGATTTTCCTTTGTTCGGGGCTCCCGCAGCTCGGCCTTCGGCCTCGCCAAAAATTTGAGGCGGGGGGACGTGCCCGGGCACGCTTATGGAGGCTCCGGGCCTTCGGCCCTGCGCCGGGCTCGGCCTGCGGCCTCGCGGCCTGAAGCTCGCCCTTCGGGCTCGCAAAAACTACTCGGAAATTGTTTTGCCCCTGGAGGCCGCCATTTTGGATTTTTCCAAATTTTTTTTTCATTTATATATTCTTGGGCCCCCCGAATCCCCGCATGCCAAATCGCAACGCGCTCCAACCATTTTGAATTTTGGCCAAAAAAAAAATTTCTTTTTTTGGCAAAAATTTTAATGCAGTTTTTTTCATTTGGCAATTTTCTATGACATTTGGTCGAGCACCTCCCACCCATCTCTCACCGTTTGGCTTTTAGGGGGGGCCAAACAATTTCCCATACAAATTTTTTTTCGAGCTACGAAAAAATTTTTTACATTTTTGTAATCAGGGGACCGGTATCTCTCCGCATGCAAAATCTCAACGCGCTCGGACCATTTTGAATTTTGGCCAAAAAAAAAATTTCATTTTTTGGCAAAAATTTTAATGCAGTTTTTTTCACCCGGCAATTCCCTACGACATTTGGTCGAGCACCTCCCACCCATCTCTCACCGTTTGGCTTTTAGGGGGGGCCAAACAATTTCCCATACAAATTTTTTTTCGAGCTACGAAAAAATTTTTTCCACTTTTGGAATCAGGGGACCGGTATCTCTCCGCATGCAAAATCTCAGCGCGCTCCGACCATTTTGAATTTTTGCCAAAAAAAAAATTTCATTTTTTGGCAAAAATTTTAATGCAGTTTTTTTCGCCCGGCAGTTCCCTATGACATTTGGTCGAGCACCTCATACCTATCTCGCACCGTTTCGGTTTTCTATACAAATTTTTTTTTGGTGCTAGAAAAAAAAAAAAAATTTTTTTGGGATCCGGGGACCCGTATCTACTTACGTTTCGACTTTCAGCTCTCTCGGACCATTTTGAAAATTTGGCCAAAAAAAAAAGTCATTTTTTGGCAAAAAAAATGTCACCCCACCAAATCGCTCGCGGTTCCCTATGACATTTGGTCGAGCACCCCCCACCCATCTGGCACCGTTTTGGCGGGCAGGTCTCCAACTTTTTAGTTTTCCCACGTAGCTCGAAAGTCAGATTTTTCTGGAGGTCACGGAGGTAGACCGCACACTTTTTCCATACATCATCTGTACCCAGGAGTGCTCCTTCTGGGAGAACAATTCTATATATGAGAAATGAGTGGTATTGCAGCTTTATATAGTATTAACTAGTTTTTCGCGTGGTGCGCGGGGCGCGAGCGCCCCGCGGTACTCTGTGCTCTCTTCTTTTCTGTTTTGTTTTTTTGTCTTGTACTTTGACTTTACGCCTGAGAGGGGAGGGGGAGGGGAGGGGCGAGTTTGTCATGGAGAGAGGAGGGAGTTTGGAGATTTAAAAATCTGCAATGGGTAGCGGAGAGCGGGAGAGAGATTTGCGAGGCGGGAGTTGCACTCTGTCTTTCTTGTGAAAGTGTGGGGGTGAGGGGGAATACCGTATTGGGCGTTAAAAGGCGGTTCCAATGAGTCCAAACACGATGGGTTTATCTTGTATAATTAAGGAGTTGCTATGGTCACCTTTTCTGTTTTCATCATCAGAACAGCTCGATGACACCCTAATATTGCATCTTCATCTAATTTGTACAAATATTCTAAATATCAGTTCAGTAGGTTGAGGATAACGGTGCTAAAATTCAGTTGCAAGTATTGCCTAGAAAACAAAATACCTACCATACATTGCTATAACAATTTCAAGCTAATGGCATTATAAATAGCGACGATTACGATCAATCAATAGCGTAAAATTCAACATTATTAAAATTCGCTGCTCAATTCTTGACTGGAATTAATCCCTTAAGCGATGGAATTTATTTCTTCCATCTATGAATTGTGTAATAGGTAGGTATAGCTTCAATGTAGCTATGTCTTTATAATGTTAGAGAAAAGATGAAGAAGAGAAGAGAAGACTACCTTCTTCAGTGTTTATATTAAAAGGACCATCTCGACACGTAATATTGAAACATAAATGAAATACCTACAGTGATTATATTAAATTTAGCGCCATCTATACACAGAAATGGAAACATAAATGAAATTAATTTAATAATTTATTACGTATATTACATTTTAACGTCTTTCGTACAATAAACATGGTTATTGTAACACCTACATTATAAATGAATTGAATAATCAGCCTAAACACGATGCTTTTTTATCATGTGTAATTTAAGAGTTTCCTAATAGCGTTATTAGCTTGCCATTTCCATACCATCCCATCTGTCTTCATCATGAGATCAGCTCGGTGGTAGGTGCCTAACATAATATTGTATTAAATCAATGAGCAAAATTAGCTATGGCCCTGGTCACCTATAAACGCCATCGGCCGCTTACAGCGTTAACGCCGCACGCTGAGTCATAATGCTTACTATAGAGCTGTACTGTTAGGCCCTGACAGACCATAACAGTACATATATCTCTTTAGTATGCATTGTGACGCAGCGTACGACGTGACACTATAAGCCGCCGATGGCGTTTATAGGAGACCAGAGCATATGTCATCTTATATTCGAGATGCACAAAACTATGACTAACCTAATATGCGCAGCAGCCCTGTAATTGATAGAAGACTGTGTCGCTCTAAGTTAATAGATACTGTTATATCGGTTGTCAATACAAATAAAGATTATTTTTTTGGTTTTAGCTAATAATGCTTGGCTACCAATAATGCAATTATGCTTGTTGATTATTGATGGCATTGCGTAGTTAGTATAATAGATTTCATGGTCGTGTCTGGTAAAACGTTTTGTTTTAAAAACAGCTTCTATTTAAAGGCATATAAAAAAAAAACCTAACAACCTAAACCTGCTTATTTGCAGGGTAAAATATTAATTTCATGTCAAAGTGAGCAACTGTGATATGCAATTAACATTTGTTTTGCGGATATTAATATTTATTGGTGCGCAGTGAGCGTTTTATGAAATTATATTGCTCTAATGGGACGCTTCGGGCCTTCGGCCCTACGCGGAGCTCGTTGAGCCGAAATTTATCAACTCACTTTGTTCTCACCCTCTTACAAATGACATTTTATCATCTGGTTGGCTGCCCCAAGCCCGCCCCTCTAACCCCTTGAGAGCCAGGCAGCCCAAGAAGCTGCAGCCATAAAAGAAGAAAAAAAGGAAAATGATTCTAGGAGTTGCATGTTATAGTTTTTACGGGTGTCTATTATTTTATCGAAATATCTTACATCGATTTTCATTTCACCGAAAACTGTTCAACGAATTTCATTAGGTTTTTTTTTCTAATCACATAATCATCAATTCATTGCATTTTATATAATCGAACCACTTTTCATAGTTAATCGTTTCGAATCCGTCTCTAATCGTAGCGTAACGGTACATCGAATTTACCTTTTCGTCGAAATATTCGTTATTCATAGTATTAATTTAACGAAACTTGATTCACAGATAGTACGTTCCATATAGTATTCTTTCCAAGAACAATGTTTCATCGAACAACCAAGCAAGCATGATTTTTCAAGGCGTATAATCTTTCTGGTCTTATATAAAAAAAACAACCTCGAAGATTAAGACGGGAGCTTTGCTCCCGTCTTAATCTTCTAACCTATCCGCATTACAGTCGGTTTTGCCCTAACTGGTCTTTCTGGGCTTATATAAAAAAATAACCCCGAAGATTAAGACGGGAGCAAAGCTCCCGTCTTAATCTTCTAACCTATCCGCATTACAATCGGTTTTGCCCTAACAGGTCTTTTGTACATTTTAGGTTTTGGGTATTTTTGTTTTTGAGTATTTTTGTTTATGAGTACTTTTACAGAGTACACCAAGAATCTGAGAAAAAAAATAATTTTAGACTTACTTATATCAAGAATAGTAAACAGTGGTGAAATGATGTTCTAGGTAATAAGAATTTTGGGAACTGAAACCTTCGTTAAACCAAAATTATACTAAAGGCCATTCGATGAACGACTACGTCGATGAACAAATAAAATACTGAATTAAAATTCGATGAGTTGATTCTTGTGTAAAAGGTAATTCGAGCAAATGTTTGAGCGATCTAACGAAGTTCGATGAATGATTCCTAAGTGATAATAAAATTCTGCGAATAGTGTTATGGGAAATGATAATCGATGTAACGATTTTCGGTAAAATGATGGATCCCCAGTTTTTACATAGTTAAATTTGAAAGATTTAATATGTACTGTAAAAATTAGCGTAGAGGGATCTGTAATAATGCCCCAAGCAATAATGGGTCTTGTGAAGATTATCGCTCACCCGAGAGCCTTCGGCTCTCGAGTTCGCGTAAATGGGTCTACAGATCTGCTCCAAGCCTTAATCGGCCTTGTAAAGATTATCGCTCACCCGAGAGCCTTCGGCTCTCGAGGCCGCGTAAATGGGTCTGGAGATCTGCCCCAAGCCATAATCGGCATTGTAAAGATTATCGATCATAATAATGCGTGCCCCAAGCAATAACGGGTCCTGTGAAGATTATCGCTCACCCGAGAGCCTTCGGCTCTCGAGTTCGCGTAAATGGGTCTGCAGATATGCTCCAAGCCTTAATCGACCTTGTAAATATTATCGCTCACCCGACAGCCTTCGGCTCTCGAGTTCGCGTAAATGGGTCTGAAGATCTGCCCCAAGCCATAATCGGCATTGTAAAGATTATCGCTCATAATAATGCCTGCCCCAAGCAATAACGGGTCTTATGAAGATTATCGCTCACCCGAGAGCCTTCGGCTCTCGAGTTCGCGTAAATGGGTCTGCAGATCTGCCCCAAGCCTTAATCGGCCTTGTAAAGATTATCGCTCACCCGAGATCCTTCGGCTCTCGAGTTCGCGTAAATGGGTCTGCAGATCTGCTCCAAGCCTTAATCGGCCTTGTAAAGATTATCGCTCATAATAATGCGTGCCCCAAACAATAACGGGTCCTGTGAAGATTATCGCTCACCCGAGAGCCTTCGGCTCTCGATTTCGCGTATATGGGTCTGCAGATCTACTCCAAGCCTTAATCGACCTTGTAAAGATTATCGCTCACCCGAGAGCCTTCGGCTCTCGAGTTCGCGTAAATGAGTCTGAAGATCTGCCCCAAGCCATAATCGGCATTGTAAAGATTATCGCTCATAATAATGCCTGCCCCAAGCAATAACGGGTCCTGTGAAGATTATCGCTCACCCGAGAGCCTTCGGCTCTCGAGTTCGCGTAAATGGGTCTGCAGATCTGCTCCAAGCCTTAATCGACCTTGTAAAGATTATCGCTCACCCGAGAGCCTTCGGCTCTCGAGTTCGCGTAAATGGTATGAAGATCTGCCCCAAGCCTTAATCGGCCTTGTAAAAATTATCGCTCACCCGAGAGCCTTCGGCTCTCGAGTTCGCGTAAATGGGTCTGCAGATCTGCTCCAAGCCTTAATCGACCTTGCAAAGATTATCGCTCACCCGAGAGCCTTCGGCACTCGAGTTCGCGTAAATGGGTCTGCAGATCTGCTCCAAGCTTTAATCGACCTTGTAAAGATTATCGCTCACCCGAGAGCCTTCGGCTCTCGAGTTCGCGTAAATGGGTCTGAAGATCTGCCCCAAGCCTTAATCGACCTTGCAAAGATTATCGCTCACCCGAGAGCCTTCGGCTCTCGAGTTCGCGTAAATGGGTCTGCAGATCTGCTCCAAGCCTTAATCGACCTTGTAAAGATTATCGCTCACCCGAGAGCCTTCGGCTCTCGAGTTCGCGTAAATGCGTCTGAGGATCTGCCCCAAGCCTTAATCGGCCTTGTAAAGATTATCGCTGACCCGAGAGCCTTCGGCTCTCGAGTTCGCGTGTTGGGCCACACAGAGACAAAACGCGCTCTAATGGGACGCTTCGGGCCTTCGGCCCTACGCGGAGCTCGGCCTTCGGCCTCGCTCGGCCTCGCCGCTCACCTGAGGGCCTTCGGCCCTCAGGTTTCGCTTGTAAGAGTGACGGGAATAGGGAGTGTCCGCGTGGGCTCGCCCTTCGGGCCGCAAGCGGCCCTCGGGCTCGCGTGGAGAGCGCGCTCTAATGGGACGCTTCGGGCCTTCGGCCCTACGCGGAGCTCGGCCTTCGGCCTCGCTCGGCCTCGCCGCTCACCTGAGGGCCTTCGGCCTTCAGGTTCGCTTGTAAGTTACACGGGGCATATGAATAGTTGAGCAACCCCTTCCTCCCGCAGCTCGGCCTTCGGCCTCGCAAAATTACTTGGGGGGGACTCGCTTGGGCACTCGAGGTGAGGCTCCGGGCCTTCGGCCCTCCGCCGAGCTCGGCCTGCGGCCTCGCGGCCTGAAGCTCGCCCTTCGGCCTTGTACTTATATAGGATTTTCCTTTGTTCGGGGCTCCCGCAGCTCGGCCTTCGGCCTCGCCAAAAATTTGAGGCGGGGGGACGTGCCCGGGCACGCTTATGGAGGCTCCGGGCCTTCGGCCCTGCGCCGGGCTCGGCCTGCGGCCTCGCGGCCTGAAGCTCGCCCTTCGGGCTCGCAAAAACTACTCGGAAATTGTTTTGCCCCTGGAGGCCGCCATTTTGGATTTTTCCAAATTTTTTTTTCATTTATATATTCTTGGGCCCCCCGAATCCCCGCATGCCAAATCGCAACGCGCTCCAACCATTTTGAATTTTGGCCAAAAAAAAAATTTCTTTTTTTGGCAAAAATTTTAATGCAGTTTTTTTCATTTGGCAATTTTCTATGACATTTGGTCGAGCACCTCCCACCCATCTCTCACCGTTTGGCTTTTAGGGGGGGCCAAACAATTTCCCATACAAATTTTTTTTCGAGCTACGAAAAAATTTTTTACATTTTTGTAATCAGGGGACCGGTATCTCTCCGCATGCAAAATCTCAACGCGCTCGGACCATTTTGAATTTTGGCCAAAAAAAAAATTTCATTTTTTGGCAAAAATTTTAATGCAGTTTTTTTCACCCGGCAATTCCCTACGACATTTGGTCGAGCACCTCCCACCCATCTCTCACCGTTTGGCTTTTAGGGGGGGCCAAACAATTTCCCATACAAATTTTTTTTCGAGCTACGAAAAAATTTTTTCCACTTTTGGAATCAGGGGACCGGTATCTCTCCGCATGCAAAATCTCAGCGCGCTCCGACCATTTTGAATTTTTGCCAAAAAAAAAATTTCATTTTTTGGCAAAAATTTTAATGCAGTTTTTTTCGCCCGGCAGTTCCCTATGACATTTGGTCGAGCACCTCATACCTATCTCGCACCGTTTCGGTTTTCTATACAAATTTTTTTTTGGTGCTAGAAAAAAAAAAAAAATTTTTTTGGGATCCGGGGACCCGTATCTACTTACGTTTCGACTTTCAGCTCTCTCGGACCATTTTGAAAATTTGGCCAAAAAAAAAAGTCATTTTTTGGCAAAAAAAATGTCACCCCACCAAATCGCTCGCGGTTCCCTATGACATTTGGTCGAGCACCCCCCACCCATCTGGCACCGTTTTGGCGGGCAGGTCTCCAACTTTTTAGTTTTCCCACGTAGCTCGAAAGTCAGATTTTTCTGGAGGTCACGGAGGTAGACCGCACACTTTTTCCATACATCATCTGTACCCAGGAGTGCTCCTTCTGGGAGAACAATTCTATATATGAGAAATGAGTGGTATTGCAGCTTTATATAGTATTAACTAGTTTTTCGCGTGGTGCGCGGGGCGCGAGCGCCCCGCGGTACTCTGCGCTCTCTTTTTTTGTTTTTTGTTATTTGTCTTGTACTTGGACTTAACCTCTGAGAGGGGAGGGGGAGGGTAGGGGCGAGTTTGAGAGAGGAGTCGGAGATTCAAAATCTGCAATGGGAAGCGGAGAGCGGGAGAGAGATTTGCGAGGCGGGAGTTGCACTCGGTTTGACTTCTGCAAGCGGCCCTCGGGCTCGCGCGGAGAGCGCGCTCTAATGGGACGCTTCGGGCCTTCGGCCCTACGCGGAGCTCGGCCTTCGGCCTCGCTTAGCCTTGCCGCTCACCTGAGGGCCTTCGGCCCTCAGGTTTCGCTTGTAAGAATGACGGGAGTAGTGAGTGAGACTGCGCTCTAATGGGACGCTCCGGGCCTTCGGCCCTACGCGGAGCTCGGCCTTCGGCCTCGCTTGGCCTCGCCGCTCACCTGAGGGCCTTCGGCCCTCAGGTTTCGCTTGTAAGAGTGACGGGAATAGGGAGTGTCCGCGTGGGCTCGCCCTTCGGGCCGCAAGCGGCCCTCGGGCTCGCGTGGAGAGCGCGCTCTAATGGGACGCTTCGGGCCTTCGGCCCTACGCGGAGCTCGGCCTTCGGCCTCGCTCGGCCTCGCCGCTCACCTGAGGGCCTTCGGCCCTCAGGTTTCGCTTGTAAGAGTGACGGGAATAGGGAGTGTCCGCGTGGACTCGCGTGGAGAGCGCGCTCTAATGGGACGCTTCGGGCCTTCGGCCCTACGCGGAGCTCGGCCTTCGGCCTCGCTTGCCCTTGCCGCTCACCAGAGGGCCTTCGGCCCTCAGGTTTCGCTTGTAAGAGTGACGGGAATAGGAAGTGTCCGCGTGGGCTCGCCCTTCGGGCTCGCGAAACCTTGTACTTATATAGGATTTTCCTTTGTTCGGGGCTCCCGCAGCTCGGCCTTCGGCCTCGCCAAAAATTTGAGGGGGGGGGGGACGTGCCCGGGCACTCTTATGGAGGCTCCGGGCCTTCGGCCCTCCGCCGAGCTCGGCCTGCGGCCTCGCGGCCTGAAGCTCGCCCTTCGGGCTCGCAAAAACTTCTCCGGCAATTGGTTTTGCCCCTGGAGGCCGCCATTTTGGATTTTTCCAAAATTTTTTTTCTGTTGTATATTCTTGGGCCTTCCGAGTCCCCGCATGCCAAATCTCAGCGCGCTCGGACCATTTTCAATTTTGGCCAAAAAAAAAAATTTCATTTTTTGGCAAAAATTTTAATGCAGTTTTTTTCGCCCGGCAGTTCCCTATGACATTTGGTCGAGCACCTCATACCTATCTCGCACCGTTTACATTTTCCATACAAATTTTTTTTCGAGCTAGAAAAAAAAAAAATCTTTTTTTGGAATCCGGGGACCCATACCTCCCCACATACCAAGTTTCAGCGCGCTCGGACCTTTTTGAATTTTGGCCAAAAAAAAAATTTCATTTTTTGGCAAAAATTTTAATGCAGTTTTCTTAGTCCGGCAGTTCCCTATGACATTTGGTCGAGCACCTCATACCTATCTCGCACCGTTTAGATTTTCCATACAAATTTTTTTTTGGCGCTAGAAAAAAAAAAAACTTTTTTTTGGGATCCGGGGACCCATACCACCCCAGATATCGACTTGCAGCTCTCTCCGACCATTTTGAAAATTTGGCCAAAAAAAAAAGTCATTTTTTGGCAAAAAAAATGCCACCCCACCAAATTGTTTGCAGTTCTCTATGACATTTGGTCGAGCACCCCCCACCCATCTGGCACCGTTTCGGCGGGCCGTCACTCGATTTCGTGCCTGTGCGCGGTAGCTCGAAAGTCAGATTTTTCTGGGGGTCACGGAGGTAGACCGCACACTTTTTCCATACATCATCTGTACCCAGGAGTGCTCCTTCCGGGAGAACAATTCTATATATGAGAAATGAGTGGTAATGCAGCTTTATATAGTATTAATAACTAGTTTTTCGCGTGGTGCGCGGGGCGCGAGCGCCCCGCGGTACTCTGTGCTCTCTTGTTTTCTGTTTAGTTTTTTGCTCGTACTTGGACTTTACGTCGGAGAGGGGAGGGGGAGGGTAGGGGCGAGTTTGAGAGAGGAGTCGGAGATTCAAAATCTGCAATGGGAAGCGGAGAGCGGGAGAGAGATTTGCGAGGCGGGAGTTGCACTCGGTTTGACTTCTGCAAGCGGCCCTCGGGCTCGCGCGGAGAGCGCGCTTTAATGGGACGCTTCGGGCCTTCGGCCCTACGCGGAGCTCGGCCTTCGGCCTCGCTTAGCCTTGCCGCTCACCTGAGGGCCTTCGGCCCTCAGGTTTCGCTTGTGAGAATGACGGGAGTAGTGAGTGAGACTGCGCTCTAATGGGACGCTCCGGGCCTTCGGCCCTACGCGGAGCTCGGCCTTCGGCCTCGCTCGGCCTCGCCGCTCACCTGAGGGCCTTCGGCCCTCAGGTTTCGCTTGTAAGAGTGACGGGAGTAGCGAGTGTCCGCGTGGGCTCGCCCTTCGGGCCGCAAGCGGCCCTCGGGCTCGCGTAGAGAGCGCGCTCTAATGGGACGCTTCGGGCCTTCGGCCCTACGCGGAGCTCGGCCTTCGGCCTCGCTTAGCCTTGCCGCTCACCTGAGGGCCTTCGGCCCTCAGGTTTCGCTTGTGAGAATGACGGGAGTAGTGAGTGAGACTGCGCTCTAATGGGACGCTCCGGGCCTTCGGCCCTACGCGGAGCTCGGCCTTCGGCCTCGCTCGGCCTCGCCGCTCACCTGAGGGCCTTCGGCCCTCAGGTTTCGCTTGTAAGAGTGACGGGAGTAGCGAGTGTCCGCGTGGGCTCGCCCTTCGGGCCGCAAGCGGCCCTCGGGCTCGCGTAGAGAGCGCGCTCTAATGGGACGCTTCGGGCCTTCGGCCCTACGCGGAGCTCGGCCTTCGGCCTCGCTCGGCCTCGCCGCTCACCTGAGGGCCTTCGGCCCTCAGGTTTCGCTTGTAAGAGTGACGGGAGTAGGGAGTGTCCGCGTGGGCTCGCCCTTCGGGCCGCAAGCGGCCCTCGGGCTCGCGCGGAGAGCGCGCTCTGATGGGACGCTCCGGGCCTTCGGCCCTACGCGGAGCTCGGCCTTCGGCCTCGCTTGGCCTCGCCGCTCACCTGAGGGCCGCAGGCGGCCCTCAGGTTCGCTTGTAAGTTACACGGGGCATATGAATAGTTGAGCAACCCCTTCCTCCCGCAGCTCGGCCTTCGGCCTCGCAAAATTACTTGGGGGGGACTCGCTTGGGCACTCGGGGTGAGGCTCCGGGCCTTCGGCCCTCCGCCGAGCTCGGCCTGCGGCCTCGCGGCCTGAAGCTCGCCCTTCGGGCTCGCAAAAACTTCTCGGAAATTGGTTTTGCCCCTGGAGGCCGCCATTTTGGATTTTTCCAAAATTTTTTTTCTGTTGTATATTCTTGGGCCCTCCTAGTCCCCGCATGCCAAATCTCAGCGCGCTCCGACCATTTTCAATTTTGGCCAAAAAAAAAATTTCACTTTTTGGCAAAAATTTTAATGCAGTTTTTTTCGCCCGGCAGTTCCCTATGACATTTGGTCGAGCACCTCATACCTATCTCGCACCGTTTACATTTTCCATACAAATTTTTTTTCGAGCTAGAAAAAAAAAAAAACTTTTTTTGGAATCCGGGGACCCATACCTCCCCAAATACCAAGTTTCAGCGCGCTCGGACCTTTTTGAATTTTGGCCAAAAAAAAAATTTCATTTTTTGGCAAAAATTTTAATGCAGTTTTCTTAGTCCGGCAGTTCCCTATGACATTTGGTCGAGCACCTCATACCTATCTCGCACCGTTTTGGTTTTCCATACAAATTTTTTTTTGGCGCTAGAAAAAAAAAAAACTTTTTTTTGGGATCCGGGGACCCATATCTACCTACGTTTCGACTTTTAGCTCTCTCCGACCATTTTAAAAATTTGGCCAAAAAAAAAAGTCATTTTTTGGCAAAAAAAATGTCACCTCACCAAATTGTTTGCAGTTCTCTATGACATTTGGTCGAGCACCCCCCACCCATCTGGCACCGTTTCGGCGGGCCGTCACTCGATTTCGTGCCTGTGCGCGGTAGCTCGAAAGTCAGATTTTTCTGGAGGTCACGAAGACGGACCCTACACTTGTTCCATACATCATCTGTACCGAGGAGTGCTCCTTTTGGGAGAACAATTATGTCAATAGAAATGAGTCGGATTGCAGCTTTATATAATATTAACTAGTTTTTCGCGTGGTGCGCGGGGCGCGAGCGCCCCGCGGTACTCTGTGCTCTCTTCTTTTCTGTTTTGTTTTTTTGTCTTGTACTTTGACTTTACGCCTGAGAGGGGAGGGGGAGGGGAGGGGCGAGTTTGTCATGGAGAGAGGAGGGAGTTTGGAGATTTAAAAATCTGCAATGGGTAGCGGAGAGCGGGAGAGAGATTTGCGAGGCGGGAGTTGCACTCTGTCTTTCTTGTGAAAGTGTGGGGGTGAGGGGGAATACCGTATTGGGCGTTAAAAGGCGGTTCCAATGAGTCCAAACACGATGGGTTTATCTTGTATAATTAAGGAGTTGCTATGGTCACCTTTTCTGTTTTCATCATCAGAACAGCTCGATGACACCCTAATATTGCATCTTCATCTAATTTGTACAAATATTCTAAATATCAGTTCAGTAGGTTGAGGATAACGGTGCTAAAATTCAGTTGCAAGTATTGCCTAGAAAACAAAATACCTACCATACATTGCTATAACAATTTCAAGCTAATGGCATTATAAATAGCGACGATTACGATCAATCAATAGCGTAAAATTCAACATTATTAAAATTCGCTGCTCAATTCTTGACTGGAATTAATCCCTTAAGCGATGGAATTTATTTCTTCCATCTATGAATTGTGTAATAGGTAGGTATAGCTTCAATGTAGCTATGTCTTTATAATGTTAGAGAAAAGATGAAGAAGAGAAGAGAAGACTACCTTCTTCAGTGTTTATATTAAAAGGACCATCTCGACACGTAATATTGAAACATAAATGAAATACCTACAGTGATTATATTAAATTTAGCGCCATCTATACACAGAAATGGAAACATAAATGAAATTAATTTAATAATTTATTACGTATATTACATTTTAACGTCTTTCGTACAATAAACATGGTTATTGTAACACCTACATTATAAATGAATTGAATAATCAGCCTAAACACGATGCTTTTTTATCATGTGTAATTTAAGAGTTTCCTAATAGCGTTATTAGCTTGCCATTTCCATACCATCCCATCTGTCTTCATCATGAGATCAGCTCGGTGGTAGGTGCCTAACATAATATTGTATTAAATCAATGAGCAAAATTAGCTATGGCCCTGGTCACCTATAAACGCCATCGGCCGCTTACAGCGTTAACGCCGCACGCTGAGTCATAATGCTTACTATAGAGCTGTACTGTTAGGCCCTGACAGACCATAACAGTACATATATCTCTTTAGTATGCATTGTGACGCAGCGTACGACGTGACACTATAAGCCGCCGATGGCGTTTATAGGAGACCAGAGCATATGTCATCTTATATTCGAGATGCACAAAACTATGACTAACCTAATATGCGCAGCAGCCCTGTAATTGATAGAAGACTGTGTCGCTCTAAGTTAATAGATACTGTTATATCGGTTGTCAATACAAATAAAGATTATTTTTTTGGTTTTAGCTAATAATGCTTGGCTACCAATAATGCAATTATGCTTGTTGATTATTGATGGCATTGCGTAGTTAGTATAATAGATTTCATGGTCGTGTCTGGTAAAACGTTTTGTTTTAAAAACAGCTTCTATTTAAAGGCATATAAAAAAAAAACCTAACAACCTAAACCTGCTTATTTGCAGGGTAAAATATTAATTTCATGTCAAAGTGAGCAACTGTGATATGCAATTAACATTTGTTTTGCGGATATTAATATTTATTGGTGCGCAGTGAGCGTTTTATGAAATTATATTGCTCTAATGGGACGCTTCGGGCCTTCGGCCCTACGCGGAGCTCGTTGAGCCGAAATTTATCAACTCACTTTGTTCTCACCCTCTTACAAATGACATTTTATCATCTGGTTGGCTGCCCCAAGCCCGCCCCTCTAACCCCTTGAGAGCCAGGCAGCCCAAGAAGCTGCAGCCATAAAAGAAGAAAAAAAGGAAAATGATTCTAGGAGTTGCATGTTATAGTTTTTACGGGTGTCTATTATTTTATCGAAATATCTTACATCGATTTTCATTTCACCGAAAACTGTTCAACGAATTTCATTAGGTTTTTTTTTCTAATCACATAATCATCAATTCATTGCATTTTATATAATCGAACCACTTTTCATAGTTAATCGTTTCGAATCCGTCTCTAATCGTAGCGTAACGGTACATCGAATTTACCTTTTCGTCGAAATATTCGTTATTCATAGTATTAATTTAACGAAACTTGATTCACAGATAGTACGTTCCATATAGTATTCTTTCCAAGAACAATGTTTCATCGAACAACCAAGCAAGCATGATTTTTCAAGGCGTATAATCTTTCTGGTCTTATATAAAAAAAACAACCTCGAAGATTAAGACGGGAGCTTTGCTCCCGTCTTAATCTTCTAACCTATCCGCATTACAGTCGGTTTTGCCCTAACTGGTCTTTCTGGGCTTATATAAAAAAATAACCCCGAAGATTAAGACGGGAGCAAAGCTCCCGTCTTAATCTTCTAACCTATCCGCATTACAATCGGTTTTGCCCTAACAGGTCTTTTGTACATTTTAGGTTTTGGGTATTTTTGTTTTTGAGTATTTTTGTTTATGAGTACTTTTACAGAGTACACCAAGAATCTGAGAAAAAAAATAATTTTAGACTTACTTATATCAAGAATAGTAAACAGTGGTGAAATGATGTTCTAGGTAATAAGAATTTTGGGAACTGAAACCTTCGTTAAACCAAAATTATACTAAAGGCCATTCGATGAACGACTACGTCGATGAACAAATAAAATACTGAATTAAAATTCGATGAGTTGATTCTTGTGTAAAAGGTAATTCGAGCAAATGTTTGAGCGATCTAACGAAGTTCGATGAATGATTCCTAAGTGATAATAAAATTCTGCGAATAGTGTTATGGGAAATGATAATCGATGTAACGATTTTCGGTAAAATGATGGATCCCCAGTTTTTACATAGTTAAATTTGAAAGATTTAATATGTACTGTAAAAATTAGCGTAGAGGGATCTGTAATAATGCCCCAAGCAATAATGGGTCTTGTGAAGATTATCGCTCACCCGAGAGCCTTCGGCTCTCGAGTTCGCGTAAATGGGTCTACAGATCTGCTCCAAGCCTTAATCGGCCTTGTAAAGATTATCGCTCACCCGAGAGCCTTCGGCTCTCGAGGCCGCGTAAATGGGTCTGGAGATCTGCCCCAAGCCATAATCGGCATTGTAAAGATTATCGATCATAATAATGCGTGCCCCAAGCAATAACGGGTCCTGTGAAGATTATCGCTCACCCGAGAGCCTTCGGCTCTCGAGTTCGCGTAAATGGGTCTGCAGATATGCTCCAAGCCTTAATCGACCTTGTAAATATTATCGCTCACCCGACAGCCTTCGGCTCTCGAGTTCGCGTAAATGGGTCTGAAGATCTGCCCCAAGCCATAATCGGCATTGTAAAGATTATCGCTCATAATAATGCCTGCCCCAAGCAATAACGGGTCTTATGAAGATTATCGCTCACCCGAGAGCCTTCGGCTCTCGAGTTCGCGTAAATGGGTCTGCAGATCTGCCCCAAGCCTTAATCGGCCTTGTAAAGATTATCGCTCACCCGAGATCCTTCGGCTCTCGAGTTCGCGTAAATGGGTCTGCAGATCTGCTCCAAGCCTTAATCGGCCTTGTAAAGATTATCGCTCATAATAATGCGTGCCCCAAACAATAACGGGTCCTGTGAAGATTATCGCTCACCCGAGAGCCTTCGGCTCTCGATTTCGCGTATATGGGTCTGCAGATCTACTCCAAGCCTTAATCGACCTTGTAAAGATTATCGCTCACCCGAGAGCCTTCGGCTCTCGAGTTCGCGTAAATGAGTCTGAAGATCTGCCCCAAGCCATAATCGGCATTGTAAAGATTATCGCTCATAATAATGCCTGCCCCAAGCAATAACGGGTCCTGTGAAGATTATCGCTCACCCGAGAGCCTTCGGCTCTCGAGTTCGCGTAAATGGGTCTGCAGATCTGCTCCAAGCCTTAATCGACCTTGTAAAGATTATCGCTCACCCGAGAGCCTTCGGCTCTCGAGTTCGCGTAAATGGTATGAAGATCTGCCCCAAGCCTTAATCGGCCTTGTAAAAATTATCGCTCACCCGAGAGCCTTCGGCTCTCGAGTTCGCGTAAATGGGTCTGCAGATCTGCTCCAAGCCTTAATCGACCTTGCAAAGATTATCGCTCACCCGAGAGCCTTCGGCACTCGAGTTCGCGTAAATGGGTCTGCAGATCTGCTCCAAGCTTTAATCGACCTTGTAAAGATTATCGCTCACCCGAGAGCCTTCGGCTCTCGAGTTCGCGTAAATGGGTCTGAAGATCTGCCCCAAGCCTTAATCGACCTTGCAAAGATTATCGCTCACCCGAGAGCCTTCGGCTCTCGAGTTCGCGTAAATGGGTCTGCAGATCTGCTCCAAGCCTTAATCGACCTTGTAAAGATTATCGCTCACCCGAGAGCCTTCGGCTCTCGAGTTCGCGTAAATGCGTCTGAGGATCTGCCCCAAGCCTTAATCGGCCTTGTAAAGATTATCGCTGACCCGAGAGCCTTCGGCTCTCGAGTTCGCGTGTTGGGCCACACAGAGACAAAACGCGCTCTAATGGGACGCTTCGGGCCTTCGGCCCTACGCGGAGCTCGGCCTTCGGCCTCGCTCGGCCTCGCCGCTCACCTGAGGGCCTTCGGCCCTCAGGTTTCGCTTGTAAGAGTGACGGGAATAGGGAGTGTCCGCGTGGGCTCGCCCTTCGGGCCGCAAGCGGCCCTCGGGCTCGCGTGGAGAGCGCGCTCTAATGGGACGCTTCGGGCCTTCGGCCCTACGCGGAGCTCGGCCTTCGGCCTCGCTCGGCCTCGCCGCTCACCTGAGGGCCTTCGGCCTTCAGGTTCGCTTGTAAGTTACACGGGGCATATGAATAGTTGAGCAACCCCTTCCTCCCGCAGCTCGGCCTTCGGCCTCGCAAAATTACTTGGGGGGGACTCGCTTGGGCACTCGAGGTGAGGCTCCGGGCCTTCGGCCCTCCGCCGAGCTCGGCCTGCGGCCTCGCGGCCTGAAGCTCGCCCTTCGGCCTTGTACTTATATAGGATTTTCCTTTGTTCGGGGCTCCCGCAGCTCGGCCTTCGGCCTCGCCAAAAATTTGAGGCGGGGGGACGTGCCCGGGCACGCTTATGGAGGCTCCGGGCCTTCGGCCCTGCGCCGGGCTCGGCCTGCGGCCTCGCGGCCTGAAGCTCGCCCTTCGGGCTCGCAAAAACTACTCGGAAATTGTTTTGCCCCTGGAGGCCGCCATTTTGGATTTTTCCAAATTTTTTTTTCATTTATATATTCTTGGGCCCCCCGAATCCCCGCATGCCAAATCGCAACGCGCTCCAACCATTTTGAATTTTGGCCAAAAAAAAAATTTCTTTTTTTGGCAAAAATTTTAATGCAGTTTTTTTCATTTGGCAATTTTCTATGACATTTGGTCGAGCACCTCCCACCCATCTCTCACCGTTTGGCTTTTAGGGGGGGCCAAACAATTTCCCATACAAATTTTTTTTCGAGCTACGAAAAAATTTTTTACATTTTTGTAATCAGGGGACCGGTATCTCTCCGCATGCAAAATCTCAACGCGCTCGGACCATTTTGAATTTTGGCCAAAAAAAAAATTTCATTTTTTGGCAAAAATTTTAATGCAGTTTTTTTCACCCGGCAATTCCCTACGACATTTGGTCGAGCACCTCCCACCCATCTCTCACCGTTTGGCTTTTAGGGGGGGCCAAACAATTTCCCATACAAATTTTTTTTCGAGCTACGAAAAAATTTTTTCCACTTTTGGAATCAGGGGACCGGTATCTCTCCGCATGCAAAATCTCAGCGCGCTCCGACCATTTTGAATTTTTGCCAAAAAAAAAATTTCATTTTTTGGCAAAAATTTTAATGCAGTTTTTTTCGCCCGGCAGTTCCCTATGACATTTGGTCGAGCACCTCATACCTATCTCGCACCGTTTCGGTTTTCTATACAAATTTTTTTTTGGTGCTAGAAAAAAAAAAAAAATTTTTTTGGGATCCGGGGACCCGTATCTACTTACGTTTCGACTTTCAGCTCTCTCGGACCATTTTGAAAATTTGGCCAAAAAAAAAAGTCATTTTTTGGCAAAAAAAATGTCACCCCACCAAATCGCTCGCGGTTCCCTATGACATTTGGTCGAGCACCCCCCACCCATCTGGCACCGTTTTGGCGGGCAGGTCTCCAACTTTTTAGTTTTCCCACGTAGCTCGAAAGTCAGATTTTTCTGGAGGTCACGGAGGTAGACCGCACACTTTTTCCATACATCATCTGTACCCAGGAGTGCTCCTTCTGGGAGAACAATTCTATATATGAGAAATGAGTGGTATTGCAGCTTTATATAGTATTAACTAGTTTTTCGCGTGGTGCGCGGGGCGCGAGCGCCCCGCGGTACTCTGTGCTCTCTTCTTTTCTGTTTTGTTTTTTTGTCTTGTACTTTGACTTTACGCCTGAGAGGGGAGGGGGAGGGGAGGGGCGAGTTTGTCATGGAGAGAGGAGGGAGTTTGGAGATTTAAAAATCTGCAATGGGTAGCGGAGAGCGGGAGAGAGATTTGCGAGGCGGGAGTTGCACTCTGTCTTTCTTGTGAAAGTGTGGGGGTGAGGGGGAATACCGTATTGGGCGTTAAAAGGCGGTTCCAATGAGTCCAAACACGATGGGTTTATCTTGTATAATTAAGGAGTTGCTATGGTCACCTTTTCTGTTTTCATCATCAGAACAGCTCGATGACACCCTAATATTGCATCTTCATCTAATTTGTACAAATATTCTAAATATCAGTTCAGTAGGTTGAGGATAACGGTGCTAAAATTCAGTTGCAAGTATTGCCTAGAAAACAAAATACCTACCATACATTGCTATAACAATTTCAAGCTAATGGCATTATAAATAGCGACGATTACGATCAATCAATAGCGTAAAATTCAACATTATTAAAATTCGCTGCTCAATTCTTGACTGGAATTAATCCCTTAAGCGATGGAATTTATTTCTTCCATCTATGAATTGTGTAATAGGTAGGTATAGCTTCAATGTAGCTATGTCTTTATAATGTTAGAGAAAAGATGAAGAAGAGAAGAGAAGACTACCTTCTTCAGTGTTTATATTAAAAGGACCATCTCGACACGTAATATTGAAACATAAATGAAATACCTACAGTGATTATATTAAATTTAGCGCCATCTATACACAGAAATGGAAACATAAATGAAATTAATTTAATAATTTATTACGTATATTACATTTTAACGTCTTTCGTACAATAAACATGGTTATTGTAACACCTACATTATAAATGAATTGAATAATCAGCCTAAACACGATGCTTTTTTATCATGTGTAATTTAAGAGTTTCCTAATAGCGTTATTAGCTTGCCATTTCCATACCATCCCATCTGTCTTCATCATGAGATCAGCTCGGTGGTAGGTGCCTAACATAATATTGTATTAAATCAATGAGCAAAATTAGCTATGGCCCTGGTCACCTATAAACGCCATCGGCCGCTTACAGCGTTAACGCCGCACGCTGAGTCATAATGCTTACTATAGAGCTGTACTGTTAGGCCCTGACAGACCATAACAGTACATATATCTCTTTAGTATGCATTGTGACGCAGCGTACGACGTGACACTATAAGCCGCCGATGGCGTTTATAGGAGACCAGAGCATATGTCATCTTATATTCGAGATGCACAAAACTATGACTAACCTAATATGCGCAGCAGCCCTGTAATTGATAGAAGACTGTGTCGCTCTAAGTTAATAGATACTGTTATATCGGTTGTCAATACAAATAAAGATTATTTTTTTGGTTTTAGCTAATAATGCTTGGCTACCAATAATGCAATTATGCTTGTTGATTATTGATGGCATTGCGTAGTTAGTATAATAGATTTCATGGTCGTGTCTGGTAAAACGTTTTGTTTTAAAAACAGCTTCTATTTAAAGGCATATAAAAAAAAAACCTAACAACCTAAACCTGCTTATTTGCAGGGTAAAATATTAATTTCATGTCAAAGTGAGCAACTGTGATATGCAATTAACATTTGTTTTGCGGATATTAATATTTATTGGTGCGCAGTGAGCGTTTTATGAAATTATATTGCTCTAATGGGACGCTTCGGGCCTTCGGCCCTACGCGGAGCTCGTTGAGCCGAAATTTATCAACTCACTTTGTTCTCACCCTCTTACAAATGACATTTTATCATCTGGTTGGCTGCCCCAAGCCCGCCCCTCTAACCCCTTGAGAGCCAGGCAGCCCAAGAAGCTGCAGCCATAAAAGAAGAAAAAAAGGAAAATGATTCTAGGAGTTGCATGTTATAGTTTTTACGGGTGTCTATTATTTTATCGAAATATCTTACATCGATTTTCATTTCACCGAAAACTGTTCAACGAATTTCATTAGGTTTTTTTTTCTAATCACATAATCATCAATTCATTGCATTTTATATAATCGAACCACTTTTCATAGTTAATCGTTTCGAATCCGTCTCTAATCGTAGCGTAACGGTACATCGAATTTACCTTTTCGTCGAAATATTCGTTATTCATAGTATTAATTTAACGAAACTTGATTCACAGATAGTACGTTCCATATAGTATTCTTTCCAAGAACAATGTTTCATCGAACAACCAAGCAAGCATGATTTTTCAAGGCGTATAATCTTTCTGGTCTTATATAAAAAAAACAACCTCGAAGATTAAGACGGGAGCTTTGCTCCCGTCTTAATCTTCTAACCTATCCGCATTACAGTCGGTTTTGCCCTAACTGGTCTTTCTGGGCTTATATAAAAAAATAACCCCGAAGATTAAGACGGGAGCAAAGCTCCCGTCTTAATCTTCTAACCTATCCGCATTACAATCGGTTTTGCCCTAACAGGTCTTTTGTACATTTTAGGTTTTGGGTATTTTTGTTTTTGAGTATTTTTGTTTATGAGTACTTTTACAGAGTACACCAAGAATCTGAGAAAAAAAATAATTTTAGACTTACTTATATCAAGAATAGTAAACAGTGGTGAAATGATGTTCTAGGTAATAAGAATTTTGGGAACTGAAACCTTCGTTAAACCAAAATTATACTAAAGGCCATTCGATGAACGACTACGTCGATGAACAAATAAAATACTGAATTAAAATTCGATGAGTTGATTCTTGTGTAAAAGGTAATTCGAGCAAATGTTTGAGCGATCTAACGAAGTTCGATGAATGATTCCTAAGTGATAATAAAATTCTGCGAATAGTGTTATGGGAAATGATAATCGATGTAACGATTTTCGGTAAAATGATGGATCCCCAGTTTTTACATAGTTAAATTTGAAAGATTTAATATGTACTGTAAAAATTAGCGTAGAGGGATCTGTAATAATGCCCCAAGCAATAATGGGTCTTGTGAAGATTATCGCTCACCCGAGAGCCTTCGGCTCTCGAGTTCGCGTAAATGGGTCTACAGATCTGCTCCAAGCCTTAATCGGCCTTGTAAAGATTATCGCTCACCCGAGAGCCTTCGGCTCTCGAGGCCGCGTAAATGGGTCTGGAGATCTGCCCCAAGCCATAATCGGCATTGTAAAGATTATCGATCATAATAATGCGTGCCCCAAGCAATAACGGGTCCTGTGAAGATTATCGCTCACCCGAGAGCCTTCGGCTCTCGAGTTCGCGTAAATGGGTCTGCAGATATGCTCCAAGCCTTAATCGACCTTGTAAATATTATCGCTCACCCGACAGCCTTCGGCTCTCGAGTTCGCGTAAATGGGTCTGAAGATCTGCCCCAAGCCATAATCGGCATTGTAAAGATTATCGCTCATAATAATGCCTGCCCCAAGCAATAACGGGTCTTATGAAGATTATCGCTCACCCGAGAGCCTTCGGCTCTCGAGTTCGCGTAAATGGGTCTGCAGATCTGCCCCAAGCCTTAATCGGCCTTGTAAAGATTATCGCTCACCCGAGATCCTTCGGCTCTCGAGTTCGCGTAAATGGGTCTGCAGATCTGCTCCAAGCCTTAATCGGCCTTGTAAAGATTATCGCTCATAATAATGCGTGCCCCAAACAATAACGGGTCCTGTGAAGATTATCGCTCACCCGAGAGCCTTCGGCTCTCGATTTCGCGTATATGGCTCTGCAGATCTACTCCAAGCCTTAATCGACCTTGTAAAGATTATCGCTCACCCGAGAGCCTTCGGCTCTCGAGTTCGCGTAAATGAGTCTGAAGATCTGCCCCAAGCCATAATCGGCATTGTAAAGATTATCGCTCATAATAATGCCTGCCCCAAGCAATAACGGGTCCTGTGAAGATTATCGCTCACCCGAGAGCCTTCGGCTCTCGAGTTCGCGTAAATGGGTCTGCAGATCTGCTCCAAGCCTTAATCGACCTTGTAAAGATTATCGCTCACCCGAGAGCCTTCGGCTCTCGAGTTCGCGTAAATGGTATGAAGATCTGCCCCAAGCCTTAATCGGCCTTGTAAAAATTATCGCTCACCCGAGAGCCTTCGGCTCTCGAGTTCGCGTAAATGGGTCTGCAGATCTGCTCCAAGCCTTAATCGACCTTGCAAAGATTATCGCTCACCCGAGAGCCTTCGGCACTCGAGTTCGCGTAAATGGGTCTGCAGATCTGCTCCAAGCTTTAATCGACCTTGTAAAGATTATCGCTCACCCGAGAGCCTTCGGCTCTCGAGTTCGCGTAAATGGGTCTGAAGATCTGCCCCAAGCCTTAATCGACCTTGCAAAGATTATCGCTCACCCGAGAGCCTTCGGCTCTCGAGTTCGCGTAAATGGGTCTGCAGATCTGCTCCAAGCCTTAATCGACCTTGTAAAGATTATCGCTCACCCGAGAGCCTTCGGCTCTCGAGTTCGCGTAAATGCGTCTGAGGATCTGCCCCAAGCCTTAATCGGCCTTGTAAAGATTATCGCTGACCCGAGAGCCTTCGGCTCTCGAGTTCGCGTGTTGGGCCACACAGAGACAAAACGCGCTCTAATGGGACGCTTCGGGCCTTCGGCCCTACGCGGAGCTCGGCCTTCGGCCTCGCTCGGCCTCGCCGCTCACCTGAGGGCCTTCGGCCCTCAGGTTTCGCTTGTAAGAGTGACGGGAATAGGGAGTGTCCGCGTGGGCTCGCCCTTCGGGCCGCAAGCGGCCCTCGGGCTCGCGTGGAGAGCGCGCTCTAATGGGACGCTTCGGGCCTTCGGCCCTACGCGGAGCTCGGCCTTCGGCCTCGCTCGGCCTCGCCGCTCACCTGAGGGCCTTCGGCCTTCAGGTTCGCTTGTAAGTTACACGGGGCATATGAATAGTTGAGCAACCCCTTCCTCCCGCAGCTCGGCCTTCGGCCTCGCAAAATTACTTGGGGGGGACTCGCTTGGGCACTCGAGGTGAGGCTCCGGGCCTTCGGCCCTCCGCCGAGCTCGGCCTGCGGCCTCGCGGCCTGAAGCTCGCCCTTCGGCCTTGTACTTATATAGGATTTTCCTTTGTTCGGGGCTCCCGCAGCTCGGCCTTCGGCCTCGCCAAAAATTTGAGGCGGGGGGACGTGCCCGGGCACGCTTATGGAGGCTCCGGGCCTTCGGCCCTGCGCCGGGCTCGGCCTGCGGCCTCGCGGCCTGAAGCTCGCCCTTCGGGCTCGCAAAAACTACTCGGAAATTGTTTTGCCCCTGGAGGCCGCCATTTTGGATTTTTCCAAATTTTTTTTTCATTTATATATTCTTGGGCCCCCCGAATCCCCGCATGCCAAATCGCAACGCGCTCCAACCATTTTGAATTTTGGCCAAAAAAAAAATTTCTTTTTTTGGCAAAAATTTTAATGCAGTTTTTTTCATTTGGCAATTTTCTATGACATTTGGTCGAGCACCTCCCACCCATCTCTCACCGTTTGGCTTTTAGGGGGGGCCAAACAATTTCCCATACAAATTTTTTTTCGAGCTACGAAAAAATTTTTTACATTTTTGTAATCAGGGGACCGGTATCTCTCCGCATGCAAAATCTCAACGCGCTCGGACCATTTTGAATTTTGGCCAAAAAAAAAATTTCATTTTTTGGCAAAAATTTTAATGCAGTTTTTTTCACCCGGCAATTCCCTACGACATTTGGTCGAGCACCTCCCACCCATCTCTCACCGTTTGGCTTTTAGGGGGGGCCAAACAATTTCCCATACAAATTTTTTTTCGAGCTACGAAAAAATTTTTTCCACTTTTGGAATCAGGGGACCGGTATCTCTCCGCATGCAAAATCTCAGCGCGCTCCGACCATTTTGAATTTTTGCCAAAAAAAAAATTTCATTTTTTGGCAAAAATTTTAATGCAGTTTTTTTCGCCCGGCAGTTCCCTATGACATTTGGTCGAGCACCTCATACCTATCTCGCACCGTTTCGGTTTTCTATACAAATTTTTTTTTGGTGCTAGAAAAAAAAAAAAAATTTTTTTGGGATCCGGGGACCCGTATCTACTTACGTTTCGACTTTCAGCTCTCTCGGACCATTTTGAAAATTTGGCCAAAAAAAAAAGTCATTTTTTGGCAAAAAAAATGTCACCCCACCAAATCGCTCGCGGTTCCCTATGACATTTGGTCGAGCACCCCCCACCCATCTGGCACCGTTTTGGCGGGCAGGTCTCCAACTTTTTAGTTTTCCCACGTAGCTCGAAAGTCAGATTTTTCTGGAGGTCACGGAGGTAGACCGCACACTTTTTCCATACATCATCTGTACCCAGGAGTGCTCCTTCTGGGAGAACAATTCTATATATGAGAAATGAGTGGTATTGCAGCTTTATATAGTATTAACTAGTTTTTCGCGTGGTGCGCGGGGCGCGAGCGCCCCGCGGTACTCTGTGCTCTCTTCTTTTCTGTTTTGTTTTTTTGTCTTGTACTTTGACTTTACGCCTGAGAGGGGAGGGGGAGGGGAGGGGCGAGTTTGTCATGGAGAGAGGAGGGAGTTTGGAGATTTAAAAATCTGCAATGGGTAGCGGAGAGCGGGAGAGAGATTTGCGAGGCGGGAGTTGCACTCTGTCTTTCTTGTGAAAGTGTGGGGGTGAGGGGGAATACCGTATTGGGCGTTAAAAGGCGGTTCCAATGAGTCCAAACACGATGGGTTTATCTTGTATAATTAAGGAGTTGCTATGGTCACCTTTTCTGTTTTCATCATCAGAACAGCTCGATGACACCCTAATATTGCATCTTCATCTAATTTGTACAAATATTCTAAATATCAGTTCAGTAGGTTGAGGATAACGGTGCTAAAATTCAGTTGCAAGTATTGCCTAGAAAACAAAATACCTACCATACATTGCTATAACAATTTCAAGCTAATGGCATTATAAATAGCGACGATTACGATCAATCAATAGCGTAAAATTCAACATTATTAAAATTCGCTGCTCAATTCTTGACTGGAATTAATCCCTTAAGCGATGGAATTTATTTCTTCCATCTATGAATTGTGTAATAGGTAGGTATAGCTTCAATGTAGCTATGTCTTTATAATGTTAGAGAAAAGATGAAGAAGAGAAGAGAAGACTACCTTCTTCAGTGTTTATATTAAAAGGACCATCTCGACACGTAATATTGAAACATAAATGAAATACCTACAGTGATTATATTAAATTTAGCGCCATCTATACACAGAAATGGAAACATAAATGAAATTAATTTAATAATTTATTACGTATATTACATTTTAACGTCTTTCGTACAATAAACATGGTTATTGTAACACCTACATTATAAATGAATTGAATAATCAGCCTAAACACGATGCTTTTTTATCATGTGTAATTTAAGAGTTTCCTAATAGCGTTATTAGCTTGCCATTTCCATACCATCCCATCTGTCTTCATCATGAGATCAGCTCGGTGGTAGGTGCCTAACATAATATTGTATTAAATCAATGAGCAAAATTAGCTATGGCCCTGGTCACCTATAAACGCCATCGGCCGCTTACAGCGTTAACGCCGCACGCTGAGTCATAATGCTTACTATAGAGCTGTACTGTTAGGCCCTGACAGACCATAACAGTACATATATCTCTTTAGTATGCATTGTGACGCAGCGTACGACGTGACACTATAAGCCGCCGATGGCGTTTATAGGAGACCAGAGCATATGTCATCTTATATTCGAGATGCACAAAACTATGACTAACCTAATATGCGCAGCAGCCCTGTAATTGATAGAAGACTGTGTCGCTCTAAGTTAATAGATACTGTTATATCGGTTGTCAATACAAATAAAGATTATTTTTTTGGTTTTAGCTAATAATGCTTGGCTACCAATAATGCAATTATGCTTGTTGATTATTGATGGCATTGCGTAGTTAGTATAATAGATTTCATGGTCGTGTCTGGTAAAACGTTTTGTTTTAAAAACAGCTTCTATTTAAAGGCATATAAAAAAAAAACCTAACAACCTAAACCTGCTTATTTGCAGGGTAAAATATTAATTTCATGTCAAAGTGAGCAACTGTGATATGCAATTAACATTTGTTTTGCGGATATTAATATTTATTGGTGCGCAGTGAGCGTTTTATGAAATTATATTGCTCTAATGGGACGCTTCGGGCCTTCGGCCCTACGCGGAGCTCGTTGAGCCGAAATTTATCAACTCACTTTGTTCTCACCCTCTTACAAATGACATTTTATCATCTGGTTGGCTGCCCCAAGCCCGCCCCTCTAACCCCTTGAGAGCCAGGCAGCCCAAGAAGCTGCAGCCATAAAAGAAGAAAAAAAGGAAAATGATTCTAGGAGTTGCATGTTATAGTTTTTACGGGTGTCTATTATTTTATCGAAATATCTTACATCGATTTTCATTTCACCGAAAACTGTTCAACGAATTTCATTAGGTTTTTTTTTCTAATCACATAATCATCAATTCATTGCATTTTATATAATCGAACCACTTTTCATAGTTAATCGTTTCGAATCCGTCTCTAATCGTAGCGTAACGGTACATCGAATTTACCTTTTCGTCGAAATATTCGTTATTCATAGTATTAATTTAACGAAACTTGATTCACAGATAGTACGTTCCATATAGTATTCTTTCCAAGAACAATGTTTCATCGAACAACCAAGCAAGCATGATTTTTCAAGGCGTATAATCTTTCTGGTCTTATATAAAAAAAACAACCTCGAAGATTAAGACGGGAGCTTTGCTCCCGTCTTAATCTTCTAACCTATCCGCATTACAGTCGGTTTTGCCCTAACTGGTCTTTCTGGGCTTATATAAAAAAATAACCCCGAAGATTAAGACGGGAGCAAAGCTCCCGTCTTAATCTTCTAACCTATCCGCATTACAATCGGTTTTGCCCTAACAGGTCTTTTGTACATTTTAGGTTTTGGGTATTTTTGTTTTTGAGTATTTTTGTTTATGAGTACTTTTACAGAGTACACCAAGAATCTGAGAAAAAAAATAATTTTAGACTTACTTATATCAAGAATAGTAAACAGTGGTGAAATGATGTTCTAGGTAATAAGAATTTTGGGAACTGAAACCTTCGTTAAACCAAAATTATACTAAAGGCCATTCGATGAACGACTACGTCGATGAACAAATAAAATACTGAATTAAAATTCGATGAGTTGATTCTTGTGTAAAAGGTAATTCGAGCAAATGTTTGAGCGATCTAACGAAGTTCGATGAATGATTCCTAAGTGATAATAAAATTCTGCGAATAGTGTTATGGGAAATGATAATCGATGTAACGATTTTCGGTAAAATGATGGATCCCCAGTTTTTACATAGTTAAATTTGAAAGATTTAATATGTACTGTAAAAATTAGCGTAGAGGGATCTGTAATAATGCCCCAAGCAATAATGGGTCTTGTGAAGATTATCGCTCACCCGAGAGCCTTCGGCTCTCGAGTTCGCGTAAATGGGTCTACAGATCTGCTCCAAGCCTTAATCGGCCTTGTAAAGATTATCGCTCACCCGAGAGCCTTCGGCTCTCGAGGCCGCGTAAATGGGTCTGGAGATCTGCCCCAAGCCATAATCGGCATTGTAAAGATTATCGATCATAATAATGCGTGCCCCAAGCAATAACGGGTCCTGTGAAGATTATCGCTCACCCGAGAGCCTTCGGCTCTCGAGTTCGCGTAAATGGGTCTGCAGATATGCTCCAAGCCTTAATCGACCTTGTAAATATTATCGCTCACCCGACAGCCTTCGGCTCTCGAGTTCGCGTAAATGGGTCTGAAGATCTGCCCCAAGCCATAATCGGCATTGTAAAGATTATCGCTCATAATAATGCCTGCCCCAAGCAATAACGGGTCTTATGAAGATTATCGCTCACCCGAGAGCCTTCGGCTCTCGAGTTCGCGTAAATGGGTCTGCAGATCTGCCCCAAGCCTTAATCGGCCTTGTAAAGATTATCGCTCACCCGAGATCCTTCGGCTCTCGAGTTCGCGTAAATGGGTCTGCAGATCTGCTCCAAGCCTTAATCGGCCTTGTAAAGATTATCGCTCATAATAATGCGTGCCCCAAACAATAACGGGTCCTGTGAAGATTATCGCTCACCCGAGAGCCTTCGGCTCTCGATTTCGCGTATATGGGTCTGCAGATCTACTCCAAGCCTTAATCGACCTTGTAAAGATTATCGCTCACCCGAGAGCCTTCGGCTCTCGAGTTCGCGTAAATGAGTCTGAAGATCTGCCCCAAGCCATAATCGGCATTGTAAAGATTATCGCTCATAATAATGCCTGCCCCAAGCAATAACGGGTCCTGTGAAGATTATCGCTCACCCGAGAGCCTTCGGCTCTCGAGTTCGCGTAAATGGGTCTGCAGATCTGCTCCAAGCCTTAATCGACCTTGTAAAGATTATCGCTCACCCGAGAGCCTTCGGCTCTCGAGTTCGCGTAAATGGTATGAAGATCTGCCCCAAGCCTTAATCGGCCTTGTAAAAATTATCGCTCACCCGAGAGCCTTCGGCTCTCGAGTTCGCGTAAATGGGTCTGCAGATCTGCTCCAAGCCTTAATCGACCTTGCAAAGATTATCGCTCACCCGAGAGCCTTCGGCACTCGAGTTCGCGTAAATGGGTCTGCAGATCTGCTCCAAGCTTTAATCGACCTTGTAAAGATTATCGCTCACCCGAGAGCCTTCGGCTCTCGAGTTCGCGTAAATGGGTCTGAAGATCTGCCCCAAGCCTTAATCGACCTTGCAAAGATTATCGCTCACCCGAGAGCCTTCGGCTCTCGAGTTCGCGTAAATGGGTCTGCAGATCTGCTCCAAGCCTTAATCGACCTTGTAAAGATTATCGCTCACCCGAGAGCCTTCGGCTCTCGAGTTCGCGTAAATGCGTCTGAGGATCTGCCCCAAGCCTTAATCGGCCTTGTAAAGATTATCGCTGACCCGAGAGCCTTCGGCTCTCGAGTTCGCGTGTTGGGCCACACAGAGACAAAACGCGCTCTAATGGGACGCTTCGGGCCTTCGGCCCTACGCGGAGCTCGGCCTTCGGCCTCGCTCGGCCTCGCCGCTCACCTGAGGGCCTTCGGCCCTCAGGTTTCGCTTGTAAGAGTGACGGGAATAGGGAGTGTCCGCGTGGGCTCGCCCTTCGGGCCGCAAGCGGCCCTCGGGCTCGCGTGGAGAGCGCGCTCTAATGGGACGCTTCGGGCCTTCGGCCCTACGCGGAGCTCGGCCTTCGGCCTCGCTCGGCCTCGCCGCTCACCTGAGGGCCTTCGGCCTTCAGGTTCGCTTGTAAGTTACACGGGGCATATGAATAGTTGAGCAACCCCTTCCTCCCGCAGCTCGGCCTTCGGCCTCGCAAAATTACTTGGGGGGGACTCGCTTGGGCACTCGAGGTGAGGCTCCGGGCCTTCGGCCCTCCGCCGAGCTCGGCCTGCGGCCTCGCGGCCTGAAGCTCGCCCTTCGGCCTTGTACTTATATAGGATTTTCCTTTGTTCGGGGCTCCCGCAGCTCGGCCTTCGGCCTCGCCAAAAATTTGAGGCGGGGGGACGTGCCCGGGCACGCTTATGGAGGCTCCGGGCCTTCGGCCCTGCGCCGGGCTCGGCCTGCGGCCTCGCGGCCTGAAGCTCGCCCTTCGGGCTCGCAAAAACTACTCGGAAATTGTTTTGCCCCTGGAGGCCGCCATTTTGGATTTTTCCAAATTTTTTTTTCATTTATATATTCTTGGGCCCCCCGAATCCCCGCATGCCAAATCGCAACGCGCTCCAACCATTTTGAATTTTGGCCAAAAAAAAAATTTCTTTTTTTGGCAAAAATTTTAATGCAGTTTTTTTCATTTGGCAATTTTCTATGACATTTGGTCGAGCACCTCCCACCCATCTCTCACCGTTTGGCTTTTAGGGGGGGCCAAACAATTTCCCATACAAATTTTTTTTCGAGCTACGAAAAAATTTTTTACATTTTTGTAATCAGGGGACCGGTATCTCTCCGCATGCAAAATCTCAACGCGCTCGGACCATTTTGAATTTTGGCCAAAAAAAAAATTTCATTTTTTGGCAAAAATTTTAATGCAGTTTTTTTCACCCGGCAATTCCCTACGACATTTGGTCGAGCACCTCCCACCCATCTCTCACCGTTTGGCTTTTAGGGGGGGCCAAACAATTTCCCATACAAATTTTTTTTCGAGCTACGAAAAAATTTTTTCCACTTTTGGAATCAGGGGACCGGTATCTCTCCGCATGCAAAATCTCAGCGCGCTCCGACCATTTTGAATTTTTGCCAAAAAAAAAATTTCATTTTTTGGCAAAAATTTTAATGCAGTTTTTTTCGCCCGGCAGTTCCCTATGACATTTGGTCGAGCACCTCATACCTATCTCGCACCGTTTCGGTTTTCTATACAAATTTTTTTTTGGTGCTAGAAAAAAAAAAAAAATTTTTTTGGGATCCGGGGACCCGTATCTACTTACGTTTCGACTTTCAGCTCTCTCGGACCATTTTGAAAATTTGGCCAAAAAAAAAAGTCATTTTTTGGCAAAAAAAATGTCACCCCACCAAATCGCTCGCGGTTCCCTATGACATTTGGTCGAGCACCCCCCACCCATCTGGCACCGTTTTGGCGGGCAGGTCTCCAACTTTTTAGTTTTCCCACGTAGCTCGAAAGTCAGATTTTTCTGGAGGTCACGGAGGTAGACCGCACACTTTTTCCATACATCATCTGTACCCAGGAGTGCTCCTTCTGGGAGAACAATTCTATATATGAGAAATGAGTGGTATTGCAGCTTTATATAGTATTAATACTCCTCTTCATTAAGTCTAAATAAAACAGTCGCGACTGTGTTCAAGCTATTCTTTTGTTTGGTTTAAACGTATTTTTGAACGAGTGAAATGAAGGTCTCTGCTTTAGCTTCGACAAAAATGCTTTCGTATGTCCGGCGAATTTTCGATTGTTCTCCTCTACAGGTCGCCGATTCTCATGAAATTTTGTAAGCAGGTTCGATAAATATATTGAATTTGTTTGACATGTCAGTTTTTGAAAAAACAAAACACTCACGAGGTCTACAACTCACAGAGCCACTAATTATCTATCAAACCTTACAACGGAGCGCTCGTGGCGCAGCGACGCCTGCGTGCCCCGTGCGGTATGCGAGATTAAGAGACATGGGCCGGGGTCAATTTTTGGATGGGTGACCGCTTTGAGTGGATACTAACTGAGTGCTCCCGTGCTTTGGAAGGCACGTTAAGCCGTTGATACGGCTGCTGTCTATGACAGCAGTCGTCAAGCCAAGTTGGAGGCCTTCGGAGAGCTTGAGAACTTCTAACAGTCAAGTTGCCCACTCACTTGACAAAGTTGCACCACATCTGTAGTAGAGAGTGCTACCCTACACGTGACCCCTGGTTGGTGCAAAAAATGCAACAAAACTGGCAACTGTACTGTCTTCTCGAAGATCTCACGGTTTTTAATAATTTCCATACGTTAAATAAATAAATAACCTTACAGCACACACATTTTTTTATATTCACCCATTGTTTTTCAGGTATGTTACAAAAACCTTTTACCTAGTAGAATAGCTACGAGTAACTTAATCATCCGGTTCAAATAGCGGGCACTACATTTTGCAGACTAGATTTTAAACATTTAATATTTAAAAATACTATCAGTCAGTAAGGCTATCTACACATCATAACGAAACGAAGAAAACTTGAATATGAATATATTCTGTATTGCCGCTTACTCATTTTAGAATCACAAAAATGTACCTACTCAAAGATGGCAGTAGGTATCTGACTTAGAGTAAGACTTGATATCGCACTCAAACGCAATGAGAAGTGGAAAATACAAATGTCAACCGTAAAACATAGTACTTATGTTTTAGTAATATTAAATGAATGCATATGTATCAATGATATAAAGTGAAAATAACACATGTAATACCAACCTTTTATTTGCACCCATATGAATTCATTGACATTGTATTGGTGACATTGTACGGTGGTAATCTTACAATTTCATGCCCATGGTCCATTGCCATCTCATTAATTAAGTATCTGATTTCTTTTGGCTTTGTCTGTTTGATCAATTGCTAAAGTTCCACTTTTAACATGGTCATGTTGGCAGCGACACCTTTTTTTGTAAGAAATATTTTTTAAGAAAATATAATATTTGATAATATTTTATTGCGACCTAAAAATTAAAAATTCATTTCGATTTACTTAGACCACTACCGATTCTTAACGGTGGTGTCCGGCCAACCCTAAATTAAAAAAGACGTAGAACGTAAACGTTCGAAGTGCAATTGTCTTCCTTTGTGATTTCGATGTGCAAGACATTTTACGTTGTATTGCTGTTGTAAGTGACATGTGTCTAATAATGCAAATAGGAATGCAAATACTATAATTATCGAACCTGCTTACAAAACTTCAAAAGAATCAGTTGAGAAATGCGACCGGTAGAGGATAACAAACCGGAAATCGCCGGACATACGAAAATATTTTTGTTGAAGCTGAACCAGAGACCTTAGTTTCACTCGGTCAATAAAACTGACATACCTACAGAATCTTACCCTTCTATTAACGCTATTCACTTACGGAAGTCTTCATATTCTTAATTAATATTAGTACACCAGAAACTTTATTTTCAAACCTAACAAAAACTGACAAGACTCGACAGTCAACAATAACGTAACCTAGGTTACAAACCAACGACAATACTTAGAACGAAAACCCTCATCACAGAAAACATCTTTGATGAAAAGGTCATAGAAGGTATATACGTGAAGGAAAAAATGAGGCTACTTTGGTCATTTAGACTGTAGCAACAGCAACTAGAAATATTCGCAATTTCTACCTAATTTAATCAAGACAACAACAAGATGATGTACGGTCTACTAATATTTTGTCTGCCACATATATAACAATAATTTAGAAAAAAACCTGTAATTAGTCAGCTCTCGAATCTAAGTAACCCCACTTTTCCTGTACTTACTTACATATTCTGTTCAATAAATGGATATATATTATTTTATTATTTTGTTCAATAATTGATAAAAATAACGGCAGGTTATCTATTATAATAATATAGGTACTAGTACTAGTGTTTTGATCGGAATACAAATCCATATTCCAGAGATTCCAAGTAAATAAAAAGAAAAGCAACATCTACATCGAAAATTACCCAGGGTTAGTTGAAGAAGAAACAATTTCGATGTTAACCCGCTTCAATGGTTCGCAGTCCCAACATAGGATCAATCGTTATTCGATTTAAGCAAGACCTTTTGACAGACACTGATGGCAGGTTGTTCCTACATCCGCATACCCTGGATATATCATTATATAGTTCAAAGGATGCGTGAAATTGAATCGCTACTGTCTACCTATTTACATTGTCCGAAGGATCTCTATGGGGCATTGTTTGCGGAGTTGGGTATCGCTTTCCTTTAGAGATTATTCTTTGATTGATAAATACTATAATGCAAGATCAATAAGACATTCTGTGACAAATTGATGATATTGCTTTGGTTTCATTGAGGCAACATTAAAATAAAGTAAAAAGCCAATTAGAGATTATTTATGAAACTACAAAGCTTAAGCTCTGCTAACGAAAATGTAATGTGTCGCTTTCTCACAATACAAAAATTTTATCGGCAATTTAACTAAAACAGGTTTGATGAACGTATAAGGGGGTAAGTTTGCGAAGCGAGTGTACTCTCATAATAACGCTGGATTTTTTGAGTTTGTAATTTTTAAGTATAATTTAAAATGCAAAGTCGATGGTGATAAAAGCCTCGGGTTGTTTAAAGTTAGATAATCCTTTTTAAAAAGAAAATAATATTTTGATTTATGCACCTTGATTATACGGACTTACACACATAAATGAACGATAAATTAAAAGGGTCTGAAGGTTATCATTGAGGACAACTGGAAAAAAACTCAAGCCGATAAAACGGTGGAAAAAATGGGTTTTCTAAAACTATTTTTTGACCTAGAGTGATACTTTTGTTATGGTCAGTCAAGCATTGAAGCAAGAGAACATGTGAAAAAATTCATGGTAAGTTGTAATATAGCATAAATACATCGCTAAATCCCAAGAACAGTCAGTCAGTAGGACAGCCTACCCAATTACTCACTAGATGGCGCTGCACACCAGTTACATCGCACAGGCGTTAGTTTTAACCAATTTCGAGGTACATACGAGAGGTCTTCAATAAGTAATGAGAATTATTATATTTTTCTATTTTATTTTTCATTGTAGTCATCTTTTAGTATAATACTTACTATCGTTTATTTAAATATAAAATTTCCTTTCTAAAAAACCTTTTTCCTGAACCTTTAAATAATCTTATATTGTGGCGATCAGTGCGTCATTGTCTTTTCTACTTCTGGGGTGTTCTTTTAGCCTCAGAAATAGACAGGACTGGTGAACATGGAGAATGCTTCATTATTGATTTGAGCGAGCATCTTGGTGAAACTCAACAACTTTTAAACATTTGCCTCGACGTTCGTCGCGTATAACGTCACGCATTTTTATATTGGTTCTATGTATAAAATCCCTGTAGTAGTGGCTCCATGATCAAGGTATTAAATCATTACCACCTCATTGTTGTCCCAGGAAAGAGAGCCCTACTTTACCGGAGGATGGAATTCCCTTACATTTCTCAGGACTCTCAGATGATGGCTACTTACAAGTTGCTGTTGTTTAGTTTCTGGATCGTAATGGAGAAGTCACATTTCGTCAATATTAGTTATAAGTCAAGGCAAAAATCTGTGAAAATCTTCTTGTAACAATTCCAAAAAATTGTTTTATAGTATTCCTGCGCATCCATGAGCATTCTGGGCACCTAACGCTGATGTTTTTTTTCATACCCAAAGCATTATGTATAATAATATAGATGCTTCCTATCAAAATCTTAACTTCTTCAGCTATAAAATGAACAGGAACACTGCGACCTGTTAAAGTAAATTTCTAAATTTTTGTTATCACTTGATCGATTACTGCTGAAGTTAGGCGCCCCAAGCCTTAGTCGTCATGAGTGCAAGTTTCCCTCTCTTAAACTTCGCCGCAATCGTAGAATAAGAGGGTGCACGAACCCCTAATGTCACAGTCTGCCATGCTATGACACGGACATGTGCAAATCTAAACGAACCTGTTCTGTGCTAAATATTTTCAAGCGTAGCAATTTAATTACCGCTGGAACGTGAATTTTCTCCAGTTTTGTCAATTCGCTCCAACAGAACAAAATAAATGTATTTGTTTAAAAAAATACATAAGACTATCACATATTTTTACGTTTTCTCATTTTCTCAGTTTATATATCATTATGTTCATTACTTATTGAACACCCCTCGTACTGTTGTTGACAAACGTTAGTATACGAAATTCATAAGAGATGGCGCTGCCGGTAAGGCAGATTGCGCAAGCGTTTGTTCATCGTAGAATGTATAAGACTCGTAGATGATTTTTTTTATTTGTCGGACTCCAGCCGCTCGGCAACACCACCAGCAGCATCCGCCGTCCCCAAAATGACGACCAGAAGCCCGTCCCACCGAAGCGGTGACACGACCCGCCACAGCTCCCAAAGCGCCCAGCGCAGGCGGAGCCCCCTAGCACCCAGAAGGGTGCAGAAGATACCTGAAGATGTTATTTGTCTTCCGATTTATATTATTACAAGGTACTCGGCTTTATTTGGCACCTGTTTTCTGACTGCTTCCACTTGTGGGCGGCTTCCACGTTCGGAGACTCGTACTAATTTGCCCGCAGTTTATTTACGCTTCGGGTGCACGCTCTGCTTCCGTGGGGCGGCGCTCGTACGTGGATAAGAAGTGTTGCCTTTTTTCTTTTTATTCTAGACTCCTAAAAAAACCAACGTATTACACTTTCTGCTGTTTAGCTGGCGTTACGCTCCACGATCCCGCACACACTATAATAGTATACATAAGAAGTACTAGAAAAAATTACACACACGGATATGTTACAGTCTTACAGTTGTTAAGTGCCTCTTTAAACGTGTACCAATATGGGTATATTTTCACCGTATAAAAATGTTTATAATATTATTGCAAGCTCAGACAAAATTACACATACTCCTATCAAGTTTTTACAGGCGAGGCGACGAGAAACGGTGGGTGACGATACCTGTTATTAAAATGTGAGCATTTGATGTAGAAACAGTTGCGGTAATCATACAAACACACCACATAAACGAGTCATCTTGTTAAGAATTTGGTTGGATTTTTTATAAAAATATTTTTACAGCATGAAATCGGAGACGTAATCAGAACTAAATAGCCCCGACTCTACTAATGATCGCCTTTTCAATGCAAAAGCTGTTGCATCAAAAAACGCAAGTATATTTCTCAAAATTTTACCAGGAAAATAATATCATTTTTGACACAGGTTCTATGACGGATATGACCAAACGTCGTATGGTGACCAGGTAGGGTGACCAAGTTGTATGAAATGTTTTCTTTTCTGTTAGTAATTTGAAAAATTACAGTCAATATTGTTAGTAGAAACTTTGCTATCGTCTTTCATGTCAATACTCTATCATGTAAAAAAAAAATCTGGTCACATCTTCGATGTCACCCTCTGTATAAACAACATAACACAACCAATATTAGGCAACGAATCTATGTGCTGTGCTCATCACCATCAGCTCATCGCAAATAAAAATCTATTTACTATTACCGGGTATGTTGCTGTTATCCTAAGATTTCCTAACCGCACATTTGGAGAAAAGCGTTCACCTTTCAATTTCGGAAATGTTTAAAATTACCTTTTAAGTCGGTCGGTAACTCGGGAAGTTCAATTTATAAATGGGGATACTCGACGGACAGTAATGTAGGCAACATTTTACCGGCAACCTACAAAGAAGGGTGCCATTTCGGTACCCTTACCCTCTGGAAATACGTTCGCCCATTACGGACTTAAAATAGATTTGTCAACCTCATAATGATAAATAACATTAAGTTAAAACACTTTTATTGGGGGGCCTACGGGAACCCTTAAATCTTGAGTGGCCGAAATCGCGACGTATTTGAATAATGGAAATAGATACAAATATAGGTATTTTTAATTAATTTATCATAAAGTTTTTTTATTCCCAAGGTATCAATAAGGTATCTAATAAATAAGTATAGTAATAGAAATTTATTAGGTGAATTGAAATATTAACAAACTTTTAATTTTTTTATAAAATATTAATATTATATCTAACTAATTATAACTAAAAATAACATGAGAATATATGACTAAAAATTAAAACTAAACTAAACTAAAACTAAAATATATTTAAAGAATTTGGTCCCCTAGCATAGCGCTTCAGCGAGGAAATGCTGCCAGCATCTTAGGGACTATGCCTAGGGGACCAATTTTTTTAAATATATTTTAGCTTTAGTTCAGTTTAGTTTTAATTTTTAGTAATAGAAATTGACATGAAGTGTGACTCGGTCTGGCCATTTATTACAATGGAATATTTGAAGAACTGCTTACCTTTGCTATCGTTTTGAACATGCAATAATTATAAACAAAACTAATCCAAATGAACTAATCCAAAGAAAATGAACAACTTATACGTATATTTTATATTCTATGATATTTATTGGTCACAGCCCTTCTGGAAACTGTTCTTTTAATTAGTCTTTTTATTTCGGGTCTCTTTCAAGGGAGGAGTGGCAATAATTCAAGACATAAACGAAAGATGAATGTTTTAAGTAGTGGTTCAGTAACACGTAGAGCTAAGTGTGTGGGAGCAGCTATGTGTGTGCCAAAATTCAACCGGTTACAAAAAAGTTTGCGCTATGTTCAAGAGGAATTAAAACTTTACAATTTGTATGCGATATAAAAAATCGTCCCCGTTTTCATTAGTCTTGACTGTAGTAGCATGTGCAAACAGATCCTCTCAGCCTATATTAATAATAACGTGTAAATAGCAATTAAAGAGCAATACGCATATTATGTATGTCATAGGCGGTAAAGAGGTACACCAATTTTGACTCATGTATACTTAACCCTAATAAAATATATTTAAAGAATTTGGTCCCCTAGCATAGCGCTTCAGCGAGGAAATGCTGCCAGCATCTTAGGGACTATGCCTAGGGGACCAATTTTTTTAAATATATTTTAGCTTTAGTTCAGTTTAGTTTTAATTTTTAGTAATAGAAATTGACATGAAGTGTGACTCGGTCTGGCCATTTATTACAATGGAATATTTGAAGAACTGCTTACCTTTGCTATCGTTTTGAACATGCAATAATTATAAACAAAACTAATCCAAATGAACTAATCCAAAGAAAATGAACAACTTATACGTATATTTTATATTCTATGATATTTATTGGTCACAGCCCTTCTGGAAACTGTTCTTTTAATTAGTCTTTTTATTTCGGGTCTCTTTCAAGGGAGGAGTGGCAATAATTCAAGACATAAACGAAAGATGAATGTTTTAAGTAGTGGTTCAGTAACACGTAGAGCTAAGTGTGTGGGAGCAGCTATGTGTGTGCCAAAATTCAACCGGTTACAAAAAAGTTTGCGCTATGTTCAAGAGGAATTAAAACTTTACAATTTGTATGCGATATAAAAAATCGTCCCCGTTTTCATTAGTCTTGACTGTAGTAGCATGTGCAAACAGATCCTCTCAGCCTATATTAATAATAACGTGTAAATAGCAATTAAAGAGCAATACGCATATTATGTATGTCATAGGCGGTAAAGAGGTACACCAATTTTGACTCATGTATACTTAACCCTAATTAAGAAACGATAAAGTTGCCCGTTGAACGAACGAATAATTACATTTGTAGCGAAAACTAAGTACCTTGTGGTAAGATAAGTAAGTATATATATTCTTGTGTTTAGGAAAACATTGTATTCGCCACAACTCTTTGCATCGGACGGGTCGTACAAGCAAATGAAGGTAAATATTTTTTAATTAATTACTTTGTTGTACTTTTTTTCACTTTCATTATGACATTTCTCACTTGTGAATTTGGAGTTTTAACTAATGAAGAGTGCTATAGTAGACTGTACAAGAGAATAAAACTAGTCATTCTACCTGAAACATTCATATAGTCACCCGACCCGGTAAGGAGTATCCCGCCAAACATTTTTTTTTGAACTCTCGTTCGACTGTTGTTAGAGTTATAGATTTTAGCGTTATATGTATTCTATTATTATTAATCGTTTATTTCATAAAGACACATCAATTTACACAAAATTAACTACACTGCCAAACTGCGTAACAGATTGTTGGCAGAATAGAATGCTCTTGATACACTTGTGTCATTATATCTAAGTATGTAGTTATAGTATTCATGCGGTCGCTGTAATAAGGCAAATGTCACAGTGCTCAACACTGACCCAATACCTCAACCACTTTCAATCTTATGATTTATGTACATGCACGCCCGTATTCATCTTTGCATTGAGATAGTAATACATATGTAATTAAGTTAAGGTATAACCTAAATCTCATAAACATATTTCCATTACATGAAGGTGTATTGTGCACATGTCTTTATTGCCCAATTGCCTTAGTCTTAAAAGAAGAAATTATTTTATGCACAATAGCATCAAAACATTATACAACCTTCTTCCGACATAAAGATCAACTTTACTAGCATGAGAGATGAAAAGTATTTTTAAAACTAAGAGACCCTAACCATTTTTTACGTATTTTAAATAAATTTTCTATAAGCCAAAGATAATTATGTGTTTGTATTCTAGTTAATACGTGTCTAAAAATGTCTTAAAACGATTTGTTAAGTTGCTGTCGTCCATACTTTGTAAAATATAAACTTTTAACGTTGCCGTGTCTATAAATTTTGCAAGCAGCACTCTTTGCCCGTGATAATCCAAATCTATTCGAGGCAAAGAAAGAAAATGACAGAACTAGAACGCAATACAAAAATAAGCTAGTACTACAAAAAACGAATTTAGTCATGTATAGAAAAAGTCCTCACGATAAATGTATCATTATTACCAACAAAATCCCAGACTCGATTAAACAAAAAACTCGTGACATTATATTTCAAAATAAACTAAAAAAGATACTAATCGAGAAATGTTATTATTCTATTGACGAATTCTTAAATGATGATAAATTGTGAAATAGACGTTGAAATAGAAGTAATTCTGACAAAATAAATTGTAATTTTAATACTATTAATATCAATTTTAGTTTCTAATTCTGAATTAATGTATTATAAAGTATTATCATTGTGTGCCCTTACGGGGCGTCAAGGCCTGACTAATATTACTTTTGAATAAATAAATAAATAAATAAATAAAAGTTCGGAATTTCAAATAATAAACATTTTATGTACCTATAGATATAAAAGAGAGGAGGCCTTTGCCCCGCAGTTGGACACTTAAATGGGCTATTTTATATACACCCGCGGACAAAGACATATGAAATAGGTCGGTAAAATACCGTCATATTACCTAAAACAGCGCAAACACCTACAGTTTTTTAATCCTGTTATGATCTATATTTAATTTTACATCTAACCTGCAAAAACAACACTTAATAAATAACGTTTTCAGGTTTAAATCGGACTCCTAAAAACCCATTAAAAAACAATGTTAACGGAGCGAGATATCGCAAAAATCGTCAGTTTTGGACATTCATATTTTTATTATAGGATCCCAGGAATTGCTGATACCGTAACGAAGAATAATATATCATGAAAATAAAAATAACGTTAAATATTTAGAGAAATCTACTGATTTTTTTGACTTTGAGTGTATATATAAAGACATACCGTCGGTTGACAACCAAAGCTCACTACGTAACAGATACTTACGAGTAAGTACTTTAGATAAAGAACGTATCTCAGCATTGTCTCAAGACAGAGATATGAGGTTTCTAAGAGTAGTGATATGTTTGATGTGATTTTTGATTGTCATCTGTCGATAGATTCATTCCTGTGTTCCGAAAAGGGGCAGGCAGAGCACAAGAAATTTATTTTACAATGCACTTCTAGCAATTGAAGGTTTTAAGACTAAACTGTAATTATATTTAAAAAAATATTTGTGGACAATCTCACACAAATCGACCTAGTCCCAAAGTAAGCAAAGCTTGTACTATGAGTGCCATGCGACGATATTCATACTTATATAGATAAATAGATACTTAAATATATAGAAAATATTCTAGACTCAGGAACAAATTATTCGTGTTCATCACACAAATAAATGCCCTGCCCGGGATTCGAACCCGGGACCTCCAGCTTCGTAGGCAGGGTCACTACCAACTAGGCTAAAGTGGAGGGTTCCATAGTTGTCCACTCTATACAAAGCCGTCGTCTCCCAGCGAAAAAAATAAACAATAGCATTTCTTTGTAATGGAATCCCATTAAATTATTCGACATAACTAACAACATTATCTAAGTAAAAGTTTGTTTTTCAAAGAAAGTATTTAACATTTCTTAAGTTTGGATATTACTCTATATTAACTAATACTGACTTCTTAGCTGCAATAGTTTTAGTTTTAAATTAATTATAATATGTATACTATTACCATTATTTTTTAACTAGTAGCCACGGTTTAGCTTGTAAGGCGGAGTGTACATTTGACCATAACAAAAATTAAGATAGGTACGATTGAAAGCATAACTAACTTCATCACACAGTTGGATTCCTGAACAAAAAAGGGGTTTGAAAAGCCCACAATATTTAAATAAATTAAATTAAGTAAACGAATAAAACCGCTAAATGGGGTTTGGGTTTGCGGCGATGTATTATGTATAGCTATTGAAAATATTGAACCTCGTAGTGTCCCAGATTCATCAAGAGCCATAATAAATTAACAAAATATCTTTAAAAGATAAAATCATTTGCTAAAATATATATATCTAAGAACATCATTTCAGAAGGGCTGCACCTAATTGTTATCCGGAATAGATTTGTGTAGAAGAAAATGATTAAACACACAGACACAGACACACAATACACACAGAATACAGAATAGTTCAAATTTTATGTGAGAAAAAAATATATAATATAAATTGTGCGGGTGAGACAGAAAACAATAGGGGACTGTAATGGAAATATTTGGTCTCATTTTCTTTATTAATACACCCATGTAAATCTGTGCCGTTATTAAATAGGTAGGTACTAATTATACAATATTAATAGATTTATTTATTTACTTATAATATTACACAGTTTTACAGGATTTAAGTCTAAGACACTGCTCGTTTGCCCCCTATAACATAAAAAACTGCATAATTCATAATTTACAATTAATAAAATACAAAAGGCTGTTGATTATCCATCACCTCACAGAACTTCATAAACTGTGCACATTAAATTCATCCAACTACTTCCAAAAATATCACAGTCCGGTACTGATGCGGTAGATAATCTTTTTTGCATGTTTCAGATGAAACTCGTCATTGCTTTGACGTTACTGGCTGTAAGCCACGCTCGAATCATAAAGCCAGGATGTGCCGACGCCGACGTGGTCTCCATAAACAACATAAAATACGAGAAGGAGCTGCTGAAAGACAACGTGGACAGCCCTTACCAAATGGCCATCGACTATGATACAAATACGCTTTTCTTCAGTTACACAGCAAATACTGAAGAGGATGTGTTTAAATCCGTCTCTTTAAACCTAAAGACTAACGAATATAGAACCATCCCTGGGATCAACGGAGGATTTTCCGCCGCTGTTGACGGAAAGAATCATAAAGTATATTTAGGTGGAAGAGACGGTATTTACGAATATGATTACGCTTCACAAAAAGCAAATCGTGTAATGAAGGGTCCCAGCATTTGGCAAATGTTTGCAAAAGACAAGCTTTACTACACCGCTTATCCCAACGAAAGAGTGTATACTGTAGAAAATGGCAATGGAGTTCTAATTCCTGAGCTGAAACGTACTATGGTACTGCTAGTAGCTATTGATAATAAGAATAACATGTATTTTACTAACTCATCTGGTCTGTTCTACTATAATATATTAGAAAAGGAAATCACTGAAGTAGGTGAATATGTAATTAATAGTTTCACAGCAGATATTTATGGCAATGTGTACTTCTCAACGCCGACTGGTTTGTATAAGATTGATAGTGAGCAAACTGTAAACAAAATAGTGAACATTGATAATGTTTATGGGTTAGTCATCGATGGGGACAACAATTTAATTTATGGGGCGGGAGATAAAATAATACGACTAAAACCAACCAAAAGTTTGTGTAACAAAGTGTCAAGTAAATTTTAATATAATCTTACATGTAGGTATATCTTATTTTTAATTTTTTTGTTGTTGGTAAGCGGTCAGGGGTGTCATATGCGTATTGCCGACCCTTTAAAATTGTATACAATGCTCTTAATAAAAATATAAAATCTTTTTTCAGTGTATTATTTCTAAAGCTTAAATAATAATTATTCAGTTATATACTAAATTGATTATGACCTGTCATAATGGTCCAGTCGTCATCAGAATTAGATACATATGCCACCTGACGACTAGACTATTATGCCGAGTGTTTGTAAATATCTGACCATGCACATAATTAGAAATATCTAATACGTTAACAATAGATACATGATCTGAATAAATTCTCCAAAAGTCACAAGCTCATTGCAGATCCTTTATTGATTTGAGGATTCGATATATCGACAACATAAAAAAGCCCCCAACCAATCGTAATTCGGGGGCTCTAGCGACAGTCACCTCATTCGCCACCTCAGCCTCGGCGACCTCATGCACATCACCACATCTACACAGACTGACAGAGCAAGTAGTCGTGTGATGATTATAGCGGTCTTCTGGAGGAGCTAATTAAAGGGTATATTGCGATTTTATAGGATAAACAATTTTTATGATACAGAAAAATGTTGTTAGTATTAATTTATAGAAATATATTTTAGCTTAGCTAGATAGATTATAATCTGACTAGGCAGATTATAACTGTGGTTAGGTGATTCTGGCTAATTTCATACAATCTACACTTTTTTTGCTGAAACTAAGTTATCCTTGTCAATATCGTCTATTGTAATATAGTATATATATATATTTTTTGTATATTGTCTTGTTCGTCGACCTTGTTGGTCAATTTGAAACATATTGATGAATTTGTCTACCTCTGTTCATTTCTCATCTCATTTGCTCAAAGGTTTACTTGAAGAGATCTCGTAAAGGGCCTCCCCTCCCTTAAGGGGTCCGCCTTTGTACATACTATTTCCTCTTGTATTTGTCATCTTTCTTATTGTGTACAGTAAAAAGTTTTACTACTACTATAATCTAACGGTTTATACAACTTTAGATTAAAATAATATACAATCATATTTTAAAGGAAACAGCGCGTCCTAACTTGGCTAACCTTAACCGAGCCACGGTAAGTACCTATTAAATAAGAGAGCGAGCATCGGAGTGCACTAGAGCGCGTGCATATTCAGCCTGTATCGGCGCAGTTAGCTTTTCCACCGCTCCAAGATCAGAGGTATGCAAATCGCTTACAAGGATTTAAGGCCGGCGGTTTATGCGGTGTGTGTTAGTGAAAATAGCTCGTTACTGCGTTGAGAGACGGGTCTAGAGAGTGAACACGTGGTTGCGGAAACAGCTTTACATTTTAAAGCTTTCTCGTTTAAAAATTGATAACATTTCAAAATGTTTTCTAGTTTTTTTTTATTAGTACTGTAATCTCGTAATTGAGTAAAAACAGGAGTAGGTATGGCAAAAGACGCCATTCCATAGACAATGAAATAATTGACTGTTTGTGTGCCTACTCAACAAAATAAGGCCTTGAAACACATGTGATTTTTTAAAATAAAATGGTGATAATTATTATATGATTAGGTTGATGACCTACAAACGTATATTTAAAATTATTTGAATTGGCCGAGTTGTGTCAAAATACAAAAAGACTTAATTTTGCATATACTGGAAAATTCAAAATGTAATAACAGTTTTAGGTATAAAATGTCGGTCAACACAAAATATTTCAGGTAGCTCAGATAACTTAGTTATAATAATACTAAGTTTGTATATATCAAATGCGGACTGAAAAAAAAAGAAAAAAAGTGTGTGTGAGCTCCGACGCACGACTGGAGTTTACTCTTTACGAACGATTATAAAATATATTATTAAAGATTAGCAAATAATTAAAAAGATTAGTGAATAAGGATAAAGGAACTCATTTTTTATATTAGGTACCGCAAAGTGGGGCTATTTGAGACCCAAGAGGCCCCACTTTACAGTACTGAAATTATGCATGTTACATCGCTCTCGTGTTATACACTATATGAGTGAAAGGGGCGTCACGATACGAAGTTCGGATCTCGAAGTTCGGAGTAGGCCCTCAGTGCCTTTACATGGCCGTACTCGCTAGCGACTGCGTAAACGATTTGGTATGCCGATTCTTAGTTCTATTGCGTAACCGCCAGAGGCGCTATATTTTTGCCTATACAAATTTTTACGCAGTCGCTAGCGAGTACGGTCATGTAAACTCATGGTAAAGGCAAAGGGACGTCCGCCGCACGATCGCGACAACACACACTTGTAGCCTCTATTCGTCCCGGTACCGCCGCATATCGGGTAGAGTCAGTCCGACTCAGGTCGGGCCTAGCCGAGCTTCTTGCTGGACTCTTCTCAGCTAGGCCCAGTAGCTCGATTCCACTGAGGGAAGTTCAAAATCCGACTTCGTATCGTACCGTCCCTTTCATTCTCGTATTATACACGATATGAGTGAAATGGACGGCATGATACGAAGTTCGGAATTGTAATTTCGGAGTAGCCCCTCAAATTTGGTTGAAGCCGCTGAACCAATCTCACTGGAGTGCAAACTCTTAGAGTGTTCCAGTGTTTAAACCGCCCGCGTGGTCGTGTCGGAGGTTTCCCCTGAATTTTCCTCAGCCCGATCTCCAACCTCGCACTCCTATTGCTTTATTGTACCCGGTCTATAAAGCCACAGTCAAGTTCAAAAAAAATAATAATAATAATAAATTACCAGGGTATTTTTTATATTTTTTCTTTCTCCGTGCATCTACACGGTGAAAGAAAAAATATAAAAAATAACGTAATAGGCGGCGTACTGTCTCCCGTGTTATTTCCTATTTTTATAAATTCAACCACAAATAATCTCGCTTCTCACTATCACCATGCCGATGATCTTTAGATTTATTCGCACTATTCACAGGGTGTACTTAATGATCTGCCATCTGTTATCAGTACCGTAAATAATGACCTGGTGCGTATCCTAAATTGGAGTCATAGTTTTAGTTTTAAGGTTAACCCCTCTAAAATTTAGGCATTATTATGGATAGGACTTTATCGTGGGTACCTCAAGTGAACGAGGTCAGCAGGAAGATGTTTTCGGCAGTAGCTTCTCTGAGAAGGCTACGTAATTCCCTGCCCATTGCCACTAAAATTGCGCTTACTCAAACACTATTCCTCCCCATCTTGGATTATGCTGATGTTTCCTATATTGACCTCAATGAGGAGCAATTTCAGGGACGAGCTTTCTACTACTTCTGGCGCGTGCCGGAGATTTAGTGTTCGTAGCAGACTTACGGCTTAGTATTTCCGTGTATCCCAATTAGATTTTCACTCTAGCAAACCAATACGCAGTTTTGTCAAATTCTCCATACCTAACCAATGTGTCCAAGGTTTGCACCCTTTTGGACTCTGAGTCAATATTTCACTAACTTTATACCAATTAAATAGCACATTATAAAATACGAGAGTCCCGTAGCGGCGTCCCGACGCCGCTTAAATACAGAAATTCCCATAATTATTCTGCAAAGGAACAACTATAGGTATAGATACATTTCTTTAATTTGTGCCTCTCTTAGGAACACCAAATACATGTAAAAAAGGGGTCTTAAAAATTTACAGTTCCTTTTCACTGTCACCTTATGCCAGCCAAAACCAAGCCTAATAGTAGAGATACTTAGTTAGTTATCCGGACAACGTGGATGCGGCACATCATCATCAGTCGTTCCCTCAATGCTGAGGACATGTCCAATTCTTGCTGACCAAACTCCTCCATAGGCTCCTATCACCCACCTTATGGATGGCCTCGTGCAGATATAATTACAGAACACCAGTGATTTTGGTGTTCCGTCTAGCGTGTAGTTTGCCCCGGGACCTCTGGCCCTTAACTTTTCCCGTCATAATATTTACCTACTGGCTATCCGAAGAACGTCGTGAGAGGTGTTCCAAATATATGACATACTGTCGATAGTCGACAACTTAACGTAGCTGGATGGACTGGTTTCTTCGCCTTGCAGTCCATGGTATTAGGGATTGTCTCTCAAAATATTGAATGTGCGAAGAGTTTGTATAATTATAATTTTTGTTGAAGTAAAAAGGTCATGACAAATTAAATCTGGCATAAAAGAAAAAAATGTTAAATTATGACGTTGAATTAAATGATACAAACTGCGACACAATACGTCTGTCATTCATGTAAACATTGTAAAAAGATAACTTTCTTTGGGTTGTGGATATATGTCGCCGACTCAAACCGTATATTTTCTCACACTGAAGAACGTATTACAGGTTTGAGTTCAGTTATTGTTTATTTTTATACTGTGTTATGTCAACTCAAAACAGGAGCCACGTCGCGTGACGTCACGCGGCCAAAGTCACGTGGTCAGCGCACAGTAGTTTTTTAAAATTAATTTTTTAGTCCTTTTTCTAGAATAATATGAAAAAATAAGAGTTTTATGCAACTCCCCAGCATGAGACGAATCTAATGACATATCATTTATTAAAATCGGACCACAACTGTAGATCTGATGGGGTGTACAAAAATCGGCCTCGCGTGATATATATATATAGATTTCCACGTTGTTTTATTATTTTCGATCTTGACAGACACACTTGACAACATAGCCTGACAATTCAACAACTGAGAGCTGCGCAAGATAAGTTGCGCACGAACATAACGCATAACGCAGTAAGTGCTAAATTATAAAAAGTCGTATCTTTACCCTGATCGTATACTGAGATACGACTTTTTAAATTAGCACAGCAGATTGCGTTTGATTTTATACCCCATAAATTTTCATATCCCGGGCTTATATATGAAAATCGATTCTAAAGGAGTAAACTCCAAAAACGCCCCGCAAAATAAACTTTTGAAGTATTGAGAGGATGTAGTACTCGTATACTCGTAAAGATAAATTGTCAAAGTTTTAATTCGGGGAACTGTGACACCCTTTCGGGTGTACCTGTCATGAAAGTTCTTGTAATGTAATTTTGAAATCTACTCAAGCAGAAAAAGAGTAGAGACCCGTTTAAATTTGCAACTAGGGTAACGGCATCAGTGTTGGACACTTAAAGCTGACAAGGACTAGTAACGGACGCTTCGTTCCCAATTCAAAAAGTATTACGTTTTTAAATTGATATAAATGAGTAACTCTTATTTGCTTTTAAATAAGAGTTAATGTGCGTTATTGACTCCCATGCTCATTACAGGTGGTCACCTAACCAACTAATCGACACGATACCAACCGATTCCCACTTAATTTAATCTACATCATTTGTTTCCGCTAAATTTTTTTAAAAATATACTGTACTATTTTCCTCTTAAAGTGGCTTTTTCTATACGCCTGTGAGTAAAATAGGAGCTTTATATAGTAATCAGTCGGAATGCATATTTATTATTGATGATCTGCCCATGACGTTGCAGAAATACACGAATTATTCGATGTTATTAGATACTACGGCTGGTGATCAATCTTGCTCTGTAAATAAATTGATCCCGACCACATATTGATTCCTTTGTGATTATTAAAGTAATTGTTTTCAAAATAAAAAAATTGCTATTGTTACATACTGGCCGTATTAGTTTATGGTTTAATTGTCTATTGCTTGATTCCGTTTCCATATACAAAAATGTATTACGTTACCTAACTTGATTGAATAAACATGTGTCCCAAGAATGCATCTTTTTCCTTTGGATAATAAAACATGGTGTCAGAAGTAAAAGTCGGAAAATGAGTGACGAAGATGAAGAAAAGAACGATTACCAAGAAAATACAACAATTGGAACAATTAAACCCCTAAAAGTCGACAGTAATGTAACGGAAAAATGGCGGACATGGAAACAAAAATTCGAAATCTACATCGAAGCCAACAATCTTATGGACCTTCCCGAAACGCGTAAAGTCGCGATTTTCCTAAATTTAATCGGCGACAAGGGCCTAGACATATTTAATTCCTTCTCCATCGATCGCAAGACAGCCACCCTAAAAGAAATCATCGAACGGTTTGATTCGAAATTTAATCCATTAAAAAATATAACGGTCGAAAGATACAATTTCTTTTCTCGCCAGCAAAACCCAGATGAAGAATTTGAAGAATATGTCACTGCCATCACCAACCTCAGTATCTCATGTGAATTTGGCACATTACGTGATACCTTAATAAAAGATAAATTCGTTATTGGAATCTTTGACAAAAATGTCAAACAACGTCTTTTGCAAGAAGACAATCTTAACATAGAAAAATGTCTCAAAATTGCAAAAAGCATGAAACTTTCCCATGAAAGGTCGTCAAAACTACATCACAATGTCGAATCTCAAGAAACCATCAACGCGGTGTCCCAGTCATATCAAAATCGCCGTGCGAGGTCTATAACAAGAAACTACAGTCCAGCACCACTAAGGAGTGAGTCGCGCACATCGTCCCGTACATCAACGCACAATTATCAACGGAATTTTCGTCAACAAAATCATCGCAGTCCCAGTGCAACGTGTCAACGCTGTGGTCAAATCCATCGATTCAGATGCCCAGCCAAAGGAGTCAAGTGCAAGATTTGTAATCGCCGTAACCACTATGAGAAATATTGTTTCTTTAACAAAAATCATGTAAACATGGTAAGCGATAATAGCGATACTTACATTATTTCGTCTATTGATAATATGTCACCAATTAATAAGAATTGGATATTAAATATTAAAGTCCAAGACAAAAATTTAGAATGTCAAATCGATACAGGTGCGGAAATTAATGTGATATCGAAATATACTTTAAAAAGTCTGAATCAAAATGTCCCAATCCTATATGCAAGACATAAACTTTGTTCCTTTACAGGTGACACAATACCAGTTGTTGGAGGGTGCTACATAAACTGTACTTTTTCCAACAATGTTTCTGCAAATATTTATTTTGCTGTAGCAAATACTCCATGTAGAACTATAATTGGCCAAAGAACATGTGAAGACTGTGGAATAGTAAAACGGATTTTAAGTATCAAAGAGGATAGTCAGGAAAGTAGGAATCCTAAGAAATCATGTATTAAGTCAAGGTCAGTAAATATTTTCAATAAATATGCTGATTTATTCGAAGGTTTAGGATGTCTACCTATAAAAGCGCACTTGGATGTTGATCCTAGTGTTAAGCCAAAAATCAGTGCCACACGAAGAATACCTTTTGCTTTACAGTCTCGTTTGAAAACAGAACTTGAAAATATGGAAAAATTAAAGGTCATTGAAAAGATTGAAAAGCCTACTGATTGGGTTAATTCAATTGTTCTAGTCGAAAAAGCAAATGGTACACTTCGAGTCTGTTTAGATCCACGTAACTTGAACGAGGCAATAAAGAGACCTCACTATACATTCCCTACTTTTGACGATTTACGATCAAACATAGCGGGCGCGACAGTTTTTAGCAAACTTGATGCTACTTCAGGATTTTGGACAATACCTCTAGATGAAGAGAGTAGTGACTTGTGTACATTTAATACTCCTCTAGGTAGGTATAAATTTATACGATTACCTTTTGGAATCAATTCTAGTAGTGAGATATTTCACAAAACCATGGTACAACTATTTGGTGATTTACCAGGTATTCAACTTTTCATAGATGACATATTAGTATACGGAAAGACACAAGCTGAACATGATGAACATCTAGATAATCTTTTTAAAAGAGCTCGTCAAGTGAATATACGATTTAATAAGTCAAAATGTCAATTTAACATGTCGGAAGTATATTATGTAGGTCATATGTTCAACAAGGATGGTATTTACCCTGATAAGTCTAAAGTCAAGGCTATTATGGATATGCCTAGTCCTACAAATGTCAAGGAACTACAAAGATTCCTTGGGATGATTAACTATTTAGGTCAATATATACCTAATTTATCTGATGAAACCAGTATTCTTAGAGACTTGATTAAAAAACAGAATATTTGGCAATGGTCTGAGTGCCATGAGAAACAATTAACTAGATTAAAATCACTAATATGCAAAGCACCAGTTCTTACTCACTTTGATTTGAAGAAGCCGATAAGAATGTCTGTCGATGCTTCAAAGTCAGCCGTAGGCGCGGTAATTTTTCATGGTAAGAATCCCATAGCTTATGCATCGAAGTCCCTAACAAAGTCACAAGAAAACTATGCTCAGATTGAGAAAGAACTTTATGCTATATTGTTTGGAGCTAAAAAATTCCATCAATACTTATACGGTAACATTGTCCATGTAGAGACAGATCATCAACCACTAGTAACACTATTCAAAAAACCATTATCTGACGTTCCCACTAGATTACAAAGAATGATGATTAGTCTACAAGCTTATCACTTAGTTGTCACATATACAAAGGGCTCAGAAATGTATGTGTCTGATACGTTGTCTAGAGCACCTGTACAAAATGTCTCTGATAATTGTCAATTTAATTTTAATGATTTAGAACAGGATGTAGAAATCCATGTAAATTTATTAACTTCACACTTAGCTATCACTAAAGAAAAACTAGATAAAATTCTTGAACACACTAACAAAGATCAATCCTTACAAAAATTAAAACTTTATTTTCGTAATGGTTGGCCTAACTCTAAAACTCAAGTCGATCCTATTGTTTCTCCATACTGGAACATTAGAGATGAAATTCATGTCATAAATAACTTGCTATTCAAAGGTCAAAGTGTCATTATTCCCATGTCATTAAGGTCTGAAATATTGTCCATTTTACACGAAGGTCATTTAGGCATAGAAAAAACAAAAGCTCAAGCCAGAGGCACAGTTTATTGGCCGAATATAAACAGTGATATTGAGTCTAAAATAAAACAATGTGAATATTGTCTAATGTATATGAATAACAAGCCTAAAGATCCACTTATGTCACATGAGCAACCTATTTATCCTTGGGAGAAAGTTGCTATAGATTTATTTGACTATAAATCAAGAAAATATTTACTCGTAGTAGATTTCTATTCTAACTACATTGAAGTTGTTCATTTGACTAAGGGCAGCGACAGCAATGCTGTAATTGCTAACTTAAAGTCTATATTTGCCAGACATGGTATTCCATTACAGTTACTTAGTGATAATGGACCACCTTTCAATTCTCAAGCATTCAAAATATTTTCATTAAATTGGGATTTTGAACATATAACTTCTAGTCCATACTTACCCAGATCTAATGGTCTCGCAGAAGTGTCAGTTAAAGTTGTCAAGAACATATTCAGAAAGTGTGAGGAATCAGGAGCGGATCCTTATATTGGTTTATTAAACTATAGGAATTCTCCAAGAGGAAATCTTAGCTCACCAGCGCAATTACTTATGTCAAGACAATTAAGAACTAAATTACCAGCTAAAACTACTAATTTAAAGCCTAAAGTAGTAAATTTCAAGCTTCATTCCGAAAATAAGAGCCAGAACTTTGAGAAAAGTAGATTTTACTATAATCGTCATGCCAAAAAGTCAGATACTTTGGAACCTAATGATTTTGTTTATTTCAAAAAGAAACCTACTGATATTATTTGGAATAAAGGTACTATCGTTTCAAAAACTGACTATCCACGTTCGTATATAATTAGAGACAGTAATGATGTTTTATACAGGAGGAATCAGCAATTTATTTTTCGCCCCCAAAAAAGGGAGTGCATGAATGGTAATAGTATGTCTCATAACTATTATAATTCATATCCTTTTGATACTTCTACTACTAATAGTCCTCATACGGTTCTTTCGCCAAAATCGAATAATGTAAACAACACTACACCAGATACTGTTGTGCGTAGGGCACCTAGTGGTAACTACGTAACTAGAACTGGTAGAACAATTAATAAGCCAAGAAGATTGGATTTATAAGTTTAATGTAATATTTTGTATGAATAATGTAACTTTTTTCTTCCAATGTCTATGTTATGATTTTGCACTATTTCACTTCATCACGGGTTGTAGTTATTGTCGCAACTAACTATCGAACTTATTTTCACTGCGCACATCCTAACATAAACATTATTTTATGCAAAAGTAAGTAATTTGTTTTGTATATTTTCGACAATTTATAATTGAAAGGTCCGAAATGTCACGTGCCACTTTGAATTTTCAGTTATCGTTTTCTTTTAAAAAAGGGGCATGTTACATACTGGCCGTATTAGTTTATGGTTTAATTGTCTATTGCTTGATTCCGTTTCCATATACAAAAATGTATTACGTTACCTAACTTGATTGAATAAACATGTGTCCCAAGAATGCATCTTTTTCCTTTGGATAATAAAACAGCTATATCATAAATTTAGGCATTCGTTCACCAAAAAATATTAATTGCTTACGGAACATTTAAATTTTCAATAATGGAATTATTAATTTCAATTTAAAAGAAATGACACAGAAATTGTGATTATTTATCCTACTTTAATATGAGTAGACCATATCTCGTTGCAATAAAGTTTACAAATGGCCAGTTAATTATTTCATTGACGACCGCGACAGTCGCTTCTGGAAATGCAGTTTAGTAAGAGTACCATAAAGTAAGAGTAAACAAGTGATATTATCTCAGTTAAGATACTGACCGCTTGTACTTGCGATAGACGTTACCTTTATCGGTAGGTACTATAGGCATGAGGTACCTATAAAACCTTATAAAAATCTAACCTAGTGTGCCGCCGGCAGCGAGCGGTGGTTAGGGCGACAGAAAGGAACCTCCTGGCTATCCGCGCCGTGTCCGTCAATTATTCTTATTATTAATAACCCATAAATTATTAGTACATTCATAAATTGCAGGTAATCGTGTCACTCTTAAGCAAATGAAATTAAATGAAATTTATTTTTCGTCTATAGGTATTACAGATGTCCAAAGGTTATACAAACGTGGTACAAAGCTATGCAATCAAAAATGCTACTGTTTCAATTTACGTAGTGAAGCAATTAGACATCGTCCTCATTGACATTGACATAGAGGTGCTTCTTACTTTTTCCGTGTTTGATTATATAGCCAGAGTCAATGAGCACGAACAATTCTTACAGGTCGTAAAATCTCATAGACACCGTTTGGCATAGCATAACCTAACTTGAGCATTCAAAAGTGAATGCCAAAAGTCCTGCTGAGGAACGAATATCTAATTTCTGACTAAGGAAGCAAATCTGCCGTGGTGCTAGACATGAATATTAAACTAGGAATATCTGCCAAAGTGCAGACATTGTGAAAATTCACTCCGATCGGGGAATGGAAATCCTACGCTTCACTTGCATTTTGTCATTAATATGATTTGAAATCCATATTCAAATAAGATGAAGTCGAATGAGCGTTGAAGAAGTATTGATAAATGTAGGGAAATAAATGTGCGGCCTTCTGTGAATAAAGGTAAGATAAGTCATTCTATTTCCTTTCTATAGAAATAAACCTGGATAAATTATGCTTCACGCAAAATGGTTCCAAAATAATTTTATACCTAATGTTTCAATCGAAACTTGGCTATGATTATCAATTCGTCACGCCCACATAAACTTGACTGTGTTCAAAAGCAAAAAGGATCGTATGAAACTAAAGGATACTTAATTTATATCAGATCTTTCAAAACGCATATCGTTCTGAATAAGGTAAACCGAATAAGGTCAATAGGACCCCTATATAGAGGTAGCTAACCGGCCTCATTAATAAAAAGGGATCCATGAAATACCTACGGGTGAGAACCTCGGAGTTTCCTGTTGTTAACAACAACAGCAACACTGAACATTGCCAGGTGAAATTGCCATCAATTGACTTTATAGGGAATATGCAGGTTTGTTTTTACAATCTGCTCAGTATTCGGAAGCAACAGCCTTGCTGCCACTTTGGAAACTTTTAAACGTTTTCTAACGATTTGCGAATGCAGGAAGCACATTGCCGAATTCCCACGAGTATGTATATCGTGCGGCAAACTTCGCCCGTTAACACAGCCTCATATGAACATTTGTTACGAACATGCACACAGCAACAGTGTACAACGGGCGGTAATGTCCTTAATTTGAAGCGTGTATTCGGCGTGAGAGCTCTGACACATTAGGCGAGCATTAGGGACATCACGGCCACACATTCGCGCTTTTACTCGGAAAGGCATCCTTCTTTATTAAAATTTGTATGAAGACTAGATTTGATGTGTTTATTTTCCTTGCGGCGCTGCGTTCTCGTACGGCAATGAAACTTAGAAGAGATCTGTTGGCTCGAGCTGAATGTGCTTTCATGTCTAAAAATTTCATTACATGCTTGCTCAATAGTATTTAATTCAGCGTAAGTACCAGATTTTATTACAGTTTCGAGTAAATTACATTCACGTGTTAACTGTCACGTCTCACTAAGGGTGACATGTTTCGAACCCTTGGGGAGTTCTTAGTATAATTTTGAACATGTCTCACGAAAGTCTAAATTCATTTTTGATTAATGTTCATACTGGGTCTGTGCATTTAGATTGGAATCAATTCGATAAGAATATTTCTTTCATATTATAATCCAACATCAAACGCCATCTGAATTTGAATCAAAGTCAATTTAAAGATGCCTGGAGAAATATTGTACTTGTTTTACCTGTAGATATTCTGAGTGAAAATATCGTGTGAAAATAATATTTTGATTCCATCATTTCAACGTGTTCTAGTTCTAACCTATATTAAATAAATAAGATTTGTGAATTGGCGCACACACAATTCAATCAACTTTCCTATTTCAAAGTAAAGGGTTATCGTTAGGTATTCCAAGAAAGAGAATGGTTAAGTAGGAAATATTATTCATAACCCCAAGCCGAGATAATCTCAGAGAACATGCAGGATTGAAATAGCTATTGGCTGATTTAGAAAGCTCTATCCTTGTGTGTTCTATTGGAATAAGTTTGTGTTTCAAATTCATATACTCAACATTTTGTTTGATGTAGTAGATAAAATGGAGTTTTTGTAATCTATTTGACGTGACGTTTTAAATCTTTGAATTATCTGCCGATTACGTATCTTTTATGTCCGAATATCTAAAGCCATGATGTGAGTTCTAATTTGCGTCGTTAAGAAATCAATTTTATAATTTCGTAATTTATTAATCATGTCGTTAAGAAATATATTTCACAAATTCATAATATCTATCATATAAAGATATTCAGAGGATAAGATGTAATTGTTAGGTGCTTAAATCAGTTGTGTAAGGACGGGAGTAAACTCAATTTTCATCATGAGGTAAAGGCTGAATATTTAATTAAAACATTGGGTAATATGAAATATTAGCTTATGCAACTGTTACATGGGAGCGATGGTTTTTGAACACATTAAAGAGGATTTATGATGAGTGTAGATAAAATCTTTTTATCGTTTTATCCATCATAATATCCTCATTGTTATTTAAATTCTTAAAGGTAAATAGGTAGAATATTTTAAATATTCCCACAATGCGTTTTTTGATCAATTAGAATTTATTATAAGACGAAGCCCGTGTAGCAATCTATCTGGTTAAATGTGGGCAATACCTGTATATTTTATAGAAACACAATTCAACTTGATTAAAACCTTAGCTTGAGATGAATAGTGAGAAGTGAGTGAGCTTTACTTGCTTGTTGTACTTCAAAATTTTGACGCTGTAAATTGAAACAAACTCGATCTAGATGCTCCAGTCTCATTGAAATTTTGTCAAACAACGCGGTGGAGGTAGCAAATGCAGAAAAGCATCATTTTGGTTTGGATGGACTTGCAATTTCCATGTGTCGACCCGTCGGAAATGAAGACCGAGAGGTCTGTTTGTTTCGTTGTTTTGATATGACATTGGTGTGACAATTGGCGTCCGTACTCTTTCTGACATGTTAAAGTTGTAGCGCGTAAAACGAGAGTGAGCGACACATGCCTTATTAAACTAATACCAATACATCAACTCAAACCGACCTTTGATTGTGGATAAATGATCCGATGCACCGAGAGTTGCGCGTCAACAACCTGTGATGAATGCTCTATGTTCTTATATCTACTATATGTAACACTTTATTTTCTAGAACTGCAATTATTAACCATAGACCTCATCAGCCTACCTCTGTTCCACTGCTGGTCACAAGCCTCCTCTCATAGATGAGAGGGATCTGAGAGTATTCCCACCTTTGTCTCTGTGTGGGTTACGAACTTTACACATGAAACCTTTTTTATACGCAGATGTATGCAGGTTTCCTCGCGGTGTGTTCCTTCACCTATAAGCTAAAGGTAAATAAGCGTAAGTGACGCAGCTAAGAATGCAGTACTGCCCTGGTTCCGAGCATGGTATTACTGCTGCGCAAAAGTAATGCTGACAGTATCTCGTCAAGTGAGGAAATCTCTCCGACAACAGTGAGCTCACATCAAATAACAAAATATCGATCCCGCTCCGCGCAATCAGGAAGTCATAGACTTACTTGGACCTATTCCTTTAATGACAATATGGGTTACAGAAGGCCCACCTTAGTGACGACGTTGAATGTAGGTACTAAGGCTTCACTAGGTAACCTATCAAAGACTAGTGTAATTTCATGAAAACTTTTAGTCGGACAGGCCTGCCTCTACCAAGAATATTATAGCGATTATAGCGATTTTTATAAAGGGCATTAATAATCTTTAAAGCTTAATTCACGGCTGTTTATTAGTGAATCGATGAGGATCTTGAACGAGTAATAAGAAACGGCGTCTGCTACAACTTATCTCATAAATCATAAACCCAAAGCAATTCTGCACAAGAACAAAACAGCGTTAAATCAAACTCGTTTGTGTATTAATAACTATAATTTGGAACTTCTGCAGATGGAGTATGAGCGAATGCTCGAAGGAAAAGGTGAGTTCGGAATCAATCCATCTTTAAGTTAGTAAGTGTACGATATTCCTACAGCATCAAACGACTCACCGCTACTGTGCCCATCCACCGCCTCGGGTCCCGAGGGCTAGGCTGCAGGTCCAGGGGTTAGTCTCCAGCTGAATATGACGTACACAGGTTCCTAGGTCACTGATAAGCGCACTCTTCCGAGGGGGAAAGGTCCTCAACGCACACACAAATAATATTGAGAAAAATTATGTTCCCGCGGCGCCGCTAGTTAACGAACTAACTTTTAATAAGTGCGTATCATTGCACATTTGTATATCCGCTTCCGGCGAGTGGCGCTGTTAGCGCGCTGGTGTTGCCATTCCGGGGGATGACGGTTTCAAGACAAGAAGCAGCAAATCGCTAGAAGCTCGTAGGGATACCATACGTAATAAAAAACAAAATAATTTGACCTACAAGATTGTGTCTTCAGTCATTAAAATAAAGATATAAACAAACTAAAATAAACTAGTGTTCCGGTACGGAACATGCCGCTCACCTTAAAAGGACGAGAGTGCTTTTAAAGACAAATTTTGATAAAGCTAACATATCTTAAAAACTAAGTTAAGTACTAAGATTAAGTTGTAACGATTACAAATTATTCTAAGGGAAGCGGGCAAATCTTAACGACAGGGCGTAGCCGGGCGTATACCGCCTGGTCTCGTCTTGGGTATGCGTCTTTTGGAAAAAGGATTCGCAAACATTTTCATCAGGAGTATAGACCCGCTTTTCAGGAAGCGACTCCAGCTCCCAGAACCTCTGTAAATTGTCATCGTCAAATGAGCTAGAATAGGCCTGGAGTGCAGTCGGCTTCGGGTTGTTCAAGGCAATCCTACCCAACAACAAGTACCCGAATATGCTATTCATAGCAATAGGCGAACCCGGTACACCTGTTATTACATTATCTAATAAGATTTGGGATAGTATATCCGCTCCTAACAACATCTCCACCGGTTGTGGAGTACCATAATCAGGATCCGCCAGAGTTAAATTATTTAAATGTTTCCACCCCGTTTGAGGCAACGGTACACTCGGCATACGCATAATTAAGTTAGGTAAAACTAAAGCCTCTACGAGTATCGCAGGATTTTGTTTACCTCTAGGTGTAATGAAACACGAAACGACACCTTTAGGTTGTACGGGTTCTGTATCACCTATTCCGAACACCGGAATATTCACGCGATTAAGTTGTAGTTGTAATCGTTGTGCGCATGCTTCGCTCATAAACGTCGCTTGACTACCCGTGTCAACCAGACACCGGACAGTTGACAGCTTCGAACCACCAAAACATACGTCTACAAGTGCAGTGGACAACAAAACAGTATCCGCCCGAACGCTTGATGCTGTAATCGGCGCGCGGGCCGCGCAGTTACCAAGCAAAACTTCGCTATTTGCTATCGGATCCGCGACCGTGTCGGCGGTGCACTTCTCGGTAGGAGGGAGCGCGACGACTTTAGATTGCACGGATGCGCTTGACTCCATCGGCATCGATGGGGAATAATAATGAATTAAAGTGTGATGTCTTTTATGACATGTACGACATACAAAATTGGATTTGCAACTTCTAACGTCGTGACCAATATTCAAACAGTTGTAACTGATAGGGTGGGACGCAGCAGAGACACAGTGACACAAAATGAGCACAACAGATATAGATTATTAGCAATTAATATAATATATGGTAATATATTTATATGGAATAAATAGTGATAAATGTAGTTGTTTTTATAGACTGATACACACTGACAATTCAATAGTGACAAGATTCCTTTTTGCGGAGAAAACTAAATTCAAAATTAATATTTGAAATGAACTGTCAATGTTAATAGACAAGGATGGTCTGTGGTCCAGCCTCATTTCAAACACTCCTCCTTAATTTTGACAACACAAGCATTAAGACATTCTATCATCTTACATGCTCATCAACTTACTTGTGCACCATGCAAACTTCACTTTGGGTAGAGGTTTTGTAAGTACATCAGCAACCATACAAGCTGTCTCGACATACATAACTGATATCTGTTTATTCATGATGGCTTCTCTCACAAAGTGATAGCGTACATCTATGTGCTTCGTTCTCTGATGATGCACCGGATTTTCTGCTATAGCTATTGCAGATTGGCTATCACTGAGAATAGGAATCAGTTCCTCTTCCTTCTTGATGATCTCCGCAATAAGCCTCTTGAGGAATACTGCCTCTCTAGCAGCTTCTGACATGGCTACATATTCTGCCTCAGCCGTTGATAGTGCTATTGTCCTCTGCTTGATACTTTGCCAGCAGACAGCTGATCCTTGAGCTGTAAAGACATAGCCAGTCCACGATTTTCTGTCTTCATCACCTCCGTGACTTGCATCTGAATATCCTTGGATGAATCTGTGTGTATTACTTCTTTTGGAGTACACTATTCCAAGAGACTTTGTCCCTTTTAGGTAGCGAAGCACACGCTTGGCTGCTACCCAGTGTTCTTCTGTATAGCACGTGTTAAATTGACTCAGAGTACTAACTGTATGTGTTATGTCTGGTCTTGTACACACTGCTAAATACATCAGAGATCCGATAAGATTCTGATATGGGATCCTGTCGTCAGGCTTGTTTTCTGACTTATTTAAGTGACAGCCAGCAATCGCCGGAGTTGCTGCTGTCTTGCAGTCTTCCATTCCAAAGGTCTTGAGGATTTTCTCGATGTACCTCTCCTGATCAATTTTGATCACATCCTTTGTCTGAGTTATCTGCATTCCCAGAATGAGTTCAGCTTTTCCAAGATCCTTCATTTCGAATTTGGACATGAGGTCTCTCTTGACTTTACGAAGCTCATCTTCATTGTTCCAAAAAATTAACAAGTCATCCACATAAACTGCTATTATGATGATGTTGTTTCCTTTTGATCTTGTATAAATGCATGGTTCGTTTTTGGATTGTTGAAATTGAAGTTTCTTCAATTCTCCGTCAAGCTTGTTGTTCCACGCTCTGGGTGCTTGCTTTAACCCATAAAGCGAACGATTGAGCTTACATACATGGTCTCTCTTCTCTTTGTCTTCAAAACCTTCAGGTTGCTTCATGTAAACAGTTTCGCTTAGGTTTCCGTTTAAGAAGGCAGTCTTAACGTCCATCTGGTCTATGTTCAGTCCAATCTTGCTTGCTAAGGCCATTAGTAACCTCAATGAACTGTGACGTACGACAGGCGAAAACGTCTCCTGATAGTCTATTCCCCACCTTTGACTGAAGCCTCTTGCCACCAGTCGGGCTTTGTACCTGTGTCTATTTCCCGCCTCTTCTTTGATTTTAAATAGCCATTTAGAATCAACTATATTTCTTTTGGTAGGAGGCTTCACGAGAGTCCATGTATTATTCTTCTTGAGAGCATCTAACTCCTCCTGAATTGCTGTTCTCCATTTATCAGCATCTTTACCCGAAAGAGCTTCTTGAACGGTAGTAGGTTCCTTTTCATGGTTTATTGTGTGATATAGGATATAGTCTTGAAACTGCCTGGTTTTTCTATTCCTTAAAGGATATCGTCGTGGTTGGGTATGTTCTTCTATATCCTCTTCATCTGCGGAATATCTTCGTGGTTGTGCAGGTTCTTCTATACCCTCTTCATCTGCTGACATGAAGCCTTCAGATTCTTCACCCACCGTTTCAATCTCCACTCTAGGAAACTGAACTCTTTCCATGATAGGTTCCACTAGCGGTTCTTCTACAGTTTCTTCTGTTTCTATACAGAGAGGTTCACTTTCCTGAACACTCGGTAAGAAGTCCATTATTGGCGATTCTCTCCTAATGTCTTCTTCTATGGGGAGAGATCGACCTTCCCGAACATTAGGTAAAAATTCAACTGCTGGTTGCTCAACTCTTATATCTTCTACAGTTTGGTCTTCCTCATCTTGTATAATTTGGATAACAGGTGCTTCTCTGGTTGGCATTCCTTGCCTTTTGGTTCGGTACATCTGGTTTTCAAAAAATACCACATTCCTTGCTTTACATGCTCTACCAGTAATTGGATCAATCAATCTGTATGCTTTTGCATCATCTGCAAAGCCTGTGTAGACGAGTTCTACACTTTTGGAATCAAATTTAGTCCGTTTCTGGTCAGGAACATGCATAAAAGCTCTGCATCCAAACACCTTTATGTTGTCCAAATTACACTTCTTTCCCGTCCACGCCTCTTCTGGCGTTTTCTCCTTGACTGCAATTGTCGGTGATCTATTCTTCAGAAACACCGCGTGATGAACAGCTTCAGCCCAAAAACGCTTGTCCAGACCTGATTCATGCAACATCGACCTGCTCTTCTCGCAGATGGTACGATTTGCTCTTTCTGCAACACCGTTTTGTTCTGGGGTATATTCAACCGTAAGCTGATGCTTAATACCATTCCGTTTAAGAAAATCACCCATTTGCTTATTAACGTACTCTTTTCCGTTGTCTGTTCTTAACACCTTCAATTTATGACCGGTTTGCGTTTCAACTAATGCTTTGAATTCAAGAAAATACTTAAAAACTTCACTTTTGTTTTTTAAGAAGTAAACAAAGGTTTTGCGCGTAAGGTCATCTATAAATGTGAGAAAGTAAAGAAACTTACCAAACGATTGTACGTTTATGGGTCCACAAACATCGGAATGTACAAGCCCTAACACTTCTGATGCTCGTGTTACACGATTTTTCTTCATCGGTTGCTTAGTTTGTTTCCCCTTCAGACAGGATACACATTCCAGGTTGGAATTGCTATTAGGAAAACTTACCCCAGTTGCCATCTTGTTTTTCAGAAGTAGAAGATTTCGAATACCTAGGTGTCCCATACGACGGTGCCATAATTCCATTGAATCATTGCTTTCTGACGTAGTATTGAGAGCCGTATTCTGTAAACAACACTCATTAAGCTTGTATACACCTCTATCTTCTATACCTTTGACAATAGGCGTACCACTTATCTTGCATTCGTCACTTTTGTAGATTTCACACCTTTTGTGACCAAATACTATTACATATCCCCTCTCTGCAATAGTACTCACACTCATCAAGTTAGCTGATAACTTAGGAACATACATTACGTTACTTACTGTCATTCCAGTTGACTCACACAGCACCGTACCTTGTCCTTCTCCATATACCTTGTCACCATTAGCGCATGTTATAGGAACACGATCAATAACCTTAAAGTCTTTAAACCACTGCCTTTTATTTGTCATGTTCGTGGATGCTCCCGAATCTAGGACCCATTCTTCTTCACGATCTCCAACCATGGCAAATGCAAAAGCACTAAAAACTTCCTTCTGCTTCTTCGGTTTCTCTGGACATACTGATGCCTTATGTGGACCATCACAAATAAAACATTTTATTTTCTTCTGTTTAGATTTCAGCTGTTTCTTGTGCTTTTGTTTTGAAAGCAATGCAGAAGTTGTAGTAGTTCCACTCGTACTGGGTGACGTATATGTTTCTTCCATTTGAAAAAGTTTCGATTTGACATAATTGGTTGTCAACGTTATGTTGCTGTTTTCTACAGCCAGACGCATAGGTTGAAATTCATTCGTGAGACCTTGAAGCATCAAAGCAGCCAACAGCTCATCGTCTACTTCCTTTCCAAGGTCTGACAGCTCCTGAGATGTCACCATTACCGCTGTTACATATTCTCGTACTGTCGTAAACATCTCTAGTTTATAGCTCACCAGTCTAGAGAGTAATCTACAGCGATTATTCAACCCTTTGTCTTCAAAAGCTTCTTTTAACGCATGCCATGCGTCTTTAGCTGTCTTCACGTGTTTGACGTGCACCAGGCAATGCGGTTTGATCATTAAGCATATCTTAGCCTTTGCTTTCTGATCCTTTCTCGTACCTGCAGTATCAGTAGCCTCGGGAGTTACGCTCGTGTATTCCCATAGGTCTGTATCTATAAGATACAATTCCATTTGGAATTTCCATGTTGAATAGTTCGAGCAGCCATCCAGTTTATCGAAGAGCGTAGAACTATTCATAATTCCAATATCACTGTTATCATTCACTTTGCTAGAAGAATCACCACAGCCCGTTGACATTTTTTATGTTCATGCTGATTCATTTTCTGGGCCCATAACCCTGATAGGGTGGGACGCAGCAGAGACACAGTGACACAAAATGAGCACAACAGATATAGATTATTAGCAATTAATATAATATATGGTAATATATTTATATGGAATAAATAGTGATAAATGTAGTTGTTTTTATAGACTGATACACACTGACAATTCAATAGTGACAAGATTCCTTTTTGCGGAGAAAACTAAATTCAAAATTAATATTTGAAATGAACTGTCAATGTTAATAGACAAGGATGGTCTGTGGTCCAGCCTCATTTCAAACAGTAACAAATGTTTTTATTTTGAATTAACGAATACCTATCGCGCGGTGACAAGTTTAAAAACTTCGAACATTTTGTCAACGGATGTTGAGCTTCACCACATACGCAATTAGGTTTGATTTTATTTGAACCTTGGTCATTTGTTCGAGTCTCAGCTGAGCCCGTCGCGGGAGTGACGTTAGCAACAAACGATCGTTTGGCGGGTGACGACGGCGCGGCGCCCGAGCCACTCGCGCGGTTCCAGTACTTTCCGCGACTGCTACCCACATCTGAATTTATACTTTTAGCGGACTGCCCGCGAATAGAAATTATTTCTTCCGCGGAAATTTCCCGTTCTAGAAATGAGATTAATGTGTCTACATCGGGAATGTCGGCCGTTTTTGATATTGACCGCTCGAATAAACGTCGCGTAGTATGAGGAATTTTACGTAATAAAATGTTTAGAAGTATGAAACTCCACTGTTTAACGGGAAATTCCATAACCTCGAGTGCTTTAATGTTTTCTTGATAGATATTCAGTAAATTTCGCATACTTTGGTTGGATTTATCGCAGCATGTATCGATATCTAGAATTTTGTCGAGATGTTTTGATGCGATAACTCTTTTGTTGTCATAACGAGACACTAAAGTATCTAACGCGATGGAGTAATTATCGTTAGTTATTGGGATCGACTTTATGAGGTTATGCGGTTCATTTTTAACTGTGAGAAGTAAGTACCTAAACTTTTCGGCGTCAGTATAGGCGTCGTTGTCGTGTACAAGCGAGCGAAATAAATCATAAAATGACGGTCAATCAGTTTGTTCGCCACTGAAAGTAGGTAAAGGTAACGTGGGAAGTTTCTTAAATATCTCAGGCTGGACAGCCATGCAAGGCAATGAATGACGGCTCATGCGCCTTTGCTCTTCTTCCTTCTTCTTTAAATTTTATAAACGCGTTACTATCGCATAGTACAAATCGTTGAAATCGTTACGGATTTTAATCTGTTCCTCTTTGTTAAAACATTGTAACTTAATGAACGTTTTTTCAATTCTAGTCTGAACTATCATGAATTTTCTCTGGTAAGAAACTAAATCAGTAGTTCGCGAGCGAAACTGTTCTTGATCAGTTGCTGCGAACTGAATAGTGCGTTTGAGGTCATCGAGGATGAGCTCTCTTTCGTAAATATCTTGTTCGCACGGATTATCGCCGTCGGACCTTTTATTCAACAAAGATGGCGGTTCCCCGCTACCATTTAGTGTACCTGGCCGCGACATACTTAGGTGTTTCAAACTTAATGTGACGAGACAAGAGGACACAACTTGGAAGGTACAATCCGGTTCGACCGGATCAAAAAATTATATATATGTACGATATTCCTACAGCATCAAAAGACTCACCGCTACTGTGCCCATCCACCGCCTCGGGTCCCGAGGGCTAGGCTGCAGGTCCAGGGGTTAGTGTCCAGCTGAATATGACGTACACAGGTTCCTAGGTCACTGATAAGCGCACTCTTCCAAGGGGGAAAGGTCCTCAACGCACACACAAATAATATTGAGAAAAATAATGTTCCCGCGGCGCAGCTAGTTAACGAACTAACTTTTAATAAGTGCGTATCATTGCACATTTGTATATCCGCTTCCGGCGAGTGGCGCTGTTAGCGCGCTGGTGTTGTCATCCCGGGGGGGATGACGGTTTCAAGACAAGAAGCAGCAAATCGCTAGAAGCTCGTAGGGATACCATACGTAATAAAAAACAAAATAATTTGACCTACAAGATTGTGTCTTCAGTCATTAAAATAAAGATATAAACAAACTAAAATAAACTAGTGTTCCGGTACGGAACAGTAAGTTTGATGTAACTCAAGATCTCTCTAGGATATTTCCGTAGAATCTGACATACCGCTCTTGGGTCGGCAACCTTGGAATTGTAGACGTCTGTAGACGCCGGTGCCGGTGATGATGGAACTCGACGACTCAAATAAAACTTCGATGTAAAGTTGACTGTATAATTTCAATAGGTGCTGATTTACACAAAATAGTTTGGCCAAAAGAGGTATGTGCAGAAGTGGTTGTATGTAAGAACAAAGAATAGGTAATGACGAGCAAGATTTGATAATTTGAGTTAACGTATGTTACAATGGTAGGGATAAAGCGTATGTGAAGCGTTGCTATTGGTGGCTTTAAAAAAGCCGCTCTTATACTAACCGTGCCCGACGGGCGCGTTTTGCTACTGCGTACTAAGTTATTACATATGTATAAAATTAAATAAAAGTTGCGTTCGCAACAACGTCCATAAGCTACGGTAACAGTTTACTATCAAGTTGTAACGGAACGCAGTTCTAAGCCTTAGTCACATTTAGTATGAAGTAGGTTTAAAAGGGATTTTGGTAGCGTAAGTTTATGCAAAGAACAATACTATGAAGGCACTGTTTTCTACTAATATGATGAGGGTCACTAACCTTTGAAGTCCTAGCCTGTTCTGCACGACAGTCAACGCTGTTCACAATTTCATACTGAAATTATAGTATAGAAGTTATTTTTTATACACTTAAAACCACGGAATACACACTTAAAATCACTCTGATTCAGTTAGTTTTAAAAGGAGTCATCGTTCAAACGTTTGACTGAGCTGTTCCTAGTGAATAGACTCCTGAGGAGTATGTCTTCATGGTAAATTCACTGAAAACCGCGAGATCACGTTCATTATTTAAATATTATATCAGAACTGAGCAGGTTAGAAATCGGTCCCTGATGTCTCGGATTTTGTCTGTGATGTCTCGGATAATGTATCGGATGTTTCGAATGTCGCCGAAGGCCCTGAATTGCGTCTGTAATGTCTCGGATAAAGTCTCTGATGTCTCGGATGTCGCTGAAGTCTTTGAAATGCGTCTGTGATGTCTCGGATAATGTCCCGGACGTGCCGAATGTCTTTGAAGTCTTTGAAATGTGTCTGTGATGTCTCGGATTTTGTCTTCGAAGTCTCGGAAAGTCTGTCCTTAATGTCTCGGATATTGGGCTATAAAAGGATGGAGAGGCTACAAGGTGGGCACTTAGAATTCGTCATTCAGACTGTCAAGGTCTCTGGCTTGCTCAATATAAAACTCTTGGTGGGTGATTTTATTGACATAAGGGTGGTTCGTCATCTGAGGAGTTTCTCTTCATCATGAGGGATCACTTTTTGACTTATTATTTGATAATTTTGGGGATTTTGAGTTAATTTCAGTAAAATTTAAAAGCCAGAACTTTGTCCAGGTTGAGTATACCTGAGGAGTCATTCCCGCCTAACGGTGTCAAATGGGCATGATTCAGAGTCTTAGCTATCAGGTCTGAAGGTGGCCTGACGTCTCTTCTTTACCAACATAGGAGACGATCTATCCTTCACGTTCTCACAATGCCCAGCTGGCAACGTAAACGAGGCTGCCATAGTTTGGGTCAGCATAGAGGGGTATTCCTCACTCGTTGAAATTGTGCAGTATTTGGAGAACGGTCTTGTTAAATATATTTATATATTATCTTATATACACAATAGGGCGTCTTACTCACTGTACCCTGTCTGCGGACCAGTGGGGGGAGACAACTTACACAGGCTTTAGCATTGCAATTCTCAGTTTAGCCGACTGAACTTTCAAAGCTTAGTTAGGGAATACGCATTCTTAGAAACTAAATCTGGTAAGAGTTTAGTTTCTACAGTTTAGATCTATTTGGGATAGTGATAGGTTAACTTCATACACTGATTTAATATGTTCATTCTGGGAATACTGAATAGGTTCAGGATATTATGGTATTTTCTAGAGTCGCTAATTTGTACGTTAGTAGGTTTTCATATTTTTAAGTTATAACGGAGACAAGCTGAGGCGTCTCAAATTTCAGTTTTAATTGAAAGGGTAATTAGTAATTTGGTTACTGGGATTTTAAATAGAATTGGAATAAATCTTTAAAGCTATTATTAATGACCAGCTGAGCAGTTCATTTTGTGCCAAGTGACAAGCAGAGCAGTTCATTTGTATGATTGTACCAAGTGACAAGCAGAGCAGTTCACGGGTTTAATCTATTTAGTGACGAGTTGAGCGGTTTACTAAATATAGATTGCATAGTGACAAGCTGAGCAGTTCACTAAGGTTTAATGGCAAGCTGAGCAGTTCATTAATCTTGTAATCTTGGAACAATTGAATTCTGGAAATAGAATTAAAACATAGTTTTCTAGGTTATACGCATAACACAGACTGGAGAGTTTCTTGGTGTTTCTTCTCTTCAGAAAACTAGGTTCCGAAACACTGGTAGATTTTATGGAATAATATCTATTACAAATTAAACACAATAAAATAGATATTCGTTAGCTACTTTGATTTCCCCCATCCAGGCGTCAACAGTAGTGAAGTAAGTGTGTATGTTTGGAACAGAATAATTGAATTAGCTAGCTAGGACTGGTTTATAATAAAGTAATTGTTAATGTAGGAAATATTATTCTGTTCTTCGTTAAGTTTAGGATCACTACTGTGGCGGAAACGGATCATCGGTAGGTCCTGGTAGGGGCCGTTTTACCACAAAACAAAAACATTCTTATTTAAGAGTTTATTTATGAGACTAAACATGAGAGTTTAAATTCTAGATTTTTGAGATCAAGTCGATTAGTTAGTTCAAATAAAGTTTCAGTAACTAGAAAGAGAAATCCAATCCTTGACATGAATTCACATAAAAGATAATGGGTTTTATGGTTCACAATTCTTCAGGGGTTCTACCCTAGATGACTCACTTTGGCCAATTCGTAGTATTAGTTAGTTTAAATAAAATAACAACTCTTAAATTAGTTAATAATATATTTATTTATTTAGAAAGGGGGGGGGGGGGGGGATCGTTACATTTTGGTGCCGTGACCAGGATAAACAGGATGACCAGGATAAACAGGATAAACAGGATAAACAGGATAAACAGGATAAACAGGATAAATAGGATAAATAGGATAAATGAAGCCTTAGGCTTTAATTGAGCGAACGGCGTGACAAGTTATTACTAGATTAATTTTGTATTTAATATTTTAGTACCCTTTTGTAGGCTACATTTTGTTGCTGTGAAAACGGAGTGTGATCTTGTCAAGGTTTTGGATTTTGAGACACAAGCTACGAAATTCTTCATTTAGGTATTTTGTAACTAGATCTAAAGGGAAATAAATTATTTAGAAGGGAACATAAAATAAGAGTTGGAGGGCAGTTCGGACTAAACATGTTTTTGAATGAGGATTTAAAATCTTATATTTCTTTTGTAATCTCGTTATATATTTTTTGGAAAATGGACTCGATTCTGATTAAAAGGGGTAAGGATCTCAAATTTGGTATTTATTTTGAATTTAAATATTACTTTGTGAAAAATCGATTCAGTCTAATCCTAGGGTAATGAATTTCAAATTCGTTATTGAATTTAGAGTAAAAGAAACATATTTTATTTTGGGAAAAGAGATCATTTTAAAAGGGAGTTTCAGGTTTGTGTTTCTACAACATTTACAGCTAGACAAGTCTTAAACGATTAAAGTTGTTAATACGGAGGGCAGGGTTTATATTTCATTTAGAGGCCTTAAAATTTAATTAAGGAATTAAAATTAAGAATTCGTAATATGATAGACTAAAATTAATTCAAACAATTTATCTAATTTTTATGTGAACAGTATACATAAAAATGTGTATATAGAAATACAACAGCGTACCAAACAAATCAAAATTTTAAAAGCGGGGGGCAGGGAATTAAATTTAATTTTGGGTGCAATTAAAGTCACAATATTATTTTTACTTGATTTTAAGTATTCATAAAGATCTAGTAAATTTAACATTATTGTCATTTCTCAAAGAAATAAAACTAGAAAAGAGCAACATTTATGTTGTGGTTGCTCTTAAGTATTTTTGTTTGATTGGTAGAGGCTGAGCGTTAGAGAAGGGGTAGTACGGATGATTAGTTTGTATTGTTTTGAAGTTGAAGGAAGTATCGTCACAAAAGGTTGATTATTAGGATGACTTTGAAAGTATTACGAGAGGTATGAATGAGTTTCTTCTAATTGGACAAGATTTTCAGTGCAACCTAGATTTAATGATATTTGATTTCTCCAAATGTATACACATTGTGTTACCACAGTAATAGGTGCTAGGTTAAAGTCATAATATGACAAGGTCCTTATGAGACTTACTGTGTGGACACAGACTCTACAAGGGTTTAATACTAAATTCTATGATTATACACACCTCACTTCGAATGAGATAATTGAAACATATTTTTAATACAATACCGAAATCTATAATGCTATACAAGAGTTTAATGGTGTTTAAATAGATTTTGTTTAATTTATATGCGTAATCAATTAAAACATGCTAATATAATAAGTTTATTTTTATAATAAATAAAAGGCTCATAGATGCATTTGAGTTAAGAAGTAAAAGTTCATAAAGTAATATTTCATATTTTATGCTCAACGAAGTGGGTATTTTGAAATAGAAAATGATTTTACATGTTATGGTAAAAGAGTTTTGAACAGTTATCTTGTTCGAGTGATACATACACCAATTAAGATAGGCGGCGGGTGTTTTGATGATTGAGGGTGAGTCGAACCTTGATTCTGATGATTGAACGCTTTAGTACTTACTCCAAAGGCTTATCTGTTTTGTATGGGGCGATTATGTGAGATTTATTTATAGAAAGGACAATGTTTTCTAGGGATGCCGTCTGAACAATGTAGACATAATCCCGGGGTAAATCTTTGTAATCGGGTCATTAGGGCCGATCAGCCTCACAACCTGGTTTCTCTAGCAAAGCGGGTATGCATGAGGAAAAAGTTGTCATGAATCTTATTAAGGTTTAATGATTCATTTTCACTTTTCAAATAGACGCTGCCATTGTTATTGGTTTAAATATTCACCACATTAAAATCACTTGTAATGGAGAGATTGATATATCTTTAAATTGAAACTTTTCAAGTTATTTATAAATATTAAGTTAACGCTTTAATTATTTAAGTGAATTAAACGATATTGAAGAACGGTTTATTAGTCCATAAATTGGTTAAATGAGAAATGAACATCTCAGTACTTATATAAAGAATTTCTTAATTACGTGGGGAGGTTTTGGGGTATCATTCGTTCGAACAATGTGAACAGAATCGATAGATGCCCAGCCAGATCTAGACATTCAAGTTTGATACTGCAAAATCTGATTTTACAATCTATCAGCCTCACAACCTGATACCTCAGTTAAATGGGGAAATTTGGGGAAAAGATGGTCATGGATCATTGTGAAATTCAATGGATTACATTTTACACCAACTGAATAATGAGTATTGGATAAAGACTTCATGTGTTAATAAAGAAAAGAGGTTAAACTTAAAAATTAATTTAAGTTTTATATGCATAAATTTTAACAAAAGCAAAGCTAGTTATTGTTAATTATAAGTGCTTTAGCACTTTATTTTAAGATGATTTTTACAGACGTGATCTGAGAGATCTTATCTACAAAATTCATCGAGGGCAGCTGTAACGGAACGCAGTTCTAAGCCTTAGTCACATTTAGTATGAAGTAGGTTTAAAAGGGATTTTGGTAGCGTAAGTTTATGCAAAGAACAATACTATGAAGGCACTGTTTTCTACTAATATGATGAGGGTCACTAACCTTTGAAGTCCTAGCCTGTTCTGCACGACAGTCAACGCTGTTCACAATTTCATACTGAAATTATAGTATAGAAGTTATTTTTTATACACTTAAAACCACGGAATACACACTTAAAATCACTCTGATTTAGTTAGTTTTAAAAGGAGTCATCGTTCAAACGTTTGACTGAGCTGTTCCTAGTGAATAGACTCCTGAGGAGTATGTCTTCATGGTAAATTCACTGAAAACCGCGAGATCACGTTCATTATTTAAATATTATATCAGAACTGAGCAGGTTAGAAATCGGTCCCTGATGTCTCGGATTTTGTCTGTGATGTGTCGGATAATGTATCGGATGTTTCGAATGTCGCCGAAGGCCCTGAATTGCGTCTGTAATGTCTCGGATAAAGTCTCTGATGTCTCGGATGTCGCTGAAGTCTTTGAAATGCGTCTGTGATGTCTCGGATAATGTCCCGGATGTGCCGAATGTCTTTGAAGTCTTTGAAATGTGTCTGTGATGTCTCGGATTTTGTCTTCGAAGTCTCGGAAAGTCTGTCCTTAATGTCTCGGATATTGGGCTATAAAAGGATGGAGAGGCTACAAGGTGGGCACTTAGAATTCGTCATTCAGACTGTCAAGGTCTCTGGCTTGCTCAATATAAACCTCTTGGTGGGTGATTTTATTGACATAAGGGTGGTTCGTCATCTGAGGAGTTTCTCTTCATCATGAGGGATCACTTTTTGACTTATTATTTGATAATTTTGGGGATTTTGAGTTAATTTCAGTAAAATTTAAAAGCCAGAACTTTGTCCAGGTTGAGTATACCTGAGGAGTCATTCCCGCCTAACGGTGTCAAATGGGCATGATTCAGAGTCTTAGCTATCAGGTCTGAAGGTGGCCTGACGTCTCTTCTTTACCAACATAGGAGACGATCTATCCTTCACGTTCTCACAATGCCCAGCTGGCAACGTAAACGAGGCTGCCATAGTTTGGGTCAGCATAGAGGGGTATTCCTCACTCGTTGAAATTGTGCAGTATTTGGAGAACGGTCTTGTTAAATATATTTATATATTATCTTATATACACAATAGGGCGTCTTACTCACTGTACCCTGTCTGCGGACCAGTGGGGGGAGACAACTTACACAGGCTTTAGCATTGCAATTCTCAGTTTAGCCGACTGAACTTTCAAAGCTTAGTTAGGGAATACGCATTCTTAGAAACTAAATCTGGTAAGAGTTTAGTTTCTACAGTTTAGATCTATTTGGGATAGTGATAGGTTAACTTCATACACTGATTTAATATGTTCATTCTGGGAATACTGAATAGGTTCAGGATATTATGGTATTTTCTAGAGTCGCTAATTTGTACGTTAGTAGGTTTTCATATTTTTAAGTTATAACGGAGACAAGCTGAGGCGTCTCAAATTTCAGTTTTAATTGAAAGGGTAATTAGTAATTTGGTTACTGGGATTTTAAATAGAATTGGAATAAATCTTTAAAGCTATTATTAATGACCAGCTGAGCAGTTCATTTTGTGCCAAGTGACAAGCAGAGCAGTTCATTTGTATGATTGTACCAAGTGACAAGCAGAGCAGTTCACGGGTTTAATCTATTTAGTGACGAGTTGAGCGGTTTACTAAATATAGATTGCATAGTGACAAGCTGAGCAGTTCACTAAGGTTTAATGGCAAGCTGAGCAGTTCATTAATCTTGTAATCTTGGAACAATTGAATTCTGGAAATAGAATTAAAACATAGTTTTCTAGGTTATACGCATAACACAGACTGGAGAGTTTCTTGGTGTTTCTTCTCTTCAGAAAACTAGGTTCCGAAACACTGGGAGATTTTATGGAATAATATCTATTACAAATTAAACACAATAAAATAGATATTCGTTAGCTACTTTGATTTCCCCCATCCAGGCGTCAACAGTAGTGAAGTAAGTGTGTATGTTTGGAACAGAATAATTGAATTAGCTAGCTAGGACTGGTTTATAATAAAGTAATTGTTAATGTAGGAAATATTATTCTGTTCTTCGTTAAGTTTAGGATCACTACTACTGTGGCGGTAACGGATCATCGGTAGGTCCTGGTAGGGGCCGTTTTACCACAAAACAAAAACATTCTTATTTAAGAGTTTATTTATGAGACTAAACATGAGAGTTTAAATTCTAGATTTTTGAGATCAAGTCGATTAGTTAGTTCAAATAAAGTTTCAGTAACTAGAAAGAGAAATCCAATCCTTGACATGAATTCACATAAAAGATAATGGGTTTTATGGTTCACAATTCTTCAGGGGTTCTACCCTAGATGACTCACTTTGGCCAATTCGTAGTATTAGTTAGTTTAAATAAAATAACAACTCTTAAATTAGTTAATAATATATTTATTTATTTAGAAAGGGGGGGGGGGGATCGTTACAAAGTGACCTGTGGATTTCCTTTTAGGGTTTCATATCAAAATGGTAAAAAAGGAACCCTTAATGGTTTCACTTTATCTGTCTGTCTTTCTGTCTGTCACATCGCTAAATATCTCAAGAACTACTTATGCTATTGATTTGAAAGAGCCGTATTTGTTATGAAAGCTCTTATTGAAAAAAATACAGAAACCATTTCGTCAAAGGGCCGATTTTATACGAAAACACGGCTACGCTCTTTGGAACAGTTATAAAGAAGGGTCACTTAGATGCATAGAACATGTTCATTTTTATTCCTTTTGTCTGTAAAAAAAAACAGATAATGGTGGTTCAAAATTTGAAAGTCTAGTAAATATGTCAAGTGGGGTGTCATATAATAGGGCTTGAGTTGCCCATTCTGATAAAAAAAATTTTTACGTTGAGTAATTTTCGATTTATGAGGGAAAATAATTAAAAAAATACCGCCCCCCCCCCCTTATCTCCGAAGCTTACCTACCAAGGAAAAAACATGACATTATTATAGAACATTGATAAGAATGTACATTTTACAGGAAAAATATAACTAGGTCTATCTAGTTTTTCTTTTTTATCATTAGAAAACATGTCTGTACTAAGTTTGTAATTTAATAATATGTACTGAAGTAGTGATGTCAACTGATTGCATTTAATATATAGGGTGTCCAGTAAATAATGGACAAGCTTCTAACCACCGATAGAGCACCTGAGGCTAGTCCAGAAAATGGACTTTCAGGTTTAGTAAAAGTCCCTTGGTTTTCGAGATAATCTAACTTTTCCATTTTCTTAATAATTGGTACCTTCTTTGACTTTAATGACCGTCGAGGCCATAAATGAAGAGATATTCTCGTTCTTTTTATTGCTAAATATTCTCTAATAGTGTTGCTAACAGACAGGTATTAGAGTTATAGGGTAGCCAGGACTCATTATTAAAAATTAGCCTATGGACGCTTGCTACTCCAGAAGATTACTGCCTACCCTTATTGACTTGTGTAAGTCCTTTTTTGGACCAGCCTCAGGTGCTCTATCGGTGGTTAGAAGCTTGTCCATTATTTACTGGACACCCTGTATTGTCAAAATAATCTATTTCAAACGTCAAAAAGAGCCTGGCAATATAATTCCATGAAAAAAACCCATTTTAATTGTTAATTCATATAATGGAAAATACCCCATTGATGTTGCATTTTTCCGACGCTTGATTTTTTCCGTCCTAAAATGATATTATCTAGGTTGACATACGTAACTTTCATTAAAAAAAAATGTGAATTATGTAATCACAACTAAGCACATATTTTACTAAATTATATTGACTTAAATGTATTTCCTAAATGTTACATACAAATGAACACACCGAATGTGGTATTTCATAAAATAGTTACATAATGAGAGTTTAAGCCTCAAATGGCCTAATTAAGGTACGAGAACGTGAACTCTATGAAGTTCTAATTCGAAGAATATAATAGACGATGAGAACAAATCTTTTTTAACTGTTCATTATTATGATGAATGCTTCTACATACAAATACTGTAAACAATACGAGTATTAAACTTTTATTTCAGTTTGGTTCGTGCGCACACAGCTCAACGTCACCTATCGTTCACTTCCTCAGCGTTGACTAGATATTATTTCATGAAAAATCACCACTATTTACCGCTGAAGATAAATTCCATAGTGGGTAGTTTCCACGAAGGCTGTCGAGGCACACGTCACGCCACGTCCGGTTCCGGTAGGCTGCGCTTCAAAACTGTTATTCTCACATTGCACCAGTTTACTGGAGTCGCTTTTATACCGTAGAAATATGTATTGTACTTTAGCGATAATATGCAGAAACAATAGGTACGTATAATGGCCACTTTCCATACATTGATATTTATAACATGATGTCCCATAAATGTAAGTACAAAACTTTAACAAAGTTAGCTTATTTTATCAAGCATGAAATTAAATGTACCTGTAGAATCCTAATACAATACAATACAAATATTCTTTATTGCACACCTCAATCAAAGGATACAGTACAGTACAAAAACACAATGAGAAGAGGCAAACAACAGGCGGTCTTATCGCTAAAGAGCGATTTCTTCCAGACAACCTTAGGGTAGCGAAAATCTAATCAGAACGATTCATAGCAGGTGGTGCAGAGTTAATACATATGAAGCCTACTAATAATTACAACAATAACATTTAATTAAGGATAAATAAACATACATAAATATAGTATAAAAATATACGTACACAAACATACAAATATATAGTCAGCCACATAGTCTAAAGGAGCTAAGTCTTAAGTGTGTCATGAGAGAGACAAATAGTGATCTCTGCTGTTTGTGTGAAGCTGTTTTTTGAAGACAGCAAGAGATTCAGCACGCCTCAAATCAGGAGATAAAGAATTCCAAAGCCGAATAGCTCGGAAAGTGAAAGAAGAATTATAAAATTTTGATGAGGAAGATGGAACAGTGAGAAGCAAGTTTCGGGAGGACCTAACGGAACGAAGATAACTAAAACGCTCTTTGAGATAGCGTGGAGTTGCAGGGTTGAAGAGAGTACAATATAAAAGAGATAAGGTGTGAGAATCTCGGCGAAAACGGATAGGGAGCCACTTTAGCTGGGAGCGGAAGGAGGATACATGGTCATATTTGCGTAAACCAAATATGAACCGAATACAGACATTTTGAAGGCGCTCAATCTTATTAAGTTGCTCCTCATTGAGGTCAATATAGGAAACATCAGCATAATCCAAGATGGGGAGGAGTAGTGTTTGAGTAAGCGAAATTTTAGTGGCAACGGGCAGGAAATTACGTAGCCTTCTCAGGGAAGCTACTGCCGAAAACATCTTCCTGCTGACCTCGTTCAATTTTTTACTTGTGAAGAAAAAGGGATTAATACGTTATCGAAGTAAATCGGTGAAACACGATTAAAATCGATTTTTGAGACAAATTTTGAGCTCCCAATTATGATAGCCTGGGTTTTAGAGGGGTTAACTTTAAGACCAAAACTATGACTCCTAATGTTATAATTACATTGTACGACAACTGCGTTTCATACTACCTACTAGAAATAATTTCAGGTTAAAATATCGCTCTTAAAACCGAATCCTTAACTTCCACGTTCTGCCCTTGAACATATATATGTATGAAAACAAATTATGCCTTACTAGACGACTAATAAAGCTGCAAACTATTATTTCGCATACTACATAAAATTCTCACACACACTCATGCTTACACACACACATACGCACAAGCACACGCACTCGCACACGCACACACACACGCACACGCACACGCACACGCACACGCACACGCACACGCACACGCACACGCACACACAGAGTTGCACTGGATGTGACTTAATTTGTAGGGTCCTGGCAGAATATCAGCGATGTGGTCTCCTGCCGCATCATTATGCTGAGCCAGCGCCCAGTTTCTGCCACGACACATGGCTCACGTGTACTTCTCCTGTTTTAATTTTTTGTTCATTAATAATGGTCCTTAAGTTACATGTTTCTTGTTAATTTATGCCATGTATATTGCGAGTACTGAAAAAAGTGGTTATCCATTTATATATCTGGAGCAGGGACCGATACCGGTATTTAAAAAAAAACCCTGAATTATCCCAATATTTTGGATTATTTTTTGCTCTTTACGTAGGGCTGAATCATGTATTTAGGTAACAACGTCATATTATTAGATTGTCCCATTAAAAACGTGACCGTAATAATACCGGTATTTTTCTATGGAGAAAATACCGGTATCCGATCCCTGATCTGGAGATGAGTCTGGGAGGCGATTCAGGGTTCAACATGTAGCCTATATAATTGGCTTGTCATAGGAATATCCTATAGATTGCCCCGCTACCAAAAAAAATACAAAAATACAAATACAAAAAGGTTTATTTCTCAAAATACCATGTCTCTGCCTTTCAAGAAGAGAATTATGGAGACACACAAAAAACAACCTAGGGTTTCCTACGTTATTACTACTCCTACTAAAGTTCTACTACTACATTTCATGCAAGTAGTAAACATAACATCTTGATATTGACAGTACGTAAAATATTTTCCATGTAATATTTTATAGAAACGTAAAAGCTTCACTAAAATTACTATTTCGCTCAATTTAAAATGGAACTACATTCCTGGAATGGAATGTTTGGTAAAGTGATATATTCTAAAAGAGATTGCCAATATCTATAAATCTATGGCTTACCTGATTACCTTATTTCTCTTATTATTACCTGGAGCTCATTGGCATGCAACTAACTGGGCAGTTTTTTTTAATACGGCAATATTACGTGGACAATCGCTAGGTCTGCCAAGACGCTATAGTATCGGATCGGTACATATACCAGCAAACCAACCAACAAAGATTCAAAAGCGAAACCTTATGAATCTGTTAATACCATGCATTAAAATTACCATCTCTAAATTGGCCATGTTTAAACATGAACAGCTAGATAAACGGCCAACTACATCCCGTCCCTCGGTCACGTTTTTGCCTCGTCAGCTACCACTTCAGAGACACTACAAAATGTGCATACTGGATTGGACTGTCGCCAAATGTTTATAAATGCAGTGGCCGGGTATAACGAGCGGAATTTCCGGAGCGTCACAGTAATTGTGCATTTTGATGAGCTTCAATTAAAAATCAAGGGTTTTATAGTCATGCTAGACTTTGCCTACGACTGTGTCCGCGTATAACTCTGTCATATAGAGTATAATTGCTGTTTAGTTATTTCAGGCGCATGCTCAATTATCGCTCTCCCATAAAAACTTCCACCCCCGTTAACGGTACGATATTAGAAAGCTGTGTATATAAAATGAATGATTCCTGGCTCCAAAAAGTCAGCAAGTCGCCAAATGGTTTCGCAGTGTCATACGAGTAGGTACAGTACCAAAACAGAGAAATGTACTGAGTATGTATATGTATGCATTAGGTCCAATAACGGCACAAATAATTCTTACCCCTGCACATTGCGTTGAATAAAAAGTCACAACTGAAATACGCGCTACTGCTAAAAACTCTGCGAACCACGTATCTCTGTCATTTATATGATAGTAAAACCAACCGTATCGTCTTCAAAATAAGGATCAGATTTCCTTTTATTTATCATAAATGTATATAGGTTACAAAATGTGGCGTGTATTCGAATGCGCGACACGTAGCAGGTCGCTGCAACAACCAACATACAGTTTTTATTTCCTGTTCCATTCAGGCGACGAACAAACATTCGTACCTTCTTTATAACGTACGACGCATGCAATATTAAAATGCGACTACTCGAGTATTGGACTTGTAAGTTTGAAATGTTTATGAGGGCGCGGTCTTGTGGAACTTCTTTGAAATTAGTATTCTTGAGAGCCACGATATTTATGTAATTATGTAAGTCTGTTGGAACAGGAAAGCGAATCTAAACATAATGTTATTGTATTTACTTTTTATAACATTACGCATGTGTTTGATGGGACACAGAATAGATGGTTTGTTAGCTTATTTTCATGAAAGCGTTTTCAAAATAGTGAATTTTCACAAAGCCTATTTTTATGATCGTATTTTTTATACAGCATTCTTAAATTATACTTTTTAGTTATCTAGGGGCACGACAGTGCCCCCACCAAGTCGAGCAAAATCATACAATGCTACATAGTGTTCGGTATGCAAAAATAATAGTTTGGACATTTGCCCTATTTTTTAAATGGAAGGTTTTTTATGTGATAAATAATTTGTATTGTAGTAAAATAACTTTCTATATCGAATATTTACTGGTTTTCTATACGCGTTGGAATGGAGCAATCATTTAATGGATGGCGGACGTAATAGTTGGAGGAACAGAGCGTAAAATTGCTTCCGACAGGGATAACAAAATATAAGCAAGAGTGCTACACAAGTAAATATGAGTAAGGCTATGTTTAGAAACAGGCAGGGCGATCGGCGTCACCATAATAACACCAGAACGTGCTCTAGTTACGTGGCGCTGTGTTCCTTGTTGTAAATAGGTTGCCAGAGCTCCCGAGGATGCATTGTGTTGAGAGTAAGGAACCTACACTTGTCTCTGTCTACACAAGGAATCCTCAATTCAACGGTTTGTGATTATTTTGGAGTCGCAAGCGTCTCGATATAGGCTATGGACTCTGCTTACCATCTGAACTGTATGCTTGCTTGGCGTTGCCTTGGAGTCCATCTCGCGTCGCCTGTAAATAAGCTTGGTGCATGGGTTAGGATGTAGGTTAATTCGGCATCAGACGGGATAAGGTCAATACATAGATTCTTTAGTGCGCGAGTGCTTCTTTATTGATTGGCACAGGATGTGCGGCAGCGGGGCGATACTAATGTAGCACTTACTGCATATTCATAATCATACTTATTTAAAACAAAATATGATTGAGATAACAACAAGAAATTGGAATTTCTTACCTAACGGCTTGCATTACTTCTAGTTTGTAAATGTTTATACTTTAATACAATGTGTACTTAAACTTGTGCACGCTATGTTTAAACAAGCTTTTCCAAGTCAAGTAATTCTTGGAAAATAAATTGGTATCCTGAAGAGAAATAAATGAACGCAGGATGTGTACTACAATTCCTTTGGGTGCGCTTTCCTGCACTCTATTAAAGGATGACTCACAGTACACCGAGTTATATCCGACACGAGCGAGAACCGCCGCTGCTTACTGAGATCATGTTTGTGGATAAGCGTGGCGTCTAATAGTGTTGCACAAACTTACGATTAGAGATCGATTAACGTAAAATATGACACCGGCAGCTGTCACCCCATAATAGACAATTTTCACAATCAGATTTTAACGAACACCTTTTACGATTACAGACGGTTCGGTGCAACTCACTCCTAGAAGTGTACAATCAGCATGCAGAGAAACATGACTCCCCGTGCATACAAACTTCTATGCACGGGGGTTGTTTCTTTGCAGCTGTCTGTATATGCGATCTTCCAAATGCAGCTAAATTGAGAATTTGATAAAAATGGCTCCCGGCTTATTAAAACAACCTACGTAATAGTTTATTTGCCTCAACTTCGTATTCACCCGACTGTGGCAGACAAAAAAAGTTAACTGTCGGTTTATTTTGTTCAGTGGTGGTATTAGTATTTGGTATGAATTCTGGTTAGTTTGAGGTACTTACCCACATGCAAAGTACAGGTACCTGCATGGCAGTGACTCAGTTACCGCCGCGAGCGTCATCTGTATCTGATCTGAACAGGGCCTGTGTTCTCCATACGCCTCATCTGCGCCCCGACTGGCCGATGGTGACACCCATAAAAACCACACACAAATGAGACAACAGAAAGATAATAAATAACAGCCGTAATGTGACTGTGTCAATCATATTTATATTGGTTATAGGTATGTTAAGACGTCAGCCCTGCCACAGCCGGGGCTCGGAACGGTGTACTATGATCCATATGCCCAAGCTTTATAGCGGAAACCTGACATGGACTTTGATATCTACGGCTTTACTAGGTCAATAATTTCCAACGCTTAATGCATTGGATGTTTTCTGTTCCTTACAAAATACAGCTTTTGTCTACTACTACATTGTACGTTATTACTCTTGTTGCAATATAAGAGCATTAAGACTCAATCCTCCATATCAGTAGTGTGAAGCAATAAATACATCTTTATATATTTTTAAACATTGAAGTGAATGAAGAGCGCTGGGGGACACATAACGTTAACAAATTGCGACAATTTCCAATGCGTAACACATTTCGATGGCAATTTACTCGGCTGGAATGACGCTTGAGGGCCTCCAGCGGTGCTTTTCGTTTTCATATGTCATCGAAGAGTATGTGTTTTTACTTCGTTATTTTTAATTGGAGGGCTGGTTGTAATCACTGAGAGCCATTGGGGGACATGAACTACCGCTGGACATTTTTTAAACATCAAAGAACTAGACTTTTCAAAGTTCTGTACCTGTAGAAGATATTCTAAGTAGTAAAAGGCATAATTTTTACAATAAAAGACCCCGATTTTCTTCGAACTTTCTCACAGAATCAACTCACACATTGAAACAAGCTGTTGCTGTATATCCGCTCGGAATCACTCCAGAGGCGCTCAGTTGGTGGGTTTGGTTTGGTTTTACTATTATATACTTCCTGGGCTGTTATTCACAAACTTGTCCTCACTTGTCACATCACGCCGCATCCGTTTTTATATAGACACTGTAAAAAAGTGACAAATGACATTTGACAGTTTCCATATAAAAAACGGGTGAGCTGTGTTGTGTCAGGGAGGACGGTGCTTAGTGAATCGCATAGCTATTATTCACAGACGACCTTCTCGTAACGTGTATGCTGCATAATAACAAATTTTGTTGTCTATATTCTCAAACTTGTTAATGTGAAATGAGGTTAGTGAATGTCATAAAATCAAATAAAACTATGTAATTCAAACGTGGGAACTAACAAATCACGTGCCGACAAAATATTAATGAATATTCCTACACAAGTACCTTTGATAAAATTTTTAATAATATTTTATTCGCGATAAAAAAGTGAAAAATCCAGTTATTGAATAATTCAATACAGTTTTCATCTTCAAACTTATTACGAATTCATAAAAACTCGGTTTTATGCATTCTTCTCATTCGAAATACAATGTACAGAAAGCTTTGGTGTTTGGTGAAAAATCCAAGCCATATTTAATGAAACAAATTTTCAATTTGCGAATAGGTACAGCATTTACATATACAGGCTTTTGATGCCACGTACTTAATGTTTTTCATGGAAGTGTTGGAAGAGAAAAAATGTTAGCCATGAATCAAAAGTATGTTTCCGGGTACTAAATCACCACATACGATGTTTGTTGATATATCTTTCAACATGGGCAGTGGATTTTCAACATTTTCACTGTCGACGTGAAAAAGGGTGTAATTAAATCTATATACGAGATTTAAACTTCCATGATTTTCACGCTGTAAAAGTAGGTATTTACTAAACAGTCAGAAACGTCGAGAAGAATAACAATATTCGCGTTTAAATCCCGTGTAATCTAAGTAGAAAAATATTTACTTAGGTACTAAAATGGCGGGAATTCGCTTTTGATTCAGCATCTGTGATAGACCAACAAATTTAATATACGCTACCTACTGGATTATCAATTATACATTACGTTTCAATAATGGTAATTGTTTAATACTGTTAATTCATGATAAATTGATTAGATCTATTCTAGGTTGCTTTTTTAAACACGTGTACGAAAAATGTCATTTTCTGCGGTATTATTGAACATATTATTTTAAGGTAGGTTACAGTGTCTGACAATGAAAAGAAAACTACCCATGTAAAAGATTAAGAGGAACGGAAATCCATCCATCTATGCATATACTAGCACGAAGTTTCACGTCTATAATAGTATTAGAATAATTTGATAATAATCAGCGAGTTGCGGCCGTACGCATTCCATTATACGGAGCCAGTTGTTATCTTGATCTGGGTTACCTTATTACTAATAATGATATGTAAACGTCAGTTATAACTATCAGAAGATTTATTATATCTGATCTTACCTAACCTGACAACAGGAGAATTCTCCGTTTCTTTGCTTTAAACCAAACGTGAGCCTAATAGTTAGGTAGTTTGGGAAACTGATGATCGTCAGCCAAGTTGCGGGCTGGAGGCAGAATACCCACCCATTGTTTTGATTCAATCAAAGAAGTTAGGGACTTTTTGAGCAAAACAGAATATCGGTCTGTTTGGAGAGTACTGGTTACGAATATCTGTTGTCATAAGGTTTCGACGAGAAACGACCTAAGAACATAATATACGTGTGTTTTACGAATAATATAGAATAACGATTGGTATACAAACAAGCATTCACCAATGTCCGACAACATTATTCTCACCGACGTCAGACTATTTGCCGGATTTCGCAATAAAATACGGCCTTACTAGCGTTGACATTAGATATATTGCGAGACTGACTTATAATAGATCAATGAAGTAGTTTTTAATTACGTTGCGGATTTTTGGATGGATCCTCGGGCCATAATAAAAAATCGTCAGTAATTTGCTAACTTGTAAGATGCTTAAGAGAGTTGTATTAGGAAGTTCTGTGGACGTAAGGTGGCGATCCGTTGGGTTGAGAAACAGTAGCCTCCCAAGTGCGTAAAAAACAGTAAAGTGCGTAATTTTCTCTCGGCTGAAACTTTTATAAAATATTAGCTAGCACACCTTAATTATTACATAAGTTATTGTGCGAGAGGAACTTGGTAATGGAATTCGGTTGCTTCCCCGCGGTCTCATTGTGCTGGCTATTCAAAGGCAATACTAATAGTGGTGGCTCTATTAACCATTACGTGTCTGTCTCGCTGACAGTGTACAGTGTATCTACTATCTTAAACCCGTAGTAAACAGTAGCTACAATACTCTAAATATATACCTTAAATAAGATTGCTTTTGCTTGATTGACAGTTACTTTACTTGATTTACGAGTATGTGTGATAAAATGTAGGTATTCTAATTTAAAAGTTAATATCATCAAGTTTTTAAACTCACTTCAAAGAACAAATTGGCCTTCATATACTCACGGTGTTTTTTATTTTTATTAGTACCGCTATATTTTCTGTGTTTATTAAACCACAATCTAAATATATAAAAGAAAAAACTGACTGACTGACTGACTGACATATCAACGTACAGCCCAAACCGCTGGGTCTAGAGACTCCGAATTAGGCACGTAGGTTCCTGATAAGGTCTAGGGGTGCACTAAGAAAGAATTTTTCAATATTCATCCCCGAAGGGGGGTCTTGAACCGGGGGTCCAAAATTTGTATGAAAACACGTATTTATTGAAGTGAGCGATTTGAAACTTTGTGTATAGACTCTCTGTTTAAATATATTCATAGCGTTTTTCTAAATTGCTCCGCTAAAGGGGTGAAAAGGGGGTTCAAAGTTTGTACGGGGAACAAATGTTTTTTGAAGTGAGAGATACGAAACTTAGTAAATAGACTCTCTGTTTAAATACAACAAAACATTTCAGCATTTTTCGAAATTAGTCCCCTAGAGGGGTGAAAAGGGGGTTCCAATTGTGAACGGGGAGCAAATCTTTTTTGCACTACGAGATTTGAAATTTCGTATATAGACTCGCACTTTAAATGCAATAAAAAGTGTTTCAGCGTTTTTTTAAATACCTCCCCTAAAGGGGTTAATAGTATGTTTGGGGCGCAAATCCTTTTTAAAGCGAGAGATTTGAAACATCGTATTTAGACTCTCTGTTTAAATACAACAAAAAATATTTATGAATAGGATTTCAGGATTTAGGTAACATTCTTTACATATACCTACTTTTAGTTGTTTTTTTTGTTTTCTTTTCTTTGCTTATCTATTTCATTACATTATGTCATTTATATATATTATCAATGTATTTATCGTCAACAACAACTGTCACTGTTCATTTAATTTTTAATACTCCTTAAATAAATTCACTCAATTCATATTAATTATATTTACGAAACTAATCTAAGTACAACAAATAGTTATATTCCTAACGTGGCACTGTTTGATGAGCTTATCAGCATTGTAGCACGATTATAAATCTAATTACTTATTCCATTTATGACATGGCTCAGCAGGTAACAGGGATTTGCATCGCATGCGCTAAATGCTCAATGTACTTTATTGTATTTACAAGGCGAATTGTAGCTGTCTCAGAGTAAAGATTTCTATAGAAATCCTATCTGTGTCCAACCAAGAGGGACGGAAAAGCTCTTATTGCAGATCAATTACGAACTTCTTTAAAATGGCTGGTGGCCTACCTGAGGCAGCCTGTCTAAATTCAGTATATCTCGCTCGCTAATGTACCCTAAGCCTTAGATCAGACTAACTTTTGGGGGGAACGAGGTAACGTACATATAGAGAAATTACACACACTTGCAAAACATTCTCCGATTACAACGCACCTACACTAAAAAAAATCCGCATGCATACTCAAAATCCTAAATTTGAGCAGTATAATTTCACCTTACATGCGTTTAGAAAACATACGTGCCAGCCTTGGTGCCAGTGAAATAACAATTCATCTTTTCATAAATTTGATAAATTAAAATGTTTTTGCACCCGAAAACAGCACTACACAACAAAACACACAACAAAACAGCAACTCTTCGCACGCTGGAAACGATTTCGAGACAGACGTATAGTCTATTAATGAAGTAATTTTTAATAACGTGGCAGATCCTACCTTTTACAGATATACTTAGGCTCGGTTTTATAAAGATCCATTAGACCTTATGTTTTTTGACATAACAAACCGTGGGTAGTCAAAAAATTTACTGAGTTACTGAAATTTGATCTGAAATAGTTTTTTGGCCATGTGAATTATTACATAAAAAAAAAAGAAAAAGAGAAAATATGAAGGTTTAGATTGATGTTTTTTATTTCACAAATCATTGTTGAATCAATTTTATACTGTTCATGTAATACCACAGTTTCAGATATATATATCGCGCAGAAGTATGTCCTTGATCCTTCATCCTTATGTTTGATACGTCATTATTATTATTTCGGTCCTTTCCGACCTATAAATTCTCGAACATCCCTCAACGACGTGTGTCGCAGGCAGTCATCACGAACGTAAGTTCTTTTCCGAGCATGTTTGACAAAAAAAATAATGATACCGATTTATCAGAAATATACTGTTGAATGCAAATATTGTATTCCAGTAATCTCAAAATTTCAGTTATCTGTGCGAGGAGTCAATAAAAACACGTGGCAATGAAAACTAATAAAAACAAGGGAAAGAGGCGCTGTGTTGTATATAAAATCGCAGAAGGGATATGTTTTTTACTATTTCATATTTATAATTTATATTTAATGAATATTTACATGCATTCATTTCATAATAAATCAATAATGTGTCTACAAAACGTGTTAAGTACTTGTCTTTATCTAATCAGTCAGAGTAGGGATAGTATCATACATTACCTAACGTCATTTCAAGTAATACCTACCGAGGTAGGTATTAAATTACCTACTCAGGAGGTTACTAATCACTAGAACTATTTTATAGTTCGATTTACGATGTTCCATTTTTAAAAGTATACTATTGTCGACACAACCGCAACATCATTATTCATTATTGCTTCTTTAATCAGGAAAGATAGTTCGGAACAATTAGTGGAATTTCCAAATGACGTAACCTCGAGTACCTATCTATCTGACAACGGCCATGCCCATTATTACATAAATTAGATTATTTACTACCGTTGTATGTGTATGATTCTGATATAAAAAATATCCCAAATTTCCCATAATATCTTAAGATCTCCAATATATGAATACGATTGTTCAGTTTGTCGTGTTGTTGTTTTGCCACAATTGGGTATGTTCAAAAATAAATACACGAACTGTGCAACTGAAATAGGCCGTATCCATACTAATATTGTAAATGCGAAAATGTGTCTGTCTGTTACCTCTATGGACATAGTTTGGGTCCCGGAGAAGGACATAGGCTACTTTTTATTCCGGAAATCATCCCTTAAGGTGGTGGAAGTTTGTATGGAAGTGCGATGACTAGATAAGCGTAAAAAAATAGCTATACAATTCTACCGCGATGAACGAGTACTACGCGGACGAAATCGCGGGCAAAAGCTAGTAGGCTATATGTTATAGTCACTGAACATGACTGCAGAACAGGTTGGAGCTGGTTTTTCAGGCTCACGCCAAGGCATCATCTTAATGACTGCTTCCTAATTCCATTACGTATTTTGGATGATAGTCAGTGCCGGCCGGATTAGTGCTTACATTTGCGCTAAAATTAATAATTTGGACACCACGGGGTAATCACGTAACTAATGTACTACCGTTAGATAGATTTTAATGTCAAATTTTAAATGTCAGTTCATACATTTATACTTCAAAATTAACAGTAAAATCTATCTACCGTTAGTACATAAAGTTACGTGATTCACCTGCAGATATTGAAAATTACGATCGAGAGATGAGGTTTTGATGTTAGCCCGTTGGTGGTTCAAAATGGATTCATAGATCGCGCAGTTTCTTTGGCATGCACCGTCACGCCCGCGCGTTACGAGCGCAGCTATCTTGCATTTCTTTCGCGTAAACGCAGGCACAAGGCAGGATGCTTACGTTAACCCAATCAGAACATAATATATCCTATACGGATCTAGTGATGCGAAATTTAAAAACACTACTATTTTACTATTTCAAACGCGTACACCTTATAAAATGTAGGTACGGAAAACGTCACATATAGTGGATACAAAATTGGGAATTCGGAAAATAATGAGTATAAACGCCCTGTTACTAAATCAGTGAGTATTAATATTAAGTGGGTATAGTTTACCCAACATCTTTTATTATTAATCCTTCCATACTAATACTACAAATGCGAAAGTGTGCCTGTCTGTCTATTAACTCTTCTCGCTTAAACCTCTGAACCGATTGAGATGAAATTTGGTATGGTGGTAGTTTGAATGACCCGAATTTAATAAATGTTCATTTTCTTAACACTCCGGGAAATAATATTGTCGCGATCTCAGAACCTTTGATACCTTTTACGAATTTAACCGTTTTAGTTCATCTTCGTTTAGTTTAAAAACGGTGGATGAAGCTACTGTTTCCAAAATTATTATGAAGGTTAAGTCAAATGCTGTAGGCGCAGATGGCATATCACGCGACATGATTTTACTGACCCTTCCACAGACCTTGGGAATCATTACAACTTTAATCAATAAGTCTATCCAGACTGGCCTTTTTCCGGATTTATGGAAGGAAGCCTGTATCAAACCGATTCCTAAAAAAAATAACCCGGCCGATTATAAGGATCTTAGGCCGATCAGCATTTTACCATTTCTGTCCAAAATTATTGAGAAAATCGTTTGTCAACAAGTAACGGAGTATCTTAATGCTAATGGGATATTACCCGAACGACAATCTGGTTATTGAACAGGTCGACAGCGACCGCGACCGCACTTCTAGATGTCATCGACACCATTTTGACTGAGGCAGATCAGGGGAACGGACTTAACTTTTCACGTGCATTTGAGACAATTAATTACAACCTACTTTTATCTAAGCTTGCTTACTACGGTTTTGACTCTGTTGCGTTAACATGGTTTTCTAGTTACCTGAGTAACCGTTCTCAGAAGGTAGAATTGAGTAATGAGAATGGTTCTGGTAGTTTTTCTGTTGCTTCACCTGTTCCTCGCGGAGTCTCACAAGGATCCATATTAGGCCCGATATTGTTCATTCTGTACAGCGCGGATATAGTACACTGTTTGAGTAATTGTAGCTATCACATCTATGCCGACGACCTACAAGTATATTTTCCATGCCAACCTGGGGAAACTTCGTTGGCAGTGGATGCGATAAATCAGGATCTGAATCGTATATCCGATTGGTGTTTGCGGAATAATCTAGTTTTAAATTCCAAGAAATCTAAGTTTATAGCACGAAAAAACAAAGGCAAAAAATCATCCTATTATATATATATAGTATTATTTTACTTTCTATTGCCATGCTATTTTATTCTGTTATTATTAGTTCCACTTGCTTCATTCCCACTTCGTAGCATATAGTCACAATTTGTTAGCGCTAGTATTAAATACTACTAGCAGCTGCGCGCAACTGCGCTCCCTACAGGTGTCCACGGAAGACCAGCGTCGGGTACTTATTATCTGAATTGTACACTGACCATTACACTGAAAAAGGTGAACACTCAGCATAATGCCAGGTACTAGTAAGGATATGGGGCATTTTTTATGGCGGAAATCGTCCCTTAAGGGGGCAGAAGTTTGCATGGAAAGCAGTCGCTTACGTAGTCACGTAAGCGACTGATATAAAAAAATAACAATAAAATTCTAACGCGATGAACGAGTTCTACGCGGACGGACTCGCGGGAAGAGGATAGTTTACTATAAAGCAAAGTTCACACAATTCTTAAAGAGGGAACATTCGTTCACCTTAATATCTAGGATTAGAACGTTATGACTCATTCGTACCTATTTGTGCAACGGATTCTCGCAAACGCAAAGTTACTCTAAAAGAAAGGCGGCAATAAGGCTGCTGGTTTGTGCTAACTAATTAGTCGACTCATCTTTGACTTCATTAATGCTTCTCTAGCAATATTTGTTTAATCTGTTTGACTGGTACAACTCCACTGTGTTACGACTCAAAGTAACAAGTGTACGAATGGTCCCAATGTTCGCCTACAAATGTACTCATTTAAGATATTTATTATTAACCTCATATTCACAATTTTGTTTCAAAATCCACTCTTTTACATCAACTATAACTGCTAGAATTAATAGGCACTGGTTCTGGTACGGGAATATTTAATCGACTTACTACTTACAATGACAGTACCAAGAAAAAACTGAACAGAAAATTCAAACGAAATATAAAAGGGTAAAAATCCTATAAAGAAGCGTGTCATGCACATCAACATAAGCAATATTATTGCCTTTTTGCCTATATAGGGGTAGCGAACGTCTCAAAGAAACTTCAGTGAGTACAAAGAAATGATTAACTAAGGGGAGAAATACAAGTCAGTTGACTACTGCGACTGACAATAGACTACGAGAATCAATATTGTATACCCCTTATTCATAAACCTTAACAAACCTCGGATAAAGAACTAGGTAAACCGTGTTTTGTCTCTTTCTCACAAACACAAATGTCAAAGTGACAGGACGAATTTAAACGTAATTTTAGCTATCTCTACAATAGATTTAATGAACGTTATCAATAAGGGCATATAAAGCCTGACCAGAAATATATGGCCATTGTCAAGAGGGCGCTATTATTCTCATTTATATTGCAACAGATCAGTAATGTCAGTATAGTCGGAATAATTTCATTATTATTTGTTTACATTTCAATTCTGATGTAAATTTCGAAATGTTTTCTAGCGAAATTGTTCCATTTCCCAATCGGATTTTTCCAAGATTATATTATATACATTGTTAATAATGTTCCGCTCTAGACAATGAATAGTTTTGGGCATTCTTTGAGATATCCAACACTTAACCTAAACCACCACATTGGCACTGATAGCAGTGACCACTTATCATTATAATTACTGCCAGTGTAAGAATATGGTACCAATGAAATTCCGAAACATGGCGAAGGGTCATATATTTCTGGTCGGGCTTTATGTCTATAATATAACCAGCTTTTTCCCATGGTTTCGCCCGCGCACTAAATGTTTTTATACAAAAATTCATCCCTGATTTTACCCCCTTAGGGGGTTAATTTCAAAAAAATATTTTCTTATCCCTAGCCTACGATACAAATGTAATCGACTGTGCAAAAATCAACTCTCTAACATTGACAGTTTCGGCTGTGCGTTGATGAGTCAGTCAGTCAGTCAATCAGGACTTCTTCTTTTATGTGTATAGATAAATTACAAAAAGGATACATACTTACATAAAACGTAATAGACATAAAAACCTTAACAGTGTGATATCCACTCGCATGCATTCACACCGAGTACAATTAACATTTTTATCCAAGAATTAATGTAATACAAATGAAAACCAGTTTACAGACCTTCGCCTTCACATTTATTATATTTGAAACTGAATTAATTGTCACAACACATGGCAATGGAATAGGCGATACTTTTGAAGTTACCTTAGTCCGTACAATGCCGAGCTCGAGTAGAGTCGTTCTCAGGGCTGTCCTAGTGAGCCTTAGGTGAGGTTACCGCCAACTATTGATTACAAATATTTAACGTGTTATTTCCAATATTTATATTTAAAAATGCGTTTTTATTCACAACGATTTTTTTGATGCACCTATGTTAAAATGGCAAATGTGTTGATAATTTTAATGTTATTTTAAAAAACGTTTATATTATTTTATGTGTTTCTTAGCTTCTTGATTAAGATATGACCTTAGCTGCGTCTTAATATCTGTTGTTAATTCCTATAACAACTGTTTGTTTATATTTGGAGTACCTTACTGTTTGAAGGTGATAATGTTCGTGTTATTGACCTGTACGTATGTTTTCGTTTAGTATGTTGGTGCCAGTCATAGATTGAATTTTTGGTAGGTACTGTTAGTGAAAACTGAGTTTTTTATAAACCCAATTCGATTCGTTAAGAAATTTTTAAACTACTGCACATAAATAATTGCCTCAATTAATTGTACCGTTAACTTTACTTGTACATATAAATGAACTTATGTTTGAATTTCCTTGCGGCAGTTGGAAATCAAATCTCTACAGTTTTATGTTCCCTTCTTTAATTCCGATCGACATATATACTTTTTTAATTTATTACCGTTAATAACAGGGGAATGTAATAGTGCCTTTATGTAATAACTGTGAAATCCCTTGTTGCTCCAATAAGTGTTCATCACCAAAAACAATACAGTTTGTTTGCATAGCGTGCTGAGCGCTCAGGGGGAGCCGGGGCCGGGAAACTACACATTCCCGGACGGATTCATGTTCGGGGTAGCCACTGCTGCGTACCAGATTGAAGGCGCGTGGAATGAAGGAGGTGAGTTGATTCATTTATGATGGCTACAATGAACAGTTGCTTAATTTTACCTTTTCTTTCTTCTTTAAGTTATAATGATTTATTTGTATATGCAACCAAAATGTGAGAATAACGTAAGTTCGTTGTCCGGCCGTTTACATTATAACCTCCTCACGGGTGTTGAAACTAATATTTGTTTAAAAGAAGCCAATGACCTTCAAATTGTTATTTTTTTTACGTTAATTCGTTGTATTTATATATACACTACAAAAACTTCCCTCTATTTATATAAAGCAAGAATAACCTAGGAATTGTTATGAATCAATTAAAAATAAACTATGAGAGGGGTTGCTATGCTTGGAGTTTCTTTCGGGGATAAAATCCGGCACGAAGTAATCCCCCAGGGAACCAAAGTAACCGACACAGCTATCAAAATTAGCAAAGCAAAGTGACAGTGAGCTGGCCACATTTGTAGCAGAGCGATTATCGAATCGCTGGCGTGGAGCCACCACCTACACATACCAAGTTAGTTAATAATGTTATGATCTAGTCAGTAGTTAAATTTATACGACTACCAATGAATAATAAAGAAAAACCAATTTTTTATATAGTCGGTAATGTTCATTACTCAATATATTGACATCATAATTTTAATTTTAAAATACAATGGCATTTATTAATTGAAGCAAAAATTAAGAGTTATATTTTACTCATAATCATCATCATCATATCAGCCAAAAAACGTCCACTGCTGGACATAGGCCACCCCAAAAGAGTGCCTTACTTTGCATGGGGGGTAGATGCCATAATTGCCACGCTCGGCATGCGGGTTGCCGATCGCAGTATTTCCCACCGCACTCCAGGAATGCTGCTGCCCATCCCCCGGTGGCCTTGGTCGTAGTTTTAGGATTTACCCGGGTTAGTTATCGGGTATATTGTACTACTTAGTGAAAATTTAAAGCTTCATATTCTCTAGGGGACTAATTAACTAATTAAAGTTTTTTTTTCAGATCCATTTGCTCACGTTAAGAGAATTATTTAAATTATTCGCCTAGTTAGCTACATGTTGTTGAGTTCTAAATATCTTATCGGTTATTTGCATTAACCAACATCAAGTACGCCTAGGTCGTCCCGTAAATGTAGTGTTATTTAATCATTATTCAACCGGTCAGTAAAACGAGTTGTAGGTAATAAATAAATAAACAGAGATTCAAACGCATTTTATTTCAATATACTGGACGTCCCACGGCTAGGTGGATAGGAGGTTTTGCTCTATAGATACATTAATTATAATGTTTATAAAAATAGGTGATACAGCATTCTTAGGTACTTAAGTTATGTAAGTCGGTGGCCCAAATACGGACTTGTAACGTAAATTAATATTTTTTTATTTCCGTAGTGTCAATTTGAAAATTAAAACAATGGAAACTATTTCTTGTGATATATCAAGAGAAAGGCCTCATTGTGAGAATCTCAAATATATTTTTTATATAATTTGAAGATAAATAGTTTTGAAGTCTCATTCATCATTTAGTTGTTAAAGAATTTAAATAAATATAATTCTTGCGCAAAATCATGTATACTATTTATTCTGAGTAATAAAATATTTTTCTTATTTTTTTCCTTCATTTTTTTAGTTTCCACTATGTGATGATCCATACAAAAAGTATGAAAAAGTCACAATAGTGGAATACAAAAATTGGAGATATAAAAAAATCTGGAATAGTAAGTGTTAGTGATTCTGAGTACCAGATATATAATTTTCCTAGTTCTGAGAAAAACAGTAAAAACTTCTCCGTAATAAGGTGTTCAAAATATGATTTATTGACATGTCCATTATGGAAGTCATCCAAGAACAAAGGGAATATGCACATCTAATTGCATATCAAAAAATACTGACTGCACTTCAAAAAAAACACTAAGTCTAAAATATTAATTGCAGATCAAAACCACGTTTTGAGGTGCAATTAGTATAAATTTGAGCAGTGCAAACAAGCAGTTTTAGGTTGTTAGATTTTTTTGATGTGTCTTTAAATACTAGCTAAAAACAAATGTATGTAATTTCTTAGCAGTATTTATTTATGTACAGGAAGCCGATTTTTGATTTTCGTGCGCTCGAAGTACTAGCGATCGAAAATATCTAAACATGAGAATGCGCGCGTAACATGTACTGAATTGGATCAAAGGTAACAAAAATGTCTAGCTGGTTAAGATCATATTATTTTACAGGCAAAGGCGAAAGTATGTGGGACACATTTTTGCACAAACATCCGGACTACACGCCAGATCATTCAAATGGAGATGTGGCAGCGGACTCCTACCACAAGTACATGGATGACATTGCTATTATCAAGGAACTAGGTGTGGAATACTACAGATTATCGATATCATGGCCTAGGTAATTAAATGTCAGTTATGAAGTATTTATTTCATAAGTCTTACTTCTACGTTTGTATTTTGATCTATACTCGAATAACTTTTTCTTTCTCTCACTTTTTATGTTATTTTCCAAACTGTGTTTTCGTACCTACTTTATTTTAAGACCGTGCAGAGAAAAATATCGCGTACTATGAAGCACCGTTCTGACTAGATTGGGAAACATTTCAGATACATATTTTTTTTTATATAATGATTGGTTCTCCGCTTAGCACAGAAAAAAAGAATTTGAGTTTTTTCCTTGCTTCCCTCAGCCTATTCAAACAATACATTACTTAACGACGGAGCCAAGTTAAAATAATGGTATTTTATCTCTCTCAAATCTCATTATAGTCAATATAAATAAAACTTCACAGTCAGGTATTTATCGGAATTTCTGTGAAAAAGACATTTCCCAAGGGCGTTGCATCTAGTCTTTTCGTGGAGGACACAAGCGCGTCTCTTACGCAGGTAGCACGGTTTACAGAATCGAGGCATCCTCTTAATACTCCAAAGCTAAACAAATAGTCCAAAATACTATTTTATCCAAATGTTCAAATTATACTTCTGAACAAACTGCATGTCCGTGAAGTAATATTGAACAAACTTGTCCGCAGGTTGCTTCCTAACGGTACTGACAACAACATTAGCAAAACTGGAGCTCGATACTATCGGAAAGTGATAACAGAGTTACTTAAAGCCAACGTAACTCCCGTTGTCACGTTGTTCCACTGGGACTTGCCCACACCCCTGATGGACCTAGGGGGTTGGGCTAATCCACACATGGTTGATTACTTCAGAGACTACGCTAGAGTAGCGTTCAACCTTTTTGGAGATGTAGTTAAGATATGGACTACTATGAATGAGCCGCATCAACATTGTTATAACGTAAGTGAGCACGTCAATGAGACGGCATAAATATTTCAGTGTTGGATTTTATTCGTCGAAAATGCATTACAGTTTATAAGACAAACACAGGTTTGCACTGTATATGCACCTGAATATTTTAAAATAGATATCCCAAGTTAGAGTCGCTCAGGTTAAAAGTTGCCTACATTTTGTTATGTCCTTCCGTTGGTCGAAGGCTAACGTAACAGTTTGCACTAAAGTTTAATACAACACAATACAAAAATAAAAATAATAAAGTTTAATGTCAAATGACACCAACAAAAATTGTAATGTGACAAAAAATATTTGACGGTAGTTGCTCAGGTAATCGTTTACGGAACACTTCGGTATTTTAAGGTTTAAAGAAGCTACGCTTTTTTTAGACAAAATTAAATTTATATTATTACATTTGCACAGTAGTAATATATTCCGCCGCGGCAGGGCGGAACAAAATGTAGCCCTGCCTTTGTATCGCGCCGCTTCTGTGCTGTGTGTCCTGCGCCAATTAGGTGGTACTCCTTTAGATGTAGGGGTTCAGTAAGGAATGGGTATTGTCTCGACCCTTGACAGTTGGCACTGATGGCGTACTGATACCGCACTGACAAATGGGAAGCCTCACAGGTCATGCGAAAATAAAATAAAAACCGGTAATGTGTGAGCCCAACTCGCGCACCGAGGGTTCCGTACACAGATATGTACCGGTTCCACAACCCTATTGGTTTAGGAAAATCTAAACAACATGGTGAAGAATTTGAGCGACTGAGTAACTTAGTATGTATGGTGGTTTTTCAAGGATTTATCACATGAACCGATTTTTTTTTTATTCGAATGAAGATACCTTCAGCATAATATCGTAGCAATTTATAAAACAAAAATACATGCAAAGGTGATTCAATTACAAACTTAGCATATAGATGTTTTTTGATGATAAAAAAGGAAAACTAGATAGAGCTAGTTATTTTTTCCTATAAAATATGCATTAATATCAATGTTATGTAATAATTTCATATTTTTTCCTTGTTAAACTTCGGAGATAAAGGTGGGGGGCGGGGGATGGTATTTTTTTACATTTTCCTTCACAAACCGAAAATGACTCAACGTAAAAACAAAAATTGTTTTAGAATGTGCAACTGAAGCCCTTTCATATGACACCCCATTTGACATATTCACTAGACTTTCAAATTTTGAACCGTCTGTTGTCTGTCATTTTTCACAGAAAATAAAAAAGTATTTAAAAAAAGTTCTATGCATCTAGGTTACTTCTTTATAACTGTTCCAAATTTCAAATAGATAGCATAAGTAGATCTTGAGATATTTAGCGATGTGACAGACAGACAGACAAAGTGAAACCATAAGGGTTCCTTTTTACCATTTTGGTACGGAACCCTAACAATAGGATAACAAACTATTTGATCAAAGCCACCCCTTTAATTAAAATAAACCCGGATTACGTACAGTAATACAATACCTACGATATTTTTTTTATATACAACCCCGGTGGCATACAAACTTACGGTCCACCTAATGGTAAGCGGACACCGCAGCCTATAGACGCCCACAACTCACAAATAAGACACAAGTCACAAATATTCTATAATATTCACCAGAAAATATATACTTATATATACTGTTACAAATTCTTAACTTCAGTATGAATAGGCACTTTTTACGATACCGTATCAAGCTCTTTGCTTACTTGTCGTAACTTTTGTACCTACGCTTAAATACTTGACCGTCTTACTTATTGCCCACACGTACCTTATATCTATTAGATTTTAGTACTGGAGTGTATGTCAATAAACATTTACTGATATCGGATTAAAAGGAAATACCCACCCGCATAACATTATTGGAATGGATCGGATGTGATCATAAATTATGGAGGTAGGTACGATCATTTGTTCCAAATTAGGGCCTCTCGAATTAACGGCACGCTTTGTGTTCCGTAACTTACGGGCCCTTAACACGACAAAATGGGCCTTTAGAAATTTATGTTGTAATGTTAAAAATACCTTTTGTTCCCTTAGGCAGGAAGTACCGGTGAGATGTTTTAATTTAACGCTGTACGTAAACATACATGACCGACAAGAATGGCAAATACGCGGCATAATTTTCACAGAAGGTTTCTGTTGTGTTTACTTTAAGCTTTTCACTATTTATTTATGCACGTGGAATATTTTTCCGGCCGGCTGAAAAAAGCAGTGTGAAAATAAATTGTATCCTTCAGGGCTATTAGTGGTGACTATTTCAATATTGTAAATCGCAGAATAAAAAAAGCGGTGTCTAAATAAATATTTTGCATTCCAGGGCTACGGTAGTGACTATTTTGCTCCCGCTATAAAATCTCACGGAGTGGGTGAATATTTATGTATCCACTATGTACTGCTGGCACACGCGGCAGCTTACCATCTTTACGATAAAGAATATAGACCAACTCAAAAAGGTAAGAATCTTTTAGGATGTCACGAAAGTTAGGACATAGGTATCAACTATCATTTTCACCTCCTAAACATACTAACACACCTTGATGTGCTGGTGCTGTATAGTCCAAATCATAAATATATTGAACGTTTCTCTAGTGATATTCCCAGAACACAAAATAAGGTCATGTTTAAAATGAAATTTTACTTTTATAGGAAAAATTGGTATCACTCTCGATTCATTTTGGGCGAAACCGAAAAACAGCAGCAACCCAGATGATATAGAAGCAGCCGAAAGATATCTTCAGATGCACGTGCGTACATTTTTTGACTGTAAGCCAGCTAGTTGATTACGTAAGGTGTCAAACTTACGCTAAGTAAGTGTAACTGACATTTTTATTATGGAAAATGACATTTAGATTCAACTTACGCACGCGCGAACATTATGTTAACACCTCTTATGATCATTATCCTTCTAGCATTATCCCAGTACAGTTGAATCCTGAAGGATGCCAGGGGTCCGCTATATAATCCCAAGATTTGGCGTTGACACTAGTATTTACGGAAGCGACTGCCATCTGACCTTCCAACCCGAGGGGAAACCATCAGTCCTTATTGAAATTAGGCTTGTCAAGTGAGTGGGCAACTTGATTGTTAGAAGTTCTCAAGCCTCCCAAAGGCCTCTAACTTGGCTTAACGACTGCTATCATAGACAGCAGCCGGGATCAATGACTTAGCGTGCCTTCCAAAGCACGTGAGCGCACAGTTAATAACAAATCAAAGTGGTCGCCCATCCAAGATCTGACCTCGTTGCTTAACCTCGTGTACGCGGGCGCCGCTGGGCCCCAAGCGCTCCCAATCACCTCTTATGATCACCCTGAATTGCTACAGAAATTCTATTTCCTTGTTGTTGAGATAGAGTTGTCGAAAATATAACCAAATTTTATATTATCGACTCATAACCACATCTGTTTAAATATGTACTTACTTAACGTATTTTAATAATGTAATACACAATTTGATAGTTCATTTATGAATATCTTTACGACATGTTTAAATTATCGAATGATGAAAAATTTGTGATGATTTTGGCGATTTGTTAACATTTTAGTTAATAGTATGAATCCTCATGTTGATCGTTATGTATAGTGTGAACGTGTCTGTATACCGACTAGTTTTAGTGTTTATGGCAGTCAGCAACTTTTTAAATAGTTAATAATATAACTAAAACAGAAAACTCGCCGCTTTTTGGTTGTAAAATGGATATATGGATAATTGTAATTAGTGTTATTGTTTTCGGTTATTTAAACAAGTTAATATTGAATACGGACTTTAATTCAACGAACAATTGGAGTGACGTTCATGGTAGAATACATAAAACTTTTTTATTTATATTTTCTTTTTACAGCTAGGGACTTTTGCGCACCCAATCTACTCAAAGACGGGTGATTATCCGGAGCTAGTCCGTAACAGAGTGGATGAGATGAGTCGCCACCAAGGGTACACTAGATCCCGATTGCCATATTTTAAACCCGAAGAAGTACGTATTTATTTATAACCATAGTTCAAACAACATAAATCTTGAAGGCAATCTCATTATCCATGCTTAGGCTTGTTATTCTCTATTTAATGAAAAATGTGATATTATGACATAATTTGGACATGTATCAATAAAAAAAATGCTGCCGACAAAATCGATTCATTTGATTTTTTACATTGAAACATTTGAAAAGTTAATTGAAACATTTGATAAACCGACCCATAGCCATTGAAATCGTAATTACTTAAATGGGGTGATAAAATGAATAATGATTGTTTCCGTACTTTAGATAATCTCATTGAGAGGCAGCTCGGATTTCTTCGGCTTGAATCATTACACGACCTTCATAATATCTTCATCAAATTTAGAAAAGGAATGGCTAATACCCTCAATGGATTCTGACACAGGCGTTAAATTGGAGCAGGATGCAAAATGGCCAAAACCGGGATCTGAATGGTTTTCTGTAAGTAACATTTTCTATTGAATTATTAAGTCAATCGGTTTTGCGATCCGATCGGATTGAGCCACAGTTGATTATCACTTAAGTACTTACAAACTTTTGAGTGAAGTAATAAATAATAATACATATCGTACGCCGTATATACGTAGAATATACCATAAAATATGCCAAATAGGTACCTACAAACTATTTGGCATATTTATGTATTTATGGTATAAATACTTTTACGCACGCACTATCCTGTTCGCTGCTATATACTATGCGGATTTTCGAATAATTAAGGTGACATTCCGAAAGCAGAGTTTGTACCTACCTTATACATATGAGGCGAGAAGAGAATGGGGACAGTTTTAGTAGTAAAATAAACTTCACTAATTAGGACAAGATTGATGGACTACCATATACACCATACGTGTTTGTAGGTTATAGTGATATATGTTTTATAAACCGGCCACGTGTCGGACCATGCAAAATGAAGAGTTCCGTACCAACACCTACTAGTCCACATTTAAAATCACTATCCAATACATTGAATCTAAAAATATCTTCATAGGGAACTCACGGCACTTACGACCTTTTGTTTGGGCAAGACAGTTTTTAAGCGAAAACTCAAAAACCGTACTACCTATACTATTCAAACCAAAAATCGTTGAGAGTATTTACTAATGCACACTACCTCAATTTTTTTCAGAATTTTAAACTTTATAGTTTGGAAATTAGAGGGGGGAGGGACACTTTCTATGACTTTGACAGCTAATATCTCACCAATGGTTGACTTAAATGGACAAGTTTTTTAGAAACCTCCATATCATTTTTAAAGGCCTATCTATAGATATCCCACACGACTATGTGCGTTGAAAATTTTTTCCACCGGTTGTTCCCCCTAATTTAATATTTTTTTTGTAATTCACATCACTTTTATGTAGCGGTTCATAGAATACACCTTAATACCAAATTTCATAATTCTAGTGCTTATAGTCTCCGAGTAAATCGGCTGTAACATACGGACGAACGGACGGACAGACATGACGAATCTGTAAGGGTTCCGTTTTTGTCATTTTGGCTACGGAACCCTAAAAAAATGCACTTTAGTTTCTCCGAATAAACCAAAATTAGTTGTACTAAAGTTGACCAATCATAAACACTGGTACGTATATAAATTTAGCAACGCATCATAAGCAGACCTCACAAGAAATGCTGTGACCGAACATTTGTCAATCACAAAGTTAAACCTTAGTCTTTGTTTACAATCGTTAACCATGGAAATTCTCTTATTTATGTTGGCAAGTTCTGATTTCATCTCAAGGCTGCCAATTCGCTTGATAAATTTATATCATAGACATATTTCCTTATTCATTTACATAATGTTGAAATAGTGTATGACGAAAACAGAATACACTTCGTCATGCGATTCGTTAATTGAGAAAAGATCTCAAGTAACACGAAGAAGTACGAATTTTACAGAGCTCCTCGAAACGGGAATCCATAATTTTACCAACAATTGTTTCATCGATTATCGGCGTTTCCCAGAAAACTATTCGCAGTATACTTTTATAACGTAGGAATCATTTATCGAACTTTGTTATGTCTATCATGCATTTGTTCGACTTACTTTTTACACAAGAATTAACTCATCAAATGTTACTTCATTATTTTGTATCTTAACAAAAATTTTTCGGCTCTATTTTGTATCTTAACAAAATCACAAACATTCTAACATCAGAATTTATGGCAAATTTTGTTAATTATAATTCTATTATACGAAACATTTCGTAGCTTTATCTTAAACTTTATATATAAGATATTTTTAGCGACACGTTGGTATCTAAAATATCCTTTGCGTACTTTTTTGAAAGTTTAATAGCTTGAATTTGTCTGAAACAAGTTAAAAGTTTAATAAAAGGTTGTACACTGTTTTATAGACCACATTTTTAAAGAATTTCGTTTCGCAGAAAATGTTTCTCATATTATCATTTCACAGAATAATCATTACGCCGAACATTTACTTTGTAGAAACTCAAATCAATGATTTTTGATATCAATATTTTTTAATATTTCGATTTTCATATCATAGAACTACAAATGAAATATTATTTTTTCTTATATTATTTAGTTTTCGTAAACATTATTACCAAGACAATAGTTTTATAGAATTTTGTTTCTCATAAAATAAATATCATATTATCATTTCATAGAATAATCAGTTCGTAAAATAATCACTTTGAAAAAAATTTTATAGTAGATTTTTATTATAAAGAAAATTTCATGTTTCTATATTCATTACGATATAATTACAAAGCCATATATTCTTTGACCTTATGTTATTTAGTTAATATAAAACTTATTACTCAGAAAAACATGTTATTGAGTTGCAGTTTCTAAACATTCCAATTCATACCTTTGACAAAATGCATACCCTCCTATAAAATTACAACACTGCGTTCACAACAACAATGCGGTTAAAAATTCTAGTAAAACTGAACTGTCTTAATCTTCTAACCTGTCCCGCCTTAGAGTCGATTTTGCCCTAACAGGTCTTTCTGGGCTTTTATAAAAAAATAACCTCGAAGATTAAGACGGGAGCTTCGCTTCGCTTCAGCTCCCGTCTTAATCTTCTAACCTATCCGCCTTAGAGTCGATTTTGCCCTAACAGGTATTTCTGGGTTTTTATAAAAAAATAACCTCTATTATATATAGATATTATAATAGGTATTATATTTTAATATGTACACACAAAAAAACACCGAACAAACAATGTTCGTTAAAACAGAATTCTACTGTTTGATAAGTTTATTATTTTTTTTTTTTAAATTGAATTATGTTTCAGCAAAATATGTTTCTGTGAAGTGAATAAGCGGTGATACAATCATATTCAAAATAGAATCTGTAAAATGAAATTCTATGAACTTTCTGTCTGCGAAACAATGAAACACTAAACATAATTCTACTGGTTGATAAGTTTGTTAAATAAAAAACTGATATTACAAAATTCATTGAATTGTATTTCTGTGAAATATGTTTTATTCAAGTAAATAGTCATTGAAACAATAATAGTCGAAATAAAAATACAAGAAGCAAATATTATTTGAAACATTTTCTGCCAAACAAAATTATATGAAATTTCTGTCTGCAAAACAAGGGGACACCTTAATAAAAATAGTAAAATATCCACAATCAAACTTGGTTACCTGGCGAGCGAGCGAAACCTTCCGAGGCAAACCCGACTCTAATGTCGTTAGGTTCAGTTTGGTTTTTTTATGCGCCTTAACAAAATCATGTTACTTGTTTGCATGCATGCATGCGTGATTGTTTACTTGCTTGCATGCATGCATATAATAATAAAAAAAACATCGTTCGATGAAACTTTACTGCAATGAAACATTGTTTGAGGCAAGAATAATATATGGAAAGTACCATCTGTTTCAATAAATGAATAACTATGATTGACAAATATTTTTATAAAAGGTAATTCGATGAATCGTTATGCTATGGTTAGAGATAAATTCAAAACGATTTACCATGAAAAGTAATTCGATTATATAAAAAGCAATGAATGGATTTATTTAATGAAAAATAGTTAGTAGTAGTTCAGTCAACGTTTTCGTGTAAACGCTTAATTTTGTACTATTTTACGTCACATATTTTATGCTTATGTTTCAAGTGTGTTAAATGAAGTCCGAACAAGAGTATAGATAAAGTGCTTTGTTTTATCGGAATTTAATAATATTTGCAACACGATTACTATATTAATTGAATAATTACGAAGACAATGTAATACTGAAATGCCACTATGCATCATGTTATGTATTAGTTGGACACATTATTATATCAGATTAGACTAGCCAACACTTTTGTTCAAACCGAGAACCTGTAGAGTAACATTGAGCATTGAGCATAACACTTATTTATAAAATATTTCTTAAAGGTATATCCGCCCGGTTTTCGGAATCTTATCAACTGGGTAACCAAACAATATGGAAAAGATATCCCGATCATCATTACCGAGAACGGATTAAGTGACTTCGGAGGCGTCAAAGACTACGCGAGGGTGTCATACTATAACGAGTATTTGGCCCAAATGTTACAAGCCATATACGTTGATGGATGCAATGTTCAAGGCTATTTTGCTTGGACTTTACTGGATGACTTTGAATGGAAGGATGGTTACGTGTGAGTATTTTATTCATTGATTATTTAAGAGATAATATATTGCATAATTGTTTATCCGGCATCTCAGGTAGTAAAGCAATAATTACGATCATAATAAATGTTTATTGGCTGCACGACTAAACCGGATTTTTATTGTACACATCACGTTTAACGCTTTTTTTTAATGAAGCTGTTTTAAATGTTGGTATTACGAGCACGTAGCATTATTTGTATAAAAGGAAAACATTGATTATTTATATTTAAACAACTTAATCATTATCGATGAGCATGGAAATAATTATTAATATATTTACAAAAACGTAGGTACACAGGGAATTAATTTCAGTTTTAAAAGTGAATGACTGTTTACGTACAAATACTAAAGACGACAAATACAAACTCTTTTCTTTTAATACCTGTAAACCCAGTATTTTTTATGTCATTTTGAACGTTTACACTACCATAATAAGAGCTGTCGAAAGAACAGTGATAAATCTTGTAGAATATAATTAATTGATGGGCCGGACATTTACTAATTCTACTATAAAATACAGCATTTTTCGTCTATATCATTCTTTCTCGTAAACGTCGTCAACGCACTAATTGCAATAATATTTTTTAAGAGTGTGTTCATTTTTTTCAGATCAAAGTTTGGCTTATATCACGTAGATTTCAATAGTCCAGAGAAAACTCGTACACCAAAACTGTCAGCAATCAACTACCGAGAGATCGTGCGGACCAAACGGATCAACTTCAACTTTATCAAAATACCATCTTTAGCCCAGTCTAACAAGTTGTAGGTCTACATATTACCAAATACGTTATTTTCATTTAGGCATTTTTGGGAGTTGTGGCTATTCCCGGCGACCATTGCTGATCTATTGTGATCGCCAATTCATTAGGCTTAGAATAATGATTGCCATTGAAGCAAAAGAAGGTTGTGAGGATCGCAATTAATGGCAGATCGTAACCTCCGCCTAGTGTGTGTAGCCTCTAGGGAACAGACGTGATCTATGTATTAGTTAATATTAGTTAATAATAAAATGTAAATATTAGTTAATAATAAATTTGTATATTTTTTTATGTTTTTTGTGTTTTTATTCTTGTGTTTTCTTTCAAATGTGTTACTCGATCATAAGATATAGGCGCAGCGATGGTAAACACATTTAAAAAAAAATCGAACTAGATACATACTGGTAAGCTGATGGTCCTAGTTTCCCCTCGTTTCTTTCCTTGGCTTCTTGAGCGGCGAGAGCTGCCTTCCCTAGTTGTTCTACTGGTTTTACCTGCTCAACTAGTTTTCTCTGTCGAGCAATCTCCTGTTCACGAATCAAAAATTCCTTCCTTGTTTCTACTTCGGGTGAACTTTTAAGACGAGTGATAGGACCAAAATGAAGAAAGAGTCTTACATAGCTTTTGGAAGCATACTACGAGTATACTCGAACTTTAAAAAAAATGAAAAGAAGAAAATCTTTTCCTGGAAGGACAAAATATCTCTTATATCTCTCATCTTAGTTTGAAGATGTAGCAGAATTGAATTGAGTTAGTACTTACTATTCCAAAATAAATAGAAAATTTAAATTGTTAATAAGTTCAGTTAACAAAGCCGCGCGGACGATTTGCCTTAGGTCCAGGTAGACTAATAATATTGTGTGAAAACCGTGCAAGTTTAAGTTAATATATATCATCTGATAAAAATCATCAACTGTGCAGTTTTCTAACACATTAGCTACAAGCAACAAGTATATTTTAGTAAAGTTTATAACCGCAGCCGCAAACAAAATAAACATTAAAAGCTTTCACGTCATAAAATGAAACTAACACGTATGAAACTAAATAACTTGATAAGTTCAGCGCTATGTTGAACCAACGAGCTTTAGGATTTCATTTTGAGCGTAGTTATGTAATTATAAGACTTCACCCTAGCTTTTACTCTGCCTTGATAAGTTTTAAACGACGACGAACGAAAAGTACATACGTACGTAAGTATACACTATCGCACTTTGTAACATATTATATTATAACAAATATTCAATAATAAAATCGCCTTGGATAAAATAGATAAAATCGATTTAGTAACCCTGCATCAAAAATAGCAACAAATGCTCTGCTTCCATCATCAGTTCCATATCATTCCGAAGTGCCCAGTTATTGAGGGGTTGCAAGTAGTATTGGTAAAGACTAGTATTTTGAGTCGAGATGTTAAGACCTTGAGTCATTTTTACGAGACCCCGAGCTTAAAAGGCTTTCTAGTCTTTTGAGTTTTATTTTTAATAGAACAAAGGCAGTTGGTATTACGCCATGACAATGATGATAAATTACCAAAACATTCAAAAATAACTATTCAGCTAACCCTATAATATTCAAACAAAGTCAATAGGTACATATAAACTACTTCACTAAAAGTTACAATAACAGATGGGGCCAACAAGATCGTGAATAACAAGGCATCCATCATTATTAGCAAACAGAGATTAATTAATCCAGCTAAATGAATACAGTAGAGCCTGGAGTTGATATATCACTTCAAACATTACTCATTCCACTTCTATACCACTAACAGTGTTAGATCTTGGCTAGAATTACTAATTAGTAATGTCTACTATTTGGTTATCGACAGAAACTTACATAGGCATGACAGGATATCGAGGTAGTAAATTAGGCAACATATTTACATAAGTAATCTTTTTTTTGGTATTTGCTAAGTTAATTGTATAGTTACGAAATTGTTATATAGAAATAGAAATATTTATTTGTCCAAAGAAACAAATTTACACAGGATACAAGTTTTTTGGGTCCGTCCTGAGAAAGGAATCCCTGTCTTACAGGACCCAGTAGAATAATAAGCTTACATTTTTAACATGCCTTCATACAGGGTAAATAAAATATTAAACAATTAGCAGTTTTTTTTTTCTTTTACAATTATAGATTAATCTTATTTATTATTTATGCGTAATGTTGTGTATATATGTGTATCTATATTGTAATGAAATTAAATGGATCTGTAAGTAGAAGTTTTATTTAAGGAACAATGAATATAAGAAACAAGAACATACTAAACTAAGAATAAAAACCTACTTACAAATAAAAAATGGGCTCTAATTCAGAGCCCAGCGGTAGGGTGCCCAGAAGGCTGGCGGCATTGCCACGCTGCACAGCAAGACCGATGCGCTGAGCAAGGTACGCGCCAGCCTTTTGGTCACCCGTCGCGTCAACAAGGCGTTTCGCCAGCTCCTTATATGTGCTGTGAGCACCAGGTCCCCACGGCCCTAGTGTTTCCACCCCAAACGGCTCAAACATGTAGGCACTGTCAATGACTGCATATTTGCGCCGCTTGAGGTGTTCAGCCGCATCGGCGGCAGCTCCAGCCCTGACCGAGGTTCCTGGGAGATGGGACGGTGCTGCGGTATCCACACAAGTGGCATCCCAGACTAGCGGCCGTCCCAACTTCCAGGGGACCAGAGTCATGCCATCTGGCCTCTTGCCGTCGTCTCGGGCCAGGCCGGTTGGCTCTAGGACCGCCGGAGTACCGGCACTGGCAAGGGCTCGGCGCAGAATGTCATTTAATGACGCGTGCCGCGCGACACGACCAGCACTCCTGCTACAGGAAAGGCCGTGAAGACCTGTTTTATCTACACTGGCTCCGCAATGACAGCGATGGGGGGTAACACATGTCGCTCCCAAGCGGAGTGATACTGCGACCCTAAAGGTGCTGTTAGTGAGGAGGGTGCCTAGATTTTTGGAGGGCAAAGCCTGTAACCAGGCCCCCGACTCCCATCTACAGGAGGCAAGGAGACGAGCTCGCTCAGTAGTGCTGGTTGACGTTTCAAGAAGATTATCCCGTACCAGGACACTGAGCGGCTCGTCCCACTGCCGCTGCGAATGAGGAGTCGTAGGCAAGTCAGTATTAGGACAGCTTGCCCTCCATAAAGCTATGGCTTCCGCCAAAAAGGGTATTTCAAGATCGCTGGGGCTGACTTTTAGAATTTTGGCAACCAAATTTTTAGTGCCAAAAATTGATGACAGGAAGGCGGGTAGGGAAATACTAGAAATTTTGCGGATCCCAATTCCTCCATGCCTAATCGGCAAGGTGGCTTGGGACCATTGATCATTTTCCAAATGTGTATTGATGACGGATGAGAGAGTGATTTTGATAAGGTTGTCAAGTTTATCTAAAAGGTTGGGATAAATCCAAAGGTGACTGCAACGTAGTGAATATGTGAATTTTGGTACAAAAAGACAATATTTTATGATAGTGTAGGCCATGTGGGCATTAATTTTAAGTAGCCGATCTGAAAATGACATGAAAATTTGATGCTTTTGATTTATGTAATCCTCAAAGGATGACTCTAAGACCGGTGACCCTAGGAGGTGAAGGGAAGAGCTATTGATTTCTTTGATGTTCGGTGCTATTGAAGTGAATCTTGCTAAAGTAATGTCTTTTTGACTGGAAACTTCCGGAAAGAATATTTCACATTTGGAAAAATTTAAATTCAGGCCTATCTCTGCAAATTTAGCGGTGATCACTTTCAGGTCTTGTAGCACCACGTCAACATCACCACCCAGTGTACCGTCATCCAAATACCAAACATTAAATTTAGAATTCAGATTTTTAATGATTGGAAGAATCGCTAAACTAAAAAGGGCCGGTCCTAGAGGGTCTCCCTGTTGGCAACCAACAGATGAGTGTAGTGGGTTACTTTTATAGCATAATTTTGATGTAGTGCTATAGCACTGCCAAACAAAGTTAAATAGTTCCGGCGCCCTTTCCTTTACTTGTGATAACAGTGTGGCTTGTAAGTTATAATTAATTCAATTGAATGTTTAGCTCAAAGAAATGTTTAGCGAAGGACAGTTAGGAGCAGTTCGGTTTTACCGTAGTCATGTTGCTTTAGCCAATTGATCAAAATACTTTTATTTGGGGGATGGTGATCTGTATAGGTTTTGCAAAAGATTTTTAAAACATGAGGGGATATAAATGGACTGAAATGCTGGGCAAATCTGGTCTTGTATTTTGGCATTTGTAAGGTACGTACTTTTATCATTTTTTAATCTTTTTTCCCCTATTTGCGACCTAGTTACAGATAAGTTGCGTGTCGACTTCCCCTGTGTGGCCTAATGGGCCTATATTCCAAAAATAGTACATACAGTGTATCTAGCCTGCGACACAAAATAATTGTACATCCCAACATCGTCACAAATACACCAAATCGATTATGGGAGGTATCCTCAAGCATTTTGTGAAAATCAAGTTATTGAGTTCCCGTGTGCTAAGTAAAACACACAATTTGCACAAGCCCAATCAAATATTATAAGTATTATAATCGATTCCCTAGACAAGCTACACCGTAGTTCTAATTTAATTTACTTTTGGGTAATGGATACCCTCCCTGTATAAGACTAATGGTTGGCTTCATGCGTGTAGAGTGTGTAATCTCGTTATCTAACCTTCCGTATGGAACCTGAACTCGTGTTTATATTCTCCAGGTTTAAAGCGCATGTAGACGTCAATATTCCAAATCGCGCACTCACTAATGCTATGGTATGCTAATTTAATGATATATTAAAATAAGAGTGAACTGTAAAAAAAATAATAAATGGATTTTGATTAGTCTCCCAACGTAGCGGTCAAAATATCACTTATATATATCACTATAAAATAGCCGAAATTGAATATTATTCAACATAAGTAGTTCCTGTTGTATAAAAAATCCTAAACTTAAAATTGTTAGTAAGATAATAGATATATTTTTTTCTTTTATTTGCAGTTTCTTTTTCTCATAGCCTACACACATTTCCAGAAGTGTGGAAAATTGCAAGGGTTGTCCCTGTTCATAATGGAGGGTCCAAAAAAGATGTAAAAAATTACCGCCCCATATCTCTTCTCCCAATATTGTCGAAACTGCATAATCTACTTTATCCAATCCTACACAAAATAATCTTACCACAACAACACCTGGACCTGGACTCAAACCTTCTATAGAGTGAATCACCAAATTCTTTTAGAAAAAAAATACTTTAATGGCATTCGCGGGAACTTGTGGAGATGGTTTAAGTCTTACATTACAAACCGCACACAAAAAGTTGTGGTAAACGGACATGAATCCAACTGCGTTCTTGTAACCTCTGGAGTTCCTCAGGGATCTATACTGGGACTTTTATTGTTTATCTTATTCATTAATGATATCGATAGCTGTTTCAAATTTAGTAACTTCTTACTATATGCTGATGACCTTAAGATTTACCACACTATTGAAAATGAGGAGGATCGCATCGAGTTTCAAGAAGACCTGACCAGGCTCAGTAAATACTGTCTTAAAAATAAGCTGAGTTTCAGTTTGGCAAATGTAAACAAATAACTTTTTCTAAAAAACGCAATTGCCTTCCCACCCCATACACTCTTAGCGGAACAACTCTCAATAAAGTTTCAATGATAAGGGATCTCGGAGTAATCCTATTTGATAGTAAACTTCATCTAGATGCCCATGTGAACCATACCTCTAAAGGCTACAAAATGTACGGTTTCGTGATACGTCTCGCAATGGACTTCAAACAACCCTCTACTTACCTCTACCTATATAAGTCGTTAGTTACGTCACTACTCTCGAATACGCTGTGTCAGCATGGAACCCATTTTACAAGAAATATAAAAATTCAATTGAGAGAGTACAGAACAAATTTTTGCGTGCCATGCAGTTCAGATGCAAACGTACTCGTCTTAGCTATCAGCAGCTTCGCAACAAGTACAAAATATTCGATATACACAATCGTCGCATCCTTTTGGAAGCGATGTTCCTATTACAACTTGTGCCATAGCAATTTTGACTGTCCCAGCCTAAGTGGGGCGCTAGGTTATCGCGTGCCTGCGCGGGCGCGGCAGCATGCCGAATCAAATGTTTGCGACGTCGCGCTGCCGCACCCCCGCGGGCGAACGTGATCCCCTACATAGACTGGTCAAATCTTACAACACATACTTTAATGACATTGACATCTTCATGGTCGCCGACACAGTATACAAAAAAAGGGTATTGCTCAGATTGCTAGATGCCGACACCAACTGACATTTAAGTAATGGTTTTTGTTTTCATTTGTACCGCTTCTTTCTTTCTTTTGTTTTTTAATAACTATCCGTGCGTTGTTTGTCACCTACTGTTTCACATACTTAAATGTACAGGTGGAGTGATGATCACCTTCTTACCTTCACAAATATATGGCAAAGTAACGTTGTTATCACAATTATACGCTTTTAGTATCAAGAGAGAGAGAGAGCTATCAAAAGTTATGCAAATTGCGAGGTTTTGCTTAACTTTTATTCGTTACAGATTTATGTATCTAACTATGTCATGCAATACAGTATACCTCAGGTTTATCTTCCAGGTAACCAGTCAATATTTAGAAAACGGAGTTTTTAAAGGCTTACTAAATAATTATACATTTTTGCTGAATTGAATCTGAAAAAAGCCCATAAACCTTAGGTAATAAAGTTCCCAAGCGAAAATGACTTCATTAAATCCTTAAACCGACCTAATTCGAGGTTGCAATAAAAAGAGAATTAAAGTCGTGACACCGTTTCCGTTCACATGGGTTCTAATCCGTCCATTTTCTAACCGCAGTCCATCCTTATCACAGCCCAAAAATGCTCCATCTCACTATCTAGCTGGCAATGTACTTGCACTCTTATTTTTAATGAGACAAGAGTCAGTTTTGAAGAAGCGGCTCTTTGCTTAGCTCAGTAATTAGTTCACTACTTAGAAACAGACTGTGTATTCTGGGCTATTGTTGCTTAATTATCATCTTTAAATGAACTCCAGTTTATCTGAACGATCAGTTATTATTACATATGTAAAGAGTAAAATAAAATCCCGCAATGTAAAGGAAATTGCATGTAAGTTCAAACGCTTGATTAAGATCCTAGTAATATATGTGTGAAATATTTGTTTAATAAGTAATGTTTATATTTAGTAAGGTTTATATTTAGTAATAGGTTAGTTTTAATGTTATTTTTTATTAAAATGTCCACTGAGACATATCGAGACATGGAGGTAATTCAATCCGATGTATGTGTCATGAACTCATGAATCTTATGTTTAATACCAATTTTATCAGGCTACATTCGGTACAGTTACCATTGAATCCACATTTAAACTCTGGTCTCAGTCTAATTTTCTCATATAATGGCCTTAACGATACTATAGACCATAATAAAAACTAGGTTATTTTTTGATCAATATGACACGTCTGTAAAGGAAAATAATTTAAGTGGCCTTATAAGTTATAAGTGTTTTGATTTGAAATTATGATAAAAGTATTGATAATACCAATAAAGTGATTAAAGGATACGATGAAGTTATGTTTTTGAATTGAAATTTCAATAATTTATTGTTTTGTTTTGCACCGATTCAATTTTTTTTGAATGGCACCGATTTCAAAAATTACAATACGTCTACATTGTTCAATAAGAAGCGTATTATTCTCATATTGAGCTATTAGAAGTTGAGCAATTACTTTTTTACTTTTTCAGTTTTTTTTTGAGTCTGTTTTTATTTTTTCTTAATTAACTACTTGGTATGGAAACCTAAACAGCGTCGACTATTATAAGATTTGCGATAGTTTTCTAGGTACCCTAACATTACTACTGAGATTGCTAATAGATCGAACTTAAACTTGTACCCATAATAGAATGTGGCGGAACCAATTTGACGTACTCGAAATAGGTTTCAAAGTTGGAGTACGGCTATTCTAAACTTCTGGAGTGGGACAGACGTTTCGGATCGAAACACGGCGGAAATAGATCTGACTTAAGAACTATGAATATGCTGTGTGCAGTGAACAGGTGTATGCATACGTAATATTTGATGCCATAAATATACTAGCGTTTGTGTTCGCAGATAGGTAAGGGAAGTGTCCCTGTGCTCGACACTGACCCAATACATGAGATTTTCAATCTTATATCTTATGTTTTAGTATCTTTCAGTCTTATGTGAGATGTCTATTGGACACAAAGTTGTCGAGCACTGGGATGTTTACCTTCTTGTTACAAAAATAAATTAAAGGTAAAGGTACTCTGAAAATTCAGATTCAGATTCATTTATTCACAACATAAATTACATGTCAATTTACAAGAATATTGTGATCGTCAATAACATACAACAAACACACACACAAACAAGCATACACACACATAACATACAATAAAGCATTACATATAATAAAGCTATAGAGGTTCGAAAATCTGTACATTGAAGATTTTAGCAAAAAAATTGATTGAAAGGTCTTACTTAGTATTAAAAAAAACAAAATCATTTAAAAGTCAATTAATAAAATAGCATTTTAATAATAGAATGAGTATGTTAAAATTCACCTGAGAGGATACAAAACATTACAGTTGTTAAAGGTATTGCTCAAATTTGTATTTCCGCACAATGACAATGTTTGACTAACGAGTTTTTAGAAGTTGTGCTGCAGAACTCGGTTGACAAATAGTATAATATACAAAATGAGGGTAATTAATGACTGTGGTAGTGAAATATCACCGACACTTGTTGCTAATTGTCGGTGGTAGGACAACTATTACAGCGACATCGGGAAAATTGATACAAATACAGAAAACTCTTTAGTCAATCTATTTATTTCATCTTTACCTACAGCGGAAATTAAATTTAGAATCCATTTGCTCGAAACATTGCGTTTCCTCCACAACAGTGATTTTTACTTATGTAGTGAGGCCCACGCAAAAAATATTTATTATGTATTTGAGAAGTTTTACAAATTAGTCAATTTAAGATTTACATTATTATAAAAGGTACATAAATATTATCTACTACTAAAGTCTAATTGAACGTTTCGTCAGATGGTTCAGTTCGCAATTGGGCGGAATGTTATTACTATATTTCATAAAATAGTCAATACAGTATACCGATAAGTAAGAAAGTCCGTGCGACAACAGTAAGCTCACGTCAAAGTACCAAATACCGCATATCAACCCCCCAACATAATAAAAATAAACATCATTTCACTTGGAACGTACTATTAAAACATTCAAACCAAGCAAATGAACTATTTTTATAAATTGCAGCAGGCGAACAGGTTATGCCGCGTGAATATTGAGCAAACCCAGTTCCTGGTCCCTAAAGGTCGACCAGTCACGATACGACAAACGAATTGCGTATGCAGTTAGTTAACTACAAAAATATCTGTACTAAATGTACTACAGCAGTCAAATTTATAAACAACAGTAAAGCCCTTCTTAAACTGAAGGTCCCTCTAGTGTGTTTCCGCTCGCATACGTAATGACGTAAGTACACATATACAGAACCGTGTTCATTGAAACAATGTCTACTGGGCGCGTATAAATAAAAAAAATATTTTATGCAATGCATTTTATTTAGAAGTTTATCTTCTTTATTTAGTAATTGCTGTATTTATATATTTTTATGCGTACATTGCAAAATGTTACGTTTCAGGCTGTATACCTAAGTTAGGTTTGTTTTAACAACGTTTTGTAAATGTCTGTCCCAGCTTGCGGGAGCCATAAAAGGTACATTTTTAAACCACATAAAAAAAGTATATATGGTCGTGATTTTCTAAATACTACTTGATTATGCTATTTTAAGTAGGTATACGTTTTATTTTTAATACTAACGCACAGCACGAGAACAATTTTACTTCAGTGCTAATTACATATTACATTAACTGTTTTACCTCAGTACTATACTCATCACTAGTGATAGGTACGTATCTGTGTATCAGTGGATAGAAAAAAAAATAGTAAAGTTACAGAGGTGCAATGCACGTTTTGTAAATGCTGATGCTCCTAATGCTATACGAATCAAATGTAATACAAAGCTTTGATACCTAATATCTTGAAAACTGCACTTTCAAACCTTGAGCCATTAAAACATAGTTTAGTTTGGGTCATCAAGATTTTACTTATGCAAATAAATACTCAAAAGTAAAGACAACTCTATTTACGTATTAAAACCGGCTAAGTGCGTCTCGGGCCACGCACAGTGTAGGGTTCCGTAGTGGCCCGTCCACCACGTCACCGGTCATATGCGGAATTACGGACCCTTAGAAGGGTTTTACTGATCTTAGTACTGATGATGTACTTTTTTGAGATGTTGTGTTATATACATATTTTTGCCCTTTACGGCAATGTCTACTTAGCTGTGATAGTTTTTCTTTTAAATTCATCGTATATACTACTACCGTGATTTTTTTCACATGCCTAGTAGTCACCGTTTAGCCGGCAGGGGGGGGGGGGACACTTGACCATAGCAAAAAATTATCACTTCAAAGCTTAATATCACGCCAACCGATTCTTGAATTAAAAAATGCTTCTAGAAACCTTATAATATTTTTGAAAGAGCTATACCAGCAATACCCCATACGATGGGGTATGGAAGAAAAAAAATTGCACCACCACTTTACATGTAGGGGAGGTACCGTAAAAAATTTTTTTTAATGATTTTATTCTACCGTTTTGTCGGCGTCATTGATATGTATACTCATGCCAAATTACAGCTTTCTAGTACTAACGGGTACCGAGAAAAGCGGGGGACGGACGGACGGACATGGCGAAACTATAAGGGTTCCTTGTTTACTAGGGAACCCTAAAAATGGCACGTAACGTAGAAACGGCAAGTCTTAAATGAGTCATATTTGATACGTACCGCATTTAGGGACAGTTTCTGCAAATCTAGACCCGCACTGAACGTGTTACAATGATATTACAAGTCCATACAAATATATTGTATTTTTTGTGAAAATCAAGATTTTTTGACCCGATTATACTAAAGTAAATGTCCCAGTGATTCATACTGATCTAATACTTGACACGTTCAATCTTATGTCATAGTATCAGAAGTGAATGATAGTTGTCAACTATTGGGTATTAAGGTGTCGAGCATTGGGACGTTTAAACGTTATCAGTCATTAATTGAGGTTTGTCAAGGGGATGCCTGCGCGTTGTGATTGAAAATTGAAGTAGTAGTAAATATTTGTTTTATTATTTGGAAACTTACTCGCAAATTACAAACATCAATTCACATCAAAAAACACTAATATAAAAAATAACTTTTAATCCAAAACATGTGCAGGAAAAATCCTGTATACACTCAATAGTTGAAAACATTGCGTCATCCAAAAACGACTAGATAGACTGAACTAGTTATGGTTGAATGTTAAGGATATGTTTACATTGTTTACCTACTATTTTGTATCTTATTCCTTTTTAATAAGGTAAAAAATTGTACCAGCATATCTTTGACGTCGATTTTATGCAATATTTCGCATTCAATGTTTGCGGGCCATTTTAATTATTGTGTACTAAACAACACCTGCCGAGAAAATTTACATTTAAATTATACGGAAAAAAGAAAATTTAATCACTACCTAAGGATTATTCCATTTTGCGAACTTTCCTTTACCTGTCGTGGCAGAAGGTTGAAGGCAGGATTTAATTTGTATTATAATGTGATCTGTAAAGAAACTTACAAACCTACTATAGAACTATTTTAAGTAACTATAGGTTAATTTTATATCAATGTCATAGAGAATATTGGAGGGTAAACTGTTTTCACTTTATCGGTATGTACAATATTTCCATTATTTTTGTTGTTTTTCTTAACCTAGCATGCGGTAATAGTAGGTATGAATGTATACAACCTCAAGCTTGGGAAAAGTAAATGACTATCTAAGGGATGATATATCTGGTTTTCCAAGTAGAAAACAGTAAGATTGTAATGATCGTATAGCCGCCGTTACCGTTAAAGCGTTTTTACATAACTAATATATAACGTTATACTGCTATTAAGTACGTAAAGATGATCAAGATCAAGCTAATCAAAAAAAAATCAAACAACCATCACGGTCGTTTGAAAATATAGGTAATAAAACAAAACGAGGTTCAAAGTTATGAGCTTATGAGTTATCAAAAAGGATAAATTTCCAATACAATACTATGTAATTCGACATTTAGTTTATGAGAGTAACGGATAACGGTAAATAATTTCTCAGCCGTAAATCCCCCAACATGTTTAAAAAAACTTTAGTACCTGCATGGGTTTTCGTGTTTTTCCGGAGCACTGCCACCGTCTCTCTCCGGAAGGAATATAGAAACATTGAAACCTTATATAATATAAGTATGGTTGACAAAATATAATTTGCATCGATACAGGTTGTTCGAGGAATGGGTGCACAAATTATATTTCGTCAACTATACCTGTTCGGTTTATTTGTTAATCCGTTGAAGTCCCAAGCTATTGTCATTGGTAGCCATCTCCAGCATGCAAATTCCAACCAAGATGATACCTATTGCTGCGGTCAAGCTTAATGGCACTTCTACCCGTACAGTTAGAGTGTCAGACTTAGGCGACTATCTGGACAATACTCTGAGTTGGAGGACGCATTGACGTTGGACGGTGATTCTTATTGCACTAGACGCATAATGACCTATATTACGAACGCAAAATGTCTCAAACGCAAAATGTCCTAAACGCAAATTGCCCTTAACGTAAAATGTCCTAAACGCAAATTACCCTAAACGCAAAATGTCTTAAAACGCAAAATGCCCTAAACGCAAATTACCCTAAACGCAAAATGTCTTAAAACGCAAAATGCCCTAAACGCAAATTACCCTAAACGCAAAATGTCTTAAAACGCAAAATGCCCTAAACGCAAATTACCCTAAACGCAAAATGTCTTAAAACGCAAAATGCCCTAAATGCAAAACGCCCTAAACGCAAAATGCTCTAAAACCGTGCAGACATAATTATGCATTCTATGATTCTATGAATTATGTGTACTAATGCTATCCTATGAAGTATTCACAGGTTATACAGTACATATGGTGTTACATTACCGCACTAGTGCGATAATAAGCACATGACGCAACTATGTCAAAAATTTTACGGGCCATATGTACTGTAAAACGTTGTACGATACACGTGCGAAAAAGTAATTCGCAACTCGTGTCGATTTAAAACACTCCACTTGTAGCGTAATATACTAATTATCAACCTTTTTCTTAGAATAATAGCGTATCTCGCCTTAATCATGGCCACTTCAGACAGTTCCTTTTATTCAGTATCATTTGTCGTATTTGTGTTTTGTTTTACGTCACTAGGTCATCATTGTGCGGTAATATTGTAGAAATGGAGGAAGAAATAATATTTTCTACAAATCAGAAAGGAAATTCGACATTACTACATAACGGATACCGTTATAATAAACTCAGTAGAGTTAACAAAAATGGCACCAGCGTGTGGAGATGTGTGCATCGAGCTTATTGCAGTGCGACAGTAACATTAATGCATTTGTCGGCATCACAGATGGAAGAATCTATTTACGAGTCGTCAGAAGTCGAAATAGTCAGAAAAAGTATTCACTTGTGCTGCAGTGATGAGCAGAGCAACAAAATATTTTTAGTGAGACAAAAATGCAAAGAAACGGTATGTACAGATTTTTCCCCGGTGCCAGCTATTATAGAAAAGGTGTTCGCACCAGTAAAAGAAGTCTCAGAATATATAAGCTACGTGCCAACAGTAAAGGAAATAAAGGATTCTATGTACAGAGCAAGAAAAAAATTTCTCCATGTAGAAAGTTTACAGCAAAAAGAGTTAGCTAAAGTAAAAGTTCCTGATGTACTAGCTGATGACTTTTTAATTTGTGACTATGGGACTTATGACAAAATATTGATTTTTGCATCAAATACGTCACAAACTTATTTAAAGTACCTGAATCCGACATCTGCACAGTTCTATGGAGATGGAACTTACGAAGCTTGTCCGTCTGTATTTTCTCACCTGTATTCTATACATGTTGATCTAGGATCATCAGTAAAAGCTACGAATGTGGTTCCTATTATTTTTGGGTTGCTTCCAAATAAAACTCAAGAAACCTACACCAGATTTTTTCAATGCATCAAAGAGGCACTGAATATAGATATTTTATATTTTAAATGCGATTTCGAAATCGCTGTTATAAATGCAGTTCGTCACGTTTTCCCAAATGTGTTTATTTCTGGTTGTCATTTCCATTTTTCAAGAGCTGTGTGGAGAAAAGCTAAAAAATTAAATTTACACAAAGATGGTAAAGCGAGGAAGGTATTGCGACTCATCAGCAATTTATCATTACTACCAGCGGATATAATAAATGAGAATTGGCAAGATATTCTACAAATGTGTCCTAGTAGTATGAAAGTATTTACGAGATATTTTAATAGAGAGTGGTTGAAAATTATTACGCCAGACACCTTCAGCTGTGCAACTGACATACACCGCACTAATAACCCGGTAGAAGGATGGCATGGGCGTTTAAATAGGAAAATGGGTAAACACCCGGGATTGTATAATTTTTTACAAAAATTGAGAAACGAATCAAAGTTTTATGACCACAAAATAATGAAAAATTTGTTCTCAAACCCAGCAACCAATAGACAAAAATGCGATATTATGTTTGATAAGATGTATAGTTTACTGTTGAAGAAACTGAGAAAAAATCAATTAAGTGGCATACAGTTCCTGCGAAAAATTATTTTTGTTAAGTTAAAACTATTCAAGAATAAAAACCGAAGTTATTAAAATTGTGCATGGTATGAATTACATAACAAAGCTTGTTTTTTTTGTTCGTTCGTAAGAGTAAATTAGTTATGCCGAAGAGATAAGGTATGCATTAGGAGCGTTTATTTTTGTATTTTGTTTCAATAAACCTTGTCTTTAAGATATTGTGTGTGTTTTTTTTATTCCCACGATATTTTGAAATAAGATTTTTTGGTAGTGGCTATAAAGCTTACAGCCTGCTGATGGTATTAAATTAAGCAGTCACCGTAGCCTACGGAATCTTGTTTCTTCAGAAAACTCACATTTAGGTTAACTTATATTGCAAAGGTCATTAAGCGATAAGGGTGTTATGCGTTTAGGACATTTAAGACCACATACGTTTCAGTCATTTTGCGATTGGGTAATTATGCGTTTAGGTTATATAACAGTTATGACATTTTGCGTTTGGGGTATTTTGCGTTTAGGACATTTCACGACTTTAGGTCATTATGCGTCTAAAGCTTCTTATTCTTATGTTATTTTGTGTCCTTTGTAAGAATCGCATATGTATATTAAGAAAATCAAACTACTTATCAATTTACTTAAAATAGTATCATGTTCAAATACAATTTTAGACATAAAAAAATATTTAAAAAAATGGTCAAAATGTCACGGACCGTGCAGAGTGCGATTGTCAGATTTGGCGTTATATATATTTTTTGTGCTAAAACGACATTGATTTCGTGAAAAATCCTATAAATGCGAAAGTAATCTTTGTTCAAAGTCAGTGCATAGAAATATATAAATATTTGACGACCATCTCTGGCTGAGGGCCAAATAAAATGTGTGCGCAATTTTTGTGTCGCAACCATGTGCTATACTATAATAACGCATTTTTTTTAGAACGGCAAAACTGTCTTAATGTCATTTTTGTAAATGGCTGAACAGAGTGGTGTTCGCGCCAAGATCATTTCCTTATTTATTTCGAAAAAGGGACAAGTTTAACACGTCACCGGCGTGTTAGTTTTAAACGTAACTACAACTGTAAAGCTACTGTTAATAACGTAATATGTATCTCCTACATTGTGGATAAAATTAGTTTATTAATATTTACGAGATTAAAACTATTAGCGATCCCATTTTTAATAATAAAAAAAAAATCTACTTTTTGATTTATATCGAACACGTCTCGAATTGTTACGACCATGGGATGAAAAAAGTGTCACCACCATGGATTTTTGAGTGCATGGTTGTGACATATAAAATGCGCTGGGATGTTATTCTTAATTACTGTATTATTTGATATGCATTTTCTAGAAATACGGTTTTACTCAGTTCTCAGTTTTCATTATAAAAGACGCCACAAAAGGAAATAAATTAAAGTTTCGAATCAAATAATACATCAAGGCGAGAAAAAAGGGATGCGCCCTAAATTGAAGTAGATCCCTTCAAGCACAAAGACGCGAAAGAATAGTTAAAACGGCGTCAATTAATAAAATATACAAAATAAATAACACTAAAATGTCACGACCGAGGCAAAATATGTCACAGACTTGTTTATATACTCATTATGATTTCAAAGCGAGAGTACTAAACAGAGATACGAGATAAAATAACAGCAGAAACAAAGGGAATAGAGCGAGTTTGGCGTGAACGAAGAAAATATAAAGAAATTAAAATGTCACAACCGAGGCACAATACGCCACAGTCGTGTTTATGTACCTAAGTTTTTTTTTATTTCATGAGGGTATTAAGCTTGTCCATATGCACAAAAAATATGCTTTTGATATGTATTTATAATATACACTTAAATATGAAGTAAAAGTAAATTGTTATTTTTTAAAGAAATCTGGCCGAAATTTAAGAATCAGTCATTTCTGAAGTCATTTGGAAAGTTCTACATCACTACTCACACCTACTTTCTACTAATAATAGGCTGAAACACTTCTTGCCCATTAAAACGAAGATTTTATTGGTACAGACGATGATAAGTATTACCATAATCGATTGCGGCGACGTGTGTTATCCTGACCTAAATGAAGAGCTTCTTGGACAAGTGAGATCGTCTTCGCAACAACTGAATTCGTTTTATTTTCTGTCTTCGAAAATACTATCATGTCTCTTCCTGCCACTTCCAATTAGGATGGCTTCCCATCTGCTAACGAAATACGTCTGCTATGCACGATTTTCTCCATTCTCAATGATCCACGATCTCCCGAATACCTTAAATATGTTTTTCACTTTTATGGTTTCACACGGGTCCATCAACTTCTGCCTTCCGGTAATCTTTCCCTCTATATTCCGTCTCACCTATATAGGTACTGGTTTCATGTCAAATTCCGTTCAGGTAGCCCGCCTCTGCAACAGTATCCTCGTTAATATTAGATAATCTCGAAAAAGGCTTGTTTAAATAAAAATGGTTTATTTACGTTTTTTTTGCTGGCCATAATAAGGTATCTCAAGTGGCCATAGTAAGGTCTCAGCATGTTTTATATATATTGGTATGTATGTTAGGTATGTATTTTTTAGTCATTTTTTAGTCCGTCATCTTGGATTTGAAAATGCATGTCATTTTCGTAATCGGCACCCCGAGGACTGGAAGATGACAACCATATCGATTTTTAAGATAAATAATGATTTGCTCCCCGCACAAACTGGGAACCCCCTTTTCACCCCTTTAGGGGAGCAATTTCAAAAAACGCTGAAATTTGTTTTGTTGTATTTAAATAGAGAGTCTATTTACAAAGTTTCAAATCTGTCACTTCAAAAAAGATTTGCTCTCCTTACAATCTTTGAACCACCTTTTCACCCCTTTAGGGGATCAATTTAGAAAACTCTGAAATACGTTATTATTACATTGAAACAGAGAATCTATATACAAAGTTTCAAATCTCTCATTTCAATAAATACGTGTTTTCATACAAATTTTCATCCCTTGGTTTACCCCCTTAGGGGGTGAATTAAAAAAAATCCTTTCTTATCCCTAGCCTACGTTAGAAATGTAATTGACTGTGCAAAAATCAACTCTCTAGCGTCATCAGTTTCGCTGTGCGTTGATGAGTCAGCCAGTCAGTGACGACCTCTTCTTTTACATGTATAGATTGTATCAATCCTCCCTATCTACCTACCTACCTACCTACTTTTTTTTCTTTATTTTCCCACACGCCCACCATTTTTCTGCTTTGCCTTTAGGTTTACTGGTAGAGAATGCTTCTGGCATTAAGTTCTGTTTTTGTACTAAAAGGATCTACTTTGTGCAATAAAGATTAAATAAATAAATAGAGCTGCTGATTATCAATTATCTACTCTTTACTAAAGTCAATAGGGCTGTAAAAAACAATGCAGAAATTCTTATAACCTATACCAAATACATGTCAACGTTTACAAGATGGAAATCTTGCTTCAGTGGATCTTCAAATCGCGATACAAGTTCATTCAGAAAGAGATGCGTATTATTCTGTTGATATAGGACATGGGTAATTAATTGTTAGTGAACCTTTACTAGCTACCTACAAAGGAATAGGGTGTGCATTAGTGTAAACATGCAGTGACGGTATAAAACTGCAATTATTCATTCTACCGTCTATAATTAAATACCGCAGTATACAATTTATCAGAATTTAGCCCTTTACTTAGTATCAACACTTAACAAAGTCCAGTTTAGAATCAAATTTCGCAAGCTCTACACCGGTGTCAATTACTTTCATTAGAAAAGAGGCAGACAGGTAAATAAACAGATTAAACAGAAGTCAAAGACGAAGTTTAATAAGAATCTGTCTTTTTCAAGTATTACTTGATTTGGTTTTAAACGTTCAATTATTGTCATTTCTAGTCAATTACTAACCTAACTTAACAAAGAGGTAACGCTGTCAGTCTTGTGGGCACCATAAGTCACGAAGGCCACTTGGGGGCCATTTTCAATTTGATAAGTATATTTTAAGTTTATGTCACTTATTTTTATAAAATTATATAATTTTAGCTTCTTCATAAACAAATTCACATTTACAAATTGCCTCGTCCAATCAGTAAAATAGTAGTAAGTATAACAACTTGAACTCAGAACAGCGGCTGGAAAAGTTATAAAGAGGGCGCCAGCCGGTTAAAATGCATGGAAAGTAGCGACATATCGGATAAACAGTAGGTTTTTTGATACGGTGCATCCTGATCACACTCACAGCTTATAACGTCGTAGCGGTCTGCCCAAAAATTTGAACCACCAATGATCCACATGATTTAAAAGTACATTAAATAGTTTTTTTTTGAGAGACTTAATGTTAAATTGTTATAGTGTGGTATGTAATTGAATTGAATAAATTCTTCAAAGTTTGACCTTTTTGCTTCATCGATAAGTTCAATAGAGATTTATATACTATTAATTAGTCGAGAAAACTCTATGGTGGTTGAAACGTCAATTCATCAGTCATGTTATGTTCAGATTTTTTTTTAAACTTAAAATAAAATTATAATATGGTATGAAATTAAGAGGTGGATAGGAGGGTGAATTTTTTTTAACCTGACTGTGGCTTTATAGGCTGGGCCCAATAAAGCGATGGGAGTGCGCGGTCGGAGAATAACCTGGGGAAAATCCAGGAGAAAACCTCCGACACGACCACGCTTGTGGTTTGGAACACTGGAATAGTCTAAGAGTTTGCGCTCCAGTGAGATTGGTCGAGCGGTTTCCACTGAATCTGAGGTGTGAGTAGAATCGAGCTACTGGGGGTTTTGGAGCTGGTTCACTAAACCTAACCTAGTTGAGAAGAGTCCAGCAAGTAACTTAGCTAGGCCCGACCTGGGTCAGGCTGACTCTACCCGGTGTGCGGCGGTACTGGGAGGAGAACTATTGGTCCATGAAGCACCTAATGAAGGACGACCTACCTATGTCACTAAAACGTAGGCTCATGGACATGTGCATACTTCCAGTTCTCACCTACGGTGCAAAAACTTGGTCTTTGACGGAAGCCCAGAAGTCCAAACTCGGTGTTTGTCAGCGAGCCATGGAGCGCAGCGTATAATATTAGACCCCAAGACTCAAATAGTTGACGTAACTCGGAAAACGGCCCAGTGAAAGCGAAACTGGGCTGGTAACGTCTACCAGATACCGAAAAGCTTTGCACAGCAGTGGGACAACATATTAGGCAAAATATAATAAGTTAACTTTCATCCAATCCAGTCGTGTTTTTAATAATTTATTTACTTAATTTTTACTTAGGTGGAAACCTCCAATATGGCTAGCAAAGCATGGAAGAAAGCATAAAATGTAATCTCGTTAATATTTTAGAAACGTTTTCGTCCTGACTTTGCTAATCAGTAATCATGTTGTAGGTTTCAAAGTAAACAGTAATATGTTATAATATATAATGTAGGTACGTGCATGCATGCGTGTGTGTGTGCGTGCGTAGGTGTATACATGCGTGGGTGCGTGACTTGTGTAATATGTGTATCAATCTAGTTCACCGGTCTTCCACTTGATGGTCGGGACTGCACCTTTTCAAAACGAAAGAAGGGGTCCCAATCAATACTACAGAATTAAAATAAACGTTAATCCGCCCCGAAACCAATTTATTTCTCACATCAGGGGCATTCTAAATGACGAAATCGTAAATAACAGACCGTCGCCGCGACCGGATGCGTGGGACACTCCCTCACGAATATGAATAAATCAAAGGAGGCGTTGAAGTAATGATTTATATTCAACTCTTTCTGGCCGACGGAAATCGAGTCCGATCCTTACCTACCCTCACCTTGATTTACTGCTGGGGGTAAATAATCGTGTGGAGTTTTTTATTAAATCCGGGGAGTAAACCTTTTGCGAACATATTGGTTTCAGGAGTATTTTTTGTAGAAATACTCCTGATAGTCACTATCTGAATAAAGTAATTTTTTAGATCTAAGAAAATGGTTGCTTTCTTAATTTTCTTTTAAGTTTTTTAAATATATTTTATAGCTAGTAATTCATGAAACAGGGATAGGCAGAAAAAATGACAGTTCATATCAGTGCTCCTTGAAATTTTATATTTAAAAATGGATAAAGTGTGAAATTGTAATAATAGGTTGCTAGTCTATCGCCAATAACACACTTCTTTAACTTTCACTCAAGGCCTTTGAGAGCGTTAAAGCGAAACAGGTATATCATCGTGTCACCACGCCCCGTTCCTAAGCTCGTGCGGTATCTGTTACGTAATAACTTGTATTTCGTCGGCTGATAACCAAAACTCAATACTCTTAGCAACAACTACGACTCACAAACCTACTTAAAATAAAACTCAGCATTGTTTCGGGATACGAGGGTTCTAAGAGTAATGAAGGATTTGCTAGTAAGTTTTGGTTGTCAATCGGTGATTTCATGTGTAAAGCCTCCGTCTCTGAGACCCAGGCTGGATGCACTCGAGAAACACATTCTAATTCGTTCATAAAATAAACTTATCATAGAAGTCGCGGACGGGACTGTATTATTTCTACGCAAGTTATTATCTAGGTAAGATAAAGCCAACCGAGAAGAGTGGTTGGAAAAATTGCATCTTGTTTCTTAATGAATAATGTCAGTACAACAACTTAATATATATAAGTTAGTTTGTTGTGCCGAGGGTCACTAATTACTACGGCGATAGGTGTCTTCAGAAACGCCTTCCCTACATACTCAACAGCCTGCCCTCTGACATCAGGCAGGAAGCCAATAAAGCTAAACTTAGTAAAAAGCTACATAGTTACCTTATTAAACTCGTAAAATAAACTATTGTACCTAGATGTAGAATCATAATATATAAAGTTGTTACTCAGCCTTGTTACTCATAAAATAATTTACTGTTAGAAGAGAGATGAGACTGATCGATCCCACAGTCAAACTGTGCAAACGGTTTTGTGGGTCTATGTACTTGTTTGTGTTGTATTATTGTTTCTTAATAAATAAATAAATAATAAATATTGAGGCTTGGTCAGGCTGTTGTCACTTCGGTTGAACTCTGCTCTCGCACACTTCCGATGTACAAATTCACCCGAACGCGGTTGACACCGCCGGACTAATAAAGCGCATATAGATACGCCGCGGCCTAGGTATGTACAATGTACATACCTTGTATTGTGAGTCACAGGATATAACGAGTAATTCGACGTATATATTTTAAGAAATAAATGATTGACGTCTCCTGTCAGAACGAACCCAAACTTGGTGTGTTTTGAAAATGATTATTATTTTTTTACAAAATGCCTAATGAAATGTCTCTCTCTCATTTGATATCCCACTTGATTGGTTACTGAAGAAAAAATGCTTTTATTCCATACAAAAAGTTGACATCATAGCTGGAAAACGTACCAGGGGACGATGTCTAAAATATTTACTAAATTCGCGAACTTTTCTACAGGGCACTAGTCAGGTCCGGGACAATCAGTGTTATTTAGTTTTGTCACCACGGGTGGCGTATGGCATATTTTATAATACAAAGCTCCCAACTTCAGTCATCCTCGGCCATCGTCAACATCGGCATCATCATTTTGTTACCAGCAATCTATCTATCTGTATAATTATATAAGATAAGTGACTCATCAACGCACAGCCGAAACTGCTAACGATAGAGAATTGTTTTTTGCATAGTTATATTTATTATGTAGACTAGGGATAAGAAAGAATTTTTAGAAATGTATTCCCTTAGGGAGTTTAAAACTGGATTCAGTATAGGAGCAAATATTTTTTCTAAGCGAGGGACTTGAGATTTCGTATATAGACTCACTGTTTAAATACAATACAACTAATTTCAGCCTTTTCCGGAATTTTAACCCCTTTAGGGGATGAATGGATTCAAAATTTGTATGGGGATTAAGTATTTTTTAAAGTGAGAGACTTAAAACTTCGTGTATAAGCTCTCTAGAAAATTCACCCTCTGAAGGGCTAAAAACGGGGTTTTAAGTTTGTATGGATAACCTAACTATTCAGAAGTGAGTGACTTCATACTTGGCGTCTACACTGAAACAAGAAAATAAATTTCAGCTTTCTTGAAAATTTGTCTCTTAAGAGTGCAAAAGAGGGGGTTGAATGTTTGTATAGAAAATGAGTAAGTAAGTAAGAAACCAGAAAATTCATTTACAGTAACATATAGTTTTTTTTTATACAACGCCGGTGGAAAACAAGCTTACGGTCCACCTGATGGTAAGCGGCCACCGCGTTGCCGACCCTTTATAACATTTGAGGATGCCCTGCATTGACAACAGAAGGGACAAATTTAGGTCCCTCGCTTTCAACACAGTGCATTCTCGGGAGTTCTGGCAACCTTGCTCACCTCCAAGAACACAACACTAACATATAGTATAATAATAATAATATAAAAAAAAAAAAAAAAAAAAACCGCTGACACTGACGGGTGTCTCGAATCTTCATTTTATTTGGAATTTTTAATATTTTGCTATTTTTACGTTGTATTTACAGTTTTAGACAGTTTTTGTGTAATATAACCCTACAAGAATGTATTACAAAAATATTTGGATAAAATACAACTTCAATACGGGTAAAAGCAAAAGGACAACTGTCAAACACTATGTCAAACGGCTGTAGCAATACTGTTACAAATTGCAATTGAAATGATAACGAGATCAAGAGCGGCACAACAACCATGCGCACGTCCACCACCACCGCCCGCGCCGTCCAGCTCCTCGCCCTCGTCGTCAGGTGACGAGTTCGCAACGGCACCTGACACCAGCGAGTCGAGCAGTGACGAGCGCGGGCCGTCGCCGCCGCCGCCACGACCATCAGCGCGACGGGGAAGGCGACCGCTGCCGGCACGCTTGGGGCCTACGGGGCATTCCGCCCCACCCACGGCTCCCGCTGCCGGTGGTGTAGTGCGCCGCATGCGATGGACTCAAGAAATGAACGAGAATTGCATGCGAGCGTACTTTGGGGCGACAGAGGGAGGAACTAATCTATCCGCGTACCGTGTCCGGATGCTTCCTCTGTTCCAGGCGCTTGAACCAGCCGTCACCGTATCTGCGCAACGCCTATCGGATCAGGTGCGAGTCATTCAACGGAACAAGCGGTTGGATGACTCGACGCTTGACCGGCTCCGCCTGGAGGCACTCTCTGCTCATGCGGCCTCATCTTCGGCGCGGGACCGACTCGCTGTGTCACCGGCTCCGGTGCCCGCACCCGACATGGCACCGGGGGTGCCGCGGGTCGATCCCAGTACCGACGGAGGCTGCGCGAACCCGAGTGTGAGTACCCAGGCCAATGAGCAACTGAGGAGGGCTTTGGATGAGGCGATTACGCGGTACCGTTCCAGACCCAATTCTAGGCCACGACTACCACGCTTGCCCATGAATAGACGCAATCTAGCGCTAATGGGAGCCCTTAATGATCTCCTAGACCCGTATTTACGGGCTAGCGAGGATTTGATTGATACACACTCAATCATGTACTGTGGAGCCATCGCGGCGTGCCGTGTTGCTCGTGTCAAGTTTCCGGACGCTGACCGTGCACCTAGGACCGCCGGGGGTGTCCCTGCATGGCAAGTCCGGATTGAGCGGCGTATCAATACATTTAGGACACTAATAGCAAAACTGATCTGCTTCAGGGGGGGCAATAATCGCCCCCGAGTCATGCGCTTCGTGAACCAGGCCTTCGCGGGGACTGGTGTCAGCCCCTGCGACTACATGGCCTATGTCACGGAACGTATTGACTTTCTGAAGCAGAAAGTCTATGCATGGTCAAGCCGTATTCGCCGCTACAGAGAACGTGTTGACCGATACCAACAGAATCGTCTTTTCCAGAGTGACCAAAGGAAGGTATACCGGAAGTGGGATGGAACCGATCATCGTGTGTCTGACGGCCAGCAACCGGATGCTACTGTCATGGTTAACTTTTGGCGTAGTATCTGGTCAGTACCTGTCGAACACACCGAGGGCGACTGGATCGGTGTTGTCGAACGTGAGTGTGAGTCCATCGAACCCATGGGGTCTGTTACCATCAGCCCCGAAGACGTAAGTTCTGCCATCCGTACGGCCCCGAACTGGAAAAGTCCGGGACCGGATGGATTGCACAACTTCTGGCTGAAGTGGTTTCGATGCTCACACGAACGTCTAGCAACGCAGTTCCAGCAAGCCCTCGAGCTCGGTTCCCTGCCACCTCCCTTAACAACTGGTGTTACCTCCCTGCTCTATAAGTCCGGTAGTACCACGGAAGCGAAGAACTACAGACCCATCACGTGCTTGCCTACGCTGTACAAGCTCCTTACATCCATTTTGAGAGCAAAAATTAACACGCACATTGTTGCGAACAATATTTTGGCTCCAGCTCAAAATGGATGTAGGGTTGGGTCGCGTGGTACTAAAGAGCTCCTCCTCATAGACATGACCATTTGCCAAAGAGTCCGGCGAAACAGAGGGACCCTCTCGGCCGCCTGGATTGACTATAAGAAGGCCTATGATTCAGTGCCTCATTCATGGCTGAGGAGGATCTTAGAGCTGTATAAAATTGATGCAGCTTTGAGATCCTTCTTAAGTGCTTGCATGGGGCAATGGATCACAGTCCTTCGTCAACCGGGAGGGGGCGATGGCCCTTCTGGTTCGCAAGACTCTATCAGGATTGAGCGAGGTATCTTCCAGGGTGACAGTCTGAGTCCCTTATGGTTCTGCCTAGCTTTGAATCCGCTCAGCACTTTGCTGAAGGATTCAGGGCTAGGTTGTCAGCTCCGGAGAGGAGGTGAGGTCATTTCTCATCTTCTCTACATGGATGACCTTAAGTTGTTTGCACCTAATAGACAGGACCTGTTGGAGCTACTGGAAACGACAGAAGCTTTCAGTAGCGCCATCAGAATGGAATTTGGTGTAGATAAGTGTGCGGTCATGCATGTACAGCGGGGGAAAGTTGTAAATTCGTCAAATTTACAACTTTCTGAGACAATGTCCCTCAGATCTCTCTCCGAAGCAGAAACCTATAAATATCTTGGTATGTCACAGTCTTTGGGTATTGAGGGTGAGGGCGTAAAGCGGGCGTTGAAGGAACGCTTCTTCTGTCGCCTGACAAAAGTGCTTAAAAGTCTTTTGTCAGGCGGCAACAAGGTGCGCGCCTTCAACGCCTGGGTGATGCCCTTGCTTACATACTCCTTTGGCATACTAAGATGGACTCAGACTGAGCTGGATGCCCTGGACCGAAGGGTGCGTGTACTGCTCACTGCGCACCGCATGCTACACCCACGCTCGTCTGTTATGAGACTGTACATCCCACGGAAGTGTGGAGGTCGCGGCTTTCTAAATGCCAAAGACTTCCACAACCGTGAGGTGTGCAGTCTCAGGGATTATTTCCTTAACAGCGAGTGTGGGATGCATCGGGACGTAGTAGCAGTAGACGCATCTTTCACCCCGCTTTCCATGGCAAAGGAGAACTGGCGCAGACTTAAAGTATGGAGCACCGAGGAACGCAAGGCGGTATGGAAGAGTAAGGAGCTACACGGGCGGTTCTACAGGGCCCTCACAGGGCCCGACGTAGACCTGCTCGCGTCGGTGAACTGGCTACGTTTCGGGGATCTCTTTGGGGAGACCGAAGGTTTTGTCTGTGCAATTGCGGACGAAGTTATCATGACGAACAACTACCGGAAGTATATCCTGAAGGACGGTACGGTCGACATTTGTCGGGCATGCCGCCGTCCCGGAGAATCACTCAGGCATATCATTTCCGGTTGTGGTCATCTTGCTAACGGCGAGTACTTGCACAGACATAACTTAGTAGCCAGGATCATTCACCAGCAACTTGCTCTTTTATACGGTCTTGTGGACTTCGAAGTGCCGTATTATAAGTATACACCTGCACCAGTTCTCGAAAATGGTCGTGCCACGCTCTATTGGGATCGATCTGTCATCACGGACAGGGCTATTGTAGCCAATAAACCTGATATCGTGCTGACAGATCGATCGAAGCGCCAGGCAGTGCTCGTTGACATCACCATCCCCCATGACGAGAACCTCGTGAAGGCCGAGAAGGACAAAGTCAGCAAGTACCTAGACTTGGCGCACGAGGTGACCGCCATGTGGGATGTTGATTCAACGATCATTGTCCCGATAGTCGTCTCTGCGAACGGTCTAATAGCGAAGAGTCTCGACCAACACCTCAAGAGACTCTCGCTAGATGGCTGGGTCAAGGGTCAGATACAGAAGGCGGTACTCCTGGACACGGCGCGGATAGTCAGGAGGTTCCTCTCTCTGTCGCCCTAACCACCGGTAGCTTAGGCCCTGCCTCGCTGCCGGCGGCACACTAGGTTAGGTTTTTATAATGATTTTATGTTTTGTAAATATTGATTTATATTTTACTTTTTATATAATTATTATAAAATCTAGCCTAAGGTGAAAAATAAATAAAGAGAATAATAATATTTATGGTGCACTATACAAAATGGAAATGTTATAAACAAACTCTAACACACATAATAATAGAAGGTATTAGATCGAACCATTAAAAAAGCTGAACTGTCCGTGCCAGGGACGGCCCACTCCATGATTGCGTTGCGCCGCTACAAGTACATGCGGTCATTGTGGCCGACACACGTCGGGTGCGTAAAATAGTGATGTAGCGAGCAGAAGTGCGTGCGATAGAAAGAGATGGCCACGTTTAGGCAAGTTTGCCTAACCGGGGGCTTTGTTAACGGTGGGCCTTCTGTACGTAGTACTATTGTATTAGTCGGGTAGTCGCTGGCGGGGGCGGGTCGCTAGTTTCATATAACTTCAGTCTCATCTTACAGCTTATTGCGCCCATTTACACTCAGCTTTACGCTAAAGTAATGACTAAGTGGATGCACAATGTCATTTAACCTTAGAACATAAAACATTTAACCCTTTAATTGACAGTGTAGGTAAACTATAAAGTTATCTACTTTTGGACGCTCTTTTCCAATTTTTATGCATAGCGCCAACGAGGCTTAAACTCATTTTTTTATTAATTTGCGAAATTAAATACGTCGAGATTTCTTCAAAGCGATGGCGAGCGGAGCCCGGGGTAGAACACGCCTTAACAAAAATATATATAGGATTTAGGAGCAAATCTCACTGAATAAGTGATGCACATTTAATGTCGAAATAATTACAATATTTCTAGCGTCTATCTGGGCAAAGTACTGTTCATATAATCGTGAAAGTTTTTGAGTTTGTTAGCGCTATACGTTGTTATTTCTAGCATGAAAATAATGACAGAAAAGAAATACGTACGAGGTTTTTATCAGGAAAATTATCTGAAGGGTCTGCGGTAAAAGTTAAATGATCTTAATGAATATTAAAAGCATTATTTCATGCTTATATTACACATGTTATTTAAAAATAAGAAAATATGTCTTAATATATGTAATATATTTTTAAATGATAAGGCACCAATTATCCTTCGTAATAAATTATGTTTAATTTCATTCATCTAAAAGTTGTACTAAAAAAATCCCAAAGTGACAGAGATTGTAAGAAGTCGATTCAGGTATTAAAAAAGTACCTAATTTGTCATAGACACTACAACTGTCACTTCTCATATTATGTGTGTGTTTACGACCACTGCGTCTCTGTTTATCTAATTTCTAATCTTAAAAAACAAGGTATAGTCTGTGCAAACTGCCTAGCGCGGAGGTAATTTGAAAAGATCAGTTTGAGAGGCAAGCAACGCGTAAAATCTTTTTGATTGCTCACTAGCGTAAGTTCTGTGAAGTTTCGATGTCATGTACCTAGTTAAATACTGAGTTTCTGACAAAAACAAATGTGCAAGCTTTTATTGCCAACGGTACATTTTTCCACAGTCATCAACTACTCTCGTTGAGACTGTTCTAATTAACCCAAATATAACGAGTATATATCTTGTGTAGTTTAGCAGTTGCTATGGCCAGTGGCCACCTTCTGGCTCCATCATCAGATTAGCTCGGTGGTACCATAATATTATACTGTCACGGAACTTACATAAATATGCCAAATTTTAGCTCAGTCGGATACAGGAAAGTGGCTGGAAATAGGATTTCAAATTTGAGGACAACATACATATTTACATGCAATGAAAAGCGTAAATTCAATAAAAGCTTGTAAAAAATGAATGGACTACCAAGTCATTTTTTCTTCTTAGCCCGCGTTTCCGAGCACTTGAATGTAATCTTAGGCCTTACTGTCAACGGATATTTCTCATTTTTGAGCACCAAATCTCAGGTAATGGGACAGGCTTTTTTTTTCAAAGCGCTTTCATTGTTCTAACCCAGAGAGAAAAACTACACCTGAATCAGTTTGGATCTTGACCTTCACTTTTATGTACGGCCTTTTTCTTCACCTTTATATAAACCTATATGGATTCTCGCCTAACATATATACTTAATACGACCAATTTGGCCTAGTGGTTAGTGACCCTGCCTACGAAACCGGAGGTCCCGGATTCGAATCCTGGTCAGGGCATTTATTTAAGTGATGAGCACCAATATTTTTTTTTGAGCCTTGGATGTTCTCTATATATTTAAGTATCTTTTATCTATACATATACATATAAGTATGTATATCGTCGCTTAGTACCCATAGTTCAAGCTTTGCTTTGTTTGGGACTGGGTCGAGTTGTGTAAGATTGTCCACACATCCATTCATTGATTTCATTCCTTTCATTCTTTCATTAAATAATAAAAATAAATATTCAGTCATACTTTTGATCTAAAACTTTTGATTTGATCTTAAATATTTATATTTAAATAGTTAATTGATTTCAGCTGAGAACAAAATATTTAATGGTGTACATTATTAAAATAATATCTTATAGTCCCGCCTCAAGTTAATAGGAATATTGGTTCCACAGTAGTAGGTACCTAATGTTTTGTATCTATAAGAAATAATATTTGGGGTTTTATGTAACAACACACCCGGCTAAAAGCCTTTCCCGATCAGATAATCCTCATACAGTAACCCGCGATCGACTTGGAAGACATCCAAACCTATTTATGGACTTTTCGGTGACTTGCTAACAGAAGTCTTCTGGCATTCCAAATAGGTCCAAACTCGATAACAATAAGAAACGCCTCAGAATAGAGAGGGTTGGAGTGTACCTATCACTTAACTTTAGCTGATATGAACTTGGAAGTTTTCTATTCATATTTATGAGGGATGACATTGACTTATTTACTCAGTCAAGGTTAAGTATAAACATTTTTTCTTTGTGTACAATGAAGTTACGCAAATATAAATATAATTCTTATTCATGATTCATATTTGTCATTATTGTTACTTGAGAACTTAATCAGTTCTTTGATTGTATTATTGAATTTACCTAGTTTTTACCCGCAGTGCGGCATTTGGTCTATGTGCAAGCGGCTTTCGTAATTGCTATTTAATTCTTTCAGGCATAGTCTTATCATCGCTCTCCCATAACAAAACTTCCACATCATTTCACCCTCTTAAGTAAATAATTTCGATACAAAATCCATCCTATTCCCCTGTATGAGACCCTTCTCATGGTGATATAAATCACCAAAATCTTAAAATTTCATCTATATCGGCTTAGCGGTTTCAGCAGCAAAAATGATACCGTTTCACGCTGAAACCGACTGACGTAAGAATTTCTTCTTCTCCTATTTTACTCTTCTCTTTTTTTCTATCATCTATTCTTTCCTTAAATTCTATTTTAATTTCTACCTCTTCCTTCTTCTCCACGAACTAGATATTCCTCTTTACTATAGTAACCGTAGGAGGTTAATTTAAAGAGCAGACATAATGAACAGACAGAAACATTTACTTTCGCATTTACATTATTAGTATGTATGGATTGTAATTCATGTCGCATTCGGAAAATCCAGTAGCAAACGAAATTAACCTTTGATAAATATTCTTATTTGAACGTGACTGGATTCAAAGTAAGCGATGATGAAAATAAGGAGATTGAGTACAACACTCGACAAGGTATCAGCCCCATTCAAGACGCCTGAATGATAACTCGCGATATCGCCGTTTAGTTTCGGATTTAAACTTTAAACTAGTGGTTTGAGGTGAACTCACTATGTACTTCTATAAAAAATACCGGACAAGTGCGATTCGGACTCGCCCACCGAGGGGAAATTTGTAGGTATTGAGATACTTTAAATGCAGACTATATTTTTATAATTTAATTACAAATGTATAGTTTTCAGATTTTTCTCAAGCAATGCGTACTTATAACGACATTATTTGCCAAATTTCGTAGGTCTAGGTCAACGGAAGTATCTACGCTATAAATTTTGATTCCATCGAGAATGTCAAAATATAAGTTTTTAGTGCCATAAACGGCTGTATCTTTTTTTACGTTAATTTACAAGTTTGATTCTATCACAGCTTCAAGAGACTGTAGACATAAGTATATGGTTTTAATTTCAACTCGATACCTCCAGGCGCTCCCGAGATAAAATGTCTTGACAGACAGACATACAGACAGACGCAGGGACTGCATAACCGGAAAATAAAGGTAGCTGGTAACGGGATGACGTCATACCGTTTCGTTTTGGTTAGGCTTCGATACCGCAAAATATTTTATATTATATATTTTCGTGTAGGCTTTACAAGGGTGCCGCCAACGGCGCCAACCAATCAGCGCTAGTTATTGGGTATATGTCTAAAATAACCATTTTTGTTAATAATCGTTCGGCGCGATAGATTACTGACGTAGTCGCTGTTCGCTGTTAGTCGCGTAAACGTACCCATCGTAACAGTTACGATCGAAATTTTTCGGTACCGAAATAATACCAGTTGGCTACCGTTATAGTAAAGGTTTGAGTACACCTATGAAAAATAGCGATATCGTTATTTTATACCGGTAGTGTACCTTTATATTTCAACCGGTATAGTTCTACCTTTATAACGAAGCGGTATCGATATCTAATACCGCTACCATACCGTTTATACCGAATCGAAAACGGTCCCTGGATAGACGGACAACAAAGTGATCCTTTTAGGGTTTCCATTTTTTTTCCTTTTGAGGTAGGGAACCCTAAAAATCATAATATTTCTCTTAAAGCCCCCTGTCTGGGCAACCCTTTGACCGATTTGGTTCCAACTTAAAAAATATTTTGGTCTCATTCATTTGCCTACCAAGATTCACCACTTTCCTATTCTCGAGTCATTATGAAACAAATATTTACAAAACGGTACTTAAGTAAAACGTTACCAATAAACAAAACTTACGAAAACATTTGAAAAACATCAATTTTACCCCTATTTATAGTCATAGTAATATACATTCATTGCATTATGTTGTACAATAAGGTCGTAAATCCATATCACATGCTTTCAGCATAAACCCTGCAAGGGCACTGCAAATTAACTTAACCTTAACCATAAAAATTGTAACGTTAGTTATATTAGTCATATTTCTCTACAAACTTCATACTAACCGAGACGTTTCATAAAAACTTATTTCGATGATCAGTAAAATTCCGTAGTATTTGCTATCATCGAGAGTCATGGACAAATGAATTAGCAGACCTAAAGACTCTATCGTTAAATATAAATATAACTTTATCTAGCCTTATTTATATCTTAAAGTATTTCTAAGATTAAAATTTAATTAGTGCCTTGATAAGGTACACATTTCATCTGATTTCATCCTGGGAGCTTGACGTGAAGCATCTACTTAAATATTTTGACTAAACTACAGTACATTTTCTCTTACTATTTGTTCACTTTCGTTGTCGTTACTCAAATATATTTGACTAGAGTAACGATAACGGAAGTGAACAAATAGTAAGAGAAAATGTACTGTTTGCGAACAAGACAATGTTACACAAAAATAATATCATAATACGCAAACCGCAGTTACCCATGATTCGTAAAGTAAAACATCTGTGCATGGTCTAATCTAATCATTTCTTTCTGTTTCAAAAATGGCATGGATTCTATTCTACAACTCCGACTTTGACATCTATTATAAGTATCAAGGAGCATTTCTATCGACGTGCTCTACCGATGGTTTGACGCCATGAATGTCCATTGTGCTTTGGTCTATGGCTGATATTGGTGGCTAGTTTTCGTCCTACAGCTTGCACCAAAAGTTGATGAGAACCGAAAACATTGCGTAAAAAGTCGCTTTTATGTAAATATTCTGAGTATGCTCAATTGGGAAATCATGACGAGAACACCTAGATAACATGTTTTGGCAGCATATTAAGCCATTATTTTATTAAAATAATTTATAAGTACATAGGATTCGCTGAAATATTCTCCAATTGAGCTGAATAGGCTAGTCCGAAAAATATTTTCTGGACGATTTTGAAAGCATCATAAAATCTCTAAGATACAAAAGTTAATCACATTATATCAGATGAAATGGTTAAAAAAAACATATTTTCAAAATATTTTAATTCAAAATAATACGCTTGTCAACACCAAGGCTAGGTTTTATCTGTATTTACACTTAACGGTATAGTCTATGGTCGATTGCATAAAATCTCTGAATTTTTGCATTACTGGCGATATACCTATGCCACTAAAAATTTTGAATTGGGCCCTTAAATATGGTCACAACAATGAGCTTCTTAGGTTCATATAACCAAAGACTACAATTTTATACTAAAGTAGGTACATAATAACTTAGACGGGTTATAATTTTAGAGGACAAAAACTGCTTCCCATTATAAAAAATATTACTAAATAATTATAACTTCAACAATTTTGGAACAAGGACCCAAATCTAAACTCAAATGGGTATTTCACGTTTCTTTAATCTCTAATCGGATACCATTAGCGTCACCTGAATTCAAATTAAATAGATTAAAAGGCAAATTGTATTAAAAAGGCGAATTAATTCAATTTTCGTCGGGCGCAGAGGCTGGAAATATCCCAAGATCTTCCAATAAAATTGAAAGGCTTACCAACTCAAGCCTCAAAGTTATAGCTAGATTACCATAACTTAGTTATGCAACTGATGCAAATCGGTGCAAAAAATCCTAGTGCAGTGCTAGGCAGGCGCACGGAAGTGATGTTTAATCTTTTAAAAGGCAATAAATCCAGCGAATAAATCACGTTTGCTTCCTTTTTCCTTATAAAAAAGATCTTGTCGAACATAAGTTGTGACTTGCAGTCACAAGAAATGGAGCTTTGAAATCTAAAAAAACGATTGCTATATCTTAAATACTTAATACCTAGGCACTTATTCTTTTTTACAGCTCGCTGGTGTTGCCAATAAAAATAAATTTTAGTTTGATCGAAGCTTGTGTGACGAATAAAATAAATAAATAAAGCATATGACGACCGCTTTAGCCTAGTGGGTAAATGACCCTGCCTATGAAGCTGGAGGTCCCACGTTCGAATGCCGGTCGGGGCATTTACCTTTGTATCTAAGTATCTATATAAGTATGTATATCGTCGCCTAGTACACATAGTACAAGCTTTGCTTAGTTTGGGACTAGACGGATTTGTGTCCACAAATATTTAAGTCAAACTGTTTGAACACAATGGGTCAAATTCATTCTATTCCGATGGATCTCTTTTTATGGAAAGCAGATCGTTTGATATTTGTATTTGTTTTACTGTATCGACTCCTGTAAATTGGAGAGATATCCGCTTGTTTGTTCTTGTGTACGAATCTGTGTCAGTACATTTGCTCCGGAAATAACTTGCTGGGGGTCGTTATGTTAGCAGATTCAATATCAAAGGTTTGCGCTATGATGGATGCTTCGATAGACTTTGTCTTTTTTGATTGCACGTGTTGACAGTATTTTGATTAAAAGGGATCGTATATTAATCACGTGTGGTTCGAAATAGGGTGGATATCACAAGGGGCGGGGGGGGGGGGGATTTGGTCCAGCGAGATATCAAGTGTATTTTTATTTCTCGTTCAAATTTATACAAGGCGATTATTCTTTAAAGATAATAATAATTATCTTTAAACAATATAAAGATTATAATATTATCTGCATACAATAAACAAATCAATTTATTACTTTGAAGATTTTTAGTGTGGTGTTGGATAGCGGAGAGGGGTTAGAACTAGTCTAAAACCTCGCTACGTATCGCAAAAGGTGAAAATCGCGTGACTAATATACGATCTTAAAGTTTATTAAGCATTTTTTCTGCCCATACCACATATTGAAAATACTTTGTACCTAAGTCGACAATAACGTTTGTAGTAATAAATATTATATGAATAACAGTAGCGCTATTACAATATATGAAGAATTAACTCCTTATTTAATTCCTTCGGTGAATAATTTAATCTCCCATTAGAAATACACGAGTGACATTCCTGAATCTTATGTTAGAGCGAAATTTTCCAATAAAACTGCGGTATCGGTTTCTCGGAACATTTTATGATTTATTGCTTTCGTTTCAAACTTCCCACGGTGACGGATGCCGTGGCGCCTCAGAGCTCTCCCAAAAGGTCGCAAGCGCCACAAAAATATATTAATTTCACCATTTCTAATTTATCATCCCAATACCTAATGACTTGTGGCAAACAAGGAAATATTTCCTGCGACCAGCGTGTTACGACATTACACGTCTGCGTTGACGTACTATGTCTTCACTGTGAAATTTTGTTGCTTGCACGCCGAGAAATTTATTACCCCTCCATATTTTATACATATAGTGAGCCGTTTTGACAGTATGTGAAACTCGTATTCGCAGAATTCCTTGTGATTTTTAGATCGTATTTTATCAAAATATATATATATACGATCATATATATATTTTGATAAAATAATGTAGCCTTGGGAAACCATTACTGCAAAGCCTGACCAGAAATATAACACAGTTTTCTATGTTGAGGAATTTCATTGAAACTATTTTTTTAAACTGACAATAATTTTAAATGTTTCAAATTATTGTCAACCTATGTAGGTAGTCATTGTTGTCAGTGTCACTGTGGTGGTTTAGGTTAAGTGTTGAATATAAATAAGAAATGACAAAAAATGTCCAAAACGATTCAGTCAAGAGAGGAACATTATTAACAATGTTATATGATAAAATGCTGGAAAAAAACGCTCCGGAAATGGAAAAATTTCGCTACAAAACATTTCAAAATTGACATTAGAACTGACAAGTAAACAAGTCAAAATATCATTATTCCGAATATACTGACATTCCTGGTCCTCTTTCGTACCTTTCGGGACCTTTTTCGTTTCCCCGAGTAAAATGCCATATAATAAAATGAGGACATACATATGTTAATCGTTTCTTTAGTGTTCTAGTTAGAAAGAGAGGGATAGCCAGGTCTGTCACTGCGATACAGTTCAACGGAATTTTTATGTCTCAAAATTGAGTCTGTGTTGCTTTTGTTTGGTTTTGTTCGATTTCAAAACAAAAGAATACACGTTTTTTGTAATTCGTTTATATCATAAAACCCAATTAGGAAAAAATACGCCATCCAAAAGTTCAGCAGCACGGGCTTGTTTTTTTTTTAATATCGACTGATTAGGAAATTTCAATCGGCCTTGTATTCTGACTACGATGTTTCGACTAACACGACATTCAGATTTTCTCAGATTGTACACGATTGCCTTACAGATGAAACAAGTCAATTTTCGTTTTAAGCTTTTAAGGTACATGCCTTAAAAGCTCACGACTTGACAGTTGACAAGGTTACCTAGATATATCTTACGCAACGAGCCATGAAATTTCAACATGGAAAACCTTTAAGTGATAGGTACTCTCTTTATTTAGATCCTTATTGGCCTATAAAGTTATGTTTACCTATGAATTTATTGTAAAAAATAGATAAACACAAAGACAAATTATCTTTATCAAAGATAAGTTCTTGTTTGTAAACTCGCATTAGTGTGTTCAGTGAGCGTAGAATTAATAATAGTATGTTCCTCAAAACAGATGATTAGGTAATAAAAAAAACCGCCCACGGCAAATAAGATTTAAATAACAGACTGCAATTTTGAAGTTTCATAAGTATCTTTACATTAAATAACAATGTTTGCAAGCACACATACGGGAGAGCAAAGAACGAACGGTGCAAGTTTGCGACTCTTAAACCGTTTAAAAGCTGAGCTTCATTATCAAACACTCGACTCACTCGTCAGGGTTGAAGGCACCCCGAACACCATCATTCGCATGCGTAAACCGTCCTACCCTATCAGTAACATTCAGTACCCTACCAGAAACCGGGGAGGGAAGACGTCCCGTCAACGTCGCATCCCTACTTACGTTCGCGAACCGTATTACTGAAAATGATTAAATAACTTTCAAGGATGTTAAATCAGTGATTGTTGTAAAAAGTGACAAATTTAACTATTGTGACGTGGCTTATACTATGTTTGTGATCGTTCTAGATAGTATCTCGGTATTCAAATGAAGAAAATAAAGTAAACCATAAAAAGTCAGTGTCTTAGATAAACATCCTGCCCGTAATAAATGATACGATGAAGGTTTGAGAACAAGATTAGCTTCTATTAATTTTATATGGAAAACTAATTTGCAATGTTGCATAAAATTATAATAAAATGGAAGGCCGCTTATTGCGGATTCTAATTCGATATCCGATTTTATGTTGGGTCAAGAACATACTTTAATGGTTTTAAAGGTCAAAATCTTATAGCTATGTCCCGGTGGATAGCACATTTTTGGACAATAAAAAAAACAATTGCGTATAATGCGGCGTAAACTGGCGCAGATAAATTGAGTTAACTTGGCGAATTTTCGCAACTTGATATTCGCGGGTGGGTGGTATTTGCGCGACTGATGAATACGGTAAAGCCTACTGACAAGCATTATAAATATACCTCCCTAAAATGTAGTTCATATTATACGGATAAATAAAAATTAATAACCTTTTGATATAAGGTATAGATAGTGAAAATAGTGAAACAATTTCGATTATTTAGTTAGACATTATTCTGAATATGACGAAATACGTATGGTATACTGTGCCGTTGTTTTTTTCAATTTTGGTACAAACCGCTAAAACTTGACTTTGATTGATACCGAAGCGATTCTGAAAGTGTCACAGTTCACAAATTTTGAGACGCAAAACTATTTAGGACGTAATTATTTTTGTTTAGATGTCACCAAGAATGTTAGGGTCCTCTTCAAGTGGTTCTAACCCTGGCTCATACCACTGCGATTAAAACAACAACTTATGTACGAGACGTCATTTGATATTTTAACAGTAGTTTTTCTGTGTTGGAAAACATCGTTAACCAGTCTAAGATGCCGAAGAAGGTCCCCATTGGGTTGGAAGGTCAGATGACAGTGGTTTCCTAAAACTAGTGCCTACTCCAAATCTTGAGATCATATGTCTAACCGGGCTCCTTAGGGCTTAATCGAGAAAACGCTAGGATGATGATAATGATGATGAGGTCATCTTCTTATTACTTACGTCTGCAGGAACTATATAAAATTAAATGCCCCAACCCTTATTGTTTCTAAACAACCACACAACCCTTCAAACAATCAGCCAACTTCACTAATTGCGGATTCAACTAATTACGTGTTAAACTTTTGCGCTGTAATTGTTTTCTACCACATCAAGGAGTAAAATATCAAGCCTGTAATACGTAGGTAGTAGTTGGAATCAAAAGTAGCTACGCATATGAAAAGGTCAAGTCTTTATTACAAAGGAAATAAGAGGTTTTAAGTTTGAACCACTTCAGAGCTTCTAGTATTATTTTTCTCGAAACAAAACACAAACTAACGTGTCTGCGTTTAGTCTCAATTTGTATGGAAACTTGAGCAGCGCCTCTGCTGGCCTTAGGTGGTAACTATTATTTGAATTAAATGAAAGTCTTAATGCAGATTAAAACTAAACGTAAACGCGGTCGTTTGTGTTTTGTTACGAATAAAATTATAATAGAGGTATTGATTTAGAATTACGATTTGAAACGGGATATTTACCATGTATATTTGTATTTTTGAGTTCCCGATATTTCGGCACTGTTGCAAGCGCCATTATCAAGGATTAACTGACGTGCTGCGAGTTTGCATCTTATAGATTGATACTGACTGTAGATGGCTACTGATACTGACTGTAGGCTTTATGAGTACCGATACCAAATCTTGGGATTAGATGCAAAAGTGAACGGTATCGAGCTCTACGCTAGTAGCATGATGATCTACTTATAAAACTCTAGGGGTAGTTCATATCAACTATACGATTTTTTCATAATCTCTTTTACTCTTTAGAGAGGTAGGGCATAGCAAAATGTCATCTTGCTCGAATTTGGAGCAGCCCAACTGGGGAAGTACGGAGGCCTTGCAGAAGACCACAACCATAATAACATTATTTACTATACAGGTAAGTAGTGCTGTGTTCCCGGAGGTGAGCAAGGTGGCCAAAGCTCCAGAGGATGCACTGTGTTGAGAGCGAGGGATCTAAAGTCCCTTCTGCTGTCAACACATTAAATCCTCAAATTTTACAAAGGGTCGGCAACGAGCACGTGACTCCTTTGGAGTTGCGTGCGTATATAGGCTGCGGTGTCCGCTTGCCATCAGGTGGAACTTGCGCTTGTTTGCCACCGGCGTTCTATAAAAAGTAACTCAGTTTTATCGTATGGCAATTATTTCGAACCGTGAGATCTCCGAAAAGACAGTACGGATGCCAGTTTTGTTGCACTTTTAGCACCACCCAGGGGGCCACGTGTAGGGTAGCGCTGGTCACCGGTGGGTACTCCTTACGGTCGTGGTGCAACTTCGACCCCCCTTTGTCAAGTGAGTGGGCTACTTGACAAAGGGGGTTTTCAAGCCGCCCGAAGGCCTCTAACTTTGACTTAACGAATGCTATCATAGACAGCAGCCGGGATCAACGGCTTAACGTGTCTTCCAAAGTACGGGTGCGCTCAGTAACCACTCAAAGCGGTCACCCATCCAAGAACTGACCCCGGCCCAAGTTGCTTGCGAGGTTAAGCACGCTGGCACCGCTAGGCCACGCGCGCTCCAAAAACTCTACAGTCAGTAAATAGTATTCTGTCGACAACCCTATCTTCTCATTACATTTATTACAATGAATGAAATACACTACTGTACTCCCCTATTTGTTATTTTACGCCCGACATGGTCATTTACGATGCGGGTGGGTGTTGAAAGGATTGACTATATTTATGGTTTTGTAAGTTTTCTAACCGCATAGACAGTGTGTCCCAAGTCCGGAGAGGCGTGGCACATTGTTTTAATATTTCACTCGTAATTTCAAATTAGCCGCCCGCGCTGTGTCCATTGAATATGCACAAACGTTTGCATTAACGCGAAAGAACTAAATTATCACGAGTAGCGACAAATTTTTCTGCATTGGTTAAATAAAAACCTAGCGCGTGTGACGGGATGTTCTTGATAATTATTACCGTTTTATATGATCACAAAACAAACGAATGCATGATCTTGAATACCCGTAAATGAATTATAGCAATTTTTTGATGTTTCTTTCTATTTTCTTGTTTTCTAGGCTGCTTGTAAAGACTATATTATTTAAACAAAAAAAAGGTAGGTAAAAAAGATCCGGCAGGCCAATCGTACTGTTTCATAACTTTTCAACATTAAACAAATAAAAGTACTACATATAGTTAATAGACTGGTTGGACGGCAATTTGTGATCCATTTTGGCAACATAACTTTTCTGAAGTAAAAAGGCCTGCTGAATCCGATTTTGAATGTTGCCAAGCCAATTTTAGCTCCTTTTCTAAAATTCAAGATGGCGGAATTCAACAAAAAATATAAAATATAACTCGAACCTGGTCATGTGAGGTATCCTGGGATGGGTTTCGGGGTTCCTAAACCCAATTTTGATAACCAGAGGTTGGTTCGGGTACCGGAAATGGACCTTTAGGGTTCCGAACCAACCGCAACATTAAGTTGATTTTAATATGAAAAATAAGGCATATTCAAAAATAAATCTGATTGATCAATATATATATCTGTATATGTATTTGTTGGTAAATTACATGTTATAATAAATATTATCACCAAATTTGATAATGATGATACGCTAAAAACAAATTATATTTTAATTTGGTGCTTGTGGGTCTCCCAGAAGTACCTTAGAATTATGATCATCAGTCAGTCAGTCAGTCAGTGAGTGTGTCAGTGACAAAACTGAGGAACTTTGACGGGCAATAGTTCTTAAATTACAACTAAATATTGAATGTTATTCAGAACATATTATGCCCTATATGTTACTGAAAGTTCAGGGTTCTAGCTTTAGCCAGCACAAAATTACAGGATGTTGAAAATGACCTGAATGTTTTCGGGAAAAGGATGGTACAGCCGTGCCTCTTTGTTTTTTTCGACTTGGCGGGGCACTGCCGTGCCACCAGATTATATAAAGCTTGGCAATTGTTACTAGATCGCCACTTTTCAGATCTAAATAGGTGCTTTTGCTTTAGGTACGGAAAGGGACCGGATTTCATCCCTCCAATGTTATTGGACGGGGTGGATTTGGAGTTAGTGTCCTCCTTTAAGTACCTCGGCCATATTCTCACTAACAATATTAAAGATGATGATGACATAGAAAGACAGAGAAGGTCTATATCAGTAAAAAGTAACATGTTAGCTCGTCGCTTTACGTATTGTTCAACTGAAGCTAAAATAACCCTGTTTAGGGCTTACTGCCAGGCGTTTTACGCTAGCCAGTTGTGGTACAACTTCACAAAACGTTCCTTGAGTGCACTAAGAGTACAATATAATAATGCATTTCGACTCATGTTGAAGCTGCCATGGCGCTGTAGTGCGTCTGGCATGTTTGCCTTGAACAGGGTAGACGATTTTTCGACAATAAATGAGACTTGATTGGGGACTAACTTTCGTATTTGAAATATCTTTTCATATAGCGGTTTGGGCATAGTCGTATCTTTGGCCTTCATTAAAATTATGGATATTCAATATTCCAATGCCCAACTGTCGGCCACAGGAAAGAATAATACGAACCTAATTACTCGTATTCTGCATGAGCCCTCTGTTTATCTGACTATTCTCTTTCGCACATCAATGGTTTATTTCTGTTTCATTCAACTGCTACCTATGTTGTTGTTCTAGTAGAAAACCACTAAAACGAATTATTTTTCCCTTTCATTGATTACTTTCTAATGCAACATATTAACATATAAAGTTAAGGGTATAATAATAGCATATTATATCTGGTGTTACACAACTTAGTAAGGTAATATAATTAATTCCAAGTAACGTAGCGTTACTTAACGACAGATTACAAACGCGTCAACAATAATTACCGAGGCTTAGCCACGCATGAAACTGCTCGTATATTAAATTGAAGATGCCATTTATTATCTCCCGTCTTTTCCAGCAAGACCGTGTTTTGAAATATCCTGTTGAATAGCAAGCGCTAATATTTTAAAAATTAGGTACTACATAAATTACAGCTTGGCAAAAAAGACTAGAAACGGAATTAAATTTTATCGACCATGGCAACTTTGATTCGTTTACATTTATGTAAAGATAATTTTCTAAAGTAAGCTTGGTATTGGTTGAATAGTTAAATATATAGAGCAAGTGATGAGTGCACAATAGTAGTTTATGTAATCGTTATGTAATGTATGCTTTTTTAGTTGAGAATCGCGTTTAGACCACGAGACTTGCCGAGTAGCTGTGAAACATTGGTTTTGTTTTATAGAAAACCTTTTGTAAGTAAGTGCTATTAATTATTCTGTGGCCGTAGGCTGAAAAAGTGTTAAAATCTTAAAATAAAATGGAATGCATGTAATTTTGTGCCATATAACGTTCCTTTTTTATTGCTAAAGTTAAATTAAAAATCTGTAAGCGTTTCACTATGTCATTTTTATTTTTTTATTTACATTCCAAGTTAATTGACTGACAGATTAGCGAAAAAAGGTAATTGAGTCTTTAAGAAGTTGCTTACCGTAAGTATAGAACTTTTTTTTAATTTTGCCCACTCATTTTCACTTTACACTCGGTGTGCAGAAATCGATTGACAGCATTAGGCAGTTTTATGATGATTTTTCTAACATACTTGTTAATCCACTAATATTACTCTTTTATGCATATTTTTTGTGTGTTCCGTGATCAATACTGTCAATGTTACAGATTGATGATTGGCTATTTTTTAACAAGAATAACTCGGGTTACGCAAATTAGGTAACAATAGTATAATAAAATAAAAAAAACAAAGCGTCACGTACCGTTCGTTAGCAGTAAATTCTAAACGCATAGTGTGAATTTCCTTTTCTTTATTAAGCACGCAATTTAAAATTCTTCTCTCCTTTTGTTTCGTTTCTTTGGACTATTAAGGCAAACCACTGTCTTCTGCAATTTAAAAAAATACGAGACACGAATCGGGAAGCTCTCACAAATTTAAAAATTGATAACACCGCGATTTTTCCTTTGTTCTTTTAGGAATCGTTAATAAAAGCGCTAGGCTAGATCTTTTTGCTCTAAGCTATAAAGTCAAAATTTAATGTCTTATAACCGATTGATACAAAGGTTTACATCACTGTCTTAAAGAGCTAGGTATTATGGGCGGGTCCGATAGTAGAATTTGATGTATCCGGTACAGAGCCATATTGCTTTATAGTAGTGTTTTAATTCGCTATTATGAAACTTTTTGGAGTAATTAAGGTACTTTGGAAAATTCTATAGGCATTGCATTGTAGCAGTGGTAAGAAATCAACAATCGGAGGAAATGGTGATATTGTAGTTTTGCAGATCACCTTTATAGTACTTAGTCACAACGACACCACAATAAAGCAGTTTAGTTGTATAGTCGTTTCGTCTATATCGCTTGACAGTGAATTTACCACAATGCAATCAGAAGTTTAATATAGATAATACATAATCGATTATGACATCGCGTGAGACTATTATAGTTCTACTATGTCACTAAATATAATTATAAATGCGCCACTTCGGGGGTACGGTAAACGTTTCTAATGGCCTCTTACAGCACCAATTGCTGACACTAAATGAAGTTTAGGAAACGTGCTATGAACCTTTATGCAGCTAGTTTTTGCTGGTTGGGGAGGTCGTCACACTATGTGAATTTCTAAATGAGATGAAAATTGGTAGCGCATTTTTTATTACTCCAGTAATAGAAGGTTTCTTCGGGATGAAAATTCCGCTGAATGACTAGGAAAACTTCCAAGTACTACTTTTTAATAGAACGCTCCGTTATAATGTTAAATAATTCTATACTTTTATATAAACGATGAAGGTGAGAGTGAAACCATAATAAGGAAAAGTAATGAATATTTAAGACGCGATGGATTCATCACTTTTTTTAATACAATTAAGTGTGTAGGAGGCACACTTAATTGTATTAAAAATAATTATGCTGTTCACTCGTATTCCATTCCAACTTTAATAAATAAACGCTAAAGAATTATATCCTCTACCTGAGCGCTCTTTATTGTCAACTTATGAAAACCAGCAATAGTTTTGTCACTTTATTAATATATTTTATGAGGTGTGGACACGATGTGATGTGTTATTACGTTATTAGTGTTTTCACTGGAATACGAGTAGGTACAAACAATAATGCGATCCATTGTGAACCAATAATTTGCAAAGCATTTATTAAATAGCAGTGTTGTCTTATTCCACTTTGCTACACCACATTTGTTAGGGTATGAGTACATTCGTTATAGTAATTAATGTGACTATCTACTTAACAAATTGTTTCAAGTTGCGTCGCTTAGGTATTAAAATGATTCTCTTCTTTAATTTAAGAGTAACTTTTTTTACACCCGTTTCTGTTGTCTGCAATTTCCTGTATTTCTTGAAGTGACACGGTCTGAAATGGCTTATTTTATTATAATTTCAATAACTATCTACATAGCTGCTATTTACAACAACCAAATCATGTGGAAATGTTACGGAACCTTTGTATTGCTCCATATTCACACTTGACGATTTTCCTTACCGTTAATTTTATTCTCGCGGGGAGGGATTCCCGCTCGTTTGTGACGAATTGATATTTTTCATAGTCTCTTACCGTAAAGATGGTCATTTACAACCTAAGGACGTCAATTTGTTCTCCACATTTATCATTTTATAGGTTCTTTGAATCTCTCTCCATGACATTTGGATTGGGTGTAATTCTAACTGAATTAATTATGATAAGTTGCTTTGCAAGGACATTGTTACAATTAGCAAAGTTGTTCAGTACTCAAAAGAAGTAGAAATTTATACGAAGAAGGTCACTTTCCTCTCTGCAGCTGACGGTTTCAAAAGTTATTAAAGCGCTTTCCGCGCGTACGGTCACGCTCTTTAATTTATGAGCCATTTCCCAAATACATTATTTCAGTTTTTGTACAGTTTAACAGAACCTTAACCTGTACAGAATTTCATTTTAAATGATGAATGATTAATGTTCTATTTATTAGTTAAGGAGAAAGTCATGAGGAAACCTACATACCTTTGCGAAGAAACTCATAGGTTCTTGAAATCAGAACTGAGCGTGGGCATGCCCAACTGCCCATTTTTTATTCAGTCATGGGATTAAGATTATTGTGTTATTGTGCCCAGCAGTGGCCTATAGTGGGTACTCCCTACGAACGTGGTGCAACTTCGACCTCCTTGTCAAGTGAGTGAACAACTTGACTGTTAGAAGTTCTCAAGCCGCCCAGAGGCCTCTAACTTGGCTTAACGACTGCTATCATAGACAGCAGCCAGGATCAACGGCTAAACGTTCCTTCCAAAGCACGGGATCGCTCAGATAATCCGTCGTATACGGAAAAAAATTACAATACATAAGAATAGCATTGTGAACGCGAATTCGTGGGACCGGTAGACGAAGAAGCACTCAGTTAATAACCACTCGAACCGGTCACCCATCCAAAAACTGACCTGGGCCGACGTTGCTTAACCCCGTATACCGCACGCGGTATACGGGCACCGCCGGGCCACGAGTGCTCCTATTCTACTGAATTAAATCTTGTCATACTCATCCTATTATTCAAATTTGAATTTACGTCGTGTACAGTAAAGTTCATAAATATATACATGTACGTTCCACTAACTGACAACAATATCTATACCCGTGCTCTTTTCCTCACTAAGTGCGTATATATAGTTTCGAAGTTCACTGTACATAATGTACATAGGTATACGGTAAGTTTAAGCAAAGACTGAATTTGAATAGTTAATAAAGTGACAATATTAACAATACAATACAAATACTCTTTATTGCACACCTCAGTAAAATACAAAGCAAGTCAGAAACATAACATATCGAGATATAAGCAGAGGTTGATAATAGGCGGGCTTATCGCTAAAGAGCGATCTTTTCCAGACAACCTTTGGGTAGCGGTGAGAACTAAATACACATATCCAGTGGGTGGTGCAAAATTAAAAACTAAGTACTGGAATACATAAGTAAAACTAAAAGATAAAAATAAAGGCAAAATTCAAAATTTTGAAAATACCCCCGACGGATGTTCTCAATTGAAAAATTATTAAATAATGCATTTGAAAATCCCCCGACTCTATAGGAAATAATTACTTAAAGATAAAAACATTTTTTTTCTAAATGGTTAACAAAAGCTAAGGAGCTACAAAAATAAGTAAGTGCCAAGTGGCCACTTTCTTTCCCCGAATGCGTCACAAGGAAACCTGAGGGCCGAAGGCCCAAAGCTAAGAGGCGAAATATACGAGGTCAGAAGCTGTTCCGCGAAAGGCCGAAGGCCCGTAGCTTCTTCTTGAAGCACGTTTGCTATATGAGCCCGAAGACCGAAGGCCCGAGGGGCGAGCCCTAGTCGACAATTTCGAGCCCCAAGTGTCTTACAAATGAACCTGAGGGCCGAGGCATACGAGGTCAGAAGCCGTTCCGCGTAGAGCCGAAAGCCCGAAGCTTCTCTTCGGAGCACGCTCGCTCGCCCTCGATACGAGCCTGAGGGCCAAAGGCCCGAAAGACGAGCCCAAATCGGCAATTTCTAGCTTCGAATGTCTTACAAGCGAACCTCAGAGCCGAAAGCCCGAAGGTGAGGGGCGAAGTATATGAGGTCAGAAACTGTTAAACTGTTCAGCGAAAGGCCGAAGGCCCGAAGCTTCTCCTTGGAGCGTGCTCGCCAAGTCGACACTTTCCAGCCCCGAGTGTCGTACAAGTAAACCTGAGGGACAAAGGCCCGGTAGTGAGGGGCGAGGCACACGAGGTCAGAAGGCGTTCCGCGTGGGGTCGAAGACCCGACGAGCGAGCCCACGTGGACGCACATTCTCTGTCATTTATCTTTTCCCTTCTTCTGCTCACAGCTGCCACGGATTTGTACCTACACTTCTTCCAACTAGTCCCAAAGCGTAAATAAATAAATACCCAGGGTTCATTTTCGCAACGGCTCCTGAAATCGGATGACGCAATTTGAAGTACGAGTATACCTTATTTCGTTTACACAATTAAAGTAAACCTCCCAGTAATCGACACCTTAGTGGCCAATAGATTACAGTAATTAATCACCAAACCACAGTATTGGGCCGGTCTCGAGTACAGGGCGTTTACCTTGCCATCATATTTAGAACCAAAGAAGTTTATATTTTAGCAAACATAATATTTATAGTAGTCACTAGGACGGGTCATAAAGTAACATATAGCACATGTAGATGGAAACGCGAGCGTAGCGAGCGCGAAATTTTTCAAACATTATGATGCAGTACGGAAAATACTTCATACTTTTCGGTCTCCGGTTATAAAGCCATATCACATCTAGATGAAAACGCGAGCGCAGCGAGCGCGAAATTTTTCAAACATTATGATGCAGTGTGGAAAATACTTCATACTTTTCGGTCTCCGGTTATAAAGTCATATCACAACTAGATGAAAACGTGAGCGCAGCGAGGGCGATATTTTTCGGACATTTAATACAATTGCGGAAAATACTTCATACGAGTCGCCAGAGATCTTTTCACGAGCCTTAGTAACCTAGTTAACATCGGTAGTATCCAAAATATTACAACATCGCAAAGCACGCGATGTAAGTATCTGGTTACTGTTTAGGGTTCCGTACCCGAAAGGTCCAAATGGAGAACACAGAAGAGACACACAGAAGCTACGCAGCAAACAGTATTAAAATAGTCGACATACGGTAATCCACCTATATGCCTTCGCAAAATTCCCTATGCTGTAGTTGTGCTTCATCATCAGGCCTTCTCAAGTTCCTGTACAGAGGCGTCTCAATCGATAGGTACTATCAAAAGAGTCTAATGACATATTATTAGTACTAACTAAATACCTTTAAAATATGCCATAAAATACTGTTCTGATCCATCATCAGATCCTCAGCAGATCATGTATAGAAGCTACTCAGCAAACACAATCTAAAGAGCCCAAACACGAATAAGTTACTACATGCCATCGCAAAGTTCTCTATGGTATGGTTTTACACCATCATCAGACCCTCAGAAGGTTATGTACGACGCCTGTTCATGAAACATTAACAAAAGGTACCAAAAACAAACAAAAATATTATCGACCTCTGCACAGTACCCTACTATGCTTTTCTGCTCCATCATCAGATCCTCAGAGGTAACGTGCATGTACTCCACACCATATTCTATGGAAATCGTAAATGCTGGCCCAGCAGTTCCGGAGAAAATGCACTCACACGCACTTTAGCAAGTGAAAAATGTTTACTGCAGCGCCCCCTGGCGAGTTATCGTCGTAACTCCTAGCTAAATTTCTGCCCGTCTAAACTACAAACCTATTGCAGAAAACCGTTTCTAAATCGGTCAAGCCGTTTCGAAGATATTGATGTGCACACACAAACAAACAAACAAACAAACAACCTCTCACCCTAAACGCATATACCTTCTCCGTTCCGTCGTGGGTAATGAAAGTAAAACAAATTATAATAAACATACATAAATAATATATAAACAAACATTCATACACACACACACATAACTATATACATATTAACTTTCCCATTTTCATACACACACATAAGTACCTAATACATAGTTTTAACCAACTATTTTGTTGTAGATTGAATGTGGATGTCCCTGTATTTTTAGAGTTCCGTACCAAAATGGTAAAAAAGGAATCCTTATGGTTTCACTTTGTCTGTCTGTCTGTCATATCGTTAAATATCTCAAGAACTACTTATGCTATCGATTTGAAATTTGCAATAGTTATAAAGAAGGCTTACCTACGTACATAAAACATAACTTGTTTAAATATTTTTTTTTATATTTGAAATGATGTGAAAAATGACAAATAATAGGTGGTTCAAAATTTGAAAGTCTAGTTAATATGTCGAGTGGGGTGTTATATGAAAGGGCTTGGGTTGCACATTTTTGTTTTATGAGGGAAAATGTAAAAAAAATACCGTTCCCCCTTATCTCGGAAGTATACCAAGGAAAAAATATAAAATTATTATAATTATGACATTGATATCAATATATATTTTACGGGAAAAATATAACTGTAGCTCTATCTAGTTTTTTCTTTTTTATTATCGTCAAAAAACATTTCTATACTAAGTTTGTAATTTAATCACCTTTGCATGTATATTTGTTTTATAAATTCCTACGAGATTATGCTGAAAGTACTTCCTTTCAAATAAAAAAAAAATTAATTCGGTTTACTTGATAAAGAATTATCCTTGTAAAACTACCATACATACAAAGTTATTCATCATCATCATCATCATCATTCAGCCGGAAGACATCCACTGCTGGATATAGGCCTCCCCCAAGTTGGGGGGGTTTTGCCATAATCCCCACGCTTGGCAGGCGGGTTGGGGATCGCAGTAATAATAGGTGTGACCTTCAGGGAACGCTGCTGCCCGTTCCCTGGATATTCTCCGTTAGTCGCCTCTTACGACACCCACCGGATGATATGGGGTGGTGCAATTCTAACCCGACACCACACGGGGGACAAAGTTATTCAGTCGCTCAAATTCGTAACAAACGTCGCCGATAGATGGTGCTGTACCCATGGCGTCCAATTTACACACCATGTTGTTGAAATTTTCCTGATTTAATAGGGTTGGAACCGGTACACATCTGTATAAGGAACCCTCGGTGCGCGAGTCCGACTCGCACTTGACCGGTTTTTTAAACTTATATGTTTACAAATTTTACAGTTCTTTATATCTCATTTACGAGGGGCTTTCAAAATATTCTCGGTATTGATATCTTATAACCTCTTTTTGAATTTGTTTTGTTACTGGCTGGTAAGGTTCATTCTTTGACATTAAAAAAAAGTATAATTCAAACCGAGATGTTCTTTTGTTTTTCTGCAATTTCTGAACAAACACGAACACAATGAGTGAATTAACAATGTTAACGAAATTAGAACATCGTTCCGTAATAAAATTCTTGACGAAACAGGGTAAAAACCAAAACACCATAAAAGAGGAAATGGATTGTGTTTACCGTGAGTCTGCTCCTTCTTTATCTACAATTCAAAAGTGGTCAAGCGAATTCAAACGTGGCAGGGAGAGTATTGAAGATGACCCTAGACCTGGCCGGCCTGTAGTAGCTACTTCACAAGAAAATATTGATCAGGTGGAAAACCTTATATTGGAAGATGGTCGAGTGAAGATAAAATCAATAGCTCAAGTAACCAATCTTTCTATTGGTACCGTACATGACATTATCCATGACCATCTTAATATGTCAAAGGTCAGTGCAAGATGGGTTCCGCGAATGCTGACTCGACTTCAAAAAGATGTGCGTGCAGCTTGCTGTTCCGATTTTATTGACCTGTGTGGTGAAAATCCTGATGAGGTGCTGCACAAGATAGTTACTGGAGATGAAACCTGGGTTCATCATTATGAACCAGAGAGTAAACAGGAGTCCATGCAGTGGCACATTAAGGGTTCAGCTCATCCCAAGAAGTTCAAGGTCGTCCCTTCCGCTAGCAAGGTCATGGCAACAATATTTTGGGATTTTGAAGGAGTATTGTTGATCGATTATAAAGAAAAAGGTGTAAATATCACGGGACAGTACTACGCGAATATTCTACATCAATTAAGGGACGCAATAAAAGAAAAAAGGCGAGGAAAGTTGTCTAAAGGTATTCTGCTTCTGCATGACAACGCCCCTGTCCATACTGCTCATATTGCCAAGGCAGCTATTGCTGAATGTGGGTTCGGAACTATAACTCATCCACCGTATAGTCCGGACTTAGACCCCAGCGACTTCTTTTTGTTCCCCAATCTCAAAAAGGATCTGCGTGGAAATCGATTTTTTGACGATGAGGCGTTGAAGGCGGCAGTAGAAGAGCACTTTTATACGAAGGATAAAAAATATTTTTATGAGGGATTAAAAAAAATAATTGATTGATCTTTTAAGTGTATTAACATAGGGGGGGAGTATATTGAAAAATAAAAAATATCAAACTGTTCATACTTGTTTGTTTTCATTCCAATACCGAGAATATTTTGAACGCCCCTCGTACAAGTACATACCCTTGTCTGCACCATGCAGTCGTTACCTTTGACTTCGAAAAAAGTTTGGATAGGTTTCGCTATCTATTTCATGAGAAGATTTATTTCTGATCTCACTTTGCCAAACTTAGTTTTTCTGCGAATCTTAGGCCAATATCATGTCCTTCTTCAGTTACAGTGGGTATTTCAATAGTAACAAACTACATGATAACATAATATTGACTTAAGTACAAAGGTATGTTAAAACAAATAACACAATGTTTTTTTTTTCTTGTAATTGCTCGTTACAGAAACAAGTCCGGGAACTTTTATCAAGCAAAAATGTCTTCCAAGCTGTTGTCAGAGAAAGTTGAAAGTCAAATGATTAATAAATTCATTTCCTTTTATAAAAATATTATACAGGAAAACTATGTCCCAAAATAAATAAAAAAAAAAACAGCCAAGGGCTTGTCGGACTCCGCAAAACGGTTCCAAACCAGCCGCAAAATTAAGGTGGTTGTAAAAGGAAAAACAAGGAGATTTCAATGAAAAAAAATCTGTTTTGTCATTAAATTAGTATTTTGTGGATAAATATACGTAGCAATAAACTTCATCACCAAATTTCAAGTTCATGGTTCAATAGGCATTAAAAAACTCTTTTGAACAAAAATTTATAAAGAAAGCTGAGTTTGGTGGCTTTTCATTCCATTGTTTTCCAATATTCTAAAAATAATGGTATTTATCTACTCAATGAGCTTTAAAAAACAATACTCTACTGGATAGGGTAAGCCAAAAAAATATTCCTGCCCCCCTTAAAATATCTAAAAATATGTTTTGACAATTTGTATGGCTTTGGGTCAACAAGATACTTACGTCAAAATTTGATGACTGTAATTCCAACCGTTTGGATGTAAAACCTGTGTGACTGACGGATGGACCCTTCGGGTACGGAACCCTAAAAATACAGGCGAAATCCCCTTCAAACTATTAAGCAAAGCGGTCGGCCCTGTCTATTTATAATTTATCAATCTCAATTTAGAATAACATATTTCATTTCTCTCCAATTGCTATTTACAAGGATGTGGAACGGTTTAACCCGGAAAATATTCACCGCCCACTCGTTTCCGGATTCGAGGAATGTAGCACGCCTTGCTCTCCTAGATATAAATTCAAATGCGAGTCACGATCGCAACTTATATCCATTTCTCACTATTATCGTGTTAAAATATAAAAATCCTTTTCTAATTTCATAACGTGCATTAAAACTATTCAAAACTATGTATTTTGGCAAATAATAGAACCACTGTTTCATATTAACCTTTTCATCACCATCATTAAACTTGAGAGCTACGCTCTAGTCGCAAAAGGGGTAGGTAGGATACACAAACGAAATGTAATTCCAGTGGCACTTTTAGCATAGAGAAAATGTGTTATTTCAGTGTTAGGTTGTTAGCCCGTTGCCCACAACACACGTCAACTCAGTAACCATAGTCAACTCTTACGGCACTCACTTAATTTTTAGTATGAAAATTACATTATTTAGGTATATCTTACTTAAGCTCAAAAACGTTAGATACGTAAAAGGAGCTCTGGCGACCTTACTTACTATAATGCTTGCAATTCACGAAAGCGAGTGGTTTCTATTACTATAATGTTAAAGTTTAATTTCGTCCAATACACTCACCTTGTGAATTTCAAGAGATATTCCAAGAACATAACTAGAGGGCAAGAAGATTCTATCAATTTCATACATCGTATTTTATATGTACCTACTGTGCTGAAACAATATGATGACCGAACAGACAGACGATTAAGTAGTAAACAAATGGAGGCCAATTATAATTAAGTATCATTTGACGAACTTTTGGGTATAGATTTAAATTGAAGCATGGAAAATCTAATCACAAATTCAAGTTTTCGCAATTAGTAGGATTAATTCCCACGCGCCCTGAATACGAGTATATTTAATCTGAATTAAAATTTTAAATGATCGTTTACTGTGTTGCAAATTAAACCTAAAATCGTGACTAATTAAGAAATAAGAGTTTAATGGTCGCAAATAATTTGAATAAGCTGGTTTTGAACATGGAAAGGCAATATCAAACCAAAATGTGAATTACAATTCTTAATAATATTCGATATAAAACCTTTGTCACAGATTCCTTTGCCAAGATTTGCGATTCAAACCTTTCGAATTAACAGGAAAAAGATTAATTTTAAATAAACTCTTCTTCTTTAGTTAAATTGAACACTAGTTTTTGCAGACGTTAGTTGCATTATAAACACAGAAAAATAAGTCGTATTTATATATTTCAGATGCTAAACGTAGGCTTCTACATCCCTATTTCGGCAGTGTTGTATTAGGTTGTAATCACATAGTAACGAATTTTTTACTTCTTCAGCCGCATGACAAATGAAATGAATGATTTAATTTCATGGGCATAATTATAAAAAGTGCAAGTGACTCCTAAAATGCGAGTGCTAACAAAACATAAAATTTCAAAAAGCTAGACGGCTAGAATGGCGTGTCACAGTGCAACCTAGCGCGATGGTGCCCGAGTCAGTATGACAACGTGGATGGCGCTGTTCGGGCTAGTATGGCTGCTACGCGTGCGCGGCTCTCTCTGCGGCTGCGCGGCGTGCAGGCGCGCGCGCGACGCGCCCGGCGCGCGCACGCCCAGCCCCGACGAGCGCGCGCCATTCGACGTCATCACACTCCAGCAGTACACTAGAGACGTCACCGTGCAAACGGATTTCGACGATGAAGACGATCTGGATAAGATCGAGTTGCAGATCACGGAGGAATGTGAGTAACCTTAGCTTGATATTGTCGTTGCTAATCCCGATTATTATTCGTGCATATGTTATTGTTATTGGATTCGACCTCGAAACAGGCTTCAGAGGGGCTACTCCCAACTTCGAAATCCGAACTTCGTATCGTGCCATTTCTTTCACTAATATATTGTATAACACGAGAGTATAAGGGACGGCACGATACGAAATTCGGATTTAGAAAGTTCACAATTTATGAACTTCAGTTTTTCATCCTAGCGTTACGTTTCCGTTTTCATTTGGTAGAATAACAGGTTATATCGTGAATAGTTTGTCAAAAAATATTAATCATGACTATAAGCTCTCTTACACTTTGAAATCCTCATTTTATTTCTGAAGGTATAATGCAAGCTGTGCAGAAGGGTTACCTATGGTTGACCACCCCGTATTGGCAGCAGTGAAGCTGTAAACATACAAGCATCCCCTTCTATGGGGTAATAAAACCAGCATAAGAAAGGGATGCGAACGATTGACCAGATCATTAAGTGTTTATAGCCAGAGATTAATTAGACGATACGTAGCGCAAAGTTGCCAAACATATCGCTTGACAAGTAGAACTGTGAAACCTCTTGTCGCTATTAGATATAGCAACACTTATGTTTGAAGTACACTTTATCGCCCTTAGTAACTTTTGTTAATGTCCAGGAACTTGCGAACAAAGATTCCAATCACAGATTCACAGTTGTCTCCTACTCTAGTTGATTATGATCATGTTAAGGAACAAATTGAAAAACAGAAGTCTTACTCAACAATTTATTATAATAAACATGCCAAATCTTTGCCAGAAGTTACTAAGGGCGATAAAGTGTACTTCAAACATAAGCCCAATAGTGTTTGGATTCCAGGTATGATCTCTGGTACGTGTGGTGAACCTCGTAGCTTTATCGTACAATCGCCGCAGGGAGAATTCCGTAGAAGTCGTCAGCATATCCTCAAACCGGTCACTCCAATGCTTGAGATAATACCTGAAAATAAAGGGGAAAATGTTAGTATTAAGGATCATACAAACCAAAGTGTTTCTGTTCCTAGTACTAGTACTGTTCCTAGCGCAAGTACTAGTAATAGCACTAGTAGTTTGCCAATAACGACGCGTTCTGGCAGACAGGTGAAAATGCCAGCACGTTATGCTGATAAGTAATTATCACATATTATTTATGTTTAGTTCCAGACTGAATTGTCAAAACTATGTTTTAGTTTATAATGTAAAGTTGTCAATGTCATAACTGTCATCGTTTTAGAAACGTTTCGTTTCTGCTAGTAAGATTTCATGGCCCTTGATTCTAGTTGTTTTAAGCAAAATACTTTAAGTTGTCACTTACCTTATTAAGGCCCTGGAATCTTATCTTCTAAAAAAGGGAAGATATTAGATATAGCAACACTGGCTGTTGTATTCAATTGTTCGTCGTCTACTGTTTCCAGACGCCATTATTACCTGAACATGTAGTCTGTGTGAATCGCTTCTTTAAATAAATATCTGTTCATCGCCAGAGCCGTCTTCTTATTACAACAGTCGCGTGACATTTTGAGCGATGTCGTTTGTGCCCGACTTTGCTGGCGTTTTATTACTGTCACATCTTCAAGTGTTTGTCTTATCTATCACGAGATCTATTTACTACATACTGACACATAAGCGCATGGAAGTGGAAGTGACCCTGCGCGTCAAATGCCAAACCAATTTCATTTCAAAACCTTTCATCGAACATACCATCCGTTCAATTTCCTGAAATAATGGTCAATTCTGACAAAAAAAAACTATTGTCACATCGATATTCGTGCAGAACATAACGAGCTTACATTAGCGATCGAGCGAGACAAAATTTTGACGAATACATTCGCTTTATATATAAGCTTTATGCATAAGCTTTCATCTCTCATGTTTCGTGTTATCCATCATTTATTGACAAATATGCGGTGACGCTGCCGTGACTGGCTGAATACGGATTTGAGTTCATCGCTTATTCGCGCTTCGCTAATGCAACTGCTTAAAAGACTTCGGATGGTTATTAAAGTTATAACCTACTTTCCACGACCCTACATGAACCGTTTCTTTTAAGTATAGTCCAGTCGCTGAACAGTAGAAAATGTTTCAAAGAAAACTATTTGCAAGCTAAAAATAAGTGTGACCCTGGAGTTAAAACATAATAACTAACACATTCATATGGTTAAATCAGAATAAGATCTTTGTTTAAACGTATAGTGAGTTCAAATTAAATATATTTACATTCATATTATATTATAGATTTCACGTTCCTATCTCCGTTTCCAGATAGGTAGATATCGATGCACATAGTTATATATTTAAGGCCACACAATACCGGTACATATGCAATTATATATAGGGAAGGATTTCAAATCAATATCAATACTTAAACTGCCGCCATACCTTTACTGACTGCGTCGAGACACGCGTGTCTCTGTGGCTTAAAAGAAAACAAGTTACCTACATGATTTAACTGTTATTTCAGCTTTTTCATCTGAGGAAAATAATTTCGTCAAAAATAACAAAAGAAAGACGGACATCAATGGGGAATATGATTTAAGATAACATACAGAAATTATATTAGTAATCCAAGAATGATAGCCATTAGATTTATTCTTATTTTTTGCGAGATATTATATTGTAATTATAAGTTACGTAAATTGAAACGGAATTTAAAACGCGCAGACATCACTCCAGGCAGTCACTTTAGTAACTTGAGTTTGAAAACAATGCATAGTATCTATAAAATCTATCATATTGTATTTTTACGGAATCAATAAATATTTAAAACTAGATCAAATGACATAATGTATGTTCCTTATTAGTATACGTAGAAGTTGCATTGCTTTCTCGGAATAAATGGAAGCAAAGCAAAATATTATTCCGCTGCCTTCGGTTACAAAGAACCTTTCAGTTATTTTTTTACGGCGATTGAAACATTATATTAGCTGCACGCTGCTGAAATTATACGTTATATTGATTTCTTCAGCATTTCCTTAATACTTATTTTGCTTTGAATAAATTGGAATACTGAAAGATTCATAGTTCATTGAAACGGAAGGGTATTAAAATGAATGTGAGTAAGACAAACTTTGTGCAGTATTGTGAGAAGAAGAAGAAGAATGGAACAAGTGAATGAATTTGTTTACTTGGGCTCTTCATTTATAAATGAAGTAAAGTGATGGTGATATTGAAAGAAGAGTAAAAGCGGGAAATCAGGCGAATGGAGCATTGCACGCGTTTGTAAGCAACCAAAATATATTGATATATTTTGGTTGCTTACAAACGCGTGCAAAAGGCTCGTCCAGCAGTTCACAATAGAGTATTTGTTCCTACGCTGATGTATGGAAGTGAGACTTGGGTATGGCAGAAAAAGCATGAGAGTAGAGTAAATGCGGTAGAAATGAGATCGTTAAGAAGTATGTGTGAAGTATGTTTGTGTGATCGAATAAAAAATGATGTTATAAGAGAAAGATGCGGAATAAAAGACGATGTAGTCACTAATATTGGAAAAGGTATGGTTCGGTGGTTTGGGCGTTGTTGAGAGGATGTCTGAAAGTAGACTGACTAAGAGGATAGGTTAGGAGATGGATGGAAACATCGGAAGGGGGCAACCAAGGTGAGGGTATCTTGATCAAATTTCTGCTATGCAGAAAAAAAGCCCGCTCAGAAGTTGGTTAGAACGCAACCAACGAGCATGTATGAAGAGATGTATGGATGTGATGGAAGGAAAATAAGTATATAAGGACCGTAGTATTTAGCGTTATTTGGTCTATGCCTTCCCCCATAGGATACGGAAGTGAACACATGTATGTATGTATGTCATAAATGACACCAGATATTTAATAAAAAGGCCGAAAGCTACTTCAAATAGACTGAACAATGGAGAATGACGGTAAAATGAAAATTGTGCTTTGTACACCCTGTTTTGATCTTGAGCTACAGTAAATTTATAACAATATAAAAATACATGGACTGAAATGGAATTCGTAAAGGTAGATGAGGAAATGTATAGGTTACATTTATTTTTTCTTATATTAAGAAAGAAACGGAAACGGGAACAAACGGCTGACTTAATTGCAATATTCCAAAAAGGAAGTTTCTTGACGCATATTCACGTATACATTACTTTTTTACAATCTTCAAGTTGGTAGGTAGTAAAAAAGCAATCCTGATTATACGCATAATCATAATTATGACTGTATTACAGGCATGGCTAACAATAAATGGAGACCCATCACAAATAAATATATCTACCTACACCACAAAAAATATTGGTAAAATGTAATGCTGTAAAGGTAAAATTTTAGTAATTAAATGTTTTGTAGTGTAAAATTACAGCAGAACTTTATTAAGTTAATAATTTGGGCGCATATTTTGCAAAAATATTGGCCCAACGTGCTGGCCCAAACTACCTTCGCCTAATCATAATCTACTCGTAGCCAGCGCTGGCGGTGTTACAACCTCGCGCCTTTTAGTAGCTTCTAAATATGGAACGTCTAGCACATCGGTTATTGAGGTCAATATGTATTTTTAGGTAGCATCGGAAAATGTTACGTCAATTGGAATGGAAAACAAATAAGAAACGCGTTTCTACTCGTGAAAATTTTCAGAAGGCAGACACATATTGTATTTCATGTCTCTGCCTTTCGAAATCAGCATGATATAGCCATGAATCTGACGAATTCTTTGCCTGCGAACTATCGCGTCTGGAATGGCACGGCCAAGGTTTTTTAGTTTTATCATACCGTCACTGAATTGTAAAGGAAATAATCTCATTGCAGTATTAGAGAAAACCAGTATTAACCTTTCCAGCGCTCTGTCAAATACAAAAGCTGTGAGTCACACGCCATGACATGGGTATGTCAAGATTGATATCGCATTGGACGCCTTGACGGATATATGCGTCATGGGCGTTGGACCGATGGTGCGCATACGTCGTTAGCGTCGAAAAGGTTATATTAAAAGCCCCTCTAGTATGTTTTTGCTCTCATTTAACGTAACCGTATATAAGGCAATATAGAGAAACTGACACACTGAAAAAAAAAATCTATTAGGAGAGCGGCGTACATTTGAAAATTATCAATTTTAGAGAATGATTAGGATCGACGAATTATTTAATTGTATGAATATTATTAGAGTCACCATCAGCTTAACTCTTAGTCGATTTCCTGACTTTTTTTCTGTACGTTATCATAGCAGCACATAAATAGTAACTCTTAAGGGGCTCCTAGCTCCCAATGACCTTCGATCTGTAATCTTCGTTTTCTCGTTTATTTATGGCTTATCGTATTAAGACCAACGAGGTTTACTGAAATAGTATACCGCAGCATCAAACATTGCCAATTTTAGGCCAAAAAACGTAACTTTTGTAAACTTCTTTTTTGGCCTCGACTTATCCCGTTACACGGGGGCGGCTTTCCCAATTATGCGACGCCACTTGCTTCTCTCCTATGCGTCCTCTGCCTTGAGGCACATCTGTTTCATGTCTCTCTGAATATTTGTCATCCAGGTCGTCGGTGGTCTTCAATAAATAAATAAAAAATAAGTAGTCAGTTTTTTCAAAATTTGGCTATTATAAATGTAGATAAAGGATTGAAGAACCGTTAATCGTTTATGCCATTAATGTATTTATAGTTTTGACGGAGCAATATCAACACGAAACTCGTAAAAAATCGATGATTAGCACGTGGACTCACTTAAGACTTTATTCATAAACGTTCACCAAACCTGTTTTAGCTGCCGGTAATATTCGTTTGTATTTATCTGTTACTTTGACATTTGTGTCGGCGAGAAAGGGAGAAAATACATTTTAGTTATCATAGGTTTGTTAATTATTATGAATAAGGGGGTTAGACTATATCAGACCTTCAACATTGTATCGATTGCTCATTTACTTCGTAATATGAAGCTATTATTATTTCATGAATAGCGACTTGTCGCGCGTTTTGGAAATGGTCGACCATACGGTCCTTCTCAAAAAATTGTCTGAATATGGAATCGAAGTAGGGTTTCATCATACAGTTGCTTCGTTTAAAAAAAACAGAAAGCAGTGTACATTTATGTCCTAGATTCAAGATCGGAACTCGAACAAATTGAAAATCAGGCAGTTCTCCAAGGATTCGTCAATAGGAAACAATTTATTTTGAATTTCGGTTAATAATATCTCGATGGCTCGTCCCGATCTTGAATTTATAACATTCGCTGACGATACGTGTGTGTTGGTTGATGCCAAAAACTTAGACATTACTAAATTAAGATAACAAATGCAATGCACCGTTTATCTTTGTGATTCACTGTCAACGGCATGCAATTAAACGCCGAAAAGACTAAAGTGATGCACTTTCAATTAAGATCTAGAATAAAATAACTAAACATATTTCTCGACGGTATCAGAGTTCCGAAAGTCAGGTCCAATATAAGTATTGGACCATAAATACAGCCCTCACAAGTCACATGGTCTCCCCATATTATTCAGTCACTCTGTGATAGGTTGGCATCAGCGTGCTTTGCACTTTATAGACTTGCTCCAACCCCATCAAACGAAAAAGGCCTATTATTATGGGTATTTTCACTTTTTGTTGACCCGAGCAGTAGATATGGGTATTCAAAATACAAATTGCATTCAAAGTGAGCAGTAAGGATAATTACTTAATAGAGCGGCTGGTCGTACGGGGAAAAGTGGAGGGAACTAGATCGCGCGGCAGGCACCTATGCGCTGGACTGAGCAAGTGAAATCCGCTGTAGGAAACTGCGTATCCGACTGCGCCATATAGTCTGCTAACAGGGAGAGATAGCTGGAGATCATGCGGAGAGCTGTGTCGGCCTCCATCACCGACGCGGACGCCTCAACGTGACCACAACCGCTCTGCCACGAGCGAAACGACGGAGAAGAAGAAGGATAATTACATGCAAACCTTACGACCACCCCGCGAAAAACCTGTTCAGGGTGTCCAAAATACTTACACTGCCAGGAGTATATATCTTAACTGCATGAAAGTGTATGCAGCTTTGACACGTCTCACGCTCATAGTAGGAGTACTCGTAGGCAAAATTCTAATATGTCCTAGACGTAGACTTCGCAAATCTCGGAGGTCACTCGATATATTCTCTCTCGTCATACTCTCTCCCACTTGAAATATTTGAATTAGAAAGTAGCAGATTGTTTTCGAACAAACTTAAAACGCTATTAACTGACCAACCATATTATAGCATTGACAAATTCGTCGGAAGCGGCTGCTATACCTATACAGGATCATGACTTGTAAAATTCAATATTTAGTAGTATATGAATAAATATTTGTATATTTAATTTTTATTGCACAATTCAAGACATATGTACAAATGGTTGACATAATGCCATAAAGCATTCTCCACCAGTCAACCATCGAGTTAACAGAAACAATTGTTCTATGCAGGCATTTAGCTTTATTAGAAAGCTCTACCTATATGAACTCGACTAGCGGCCGCCCGCGACTTCGTCCGCGTAGATTTTAGATGGTAACAAAGATATAAATGAGGTTTATTTGTCGAAAGAAAAAATCAATGTCCGCCATCTTGGATTTGAAAATGGATGTAACTTTCGGAATCGGTACCCCGAGGAACTACAAAGATGACGTCATATCGATTTTAAAGAAAAATAAATGTCCGCCATCTTGGATTTGAAAATGCATATCATTTTCGTAATCGGCACCCCGAGGAACCTCAACGATGATATCTACATCGATTTTTAAGAAAAATAAATGTCCCCCTCTGGGATTTGAAAATGGATGCCATTTTCGTAATTATCACCCCGAGCAACCTCGAAGATGACACCCATGTCGATTTTTAAGAAAAATTAATGTCCGCCATCTGGGATTTGAAAATGGATGTTATTTTCGGAGTCGGCACCCCGAGAAATCACAAAGATGACACCCATATCGGCTGTGCGTTGATAGTAGATCAGGACTTCTTCTTTTATATATTTAGATTACAAAAATACGTACAGATATATATACATACACATTCTTGTATTTTCACTATTAATTCATTTCACTATGTTCATGGGTCTGTTGAAACTAGCAAGATAGGGAATCAAAATTATCAGCCGAGTTCTGTTGAAATTACATTTACATCTAATGTCATTTATTTTTTCTTTATAATGTTAATAAAAAGGTTGGCTGGCAATCAAATGACACGATATTTCAACATGACGTACTAATAAATGTTTTATTTACAATGCCATTGAATTTTAGTGCTGAGAAGATCATAAACATTCTTATCTGATTTTTTTACATTATTTCCCCTTGTACAAAATCTCATCATTATTTTATTTTATTTTTAATATGAATCAATCAATCATTGAAAGTTTGTTTAGTCTTAAAGTTCATTCATATTATTAAGCTGATCTGAGAAATAAAGATGATCAAAATAGTTTTCATTTATTTATTTAGGCAACAAACAATCAAATACAAAAATTATTTATTAAATAAGTGTAATTTGTAATTAAATTAAGTAATTAACTGCAAAATGTAATTTGTATTTGAATTAACAATTACATGTTGTATTTGTAATTCGCAATTGAAGGTGCAATTACATTTAAATTGTAATTGGTAATTGATATTACTTTTCGTAATTGTTAATTTTTAATTCAATTACTTTTTGCCTAACACTGTCTACTTACTTTGTACTTTGTATTACATATCGTAATTACTGTTATGTAAACTGATGTTTAAGTACAATTAGATTAATTATATATGTAAGTTCTTTATTGTACATGTACGAGCACACTCGACATTTTAATGTTAAGCTTACGATGCACCCGCGCGTGCGTCATTATATCGTTTACCTAACACGTGCACACTTATTTTAGTGCAATAAAGGTACTCAACCTGGACGGTCACAGCCTTTACTTAACAATACCGTCCCTATCGACAATCAACATAACTATCGAACATACAACATTCGTACATGTAGGTTGTAATAAACTATTATACCCTACGGTACACGACAACAGTTTAAAATATAAGTATACTTAAGATTAAAGTACAAATGCGAACTTATCCCTAATGGGTTCTGGAGGAATGTACGAGAAATTGCAGTCGAGAGTGGCAAAATTGAATCAGCAGGGTGAAGAAGTAGATAACGTTTTCAAACATACGATTATCTAAACTCTAACTTTTCGTACGTTCGACACGTTTCGTAATAACCCTGCAAAAAGTAATATGCTTACTTAATTGTAGTTGGCGGATTACAACTTTTGCAAATCTTTTAAATCAAAACATAAATAAAATGATAGCGCGCTTACCGATAAATCGGGTAATATTTTCAGTACCTACTTTACAGAGATATACTATTATATACCTACGTGCATGCGATCTTAATTCTCTACGGATACATTCGTCTCAGATTTATGATTTCCGATGTACAACTCTGATATCGATGTGCCTTCGGGCACAGAATACGTAAAGCATTTTTATCGATGCTTTATGCATCGATAAAAAATTACAAACCTGGGAAATATGAAATTTTAGTGATGAAAATAACCATAAAGAAACTAAATCACCATAAAGAAATACTTATTCATGATTAGGTATTGTAACTTGACATGTATACATAGTATGTGAAATGAATTTTTATTAGTGGTATGTATTACATACCACTAATAAAAATTCATTTCATTTCATTTCAAATCATTGAAACAATGTCTTATACGACAGAGCGTTCATAAAAAAAAACAGGTTTGAAGTTTCATAATCACTTGATGATTTGAACATCCGTCAAATAAATACTTTTTCTTTCGTTTAAATTTTAACAACAGCGTAATTTAATTCAATATTTACAAAATCTATCCCATTCACTACATCAAACACACTACACTTAATTTGAAACCTTCCCCACGAAACTTATATTTGGGTAGTCGAATTGAATCGAGACATTGCCTTAACTACTTGGAAACTTACCCCCTTATTCATAAAATATAACAAACCTCTACTAACTAAAATATTTGTTGTCATTGTCTCACAAGCACATGTGTCAAAGTGCTAGATAAAGACAAACGAACATTACCAGTTAATTAACTAATATAGGTTTGAATAAGTGGGTTAATATCCTTCCCAGACTTTCGGATCGGATAGAGTTTAAAATAGCATTAACCTTTAAATAGTTACTATGACAGAAGTATTAGACTTACCTTGATGTTGTATCAGCCGGTTCACTCAAGATTCTATTTTCGACCCACTCGCTTCGCTCGTGGTTTAACAGACCCTATGGTTCAATCCTAGAATCCATTCGCTAGCTCGTGTTTCAATTCCACACTCACGGTTAAAATACAACTTTACACATTTGTGTAACAAACAACTATTTTCTATTCCGTTAAAAAATAACAAAATAACGGAAGAGCATTAATAGTTTTAAGAGTTAGTAGTAGAGAAAATTAATACAAAATACAAAATACAAAATACAAACATTTATTCTGCAAATAGGCCACAAGGGCACTTTTACATGTCAAAATATTAATTTATAATTTAAGAAAGTCTGACTATAATAAGTAATACATTTTTCATGTCAAAATATTAATTTACAGTTCAAGAAGGAATAATAATTTCGAGTTTAACAATTATAACCAAATTAATGTCATACAGTGAAGATAAACTTGCAAAGTTATCTATTACAAATATTAAGTTAGAGATGTATAAGGTCTCAAGATTAAACAAGGAGTGAAATTAATATATTATCCCAGAGATGTACATGGTCTCTGAGCGTCAAAATTAAAATTAATTTAATATTGTTAGAGATGTATATGGTCTCTAAGTCACTGATAATAAAAACGAATCCACAACAGGATGATGTCTCTCGTCAATCCCTTATAAAAGACACTAGTATTAACGTAGTCACTATGTCCTAGCAAGCATGAACAGACCGGACTCCACAAACAGCACCCGATCACGAGTATGACGCGTATCTCAGCCAATAGTTTTGAATATTCAGTTAAAGGCACAAATATGTACGTTCCCAAAGCAACAAAAATATGTATTCGCTCTTAAGCTTACGCACTTGCCATTAATGTTCGCATATCTTCTTACTGCATTATGTATAGATATTTTTGATTTTGACTGATCATTTGTTCTAAAATAAAACTACACGAAACAAATGCAACTCTATTTTTCTTACATTCGATCAGGGATCGTTACCGGTATTCTTACTACCGTAAGATATAACCGGTTATAATTGCATTTCGCTATTTATATGGCTAAAGCTCTGATTAGCGGTATAATCAAAACCGGTATTCAAATTTATTAGCGGTTTCGCCAATTGACAACAATCTCTATTTGACACTTTACCCATAAAAACCATTACCGGTTTAATTGACATCTTACCTTTCAATTGCAATGAATAGCGGTATTGAATATAGGTATTCAATATCGTAAATAGTCTTTACTTAGAGGTATAGATAAAAGAGGAATGACAGCAATACCTCTAATTAGAATATAGGTATTATTTTATTAGCGGTATTAGTTTGTCAATTTCTATACAGGTATTAAATAAAACCGGTTTTACAATCTCTGGATTCGATACCCATAGGGTGTGTTGCACCAAACCGTCTGTAATCGTAAGTGGTGTTCGTTAAAACCTGATTGTATGGAAAGTTTGATTATATTTGACGATGGTCGGCCTGTGATCGTATGTTGGTGCAACCGACCCTTATTGATGCATTTTGTTCATTTTATAGTAACATAGCTCGGGAAGATACCCTAATCAAACTGACGCTTAGGTATAGAGCTCATAAAATGAATAGGAGCCTTATTTTTCTATTTGTTCCCAGCAAACGTTGGCAACTTCGAAGGCGGGCGCGAGCAGGCAGCGCAGAGCCCGGAAAGCGCCCGTCGCGGCCCAGGAAGCTACCAGGTTTCACTTTGCAATATTATCACGACTCAACAACACTTTTGTTCACTGCGCTACTGAATTTTATTTGTAATTTAAGGGAGAATTTCTTGTAATTTCACGTAGCCTCGTTTAATCTTTATCACGATAGGACGCTGCAATTTTATTCATTCATTAAATGAAAGTACGAAAGGAGACCGAGCTTTTTAGTGTTTTTCTACATAGGTAAATCGAGTTTGCCCGGGTATACACTGGGGAGATAGTTCACATCGAAATCGTTAGAGCCGTTTTCGCGAACACATTAACAAATAAACTAATGCATATATCGATAGTTAACGAGTATGGCCAACTTTGGAAGATTGAGTTGATTTGAAGCAGGCGGAAAGGATAAATAATTTGTTACTTTTAGTAGTAATTGGATTTTTACTCTAAAACATTTCCTACGTTGAATAAAGGTTTGTTCATCACTGCTAGGAAATAGTATAACCTGTTCTTACTTTAATTTAAAACACTTTTTTGGTTCAAAGTGGTTTCCTCTTCCTTCTTCGGCCTATAGTTCCTTATAATCCTTATATAGGTCCTACGTATGTCCCATCGCTACAATTTTTTTTAGTTTTCTATTTCTGAGAATATAGTCCTAATTAATTTAATTTTGTTCTCCACTTCATTTGATACCTTCTCTTTATATACATATATCATTTATTTGTATATCATGTTACAAGCTTGGGTTCTTACAATCTTGTCTCATATTGTTTTCGTGTCATTTCTCTGTCCACTTTATTTATATTATATTTATCCTCCATTTTCCACCAATACCACATCTCGAACACCTTAAACCTATCTCTGTCCTTTGTATCAGTACACATGTTTCACTAAACTTATTATATTCAGCCATATCGATCAGTGTCACCCTTTATATCAAAATAATTATAATCACAGTGGTGTAAACACTAATGTAATTATCTATGGATACTGATTAACGCTTTGACATGATGTTCGCTTACATTGCATTGATTGTTCTGACAGGCTAAACAACGCGCTACAGTGAATTTAGATCGCGGTATATACCTCCAATCAGTGTTATCAAAATAGTAGCACGTAATAGTAATAGAAGTGATAATGACTATAATATTTAATATAGTGGTAATGCGTCATGAAAGGTTCTCTTAGTTTTTACCTCCACGTGTTTGATTTAAGTTATCACATCATATTTGCAGACAATCTTATTTGTTTGTTCGTAAAATGCTAAATCTTGGGGTTAGATGCCATAGCGGGCCCTAGGCTTCTATAATAAAAACTGGCCAAGTGCGGGTCGCACAATGAAAGGCTCCGTACCAACACCTACTAGTCCATTTAAAACTTTTATCCAATACATTTAATCTAAAAAGGTCGTATCTTCATACCTACCTACCTAGTTTATTGTTAGATTTGTTAGTCTGTCATTAGCATTGCATGATTTAGTTTATAGGAAAGAAGTAGGTGTAAGTTCCAAACCTGTAAATGAGAGAGCGCAACACTCGCCAACAAACTGCATATACAGTTTGGCGAGGTAAAATCATAGGCCTACTGTAAGTTATATTTTTGAGTTAAATAAAAAAAAATAAGGAACTTCCAACCCTTTGTTTGAGCAAGACAGTATTTCAGCTAAAACTCAAAAATGGTAAACCCTATCTTGTTCAAACCAAAAATAGTTGAAAGTATTTATTATTAATGCACACACACCACCTCATTTATTTTCAGAATTTTAATCTTCATAGGGACATTAAACGTCATACAACTTAGGGGGGGGACACTTTTTTTGACTTTGACAGGTATCTCACCAACGGCAACCGTTGAACGGTTGACTTAAATGGAAAAGTATTTTATAAACCTCCAAATCTAAATACTCTTAGTTTCCGAGTAAATCGGCTGTGACATACGGACGGATGGATGGACAGACGGACGGACAGACATGACGAAACTATAAGGACTCGGTTTTCGCCATTTTGGCTACGGAACCCTAATAACAATCGAGAAAATCTAGAAGGATGATAGCTATTACACTGATTGATAATACGTGTGGAGTACGTTTGTATGATCCAATAAAAAATAGTGTTATAAGAATAGAAGAGAATGTCGTGACTAAGATTGAAAAAGGTATGCTTCGGTGGCTTGGACACGTTGAGAGGATGTGTGAAAGCAGACTAAGAGTAAGTTTATGGTCAGGAGATGGATGGAAGGATCGGAAAGGGGCGACCAAGGCGAGGGTATCTTGATCAAATTTCTGAGATACTGAAAAAGGGCCAGGTCAGAAGTTCCCGCAACCGACGAGTATGTATAAAGAGATGTATAGATGTGATTGAAGCAAAAGAAGTAAGTAAGAACCGTAGTATTAGGCGTTTTTGGTCTCTGCCTATGTATGTATGTATGATTCATAATCATTATCCCGTCGTCTACCGGTCCCTGGGATCTCAGGGTTCATTACAAAAGATTGCTATTGTTCATTTTTTTCGTCGGGATACGACGGTTTAATGATTTAGGGATCAAATACTGTGAAACTACTACGAAAGTCTCGTGACGTGAACATCATCATAATTAATTTAAGAGCCAGCTTCTTGGTGGTGAGGCAATTACCATGTGTCTCTTTCGTGAGCCTTTGACCGTCTGGTACCACGACACGATGAACATAATAGCAGTCCCATTTTGGCAAAATTAACCCACTGAATTTCCGTTACAGTATCACTACGTATATACCTACCTAACCGCTTTTACGATAGGCTCAGGTTGTTTTGCCAGCATAAAATATTTGCGTTCGCGGCCAGACATCCGTTTTATGCTTTTTAGGGTTTCTTACCCAATGGAAGAATCAGATGGACTAGGAATATTTTGGATCGATGACATTTGAACCCATACATGAACTGCTTGAATAACGGCCCACAGGAAATGCAGTACAGTGCAGCATTTCTTGGTGAAATATTTTCTAACTGGCGTTCTTTTTCGTGAACAACTGCTTTCAACATTTGTTCACAGTCAAAACTGAGTTGGACTTATAAAATCATATTTTTCATGTCCAAATTATTGCTTGTTTTCACGTAACCGTTGCAGATTTTTTTTTCAACTGAGTTTTTTTTGCTATTGCCTGTGTTTCATTGTTAATAATGCCCCAGAAAATGATCGGCTATCTTCAATTTATCCGAAAACGATACCAAACATGCCCTAGTCTCTATAAAAAATAATAGGAGGACCGAAAGAAGGCGCGGCGGCGCGAAGTTTCGTTCCCCCCTTCCCCTCGCCACCAGCAGGGCGTCCGCCATTGTAAGCCAGGCGTTTTCGACTCTAGTCCACTTAAGTAACTAGTGTGCGAAGGATCATGCTTTAATGTCAAAAATATTGGTGTTCTCCTATAAAGCCCTAGCTAAATTAAACTCATTGTACCTTGCTAACCCGAAAAATATATTTAAACTTGCAATTCATTTACATATGAAAATGGTACTTAATTATAACTTTAAATTACGTGATAGGTCAGTTATTCACTAGCTCAGCAAAAATAAAATGTTACAAACGTAATGGCATTGAGTTAAACATGGTGATTATTATCATTAGATCACGAAACATGAATATTAAAGCAAAATCCAAATCTATACGATTTTCCATACCACGATAATATTTAAACCTCACCTCAACCCAAACCTCAACCTCAGCGTAACAATATAAATATATATAGGCATAGTTGCAACGAGAGCGTGTCTCCGCCAACAAACTGTTATACAGTTTGGCGGGTTCTAGGTTAAGCTGCCATGTAACTTTTTTGGAAATAAACGATTTATTATTATTATTATTATTATTAAACCCCAGAATTGTGAATAATAATCACCGTGTAACTAATTCCAATATAACATTTTCAACTCAACGTTTAGTCACTGCGGATGACTTTCATTAATTTGACGTTTCAAGTGAAACGGAGAAGGAACATTTCCTATTCGAATAGGATTGTCAACGGAGCGTGCCAGTGTACGTGACGTCCCGCTTTATGTTATGGGTGACTTGTTACACGTTATCATTTCACCAACTTTAGTATAGAATACGTTATGTTATGATATTAAAGGGTAATTTTGGAAAAAAATCGGTAATTTCCATTTGCTCTGGTTAAGTATGGGGACTTTGTCGCCCACATATTACAATTCGTACCAGGGAGTCTAGCGGTAGGTAGTAGGGCAAGTAAGTTGAAATAAAATTTTAAGAAAATTACACAACACTGCTTGATAATGTATACATAGAGAGTTCGCGACTCCAATATGTTCTATTTTTCGGGTTAAACACATTTATTACTGAAAAAAAAATTACATTTCACTAGATATAATAACACTTTATTTTTCACTCTTATCAAAAAATTGAAATTATTAATAAAACATTTGTTAAGAAGAAAAAGACATTCAATAACATAATTATTAGCATAACATAATTTTACATAATAGCTATTTACTTTCGACTACTTCCTTACCCCAGTCCATTTCTTACCTCACAAAAATAAATGAGATACAATAAAAATCATTCCGTGTATAAAATTTTTGCAAAGACTCCTCTCATAGTACTTGTTCAGTTTTAACCGTATCAGCTCTCGCTTTAAATTCTATATGTTGCATAAAATGTTTAGACCCGAAGTTAGTTTCGTATAAGTTATTAGCAATAAATCGTCTACCGGTCCCTGGGTTCCCCGGGAACATAACAAAAGAATGCTGTTGTTTATTTTTTTCACCGGGAGACGATGGCTTTCTACAGTTACACGCGTCTAGTTGAGCAACATAAGACGCACGCTAAAAGGCGTTTATAACTGACATTTTCTGCAGTTGAGGGGCTACTCCGAAATTCGAAGATTCTTTCACTCATAACACGACAGTGAAAGGGACGGCACGATACGAAGTTCGGATTTCCAACTTCGGAGTACAGTTCCAGATCCCCGAGTCTGCTTTGGCATTTAATTCCAAGATTTGGCGTAGGCACTAGATTCAAGAAAACGACTGCTTTTTACACTTTCCAACCCAGCGGAAAAATTTAGACTTTGTTGGCTACACCCACGGTTTAGCTACCGGTTTGCCATGGTGTTTTCCTTTACCGATAACTAAAACTATACTGTCAAAAATACGCCAAGTGGGAGTCGGACTCGCGCACGAAGGGTTCCGTGCCATTATCTATAAAAACGACAAAAAAACACTGGTTGTATGAGAGCCGCTTAAATATTTATTGTATTCTTTTTTTTAGTCTTTGTTGTTATAGCGGCAATAGAAATACATCATCTGTGAAAATTTCAACTGTCTAACTATCACGGCCCATAAGATAAAACCTGGTGACAGACAGACGGACGGACAGCGGAGTCTTAGTAATAGGGTCCTGTTTTACCCTTTGGGTACGGAACCCTAAAAATCAAATGATGTTTTCATACAAAAGTTTATAGCAATTTATTTCAAGTCAGATAAACCTTGTAAATCACGATAAACCTTCCCGCAGCCATCGGATTCCGATAACGAATCTGTTTGGGAGACATCGGACGTGACGTTGGAGCGGGGTGCCGGCGGTCTGGGGATCAGCATCGCCGGCGGCGACGCCGGCGGAGACGTCAGCATCACGCGGATAGCGGATAGTGGGGCTGCGAGGAAGGACGGTCGGCTGCAGATAGGAGATGTACTATTACAGGTTCGTTCGCTTTATTTAAACGTGCCGAATAACTTTCCACTTTAGTTTTCGTGTTTATCCATCGCCTTTGGTTTAAGTGAATTTGAATATTATACGTCTATGTGTGACTGATAAAATAAATGCATGAGTTTGCTTTTGGACAATAGTTATTATTTAGGACTGTAGTTAGTGTAGTATTTAGGAATACATCAGCGTTAGTAAGTTCACACGGCTTTTTTTAACCTGACTGTGGCTTTATAGGCCGGGCTCAATAAAGCGATAGGAGTGCGCGGGTGAAAATCCAGGGGAAAACCTCCGGCACGACCACGCGTGTGGTTTGGAACACTGGAATACTCTAAAAGTTCGCGCTCCAGTGAGATTGGTTGAGCGGTTTCTACCGAATCTGAGTTGTGAGTGGAATCGAGCTACTGGGAGTTTTGTCGCTGGTTCACTAAACCTAGCCTAGCTGAGAAGAGTCCATTAAGAAACTCAGCTAGGGTAATTGCTTTATTGCAACTAAATGGCGGTATTCGTACATAGTTTAATCAATTTGAAGATACCCACATATCATTGGGTTTTACGGTGCCCGATAAGGTTCAAAAACGTTTAAATCGCTTTTACCATCGCGAACAGGGATAGTTGAGCCACTTGCCAATCTTCGCAACTTGGACGTGTAACGCAAATCGGGACTGACACGTCATAGGGTAACATCGGTCATTCATTACACGGTTAAATTACGGACACTGACAACTGGCTCAACAATGATTCTCGACTGTACATACACTTTTTCTTGTTACAGCTAGCTTGCTGCTGTATTGCGAATAAGTCTTATTATCTACAATCACTTGTATTGTATAGATAAATATTAATCATGTACCAATCAATAATGATATTTAATGATTCACAAAACCTTTGTTCGCATACGTTTTAGTTGACGTTATTATGTTCTCAAGTTATGTAGTTGTGTATAAATAAACGACATCGTCAGTATTGCATGCAGGCGCATGGTGGTTGCCGAGTAATATAGAGAAACACATATTCCTCTCGTACGGCGTAAAAACGTTTTTACGTTAGGTTAAATTTAACTTTTCGTGAGTCATTTTATAACCATATTTTATAACGGTTTAAACTCACGTGATTAACACCCGCGTATGCCGCTAAAGGACTCATCCTGAGGAGGAACTCCCGGTGAGTTCGAAACATGCCACCCGGAGTGACATTTAACTGAACACACCCCTAGGTTAGGAAATTGTAATTTCAGTTGTTGCGTGTTGGTTTGTACTCCGTCAATATTCGTATTTATGGTATGAATTACAAAACTGTTAGTTGGATTATATTACTGGGTTAGGTGAGTATAGATGAATTCACGAAAGCAGTGACAGTAAATGAGTACGTAAAATACTGGTATAGGTATTATTTTTGCATGGTAGTTAATACGGCTTATATGGCCCTCCATGTCCCCCATTTCATGTTTGTAAAAATTAAAAAATAAAGATCCTGACATCACTATGACATACATGATGAAAGCTATGTCATTAATAAATAGACATTAGTACTAAATACAAAATTGTGACTTAAAAACTAGCCCAAGACATAATAAACAACTGCGATTTGTTATTATCGGATACCAGTTCCTTTTTGACACATAACACCCTACGCAACTTCGTGGTTATTCAACTTCGTATTAATACCACCTGACCTGACGGTGGTATTAATGTCAAAATGTCATACATTTTATTCACGTTGCGTCCATTCCATTGCAAGTATCCCGCTCTAACACACGTGAGTTTGCAATTAACCATCCCGCTCTCTACGGAAGCTGTGGGCGTAGTTTCGTAAATATTTAGTACATTTTAATTGATTTTTAAAACACTGGATCAATTATGAAAAATCTATCCGGTTATTGTAAAAGATCAATAAAAAAGCTATCCTTTGTGTAAAAAAAAGATATGACTGTCGTTGATGTTATTCAGATTTTTTTGTCTGATTTACCAAGGTATTTTTCAATATTTTGTTCGTTTATTGTATTTCTTTTTCAGTTTCAAGTAATTTTTGTGTAATTCTACATTGTTTCTTCAAACTGGAAGCTCAAACTTCAATATTTTCGTCAATGGGTCTTGCCTTAATCGCTTAACTTAAGAAATAGAAGAACTTTAATAAAAGATACCTATGCAATAGACATTGCGTGGTATTAATTATCGCACTGTAATAGAAACATCATATTTTTAATTTGACCTTAATGTAGGTACTTCACACTGATGGTGACCGAATGCTACCACGCACGAAGGTTGAATTTTGCTATCATCTTCGGCACAATGCCACAACGACGTTTTTGAATTACATTAAGTTCAAGTTAGTTTTAATTTAATTTTATAGCATTGTAATTTTAGTTTAGTAATATTTTTACCGTTATTAGACATAACATTATTACATGGTCTTGTGAACGCGCACCGAGCTGAGGTCTCAAAACAACCGCCCCTAATAAAATAATTAAATTGGTATGAGTTACGTATATTTCATTTTACCCCAGGTATAAAAATAATGTGTGTAGACGTAGATTGAGTTGAAAAATTATGCCCCGTTTCCAGCCTTAATTTTCTTAAATTTGCACTTACATCATGTCCCAATTCTGTCTAAAATTAATTATATAAGTACTGTTAACAAATGAATTGGCGTCGTTCAGTATTCTCACTGCCAACCTATATAATGGTTTCTTATAGAGCATGTGTTTCCTTTATTGGAAAAAAACCGGAAAGGTTACTGACCTACTTTGTATCTCTAGCCAAAGTCTTGTCACGTATGTTGCGACCGAATGCTGTGACCCAATTTGAAAGAAATGTTCAAATATACTCAATTTAATTAGACTAGAAAAGCTATACTGAGCAAAGTTTGCAAGCTATTCTAGTCTGTTATAATTTTGGAACTGTTACCTGTATCTCCAGAATGGGTAGGTAGAACAGATGAAATTATATTGATTAGGTACTAGAAATCTTGACGTTGCAGTGCAGTGGCAAGTTGCTAGACCATAGTAGCTTTATATTTACTTGCATGGACGTTTACGAAAAGGTACCTCCCAATAATTCTACATAATACAGATAGGCTTCCCACTAAACACTTTTTTGGCACATAAAAAAATATTTTGAGTTCTAAGCCTCGCTCGCGATTAAAGGGCACAGTACAATCACAATGAGTAGGGGTAAACAACAGGCGATCTTAGCGCTAAAGAGCAATTTCTTCCAGACAAATTTAAATGTTTCCTGTTGTTACCTGTTTTCTAATACGTAAAGGATTTATTTCCAACCAAAAGGAGTTGCTAAATTTAATGTGCAAAACAATGGGTGCATGCAAGCTACTCATAAATATGCCCCATAATATGTCGGCGCATTAAGGTTTCGGTACATATTTATGAGAGGATTCATTCGATTCATATTTTTACACTTGACTGTACCAGTCTCCTGACAAAAATATTTTTTTATAATCGGCCATAGCAAACTATGCCTACAAATCCTACAATCCTATATAAGGGAATGGCGAAATAGTAAATACAATATCTTTTCCTTACGAGTATACAAGAGGTTAATAACTTTGTTGTTCAGCCGATGGATAAACACAACAGTTAGGAGGTGAATCGGACTATAAAAACTACTAGGGCAAGGTTACATATTGATATTTACTTAGCTATCTCTACGAGAAGTAATATATGCGAGGTCACTCGAGGGAAATAACGGACCTCACTGGTAGCTGTAGTAATGCAGTAGGTATGATGATATTAATACCTACATCCCAGCTCATAAGGTAACCCTACACCATTATTACAAAACGCGCTCAGGGTTATCAGTATTATTTATTTATGTTTCTCTTGCAATACCATGGTTTATAAGGTGTTATTATTAAATCTTGAAATTAAAATTCAGGCATTTTCCCTTATCGCCCTTTATTTCGCAGAGAGTGAGGTAACCATAGGTACCAAGCCATAGGATTCACACAGTGAGGGCAGCACTGTCTCAACACCCCCCCTCAAGTTTAAAACGAAACTGAAGTTATATAACTTGAACCAAAAAAACATATCACACATAAGTGACACAATTATAAAAGAAAACATTACCAACATGCTATATCTAGATTCTATCATTAGAAACTAATGTGAATGTGCGTACTTATATAGTTATACGACTTAAGTCTTGGTAACATAAGAGGAGCAATTAGTACACACGAGTACATACATTTATATAGTTAAATTTAATTTGTTAGTCAAATATAAATGTTTTATAGCTGGCAAAGACTTTGTGAAAATATCAGATACATTTTCATTAGTTGGAACGTACAAGACAGTTATGAGCTTCTTATTCACAATATCTTTAATGTAATGGTACTTAATTTCAATGTGTTTCGAGGCTTTGCTATTTATCTGATTGTGAATTAATTTGATGGTACTTTGATTGTCCATAAACACAGAAATAGGAACATTTGTTTCCTTGTTTGAGAAATCTGACAGTACACCCTTAACATGCATAAGTTGGCTTACAGCGTGAGCGCCAGCGACAAATTCAGATTCCGCAGTTGATAGAAGATATTATATTCTCACCATGATAGATGACACATCCACTGGTGCTTTTACGGTCCGTCTTATCAGCAGCCCAGTCTGCATCTGAATAAGCCCGGAGGAGAGGATCCTTAGACTTCCTATACAGCAGCCCAGCTTCAGGTGTTCCTTTGAGATAACGTAAAATTCGCTTACCTGCTTTCCATAAATCCTCTGTAGGCTTGTCTAAAAATCTACTCAAATAAGATGTTGCATATGTTATATCTGGTCGACTGTTTGTTGAAATATAGAGCAATGAACCAACTAATTCCTTGAAAGGAACATTAATTACCTCTTTATCAGTATTCGCACTGTAGTTTACTTCCATTGGTGTATTAGTTTTCTTACAGTCCTGCATGTTGAATTTCTCTAACAGTCTCTGTATCATTTCACTTTGTCTGACTTCCATTATTCCCTTCTGTCTTGTAATTTCCAATCCTAAATAGTTTTTCACTTCTCCCAAGTCTTTCACTTTGAATTCCTTCCTTAGTTGACTGAATATCTCATCGTATTTTCCGAGTAGTAAGATATCATCTACATACTGTAGAAGCCAGGTATTTCCTTTCCGGTATAGGCAGGAGTCATGTGTCGATTTAACAAATCCTTTTTCTGTAACAAATTCATGAAACCTAGTATTCCAACATTTGTGTGCTTCCTTTAAACCATATAATGACTTCTTCAATTTGAGTACTTTTCCTTCCTCTATCTTTAATCCTTTTGGACACTTAATATACACTTCTTCATCCAGCTTTCCGTTTAAGAATGCAGTCGGCACGTCTAACTGTCTCAATGACTCATCTCGTTGAACTGCAATACTTAGCATAAGTCTTAATGTTGATAATTTAGCAACTGGAGCATAATTATTGTACGAGTTGTGTTGTTGAAAACCTTTGGCCACAAGTCGAGCTTTCTTTGTGCCATCTTGTTTAGTTCTGAAAATCCATTTAGTATCTATGGCTTTACATCCTCTGGGTAACGTTTCTTCTTCCCATGTTTCTAACTTCTTTTGGGACTCCAATTCTTTCTTAACTGCTAACTCCCATTCTTCACTTTTTATAGCTTCGTCAAATTCTTGGGGATCTCCTGATAGTAAGCAATAGGCTGTATAGTTTCATTCATAATTTTCCAGTAATTCCTTTGGTTTTCTTACTTCTCTTCCAGATCTAGTCTTAATTTGTTCTTGACTGTTTTCTTCGTTACTCTCTTCATCAGTTCCTGTGTAATATCTGGACGTATCTTCTTGGTTATCTTGTAACAATTCTTCATTTCTGTCATTTTCTTCTTGTTAGTTAATTTCTTTTTCTTTGTTGTTACCTTCATTTTGACCTGGTTTCATAACTTCCTCTTCATCCTGATGTCTATATAATATGTCGTTTGGTTTCACGTATTTGATTTGTGATTCATCAAATCTAACATCTCTTGCTACTACGATTTGACCTGTTTCAGGATTCCACACGCGATATCCATTCGGTGCATAGCCTACAAATCTCATTGTTTTGGCTCTTTCTTGGAGTTTGTCCTGCTTTGGTAGGATATTATGAACCCACACTTTCGCTCCAAATATTCGCAGCCTGAATAAGTCCCGATTTCCAAGCATCATCTCCGCTGGTGTTTTGAACCCGATTGCAGACGATGGACATCGATTAATTTGATAAACGGAGCATCTTACCGCTTCTCCCCACAATGTCTTTGGCAATCCGGTGTCAATTAACAAGGTTCTGGTGTGATTGTAAATAGTTAAATTCATCCTTTCTGCTACGCCATTCGATTTTGGGCTGTATGGAACCGTATATTGCAGTATGATCCCATTCTTCTTGCAGAAATTTTGCATCATTTCATTTTTAAATTCACCTCCATTGTCACTCCTAATCTTCTTTACTTAATTTCCTATCTGTCTCTCCATTCTGTTTACATATTCAATTATCTTTTCAGTAGCTTCACTTTTCCTCTTCAACAGATGCACTTCACAAAAATGAGTATAGTCATCTATAATAGTCTGATAGTAAACCTCACCATCAGCTGTAGGAGTACTCACTGGTCCAGAAATATCGGTATGTATTAGCTCACCAATGTGACAGGAACGCGGCTTCGGAGTAGGAAAGAAAGGTAACCTAGTGGACTTACCTTGCATGCATGGCTCACACGGTGTGTCCGAATAAGGCAGCTTCATTATTCTCAAGTGCTTCCTATTAGCATGACCTAGACGCCTGTGCCATAAGTCATCATCAGCAGCTGTTAAACATTTATTGAAATCCAAGTGCATCGGTATTACATACAGATTTCCAACCAAGTTTCCAACAATGTTGTGTGTTTTATTTTTGATTGACACATTTCTTTTATTAAACTCTACATTAAATCCTCTTTCGAGTAACTTTCTTACTGACAGTAAATTGTGTGACAGATTGGACACTATCAACCCTTCAATGTTCACAGACACATCATTATACATCAAATTCAATTTACCCCTCTTATTACTTGACAAGTATTGACCATTAGCAACAAAAATTTTAATTTCCTTGTCTAATTTAACTATATCTGCCATGTTTTGTTCACATTCGGATCTAAGTAGGTTTTCAGTAGCTCCCGAATCAACAATAAATTGTATATAATTACTACCCACATTCAAACACTGTTCATCTGTATCATTAAACACTATAAACGACACAATACTGCATTCCTCCTCCGCCTGCGCCGCGCCGTGGGCATGTCCTCCCATTCCAAATGGCCGACGGTTTGCACCACTCCGAAATCTCGAAGAGCCACGATATCCTCTTGAACTTCTTCCCCGGTGCACATATGAGTCCATCTGTTCTCTGCAGTCCTTGATCACGTGACCTCGTTTTCTGCATCTATAACATATCAGGAACGCAGTTTCTTCGCTGGCGCTCTCTTGACTTATCTTCAACTCAGCATCTAGAAGTCTTGCTTTAATCGACTCAATCTCAATATTGTTATCTGTTATCATGGTCTCTATGGGAGTGACTACGTTATCATACGCTGGTGGCATACTCGAGAGTAGATAGCATACCTGATCCATCTTATCGACCGCGCATCCTATAGCGCCTAATTCTCCTACTAGTGAGTCAAATTTGAGGAAATAATCCTGTAATTTTTCGTTGGTACCGCATTTGAGCATGATTATTTTGCGTTTTAATCTCAATTTGTTGCATGTCGTTTTCCTTTCGAAAATTTCTTCTAGTTTCGTCAGCATGGCCGCAGCCGTTTTGCAATTTTTTACTATTTCAATATACCTGTCAGTTAGTGCTTGTACTATTATTGACCTCGCTTTGGCATCTTGGACTGTAGACACAGCAGGCTCCGCCTCATCATCTTTAGAATCTACACAGTGCAATACTCCTTTCTCTTCAAGGATTAATTTTATCCTAAATTTCCAGTTGCCGAAATTGCAATTTTCTGTCAACCTCGGGAATGCCAACCAAGCCATTTTCACCGATATTTATTTATATATTGCCCATTACTTTATGCTTTTTCCTTTATTTATTTTTTGACTTGCATTTATTAAATATAGCGCAGTGGAAGCGTATTAAATCTTGAAATTAAAATTCAGGCATTTTCCCTTATCGCCATTTATTTCGCAGAGAGTGAGGTAACCATAGGTACCAAGCCATAGGATTCACACAGTGAGGGCAGCACTGTCTCAACAGTTATAATAACATTTTAAATGTACATCATCGACAACCATGATAAGGTTTGACCTTTATAAAGACCAAAAAAAACTAATAAGTACTCCGCTACCCCCTAAATCCTTACTTCTCCTGGACAATGTCGCTCCCGTATAGGCTTACTGTCATGTATGACATGACATAGGTTGTCAGTAATAAACCAGTTTCAAGGCAAGCACGTCGTGTTGTTATTTCTCCGTATATATATTATTGGCGATCGAGTCTGTAACGTCACCCATGCGTAAAACGATGGCCTATTTAGGAAATTTATCCACCTTTGACCATAAAACAAGCGATTGGTCTATATTTAAAGGTAAACTGACGAAATTTATGACATTAAATGAAATCCAAGAAGATAACAAAAGTGCATTGCTTTTGACGTATGTCTCGGATGAGTCATATCGGTTGCTACAAAATCTCGTGTACCCGGATGACATCGAAAAGAAAACGTACAAAGAACTGGTGGATGTACTCGAAAAACACTTTAAGCCTAAGAGATGCTGGTACGTCGAGAAGGCAAAATTCTACAGTGCTACGAGGAGCTCCGATGAGACCCTAGGGGACTGGGCGGCGCGATTACGTGGTCTCGCATGTTACTGCGATTTCGGATCCGGCTTAGAGATGGTTCTCTGCGATCGTTTCGTCCTCGGGCTAGGCGCCGGTCCCGAACGGGATAAACTTTTCGAGCAGGACTCTAGCAAGTTAACCCTCACGAGGGCCCTGGAAATAGCGGAGCACGCCGAGAGTGCGCGAGAAGCAAGGAGGATGGTTTCATCAGGTGCGGATATGATAGTGAAGCAGGAGCCGGTATACCGGGTAGGCAGCGATGGCAGGTCGAGCGACGGGCCCGGCCGCCGCGCCGCCGGCCATAGCCATACAAGAAAGTTTCCGCATTCGCAAGTCGCTGCTTAAATCTTCTGACTAAATGGTAAAGGCCGATGATGAAATGTACATATCATCTCACAGTAAAGTGTTTTTCGTTTAAAACTACAGATACCACTAATACTGTAATACATTGTGGTATCTGAATGTGACATTCAAAGCAATTCAGTGGAACACAATTTATAAAGTGGAACATAATTTTTAAATTTATTTCAGTAAGTAATAAATATATTGCAAATTTAATTTTTTTCCTTCTAAGGGGACTTCGACAGGAACTTTTAAGGAAGTAAAAGGCTCGTCGTCATCACTGGGGACCATAGTGCTGGCAGCTTCCTCGCATAGCGATGAAGCGTAGCCATTCAGCGAGCGATGAAGCGTAGCCATCCACGGGGGCCCCGTGGAATGGTACCAAAGACGCTGAGCCGCTAAAATTATATTGAATTTATAGATGTAATTCAATATAATTTTAGATTAGTTTTAGTATTAATTTTGTATTCATTTGTCGTTTTATATTAATATAAAGCATTGTTTCTAAATAATTTTTATTGTTTACATAAAATATTCTTTTATTTTATATCTATGTGTGTATCAAGAGTTGGGTAAACACGCTAAAGAAGCAAAGATACTTACAACAGAAAAGGAATAATAACAACAATATCGCCTAATAACGGGTATGTGTCATGGTACATGACATTTTATAGATGTTCGCAATATGGAACCCATCGCGGGTGGGAAATGAAATAAGAAACTTTTACACTGTCCAACTTTTTTATCGCCTAGTTAAAAACTTGTAGGTAGTTAGAGCGACATGCTGTACTAACTTTTCTTTTTATTGCGTGACTTATGGCATTATTAAATTTGATAGCCTCGTATTATTACAAGAATAGCCGAACCGATGAGCAGTTTTGAATTTTGAAATGTTGCCACACATAACAGCATTTAAAACTGTGGAGTCAAACCAATTTAAAGAAACCGGACAAGTGCGAGTTGGACGCCGTACAAGTAGGTAATGATAATTTTCAAATTATTGCCTGTAATGTAACTTGTAGTAAAGACGAAATTGTCATAGTTCCGGGTCAACGGAAAGTAGTACCCTATAAATGTTGATTCCCTTGAGAGTGTCGAAATATAGGTTATTTGCAGCATAAAGGGCTCTATTTTTTAATTTCTTTACGTAGATTACGGCTTCAATGGACTGTAGACCTGAGTATATGGATTTGATTTCAACTCGATACCTTGACTCATTGCCTAAATAAAGAGTTTTGACAGACAGACAGACAGACAGACAGACAGACAGACCAACAAAGTAATCATATAGGGGTTCTAAGTCTAAATACGTTATGTATATTAAGATTAACTTGATGTCCTATTTTTTGGTTCTTTTTGGCCCAAATAAATAAATACATTCTAGAAAATATTGTTGTGTGTATATATTTATGTCAGATGTGACCACAACAACGGAGGCGCATTTAAGTAGTATCAAATTGGCTCTACCCAAATAACATATAAACCTTGAAAAAAATCACTTAAACTTTCACTAAATTTTAAATTTATATTTCATAGATTGAAATCAATATTATGTTACACTAAAGGTATTATGAATAAAAATATTTTTTACGATATTAGTTTAACAAATACAGAATTTAAAGTTGACTTGTGCTGTGGAGAATACTAAAGTCCTATAAATATTTCTCTACTCAGTAAAAACAGTCAGATTCAGAATTTGAGTAGACCGTAAATTTTGCGAAATGAAAAGGCAAGACTGAAACCTCCATTTAGTTGCAAATTTTGTGCATAAAATTCTTTATTTTCAAGTTTGTGGTATGAATTCGTTTAATTTTTCATTTCTGTTGCAGGTTAACGACGTTTCGGTGGAGAATGCCCCGCACTCTGTGGCCGTCGACGCGCTTCAGAAGGCCGGAAATGTCGTCAGATTAGTAAGTGGGTTTTTGCATAAATTCATGATTCTCAGCCATATTGCGGAATTTCATTGAAACTACTGAATCACGGGCTTTTCATGTTCATGAATAACGTTACGTAGTGTATATAATTATCCGTTTTTTTTTTAATTAGAATTTCGACGGCCATTTCCGCCCACGGTTTTCATGTCCTTAGAATCAGAGAATAATGCTGTCCGAATTTCATACACTTCAGTAGGTATTAGCTTACTACGTTTCAAAGACTTCTCGCTTTTTCATATTTCCCGATTACAAGATTCCTTTCCTACAAAATGCATGACGGATACCGCACGATTTTTTAATTTGAAAAAAAAAACGAACAAGACTTCGATATTTGTTACATCTGTTCACTTCAGGACGTATGAATGTGTGAAAATGCAGTCTATATCGCCTTAATAATAAAACCGCATTCAAATGTTTTTGAGAGCATTGTTCGCTGCGATATATGTGTTGACGACAATAGTACTGAGTTCTACTTAGGGCACATTAAAACATAGTACGACGACCATAGACAGCTCTTCTCGTTCGAACGAACTTTTGCAGTTTGAGTTTATTAATATATGTACGTTTCCAAAGTTCAAATATATCTCTGGAACCTTATATTCTTAACGATATCATTCGATGTTTAATAATGAAGGAAAGACTTTTCGGTAAAAGAAATCATCATGAGAAAACCGGTCTTTTTCCAACAAGGTCTAGATTTCCTCTGGATTGGAAGGTCAGTTGCCAGTCGCTTTCATAAAACTGGTTCCTACGCCGAATATCGGAATTAAGTTTAAAACTCTAGGATGATGATGATGGTCGAAACATTTAGTTAGGTAGTAAAAATAACAATATCCATAAATAAAATATAAGATGTATTATACTGTGATATTTAGTTTACTTCACAACTAGGTGTTTAGCCGGCTGCCTCACAGGCTGTTATACCAATGTCACATATTGCATAATAACTGTAGGTCGCAGGAAGTCTCAAGCTATGCATGTCATGCATAATTTATCGGTCTCGATAGCGTGCAGGCGTGTGCAAGCAACGAGGTTTCGATACCGCATAATAATAACTCGCGCCTTAATTAATATCCGAGTAGTATATCACTTTTTATGATATCTTGTTAAGTTAAGATTGTTGAAATAAAAAAGGTAAGGTTTAGAGTAAGATAAACGTCCCAGGAGTCGACACCTTAGTTCCCATTAAATGACATCTATCATGATCATGCCTCGCTTCGCTCGCTGTTTTTTTTTAACCTGACTGTGGCTTTATAGGCCGGGCCCAATAAAGTGACAGGAGTGCGCGGTTGGCTGGCCTGGGGAAAATCCAGGGAAAAACTACGACACGACCACGCGGGCGGTTTAAACACTGGAATACTCTAAGAGTTTGCGCTCCAGTGAGATTGGTTGAGCGGATTCAACCAAATCTGAGGTGTGAGTGGAATCGAACTACTGGTACCACGAGGCACCAGTAGCACTACGGAGAAAACGATTCTGAGTGCGGCTTGAGTGCATTACATTAATTACTTATGATATGACTAGGATACATACAAAACAGCATAAGAAATAATTAAAGATACAGATGTATTGCAAAATAATTTTCCTTCGGGAAAACTCGGATCTCAATCGGAATACGATGGCACCCGAACTGTCAATCAATGTTTGTTATTAAATGAGTGACGTTTTCATAACCATTATTATGGAACTTTATTGTTTAGTGTCAAATGTCAAAGTGAAAAATGTTATTGTATAATATAGAGATGTTACAACCACCTTAATATTGTTTGTGTTGGTATTTTTTTTCTATATTCTTCTTCCTGGTTCAAAAATTTTCTTATTGTAGGTTTAGATATGCCCGTTGCGCCCGAAATTCGCTGTAAAACTTTGCCAAAATACTCTGAGTTATTGCTATTTTTGAATTTGCTATTTTCTGATATGGAGTACAGGTATATATTAAATATAATCCCTTGGACTGGATTTTTTAACCGTTTTTGAGGTTTCGGCATGGTAATACAACCTTTTTATAAGTAAACTGTAAATATAATCAAAACTATAGCGAATATTTGAATTGCGTGTTAGCCACTCTATATATATATTGGTCTACTGATGCGACTTACCCCTACGGCTGTAAGATGGGTACTGAAGCTAATTGAGAGAGCACGATAAATTCGAACTTTTCCGATGAAGTACGAAGGAAAATCATTTTGCACTACATCTGTAAACCCCCTTATTCATAATCGTTCATCACATCTATTTTAGTTCAATTGCCGCTAAAATTCGTTTGTCCTTATCCGTTACTTCGATATGTATGTTCGAGAGAAAAGGACAAAACGTATTTCAGTTACCAGAGGTTTGTTAAGTTTTATAATTATGCATAAGGAGGAAACACTCTGGGCTTGAAATTTTATTACCTTGTACATTATGAGTATAATCTGGAAAATGCGCGCTAAATTTGAATAACCTGGTCGTGATCTGGTTTCCTACGGGACAGGCTTTGCCTTCGAAACCATGCAAAGCACTGGAAATAACACAAAAAACAAATCTTTGCAGATTCTGTATGTAAATTCAGTGTAGCCACTAAGAATATAAACTGTTTTAGAATGTGTAAAGATAATTATATAAATGTTTTCTGTTTTTCATGTTCTATGTTTTTGCATTTTGGTCCTTGGATGGACCTTGGACCGGATTTTGTTCTCGAAATATTAGTGGAAATATTTTTCTGATATTATGTAGTAGTACATTTCATCCAGGGCCGTCTTTAACCAATTGGAGGCCCTGGGCACATTAGGGTAATGGGGCCCCTATATACCCTTGACAGATCACTATTCTGTTAGAATAGACAAAAAAAGTGGATAAACAAGGTTCTACATTTATTTTTATTGACCGAGTGAAACGAAGTTCTTTGCTTCAACTTCGGCAAAAATGCTTTCTATGTCCCGATTTCCGGATTTCCGGTTCCCTTCGGAGCAAAATGCACAAAACGCAAAAAGTACACTATACGCAAAATGTAACTAATAGCAAAATGTACAATTCGCACAATGTACCCTACGCACATTGTGAAACACGCGGAACGTACACGTAGCAAAAAGTACATTCGCAAAATGAACATATCGCAAAATGCACAATACTCGCAAAATGCACATTACGCGAAACGTGCAATACGCAATTAGCCACACACGCAAAATGTACAAAAAGTGAGGATTGCGTGAAATATTTTCCATTGGTTAAGTTCGAACTTTGTTTCATAAAATTTGTTTAGTTTTGGTCGAACAGAGGTTTTACTTTATTTATATTTTATTTTATTTAGAGTAATCCATACAAATATTATTAATGGGAAAATTATCATCCCGGGATATTACAAGGTTCCCGTGGAAACCGCGATAAGCGACTTTCACGCGGACGGAGTCGCGGGCAAAAGCTAGTCTGTATTAAGAACTCATTTAATTAAGGGAACAAACTGCTTACTACTTAGTTGATGATTCATATGTACATCAGACTAGGTTGACGCACTGAAATAATAGCTAACATGCGTGAGAAAAAAACATTAAATGTTACTAAGTGCCATAATTTAGGGAAAAAGATCCCAACCCACACATGTATAAAATATGACTTTGGAACCTACTGTCAAAAGCAAAAGTCACACATTTCAACGGTATTGTCTCGTGGATTGGATCCTTTTTCATAAACGTATAGTCAGTAGCATATATATCTCAGCGGGTAAGGTGTCCAAGAAAACATAAACATTTCAATTGTCATAAAATTATTGACAGCTAAGTTGTCATTTTGACGTATAGGTTTTCAGTTCGTTACTTATATCTCGACTATTCAGTTTCTCTTTAATATAAACACCCTTATTTAATCATAATGACAATTACATCTCTATTTTCAGTAGACACTGGTAACTAAGCACTTAAATTTGAGCTTCTGTCATTAATACCTACACTCACTGCCAATCACGTACGTCAATAGCCAGGGTGCCACCAGTTGCTAAGCAGTTGTTATTGCAATGGTAACTAAGCATCAATATACATATCTTTACTTTACATATAATAAAAATGAGTTGTGAAATAGACATCTAGCTCAGCTAGCACTCAGCGTCCGACCAATGCAAACTTCTACCCGTCCACACTATACGTAACAAGTCCGCGACAATGTCACGGTGTTCGGTTCGGCGATTACCTCTGTTTGACCACCTGGAGCGTATAGCTACTTCTGCTGATGACTGTACATCAATAGATCATAGATAACCACTTGAAAAGCACAGTTTTTCGCTTTTTGTACATTTTGCGTGTGTGGCTAATTGCGTATTGCACGTTTCGCGTAATGTGCATTTTGCGAGTATTGTGCATTTTGCGATTTGTACATTTTGCGAATGTACTTTTTGCTACGTGTACGTTCCGCGTGTTTCACAATGTGCGTAGGGTACATTGTGCGAATTGTACATTTTGCTATTAGTTACATTTTGCGTATAGTGTACTTTTTGCGTTTTGTGCATTTTGCTCCGAAGGGTTCCGGTTGTTCTCCTCTAAGTACATGTCGCGCATTTTAAGAAATGAATAGGAATAGGTTCTCATGAAATTTCGTGGGCAGGTTCGATAATTACATAGGATCTTTTTGTCGAGCCCAGTTAGTAGAATTTTCAAAAAAATAAACGCTCGCGAGGTCTACAGCTCACAGAGTATGATATAATCTATAAAAGTGATACTTTTAGTATTCGCATGTTATAGTGTTTATGATTCTGCAAAAATTTCATTTTTGTTACAAACTTTTATTGCCGAATATACTTTTTTTCACAGTCATCAACTACTCGTTGAAACTGTTCTAATGAGTCCAAGCACGACTAGTGTATTTTGTGTAGTGTAGGAGTTGCTATGGCCACCTTCTGTCTCCATCAGATCAGCTCGGTGGTATTATTGACTAATGATTCTGCTTAAAACTAAACAAACTCGAGGTCAAAAATCAATTTTGAATATCGAACCTGCTAACAAAATTTCACGAGAAGCGGTTGAGAAATGCGACCTGTAGAGGACAACAAACCGAAATTGGCCACAGAAATTTACAAAATCTTTGAAAAAAAAATTGTTCTTGAAAATTTCCAAAAACTGACTCGACAAAAAAATTCTATAAAATTACCGGACCTGCTCACAAAATTTCACGAGAATCGTTTGCGAAATGCGACCTGTAGAGGAGAACAAACCGTTAAACAAATATTTTTTTTTATTTTCAAAAAACTTATTCGACAAAAAAAATTGTATATTTATCCAACCGGCTCACAAAAATTCACAAGAATAAAAAAAAAATCTATATATGTAACTATCAAACCGAATTGGTAGCGAATTGCGACCGTAGACAAGAACAAACGGAAATCCGGAACCTGGACATACGAAAGCATTTTTGTCGAGCTGAAGTAGAGACCTTCGTTTCACTCGGTCAAAAACTGTACAAGTTTGTAAATTTTAGGAAATATGACGGTATTTTACCGACCCGGATTCTTTGTTCGCGAGATATTCAGTATAACAATCCAATCATAATACCATTCCCGACGACATCTTTATAATATTCATAATACGAGTAAACTATCTAAGCAAACTGAAATCGGAAAAGTTGACTTTCGAGTGAGTGAGAGTATATTGTCGGATATTTTGACCAGTTCCTTTTTGTCAGTTTTGAATTGGCGTTTGTACTTTGAAGTGATGAGGGTAAGAAGAATCGATTGTTTTAATTAGGAATTATTAATGAATGGTGAATGATTATCACGTAGGTACACGTAATTTATTACGGTTAAAAATTCATTCTTATGATCGATCCATCGACTTACGGAAATAACATGTAAATCGAGACGAATGATTTACTCAGTACAGTATTTTTTAAAATAAAAGATATAGTACGTAACTGTTTTAATGGCGAATTATTGTCACAAATTACTACGCATCAGTGATAGAAAAAAATATAGATTAATTTTTGATTGCTCCTCTACAACGCGTTTACATTACAACTTCCTAACTACTCATGAAGCTCTAATATCAATACTTGATTTTATTCATTGTTTCGATGTGTAATGCGGGTTTACTTTATATGGGTGTTGTGATGTGTCAAAAAGGAACTGGTAAAATTTTCCGATAATAGTAGATTCGCGCATGTAAAAGCTATGAGCAAGTACTTAGGTCATTATCGTTTGATTTTTTGATCGAAATATTTTTCGGTAATAAATATTGGTTATCGTTTGGTGATCTGGCAGGAACTAGGGGGCCCCTATCGATCATTGTGCCCAGTGGGAAAGATGGCCCTGATTTCATCCTAGTATTTTTTACTTTAATTATGCGGCGTTAATATATTTTGTCGCTCCTAATGTTACATGATACAGCGTACGTATACAAATAACTGCTTTATGTAAAACAATATGCAAATGCGCCAAAACGACATCGTATAACATAATAAATGGTCATATACAAAAAAACCCTAATGGCCGTGCCTAATGAATGTTTGTAATTTGCGGTCTTCTTTGTTTGATAAATAGCTATTTTTTCATTGTTTATTCTAACGTTCTGCTTATGTGCCATAGGCATTATGGGCATGTACCTGCCCACGACTGAAAACCATAAAATTTTACATTGCATTGTATGCTTTTTCCCTCAAACACTATTCAGTTGTTATTGTCACCTTTGTTTATTGATATTTTCTAAAACTTAATCTTGATTCAGAACAATTCAAAATACTTGATGAGACGTTAAGTCCAATTTTGTTTGATCTTAATTGGACTAGATTATATTTTATTACAATAAATTAAATTTTAGTTCAAATATTATGGTGTAAGATGAAACATCTTTACACAAAATATGTTTTGACGCCTAGCTTTAACCGTCGCTTCCATTTACTCACATTTGTTATTCAATGTTTACTCATAAATCATTTGTTTGTTTGTTTCGTCGGCTCGCCTCTGAACTCGAACTAAGGCTCTGTTTGTTTTCTTTATATTCGATTATTTTTTTAAATATTGAAGGGCAATTAGTACATTCATCATTATATTACATCTTTATCCACACTCTAGTCTAAAAATGCACTCTAGTCACTCACACTAACAATACCGTGCTTAGATGTTTGTGATCACTTTTTAGCTCCGATGTATCTGATGGCGACTGTAATGTTTTTTATATATTATTGTTTTCCGTTAGCGAGTTCGTCGAGCTCGGCGGCCCCGGGTGGTGTCACTGTGGCGAGGGGCGCGGGGCCTGGGTCTCGGGATCGCAGGCGGAGCGGACGACGCAGCGGGTGGCGGAGGCGTTTTCGTATCGCACATAGCGGTTGGCGGCGCGGCGCATCACGATGGCAGACTGAGACTAGGCGATAAGATTTTGGCTGTTAGGGACGAGGATGTAAGTATTTATAATAAAGCCATGGCCTCAGTTCTGGAATTAAAAAAACCTATTTGAATTTCAAAACAAACAATCATTACAATGTGTGTCTACGCGCTACGCGGTTATGCAAATAATGCAAATGATTGACTTATTATTATAATTTTATCAATATTTCAAATTTTAATATGCGTTTTTAAAAGTGTCTTCTTTATTTAATAATTAAGACTAAGGTACGTCGGGATATGATCGAATGGGTTTTAGACGAAATGAGAGAGTTTTTTAAAGCTATATTGTGCAAATTATATCGGGGCTAGTGCAGGAAAACACGATTTTGGAAAAGAGAAGATATGTTTATTTTTATATGTCAATGAAAACAAGGCAGTATCATAGTAAATATCAAATAAGAGACTGTGACTTTACTGGTTTTTTTTTAAATTCCTCATTAATTAGTTATTTTGTTTTGCTCAGGGTATAGAAACGTCACTAATAGGAGCGACGCATGCGCAAGCAGTGTCAGCCCTGCGGAGCACAGGCGAGCAGGTGACACTGGTAGTGTTACCCGCTGCGTCTTTCCCGCCTGTTGCCAGGACAGCTCCGCTCTATTCTAGTAAGCACATCCTTACATCCAGTTGATACCAACCATCTGTAAAAGTATGTTAAGTAGAAAATAGGCAATACTTAAACCTTACTTTCTTCTAATTTAAGGCTTCTTCCGCATTCATCAGTGCGTAGGTAGGTGGCACGATATCCGTAAGTTGTCAGTTTCAACTGACAGTCGAATCAGTACCGATTTTTTACTGCTCACCTATATTTACTAGGCCCACTGAAGAACTTTAAAGGCAACAGACTAAATCGTCGGTTGACAACCAAAACTCACTATGAAACCTGTCACTACTCTTCGAAACCTCGTATCTCAGTACTGAAACGATGCTGAGATACGAGCTTTATTTTAAGTAGGTATTTATTACTTAGTGAGTTTTGTTTGTCAACCGACGTAATCATATATTTGTGAATTACATCATGGTCCCAGCTGGTAATTTAACAATGTTTTGTTGATGCCATTTGTATGTTGCGGCAAAGGTGTACAATGCCCTACCAAGTGAAATTAAAGCCAATCGTCTGCAAAGTTTTTAATGTTTTAAAAAAATACGTCATTGCACTATGTCCTTATAGTTTAAATGAGTATTATCACCAATTAATTATAAATTAAGTCCCTCAAATTGTTTAATCCCTAAATTTTAATTTTGTAAATGACTGGAATTATTTCGCACACAACTGTATAACTACATATGATATTTAGGGTAGTTTTTAGTTCATAAATATGTTGCTACACCTTACTAAAAAATAAAAAAAATAAAAGAGATTTATTGTCGGCAGTAAGAAGTTACACAAAATAAAAGCAACAAATAACAGAAACAGAAATTAATAATAGAGGTAGGTACATTAAAAGAAATTAAAAGCAATTGCGACAATAGGCTCGGGCTTAGCATATGCTATGAGCCTGGACGGCTGGACAGTGCTGTTTTTCAGCCGCACCTACTTCACAGCTCAAGAATACTACTATACAAGGGTCCATGTCTGTCTGTAATGCCTAACTTATAAGAATACCCTGTAAATACCATGGTTTCAATAAATAAAAAATAAAGAACTTCCTGATTTGGCGGGGTGGGGTCGGTATGTCGCACAGATTTCCTCACTTGAATTTTTTCAGAGTATATACTTAAAGTGTTCAAGTAATAATACAAAAGTAATTGGCCTGATATTGAGTCGTTTAAAATACAAGATTATACAATAAAAATAAATGTTTAATTTATCTACAAAGCTCATATAAAGCTACCTTATGTCATTTCATTTCATAGTGCTGGAAAAATTACATATTCTATTGAGTAGGTACTTAAAATACAATATTTTAAAAATCCATCCGAACAACGTAACAATTACTAATTATGTGAAATTCATTAAATTTATCAACACGATTATTGAAAACAGGATTGTTCCAAAGTTGTTAATAAGTATTTCAAATTAATTAATGTGTTTTATGGAAAACATTAACACAACACACAACAATATTACAACTTTAAGATATTTAATATTAAAGTTGTAGCAAGCAGTTTAATTCAATTAAGTGGCAGCCCACATCAAAATAATTATTTGATCACAATCAAGTTATATTGAACTATAAGAGAACTGTTTTCATAGCTGATTTTGCCTCTAATTGTTGTTTCATAATAAAAACCATCAGGCTTCATAAGCGCTTTGAAAACTGAATATTAGAGACTGTGACTTTATAACAATTTCTATGAAATCTAATTAATACGTCAACTTGAAAGCACATTGTATTTAATTTAGGTTTATTATTATTTTATCTGTCTAGTTAAGTTTATGACAGTACTGGAATATTAATGCTAAATACATACCTACTATTTGTGCTGTGCTCTAATACCATTTATTAACTAAAGCAACAACAACTGTCCTTTGTTGTTAAGGCCTAAGTTATAATATCGCAGGTGGCACGGTTCCCAATAGTAGCATAACAAGCCTGAAGGTGAAGGCCTACCGCAAATCGAAAACGAAGTAGCTCTCTGCAGCTCGAATCAGCCAGTGCGACAGAGAGGTGAATACTTCGTTGTCAGTTCGTGGTAGCGCTGAGCGCTCGTTGCTGTATGCGAGGTTAAGTAACGTCGGCCCAGGTCAGTTCTTGGATGGGTGACCGCTTTGAGTAGTTATTAACTGAGCGCTCCCGTGCTTTGGAAGGCACGCTCTGTTGATCCCGGCTGCTGTCTATGATAGCAGTCGTTAAGCCAAGTTAGAGGCCTTCGGCCGGCTTGAGAACTTCTATCAGTGAAGTTGCCCACTCACTTGACAAGGGGGGTCAAAGTTGCACGTCCGTAGGGGGTACCCAACGGTGACCTACCGTTATCCTACACATGACCCCTCGGTGGTGCTAAAAGTGCAACAAGGACAAGCAACCGTACTGTCTTCTCAAAAATCCCACGGTTCGAAATATTTGCCGTACGTTAAATGAATAAATAAATAAGTTTTTTTTTTTTATTTATTTAAGGTCGCTTTTTAACAGCAAGGTCATTAGCGACCACAAGATAATTAAATTTTTTTATATATGTCGACTAATTTTATAAATCTAAGTACATGTGAAAATCCATCGTTCCAACAGTCGTTTAAAGTGTCAGGCAACTTACAAATGTCTTTTTCTTTCTTATATGCTAAACACTCAATTAATATATGGCTTACAGTTAACTCCAAACCGCATTTATCACATTTATTTTTTTCGTTCTTAGTGATAAGATGGCAATGGGTTAAGTTTGTGTGTCCTATTCTTAACCTCGTAATAGCGATCTGATCTCTTCTACATGTGAAAGGTATCGGTGGGGTTAGCTCGATTTTTACTTGTGAAGCCATAGCTATTCTTAAGACCTTAGATTTAATTGAAAAAGATTCTAACCTAGTGAAACATGTAATTTATACTGATTCTAAATCATGCTTGATGGGCCTTCTGAACCCCAAAAATTCTCATCCACTTGTTATACATATTAAACAAAAAAATATTGACCTATTGGAAAACCATTTTAAAATTGAATTAATCTGGATTCCAGGACATCAAAGGATTCATGGAAATGAAAAAGCTGATATCGAGGCTAAAAACGCAACTAAAAATCAACAAATAGATTATTCAATAAAATCTAGTTATCCTGGAATTAAAAAACTAATTCAATCAGCGGTCAAATCATTTTGGAATAATTGTTGGAAATAAATAAGATTGCGGTGTATCAAAACATGTAGAAGTGAAAAACTTGTAAAACCCTTACATGGACTGTTCCATTTAATTCAATAATTAATTCATAACAGGAACGCAATACTTATTCGCATGTAATATTCGAATATGCATTTGTTGGTTTGTGATACAAAATTAAAAATTTGGGGCTTAAACTTACGTTTTTTTACGAACTTATTGGGATAGCTTAATTTATGTAAGCAAATGAGACGTCAAGTTTTTGAAACATCATTTGCAATGAGCATGCAGACTAAGGAATTTAATCTTCATTTGTGTAACAGCGAAAACTCAAGCCACGTCGTGTTCCACGCTTCATGAACTGTTGGAAGAGGAGCCGAGTGAAATTCCAAGGTACTCCCCCGCTTTTGTTTCTGTGCACGTTTCATTTCGCTGCAGTAGATTATGACGTATCTTGACTTCGATTTGTCTGTAGGGTGTCTTGATTCTCGGTCTGTAGGGTGGCCACTGACAATTAAGACGCTCAGCAAAAGTTTCAAAACTGCTGGATTGATGCGCAAAAGACCTTCGATTTTCAAACCGACGTAAATTACGATTTCCTCTCTCGCTCACACTGCTTAAATAAAAAATGGAAGCAAGATTTTCTCATCTTCGACGCAGTGCCAGTTGTGCTAGTCCCGCTGAGCTGACAAGTTGCCTAAAAATATAACTTGCACAGTGTTTATTATTATGAAATAGTTTTACAACATACTCTTAAAGTAAATAATATACCGTATGGTAAAATTCTTTATAACAGTGTTGTAATCAATTAACAATCAAGATATAAATAGCAACACGTTACTGTGATCTATGATTTCACAAACATGAAAAAAACGTTAAGACACTGATCATGCTATTTTTATTGTGATTTCAGTCCACAGTAGGTATACGCTAACGTGTTGCCACCGCTTGGCACTAAGTCAAAAACTATAAAACGTTAACTCGCAACCCCTTTTTGGCAAGAACGTATCGCGTATGCCTGGTGTTACAACAAACGTCCAATGCTATTAAAATTACAGAAAATGCTTTGCTTGGCACATAAAAGCTGATTTGTTGAAGTAGGCTGTGGTAGTCATGGCTTGTTTTTATGTCTCATGGAGTATTATTTTCATAGAATTACGATTTTGCTTCAGATTATGTAAGTTTGCGGGGTAGTTACATAAATGACAAAAATCATGTACAGCGTATAAGTAAGTAGCAGCCTAATATTATAAAAGTCACTAATTATTCCCCATCACTTTCTCGGAGTCTGTGATTTTAATATTGTATAGATGTAATGTTTTTTTAGGTTTTTGTAAACGTATTCATGAGTATGAATGTAAGCGTAATAGGAAAATTATAATGTCAAAAACCTCCATAAGTAAACTTAAACCGAGCCGCCGCCGTCGGTAATATTCGGCAGTAAAAACTTACGGACCGTTATAAGACGCAAATCGTACCCGGTAGACTAAATTTCCATTAAAAACATCTGAAAATGAAAAAAAACGGATGACAATCCGTTACGTCAATAATAACAACAATTTATAACAATAAAACATGACCTAATTATCCAATCTAAGTAAAACATCCCTACTTCTAATAAACTGGTGTGGCGATATTTTTGGCTTAATATATAACAACTAACGCTAATTATGCGCAATTTTTTATTTTCTTACTTTGAATGGAAACTATATAATTTTGTTAACAGACGCTTCTGCTTGGTAAAAATATATCAACGGTGTTCACAGAAAATTGTTTGCCTTTAGCCAAACAATCTAAAACAAAGCTTCTGGCGATAGTTACATACTAGACAAAAACATTGCCACTTTTAAAGAAATGAGCTTGGAATCATTTTGTTAACGTTCCAATGTTTTAACAAATTTCTGTTAGCAAGTAACGAGTTGCATAATTATTAAGTGTTGTGTAGGTTTTGCTGAAGCAGACAAAAAGTAACGCTATTTGCTAACACGTAAAACCTTTTATCTTGATTAAAAGATTTTTTGTGCTTTTAAGAATCGCTCGCTACGATGAAGCTCAGCTCGAATTGAAGCTGACGCCTTTACCAACCAAAAGTTACAAATAGGATTAATTTAAAAGAACAACCTAACTGATTATCAATCATCGGAATTACATTAACAATAATTTCTAGTTTTAAACCTTAAACCCAGAGGGAAAACTATCGATTGGAATTACAATGTTTCCCTTCACTGAAAAGTGACAGTTAATAGTACATTACTTCAGAAGCCGTGAAATAGGGGATTGCCGTCAATACCTGTTCGCGCCGTGGCTTGTATGATGCTTTTCTCAAAAAAGGAAACAAAACACGATCACTTTGCCAGCCAAGGCCGGCAATGTTTTATGAAATTCCATTATGAGCCGCTCGCCGTTATATTTGAGAAATAGTACATTACTGCAGACGCCGGGAAAGAAGGGCTTGCCGGGTGAGTAGGTATAGACGGCAATCCCTTGCCTGTTATAAAGAACATAACGTCAATATTTCATTGCATGTTTGATAAAATATTATTTCGAACTCGCCACTTCCAGATTGGAAGCCGCATGTCTTACCGCTACATTGGCTCGTCATTTACCAAAAATCTTACTTTACATTAATATCAAAAGTATTTTATTTCATCTTTTAGACACCTGCAATAATTAAAAAGGATTCGTACTCTTACCTTACCATCGGAGACCACGCATCCAACTTTGGCAATCAAATCTGAATATTTAATGAATTCAATGTTTGAAAGCGCTATCAAAGTAGCAAAATATACAAGGATGGCGACGCTAAAATTTAAGTTTTAATGGCATACATTAAGTTTGGATTAATTATCTCAATTTGAAAGGACGCCTATCGCAAATTAATTACAAGTCAATTAAGTATTTGAATTAGGTCTCCTGTAAAATTAACATGGAAATTCGTAAACTGACGAATACATAAAAAAATATTCATCTGCCTTATAGGCCGCAGTCTTGTTCAATTACCAGTTATTTTAGTGTTATATAATAATTACAACATAAAATCGTTTGTATCAACAAATTCGATTTTTAGCATGCGGCGCCCAATAAGTACTAAGTATTTAAAAAGTATTAAGTTAACATAATTATTTGTACTTCTTAGAACCTTAAATTATTTAATACGGGATGGATCACAATCAGATATAGTATTAACTCGGGTAAACGCTCCATGTTTGACAACGTAACTTCTATGAATAACTGAAACCCTGTTGTTAACTTAACCATGTTTTTATTTTTTTACATTATTGTAATGTCTTATTGAGATACTATGTAGTACGCTAATGGCAGGTACCTACCCACAGAGATATTTACGTTTTTACCTTGCGTGTAATAATTTTCAAGTATTTTTACATATTACTGCAATTATATTATAATGAAGTAAAACTCCAGCAAATGACGTGATTACCCCGCGAGTCTAATTTTAAGTAATAAGCAAAAAAACCGACCACGTGCGTGTCGGACCACGCACAATGAAGGGTTCCGTACCAACACCTACTAGTCCACATATTAAAATCACTATCCAATACATTGAATCTAAAAAAGTTGTATCTTCATAGGGAACTCACGGCACTTACGACCTTTTGTTTGGGCAAGACAGTTTTTAAGCGAAAACTCAAAAACCGTAAAACCTATATTCTTCAAACTAAAAATCGTTGAAAGATTTACTAATACACACCACCTCAATTTTTTTCAGAATTTTAAACTGTATATTTTGAAAATTAGAGGGGGGGACACACTTTCTGTGACTTTGACAGCTAATATCTCACCAACGGTTGACTGAAATGGACAAGTTTTTTAGAAACCTCCATATATTTTTTAAAGCCCTATCCATCGATACCCCACACGACTATATGTGCGTTGAAATTTTTTTTTCATCGACCGGTTACATGTATGGAGTGCCCCCCCCCCCCTAATTTAATATTTTTTTGTAATTTCACATCACTTTTATGTAGCGGTTCATAGAATACACCTTCCTACCAAACATAATTGTAGTGCTTATAGTCTCCGAGTAAATCGGCTGTGACATACGGACGGACGGACGGACGGACAGACATGACGAATCTATAAGGGTTCCGTTTTGCCATTTTGGCTACGGAACCCTAAAAAGAGTTTGGGAATGACAGTTTGTTTCTTAAATAAATAAAATCTTATGAAAAATAGTTTTAGGTACTCTAGTTATGTTAACCAAAGTCTAAAAGCTGCCAGATATAGTTATGTTGACCAAAGTCTAAAACCTGCCTGGTGTAAAAGTATCAGACCGATACAGTGTAAAAATTGATTTAGTATACTTCTCATTTTTACAACTACATCATGACATGACATTTACAGATTTTTTATTGTATTACCTCGTCAGATGCGTTCGGATGGTCCGTCTGGTCCGTTCCGGATCTCGTCTCGGCATGGACATAGTCGGCGGTCTCGGCGGGGAGGTGGATACTGCCAGCGGCGTCGAGGACGACGCTTGTGGAGTGTTTGTGTCTGGAGTGTCAGTGACCGGGGCTGCGTACGGCATGCTTCATAGAGGAGACAGGATACTAAGTGTGGACGGACGGGACTTGACGCGGGCTACGCACGAACAAGCTGCAGCGGCTTTGAAGGTTGGTAGCATTGGGCTTTTAGTTGTTCGTGACGAAATCTGCAAATATCAAATATCAAACGTTTATTGCATATCACACTTATACATGAGCAGGTGGAATTACAATATAAGTATAGACACATGTGACGCCCTGCAAGGGCACAGCAATTTGAGGGGACTACTATTTGAACATAATGTTTACTTACACATATAAATTTTATATCACATTAATACAACACATGAAAGATGGCGATAAGTAGATTTTCAAAGCGTTATAGGTATATCAACTTATTTGAATTATTTATTTATTTATTATATTATAGGCATTGGTATTATCTTCGAAATACTCGCTTAAGTTGTAAAAACATTTATTTATGAGGTATGCTTTTAGATGTTTGGTAAATAGCGTTGTTTTCTGTATATTTTTAATTGAGGAAGGTAGCTGATTATATATTTTGATCATAGAGAAGGGTACTTTAAGTTTATTAACATTTTTATCATTTCTGCGGGTGCCTGTTTTTGGGGTGTAAAGTTCAAAATATTTTTTTACGAATTTACTGGATTCCTAAATATACATAGAAGTTAAGGTGAGCATTTTAAACTTAATAAAGTCAGGCCTACAAGATACCATTTGGTCGATATTGGCTAGAATTCTGATGCAATTCTTTTGAAGTATAAGGATTTTATTTACTTTGGGAGATTGCCCCCACAGTACTAGACCATAAGTCATTCTAGAGTAGGCGAAAGCGTAATATGCTGTGAGAGCTGTCTCAAAGTCTGTCACTCTTTTGAGATGCTGGAGCGCGTATACGAATGAAGAGAGTTTTTTTGCTAATTTTTCGATGTGCGACTTCCAGTTAAGATGTGTGTCGAGTGGCATTCCCGATAAGGGAGCAGAATTAACCGATTCTATGTTTGTATTGTTATAGCTATATTCTATTGGTAATGCGGGTTTTGATGAGGTTTAAATTGTGTAGTTTTTGTTTTATTCATTGCATGGCATGCATTTCAAAGCATTTTAAAAGCTGTTCTATTTATGTAGAGTCTGCAAGCATTAGCAGCTTAATAATTATGATCATGAATAATGTGTGTAAAAAAGTCGTCAAATATCATAATACATTGATATGTAGGTAAGTTACAACAACCGTGAATTTGATACTTATTGGTCGGGAACGCGATTGTTGGTCCTTCTGTGAGGCACTGGATGTTGCTCCACGCACCAGTGCCGCATAATAAGGCCAGGATATATTAATATTAGTATTTTTTGACATCGTATTTTTTTTGTTTTTTTTGACATTACTTATTTAATAATTTGGTATAATTTTGTGAACTTTGTGATATCTACTAACAACGTAAGCTTTTACTAACAAAAATGGATCCCTGTCATCTGAAAATAAAAATGATTATTATTAGTATTTTTTTACAAAAACATCTTACATAAAACCAATCTCTTTTTTTTGTGTAAGTTATTCTTATTTTCAATAAACAACAGAGTTAATGTTTGGAATAACAAACTTGAATGAATTATAACGTCGGCTTATGAGGCGGTCTGGCTCGAAATATAGTATACCTAAGAAAGTGCGCAACTCATTCATAGCACATCATGTATGCTTTATACCTTCAAACCTCCAATCTGATAATAATATTTGTTTATCACGGTACGCCTAATCTAAGCCTCTGATTCTTAATCTTAATCTCTACAAACCGACTCCATGAAAATGGTTGCTAGCTGTAGTCATAAATAAAGGAAACCCTCCTTAGCAATACTCCGGCGCAGCGGTATCAATAGCTGCGCAGTACCAACCCGAGCAGTACGAGCGGCTGCGGGCACGCATCCGTGCAATCAACGCCGCAGCCGCCGCGTCGCCGCACGCGCACCGCCACACCACGCACGTGCCCGTGCATCCCGATCTACATGCTGTGTATCCAAGGTAACCCGAACTACCACTATCATGTCTTTAAGCATATATAATCAACAGCTAAAGCCAATTCCATTCTTTTACGATAAGACGTAAGGCTTCAAAAACTAGCAGCTATATACAGAGATCATCATAATATTTTTTGCTTCGCACTGTAAAATGTTTTTGTGGCACACATAACTTTTGGTAAAATACTCGTAATTTTGAATGTTCATTCCCGTCACTGAGGTACCAAGGAGCAGAGTATCGAACTTGTCTTCTTGAAGTTAACTTGATAAACTAGAGGCTCTTTGGAATACTTTAACGTATTGACCGACGAAGTATACTTTCAAGTGAATTCTAACCTGAGCCGTGTGCGAAATTATTTTACTTGTGGTACAATTTACTATTAAAGGTATTAAAGTTAAGCATGCATGATATCTGTAATGATACCATCGTACACAATTGAATCCCAATATAATAATTGTAATAAATTTACCATTTTATAGTGGAAGCTCTAATGAACGTGTGTGCATTAATATGCACACAACCTTGCTTAAGTAAGGATATCATAACCGCACCACTTAGAATCGATTCAGAACAGCGATTAGAAGCAGCTGTATAATATCAGAATATAATTAGCATAGATATTAAGCTCTCGACACGAGCACGAAGGATCAACGCGGGTGACCTCCGTTACTGAGTGTTATATAAAACTTCCAGAATTTGCAAACAAACTTTGTAATAATAAATTTGGCAACCAATCCACCGTAAATAAAAAATATTTGGTTCGAGTATCTTTTTCTTGCATCATCAGACGTTCCGTTGTATGCTAAGCAGTTTTGATTTTTTTTTCTAATCATAAAAATTCCATTGTTAGGTGTATAAATGTTACTAATTTACTTTTAAAATTAAAAAAAATCTTTCGTATTGTATCTTCGAAGTCTCTTTTATGTTTTATTTTTATTGTTTGTTTCGTGTAAAGTATTGTGATATTTTTATCTTTTACTGTACCATAATAGGTAACTTACAGTACATTTTGTTACATTTATTTATTTACTTGGCAGTTATCCAATACTCACTGTCAAGTTGGTGGAATAGCGGCCAGAATGACTGATTTAAGTATTTTACATTTGGTTAATCTTTGACGTTTATACATCAAAACCTTTTTACAAAAAAATAAATAACCTCTTCCCTATTTAGTTCGCAGATTCGCTGTGACTTCACTTTTATACTCAGCAATAAAACAGTTTTTCTTGATTCATCAGCGTATTCCATTAGGATTTACCGGCGAGCAAAGCATTAGCTCACTATTCATGCCATTCAGGAAGTGCGTTCAACTCACCGCGAATACACTATTAGATCTAAATGAGCACCTAGCGATCCCATTTTCATGGAAAACAGACTAAAATACGGTAAAGTAAGGCTAACGCGACTATAAATTATGGCACGAGGGAGAAAAGGAGCAGGATACTAATTGACGTATTGACAGGCAAGGATGAATATGTCCAGTCTTGTTGGCTTTGGTTTAGATATAAATAGCCAAAAACACAGTTGGACGTACTTCATGCGAATGAAAAATGAATCATTTCAGTGGCGGCAGTTGTTGTTACATGTATTTTGTAACTAAATATTCCGGCTGTGCATAGAATTTTGTAAATAAATATTCCAGCTGTGCATAGTTACCACCTGCGTTCGGATACCTATGTGAAGCAGGAATGTTTGTGTCGGTAGAGAATTTTGTTTACTGATTCGGAACTTATTTATGTTAGCATAAATAAGTTCCAAATCAGTAAACAAATATTTTGTTCGAAATTTCATTTTATTTTTTAACATACCGAAGTTTACACATTTTATTGAATGGTTATGAACTATACCCATGAATAAAAAAACGGACCAAGTGCGAGTGGGAATCCCGCACGAAGGCTTCCGTGCGTTGTCTATAAAAACGGCAAAAAATCACATTCATTGTATGGGAGAATATTTATTTTATTCAGTTTTTTAGCATTTCTTGTTACGGCGGAACTGAAATACTTATCATCTAATAAATATCACCTGTGACAATTTCAACTGTCTAACTATCACGGTTCATGCGATATAACCTAATGACAGACGGACGGACAGCGAAGTCTTAGTAATAGGGTCCCGTTTTACCTTTTGGGCACGGAACCCTAAAACGAGTTCACTGTGTATCGGTTTCCATACAAAGTACGAGTATACCCATTTTATTTTTTCATGAGTGTAATTCTAATCTCTTTTCCCATTAAAGAAAATAATCTAGCCAAACATTTTGAAAATCAACAGTATTTAGAAATCATAATACTTACGTACATATCATAATTATCATATCTTACTTACAACTAACCGTATTAGCGTCACATCATCATATCCTATGGGAAGCGTGAAAATATTAGCGGCTAGTTACGTTAGGGTTGCGTATATTATTTTCTTATGAAAACGTCTACTACATACATTTTTATTGTCCCTTACAGGTAGCTGGTTAAGTAATTGGCTGTGAAATCGACCATTTAGAAACCGGAAACACGGAGAAAATGGCACACAACTTTTAATTTTTCAATGGAACTAATTTATATTTTAACAGTATTAGTCATCTTGTAAATATTGTTGCCTACTTGACTTCTAAGGTGTTGTGTTAAATATTAATTTGTTAGTTAATTATGCACTGTAACTGAATATTAAACTATCTCACTGTAAGTTATTATTAGGTAATTGGAATAATATGTATTAAGATATTAAAAGGAAAATTGTACAGATTTTATATCTGATGGAAAGAAAAATGTTTTATATTCTCGGTCTTCAAGGAAAATGTATCATAAGTGTCATATAAAACGTTTTTTGGATATATTACAAAAAAATATGGCCCCTACTATGTCGGTTAGTCACCAGCCAAGATAGTGTGCCGGTTTGCGACCACTTGGATCTGAAAGGAAATTTTGTTGGTTTTTGGATGACTACTAAAGAAAACGCATACGACTCACTGTTTTTTTAGAATATGTAAAAATATTTAGTCTTTATCAAAACAAAGAACTGTGACTTCCATGTGGTCGCAAACTGATGTTGGTCGCGTAACCGGCGTAACGACTTTAATTTATTTTTTGTTAATATTGTTACTTTAGCAACGTATATACTTAGCACCATATGAGAAAAGTTTAGAACGTTGGTCTCGGTCGTTCAGTTTTGAATGAAAATGGATCGACGTCAATGAAGATATTTCTAATTAAATTTCATATGTTCCTATGTATATGTGTCAACAAATGTTGTGTTCCACCTATTATATTTATTACCTAAATAGATAGAGAACTTGTTAAACCTGTAAGTAATTTTCTGTGCCAAGCATAAACTTATGACGAAGACGTAGATAAAATGAATAATCTATAAGTCATTGTAAATAAAATGAAAAGATTGTAAATTACTTTTTCAACTGTGATATTAATATTAATGTTAGTGTATTACAGTAAACACTGAAATTGAATACATGACACTGATAACGCAATGTTCTTTTTATTGCTCTTATGTCGTAGATTTGAAAATACCTTCTACTATAGGTATCAAACCTGTCTTATCGACTTTTTGTTGTCAGTGTATACTTTTTTGTGACTCTCTAACCGCGGATATGTAATTCCATTCTCAACTTTTTGTTCCACATTTGACTTCCAACGTAAATAAGATTAAGACCTCTTCGTTATTTGGCGGGCAAGTTCAGTAGGTATGCGGTATTTTGTACAAGATGTCTTAACTGGTCGGGTTACTGTCAGTATTACATTTGGGCAGTTCTATATTGAGCATAATCGGGGCGGTATGTATGAAATAGCTAGTTACTGCATTCGTATAACCTTGTGAGTATTCCTTGTCAGTCAGGATGAATATGAATATGTATGTATGTATGTAAGCACTTTATTGGACACAATAACAGGTTATAACAATATACATGTCACATAAGAAGGATGAATAAGAAGGATGATAAAGAATATGTACGGATTTTATTGACAGTTGACACTGACAGCTAACAGTTTGCGGATACCGCATCGACTCCGCGGCACCAAATGCTGAAGCGGCCTAAAATGTAATTCCATATTGTAACAAAAATGGTTTTACTTTCAATCATAAGCTATGGACTGTCAAAGTAATTCCATACTACATATAATTTCTGACGCGGAGGGCACCGAAAAACGTAAAATGCCAATGCATTTAAATTAAATACGAGTATTTCTATAAATAGGTATTAATTTGTGGCAAACAAGCGTGTGAGGTCGGCTGGCGGTAAAGTTTTTACATAGCCTATGGACGCTTGTCAATCTAGGTAACCCGCATGTACGTTACCGGCCCTACAAAATAAGAGTTTAAAATAGAACACTACACATGTAATCTATGGTTTACATAATAATCTGCGCAAAATAATACAGGTTCAAACAATATAACCGTACTTAATACAGTTGACACTGAAAGCCTTTGTGGGATATACAATGCACTGAAGTTGCGAGAGCCCCACTGCTATTGTATATCGTATTCCGTTGCCGTGTATATGTCAGCGTCAGATTGTAAAAACCGTTAGATTATAATCTAACTGGCGAGATTTTAAACTGTCGAATGATTGTAATATACCGAAAAATAATGAGTTAAATTGTAAGCAGTATTTTACGGTTCCAACCCTTCCGACATGAAACTTGCAATTTATGTTAGGTTCGTTCGTTATATAGGTTCTTCAGAGCGGAAATAGAAGCCCCGCTCAACGGGGCTTCGTCGACTTGCCGAAGGAAAGTAGGTACATGTTCTCCACTATTAGGAAAAGGCAGCAGTGGTTTTTCTTACACAGAAATTGATGTTCTTTCAGATGAGCCTTAGTTTTTTTAGGAGACCGATCATACTAGATACTTCAGTACTGGCGTCACTTATCATGCTGCTGCCACTGACAAGGCCAGCCAGGGGGGCTTGCAGCACTGCATTATCGTATAGTCCTACCCCTCCCTGTATTGAGGAACAAACGAAACTTGGGAGACTTATCATACTAGAAACCGGAAATTTTATTTTTTTTGAAAATTTTTTTTTACTATGGCCACCAGGTTTCTTGCATTGCAGCGTAGCCGTTTCGTGTTCCCCCAGGAATGACGTATCTTATAATATACATATCATCTGGGAGTCTGATTCAACTAGGTTCAGTGTAGTGAGCTCCTTCAATCGCTGCAACAACCGCCTTCTCCACTATTAGGAAAGGCAGCAGCGGTTTTTCTTACACAGAAATTGATGATCTTTCAGATGAGCCTTGGTTTTTTTAGGAGACCGATCATACTAGATACCTCAGTATTGGCGTCACTTATCATGCTGCTGCCACTAACAAGGCCAGTCAGCTTGCAGCACTGCATTATCGTATAGTCCTACCCCTCCTCTGTATAGAGGAACAAACGAAACTTGGGAGACTTATCGTACTAGAAACCGTAAATTTTATTTTTTTTGAAATTTTTTTTTTATGGCCACCAGGTTTTTTCCATTGTAGCATAGCCGTTTCGTGTTCTCCCAGGAATGACGTATCTTATAATATATATATCATCTGGGAGTCTTATCGAACTAGGTTCAGTGTCGTCGGCTCTTCTACTATGACGTAATAGTACCCACAGCTATTGCCTGAGCGGCGCGCGGCTCAAGAGCGGAGGCGTCAAAGGCGTAGTGGATGGAGAACGTTCGGCAGAGACCTTACGAGGACTAATTATAATTATTCTCCAAATAATTATAATTCACGTAATACGTTAGCAAAAGTTGAATATTATTTACCTACGTGTGTATAATTTTGCGTTTGAATCTTAGGTTAGCGACAAAACTCTCAGTAGCTCGATTCCACTCACACCTCAGATTTGGTTGAAGCCGCACAACCAATCTCACTGGAGCGCAAACTCTTATAGTATTCCAGTTTAAACTGGGCGTGGTCGTGTCGGAAGTTTTCCCTGGATTTTCCCCAGGCCGCTCTCCAACCGCGCACTCCTATTGCTTTATTGGGTTGTTACTAAGGGCACTTAATTGGCATTTGATGATAGATGTAAGCCTAGGTTGAGATGATACCCTATATGTAAGCTTAGGTAGAAGTCATACCAAATTTGAGGATATAATCATGTGGGTTCACCAGAGTGCTAACTAATGCTCATAATTTATTATGAGCTTAAGTTTCTATTATCTTATTTAATTAAATTAATATGCCGCACATATTCGTAACATAAGCAACTTTAATAATAATTTTATCTCAGCAGTCAGGCTGGATTCCATAAATACCCAAGTTCGAAGATTAAATTCAATTATAGGGTGGGTTATTCCGTTTTATATTTTGCTAAATATCCAATCAAAGCTGCTGACCTCAAATTTTAGTGCCTATGTCGTATCTGAAGTTTAAGCTACATTGCTGGAGATTTTCGTCAAAATCCGTTCACACTGGCACAAACTTTTTCAAATGGTAATTACGTATATTAATAAAGGTAAGGTAAATATACTAATGCTCGACACCTTAGTGCCCAATGATGACACCTATTCCTCACCTCTGCCATCATGACATAATATTGAAAATGACTGTGTGTCAGTGTCGAGCACAGGAGCATTTATCATATAGCAAAAGAAGTAAGTTACTAATTGACTCATTTTGAATAAAAATTGGCACTGCTTATATTTTTAGTTTAAAACACAACAAAAAACAAACAAGGAACAAACGTAACAAAACAAAGACTATAAATAAAAAGAATGCAATGCTTATTAAATACTTATATATTAAATGCTGGAATATTCCACGCTTTGCGACAAATTAACGGTGAGTTAAAAGTTAAGTCAGAATCAGTTATGATTACAAACAATTATTCTCACGGGTGCTCATTAGTCCGCCAAGACACAGTGCACGCATTACAATCAGTACGTTTGATGGGATTATTAAGCAGTAAGTACCGAAATCATGCTTGAATTTTTAGTAGTAAGTGCCTACAGAAGAAAACCTTGAGAGGTAGGAGAATTAGAAGGAGAAGCTTAACTGATGTAGAGCGGGAGGGTAGCGGAGGCCAAGAATATACCCGTCACCCATCTCAGACGCCGTTTTAGTTAAATGATAGACTTATTTGAATGTGGTTTGACCGAATAAAACACATCTTAAAGAAACTATAAGTGTATATAGCTAATTGTTTTCAATAATGTGCATGAAAATAATAAATAAATAAATATTTGTGGATAAGTTTACACAAAGCGACCTAGTCCCAAACCAAGCAAAGTTTGTACCATGGGTACTAAGCGAAGATGTGCATACTTATAAACAGATACTTAAATACATAGAAAACATACAAGACTCAGGAACAAATATTCGTATTCATTACACAAATAAATGCCCTGACCGGGATTCGAACCCGGGACCTCCAGCTTCGTAGGCAGGGTCACTACTAACTAGGCTAAAGTGGTCGTCAAAAGTGAAAATCAAAGTGAGATCGAGCAATCGAGTGTCGTTGGGATCTATTGGATTTGAAGATTGGATGATAGGAAGAAAAGGAGAAAAAAAGGTCATGATTTGTATATTCTTCCATACACGAACATACTTCAAGCCACTCGATATTGATAGTGTATACGCCCCACGTATCTCTGATAATGGAAATATGTTAATTTGCCGATTTTCATGCCAGGGTTGGCAGTACAAAAGCTTAGAATATTGTAGAATAAACATCGAATTGTTAGAGAGGATGTTAAAGTAGACTTTAAAGAAGCTGACTTATGCTAATCTGACGATTTGGACAATGACGCAAGCTTGCGGTGGCTTTTTTTAAATGTAAAAAGATCGGACTTTGTATTTATTTCAGTAAAATAAACATTTAATATCAATATTTTTGCACGAAACAAATTAATAAAACAATTTTAATCTTGTGGTGCACTATTATTCAGCCGCCTCGACTGCAGGCTTCCACCTCAGTTTTAAGATGCCCAGCAATACAAAACTAAACCGCCCCGATTGTTGCGCGCTGCCCGGGAGCAGCTGACTTGTATATCTTTCGGACGAACGCGTTCTTCCTTATGTACTGCCGTCGGATAGACAGAAATACGAATTCGACGTTTTGTGACGTGAGGTTTTCTGTACCTGGAAGTGGGCGAGCTACCTTTCCAGCAGGCACAAGAGTGCTGCTGCCTTCTAGTGGAAGAACTGCCAAATTCAGGGTTTTTGGCCTTTTGTTGTATTAACTATTATAGTTTTTATCTTAACTTTTAGTAGTAGTTTATTTTAACTTTTTAATAGTTTAAAACTATATAATATAGGTAAGTCTTAGTTTGAATTTGTAAGGTCACATGTCCCTACCAGCCATTAATCCCGTCTCACTATCACGTTATTGGATAATTATCTACAGTGAACAGAATGCCTTCAAAACTGTCTCTTCAAATGCAACGGAGGATTGAAGATTCACATCGGAAAATTGCACAAATCGTGTATTGCGTCTTCAGCCCCAGTCACAAGCTCCCCTACTCAGATTCGGCAACTCCAAACTCCAGATTGTAACATCCCATTTTGGCAAATCATCAGTAATCTAAAAAATACTCATCCGGTGCTTAAACGTATTCCCCGCGGCGCCCGTATTTCGGTTTGTAAAAATTTAGCTGCAACCATGAAAACCATGGTATCTGACAACTCCAAGCGCTCCTGGGAACATACCTTTCACTACAGAGTTTTACGCGTTAATCCTAATGATCAGAGACGAAAATCTTTAACCAACAAATTTTAAGAAAACTGTAACTGAAAATTTTAAAGGGGCTGCTTTTAGAGTTATTTTTCTTATCAAAATCTTTGATAAGAATAATAACTCTAAAAGCAGCCCCTTTAAAATTATCGAAAACAAAGAAGGTGACGGAGATACTAGAGGAATCGCCACGTCCAACGACGTGGTAGCTCCAAATAACCCCGCAACCCTCGCAGCTCTCCACACAAAGCATCTGCCTCCAACATCCAACTCTCACCTCCCCGATCCTCCGGAACCACTCGATCCCTCGCTCCAGGGTGTTCTTACGCTGTCATGTCGTTTCCAAATGGATCAACACCACAACACCTCAAGGACTTACTGAGCCAGTTTGCGGCGATGCCCACGGTGAATTACTGAAAAATTTAACGGACCTAATCAATTTGATGCTGGCCGACCAAGTACCATCTGACACAGTACACATCTGTACAGTTACGGTTCAAAGTTGTGCACACTGCTTATAAAAGATGGCGGCATACGGCCCATTGCTGTCGGTACCACACTCCGCCGCCTCGCTGCCAAAATAACCTTCCGTGCCAACTTACGGCTAGGAGTTTATCCTCGTACAACTTTTCGGGTCCAAAAGCGGGTGCGAAGCACTGTGAAGAAGAATAAGTATTGCCATTCAGCGTGGCAATGCAGCCATCCTTCTGGGCATCCTATCCGCTGACGGCGATTTGGGACAATTTTTTATCTTTAAGTTTCACTGTTTACTGTTGCTTAGGTTAATTTTATGTTTTATTTCTTCTTCATGTTTCTAATATTGATTTATGGTATGGCACTTATTTTTAAAATTGAGATCTTCGAGAAAACAGAACGGTTGCCAGTTTGTTGCACTTTTAGCACCACCCAGGGGTTACATGTAGGCTAGCGGTGGGTACTCCCTACGGATGTGGTGCAACTTCGACCCGCCATATCAAGTGAGTGGGCAACTTGACTGTTAGAAGTTCTTAAGCAACCCGAAGGCCTCTAACTTGGCTTATCGACGGTTTACCCTTGATTGGCCTAATAACTTTATGCCTAAATTTAGTTTGCCTAATTTCATTTAAACTAAAATGGTCGGCATAACTGCTCACTTTATCTATTTTTTGTTTAAATGAAAATCATTTTGTATAATCCTTACTTCAAATAATTTTGCTATCCGTAATTTCTACAAATAAAATTTCTGATTTCTGATTTCTGATTTCTTAAGCCACCTAATTTTCAGTTTATATAATCTTATTTTGTTGCTTAATACTGTTTGATGGACATAATTATATTTCAACTAAATTACATTTCGCATAATTTTATTTACACTGATCATTGTTTTTCAATTTCTAAATGTAGAAGTTTCTATCCATTTCTATCAAGTAAACAAGCAAGCATGCATGTATGCAAAGAAGCAAACTATGTGATGACTATTAGTTAAAATAAGAATCGAGTGACTGATTCTTAAACGATGTAATATTAGACAAAATAAGAGTTAGGCAAATGGTAATTTAGGCTAAACGTATTTCGATTAACTAATAACTATGCAAAATGATATTATACAAATTGACTTTAAACGAACAATTCATTATAGGAAAAGTTGTTAGACAAACTGAAATTAGGCAAGTAGTTTTTAGGCAAATCAAGGGTATACCGTCATAAACAGCCGATCAACAGCTTAACGTGCCTCCCAAAGTACGGGAGCGCTCAGTTAGTAACCACTCAAAGTGGTCACCCATCCAAGAGTTGATCCCGGCCGATGTTGCTTAAACTCGCATACCGCACGCGGTGCGCTGGTGCCGTTGGGCCACGAGCGCTCCGAACATATGTAGGTAATATAGAGGGCTTATAAATGGTGGAGGTACTCAATAGAGTGCAAGGTAATCTGACGCGCTTGAGTAAATCCTAAAATCCCCTCTTGGGCTCTCCTACCATAAGTAAGGTAGGGAATGAAATAAATCATGTCTTTTATTGTACTTTTTCTTCAGATTACCACCGAGACGAACGATATTCTTACAACGTAACGCAAAAATAACATATCTGATAGCTACAAATTTCTTTTCTCATCTTGTAGGAACCGTTTGCAGTATTGCCCGGGCCCTTGGGACGTAAATTACGTCTCGTTTCTTGAAAAGTTACATATTTGATGCAAAAGTACACATTTTTTATATTCTTCATAATTATAGAAATATAGAATAGAAATATTTATTTATCGAAAGAAACAAATTTACACAGGATACAAGTTTTTTGGGTCCTGAGCTAGGAATCCCTGTGTTACAGGACCCAGTAGAATAATAAGCTTACATTTTTAACATGCCTTCATACAGGGTAAATAAAAATATTAAACAGTTAGCAGTTTTTTTTTTTTTTTTTTCCTTTTACAATTATAGATTAATCTTATTTATTATTTGTGTGTGATGTTGTGTATATATATGTGTATGTATATTGTAATGAAATTAAATGGATTTGAAAGTTATAATTAATTCAATTGAATGTTTAGCTCAAAGAAATACTTAGCGAAGGACAGTTAGGAGCAGTTCGGTTTTACCGTAGTCATGTTGCTTTAGCCAATTGGTCAAAATACTTTTATTTGGGGGACGGTGATCTGTGTAGGTTTTACAAAAGATTTTTAAAACATGAGGGGATATAAATGGACTGAAACGCTGGGCAAATCTGGTCTTGTATTGTGGCATTTTCCAGCGTTGACGTCTTCTTGTGTCAGCGTCAAAGTTTTTGTCGTGTTTCTTGCCGTATGCAAACATGACCTTCCTCAGAAACAGCTGTCGTACTGTAAGAACATTCGCCTCTATGTAAAGATCCCTTGTGCTGTAGCGAAATGGTTTACAGAGTGCGACTTTTAGAAGAGATCGCTGCGACCTTTCTAGGCTAATCAGAATAGTCTTTGCTGCTCCACCCCAGGCTGAATTACAGTAACCCAATATGGATTCACCGAGCGCAAAGTAAACCGTTTTTAGTAACTCAGGATACGCAACGTTTCTCAGGAGCCTAAAAACAAACATGAGTTTGCGAACACGAGATTTCAAGGATTCTATGTGCTGACGCCAAGTTAAATACGAATCAAGCAGGATGCCAAGATATTTAATCAAATTTGTTCGCTCAAGTGCACTACCTGTATTGTTTGATGTGGGATGACTCCCGCCGCTCTGTATACCAACTCGTATGGAAAAGTCGTCACTTGGCTGACCTCTGGCGTTAATGGAAAAGCATATGTATTTGGTTTTATTAACATTTAATGTGAGTAAATTTGCATCCAGCCAGTCCATGACGACCGCCATGCTGAGTTCGGCTTGTTTTTGAACTTCTGCCCAGTCCCTTCCCGTGACCACTATCGCTGTGTCGTCCGCAAAAGATACAATTGCAGTTCGCAGCAATTGAAGATTGCAGAGACCGTTTATATACACCAAAAATAAGGTTGGCCCTAGTACACTTCCTTGAGGTACTCCGAAATCGACATTACAAAACTCACTACAATGGTCACCCACGCGGACGCACTGCCTTCGACCCTGGAGATAGGATTTAAACCAATTAAGTACTAGTCCCCTCAAACCAAGGCGCTCGAGTTTGCCTAAAAGAATGGGAATAGAGACAGTGTCGAAGGCCTTCGCAAGGTCCAAAAACACCCCTATGCACTTATCCCCGTTATCGACACAATCTACTATGCCATTGACCAGCAGATCGACTGCCTGTTCCGTTGAGCGTTTTTTTCTGAACCCAAACTGATTTGGTGAGAGGAGATCGTTGCTCTCTAGAAAGTTAAGTAGCTGGCGATTAATGACCTTCTCAATAAGTTTTCCCACAATGCTGAGAAGTGAGATGGGCCGATAATTAGTAACTTGCTTCCTGTTTCCAGCTTTGTAGATTGGCGTGACCAATGCTATTTTCAGAGAATCCGGAAAGGTGCCTGACTCTATGCTTAAATTGCATAGGTATGTAATGGGTTCGGTCAAATGGTTTATGCACATTCTTAATACGTCCGGAGTTATGCCGTCTATGCCGGGTGCACTTCCCGACTTTAAATCTCTGATGAGGGAGGCAATCTCAAACACGTCTGTAGGTCGAATGAAGAACGACGACGCTGAAGGTATCACAGATCCTTGATCTAATCTGGCTAGATTTTCTTTATTGGAGTCTTTTTTTGCTAGAGCTATTTCAGCAAGATTCTTACCCACTGATGTGAAGAAAGTATTGACTCTATTTAGAGACTTAACTGGATCTCCTTCCAGTTGGAGTAGTTCTGTTGATTGGTCACGTGTGGTTGGAATGTTGCAAATGGACTTGACCGTCTTCCACGTTTTCTTTGCGTCGTTCTGTGTTGCTATAAGTTGTCCCTGTTGGTATTTTATCTTGACTGACTTCAACAGATCTGAGCAGGTGTTTCTATATCTTTTGTAATTACCTTGAATTGTAATATCGTTTGGGTTTTTGGTTGCCAGCAGGTGCAGTCTACTTCTTTCGCGAACACATTTTAGAAGCCCCGGTGTTATCCATTCCTTGATCGAGACCTTTGAGTTCGAGATTCTTAAGGTTTGTTTGTGTTTATTAATTATGTTAGTTACGTTCGTGCAGAAGTAGTTGCAAGCTATATTTACGTCGCATATATTATACAACTCTGCCCAGTCAATGTGTTCGATTTCTGTTTTTATTTTATTTAAATTCATTTTAGAGATTATTTTGTTATTTTCTACACGAGGTGAGTAATCCAAAGCTGAGAGTACAAGAGCGTGATCGGTTATATCTTCAAGGCAAACTATAACAGAACATTTAAGCTTTGACCTAATCATGACGTGGTCTAGGCAGTTCTCACCCCGCGTAGGTAATACATTACCTGAATAGAGCCCGTATTCAGAGCATACGTTTAAATAGTCGTCACCACACAGAGTACTTGAGTTTGGGATTATATTAATGTTTAAATCGCCCGTCATAACCAAATGGGCGCTGTTATTAAAATTTGACAAGAATGAGCCCAGAGAATTAATAAAAACTGCAGGATTCTGATAACTGGGTGACCTATAAATGCCCAATATACTAATATAGTTGTTAATTGTCAATAATAATGTATTCGCGTCCTTGATATCAGTCCTGCAAAGTTTCACTTCAGGTCCATTCCTAACAAAAATAATCACTCCATCGTTTTGTCGGCAGTGATTATCAGACGCAAAGCAGCCGTAGCCATCAATGGACGGAAGCTGGGGCCATACTGGCAACCAACATTCCGTTAAAACTATTACATCTGGGGTTATGTTGGAACGCTTCAAAACGCACTTAAAATAGTCTAGATTACACTGGTGGCTGCGAATGTTTTGCGTCAGCACAATAAAGGGTGTCTTAAACTCATTAAGTATAGCCGCGCATTCTTCTAAACGAGAAACGTTTTTGTTATCGCACAGCTGTGCTGCATCGATATCATCCGCCACTGTGTTTAGGCCGAGCGCGAGGTTATTGTTCTATCTATATACCTAGATAACGTCGTGCCATGTTTACTCACCAACACTGCAGCAGTGGGGAATAGGTTATTTATCAAAACCTTCTATTTTAAGAATTGAGTCGCCACATACAGCTAGGATTCGGCAAGTTCGGCAACAGAATTACGCCGGGGTTATGGGCGGTATCTCAAATGTCATAGGTACATAGTTGCAACAGACGGACAGTGTCAGAGTTCATTTGTCACCTTTTCTGTATGGAAGCCTATAAATCGTTTGGTCCCGGTTATATACAATTGACCTTTCTTTTTAAATAGAGTTTCAATATTCTCAAAAGTTACGAAAATTTCCTTTATAACAGAAGTTACTATGTTACGCGAGCCAGCCAAAAATTACGAAAAATTTAAGAAATGTAACCATCTGGCAACACTGACCGCTTATCATATTGTAAGACTTAAAATAAGATCCAGGTGGTTTGAGAGGCTGAGTAATAATACCTTACCTAGATTTTCGCCTTTAAGCCATATGAATTATGGAGGGCTTAAATAAATAAAATAACAATAAAACAATTAGACGGTACTGATTAGAACTGGCTCTACTATGACATAGTTCCATCAACGTCCACGATTCCCACTCACGCAGCCCTTAATCAAGTAAATTAATAAAATAAGCCACTGTCGACGGCGTAGGTTTTAGTGTCAGGTACCTACATTCGCTGTATTATCCAGTTTTGGTCTAGTATGGTATAATAGTAACTCATTTAATTATTAATTAACCAACTAATGTACTATTAATCCAAAAAAGAAAACCGCAACATAATTCTTCAAATGTAATGCAGTTCAAAAGGTTAGGATTGTATATATTTTTTTGATAAGTATAGATGAAACTTCAAATTAACTTAACATAAAGGACCGCCCCGGATCGTAGATGGCTCGAAAGTTCCCATAATACCGGCGGCGTTGCCACGCTGAATGGCCAAAGAGATCTGTTGAGCCAAGAACGATCCGGATCGAGGATCGCACCCTCTCTCCCTCAGCCGTCGAGTCAAATCCCTGACAAAGTCTCTGAGGGGCTACCGCGAACTGAAAACGAACGAAGTTCGAATATCTCCCTCTCTGTCGCACTTGCTAATACGTGCCACAGAGAGGGAGATATTCGAACTTCGTTCGTTTTCGGTTGGCGGTAGCCCCTCTGGCCTCCGCGCCCCACAGCTCCGCCGTCTCCACCGCCACCGGCACGAAGTCGTACATTGGTTCCAAGGCAGAGTACTTCACATGTTTCGCCCGGGCCGCCGATTCTGCCGCCGACCCCGCGGGTCTGATGGTGTGGCACAAATGGGACGGGGCAAATATGCTCACACACGTGGCGTCCCATAAGAGACACCGACCCTTCTGCCATGGAACCAATGTCAGACCCTCTAATTAGACAGTATAATTGTAATTTGTGACTCAAAGTTGGTATTAACAGGTTTTTGTATCATAACAACCGGTTGTTGAGGTTAAAAGGAACTTACTTGAAGTTTTATGCAAAGTAGCAAATTAACTTATTTATTGTTAACCACCAGTAAAGGCTAGTGATAAGAATAGTACCTGTTAAATAAAAAAACTAGGTAAGTTTATACCTTAGCGCTCAATAATTATAATTTTAAATACATGAATTCATAACTCACGATTTAGTTCATTGAACAAAAACGACACAGTTGTCCTCAATGAGGGATACCGCGTATGAATTCGCCGCTAGAGGCGCTAGTGTAGCGTGAGGTCTCCGAAATGTCAAATGTCACTCTTTGTAGTTGCGCTACGCGGGTTAATATCTAATTGGAACAACATGGCGACTATTTTGCAATACCTGAGTTTGATTACGGCAAATCTGAGTTACGGGTCAATAACTGTCAGTGCTTTGAGACAGTTTTGTCTTTCGGAAACTTATATCCTCCTTTTTTCCGAACAAAAGGGGACTGCGCTACAATGCGGGATGTTCGATATTTTCATGGTACGGTTTTCATTTATTAAATATGATTTAAATGTAAACTTCGTTCTCATGCTCATAATAACCAATGACAATTTTTGGCCTTACTCGACAGTAGCGTCAACTGGTGAGCACAAAAATGGTAGCCCTCATTGATAAAGGTAAGTTGTGTTTATGCTCATTCATTGACACATTAATAATATATAATTAGGTCATTCTCATTAAGTTGTTCGTCACGTACACGACTATAAAAAATACGACTGAATTTACTACTTTGGCAGAATGCAGAGCGCACTAAACATGAAGAGGAGGCTTATACTGTAGCTCTGACAATGACGAATGATTCATAAGAAGTGTTGTTTAAACGAATAAGGTTTCAAGAGTGCGTTATCGTCATTACACTCATGCCACGTTTCTTCTGATGTTTGCAGACGGCCATTTTTATAATAAAAATATATCCTGATCACGATGACGACTGATTTTATATGAAAATCAAAGTCGCTTGGTTTCTTGTAATTATTATCATAAATGTCACCGTAATGTTGATAAACTAAATTTAAACTATTATATTAACTAAATAAATGCCCGGTTCAAGCTAAGTAAGGTTAGTAATGCGACCCTAATAGAAAGAAACTATGACAAGTAAAGTAGGTTGTTAGAACTGCTACCAAAATACCAGATTAGTTTAGAAAGTACCGGAATTGTAGGTTGGGGAGGTTGGGCACTGCGAGTCCCGCAGAAATAAAATGCTGCCAGAAAGTAGGTAAGGTTAGTATAAAACGGGATTAAACTGTTTGTTATCAGAAGAAGCTGGTTACGTTAACTTAGCATAATTGCGATTCCCCGCGAAAACGAACTGCAGTCTAAAAAGCAAGTTAGGTTAGAATTGCGACCCTAAACAGTCATAAACGGCAAAGATAATAAGGTGTTGCTTCAACGAAGGACCTATAAAAAAATACTGTGCATAGTTAATTAGAAGTTCCGTGCATTTAATATGATTTATTAAATAATAATATTCAATACACTATATTTATTTGAAGACTACATACATAGATAATTTGAAAATTAAATATGCAAAAAAACCTTCATTCACCGACATCAGAGTCATGGGACATAATATATTTGCACTTGACTGCACAGGCAACAAGTTAGGTAACTTTGCTTCTCCATTGTCGCCTCGCCTGTACGAGTAGGCTAACTTATATATAAACAAGGCTTACTCTTCTTGTTTATATCAATATCACTTTTCTACCTGACAGTTTTTCTCCTTTATACCACACTACAAAGCCCAAACATTGGCTTAGTCTGCCTTTTTTATCTCGGATCATAGAACCCACCCTATTTTACATCGTTATCCTAGGAATTATTTTCCCCTGTATTGTTTACTTTCTGACACTTGTAGTTTGGGTGAAGTAAAATCCACGGTATATTTTGTTGCCTTTTCTGAATTAATTTATTGCTTTTTCTTCAACCAAATATACGTAATTATATTCGTAAATGAATATAATAAAATTTTACTTCTTAATTTGTCGTACCTACTTGATTAATCACGTTTTAACTCTACGGAAAAGAGACGAACTAATGTACTTACCCGTCAATTAAAAGCTTTTCGTCTACCTGGTAATTTGCCTAACAAATAAGGCGCGTAGGTACGCTGTTCCCTATTAATGAGGATCCCTTTGGTGTAGCGGTTAGTACCGCAAGTGTTCAGGGACCCGGATTGCAAACGGGGCGGAAGTTGTAAAAAAAATGTTGACTTGTAATGACAAACTTGGCTATTAGGAGATTGTCTTAGGCTCGGTTTTATAAAGATCCGTTAGACCTTATGTCGGTTTGTTATGTCAAAAAATGTACTGAGTTACTGAAATTTGATCTAACGGATCTTTATAAAACCCGGCCTTAGGGTTCTTGGTTAATTGGGTATTTGACACATAATAAAATTTATGCCATAGTGTGGTTATACACTGTGGGCGTTAATAACCCGAAATATTTAAACCACGTATTTTTGAATACAGTACGAGTAAGTAATGTTATATCAACATGGATCCAATTATGTGTCTTATTAACAGGGATCGGACAAATTTGCGTCATTGCTCGCAATAATGTGGACATGACTCCAAAATTAATGAAAGTGTTAATCAATTATTTAATTTCCTTACTTGACATATAATTTGATTCCTAGTCAATAAATACACAAGTTTGTTAAAGTATATATTTATTAAAGAAAATAATCAGTATTTTTTCTAAATTTTCTGCAGTCAGTCTATTTCTTTTTACATCAAAATTATAACTGAAAAACTCCGCTCGCAATAAGTTAGAAATAATAATCATAGCAGGATATTTACCATATAGTAGTTGTTGGGTATTTTCTAGTGTAAATAATCGTGTCAGTTTAAAATCGTAACTTCTTTATTATATAAAAATATTCAGGAACAGTTATAAAGAAGGGTAACCTAGGTGCATAGAATATGTTTTTTCTTAGGAGTTTTTTTATATATATGTAATTTCTACCTATGATCCATTTAATGTCCCATGATTATATTAATACCACAATATCTCTGTAGGACTCTAGATATGCGCCATTATATCAAAAACTTCCTTAAAATATTTTGTGTAACTTCCTAAAACCCCGAGGAAACTGTAATAAATGTATGTGTGAATATAAATTGATAGGATAATACATCTCGGTATGTGGCACAACCCTATCGGAGCATCAAAACCGCAACGTGTCTTATTCGTTTCCACACTATTTTATTTTGATGGCCCCTCATTTGTTAGCCGTAAATCGGACAGAGATAGATAACCATTGCCATAGTATACATACTACGATATAGAGGTATGTACTGTCACCGACAGAACATTGTGATAGAATGAGATAGTGGCCAGATGGTGAGCGGATTATAATAATATGAGATTTTATTTGGATGCGGATATTCGGTTTTACTATTTCTATGTGCAGTTAGCTGCATATTCCGAGCCTATCTAAACGTAGGCACGCTGTAAATATTCTATATTGACATTGACTCGGCTGACAGTTGACACTGATTGCTGTCAGCTTACTGATATCGCACCGACCCCGCACCGCCAAATGTGAAACCAGCCTGTAAATGAAACCTAAATAATTGCTTACAAATACAAACAGATCTCAAATGCGTTATTATAGTTAGATTGACAAACTGATGAACTAGATATTGGGTATTTGCACGGTATTTGACACATGTTAAATTTATACCTTAGTGTGGTCACATATATTTGAGCGCCGGCTAAAGGAACTTTTAATACTCAAATCACTGTATTCCGAAAAGGAATACAATGAACAGCTATTCTAAAATTGTTGATTATTAATTGTTATTCCGTTTTTTATTTCGTTTACTTTCTGACATTACCTGATTATTTATTATTGTGACATTGTCTTGATGTTTGACCATATTTTAAACTGTTCCTTTATATTGTCCTTATTATTATTATTTTAAATTTGACTAATGATATTACCTATAGGGTATCCTAGCCATGTATACAAATTTGCCATTTCTATTTGTTTTTTTCCTGACATTTTTACTGTATTTGATTTCTATTATATTGCTCTCATTATTATTATACCTTTTGTTTTAAAAATGAAAAACATTATGTAATTTTCTAAAGGAAATAAATATAATTATCTATCTGTAGACAGAAAACCATCAAATTATCGAAATAAAAAGCAAATTAAACAAATTAATCAAAATATATGGGACTTTAATGATTCGCAAAAATGTTGGTTTTTTTTAAATAGTCCAAATGTAAATTGAAAGCTACCGACAGAATTCACGTTTCATTAAAAAAAATGCGACTATGTCTTTAAACGCAATATTTCACAACTAAAATGGCAAATTACTCAAAGGAGCGCTCGTGGCCCAGCGGCGCCCGCGTGCCGCTTGCTTGTGGTATGCGAGGTTAAGCAATTTTTAATAAAAAAAAAAGGGGTCAGTTCTTGGATGGGTGCCCGCTTTAAGTGGTTACAAACTGAGCGCCCCCGAACTTTGGAAGGCACGTTAAGCCGTCGATCCCGGCTGCTGTCTAAGGCAGCAGTCGTTAATCCAAAATTTTAGTTAATCATCGGGCAGCTTGAGAACTTCTAACGGTCAAGTTGCCCACTCACTAGACAGGGGGGGGGGTCGAAGTTGCACCACATACATCCGAGTACCTTCCGGTGACCCACTGTTACCCTACACGTGACCCCTGGGTGGTGTTAAAAGTGCAACAAAACTGGCAACCGCCTTCTCGAAAGATCTCACGGTTCGAAATAATTGCCATACGATAAACAAGAAACTGCCTATCAGTATGGAGCGTTTTCAGTGCTCGTCAGCTATGCTGTACTTTACGTCTCGTTTTCATCTTTTTTGTTGCTCGAATTGTAGTTGGACCTCGAATTGGTTGGTTTGTAGTACCATAATGTTTTTTTCCAATAGTCAATTGTATTTTAACAGCCATCTTAAATCCTTTCGCATACCTACAGCCCTTTCACTCTCTCTCATTGGAGGAGGACAGTTAACGGGCGTAAAATCATTAGTTTTAATTACAGTTAAAGTACCTTCAGTATGCAATTGTAAGTGTTTAGACATACCCGCTTATTCATAAAACTTAACAAACCTCTGCTAACTAAAATGTTCTTTGTCCCATTCTCACAAACGTCAATGTCAAAGTGACAAATAAGGACAAACGAACTTTAGCGGCTAGTTAACTAATATAGGTTTGATAGACGTTTATGAATAAGGGGATTAATGTTTAACAACAATGTACCCGGCGATAAAAGTAGTTAGTAGATTACTGTTTCTGCGGCAGGTTGGGGCACTCCCCGCGGAGCGGAAATTTTTTTTGAGTTTTTTTTGCTCCTCCTAGCACATTCTCTGCGGCAATTTTTTGCGTGTGTGTTTTTTCCTATGAATATGTAATTTGCCGCCGCCCGATGTTTTTTTTTGTTTATGATAGGTGTGACTCCGTTGTTGTTTTTTTAAAGATTGCTTTTTTGAGGTGGATTACGTATTTCCTTAAATCGATTTATTTTATTAAGGGCAAACGTCTGTTTTTGCGCTATTCCCACGCAAGGGTAGGTAATTTACACTCTGTGGATGGCGATATATTTAAAAATTTATGTTGACATCAGATAGCCGATCGTGAGAATTAAAATAATATATTTGGAGAAACCATAAAATATCATTGATTATTACGAAAACGTCGTAGTTTCTGTAATTTATTGGGTATTATAGTAAAGGAAATTTAGCTAAGCACGTTCGCACACACATTCCAGTTTTTGGATGGTTCAGTAAAAAATAGATAGAACGTGTTGTATCATGCATCCACCAGATGTGCGTTTTTTAACTAGGTAATCGATTTATTGTCTTATCTGCGACATGTGTGTGCGTGTATTATATTTGAAAGCAATAAAATATCATAGATTATTACAAAATGTCATGCTATTCGTATTTTATTGGTCATTAAAAACCCAAAGAACATTCAAGCGAATCAGGTTGATTTGATATTTCAGTAAAAATCTTGTTCGAACCTGTTGCAACGAACAGGTGTTCGTTTTAGTAATAGATTTTTTTGTCTTACCCACGCCACGATATGTGTACATGTGTGTGTGTGTGTGTGTTGAATAAAATCAGAGCTCAAGCCGATAGGAACGTCATTCGTTCAGATTAGTTTGTCTGAAAACAGTGTCAAGTGTTAAAGTAGCAGTTTGCAAGTGTCGCAATACGAGTAGTAATTAACAGTTTTAATTTTGAAACTCTGTGTCTACATCTTGCTACGAGTGAAAATGGAGGTAAGCTGTAATTTCTGTTTTGTTTTCTTTGTGACTATTTTTGTTGAGCAATAAAGAATACCTATCAACTAACTGTGTGTTTCTATATAAGCACACACACATTACATTTGTATCAAGCTCCTCACTCATTTTTATTGTTTGTTTTAGATATCAAACGAGAATCCTCTTGAGTACACCATGAAAAGTTATTATTATGGTAATTTAAGTGATGATGAACCCCAAGGCTCAAAACCACTTAAAATCCGAACCCCGAAACGAACCAACAACATTGATGTATTTTTCGACAAGCCTAAAAAGAAACATGCTACGGAATTTTCATCTACGGTCGCCCAGTCTACAAATGGAGGCACGAATTATATATCTGCTCGCGTAGATGATGTTACAAAGATCACTCATCTTGTTAAAATTGATGTCTACGATATGAAAAAGTTGCGTGGTGTCCCAAACGACCAACACTGGAAATTCGCAGATACTAAAATCAAATACTACACGCATGCTGACGAGGACGACCATTATTCTAACACACAAGAATTAATTTACAAGATTACTAAACAGATTGCAACTAAAAACGACTGCAAGAAATTTTTTATCGAGGCCAAGCCATAAATTATTTCTTGCTCCACCCACGAAAAAAGTCACCCTCCCCCACCAACGAACGAATGATTTTTGAGGCTATATATAGTTAGACAACCCAAAAGAAACCATACCGTATCTCTATCAACACCTGCCGAAGTCAAACTGCAAAATGGATCTACAAAACTCATTTTACGATGAAGATTTGGCTAAACTTTGCGAGGAGATTGAAATGCAAAACCTTAACTTTAATGGGTATTCACCGGCTTCACCGCCTTTATACGTCACTTATACTGGAAACCCTCTTTCGGCAACGTGGGAAGATGAAACGGAAGACACAGAAATGGAAACCACAACAATATCCATGAGTGAAGATGCGTATGAACCCATTTGTTACAGTATTTTCGCTGACTGTGCCACAATATGTTCGTCGCCTATACCGCAATGGGTATCGGAGTGCGGGGAAAAGCTATGTGACATACAACAAGATGTAGACTAGATGTTTTAAAATGAAGACTGTATTTAAGTTAATGTGATGAGATAACCATTTAATTTTTACTTCATGATATTTGTAGCCATTGTTCAATAAATCGTTTTAATTATCCTCCTGCATTTTTACTTATGTGTGTGTAGGTACAGTCAACATCAAAAATATCTATACGCACTCAATGGTAAGGTATGTAATCATTACTTGTATGTCACTTTGTGATCGTACATTTATTTATGCGGTTGACTGTCCAACAGTAGCGGAGCGTCCATACAACTCGATTCCCACCGGCTTACCTAATTTTCAGCCATTACAGTTCTTTTACTATGGCTCATGACGAATAAGAAAGGAAAATTAATTCCGGCTTCCCTAAGAAAATTTTGACGCACCGCCACTGCTGTCCAATAAGAGTACAAGGAAAGAGAGTAAAGACATTGTTTATTAAAATACTCATTTATTTCACATAAAAATAGATCTATACATATGGTTTATAATCAAATCATTATACATAGTATTTTCTGAAAATAATCTTAAAAAATCGAACATCGTTTTACCTCTAAACTTAAAATATATATAAACTAAACAGTATTTGCCACAAACTGATGTAAAATGGTTTTGAATTCCCATATGGTTAAAAAACCATTTCTTTGCATTTCTTATTAGAAATAACTTATGATAACCAGAAGGCTTTCTCCCAAATGAATCAAAATATTCGCCATTACCATTAATATCTATATTAATTGCTACCCAATGAGAGCCAGGTTTTGAGTCATCGTCTAAGTTGCTTATAATATAAACTGGAAGTTCCATGAAAACAGGGATTCTGTTAGCTGGAAAAACATGCGATTCTATAGCAGGATAAATTTTTTTCAAACATAACTGTAATTCCTGCGTGTCCATTGCAAAGTATTGTGTTTACCGATGAATTATTTACTGAGGTTTAGTAACAAGTGGTACAAATACTAATGAACCTATGCTTATATATGCACATAGTCTAATTAACTGTTGTAATCTACACTAACATCTCGATGTTTGTTTATTTCAATGATATTATCAAACTCTGCATAGACGACACAATTAACGGTTGTCGTAAGGGCCTTTTCAAATCGAACTTCTAACCGTACACTACCATGTCGAACGAGATTCCAGTGAGAGGTAGAACTCGCGGCTAAGTCAGGTGTTAAATCGAAACACATCAAACAATAACCGTTGCCATAATCTTCTCTACTTATTGAGTTCCCTTCATTATGAAAATGAATACCCGTTCCAGAAAACAAAGTGTGATATGTTGATACCATTAAACCGCTACTGAAAGATGGTTGTAATGTTTTAGAAGGAATTTGATGACCGTCCACATACAAACTAAATAAATTCATATCATGGTGATGGAAGTTAAAAGGATTATGTTTTAAACTGCCATTAAATGCTGTATTATCAACAAAACCAACAATACACCTTTTTGGAACTTGACCGAGGAATATATTATCAAGTGATTTCCCTTGTACCCCTGATGGTATTGTAAGTACTTTAACTTCTGCTCTTGTGATGGGGTATTTTGCAGTTGTTGAAGCTAAAACCTTTTGATGTGCAAGCAAAACACTTGGGTTAATTTTTGTTCTTCTTATTATTAAGCTAGCATCCATTATGCGTACTTTAAGTTTTTTATCTTGACTGCACATGAGATTAAACGACTCTTTTGATCGTACTAATTTAACACGAACTTCAACGCCATTTATTAAAAACTTTTCTTGATTAAAAATGTCGCCGTGTAAGTGCCCTATCATTTCAACTTCCTTACTATCTTTAATAAATTCTTGTCGTTTAATCCATCCTTTGTTATCCGTATCAGTTTCATCCATATGACTCGAAGTGTCTTCATACCATAGCCCACATGTAAGATGGGACTGTTTCGCTGCAGGTCCATAATTTAGTAGAGTTTCCATATATGCACGGTACGCATATGTATTATTAGGTGGTGATACTAGTTTTTGATTTAAATATATGTCCAATTGGTTAAAAAGTGAATGTAACCAATTATTCACTGGAGCAACATGAGTTTCTGCTGATTTGATCTTAGTACCATCTTGATTCAGTACTTTGGCTTTGATATGTAGTAAAGTATGAGACAGGTCAATATAGTCATCGCCTGATCCTGGAACTTGAAATTCAATAGGACCGTCATCACTAAGAGACGAAATAGGTTTATAATGTATCCATTGCCCATTTTCTATACTTGTTTGCGTTGATGGAAGTGCAAATAAATCTAACTCTGACTTAGCACATTCGCATGAGTGACTATGTAAAAATGACATGATTTAATTAGAGAAAATATCGTTTATATATTTTTTATTTTTTTTTGTACCTCTCCCCCGCAATGCTTTAGGTGCAATGGTGCGCTCTTGCCTCTTTCGTATCAATTTATACCCAGATCCTGACATTAGAGAATCAATTTTTTCATCAGCCTTTCTTTTTAAATTACTGCTTGCATTCTTAAAACGGGACTTTAATGATTCATCGATAGGGTGTGAATTCATCATGTCCGATAAAAGACCAACACCAGCATTTAATGCTTCTTTCCCAACCGTTCTAAAACCACTAGATAACAGAGGGAAAACTGATCTAAACAGTCCTCCTAAAAAACTTCCTATACCATGTCCTCGTTGGTGAGGAACACCTTTATAAACAATGCCTACTCCAGAACCAGCTTGATGAGCATAGTAATGTTCATACGGGCAAGCAATATGTTGACGCCTATGATTCATTTTACTCGGTGAAAATGTAGCTTCACGCATGAAGTTCCGAACTGGAATGGAACCTTTCCACCCGTATGCATTCTTATATCAATTTCAATAGTATCAAACTCTCTGCGCAAAACAGGTATGTAATGTGCAGGAGAAAAGCTGTGCATTTTATATGCACCATATATGTATTTAGTTGGATCAAGTGGTATTATTCTTACTAACGATGTCATAACATCCCCTACCATTTGAGGTTGAACAATATCTGAATATATAAACAATTGAGATGGTAGGCCCAAATATAAATTAGCAGGAAATTTTCCTAATTGACATTGAATAAGATTCGTATTCGGTTTGAAACCTAGCTGGAGGTTTAGTATTGGTGTGGCCTGTACGGAAACTATATCTTTATGTGAAGAAGTGACCTTGATAACTTTTGATATTGTGTCATACTTAAAATTCACCTTGTTTTTTAATAATAAGTTCTCATTAAAAGCAGATATAAAGTGATCCATGTCGTCATAGGTCGTTGCTGGAATATAAGACTTATATTCAACGGTAACAGGTAACTCTTCGTTTGATAATTTTACCTTCTTTTTTACATAAACAACGTTTTCATGTTCTTGAACATTATACAGTGAACAGGGGTAATGAAACTCCACTAATCCAACGACCCATTCTCCTTCTAATTTTATTGTCTTTGGGAGTTTGGTGAGAAAGTTTGCAGTTGTATTTTCGGGGTAGTATTGCATTGAACTGTTACTCAACAGAGTTAAATAAAAACTGTCATCGCTCATGTTTCTTCTAAACTAGATGCAGATATCCAACTATTAAATTTATTCGGATAACCTCTCCACTTCACAAACACCTCCTTTCTGTTACCAACGCGTCTAGAACGTAATATTTTATCTATTTTATACGTCATGGTGGGGTTATAAGTAACTTTCTGTAACTCTTTAGAATAGAAAGTGCCTGTAATTGGTTCATCTTGTAAGTCTTTTAAGGTGTAAACAAGATGAGGTGATCTATTAATAATTGATTCGATTACAAAGATTTCATCGCTCCAATTGGTTTCATAACCTTTTTGAAATATGTGTTTATATTTTGTTATTCTAACATGATCACCAACATTTAAAATTGAATTACTATTTTTTTTCAATCCGTTTCTTGGTGTTTCGTATAAATTAGTCCAAACAGTCATAATATTGTTATCATTGACATCTACGGGGCACATTTTAATACTTGAATGGTAACTGTGATTATACGAATAAAGGAGGTCTTGCAAAATATCGATGTATTTATAAGTATTTTTATGTGTGAAATAGCGCCACATTTTCATTTTTAATGTTCTTTGAAATCGTTCTACAATACTCGCCTTAATATCGGGATTGTTAGTTGTATAGTAGTTTATATTTTTACTTTTAAAATAATATCTTACCTCTTTGGAAACAAATTCAGTGCCTTTATCAGATTGGATATGACGTGGAGTTGCTCTAGCTTCAGTAAATATGTCTTCAAAGCATCGTTTAACTGTTTCTGAATCCTTCTTTTTCATTGGCCTAGCAAAAGCATACTTACTAAAGACATCAATTACACATATTATGTATTTAAAGCCCTCATTATATTTACTGTATGTACGCATATCACTTAAATCTACTTGCCAAAGTTCATTATAGTTAGATAGAATGTATTTATTTCGTGTAAAACGTCTTTGAACTGGTTTGTGTAAAGTATAAGTTTCCTGAGATTGTAACCACTTTTTTACCTCATCTTTGCTCATTCGGCCATGTACTGCTTTAACTAACTTATCAATACTACTGTAGCCAGCTGGATTTGAAACATCGTAGTAAATCCTATTGATATCTAATAAGGGGTCCATCTTTCCCAATCAATTTTCTTTTTTATTGATTCAGGAGTTTTACGCGAAATTGGCGTTGATTGTCCTCTTGATTGAATCGACGTTGATCTGGTGTTTTTATATATTGGAGATTCCTGGAGCTTGTCTATCTGGAGACCATTTATATATTCCAGATTTGTTGGGTTACCTATACATGATGAAGGAACTTCAATATCTTTTAAAACTGAAGCAAATTCTTTCCAGCCGATGGGTTTGGGGCGTTTGAGGGGTCTCAGAGTATCACTTATCAAGTCAGCTATATTAGTTTCTGGGATAACTTGATTATTCACTACGATTTCCCCTCCCTCCTTCCACCAAATCTTCGGCTTATTCTTTAAAATATTATCGATCAGTGACTGCCCCCTTTTTACGTAACTTTTTGGAATTTTTTTAATGAGATGAGATGGAGTAAATTTTTCAGTGTAATTATGATTTGAAGGAGTACTGGTAGCGTCTCTTTCGTACGGTTTTGGGTTTGGCAATGTAGTATTGTCTTCAGTTTCTTCCTTTTTATTAACCGTCGATTTCTCATATTCTTCATGAACATTATTTATACCATCAATCATTATCGGCACCTTGATCGGTTTTCGATCTGTTTCAGTAATATGCAAAAACCGTTGTAATGCTTGAGAATATAACGCCCATTTTTCACGATCTTCTATTTTACTTTTCAATATTTTTTGCATCTCCTCGTCTAAGCGAGATAAGGAGTTTAAAGGTGCATTGTCAGTGTGTTTGAGTTTCTCGATAAAATCTGGTTCTATTAAAATCATTTTCTTCGTGTTTTCCATTTCAACTATGTTAATGAGTTTAATAAACTACTTAAAACAGCCCCCAATATAATTGGTAAAAACGCACCACCCTTTTGAACTATAATAGTCTTTCTTAACTTTTGTTTTCCCTTCGAAACTAATTTTCGTAATATGTTCTTATGCTTATTTAACTTGTTTTTTTCTAAATTGTCTAATGGAACTTTTCCTTTTAAAACGTTATAAATGCACTCACAAATTATATTTATTTCATCTTCATCACATGCTTTAAGCAAAGCTTTACGATATTTTGGTTTCAGCGTATGCAAAGCTTTAAGTAAATGTTGATATGTGGTTACTCTGTCAGGCATCATTTAGAACTGACGACAACAGAATGACTACTGACATATTTAAACCCTTTTTTTGGAATATATACCGTACAATATTCATCAAATGGAAATACCTTACTCTTAAAACGACACATATCATCTGTGCTTTGTTTTAAATCGATCATCAGGTATCCATGTGCCGGCATAGTGGCATCTTTGTATGCTTCATCAACAAATTTTGTATTTTCTGGATAGACTTGTCGGGACAAGTGACGTATTTGAGTTTTATCTCTGGGATTTTTAAAATAAATAATGTAAGTTGTGTTCAATGATATGTCGCGCTGTCCTCTTCCTTGATGAAATAAATTTTGAGTTATATAAAAAACGCTTAAATTTCTGTGATGGCTACCTTTAGTAAAAATATCAACAATACGTCCATCGGACTCTCTCATTAAATCATCGATTATAAGCAGTTTAGGTTGCTTTCCATCAAACATACTTAAATCGGGAATACCTTGAACATAATCAATACCATTCAGGTTATAAAGTGGTTGCATTTCATCGTAGCACCACAGTACTTGACTAAATTCTGTATTACACATTTGTCCTGCATTTTTTAAAAAAATCGTGACAAAATTTGATTTTCCGCAACCACTTGGACCGGCAATAATAGCCGTAAACGGGTGAATAAAATGGTACATAACAAAAAAAAAACAGTCTTTCCTCTCTAAAGGTTGTCTAGAAACTAAAACACAGTTTATGAGGTTATTGATATATGTATATTGTTCACAATGTAATACAAACACACATTAATACACAACACTTATTAAGTACAAAAACTCTTCGAATAATACTTATTTATTTATTACATTAGTAATTACAATAGACTTAAAACTATAGGTTAGTACAATTAAATTCTATAATATTGACAAGTTATTACAAACTATTAAAAAGCTAAGAAACACACAAACTACTAACTTTTTAAAATAAAACCCTCCCTCTCCACGAATAAGAAACTTACAAATTGCGACAACTTAAACAATTTAAACATTTTATTGAGCTACCTACCTTAATTTATAATGGCCCCAAGCCAAGGTGTCATATGAATCCTGACAAAGATATCTTTTAGTGTCAGAGTAGGATAATGAGATTTTATTTATCTTTTGCGTAAAAATAACATGTTTTATTGAGCGAAATCGGCACATTTCCGATAACACATTTATTTTTTCATTTAGACAACGTTTATAATCGCTAATTTGGAACTTTTTAGACACACATTTATTGACACCTTTAGCCTTAGTTACTATACTGTCCTCGACATTCAAAGCGTACATTTTAGACCTTAACCCTACAAATTCTTTTAAGATTTTGCCTTTATTTTCATCTTTGAAATATCCTAATTTTTTCTTATTTATACACGCAAACCCGTAAATATTATTGGGCGGATAATCAGATGTATCAAAATGTTTATTTAAATCATTTTTAATGTCATCATAAAAATCATCTGTAAAAATTTGATAAATAAAACTATCGGTATCTGTATATAACAACTTAACATTGTTTTTAAATTTCTGTTGCATGTACCCATAGTGGAAGTTATACATTAAAGTTTTGGATAAGTCTAATATACAGAAACCTAAGTAAATAGGCTTGTTATAAATTAATTTAGTTTTTTTTAACTGTACCGCTGCTAAACTTTCTGAAAAAATCGAAATGCTATGGAATTCAGGACGAGCTACGTAACTTTCAAGCCCCTTCACGTAACCATGATTTGTCCAGTGCGATATTAGTTTAACGTCAACCCTTTTCTCAATATTTTCCATAGTTTTTCCAAAAACTGCGTTGTTCATTAATTTGTAAAAGTCTTTTTCGAAATCGGTTATTGCAGCTATTCTTAATGAAGTATTCAAGTCGATATATTTTTTTAGCCAGTTAGTTTGCTTAAATTTTAAGATTCTATGGATTTTTGTTAAATTTAAGCCATTTTCTAAACATTGAATAAGATTTATATAGTGTATGATGTATTTCTCTTTATTTTTTAAATTTGGAACCAATTTCTTTTGTTTACTTTCATCAATTATATGCTCGGCACAAAATGGTAAATCTGAATGGGAATTATGCAATGAGTCGGGGTATTCTATATCGACTTCTAAAATGTAGCCATTATCAGCATCATGTGAAATTTGGAAATCTGTAGCAGGGTCAACCCATTCAAATTCGCCAACAGGAAGATGTTGTGACATAGCCCAACCATATAAGTTATTAGCATCTAGGTAAATTAAATAAGATGAGGGTTCATTATGATCAAATTCTGACATGTAGTAATTATTTGATTTAGCATATCGATTGCTACATTGTGATATACCACCTCGAAGTCCTTTTTTAATAAACGCAACTTTATCGAAATCAGTTAAAAGTTCAAGTCGAACCCCGGTAATTTTTAGCATGGCATCCCAACTAAGACCAGGTGCCGTAAAATAATGAGCTGGATCCAAGCTATATGTTTTAAGGCACACGGAACGAAAGTTCTCAAAGATGTCTGTTAATAGAAGTACATCTGTTTTTAAATACAAGTTAGAATAATCCAACATTGTTTTACAATTAAAATGGGTCCAAACATTTTGTGCGTGTTGATAATCCGCCCTTGTTATACAGCTGTCTGTTAAAGAACTGTAAAAATCACTTATTATAGGCAGCGATGACGCTTCAAGAGATTTGTATGATTTCATAAACTCGTACGGAAATATTCCCTTCTGCTTCAGAAGTTTGAAATCCCCATCTTCAGGGTATTGCTTCCTTAATTCATGAAATTGATGTTCTTGAAGGTTTCTAGCTAAACTATCTAAACTACTCGACATGAACCTAAAGGAATCAACAAATCTCAGTGCCAGGTATCTCTTATCGAATTTCAGTTGTTTGCTAAACGAAATATATTTTTCTTTATTTTGAGGTATAATATCGATAAGTCCTTCACGGAAATTCAAAGCTTTAACAATGAAATGCGCATCATAGTTACTCAGATTGTGAAAAAATATTGGAATGAATGAAGGAGGTATGAATTTATGATCGCACGACTTATGTACCACTCCTTGGAATTTTCCAGTAGTCCAATCATAACTGAAAACGCTTTGGGATTTTAACTCGCTATTACATATAAAACATTTATTATTATTAGCTTCCCCAACTTTATTTAAATCACTCTGATTTAAAGGGATTGGATTTCTCCGAAAGTGAATGAATTTATTTAATTGTGCTAAATCATTATAAAGGGTGTCCATAAATACTTTTGCGCAATCTGGACCCGTATACGAACGATACCGTGAAAGACTATCATCAAATGAACACTTGATAAAATAACCGAAACTGTACATTTCATGTTGTTGGATGTTTTTTGTAAAAGATTTTGATGTATCTGGATCACAAGATGATATTGGATTTAAAAATGCTTCAAAATCTGCATACACTACAAACGGTAATTTAAGTTTACGCTGATATTTATCAAAAAATATCTTATGACTCGAAATTTCTTCATCAAGCCAATCCTTTTTTGTCTTATTAGAGTTTGGGAGTTCAACAACAACGTGAGCGCAATCATTTTTTTGATGATTCGTTAACTGTTCATTTGAATAGAATGCTAATAAACAGCCATCGCAAATATAAAAGCTATAGTTGGTTGTTGATATTTGTCGACTTACTAATCGAGATAGATTTTTTATATAGCAGTAATGTCCCTGACTACCCCTAGATATGTAAAGTAAATTTATGTGCGTTGGTTTACGGCATTTGGTGAAGTAGAGTGGACCGTTTACTTCATGTGTTTTAGAATTTTTATTATAATTTAATCCGAAAACATTAATGCTAATATCATTTAATTTTTCAACTCTATGAATATCTGTTAATTTTACTGGGAATGGTATATTTGAAAATTTTAATTTGTTTTGATGCATAATATAGGATGACACTCTCTGTGAACTATCCTTAACTGGGTGCAACGCTGAAAGTATGGCCCATTTCAAACACTCGTGATCATAGTTTTGTACGTTTATTATTGCTTTTTTTGTCTTAATATCGTGTGGTAAATCAATATACGACGAACCACGCAATGGGTTAAATTGATTAATGTTCATATCAATGTATTTTATCTCTTTAAGACTCCATCCACTGTCTTTTTTTTCAAAGTTAGAAATTTTACTACTCATCGAGTTTTTTAAATTTTCTAAAAATGTTTCTCTGTCATCACCTTTACAAATAGTCCAACTTAAAATATTGAAATCGAAAAAATTGTTGATCCCCTTAGATTCTTGAATAAATTCTGCATGTAATATAAAACTAACCTTAAAAATTGTTAACTGATTAATGGTATCGTCTATTAGTTTATTTAGAGATGTCTTAACCCTCTCAAAAAAAAGTTCCGGTGTCTCAAATTCAATGACAGTTTTTTTCTGTTCTGATACTATCCTATAAGTTAATATCCTATTTCCAAACGCGGTCTCAATGAGTTCAACATTGGGATAGGAATGTTGAAATTTGAGGCAGTTATTTTTATGAATATTACTTCTTAAATGCTGAGCATAGTACCTTCTCGAAACGTTCCGTTTACAAGTTTTACACTCGACGGTGTCACCAACAACGGGAGTAGATGATGATTCAGCTGTGGTTTTGGAAGTTGATGGCTGCGGGGAATTAAGGTTTTCTTGTTCTTCGACACTGGCAGCTGCTGGAGTACGCGAATCACAGGGTTGAAAGGCTTCTTCTGATATACGTTTTCTTTTAACTCCACGTGTTACGGATCTGAAAATGAAATTTATCTTATTAGAACACCTTTATACAACTACTAGCTATAGGATAAATACTAGCAGTCACTTAAGCACCGTAATACCTGATTTATATGATTGACAAAGAGAACAATACGCTTCCATGGGTAATACACCATCTATCTCATCAGAATGCGAAAACGAATGCAAAACCGTTATGTGCCCTTTGCAAGGGGTAATATACGGTTTAATATCGGGGTCGTGAGACATAGTTGCATCAAGTTTTCCACTGATAAACCACAATCTTAAATATTTATGAAAACAATTTAATAACACTGGTTTGCTAAACATTTTAATATCCTCACTAGTAACTTCCAGCATGATGCTAAATATGACACATTTCGTTGAGAATTTTACTTATATCGAGTTCACCTCCCCACTACTAGCTAAAAATCGACGTAAACCTGGTTAAACATGTTTTTCTGGTACTTACTGCGGCTGATTTTCGGCTTCCAAACAATGTTGATAGAGTTCATCATCAAACAGCGACTTGTTAAGATCTGAAACGTCTTCACAACGTTCATAAAGGTCCTTGTCGTAAAATGAGTTTTGTAGATCCATTTTGCAGTTTGACTTCGGCAGGTGTTGATAGAGATACGGTATGGTTTCTTTTGGGTTGTCTAACTATATATAGCCTCAAAAATCATTCGTTCGTTGGTGGGGGAGGGTGACTTTTTTCGTGGGTGGAGCAAGAAATAATTTATGGCTTGGCCTCGATAAAAAATTTCTTGCAGTCGTTTTTAGTTGCAATCTGTTTAGTAATCTTGTAAATTAATTCTTGTGTGTTAGAATAATGGTCGTCCTCGTCAGCATGCGTGTAGTATTTGATTTTAGTATCTGCGAATTTCCAGTGTTGGTCGTTTGGGACACCACGCAACTTTTTCATATCGTAGACATCAATTTTAACAAGATGAGTGATCTTTGTAACATCATCTACGCGAGCAGATATATAATTCGTGCCTCCATTTGTAGACTGGGCGACCGTAGATGAAAATTCCGTAGCATGTTTCTTTTTAGGCTTGTCGAAAAATACATCAATGTTGTTGGTTCGTTTCGGGGTTCGGATTTTAAGTGGTTTTGAGCCTTGGGGTTCATCATCACTTAAATTACCATAATAATAACTTTTCATGGTGTACTCAAGAGGATTCTCGTTTGATATCTAAAACAAACAATAAAAATGAGTGAGGAGCTTGATACAAATGTAATGTGTGTGTGCTTATATAGAAACACACAGTTAGTTGATAGGTATTCTTTATTGCTCAACAAAAATAGTCACAAAGAAAACAAAACAGAAATTACAGCTTACCTCCATTTTCACTCGTAGCAAGATGTAGACACAGAGTTTCAAAATTAAAACTGTTAATTACTACTCGTATTGCGACACTTGCAAACTGCTACTTTAACACTTGACACTGTTTTCAGACAAACTAATCTGAACGAATGACGTTCCTATCGGCTTGAGCTCTGATTTTATTCAACACACACACACACACACATGTACACATATCGTGGCGTGGGTAAGACAAAAAAATCTATTACTAAAACGAACACCTGTTCGTTGCAACAGGTTCGAACAAGATTTTTACTGAAATATCAAATCAACCTGATTCGCTTGAATGTTCTTTGGGTTTTTAATGACCAATAAAATACGAATAGCATGACATTTTGTAATAATCTATGATATTTTATTGCTTTCAAATATAATACACGCACACACATGTCGCAGATAAGACAATAAATCGATTACCTAGTTAAAAAACGCACATCTGGTGGATGCATGATACAACACGTTCTATCTATTTTTTACTGAACCATCCAAAAACTGGAATGTGTGTGCGAACGTGCTTAGCTAAATTTCCTTTACTATAATACCCAATAAATTACAGAAACTACGACGTTTTCGTAATAATCAATGATATTTTATGGTTTCTCCAAATATATTATTTTAATTCTCACGATCGGCTATCTGATGTCAACATAAATTTTTAAATATATCGCCATCCACAGAGTGTAAATTACCTACCCTTGCGTGGGAATAGCGCAAAAACAGACGTTTGCCCTTAATAAAATAAATCGATTTAAGGAAATACGTAATCCACCTCAAAAAAGCAATCTTTAAAAAAACAACAACGGAGTCACACCTATCATAAACAAAAAAAAACATCGGGCGGCGGCAAATTACATATTCATAGGAAAAAACACACACGCAAAAAATTGCCGCAGAGAATGTGCTAGGAGGAGCAAAAAAAACTCAAAAAAAATTTCCGCTCCGCGGGGAGTGCCCCAACCTGCCGCAGAAACAGTAATCTACTAACTACTGATAAATATTTCACATCGGTCTTTGGAAAGAGACAATTCGCTGTTTACGACAATTTCCTAACAGTAGCGACCATCCGCCATCGTTTTGTGTTGTTTCATATCAAATAAATACTGCGCTTTATGGACTTTATTAGTTTACTTACGTCAAATCGATGACATGTAAGGTTTGGATATATATATATATATATATATATATATATAGACAAACGATCCAAGTATAACAATAAAAAAAAGTAAAAGGATACCTAGTAAAACAGTTGTTTATTATTTTTAATTGGAGATGCCATATCTTAGTTCAAAGTAGGCATTTCAACAACTCCATATTATATATTTTAATAAACGTTACATAGTCAGTGTATGATAATACGCTCGACGAAGCCGAAATTAACCGAATCTATTTACCAGCTGGTAGATACTGCAATTCCGTTGTCAGAATTAAAGTGACATAAATAAATACAAAATAAAGACGTCCATGCCAGGTGTTAAGCATGTAACGAGTGCTAGCATTTCTCTAAATTACAGCACAGAGTACGCGTTGAAAATTGTTACAAATATGAGTGTTAAATGATACCATTTGTCACCTGCGATGTGTGGAGCGAAATGACTCGATCATGCCGCATTTTTGCTGGGAAGCATTTTTTTACGATGTTTGATATGGGATATTATTCAACCTTGGAGATCGTTTGTCTTTGGGAAGGAACACATGTAGTAAGTTATTTCACATGTTTGAGTCCGTTCGTCAGTTATCTGTGATCCTGTCAACACTTTGGAATTGAAATCATATACTGAAGACTTCGATATTTAAAATTATAAAAAAATCCATGTTAATTCGCCTGTCAGCGATGAAATCAATATTCTGTTCGTAACTTTAGAATCGGACCTTTCAAGTCTACAGGCTTGTTATGTTTGTTCGCTGCTAGTATTTTAGCTTACTTGTTATATAATTACTTAATCAAACACATTCAAACAATTAAAATTGACTGAACTTTCAGTAACCAAGCTTGCTTATATAATTAATTAATTATATAAAACACTCATTACCACATGAGCCCTCTTTGGTGGGTTGAAATGAGCCCTCAGTTTTTGACACCAGGCTAATTAATAAGTTAGATGTTTGTTTGCTTTGTCGTTTCGTTGTTGAATAATTACCGAGCAGGGTTCTTAAACAAACTCACATGTGAAATATACAGGTAGGTATACATATATTTTTATACATTCAAAACAACAATACAATTCTCTCTCCGCTCCGCCATTTTGTAAAAAACCTATAAACTACATATAATTATCGGACCTGCTCACAAATTTTCACGAGCATCGGCTGAGAAATGCCACCTATTGAGAACAGCCAGATGGAAATCCAGAAATCCACTGGAAAGCAACTTTAAAGTATGAAGAAAGAAAGTATGGAGAAAACATGGCAACAAGATAGAACCGAACACAATCGTTTATTTTTTGAATGTACTTGTACAAAAAGATGTGTATTTTTTTTCGCAATCGTGTCGAGATACTACCACTATTTTTTTCTGCATAAACGTAACGTCAGTGCTCGATCCTGGAATAAACGAAGTTTTAAACATAAAAATAAGCTGGGAAAATAGTTCCAAATTGATGTCTTTTTTATAATAAATCAAGAGGTGTCACTCAGATTTCGACCCCTTCAAATCGAAATCAAAGACTCATGTCCCAACTAGCACGCAAGTGTTAAGAAAACCTGTATATAATTCTTATATCGGTTCCATTCGAGTATTAAACTTTTAAGAAGGCACGTAAAAAGGTGTTAGAACATGCTCTAGCACTTTTTGTGCTACTTTTTTCTTTTAACTCTTTATATCACTAGGAGTTACAACTGACTCTGACTCACTTAAAGAGGTTAAAGATATAATAATACCTGTAACTGACGCCGAAATGTTAGTGCCTACCAGCAGCCGATTTTCGGTCTCACCGTTTGTGCACCGCCCAAATTAACGAGGGTAGTGAAAGTTTAAATTGACTCGGAACGGAATTGACAACCCGCGAGGACGTACTAATAAAACTCTAATTAACCAGCAGATAAAACGCAACAAGTAGACATTGGAGTCAATTGAAGTCTTCAAAAATACTGAGAACGCGATCGTTCTGCACGAAGAAGAATAAATTCTCTATTTGGCAGCCACAGAAAACAGTGAAACAACTTTTACTTCTTAAGGCAAGGCCCACTCAGAGATCTGACGAAAATACTGAAGTTTGAGCTTCCCGTGTGAAGAAATAATGTGGGATTACACTACACAAAAATTACTGTGGATTGAAAAATAAACAAAATAACCTAACAAAATATTGAGAAATACCCTGGTAACTCTGTCAAAAAACCTGAATATCATCGTAAAAATAAACTTTCATGTTGCCGATTTGTAATTATCAACGACAGTGATATTTTTTTTTACAAAAAGGATAGCTTTTATTGTTCTAATATAATAACCGCACAGATTATTCATAAGTGATCCAGTGTTCTAAAAATCAATTAAAATGTACTAAATATTTACGAAATTACGCGCAGATAGCGGGATGGTTAATTGCAGAATCACGCGTGTTCGAGGAGGCCATTAGCACTGGAATGGCCTTGATTTAAGTGTCAAATAGTACACGCACTCCCATCATATGAATCTGTTAGTTAGGAGGGCTGTCGACTACGTTCCCATCCCTCCCCCCTCTGTCGTTACTCGGCGATCACTGATTAGGGGCCGCACGGTCCGGCGTCCTAGGCACACACTTAGGCGGACCCGGACGACGTAATCACAGCGTGCATCGAAAGATGGAACGATGCGCTTACGGCGTCCAACTCTGACACGACGCGTACACTTAGGCATTCCCGCCGGCGGGGACGTCCACCGCGCGATCGCGACAACACTGACACATATAGTCCCTATTCGTCCCGGTACCGCCGCACACTGGGTAGAGTCAGTCCGACCCAGGTCGGGCCTAGCTGAGTTTCTTGCTGGACTCTTCTCAGCTAGGCTAGATTTAGTGAACCAGCGACAAAACTCCCAGTAGCTCGATTCCACTCACACCTCAGATTCGGTTGAAACCGCTCAACTAATCTCACTGGAGCGCAAACTTTTAGAGTATTCCAGTATTCCAAACCACACGCGTGGTCGTGCCGGAGGTTTTCCCCTGAATTTTCCCCAGGCTACTCTCCAACCGTGCACTCTTATCGCTTTATTGGGCCGGGCCTATAAAGCCACAGTCAGGTTAAAAAAAAGTAGACGCACTGAGTATGTTGTCATGAAAGCCGTGAGCGTGACGCTGATTTTCAGTGCGCGCCCCAATGCAAGCAATGGATGATGATAGAAAGTTATAATTACCGTGTATGTATGTTGTATCACCGTGTTTTTTTTACATAAGCACCTATTATGATGATAGCAATCGAACATGGCATGGCGGCATATGTTACTATCAGAATTGATTACCTATGACTCATGATGAATTTTGAATGCTCACTGCTTTTTCATGAACACCTGCTCAACTTTTCTGAACAACCATCTATTAGTCAACAGAGTGTCGACATTCGCCAGTCATTGTACAGGCTAACAATACAAACATCGGTTCGTTGTAGGCGCAGTTCGGAATAAAAATGATGTCGTTTATCACACCCTGTGTACACAGAGGCATGACACGAGCGTATTTTTCTCACCAAACTTTTAAACTTCGAAATTCGAAACGAATTGATAGGATTTTTAGGGTTTATCGGAATTTATTGAATGTCCGTTTTGCGTGCGTGTTAAATGCGTGTTTTAATCTAAATGCCTTAGTGCTGTAAAAATTAATTGCTTTTCGTACAACAGCGAACGTTATTAGAAATTCTTTAAAACTTTTAACGCCTATAATCCCTTTTTTACCAAGTTGATCTATTTATACAGTGAAATGCAATAATATAGGCGTATACAACTTACTCACAAATGTGCCGTAGCTAATTCGACGAATTAAGGTTTCGATACATAATTATTTGTGAGAAGATTAATTTGATGCCTGATTGTAGTAGATATGAAACTCTACAATACAAATTAAACGAGATCATTCCTGATAGCAGTCTTGCTTTGTAACGATTTCGGTATTTGGGTCATTCTACTTTTTCATGACCATTTTTCCATTACAAAAAAAAATGTGATATGTATTGAATTAGTGTACAAAAATAGGATTTCGAAATAGTACCTGAACCTAATAAAAGGATTTTGTAGATAAAAATACTTAAATATTAACATATTGCTGTAAAAAGGTGGGTAACACATGGTAAAAACCATTTTTTCATACAAATGGTGAGGCATCCAAGGACCAGTGAGTTACTCGATTTATGGATTAGCTGTTGTTCGTTAATTACCAAAACTGTCGGAAGTGATACTGTAATTATACCTCTTTCTAAATAACAATATAAAAATAAAAAGTGAGGGCCAACTGTTCCAAAATCTGCATTAAAAAAAATTGCCTGAAAATTATGTACATGAAAAAGTAGAATGGCCCATTTAACGCGAACAAGGAGGTTTCCGACGACTATCCCAAATTTGTAGTTAACACGTGTTGTGATATGCGCAGTGGTATGAGAACTCGTAAACGATGGTGTCAGATAGGTATTCTCTCCAACAAACCATCATGATGGGAAGTTTCCGGAAAACGCAAACCTGGAGGACGCAGGATGTCTTGGTTCCGCAATATCAGGGAGTGGACGGGTGTAAAGTAAAGACCGTTGAACAACTCTTCAGATTGACACGTGATTAGAATTTCAGTCTATGAGAGATATCATGGGATTGTCAACAAACACAATCTAGACAAAGAAACCGGTCAAGTGCGTATTAGTCTTCGTACATTTAGAGTTCTATGCCAACTGCAAAATTGTTTGCAACATGTATTGTTGGTTGACATAAGAAAAATGAAGCAATTAAAAAACTGATTTATCTGTATATTGGTATTTGGGCCATTCTACTTTTTCATTTACAAAATTTTCTGACACTTTTTTTTAAATGCAGATATTGGAAGGCCCTCACTTAATATTTTTGTTTTGTTATTTAGAAAGATATTTAATTAGGGTATCACTTCCGATAGTTTTGGTAATTACTGGACCACAGCTAATATCCATAAATCGAGTAACTCAGTGGTTCTTGGATGTCTCACCATTTGTATGAAAAAATGGTTTTTACCACTGTGTTACCCACCTTTGACAGCAATATGTTAATATTTAATTATTTTTAAATATAAATTCCTTTTATTAGGTTCGGGTACTATTTCGAAGTCCTATTTTTGTACACTAATTCAATTCATATCATAGATTTTTTCTGTAATACAAAACTGGTCATGAAAAAGTAGAATGACCCATTTATTGATAAAATATAGGTACGTAATAATAAACATTATAACCAAATTTCAAGTTCATGGGTCTATGGGAAGTAATAAAAATGTAACAAATTCAAAATTCAAATTCAAAATTGTTTATTTGTAAACATAGGTTGCAAAGGTCTTACAATAATTTTAGGTAGGTATCGCTGTTTTGCCTTTCGGCATACAAACATTGTAGTCCAGATCTTGCATGCATGTCTATAATAAAACTAATTTACTAATTTAAATAACAAATCAAATTTAAAATGTATCGCTTAAATTAGAGTGTCGCTTAAATATTCACCCACAGAATAATATGCTTTTTCTACCAGGAATTTATACAGTGTCTTTTTAAATTCTGATAACTCACCTATTCTAATTATATTTATTAATTGGTAACTTGTTATACATTTTTGGCGCCATTCCAAAAATACTTTTACTAAGCAGAGCAGTTTTGAATGGCCCTGTATTTTATCCTTCTGCCTACAGCTGTTAAAATGAGAAAATTGGCTTAAGTTGCTTTTCATATATACTCCTATCTCGTATATGTAAAGGCATGGTAGAGTTCTCTCTAAGAATTACATGTACATTATGTGACTTATCTTAAGTACTAATATTATTGGTAGAATAAAAATAATGCCTGATTACATGTGATATGTTGATTTAATATATATATATATATATATTTATATATATTTTTAATGATTAGATTAGTTCTAGTTTATAAGTATGTTGCTACACCCTAGTAGGGTCCATGTCTGTACTGGCTAGCTTAAGAACACCCTGTAAATACCATGGTTGCGACGAATAAATGAATATGAATATGAATATGAATATGTTAAGCTTAGTGAAATGCGTTCTACAGGTTTCTCTTGGTGCTATTCCACATACCGATCGTATATATTTTTTTTGTGCCCTGAATGCCATTTAACTTACACAATTTAAAAAAAAGCTGATTTTAGTGGCTTTTTATTCGTTTGTTTTACAATATTATTAAAACATCAAATACAGTATTTATAAATAAATAATAAATAAATGAATGTTTGTGGACAATTTTATACAAATCAACTTAGTGCCTAACTAAGAAAACTTTGTAGTATGGGTACGACTATATACATAATTAAATACATAGAAAAAATTCCAAGACTGGGAAACAATTTTTCGTGTTCATCACACAAATAAATGCCCTGACCGGGATTCGAACTCGGGACCTCCAGCTTCGTAGACAAGTTCACTATCAACTAGGCTAAAGTGGTCGTCAGATTTATCTCCTCAACGAGCTCTAAACAACGATGAGGTAGGTCATTTTGTATTTGCGCCCCCCTTTAGCTGTATGAGAGGCCCCCTTAAACATATTTTAATATATTTATTTACAATTTGTATGGATTTGATTCAGTAAAATTCTGGCTGTAAACCTGTGTGACAGACGACAGACGGACGTGTGAGTGACAGCGTCTGAACTCTTAACGCTTTGGGTATAGAACTCTAAAAAGATAACTCGTATTGCAATAGGCATCGAGATGATTATTCGAAGTAGTCCGTCGACATATTATAAGACGTAATAATAATAATAAGACGTTTATTCAATGATTGTATACATTTACAGGTAACAAAGACAGGTACAATAAATGAAAGTATACAAAACAAAAGTGTATTATGGTCAAATCAAATATCGAGTATAGAGATGTAAATGTAGTATTCTTTCTTAGTATCGATTTCGTAAAACTATGCGCGTGGCCGATCGAATAACAAAGTTCCGCATTCGTAGCGGACACTCACTACGAACCAAACCCTCATTGCAAGTTCTTGCTTGATTTACTAGTTAAGTATGTAACGGGAATTCTAGTATGACATTAAAAAAGCTATTGATGCAGGTGCACGTAGCTGAGTTAACGGTATCGTGTAGCAACAAACCTTCTGTTAACGCAGAACAATAAACTCGGTCGGAGTCGATTTGAATAATCCTTACAATAACCAAGGGACTGTTATTGCTTCCCACTGCGCAATTTAAAACCGGGCCGGCTTTAAATTAAGACTGAGTATCTATCGGTATTGCGGGCTCTCATAAAAGGGGTGAACAATGCGTAGTATTGCGTATTTGTATCCCTGATAGCATGTTACGGGGAGGCTTGATCACAGACATACAAATGAAGTGGGTATACATCACGTCGTGTGTACCGCAGCACCGAATAAATAATAGTACTTACGTGCAGAAAAATCTCTGTCCAGTAAATCCGATTTATGACTATTAGGCCAAGCGCGCACCACGATTTTTTAGTCGTGCGATAATTTTGTGCGAAATGCAACTTATGGGTTTATATGTCAGTGCGCGCATAATTATACAACCAACAAGTAGCAGCGATTTTAAAATTGTGATTTGTCACATTTTCACTCGACTGCTCGCAACGCGATTGTCGCAGAAGCGAATTGCAGCATATGAAGTTGTATGGCCTCGCGCGCACTGCGATAGCAAAATCGCACCTCATGCCTCGAGGTAGCGCGCAGCCGTCGTTTCGCTCTCCAAACTCCAAACGTCACCATTTCGGACCCTGCTTCTCCAATGGAGTCTCAAGGCGAGACAATAGACGTTGACCATTTATTTATGAGAATAGAAGGGAAATCAGCTTTGTGGGATAAATACTCCAAATCATACAGCGCTCGATCGACCATATTGATGATTAATTTTTTCTATGATCTAAAAGTGAAATACTACATTGAATTTAACAGTAAAGAAAATATCGTAACTATAACTAGTAAGACTGCTCACACATCTGATAACAACGCAGATCAACCTATGCAAAAAAATCAAAAAAACTCTATTTCAATGGAAGTGAGGGTATCAAGCCTACAAGCGTGGAATTAGAGTTGGAGCCGGCTTTTGCAGTGGAAATCAGTACAATGAAACGTAATACACCCACTTATATATTCTATTCTTGAGCTGAAGATCAATGAAATAAACACGGCATATGCATAAAGTGATAGAATTACCAAGACCTACTTCATTCGATAGTTTTCTATAGTGAAGAAAAACTCGGTTATTAACCGTTATTCGATTCGAGTTCGAGTTTAACCGAATAACAACCGATATTCGATTTTCGGTCATAGCTGTAATCCCTACTTTGCACCTTCTACGACCGAATATAAAAACTGTCAAAGTACTTACAGGTAGAAAGATGATGGACGCCCCGTGGAAACGTTAGGGAAATTAATTAGAGCGAAAGGGAGGCGTCAACAATTAGAGCGAATGGGAGGCGTAACCATGGAAATGTGATCTTTATATACCTCTTTAATTAACTGGGTTCGTCTCTGTTGGTTTATTTGTATATATTTTATGGCGTATCCCGATATTCATAGGGGTATTTTAAATATTAGGTACAAATACACAGTTGTAACATTTTATTATAAAAAAAATAATACCACAGTTTAATTTACGCTGCTATGAAGCTCTGTATTAATAAAATTTTACGCAAGCACTTTCAGTCTTAAGTACTTTCCCGTTTAATGGAAAGTGATTTTTCCGAGCGAGCCCTAGGGCGACTTTGATGAATTGCTAAGAATTACACGGATTACCGGTTAGTATCTTTCAATCTTAACCGATCTTGAAAACCGATTTTGTGTAACATTGCGTTTATCATTCATTTATTTCTGGCAACAAGGGTCCATAGATAAATACCTTATAGCTAACACACATACAATTATATACTTAACAAAACGACAAAACATCGTGGCTCCGTTTCGTCTTCATTGGTTGGTTGGTCGGTCGTTTAAACCAAGATGCGGGATTTAAAACGCAATAGTTACCAACGGTGTGATTCAATATTGTTTTCACACCTGCTATTCAGGAAAGAGTTATTGTTGCCTTCGAATGAGGGATCAAAGATGTACTTTTCTTCCCTCATTTGAGGGCAACAATGACTCTTTTCCTCATAGAAGGTGTGAAAAGCAGTATGTTACACTCTGTAGTAAAATCATTTTTAAGATATTTCATGTTTTTAGCAGCGGGCCTCATAGACGGTGTGAAAAGCAGTATGTGTCACACGGTAGCAAAATTATTTCCGTCTTGGGCGTAAACACTTGAATCCCTCGCTACGCTCAAGATTCTACTTTAGAATCCCTCGCTACGCTCAGGATTCTATTGTAGAATCTTTCGCTTCACTCAGAATTCAATATAACGCCCTCGCCGTAAATATATCATTTTGCTCCCTTGAGACACAATCTACTATTTATGTCAGGTTCATGCGCAATAATTGATGGTAGAAGTCAGAAATAGTCAGAATATATAAAAATTATACTCTATTTTTCGATTTCATTATGACAGAGGCAAGAAAGTGGGAATCGGTTCTATTCTACCAAATTCCTCAGTTTGAATTGAGGCCCAGCAACTCGTCTCGTCGTCAATCTCATAGGCATTTAAACTCTCAGGCAGACCCTAAATACACGCGTTTGAAAATCGCATGCGAGTTTAACTAGGTACATTGCGCGGTTTGATAGATCGATTGGAGTCATTATACCTGGGCATCCCGCATTGTAAATGAAACTCGCATACAAACATTAATTATCAGTGGCCACTATGATTATTCTCGAGTCGCAAGCGTCATTAAGCTACGGTGTCTGCTGACCGTCAGACAGGCCTAATGCTTATTTGCCGCCGTCGTAGTATTAAACATAACGTTACGATAGTCGCTATTTAATACATACATAAACGTGAAGAAAACCTATTTCAACTAATATGTTAAAATTTGTCTGTAACTTTGATAAATGAAAAAACCTTTACTCTAAATGTATCCGTAAGTTTTGCTCTCGATGTACGTATTAAGTTGTAGATAATATGGTTGCTTATAAAGATGTATATGAATCATCTGTTGTGTACACCAAATTCAAATTGATTTACGAGTACGGCCCTACAAGCGCAGTTAGAAAGCAGATAGTCTCGGAATTAAATTTTTTTGGAAGCATTTCGGACGAATAGGATATAAGAGATAGCTGTGGAAAACTCTCAACAGTATTAGATTACCAAACCTTATCGAATCCAAGTACACTGTTAACGGAACCCATGGACAAAATTATTGTTGCCTAACTCTTGGACGGTCCTTCTTATTTAACGCTTCGTAGCTATATTTTTTCGGTAGAAAAACAATTATTTAAGCCACCGAGAATCATTTGGAACCACTTGTTTTGTCAACAGGCCATTCACACTGGCACTGAAATTTTTTTATCCATAATTATACTCGTAGAATTAGTATTGCTTCAGAATAGGTACCCATTTTTTTTACGATAATACGCATACGAATTTTTTGTATGTCGGTATAGGTATAGTATAAATGGGACCTCTCGACTAACAAATCCTCAATATAGTATGGCCTCTAAAACCTATAAAGCTTAAATAAACAGGTCCCATATGGCTCGTTGAGTGTTTACCCACATTATAGGCAATCTCTGTTATTAACAACCTTTCAAAGCCATCGTTTTGTTGGAACACATCTTGTATGTGACGCGTTTTACATTTAAAGGCTCCATCAGATTTAAGGTCGTCTCACCGTACAACAGATCCTCACTGGTTCATATCCAAACGCCCCATCGACCTGCCGTCCAGCGGGCATCCACCCGCATGTAACAGCACTGTCTCAGGAGCTCCGAGAAGGCTAAATGGCGGTCCTGCGCTTTCCGCGAGGTGTCCACCGGTTGACAGCTTTATTACGCTTGTAGGCGGTTTCGCCCGCCGGCGGCGAACTGCCCATCCACCGTTACCTGATCCCTTGTTAGGGCGATACAACCTATTTTTTTTTTTACTAGGACGGATCTAAGACTAAGTCTAACATTAATGGATCTAACAGTAGGGAGGTTAGGTTCATTAGGTAGCTTCAGGTGCCCGAAGGGCAAACCACATAATAGTAGCCCCGCGTAACGGGGCTCCGTCGACTAGCTTAATTTATAACTACCCCTTTAAGTTTACATTTAAAAAAAACCAAACAACCAGGTAGCCAGTCAAGAAAAAATTAATCAACCAACCAACCAGACAGTCAGTTAAGAAAAAAAATTAACAGCTAACCAGCTAGGTTGTTGGTTAAGAAATAAAATACCAACCGTTCAACCAGGTGGATAGACTGGGTTGTCGGATAGTAAATAGATGGATTATGTATGTGACAATAGATCATAACCTTCCGTGCATTAAGATCTGCGCGGGCCCGCGCGTAAACTGCGGCCTTGAGCTCGGGAGGGTTCAACCCTTTTATTGAACGCAGAAATATATTACCAATGGCTATTAAGGGCTTTTAAAAAAGGGCAGGTTTGTTCGGGAACGTTTTTTACCTATCAATTCAGAAATATTGAACTGTAATAAATGGGAAATATGACTGATCTGACTACGTAAGGAAAAATGCTTTGACCTAGCCCTAGACGGCACTCGACCCCGGGACAAAACCAAGAAGCGATAGTTGGATGTCATGAACGCCGACGTCAACGAGAACGGGCTCACGCAAAAGGACGCCCAGAGGATCGTGCAAAATAGAGAAAATGTAGAAATCCGCGGATTTCTACATTTTCTCTATTTTTTTGCATTATGACGTAGGTATGTGTCGGAAAACAAAAGCTAGGATAGCGCTAAATAGGTAGCTAAAGAAAAGATGGGTAAAATTATATTACTCTGAGCAGGACATTATCAACCAATATCTCGAAACTCAATTATTACCACAATGCAATACAATACAAATACACATCAGAAAAAAAGAACACAGTACATTAGGTTTAAAGTATAGAGGTAAACAACAGGCGGACTTATCGCTAAGGAGTGATCTCTTCGAGACAACCTTTGGGTAGCGGAGACAATGCAACTAACTACCTTTCATAATTCTAATTTGATTTATAACCTCCTTTGAGGATACAGAGATGATGTTATATATTTATGTATATAATTAGGTGAGTGGTCTTAAACCACTCTATAGTTTATAATGTAATGCACTATATTTATTGTATCTTTTTATTTTTCACATTGCCTACAAAAGCAAGTATTTTCGTAAGCCATTCCAAGCCACGCATTCTCGACGACAGTGACGGATGGGAGAACCGGACGGCCAATAGTATTATTATAATGAAAAAATATTTTGTCTTAGGAAACTGTAGTTTCTTCATGTATGCTGTGGATGTAAACATGTATGTAAAACTCATGGCGTATAAGACACGTGACTGCGTATGCGCGACTACCAGAGCATAGAAGTATTGGGTAACTTAGCAATTTATATGGCCCATCCCAATTAATGTACACTTTTATCTATATATGTTCTACCAGGAGAATTTTTAACATATTTATTTTATATTATCAGACCTGGAGAATCTTTTTTTGGATTAAATTCTCTTACCTAACCCAATTCTAAAATTTACGAACCAGTACCTAATGCTGATTAAATAAAGCTACTTTGATCCATAAAAAAATAATCTTAATTTTCAGAAATCAAGGAAATAAATTGTTCCGCGTCACATTAGCCGAGGTAAACAGTTGCACCATTCTAAGTATAATTGTTAATTTTCTCTAAATTTATATTGATTGTGAGTATTGTGACCATTATTTAATGAAGAATTTGGCTAACATTTGACTAATGACATTTTGCGAAAATGAATTCTTGTTATTCTATGTAACCACTATTAGATTGAAAAGACGATCATTTTTACAATCAGACAAATATCCTTCTGATTACATCTCCGATTTTATTTACATAGATTTGATGTTGACTACTCCCGCACTAGGTGCCTTTATGAAAGTTCTGTGCGTTGTTTAACAATGGTTAACGTTCTATTGTGTTGTGGTCACGAGTGACAAACGTGATCGGGGCCTGTTTGAACGTACATTCGATCAACCTTAACACACCTACCAACGAGCTATGCAAAGTCGATATCGAAACTGGTGAATGGAGAGATTGAGACTATGTCAAAGTTAGAGCCGGGGCTTTTACTCGAGTGCTATATTGTGCCGTCCGATGGGAAGACATATTTAGATAGAGCGTAGTCGTGCCATATGGGTGCTCCTAACTCGAGACCGAGAAGCATGGAGAACCTTGGGGGGAGGCCTACGCCGAAGAGGCGACTTCCGTAATTAATAAATAACAAACGATTGTTGTATGTATTCCTAATTGTAAATTTAATTGTATAATATAAATACATCAACAAATACCAAGAACGAAAGGACAGCCTACCTAATTGCTCATTAGTTTTAACCAATTCTGAGGTATGTAAATAATTCAGGTGATATAATTTTGTTATGAAATGTAATGTAAATTACATTATTTATTTATTGTACCTATGTCACTAGTAAAAAAATTGCAATAAAAACCGGTCAAGTGCGAGTCCAACTCGCGCACCGAGGGTTCCGAACACAGTTCGTATACCCGTCCCGACCTAATTTAATTCTGCTATTGCGTGATGTACAAAATACAAATTGAATGCCGCGCCGTGGGTACAGTATCACAAGTCATTGTTGTGACTTTAAACCAAGCACTCTAACAAGTCTATACATTTTAGTTGACCCATGGGTTCTTTACAACTACGGTAGGTAGATTAACTACAAACCTCAGCTCCTATTATAAACATTATTACGGGTCGATGGATCAGCATATTTTGGCTTAAGTACATTTATATCGCAAGCTCTTTAAAGGCTATGGGTCGGTATTAAGTAACTGTAATCTATTGTTATTCATGCGATTATGCATGTAATTGCTAGAACGTTAGGGGCTGAAATGCTTTGATTTTAATTGACATAAGTCATTTTGGTTTGGAGATCAGTTAGCTCTTGTAATACCAAAACCACAGATATTCGAACTCAATCTGTCAAAATAATAGCTCATTAATCATCATTATCAAGTGGAAGCGTAATACTCTATTTGTAACTACGATCGTAAAAATGAAAACCAAATAATGCGAAAACCAGCTTTATCTTAACCACGATAAGACTCAAAGTAGTAAATTGTGTAAAATTATGTTCATTAGCTAATGTCATCGGTATAAAATGACACGCCAATGCCAATGACGTTGTCAAATATCGTGATAGTGACAACTGTCTATAGAGTCGCTTCACCATACGTCCCTATTATATCTTGACCTCAGCCTTATACTGGTTCTTCGGAATCTAATTTTTCGTACGTCAGCAGGCACTGTAAATATCTACATGACTCTGGTCTGGTTCATAAGTTCAACTCCCATCCGCAAAATCATAATTTGAGGGTTGATTTAAGGGATAAAAAGCGTCCTTCATGTTAATCCAGGCTAAAAATTCTAAGTACCTATACTTAGTTTCATCATAATTTATTTAGCCGTTTTTGCGTGATTAAGTAACAAACATCCAAATATTCAAACATACTTCTTATGTCAAATAAAATATCCTACTTAATATCATAGATCTTATGTATAATGAAATAAAATAAAAAAGCCTTTAATCTACCATAATTTAGTTCTACTTCACAATCCATTCATGCTTAATCAATATGTGGCAGTAATTAATATTTTTTTCACATTTTCTCATTTGTATAATACAAAATTATAATCTCAATTAAGTACCATGTTATTTGACTAGTATTATATTTATGAAGTAATTTTTAGACTCCCGTACCTCAAAAGGAAAAAATGGAAACCTTATAGGATCACTTTGTTGTCTGTCTGTCAGGACCCTTTATCCCGGGAAGACGTGGAGGTATTAGTAGAAGAGCCGACGACACTGAACCTAGTTCGATAAGACTCCCAGATGATATATATATATTATAAGATACGTAATTCCTGGGGGAACACGAAACGGCTATGCTGCAATGCATAAAACCTGGTGGCCCTAGTAAAAAAAATTTTTCAAAAAAATATTCCGGTTTCTAGTATGATAAGTCTCCCAAGTTTCGTTTGCTCCTTGATACAGGGGAGGGGTCTCACTATACGATAATGCAGTGCTGCAAGCCCCCCTGACTGGCCTTGTCAGTGGCAGCAGCATAATAAGTGACGCCAAGAGGTATCTAGTATGATCGGTCTCCTAAAAAAACCAAGGCTCATCTGAAAGATCATCAATTTCTGTGTAAGAAAAATCACTGCTGCCTTTTCCTAATAGTGGAGAAGGTGGTTGCTGCAGCGATTGAAGGAGCTCACTACACTGAACCTAGTTCGATAAGACTCTCAGATGATATGTATATTATAAGATACGTCATTCCTGGGGGAACACGAAACGGCTATGCTGCAATACAAAAAACCTGGTGGCCAAAGTAAAAGAAAAATTCAAAATACAAATACAAACATTTATTCTGCAAATAGGCCACAAGGGCACTTTTACATGTCAAAATATTAATTTACAATTTAAGAAAGTCTGACTATAATAAGTAATACATTTTTCATGTCAAAATATTAATTTACAGTTCAAGAAGGAATAATAATTTCGAGTTTACAACAAAATTAATGTCATACAGTGAAGATAAACTAAAAGTTATCTATTACAAAAAAAAATCTTGCACAATTTCAGTTAAGTTTTCCAGCGAGAAAACTATATTGATCGCCGGAAATGTTACATTAATCACTATATATTTGAAGGTAGGTAGGTAAAGTTATATTATTATTTCCAACGACGACCGAGTCAACGCTGCCAGACACAAATTCAGTCGCAATATGTTTAATTAGCTCCTTGGGACTTTTGTAGTCATTTTATTTGTACCTAAAATAGACAGTGAAAGGATTTATCTTCGAGACAACTCATAATAAAATATAATAAAACTTGGTACACATCCATAATTGAGAGTTATTATTGCGTTTACGCTATCAAACAAAGAACAAATAAGTGTGTAGGTTTGTTCAAGAATAATAACATTTTTTATATTGTATCTCAGTTAAATTATTAGTGACACATGTGGGGTAACTACTTCCAGTTAGTTGGCTTACAATAAACGCTCCATTGGAATTGATTATGGCTCGTAGCCAGTGCCTCGTGGCTCAGTTGGCGATTGTCGTCCGGTTCACAATATGTAAGCTTCACCACGGTAGAAGTACATTATCAGTACCTTGACCTCACATGAGGATAGAAATCCGGGGACGCGGACGGCGCCGGCACTATAGCTTCAAATTCAAAGGGTAACTATTATCAACAATTCTGCGAGGCGCGTAATAAATTATGCCATGATAATGAAAAGGAGCGAGATACTAATAATGTCGGACAAAGACAAAGTATATTACCTACCAGTACCACCTGCCTACGCCAAAGTGCGAGGACTTGATCATGATACTAGCAAGTTTTGCTCACTCTTTACTTAATATTTCTATAGAGATCCTATATGCGTGTCACCAAGAGGGGCGGTAAAGGTCTTATGCAGATCACTCTTCTATTTAAGAGTTTACTACTCTTGTCGGTGGAGCAATCGCCAGCTGTTTCTGTCCTCTGCCATCTCCTTTACTCTCTGATATAACATGATCTTAACCTTCTCTTTTATTTGCTCGAAGTAGTTCCTTCTTATTATTATTTATAGTTTTATTTATGCAGATAAATTGAGAATTTGTTTAAAATTGCTGATGGTTTACCATGCATTACCTCCTTAACTTGGGCGGGTACGAGGTATCTCGTAATCGTTTGTCTGACGTAATTGGGCACAACTGTCATATCAAATAAGTATGTTGTGCTCGAAAAAAATGTATATGACCGTCTCGCTCGGTTGTGGTATTGTTATTTGAGTGGTGCGTCTGGTAAATCTGTGTTTATACTTAAGGCGTACCAACTGCTGCAAACACATGATTATAGTCTTGGGTAGTGATACAAAGGTAATTATTAAGACACAAAAATTAAATAAAAGTATTTAACAAAAGTATCACACACTTTCCCCTAAAAATGTTATGACTACTATTTGATAAAAAAATAACAAATAAGGTCTTTACCCATAAATCTATAGATTAAACAAAATATAACTAAAAATAAAAACTAAAGATTAAAAAACGGTTACAATCAGCGAGCCATCTTTGACGCCTTACATTGTATTGTATTGTTGTTTATAATACAACTAATACCCAATGTCGGGTTACAATAGTACATCCCCCTTTTTTCCCGTGGATGTCATAAGAGCAGACTATGGGAACCGGGTTTGTGTGCTGTGGGCGATGCGTTAGCAACCTATCACTGCAATATCACATTTACTCCATCTTTAAACCTACAATGGTTAAATGTGGCACTGGAATTAGTTTTCATGTGCTCTGCCTACCCCTTTTGGGAATACAGGCGTGAGTTTATGTATGTATTTAAGTATGTATACAAATAATTTAATATAATCTAATTTAATAATATTATAAACATGAAAGCTTGTGAGGATGGATGCATGGACGTTCCATTTAATCTCAAAAATACTAACTGATTTCTATGAAACTTTCCAGTATTGTAGCTTAGACATCAGAATAACATATACATAGGCTATAATTTATTTCAAAAAACATCCCTAATGGGGTAATAAGAGAGTGGAAAATTTTCATGGGGAATTTCAGCGTTTTTTGAAAACTCATCCATTAAAGGTGTTATAAAGGATGTTGAATGTTTTTATGAGAAACGAGTCATATGCGAAGTCAAAGACTAGATAATTATGTCGTTTTTTTTTGTGTATAGTATAGTGGGTAAGTAGATCGAAACATTAAAAAACGGGAAAGCCGAAGCCGGGGCGGGTCGCTAGTATATATTTTATATTTTGAATTGTAAGCGTCTGATTGTATAAGGGTTCACTGTGGCCAGCGCACTCTCTACGTGATCAAGCGATTTCTCGCTCCGTTCCTTTAGAAGCTAAATTCTCGGCGAGCGCAATTGCGCAAATAAAACGCCCGCATTTCGTTCCGCTCACGGTTATTTTGTCGTAAAGGCAAATCAAGACAAATCCAGTGAGAATAAATATCTTACATAGTGCAGCTAGCATTTTATTGTTGTAATTCGTAATGTAATTGCAAGATAGCTGATTCTTATTGTATAGTGCTGTTTGATCTTTTGTTGTTTTTATATTGTAATATTCCGGTGCCATCTAATCCATTCAACGGCTTCACTGAAAATCAGAATCGGAGACGTGTCATGGCACTCGTTTCGTGACACCAATGTGAGTGAAGACCCTTTGGCGCAATTGTGTTTTAGTATATTCAGTTTCGTTTGTAAGTACGTGATTTGCGCTAATAAAGAATTTTTTTCTTTCTAATTGTAAATATTCCTTATTAACTCACAACAATGTATGTACATTTCTTATCATTAACGGTTTGTTTACGAGACCGTTAATAAAGAAAGCAAAATTAAGAAAGGTTATAATTTTTTTTACAAATGATACTACATACAATTTCATTAGTAATAATAGTATATTGTATAACAGGGATCTAAAATGAGCCATATTACCAAGAGAAAATAGTTCGAGGGGTAATATGGGTTGTAGACCAGAGTTATAAACTCTAACTTTGTACTTCGATTGCGAGAAAATAAATAAAAAGCCGGTCAAGTGCGAATTCGACTCGCGCACCGAGGGTTCCGTACAAAGATGTGTACCGGTTCCAACCCTATTAACTCAGGAAAATATTAACAACATGGTGCCGAAATTGAATGTCATGGGTACAGCGCCATCTATCGGCGAATTTCGTTACAAATTTGGTGGTGGATTTTCAAGGACTTCTTTATCACTTGAATTAATTAAAAAAATATATTTGGAAGAAAGTACTTTCAGCATTATCGCGTAGGAATTTATAAAACAAAAATATATGCAACGGTGATTTGAAACTTAGTATAGAAATGTTTTTTGATGATAAAAAAAGAAAAGAAGAACTATAGAGCTACAGTTGTATTTTTCCTGTAAATTATACATTAATATCAATGGTATGTAATAATTTCATATTTTTTCTTGAAAACTTAGGAGATAAGCGGGCGAGGGGGGATAGTTTTTTACATTTTCCTTCATATCTCGAAAATGACTCAACGTAAAAAAAATCGTATCAGAATGTGCAACTTTCATATGACACCCCACTTGACATATTCAGTAGACTTTCAAATTTTGAATCACCTATTACATGTCATTATTCACAGAAGTTTTTTTTTTTTTTTTTTTAAGAAAACTTTAGTTTTTGAACCCAAGACCCCGCAAGGGATACGGGCGAACTTGAGCTCTTTAACCTATTATAATACTAACTTTTTAATGTATATACATACACATTTTTAACACTAGGTTAATTAAGAATTACGTGTTATTAATTTTTTTAAGGCTGTTGATAATTTTGTTTATATATTTGGTAAAGGACTGAATAGCGGATTCTTTTTTAATTATACTTTTGATGTTATATGGATCTATATTCATATTATTACACACGATTTCGTGGTCCATTCTATATATACTAAATTTAGGGCATTGGCTAAGTAGGTGATCAATCGTTTGAGAACTAGTGGTGTCACACGGACACAGGTCATCCGCGGTTATTTTGAATTTGTGCAGGTAGGATTTGTGGTACCCGTGTCCGGTGAGCACTTGTGTTAACTGGAAGCTGATTGGAATGGCGCCTCTTACGCTTCTTATGTCGTTAATTGTGGGCAAGTGTTGTTTTAGGTGCGCTCCGGTTACTGAATTTAAATAATTTTGTTTGTGGGCTAAATCGGTATCCTTTTTTCTATGCGATTTTTCGTATGAAATCGGGAAGTTGGTATAGTCTGGTGCTTTATCAAGATTCGCTGCCCTCTTCGCCTCCACATCCGCCATTTCGTTTCCCTGAATTTGATTGTGAGCTTTCACCCAGCAAAATACTATTGACCCTGTATTTCTTATTTCAATAGTAAGCCTGTGAATATTATGTATAATGGGTTGAGTGCTACTTCGATTACTTAATTCCTGTAGGGCAGACATGGAGTCGGAGAAGACAGCGACGTCTTGTAATCCCTCCTGTAAGATTTTCCGACATGCCATCTCAATAGCGAAGCATTCTGCTTGATATACAGTGCAACTGTCGTGTAGTTTGAATCGCCCTGTCAATTGGCCGCCATCCGGACACAGCATGACGTATGCAGCGCCGACTTTCCCGTCCAGTTTGCTCCCGTCAGTGTATACCCGAACGGTGTCTGCATTACAAAACTGCTCTATAGCCCTGCTGTCCTCTATTTTCATAAATTCTATTATCGGACGATCTGCCGGGTGTAACATTTTCTTGATGGTGATCCTCTGCTCCAGCCTGAGGTCGCCGGGAAGGTATGGTGATGTGCCCCTGGATTTAGTCCTCTCGATCTCCATAACTTCCACAACCTTCAGGTCAAGAGGGGTGAAGTCCGCTAACGCAATTGCAGCTGTGGTGGATATCGTGCGGAATCCTCTTATTGCTTTAATGGCGAAGCCCCTCTGCGTCGATAACAGGGTTTTCTTTACAGTTTTATACTTGATGGCTGCTTCGCCCCATATTTCTGCGGCGTATGTTATCAGGGGCTCTATAACGTGCTTATATATGATTTCTACATTGGTAGAGTGTATGCCCCAAGTAGGCCTCACTATTTTACAGAGTTTTCTATAAATGTTTAATGCTTTTTTCACTGTCTCTTTAGCGTGATGGATGAATCGAAAACGTTTGTCAATATGTAGTCCTAGTAATTTTATGGAATCGCTGTAGGTAAGCCTTAAGTCATTCATTTTAATATTGGCGCTCTGAGCTCTTGGGGTGTTAGTTAGCATTTGCGTCTTTTCCGGTCCAAATTCAAGCTTATTATTGATTCCCCACTGAGTGATGAGTTTCAATGCCTGGTTTGATCTAGTTTCTAACTCAATTATTGTCTTGCCGGTGACTATTAATAGGACGTCGTCTGCATACGCCTGGAGGTGGCAACCATCGGGTAGTGTTTTAAACAGTAGATCATCCATTATTATATTCCACATTAGTGGTCCCAGCACAGAGCCCTGTACACACCCTCGGGTTAGGGTTTTAGTGCTCGTTACATCACCGTAATTTAGTTCTATGGTTCTGTTCTTTACGTAATCCTTTATTATACAGAATATATTTTTCGGGCAGTTAATGTGTAGCAATCTATTCAGGAGAGCAGGCCACCAGGCATGATCAAAGGCTCCCTTAATATCCAGGGAAATGGCTGTTACAAGTTTTCTGTTGTTTTTGGCTTCCTTCATCCGTCGGATGGCCTCGTTCAAGGCTTTGGTTGTGTTTAACTGAGCTTTAAATCCATATTGTCGAGGGCTGTCGGCGTTAGTAACTTGTAGAAAGTAAGTGAGACGTGTTGCAATCAATTTTTCAAGTAATTTCCCAAAGACGTTAATTAATCCTATGGGCCTGTATGCAGTTATCTCGGTGTGATCGGTTTTTGTTGGTTTAGGGATGATTTTAACAAACGCTTGTTTCCAAGGTGTGGGAAAATGTGTTAGGTGTAGGCAACGATTTAATAATGTTGTAATCAATTCTGGATAGGTTTCGATGAAATGAAGGCAAATATCTGATGTAAGATGGTCGGAGCCCGGAGCTTTCTTCGGATTCATGCTCTTTATGCAGTCTAAAACTTCACGCATTGTAAAGTTTGGTTCATCTTCGTTATCTGGTATATTTTGTGTTCTATGTCTAATGTCTCTGTGTACATCATCGTCGTCGGTGTCGTCAGGGAAAAAATGCTTAGTTAAGGCTTGTGCAGTTTCATCGCTTGTTTGGGTGTACTGATTGGGGGAAATTTTTAAAGTTCCCGTTGGTCCGGTCTGGCTAGTGTCTTTTAACAGCCGGTTTGTGAGTGACCAAACGTTTTCTCTGTCTTGCTGGGTGCAGAATTCCCTGAAGTGCTCACTGGATGTTTCTTGAATAGCTTTAGAATATTTAGTGCGGATTTCTTCTTGTTCTTTGAGCGCATTCTCGATACTTTTATTATTTCGTTTCAGATCTTGTATTCTATGGTGGATGTGAATGGCTTTTTTCTTTAATGAAGTTAGTTCTTCTGTCCACCATGGGGGTCTGTTGCATGGGGTTATTCTACACGGTTAAATAATATATTAAAAAGAGACATGTTCTATGCATCTAGATTAGCCCTTCTTTATAACTTTTCCAAATTTCAAATCGATAGCAAAGTGAAACCATAAGAGTTCCTTTTTTACCATTTTGGTACGGAAACCTAAAAAGGTTATTCACTCAAAATTAATAATAAACACTGCCAACATGTGTTTAATTTGGTGGCATGTTTTTTTTGCTAAACTGTTTTGACACACAAAATATAGACAGCGGATCTATCTCATTAGATCCATTCAGTAGATCCACTGTGTATCTAATGAGATTATTTTTTACCGCTAGATACATTGCAATTCATAATGGATCTATTGGGATGTTTTTTTCATTAGATACATTTTAGCCGGGGTCTGTGAGGAATGGATCTAGTGAGAGTTTATTTCTCATTAGATTGAAATCTAGAATGGATCTAGTGAGAAGTTAACAAAAAATTGTTATTATTTATCATTGTATTAATATTTTTTTGTTTTTATTTTTTATTTTATTCCTAATTTAATTCTACTAAATTAATAAATAAAATAAGGAATTAATGAGAAAGATTGCATGTATAGACATTAATTCCTCAATCACACTAAACAGTCGATGTACCTACAGTTTATATTAAAATATAGGTATGCAAACCTACCCAAATACCTACACTTTTTTATTAATATTTTTTCTCTAAAATTATTTTAACTCAATTTTATATTGCATAAAAGATAAAATGTAATGAAGTTTGATCACTTCGTACTCTCTACTTTGCTGTTTCATTTATGATTCTTACCTACAGTATAAATGTACACTGTAAAAAAAGGACCTCCCGTAGGTACTCGATCGAGAAAATTATAAAATCACAGATTTCACCTACTGAAATTAAGGCGTTTCCATTTATTTGGAATTTAGGAAGAATAAATTGAACAATCGAGTAGAATAGATCTTATGAGAAATACTTCTTCACAGATCCTTTATTAATAATAGGAATGGATCTAATGAGAAATAAATTGTCACTAGATCTATAATGTATCTCGGGAAACAGATCTAGTGGGAATAAATGCTTGCTAGATCCACAGTCTTCAAAAATAATAGATCTAATGAGAAATAACTCTCACTAGATCTATAATGTATCTCGGGAAATAGATCTAGTGGGAATAAATGCTTACTAGATCCACAGTCTTCAGAAGTAATAGATCTAATGAGAAATAACTCTCACTAGATCTATAATGTATCTCGGGAAATAGATCTAGTGGGAATAAATGCTTACTAGATCCACAGTCTTCAGAAATAATAGATCTAATGACAAATAACTCTCACTAGATCCCTGATAAATTGTAATCCAATAGATCCAATGAGAAAAACACTGTCACTAGATCCATCATGTATGTCAGAAAAAAGATCTAGTAAGAATAAACTCTTACTAGATCCTGTAATGAGAAACTAGATCCTCGATCTACAATTCTATAATAAGATTTATAGAAAATCTCTAGCACATAGGGCAGCATAGGAATTACAAGCTTTATATGAATTTGGTCGAATGCTTCATAATTTCAATTAATTATAATAAGTTTTTTCGGTATGCGCTCCTTAATCAATATTAACTTATTTATTCAACGGGTGTCAACCGAGCCGTATACTAAGAACCGATCATTTTTATGTTATATAACTTGTATATTACATGAAAATTATACCATATTATGGTTATAATAAATATTTGAAAATTACATATACAAAACCTTTATTATATAAAATAAGTGACTAAATAGTTTGCAATAATATAAAGTGTTATTATACTGAATGCAAATATATAATTTATTTTTATACCCCACATTTTTTACACACCCATGGGTTCAAACCTCGGCTGGGATTATTCCCAAAAAAAACTTATGTACGACCCTCTCGGTTTTAAAATAAACTTATGTACGAAATATCATTTGATATTTAGCAGTAAAATTGTCATTAAATATTTAATGGATCTGGGAAAATAGATCTATTGGAAATAAAAATCTCGTAAGATCCATTGTCTTTGATCTAATGATAATAAATTCTCATAAGATCCACGCTTGGTCAGTAAATGTATCTAGAGAGGATAAATTTCTCATCTGATCTATTTTATATAATCTAATGAGAAATAAACTCTCACTAGATCCATTCCTCACAGCCCCCGGCTAAAATGTATCTAATGAAAGAAAACATCCCAATAGATCCATTATGAATTGCAATGTATCTAGCGGTAAAAAAAAATCTCATTAGATACACAGTGGATCTACTGAATGGATCTAATGAGATAGATCCGACAATGCGCGGTTGGCTTACCTTTTTTGATACTTAAACTTTAGTGATATTAATTCTATTTCTTGATTATTTTCTGCTGTTCTGAGCTATCTTTCAGCCATGGGCTCCACGGAAGACCAGCGCTGCGGCATTGTAAAATGTCACAGCATTATGCTGAGTGGTGTCCAATTGCGGCCACTATACCAGCACCCCCTGCTCTTTATACTTAGTCTCACTTTATGTATGTAGGTACTTTTAAGCTAGTTTTTAGGTATTGAGTTTTAAATTGTAATGTGTTGTTATTTTGGTGTGCAATAAATTTGGATCTATTCTATTCTATTCTTGATTAGTCGATTTTAGTAAGGCTGTAGTCTGGTTGATAGATTCCTAATACCAAATATTTTTAAAGTATTAAATTAGTTCTGTGATTGGTGTATTTAATAGGTGAAGTATTTTGATTGGTCAAATTAAAATGTCTTGTAACATGTTGTTGTATGTATTCATATTTTCCATAGGGGCTAAAAGTGCTACTTCAGCCTCGCTTGATAAGTCTATTATGACACACTTTTCAAGCATGAGAAATGAAAAACATAGTTTTCGCACAACCATTTCTACTTACTTCGATTTTGTAATTTATCGTAAGTATTCCGATAGTTAGACAAGTACTTAGTATAAGTACTATGTATAATATTATATGTACTCTATTAATTAGTCGTTACAAAAATGGAGTTCAGCAAAATGTGTCTGTCCGATTTATCACTCACTATGTTAATAAATTATGAGGGGTGATTACATTGCTATCACATTGGCATAAATATACTTGGAGTAACATTTCCATTACTTGTTCGCTGCTGCTAATAATTAATTGACTTTCCTGAAGAAACATTAGTTTAGTTTCGGTATTCCATTAGCGCCCCGTGGCTTCCTTATTTTGTTACCATTTTTGCACCTGTGTTCCAGAGTAGGTACAGGAATCGTGCAGCTTACAGATAGAAATATAAGAAATATCTTACGAAGTACTCAGCTTAAGGGGCTTTGTGAATACTCCAGGTTTATACCTGGCTATAAAAATGTTCGCAGCGTTTTCCTTTATATCCCAGTTAAATAGAATAATGAAAGAAAGTTACTCAGCCTTGCTCGGCTAAAATATGCACCCCCATGCAAACCTAACAGTGAAAGAGGCATTTCGTTTCGGGTTCATGTATAATACTCATGTGCTCCCAAAAGAGCTGCTGAGAAAGCGGGGAAAATGGAATTAGTTTCTTGAGAATCCATCAAAATAGAGTACGTACACATAATTAAGTACATTATAGCATACACATGTTCAAGATTTGTGGTCACGCTTAATAATATGGTAAAGTGCAGCTGGATTCAATATAACACACGTATTTCGTACTAGCTACCCGTCCCAAGCTTCGCACGATATGCTAATTATGAAATTGAGAACAAATCTTCCCTTTACATGCACATAATGTACGTAAAGTTTTTCAACTTTACGTAATAATTTACCACTTTTATTTTCAGAAAACAACCACACCAAGAATTCTATATGGAAGGAATTATATTATATCCTAGAGCATATTTAAATGTTGTAGTTGCAGTAGGTACGACACGGTTTCTTTGCTTTGAGATATTAACATAATTTTACACTTAAAGCTGCAGAACAGTAAGTTTAGTTGCAAATAGAATAATTTAATGCATATGCTTTAAAATAGTGACCAGACCGAAGTTAAAATATGATGTCGTCATAATTTTGATGCATGGCATTCGACGTGCGACTTACCTACGCTTATAATACGCTGACCCTCCATGATTAAGTTATTCCGTATCTAAAATTACGTACTTTTTGTAATCTTCACACTCCCATTTTTTGATGAAAAAAAATGTCTTTATAAGCAACGGGTGGGTCAGAGTAGCACCATACCTAATTAAATATACGTTTTGATAAAAAACGCTAAGGCGATTCACGTGCTCTGCATGCAATTTCTCTTTTTAATAGGCTGCCTCTTGAACCGAACCGACATCAAATACAACTCGTATTAAACGTGTTTAAAAATAAAATAAATAAAATTTTGCTGATAAAATATTTTTATAGGGTGGAGGAGTTTTGTCAGAACGTTGACATTAAAATTGTAGTTATAGTATTCTTGTAATTGTTAGAATTTAGTAATGTGTTCATGTTGGTAGGTTTATTTGATATCAATGTATTAAAGTTAATTGTTATAGATAATATTGTATTAGAATATAAAAATGGTGATTTTTGACTTCAATCGAATCAATTTAGTTGTGTCAAATAAAATTGTATTAGAATATAAACAACCTAAAATTAAACGCAATGTATATTTTTCAATGAATAAATGACTTACTACGTTAGGTTCCCGTATCAGATTATATGTCAATTTGTTATTATGCCGCGCGTGGCGTACATTACATTCGAGCGCTGTCAATAGCTTTAAACATAAGTGCTCGGGACAATAAACACTACAAACGCTTTGAGTCGCCAAACTGTATCGAGGAACTAACCTGGAGTACCTGAATCAGCCTCGCTAGCACGATTCGTTTATAAGTAGTTATATTTTATGGCCCAAATGGCCGAAAACATTGAGTAAAATAAGACCCAGTGCTTGATTTCTATTAAGCATTCGAGACCAAGCAAGGCTACGTATGCTACGCCTACGCCGCAGTGCCTAGCAGCATTTTTCCGCTAAATCGCGAAAATCGCTCGTGGAGGCACGACTCTCATGTTTTGTAATTGTCATACATTAAATAAACTAGTGGCTCTGTGAGCTGTAGACCTCGTGAGTAAGTTTTTTATCATTTCCAAAATCTGACATTATAAAAAAGGTAAATTATGAATATCGAAACTGCTAACAAAATTTCACGAGAAGCGGTTGAAAAATGCGACCTGTAGAGGAGAACAAACCGAAATTTGGACGCAGAAACTTACAAAATCTTTGAAATAAAAATTGATTTTGAAAATTCTAAAAACCGACTCGACAAAAAAAATCTATATAATTACCGGACCTGCTCACAAAATTTCACGAGAATCGTTTGCGAAATGCGACCTGTAGAGGAGAACCAACCGTTGAACAAATATATATATATTTTAATTTCCAAAAACTTATTCGACAAAAAAATCTGTATATTTATCCAATCTGCTCACAAAATTTCACGAGAATCGGTTGAGAAATGCGACCTGTAGAGGAGAACAAATTGAAATTCACCCGCAGAAACTTACAATTTCATTGATAAAAATATTGTTTTTGTAAATTTCCAAAACCCGTCTCGACAAAAAATTCTATATAACTATCGAATCTGCTCTCGAAATTTCACGAGAATCGGTTGAGAATTGCGACCTGTAGACGAGAACAAACGGAAATCCGGACATACGAAAGCATTTTTGTCAAAGCTGAGACCTTCGTTTCACACGGTCAATAATGTTTAAAATTAACTAATATACTACGCTTGTTGCGACCTCTAATCAATAGTGGAACGTTAATTGATTTTTATTCCCGTAAATCTGCCCGATATTCCTCCACTATTAGAGGGTTTGCAGTCCACGGCAATTAAGATGCGCCGTTGAATTGGCCTTTACGAAATGTGCCGGACTAAATCGTTTAACTGTAACTTTTACCTTAAATACCCTAATAGGGTCAAATAAACTCCTGGACACTTTCGACAAAGGTATGACAGAAAGTGTGATTTCAATATCTAAATAATGTTATTTCATTCGATAGGATATTTATATCCCTTTCATGTATTCCTTTAAAAATATTTTTTACTTCTGTTGTCCATATTAAATTCATGGAAAAAAACTATATAACAGTTTATAATGGCAAATTTCACTCACACACAAACAATAGTTAAAAATAAAATAAAATGACTTTGAAAAGTAAAAGCCATATTCCTCTTACCACTTTAGTTAAATTTCCGCTTTCACGCACCTCTGAGGTTTTTTTTTTCATTATTTAAAGAGCTTACACACTTGGTAACTATGTCACTCTATGATTTACCGTTAACAAAATTATTACCTTTTATCAAAAAAAACACCCAAATGCGGTTGACACCGGACAGTGACAATATTGTTCGCCTACTCGCTCGCGCAGTTCCCACTGTCACTTACACAAAACGCGACAACCTTAACTAGACGAAAGAGCCTCAGGGCCTGTTATGATATGACTTACATAATGTGGCATATCTGACCCCTGTTTCATAAACTAGTCGTTCCCATTTTGAAAAACGAGACATGAAAGAGGGAATATCCCCATGACATGTTAGAGCTATTTATTGTTACATTTTGAAAGTGAAATAGCAGCAAGTCCAAGTGGTATTATTATTCACGACAGAGACCATTTCGTTTGAAACAATGCGTGAATAACACAATTGCCCTTAATTTTACGCCCGTTGTTTCCCGAAAACGTGTGAGTGAGAAGGATTGTGCCCTATTCACATTCTAATGTTTTGTGCTCTTGTATGAGTTAGTTTCTGGTACAACTTGGCCCTAAGATTCATAACACCCATGAGTAATTGAAAATCGATTAAGAATTTGTAATAACTTCGCGATAAAAGTCGCTATTAGCCTCTCTAAGGCATTAGGTTAACTAGGTTAACTGGAAGTAAGAACTTACATAGATAAGTTCCTCTTTGTACGTGTAATTATTTACATAGATACATAAGTAGAAGAGTGGACAGATTGAAAATGAAAAGATTGAATGAAAAGATTGATAGCTCATTTGTTTCAGAGCAATGCAGATCGTGGATTCAAATATATTTTCAATCTCTTGAACTTTAAATAAATTATCAAAAATTCTATACGCCTTTCAGCTTTCTATATAAACCGGTCTTTGAAATAATAGGCATCATGACAAAAAGAAATTACATGCCATTAGAACTAGTTTTTAGAGATCATTAAATGTTTGTATGGGACTAAACTTCAATTAGAGCAACACAAAAGACAAAAATGAGAGTCCGAGTGGAAAAGTACAGTATAGCTAACGAGCACTGAAAACGCCCTCATACTGAGTGACACGCATTGTATGAAAAAAAAGAATTTGGAGTTTTTGTCGCGAAATAACGCGTTTATTTATATGAGCATTCTATTGGTAACTTTCAATTTACATTTGACCAATAAACAAAAAAAAACTTTATTTTATTTTAATTAATTTGTCTAATTTACCATTTTTTGATAACTTGATGGTTTTCTATCCATATAGCCACTATGTTATAAATTGTATCATGATCCATCAATGTCATCATCCCTATTGCCTGTATAGTGCCATATAGTGTTCCGTTTGGACCATTTTTCTACGGAACACTGAAAACCATTACGGAGAACACTCAAGGACCGCATTATATTGGTTAACTTTTGTTGATTTACTGTTAGTTCGAAACTCTTAGTTGGGCGCGGGCTATTAGTTGCACAGAATAAGTATATACTAAAAACAAGAACAGATACTTTATTCGAACATTAACAAAGAATTATTAGGTTTTTGCTATAACAGTTTATAGTTTGTTACGTGGGTTTGCATTCAGGCGTCGAGTTTAGTACATCATATTTTAACACATTCCATTAAAGCCGGTTTGGTGGAACTCACCCTTAAATACTTGGACAGACACGAGTGAAACGAAAAAAAAATCAAATGTTAGATACATGAAATATGTCTGTATTTAACAATATACTTGGAAATCACTTGAAAATTTTATTTTCAATTTGTCGTGAATGTATTATCCAAGTTCAATGTAAAACGGTAAGGCTCATTTTCAACAGTCATTAGGGCCAGCATCCCGCATGCGGGGTTCTTCCTGCTGTCATTGTTTTTGAAGCCTGCCTCAGAAATTTAGGTGTTCTTTTAAATGTACTACTGACCCGATTAGAAAACAATAGAGTTATATAGCTGAAACATGTCTTCTTCAATGTGAAAACGCATTTAATAGAAAACATGGACCCATCGTTGGAATTTTTCTTTACCTCATTTTTCTTCGCTATACATCATGCTGCTCAAAGAGTATCGTATTAAACGAACAATTAAATTTAAAATGGTGGTGTTTTACCTCATAAAAAAGGATAATAGAAAATATGAATTTACTACTGCACAAATGTAATACACTAAACAAGTGAGAAAGATCAAGACGACACCATTAAAATCTCGGTAAAATATAAAATACTGCATGCTGATTCCGCCCTGCTAATTAGGTAACCGACAATATTCACCCACTCCACATGAATTAGCCTAATTTATAAGTAAAATAATACGGTATTTTATGATAGTTAGTAACTTTTTATTAAACGTCAAAAACGCTTTGTTGGTATGAATTTTGTAGGGAAATAATGTCTTAGTGTTGTCATAAATCGCTATGATCAAACAACGTTCCGTATAGTAAAAAAGGAACCCTTATGTTTTCACTTTGTCTGTTTGCCTTTCTCTCATATCGCTAAATATCTCAAGAACTACTTAAGCTATCGATTTGAAATTTGGAATAGTTATAAAGAAGGGTAATCTTGATGCACATAACATAGTTTTATTTATTATTTCGTTTTATTTTCTATTAAAAATTACAGATAAAAGGTGATACAAAATTTCAAAGTCTGTTATGTCTGTATGACAAGGCTTAAATTACACATTCTACAACATTTTTTTTACGTTAATTTGTTTTCGATTTATGAGCGAAAATGTAAAGAAAAATACCGTTCCCCCTTATCTCCGAAGATTACCAAGGAAAAAAATATTAAATTATTACATAACATTGATATCAATGTATATTTTACAGGAAAGCTATAACTACAGATCTATATATCTTATTTTTCTTTTTTTGAAATGAAATAATAAATAATGAAATAAATGAACTTTATTCTGCAAGTAGGCCGCAAAGGCACTTTTACAAGTCAAAAACTACTAGCGTTTCTCAAGAGACCACTGCCGAGAAGAAACGCCGAAAGAAACTCGACAGTCAGTCATTTTCTCCAAAATATGCTTATTACAATGATACTACTTAACCTACTTAAGTAAATGTAAATGGTACACAACAAAAGATAATTGAAAGAAAAACGAGGAAAAAATAACAATAGGTATTTACAAAAAAAACATGTCGAATCGTTTGATATGCTTTCCTGCAAGAAATGAGATACAATGAAAATATTAGACTCTACGCTATTTAGGTATTTGGTTTGGGCCATGCATTTCTGTCTGTTAGATAGTCCTCAACCCTATAATAAGCCTTTGACATCAAAGATTTTTTTAGGTAATTTTTAAGAGCTGGAAAGGGTAAATTCAAAATTTCATCGGGTAACTTATCATAAAAACGAACACATTGACCTACAAAAGACTTGTAAACTTTACGGACACGAAACTTGTGAGTGGCAATTTTATTTTTATTCCGGGTATTAAAGTTATGGATATCAGAATTTTTACAGAATGATTCTCGATTCTTTATGACATAAATAATATTCTCATAGATGTATTGGGATGCTACCGTTAAAATGTTAATTTCTTTAAAGAGATCTCTTAGAGTTTCACGTGAGCCCAGGTTATATATGGAGCGAATGGCTCTTTTTTGTAACACAAAAATTGTCTGTATGTCAGCTGCTTTACCCCAAACCAGAATACCATACGACATAACATTATGAAAATAGCTGTGATAAACTAAGCGAGCTGTTTCTACATTGGTCAGTTGTCTGATTTTTCTAATAGCATAAGCGGCTGAACTTAATTTACGTGCCATAATGGCTATATAGGGACTCCATTGTAGATTTTTGTCTAATGTTATACCTAAGAATATTGCTTTATCTACAATTTCTAAACACTCGTTATTTAAAAGAATATTAGTTTCAACCGGTCTAACATTAGGCAAAGAAAATCTGACACATTTAGTTTTCTTAGCATTAAGTAGGAGGTTGTTAACGGTAAACCAATCAAGTACTTTGACCAGTGTGCCATTAACGTTAGAACATTCTATTGTTTCTTGGTCAACCTTAAAGATTAATGATGTATCATCCGCGAATAATACTATGTCACAAAGATCACTTACTATAGACGGCAAGTCATTTATATAAACCAAAAATAAAAATGGACCTAGGATAGAGCCCTGAGGTACTCCTAACGTTACTACAGCTCCACTAGACTGGGTTCCATTTACAACAACTGTTTGAGTTCTATTGCTAAGATATGAGGACATAAGGCTTAACGCATTATCAGACAGACCATAATGTTTAAGTTTCAAAATGAGCGTTCCATGATCCACGCAATCGAATGCTTTAGAAAGGTCACAAAAAATACCAATCGCATCACAAGAATTCTCCCAAATATTGTAAATATACTTAATAAGCACAGATGCAGCGTCAGTCGTGGAGCGCCCTTTTGTGAAACCGAACTGATTACTTGTAAGAAGTTTATTTCTATTGAAGTGCATTAGCATATCGTTTAACATTAATTTCTCAAAAACCTTACTTAACACAGGTAGTATAGATATAGGACGAAAGTTGGTTAGGTCGTTCAAATCACCCGATTTAAATAAAGGTACGACTTTACTAAATTTCATAAGATCCGGAAAAATACCCTCTGATATGCAGTTATTGTAAACCAAAGCTAGGTGGGGCGCAATGACATCTATGATATGATTAATAACTTTTACTGATGTTCCCCATAAATCCTCCGTTTTCTTTAAATTGAGCGATTTAAAAGTTTTAATAACTTTGATTGAATCTACTTGACTAAAATTAAACGTTACACTACATTTACTAATGTTAGCACAAAGTAAAGCGTTAGCTTGGGTTTCAGATGACGGAAGACATTTCGTAGTACTACTTGCTATATTCGAAAAATAATTCTCGAATGCCAAGGCAACATCATTATTTGACATGACCTGTTCGTCTTCTTTGAGGATGTTGACTTGACAACTGCGGGTTTTAAGTTTACCAGATTCTCTATTTATAATATTCCAAACAGTTTTCACTTTATTGTCAGATATTTTAAGTTTCGAACTAATATAGTTTGCTTTAGCAGTAAAACACACTCTCTTGAAGATTCTTGAGTAAGTCTTGACAAAGTCCAGGAAATGACTGTTCTTGTTCACCTCCCTTTCACCATAAAGATCATAAAGCCTATTTTTACTTTTATGTATGCCTAGTTGCCTACAGTAGCCCAATCACTAAACTTTATCTTATTATTATTTTTTTTTGACCCGGAAATAGTTTTCAATGCAAAATTTTCGTTGAAGCGATCAATAATTAAGCCGAATAAATCTTTATACATGCATGCTATTCGAATTATTTTGTGAAAAAGGTAACATACAAATATTATAGTTAATTTCATTTTTAAATAACTCCAAACGAGAACTAGTTATGGGTCGGTATGTTATAGTTTGGGGTTGTTCTTCAATTATCTTTGAGAAAGATGCCTTTTGACCACGGTTGTCGGAATTAAAACAATTTATAATTTTCTTATCCAAACATTCACAGTTACAAAAAATATTATCTAAGCAGGTTGCACTGGTAACACCTACCCGGGTAGGCTCAAAAAACAAATTTACCAAATTAAAAGATTTAAACAAACTTAACAACTTGACGGTATTGTTAGATGGTTGAAGTAAGTCGACATTGAAATCACCACAAACTATAACATTTTTTTGGCTTTTAGTTACTAACCTCAACACATTTTCCATAGTGGATTCGAATGTGCAGAAGTCAGATGCTGGCGGCCTGTATACACATAGAATTATATAGCTATCTAGTTCTGTACAAGCAATTTCTACAATCCTCTCAATTGATAACTTTACTATGTCCTTCCGTTCTTTGCATTTAAAAGAGCTTTTAACAATTATGAGAGAGCCACCATGAATGGCAGATTTTCTAGCAAAGAAACTCACTAATTTAAAATTCACAAAGTCAAATATCATCTGTTCTTGTTTGAGCCAATGTTCAGTAATACACAAAACTTGAATATCATCATTATCTAAAAATAAGCCTACTTCTAGTTCCTTGCTGGAAAAACCCTGAATATTTTGATGAAAAATATTAACACTCAATGGTTTTTCCGCTGTCTTACAATTTAGTTTAAAGGAATGGTATTGATGACACTATCGACTTGGTGGAGTCTGCTAGGTGAACTATTAAATCGGTGTGGTTCTATATTAAAAGCTAACAGATCCACCAAAGTCATGAAATATTTTTTTGGCAAAAATATTTTTTCTAGTGTTAGCGTGAAGCGCTTTATAAATTTATTTGTGTCAAAGAAATGATATTTGTTATTGAAACAAGTGGCTTGGTACATCAAGGAATTCAAATGAGCTACTTTATTGTTATATTGATATGTCATACTCTGTGAGTATGGCAGTGCACATAATATAATTTTACCAATGCCAGATTTTTCAATAATATTTAATGTGGACATTAACTTATCTATGGCAGACTTATCAATACTAACACTATTTCCTAACAAAATTACTAAGTTAGTACTGTCATCACAATGCCCCTTTAACATTAACTCACATATTTGGTTCATACTCGCATTGTGATAACAGTAGTTTATTACACTTTGATTTATTTTTTTACTAAGCATGGAACCCATCCCTGATCCAATCTGATCCGAATAAATAACAGTTTTACTGCTACTTGCTAACCTATGGGCCTGCTCTTTAATAACAGGTAGTACTGCTGCCGGAGTGCCCAGGGCGATGTCCTGTTGCACAACAGCTGTTGGTGGAATATGGCCACAATTACAAAAATTACTATTAATTAATGAGTTAAAGCGCTCCTCATTTTCTTTACATTCCTCCAACAACTTTGTGAATGCCTGGACATGCTCCTTGCACTCCTTTTGAGTGGAAGCATACAATAAAGTGGTAGCTTCAAGCTTTTCTTTTAGCCTATTTAATTCATCCTGCATTTTCTGTGAATGTAACTCCTTACTTTCTAATTCTAAGTTACATTGTTTGACCCTATTTTTCATTACAGACAATTCTAACTTTAATTTGGAATAATTTTTGATACATGCTTTGCTATTAATAAGCTTTTGTGTACGCCGGATATACCTATTTATCCTAACATACTTTTTTAACTTTCTACTACTATCAAAGAACACAAGTTTATTAGAGTCATTAGGTTCATTGCCTACCAGCTCTTGGTACAGGTTCTGAAGCATTCTTGCATCGTAGTGCTCACGCTCTTTTCTGAATAAAATCAGCTCCTCATCGGCAGCACGAAGTTCTAATTTGAGACTCTCTATCTGGTTCAGCGCTACTTCATGAGTAGATGTACATTGGGTGAAGGAGTCCACTTGTCTCTGCAAATAATCCACTAAGTCTTCGGCTTCAGTTAGTTTTATTTCATACTCGGCAAGCTCATTTTTCATTGCAGAGTTCTTCTTGAGTATCTTATGCAATTCCACTTCACTGTCATCCCTTTCCTGTAGCAACTGCTCGCATAAGGTCTTAGATTCCTGCAGTTCCTTCAGGGTCTCCTTCAGTTGCATGTCGCGTTGACGTGCAGTGATTTTGCGGGATGTCATGTTAGCAGCGCTATTCATTGTCGCTCAGTAACTCCACAAACACTGAAAGATACGATTTGTGAATTGTAATATGTTGATAGTAAATTATAAACAGTGAAAATAAGTGTGTAATAGCAAATAAAAACAATTTACTCCCCTGGTTTAAGTCCGGTTTCAAAACTTTGTCCGTTAAGGTGACGGCGTCTGGTTCAAATAAACAGTAACGCGATGTTGCTCAGTAGTATTTCGCACGAACACTATTAATTGTTCCTTGACATGGGCACACTTATTTAATATAAGAAATAACAGTTATTACTATAAATTTACTAATAGAATAAAATAATTCATATCAGCTGATACAAATTTGATGTTGACAGTTCGGTGACCACAGAGTATCATATTATTTTTATCATCATAAGTCATTTCTATACTAAGTTGGTAATCTCTAATCACCTTTGCATGTATTTTTGTTTTATAAATCCCTACACGATTATACTGTAAGTAACTACCATCTTTTATATAAAGAAAAAAAAATGAAATCGGTTCACGTAATAAAGAATTATACTTGAAAAACCACCATACATATTAAATTATTTAGTCGCTCAAATATGTACCAAATTTCGCCGATAGAAGTCGCTGTACCCATGGCGTTCAATTTCTACACCATGTTGTTGAGATTTTCCTGAATTTATTAGGTTTGGAACTGGTACACATCTGAGTACCGAACCCTCGGTGCGCGAGTCGGACTCGCATTTGACCGAATTTTATTTATTTAAAATCTTTATGCGTATACAATCTTTACAGTAGCTAAAATAAATTAAAGTTTGATGTTTTCCGAGGATATTCGTAAGAGTATTTATTAGTAATGTAAAAAACAATTTACCTCTAATTTTGTTTGATACCCCATTTTAGCATGGTCTGATTTATAATGCCAATAACGCCTATTTAATGAACATTATTTGATGATTACATCGAATAACGTCGATTAAATACGCGTGTAATAAACATTGTTAAATAGCGCGGCCACACTGTGTTTATGTGCAGGCAGATTGCCACGCATGTATCACTGGCTTAATGTGTCCTGCACAATGCCTCGGCTCGTATTTATAGACGGCGATTGGCCAAGTGTCGTGAACATAATCAGTACGTTGAGTACCAACATTTGTACTTGTAAATATAAATAAAATAAAAACTGGCATCATGAGATTCAAGAGTAAATGTGCTATTCAAATTCTCGAGGCAGAGGTTTATTTTATGGACCGGTGGTAGTTTTTTGACATTCATAAGTGTATGTAATATGCCTAAATTGAAGAATAAATGATTTCATTTCATTTCATTTCAAATTCAAGGACAATCCTTCCAAAGCTTTCTCTACTCTATGCTTTCTAAATGCTTTCTTTCTTTCTTTCTTGCTTACTCTCTCTCCTAACTCCGTTGCCTACTAGATTTTGAGGGACATTGACTCTATGACCCCAGTACACGGACAATAGTTATACAATGGTACAAAGTTGTATTGTGGAGTGTGAAATTTGAACTACGAGCGGCTCGAAAACAGAATCCTGAGTGAAGCGAGTGGTTCAAAAATAGAATTCTGGCGTGGCTAGTGTTGCAATACACGAGGCGTAAAATAACTGCAGCCTTGTGAAACACAAATTTTATCACTTCACTAAAGCGAGGAAAATACTAGGTACATAATAAAAAAAACTAAAATATGTAAAATCAGCCTTTTTTGTTCACTATACGTTTTTAATTGGATACAAATAAATCAAATTATTTTTGCGTCCACACCACCTGATATGATCAGACAATTTAACCCGTCGTCAACCGGTCCCTGGGATCCCAGGCCTCATTAAAAAATAATGCTATTGCTTATTATTTTCGCTGGGAGACAACGGCTTTGAAATTGTCCTGTCTGGACTGGGTTTTACATATTATTATTATGTTTAAAAAAGTAACTAATAACACGTTCGGGTTTCAAATATTCCTTGTACTCTTGTAAATAAAATGCAGTTTTGCTATTTGTTTTCAAAGCATAATAAGGGATTTCCGAGATAGTGAGGTAAAAATGTATAATAGTATATACGTAACTCAATCTTTTTAATGCTCTACCATCGCGTGCTGGTGGCCAGGTCTCACTCGGACGTAACTGTAAATCATCCTTGAAATATAATACAGATAAATTCAACAAGTTCATAGAAGCAATAGAGGATATAACTATTTTGGTAATTCTATCACTATTTCAGTGAGCCTTCAAGTGATAAATGCACTATGAGTTAATGCGTGACTGTGCTATACGGTTTGTACATTGAACGCAAACGTTGCGGACCGGTTATTGATGATTTAACATAAATCGTAACATTCGTAACATACATATGTCGGCAACAGGTACAGTTTCGAATACTATGTAGTTCTAATTTACAAGTGTCAATAATACGTTGGACTTTGACGGATTACATTTTATTCAGGCAATACACAGGCAAGGTTAGATGATTAATATTTATCATGTTAGTAAGTACAGTAACGTGTTTCGTAAACTTCTATTTTTACCCACGACGGAACGGAGAAGGTATATGCGTTTAGGGTGAGAGGTTGTTTGTTTGTTTGTTTGTGTGTGCACATCAATATCTTCGAAACGGCTTGACCGATTTAGAAACGGTTTTCTGCAATAGATTTGTAGTTTAGACAAGCGGAAATTTAGCTAGGAGTTACGACGATAACTCGCCAGGGGGCGCTGCAGTAAACATTTTTCACTTGCTAAAATGCGTGTGAGTGCATTTTCTCCGGAACTGCTGGGCCAGCATTTACGATTTCCATAGAATATGGTGTGGAGTACATGCACGTTAACTCTGAGGATCTGATGATGGAGCAGAAAAGCATAGTAGGGTACTGTGCAGAGGTCGATAATGTTTTTGTTTGTTTTTGGTCCCTTTTGTTAATGTTTCATGAACAGGCGTCGTACATAACCTTCTGAGGGTCTGATGATGGAGTAAAACCATACCATAGAGAACTTTGCGATGGCATGTAGTAACTTATTCGTGTTTGGGCTCTTTAGATTGTGTTTGCTGAGTAGCTTCTATACATGATCTGCTGAGGATCTGATGATGGATCAGAACAGTATTTTATGGCATATTTTAAAGGTATTTAGTTAGTACTAATAATATGTCATTAGACTCTTTTGATAGTACCTATCGATTGAGACGCCTCTGTACAGGAACTTGAGAAGGCCTGATGATGAAGCACAACTACAGCATAATTTTGCGAAGGCATATAGGTGGATTACCGTATGTCGACTATTTTAATACTGTTTGCTGCGTAGCTTCTGTGTGTCTCTTCTGTGTTCTCCATTTGGACCTTTCGGGTACGGAACCCTAAACAGTAACCAGATACTTACATCGTGTGCTTTGCGATGTTGTAATGTTTTGGATACTACCGATGTTAACTAGGTTACTGAGGCTCGTGAAAAGATCTCTGGCGATTCGTATGAAGTTTTTTCCGCAATTGTATTAAATGTCCGAAAAATAACACCCTCGCTGCGCTCGCATTTTCATCTAGTTGTGATATGACTTTATAACCGGAGACCGAAAAGTATGAAGTATTTTCCACACTGCATCATAATGTTTGAAAAATTTCTCGCTCGCTGCGCTCGCGTTTTCATCTAGATATGGCATGGCTTTATAACCGGAGACCGAAAAGTATGAAGTATTTTCCGCACTGCATCATAATGTTTGAAAAATTTCGCGCTCGCTACGCTCGCGTTTCCATCTACATGTGCTTTATGTTACTTTATGACCCGTCCTAGTGACTACTATAAATATTATGTTTGCTAAAATAACATATAAACTTCTTTGGTTCCAAATATGATGGCAAGGTAAACGCCCTGTACTCGAGACCGGCCCAATACTGTGGTTTGGTGATTAATTACTGTAATCTTTTGGCCACTAAGGTGTCGATTACTGGGAGGTTTACTTTAATTGTGTAAACGAAATAAGGTATACTCGTACTTCAAATTGCGTCATCCGATTTCAGGAGCCGTTGCGAAAATGAACCCTGGGTATTTATTTATTTACGCTTTGGGACTAGTTGGAAGAAGTGTAGGTACAAATCCGTGGCAGCTGTGAGCAGAAGAAGGGAAAAGATAAATGACAGAGAATGTGCGTCCACATGGGCTCGCTCGTCGGGTCTTCGATCCCACGCGGAACGCCTTCTGACCTCGTGTGCCTCGCCCCTCACTATCGGGCCTTTGTCCCTCAGGTTTACTTGTACGACACTCGGGGCTGGAAAGTGTCGACTTGGCGAGCACGCTCCAAGGAGAAGCTTCGGGCCTTCGGCCTTTCGCTGAACAGTTTAACAGTTTCTGACCTCATATACTTCGCCCCTCACCTTCGGGCTTTCGGCTCTGAGGTTCGCTTGTAAGACATTCGAAGCTAGAAATTGCCGATTTGGGCTCGTCTTTCGGGCCTCTGGCCCTCAGGCTCGTATCGAGGGCGAGCGAGCGTGCTCCGAAGAGAAGCTTCGGGCTTTCGGCTCTACGCGGAACGGCTTCTGACCTCGTATGCCTCGGCCCTCAGGTTCATTTGTAAGACACTTGGGGCTCGAAATTGTCGACTAGGGCTCGCCCCTCGGGCCTTCGGTCCTCGGGCTCATATAGCAAACGTACTCCAAGAAGAAGCTACGGGCCTTCGGCCTTTCGCGGAACAGCTTCTGACCTCGTATATTTCGCCTCTTAGCTTTGGGCCTTCGGCCCTCAGGTTTACTTGTGACGCATTCGGGGAAAGAAAGTGGCCACTTGGCACTTACTTATTTTTGTAGCTCCTTAGGAAAACATCGGTAGGGAGCTCATTCCACAACTGAAGTGTTCGAGGGTCAAACGTATAGGTATACTTAGACTGCTCTCTAAAAAGATTAAAATAAAGGCAAAATTAAAAATTTTGAAAATACCCCCGACGGATGTTCTCAATTGAAAAATAATTAAATAATGCATTTGAAAATCCCCCGACTCTATAGGAAATAATTACTTATAGATAAAAACATTATTTTTGTAAATGGTTAACTGGTTGCGAGGTATATTTACAAGCCCAGAAAAATCCATCGGGGATGCCATTGCTTTGTCAATTTTCAATTTCATTAAAATAGTAATAATAATGAAATTCGAGATAACTTACAGAAGGGTATAAACTAACTGCATAAACTATTACTTAATTTCAGGGCAGGCAATGGCAGCCCCCGACGGATTTTTATGGGCTTGTAAATATACCTCGCAACCAGTTAACCATTTAGAAAAAAAATGTTTTTATCTATAAGTAATTATTTCCTATAGAGTCGGGGGATTTTCAAATGCATTATTTAATTATTTGCCAATTGAGAACATCCGTCGGGGGTATTTTCAAAATTTTTAATTTTGCCTTTTGTAATAGATATGGAGGGACGTCCGTATCCATTGGTGTCGCGACACGTAACTACTATCGTATTAGTAGTATTTATGTAGGCACTTATTTCACTTCGCCTTATATATACTAAACTAATGAACGAGCCAACATTTTACAGTATTGTACAGTTTAACGGCGATTCAAATACACAAATTCAAGTACCTAATATTATAAAAATGGTACCTAAATTTCATTGTAGTAGTATGTATATTGTATAGAACTCGTATATGAATGGTCATTTTCATTAGGTTGTTAGAGCCTGGGACCAGTATAAATGAGCCCTTAAATTTAAAGGTATGGCCCATTTATTAAATTTATTGTATTAAAACTATTGTTAATTAAATATTTATTAACTGACAGTTACATCATAACACGTGAAAATTATTCAGGCTGGGTTCTTTACTAATCTCCTAAAGTCATAACATACATGGGATCTAATCCTGGCAAGTTAAACCCCGGTTGCGAGCATAATAAAGGTAATTCACTCTTAGAACAGCTAACTTGAAGAATAAAATGTAAAAATACTCTGTAGGAAATGGAAGAATTAAAAAATATATAATTATGATCTAATGATATGAGATATTAACAATGTAAGAGACAAGCAGAAATACACACAGTGCTGCACCATACAGGTTTCTTTTTACCTTCTTGGTACGAAACCGTAAAGAAACAGTAATCTACTGTCCCACGCCGTGCCAATGCATTTTTTAACGGACTTCAAAAAATTAGGAGGTTATCAATTCGGTTCTATGTTCTATTTTTTATGTCTGTTACCACAGAACTCCGTCGTTTATGAACCGATTTGGAAAATTCTTCTTTACTTGAAAGCATCTGCTTCAAGGTTGATCCCGTTGTTAGCAGAATCCAGTTCTGATGACGGGGTCCAGGAGAAAGTAAGGGCACTCCTAAAAAATAAAGGGAAACATATGTCGAATTTAGTATTTTCAGTTAAAAATCGAGAATTTACATTCAAAAATTACATTCATCTAAAGTACTTATATGTATCCTTAGTTCAATCAATAATTGGTTATGCTCTTGACTGCTACGGATTAACGACTAAAACTAACATAAACAAATTAAAATGTATGCAAGTTAGATCCCTAAAACTGTTAGTTAAGAATAAAACCAAAGACAATAATAAAATGAATATAGACCGGTGACACAATTACAATTACACCGAAACGATGTTTGTGAAACCAGGTCGATGTCAGCGGGCAAGTTTGTTGTGCCGAGGGTCACTAATTACTGCGGCGATAGGTGTCTCCAGAAACGCCTCCCCTACATACTCAACAGCCTGCCCTCTGACATCAGGCAGGAAGCCAATAAAGCTAAACTCAGTAAAAAGCTTCATGGTTACCTTATTAAACTCGTAAAATAATCTATTGTACCTAGATGTAGTATTATAATATTATATAAAGTTACCTTGTTAAACTCATAAAAGAAAGTAGCATTTTTTGAACATACTTATGTAGGCTATTTATTTTAATACAATAATAAAAAATAAAAACCGACTCCAAAAAAAAACACTGAAAAGTAAAAAGTAATTGCCTAACTTCTAATACCTCAATATGAAACTAATACGCTTCTTATTGCACAATGTAGTCGTATTGTAATTTTTGTAGTCGGTGCCATTTCATCAATTTTAAGTAATTTCTTTGTACGGCACCGACTTCAAAAATTAGAATACGACTACATTATTCAATAACAAACGTATTAGCCTCATATTGAGATATTAGAAGTTTTTTAATATTCAGTGTTTTTTTGGACTCGGTTTTTATTTTATATTATTGTATTGAAATAGATAAGCCTACCTAAGTATGTTACAGCTGTTCCATAAACTATATAGGTATTATCTTTATGCAAAAAATTACGTCTAGAGTCTGGCAAATGAAAGTTGAAAATGAGAAACCGCGGTAAATTCAAAAATTCAGGGTGTGGTATCTCAACGTGTAACGCGAAAAGCAATCATGACGTTTGTAATATATTTAATATTTAAAACAATTTTATTAATTTACCTGGACATAGTACAATACAAATTAATATTATGAACTATCTGTGCCCTGTGACTTCGTCCACATGACACATGTGAACTTGACTGATTCATGAGCTAAAAAGTACCCTTAATGTAAACCCGTGTTATAATCGATCCCCTAGGTACCATAGACTACTACAGATACTATGATTAGTAGTCATTCTTTGGTGCGTTCAATTAAAAATTTAATATTAATGTCACTGTTGCCAAATTAACGCATATTCACCATATTTTTTCATATTATTGTGTTATTCATATTATTGTGTTAAAACTGGTTAATCGGTCATGCGTTCTACAAATTAAATGACTTTTATAACGCTAATTAATTAAATAAATTATATTTGACATGTATAAATTAATTAATAATGGCTATTCACTGACATTTATAATAATTAACAACAATTTGTTCACATTGTATCTAATAATGATTGTACTAAGATAATGTTACTTTATATATATTGTGCAAAATTGTAATGTGACATGTAATATTTAACAATATTATGAATAAAGAGTATGAGTATGAGTATGAGTATTAACTAATATAAATAAATTTAACATATTTTTCTGTTATAAATTCAGAATTTGTATCTATTTCTATACGGTGTTAGAGGCAGTGCATTGCGTGAACTTTTTCATGTTACGTTTTACTAACCCAAACACGAGTAAGATTGTTTTACGAAACGACGAATATGGTAACAACAACAAAAGCCCCAACAATATAAACATCTAGAAAAATTGTAACAGATATACTTGTTTACGTAACCCTGTTATAAATTACGTTAACATACTGATACCTACTTGTGTTATTTCCCGAGTGTTTTGATTGTCGTGACATAGTGACGACTCACGAACGGGACAGATTACATGTTATAGAATTGAATAATGTAATGTCATTAATGTGTTCATACTCTACTTATGTTGTCATATAAGACTAGCTGGATGGAATGGATATTTTAGAAGTGCGGAAGCTACGTAGATATTAACGAGCAAAAATAACGGGTACACTTTCTATGGCAATTCAATACAGTCTACCCGTTATTTTTGTAGTAGCACAAAATACCTGTCTTGTTCTAAAAGTTAATAAATATGTACTTACCTATACATACAATGGGTTATTTTTTTTAACATCGAGAAAGTTTTAAAATTGCTTCTTTTCATCTGTTTCAGTTGAGTTAGAAATGAGAGCGGTCATTTCATTGCCAGTAAATTCATATTTAACTGGTTATATTGTACTGAAACTTGAAATGAGACCAACAATATGCCTACGTTGGTACACCTACGCTTTAATTACGAACTAACTAGGATAGGGACTACACACTCTACTACCGAGTTAATTCGTATGCTTTTGGAATGTCCACAAATGCGACATTTGCAACTTTTCATGGGCTCTATTCAAAACTTCGTATACGTACACAAAACTAGTTTCCGATACACAGCAACTTCGTTCAGAGTGTACTAACAAACTTAAAGAGTTGGATGGTCTCTATACGAAATAAATTCATTGAAAAAAATGATTCATTGAAAATTTTCAAAAATCTACATAATTACCTCACAAAAGTTCACGGAAATTTGGAAATCCAGAAAACCAGATTTTGGACATCTACGACGAAAGCATTTATGTCGAAACTGCAGCATGAATATTTATATATGATAATTTTACTGAATATTTCTATACCTACCTACATCGATAAGTTATTCGTTTAAATTTAATAGACTATAGACGGGCTGTCATAACCACTCACAAAGAATATGATAGTTAATTGGTATCGAGATTGTCTATGCCCTTGTTGAAAAACTATAGAACTAACTGTACGATAGTTCCAGCTTTGCATATTATAGTAATCGTTTCGAATCCCTGACTTTTTTTTTCGCACTTAATCTAAAAAATATTTATTTGAAATCGACTGTCTATGCAAATCTATGAGAGTGAATTCATAGACTAGGTAAATTTACTCAGTTTATACACATAAAATCACACGGAGAAAAGCAGGAATAATTGAAAACTGGGAAATGGCAAAACCGCATGGCAACGGAGAGATACATTATTTCATAATTAAACTCTGTGATTCGCCTTTCGAGATTACACTTTAATTTACTTGTAGTAGCACGCATATGTGCTGCCACCGTACACCATTTTAAAGCAACTATAAAAAAAAAAATCCTCCTACTTTTGGAGGGTACATCATAATCTCATACACGTTTTGTGTCGCGGCCATCGTGCACGTAATTCCCGTGTTAATTGATTTAATTTTGTAAATTGTATGGTTTTTTGCGTTTGTCATCATGGGTAAACGTAAAAACAGTGATGAAGAAGAATATTTAGCACGGAAAATCAAGAAATTGGAGCAGAAAATGGCTAAAGTGCGTCGCGATCACCTTAGGGATTCATCGGATTCCGAGTCGTCGAATTTGGAGTCCGCGTTGTCCGACGCGGATCAATCTGATATTGAAGTGGTAAACGAGCTAGATGTGGATCATGTTCCTGAGCAGGAGGTTCAGCAAATTGAAGGTACGTTTTCTTTGTTTAATAGACACCGGCCATGTAGAAAACGTTGGCGCGCAGCGCGCGCGCCCCCTAGCGGAGGCAATCGGCTACAACTTGACCCACTTTTTTCTACGCTTTACACCTCTATCCTAGCATATTTATTTATGCAATGAAGTGATTAACGCTTGTTTGGGTGGCTGAGTATAGTCTGTAAGGCTACACACCGACCTATAATATACTTCAGTTCAATCTGCAAGGTTGTTTCGTAGTATATAGATTTTATCCACTCCAATACACAGTTGCAACCGTCCGGGAGACGTTGTATTTGATGATCATTACCAATTGAAACTGATGGGCCAAGTCAGATACGTAAACAGTTTGAAAAGCTGTTTCCTGACTTACACGGCTATCCTATTTTAAGTCGTTGTTTTTTGTGGATTTTTCCAGAATCCCATCAGGACAACTTAGTACCAACAGCGGAACCGCATACTCAGGCCGAGACTGTGCCTGAGTTAGACCAGAGTATATTGAATATTCTAGGCGACGAGCCGGCTAAAGAAGAGATTTTTATCAAAGCTATACACAAGGATATTGCTAGTCGGTGGTCTGATATACTCGTAAATGGATTAAAAGAAGACGTCAGAAAGGAAATTGTCGGGAGTCACAATATTCCTGAAAATCTAACACTAGCACAAAGTCCTCTACTAAACCCCGAAATCAAAGCGGCGGTTAACGAGAATGCTGTCAAGAGGGACGTTATTTTATCAGACAAACAGAAAAATATGGCTTGTGTTATAACTTGTATAGCTAAGGTAATGTCATCAAAGTTGGAGAACAGTGTGACTCCCATTGACGACAAGGATATTCTAAAGTCGCTTAGCGACGCAGGCCGTCTATTGTGTCATGTGCATTTCTCTGAAACTGCTGCCAGAAAGAATTTCTTACTTTCCTGCCTTAGCAAGGACGTCAAAGACAGTATAAAGGACCTCAAACGGGATCGATTCCTTTTCGGGACTGACCTTTCAGACAAGCTGAAATCCATGAAAGCCATTACTAAAACAGGCGCTGAAATGAGACCCGCTTCGTCAAAAACTAGGCCTCAACCTAAGAACAAACAGCCGGAGGCGTCTACCTCGAGAGCTTTAAACTGGCGGGGCCCGCCACCGGCAGCACCTCGGCGCGCGTTCACGCAGCCGAGCTCGACGGCTGGTGGGCGCAGCAGGCAGCCGGCGGCGGCGGCGCGCAGCAGCGGGCGCCGCGAGGCGAAAGTACGCGGCAGGCCCAGCACCAGTCGGCGCTAGAAGGCGACTTCGAGGCGGGTAAATTACAATTTTACTACCATAACTGGCTACGCGTGACCAATGACCCTATTGTTTTATCGTGGGTCAAAGGTTTGCGTTTACCTATTAATACCAATATAGCTCAATCACAGGTCCCTGTGAACAAACCACAGTCCGCTCAACAAATGTTAGATATGAGTAATGTAATAACTAACTTAATTAATATTGGCGCTGTCAGACAATGTGAGCCTTGCGAGGGACAATTTTTGTCAAATATATTTCTCATAAAAAAAAAGTAATGGCCAAAAAAGGTTTATTTTAAATTTAAAACATTTGAACGTTTATTCCAACGCCACACTTTAAAATTGAGGACTATAGGACTTTGATACGACTTTTATCAAAAGATGCATATATAAGAAAGAAAGAAAGAAAGAAAGCATTTATTCACTGCACCAAAAGACTCACAGTTACAAATATAATATACTCAGTACATGAACATACAGTTAAAAAGTGCGTCTTCGCGGCAGTGAATCGGTCGCTGTCTCAGCATTATACCGAGGTGTCAGACACCTGCAGCGCTGGTTTTCAGACAGCACCGTACGTGATTCACGGAACGCAACACAACATACTATACATATAGGAAAGGTATACATATAATGAATAAAATCAAAGGTGTTATATATATGAATGAGACTACCACAAAACAGGGTAAACTGGTGTGAACATGAGGAGGAATTTACTCAACAGTGGGGGGATATAGACCTAAATGAAAAAAATAAAAAATAAAACAAGGAACAGCTTCAAAACAATTAAAATCAATTAAAAACACATGAAAAAAAGGCGACACAGTTGGAATAAGTGCTGGTTGGTTTAGGAATAGGATTTTTGGAGCGTCAACAGATAGCCCTTAAGCATGCGCTTAAAGGTATACTTGCTAGACGCCCCTTGGATAGGTGGGGGGAGATCATTCCAGCACTTGGACGCCGCAAACCTGAAACTTCCTCGAAACGCTGCGGTATGATGCTTAGTCACCAAAATCATTGCTTTACACCTGCGCGCACTTTTGGGCCACGCAAGTTTACTCAGCAAATATGCTGGGACCCCAGACCGTACTATACCAAAAAGAAGAGTGGCGAGGTGCAGGCGTCTGCGTGCAGGCATGTTCAGCAGACCAGCGGCGTTCAAGTAGGGAGTGATATGGGAGCGGGGAGGGACTCGGAAGCAGAAACGAGTGCATGCGTTTTGCACTCGTTGTATGAGTTTTTTTGTACGACCAGTAATGCAACCACCATACACGATATCACAGTAGTTTAATCTAGACAATACCAGCGATTCACAAAGGTTGATACGCAAATCAACACTTAAGTAATCGCGAATATTGTATAGAACTTTAAGGCGGTAGAAACAGTTACTCACAACTTTAAGTATGTGGTTTTCAAAGCGCAGCTTGCCGTCCATGAGGAGGCCAAGGTTATTTGCTTCTACCACCCTTTCTACTGGTTCGCCCATGATGGCAACACTCCTGGCAGTCAAAGCCTCGAGGTTATTGACAGTATTACGGATTTGATGTTCTGAGCCAAAAACTACATATTTCGACTTGTTGGGATTAAGGACAAGGCAGTTCTTTTCCGACCAAGCAAAAATACGATCAAGGTCCGCGTTCAGAGTGTTGACAGCATCAGATATATCGGTTGGTGCGCTGGAGACGTAAAGCTGGAGGTCATCAGCGTAAAGGTGGTATTTGCTGCCCTTTATATTATTGATGATGTCAGCACTATACAATATGAAAAGCAGAGGGCCCAATATTGAACCCTGTGGGACACCTCTCAACACAGGACAAAGAGCAGATCGCAAAATGACGCCATCCATCCTGCGCAACGCCACCGTCTGCGCACGGCCCGAGAGATAACTTTTGAACCACTTCACGGCAGTAACATCAAATCCGTAGTACGACATCTTCGATAAGAGTAAGGGTATGCTAATGCAGTCGAAAGCCCTAGAGAAATCTAATAGAACGAGTATGGTACTCTCTCCAACATCCCGAGCCTGTAAGATATTGTCAACTACATCGAGTAACGCAGTAACTGTCGATCGACCCTTGCGAAAACCCGACTGTAGTTCAGGTAGGATGTTATTTTCCTCCAGGTATTTCGAGAGCTGGTCGCAGATCACCCTTTCTATTACCTTCGATGCACAGGGCAGGATGCTTATAGGACGGAGGTCGGAGAGGATAACTGGATTGGGCTTTTTTGGTAATGGGGTCACTTGAGCCAGTTTCCAGTCGTCGGGGAACGTCATAGTCTGTATACTCTTGTTAATAATGTGAGTCAGTACGTCAGCAGTCCTCGGTAGCGTCATAAGTAGCATGTCAATTGCAATCATGTCGAGTCCCTTTGCAGTTGTCTTAATTGACGTCAAGATTTTGGTGACAGCTGTGACAGTCGTAGGTGAAAGTCTGAAAGTACTATTACAGTACCTGTCAAACTCGTAAAAGGTCATGTCTGATATTGTTACGTCCTGTTTGCCTGGTATATTCAAAAAATTACTGTTTATTAAGTCAGGGTCGTTAAAGTGATGCGGAAGGTCCGTTTGCGTCCGAGAATCTGTAACAACTGTCCGCTTTAAGTTGGTCCAAAGGGTCTTTGAGTCGGTCGCATTAAATGGCCTCGATGACAAGGTGTTTGAGGTCCAAGTAATATTGCTTATGTGCAGCGTTCCTCGTCTGCTTAAACTTAGCATGGGCTGCGTTCCTGAGACGCATCATAAGTTTGACATTACTCGTCAGCCATGGCTTGGGTGCCTCCTTCACAACAATTGTCCTCTCTGGTGCGTGTATGTCAAACAGTCCTAGTAAAAGCTCATTGAATCGCTGAACCATGTCGTTCACGTCTTGCAGTAGAAATATTTGGTCCCAGTCTATAGCGTCAAGGTCATTGTTGAAGTCGTGTAAGTTGATATCCTTAATTGGTCGGTAAGTAATGTTGGCGTCAGTTTTCTTTTCTTTATGTCAATCTCAGCTGTAATAAAAGCATGTCTACCTAGGTCTGGAATATGCCTCACATTTACAGATAAGACGCGAGTGTCAGTACAAACCAGGTCTATCGTGGTCTCACTGTGGTCTGTGAAGTGCGTAGGTTCGCTTACGTGCTGGGTTAAGTCAAGTGTTGTCAAAAACTGCGTCAAGTGTTTAAATTTTGTATCAGTTTTGTCAGAGTAGTTTATATTAAAGTCTCCAAGTAAGATCAAGCGGTCGTAATTAGCAAAAGAAGTAATCGAGTCAGTAATAGCATCGAAAAAGGTCTCAACGTTAAGCCACGGGGGACGATAAGCAGTTTCAATAACCAAACGTTTCGAATTAATGTTAATCGAAAGCCATAATTGTTCCACGAGCGGCGCCGGAGGGTGCGGCATAGTGCGCGCGGTAAGGCCCTGGCGCAGAAAAAATGCTACTCCACCTCCCCTCCCCGCGCGTACGTCGGGCGGTCGAGGCACGTGGCGCAGTCTATAGCCAGGAACAGTCGGAGCGCGTCCCTCCTCGCCGGCGCGAAGCCATGTCTCGTTTATTGCAATAATTTCAGCGTCAGTCTCTAATATTGTCATGGTCAACTCGTCGTGGCCAGTACCAAGGGATCCAGCATTAAATAACCCAACTTTAAAGTGTTTACAACGAGGCATCACAAAAAGAAATAGGAACAATAATGAAATAACAACTCCAATCAAATAAATGTGTACCCGTAAGTATTACGCAATCATTCCAAGTGAATAGAGTTAAAATATCGAGTATATATATTAAATTGTGTATGGATATATACATATTTGTAGAATAAATAAATAAGACATTAAGTATTGTTTTGTTCCAGACTGAATCATTATACGGGCCGGAAGTAATTATGCAATATCGATTCACTCCCGCGACGACACACAAACACGTAAACAAAGAGGCCATAACAACACGGTAAGGAAGACTGTATATATTTTGACGCAAACACAACATAAAAACTAAAATATATAATAATAACAGCTTATTCTTTTTAGGTCTGAACGATGGCAACATCAGACTTACGAAAAATGCCCAAATCGGACAGTTGGCGTATTCGCTGGCTAGGCCGGCCGTCCACTCGCCGGGCAAAGATCTTGCCGTCTCGGGTCCAGACATAACGCCAGCCGGCGTCGCGGGCGGCTTCCCGCGCACGCTGGAACAGCTGCCGGTTGGCGCTCGTCAGCCGCTCGTTCACGTAGAACTTCTGCGACGGCGTGGCCAGCCCCAGGCCCTCGGTGGTGGCGCCGCGGCGCGAGCGTGCGGCGCGCAGCAAGTCGTCCCGGACGGCGCGGCGCGTCAGGCGCAGCACCAGCGGGCGCGGGCGGCCCGGCTCGCGTGCGCGACCCACGCGATGCGCGAATACTACATCGCGCACATCCAGCTCGACGCCCAGCTTAGCGCAGACCCGCGTAGCCAGGCCGGCGGGGCTCTCGCCCGGCTCCTCCGGCACGTTGGACAGCTGCACGTCGTTGGACAACATCTCCTGGTCCCGCTCGCGCAGCTCCAGTTGGAGGACAGCGATGGTTTCCTCCAGTGCCCTGTTAGCCGCCGTGACGGTGCTCTTGGCGACAGACCTTTCGACGGTCTCGACGCGGCTCTCCAGTGAGTCGAGCCTGTCACTGACGGCCATCAAACGTGCCCTGTCGTCGTGGAACTCCTGCCGGAAGTCCTTGATCTCCTGTCTCACTGCCTGGAGCTCAGCCCTAAAAAGACGTATCTCGCAACCCAACGCCGATTCGATGCTGTCATCGGCGGGGGTCGCCGGCTCGAACAATGCAACCGGCCGCGGTGAGTGTCCCGCGGGGGGGGGGCCGCCGCCGCCGTAGGCACAGGAGACTGAGCGCCAGCAGGCTGAGAAGTAGTGGGCGAAGCCGAAGTGGAGCCGGAGCCGGAGCCGGAGGGCTGGCCGACGAGACCCTTCACGGGCGTGTCGGCCCCGTTGTCGCGCGGCTCGAACCTTTTGCACGACGGACAGCTCCAGCCCCGGGGAGCCGTTGTTCCCGGCGGGAGACCCACACACGCAGGGTGATAAATACAGCTACACTTCAGGCATACTATAGCTCCAATGCGTGCCATTAACTTCGCACAAGCTGCACATTTGGACATTGTTTTTTGTTTGTGTTTACGCGTGGGTAGTGTTTTTTTTTAGTGTACTATTTTACAGTCGATTTTCACCAAAACAGCACCAATTTAATCACGAACAATGTACGATATTAGTTTTATTATATTAACAAATATAAAACACTGCACGGTAAGTCAAAGCTTTTGTTTTATTTTTACTAAAAGAACGTAAATTGCTTGCGTGTACGCTGCATGCGTGCCGTGACGTCACCCCATCTATATGTGCAAAATAGACCTCAAAAATGCCTACTTTTCTTTAAGTATTCATGAAGACTACAAAAAGTATTTGCGTTTTATGTGGTTGGGGCGCTTATATGAATTTCAAGTATTAGCTTTTGGAATTAATCTAGCTCCGTATGTCTTCACTAAACTCATGCGCCCAGTCATGGAGTATTTACGTAATCAAGGTTTTTTTCTCAGTCATTTATCTAGACGATATTTAATTTTGTCTCTTCGGATCCAGCCCAAACGAATGCAGACAAAATTTCAGGCGGACAAAATCCTTATTAGAATCGCTAGGTTTTACAATAAATCTAGAAAAAGTGACAGTACACCTAGTAGAACTGTTACTTTTTTGGGTTTTATTTTTGATTCCACTAATTTGTCCATTAGTATTCCGGATGATAAAAGACTAAAAATTAAAAAGGAAATTATACGTTTTTCAAATGCGAAAAGGTGCAAAGTCCGCGATTTTGCACATTTCATTGGCTTACTAACCCGTTTGCCCAGCTGTACAGTACGGATGGGTTTATACCAAATTATTTGAGAGACAGAAGTATCTGTGCCTAAAGGATAGTGATGATTACAACCAATACATGTCATTACCAAATCATCTTAGTGACGATTTTAATTGGTGGTTACGTAATATTGACACCTGTAATAACCCTATAAGGTCAGGCGATTACCGACTTGAAATTTTCTCTGATGCGTCTCGTTCGGGTTGGGGCATTAGTTGTTCGGATCAAACAGCGAGCGGTCAGTGGTCGGCCGACGAGTTAAATGAGCACATTAACTTTTTAGAATTGACAGCGGCTTTTTTCGGTTTGAAAATTTGTGCTAGTAATTTATCTAATTGCGAGATAATTTTACGAATCGATAATACCACAGCGATTGCTTATGTAAATCGTTTTGGAGGCATTCAGTTTCCGCATCTAAATGCATTAAGCCGAAAGATTTGGCAGTGGTGCGAACAGAGAAATCTATATATTTTTGCGTCTTATATAAGTTCAAGTGAAAATGTTATAGCCGATGCCGAATCTCGCCGCATTCATGCCGATGTTGAGTGGGAGCTCGCTTGTGATGCTTATGATTTGATTTGCCAAACATTTAGATTACCAGAAATCGACTTGTTTGCGAGTCGCTTAAATAAAAAATGCACGAAATTCGTTTCTTGGCACAGAGACCCAGAGGCATTTAAAGTTGATGCTTTTACTCTTTCTTGGTCTTCATTCTTCTTTTACGCTTTCCCTCCATTTTCTCTAATACTTAGAGTATTACAGAAAATAGTTCACGATAAAGCTGAGGGTATTATTGTGGTCGTGCCTTTGTGGCACACGCAGCCCTGGTTCCCTCTTTTTACAAAATTACGGATTTCAAATAAGTTAGTATTTCCCCCCAGGGCTAATTTATTGCATTCGCCTTACAGTGCCGAACACAAACTTCAACGGAGCCTTACCCTAGTTGCCGCAGTCTTATCCGGACGGCGTTCCTGAGGCAAGGCGTTCCGCCGGAAGCCCTGGACATGATGCTTGCGTCACTCGCCCACAGCACGATCAGTCAGTATGATCCTTGTATTAAGAACTGGTTCTATTTTTGCCAAAAAACTAATGTTGATTTATATAACGCGTCAGTTAAAAATGTGTTATCTTTTTTGGTTAATCTATATAATCAAAATAATAAATATGGCTCGATTAATTCCGCAAAATCAGCTATAACCCTTATTCTGGGTTCCGAAACAATGAATGATCCAAAAATAAAACGATTTATGAAAGGAGTGTATAAATTAAGAACTCCCAATCCAAGGTATAATTCGACTTGGGATCCAGCTGTGGTTTTAGATTTTTTAAGTAATCATTATCCAAATGAAAGCTTGTCGTTTGATTTATTGTCTAAAAAGCTAGCAACACTACTTGCTCTGACCACTGCTCACCGCGTAAAGACGCTGTCCTTGATTCGAGTATCTAATATACAACAAATTGTCGGAGAGAAAATAGTAATAAAAATTTCAGGTAAAATTAAAACTTCGGCCATTGGGAGGTCCCAGCCGCTGTTGATCCTTCCATACTATGATGAACGCCCTTCTATTTGCCCAGCTAGGACTTTAGAACAATACCTAAAAGTCACAGCGGATAAAAGGCGTTCAAATTGTGAGTTTTTATTTCTTAGCCTAAAGAAACCTTATAAAAATGTCTGTTCACAATCATTAAGTCGCTGGATCAAAGCCACACTGCATGAGAGCGGGATCGACACGTCTATATTCAGGTCCCACAGTACCAGGCACGCATCTACGTCTGCGGCTCATAAGCTAGGTGTCAGCATAGATGTTATAAAGAGAACTGCAGGATGGACAGGCAATTCGTCTTCCTTTGCTAAGTTTTATAACAGAGAAGTAATATCCGATACATCTCAGTTTGCTCGATCTCTATGCAGTATGACTTCGATGGAATTAAATATTTTTGATTGCTCATTTTCCCACCAGAGCCTAATACATCAATTTCCGCTTATACTGCCAAGCTAGAAGACGTAGCACTGGCTCTCAGCTCCTTCAACAGTGGTTCTGCATCTGGCTTGGACGGCATCCGCCCAGCACATCTCAAGGAGCTTACTTCGGGCTCGGCGGGTGATAATGGACGCCGGTTAATAGAGTGCCTAACAAGACTTTGCAACTTCTTGTTAAGTGGCCAGTTAAATCCTTTGGTTTGTCCCTATATGTACGGAGCGTCTTTGTGCGCGTTGATGAAAAAGGATGGTGGTATAAGACCCATTGCTGTCGGGAGTACATTCCGTCGTTTAACGGCTAAACTTAGGTGTCGCGCTGTAAGGGAAGAAATGGCCGCTTACCTACAACCACACCAATTAGGGTTTGGAACAATATTGGGTTGCGAAGCTGCTATCCACGCAACACGAGCGTTTTCAATAGATCCCAGTAATGCGGAATGTATTATAATGAAACTCGATATCAAAAACGCGTTTAACTGTGTTGAGCGTGACGTGTTGCTTCGCGAAGTCCAGGAAAAGTTGCCTTGCCTCTACCCTTTCCTCTTTCAAGTCTACTCATCCCCTTCTAATCTCTTTTATAATGGTTCCCCAATTCTTTCCCAGGTCGGTGCGCAACAGGGGGATCCGCTTGGCCCTCTAATCTTCAGCCTAGTTATACAGAAAGCGATTTCAGAGCTCAAATCCCCATTGAACATTTGGTACTTAGACGATGGTACCCTCGGGGGTAGGCCAGAGGAAGTGAAACAAGACCTGATCACGATCCTCCCACGCTTTCGGGAACTGGGGTTTGAAATTAATTCTAGTAAGTGTGAGTTTTTCCCATGCGGTGTCAATTCCCGTGCTTCCTTTCCCGATTTCAGTTCTATGCTTCCCGGACTAAAAGAGTTATCGACTCAATCTTTTAATCTCCTGGGCTATTTTTCCAGATGCCATCCCCGAGGCATTTGAAACACGAATACAGCTACTCCTGACTTCTAGAGAAAGGCTAAAGGGACTTTCTGCGCACGTGGCGCTAATTTTACTGCGGGTATGTTTCGCTATCCCCAGACTAACCTACTTTTTACGCACCGTACCAGCATGGTTGCACCCGGCACATATTGACTACTTTGACAGTGTGTTAAAGGAGTCATTAGAGTGTATTTTGAATGTCTGCCTCAACTCGGAACAGTGGGATTTAGCGTCGTTACCCATTCGGAACGGTGGACTGGGCATACGTCGTACTAGAGATGTGGTTTTACCGGCTTTTCTGGCATCGTTTCATGGGGTCATTGACCTTGTCACTCAAATTCTACCTTTAAATGATGGTGACAAGGCTACCATACCTTATGCCTCCGATGCTTTGGTAGCTTGGTCGGCTCTGAACCCGGGTGCGCCCTCGCCTGAGAACCTGTACCTTCAACGCTTATGGGATGTTGTCGGGACGAAGAGAGTTCTGGACGGTCTGTTAGAAAACTCTATGGGTGTGGACAAGGCTAGGCTCAACGCGGTCTCGAGGCCCGAATCAGGAGCGTGGCTACATGCTCTTCCGTGTCCGAATTTGGGTACCATCCTCGACAATGACTCGTTGCGGGTGGCCGTGGCTCTTCGCCTGGGCTGCGATGTATGTGAACCTCATCTATGCATCTGCGGTACTATGGTGGAGAGAAACGGACACCATGCTTTGAGTTGTAGTCGATGTGCAGGGAGGTTCCCACGCCACCACACCCTCAATGATATTGTCCGAAGGGCACTTATCTCCGCGGGTGTACCTTGCGTTTTGGAGCCTCCAAGCCTTAGCCGAACGGATGGCAAGAGACCGGATGGCTTAACACTGGTTCCCTGGGAAAAGGGCAAGTGCATGTTGTGGGATGCCACGTGCGTTAGCACTTTTGCTGCTTCGCACCTTGGCCGGACTATACGGGCGGCAGGAGCAGCAGCTGAGCTAGCAGCAGCACGGAAGCGGGAAAAGTACGCCGTGCTCACTAACTACTTGTTCGTGCCGCTTGCGGTCGAAACAATGGGTTGTTGGTGCTCGGAAGCGAAAACCTTTTTTGCGGACGTAGGGCGCCGTTTAAGGGAGAGGGGTTTAGATCCTCGCTCCGGGTCATTCCTGGTGCAAAGGCTGGCAGTCGCTATTCAACGAGGCAATGCCGCTAGTGTGATGGGCACCTTTGCACCGGGTGTGACTCGGGGTGGGTTATTCGATTAGGCTAGTTTTTATAATTTACTTTATATAGTATATAGTTTACTTTTATCTTAGCTTAGAATTTGTATTGTGCTTTCATTTAATAAAATTTTATATATATTTGTGGCAAATTTTGAATATATGCATAACATATATCTGTTAATTTGTTTATTTTAACCTCAGTTTAACTAACCTATTTCGTGTAGCTTTGAACATCTACAAGTAAATTAAAGTGTAATCTCGAAAGGCGAATCACAGAGTTTAATAGAAAATCGAACGAACTTACCTGTAAGTGACGTTCGATGATTATTAAACGAGGTGATTCGCCTGAGAGATTACACACCCACCCGGACCCTATCCAGAAGAAGTTCTGTTCTTTACCCATTTCCTCACGAAATAGCTGACGATGGGCTCAGGGTAAAAGTGTATGAGATTATGATGTACCCTCCAAAAGTAGGAGGAATATTTTTTTTTTTATAGTTGCCTTAAAATGGTGTACGATGGCAGCACATATGCGTGCTACTACAAGTAAATTAAAGTGTAATCTCTCAGGCGAATCACCTCGTTTAATAATCATCGAACGTCACTTACAGGTAAGTTCGTTTGATTTTCTATTTTCGTCCTCGAGTGGGTCTGCGTAGAAATGATATAATAAATCTTGATAAACTGTTTTTATAATCCAGTAACCTTGTCGCCTGAAACTATGGGAGTATTGTCAAATTCGGTAGTTCTGATTTTTTGTAGACTTGTTTATGATGTTGGCCTAATGAATAATCCAAGTTTGTGATTTCTAGTGCCGAACGCAACTATGTCAAAAATCGAATAACCGATTATAACCCTAAATGACTACTTATACCTTCTCCGATAAAACTAAATTTCCTTCAATATGAAACTAGAATTGTCTCTGTAGACCCAATAGTTTCCACGATAAACCCGTTCAAAGTTTGCGATATTCGAAAAAAATATTAACTTTAAAACTTTTATCTCGGAGACTATTAGGTCTACAGAAACAATTTTGTATATTATATTGTAGCAGTCTACTCTAAAAATATCCTGCGAATAAGGTACTATCAAAAACGAATGCTTTAGGGTAATAATTTTTTTTTTCCATTCTTAACAAAATTTTTGATAAATCTAAAAAACTGATTATAATCCTAAAGGGCTAGTTTTTAATACTACCTTCTCAAGATGTTTGTGAAGTAGACTAAATTTGATACAATATGAGACTAAAACTGTTTGTGTAGAGCAATTAGTTTCCGAGATAACAAGCCTTTCAAAATTTATCATATTTTTTTGAATTTCGCAAACTTTGAAAGGTTTTATTGCGGGAACTATTGGGTCTACAATGACAAGTCTAGTCTCGTATTGTAGCATATTTAATTTACTTTAAAATCATCATGAGAAGGTACTATCAGCAACTAGCCCTTTATGGTTATAATCGGTTTATAGATTTTTGACAATGTTGCGTTCGACGCTCGAGGTCACAAACTTGGGTTATTCATTGGGCCAACATCATAAACAAGTCTGCAAAAAATCAGAACTACCCGATTTGACGCAAGCTATGAATGTATAAAGTTACTAGATTATTATTTACACCTTCAAATATGTTACTTCGTTCAGCTGTCTTACATACTAAATCAAAGAGAATATAATACAACTACGTTTTATACTAAATCGTACGTCAACTCATTTGCCATTACAAACTATTTCAAACCACATTAGAATGTTCTTTATCTAGCAGCCAGCACCTTACACAACCATCAAAAAATACCAATCCCTCTTAATAATAACCAATAGTTGCAACTCAGATATTAATGGTTAAGAAAATTATAAATAGATGTCACTACCTACTCGTAGAATATCATCCGTAAAGTGATACTTGACCACTATAAAATAAAAGCCTCACCTAGTCACGTCACGTTTCCAACAATGGAAATTTTCCGGCAACGGCCGGGAACAATGCCTATGTTAACGGCAACTTTGAATCTGATAGCGAGCTGTCGGCGCATGTTTTTAATAACTGTTCGTATACCTCACCTAGCTTGATAAAAGGTTTGAAATCAGTGTAGGCGACTGCGTTGCATGCATTGTATGGATGTAATCATTCTTGTTGAGTGGATAATATTATCAAGAACTATTTATTATTTCTGTTGACTAAATTCATTAACTTAAATAGTGTAAATATTTTCAACGAATTATATTACAATTGGACATACTAAAGTATAGATTAAAAAATATATATCATGTAACACATTTTTTGTAGAAATATATTTGTGCCGACCAGGCACATAATTCTAGATTGATACGATATAATCTTCTAAATATAAAAAAAGAAGAAGTCCTGATCTACCATCAACGCACAGCCGAAACTACTGGAACTAGAAACTTCGGTCCAGAGCTTACTTTTATGACGTATGCAAGGGATAAGACTCTCTGTTCGTATATGGACTCTCTGTTTAAATAAAACAAAACTTATTCCAGCGTTTTTCGAAGTTGCTCCCCTAAAGGGGTAAAAAGGGGGTTCCAAGTTTGTAAAGGAGAAAGTCTTTGATGAAGCGAGAGATTTAAAACTTTGTATAGAGACTCTTTGTTTGAATACAACAAAACGTATTTCAACGTTTTTCGAAATTGCTCCCCTAAAGGCGTGAAAAGGGGGTTCCAAGTTCGTACGGGGAGCAAATCTTTACTTTTCTTAAAAATCGATATGGGTGTCGTTTTCGAGGTTCCTTGAGGCTCCGATTACGAAAATGACACGCATTTTCAAATCCAAGATCCACCATCTTGGATTTTTAAATGCTTTTCTTTTTCTTTTCTTAAAAATTGATATGGGTGACATTTTTCTAGTTTCTCGGGGTGCCGATTACGAAAATGACATATGTACCTACGTGCAACTGAAAATCTCCATTTTTGTAGACGGTTAAAAAAAGTCGAAGCCGGGGGAAAAAGCTAGTCTTATATTACGTGCGTAAGATATCGTGGCGCATTGATAATCAGATTAGATTATGACTTTATTTCAGTAGATGTTATGTTATGTTGCAAAATGGCTAATTTCTTACGGTGTTGCAGTAATCCTAGTATCAAGTTGTATATAAGTTCCAGGTACCTCATTATCATAATTTTGCTTTAGAAGAAGCTATAATTTATTGTTGTTTAAAATGTCGCTATCTCAATTATTTTCCTGTTTTCATCAATTTCATAGTACAAAATAAAAAGGAACTAGTATTGTTCATTTCGTTATAACTAAAATGGAACTAGAAAGTCAGAAAGTCGTTAGCCATGTTGTCCACCCGGTCACATGCAGTTTTCTGTTAAATTTATTGAGATTTATTGCGACTGCGCGCGTTAGCAACCCTTCCCACCAGCCAGCGAGCTGCCATATTACGTTTCACAGTGCGCCAGGGCGGCGAGCAGAAGGAATTTTTGTTACCCTGCTTTATATTAATGCCCCACCATACTCGCGTAAAGGTTAACGACAGAAAAGGCCGATTAACTCATCCTTAACCTGCTTACCTCGTTTACTGCGGCAATTTCCGCAAATTAGGTGCTTGAGCTAATCCCGATATTAGGAGAACGGGTCTAGTAATGACTATATTGCACTTAAACCTTTTATAGTTTACGCTTCTGTTTATATTAGGCCGGGCCCAATAAAGCGATAGGAGTGCGCGGTTGGAGAGTGGCCTGGGGAAACCTCCGACACAATCACGCGGGCGGTTTAAACACTGGAATACTCTAAGAATTTGAGCTCTGTTCGTCTTCATCAGCGCCTACATAGGTACTCGTAACTCTTTTTTTCTCTTAGAGAAAACCCGCCAGGTATCCAGCTTTTGGGAGAAGTCTGGCTTATGTGTTACGAGTATATTTAACCACTTAAAATTTTACTTAAATACTGTAATTCGGAGAACTCTATAATCACCGGTTGAACGCATTAGAGCCCTCCTCGTACCTTGCCCCTCCGGGCGCGTTCTATAACGTCATCGCCGCCTTATTTAGGATACCTAGGCAAGTTCTATGACCCCCCATTACAAAGAGTGCTAGCTACTATGAAGACCCCTTTTAGTTTCCTTCTATGACAACTGCGTAATGCTACCCTAGTTTGTTTGAGAGAACTTTAACTCTTTGTAATCAAAGCCGGCCGCCAACCAGGCGTCCAGTATATAGATACTTAATTACTTATACGTCCCACTGGTACAAACACACTCTGATAGACAAATTATAAGACTTAATTGGCCACCATATCATCGCTGCAACATTTTGTGATATAACATATTGCGTCTCAAATAACACAATTTAACATTTCGTCGACCCTTGACTTTCACTTGAACGAACATATTAAATTTCACTGTAGGGACACGTCTGTACTTGTATTAATATTAATCATCAAAGAGACATGCTTAGGGGAATATTTCTATGATATGTCGGTGAACTGAAATATAATACGGAACTTTGAATCAAACCTATTTTGTGACTTGAATGATGTGCTTATTATCTAACAGTTTATACACACCGAGACATTTGTCAGTAATTACTTGTTACTACTTGAATTACATATACTGTACACATCTGTGCCCAAATTAACGATCAGTTGAATTAGAATGCAACAAATCAATGACAAACGAAATTCGATTACCTATGCAATATATTGACATCGCGCCTCTTACCCGAAATCATTTTTCAGACACGTTTCTATCGAATTTACAAGCGAACCCTCGATAACAATGTAAAATCGAGGTAATTTATTTGAAAGTACTTCGCAACAGGCAGCTGAATAAAGTTTCAGTCGGACCGTGATGCGATAAAATAAAAAGAAACGGCAGGAGAGGCGGACGGCCCTTAATATGATAATACGGTTGTATTATATGGGGACTGTAGTGTTACTGCTGTCAGCAATCTTAAAGCAAAAAGGTTAAAAGTACGTTACACTTACATTGCGCAAATGTAATTGAAATTCAGTGGACCTTTTAAAGCAAATTATTTTTCAAAGCCAACGTAATGCTTAATAAGTGTTGCTTAGCTTAATATAATTCATTGAGCCTTTTAAAGTAAAGTACTAATCAAAATGAAGGAAGTGGCAAGCAAATTAATTAAGGAAATAATTGGCTATACTTAGGTAGCTTCGACACGTGCATATATTAAGTCACTCATGTTAGCAACGTACGTACCTACTTGTAGTCTCGCCCGTAGTATAATTAAAACCCAAGATTGGATAAAAACCTGCAATCGGAGGTCCGTCTGATACAACACATCAAAACAGGTGAATAAATCAGTGGCCGACTGAACATTTGCTAAGTACTATTCAAAACTTCTTTGTACTATCCACCTTAACAAATTGGTTTCACTGTACAGTAAGAGAATATTTTCTAACATGTCACAGTAAGGTAGTCGATTCTTTCAAAATAAGTAAACAAAGTAAATAAATATTAAAGTTGATGTTATCTTCAACCTGTGATAAATACATAATTGACGCTCTTACCTTAAGCATGAAGTAATGTAAGGGCGTTAAAAATATTTTATCATAGGTATAAAACTGCTACCTACTATGACAGTGAGCATATTTATTGGAAAGTAATTTACGTAGATTTTGAATTGGATCTAAAATAATACTGTTGCTGACTATCGTCTTTTTTTATTCAATGCACTAATAAAATAATTGCTTAAGCCAAACGCAAAATACGAAATCTAAAAAAAAAAGTGGCACACCACTACATTTCCGACGTGAAACTTTCAAAAGTATTTTAAAAAAATGTTTCCAGAAACGGTACTTAGCCATCACTTTACAGCGGATATAAAATCTTTGTGCATTTTATAACCTTTGAATTACTGCGGTCTCTCTCACTCAGAACTCTGAATACAGAGATGTGTAAACATCGATTTATATTCAGTGCTGACCCACATATTCCGGTTATTAAACTAGTTTGAATATGTTTGAGAGTACTTTTAACTCTTGTTAATCAAAATCGACAATAGACAAGCGTACCGAGGCATCCCTAACTTATGAACCGTTGCCAATATTCCCATTGCCAACAATATTTCCACTGGCCACTGGTAATATTGCCCATGTTGCCAGTAAGCACCTACAAGAATCTCCTCGGGCGCCGGCCGTCTATCCCGTCATGCCGCCCTTATTGACATTCTAAAAAGGGCGCTCGTCAGTGGCGGCGTTCCCGCAGCTCTGGAGCCCCAGATAGTGCGGAACAACGGCAAGCGCTCCGACGGAATGTCGTTAATTCCCTGGAAAATGAGCCGTGCATTGGTGTGGGACGCCACTTGCGCTGACACGCTAGCGGCGTCCTACCTCCCATCGACCAGTAGGCGTGCTGGCCGGACGCTCGGGAGCGACAAAAGGTATCCAAATACAGCTGTCTCGGCGCCCAATTCGAATTCATCGCTTTTGGCGTCGAGACACTTGGTTCGTGGGGCAGGGGCGCACAGATGCTCCACAAGATGCTCGGCAAACGACTGAGAGAGGCAACGGGCGACCCTCGCGCAGGCAGCTTTCTCGCACAGAGAATAGCAATCGCAATTCATCGCGAGAACGCTGCCTGCGTGAACCCGTCCAAGGACAGTAAATTTTGATAGGTATTTTTAGCTTTAGATAGATTTTAATTGTAGGTAGTTTTAGTTTTATATTCAACTGTTAATTTCTTACCCGTTGTTGTTACCTACAAGAAAAATAAATGTGATATTTTCTTGATTGTAATCACAAAACACTATTAATAGCTAAGGCTTTATAGGACAACACGAATATTATTTTCACATTAAAGCATGAGCCTAGGCAAACTTGTTACTTGGGTGGACTAGAGTTGAAAACGGGAATCCATTATTTTACCGAAAATTGTTACATCGATTATCGTTTCCTATAACACTATTCGCAGAATTTTGTTATCACTTAGAAATCATTCATCGAACTTCGTTAGATCGCTAAACATTTGCTCGGATTACCTTTTACACAAGAATCAACTCACCGAGTTTTAATTCAGTATTTTATTTGTTCATCGACGTAGTCGTTCATCAAATGGCCTTTAGTATAATTTTGGTTTAACGAAGGTTTCAGTTCCCAAAATTCTTATTACCTAGAACATCATTTCACCACTGTTTACTATTCTTGATAATACGTTTCAACTACAGTACATTTCACCGAGACGCTCTTTTTTGTATCTTAGCAAAATCACAAACATCATTTGCGTACTTTTTTGAATGCTTTTAGTGCTTGCATTTGTTTGAAATAAGTGAAAAGTTCGGTTGGACTGTAGCAAATGTGGGTCGTTTCTGGGGGGTCCATATTGGCTCACATGTGAGCCAATATGGACCCCCCAGATAACATTACTTGTCATATTATTTTTCATAATAACGCTTTTTGATCATAGTAATCATTTGTCATAATTTTTGCCTACAAATTTGTTGTATATACATTTGTATTACCAACATCATTACTCATAATTATATTTAGGCAGATTTTTTAACAACATAATGTCATTTCCAACTATTCATCACAACTCATAATGATTTTTAAAATAAACTTAATAATTATAAACTTATATTGTATATCGGCTATCAATGTATGCGCTGAATTACAACATGTAAATTTGATTGTCAATAAATCATCTATTATGTCGATTATCCCCGCAACTTTTTTATTTTTCATGTACCTAGCTTATTAAGCGATTTCGGCCCGCCAAGGAGTCGACGGAGCGCTCCTTTTTCCGCTCTGAGGAACAAAAGACACCTAACACTCCTCCTCGCTTCGCTCGTCGTCGTACCTATCCCGACTCTGGGACTGTATTTCTATTTTGATAGCAAGTTGAATGTGGTGTGGAAGATACCTGACAGTTTATAAATAAAACGAGGTAAAGTTTAAAATAAATATTATATAAATTTTTATTACTAATTTGTCGTTGTTAAAAAATAAATATGATTTAAAATTTTATTATTTAAAATCGTTATATTTTAAAAATAAATGAAAATTAACATTAGTATTACAGATATTTATTATGATTGACATTATTAACATGAATGATTCAGTGTTACGATAGTTATGCGCAAAGACAAGTTATAAGTAATGATCATTATGATATAAAATTATATAACAAACATTTTCAGACTTCCAATAATCGAAGTAGCAATTTTATGTGAACTTTGGCGCACCCGTTTCTGGGACTAAGATTTTTTTTTAAATGATTGTAAGAAAGACCTGTTAGGGCAAAACCGACTGTAATGCGGATAGGTTAGAAGATTAAGATATAGAAGGATTGAAGATGCTTGCTTGCATGCGTGCATGCGTGCTTGTTTGCATGCGTGCCTGCGTGCTTACGTTACTGCGATGAAACATTGTTCGTGGAAAGAATACTATATGGAACGTACTATCTGTGAATCATGTTTCGTTAAATTAATACTATGAATAACGAAAATTTCTATGAAAGGTAAATTCGATGTACCGTTACGCTACGACTAGAGACGGATTCGAAACGATTAACTATGAAAAGTGGTTCGATTATATAAAATGCAATGAATTGATGATTATGTGATTAGAAAAAAATAATGAAATTCATCGAACAGTTTTCGGTGAAATGAAAATCGATGTAAGATATTTCGATAAAATGATAGACACCCGTTGAAAACGCGTGGGAGACAAGGGCCGACGCCCCGCTGGTGGGCAGGGGCAGGGGGTGAAGTTCTGTTCTGCCGTGCCTTCTTTCGGTCCCCCTATTATCTTTTTTATGGAGACTAGAGCATGTTTGGTATAGTTTTCGTTTTAATTAAGGATGACCGATAATTTTCTGGCTCATTTATAACACCTTTTCATAAAAAAAGTGTAATACATGCAAAAGTCAAAAATTCTTAGATAAAAAAAAAACTTTCTGCAGCGATTACGTGAAAACAAGCAAGAATGTGAGCATGAAAAAAAATATGATTATAAAGTCACATTTATGTAGAGCGGCTAACGAAACTTCACCCCCTCCACCTCCCCACCTCGGGGCATCCGCGCTTGTATCCCGGGCGTTTTCAACTATAATCCACCTAAGTAACAAGTGTGCCAAGGCTCATACTTTAATATCAAAAATATTGGTTTCCATACATCGATGTCCTATAAAGCTATTAAGCTCTAACTATAAATAACGTTTATGAACACCGGTTGCAAACTTTTTTTTTTATCTAATTTTAAGGAGCTTTGTCGTTAAACGAAAATGTCGCTCCTTACGCCCACAGTTACTAACAACAAACATTAGGGCAAACTTGGTGACGGAAACATTAGGGCTTGAACGCCCCCAAAATGTTATCCTGCTCGCCATCTAGTGTTAGCTCGATACACCGTGCTCGTCGCCAGCGGATAATTATTTCGGAAAGGAGACAAAACCAAGTTGAAGCGTGTTACTCTGAAATGAAGATTTAACAAATCTTATTTTACTGATAAAAAACGGAATAGTCAAATGGTTAGAAGTTCAAACATAAGGAAGTCAGAAACTTAATTTATCTTATTTTATTTTTTCAAATATGGATATTTGAGGAAAACCGTTACTCCTATATGCTAGCATACATCGTTTTCTGGTATTAAAATTGTAATAGTAAATGCATTACATGGTTACAAAATTCCTAATTTTAATATACGAATAGTTTACCTAGGATACGCCATAACAGTTTTGAAATTAATAAAAACTACGGCGATAGCCCGCTGTCAGATTAAAAATTGCTAGCAACATATAGTAATATTATAATAATTGTGACGAGCACAGTATATCAAGCTAACGATAAAGAGCGAGCAAGACAAAATTTTGGCGACACCACAGCAATATTCCTGGCAGAATTTCCGGATATTTCCAAAGGTTCCGGCACATCAGTAAGCATGGCTGTGCGCTATGATTTTAGATAGGGATTCCAGGTGAATGCTCACTAGCCTACACGCTGAATACACTATGATGAATATGGATGTCAATGAAATGTTTTCTGTGTGGTACAGTCAGTCTAATAGTTAGCTGCAGCATCCGAAGTAGATAAGTATATCGCAACATATATTTATTACTGTAGGATTAAGGATGTGTACTTTGGTTGTTATTGTTTTGCGCCATACATTACCAATCAACCTGATGAATGAGGTTTTGTGACTCCAAAATCTAGGTGTAAGTAAACATACAAATCTACGAAGCACTATGCTATGGCCGACTTTTTTTTTAAATGCGACGTTTTAATCTCGTACTCGAGATTTTGGGCGTTATCACTTTATGTTTTACATGTATCTGAATCAGTATGCCTTAGAATCATATGCATTATTAATCCTGACACACAAAAGAATCCCCATTTACCTTTTTTTTCACTTTGCGACTATCGATACCAAATGTAAGAAAAAACGGCACATTCCTAATGGATAAAAAAGCGTGTGTGTCAGCTCCGACGCATAACTGGAGTTTACTTTATACGAACGATTATAAAATATATAGAGAATAAATTAACGAATCTTGATCTTGGATTGAAAATGGATGTCATTTTCGTAATCAGCACCCCAACGAACCATAAAGATGATGCCTACCCATATCTATTTTAAGAAAAATTAATTTCCGCCATCATTGAAAATGCATGTAATTTTCGGTATCGGCACCCCGAGGAACGTCGAAGATGACACCCATATCGATTTTTAAGAAAAATGAATGGCGGATTTGGATTTTTCGTAATCGACGCTCCCAAAAAAAATTATACCTACAAAAATACAGTACATTATAAGCATGTATACATGCCCGAATTATTACCATGCAGCCGAAAGTACCTAGAATCGTATAACTTTGTCCGCTTTTTACAAACTTTTGATTTTTTTTCAAATGTATTCGGTTTTGGATGATTTGTTCACAACACAAATTAAAAATTTACAGGTTTGCCTCGTTTTGGATTATTTTGTATTTAACTTTCTACATTATCAATTTTCTGTATATGTCTTTAATCTAGAATAGTAATGGCAAAGCTGTATCCGTTAATAAGCCCTATGATCATAATACTAATTAAGGTGGGCAAAGGAACGCTCCATACAAAAATGCACGCTGTGAACGCTCCATACAAAAATCGGACTGTGATAGGGTTGTCAATGTTCTTCTTACCAGACTACGACAAAACTTGTTAAAAATGTTAGGTTTAAGTTATAAATAAAAATGTGTTTAATATACACAAGTTTGTCGGATTATGACAAATCAATTTTCAATAAATATGCAATGTAATTGCATCTGGTTTGGTGAATCATCAATTTACTTTGACTAGTGCCAATCCTTGGGGTAAAAATCTACCGGGCAATGTTGTAGAAAGTGTGCTGCAAATACATTCATGACATGGCCCTTCATCAAATTAAAGCCTTAAAGGCGGTACAGCATTGCGTCTTCGTCTATTACATTATTTACGACTTTTACGACACAAACTAACTGCTGTTGAAAGTATATACCTGTAGGCCGTTCACGGACCAAGACGGCCCTGAAGTTTCTAAGTAGGTACTCATACTTTTTGGTCCACCAAAAAACATACCTTTATTCAAAGCTGCTGTCTCACGCTTGAATATCGATAGCTACGGGCATTAAAATGTGACGTGGTGGGCAAAGCGATTACTTAAAGGGCAAAGTCGTCAGGTTTTTATATATTCTGCGCTGAGAGCTACGCAAGATAAGTTGCGCCTAAGAACAAAAGTAAAAGTTAACAAAACACTATTTCCTTTGAAATACAAAAGGCAAGTGAAGATATTGATATCAAAAATGAAAATACCCTCTGTATACGACGCAAAACTGTTATGTTTGGGCACATGTGCGTCGCGTCGCGGCCTTTCACCGTTTTCTCTTACAAACCTTCTTTTTATAAGGTTCATTGGATAATTTTTATCTGTAACTTCAAAGCATTGGCCAGACATTGGCCATGAAAATCAATAATATTCTTAAATTTTGTGTCAATTCAACTAACCGAGAGTGTATTCTTATAATGTTACTGCTATATGCGATTGATGTCATTGTTCCGACATGAGCTTCGGTAATATGAAATGATATGTCTAGTCACTAAGGTCAATTATTATTCGATTTCACACGCCAGTTTGCAATTGAGTTGTAAGCATAAATACAAACCCAGCCTATATATAAGTACAAAGCGCTTTAGTTGCATTCCACCCCGGGTATTCCAAGCGGAAACAATAACGGGCCGATAGCAATCGTTATTGAGGCTACGGCGCACATATGAAGCCGTGGTGGAAAATATCATTCGGGTAGGTTGTAGATAATATAGGTGTTTATTGTTTCAGCTCGGCAGCTCAGTTGAGAAATCATTTGTCACAGACAAATCGAATGTTTTAAGACTTATTATAGAAATCCTAAAGTAATAACTTAGTAACATGGTGCCGCTTTAATTTATTAAATAAACTAGGTACTTTCAACTACTTGGGGGACTTAAGGGGGGGGGATCTGGGGAAAACAATTTTGCACGGAAATATGAATAGATCAATTATTAATCTGTGAAAATTATTGTAAATCTCACCGAAGTCGTTTTCAAGAACCCATTTACTTATAAACGCATGTATACACAATTTCCGTCCCGTCCTATTATTATTTTGTCTTGTGCCCGGAAATCTCCGGGATGGGTAGCCAACGGCTTAGTAGGTATAGGATTCTTTTAATTCCCATAATAAACCAGTTTCCGTCTGAAATTTCATTGAAACTAGCTTTTCTTGGTAACTTGTAACAATCCCAATATTTTTTCGACTTGGGAAATAACATCATTGAACACCTCACATTCCATGGTAAATTCCGTAACTTTACATAGTCATCAGTTAAACAATTTCCAATACATCCGTAACCACTTAACGAATTTAAGCGAAATTGGTTTTGTAACTGGCAATTTGGTCTAATGCCAAATGACAAGGCGCGATAGAAAACTATTTCCTCCTGGGTCCACAGAGAAAAGACTTTCTTATTTACTTTAAAGAGCTTTGCGATCAAATTGTTTTATTGGCACCGTACAATTTGCCGAGAGCTGAATAATATTTTGTTGGCGACTTTAAGAAAGCAAAACAAGTTAATTGGATAAAGTTGGTACGAAGGATTCGACCAGAGAGCTAATTGATTTAATTAACAAATGGAATTTTAATTTTGCCCAAACACTGTTACAGTGAATTTTTTTTGGATGTTTCTAATTTTGAAAATTAAGTAGGCCAAAGGAAACAAGACACCAGAGCGGAGTTCAAAGCAAAGTCAAAAATATGTTATTTTCAGAATTAATGTACGGGCTCACTAACCATGCAATTTTATTACCTGATATAATGAAAGTAAAACAAAGACAAATACAGAAAAAAAATATGTACGAATAAACTAAACATAAACAAAATCTTGTAGACAAACGATGTTAGATTTTTTTATTTCAATAATTTCTGGTTCGGAAACTACTATGTAATAAAGATGTAATATGTGGTATATTACATATTTAATTAGGTCGTACGAGTAGATCCAATGTTAAAAAATACACAAACGGTGCGTGTAACTGTAGTTACTCAAGAGATTAGGTACATTGGTATCTGTACTTCGTCTTGTTCAGGGCGTTAAACAAATCTGAACAAGCATTATAAAGCCTTGACAAATAGAATCGTGTTCAGACATTTGTGAGCACCTTGCTCGGTCCGACATATCTTATACTGATAGTACAATACATGTAATCTATTGGTAATTATACCCTCAAGAATAGTTTGGCCCTTCTCCGATATAATCAGTGCCTTTAAGTAGGCTACCTATCGTAGCTGTGGTATTATTTAGTCTGTCAGGTACTTTATTCAAAGTGACCATTTCGATGGGATAAGGGGGCGCCTGGGGTCGACATAAATTCCGTTCCGGCATTATTGCGGTGTCCTCGGTTTGACGAAGGTAGACTCGGAATTGTCGAGGATATCTCAAAGCAGATCGGGCTCCTAAAATTTTCGTACCGCCTATTGTCTCTCCCAGATACGCGGGACGCTAAGTGATAATGATATTTGCTACTTTTTTAGGGTTCCGTACCTCAAGAAAATAAAAACGGAACCCTTATAGGATCACTTTGTTGTCTGTCTGTCTGTCTGCCTGTCATGACCCTTTATCTCGGGAAAGCGTGGAGGTATCGAGTTGAAATTAAAACTTTATACTAAGAAAATGAAATTAAAACCTAACAACTCATAAATAAATATATAGTTTTTATTTAAAGTACGTAACCAATACCTAAAGAGTATATATAACCTGCCCCTCTATTTAGCGTTTGTGGACTATGAGAAAGCCTTCGATTCGATCGAAATCTGAGCGATATTACAATCTCTACCGAGGTGCCACGTAGACTACCGCTTTATCGAAATGCTGAAGTGTTTGTACGAGAACGCCACTATGTCAGTCCAACTCCAGGTCCGGAACTAGAAGCTTATTCCGCTGCAGCGGGGAGTTGGGCAGGGAGATATTATTTCTCCTAAACTGTTCGCCGCTGCACTGGAGGATTTTTTCAAGAATCTGGACTGGAGAAGGCTAGGCATCAACATAAATGGCAAGTAGGTACATCACTCACCTTCGGTTTGCTGAAGATATAGTAGTCTTGGCTGAAACCATGAAGTACAATGCTCGATGACCTCAGTAAAGCCTCCGAGCGAGTTGGTCTAAGGATAAACATGGATAAGACGAAGATCATGTCAAATGCCCATGTAGCACCAACTCCCGTTACGATCGGACGCTGTACGCTCGAAGTTGTAGACGATTATGTATACCTAGGACAGACTGTCCAGTTGGTGTCCCCTTGTTTTGTAGACAGAAATTTCATATAATTTTGTTTCGCAGAAAATGTTTCAAATAATATTTGGTCCTTGTATTTTTATTTCGACTATTGTTGTTTCAATGACTATTTACTTGATTGAAACATATTTCACAGAATAAATTTTATAATTTTTTTATTTAAGAAACTTATCAAAAAGTAGAATTGTGTTTGATATTTCATTGTTTCACAGAGAGAAAATTCATAGAATTTCGTTTAACTAAAACTTATATTAAATAATATTTGGTTCTTGTATTTCTATTTTGAATATGATTTGTCAACGCTTATTCACTTCACAGAAACATATTTTGCTGAAACATAATTCAATGAATTAAAAAAAAAATATTTAATAAACTTATCAAACAGTAGAATTATGTTTTAACGAACATTGTTTGTTCCGTGTTTTTTTCCATGGTATTTCAAATACATCAACACATAATAACTATGTGTACGTATAATAATATAATACCTATCATAATATCTCTATATGATGTACCATATAGAGATATTATGATATGTGTTATTTTTATAATAAAAGCCCAGAAAAACCTGTTGGGGCAAAATCGACTCTAACGCGGATAGGTTAAAAGATTAAGATAGTTCAGTTTTACTAGAATTTTTAACTGCATTATTGTTGTGAACGCAGTATTGTAATTTTATAGGAGGGTATGCATTTTGCCAAAGGCATGAATTGGAATGTGTGGAAACTGCAACTCAATAACATGTTTTTCTGCGTAGTTAGTTTTATATTAACTAAATAATGTAAGGACAAAGAATATATTATTTGTAATTATATCGTATTGAACATCGAAACATGAAATTTTCTTTGTAATAAAAATCTACGATAAAAATTTCTACAAAGTACCTAATGATTTTACAAACTGATTATTCTATGAAATGATAATATGAGATTTATTTTATGAGAAACAAAATTCTATACACCTATAGTCTTGGTAATAATTTTTACGTAAACTAAATAATATAAGAAAAAATTATATTTCATTTGTAGTTCTATGATATGAATATCGAAATATTAAAAAAATTGATATCAAAAATCATTGATTTGAGTTTCTACAAAGTAAGTGTTCGGCGTAATGATTATTCTGTGAAATTATAATATGAGAAACATTTTCTGCGAAACGAAATTCTTTAAAAATGTTCTCACCATGGGCCTCATAAGAAGGCTCAAAGTCACTCAGAGGGTAATGAAGAGGGCTATGCTGGGAGTTCCTCTGCGTGACCGCATTAGAAATCAGGCCATCTGTCGCAGAACCAAAGTATGCGATAGCCTTTCGAATCGCTAAACTTAAGTGGCAGTGGGCGGGGCACATTGCACCTAGAACCGATGGCCGTTGGGGCCGGAAGGTTCTCGAGTGGCGACCACGGACCGGAAGGCGCAGCGTGGGTAGGCCCCCACAAGGTGGACTGATGACCTGGTAAAGGTCGCGGGATTCCGCTGGATGCAGGTGGCGCAGGACCGGTCATTGTGGCACTCTTTGGGGGAGGCCTATGTCCAGCAGTGGACATCTTTCGGCTGATATGATGATGATGATGATGATGTCATCATACCACCAATACCTACAAATTTGTGCCGACCCTCGTTGGGAGAGGCCGACTCGCTCTTGTCCGGTTATTATTAGTTATTCCTTTTTAGTTTTTTTACGCTCTCAGGTTATTTGTTTTTTTAAATGTATTTTTAATTTTTATTTACTAGTACTCTCGTATCTCTGCCTGACAGGAGTACCTGATGCGTAATGTTTCATTCAAACGAGCATTGACAGCAAATCAATGGTAATTTTTCCTTGCATGAAACATTTATGTTTACCTAACGTATTTACGAAAGGTTATGCAATCGACCTGCAGGATTTACTATTCGGTTAGGTTGGGCATGTCTCTGACGATTACTGCCGCACACCGGGTAGAGTCAGTCCGACCCAGGTCGGGCCTAGCTGAGTTTCTTGCTGGACTTTTCTCAGCTAGGGTAGGTTTAGTGAACCAGCGACAAAAGTCCCAGTAGGTCGATCCCACTCACACCTCAGATTCGGTTGAAACCGCTGAACCAATCTCACTGGAGCGCAAACTCTTAGAGTATTCCAATATTAAAAACCACACGCGTGGTCGTGTCGGAGGTTTTCCCCTGGATTTTCCCCAGGCTACTCTCCAACCGCGCACTCCTATCGCTGTATTGGGCCCGGCCTATAAAGCCACAGTCAGGTTGAAAAATAGTCTCTGACGATGATTCTAGGAAACTACTCTCGGCCGATGGACAGTGGACAGCTCACAGGTTGCATATTGTACATATAATGCTTAAATTGTTAAACATGTAACACGTAATAGGTACCTATTTAAGTTCTGATGACCTACTATACATATGTTGCAACTATAATTTAATGATAATAGTTTTTAATTTGCCGTTCTCTATACTTTCAAAGCTTTTATGATCATGTGGACGTAAAAGCCAGCCAAGAGTTGTTTAGTGACAACCGAAAATTTTGTTTCGTTAATGGATTTATGTAAATAGTTTTACACAGTTTATATTTTGTACAGCACTTTTTATGTTAGATTTCAATTCGAGCTTTTTTAATTTAACCAAGTTTCAGAAGTGCTGCGTCAATGCCAAATATTTGGGTTAAACAAATTACACGCATAACATAACGTTAGCAAATATTCCCTTTACCTCAAAGCCTGTTGACATTTATTAGGTACTAGCTTTTACCCGCGGCTTCGCCCGCGTAATAAAAGTAATTTTTAACCGTCTACAAAAAAGGAGGTTCTCAGTTTGATCCGTATGTTTGTATGTATGTATGTAGATACGTATGGATGTCATTTCCGTAATCGGCACCCCGTGGAACCATAAAGACGACACCTATATAATTTTATAAGAAAAATAAATGACCGTCATCTTGGTTTTGAAAATGCATGTCATTTTCGTAATCCGCACCCCAAGGAACCTCGGAGATGACACCCATATCGATTTTTAAGAAAAAAAAATGACCGTATATCCATCATATAACGTCATCATATTTGAAAATGGTTGTCATTTTCGTAATCGGCACCTCGAGGAACAACAAAAATACACCCGTATCGATTCTTAATAAAAAGAAATGTCCGCCATTTTGGATTTGAAAATTCATGCCATTTTCCTAATCGGCACCCCGAAGAACCTCGAATATGACACCCATATTACTGCTCCTCGCACAAACTTGAAACCCCTTTTTCACCCCTTTAGGGGAGCAATTCCGAAAAACGCTGAAACGTGTTTTGTTGTATTTAAACAGAGTCCATATACGAAGTTTTAAATCTCTCATTTCAAAAAGATTTGCTTCCCGTACAAATTTGGACCCCCTTTTCACCCCTTTAGGGAAGAAATTTCAAAAAACGCTGAAATATGGTTTGTTGTATTTTAACAGAGTCTATAATATATACGAAGTTTTAAATCTCTCACTTCAAAAAAGATGTGCTCCCCGTACAAACACCACATGGAACCACCTTTTCATACCTTTAGGGGAGTAATTTCGAAAAATGCCGAGTAACTTTTGTTGTATTTAAACAGAAAGTCTATATACGAAGTTTTAAATCTCTCACTTCAAAAAAGATTTGCTCCCCGTACAAACTTGGAACCCCCGTTTCACCCCTTTAGGGGAGCAATTTAGAAACACGCTGAAATACGTTCTGTTGTATTTAAACAAAGATTCTATTTACGAAGTTTCAAATCTCTCACTTCAAAAAAGATTCGCTCCCCGTACAAACTTTGAACCCCCTTTTCATCCATTTAGGGGAGCAATTTAGAAAAATGCTGAAATACGCCATTAATGTATTTAAACAGAGAGTCTTTATACAAAGTTTGAACGCTTTTTCCCGCGGCTTCGCCCGCGTACTAAGAGTAATTTTTAACCGTCTACAAAAAAGGAGGTTCTCAGTTTGACCTGAATGCAGATATGTATTGGATGTCATTTTCGTAATCGGCACCCCGAGGAACCACAAATATGAAACCCATACCGATTTTTAAGAAAAATAAATGTCTGGCATCTTTGATTTGAAAATGCATGCCATTTTCGTAATCGGCACCACAAGAAACCTCGAAGACGACACCCATATCGATTTTTATAAAAATAAATATCCGCCATCTTTGATCTGAAAATGAGTGTCATTTTCGTAATCGGCACCCAGAGGAACCTCGAAAATGACACCCATATTGATTTTTAAGAAAAATAAATGTCCACCATATTGGATTTGAAAATGGATGTCATTTTTGTAATTTGCACCCCGAGGAACCTCGAAGACGACACCCATATCGATTTTTATAAAAATAAATATCCGCCATCTTTGATCTGAAAATGAGTGTCATTTTCGTAATCGGCACCCAGAGGAACCTCGAAAATGACACCCATATTGATTTTTAAGAAAAATAAATGTCCACCATATTGGATTTGAAAATGGATGTCATTTTTGTAATTTGCACCCCGAGGAACCTCGAAGATGACACCCATATTAATTTTTAAGAAAAATAAATCTCCGCCATCTTTGATTTGCAAATGCATGCCATTTTCGTAATCGGCACCACGAGGAACCTCGAAGACGACACCCATATCGATTTTTAAGAAAAATAAATGTCCGCCATCTTGGATTTGAAAATGGATGTCATTTTTGTAATCTGCACCCCGAGGAACCTCGAAGATGACACCCATATTGATTTTTAAGAAAAATAAATCTCCGCCATCTTTGGGTTGAAAATGAGTGTCATTTTCGTAATCGGCACCCAGAGGAACCTCGAAAATGACACCCATATTGATTTTTAAGACAAATAAATGTCCGCCATCTTGGATTTGAAAATGGATGTCATTTTTGTAATTTGCACCCCGCGGAACCTCGAAGATGACACCCATATTGATATTTAAGAAAAATAAATGTCCACCATCTTTAATTTGAAAATGAATGTCATTTTCGTAATCGGCACCCAGAGGAACCTCGGAAATGACACCCATATTGATTTTTAAGAAAAATAAATGTCCGCCAAGTTTTAAATCTCTCACTTCAAAAAAGATTTGCTCTCCGTACAAACTTGGAACCCCCTTTTGAACCCTTTAGGGGAGCAATTTCGAAAAACGCTTATATATGTTTTGTTGTATTTAAACATAGAATCTATGTACGAAGTTTTAAATCTCTCACTTCAAAAAAGATTTGCTCCCTGTACATACTTGAAACCCCCTTTTCACCCTTTTGGGGGAGCAATTTCGAATGACGCTTATATATGTTTTGTTGTATTTAAACATAGAATCTATGTACGAAGTTTCAAATCTCTCACTTCAAAAAAGATTTGCTCCCTGTACATACTTGAAACCCCCTTTTCACCCTTTTGGGGGAGGAATTTTCGAAAGACGCTTATATATGTTTTGTTGTATTTAAACATAGAATCTATGTACGAAGTTTTAAATCTCTCACTTCAAAAAAGATTTGCTCCCTGTACATACTTGAAACCCCCTTTTCACCCTTTTGGGGGAGCAATTTCGAAAGACGCTTATATATGTTTTGTTGTATTTAAACAGAGAGTCTATATACGAAGTTTCAAATATCTCACTTTGAAAAAGATTTTCTCCCCGTACAAATTTTGAACCCCCTTTTCACCCCTTTAGTGGAGCAATTTAGAAAAACGCTGAAATACGCCATTAATATATTTAAACACAGACTCTATATACAAAATTTCATGTCTCTCACTTTAATAAATACGGTTTTTCATACAAACTTTGGACCCCCGTTTCACCTCTTTAGGGGATGAATTTTGAAAAATCCTTTCTTAGTGCACCCCTAGACCTTATAAGGAACCTACCTGCCAAATTTGGAATCTCTAGAACCAGCGGTTTGGGCTGTGCGTTGATAGATCAGTCAGTCAGTCAGTCAGTCAGTCAGTCAGTCAGTCAATCAGTCAGTCAGTTTCTTCTTTTATATATTTAGATAATTTTAATGTAAACACAGATTGCAATTGATTTAATGAAGACTTGACGCGGGTAGTTAGCAATAATACTATCAAAGAGTTATATTTGAATCTAATGGAACAGATCCCTTTCGTCTTTAAGGTGAGGCCAATTTGATTAATCTTGTGGTAATTTTCGGTTGAGCGAACTTTATCAAAAAAGCGGTTTATTATTTAAAAAAAAGTAGGATTAACTACAATAAAACATGAATATTTTGCTATGAAATTGTTTGTACGCCACCGAAGATAAGCGAGGTGATGCGAGACATTTTATGTAGGTAGCTGATTGATTATGTAACGTTTCAAACTTAGGATAGGTAGATTTGTCAGTTTTAGTATGTGAAATGACATTTTCCCTTCTCAAGCTCCAGAAGGTGTTCTGTATGTCGAGAGTGGGCTGCATAAAATATTTTTTTATGCTCTTGTGCATAAAGTAAAATTCGTCCTCGGAGCTCGGAGCGCGGGGCGCCCCTTGCACCACCGTCCGAGGTCGACGAGCAAATAAAAAAGTATAAATAGGATCATATAACCTTAATTATATTAATTGTTTGTGAAGTGAAAAGCAGAATGTAAAACACGAGCATATAGCCCATTTTACCCTCGACGTGGACTATACACCCTCGCCGTACCCGCTCGAGTGGCTATATGAACGAACGTCTCGGGTAAAATAGCTCGTTTTATGTTCTTGTTGTACAGTCTACTATAAGATCTACCTTAGAAACGCTCTCATTTATATCTACAATACGTTACATAATCAATTTATCACACTTGTACCGGTATATGCTTAATAATAATATCCTATTAGACAGAAGGAGACACGACCCGACTTTACTGTTCCTGTCTTTTATTGTAAAAATGCCAGAAATCAACGTTAGGATTTTTTATTTTCCTTTACGTTACATATCGTGGATGAAATACGCAGTTGACTCTACAAGTGACATTTTCGCGTCGTCTCTCCTAGATGGTGGAAACCCTCCATTAGATCCGAGTAGCGTTAAAGCGATTTACGACACTTTAACATTTTATGTCTTTGTTAGTTTTATGGAAATGTAGGTAATAAATCTCCTAACAGTGAATGAATAACTAGGTTTACATTTACTAGGAGATTCAATTAGATAAGTAACTTAAATCAGTTTTTATTTTAGACAACATTGTTTGTCATTAATCTACGAACTGCGTACAAAGAGTAAATTAATTGTATTATACCGTATACAGAACAATTCGGAAACATCTCGGAGGTGTGCCAGAGGTGAGTTTAGCCAAAGCTGCAAGAGGAACAGGCCTGACCGTACATATGCTCATGTAGGTATATTTACTTTAATGTAAGTACTTGTAAGTTAACCGCCGCATGCAACACATCCTTTTAACAAACTCAACATAGGCAAGTGTATTTTACTTAAGGCTTTTCTTTTAATGTGTGACAAAAGAAATTGATACCACTTCTAACCAGTCTAGGTTTTAAGATAAATAATATGTAATATTACATGGATAACGATTTGACGATCGCTTTAGCCTAGTTGGTAGTGACCCTGCCTTCGAAGCTGGAGGTCCCGGGTTCGAATCCCGGTCAGGGCATTTATTTGTGTGACGAACAAGAATATTTGTTCCTGAGTCTTGGATGTTTTCTATGTATTTAAGTATATATTTATCTATATAAGTATGTATATCGTCGCCTAGTACCCATAGCACAAGCTTTGCTTAGTTTGGCACTAGGTCGATTTGTGTAAGATTGTCCACAAATATTTATTTATTTTTATAACATCACAATAGTTACACTTACTCGCATTAAAAAGGGGGTGATGTACAACCTATTCTAAACACAACTCAAATATACGAGTGACTTGGGTGAATTTTGAGATAACCTATGAAAGATTGATAAAAAAAACGACGAAATTTATTATCTGCTTAGTGGCAGACTCATCGGATAAAATAGAATAGCTGTGAGTAGATCTATGCAGGAGCACGAAAAATAGTGTAAGCTCAAGATGGACCAGAATATGAACCTTGTTTGGCAAGTCGCACACTGGGCCCTGGTAGGCATTGTAGAATGGGACGTTGCATATTCGGCTCCCAAAAAATTGCAATCATGTAGAAAATTAAATTTAATAAGTATGTACTACACTATTAAAAAAAAGTAATTTGTGGTTAAGAAATTGCAACACATATTTTTTAATATTATTCAAAACTGGCTGTGACTCGGTTATTGTTCCAGAATTCAATTTTTAGGGTTCCGCACTAAAATGGTAATCAAGGAACCCTTATGGTTTCACTTTGTCTGTCTGTCTGTCTGTCACATCGCTAAATATCTCAAGAACTACAAATCTCTCAAGACTTACAATATAGATTTGAAATTTGGAACAGTTATAAAAAAGAGTAACTTAAATGCATGGAACGTGTATTTAAAAAAAAAAAAATTTTTCTGTAAAAAATGACAGATAGGTGGTTCAAAATTTGAAAGTGTAGTGAATATGTCAAGTAGGGTGTCATATGAAAGGGCTTGAGTTGCAAATTCTGAAACAATTATTATTATGTACTGTACCCATGGCGTTCAATTCCTATACCATGTTGTTGATCTCAACAACTCAATTTTCTAACTTATAATATAGGGTTGGAACCGGTACACATCTGTGTACGGAACCCTCGGTGCGCGAGTGGGACTCGCACTTGACCGGTATTTTGTTATCATTCGACTATTCTCTTTACGATTACTTGATACAGAGAACAAATACAAAGAAAAAAATAGACCGTAATCTCGCACGCAGTCTAAGGCCGGGTTTTATAAAGATCCGTTAGACCAAATGTCAGATCAAATTTCAGTAACTCAGTACATTTTTTGACATAACAAATCGACATAAGGTCTAACGGATCTTTATAAAACCGAGCCTTAGACGGGAATCGAACTCACGCCTCTGGTTTGCCGGACCAGCGTCCTTACCACTAGGCTGCCCAGATCACTACGTCATCACAGCAAATCTTTGCCTTGTATTCTAAGCCACTATTATCTACTACGTATTTTCTTCAAAGGCTCACAGCCTTTCGTCACAGTTATAAAGTTTACCTCATTCGAACCGGACCACATCAGGTAGTCTCTGATTAGCGAGAGATATGATATGGCACTGTTTTAACACTACTCTTTTCTCTCTGTATTGAAAATTTGATCGTGGTAACTTCCACGTTAAATCAACACAAATCAAAATAATGTAATAAAATAATTTGATTCGTGAAAAAGAGTATTTATTCTCTTTACGTTAATTTTTTTACACAGAATATTTTAGCTACGCAATCATTTTCTGCAGCGAAATATTTTATGTCCCATTTTTCCTTTTGTCCGGGTGTGCCTAAGACGTTTTATGACTAAGTCGCGTTTTGCCTAAACTTCAATCTTCAGTGGCATTAAGACTATGTTGTTTGCTGTCTATTTCGCTTTTTGTCTAATTGGTTGACTGCCTGTTTCGACGAATGACTTAAACGTTTTATGACTAAGTCGCGTTTTGCCTAAACTTCAATTTTCAGTGGCGTTAAGACTATTAAGCTTGTTGACTAATTCGCTTTTTGACCATTATGATGACTTGTCTAACTCTCAAACTGGCATTTTCGCGTTTTGCCTAAACTGCAAAATTATAAAGGAGTTCGTTATCGTTACGAGTACAAACTCATTATCTTTTTTATGTCATACCTATGATAGATTGATCAATAATTGGTAATAGCATGACAATATAGTCATACAATTACAAATTATTGACCAAACTTATACAAACTCTACTTGTAATTTATTTTAGACCTAACGCGTTTTAGGCATAGGGCATAATAGGCATCAGACTCTATAGATCTACTGCCTATTAGTCTCAATCCTATAGTAGGTCTAATGTGTTTGAGACCCATAGCGATTTAGCTCAAACAGTTTTAGTCCTAATGCTTTTTAGGCTTGAGTCTAATGTATAGGTTGACCAAACGCGTTTCAGACCTAAAGCGATATAGCTAAACCAGTTTTAGTCCTAATGCAAATCGGTACAACAGATATGAGGGCATAATGATTATTAGGAAATTAGAGTTTTAGACTAAAAGCGACTTAGGCAGTGTATCGATATAGGTAAAAAACGTCTTAGGCACACCCGGACAAAAGGCCATTTTTTTCCATTCGGGACCACCGTGCGCTACTTTATCTCGGCAATGTGAACGTGTCCTTTTACACTGTTCCAATATGAGATACCTACAGCATAACATTATACATACCCATAAACTTTCGCCTGTATTCCCAAAAAATATTAGGCAGAGCACTTGGAATTCAATTCCAGTGCCACATTGTAGGGTAACATTATAACGGTGGTTCTAATCAAAAACTCCATCTAGATATTTATGATCTTTAATAGCTACACATCTACGTGTAAGAAATCCATTTAAATTTTTCATAAACAGGTAAGTAGATTGGTGGATCACCTTTTTTGACATTACTCTGTCCGGTAAGCGAGCAGGCAACAGTCACGGGTTTCTTGGAAAATATATCAAACACAAGTATCCTGACCGACTTAGAAGATATTCCAAATGGCTTTACGATTGTCATAAAACCGTTATTTCAATACCTAACAAAATATGATTAGAAAGTCTTCGAGGCCAAGTACCATGGTAACAAAAACGCGAAAAAGTTCACACACATAGATAGACTCACGCCTGTATTCAGAAAAGCAAAAGGCAGAGCACATGAAATTAAATTCCAATGCCACATGTAGCAAGATGGACAAAATGTGATATTGCCGTTATAGGTTGCTAACCACAACACACTACAACCCGGTTCCCATAGCTAACTCTTACGATATCCATGGGAATATAGGGGAAAAAACCTTGATTGGCCCAAATTACTATTTAATTTGACAGCAAATAAATATTGTAATTGTGGTTAATGGCTTTTAGGCGGCAATGTTGCGCTGTAAATAGTACAGATAAATTAAATTTCTCAATCGAAAAGTCCGCAGTATTCAATTCAGAACAGTGGAAAATCGCTTTTAAGTGTCAATAATAATTGTAAAAGCAATTTCGGCTTAAAATCATCCCATCAATATTGACTCTAATTAAGTTATTGCCTTTTCCTCGCATCTGTGGCGTCGAGAGTTCCCTTTAATAGGTACAAAGGCTATCTACGTCAGTTGACTAAATTACTTGGTTGTTTTTTGTCGGTTTTCCTCGAGGCTAGTTGCTTAAAGAGCCCTTTTTGCTGCCGCGAGGCGCGCCTTGTTGGCGTTTCAACAGAATACTGCTATTTCATCTTATTTTAGATGGATTTAGAATTTATGGGCTTGTCAGATTTAAATAAACCCTGATTTAAATTGCCAAAAATTCACATTTATGAGTATTTTGACTAGCTAACTTATCTACAATAAAACATAACAAAAGAACGTCTGCTAACTAAATTTTGTATTGTTCCTTTCTCATAAACATGAAGATCAAAGTGACGGATAAAGACAAACGAACTTTAGCGACAATTTAACTAAAATAGGTTTGATGAACGTCTTATAAATATCCCAAATATTCATTCTATGAATTCCTTATTCAAGGTAAGAATATTAAATAAGATTGCATTCGAAGTACTTTGTTTTTTCTAAGTTACACTATTTATATTGGGCCTATAAATAAATAAATAAATAATGACGTGGCTGCCATATCTATACATATAATAAAGCTGTAGAGGTTCGAAAGTCTGTACATAGAAGATATTAGCAAAAAAATCGATGGAGGGGTCTTAGAATCGATAACAGAACACATTTCTACAGTTTTTAGAATTTGTGTCTGTTTGTCTGTCTGTTTATTTGTCTCACCATCACGCGAAAACTAGCCAATAGATTTCAATACAACCTTCACTAATACTTTTAACTGATCTTCGGACGGGTTATAGGCTATAAAAATCATACAGATTGGGGATGAAAGGGGGTGAAAAGAGGGGTTGAACTTTGTATGGGAAGTCCTTCAATTCGTGACATAAAGGCTTGAAAATTGGTAAGCATATAATTGGAAGCAAAATAAAAAGAATCTTATTCAAAAATTGTACCTACAATAAACAGATAATATGTGAAAAAATGGAGGGTAAAAAAGGGAACTACCGACAAATAACCAAAAATCTCTCAACCCATAGTAATTGTTTGAAATGAGAGATTTAATTATGTTAGTCAGTCGCTGTCAACATTGCCTATCTGCCTCCGTCTACCTAAAACTGATATGTCTTCAGTGGTCATCTAGAACGTTGTTAGAGTGGTCGAGTGTGATAACGGTCTTATCTGAGGACCTACAAAATCCCATTAATTCCCACTATTCCCACTAATCTTATAAATGTGAAAGTACAGATGTTTAGATGTTTGGATGTTTGATACTCAATCGCGCCAAAACGGCTAAACAGATTATGATGAAACTTGGAGTTTATAGCCTGGATAAACATATAGGATAATTTTTATCCCTTCATCGTCTCTCAAATTGATAAATTCGGGGTTGGAATTTGAATCTATGAACCAGCTTCGCGGTAGCCCCTCACAGTCCTGTAGACATTTATAATGCCCGCTGACGTACGAAAATTTGTCTCAGATGAACCAGTGTAAGTCTGAGCTCCAAATATGCACGTAGTTGTCACGAATCGTAGGGTCAAGATACAATAAGGAAGTATCGTGAGGCGAGTCTAGACAGTTTTAAATATCACGATATTTGACGTTTGGCATGTCAGAGACGTGCCATTACACAGACATTCGGCAAAGTCGAATCGAAACTAATGAAGATTATTTCGTACAACTTGCACAGTTTAATAATTTGAGTCTTATAGTGGCTAAGATAAAGTACGTATTTGCATGTAAAGTTTTTATTTTTACCTTCGTAGTTATTAACTGAGTAATGTCGCTACCAATTGATTATGATGAGAATAATTTTTATCCTGTCTGTGCCTGATAGGCCGGGGCCAATAAAGTAATAGGAGTACACGGTTGGAGAGTGGCCTGGGGACAATCCAGGGGAAACCTCCGACATGATCACGCGGGCGGTTTAAACACTGGAATACTCTAAGAGTATGCGCTCCAGTGAAATTGGTTGAGCGGCTTCAACCAAATCTGAGGTGTAGGTGGAATCGAACTACTGGGAGTTTTGTCGCTGGTTCACTGAACCTAGCCTAGCTGAGAAGAGTCCAGCAAGGCACTCAGCTAGGCCCGACCTGGGTCGGACTGACTCTATCCGGTATGGTATCGGGACGAATAGGGATTATGTGTCCGTGTTGTCGCGATCGTGCGGTGGACGTCCCCGCCGGCGTGGTAATTTTGTGTCTGTCCTAAGGATCCATAGAAACTATTACAAATCTTTATGGTTACTTTAGGTAAGTTTATCCAAAATACTAATTTAATGTGGGTAAAATGACAACAGTGATTACCTAGCTGATTAGTTATAAAAAATCAAATCACTGGGAGGAACAAGTAGTAGGTATATGAACAGGTTTTGTCGTATGGTCGTCCAGTGTCCACCTAAATTCGGTCTTCAGCTGCCCGCCAGTTTTATCAGGCTTTGTTTAGAATTTCTTGGAATTAGGAGGTACATGGGAGATATTGAGAGAGAAAGCATAATATGTCTTCTCCTGTAATCGCTACATCAAGCATGTCAGTACTAAGGCTCAGAAAGTAGGGAATTGGGTAACATCATCGAACAAGAACGTATGTGTAGACGTACTCAACATCAAACTGTGACACCATGATGCTACATGGATGTGATGAGGTAGTTTCTTAGCAGTCATTAGTGTTTTGTTACATAGTATAAGAAATCATCAAAAATAATGCATACGCATGAATGCTATATGGGATCGAGTCGACGGCGTTCTCCGGCCTGGAATGAAATATGTATTTAACGTCTGACTTACTTAGTCAGTACTTATTACCAACATACATACATACATACGTACCTATATAGGTATTGATAAATCACACCCATTTTGTCTCATTATCCGCCTATTACATCCTACTTCAGGACACATGCTTCCCTTCATGGACAAGAGGGCCCATTTCACTTGCTAATATATTTATATAAATTAGAAACTTTGAAAAGTTGTAACTTTAAGACGTAAAAACGTTGGAGTAAATTTTGAGTGAGTCACTCAAAGTTAAGTAGTTTATAACCTGACCAGCATTTATCTACCAAGTGCAAGGAATAATCAGTAGAAGTTCACGCGAACGAAGTCGCGGGCAAAAGCTAGTTCATTATAAACTTTAACTGGTTAAATCCGTAATCCGTCCTCTCCTGGCGAAAAAAATAAAGAATAGCATTCTTTTGTTATATGCCTGGAGATCTCCGCCATGGGTAGACAACGGTTTAATATACACATTTCTGAAGAAGAAGCTACCTGATATATTGCTTTTGGTTAAATTCGAAAAGAAAAATAAATGTTTATCATACATAAATGAATATTACAGTGTAAAACCTGCTTTAGGGTTCCACAAAACTTAATATAATGAATTGATATTGAAGAGACACAATTAAAAAAAAAGTATGTAATGTCGAACAAACTCACCTCAATAACCTCCTTGTAGCGAATATAGCAAGCTATGAATTGAACTCTTTACTGAGCTATCAAAATGTTTAACCATCTGCCGGAGGATATCAAGATACTTGACTTACCGGAGTTTAAGTCAAAATTACTAAAGTGTTGCAAAGATAAACAATACTACCAAATTTCCGAACACTTTGCATCAAAATCATATCAAAATAGACAAAAGTTATTCGTGTTCTGATTGACATGCTGAATTATTATCATCACAACACAATTATTTCATTTTTATATATCTAATTTGTTTTATATACCTGGGTTGTAAGCGATAATGTATATTGCTATTGAGGCAGCAATATAAAAAAATGTATCACTTTGTACCTACTAAATATAATATTGTGCCTATAATAAACTACTTACCTTTTTATAATGACATATTACATGTCATTTTGTGTAATACTAGATATTTTGATAATTTGATAGTTTTAAATTCCCATTGTATATGTTTTTCTTTTTTGACATTCGACGTACACCTCGAAATTATTTGTTTTACTGACTGCTCTAACATCATTTTTAATGTTATTTATTAAATTCATAATATTGATTTTGCATGCCACCAGTTGGCTGAGTACATGGCTCGTTTTGTATAACTGTCACCATTTTGTACCTACATTCTAGCAAATAAATGTATTTCTATTTATATTTCTATTTTGTTGTATTTAAACAGAGAGTCTGTATACGAAGTTTTAAATCTCACACTTCAAAAAAGATTTGCTCCCCGTATGAACTTCTTGGAACCCCCTTTTCACCTCTTTAGGGGAGCAATTTCAAAGAACGCTGAAGTACGTTATGTCGTATTTAAACAGAGATTCTATTTACGAAGTTTGAAATCTCTCACTTCAAAAAAGATTTGCTCCCCGGACAAACTTGGAACCCCTTTTCACTCCTTTAGATGAGCAATTTCAAAAACGCTGAAATAATTTTTATTGTATTTAAACAGAGAGTCTATATACGAAGTTTTAAATCTCTCACTTCAAAAAAGATTTACCCCTTTACAAACTTGGAACCCTCTTTTCACCCGTTTAGGAGACCAATTTTGAAAAACTCTGAAATACGTTTTGTTGTATTTAAACATAGAGTCTATTTACGAAATTTCAAATCTCTAACTTCAAAAAAGATTTGCTCCCCGTACAAAATTGGAACCTCCTTTTCACCCCTTTAGATGAGCAATTTCAAAAGCGCTGAAATACTTTTTGTTGTATTTAAACCGAGAGTCTATATACGAAGTTTTAAATCTCTCACTTCAAAAAAGATTTACCCATTTACAAACTTGGAACCCTCTTTTCACCCCTTTAGGGGACCAATTTTGAAAAACTCTGAAATTCGTTTTGTTGTATTTAGACATAGAGTCTATTTATGAAATTTCAAATCTCTAACTTCAAAAAAGATTTGCTTCCCGTACAAAGTTGGGACCCCCTTTTCACCCCTTTAGGGAAGAAATTTCAAAAAAACGCTGAAATATGTTTTGTTGTATTAAACAGAGAGTCTATATACGAAATTTTGAAACTCTCACTTCAAAAGATATTTATCTCTTTACAAGCTTGGAACCCTCTTTTCACCCCTTTAGGGGAGCAATTTTGAAAAACTCTGAAATACGTTTTGTTGTATTTAAACATATAGTCTATTTACGAAATTTCAAATCTTTAACTTCAAAAAAGATTTGCTCCCCGTACAAAGTTGGAACCCCCTTTTCGCCCCTTTAGGGAAGAAATTTCAAAAAACGCTGAAACCTGTTTTGTTGTATATAAGCAGAGAGTCTACATACGAAGTTTTAAATCTCTCACTTCAAAAAAGATTTGCTCTCGTACAAACTTGGAACCCCCTTTTCTTCCCTTTAGATGAGCAATTTAAAAAACGCTGAAAAACTTTTTGTTATATTTAAACAGTCTAATTACGAAAGTTCAAGTTTCTAAGTCCAAAAAAATTACGTTTCCCATACAAACTGCACCCCTATTTCATCCCCTTAGGGGTGGAATTTCCAAAAATCCCGTCTTATCTCTGGACCAAATTTAAAGTTTCTAGTTCCAGTAGTTTCGGCTGTGCGTTGATGGTAGATCAGGACTTCTTCTTTTATATATTTAAGAAGATAGAAAATAGATAAAAGATAATGTTATAAAGACGCAATGAAGAACCTTTTAGCCACTGATTTAGCCATTACATTTGTTTATTGAATATCTCAAAAACAGTAAGAGTTAAGAGACTAGTTTCTTGGAGAACACACTACCTATTTGAACTGAAGTATCATCCCTTAAAGTTTACTTAAGACGTTTAAATCTGCCAAAGGTTTCAAATAAACTTGTCATCATACATTGTATTAATTGCAACAATTCAATTATGAAAACTACTAATACAAGTGCTAAACAGAAAGCTCTTTACGTTTTCATTTCTCACATAAAGGGGCGTAAGTATTATCTCTGAACAGATTGGCGTTCCTTCATATTCCAAGCACGCCTCTGGCCACAGGTAATAGAATTCTCTCCATTTTCTTTCTTCCTGGCTGAACATTAATCAGTCCTGTGCTTACTGACCTTCGTTACAGTTACGTCATTCATCTAGAAAAAATCCGCATTGTAGGAGTATAACAGGTTATAATAAAGAAGACGTTAATTAATAAACTGTAATATTTCACTATAATTGACTATATTCAGTGAGGGTCTGGTATGTAAGACCTGTGGGTATCCCAAATTTTTGTCTTGCTCGCTCGCTTATGGTCTTATGATAGCTCGAAATGCCGTGCTGTTCGGTTGCGCACGGACCAACGTACGAAATTTAAATAAAAATTCGTTGAGATTTTATATGAAAGACTATGATGGATAACATGTATCTTTTTGAGATTTATTTACCAGCTCATTATAGCGCCTTTTCGTTTAAAAAACTATCATTCGTGGGGTATCCGGGACTTAAACGTAAATATAAACTTATAAATAATGAACAAAAGCTACTTAATTAACTACATCTTTCCGTCGATATTTAAATCATCAATTTCATATATATAGGAGGTCGTAAACGTAAACGTAAATATGGATGCAAATGTCGATCCCAGATTGGCTTATAATATAGTCACGATAGGCGATATTCCTCGCGTATAGACGCTGTTTAAAACATCTCTGTCAAGATTTATGAGGCCTAATGATGATGAAACAGATGCAAAATTACATGGTACTGGTACCTACTTGTCGAGTTCGAAACTTTACAAAAATGTAAAACGATCAAGTAAAAATTTACCGCCAATTGAAATGGTCAAAATAGTTTTTTTATTTTGTTGGAAACGTGAATTTTGTGGCCGAAACAGATTGCGGTTTTCGATGGGAAATTACACTTGCAAATTCTGTCGTTTAAAGTAAACGGCGGGAATAGATTAACGATTTCATTTTTAGGGTTATTATTATATTAATACAGTTTCATTTAAAAAAATACTCAACCTACAATTCTCTCCTTCTATGGCCTATATACATATAAAGTACATACCTACCTTAAAATTAGATGTTTCATTCCAGAGATCTCCCCCACATGCAAAGTTTATCCTGCTAATATTAATAAATGCGAACGTTTAGAAGGTAATCAATCGCAAATTCGTTTTTTTTTATGCCGAATATTAAAAGTCCGAAAACGAAACGCCTTTTTTCGTTTTACATTTTTTTCATTTTTCCAGTTTCATTTTCTATATTTTACACTGTCGGTTTTTTGTACGGTCTCAATTTTATTATCCAGCTGTTTTAAAATCTCAATGACCATAATTCCTTCATTTGCCAATTTTTTTTGCCCGTGGGGTTAAAATACCGTAACGTCATTATCCAGATGTTTCCAAAGGTAACAATGTTGATTTCCGTCGATTTGCGTAACATGGTAGAAAATAATTAACAATGTGTCATTTGCTATGAAGTTAAATGCAGGCACTGACTGAGGAAACTCAGTTATATTTCGGGTAGGACTAAAATTATGTTCATTATTATGATCAGCTACACGCAGCAAATTATCACAAGTTTAGTCAGTATTAGATCACTGTGCGTATTAAAATGTCAGAAAATATGCTGAATTAATGTTAATGGGCCGTAATACCTAGGTCACAAAATAATATCGAATAGAACATGTTCATTAACATAGTAAAACAGAGAAGAGATTTTCTCGAAGAGATTCAGCCCATTTTTAACATCCTTTAATTTTGTGCTGCCTAAAGCTAGAACCCTGAATTTTCAATAAAATATAGGGCATAATGTTGCTTAAATACGTTCTCAATAATATTTAATTTAAACTTGTAGTTTAAGAACTATTTATTTCCCGTCAAAGTTTTTAGTTTTGTCACTGACACAGTAACTGACCATAATTCTAAGGTATTTGTAGCTGACCCACAACCTTCAAATTTTAAACATAATTTGTTTTTAGTCTATCAAATCATATAAAACCTATAAACATTGCAATTTCAGTCACGTTTCAGATATATACAAACTGCATAAATAAGTTTGTAATCCTATACACATGCATGCGATACAAAAATATACTTTTGAAGTTCCTGTATCTACGAAAACTCAAAATTTTATTTAGTGAGCATATAAAGATTACTAAAAATACCTTACTCTGACTCTAGGTAATATCTCACAACTTTTTACGGTGAAAGAGTTTCGAGACTTGGCCTATATTTATATGGACTGTTTTTTTATGGGATACATATTACGTAAGGTAAGTATCAAAGTGTGCCCCAAACACCTAATGATCGTCTGTATTATTGTGACATGAGATTGAATGTGTTGAGTATGGGAGAAGGTGTTGAGAGCACTTAGACGTGTACCATATTATAATATTCTTATAAATGAGATGCCACTTTTCTCTGAAATTTAGAGCCGTGCTACTCTTAATTTATTTGTATATGTATGTTTTTTAATCTATTTTAAAGTCATTGAAATGAGTTTTCATTCAGCGAGCATTTTTCACGTCTATTTTTTAAATGCAATTTTATGTTAGAGTTGGAAGAAACTCGAGCAACATTCAATATCGCATACGCATCCAAAAATACCACCGCAGAACGTTATAATGAAAGAAAGGTCACAAAATGATGGCAGCATGTGGAAAATTAAATAAGCCGACATATAAAATTAAGCATTATAGATACTGGTTGCGTAAATATCTCATTATGATGAACGTTCTCTTTGTTCTTCAAAGTACCTATGATACCGAACTTTGCTAGGAGTTTTCCCGGGAATGAGACCTAGCTAGCTCGATTGTTGGTCCCCGAATTCCTTACGTATTTTCCTTAGGTAGAAACGGAATATGACATAATACAATAGAAATACTCTTTATTGCATAAACTCAACAAAAAAAATACAGTACAGTACATAAGTACACAGTATAGTAGTATGATTTTACGGGGAGTTAATTTCATAATTGAGATTTGATTAGCAAAATCCATTGTATTAAATATAAAGGTTGCAATTTACCTAGTGGCGGTTTTTAAGTATCGAAATCGTAAGCGAAGAATTTAGGGTAAAATTATTGTATTAGATACTAGCTTTTGCCCGCGACTTCGTTCGCGTGAACTTCTACTGACTATTCCTTGCCCTTGGTAGATAAATGCCGGTTAGGTTATAAAGTACTTAACTTTGAGTGACTCACTCAAAATTTACTCCAACTTTTTTACATCTCAAAGTTACAACCTTACAAAGTTTCTAATTTATATAAATATAATAATTAGCAAGTGAAATGGGCCCTCTTGTCCATGAAAGGCATGTGTCCTGAAGTAGGATGTAATAGGCGGATAATGAAACAAAATGGGTAAGATTTATCAATATCTATATATAGGTACGTATGTATGTATGTTCGTAATAGGTACTGGATAAGTAAGTCAGACGTTAATTACTACACATTTCATTCCAGCCCGGATAACTACGTCGACTCGATCCCATATAGCATTTATGCGTATGAATTGTTTTTGATGATCTCTTATACTATGTAACAAAACACTAATATCTGCTAAGGAACTACCTTATCATATCCATGTAGCATAGTGGTGTCATGGTTCGATGTCGCGTACGTCTACACATCGTTCTTGTTCGACGACGTTACCCAATTCCTTACTTTCCGAGCCTTAGTACTGACATGCTCGATGTAGCGGCTACACGGGAAGACATGCTTGAATCGAACAAAAACTTTGATGTTTCTCGAAATGCAAAGTGTTAGGAGTCCTACATCATAACTCAAGAATTTTTAATGTTCTACAACAATATGATACGCTCTACTTGCAGTGAAAACCTCTACGCATTATCCCTCTGTATGAAAATTAATTGAACACTTCTAGTTTACTAAGAAAATGTTTTTTATATGTACTTGTAGTTTACTAAGACAAATATATTTACAAAGATTTTAAGCATCCTCTTAAAATATATGTACAGAATTCTCCCTTTATCGCGTATTTTTCTAGTGAAAGTTCTACCTCCAAAACGTACAATCGAACCTGTGACATCCTGAAATGCTCGTACGCAGCCAATCGCTTTAACTGAGCTGTCTATAATATAACGTCTATAATAACAATAAGTAATCACACTCGGTTACCAAGTCCTTCAACCAGTTCTCTCTTACAAAGCCTGGGGAGGCGTACGCAGAGTGACATATATCTACCAAAAAGACTCGCGCTTCCTTAACTTCAATCTATAATTTTCTTTTGCAGATGTTACTGCTTAAAACATATTAATATTTTTAAGTATCTACGTGCATATTATCGTTTTACAATTATATTTAAAAAGAAATCTAAGTCCGAAGACTGAGAGGCAAAATGCTTAAGTACTTTTTTCCTTAACTTTCGTTTCTAAGAACCTTAAAATATGAATAATTAAATTAATATTTTTGATAAACTGACCTATAGTAACCAAAAAGATTTGTAACAGTCTCTATGGGTCCTTAGACCGACACAAAATTACCCCGCCTGCGGGGACGTCCACCGCACGATCGCGACAACACAGACATATATAGTCCCTATTCGTCCCGGTACCGCTGCATACGGGGTAGAGTCAGTCCGACCCAGGTAGGGCCTAGCTGAGAAGAGTCCAGCAAGGAACTCCTTGCTGGACTCTTCTCAGCTAGGCTAGCTTTAGTGACCCATCGACAAAACTCCCAGTAGTCCGATTCCACCCACATCTAAGATTTGGTTGAAGCCGCTCAACCGATCTCACTGGAGCGCACACGCTTAGAGTATTCCAGTGTTTAAAACGCCCGCGTGGTCGTGTCGGAGGGTTCCCCTGGATTGTCCCCAAGCTACTCTCCAACCGCGCATTCTTATTGCTTTGCTGGGCCCGGCCTATAAAGCCACAGTCAACTACAAAAAAATAACTTATTTTATATTTCTCAACCTTCCGTTTTTACTACAAAGATTTCGGAGTGGATTTCAAACACGTTGATTTTCTGTCATTTTGTAGACAAATATAACATGTAAAATATTATTTTTTTGAACCTGACTGTGGCTTCATAGGCCGCGCCCAATAAAGCGATAGGAGTGAAATTCGATAAATTTTAGGTAGGCATACATCAAAGCGCTGGTCAGTCAATGCTGACAACAACCGTCTACGTCCAATCTATTTAATCTCCAATTTTATAAAGAGTAAAGTTATTAAGGCTCGATGGGTCAGCAAGTTTTGGCTTAAGACACAAGCGCCTTAGAGGCTGTAAGTCAGTACCTAAATAACACAAATCTATTCTGTTTTTCTTACGAGTATGCATGTAATTAATAGAACTTTATATACTGAAATGCGGTAAATATTTACATTCACATGAGTCGTTTTGGTTTTGAGATAATTAAGCTCTAAGAGTCACAAATATCCGAACTAAATCTTTCATAATAATAGCTCATCATAATCAATCATCATAACCACATTACTCAGTTTATAACTACGATGGTAAAAATAAAAACTTTCCATGCAAATACCTACTTTATCGTCGCTACTATAAGACTCAAATGTTTAAATTGTGCAAGTACTAAATAATTTTCATTAACTTTGATTCGACTTAACCGAATGTCATCTGTATAATGGCACGACTCCGAAACGCCAAACGTCAAATATCGTGATAATTACAATTGTCTTGATTCGCCTCACGATACTTCCTTATTGTATCTTGTCCACACGATTCGTAACAACTATGTGCTTATTTCGAGCTCAGACTTACACTGGATCAACTGAGACGAATTTTCGTAATTCAGCGTGCATTGTAAACATCCATGGACTCTGGAGGCAGATAGGCAATGTTGACAGCCACTGACTAACATAATTAAATCTCTCATTTCAAACAATTACTATGGGTTGAGGGACTCTCCATTTTTTCACATATTATCTATTTATTGTACAATTTTTGAATGGGATTCTTTTTATTTTGCTTCCAATTGTATGCTTACCAATTTTCAAGCCTTTAAGTCATTAATTGAAGGACTTGTCATACAAAGTTCAACCCCTCTTTCCACCCCCTTCCATCCGCAATCTGTATAATTTTTATAGCCTATAACCTGGCCGAAGATCAATTAAACTTATTAGTGAAGGTTGTATTGAAATCTATTGGCTAGTTTTCGCGTGATGGTGAGACAAATAAACAGACAGACAAACAGACACAAATTTTAAAAACTGTTGAAACGTGTTCTGTTATCGATTCTAAGACCCCTCCATCGATTTTTTTGCTAATATCTTCAATGTACAGATTTTCGAACCTCTACAGCTTTATTATACTGCCGTCCTATGTCTAAAACTGATCAAAGCTGCTTTATAGCAGTTTTCTGTAGTTTACATGGGCTAAAAGAGAAAGAAAAGCTCTATCGAATGGTCTTGGAATCATATTTTTATCATTTGTAGTTGCGAAGATACTGAGTCGACCTACCACGCTAAGTGCATGATAGTTTGAGACTTTACAATACTATATAATCGCAAACCAACATTACTACACTATAAGTACTCTAAAAGCCCGTAGCTGTTGTTTAATTTAATAAATCACTAGCATGATTCACAGCTAAAAAACCGTTATTAGACGAAAACTTCATAAAGCGCCGTTAAAGTCCTTTTACCTTTTTCTTACCTTCTTTTATACATATAATTTCTTATCAAATACTACACAAAAAAACAGTTACTACGCTTATACACGGCAAAACACCCTTAGCCCTGTATTTGTAAGACTTTGCTTGCGATTGCTATTGCAAATACAACACTAAAACCTAGTAACTGTAACTAATCCGTGACGACCTACATTAAAAAACATAATAATGCAACTCTTAAACCCGGCTAACCAGCAATGCTACGCTAAAACCTAGCTATACGCAAAATATTATCCCTCCGATTTTACGGCATGTGGCCAGTCAGCCGAGCGACGCGTGCGCAGGACGTTGTGTCTAGTTGTGTAGTGAGTGATGATATTAATTATCGTCACAAAATGTCAGGAAACCATCCTTCAAACCGTTTCATAGCCAGCTACCATATGGAAATATAAAATCCCGTTTAGTAGGTAGATACGAAACGAGACTTTCTTTACCATTTTGTAGCCAGCAACCGTATGGGAATTTAAAATCCTGTTTAGTAGCTGGATACGCAACGGTAAGTGGTAAAGGAGATCGTCGCTTTTGTACCCACTGAAAATTCTAACGTTTCAAATTCAAAACTCAGATAGGACCTCAGAACTCAGGTCAGATTCTAGACTTGTATAGATGAATTTAGGAGGTAAAACTCTAAATACCAAATTTTATCAAAATCGTTAGCCCTGTTTTTGAGATAGCTGGGTATCTAATATACAAGATTATCTGGTTAAAAGTACTGTTAGTTGAATTTACCTATGCTATTTTGCCAAAGAGTAGTCGAAATATTTATGCTGATCACACAAAAAATAAATGTGTTTATTTGATATGTATACATTTCATTTTACTATACGTTACAATTTGTCGTGGTGCCTCTGGTCCTATCGCCGAACATAATCGACGGTCTTCTCTATAGTAATTGAACCTATTTGAATGCATCGCAATAAAATTGGAAAAAAATGCAGTAGATATGAGTTTTCAACGCTGTCTTGCTATCATATCATCAGAAGTTTTAGATTGGATATTGATATTCTAATTTTCACGGCTTATTTGAGTTGATTGCTGAGAACACTATAACAATGCATTATTCATATGAATATTGTGAGCCGCCTACTTCATCAAGCGTGTTAGAAGATGATTTAAACAAATTACAGCTTATTCCTTCTAAAAGAGGAGCATACATACTGTTAATCAATGGCCGTAAATATTACCGGAAAAAAGTGTACAAAAAATACTCCCAATCTTTGTGGATATGTGGTAGGTAGTACACCAGCGTGCAAGGGAAATGTTACACAGGACTCCGGCTGGAAAGGTATTATAAAAAGCAAATACCATGTAACGTAATGCATAACAAATATAACAAAAGACAAAAGAAGTAGTAATAAAAAGAGATTGCTGGTTTTAAAAAAGATGTGCAAATAATTACGAACCAATCCAGAAGCAGTATACTTAAATGATATGATCTTCAGAAAAAAAACATTCATCTTCACTATTAACTTCCAAAATTCAATATTGATAAATCTTCGGCATATCGACAGAGAAAAAAGAATCTAGAAGTCTACTTTTTTATTTAAGAGTTGACTATAATTACTCTTGTCGATTGACTAGGTACTCTAGAAGAATTAAAATTAAAATGTTGTACGCCCAAAGAATGTCAAATACTAAGGCAATTTGCTGATCACCTACTCGTTGACGACAACTGCGATGGAAAAACGGTATTATTGGTGTTTGCTTAAAGTGATTGTAAAATCCAGATAAATAAAATACACCACTTCACTGCGGATGGTACTTTCAAGTCTTGTCCTCCTCCATTTTCACTTTACAGTTTGCACGGCTTAAATGAACAAACATAACGTAGGTATAACCCTATTGATTTATGCATTTTTGCATAACAAGAACATAAAAACGTATGAAATTTTACTGAGTGTAATAAAATCACAAAGGTCGGATTGAAATCCCAATAAAACAACTTTAGACTTCGAAAGCTCTGCAGTGAAAGCTTTCACTTATATATTTCCCGATATTGTTGTTAAGGCTGTTGGTTTTACTTCACTTAAATAAAAATCTTTGAAAAAAAGCACGAGATCTAAAACTTAAATTTAGACTAGGCCGAAGACATGACTGTAGCACGGTGTGCTTCAATAGCCTAGTTACCCATGAGTTAGATCTATGAAGGATTCCGATATATATATTAAACATAACTAAGACAACGACGGAGACAAATAAATTTCGTATCTACTAAACGAGATTGTATATTCCGATAAAGCTGGCTATGAAACGGTTCGAAGAGGATTTGTTTCTTTTTTTGTAAACAAATAGATACATCTATACCTTAAAACTTACTTCTATAACAGTGTGGATTAACGTGGTTTTGCCAAAAAACTAACCTTTTTTCCACAAGATTACACGACTAAAACCCAGTTAGAGGCGATGGTTCGTTATCTAACGTATTTTTAAATTAGGAACGCATACAACTTGCTTGAATATTTGCAGTTATTGCAAAGCTACAAAACGGTTACAGTCCAATAACGTGCTTATTTAAAGTTTTTCAGTGTAATCTGCTCACAACTACAAATACTATAAAATTGTTAAGTGACTTAGCCGTTATTTAGCTATGTTCTGTTTGTTATGCAATGCTAAAGAACGGCTAAAGTATACTTAACGGTGTTTTAAGTGTAATATCGTTGGTAGTTTAGTAATTATTTGCAACAGTAAAACACAAAAACCTTATTATCAAAATAAATATTCATTCTTTTACGGAGTAATGCAATAAAAAAGCAAGTATAAATTTAGTTTTAATTTTTACGTAAAAGAAATCTGGAATAAATATACACATTTCCTAGAAATTTTTATTTTAACGTTTTTTGCTCATATCTCAAAACTATAATTTGTGGGTTAGTTTGGTTTTAGACATAGGACGGCAGTATATGTATAAATAGATAAATAGATGAAACGTGTTCTGTTATCGATTCTAAGACCCCTCCATCGATTTTTTTTAATATTTTCAATGTACAGATTTTCGAACCTCTACAGCTTTATTATATGTATAGATAGATGAAACGTGTTCTGTTATCGATTCTAAGACCCCTCCATCGATTTTTTTGCTAATATCTTCAATGTACAGATTTTCGAACCTCTACAGCTTTATTATATGTATAGATAGATAGATAAAGGTTGCAATTTACCTAGTGGCGGTTTTTAAGTATCGAAATCGTGAGCGAAGAATTTAGGGTAAAATTACCACAATCGTTCAATTTAACATCGTTCCTTGTTCAAATAATGGAAAAAGTTTCTCAATAACGTCTATCCGAGAAATTCGACAGAATCCGCAGAGGGAAATTTCCGCAAAATCTCTACTCGATTAACGAAAGTCAAATTCTGATCTTGACTTGTTTATTGTAATTTTATACAAAACAGTTTTGAATTTTAAACTACAATCGGCTGTGAAATTCAAATGAGTCTAGGCCTAAGACCATTTAAACTATAATGATCATTTTTGTACAAATATACGGATGTTTTTTTTTTCTGTTCTGCTAAATATTGACAAACCTTATTAGTATATATTTTCAAGGTCCTAATACACCATATAAATAATGCGGTATAATTATCGTACATAAATAAATACGTTAATAAACCGAGTGAGTTATTAATTCCGAAGCAAATTATTAATTAATAGCAAGTATCCAAAGGCTACGGTATCTGCTTACTATCAGGTAAGCCGTGTGCTTGTTTGTCACCGTCGTGGTATAAGCAGGAAAAAAGAAAATTTCACCTGAATAAAGTTCTCATAACGTTATGTTCAAGGTGGTTGGTTCGAGGTGCGAATGTGTCTTTGACATCTGTCAGAATCATCAATCTGTAGATTGTTTTGAGCATGTATTTTACTATGTCTGACTCTGTCTGAAAGCACTTATTAACACTACTACCGACTAAACATGTTTTGATCCCCATAATAAGTTTGCCAATTATGTATCTTTTTAAGCTTATAACCTTCAAGCGTATTTCAGAGGGCGTATTATTAAATATATATTTTAAAAGTACCCCTTGACCTTCCACGAGTTTTCGGCGAAGAATTTTTGACTTCTTTAATAATAAACGTTTAATATTACTCAAATTTCTCGGCTACGAATAGGAGCTATAAATAAAACGATCTTATAGCCAGAATCTTCGACTGTATCGTGATAGGTACAGATGACAGATTTAAAATTGCGAGTATTATGTGTGATTTATTTAAAGCCTTTGACGTTATTGGTCACAAGTTGATTTTAAACAAGATAAATTGTTATGGCATCAGATGTATAGCTCACGATTGTCCGAATCATTTTTGACAGACCGTACACAGGTGGTGAAAAACTATCCGTAGGTGGTTGAACACTTGTGTCTGACACTGGCTACGTAAATGTAGGTTTTCCACAAGTATTAGGAAATACCATGTTTTTAATATTTGTTTACGACCTGCCATTCTCCATTTACAACCGGGTTGCCATTGCTGTTCTCGGATGATACCACCGTTATAGTTAGCGCGCAAAAATATGAGTAGCTTACTGAAAAAAATTACGACACATGCGAGCAGATGCAACACTGGTTTACAACAAATGGTTTGTTGCTAAACTTTACAAAATCCAAGGTAATGATTGTTTCGGGGCGGCATGGACCTCTTCCACCTTTTATATCAAACCTCCCAATGCCACAGTGCAGCGAGAGTGGGTTCCTCGGATTTATCATAGTCTCGAACTTCTACCGAAAGTGCCATGTCGAAAAACTGTGCAATAAGCTGAGTGGTGCCGTCTTCGTGTTGCGGAAATTGAAACCTCTCATATCGAAAGCTTCATTAAGATCGGTTTATTATGCAATGTTTCATTCCCTAATGTCGTATTTACGGTACACTCATGTCAGGTAACTCAACTGACTCCAATCGAGTTTGAATCCTGCAAAACATGCCCTACGTACAGTGGCCGGAGTGAAAACAAGACATTCATGCAGGGGTATCTTCGTCTAGAACCGTATTATGACGCACTACTGGCTATATTTTTTCGAAGTTTTAATGTTTGTTCGAAGTTACCTGTCGACTTTTACGAAAATAGATGTTACAAATAAAGTAATTCGCTCTACAGGGCGCCTTAGAACCCGCGTCATATGGCACTTGCAGGTAAAAACCCACGTATCATTGGTCCGACATTTCACGAGCGCTTACCCCAAGCACTAAAAACACAAATCATTTTTTTTTTCAAATGAAATGAATTTTCATACGAAAAAATTAAGAATCGACTAAGAATTTTTTATTGGATAATCCATTATAGTCAATAGATGAATACTATGACATTACTGATTGAATTTATTATATTGGATTGTATTTTATTCGTATGACATCTAAATTCTTCAGTTATTTGAATTATGTGAGTAGTCTTAGGATTAATGACGATCTAGAAGAGATGGTGAATGGTGATCTTCCTTTTTACGTATTGACATCTTAATCTTGACATCTTAACTTGTTGATATAAACTGATAATTTTAATGTAATGTGAAAATGTTATAATATTACCGTCGATCACATTTTCAGTCCCTTAAAAAATTGACTATGTGTTATTCTAAATGACATTGTATATTGTGAGATAAATAAATCATATCATATTAATAAAAATGTTACAATAGTAAAAAAAATCTCAGTGACGATTTTATATATTTTTTTATGTTGAGACAGCTATGAATAAAACTGCCACACATAATGCATAAGTAATATATGTTATAATAAGGTTCATGCTATAACTACCTCCTAAATTTTACTTGCTGATTCTTTTTATTTAACAATTGTGTAATAAGGACGAAATTTGCTGGTTGAATTTAAGAAGAAACAATGTACCAGGTTTGGATCTGATTCAGCATTCTGGGAATTCCAAGCAAAGAAAGAAAAGCTGACGAAAACAAAGCCTTGTAATTGGTCAAAAGGCGTCATGGCCCGCGTGCGGCTTGTTTTTGCTTTAAAATCGTACCTAGTCTGCGAATAGCAAAAAACAACACATCCCAAATGTTTTGAACTATAAAATATTAAATTTGCATAGATGAACAAAGAATGGAGCATCGTTTATAAAAATATTTAAAAGTTTTCACACATAAAAAATATAATTGACTCATCATTATAAAGGAGCAACATACTGTATAGTGTAGAAGCCAACATAAATAAACTCAAACTCAACTCAAACTCAAAATATTCTTTATTCAAATAGGCCTAGCAACAAGCACTTTTGAATCGTCAGTTATATATTACATAAATTGAATCTAATTATTCAGAGCAATTTATTGATGCATATGAAATTTTAAAAAAGACATGAATTACTGTAATGTATGTCAAAAGAGAGTATAATAAATTCACAAAAAGATCGTCAATATGTAAAATAAAAACATAAAAAATTGTATAATCTAGACAGTTTCTAGAATAAAATCTGAATGTCAAGAGGAAAATTTAACGTCAACATCTAATGTCATAGTTATGAAAATAGTCATTAAGATGTAATGTCATAATTATTAAAATATAATTAGTATTTCAACCACAATTATACCCACGGTGTTTTATCATTCATGTAGTCTTTTGTGCTATAATATGCTTTCGATATAAGTTTATGCTTTACATAAGTCTTGAATTTATTAATAGATAAATTAGTCACGTTTGTAGGTAGTTTATTATAAAACTTTACACAATTACACATGAATGATTTTCTTATTTTTTGGAGCCGAGTGGAGGGTACCGCAAGCTTATATTTGTTTCTAGTATTAATATTATGTATGTCACAGTTCTGTCTAAAATTTACAATATTTTTGTGTACATACACAATATTGTCATAGATGTATTGACAATGCATCGTCATTATATTAATGTCCTTGAACATATCTCTAAGTGAGTCTCTATGTTTCATCTTATATATTGCTCGAATAGCCCTCTTCTGCAGAATAAAGACAGTATTTATCTCTGCAGCACTGCCCCAGAGTAAAATACCATACGACATAATACTATGAAAGTAACTAAAATATACTAATCGAGCTGTCTTCACGTCTGTTAATTGACGGATCTTGCTCACTGCAAATGCTACAGAACTCAGTCTATTCGAGAGATTAGCAATATGGGGACCCCATTGGAGTTTTGAATCTAATGTCAAACCAAGAAAAACAGCACTATCAACTAGTTCCAATTCCTCATCTTTCACAGTGACACTAGTTTGCGTGTGATTTACGTTACTCGTGACGAACTTAATACATTTAGTCTTTTTCTCATTTAACAATAAATTGTTGACATTAAACCAATTAACTATTTTAGAAATGGCATTAGATACATAATTACAAGCTTGTTGTTGCCGTGTGACTTTGAATATGAGTGAGATATCATCAGCAAACAATACTATATCATGGTGGGTCTTTACGAGGTATGGCAAGTCATTTATGTAGATAAGGAATAGGAAAGGTCCCAATATTGATCCCTGCGGTACACCCATAGAGACCAATGAACCCGGCGATCGCTGTCCATTCACGTCGACCCTTTGTATTCTATCATGTAAGTAAGACTTTAGCAAATTCAGTGCCGATCCTCGAACTCCATAGTAGTGTAGTTTCCTGATCAAAGTTTCATGACAGACGCAGTCGAAGGCCTTGGACAAATCACAGAAGATACCTAAGGCATCATGTGACTCCTCCCAGGCATCGAATATATGTTTTGTTAGCTCGACAGCAGCGTCAGTTGTCGAGCGACCCCGCGTAAAACCAAACTGCTTATGATGCATTAAATTGTTAGCATTAAAATGTTTTATTAATTGGGACAAAACTAGTTTTTCAAAAATTTTGCTAAATGTAGGTAGCACAAATATTGGTCTAAAATTAGTGGGGTCAAAAGTGCTACAAGACTTGAATAAAGGAGTTATTTTACTGTGTTTCATTAGATCAGGAAACTCACCACAATCAACACTGTTATTAAATACAACCACTAAATCAGGCGCTATGACTTCTATTAGAAATTTGACAGAATGGACAGAGACTCCCCAGAGGTCACTAGTTTTTTTGATATTAATTGTTTTAAATGCCTTTACTACGTCTGAGGCATTAACATGTACAAAATGAAAATCTCTACTACATTCTGGGGCGTTGTCTTTTAATAACACAACGGCAGACGAAGGTGATGAATTTAAATACTGTGTTGTGGATACTGGTATCTCACTAAAAAAATTATCGAATGCTGTTGCTACTTCTAAACTTGAATCTATAATTTTGCCATTTATTTTTAATTTAGGATCATTCATTGTGTGCTTTGTGTTCCAAACACTGCATTTCCTTCTTATTAGTATTTGAAGCATAAAACAACTCACTTTTCCATCATAAACTTATTTTATTTATTAATAACAACTCACAGCTACAAACAACTCACACCATCTTTTTCTATCTCTATCTACCTTTTTCTATTTTACTATGGACTATGAAACTACGAACATATAAAACCTATTTGGACAAAATATGTAAATTATTGTTCTGATCTGAACATATTGGCGGCCAAACCAAAACTTAATATAAAGCCAAATTTAAACTAAAACAAGTGTAAACTAAACACTTACATGAAATAAAAATAAATGCTAATTGTAATCAATCGGTAAAGCGCAAACTTTCGTAATGGTAATTTTAACAATAGAACCCTTCGTGGTTTTAACATGTAAAGCTCTAACTTTACCGTCTCTACCAGGCTGAACATCTACAATTCGACCCACTGGCCAACATAAAGGGGATACATTATCTTCCCTCAACAAAACTAAAGTACCTATCTCAATATTAGGAGACTCAGATGCCCAACTTTCTTATTATTTTCTTTTTTACAATCATATACAAACCTAAGAGCATAAGATACAATCCTAGTTAACTTGTCAATGTCAGAATATTTTTGCATCAAATCATGCAATGGATTTGAAACGCATGTGTGACAAACCTTAGCTGAGGACTTTAAACCTGGTACATCGTTATATGAAATAACACTTTCTACAGTCTTATGACAATAAGCCTCATCCGACAGAAAGTGGGGCCCATGCCACCACAAGTTACATTTTTCTAAAACTTGGGGCTCAACACCGCGAGATAACAAATCAGCAGGGTTATCATTAGTATTTACATAATGCCAATCAAAATCTGATGTCAACTTGTTAATCTTATCGACTCTATTACCTACATACATATTAAGCTTTATCGGCAAAGTTTTTAGCCATGCTAAGACAATCATAGAGTCAGTGTAAAGATAAGTATTCATAGAATACTTTAAAGATAAGGCAGTATGAACTTTCCTAGCCAGAATCGCCAGAAGTAGAGAACCGTTAAGTTCTAATTTCGGAATGCTTAATTCTTTATTTTTGGGATTGATACGCGACTTTGAACATAGAAGATTAACTGAAACTTTATTATCTACATCAATTATCCGTAAGTACAAACAGCATCCATGAGCCAAATTGGAAGCATCACAAAAACCCACGAGCTCTATGGTTTGCGCTTGTGGAACGTTAATATTCCTTGCTATTGAAATACAAGACATTTGAACCAAACTGTTGGCAAAATCAACAAATCTTTTATTAAGATTCTGAGGTAAAAAATCGTCCCATTTCAAATTTTCAAACCACACTTGCTGCATCAATATTTTTGCCTGAACTAAGACAGGGCCACATAATCCTAGAGGATCAAAAAATTTGCTAATAAAACTAAGCATCTGACGCTTGGTGTATTTATCTTTAACTTCATTAACAGGACACTTCATATTCAAAGTGTCATCTTTGACATCATAGGTCAATCCAAGCGTTTTTAAGTATTCATTATTCTTATCAAAGTTTTTAGTCAAGTTGATGCAATTCAACAGGGATGTCACTTAAAATGTCTTGGTTATTAGAACACCACTTATGAAGGGATAAACTAGCAACCATCATAAGCTCTATTAATTCTCGTTTTATTTGAACAAGTTCATTCAAATCATTAGAACCGCATTGAATGTCATCAACATAACTGGTGTGCATGAGCACAAATGAAGCCAAAGGATATTGATTTTGATACCTTTGGGCAAGCTCAATCAAACACCTTGTTGCTAAAAATGCACTACTTCTTAACCCGTACGTCACCGTTTGTAATTGTATGCATTTAACGGGCTCATCAGCAGAATCACGCCATAAGATATTTTGCAAACTACGGTATTTATCTTCAATTAAAATTTGGCGATACATAGCCTTTATGTCACATAAGAGCACATATTTAAATGTTCTGAACAAAATCAGAATATCAAAAAGATCCCGTTGAACTACAGGTCCGTTCAATAAAATGTCGTTCAAACACAAACCATTTTTTGTGACAGCACCACCATCAAAGACTGCCCTCACTGGCGTTGTTTTACTGTTAGGATTTTTTACGGGATGATGGGGCAGAAACATGACATTTCCCGCACTCATGTCATAATTTGAAATGTCAAAATATTTAGCATGACCCTGATCAATATAGTCATGTATAAACTTTTTATATTTTTCATATAAATCTACATCTTTTGAGAATCGTTTTTCTAAATTGAAAAACCGTTGCAAAGCACTGCTAAAAGAATCACCTAGATTCAACTTTTCCAACTCAACTTTCATGGGCAGGGCTACTGAAAACTTATCATTTTCTAACTTGACAGATTCCTGAAAAATTTGTTCGGCTAACTGATGCTCCGTGCCTAACTCCTTGATAACATCAGGTACCTTTTCACACTCCCAAAACTTAGCCATAATGTCATTAATATTTACAGAAGAATGTACATCATTCGACAGCGGAGATCCTTTCACCTGTTTGTCGAATGGAAATATCGACTGCAATTCATGTTCATTATTTGAATTTAAAGGGTTACCTTCAGCAGTAACACAAAAGTTACATGATGAAATCTTGCCAGCAGATACTGGCAAAGTCCCGGCAACAATATATCCAAAACTTGTATTCACCAGAAATGGCCCACAGGGCATCAGCGGATATGACTCACGCTGCAATACCTGGAAGAATATATCACATCCCAATAACAATGAAATTTCATCTGTTTCATTAAAAATCTCATCCGCCAGCTTGACATTAGAAGGAATATTAAACTGTGAAATGTCAAATGTTTGCTCGGGGAGAGGGCATGTTATATTCTTTGTCACACAACATGACACATTCATTTTAAAATCATTCACAGAGGAATGAATAACTACATCCGCCTTTTGGCAAATATTATTCTTCCCATTGCACACTCCAGTCACAACTTCATCTGTATTATATACACAACTATTTACATTTTTTATAACTTTTTCGCAAATGAAACTCACTTGACTCGCCGAGTCCAACAATGCCCTAGCATGAGTAAATGTGCCATCTTTATTAATCAATTTCACCATAGCAGTTGGTAATAAGACACTATGGGCTTGTGGCTTTGCACAAATATTAGCGACTAAGTTTGAAGACTTGGCAGTCAAACTTTCAACATCAGGAACAGGTTTACTATTCACACTTTGACTTGGAAAATCAAAATGAGTAGCATTAGCTACCTTACCCTTAACTGGTAAATGCAGCAGGGTATTATGCAGCTGATGACATGTCGCACATTTCAATTTCAACAGACACCTTCCACGGTGACCATTCAAACACAACTTACACAAATTATTTGCATCCACAAAATCACATCGCTCCTTTGGAGGCAACATTTTAAACTTAGCACACTCATAAATCTTATGGGAAGAATGGCAAAACTTACATGACACTCCAGTTGCAACTGCCGCACTCACCACAGACCTCACTGGCTTATAAAACTCTTCCTTTGTTGTGGCCTCCATTGCCACAGCTCGCTTTTCTAAGAAAGTAAGGAATTCACACAATGAAGGCACCTCTGTCATATCACGCTCAAGATGAAACCCACGATAAGTGTAGGAATCAATCTTTTTGGCTAGAATATTGACCAACAATGTATCCCAATATTCCACGTGTTCATTTAATTTTTTTAACGCAGCAAGATGCATGTTTACTGTCGAAACAATGGAGCGCAAACCATGAGCTGTACACTTTGTGCAAGCAGGCATGTCTATTATACTATTTACATGAAAGTTTACAATCTTGGGTTTGTTATTATATCTATTGTCTAAAAGTTTCAGAGCAACTTCATAACTGTCATCATTAAGCATTAAATGCTTAATCAAATCTAATGCTTCTCCTGTCAAATAGGAGCGCAAATAATACATATTTTCACAAGAACTCAACTTAATATCCGAATGGATAACCGCCTTGAACATATTTACAAATGGATGGTAATCCATAATGTCCTTGCCATCAAAACTTTTCAAATTTATACTAGGTAAATGTGTAAACTTACCGCGACTCACTCCTGGCGACTCTAGACCGGATTGGTCGCGACTACCTGAACCAGCTTTTTCTTTCAAATGCTTGTTTATTAATTCTAAACAGGCATCACGTTTTTCTTCGATCAATCCATAATTTTCAATGTCACCGGGTTCTATATAAACTATAGCCCGGTTATGCTGCTCGTAGTCATCAAAAGCCTTGTTTAGCCTATATTTCTTTTCAAGTATTACCTCTGGAGAAGCAGTGGCAAACCGGTCAGAATTGCAAAATGTTTCTATTCTAGTTATCGTACTTTTGATATACCCGCGAGCAGCTTTTAACTCTTCCAACTTAGCCATTTTTTTACGAAATCTTTTTTCAACTTTATACAAAAATCGTAAACTACAATTTTCCACTTTACAAGTAACTAAAAGTAACAAACTACTCTTATTTAACACGAATTTAAACTATATAAACAAACGTCGAAATATTTTTTCATTTCCAACTATGACAGCCGTTGCCGTTGACATTCGATGTTCGGGTACACGCACAGCAATCCGCATGCACCGCAGGTCACCCTCCCGCGCCAAAGACAAATCGTCGCTGAGCCGCATACAACCGCACTCGTAGAAAATTCTTGAACGTGCATATCCGAACGCACCGTCCGCGTATTGGTACACACACTACTCTTTCTCTTTCTTCAAGAACTCAAGAACTATTGTCGTCACGTTCACTCATTTGGTGGTATAGACACACTTTTGAATTTTCGACCTTCAACGTTTCTTCGCGTTCAGCTTGTTTTTTCGTGAAAATTTTCTATGTCTAATCGATTTTGCAAATTCGCAATCTTCAATAAATCAGCATTTTTCAAGCTCGAAGGACCACTTTTAATGTTCCAAACACTGCATTTCCTTCTTATTAGTATTTGAAGCATAAAACAACTCACTTTTCCATCATAAACTTATTTTATTTATTAATAACAACTCACAGCTACAAACAACTCACACCATCTTTTTCTATCTCTATCTACCTTTTTCTATTTTACTATGGACTATGAAACTACGAACATATAAAACCTATTTGGACAAAATATGTAAATTATTGTTCTGATCTGAACACTTTGATCTGCCAGTTTCCACATTAATGACTTTCCATGTTGTTTTGATAATATCGGAGCTATTTTTTATTTTCTGGCTTAAATAAGTACGCTTAGCTATTCGACAATCTATTTTAAATTTTTTCGAATATTGTTTAACATGTTCTTTAAATTCATCACTCGCATTAAACCGCCGTTCCTCATATAAAGCATACAGTGCTTGTCTACGTTTATGTAAGTCCACAGTAGCCCATTCACTAAAAACTGATACACCACCAACCACGACCGATTTAGGAGTGAAAATTGCTTTATAATGTTTCATAAATGTGTGAAAAAATGAGTTGTACATGTCGTTAGGACTCATATCGGAAGATAAAAAGGGTAGCGCCTGGACTAAACTTTGCTTCATTCGTTCGACACGGTGCGTGGTTACTGGTACAAAAGTTATTTGTTTTCTCAAAGTACTCCTTCTTAATGTCTCAAATGTCATTAATTGGCCTAAGTGATCTGACTCTAATTTGCTGATTACACTTTGGGTAATAGGAATAATATCCGTAAAAATGTTATCTATACAGGTGGCGCTAGTAGCAGTTACTCTAGTAGGCTCCGAAAATATGTGGTTGAGGTTACATGATTTGAAAAGATTCAACAATCTAGTACTTATTGTTGAATTTTCCAAAATATTTACATTGAAGTCTCCGCATATAAGTAATTTTTTGCTAGAGAGCGATATTTTAAATAACACGGATTCCATTATATTTTCAAAGAGGTCAAAATTACTTAATGGCAGCCTATACACACAAACAACAATAAATTGCTCTAATTCTACTGCACTTAGTTCTATGGTCCGTTCAACAGACAGGGATACAACATCCTTACGTTCCTTAAATTTTAATTGATTATTTAATATAATTAATGTATGGAACCAAGTCTGGTGAACGAACTACCCACATGATGATTATTAAATTGAGGCATTATTTCATTATTTTTTAACCAATGTTCAGTTACACATAGAATATAAATATTATAAGTATTCAAAAAGAGTTCAAACAAAACAAGGAACTGCTCACTCAAGCCAAGCGAAATTAGGTACTTACATGAAATAGTGACGTCTCACCATGCCTACACTGCCGCTTGTACAAAGATCTTTGTTAAACACACAATGAGTATTAAATAGGTAGTGAATAAAACAAGCAGATAGGATCGCGAAACGAACACAGATTTTAAATTAATGTAACAAAACTACTTCCCAGTTTGAAATCCGGGTTCCAACGTACAAACGTCCGTTGACAGCTTTAAGTATACAAGTGCCCGGGCACTGAACTAATAAGTTATACACCGTACTGACACTGGCGTTGCTTGTTTACTATTTTTTCACATTCGAATTCACTATTTTAACGAAATAAATATTAATTTCTTAAAATTAAAACAGCTGATACAACTCTGACGTTTGACGTTGGCGAGTGTTGCCACACCAATCGGCGAGTGTTGCCAAATCAACAATATTGTATTATAATACAAACAAAATGTGATAAATCAAATCGCTTTATATTTCGGGTGGGAAAATATTTAAGGTCCGTTTCGCGATTTCACGGGCTGAATGGTGCCCTCGGTTAGGGTCGGCAATAAGAGCAGAACAAACAATTTTTCAATGATTATCGTGGGGATGCTTCAAGGGAATACTCATATAATGTCAACACTTTACTTATTTGGTTAAGTTAGGGGTTGCGGCCGAGGGGTTTAATTTGTCTGGTTTCGTCATACGGGTGAAATCTAACCAGGATTGTTTTATAACATGCTTTAAATGCAAAATGTTTGCCTACTTATCAATTTTCTACCAAATTTGAGTTTTTTCGTCACCAGCAAGTACCTCCTATATCTCACTTATGGTTTTTAACTTACACGTTTTTATTTATTTATTGAAATAAAGATATAATTAAAAAAGATTATTAAAGCAAATTCAAATGTTATTTATTTATATTTGTTTCACAGTAAAAATATCAGTTATTTAACTATCGGAATTTCACTTTAGATTCTTAATTCATTTCTGTTTTGTTATGTCTACAGCAATAGGATTATATTGCTCTAATAACAATCTATCTTCTCACCTAAAACTCCTTTGTCCTTCTATCGATCACTTCTTACTATTCAGCATCATCATCATCATCATTTCAGCCGAAAGACGTCCACTGCTGAACATAGGCCTCCCTCTTACTATTCAAAATGTATAAATTACATTGCACTTATTATCATCCAGTGCGGTGTCAATTATTACCACTTAGCGCAGTCTAGCCATGTTTAATAATTTCTTGCATTCTTCTAGTCCCTCGAGTTTCAATTTACGCAAGGAAGATTAAACCGAAGTTTTCAATTATCGAACCCATTAAAGAAGGGCGGTTTGAGGAAGCTTCATCAATTTTTATAGCACCAAGACTGCCGATAAGCCTCGTTTTATATATCGCCAATCACTGATTCAAAGTTCATCATGCTAATGTTACTTTAATGATGCTTAAGTGCCCAATTTAATTTTCTAATTCTCTTTTATATCAACGGTCACATGAAAAATGTAATAGAATTGTCTTTGCGGCTTTTGTCAAAGAAATCAGTCTAGATGTTTCAGTATACAAATAGTACCTACACGTATTTTTTTCGGCCAATAAGCAGATATATTAGACTGGATATTACCAAGCAGGAATAAGGGTTTGAACGTCTTGGTTGTATGAGTATAATCTCAAATAATAAACTCGATTCCAATATAGTTAAACCTACACTTAGTATTAGAGCATAGCCACTTATACGAGTGAAGAGCCCAAAACTAAATAAATAAATATTTGTGGACAACCTTACACAACCGACTCAACCTAGTCCAAAACTAAGCAAAGCTTGTACTATGGGTATGAGGATATACGTACTTATAAAGATAAATAAATACTTAAACATATAGGAAACATCCAAAACTCATGAACACATACATATTCATGTTCGTCACACAACTAAATGCCCTGACCGGCATTCGAACCCGGGACCTCCAGCTTCGAAGGCAGGGTCACTACCAACTAGGTTAAAGCGGTCGTCAAAAAATAGGCACAGTCCTTTAATATCATTTTTTTTTGCGTGATCAATCTTAATCTATAAATTCGCTATATTGAGAGTGAAGGACTTACATTTGTCTCCATTTGTAACCACAAGGAATCCTCAAACCAATAAAGGAAACAACGCGTTTGCGATTCTTCTGGAATAGCAAACTACGCTATTTGCTTAACCTCAGACAGGCCGTATGCTTGTACACCACCGTCGTTCCGTAACTGGGAGTCCACTCTCCATTATGACAAAACTTTTTTTTGGATAATAAAATTTTATGATCAGAAAACAAGCGAAGCTTATGACCATGAAAACCGTTTTTCACAGCTCATTATGTGTGGTCATGCTTGTATAAAAATTTATCTGTGAATTAAACTCGCTACAGAGGACGTACTGTGCGAATCGTCGACGATCCCGAACTCACAAGCGATATTGAGTTTTTTGCTGAACGAGAGACTTTGCCTCTTTGTTTTTCTACCACTTGTATAATGGATTTTGCTCTGAAGAGATGTTCGACATGATGCCTATGGCCACATTCTACAGACGCACTGTTCGCCGTCAGCAGCGCGTTCATTCGAACCGTATCTTGAGCAATATTTATAGCGAATCCATGTACTAATAAGTATTATGTATATGAAAGGTTGTCACTTCTTTTGGGCAAACTCTTTATCGCATAAATATTTTTCAATTCGTAAATGTTTCATTTACAAAAAGATGAAACCGTTAACTTTTCAGGACTTATAAAATGCACAGAGATTAATAGGCTATAGGTAGGTATTCTTCTTTTTCATTTAGGCATGTACATTTTCATCACTTAGAATGCGTATTTTGGTATTCTTGGCCCTCATTTCATATTTCTGTGTATCACTTTCGATAGTTTTCGTAAATATTTAAACTATTGTATTCTTGATGTATCCAATTTGCATGAAAAAGTGGTATTTACCGCTGTTATTAGTTTTTTTACCTACTGCAGTCAATAATTATCTAAATATTTGACATAAAAAATCCTTCACAATATCGAAATACAATTGTTGTACAGTGCACACTAATTCAATATGTATCATGTTCGTTTTTTTTAAATAGTAAAGTAGTTACGAAGATAGATAAAATAACCCAGATATCAACGGCGAAAAACAACGTTATGTTCGAAAAAATGCGCAATTGCCTGCTGGAATCTTCAACGTTTTCCGCTCAGCTATGCCCAAACAACTTGATTAAGACAGTAAGTCAAGAATCACTTCACTGTGCAAATGGCTCCGCCCATCCAGGCAACTTGCCGAAATTAAATTAGGAACACGGTAGAAATGGTATCCTCCATTGCCTGCGAGTTAACACTTTCGCTGCCAAGCTTTTCGTAGAGCTACGAAATTTCCTCTACATACGGAGAAACGCATGATATCGGCTACGTGTCTACGAACAGAGAACTTCCCATATTAGTTCAATGAAATTAGCTGAAAATTTGGCAAAATTAATGGAGAACTTTTATCTATCAGGATATGTAGGTTATAGGACAAAGCTCAATTTTATCTACTCTCCCCCCCCCCCCCCCCCCCCCTCCGGGGCGAGCGTCAACCCCCCCCCACCCGTGAAAGTGTCCCGGAGCGCGGTATTTTCCATTTTAAAAGAAAACCGTACACGATACATAAAAAGTGTACAGGAACGAAATAATCCTTGATAAATTAGCTATAGACCTCTACTACATACAAAAGCGATATCACTCATAGTTTCAGCGCAATCTGCCACCAAATACGAACGTTTTCAAAAAATTATCGATATTTTGCTGTAAGTTTAGTTTTCTCAAAAACTTCACACATTAGCGCCAAAATATGTATGACTAAAGTAAAGAATAGAATATGCTCTTTATAAAAAGGTATAATTCATTTCTAAGCACTTTCATTTACCGTTGCTGTGCTATTTTTTTAAATTTAATTCATTCGGCCATACAGCGAAATATAAATATTCATACTAGTTCAACGGTGGTACTAAAATACCATATTCTTCTTATACGTTTTCCTGTAATCTGTAGGTATAGGACTATTTTCTGTATTTTTTATATATTTTTATGGCCAGTACTTTAGGAGATAAGAGGGGGGCGGAGAAATGGTCAATTTTCGCCTATTTTCTTAAATAATTTCAAAAATGTTTATCTTAAAATTATGAAAAAAATATATTTGATATCCTCATAATGTACCCTTTCATTTGATATGTCACACGATATAGTTCACAATTTTTTTTTTTAAATATTATTTACACCCCACAAGTACCTCCCATGTTTAAAAATTTATTTATTTACGTAACATATCCGTATTTGGGACACTGATTTACATATGTGTGCCAAATTTCAACTCAATCAGTCCAGTAGTTTTGGAGAAAATTGACAGTGATAAACGGACGGATACACACACAGTCGAATTAGTCGAGTCCGTTTATATACAGGAAAACGTATAAGAAGAATATGGTATTTTAGTACCACCGTTGAACTAGTATGAATATTTATATTTCGCTGTATGGCCGAATGAATTAAATTTAAAAAAATAGCACAGCAACGGTAAATGAAAGTGCTTAGAAATGAATTATACCTTTTTATAAAGAGCATATTCTATTCTTTACTTTAGTCATACATATTTTGGCGCTAATGTGTGAAGTTTTTGAGAAAACTAAACTTACAGCAAAAAATATCGATAATTTTTTGAAAACGTTCGTATTTGGTGGCAGATTGCGCTGAAACTATGAGTGATATCGCTTTTGTATGTAGTAGAGGTTTATAGCTAATTTATCAAGGATTATTTCGTTCCTGTACACTTTTTATGTATCGTGTACGGTTTTCTTTTAAAATGGAAAATACCGCGCTCCGGGACACTTTCACGGGTGGGGGGGGGGGGGTGACGCTCGCCCCGGGGGGGGGAGTAGATAAAATTGAACTTTGTCCTATAACCTACATATTATCCTGATAGATAAAAGTTCTCCATCAATTTTGCCAAATTTTCCATACATTTGAATCTAATTTTCTTGAGCTATATGAGTTCTTGTGTTAAATAACTCCTTGCCGTAAAATGGAAACAAACAAGTATTGAGATATACACCTTTATTCAATTGTTAGAGTCCTTTCAATCTGGAATATGCATTTCACTTTTTAAATTGATATCAATGTGGCTACTTACGCCGTCAGTACTAAACTCCCTTCATGATTTCTTTAAATGCATTGCGTTGGAGGTTGATATGATACTCTATAGCCTGCACGGGCGCAAGAAGATAAGTCAGCCTATCATGTCACTTGTAGAAATATTATTTTCTCGTAATAAAACCGTTGCCGCTTGTATACCGTATCATTATTGCCCACTCACTGTGCAATTTCTAATTCTAACATTGATTTTTCATCTACCGGAATTTGTGACAATTGTATAATATAATTTACTGTTAGAAGAGAGATGAGACTGATCGATCCCACAGTCAAACTGTGCAAACGGTTTTGTGGGTCTATGTACTTGTTTGTGTTGTATTATTGTTTCTTAATAAATAAATAAATAAATAATAAGTACGAGAATTTACCCTGTACTGTACTTACAAGTAGCATGTACCTCCGGGTACTAAAAAAATTAAATTAAATAGAAAAGCTTTAGTACCCGAACGTTCAATGTACAGGTAAGTACAGTAAGGTAATACAGGGTAAATTATGGTACTTATACAACTATCAATTTATCACAGGATATGAAAAATCAATTCATATTTCGCACAGTGCGTGGGCGATCCTCTTTAATGCTATACAACTTGAATGGATTCCAATTCCAATCGCGAGTACCAAAAGAAGCGAAGTGATTGATAAACGATGAGTAAAAGAAAAAAATCTAATTAATTTAGGTAGTCCTTTTACCGGTTTTAATTAAAGCATTTGTCAGTTTATTTGGCTTTAGGGTGGGTTTGCGAGAGAATTTAAGCATTTTGTATTCCAAGCCTTTTTATTTCGAAAGTAACAAATTTGTTTACAAATTAGTTGTATCTATCAAAAATTAAATGAAAAATTTGTTGAAGTTTTTCTAATACATTGCTGGTGGCAAACTAGCTTATGGCCTGCCAGATAGTAAGTTGCAGACACCCTAGACTACGAACGCTTGCAACTCCAGAAGAATCATAAACCCGTTTTGCGACCCTTGTATTCGCAAGTGTCCATAGATTACAGTATCAGCTTACTAGATTCAGCACCAGACAGGTCGTTAGCAGAAAAACCGAATTTGGTCACTGATTCCTGGCAGCAAAACAGCCTCGTTCGAGCTGAATGAGATTAACGAAGCCAACAAAAATAAATATCCTTGAAGTCATACATGTGACCATCATAATACGTGTACCGACGGTACTCTGATTCCGAACTCGACAAAAATACATTGTGTAAGTCTCTATTATTAAAGATACCCTTTCCCAGTGCGTTACTTATCTTTCAATCGATCGGCGGCGTTATCATTCCGACCCTTTTACTTTTTCCGTGGTTCTCTTTAGTAATGATGTAACATACTTTGTATTGGTTAAACCTTTCCCATGTAGCAGGATTGTGGCCTTATTCAGGCTAATACGGTTCTTATATTATTGGAGAAAAGGTATTGTGTCAGTATTTAGGAAACATAATGCGGAGTAATACAATGAGCTCGATAACAAAGTCTGTTTAGATTGGCATTGTTACCTCTTGCTTCAAAAAGTGGCATTATTCCCTTCACGTGACATGAAGGGAAGTGACGGAAACCCTAACAACCCTTACCTTTGCCAGGCTTTTGTTTATAAATCGAACGGATTCCTTTCCGAGATTGTCCCTAGGGGATAACGCTTTTGCAGTCTTGTTTTTGTGAGAAATATCTCAGGAGAACGTAACTTTTACATTTGAGCAATCTAAGCAAAGGTAATATTATTATTAAAAAAAACTGGACAAGTGCGAGTCTGACTCGCGCACCGAGGGTTCCATACACGCCATGGGTACAGCACCATCTTTCGGCGCATTTTATTAAGGTAGACGTCTCTTTTTACATAAAGTACAGTAAGTCAATTTTTAAAGAAGCAAGTAACTCCAGTAATGTCCATAAAAAGTGTCTGGAAAACATTTCTCGTTTATTCCATCAAAAACTGCATCAATCTTGTCCGCTGTGATGTTGATTGTCGATTTGTATTCCCCGTTGGATAAATGGTCGCGTTTTTCACGAAAACAAGCCAAATGTTATTTACAATTGCTACGCTTGGGTAACGTATTAGGTACCTACCATGCAAATGGATTTAGGCTTCTACAGAAGTATCGTAACATTATACTTTACATGAAAAAATTTTATGACAAGTACCAACATTATTCATAAAAAGTTTAAATGGATTTCCGTTGGTACAAGTTACGAATATTATATATATCCATATGACCTAAATGTAATCTTCAAAAAATGAAACTTTCTAAAAATAACTGTTTAAAATAAAAGAAATCGTTAATAAAATAAGTTTATATGCTATTTAAACTGCTACAGGCACAAGCAGCACAGCTTGGTATGGATTCAATTAATCGTTATACGTAATTCACACATAATTATCCTAAAAAAAACAATCCCTATTATTTTTGTGATAAAATACGACCACCTTGTCGGAGGCCTACCGACAGCTCGTCTTCCGGTGCGTGGACGCCACTCAAGCAGTTTCTGGCCCCATCGACCGTCAGTCCTGCGAGCAATGTGCCCTGCCCACTGCCACTTAAGTCTCGCAATTTTGAAGACTATGTCGGTGACCCCAGTTCTACTACGGATAGCTTGACCTGGTGAAGGTCGCGGGTATCCGGTGGAAACGAACGGCACAGGACCGGTCTAAATGGCGAGCCTTGGGGGAGGCCTATGCCTGTGCCAGTGGACGTCTTTCGGCTGAAATGATGATGATGATGATGATGAAAATACGACCGCTTAATGTCTTGCAAAAATGAGAGACTTTTTCGTGGTTGCGTGCGTACAATTAATGAGACCTTTAGTACTTAATGATTATTCGCAAAGCTTTGGGCCCAGATAAAATAAAGTGATAATACTGACAGTTTATAATTTCTTTACCAAAATCTCTTTACCATTAAGGCTTAGTAGGTTACTTAAATCAGAACAATGATTGAATAGATGAGATATAAGTTAATTCACTTTTAATTCATCAAGTTCGTCATTTAGAAAAAACTATGCGATCTGTTTTACTATAATTGCGGGGTCCTTTTTAGCGTTGATTTTTTATCTTTTCTTTTTTTTGTGTGTACTTATGCGCAAAATAAATGTATTTTCTCACGCGTTTTGTAGGACTATGGAAATACTCTAACATGAATATGACATACGTAACCCTCTTAAGCAATTCCATATGTTTTTGTTTGGACTAACGTGGCCTCGACCGTATCCATAAAGGCGGCCTAAGCGATCGATTATAATGAAAGTCACGATAACTGTCAGCAACGCAGTTCGAAGATGAGCGCACAAGTACATACATTAAGATACAGTTCTTTCGATCTAGCTGCTATTCGTGACAAGTGTCAGGAGTGTAACATACGATGACTGATTTTGCGGCAAACACCACTAGTGTACATACCATATCATTTATCCTCTTAATACAAACATTTGCTATAATGCAATCTTCTCAACGTGCTAGTTATGCAAACGCTGCCCACTGGTCTAACGCGCGTGAACGCCGTTCAAGTCATGCGAAGCGAGCTGGACTAAAACGTGAGTAAAATTTTCGCTGCTTTGAATAATGGCCATCATTAAAACTTGAAGTGAGGTTCCTTGCCAAATAATAGCTCAGCAAAATTAAAATGAGGTTACCTTGTTGTCAAATTAAAATTTCGGAGAAAAGTACATAAAGAATATGTCAACGTAGCCTGTGAATTCATTAGCACCATCATTTTGTCATCTTCATCATGAAAGTTTTTAAGGAGTTAATATTAAACGATATGCTACTGGCCATTCAACCTAATAGAAACATACTGCTTATAAGTAATCAATTCGTTTTCACATAATCTCTTTCACTTGATAAAAAAAAAACCGAGTTCAATTTAATACTTCGCCATGTCGCTCCGAGAGCAGAAAACGCCGAAAAGCCATTTTTTCGGAGTCGGTTGTTATTTATTATGTATATATTTTTTTATGTCAGTCACACTTTTGTAAGTCATTACCAGAGTGCATCTCATGACAATTCCAATAATCTAAAACAGGGTTAAGCTACACCGCTTTATTACGGAGTTCCGTTGTATACCTTCCGGCTTCAATTACCAGATCAGGTTGATGGTGACATTACATCAAGACCATTTAAATTGACTTCGTCATAGTCGCTTCAGTATCATAATCGTAATTTCTTAGCGCTAACCATGAAACACTAGAAGTTTTGGATGACCATCCGTGGTCTTCTTCATCAATTTCTGTACACCAAATGCTACTTTCTGAATGCAGATGCTACATTTGTTACCGAAAATACTAAAATTGCTATATGTTTCCCTTAAATTTTTGAGGAGTTTCCTCAATTGCTCATGATTCCCATCATCAGAAGTGAACTTTGATAACAACGGGACCAATCTGGAAACATATATGCTTTCAAACAAAGAAATATTTTTCCAAATCTGTTCATAAATGGCGGAGTAATTGCGTAACAAACATACAAAAAAAAAGAAAAAACATACAGGCGAATTGAGAACCTCCTCCTTTTTTGAAGTCGGTTAAAAAGGACGTTCCTGGACTGATACTGAATCTGTGCTTTTGAAAAATATTTGCAATATTTTTTTAAAAGTTTTATTTCTTTATAAGTATTTTTTTAAAGTACAAGTTTAGTGGCGAACTTAATGCCTTAAGGCATTATCTGCTAGTCAACGACTGGGCTAAAAAGGAACATTTGTTCGGTGCAAGATAAGAACGTAAAGACAAATAGATACACACATCAATTATCAATTACATTCTTGTGATCTAATTGGGATATTTTGGGACTTCTAAAGCATTCGACTTTTAAAATGTATAGGAACATGTATTTACAAACGCTAATACCCTAAACTGAAGTAAGTCTTCCATTCCATCATAGGACTCGTGAGTGAATAATATTAAATAATTTTGTCAACATTCCCTCCGAAAATCTCATTACATCCAACGACAGATTCCCTCAAGCCTTATTTATCCAGCGATCGATCCAACGTGCTATCATATCATTAACCACGATGACGGTGTCACGCTATTACGAGACGCGCCAGCCCGGAAAACCGAAATTACGTAAACGGTACATTGAATTTTCCTATAATCGGCAGTCGGGTGCGTCGGGACCTGTAACTATAGCTAACAAGGCGGCTGTGGAGACGCTCGGACTAGGGTAAGGGTGGGTTGCACCAAACCGGCTGTAATCATAAGAGGTGTTCGTTAAAACCTGATTGTATGGAAAGTTTGACAAGTTTCTATGGGATGACAGCTGCCGGCGCCATGTTTGATGACCGGCCTGTGATCGTATGTTGGTGCAACCGACCCTAAGTCAAATGTTGTTTGTTATTATTCCACTTGTTGGTGGACAAGCGTCTATGTCAGAACATACGAGTAGCTTAGTTTTCTTTGTTAGGTTAGGTTACTTGTCGCAAATTTTCAACCAACCCAGTTTTATTCATGCTACTTGCATAAGAATCACTGTTATAGACGAGGGCAATGCCTGACACCAAAACATGTGTATTGTTTTTGTGCTTATATTTGATGCACGTCAGCCAGGTCAAACAAAAATGAAACTATTGGTACTTATTGCAGTTAAATTATGGCTGGAACGTGTTACAGCAACATACCTACACCCAGAAGTGTCCAGAACCTACCAAATCGTTCGAACATTCCCAATGCCCACGTAATAGGGAAACTTTTCTGCTGAAAACTGTTTTCCAAAAACGCTCCGTAGACATCCGGCTTCTGAGAGAAAAGAAAAACTTTTAATTAGTTTGCACTTGTAAATTCCATCTTCGAGTCGGTGTGAAATAAATTCGCCATTTTATTTGATTTATGTCGGCGCTTAGGATTATAAGCTCGGTGGCACTGAATGCTAATTAGTGCCCGCAGACAGTTAATTGGAGATTATTTTAGTCAGACCTCAAGACAGTATATATAACTTTGATACAGTGATTGAACAAGATATATTAGTTACATTGGCAATTAATTTGATTATAATAGATAGTCCTTTGACGTATACTTATTTAATAGGTACGAATTTAATAATAATTACTTTTAAAAGGTCTGGGAACTACTCGAAGCAATTATTAGTTGCGTGCCTAATAATAACCAGCCAGCAACAAGTGGGTATAGTCGGCATCATATAGTCAAAGTAACCAAATGTCGTAACACCCCGTCTATTCCTACGTGTTACATTTATATCAAATATATCAAGTCAAATGCTGTCATGGCTGCCACTGTTATAGTCACTAACTGTACAGCCAGAAAATACAAAAATATACTCTCTTTACCTTAATTACAATAGAGTCACCTACAGATTAAGGCATTATGCGTTGTATTTTTATCCATTATTAACTATGTAAACCGGGGGGTCTATGGTAAAATAATGTCGAGTGCCGAAATCACTTTGCTCACGGCGCTATGAACTCTCGCGAAAACAATTAACGGCATTGTAAATGTACGTCCCTGCAGCAATAAAGCGACACATGAGGCGTTTTAGCACCACGAAACGCGACGTAGCGTTCACGCGCTTCGAAACTTGAGTATGACGATATAATCAGCAAACACGTGAATTCTCACACGACGAACGCCTTAACGTTGCATGGCGCCGATATGCCTCGTACGGTCTACGCCGAATAAAATAGTCAGAGGGCCTATTCCGAACTTCGAAATCCGAACTTCGTAGGTATCGTGCCGTCCCTTTCACTCTCGTGTTATACACTGTATGAGTTCGGAGTAAGCCCTCAGTTTTTCCTAGAGCAGCGGGAGCCTAGCAGCAATAATGAACTAGTTAAAACTATAGTTAAAACTACTTAAAATATTTAGAATTTGTATTGTGCTTTCAATTAATAAAATAGCTTTAATGAAAAAAAACTAACGTAAAATAATTTATTTAGTATGCATGGTAACAAAATCAAAAAATATTTAATTATATTCAAATAGTTTTTCATAAGAACAGTTTTTATTAATAAGAACAGTTTTTTTACCTGACTTTAAGAACAGTATTGAACAATTTACATTTCATTGACCAATAAGCACAACATGTTAATAACACATTAGAGTGAAAAATAAACCTAACTTTCTTAAGTAGGTACATAAATTTCATAATGAATGCAATCACGCGAGATCATGGATGTTAGAACCTTATTCAAATACGTCACAGATACTTCTCGACTTTCCCGGATCTTGTTAGTGCCGTAAAATCGAAAGGGGCTAATAAATTGACTATAATTTAATTGGCTATTTGTTTATTTATTTTCAACCAACATACAATTAACAGCATATTGCCAAACATGCATGTAACAGGTTATACTATGAGTAACATATAAAAAAATTAAATAAAATAACCAAAATTAAAATGAACTTTATCAGCTATTTAAAATTGGGTCCATGTGCTCGTCGCCTCTATAAAGGCTTCCTGTAACCAGAGGGTTGGCCACTATTTCGCCCAGCGGACTAGCATAGCTATCCAATGCGGCCAGCCTTCGGGGAACCCTACCGCACACCTAAGACTTAGGGGATTTTTTTTAATTTATAAGTCTTTATTTTATTATGTTTGTTCTTTTCTGTTTTTTTTTGTTATGTTTTAAATAAAAGTTTAAAGGTTAACATTCGGTATGTTTTTTAATGACCTTAGACCTTTGACGTTTACTTTACTAAATACAAAATGTGTTATTTGATATCAAAAATCTGAAAGCCCACTAACCCTCACTAGTAAAGATAAGTGAATCCTTCACGCGCCTACAACTTCACAAGATATTTATCTAATTCCCAAACTACAGAAACCGATAACTGATTTTATTTCGCGTCACAGATACTTCTCGACTTTCCCGGATCTTGTTAGTGCCGTAAAATCGCCAGGGGGCTAATAAAATACATAATTTGATCAGGATCGAATTGATGGCCCTCGAGTCCCGTGGCCTTTCAAGATAATTTTCACGTTTCACCCGCACGGAAATATCATTGAAATCACGGTCGAATTATTTTGTTAGCACCTTTATACCTACTTGTGAAACTCATGACGTTTTAGCTCCATAGATATTCAAGTTAAGATATAGTAGGGTATACGAAACTTGCTTATGGAGGTAAAAGGTGAAGCTTTGACCAATGTTCAATGTATCACTTCATATGATGATTTGACAACTCATAACCGTATTGGTTTCATTTTCTTCTTCTTGTCTTAGAAAAAAGATACAGAAGAAGTTAAGAATAGTACTTACTGTTCATATTCGTAATTGCCTCGATGATGAAATCAACACCGGTGTTGGCACAAAGTATACCGAATCAAACCTTTTTTTTATGCACGTCACACAACTTTTAATTAACTGACACTCTGGACACAGCTCGGGAACGGAAACTCTTTAAAAATAGACCAAACGAAAGAGGTTACTGAAATTCTTGTCATTTTGTGCCTAAATGCAGAGTGCGCCGGGCCTGTCATAACGTGAAATTTAACCGAGCTACGTTTGACACGCACGGGTGGTCCAGAGTGATGTTCCTTCGTAAATTACAGAGAAACTTCTGCTTTGAGGTGGTCAATCCACCCCCCGCCATTACAAAGTAAGAAGATTTAATACAATATGTTAACATACCACAAAATAAGTAAGAACGTTCGATTATCTTTTTTTGTAGGGAAAATCTGCGAGGCAGATGAAGGCGTCGCGGGATAGCTGAGTTACCTACTAATTAGAGTACATATTTAAAGTGATAATAGGTTTAGTTTATTCAAATTAACTATTTAGTTGAGCGAAAATTTATTCATTGGTCACCGGTGCCAACAATCAAGCATCAAGACATTCTAAAGTAGTGCGTGTTGAGGACACCTCTGTCCAGCAGTGTGTAATAAACGAAAAACCTCAACCTATAAATGAAGAAATAAAATCTAAGTAAAGATGAGAAATTTATTTGGCCAATGTGAATCGTCTGTGGTAGAACCCTGTATTGTTGTGAACCGTAGAAACCCATGCTCTTTAATGTGAATGCTTGTCAGACCTTGGACTCCCCAATTATCTAGAAACCTTGCTATGCCTAATTTGTTCTACTAAATCTACTAATTTTTACTACCAAATACAACTTTTCTACCAATCTTCATAATAGTCTTTTCTAATGATTTTCATTTACTTATTGTTCCCTAATCTTATAAATAATAATATTTGTGTTGGTAAAATATCTCCCACAAGATCCTACCGTGACCTCTTTACGTAATCAACAGCTATTGGTCGTTAAAGGAGGGCAAGTCTCTTAAAACAGCCTTATTTTTTCTACATCAAAATTATTCGCTAATATCTCCACAATAGGAAATATAATCCTACGTGCCGAAAGAGCCAAATATTAAGCTAGAGCTAAAGAATAATTTCGATTATTGTATGGTATGTTATGTTTTATCCATACATGCCACTGACACGCCAAAATGGAGACTGGTCCCTAACCTATATCCTTCTAGACTCACTAATGAAGAAGTTTCATTAGTTAGCCTTGGATGATTGAAGATCATCTCTAACTATTCAACCCTTCTAGCCTAGTCACAACCAATTATTTCCTAACCATCCATAAATATCTATTTTTCATAGAATATAAATTCGAAAAATCATTGCTGTCATAATCATGAAACAATGAAATCTAAACAATGAGTATTTCTTCACTCATTATAAATACATAAAATAATAGTGGGCCGCTCAGCCTGCCACTTAACCAGAACAATCCCATATTTCTGGAAAAGTCCTGCCCATAATAATATGTAATTCACGAGACACAGGACTATTTATTTCAATTGTTATTTAGCTAGCAAGTTAAATACCCGTATACCACCTCAGATAGTTATTGCATTTCCTAGTTATCTATTTCACCTATGCTTGTACACCAATTTTCCCCTTCAATAAAATAAATTAAACCTCGAATTTTAAACCTGTTACCCCTAAATTCAGTGTATGAAGTTAATCTATCATTATCCGCAACAGATCTAAACTGTAGAAACTAAAATTCCTTACCAGATTTACTTTCAAAGAATGCGTATTCCCTAACTAAGCTCTAAAGAGTTCAGTCGGCTAAACTGATGTTTGCAACCCTATAGCCTGTGTAATTGTCTCCCCCACACATCCGAGGACAAGGTGGTGTAAGTAAGACGCACTATTGTTTGTGTATATAAAGGTAATATATAAATATATTTAACAAGACCGTCCCTCAAATACTGTGAACTTCTGTGAGTGGAGCATACACTCCCGTTCTGACCCAAACTATGGCCGATCTCATTTCCATTCAGCAGCTGGACATTGAGACACGGGAGGGCTGAGATCGTCGCATATGTTGGTATAGAGGCAGACGCCAGACAGGACCCTCAATCTGGTAGCAAAAGACTCTGAATCATGCCCATTGACACCGTTAGGCGGGATTGACTCCTCAGGGTATACTGGAAACCTGGACAAAGTTTTGGCTTTTAAATTTACTCAAAATATTTAAAAAAAAACGTTAAGTTACTAATATAATGTTAAAAAGGTGATCCCTCATGATGAAGAGAGATTCCTCAACATGATGAACCACCCTTAAGACAATAAATTCACCCACCAAAGTTTCTACTAAGCAAGCCAGAGACCTTGACAGTCTGAATGATGAAATCTAAGTAAGTCTGAACCGTTTTATTCGTCCTTTTATACCCTTATATCTGCGATAAGTGCGATAAGTGTGACAAATGCGATAAATGTGATAAGTGTGACAATTGCGACAAGGTTAACAAGAGCGACAAGTGGGATAAGTGCGACAAATGTAACAAGTGTGACAAATGCGACAAGTGTGACAAATGCGATAAATGTGGCAAGTGTGTCAGTTGCGATAAGGTTGAAAGGAGTGACAAGAGGGATAGGTGCGACAAATGCGACAAGTGTGACAAATGAGACCAATGCGACAAGTGTACCTACCTACTGATTGCCCGAATCTTAGCCTACTTTTTACATAACAGAAGGTCGTAACGGCATTATCTCGAACCTACCTTATGCTTTCATCTATAAGGTTGAATTTTGAATGTCAAGTGTTTTACATTAGTTAAATTTGCAGCAAACGGAAAACAAAAGCGCGGCGCGCGTCAAAACCAACGCGGCAAAAGTAAAAGGAAATGGGTAGTAGTTTTTATTGTTAGATTTATTGTTATTTTAGGTTTCCATTTTTATATAATTTAATATATTAAGCTGGCATTATATAGGCTCGGAATATTTTCTAATTCTTATACTTTAAACATTCTACTTGGTACAATTCCTAATTAAAACAAGTCAAGCCATAGAATTATTTGAAATTTACGTAAGGTGCACGGTAGTGTCTCCGCCAAGCCCGCTAACTACTTATAACGAGTTCAACCCGCTATCCCTTGGAAAGTTATTTTACTAAGAAAGTGACAGGACCAGCTATCTGCGTTCTGTTACAAGTGGACTGATATAGGTTGATATTAATGATGACCGACACATTAATCAAAAGTATTTTTTTATGAATATGTCGGAATCTTAGGTGTCTTCCTGACTTGACGGGGCGGAGACGGTACGATATTAGTAAGTCAATGTCAACTCTCATTCGAGTCATTATCGAGTCTTTACTGCGCTGAAAAACTGTAAGAATCCCGTCAAGGAGAAAATCTGTGTGACATTCTGTAATCTCAAGTCAAATGACAAGGTACCATATACCGATGCCGTCCCGCCAAGTCGCCTTAGGCCGGGTTTTATAAAGATCCGTTAGACCAAGTGTCAGATCAAATTTCAGTAACTCAATACATTTTTTGACATAACAAACCGACATAAGGTCTAACGGATCTTTATAATACCGAGCCTTACTGATTTAAATCTCCAGGCTGTGTTCGTCTGATTAGTAAGTGAGAACATTTACTGTCGAGTTCCGACATCAAAATGCTCAGTTTTGCGTGAAATGAAGTTCAGAGTTGTAGGAAAGGATTAAAATCTTCAGTAAACTAATGCAGTATAATAAAATATTTCAAAGAAATCCTGGATCTATCTTGGATTTTTTTTTTATATTTTCAACCTTTTGATTTTATAATGAGAGTACAATCGATCTATCGAACCGCGCAATGTAGTTAAATGCTTGCGTTTCTGGCACGTGTGTAAATCGGCTATTAGGGTAGAATAATATGACAAAATCTGAATTTTGCATTCTAAATACTGTTATACTTGTCAATAAGACAGCCAGTCTGTCGCCTCACTTGTGGCTCTCCAACGACTTGTGATTTGGTTGAATACTATATTTATATTAACTTAAATAAGTATATATTTATAATATGTTTTTATTATATGTATAGTTTGTTATAAATGTATTTAGTTTTGGTTTTAACTATAAGTTACCTTATTGGCACGTTATAGTACACTGTGTAAGTTTGTCTATCTCATTCTCCCACTTTTCACTCAATCCCTCAAAGGTTATCTGGAAGAGATCCCTCATAAAGATAAGTACGCCTTTGTACTCTACTCTTATGTGACATGTATATTGTTCTAACATGTTATTGTGTACAATAAAGTACTGCATACATATGTATGTATGTATGCAGCCAATTTATATGCATGTCAATTTATATTTTGTATGAATCAATGTAAATTCATATAAAATATAAATTGAATCAAAATAACATACAAGACATGTTCCCAAACATCTGCGTATCCACAAAACCTATGATGAAACAGTCTACAAATATATTTTTTTTACCTGTGTAGTGCTTTTTTTTTGCTACAGATAGCCCGGAGATCTCAAAACAATATTATTATTTGTTTTTTCGCCGGGCGGCAATGGGTTTATAAAATAATATACACAATACCTACATATATATATTTATATATATATATATATATATATGTTTCATTATTATTAATGCAAGCCCTATTTTATAAAATTAAATATTTACCACCTTGGTAAGGAATTACATACGCAAAAAAACACAATACCTACCTTCAACCTGTTTTTTTTAAAATGTTATTTGATAAAACAATAATAATTTGCTCGTTTTTAAATTTTTAGTAGTTAAGTAAATTATCTTAGCTTACGCTGCTAGACTAAAAAAAGCTTCGCGTTTTTCACGTTAAGAAAAACGTTAGGCCCTTGAGGTGAACAGTAGGTAGACAAGCGGATAGATTAGAGTTTTCCTCCCCGCTGCGTCCGAAACGCGATTATCTGATTAATCATAATAACGTTGGGTCATCGTTGGTTATTTTACTTTTAAAATTTGAGCAGTAAACTCCACTCCACTTAGAGCATGGTATTATATATTTAAGTTTAATGACAACTCAAGCTAATACTAAGCTATCAAAATGCCCAAAAAGAAAAATACTTTTTGCCACTTAAACTAGTGTTTTCAAAATGTTTTTTTCTTAGTTTAAATACCGGTAGATTTATATAGTAAATCCGGTAAGGTTAAGATATATGTGATGAGATGAGCTCGAATAATAGGTATATCGTCGTTTAATTAATATCAATAAACATCCACACGCCTTATTGAATTTACCCTGGAAATGACAAGATTTTTGTAAGATTTTCGTTTAGTATTTGTGATTGTTTATTTATACATCACAATACTCAGTCGATACGCATTCAGTATAACTCCAATTGATTCCTATGTGTTCTATTTAATTCAACAATAATCAAAACCAACAAAGCAAGTATGCCGGCAAGCGTTAACGAAGTAAGCCAACGCTTCCAAAGTTTCTGCCGGCTTACAGCCCCCTTTGTGAGTCTGAAATGAGGTTTACACTGCCTATGCGAATTCCTAGCCACCTGTAAACTCTTTACATTTTCCCAAGTTTACTTCGTTAGTCGACTTATAAGTTTTTACGGCAAGCTCTTTTGAAATTGTTTCATCGAAATTCAATTATAACAACTTCGACTTTTGAACTTTGTTTTGTTTGAATTATTGACTTGAGTATAAATTTAAATAATATTGAACCTTTGCGATAAGAATTATATGCTTGTGAATGGCGCAAATAATTGTTGATGTTGGTCAACAAATGATTTATGTTCTTTAACCAAGTTATGTTATTTAAAGTAATAAGGTAATTGATTTTGATAGAATTTTATAATATGGTATAATATAGCTGAAAAGAGCGAGTCTCTGGGATGAGTACGAACGGATATCACGTATGAGGTTAATAGGGCTTATCGTCTTCATGTGGATTAAACACTCGACAGTAAGGTAAGAGTCACGTACTCTTTATGAGTACAAGCCACTGGTTAGCGTTGTAATAATTGTAGCTGGGGCACTTGTAATTACGTACACATATTTGTTTAATTGACTAAAGAGAAATGTATCCTACAAAATAATTATTTCAGAAAAATAAAGTTGATATGGGTAAAATGAAGGCCTTTTGCATCTCAAACGATTTCTGCGCGGCGTGTGACTAAGAGGCGTGACTTAAGGCGCGTGGTGCCCCCAATTTTTTGTCTTTCTCAATCGCTAGTGATAGTTGTAGGATATAGCCACAGGTGATCGGGCTTTTATCTCATGGCGCTTGGCATTATTTTAATGCGCCGTTGAGATTCAAGTTCTCAACTTTGGAGTTAACCAAAGGTCTCCACTTGCTCCGCACTGCAGCCCGTCTCTAATCTCCCACTGCGAGGTCTCTATCTCTAGGCAGCACTTATTTGTATGACGCTTAAGCACATCTTTGTACCTACGGAGCTAACTGCCTTGTTTCCGCTTGCCCTCCTGAAACTCCGAGTACATGATGCGCTTAGCGACTCTCTGGTGTTTCATTCGTCAGACGTGCCCACACCATCGAAGCCGACGGCGCAGTATGCAAACCTCAATTCCACCCACATTTGGTCTATGCAGATCTTCGGTATTTCGTACATCGGCGAACTATCGAATTTTCAGGATCTCACGTACATAGGCGTTTGAGGTGGAAATGATCTGGATCATTTGAGGCGATAAGTGATCCACCTCTCAGCGGAATAAAGTATATTTGGCAGAACGACCGCCATCGATCTACGATATCATGGTGGGTAGCTTTAAATGAATGAACTGAATACCTTGGAATTCAGCTTACCGAATGCTACAGGTGCTACTCCGATCCTGCTGTTGATTTCTGCATCAAGGTAAGTTGCTGTTATACTCGTAATATAGCATAACCTTTACATTCACACTTAGTTTAAGTTCATTTTCGTATTTACTTTCCCTCATGCAGCTTAACTAAGTAGATAGTATATCCAACATCAATATGACCTTTGATACAAGCTCTCCGAAGAACATTAAGCATGAGAGCTTGCACTGCAGCGAATCTTGTCACAGCGAAACTAAGCGCATAATTAATTTTGTAAAATATTTTATGACTCAGTTTATTCCATAACGGGGTACATCAACGAATGTGAGTGGGTTGCAACTAACATACTATTATATATACTATTCTGCGACCTAACGTACCTAAGCAATGTTAATTAAAATCAAATTGTATGAAAACTTTGTCAAGTTTCTAAGGGATGGCAGCTGACTTAATCTTTACTTATTCAATAGTTCGTATCATAATAATAACAAAAACCTCGCGGAGGCCGCGAAGAAGCCAGTATTCGAAGGTTCGAAGATCATGGTACAGGTATATATGAACGGTCTATTATATGATAGGTACCGCTACGCCAGAACTCCCACAGCTTGTCTGTTGGACTCTCACAACAAATGGATTGAAGTTCACATTGCGGCGGGTCTTCAACCGCTCGTCCCTCAGGATAATGTTGATATTGACGCGTAAATACTGGTCGAGCTGTTTAGGTTTCATTGTGTAGTGTAGGAGGGACACGTATTGACTGGATCATTGTCAGTTGCAAAAACAAAAGTTGTCCCTTCGGTGGTCAATAGTTAACGGCTTATGTGCATGTAAGCTATGTTTTTAGTACATGGATTTATAGCAACGGAGACACTGTTTATGCGGGTTATTAGACCAATCTTTAAATTTTTAAAGGGTCGGCAACGGACATGTGGCACCCCAGGAGTTGCAAGCGTCCATACGCTACGGTGACCTCTTACCATCAGGCGGGCCGTACGCTTGTTTGCCACCGACGTGGTATATAAAAAAAACAACAACATTGAGCTTTGTAGCCCTTAACTTTTGATATGTCCACCGAAAAGACGCGAACTTAAGGCGCGTAATAGAGTGAAATACCACATTTTGGTCGAGTTCAAAGGCCTAAAACTCAAAACTGGCCCGAAATATAGGTCTCGAAAAGTTATACTTGAAGAATTGATATGTCCTCTTCAATCTCTGTGATGGAAATTGCAACACGCCTAGATTGTCCTAACAAAAAAGAAATATCAAATAAGGCATTTTTCAACCTTTTAAATCGCTACTGCTCACTATCTAGACATGTTTTTTACACGGGATATTCAGAAAATAAAACTTAATTCAGTTTTTCATAATCTCTGTGACGGATATTGTAAAATAATCATTACTTTTGTCAAAAACCTGGAATAACTACCACACCGTCATAAAAGTTGGGGCGGATACGTGCGCGGGCGACGGGCGGCAGTCTGCCACCGGCTCTCGGACGGGAAGGCTGTGTCGCTTTGCGCGCGACGCTAAAATATATGAGTTCGGTTCTGAGACAATATACCTACTTAACTATTTTATATATTTAATTACTTCAAACATTCCTACGTATTTAGAAAATAATAATATAAAAAATACATACACACATACAAAAAATCTGCAAAAACCTGTTACAGCGGGGGGGCGCGGGTAGTGCGGCGGGAAAGGCTAAGCCACGCCCCAACGCGCAAGGTCGTTCGCGGGTATAGGCGCCTTAAATCTGACAATGATCCGACTGTGTCGTCGTTACCACCGGTCGGAGTGATCCAACCGCGGTGGTTCCAGGTTCCACGTATCTAGGTGGCAACGAGCCGAGTACTTCTTCGTATCCACCGATAGTAAGCCATCTGTAAGTAATGTTTGCTGCAGAAAGCTGCATAAGCTGACGGCCACTGAACCAAGTAGCAAGTTAAATGGACTGCTAGCCCGGATAAAGATAGTTGCAGTGAGTGCGCTGGAGTGTTGCGAAATGGGTCATGCTCTGGTAACGCAAGCTGTGCAATTAGACTTTTACAACTTTCTTTCGCACAATTTTAATCTAAATCTTCTAAATATATAAAATCTAAATGTATAAAAGAAGAAGTCCTGATCTACCATCAACGCACAGCCAAAACTACTGGAACTAGAAACTTCAAATTTGCTGCAGAGCTTACGTTTATGACGTACGCAAGGGGTTAAATGGTATTTTTGGAAATTCCACCCTTAAGGGGGTAAAACAAGGGTGAAAGTTTGTATGGGAAACGTATTTTTTTTTGACCAAGAAACTTGAAATTTCATATTTAACTTCTCTGTTTAAATATAACAAAATTAAATTCAGCGATTTTCTAAATTCGTCCCCTAAAGGGGTGAAAAGGGGCTTCAAAGTTTGTACGGGGAGCAAATCTTTTTTGAAATTAGAGATTTGAAACTTCTTAAATAGACTCTATGTTTAAATACAATAAAACTAATTTCATTGTTTTTCTTAATTGTTCCCCTAAAGGGGTGATAAGAGGTTTCATGTTTGTACGGGGAGCAAATCTTTATTGAAGTGAGAGATTTGAAACTTCGGAAATAGACTCTATGTTCAAATACAACAAAACATATTTCAGTATTTTCAAAATTGCTCCCCTAAAGGGGTGAAAAGGGGGTTCCAAGTTCGTACGGAGAGCAAATCTTTTTTAAAGTGAGAGATTTAAAACTTCGTATATAGACTCTCTGTTTAAATACAACAAAACACATTTCAGCGTTTTTTGAAATTTCTACCCTAAACGGGTGAAAAGAGGGTTCCAACTTTGTACGGGGAGCAAATCTTTTTTGAAGTTAGAGATTTCAATTTCCGTAAATAAACTCTATGTTAAAATACAATAAAAAATATTTCAGAGTTTTTCAAAATTGTTCCCCTAAAGGGGTGAAAAGAGGGTTCCAAGTTTGTAAAGGGGTAAATCTGTTTTAAATCTCTAAAACTTCGTATATAGACTCTCTGTTTAAATACAACAAAAAGTATTTCAGCATTTTTTCAAATTGCTCATCTAAAGGAGTGAAAAGGGGTTCCAAGTTTGTCCGGGGAGCAAATCTTTTTTGAAGTGAGAGATTTCAAACTTCGTAAATAGACTCTCTGTTTAAATACGACATAACGTACTTCAGCGTTTTTTGAAATTGCTCCCCTAAAGGGGTGAAAAGCGGGTTCCAAGAAGTTCGTACGGGGAGCAAACCTTTTTTGAAGTGCGAGATTTAAAACTTCGCATACAGACTCTCTGTTTAAATACAACAAAAAGTGTTTCAGCGATTTTCTAAATTGTTCCCCTATGGGGTAAAACAGAGCTCCAAGTTTGTGCGGGGAGCAAATCTTTACTTTTCATAAAAATCGATATAGGTGTCATCTTCGAGGTTCCTCGGGGTGCCGATTAAGAGAATGACATGCATTTGCAAATCCAGCTGTGGTGTGGAGCGTGCGGGTGTACAATAATAGACGAGAGTTGAGACAAGACCGATCTATTGAGTGAAAAACACATGTGCTTTTATAGTAACATTTTCCAAGGCTAATGCGCAATACAGAGATAATTTATTTATAATTGAATTAATAACATTGATCAGTTCTAAGAACTGTGTAGCTGCGCAATTCAGAGGTAATGCATTTATAATTTAATAATAACATTCTTAAGTTCTAGGAATTGTAACAAAGAAAACTTAGTGGTTAGTGGGTGGCTTTCCTCAGCTGATGTGACTCGCAGTACACAGCGGACAATCATTTTTCTTAAAAATCGATATGGGTGTCATCTTCAAGGTTCCTCGGGGTGATGATTACGAAAACGACATCCATTTTCAAATCCAAGATGGGGACATTTATGTTTCTTAAAAATCGATATGGGTGTCATATCGTCGAGGTTCCTCGGGGTGCCGATTACGAAAATGACATCCATTTTCAAATCCAAGATGGCGGACATTCATTTTTCTTATGAGTAATTTTTCACAAAAAATTAATAGCATCAGACAACTGACAGAAACAAATTAACCTCATTTATATCTTTGTTACCATCTAAAATCTACGCGGACGAAGTTGCGGGCGGCCGCTAGTTTTCATATAAAAATGTATCATTAAGACATGATATCTAAGTAATATAAATAAAAAGAACATTTAACAGCAGAAGTTGTTACCTGATTTTACTGATGCATTTTTTTTTATTTTCTTAATTCACACCAGAAAGAAAAACTTGAAAAACAGATAAGTATTTGGTCGACCTCATTTTTAGGGTTCCGTACCCAAAGGGTAAAACGGGACCCAATTACTAAGACTCCGCGGTCCATCCGTCTATATGTCTGTCACCAGGCTGTATCTCATGAACCGTGATAGTTAGACTGTTGAAATTTTCACAGAAAAAAGAATATTGCCGCTATAACAACAAATACTAAAAAAAATAGAATAAAATAAATATTTAAAGGCTCCCATACAACAAACGTGTTTTTTTTTGCCGTTTTTATACGTATAGATAATGGTACGGAACCCCTTCGTGCATGAGTCCGACTCGCACTTAACCGCACTTTTTTGAAAACAACGCGTTAACTGTTAGGGAGGTAGGAATTATTTCATTGAAAGATCGAAAGTCCAATATGGATTAAAGAGGTTTTGTAGCTGAACTACTACTCCATTCACTTCTTAATTTCTACCACGCTTCTATTTGCTTGTAACTCTGTACTGGCCAGTGTGACGAGGGTTACAAGCAAATTTTGTATCGTCTTGAATAGAAGGAAGGATCAATTCGTTGTATTTATTTTTCATTGTATAAATGTATATTGAACATATATTATTATCCTTTGCCGTGTTGTACGATTTTGATAGTAATTTGTTTGTTGGGAAGCAGGTGCATTACCAAATTCAATGCCAGTAACCCGCCTGGCGGTTATTTTACTCTTAGATGCGTACCTACCTATTAGCCTATACTGTGCGTGTCCGCGTATGTAGAGGAAATTGAGCAGTGCTATGAATAGCTTGGCAGTGAAAGTGTTAAGATCTGATGATGGTATCCTCGAGGAACAGAGAGAAGTCTTTAAATTTGAAAATCTGCATGACGAAGTGCGAAATAAAAATCCATGGTTTGAGCATAATTGATATTGTGAAATTATTAGTATTAATTTTTTGTTCTCCGCGTGCCTAAAACGTTTTTTACCTAGGTCTGTACATCACCTAAGTCCTAGACATTGTTTCAAAGTTGTTTCAAAGAGGAGAAGATTTCATTTTAAAAACTTTTAACTTTTTTGTTTAACTATAATAAAGAAAATTATAAATATAATTAATCAGAAGTCCGACAACACATAAATCTGAAGAAGTTTATTGTCAGAACTACACTGAATTAATCTCTCAAGATTTTTATATATTGTTAGTATCATTACAGTTATAGTAGTAGAGGTAGCAGTAGCTTTGCTCGGATTTACCAGAATTTGGTGAGCAAAGGACAGACAGGTGATTCGGAGCCGCAAAAACGCGAGATTGGAATTTGCCTTGTTAAAGTCCGTCTGTCTTTATCCGTCCACGCTGTTTAAAACAGCACTAAAAAGTTATTTTGACTAATCATCCTTTTTGCAGTTACTTTACTAGCTGCATGTAATTTCCTCAAATCTGTATAAAACTGGATCTGTGAAAAAATGTTGCTTAGTTTGCTCTAAAGATAATACAGCCTTTCCAATATAGGTAGAGATAATACAGTCACCCAACGCCATAACAAAGCGCGCATATAAACTGACACTTTTTTTTAACCTGACTGTGGCTTTATAGGCCAGGCCCAATAAAGCGATAGGAGTGCGCGGTTGGAGAGTAGCCTGGGGAAAATCCAGGGGAAAACCTCCGACACGACCACGCGTGTGGTTTGAAACACTGGAATACTGGGTCGGACTGACTCTACCCGGTGTGCGGCGAACCGGGACGAATAGGGACTATATGTGTCAGTGTTGTCGCGATCGCGCGGTGGACGTCCCCGCCGGCGGGAATGCCTAAGTGTACGCGTCGTGTCAGAGATGGACGCCGTAAGCGCAGCGTTCCATCTTTCGATGGACGCTGTGATTACGTCGTCCGGGTCCGTAAGTGTGTTCCTAGGACGCCGGACCGTGCGGCCCCTAATCAGTGATCGTCGAGTTACGACAGAGGGGGGAGGGATGGGAACGTAGTCTATAGCCTTCCCAACTAATGGATTCCTATGATGGGAAGCGTTTTCAAAATAACGTCTGGCAGTCTGCTTAAAGAAACGATACATGGTGCTAATCCCCGTGTCGTGGTGCAGACTGAGGTTCGACTGGTACCACGGAGCACCAGTCGCCCTACGGAGGAAACGATTCTGAATGACCTGAAGCGGCTTGAGCGATGTCATAGGCACGTGAGCAAAAGCTACACTTGCATAAGACATGATTGGACGAACACAAGTTTTGTAGAGTGTCAGCTTATTTCTAAGTGACATTTTACTAAACTTGTTAATCGTCGGCCCAAGCCTTCCTAGCACGAACAACGCACGGTTGCGTACCCTACTAATGTGGCTACGGAAAGTCAGTTTTCTGTCGAGGGTCACTCCAAGACATTTGACTTCGTTGGCCCAGGAGATGGGCCAGTCAAACATCTGGATCGGAGCCACACGCCTTTCCATGCTAACGCGGTCAGACGGGTGGATGACTATCGCGGTGCTTTTTTCCGGATTGACTTCGATACGCCAAAGATTAAACCAACGACCTAGGTCAGTGATTGCCTCCTGGAGGTATCGCCGGATAAAAGTGTACTTACAATGAGTCGTAAAGAGCGCGGTATCGTCCGCGAACAACCCCAGTTACACTTTAGGGTGCCTGGGAATGTCGTTCGTGAATAACGAATAAAGAGTGGGAGAGAGCACGGAGCCTTGCGGGACTCCGGCCCGGATAGGGTGTGGGCCCGAGTACGTTCCCTCTAGTCTGTATCGAAAGCTTCGATCCCTGAGAAAATCTCGTATGGTGAGTACGAGTCTGTCAAGCATACCGAGATGATATAACTTGTATATCAGCCCGTTATGCCAGACCTTGTCGAATGCTTTCGCCACGTCGAGAAAGATTGCACCGGTGCTAAGCCCCTGGCACTAGTCTATTTGTTGGGCCGTTGGGACGTCTTAGATATTTTTCCTGCCTTTGTTTTGTCAGATATTTATGCTCGTTGCGGTGGCAGAGTAAAATACGCAGTACACCGGTAATCTACACCGAGTTCGATCCACGGTATGCTACGCTAGTATATATAATATATGCGAGTTTACATTTTTCTTTAGGCATTGATTTTTGTATTAAGAGCCCTTATGAGTTAAAAAACGCTCATCTAATTAGGCAATTTTCTGTTTGAACTGACACGTATCAGTGTTACTATTTAGAACAGGACTATTGCGACCCTATGTCATAATTTTTAAATGTATTTTTTGTTTTTTTTTTTTCATTAAGAAATATCGTTTCAAACATCAACGACTATTTTTAAACTAAAAACATCTTTTTTCCGCTTAAATTCTACTAAACATAATAAAATAAAATAACTGCTATGTCACTATCTAAAACTTTTATAGAGTCATCGTATCCATTTATCACTGTGTTGGTATTATCAATACTTTTGTCATAATTTGAATTCAAAACATTTTAAAACTTATAAGGCCTCTTAATGGTAATTAAATTGTAGTGTATATTCCAAATTTAAATTGTAACACATTATTTCAATAAAGCTGTTCATACAATGATAGAAAGCTAAAGTTACCCATACAAATATTATAAAAGTGAAAGTGTGTCTATCTGCCTGTCTGTTAATCTTCACGCTTAAGCCGCTGAACCTATTAAGATGAATTTTGGTATGGAGGTAGTTTGAGTCCCGGTGAAGAACATAGAGGAATGTTAATCCCGGAAATCATACCTTAAGGGGGTGAAAATTTGTATGGAAGAGCGATAGTTAGGTAATCGCCTGATATAAAAGAATAGCAATACAACTCTAACGCGATGAACGAGTTCTACGCGGACGCAATTGAGGGCAAAAGCTATTTAGAAACAAAATATAAATCCATTTTCAACATACATATTCAATCAAACGTGTGAGACGTTGATTGAATATGTCGTATTGAATTATACTGCAATCATTTCGTAATAACACCTCTTATATAATCCTGCATTCGTAAAAATTCAGTAAAGCGTATATTTTGCGCACGAAGACCTAAATTGGATAACTTGTGAGATCACGAAAAGTATCAGACAGTCTCGTTCGCTCAACTCGGCTATTACTTGAAGAAAGCAGTCTATTAGAGTAAATAATAGGATGAAATGTGTGTTGAGGGTGATATTAGCCCCTCTCGAGGATCCTTTGTTAGGACAAATTACGAGATTACGGCGTTGTGTAACTGGCAGTTAATAAGAACGAAGTCGAACATCCAATATTTTAACATTGGCAAATTATAAATACTAGTTTCTTAATTCAGCAGAAGAAATATTTATTTATTCTGCTCTTTATAGTGATGAACCACTTGTACGATCACTTATTGTCTTCATCATGTGTCATAGGCAGTTTTCACAAAGATCTCTTAACATAGAGATATTAAAAAAACAGATTCCCATAACGCCATTAGACGAATATATTAACATAAATGAGTTTTGGTATCCATATGGCGATTTATCAACATTAAACCCACGCCTGTATTACCAAAATGGGTAGGCAAAAAATTAAATCTAATTTCAGTGTCAAATTTAGCAATTTTAGGTTTTAAAAAAAACGGCCAAGTGCGAATTTGACTCGCGCACCGAGGGTTCCGAACACAGAGAGTGTGCCCGTCCGCCCGAGTTTACAAAACAAAGATACATGCAAAGGTGATTGAATTATAAACTTATATTTAGTAATTCGACCTATTGAAAAGTACAAGAAGTAGTTGAAAATGGAAATTTTAAAATAAGTTTTTTGTTTAGTCTCATTTTTCTATTGGCGCATTGTACACGGTAAAAGCATACCAAGTATCTTTTTCTATGTCCAGTGTCAGAAAGAGATGAATCTATCCCGTATATCACGCAATAAACGTGACTAACAATAAATTCGCTTGGTAAAGTTACTGGAGTGTACTTTTCGGGCGCGTGGGGCACGTGTTGATTCGGTATATTTACTTAAGGCGTATACGACTCTACATATCAATAGGGCGTGTTGCGTAGCAAACATTAAGTGTAGGTACCTATTACTTGTTTTTAAACAAACAGCAATGTGTAGGTATGTGATATGCATTAGTACAAAATTGATATGTAATAAGGTGAAAATTGTTAGTTGATAAGTATTAATGATAATAGATCTTACCCAACTGAGGGAGAGGATTACGATAGGTAGTGTACTGGTGTAGCTCAGGGTTTTTAGATTAAATATAGGAATTCAATTACTATCACCTAAAACTCGCATACCTATCGATTTAGAATTTTGACTTAAGGCGCGTAATAGAGTGAAATACCACATTTTGGTCGAGTTCAAAGGCCTAAAACTCAAAACTGGCCCGAAATATAGGACTCGAAAAGTTATACTTGAAGAATTGATATGTCCTCTTCAATCTCTGTGATGGAAATTGCAACACGCCTAGATTGTCCTAACAAAAAAGAAATATCAAATAAGGCATTTTTCAACCTTTTAAATCGCTACTGCTCACTATCTAGACATGTTTTTTACACGGGATATTCAGAAAATAAAACTTAATTCAGTTTTTCATAATCTCTGTGACGGATATTGTAAAATAATCATTACTTTTGTCAAAAACCTGGAATAACTACCACACCGTCATAAAAGTTGGGGCGGATACGTGCGCGGGCGACGGGCGGCAGTCTGCCACCGGCTCTCGGACGGGAAGGCTGTGTCGCTTTGCGCGCGACGCTAAAATATAAGAGTTCGGTTCTGAGACAATATACCTACTTAACTATTTTATATATTTAATTACTTCAAACATTCCTACGTATTTAGAAAATAATAATATAAAAAATACATACACACATACAAAAAATCTGCAAAAACCTGTTACAGCGGGGGGGCGCGGGTAGTGCGGCGGGAAAGGCTAAGCCACGCCCCAACGCGCAAGGTCGTTCGCGGGTATAGGCGCCTTAAATGATACCTTAAACTCCACACTATTTCTACGTTTGCGTCTCGAGATTTAATAGTTTTTAATTTCATAGTGCTGTGATTTAATACGAGCTAAGGTACCTATATGAGAAAGCCAAAAAGCTTATTACCAGCCTGCATAGACCCAGTTATCTTCTGAGCATATACTTAGTCAGGAGTCCGATTTATTATATAAAAAAATAGAATTATGGGAAAAATGTCCGACGACAGGTGATACTCACACATTAAAGTCCTATAAAATATTACTGGACGCCATCCCTTTCGCATGATAAAATACAGTGGCATTGGAAACATTCCAAAATCCGTCGAAAGTTAGCATATAAAATATGTTTGTTTTCACTTTAGTTTGTTATTCATGTGAAACTCCAACAATCAAGTATTATTGACTACGAACTGTTAAAATTAAACTTTATCTGGGTTGTTTTAACAATATTTTCCGAGCAAGAGGATATAACTTAAATTGCATGGAGGAACTATCCGCATCTATTGAATCGATTGTGGTTGGAACTTTCGTGTATCACTTGTTCGTATCATAAATCGTTAAAAGTTTATTCATGTCTGAAGTTTCTTTGAATTCAGTTATATTATGTGAGTTTGATATAATGTCTGAGAAGTGGAATTTTATTTTGCGGAAATACGGTTTGAGAATTTAATATGAACTAGATACTGACATTGAAGAATAACATTGCAGCGACTGAGATATCGAATGCGGTGTTGATATTGCAAATGCATTTCTGTTTTAGTTATGCCCATTCTAGATCACAATATTTTAGTTATTCTTATTATTAGGTACACGATGTTTTCTTAAGTATAAAGTAAACTATCGACCCTATTACTCGACCGAATTTCGTGGAAGTAATAATTCACGTGATAAAATTAAAAATCTATATAAAAATAAACTAATTAATTGTCTACACCTACAGCATATAATTAAACTCTCAGTAAATTTCGACATGCCGCCTACCGATTCCGCCCCGCCAAATGCCGAAATGGGCTTCAATTGCTTAGCCGTGCCCTAAATTCAATTTAAGGTCATGGTTCGGGCTATCCTAGATTATATGTCTACCGCTTGTATTGTCAAGCATTTGGCTACAACATTATAACGTATTTTGAAAATCCCCTCGCGTCTTTGGAAGTCGATTGGAATTAGTCAAAATTTATTTCTTCAATATTTACGGTACTGAAGGTTAAACTAGCTTTGACAAATTCGGCGAGCATGATATACCTCCAGACAAAACGTTAACAAAAGGTGTTTCAGAGATCCATCGAACCGTGACGAGATCAAAATGTCAGGAAACCCAAGGAATAATAAACCTGGGAGTAAAAGCAATAGGTACAAGATATTACTTAAACGACCAATCACCGATTTTTTGTTGTAGAAATATTTCAACAATGATTTTTTGCAATAACAGAAGGCATAAATCGGTATAACAAAACTAAAGTATCGTGTACTTATATTTATAATAACCGGTTACGGGTGCCATACGCACACACGAAATATTGTGGGCATCACCCACATGACGGAAATCCGCCCCGGACGTCACCCATGCTACTTACAGTACTTACTACATTGAATTTTCTTCTAATAAAATACTTCTTTACTAAGTAAGATTAGTGGGAAGATCTTCGCCAATGCCTAGCGAAAAATGGAACCATTTTACCTTTCAATCACAGCTTTGCACTCAACGTCAAACTAAAACCTATTCCACCAAAAGGATTAAAAAAAAGTGTTTTACATAAACTAGTAGTAGGTACAAAGACAGGAATCCCACAAACTATTTTGTTCGGCGGTTAGAACTTAAACTTTTACATGGGCCGCGTGGAATGCCGGCAAAGTTTGCTGGGTCGTGTTTGCTCGGAAAATATTCCAGACCGCTTGGTGTGCCAAATATTTACGCGATGTAAAATCGCTGTGGTGGCCATTATGACATTGCGTTTACAGATAATCTGTTTATGAGTGAGTGTCTGATTTAATAATAAGTTTGAAACCACTTGCCCTGTTTCTCTTTTTTGATTTTAAAGTAACATGAAAGGTCAATAAAAATATTTATCGCATTTTTAAAGTTAGTTTTTTACAATTAATAAAAAAATATAGGCATATAATAATAATACTTTAAAACAGAACCAAACCTAGGGTGCCACCATAAGCTACTGGTGGTTTAATTATACTTATTCTTTAATATTTATCTTAAAACTTAGGTCATATATTTACAGTATTTCTATAAAAATAAAAAAAATAAACATGGAGGTGCCATTTCATAAACTTTAAGTAATTTATTTTCTTTATATGGCACCGACATCAAAAATTACAATACGACTATATTGCTCAATAAGAAGCGTATTAGTCTCATATTGAGCTATTAGAAGTTAGGTAATTATTTTTTTAAACTTCAGTGTTTTTTGGAGTCGGTTTTTATTTTTATTAGTTTTATTTTTAATAATAAAATTAGGTATTGTTGTCATTTATTGTTTCATTTCATGTATTAATTAGCAGAAACAAGTAAATAGAGTTTGGAGTTACCTAATAATTATTTTTATATACATATATACAAATACATATATATTTAACGAGTAAAAGTTTAGTGCGTGCTCTCGATAACCGAACACAAAAGCCGATGAGGGTCACGGTAACTCCATTAAGATACTTCGTTAGCGATAATTGATGGGTACGAGTAATTAGCGAGTTGAATTAGGTGACTGACGTGCGAGTCAACTTTGATCGCCGGAAGAGCTGGGTAATTAATGTTGGTGTCGTTTACTTCAAGTCACTGCCTATTTTATTTCTTTCTATTATGCATTTATGTAGGGTTACAAATAGCACATAACGTCAAATAGGTATTACGTATTAATCATATAAAGACCGAGAAAGTAGGTATATAATCAAAATATGGATATAGAAAAGAATCGATTGTAATTAATAGAAGTTAAGAGCATCTTAGTTTGTAGGTAGGTATTTTTGACAATAACTTTTTACGATTTCCTTCCAGCGTATATAGCATCACCTTGTCTGCACTGTGTCTTATCACAAACAAAAATAGGAATACACCACTAAAACATCAATGAATATACAATGTGCATTTATAAACGACCTATGAATTTAAATGCATACATTTTGTTTAACAATAATGAATGACAGGTACGACAAAAATAGTTAAAACAGATTTTCTATGTTCTTAACTTGTCATAAATTAATGTTTAGACGAGGAAGCGGAATGAAGTATGAAGAGATCTTTTTTTGCTTGCCTCATAATTAATGTCTCTAGCATAGCTGTTAGCTGTGAAATATAATATCTTCCAAGTTGATTTTCAACCACTTTCATCTATTTGATACTTCTGAAAGTAATATACTGTCTTATGGCAAGTGACCACCAAGTTAATTAGCCGGCGATTATTGATCCTGCAGGTGGTTCAATGGCTAATTTTAAGATTTGCCTTAAAATGTTTTTTTTTTGTAGATTCATAATAGGGATGATGACTCGTGTTACAATTTATAAGATAGTGTTGTAGTCGTTACATTAATAGAAAACCACCCAATGATTACATTAAATGGTAAATTAGACAAATTTATTAAATTCTTAATAAGATATGGGACTATAAAAACGTTGCATATAACATATAATTCGCAAAAACCTTGTTTTTTTTAGTTTATTGGCTAAATTATAATTGAAAGTTACCAATAGAATCCTCAAGTTTCAATAAAAAAAGAAATTGTACAGCAAGTATGTACATAAATGCAATATTTCACGACTAAAACGGCAAATTTCTCTTTTTTCCATACAGCGGTGGTACGAGGCCACGCAGCAGCACCACGCGGCGTGACGTCACGCCTGCATGTCAAACAGTATGGAGAGTTTTCAGTGGTCGTTAACTATGCTGTACTTTGCCTCTCATTTTCGTCTATTGTGTTGCTCTAATTGTAGTTGGTCCCAGCCATGTTTTTTTTTTGTTTTTCGGAGCGCTCGTGGCCCAGCGGCACCCGAGTGCCGCGTGCGGTACCCGAAGTTAAGCAACATGGGCCGTGATCATTTCTTGGATGGGTGACCGGTTTGAGTGGTTACTAACTGAGCGCTCCGAAAAACAAAAAAAAAATCATGCTTAGGAAGGGACGTTAAGCCGGTGATCCCGGCTGCTGTCTATGGTAGCCGTCGTCAAGCCAAGTTAGAGGCCTCCGGGCGGCTAGAGAACTTCTAACGAGCCCCTTGTCAAGTTGCCCACTCACTTGACAAGGAGGGTCGAAGTTGCACCACCTCCGTAGAGATTACCTACCGTTACACTACACGTGACCACTGGGTGGTGCTAAACGATGCAACAAACAGTGGCAACAAAATTGCCCTACGATAAAAATAAAGTTGATTCATTGGAAGCACTTTATCCGCGTTAGAAATTCCCCCTTAAAAAAAACTCGTCGTCACAGAAAAACCGCTGTTACGACTAGCAAAATCTTTTTTCTTCCGGAAGATAATAATATCATTTTTATTGAAGATCGAAAACAACACCATTTCATTGAGAGCGTCGAAAAAACTGGCGACTGACTGGAAATCAGACCAATAAGAGTAAACACGACAATCAATATTTGTTGGCGTTGTTTTAAGGAATAAATAAAATGTATATAAATGTTTTTATCATCAATATGAAATTTGTGGCTGTAGCCCCAACATATAATAAGATTATACTGAATCGTGGGTTGCAAACTATAATATTTCCGTTAAAATGAATTATCAATCAAAAGTAAAGTGGTGGTATATAAGGAACGTTTAATGCAGAGTGAAATTCAATATAATATTCAAAATCATAAGGACTCCAAAAGAACATTTTCTGCATTACTATTTCGCATTTGTAAAACTATAGTACGGACTTATAATATCTCAGTCAGTTAGTTAATAGAATTGGATGGAATAACGCTAAGAATCAAACCGTTACAATGGGCTATTTGACAAAAAAAATGGTGCCATTCGAACTAGTTTTCAGAGACGATCAAATATTTGTATGGGACCAATTACAATTACCACCAAAGGCGCAAACGAGAGACAAAGTACAGCATAGCTGACGAGCAGCATAATACCTAATAATCTGGCAGTGAAATTAGACGTCACAGTTTTATGGCCCCGTATTACCGTTGTATGGAAAAACGAGTAATTTGCTATTTTAGTCGTAAAATATTGCGCTTATTGACATCAACTATGTCCGTATAATTTCTTTTTTATTGAAACATGAGAATTTATTGGTAACATCCAATTTACATTTGAACTATTAAAAAAAAAAAACAATATTTTTGCGAATTTATTTGTCGAATTTTCTTTTTATTTTGATAATTTTATGGTTTCATATTATCTATATAACCGCACTATGTCGTAAATTTTAACATGCGTCTAATATACCTAAGTTTCTAAATTCAGCGTGGACAAAGAGAATAATTAAACTTTTTGCTTATTACCAAGCTGTTAACCCCGACGATAATTATCTAATAAAGTATACCGCCCTTATTTCGGGTCTTCCTTATCTGCTGCTGTCAGTGCACCATTATTAATAACGCTCATCAGAGCTCGCATTATGTTACCTCGATTGCCATCACAATCTCGTTAATTCGACGAAAGCACTGCCTGCCGTCGTCGCTTCCAAGTATTTTGCAGAAAATTTTATTATAATAATTGTTTTAATGGTTTGCAAACCGTCCATAGTCATAAGCGGAATTCGTTAAGGCTCGGTTTTATAAAGATCCGTTAGACCTTATGTCTGTTTGTTATGTCAAAAAATGTACTGATTTACTGAAATTTGATCTGACATTTGGTCTAACGGATCTTTATAAAACCCGGCCTAAATGTGTGGTTGTATGGTAAGTTTTACAACTTTCTGCGGGATAGCAGTTGCCGGGAGCCGATGCCATATTTTATTTAACGTTGACCGATCTGTAGTTTGTAAGCTGTGCAATCACCCTCATTATAAAATAAGCTTCTAACCGCAAAAATCTACGGCTACCATACCATGATCCAAAGTTTTGTTTTTATTCTTTTTAAGAGTGGTTTACATAAACTACACTTTAAAGGTTGGTGAACTTTAGACGCAGATTTTATCCCATAGAAAACAGAAAATTTAAACTATCAGATTTTAGTACAATCAGATTTTAACAGCTCACGATTATCGAAACTCGCAAAGAACCGACCCTAAATGTCAAGACTGTCTTTCATATTAAGACAACTATATCGTCTCTTAGCTTTTTACTACCTATTATTTAAGTGTGGGCTAATATGAAGTCCGCTAACCATAATTGGTCAGCGTGGCGATTAAAATGGCATCCCTCTTTTCCCTCTTTCATGGAAGTATGTAAGCCTTAGCTCAGATTTATTTTAAAGTAATTGATACCTCTTCTGTAGCAAAAAAAACTTGTGTTTCACCTATACGTAATTCTCTTTTAAAAAGTCAATAAATTACTATACATTGCAAGGTTCAAGTTAGCGTTAAATTAGATGCATGTTATTCCACCTTGGAGCGCAATTTCGTTTAACGTGTACTTTGTGTGTACTTTTGACTGAAACTTAATGGTAATCCTTACCATTTCATACAAAGCATAACATTTATTTTAATTTGAAAATTAAACGTAATAGCGTCTTTCAGGTTCACTAACGACATGCAGAGCGGGGGTTTGTTCGGTGTAAGGTAATTAATGTTTTTGTCTGCATTGCCCTTGTAACTAGCTAAAAATCTGGCCCGAAATTAATTGCTTAATTATTCGTCTTACACTCCCTGAGTATAGCGTTATTTTTAAACCAAAATTTGAATAAGATTCTTATTGATTTTCTTACATGACACAAATTTTTTAATGATTATTATTGCAACGATGGTTTACGAAATGACTGGTTCAAGCTCATCAACTGTTTCAAAAACAAAGCCACTTTTACTTAAAGTTGTCGTAAATGGGGAATATAATTGTATTAAGAAGAGGTTCTTTTCCATGTCGATTTGCTTAATTACTAATACGAACTTCAAATTTGTAGTCTTGCCATTGGTAGTTTTTGAGATACATAAGTGCATGTAATATGCCTAAATTGAAAATTTTCTAAAAATAAAATGCTTTTACACAGTAATGCCTCAAACTAATCCTACCAATTTGCCAGATTAAACGCTTACTTTCCATTTTTATTCCCACCCCGGGCAAACGAGAGGTTATAAGTTTAACAAGTGTTTGTCTGAGGTATTTCAACTAAACTATGATACAATAGGTTTGATAATTTATGTTACAATTTATAACATAGTTGGTATATGGATAGAAAACCATCACATCATCACAATAAATAAAAAATACACACAATACACAATAAACAAAGGACGTCTTTTGTTTATTGGCTAAATCTAAATAGTTGCCATTAGAATTCTTTTTTTTTTAAGTTGAATGGCAACTATGTACATAAATTCAATATGTCATGGCGGAAAATTTTCCTTTTTTCCATACAACGGTAGTACGGGACCACGCCTGTCTGTGGATCAGCATGGAGCGTTTCACTGCTCGTCAGCTATGCTGTACTTTGCCTCTTATTTTTGTCTTTTGCGTCTATCGTTTTAATTGTAGTTAGTCCCATACACACATTTAATCGTCTCTAAAAACTCGTTCGATTGCCGTGAGTTTTTTGTCATCATTCCTAGTATATACTGTGCCAGGTGTGGCACACCGGAGAAATTCAGCAGTGTGCGTGACACAAGCTGACGTCATCACTGCTACTTGTCCGCGTGTTTATCAGCTGCTGAGTATTATGAATTTATGATAGCTACGCCTCGACTCCCATTACCTTTGAGTTTTTTATTAAACAATCTCGTTAATTCATGTTTAACTTAACCTATTTTGTTTGCTTCGACAAGCAAATGACAAATGCAATTTGTAAATAATATATTTTGCACCATGTTACGATGAACAAGACTTCACATTTTAAGTTTCATGTTATGAAGGTTTTCGCAATACAAAACACTATGAAATCTCATGACACACAAAATTTAAATTAGCTTGTCAACCGCCGTCCAACTGGTTTAATATGAAATAAGATGTATTTTAATACCGCCACACAATGTTTGCAAACGCAACTAACACAAATACCGAGTCAGACACAGAAAATCACGTTGGCAGGCTATTGTCCCAACAGCTTTATTGTATGTATGGGTCTCTCCAACTAAACATGTCAGATTTTAAATCAAGTTTACATTCGTTATGCATACGTGACACCTGATTATATTCGCATGTGAAATTGAGGTCAATAAATATCAATTTGATTTTAATCGAATACAAGTCATTGTTGAAATGCATTCACAGCAAACCATAAAAGTATCGGGAAGATAAGAGAACGAATTCCCAAGTGGATTTGTGATTTACATGACAGACTACATCAGACTCCCAAAATCCGTGTTCTATTCTGAGTATGCGGATGGGAAGCGTAACCGTGGGGGGCAGTTCCTGCGATACAATCAGTCGTCTACCGGTACCGGGGATCCCCGGGATCATTACAAAATAATGCTATTGTTTATTTTTTTCACCTGGAGACCACGGCTTAAAATGCCATCTCAAAAACTGCCATATTTCTGCGGCGCGCTGGAAGGAGGTTGCGTCGATGAGGCAGCTCATATTCGAATTCGTTCGATGATCAGGGTCAATTACACTGCACACAGTGCAATGGAAGGTTTCAATCCAAGTTCGATTATGCTAGCCATATCCGTGCTCATCAGAGAAATATCGGATACGACAAAGAGGACTATATTGACTATAAGATTTAAGAAAAAGTTACCTATTAACAGTTTTTATTAAATAGATATCCAACTTCAAAGAAACGCGGCAATTTGATGAAGTTTTTGTTGTAGAATAAACCTATTTTTCCCCTGCCGTGAATACATTTACGTATAAGCATCAAAATATGTGACTTAAATTATGCCAAACGCGTCTTTACTTATATTATTTTTAAGGTTAAGTTGGAATCCTTTCATGCTGTCATTATTAAATGTTCACATTTAGCCGTGACACGGAACGAGGGTACGGAGGTTTCGTTGTACGGAACTCATTAAATTGTAGTCATTCTGACTCCAACGTTATAATAATGAAAACAGCATTAAAGATACATTAAATAGTTTAAATCCCCCGAAGGATTGTAAGCATTGTTGCCGGCGCTAAACACATAGAACTATTTACCGAAGGTATTTACAGAGCGATTCTAGTAGCCGACGGTGAGTTTAAGACTTGAAATTGCAATAAAAGAGTTACCTACTCTAATGCTCTTCAAAATGAAACTGTCACGAATTAATAAGTGGGTTGGAATGGTGATGCGCCAAATTCATATATTTATTTTTGCGTCTAGTAGCTTCCGTTGATTTTTTTTTATCCATCTTAACCCTCAAACTCCTCGGAAAGTATTTAGTGCAGTTTAATCCTCCTGAAATCACTAGGAAGCACACGGAGCAATAATTTTGCATGAAAGTAGCTGTATCTTTTTATGCATGACGTTTTACCGTAAAACGTTTTAATAACGCCTTTATTAATAAGTTCCGTCTAAATCATTCCGTCGTCTCCCGTCGAAAAAAATAAACAATGGTATTTTTGTTATAATCCCTGGGATCACAGGGACCGGTAGACGACGGTTTGAATACCTTAACCTTTTGCATAGTGGAATCAAATGGCAAACCATCTCTCAAATTTTACTAACTGGGTTGCCCGTAACAGTTTACATTTAATTTCTAGAACATTTTTTTGCTTTTCTGATAATTAACGAGGAAAAAGTCTAATAAGACGATGATGTACTAGATCTTTCAAGGTGCGCGCTGTGAAGTTGTGCAAGGTTACCCTTGTCAATAAGACAGTCCCAGTCCGTTGCGTCACTGGGGTTGAATACTATAATTACTTACATATTATCATTTTGAATATGTATATATATTTATAATAAGTATTTATTATATGTGCGGTTGTGATATATATATATTTATGGGCTCACGCCCATTACCACGACGTGGTGTCGTTAACGTAAAACAGCGCGGCGTCTTAATGCAGCACGTCGCCGCGTCGTGCAGATACCGGTGTCATGCCGGGTGGATTCACGGTGGTGCCGTATCGTCCCACGACTTCGTGTTGTCCTAGGTCGTAGCGTCGTCAAAATGTTTCGATCTTTCATCAACCAACCATGGATCTCATCATAATGTATTCGGTTCTTGTTGTTGTTACAAAAATATGGGTGAACCCACATTTTTAAATTATGAACCTCTGTTAGGACTTCTTCTCCTAAAGGAAACTATAACCATTTTCAACCAGAATAGGGATGCATTTGCTTTGTTTCAATTAGTGGGCCTTATGAGGATAGAAATATAATTATGATAGGAGTAATTTGAAGAGGAGGAAAATTAATGACCACGAATTTCATGATTACTTCAGATTCTAAAGTTTAAAATATTTGAAGTTCTAAAGAACTATGGAAAATATGAAACAGCGGTGGAAAATGCCCAAATATTAAAGCGTAATAAATATAGGGGCCTTGGCAGAGAGTAAAATTTTAAAACTTTTGGTGTCGAAACTCTTGGTTCATGGGTTCCCAGCGAGCACAAGTTATTTACTGAAATCGCGAAGCGTTTGGTTGACGTAACTAGTGACCGTAGAGCTGGCGATTTCCTCGCACAACGTATCAGCATTGCGATACAGCTAGGTAATGCCGCCAGCATCATCGGTACAATGCCTCGAGAGCCTGTTTTAGATTTAAGTTAGTTGTAATATCATTTAAGTTATTGTAATTTTACTATTATTACCGCCTGTAAATCAATAAATTTTAAATCAAAATTTGTAATAAAATAGATAAAGATAAAGATAAAAGATAAAAAATTCTTTATTGCACACAAAAACATAGAGTTATATAAAATGAGTTTTAAAACAGAACATGTGGTGCATGGCATTTGAATTACACAGATATTCCTGGAGTCCCCGCACTAGGCTAGGCCTGTATCGCGGGAGACCAGCTATACATTTATATGTCATGCATAAAATGTTGGTACAATATTATCTTAGAAACTATGATGTAGTAATAATATTATAAAGAAGAAGATCAGTTGTGGACATATCCTTAAGTGCTAACTTTAGATTATTGGTACAGTTAATAATAACTGTACCAAATAGATGAAAAAAAGAACTAAATATTACAGTTAAATATCACCTCGTAAAGTAAACTTCCTAGTGCTTGACACCTTAGTGTTAATAATCACCATTGTCATCATGATATAAGATTGAAAGTGCTATGTATTAGGTCAATGTCGTGCACAGGGACGTTTACCTTATAAAAAAGCAACACATATTTAGAAAACCTGTCGGAAGCCTGGAAATGTTAGGATACAAAAGAAAAGGACGAGATACGTAAATTTTTTGTGACGTTTGCTTGCCGACACCGTGTGGCGACGCGGCACCGTATCGTGAATCCGATCAACACGGTACGGCACCGTTTATTTGCATGATGCGGCAACGTGCCGCACTAAGGTACCACGCCGTTTCGACATTAACGACGCCGCACCGTGGTTATGTGGCCAGGCCCTTAGGGTACTTGTTTAGCTTTAGTTACAAGTTCCTTAACTTATTTCAACGTTGTCGTATACGGTGTATGTTTCTCTACCTCATTATCCCACTTTCCATCCAATCTCTCAAAGGTTAGCTGAAAGAGATCCCTCATATGGTAAGTTCGCCTTTGCACTTTAATCTTATGTAACATGTACTAATTGTTTTAACCTGTTGTTGGGTACAATAAAATGCTTACATACATATACATATTATACTTATAAAACCAAAGAATATTGTTCTAGAAATTTGTCATGCAATTTCTCTAAAAGTACGCCGATTCCATCAATTACCTACTTGTAAAATTTAAATTACGTTATATATATAAATGCTACTTTTTTGACTATTATGGGCTACAAATACAATGAATTGTCTACCTCCATTTGTTTGTTGCGAACAAAGGAGGCGCGCGTTACAAAAACTCGGTTAAGTTTATGGGCAACCTTTTATTGAATCCAAGTTAAAAACTTTATAATTTCTTTGTAAAAGTTTATATTCAAAGTGTTAACCGAGCCGTTGCAAGACCGAACTCGAAAGTTTCTCATTAAACGCGTAAATTTTTACGACTCTTGAATTTCTCTTAGATCCGCTCAACTCATAAATTGGTGGGTCATTACGAGCCCATTTAAATATTGAAAAATATATAATTGTTGCGTACTAAGTGTCTCACTTTGTTAAATTACCAATAGCCATTGTTTTATTACTGGTCAATTTCTAACATTCTTTATGCACATTGCCAAATAATTACCCTTGAATATTACGAAACCTTTTTTCACCGCCCTTGTAATTTGCCCCAATGTACTGTGTTACAACCGCTTAGGTTAGGCAATGCTCGTAACGATAAAACAAACTGAAAAAGAACATAAAACGTACCTATTCATAATTGTCGTTGCGCGCTGGCGCCTGGCTGGTGCTCACCTACACGTATACAACCGAAACAAACATAATATAAACAGTCCGATAATAAGTGCCGCGCCACCACTCCGCAGCCTTCAGAGGCTCATTTCGTTTCGCAGCCACCAAGTGCTGGAACGACCTTCCACCGCCTATAAGACTTTCTAAAACTTATTTGCATTTTAAATTTAAATTAAAAAAGTTCTACTTATCTATACAAACTGAATTACAAAATATACGATGCCCCACAAATAGTAGATATAAATATAATTTTAAACTGAAAACTGTTACGTGATTTCATAAATTTCAACTTACTTATATTATAGCATACAACCTACTTTAAATTAATGATATTGTTATTGTAATTAATTTAATTTTATAACCCTTATTTAGTGTGAAACCAACTCACTGACTACGGGTGAACCAGCTTAGCGCTGTGCTCACACCGATTTTTCAACGTCTTATTTTTAATACCCATACTTACTATAGATTGAACAATGTAAAATTTTGAGAAATAAACCTTTTTGTATTATTTGTATTTGATATAATTTTCCATGTCCCATTAGGTACGCAGAACCTTCAAAAATGGCTAAACGTAATGGTCGCCCAATTTTCATGCCACAATTTCGTGTGAGCATTTAACATCGTTAGTATAACGAAAAGTTTGAAGAGAGGTAGGGCACAGCAAAATGTCATCTTGCTCGAATTTGGAGCAGCCCAACTAGGGAAGTAACTCACCCTTACAGAAGACCACAGTCATAATAACATTATTTACTATACAAGTATGTAGTGTTGTGTTCCTGGAGGTGAGCAAGGTTGCCAGAGCTGCCGAGAATGCACTGTGTTGAGAGCTAGGGACCTAAATGTGTTCCTTCTGCTGTCAACACAGTGCATCCTAAAATCTTAAAATCTTAAGTTCGCCTTTGTACATACCATTTCTTTTTGTATTTGTAATTTTTGTTATTGTGTACAATAAAGAGTTTTACTACTACTACTACTACTAAAGGGTCGGCAACGCGCACGTGACTCCTTTGGAGTTGCGGGCGTCTATAGGCTGCGGTGGCCGCCTACCATCAGGTGAGCCGTACGCTTGTTTGCCACCGGCGTTGTATAAAAAAAAAGTTGTAAAGCTTTAAGAGGGATCTTGACGCCTGTCCTTGCACACTTTCCAGTAATGCGAGACTCGTGAGAAGAATACAGCCTTGCTTAATGGGCTCGATATATTAAATCCGAGGCACTGTTTATTGACAAACGGCCTGCCTTTCCGGTTCAGTTGCTCCGGAGTTGCTTTTCGAGGAATAAATCAGTAGGGTTTGTTATATTGAATTGGGTGTAAAGGGAGACCCTTAATTATTGGCAAACAAGTTTTATTTACCGTTTTTTGGAGTGCGTATTAATTTTGCTGTAAGAAACTGTCTTCGAAATTATTTATTTACTCGTATAACATTCATATATAAAGAAAGAAATCTTTGAACTGATTTTATTAATAATGAATTACTCTTTAAGTACTTGGTACTTTGTATTTTTTTGGGAGTTAATGATGAATGATTTTCAAACTATTTTTTAACTTGCTCTTCAAAAAGCTGCAGTATGTGTATATTTTTTATTTAAACATACACACGTACATATTTAATGGTTCTTACGTGTGTAAGGACCATTTACTCCACTAGGCACCTGTGATAGCGACCGGCAACGAAGTTTTAGACTCGTTTAATGAGTTGAAACCGAAAGTTGGTACCGCGTTGGAACTAAAAGCAAATTCATTTCATGCTACCTATATTATACCTTCCACCATGCGGTTACTTTTAGTTACCTTGCCCATATACTATGATTGTACTGATATATTTACGTAAATGAGTTAGGAATATCACTTAAATACATACTTCAAATGTTGTTAACAGTTCTAACTATTTACAGTAAAGTGTGAAAATTGTACTGAAATTTTGGCTTAGCCTGGAGTTAACCCTTATATTAAAGTCAATTAGTTAATTTTTGCACGTAGCTTTTACCTTTTTAGGCTCGGTTTTATAAAGATCCGTTAGACCTTATGTTGGTTTGTTATGTCAAAAAATGTACTGAGTTACTGAATTTTGATCTGACATTTGGTCTTACGGATCTTTATAAAACCCGCCCTTATTGTATTAAAAGGCTTACCGCCAATGCGCAGAAATCTTAAGCTAAAACATAAGATAATCATACATACAAATTAAAATCATTAGGCCTGCTGCAGTCATGCTATGATTCTATTAGTTAAATAACACGAGAACTAGCAGGATTCTAGCTTAGTATTTTAGTAAAATGTCCTCAAAAAGTAGTTTTGTCATAACATAAAGTTTTACACTGTATTTGTATGTTAAGGGGCTCCACGCGCTATTTTCAGTTAATACTGCTCCGCCAAAACTACATACATATTTATGGCACAAACCTTTATCGGTTCTTTAAACCTTTATCTACATTTGCACAAGCCAAATTTTGAAAAAGGCTACTTATTTTTTTGTGATTTATTCAAACATGGTCCAAAAAAGTATAATTTTCGACACTAGTATGTTGTTTATGCACTTACATATATGAAACGTACATGTAACTGTTCCTTATTGACGTCTCTAACAACGCAAGCGAGATTAATATTTTTAACTCATCTTCACAATATTTAAGTCCAAAAAACTGTTTTTTTTTGGCCTAAAATTGTTAATTAGCAAAGTTTGATGCCATATATCTCGAAGACGGTGAGTTTATAAATAAATATGGTATAGTATTTCGGTAAACTTCGTTGTTCTTAATACAATAAGCCATACAAAACACGAGAAAACGTAGAGTTACAGATCGAAGATCATCGTTAGCTAGAAGCCCCTTAAATTCAAATCTCACATCTCTGATTTGATCAGCTTCCCATTATCGAATTGCGTTCAAAATTGACATATTATGTTAACTTAATACTTATTATGGCATCATTTATTTGACTAGATAATGGAGAAAATTCATGTTATGACATGTACTAGTAATGTGAAAATTATTATTTTGTGCTTAATATTTAGACGATATTATAACGTCTTTAGGCAGTACACATTCAGGACAGAAATGCCGAAGAGAATGTAATAATGATGAACTTCAACATGGGATACAGGCTTAAATAAGGTTAAATTGTCTAGACAGTTGTCTTCTTAGTAACCACAAAGGAAATTTCATATAATACTTATACTTTATAGGTACTATAGGAAACTTAATACAGTAACAGGATTATGTTCCACTATATTCATAATACAATCAATGCTTCCTACCTAACTGTTGTTTCATAAAACAGTTTGTATAATTAGTTTTTACAACGCAGTTATGCTCTATCTATTAAAACAAAAAGAAACGAGCACGGAACGCTGTAGATCAAAGTCGGCATTCTGAAACTCGGATTAGCCTCAGAGGAAAACGCAAAAGTGAATATGAAAAATATTTTTAACGTTGTGCGGTTGAAATGGTATCTGCGTACAATATAGGTCAGACCCTCGGAATGTCGGCAACCTCAAGAATTTGACGCTTATAAATAGGACTGTAGAGTTCCTACGTTCAAATACGCATTTAACAACGAATTTACTACTAACTGTCTGAATTATATTCAACCCCAGAAGAAAAATTCGGAAACCTTACATGGTGTTTTTTCATTTCCGTTCAAAACTTATAAATAAAATAGAGACAGAAATACATTTACTTGCATAGGCAGAAATAAGATTACATTGCTTGTATGTAGCAAAAAGGATCAAACTGAGTAAATAATTTGGTAAATAATTATCATCCTCGTCCTAGATACATCCCGATGCTGGGCACAGGCCTCCTCTCATAGAAGAGAGCGAACAGGCAGTATGAGATGAGATGGAAATAAGGAAAAAAACGTAAAAATATTTGGCTTCCAGCAAATCGTTTGCATAACGACGTGAAATACGAGGGCCTTACAATAATTTTGCACACGATTGATTAATTGCTAATGCAATGTCATTGTACCTTCAAAATTACCGATCACAGTTTTTATTCAACATTTCTATGATATATCGATTTTAAAATACTCAGTTAAAATCAACATGAAAATTGCAAAGCACGATGTAGTGCTGCTATTTTAGCATGTAGTAAGTTGTAAGGATCTAACTCGCAATAAATAAAATAAATAAATTCTACTACAAACAATAAAAGCAAAAACGAGTCTCTAAAACTCTCTCTCGTTCTTACTAAAACTTTGCAAAAAGCCTCGTATCCGTTTATTGGCATTGTCAATAATTTCTGACTAAAGTTTGTCATAGGTAATATCTAATTTGAGTTCAATAAATTTGCAACAATTTGCAAAAACTTTGCAAACTCTACGCGGTGTGGTCCTTCGAAGACTTTCAGAGAAATTATCTCGAATATACTAAAAAAACCTTTTATTTTTGATGACCAATTGATTAATGTGCCCTAATTATCAACAAACATTTAAACTAATATGTTTCTTGTGTCTTTTTCACCGGCATACCTATATAAAATTGACAGATATACGACATTTTAGCTAAAATAGTTTTAATGGAGTTCTTGAACAATTTATTTATTTAAACCTCTACAATGCCCCAAGGGCCTGTTTTAGATTTTAATTAGTTGTAATATTATTTAATTTATTGTTATTTAACTATTATTACCGCCTGTAAATCAATAAATGATTATCTTTATTTATTAAAAGAAACCTTATAGTACAAAATGCGGACTTAATGCCGCATGGCATTCTCTGCCTCTCTCAACAATGCTATTAGACTATGAGGAGGACATGAAATTTGCAATTTATTTTATGAAGATTGTTATGAATTCATAGCTTACGTCACCACCAATATTTTTACCGACCTTTTCACACAATCTTTATTAGGTACTATTTTCCGACGGTATCTTCCTCCTTTAAGGTGTAAAAGAGTATGTATATACGATACGAACCATTTCGAGTTCCGCCTGAGCGAACGACATATTTCACTTATCTCACGTGATATACCTTAACAAGTCTCGCAGAAGGGGCCTAATAGGTACTCAATACTTCATTGCATTACTTAATGTATTATTGGAGTAAAAATTACAAGATATAATTAAAACTTTAGTTAGGTACCTACACTTTTATTAAAATATCGCGGTCCCTACTACAATTACGAAAAGATGAAGACACAAACTGTAATAGACTTAGATTAGGGGGGCTAATTAAATCTTATTTTTACCAAAAATGAGATGCCTTTATAATTAAATAATATGAGGAAATGATTCATTATGGGGATATAAATTATTAAAATGTTTTGGGAATACATTAGTTCGTGAAACGAAAGTCTAGCAATCTTTCCTAAATACCTATATACCGGCTGACGTAGTGATCATTAAGACTACATTGGAAACAAGATCTTCTTTAATTTTACTAGGGCGACATAACGTGCGTGGGATGAGTGCGCATTCTTAGCGATCTAATCTATAAAGTATTTGATAGCTGATTAGCTAGATTCGGTCTTATTGACAACGGGGTAAAGTTAGTCCAAGTGAATACTGTAAGATTTTTCTTGTCGGTAGGAGTGGTTTTCGTTCGTTCGCAAGATGGCGGAGTGATGTATATAAATGATATACGATAATATATTGGAATGACATAGCCAATCATGGACTAATGGGTATTAGCCGCGCCCATTAAGGTTATGATTGGTTGATGACATCACTTGGATAGTTTAGTCTATTAACTGCAACCTCTTTAAATTTTATGATAGCCTGGTAGTTGAACCTCACAAGGTGTGTCCGGGATGTCTGCGTTAACCGCGTTATCTGCGTTATCTGCACTGTCCGGATTGTCCAGATTGTCCGCGGTTTTGAGGGGTATAAAAGGCTGAGTCGGAGCAGTTAGCTTCACTTCATTTTCGTCACTCAGACTGTCAGGGTCTCTGGCTTGCTCAGTAAAATCTCTTGGTGGGTGAATTTATTGGCGTAAGAGTGGTTCGTCATTATGAGGGATTTTCTCCCCATCATGAGGGATCACTTTTTAGCATTATAACTAGTAAAATTAGTGGGTTTCTGTGTATTTTCAATAAATTTAAAAAGCCAGAACTTTGTCCAGGTTTACAGTATACCTGAGGGGTCATTCCCGCCTAACTGGTGTCAATGGGCATGATCCAGAGTCTTAGTTGCTATCAGGTCTGAAGGTGGCCTGACGTCTCTTCTTTACCAACACAGGAGACGATCTATCCTTCACGTTCTCACAATGTCCAGCTGGCAACGTAAACGAGGCTGCCATAGTTTGGGTCAGCATAGAGGGTGATCCTCGCTCGTTGAAATTGTGCAGTATTTGGAGAACGGACTTGTTAAATATATTTATATATTATCTTTATATACACAATAGGGCGTTTTACCCACTGTACCCTGTCTGCGGACCAGTGGGGGGAAACAATTTACACAGGCTGATAGTATTGCAATCCTCAGTTTAGCCGACTGAACTCTTTAGAGCTTAGTTTAGGGTATACGCATTCATTGAAACTAAATCCTAGGTAAGGGATATTAGTTTCAACAGTTTAGTTCTAAATGGGGGTAGAATTAGGGTAAATTCACACACAATTTTGAGGGAAGTAGGAAAATTAGATCCGTACGCGTTGGGTTAGTTTAAGATAGGAATTACATTATAGGTCGCGAGAAATTCATACGGTAATATAATGAATCGGGAATATTCATCATAGGCAAATATAGACTCCAAATGATAGGTATTCCAATCTTCAAACAACCGCGTAGGTAATCTAGATTCAGGCAAGCTAGCGATCTAGCTTAATAGCTATTTTCTTACTAATCTTAGATAGTAGTTAAGAGATTGGTAGTACGTATTTCCGGGTTAGGATATTTGGCAGGGGTTTTATTTAGGGCCAGATTCCGGCGTAGTAACGCTAGGATTTCGCCTGACACCATAGATGAGGTCTTGCAGTATTTCTCCTTATCTATTGGCGCGGATTTCGAAATACTAGTAGACTCAATTGTTATAATTGTCTGATCACCTTTTTCTAGAACAAATTCTAATCCCGAGAGTTACAAAGGGGTATTTGATCGTTGCGTCCAGAGACAATGCGGTTGAATAATCCCAGCATAACTCTCCCATAGTGTTATTAATTTATGACATTGATTTTACACTCCGAATAGTGTTAGAAAATATTGGAGGGGGCTTGTCCAGTAAGGGTCGAGAGCCACTGGTCTCTGTTTAATAACGGAGAGAGATAGCAATCTCTCGGGCGGTCTGGAGGGGCCCGGCCTAAAACCAATAACAAAATATTTCTTAATCCCTACAACCCTGCTAGAAATCCTAATATGATAGGGTTAGCACATCTTTGTATACTAGGTTTAAGACATAGGTGCGTTGAGCTTGACATACATACTTAGGCCTAAACCTTATTTAAATCCCATTAACCTCTATTTTTACAACAACTTACTACAATTACTTCAAATCTAAAGTTCGTCTTAGGGACATTAGCGTAAATATTTATTGTGTACTGAGGGATGAGAGATTCAGGGTTCCGTCAATTATCATAGAACTTTGGGTTCTTACGGTTCTCAACAATAAGGGGGTCCTACCACTAGCGATCACGTTCTGGCCATTAGTCTCGTCACAAATAAAACTTCAAGTAAAACTTCATAATTATTTTTATTCTTTATTTTTATATTTTCGGGGAGGGGTAAATTAGTAGTATTAATATAAGGGTAGAGGGGGCGTTATGCTACAGTTTGGTGCCGTGACCAGGATGTTCCGAAGCCCTAGGGCTCCGGTTCAGCAAGCGAAGTTCAGTAGTCTCCTTGGAGGCTACAGTTTGTTGCAGTGCAAGCGATGTGATTTTGACGGGGTCTGGTTCTCTCATCCATTAATCTTGCTAGGGACTCGTGCAGCTAGTTGTTAGAATCCGCATCTGAAAATAATGAAACGTTTACTATTATTAAATAATAAGAAAATAAAAACTGGGCGGGAAAAAAAAAAAAAATTAAGTTATTTTTTATTACTAAAACGGGTAGACCTGCGAACAGACGACGCACTTAGGGTACTGTTAGACGCAATAGAAATAAATAAGCATATGGTCGCAGAAAACACAAAAATATATCGGCGCTAGGGACAAGGTTACATATTGTTAAGAGTTCATCGGTTGAATTTAAGAGCCCTTATCAGTTAGAAACGGTCATCTATTTGGGCAACTTTCTGATCGAGTTGACGCGTGTTTTGGCGTTTTCTCGGTGTTGTTACCTAGAACCGGGACTGTTTCGATCTAATGTCATAACTTTTAAATGCATTTTTTTGGATTTTCCATTGGGAGATGTCGCTTCAAAATTACGATTTTCGAGCTAAAAATTTTCTTTTCCTTTTGAATTCTAATACACATGGGGAAATCGGGGAATGGTAGTGTTGCTATCTGAACCTCTGATAGAGTCATCGTATTCATTAATCGTTAGTATTGTTACTGGTCATACTTTGGTCGTAACTTGAAATCAGTATCATTGAAAAATTTATAGGGCCTCTTAAAAAAAGTTTTACACTTATTAGTTGAATGCGAATAGACGCGATCATTATTATGGTTTTGACTAGTTTATAGTAGATAACAATTAAGATCGGTGGATTTGTTTTGCTATGTAAATAGATGCTCCTACCGGGATTCGAATCCGGGACTTCTGGCTTTGTGGGCGGGGTCGATACCAACTGGGCCGACAAGTATTCATTAATAAAAATAAAAAAATTAAAGTTTAGTAATATTGGGGGCGTTAGTTTTGTTACTGATAATACTTTTGTCAAATTGAAATCAAATCATTGAAAAACTTATAGGGCCTCTTAACAAAACGTTTTACACTTATTACGGTTGAATGCAAATAGACGCGAACATTATTATGATTCTGGCTAGTTCATAGTAGAAAACAATTAAGATCGATGGATTTATTTTGCTATGTAAATAGATGCTCCTACCGGGATTCGAATCTGGGACTTCTGGCTTTGTGGGCGGGGTCGATACCAACTGGGCCGACAAGTATTCACTAATACGAAGTAAAAAAAAATAAGAGTTTAGTATATTGGGGGCGTTAGTTATAACTTACATAAGTTCATCATCATCTCATCTTATCTTATCTTATCTAGGTGAGGGCCCTTAAGAATGCACTTCGAACCAATGGGATCTTTTGTGCAAAGTTCATCATCATCAATATCATAGTTGTACAGTGCACTTTTATGTTGGGAGATCGCCGGGGTTCATTATCTGATCGTATGATTTGGCGTAGGCACTAGTTTTATGTTTTCGAAGTTATATGGATATCATCAATATCTTAATTATACCAGTAAAGTCGCATATCGAGAGTCCGTTGTCTGATCCCGTGACTTGGCGTAGGCACTAGTTTTGTCTTCAAACAAAAATGGACTATCATGACATACAGAATAAATGAAATAATTACCTTCGGGGTACTGCAGTAGTTAGAAAATAAGTAGCTTGTCAATCATTCAGCAAGTCACTATTGAACATTCACAACTGAAAATGAAAAAGTATAAAAATTAGCATTAAATGAGAGTATCATTAATATATATGTACCTTTAGACATTGGGAATAAGTAAAATTACTACTTTTACAAAATATTTTAGACACTGGGAGTAAAATTTGAGCTTTTTGCAAAATCTTTGAATGGACTGGGGGTCAGCGGAGAGCACCACGGTGAAACTTGAAATATAAAATTTGACTAGGTACATTAAGGTTGTACTGGGTATTCTTTAAAATTTGGTTATAGTCAATAGATTGTTTAATTACATGTACTTACGTTTCAAGTCATCCATATATTTTGGTAGAAGAAGCGGCAGTAGTATTTTTGGAGTTAGCGGGCCGGAACAAATTTCCACAAAATGACTGTGTTGTTTGTAGCTCATCAAGTTATCAAATTAATGAATAGATCATTGCTAGATGTAGGCTTAATCATCATGGAACTGGAAAAAAAGGGGTAATATATTATAATAAAAGAACATTTATTTATTTTGATGAACGGAGTATTCAAGTTATGTAAAATTTAGAAGTAGTTACAGTATATCATTATAACAAAAACTAGCCAACTTGGAGACAAGATAACAAGATAGGAAGTAGGTTAGCGAAAATCCCATTAGTGATCAGGTCTCATACATTTGGACAGACTGGGAAAACATATGTTCACTTATAAACGGTATAGTCAATTGTAGTTTATCACTAGATAGAAATCGGTCGAGGTCTCATCATCATTAATATGATCATACATGTATTTGCTGATAAGAACTTTTAACTCATAAAAAAAAGCACATGTTAAATCTACTTTTGTGAAAAAATAAAAAACTGCATTTCGGGCAGATAGCTGTTGCATAACATTTTCGACCGATTTATAGTTAATTTACTACCTAGTATAACAGTGAATTATTAGTTTCAAATTGAGTGTTTTCATTATTATTAAGAATAAGTACTTTGTTCCAAACAAAAGTTTGACGTTTCTCAAGTAAGCAAGTAGGTATGGGAACTATTCAGCAAAGTCGATATTCGTAAATTATTTTAATCAATAGATAGGAGTAACAGTAAAACGAAACTGACTTACCAGTTATCCAATAACTTCAACAAAGTAACCGTGATCTTTGTTTGAAAACACGAAGTAGTTTCATTTCATTTCATTATGCGTCTTGATTAATATAAGCGTAGTAATTTCCATAGGCTTAGGCATTCCATTATTCAGTTAAACTATTACCGACACAAAGAAACTAATTATTTTTGGTATCAAACTAACAACGGGACGGCAGGGCAGACGTTTTATTAAGTTTCGCGGTAGAAAACGAAACCACTAATGTCAAATGAAAAAAAAAAAAAAACATACGCTATGGTCGATTTTAGCTAAATAAATTATTTATGATAAATTGTTTATCTTAGGTAGATATATTCAAAAACATATTTAATAAATAAGAAAATAATATTGTCAAATAATAATAACAAACCCCCTTATTCGTAAACATCTATTAAACTTATATTAGTTAACTAGCCGCTAAAGTTCGTTTGTCCTTATCTGTCGCGTTGACACATGTGCTTGTGAGACAGTGACAACAGACATATTAGTTAGCAGAGGTTTGTTAAGTTTTATGAATACGAGGGAAAGTATTTAAGTGTATTATACACGAACGAATTAGATCGATTATCTATGGTTAGCTTATAGTTACTCTACTCAACAACAGGTACGGTTGGGATAATCATGTAGCTACACAGCAACAGATGTCGCAACAACTTAGTTCTAGGTTGCATTAAAAGTGAAGGAGTATATCAGGAACAGAAGAAGGCAAGAGATATGTTTTCGTTCACTCTCTCTCGCACAATCCTATTCAACAACAAATATCGATGGCGTAGTAATGCATTCAAGAATTATGATAGAATGTTCTAGAAAAATGGTTAAGTTATCGGTAGGATCTCGCACACTTTGCTATTTGATACGCTACTCGACGCGAGATGGCATTATAGCAATCGGGGATAAAATTGAGCGTAAATAAATAATAACGTACAATAGGATTATAAAAAAAATATAATTACGGTTGTATCATGAAAAAGAGAGACGTTTTCCATTATATTTTTACAAATTATCATTAAAATACAAAGTAGTTTTCCCTCTTTTAGGAACGGGAGGTTCCACAGACAATGATAGATGGCGTTATGAGTAACTAAAGCAATATTAAATTCTTAGAGTATAAATACTATACACGGGCCACCAAGAGTGTCTGAAGGGGTCTTATGTAGATAGGTTGAGAATTGGTTTAATATGGCTGTCGGTTTACCATATTTACTTCTTTAACTTTGACGGGTAATTGCTTGTGTGACGTATTTGGGCACAGGTATCATATAAAAAGTTGTACTCGAAAAAAGAGGTGAGGCTGTGACAAGGACAACAGATGGTGTGTAGCTCTCTGTCGCTCTTATACGGGAATGTATATGACCGTCTCGCTCGGTTGTGGTGTTGTTGTTTGCTTGTCGCGTCTACAGTAAATTCGATTAATAGATAGAGGGGGATAGAAGTATTGATATCTTTCTCTTTCAATGGACGCGCATTAAATTGCCTAAGGGAGAAATAACATCTTTAGAAGGTTAGAAAAATGGATTTATAGACAAATAAAGGTTGTTACAGAATATACGAATAGATTTGGAGGCATCAACAAATTGCGGAGTGAAAAAAAAAAATAGAAAGATATTCAAATAAAATTTGAACTGCGCGATTCGACCGGTTTACACACTAATAGTTTTGCTTCACTATTTGGGTACTAGAATCTATAAACGGCCAAATAAAATACTAAGGACGAAACGTTTTGCCTCTCTATTCTCCCTTATAACAAGTGCAATATAGCTGTCTCTTTTTATCAAAACATAGTCAGCCTTGACGTTATAGCTTGTTTCGCAATAACAATGTGTGTATCGTGGGTATCGTTGAGTACTGAAGTAAAAGTCCATATGGCTTAGAAATATCGCGATAATATTATCACTACGGTATAGCGGGAAAGATCGCTGTGTAGGGGAACTTTAGAATGGTTTGTGAACGGAACGCAACCTCGGCACTCTTAGCAGTGTTGCCGGATTGTTACATTTCTTACATTTTTCGTAACTTTTCGACCGGCTCGCGTAACATGTAAGTAACTTCTGTTGTTAAGGAAATTTTCGTAACTTTTGAGAATAATGAGACTGTATTTACAAATGAAAGGTAATTATATCTGACCGGGATCAAGCGGGACAATTTATAGGCTTCCATTCAGGTGACAAAATAACCTACATAGTACGACTCTGTGTATCCGTCTCTTGCAACTTTGTATACATTTGAGACACCGCCCATCAGCTCGGCGTAATTCTATCGCCGAACTCGCCGAATTGTAGCTGTATATGGCGACTCGTTTCTTAAAACCGAATGTTTTGACAAGTAATTATGAAAAATATATAAAATTTAACTTTTGCATTAAAAATGTAACTTTTCAGGAAAAGAAACGTAATTTTCGTCCCAACGGCCCTGGCAACACTGACTATTAGTTGACGTTTTGACATTGGATAAAGGCGGGTGTTATTTTAACTAGTTATTCGGAAGTTTGGGAGACTTACATATTATAATAGTGTAATTCAAATAGGAAATAATATAATTGTAGTGATGTGGAGTCAAGATCCAAGAGTGAATCAATATAATATTCGTAACAGTGCGTGTAATCATTGCAAAAGTGATAGATTAGTGTGTTTAATATTGGATTACCAAAGCGGGGCCCCAGCCTTAAGGTAAAATCTTTCTTATTCATTGTTTCATAAGTTGTATTCGTTTGCGTAATAATTATTATATTTTGGGGTATACTGATGTGACCGCGTGATGTGGAATTTTGATAATATGTACGGGTACAAATGCGCGATGCGGGGGTTGTGTTACTTTTGGATACGATTTAAAGACAAATGGGGGTTTATTGCATTGCAAGATAAATAATACGGATAGTCAAGTTATTTCCTTAAGGATTATATTATGAAGGCTTTGGCGGTCTGTAAAGGTCAGATAAACTGGCGATAGAGGAAGGGAAGGTGATATGGTGAGAGACAGTGTTAATATGAAGCGAAAAGGAGGGATGGCATGAAGGGATGTTTTGAAGTGAGAAGAAATGTTATTTTTTTGTGAAAATGGACTGATACAGACTGACAAAAGTTGCAGTATAATCCAAACTTGGATTGTTGGAATTTGTGGGGGAACGAGGCACAACTAGTCACTAAAGTTTTATTAGTAGGTTAAAACTGTCATGAACAGTTCGACCCATTGTAAAAGGGTAGATTTTGGTGACTAATACTGAACACATTCGATGGTTTCTACACACCTCATGTTTTGTGAAGTAAGTTGAATTATGGATTGGTTGAATAATTTTTACACAAGGTATGGGTTAACAGGTATATAATTCAAAACACAAAAGGGTATTATCATTACAACATTATTATAAAATTTGACTTACTTTGCAAACATGAAACATTCACCAAGAACCGGTGATTATGGGTGGACAAAACAACCTGAATGTGGCCAGAGTTGAGTAATGAAGTCTGAAAGCCTCAGTACCTATTCCAAACACTTTTTTGTTTCGTATGGGGAGCTTTTGGGGTATCATGCGTCCGGACAATGTGGACATGGATCGATAGATGCCCAGCCAGATCTAGACATCCAACATGATACTGCGAATTCGGGTTATTAGAACCTATCGGCCTCACAACCCGGTATCTCTGACAAGACGGAAAAACTTGGGGAAAAGACTATCATGATTCATGACTGGAATTCATGAGGTTACATCAGGTGTTTTGGACATTGGTGATCGCTTAGTATTGGATATACACACTACGCGATTAAACGGGGATGGGGAATTTCCAACAAGTCAAGGACCTAGGATGAAGTTTCTTCATGAAATATTATAAGTATTTCATTGTGAAAGCTTCATGGGGGCGAGATGTAATAGACTTAGATTAGGGGGGCTAATTAAATCTTATTTTTACCAAAAATGAGATGCCTTTATAATTAAATAATATGAGGAAATGATTCATTATGGGGATATAAATTATTAAAATGTTTTGGGAATACATTAGTTCGTGAAACGAAAGTCTAGCAATCTTTCCTAAATACCTATATACCGGCTGACGTAGTGATCATTAAGACTACATTGGAAACAAGATCTTCTTTAATTTTACTAGGGCGACATAACGTGCGTGGGATGAGTGCGCATTCTTAGCGATCTAATCTATAAAGTATTTGATAGCTGATTAGCTAGATTCGGTCTTATTGACAACGGGGTAAAGTTAGTCCAAGTGAATACTGTAAGATTTTTCTTGTCGGTAGGAGTGGTTTTCGTTCGTTCGCAAGATGGCGGAGTGATGTATATAAATGATATACGATAATATATTGGAATGACATAGCCAATCATGGACTAATGGGTATTAGCCGCGCCCATTAAGGTTATGATTGGTTGATGACATCACTTGGATAGTTTAGTCTATTAACTGCAACCTCTTTAAATTTTATGATAGCCTGGTAGTTGAACCTCACAAGGTGTGTCCGGGATGTCTGCGTTAACCGCGTTATCTGCGTTATCTGCACTGTCCGGATTGTCCAGATTGTCCGCGGTTTTGAGGGGTATAAAAGGCTGAGTCGGAGCAGTTAGCTTCACTTCATTTTCGTCACTCAGACTGTCAGGGTCTCTGGCTTGCTCAGTAAAATCTCTTGGTGGGTGAATTTATTGGCGTAAGAGTGGTTCGTCATTATGAGGGATTTTCTCCCCATCATGAGGGATCACTTTTTAGCATTATAACTAGTAAAATTAGTGGGTTTCTGTGTATTTTCAATAAATTTAAAAAGCCAGAACTTTGTCCAGGTTTACAGTATACCTGAGGGGTCATTCCCGCCTAACTGGTGTCAATGGGCATGATCCAGAGTCTTAGTTGCTATCAGGTCTGAAGGTGGCCTGACGTCTCTTCTTTACCAACACAGGAGACGATCTATCCTTCACGTTCTCACAATGTCCAGCTGGCAACGTAAACGAGGCTGCCATAGTTTGGGTCAGCATAGAGGGTGATCCTCGCTCGTTGAAATTGTGCAGTATTTGGAGAACGGACTTGTTAAATATATTTATATATTATCTTTATATACACAATAGGGCGTTTTACCCACTGTACCCTGTCTGCGGACCAGTGGGGGGAAACAATTTACACAGGCTGATAGTATTGCAATCCTCAGTTTAGCCGACTGAACTCTTTAGAGCTTAGTTTAGGGTATACGCATTCATTGAAACTAAATCCTAGGTAAGGGATATTAGTTTCAACAGTTTAGTTCTAAATGGGGGTAGAATTAGGGTAAATTCACACACAATTTTGAGGGAAGTAGGAAAATTAGATCCGTACGCGTTGGGTTAGTTTAAGATAGGAATTACATTATAGGTCGCGAGAAATTCATACGGTAATATAATGAATCGGGAATATTCATCATAGGCAAATATAGACTCCAAATGATAGGTATTCCAATCTTCAAACAACCGCGTAGGTAATCTAGATTCAGGCAAGCTAGCGATCTAGCTTAATAGCTATTTTCTTACTAATCTTAGATAGTAGTTAAGAGATTGGTAGTACGTATTTCCGGGTTAGGATATTTGGCAGGGGTTTTATTTAGGGCCAGATTCCGGCGTAGTAACGCTAGGATTTCGCCTGACACCATAGATGAGGTCTTGCAGTATTTCTCCTTATCTATTGGCGCGGATTTCGAAATACTAGTAGACTCAATTGTTATAATTGTCTGATCACCTTTTTCTAGAACAAATTCTAATCCCGAGAGTTACAAAGGGGTATTTGATCGTTGCGTCCAGAGACAATGCGGTTGAATAATCCCAGCATAACTCTCCCATAGTGTTATTAATTTATGACATTGATTTTACACTCCGAATAGTGTTAGAAAATATTGGAGGGGGCTTGTCCAGTAAGGGTCGAGAGCCACTGGTCTCTGTTTAATAACGGAGAGAGATAGCAATCTCTCGGGCGGTCTGGAGGGGCCCGGCCTAAAACCAATAACAAAATATTTCTTAATCCCTACAACCCTGCTAGAAATCCTAATATGATAGGGTTAGCACATCTTTGTATACTAGGTTTAAGACATAGGTGCGTTGAGCTTGACATACATACTTAGGCCTAAACCTTATTTAAATCCCATTAACCTCTATTTTTACAACAACTTACTACAATTACTTCAAATCTAAAGTTCGTCTTAGGGACATTAGCGTAAATATTTATTGCGTACTGAGGGATGAGAGATTCAGGGTTCCGTCAATTATCATAGAACTTTGGGTTCTTACGGTTCTCAACAATAAGGGGGTCCTACCACTAGCGATCACGTTCTGGCCATTAGTCTCGTCACAAATAAAACTTCAAGTAAAACTTCATAATTATTTTTATTCTTTATTTTTATATTTTCGGGGAGGGGTAAATTAGTAGTATTAATATAAGGGTAGAGGGGGCGTTATGCTACAAAACCTAGATGTTGATCAAATTCTTACGTGTCACGATACAATTTTATACGTCGAGATAATGAAAACGGGCGCACAAAATACATTACTTAATATCAAATCTACATGCGACAGGATCGTCTCTAACAGACTCCAAGAAAGACTAAACAGACTTTAAGTAGGTATGGTATGATGTCAAAATTGCTACCTTCGAAGTGTATTGTCTTCTTAACCATGTTTATCAATGCTACACTGAAGACGTCACATGTACCCTGTCTTCAATTTAAATTGGAGGTGGGGATAACATGAGTGGTTTGGTCTTCAATCAATCATGTTATCCCCGACCTCCAATTTGACCTTTGCTGATGACGCAGTTTTCCTTATCTGCCACCCAAAACCAAAAGAGGCTAGCAGATTACTGCAAGTCCAACTAGATAACACCAGCGCATGGCTAACCAAGCGGCGTATAAGGCAAGTGCTCCAAAGTCCCACTATATCACATGTGCTCTTAGACGTGAGACGACTTGCACCCATTCAAGCTGGGCACTAACGTACTTCCACAATCGACTTGTGTCAAATATCTGGGATTCCATCTAGACCAAAAAATGACATGTAGGAATCTATAAAACACAAAACGAATAAAATGAATCGTCGCTTTAAAAACCATCTCTGGCTTCTTGGTAGACAGTCAGCCCTTTGTCTTACCAACAGACTGAAAGTTTATTGGTCTGTAATAAAACCAATGTGGATCATAGCATTTAACTGTGAAAATTGGCCAGCAAATCTAATATAATATACCTTCAGAGAGCTCAAAAGAACATGCTGAGAGTTTTGTTATAGACACCCTGGTATGCTCGCAGCTCAGAAATTCATGAGTATCCTGGAATCCCCACCATTCAAGTAGAAGCGAAACGATACGCAATGAACTAAGGACCGACTATCGACTCATCCAAACCCTCTGTCAGAGATGATTTTAATGCCAGATCCAATTAGGAGACTCAAAAGGAAGTAATGTGCTGCCTGGCTACGGGAAGCTAGGGCAGTGGCCATATCCTGCCAAATCGCTAACCTCTTTCAACTCATGCTTATAGTTGTTAAGACTGATTGCAGATTATAAATTATGAATAGAAGAAAAAATATCTATATGTTGATTCTGATAGACCGACACTACAGACTCGGTGAAATATCATCAATTTGATTTTTCACAGAACATTTTTCAGAATTATTAAGTTACAGCATAAAATATTTTTTATAAGTTTCGTATCGCACTGGATGCACAAAGGGCACACAAAGGCGTAGCAATCTTTACAAAACTCTGACGTATGAATACGTATTGAATACGAAGTTATTTACTGTATTTCCTTGATTGAATTCATTGAATGTTCTTGGTACCTATTGCTGATGTTTGTGTTGTTTTTTTTAAATACGTTCTACTGATTATTATTTTCAGATGTCGTAAAATCGTTGCAAATAAAAAACGACATTATAGGAACGACATTATAGGCAGATAAAATCTTATAGTAAACCACCGACCGAGTAAAAACCATATACGTGAAAACATTATGAAACTTAAAATTGATATTTCTACTCTCCAGTAACACATAGGTATTATTAATTCGTATATTGTTCTTACAAGTTCCCTCGAAAGAGCCGACTGACATAAAATAATAGCAAATTAAATGTAGAAGGATAAAATGGTACCGACTACTTCAATGATACAATGAAGTAATAACTTATTTGGTATTCGGTAATGAAAACTGAATATTTACACTGTATTAACTTAGGCTAAAAGACAAGGAAAATTTTCATTTAATTTGCGTCATATTAAGTGTTATCTCATCTTTTATTAAATTATCAACGAGCAGATTGCGCGCCGTAAACTTCAAATTCATTCATCAATCCATTACAAGCTGTTATTTTATGCTCAGAATAGAAATTTAACATTTTTCACTTTTTTTATTTACCACAATGGTAATAATATTTTCGGCTACCTGTATTATCAGCATACATAGTTTGATTTATATTGTAGGTAAAAGGAAGGCTCCTTACGACGGGAAAAAAAGGAAAAACTTACCGTAAAAGGCAACCTTATTAAGGACGCACTTGATCAAATTAGGATATATGAGTTACTATTATTGAATGGACATCATTGGCCTTGTGTTATGTTAGTACAGCCCTCACGTAGGTATGGACTTTATCACAAAGGATTGCGCTAGAATTTACACTAAAAACTTATGTTTTTCTTTCTATTTGTATTGTGTGCCTATGCCAATAAACAATTTTCTATTTTTAAAAACGTTTCCTCTTATTCGCAATTCTTTTCTAACGCAATTTACCACGATGAATATTATTCACACTCCTCAGTTTACACAAAAGCAATGCCTAACGCAATTCTTCACAACAGTATTTTGTAACTTTCGTGATTTTGTACTCGTACCTAATCGTTGAGCGTATCGAAATATTCTGTGCTAAATATATTTGATGAATTTTAGATATAGAAATACAATTGCAAACAGGATGAAAGGCTTTTACGTACAAATATGGATTGTTAAAAATAACGATTTGTGTTAAAATGCTGTTGTGATAAATTGCGTTTGGGAAGAATTGCGAATAGGAAGATGAATAATTATTCTTCCAATTCGCAATTGCTATTTTGGTGAGTTTCGGTTGTATACAATTGGCAATAAAATAGAAGATTTTTATTACAAATATGATTTGTGAAGAAGAATGATTGGGTTAAAACACTGTTGTGAAAAATTTAATTTGTGAAGAATTACGAATAAATGCTTTTGTGTAAAGCTTAGAATAATCCGATACTCTTCACTAAGTCGAATTAATACTAAATCAAATATATATGACCAACTTAAACTAATTATACTGGACTATACGACGCAAAAAAAAATGGTAAGAAAGTTCTGCTGACATTTAATTAAAGTAGCATTTATTTATTAATTTATTATATTAATTTTATTTTTATAATACAATCCATCGGTGGTGTAAGTGATGTGGTGTAAAAAACATATAGTGTTGTCAATTATTATTATTGTATATTTTTTTATACCACGTCGGTGGCAAACAAGCGTACGGCCCGCCTGATGGTAAGCGGTCACCGTAGCCTATGGACGCTTGCAACTCCTGGGGTGTCACATGCGCATCACATATTAAATCTGTTTCTATTAATAAAGAGCTTGTGAGCTGCGTAGTTCTGTGAGGATATGAGACTGTGAGTTTGTATGTAAGGGGTAGTCTCCTGAACTACTCATTCGGTTTTACCAGTGTCTAGAACGGACCTTCCGGATGGGGAAATGCTGTATTTTATCCCGCGGTTTCGTTTAAGTTCTTTATTATATTTTGTGCTAAATAAACCCATATGCTCTTCATTGGTTAATAGAAGCAAATATTATAATTAGTAAGGAAAACGTCCCAGTGCTCCACACCTTAGTGCCCAATATGACACCTATTAATCACCTCGATTATCACGGCATAAGATTAAAAGTGCCATATATTCGGTCAGTGTCGAGCACAAGGAAGTTTACCCAGGGAAGTTTCATGGAAGTTATTGGTAATATGTTGGTGAATAATATATTGGTTAGTAGAAGCAAATAAGCTAATGGCTTTACCCTCTATACTATTAATATGGAATATATTAATATTATTAAATCATTTCTCGTTCAAAGCCCTCGAGCAAAAAGGCCGCAAAGGTTAATCCCGCAATAATCGATGTAAGGGCAAACTGTCTCCAATATAACTATTATGATCGCCCAATGAAGCTTGTAGGCAACTAACACAATTTCGTGAAATATTGAGGAAATTGGCATTGATCAAAGTGAGGGTAACCGAGTATAATTTATCCTCTCGCCTGATACTCATATTACAACACTAGCAGTAGGTACCTACGTAACTATATGTACCTGTATAATATAAATGACAATAAAGCGCGTCTTTTATCCGTCACAAAAATATTATCTGTGCCACTTCAACTTTAAAATGATGACGACGACCGCTTTAGCCTAGTAGTGACCCTGCCTTCGAAGCTGGAGGTCCCGAGTTCGAATCCCGGTCAGGGCATGTATTTGTGTGATGAACAGGAATATTTGTTCCTGAGTCTTGTATGTTTTCTATGTATCTATTTATCTATATAAGTATATATATCATCACTTGGTACCCATAGTACAAGCTTTGCTTAGTTTGGGACTAGGTTGATTTGTGTAAGATTGTCCTAAAAATATTAATATTTAATTAAAATCCATTTCGAAGGACCATGTTTATGCTCGTCGTTGAATTAGTAGGTACATGTATTCATTTTCTCGCCGATTATTTACATGGTTTAAACATAATATATGTATTTGTTTTACATTGTTTATATTCTGCACTATAAGTTCCTACTTATAGTGCAGAACTGTATCTACCTAGATACAGTGAATGTATTAATAGTGAAACATTCCGTGACACATCATTACTCCAACAGTAATAAATACGTAGGTAAATAGAGAGGTAGGGCACAGCAAAATGACATCTTGCTCGAATTTGGAGCAGCCTTGCAGAAGACCACAGCCATAATAACATTATTTACTATACAGGTATGTAGTGTTGTGTTCCTGGAGGTGAGCAAGGTTGCCAGAGCTCCCGAGGATGCACTGTGTTGAGAGCGAGGGACCTAAATTTGTCCCAAAAATTAACCAGCAAAATAAAATGTTTCACAAATGTTTACCCATAAAATAAAGTTTAAATTTAAGTTTCGTTACCGACGAAGCATACATGTGTCAGAATCCATCATTAATAGCACGGTAGTAGGTACGCATCTACGTATAAAGCGCCAACTTCCCAGTGGCGTCAGGTGCGTTGGCAATCATTCTTCGCAGGGCTATAATGTTACGTGTACAACGCTACCACTTTCATTCTGCTTTCCCGAAATCGAAAACCGGTCGCACCCTCAACTACATAAGAACGAGAATTCCGTGTCAGTTTGGTATTCCACCCCCGCCTATGATGTATAGACATTGGCAAATAAGTCTTGGTGTCGCTGAAGATAAGCACACGACTATTCAAGGACTAAGGAACCCTTTGTAGCCTTCCTGCTGATATTATAAGGGTAACGGTCTGTAACTGCGGCCAATGACGTCTCTTGACGAAGGATAGCTGCAAACGGCGGCTAGATTAGGATACGTGTATCTTGAAATAAATTATTTTATCAAAATTTGTAAAATACCACAAGTAAGTAGGTACGTGAATAAATAAAAAGTATATATTTCTCGGTTAGCATTATTGTACCTATTACTAAAATTATTGTTAATCGTTACTTTATATATTACTACGTATTCGCAAAGATGTGAATGGCCAAAGTTCGAGTTCGAGTGTTCATTGTACAGTCGCCATCAAATATATCTGTACTCTTCAGGGTGCTCAAAAATATCTGAACATGCACTTTAACGCCTTGACAATAGAGTCGTGTTCAGATATTTGTGAGCACCTCGTTCGCTCCGATATATCTGATGGCGACTGTACCTAGGAACTTATAATATAAAATTCCTTTTTAGGGTTCCGTGCGCAAAGGGTCAAACGGTACCCTATTATTAAGACTCCACTGTCCGTCTGTCTGTCCGTCCGTCTGTCCGTCTGTCACCAGGCTGTATTGAGATACAGCCTGGTGACAGACGGACAGAACCGTGAACCGTGAACCGTGATAGTAGACAGTTGAATTTTTTCTGTTACCGCTATAACAACAAATACAAAAAAAAAGAATTAAATATATATTTAAGGAGGCTCTCATACAACAAACGTGATTTTTGCCATTTTTATAGATAATGGCACGGAACCCTTCGTGCGCGAGTCCGACTCGCACTTGGCCGGTTTTAATTGATATTGTAAAGTTTGTCGATTGAACACCGCATGGAGATGACATATAATCCCGTTCCTTTATAGTTATTGCTATTTCTATACAAGGTTAAACCGCTGAACCGATTTAGATGATAGGAATGGAGATAGGTTGAGTCCCGGGGCAGGACATAAATAGGATACTTTACACTGGAAATCTGATCATCCCTTAAGGGCCATTAAGTTTGTTTAGAAGAGCGATGAATAGGTAAGCGCCTGACATAAAAGAATAACAATTGAATTCTAACGCGATGAACGAGTTCTACGCAGACAAAATCACGGGTTAAATCTATTTTATAATAAATGCGAATTATTCCTCTACAGCTTTTGTCAACTTTAAAAAAATATCGATTGGGTATAAAGATACACAACCCATACCAAAGAGGATTTTCGCATTCGGACACAAAATAAATACGATTTCTACACACGGTACCTATGTCAGATAATAATACCCTCGCCCTTTGTTTCCTGACCGAATTAATCCAACTCAGCCCTTGATAATACAGGGAACAATTACCTATTGGCACGGCAACGTTGATTATTATTGAGTTTAAGTAATTTAGTTATAGTTTATGCAATGAGAGGCATTTAATACCTAATTACACCACAACACTTTACTGCACTATTTTATGTACATGCATATATTATTCAATTCTCTTTCACGTGTTTTATGTGGGCGCGTTGAGCAGGCTGAAGCAATGTTTGACGAGATAGCCCGGCGCGCAGCCCTCAGCTGCGGTGCCGTGTGTTAAGATCTCATAACCGTTCAATTTATGATGCGGTTATGGCCATCTCCGCCCCTTTGTGATGCGGTTATGGCATGCGCGGGCGGTGGAGGAGGGCGCGGCGCACAGTAAGTTAAGTAAATAAACTTTATTCTGCAAGTAGGCCGCGATGGTCGTAAGTCAAAAGTACTCGCGTTTCTCAAAGGGCCCTTTCCGATAAGAAACGCTAAAGAGACTCGACAGTCGGTCATGTTCTCTCAACATATGCTTATTACAATGATAATACTTAACCTAGGTCTTAATTATAAGATTTCAAGCTGACATGGTCATTTACATTAGAATTTCGATTTGAAACGGGATATTTACCATGTATATTTGTCAACTATACATGGTAAATATCCCGTTTCAAATCGTAGGTCTTAATTCCCCCAAACAAAGTAGATTAGATTAAATTAAATCGTTTTATATGGTTTCTTACAAGAACTGTGTCATAGTCATTTATTAATAATATTATCAATATTACATGTCATTGTTATAGTTCAATTATACAGTATTAATTATTATGTGTTAATTCAATTCTACAAATTACTGAAATCATAATCATAAGTAATAGGTATTATTATTATTAATTATTGGGTAGGTCATAAAATTCTTTAATGCTATGTCAACTAGATACAATAAAAATATACATGAATCTTTACGCTATTAAGGTTTCTGGTTTGAGCAACGCATGCAATTCTGTCTGTAAGATAGTTCTCAACCCTATAGATTAGCCTTTGGCATCAATGTGTTTTTAAAGTCATTTTTAAGAGCTGGGAACAGCTTTACGATACGTAAAGCTGGTCCTTACCTACGGTTTTTGATCACATTAAAGAGGTTTACTATATGGGTGATGTCGATAAAGTTGTTTTATTGCCTTGCAGCTGGCTTCAGGTTTTCCATAATTACATTGATATGCATATTATATGCATCTATATTACGGAGCAACTATCAACGACGGGTTATTTGCTAGATTAACACGCCGTTTAACATATGTATGTTAAAGGTGAGAAAGCATCGTGTGGCGTAAATACCAGGGAGTGATGTCGCTCGATTTAGACACGTTAACGAACTAAACTTAAACTTGCATGATATTCTTAAATGTGTGTAAATGTGGCCTTATAAGAAAAAAATTGAATTGTCCCGAGCAAGACTCGAACCTGACAGTTTGGGTTTAGATAATAGATCACTATATTTATAAAATCATGACGATTTACAAAACCATTATGTGATTCAATTAAACACAAAAGTAACTTTGAACTTGATGATAGGTACTTTTTCGTAATTCGTAGTCTAACTACGTACACTTCTTGTTAAAAACATATGGTACATAGTGTGTCATTCTCAAGTAAAATGCTACTGTTTAGTAGCGTCAATATAATAATCGGGCCATTTCCTTTCTGATGTAACTAAAAATCGTCCTTATTGACCTACAAACAGGGAACTTTTGTAAGATAATAAAATATATGTTCTTATATAACCTGTCAATGGCGACTACTGTATAATGTAACTATTTTACCGATAGCATTATCACGCTGCCCACGAAGTCGAAGACGGTCCTAAATTCGTATTCCGGTAAAAGAGAATATATATGTGATGAACATGAATATTTCGTTTCCTAGCCTTAGATATTTTTTTATGTATTTGTGTATTTACGAGTACACTAGTACTCGCGTACAGTATACGTAAGTACGCATATAATCGTCTAGTTCCTATAAAACAAGAGCTAGATCAATTTGTGTAAGATTATCCCCCTGTTATTTACTTTTACAGCTGGACTGATTTGTATTTTCCAACGTCGTTGTGCCGTGTTGCACAAGTTTTACTTTCTCACCTCAGCCTCACATCAGCAGGTGTTAGTCGCGCCACATGGGGTGGCTCATAAACGGGGCCCATTTGCAGTGCGAAGAACTTGTCCTGCACTTTGTTATTTAGCAGCCTGCAGCGATCTAAGTGCACCAAATGGATGTTAATGGCGGTACCGCCGCGGCGCTTAGGTGAATAAAATGTATTAAATTCAGTTTATGGGGCTTAAAGAAAGCAAGTCTATTCCAGTTTCTTCCTATAACCAGTTGCCTTAGATTTTATTGGCCCATGAGCAATTACACTGGAAAAAAAAATAATTACATTAAATTATACACTGCCGATATCCTTGGTACCATACCATAGGGGCCTATTTTAGAATTCGACTTTTAGTTTTTGTTTTATATAGTTATTGATTAAGTTAGTTATTTATTTATTTTATTTATTCTGTAATTATTATTACTTTTATAACTTAATGTACCATTCACTATTTTACGGTACCAATAAATATAGTCTTATACAATTACACACATAAAGTTAATTAAGTTGTCAAATAGGTCACAGACACAGGCCGACTTATCCTAATACGTAAAACGTAGCCAAAAAGTATGGTAATTTTACGCCGTAGCCCGTTTTCATAAAAACCCCATAACAAAATGATATTTCAAACATCATTTAACTATTATTTTTAAATTAAATAATTTAAACGTCCATATGCTCGACGCTGACCCAATATATAACACTTTTAATGTTATGTCATGATGACAGAGGTGACTAGGTCTCATCTATTAGACACTAAAGTGTCGAGCACTGGGACGTTTACCTTACTGTCTCTGTTATATTTATGTAATATTACATCCGATTATGCGACATTCAACTCATAACAAAGTTTATAAGGCACTTTGACAAGTTTCGTAATCTCGTTTAAAGTTAGATACGTTTGTTTGCGTGCTCTCTAGAGGTCATTAGAGATGTCTACTCTCAACACCTTGGGTGAGTCACACGACGAGGGGGGCTAGGTATAGGTATTTTGAAAATCTTATAATCATGATCATACATTACCCTTCGAACAATGGAATTTTCAACCTAGTTTTTTTTCATATATGTATATCATCTACACTAGCTTTTTCCCGCGACTTCGACCGCGTAAACTTCCACTTCCTATTTCATCCCTTCGGTGGACGATTTTCGAGATAAAAAGTATCCTATATGTTAATTCAGGCTTGGTATACAATGAATTTATTCATTGTATACCAAGTTTCATCATAATCCGTTAAGCTGTTTTGAGTTATTAAGTAACAAACATGCAAACATCTAAACATCCAAACATTCGAATTTTTATTATTAGTTGGATTTGAATACTCTGAAAACCAAAAAAGGGGTGAAACGGGGGTCCAAAGTTTGTATGAAAAACCGTATTTATTAAAGTAGGAGACATGAAATTTTGTATATAGAGTCTGTGTTTAAATATATTAATGGCGTATTTCAGCGTTTTTCTAAATTGCTCCACTAAAGGGGTGAAAAGGGGGTTCAAAGTTTGTACGGGGAGAAAATCTTTTTTAAAGTGAGATATTTGAAACTTCGTATAAAGACTCTCTGTTTTAATACAACAAAATATATATAAGCGTCTTTCGAAATTGCTCCCCTAAAAGGGTGAAAAGGGGGTTTCAAGTATGTACGGGGAGCAAATCTTTTTTGAAGTGTGAGATTTAAAACTTCGTTCATAAACTCTATGTTTAAATACAACAAAACATATTTAAGCGTTTTTCGAAATTGCTCCCCTAAAGGGTTCAAAAGGGGGTTCCAAGTTTGTACGGAGAGCAAATCTTTTTTGAAGTGAGAGATTTAAAACTCCGTACATAGACTATATGTTTAAATACAACAAAACACATTTAAGCCTTTTTTGAAATTGCTCCCCTAAAGGGTTCAAAAGGGGGTTCCAAGTTTGTACGTAGACCAAATCTTTTTTGAAGTGCGAGATTTAAAACTTCGTATACAGACTCTCTGTTTAAATACAACAAAACATATTTCAGCGTTTTTTTAAATTATTCCTCTAATGGGGTAAAAAGGAGGGCCCAATTTTGTGTGGGGAGCAAATCTTTACTTTATGTAAAAATCGATATAGGTGTCATCTTCGTGGTTCCTCGGGGTGCCGATTACGAAAATGACATGCATTTGCAAATCCAAGATGGCGGAAAATTATTTTTCTTAAAAATTGATGTGGGTGTCATCGTCGAGGTTCCTCGGGGTGTGGATTCCGAAAATGACATGCATTTTCAAATCCAAGATCTACGCGGACGAAGTCGCGGGCGGCCGCTAGTTGCTTATAAACTCATTCAAAATTAAAATTCAATAAGCTATGTCGAGTTTTTCTCTTAATTTAGTTTATAAATTAGTAAAACTAAATAACTTTCTTATTACAATCTGAGCTTCGAGAAGAAATTCATGAAAAATGCGATTGTAGCGCGCGAGCTCACTACAAATTCAACTGCTGTTGGCTAATGCAATTTGTATGTCATGGGACTTTTTATTTGTTTCTTTCTTTTCAGTTAATTTATCCAGCATATCTCAGTAGGGTACTACATGATGTAGGTTATATTTATTTACTAAGTAATCCACTATGTGTATTAGATATCTATTGTAAAATAATATCACTTTTAATTCTCTGTATGAGGTGTTGTTGTGACTGGATTATGCGCAGTTTTGAGAATGACGCATATATATTTTAATTTTATTTATTTATTAATAAACCACAAGCTACTATTACAAATAATACTTTAAATATTATTTGCCTAACGGTCTGTCACCACAGCATCTCAAAGACCTATTGAGCTGCGGCTGCGGAGACACTAAGGAAATGCTGTTGAAGGACTTGACGGCTCTAGTTAATATCATGTTGGCTGGTCAAGTCCCTGATGAAATAACAGGTATCCTGTACGGAGCAAATTTCTGTGCTCTATCTAAAAAAGATGGCGGCATTCGCCATATTGCTGTTGGCACCACCCTTCGCCGTTTGACAAATTGCTTGTCGCTTCATCCTCAGCGAACTTAGTTCAGAACTACAGCCTGTGCGGCTGGGATTTGGAACTAAGAGCGGCTGCAAAGCCGCTGTGCATGCCGTACTAACGTACATTGAGCACCAGGCTGGAGAGGTTCTGCTGAAGGTGGATGTTTCTAACGCTTTCAACTCCGTAGACAGAGGCGCCTTGTTAACTCAAATTAAAGAGAAAATTCCTATTACTTTAAAATTTCTTTGACAGTGTTACAAGTCCCCGTCTAAATTATTGTACAAATCCAACGTTTTGGCTTTCTGCGTAAGTTGTCAACAAGGCGACCCACTTGGTCCAGCAATTTTTAGTCTCGCCATACATCCCATAATTAAGAAACTAAATTCAAAATTAAATATATGGTATCTAGATAACGGGATCCTCGGCGGTGATGCTATTTCAGTGCACAGTGACTTAGAAACATTAACAACAGAACTTAAAGCAGTCGGCCTCTCGCTTAACTTCTCCAAATGTGAACTGTTTATTACAGAGTCGTGTCGTCGTCGAGACAATTTAAACAATTAGCTCCTGGTATCAAAATTATGAAAAAGGAATCGCTTCACCTCTTTGGTTCCTATCGTAGACTAATCTTTCGAAAATTTCATAAATACAAACATTCAAAATTTCAAAACATCTTCACATCATTTGACCAAAATTAACATACATTCGGCGTATTGCATAATTGAACATTGTTTATTTGTGCCTAAATTCACATACATACTTCATGGATCACATTTTTGGAAACACCCCACTTTGATTTCAAATTTAGACAATCTAGTTTTAGAAACACTCACCTCTATTTTCAACATATCTTTTAGCGAAAGAACATGGATCCAGGCTAGCTTACCCATTAGGTTTGGCGGCCTGCGCATCCGCAAAATTTCCAGCGTTTCGCTACCTGCTTTCTTGGCTTCGGTACACGGTGCTGTGAGCCTCATTGGGAAAATTTTAGTCCCTACTATTTAATTGGGGTCCTGGAGGCTGCGCACCGTGCTGAGGCCGTGTGGTTGTTAACATGCTCCAACACGGACCCGCCTGCCAACCCATGTTCGCAAAGACAATGGGACGAGCCCCTCTGTCGCCTAACTAGGAACAGAATCCTAGATTCGGCACCTAGTTCGACAGACCGAGCTCGACTCATTGCCACCACAGAGTTGGAGTCGGGTCCGTGGTTACAGGTGCTCCCATCCCCATCCATAGGCACATTGCAGAACAACAATACTTTTCGTTTGGCCACTTGCCTTAGAATAGGGGCGACAGTGCGGAGCCATGGTGGACAGTCTTCTTAGAGGCTTCCGGTGACCAGAGGGCTGGCTACTATTTCGCCCAGCGGATTAACATAGCTATCCAGCGTGGAAATGCGGCCAGCCTTCTGGGAACCCTACCGAGCACCGAAGACTTAGGGCAATTTTTTTATTTATAATGCTTTATATTATTGTGTTGTTTGTTTTTTGCTCGTTTTTTGTTGTGTATTAATAAAATTTACTATCCATATAATTTGCCTAACTACAAAGCAGTTTGTTGGCGAAGCCTCACTCTTTTATTTGCCTCTAGCTCTCAACATAAACGAATCCCCAAATTAATAAACGATTGTGGATGTCATCGTCGTTGCGCCCGGCTAAGTCAAGATGCAGCCTTATATTGGACGTTATAGGTGCATAGACAGAAATATTACAGCTTCCTTTTGATATGTTTGCACAGTACTGACTTCCTAAGCAAAACATATAATTTTATATCTTCAACACATTTCGAAAAACACGCTAATTCCATTTTACCATCCATTCCATTTCAGAACTCCCAAGTTGTTGAAACTTGAAGCCATATATTAACTTCTTAGTGCATATAGCTGAAACTTTTCTCTCTAGAGTGCACAAATTAAGTAGGAAACGTTATTCAAACACTATCCGAGAGAATGCGTTTTCACAAGACTTGTCCGATAAAGAAGTGATTAATGTTGGGGAAGAATAATGACTTGTCACGAATAAATGAGTTTCGTACAATTAATTCACTAAAAATATTCAGCCCGTGGCATTGGATAGCTTTGGTTTTTTTGTAAGGCACTGAGCAACATATGATATTGCGATAATGCATTTTTTGTTCAATATACGAATACATCCAAGTACAGTGAAGAAATTAGGAGGTATAAGTTGGCGGTAAGATATTTAATATAACTTAAGTATTTAGTAAAAAGTTATATGACTTAAGTACTTTAGTAAAAAGTTATATGACTTAAATATTTTAGTAAAAATATTATGAGTGTTCATTACCGACATACGTTACAAGTTACGTCGTTTAATTCATCAGCCTCCTAGCATTATCCCAGTACAGTTGCATCATGAAAGGGCATCTTTCAGGATGCAACTCCGGAGTCCGCTAACTACTCCCAAGATTTGGCGTAGGCACTAGTTTTTACGGAAGCTACTGCCATCCGACCTTCTACATTTGGACCAGGTCAGAGCCCGACGTAATGTAATTATATTTTATATCATTTTATTTTTCAATATGTAACTCTGTAATAAAAACAAATATATACAATTGGAAACTTATAAAAATAAAAATTATTACAGAATAAAATAAACAACTAACTTAACCAATAACTATATAAAACAAAAACTAAAAGTCAAATTCTAAAATAGGCCCCTGTGGCATGGTACCAAGGATGCTGGCAGCATTTCCTCGCTGAATCGCAATGCTTATGCGTTGAGCGAGGAAGCTGCCAGCTCTCCTGTCCCCGGTAACATCGATCAACCGTTTTGCCAAAAAGCGAAATAATGTTTTTGCTGATGGGCCCCACGGACACCAAAACGACACCAAAAGGAACAAAGTTGTAATTGGTATCGAGACCCTTATATTTGCGCCTCTTTAATGCCTCGGCCGCCTCAGCTGCCGCGCCGGCTCTAACCGTGGTGCTGCTGAGATGGGAGGGAGCCAGTGTGTCTACGCAGGTCGCGTCCCACACTAGCACCCGTCCCATCCTCCACGGAATCAGCGTCGTTCCGTCCGGTCTCTTGCCGTCGTCCCTGGCGATTCCGACCGGCCCAAGTACCGCCGGTACGTTCACGCTGGCAAGAGACCGCCGGATGACGTCATTAAGCGCGGCGTGACGGGAGAAGCGGCCTGCGCTTCTTTGACAAGGTAGTCCGTGGTGCCCCAGTTGGTCGACGTCGTGGCCACAGTGACACTTATGTGGTGCGCATATGGGTACTCCCAGGCGAAGGCCGACTGCCAGACGCAGTGTCTCGGGTCCCAAGAAAGTACCTGTATTAGGCGATGGGTACGCGTTCAACCAGTGGCCAGCCTCCTCACTTCCTGCAGCAATCAAGCGGGCTCGGTGTGCTCCAGAACTGGAGTCCAAAAGAGTATTAAAAGTTAATTTTGTAATTGCATCATCCCAGCTCCTTTGTGATTTAAGATTTTGTGGGACATTTTGCCCCGGGCAGGCAGACAACCAGGCGTTTCTAGCGTCGTCCAAACACGCGATTTCAAAGTTTGAAGGAGAAGTCCTTAAGATTTTACCAATGAGATCAGTCGAGCTGTGGACGGACGATACAAACGCCGGCAGGGAAACACTTGAAATTTTGCGCACCCCAAGCCCGCCGTAACGGACAGGAAGGGATGCTTGACGCCAGGACTCTTCGCTTAGTTTTAGATTTAGAATTAGTTCCAAATTTGTTTTGACTAAGCAGTCAATAGGAGTAAGTTAATTTTGGTGTTTCCAAAAAGGGCTACAGCGAAGCATGTATGTTAATTTAGGGACGAAAAGGCAAAATTTTAGTATAAAGAGAGCCGAATGGGGACTAATTTCCAGTAGACGATCGGCACAGTTTTTGAATTTTGAAACAGTGTTGTTGATGTGGTTCGAAAAGGAATCGTCAAAAATTGGCGTCCCTAGGAGACTGAGCGAATCTTTCGTGACTATTTTTACATTCGGTATTAAATTATTAAACTGATGTGTAATATTCGAATGGTTAAGGTTTGTACTGTGTATGTAGAGCTCACATTTGTTGTAATTTAGTTCCAGACCAATAGATTCAAATTTATTTTTGAGGGCCGAGAGGTCAGAGAGTACGGTAGTTAAGTCGCCTCCTAGGGTGCCGTCGTCTAAGTACCAAACGTTGAATTTTGCATCCAACTTCCGAGGATAGTTCATGAGTTCGGTACATTAATTTTGAGGGATCGGCATAACAATGAAGGAGGTAGTTGTAGAGTTCCGGAATATTATTTCTAATCTCTGCCAGCAGGGTTTCTCTATTGACTGAATTGAATGCGTTTTTGACGTCGATTTTTAAGAGCACTTCGTAATTGATAATTTTCTGTAAAATTTATTAAATTGTTTCCTTCTATTTGTAACAATATCTTTAATTGACTGGCATAATAGTAATACATACAGTTACGTCACTTGGTGATCTTGAAATAGTCGTTATAATTTAATATAACAGTTATGTAAGAATTTAAATGTATTTAAAATAATACCTAATTATTTTGGGCGAAATGTCCATAATATAGAATAATCAAATTAAGTTTCCACCGGCAGTACGCCATACGTACAAGCGCAGCCTCGATCGAATTTCCATACAAATTGAATTGAGGTGAAACCCCTTAATTTTAAAGGCATATCAAAATTTCACGATGTTTAATTATTGAAAGCTCCCACGCGAACGGAATACTGGGGGAATAATCTCCTGTGCACTGACCAACAAAATCGAATACGTTCTATCCTCGTTTCACCCGTTCAACAACAAGGCTATAGACCACATCGACGATAGCCAGCACTTACCTTTATAGGCAGATGACAGAGACGAAATACATATATTACACATAATTATCAGTAAATGGGACTAAATCGCGTAAACTAGTCTGCGCACGACCAAGCTCGCAGAGTAGGTACCTAAATACAATTCTGAACTGAACGCCCTTCTCCTTGATGTCATATTTAGTGACAAGAAAATATATACAAGGATACTAAACTTAACAACAATAACTTAAATAATATTAAAACCTAGGATTAGGTTAGGGTCTTTCAGGTCTGTTTCTGTGAAAGAAAACGCAGATACGATGAAAACGCACTGAAGACTAAATCAGTTTAAGGTTTTCTTTACACTTGCATCAACATAAATGAGTACACAACCCCGAGATTTTCAGAAGACTGTATTTTCCCTATTGTCACAAAATAATACCTACTCAAATAGCAATGCAGAGAGCGTAGTATTTGTTTCTCATCGCAATTTATATCAATTCTGGTAACACAACAACCCGAAAGCGTAACCAAGCAAAATACAGAAAACAATAAAACAAAACTTCTGTACGATCCGAGCATAGTTTATGCGAAGGAAGATCTATAGTGCTTCGCCTGAATTTGTATCCTAATATTTAGATCAGGCAAGATACCATTTATTTTTATTAGGGGCCCCATATCAGCATACGAATGTCTAACAAAAAGCACGAAGTGTAGCCTCAGAGGCGGGCAAGTAAACAATAAATTTACTTTTATTGAAAACAAAAGGAGATTCTCCCAGAATTAGACACACATGCTTACTATGCCTTTCTGGTCGTGCGAACGTTTAAGAAATAAATAAGTAATACTGAAGCATTTTTTCCTCACAGCCGGACTATTCAGCGGTTTCCTTGGGGAGCAAGCAAAACTTCCGGCCTAATATACAAAAAATATTTAGGTACGCACATTAAGCCTATTTTACACTCGCGCTTATCTGGCTACTAAGTTAAAAAAGGATAATGACGAAAGCCCTTTTTTAATATATGTGTTTAATTTTATAGCCTTCAGAAAGATAAAAAAAGTTAAATGCACCGTACGATCGTTTCGTGCCGTTACCGCGGGCCCCACACATCACAAGCAGGTTGTGGCACGGGGGTTATTTACAAAACGTGACGGAGGTCAAAGCATTAACGTTCTCATTAACGAGAATAACCCCCGAAATGTGCTCGTAACCGCAACCAAAACGACCAGCAAGGCTAAAATTAACGTATTATGTGTAACGTCGTGTAACGACGTTAGCTGATATCGCCCCAGAAAAGATAGAAATACATCGATCCCAACGTATTTCACTACAACATGGACACACTTAAACTAGTGCACTGTCAAAGCTGTGATAGATGGCGCCACTGTTTCACCTGCACTTTAGATCTCTGCAAGCGATAAAATGCATTGTCCCCGGACATGATTCAATTGATTACTTCCTCAGATATACTCAGGAGCGAAATTTCTTCCTATGTACTATCAATATAGTCACATTATTAAAATTGAAGTGTCATCTATGCATCCATTTAACACTACCTATGAACTAAACAAAAAAAAATTGTTTTTAATGTAAAGGCTTTTACATATAAGACTCGGCGTTTGGTGGTACCAACGCTGGGGAGGGTTCCTATTGTATAGCTCGTCCCTGACTATAATTAAGTTAAATACAACAGAAATATTAGACCAGAACTAATTGTGTGGCGCGATTGCACAGAAATAGGTATGCTGCTTTTAAGCGGTCACCATCACTTCGAGTGATTTGACGTCAGTGATTATAAATCCACTCAAAGAGCCATTGAGCTACAGACCGCCAGCTGAAAGGCAAACAAGGTGCGACATAAAATACTTCGTCTACCTGATAAATCTTAAAGCATATTACTGAAAGCAAAGCAGTGAAGTGAGAAAACTATTGAGAAATATCGATCCATTTCATAATACAACTGATTGTAGGAAACTTAATAGCAATCATGTCTTAAAGATACATCCAGTCTACACAGAACAAGTCACAGGCAAAAACTAATAAGTATCTACTGTATTTTTTTACCAAATAAATTGAACGGAGTTGATTTCGCGCCTAATCATCAACATAGTCTAAAACTATATAATATTTAATACGGGAAGTACCTACAGGGTATTAACAAGGATCTATAATTAGGTATTCCTCATAAATAAATGAAATACCTTATCAATCCCCATAAATGATACCAAATAAGTAAGGATCATAGGTGTAACTAGGAGAAGGAACTATTCTAAGTTTTCGCTTTCAATCTTGGAGATCGATGGAATGGATGACTCAGTATAGAAAATTATCAGTATTTTCATGACATATCCGATAACAATTTTATGATAATATTTCTATATTTAAGATTGTATTTTTAACAACAATCATTGTCAGTCGTTTTTTTGTCTTGAAAAGAAACAACGTATACCTACAAGATGCATAGAATTCTCAGTGTTTTAGCATTAGCAATTGCCTGTAAGTGAACGAAGTTAAATGATACTTAATTATAGATGTGAATTACTTCATCAATTCTTACGTTTCTTTTTAGGCAGTGCAGTGCCATTTGATGGTAACGATGCATCTAACAGAATCGTAAACGGAGATACTGCAGCTAATCTTCAATTTCCATATGCGGTAATAGACGTTTAATAATAATTAATAAAAAATACACAGTTACATTATCGCTCGACATGCTTTGTTAAGTAAATCTCACCAAGTCAATGTATCCAATCCTCTTTCCTTGTTTTCTTCAGTTATTTCGTTGTGTTGATTTATTTTGTGCCCGTCATGAAACTTCCCGGCTAAACCGGTGGTTATTTCTAAAAATCGCTCTCCTTTTCGATATCAACGGCATTTTGTGAGCCATTTTGGCAACATGACTTTTCCGAAGTAAAAATCCTGCTGAATCCGATTATGAATGTTGCCAAGCTAAATTTTGGCTTCTTTGCTTAAAATTCAAGATGGCGACCAGAGCGGCGAAAAACCTAAGAAATTCATATTGTAACTCGAATCCGGACGTGTGACGTGTCCTAGGCTTTGAGAGTCGCTGAACTCGATTTTTATAACCAAAAGTCTGTTCGAGTATGTAAACAAAACGGCGGCCAAAATCGGCCCTAAGCTTAAAAACTATATTATAACTCTAACCTGGTCGTCTCTTGGAGTGTCTTGTAATGAATTTTAGGGGTCGCTGAACTCAATTTTCATAACCAGAAGTCGGTCCAAATGTTTTAAGGGGGCGCGTAAAAAAAAATTTGCTAACTCATCTAGTTAGAGCTTGTTAGAAAAATACTGTACTCGTAATTTTTGTTTTAAAAGATATTGGAAAATAAAGGAATCAGAAGCCAAACAAGTCACCTTTTTTACAAACTTGTGTACCGAAGAATTTTTTAACTTCCCATTGACCTATGAACTTAAAGTTTGTGATAATGTTTGTTGTTATGTATTTTTTACCAACAACTACTAATGTATTGATAAATTGGATTTATTTAGGAAAATTCCTTATTTTTTCCTATTAAAAACAATTTCATTTTACGATTGGTTCAGAACCATAAAGGTTTGCGTCAACATCTGATACCCGGACCTACCTCTGGTTATCGAAATTGAGTTTAGCGGCCCCCGAAACCCATTCCAGGACACCGCACTCGACCAGATTTTAGTTATATTTACGAACATTTTAGTAGAATTCTGCATCTTTAATTCTGGGTAAAGGAGCTAAAATTCGGCTTGGGAACATCCGGAATTAGATTTAGAAGGCTTTTTTACTTCAGAAAAGTCAATTTGCCAAAATAGGTCACAAAATACCGTTCAACTTGAAATAATGTCATAAAAGCTGTTGCCGACCGCTGAGTCGTAGGCTATCTGCATGCTATTCTATAACCTTTCTGAAGGCAGTGGTGATAGTTAGTCCAGTTCTTTTCCCAACTACGAGTACAATCAGATTATCGAAGCTACCTAACCTATTATCATGGCTCTCCATACTTGGTCTTTACCCTAAGTTGTTCTAGAGTGGATTTTTCTAGGGATTACACCCGGAACCTATCGATTGAGGGACCCCCGCTACTATCGGTGCGAAGCTGCATGTGCTGCATCCCATCAAAAGGATGTTCCATCATATCTATTTGAAATTTTTAGCTTACGTCAGCTTACGAAGGTTTGTTTTCTTTAATATTTAAGGTCTCCATACAACTCACGAATAACAATCAAACAGTGACCACCAGAGGGCACAGGTGTGGAGGAGCACTTATCTCTTTCCAACACGTATTGACGGCCGCTTCTTGTATGTACGAGTGGAACACTGATGGGTGAGATTCGTCTGTGTTTTTTCGTGAAGAAAAGAAACAATATTGGAAATTTCTATATTGAGTGACCTGAACCAAACTTATACAGGATGTCCCTAAAAGTCTAAGTTGGCAGATAAAGTATAAGTTTAACTACATTGAAAATTTCATCGTTTTCCATATAGAAGTAAATAATTAGTGGCTTTATGAGCGTTAGACCTCGCGAACGTTGTTTTTCCTTTAGTTTGAAAAAAAAAATTGAAAATTTACAAAAACCGTGTTGACAAAAAAAATGGAATTATCGAACCTGCGGAGCAATCACGTAACTGTTGTACTACCGTTAGGTTGATTTTAATTGTCACCTCATAAATTTATACTTCAAAATAGACAGTAAAATCTATCTACCGTTAGTACATAAAGTTACGTGATTCACCTGCAGCTCACAAAATTTTACGGGAATCGGTTGAGAAATGCGACCTGCGGGGTAATCACGTAACTTTTGTACTACCGTTAGATAGATTTTAATGTCAAATTTTAATTGTCAGCTCATACATTTATACTTCAAAATTGACAGTAAAATCTATCTACCGTTAGTACATAAAGTTACGTGATTCGCCTGCTGTACAGGAAAACAAACGGAAATCCGTACATACGAAGGCATTTTTGTCGGAGCTGTAGAAGAGACCTTCGTTTTATTATAATCATAATCCTTAAATCATCTTAGTCTTGGCGTTGGTTTTGGTGACATCCTGCATATGTTTTTAGACGAGTGTTCAAAAAAAGGAGTCGCAATAGGGCTCATGTATGTATGTTGTATGCATCGGAGTTTTTTTTCATATTATTTACAGAACGAGAGTACCGATCAACGTCGGAAACTATCGGGTTTTTGCCGGTGCGAATATACTTTCCAACGATACAATGGCCGACACATTCAGAACCATCGCTCAATACATCGTTCATCCCAACTACCTAGGCATTCCGTCTTATTTTAACGATATTGCTGTTATCATTGTAAGTAAAATAATACATAACATTCCTAATAATAAATATTAGAGCACAAACTTAACAAAGCTTGTACTATGGATGCGAGAGAGACAGAGAGAGAATTCCATTGGATCTAATTTCTCACACTAGCAATAATTTTTGTCATAGGTTTTCAGTATCACTGTGGTTTTAGGTTATGTGTTGAATATTAAATAATAAATGACAGAAAACTTATAAAAGATCGGAACATCATTAACAATGTATACCTAATAATAAAATTCTGGAAAACAAACGCTAGGGAAATGGAACAATTTCGCTACATAACATTTTAACATTGACAACAGAACTGTCATTATTCTGACTATACTGACATTACTGACCTGTTGCCATATAGATGAGAATGGTCATATATTTCTGTCAGGGCTCCACATAAAATATAAAATAAAAAAATAAATATTTGGGGACAATTTTACACAAATCGACCTAATCCCAAACTAAGCAAAGCTTGTACTATGGGTACTAGGCGACATCCAAGACTAAGGAAGACAAATACTTTTAAACCCCTCGTATGCGGAAGTGAAAACTGGTGTCTCATAATTCAAAACTAATATACAAGTTTTCATTATCAATTAGATAACACAAATTTTGTCCTTGAAACAGATGGGTAGGTAAGGTACACGAATAATCCATTTGTACTGTTTGCTTTGAATTTAGATAACAACTTAGTTGATTGATTAGGTACGAAACTAAGCGTCACAAGGCAAACCAAGATTATTTTAAACCAAGATCATTATTAATCGTGTTAACAAGAAATTAACAGTTTTATGTAGCATACTGAGGCAATAAATGTGCTTACAATAGAAGAAAGTAAAGCACAGCAGTTATCTTATACAATCATGTTGAATAATCAAAAGATTTATGACAATAAAATAATACCTAATTATAATATTCATTCATTTTTGGCATCTGGAGACTATATTACGAATACCTTCTAAAGACTAACATACACATAATTTTATTTCTTAAAATTAAGCCATATCATTGTTTATGACTATAGACGCTCAAGAAATTAAACAATAAATGTGTTCAAAAATTAACTAAGACAAAAATTACTTTAATGGAAAATTATTTTTTCTGCTTAAAGCCGAGGAGGTACATGTGGACAATATATCGTTTTTTTTAGTTAACGACACCATTCCCCAGTGGAAGAGTCATTCCCCTCTCCTTACCTGCGGCTAACTACAACCCTGTTGACTTCACTGATTGCGTCGTCGCAGGCTGGGGTGCTAGTGCCGCTGGATCCACAGTGACGGTTGGTGATATTTCACTTCATAACCATAGAATAATCGAGAAATCTCCCCAGAACCATTGTAATGATGATGACAATTATTACTAATGGAAATATGTAGCTGCAGATTTAAACGTTACTAATCTTGAGTGATATTATATTTTGCCTATATTTTTAAGCCTGTTTGTTATAACATATTAACACATAAAATATCCTAATTTAAATTATCAAACCAACATATTTTGTGCTGTTTTTTCAACCACCCATAGGTCGTCTCGAAGAGATTTTTTAGCGATGAGACAAGCCTTTTGTCTGCCATTTTACAAGTTTAATTTAATCTGTTGTCTTTTGTGTACTATTTTTGGTGACCAATAACAAATATTGTATTGTTCTTTTAGGCTAGCGTTGAGCAGAAATTCGCTAGTAAATATATCTACGATCAGCAAATGTGCACGGTAGTCTACAATAGTCAATACTCATTACCAAATATTCATCCAACTATGATCTGCGCCGCCTCTTATGACATCGTTTCAACAGGGTGCAATGTAAGTACCTCAATTATCTCTATTAGCAGTGTCAGGGAAAAATATATGCAGACCAAAAAAAAAATACTATGCGATTTCTCATTTATATAAAACACAAAATGTGTCTTGACTCCGATGGCTGTTCTGCAAAAAAAATACTGTGATTTTTTTAAACAGTAGAAATAATGTCCAATTTTAATACTAATCCCATTACACAAGAATTTAAAATTGGCAAGATATGAAGTCCTGGTGAAACTTTTAAATCCACGCCACTCCAACTTCCCTCCTACACCTCAGACCACTGTTACTAAAACATCAAATTGAATACAAAAGGTATTATAGTGTTCCGTGATTTTCAGGGTGACGAAGGAAACGCCCTTGTATGTGGCAACACCCTGACGGGCATCCTAGCGCTACACTCAAACTGTGCTGCCAGCTCTTTTCCTGAGATCTATACCAGGGTCTCCAACTACACCGAATGGATCAGACCTTTAACCAGTTCAGCGAGCACCTTCACATCTGGCGCCTCTGTTCTTTTATTCATAACTTTGGTGCAAACGGCCTTTGCCAATATACTTAGCTAAGAGATTTAGTAAGTATTTTAAGTTTAGTTTTCCTCGACACAGTACCAAATGATGAAATTATGTGATGTAATGTTTAAATATTATTCTTGTTTCTTTCATAAAATGTGTAAATGATTATTTAGATTTTTAATTTAAGCCGAAAATAAAAATATTTAGTAACGTTATTTTGCCTCATTCCACGTTATTTATTAGCATCACGAGGAATAAACAGTATTAAAGTAACATTACCGTAATCGCTAGTGATACCGTAATCACTTCCTGAAAGTGTTATCTAAGCTGTCTATTGTTCTAATAGATAAAGACGTGAGTGTGAAGTGTGAATAACGAATAAAACTGTGTACCTATTGCTGTACAAAATAATTTATTTTTTAATAGCTTAATCAAAGGAAGTTAAATATCGAAATAAAATAAAAACAATTATTTATTTACGAAGGATGTTTTAATGACTTAACTTTAATTGCATTGCACTCTGCTTAACATCGGAAGCCGGTAAGCATCCCATTTTTCAGCAAGTGAGTTCGATTTCATTTCCAGGACTATTATACTAACTTCCTTGTCCGGGCACGCAAAACCCACACACTGTGTTTAGAAACTAATCAACCACTAAGGGAGTTTAACCTCCCGATGTTCCACATTACGTCTTTTATTTACTCTCACGGAGATCGAACGAACGAGGCACACTGGCGGTGTAAGTAGCGCGCGTACACGGGTTCATTGAGTCCGAGATCCTGTCTCGACCCGTATCGCTTTAACAAACTTTACCAATTAAACGGCTCACGCTTAGAATTTCACCAAAAGCGATTTTTACAAGAAAAATTCTCCTCGATCATTCGTGCAAACCCATTAAAAGAGCAGAAATAGACTGAAAATTAATGCGTAATAACAAGAGGTCATGTCCGCCTTACAAAATGACTAAAAGGTTAAAGGTGTTATAAATTTTGAGCACGTTCATTAGAGCCCGCATGGATCCCTCGCCGTAGCTTTTAGCAGACGACACACGTCGGAATTTCGTAATAAGATTTCCTTAATTTAAGACTTCCTCCCGTACACTCATTAAAGAAGTGTTGGCTCCCTCGGCTTCACGGATCAACACGGTAGGGCGTGAAATTACCTACAATTACGATCGCCAAATTGGATGTGGTTTCTCCCTGTATTCACCAGCTTAAGCTAATATTCGTCAGTCAGACTCGCACAGAACATTAGGTGAGAAACATTGTGTGAGCTTTTCGTTTTCCCGTTTCATTCATTTCAAGGTGTTTCATCTAAGGTCAATTTATCTAAGGAAAAATATAATCCCTTAAAGAATTATTTAAGATTTAAATTTTGATAAAGTTTTTTTAGGTAATGCCTTATTAGAAGTAAAGTTAGCCTTCGTAGAGGTATATTATATCCAAAATATATTATTTTATTTTTGATCATAATTTTGATTATTACATAATATACTGAAGACCGACCGTTAACTTTTTATGAGAATATTTTCGGACCAATTTTCATACAGGTTACACTTATCTAATTCATTGTGACGGTGATGGCTAAGATAGGTTTAGATAAAACTTTTAGTAATTACCTGAACTTTGTTTACGATGAACTCACTGAAGACTTATTTTATTGCTAGAGCTTTGACCTCAATTTCTTTATTATCTTTTGCGCTTAGTTGCTTTTCTAAGAATAAGATAAAAAACACAATTAAAGTGGAAAAATTTCAGTCCAAGCAGCAATCAGTACAAGCCCCGTAAATCCAAACACGGCTTGAATCTCCATATTTAGACAAGTCGAGAGTAGCAATCTTTCAGTGCAGATCCGCACTGAGCACCGCTAAGGAAACTTGGTTTATGAGGCAGAAACATAAAAGTAACGAGGCCATTAACTTCGGATCATTGCACCCGGTCAGCCGTAGTTTTATTTGAATTCCGGAGGCATTTTATACGTAACCCCTTTTTACCGCGTTATGAGTCTGTTGTCATTAAATCGCCATCAACGAATTTCAGGGGAGCGCTGTGATGTAACACAGTTTATATCTTTTACCGAAGTGGAAGGGCTGTAAATTCAGATGGCTTTGGATGATGAGAAATTTCAGGTGATGACCTGCGATATAGGTAAGGTAGATAAGTTCTAAACATTTGATCTCGAACCTCTTCTAATATTGTTGTTGTAATTACCGTACACGATATCTATTCATAAAAAATGATCGCAGGAGATGACGGGTTTACATCTTCTATCTATCTATCTATCTATCCATACATATAATAAAAATGTAGAGGTTCGAAAATCTGTACATTGAAGATATTAGCAAAAAAATCGATTGAGGGGTCTTAGAATCGATAACAGAACACATTTCAAAAGTTTTTAGAATTTGTGTTGTTTGTCTATCTGTTTATTTGTCTAGGCATCAAGCGAAAACTAGATAATAGATTTTAGTATAAGCTTCACTACATGGATTTCATACAACATTGCCTAGGCCGGCAAAGTGAACGTTTTTTGTTTCCGGGGCGCTTTTCTTATAATTTGCAAATTTTATTGCATTTTTTGAGAAAAGCACTATAATACAAGCCTCGGCGTGAACAGGGATTGTCGACCTCGTTAACACTAAGGCCATCTATAACTCCTCGGCCGCCAATCCCCTATTTCGCGCTCTGCAGTAATGTTCTATTGCGTTGGGTCTTATAATTAAAGATAAATAGATACATAGAAAACATCCAAGATTCAGGAAGAAATATTCGTTTTCATCACTCAGATAAATGCCCTGACCGGGATTCGAACCCAGGACCACCAGCTTCTTTGGCAAGGTTACTACCAACTAGGCTAAAATCTACGTAATTTCTACCTTTGAAATTAAACAAAATTATGAGTTACAATTTTTTGTACAAGTATATTTTTTTGGAATATAATATTAAAATACTGCTTTCAAGACATCAAATACATTTTTAATTACATTAATAAACTGTATAAAACCTGCAACTTGGAAATTGTCAAAACGATCAAGATTGTTTGCGTCCCGGTTGAAACGCACAAATTTAATACGCGCTGTAGTGCGCTCGTGTGCCGAGCGCTAACGCCATCTATCGACTAAGATTTCATGAAAATGATGAACGTTCAAACCTATAAGGACTCTAAAAACAACAAATTATTTCCTATGTTATATTTGTCTACAAAATGAAAGAAAATAAACGTATTTTAAATTCACTTCGAAATATTTGCAGTTAAAAACGGACGGTTGAGAAATGTAACTGGGACTTTCTAGGCCGGGCCCAATAGAGCAGTAGGACTGCGCGGTTGGAGAGTAGCCTGGAGAAAATCCAGGGGAAACCTCCGACATGACCACGCGACCGGTTTAAACACTGGAATACTCTAAGAGTGTGCGCTCCAGTGAGATTGGTTGAGCGGCTTCAATCAAATCATGAGGTGGGAGTTTTGTCGCTGGTTCACTAAACCTAGCCTAGCTGAGAAGAGTCCAGCAAAGAACTCAGGCCCTGGGTCGGGCTGACTCTACCCGGTCTGCAGCGGTACCGTGATAAATAGGAACTATAGGTGTCTGTGTTGTTGCGATCGTGCGGTGGACGTCCCCGCCGGCGGGGTAATTTTGTGTCTGTTCTAAGGACCCATAGAAACTGTTACAAATCTTTTTGGTTACTGTAGGTCAGTTTATCCAAAATACTAATTCAATGTAGGTAACATGAAAACAGTGATTAACTAGCTTATCTAAATATATAAAAGAGTAAACTGACTGACTGACTGACTGGCATATCGACGCACAGCCCAAACCGCTGGTTCTAGAGATTCCAAATTTGGCACGTAGGTTCTTTATAAGGTCTAGGGGTGCACTAAGAAAGGATTTTTCAAAATTCACCCCCTAAAGGGGTGAAACGGGGGTCCAAAGTTTGTATGAAAAACCGTATTTATTAAAGTAGGAAACAAGAAATTTTGTATATAAAGTCTGTGATTAAATATATTAATGGCGTATTTCAGCGTTTTTCTAAATTGCTCCACTAAAGGGGTGAAAAGGGGGTTCAAAGTTTGTACGGGGAGAAAATCTTTTTTAAAGTGAGATATTTGAAACTTCGTATAAAGACTCTCTGTTTTAATACAACAAAACATATATAAGCGTCTTTCGAAATTGCTCGCCTAAAAGGGTGAAAAGGGGGTTTCAAGTATGTACGGGGAGCAAATCTTTTTTGAAGTGTGAGATTTAAAACTTCGTTCATAAACTCTATGTTTAAATACAACAAAACATATTTAAGCGTTTTTCGAAATTGCTCCCCTAAAGGGTTCAAAAGGGGGTTCCAAGTTTGTACGGAGAGCAAATCTTTTTTGAAGTGAGAGATTTAAAACTCCGTACATAGACTCTATGTTTAAATACAACAAAACACATTTAAGCCTTTTTTGAAATTGCTCTTTAGGGGAGCAATTTCAAAAAGGTTTAAAAGGGGGTTCCAAGTTTGTACGGAGACCAAATCTTTTATGAAGTGAGAGATTTATATCTTCGTATATAGACTCTTTGTTTAAATACAACAAAACATGTTTCAGCGTTTTTCGGAATTGCTTCCTTTAAGGGATGAAAAGAGGGTTCCAAGTTTGAGCGGGGAGCAAATTTTTCCTTTTTTTTAAAATCAATATGGGTGTCATTTTCGAGATTCCTCGGGGTGCCGATTACAAAAATGACATTCATTTTCAAATTAAAGATGGCGGACATTTATTTTTCTTAAAGTTCAATATGGGTGTCATCTTCGAGGTTCCTCGGGGTCCAAATTACAAAAATGACATCAATTTTCAAATCCAAGATGGCGGACATTTATTTTTCTTAAAAATCAATATGGGTGTAATTTTTGAGCTTCCTCTGGGTGCCGATTACGAAAATGACATTCATTTTCAAATTAAAGATGGCGGACATTTATTTTTCTTAAAAATCAATATGGGTGTCATCTTCGAGGTTCCCCTCGGGGTGCAAATTACAAAAATGACATCCATTTTCAAATCCAAGATGGCGGACATTTATTTTTCTTAAAAATCAATATGGGTGTCATTTTCGAGGTTCCTCTAGATGCCGATTACGAAAATGACACTCATTTTCAGATCAAAGATGGCGGATATTTATTTTTATAAAAATCGATATGGGTGTCGTCTTCGAGGTTCCTCGTGGTGCCGATTACGAAAATGACACTCATTTTCAGTCAGATCAAAGATGGCGGACATTTTTTTTTTAATAAATATGGGCGTCATATTAGAGGTTCTTCGGGGTGCCGATTACGACAATGGCATGCATTTTCAAATCCAAGATGGCGGACATTTCTTTTTCTTAAAAATCGATATGGGTGTCATTTTTGTTGTTCCTCAAGATGCCGATTACGAAAATGACAACCATTTTCAAATATGATGACGTTTTATGATGGATATACGGTCATTTTTTTTCCTAAAAATCGATATGGGTGTCATCTCCGAGGTTCCTCGGGGTGCGGATTACGAAAATGACATGCATTTTCAAATCCAAGATGGCGGACATTTATTTTTCTTGGTTGTACACTGTTTTATAGACAACATTTTTAAAGAATTTCATTTCGCAGAAAATGTTACCATATTATCATTTCACAGAATAATCATTACACAGAACACAAACTTTGTAGAAACTCAAATCAATGATTTTTGTTATCAATATTTTTTAATATTTCGATACTCATATCATAGAACTACAAATGAAATATTATTTTTTCTCATATTATTTAGTTTACGTAAAAATTATTACCAAGACAATAGTTGTACAGAATTTTGTTTCTCATAAAATAAATCTCATATTATCATTTCATAGAATAATCAATTTGTAAAATAATTACTTTGTAGAAATTTTTGTCATAGATTTTTATTACAAAAAAAAATAATGTTTCGATATTCATTACGATATAATTACAAATCATATATAAAAAACGAAAGTACACTGATAAAGATGATCATATTGATCGGATTCTACAGCGTAAACAAGATTATTCAGAAATTGAAATATTAGAAAAAATCTAAAAAAAACTGAAATTGTAATTTACTGTTCGAAGTAATTAATCTTCTAACCTATCTGCGTTAGAGTTGATTTTTCCCCAAAATGTCTTTCTGGGCTTTTATAAAAAAAATAACCTCGAAGATTAAGACGGGAGCATCGCTTCGCTTCAGCTCCCGTCTTAATCTTCTAACCTATCCGCGTTAGAGTCGATTTTGCCCCAAAAGGTCTTTCTGGGCTTTTATTAAAAAAATAACCTCTATTATACATAGATATTGTTTTTGAATTGTTTTTCAGCAAAATATGTTTCTGTGAAGTGAATAAGCGGTGATACAATCATATTAAAAATAAAAATACAAGGACCAAATATTATTAATATTATTAATATAAGTCTCTGTAAAACGAAATTCTATGAATTTTCTGTCTGCGAACCAATGAAACACCAAATATAATTCTACTGTTTGATAAGTTTCTCAATTAAAAAAAATATATTACAAAATTCATTGAATTGTGTTTCTGTGAAATATTTTTCATTCAAGTAAATAGTCATTGAAACAATAATAGTCGAAATAAAAATACAAGGACCAAATATTATTTGAAACATATTCTGCGAAACAAAATTCTATGAAATTTCTGTCTGTAAAACAAGGGGACACCCATTTTCATAGTTGGCACCCCGAGGAACCTCGAAGATGACAACCATATCGACTTATAAGAAAAATGTCCCCTTGTTTTACAGAGAAATTTCATAGAATTTTGTTTCGCAGAATATGTTTCAAATAATATTTGGTCCTTGTATTTTTATTTCGACTATTATTGTTTCAATGACTATTTACTTGAATGAAAAATATTTCACAGAAACAATTCAATGAATTTTGTAATATATTTTTTTTAATTGACAAACTTATCAAACAGTAGAATTATATTTGGTGTTTCATTGGTTCGCAGACAGAAAATTCATAGAATTTCGTTTTACAGAGACTTATATTAAATAATATTTGGTCCTTGTATTTTTATTTTTAATATGATTGTATCACCGCTTATTCACTTCACAGAAACATATTTTGCTGAAAAACAATTCAAAAACAATATCTATGTATAATAGAGGTTATTTTTTTAATAAAAGCCCAGAAAGACCTTTTGGGGCAAAATCGACTCTAACGCGGATAGGTTAGAAGATTAAGACAGTTCAGTTTTATTTACATTTATTTCGAACCGTAAATTACAATTTCAGTTTTTTTTTTTTTTTTCTAATATTTGAATAATCTTGTTTACACTGTAGAATCCGATCAATGTGATCATCTTTATCAATGTACTTTCATTTTTTAACATAACTAAATAACATATAAGGTCAAAGAATATAAGATTTGTAATTATATCGTAATGAATATCGAAACATTATTTTTTTTTTTGTAATTAAAATCTATGATAAAAATTTCTACAAAGTAATTAATTTACGAATTGATTATTCTATGAAATGATAATATGAGATTTATTTTATGAGAAACAAAATTCTGTACAACTATTGTCTTGGTAATAATTTTTACGTAAACTAAATAATATGAGAAAAAATAATATTTCATTTGTAGTTCTATGATATGAGTATCGAAATATTGAAAAATATTGATAACAAAAATCATTGATTTGAGTTTCTACAAAGTTTGTGTTCTGTGTAATGATTATTCTGTGAAATGATAATATGAGAAACATTTTCTGCGAAATGAAATTCTTTAAAAATGTTGTCTATAAAACAGTGTACAACCATGAAAATAACATCCATTTTCAAATCCAAGATGGCGGAAATTAATTTATCTTAAAAAATTATATAGGTGTCGTCTTTATGGTTCCACGGGGTGCCAATTACGGAAATGACATCCATACGTATCTACATACATACATACAAACATACGGATCAAACTGAGAACCTCCTTTTTTGTAGACGGTTAAAAATTACTTTTATTACGCGGGCGAAGCCGCGGGTAAAAGCTAGTTAGTTATAAACAATCAAATCACTGGGAGGTACAAGCAGTAGGTATAAGAAGAGGTTTTGTCCTGTAGTCATCCAGCGTCCACCTACATTCGGTCTTCAGCTGTCCGTCCTTTTATAAACGTGTTTGTTTTACTACACTACAAGTACCTAAAAAAAGATTTTCTTAGTAAACTAGAAGTATTAAATTAATTTTCGTACAGAGGGATAATGCGTAGAGACATGTGCCCAAGGTTTTCACTGAAAGTAGAGCGTGTCATATTGTTGTAGGTCATTACTAATTTTGGGTTATAATGTAGGACACCTAACACGTTGCAATTCGAGAAACATCGAAGTTTTTGTTCGACTCAAGCATCATATGCCTTCCTCTGTAGTCGCTACATCAAGCATGTCAATAAAATAAGGCTCGGAAAGTGGTGAACTGGGTAACGTCATCGAACAAGAACGTATGTGTAGACCTACGCAACATTGAACCATGATACCACTATGTTACATGGATGTGATGAGGTAGTTTCTTAGCAGACATTAGTGTTTTGTTACATAGTATAAGAAATCATCAAGAATAATTCGTACGTATACTTACCAAGGAGAAGGAATAGTCAGTAGAAGTTCACGCGAAAGAAATCGCGGGCAAAAACTAATATTATTTAAATGAATATCTGACGCCTTTAAGCAACGGGATTAAGTATCAATGAAAGAAAACAGAAAGAAAATGTATTTTCCCAGAAAACTGAAACCTAGCGAGATTAATTTTTCGATTGTTGCAAATTTTTGTCTTTCCCGTACTTTTGGAAGGCGTGCGCGGCGCTGACGCCAACAACTCGAGCTCATTCCACAATTTAATTATTTGTAAAGGTACACCAAGCGGATGTTGTCCCTACCCGTGACATCGGACGCACTCAGAGACAACACCCGCCCCCAGCTATTGTGAGTTGATAGGGTCTAAAATGTACCAGGCTAATGGATGCAAGCTATGGACTGAGTGTGCGATTCGATTTCATGAAATTATTATATATTTTTTAGCTCTTTAGCGATAAGACAAGAGTTATGTTTCTGACCTGCTTTGTATTTTTATTGAGGTGTGCAATAATAGTACATTACTACAGAGGCCGGGAAGTAAGGGGTTGCCGGCCGAGTACATATAGACGGCCGAGCGTAGCGAGGCCGGATAGATACGAGGTTGGCAACCCCTTTTCAGGCCGAGGTATGTATAGTGCTTTACTCAAACATGCAATGAAATAAATAAAAAAAAAACTCCAAGAAATCAACCTTTAATTTCTCAAGGAACTAACAGTAAATAAGACAAAAAATATAACTAACACATATATTACTATTTATTTCGTTCAATTTCCAACTCGGATTGAATATAAAATACTACTACTACAAAAATATACTAAAATGTACGAAATCACGTTTCTGAACGAAACGTTAGGATCGAGCTATCTTATGGAACGACACTGACAGCTTGTCATTCTTGTTAATTGTCAAAAACTATAACCTCTTTTCTTCATCGCTGAGGGGCTACCGCGAACCGAAAACGAACGAAGTTCGAATGTCTCCCTCTCTGTCGCACGAATTTGCAAATGCGACAGAGAGGGAGATATTCGAACTTCGTTCGTTTTCGGTTCGCGGTAGCCCCTCTGTTGTCATCGGCGTCGGAACTCATATTTAAATAGGTAACAAATTCAACAACGCATAAATCCAATTACAGAATGAAAAAAATTGCCTCCAAAATGATTAAAAACATACCTTCACGGTTTGAGTAGTCATTTTTACCACTAATATTTAGATGAAATATTTTAAATGTGTATTTTTGTAGTTAAATTTGCAATTAAAATTATTCGACTGTTTTAATAATATGTTATTTAATCTGTTCACGTCGATTTTATATATGTAAATAAAACAGCAAAATATAACAAACATCGTTTATTTTATTTTTTTAATAATCGTAGTGGCAGAATGTTATGACGAACGAAAAAGCAAATAATTGCTTATGGCTGAACGCCGTGATGCTGTGTCACAAATAAATGTGGAATGGAAATTAAAAAAGAGCATCTTGCAGGCCTAGGCCTCCAACTTTGTATAAAATTCCTTTAAAGGCCTCTTGTGTAGCTGCACCCGAAACGTGACACTTCGCAGCCTATATTATAAGGAACATAACCTCAATATTTCATTGCATGTTTGAGAAAAGAGTATTTGTATTGTATCGTATGTTTTTACGAGTTTTACTTTTGAAGCGGTTACACACGGCGACTTACTGCAGCCGTAGATTAAGCCCCTGCATGATACTGTGTCGTCACTGTATCTCACTACCTATTTGTCACTAACGACCTCGACGAACGAGCTATAAGACGGAAAGAGAGAACAGTAGTTGAATTCATATTCGCTTTTAAGCAATTGTGTTGTCAAATTGCTAGGTATGTAGAACGCTAGAAGGGGCTATAAGTCGCCAAGTAACCATTCGCTTCTTATAATCATAAGGTCGGTATATGATTTTGCGCTATGAGTGATTACTTATATTAGTTATTTCATGATTTAGAAGAATCATTGTCAGCGAAACGAATCACATCGAGTTTTTTATTTTATTTTTGCTCCTAATTTAATTGTCATCTGCAAGTTCTTGTCAAAACTGTTAAGTCATTATGGTGCTGCAATCAAACCAGAGAGCCGTTGATTTCCGCAGGGGTGCTATTTCTGCAGTGTCAGATACACAACGCACTGCTTTACCCAATCATGTGAACATCATTCATGAATGATAGATGCAACATTCCTAATGTTGCCATGTGCACATTTTTAAATCGCATTTTGAGTTTTAAAATAGTGTCAGTCTTGAGCTTGGCGTCAGTGACGGCGATAATTAACGAATATCATTAGGAACGTCTAATATTGATTAAGTGTATAGATTCGAATATAATTGCACGTAAAGAAAATGTTAATACCTACTTAATAGTTTCGTAATTGGAGCCTGGTCTGCCAAAAAACCGCACTGTGGTTTGGTTATGTAATTATTGTAAACATGTTTTTGGTATGAAGTAACTATTATTATTGCTACGTAAAATGGACCATCTTCGAAGTGCCAGCTTGGTCCCTAGACGGCTTAAAGAGCTGCCGTTGGACATAAATTATTGCAAATTTAAATAACAACGTAATATAACGTTACGACTACGTATAATTAGTACATTTTCCTTTAAAACTTTTATAAGTATACTATAAACAATCATTCACAGTTATTATAATATTACATTTATACAACATTTATACATTTACAAGCGTAAAAACTCTTTATTTCCATGTTTCAAGATTGTAAGTTTCAAAAAGAATAATACCTTTAGTTTCTGATCTCTTAAATTCCTAGAACTGCTTATAGTAGCATAATAATGGCTATAAAGCTTGTTACATGATCTTTGAGAAATTAAAGTAAAATTCGGAATTCACGAAGAATTTTCTCAGTATAATTATACCATATCTGTATTTTTTCCACGTCATTGAATATTTTCAGCAACTTTTCAAACCGGTGATTTAGAAACAAATTCGAAGAAATGATTTCCAACGAAATATATTCTTTCAAAAGATACACTGGCCAATCATGAAAATGTAATTGAGTACAAAATTGAATTTTGTTATTTAATAATTTTTATACACATGTTGATTGCTACAACTAGGTACTCCTTATTAGTTGGGGCCTTTATCAGGTTACTTCCGCATTTGCTGGAGCGGTACCAGTAAGCTGTCAGTGTTTCAGTCAGTTGACAGTTTTTTAGTTGAGTCAACACAGAATCTTTATTGCGGCCCTACATCTAAATGAGTATTTCCTGGTTGGTGCGGGGCGCGCGAACGCCGGCCGATAAGAACGCAGTACTGCATGTCCATACCACCACTGCGCGGAATCATTTTTCAGGTATGGTAGGTCGAAGTTTGCAATAGTATTTATGCGAAACAAATAAATTTTTTCGTATAAAATTTCACATTTTTTTGTACTCAAAACTCCAGTCATGGTCGCCATATCACTTTTGACACAAACTGTATGAAAAATGCCATGAATTCGTGCTGTGTAGTGTAGAGTGACCAAATTGTATAAAATATATTTTTCGAAGTTGATCGAAAAAATTCGAAGCCAAAAACTTTGATACTTGTATTTTTCAATCCAACACGTCATGTCATTCCTCCTGATTACGTCTCCTGAATCATCCTGTATTACTATTGCACAAATGTATACTACAACAAAAACATCAACTTTACAGCTAACTACCACATGGCTCGTATTATGATGCCATTCGAACCAATAATTACAGAAGATCAAATGTTTGTAATGAGTAACTACAGTTAGAGCAACACACGCACAAGACAAAAACGAGAGTCAAAGTAAATACAGCTGCCGAGCCCTGAAAATGTTGTATTTAAAAAATAGTTATTTGTCGTTTTGATCGTGCGTTACGTACGCCATACAATTTATTTTTTACTGTCATACAATTTATTTTTGATTGAACTATGAGATTCCTATTTGTCACATTTAATTTGCTCTTGGACTATAAAAAACTTTTTTTTTTTCAAATCTTTATAGTCCCTTGGAACTTTTAATAATTTTGATTAATTTATCAAATTTACTGTTTATTGTGATAATTTCATGGATTTATATTCATATAGCTTCACTATGTTCTGCATTGTAACATAAGTCATCCAACCTATTGAATTGAACAACATACAACACCCAAGCCAGGCGCGAGCTCCACAAATAATTGGATCATAAAGCAAGCTCCAAATTACCAGAAGTAAAAGAAACATAACGATGAAAATATCTCACGGTACAAAATGAAAACCGACGTAACAAACGTTGCAATAATAAACAGGCTTACGCATGTTCATGCGGAGTGGAGACAGTCTTTTTATTTCAGAGGCTGAATCAAGAGGGGACACAAACATGCGGTGGGAAGCGAAGGAACTGCTGACAGATATATTGACTGCTAAACGCTGCGTCCCTTTCTGGAACAAGCCAACTAAGCAAGGCAAACGTTGATACGCTATATGCTCTAAGAAATATCTGCAAATCTCTGACGCACTCGCCTCAGCCGCTTGGGAAATAAAGATTACTGTACAAATAACTGTTCGGAGCTTCTCTGCGATGTTTTTTAAGATATATGAAAATGACAGTAAGTACCATTACTCTTTATACAAGCCATTATTATACCACACTCATGTTTTCGCTTTTGACAGATTTATGTTGTTAGTTACTTATTAGTTAGGTATTATGTTGGAGGCATAAATAGTGGGAATGTAATTGGATTGTTTGCGAGTCTCAAGCGTTTATTAGCAAAACAACAGAGTGTTGGTACTAGTTGCCGGATAATCCAATAATAAAGGCGGTTTATTCAGGTGGGTGCTACTACGGATTTACATATCATTTCACGAGGGTACAAAACACACAAAATACTGTCGTTATGAAAGTTTGTGGTGCGAGATCGAAATTGTTAAAAGTTTATAGCAGCTGTTCTGATTCAACGGTCGTCTATTCACGGGCAGTTAACTCTGGGGCAAAAACACCGACAAACACCGACGGCTGATAGGCTAGGCTTATCGTTCGAAGTTAGAGGAATTCGTTTATTGGCTATTGAAGGTAAATTTATCGAGTTAATAGAAAAAGTCCGGATGAGAAAACACTGATTGTGTTCGAAAAAGTTAACTTGAATAAGCATCACAGCATGTAGGTAGGTTTGTAATATTGGCTAGAATAGTTTCCATTAATGCAATATTCCTAGTATAAGTTACCTAAAGACCCTCTTATCTAGAGATGAGAATATAAAGTTATAAAATGTTTTGTATTGAACAAAACATATTTATAATAATAAAACATCAATATTTTGTTTCCAGCAGGCGAATCACGTAACTTTATGTACTAACGGTAGATAGATTTTACTGTCAACTTTGAAGTATTAAATGTATGAGATGACAATTAAAATTTGACATTAAAATCTATCTAACGGTAGTACAAAAGTTACGTGATTACCCCGCACGAACCGGATGGTCAATATTCGCGCTAACAGTTAAGAAATTTCATTTTTATTTTGGTTTCAGCTCAAAAGGCAGGCGTAGTGTCATTAACATTTCACCACGCGCACCATATTTCTTATGGAAGTAGAATCACAAAGTCAATGTGAGCGCAAAATTACAAAGAGCCCTTCTTACCAAGCCAGAGCGTCCTAAATAAGACCCAGTATTTCACGCCCGGGGTTCAAATGAGTTGAGATAATGTACCACCCAATTAGAATAATAAGGCCTACTTAAATGTATGCCCCGACCGCGTGAAGTAATAAATAGCCGCCTATAAATTACAAACACAACACTTGGTGGCAAAGATACACGAAAATATTCGAAATTGGTATGTTACAGTAAGGAGATTTTTGTAGACAAACACACATACAACAACAACAACAACAAATAACACAACACAAAAACAAACACACAAAACATGCAACAAAAGAAAATAAGCACGAATTCTCAGCTTTCTTCCAAGGCTATCTGGGGTATCATGAAATGAAGTCACAGCTGCAGCTATTTGCAGCCTTACGTTACTCTTGCTTTCGCTACAAAAACTCAAAGCAACCAAAATACATTTTCTGTTTCTTCTTTCTCCGACCTTTTCCCATGTTTAATTGGGGTCGGCTCTCCTAATCGCTTTTCGCTTTTTAGATCTATTCTGGGTCGTCTTTGTATCTAATTCTAGGGCTTTGAGGTCATTATTGACTACTGATATCCATGTGGTTCGGGACCTGCCCTGGCGTTTCGATCTTGATTAAATATCTAGAAATTTACGGATCATGTGGCTTTCGGGTCTTCGTATAACGTGCCTGTACCAACGCAACCGTAATTCGGTGAGATTGTCCGGTATCGGCTCTACGTTGAGGCTTCCACGGATATAATTATTTGGTACTTTGTCCAGTAACCTGCCCTATGGGGACCCACGCAAAATTCGAATTTCAGCAATATTTAATTTTTGCACCCGCTGTTGTTTAAGTGGCCAGCATTTTGCACCATATACTATTGTGGCATTGTGGGTAATATAATTTTTTACCTCGCTTGTCTTAAACAGTTGGCAGTAGTCAACTGCCTGGTTTATAATTTCACACATACATTATAATACCGCAAAGTTCCTATAAGGTTTTAAGGGCGCGATGGTAATGTCGATGACGTTTCATTATTCTCTATCAAGCCCTGGTAGGTACAAGGGGATATATCTAGACACTAATACTTATCACCAAGCTGCTGCTTTCACGAACCCACTGTGCAAAGATTTTCTTAGCAAGACAAAACTATTTTGGCATATAGTATGTTTTGAACGTGTTCACAATTGGAGAGATGCCCATAAAAATTAGGAGTACTACATAGGTGGTAAACAAAAGACAAAAATTTCATATCATTGACATTTTTATTTGTACATATATGAACAAATCGATATCACTATGGCATACCTTTTCCACTTCGAATCGGCCCCAGAACGTATGATTATCCTAAAAAAACGGAATATATGTAAAGGTTTACCATTCGCTCTTAGCTGGGAGTCGAATCGGCCCCAGAACGTATGATTATGTTAAAAAAAACGGAATATATGTAAAGATTTACCATTCGCTCTTAGCTGGGAGTGGGAATTACATGCTACAGAAGATTTTGACTGATGGTTCATTTTTTGTTTATATACATTTTACTTAAAGTTTCAATCACGAGTAATTAAGACCCATTGACGTACAGCAAGAACTAAGTGAATACCTATGAACGAATCAATCCATCCCATTCCAAAGTTCATTTCAGTTAACAATCTGAACTAAAGACATTTTAAGGCTACGCACGTATGAAATATAGATCAGTAAATTCATAAATGACACATTCCGAGGGCCGAGACCAAACTTCCTCTAACTTATAAGGTTACAATAAAAATGTCACATAAAAGGCCAAATGTTGCAATTTATCGTACAATAAAGTTGTGAACCTCGGAAGTTAGAGAACGTCTGTTAGAATGTTATCTTTATAGATTTTATAGATGCAGATGAGTGAATTGATTGTTAGTGTACTTTACAAGTCATTTTCAGTTTAACAAAACAATTTTTAATAATATCTACTGCACATCCTGAGTTGCAAAATGGTTTCCAAACCTCCCGACGCCTTTCTCTTGTAATTACAAAAAATTACATAAATGGAGAATAAGTATCTAAAAATGGTAGTACATTTTTTATGATAAGTTCAGATTTAGCTACAATATTAATGGCATTGATATTTCAGCAGGAACACCTGGGCAACTCTGACCATTAGTCTCAGGGATCTCACTTAATTAGACGCTAGGGAGATGGTAAGGCATTGCCCTGCGGCTATGAATGGTCCCATGGCGTCTCCTTTAATGCCCATTAGTTTTATCTATTCAGTGGACCGCAGGAACCGAAACGCATTAAAGCCTTTCACATTTGACAAACCGGAACTATACCAGAGGAGCAAATGGCATTCTTTTGTCTTCTTTAATGACAGGATGATAGAAGAGGCAGACAGAGGTATTAAAAATTAAACTACTTCAGTGCCTCAAGCGTTTTAAATCTTTATATTACAATTTCAAATTATATTTATCATACCCAGGTAACTAGAACTTATCTTTCTACGAACAGGTTTTATTTATTTATTACCTTTGAGTTCACTTTTTAAAATAAAATAAAAGCTTACTTCTTACATATTTTTCTTTCTATCTCATTCCTTGAATGTAGAGAACTCCGAGAATCAAGGCATTTTTACTTAACCTACAATTAGATAAAATGACCCTATCAGCTGTCCGCGGATTTTCATCGGTTTATCAGACAGCTGGTTATGGGGATAGTATAGTTACTAAGTAGGCAGGGACCGGAAGTTTATGTTACCATTTCAAATATATATATGGTTTTCTGTGCCTACCCGACGCTATAAAATTAATTGTATAGGTATAATATCGTTTGATGAAAGATAGGGGTCCGGATCAAATATTTTAATTATATCTTGCTTATATTAAATCACTAGTTTTTAATCATGTCAATATTGCCCACACTCGTCCACTTAGCTGTATTTTTTTTTGATTTTGTGGGTGCCGAACCTTATCAGTGAAACTCAATAGATGGGTGCTTTGTAAAAGTCACTAGGTTTATTCTTGTACGCAATTTTGGGGGTAAAAGGTCGCTCGTCTATCAGAAAAAGGTAAATCTTTGTTCTAGAAAATATTACCTCCAAATGTCCGTCATTTACTTCTACCACGGGTGATTTATTTAAGTACATAATCTTGGTACATCAGCAAGGTAAATAATCAATTATGAGCCGGGTTTGCAAAGGTATACTCACATGAATGATATCGTCGTTGATTTTAGACGCTTATATTATATCACCATAGTATAAAAATTAAGAATATTGTTTCAATTCTATTTGTAATACATTAAAATTCATAAAATAAGAGCAGTATTTTGTCTTCTTATTTCGTTTTAGTAACCCAAGTTTCCACACATTTTATTTTGCAGTTCAGTCAGTGGTGGAGGAGATAGACGAACACAAAATACTTTTAAGTATAATTTGATAGGTTAGCATACAACATCTACGATACGTTAAATACAGTAACATAAAACTGGGTACGTAAATATACGGTTTATCATTTTGTACCTGGAAAACTACTTCGGTCTTTGTCTTGGACACACTTGGGCATTGTCAATACATGGTTCAAAAAGAAAGAAGAATATCTGAATTCTGACCACGTATAAAAGTAGCCAACATGCGACACAGATTGATCACTTACTTTTAAAAAGGAAGAAAATCAACTGTGTCCATGATTGCAAAATAATACGCTGAGAACATTTGGTGTCACAGCATAGGTTGTTTGTTATAGCCGTGATTCTAAAAGTCCAGTCACATAGGAAAAAGAACACCTCCTTGCTAAATGTTACAGAAGAAGGAGTGCGCTAGTATGTTTAAAGAAAGAGTGGTGGATAAAATGAGGATATGGAAGGACTAAGTGCGAATGAATGTTGGAAACTGATGGCTAATTATATAAAGAAAGAACCGAAATATAACTTTGGGAAATCGAGAGGGAAGTGTGTGATAGACAAGGAAACTTGGTGGTGGAATGATGAGGTTCAAAAAGATTGAAAAAGAAGAAGCAAGCATTTAAGGAGTAGCAGAGTTTTAAAAGTGGAAATGAAAGTGAGAAGGAAGTTAAAAGGATTTAATACAAAGAGTGTAAGAAGACAGCTATGCGAACAATTGCTATTGCCAGACCAGCAGTTCATAACTAAATATATGTGGCTTTAGAAAGTCCTAAAGGTGATAAACAATTATATCGCTTAGCAAAAGCAAGACAAAGGAATACTAGAGATGCCTGTCATGTAAAATGTGTGAAAGATGATTCTGGAAATGTGTTGACTGAAGACGAATATATAAAAGAGGTGTGGAAAGGCTACTTTCAAAAGATTATGATTAAGGAGAATGGAAAGCCAACCATTTAATATGGGTTTGTGGGTGTTGTGAGAGAAATAGACATGGATGAAATAAGGAAGGCTGTGAAAAGAATGAAGATTGGGAAAGCTGTTTGGATCAGGTGGAATATCAGGAAGAGAGTATCTCCGACGAATGGTGTGAAAGTGTGCTTGTGCCCTTGTGCAGAATACGGATCTTCCTGTCATCACTTTCCGGTGTACCGTACTGTCGGTTCAAATTTTGCAATGGCGAAAGGCAGATCGTAAAACTCCCTAAAAATCTTGTCACCTTAACTGTTACATGATTTACTTCTTGCATTGTACTTCTTCAAAAATGGTCCTTTTCTGCGATTTCGGCAGTCTCTCCAATCTCACACCCATAGATTTTAGATACTTAGATCACTCATACAGTATAATGGCGATATTGACCGTGACATTAAAAACCGAATCAGTGCAGGATGGATGAAATGGCGACAGGTCTCGGGAACAATTTGCAACGCCCGAATCCCCTTTCGGTTGAAGGGAAAAGTCTACAAGATCCGGAATGTTGGGCCGCAAAGGTGACGGATGAAAAGAGATTGCATGTTACAGACGGAATATTGAGATGGATGAGTGGCGTGACGAGAATGGATCGGATTAGAAATGAGTATATAAGAGGAAGCCTAAAAATGGCACCCATAGTTGAAAAGTTGAGAGTTCAGCGACTACGGTGGTACTTATGCGGAGGGAAGAAAGGCATGTGACAAGAGGAGTATTAGAAATGAATGTGGAAGGATGTTAGAAAAGGGGTAGGCCATGAAAAAGGTGGATGGACTGCGTGAGACACGATATGGAGAGGAGTGACGAGATGACGGGCAATAGAGAAGTATGAAAGAAAAAAACATGTTGCACCACGCAAATGGGAAAAGGGCAAGCGAATGATGATTTTGTGATTGGTAAGACAACGTAAAACTTAATTTATCAAAAAATATAATAGAATAAATTGCGTGTTATAAGTCGTAGTTTCCAAACAACCACCATGGTTTTTCGTCTTTCAAGCTCCCAACTGCCGTCAGGTTTTCTATTCTGCATTTCCAAGCGTCTTACCAAATTGGTCAAACGGAAAACTTATGAGATTAGCCGATCACTTAGTATCTGTCCATCAGTTACTGGCATTTAAATTCATTTTGTCCTGCTTACCGAGGTAATGCTCATTGGCACATTGTTGCCTCTGCTGCGATCCCGGTGACTAGTCCAATAGACTGCTCCAAAAGAAAGAAGGCATAAAAATATGCCAAATGGTGAAAATTCTATTCAAATATCTCAGAAAAGAACGAAGCTACAACCGTTTTAATGTCACTGGTTAGAGAAAGAAAGCGCGACAGATCGTGACGTCACTGATCACGAGCGCCATAGTAAATGATGATCGTTCCAATACAAAGGTGCGTTTTGCGGAAAGGAGACAGAATATTTCTCCCTCTTAAAACTTCGAAGACTTTTGGGTCACTTTTTTCGCCATTTCATTAAGAATTTGATCCTTTTTCGAGAAAATTTTAACTTATTGATATTCTCATTTGGTATCAACATCCCTATTACGTATCCGAAGCTCGACATTGTGAAGTAATCATACTGTATGTCAACACAATTAAAATTTATTCGATTTGGCTGTCAATTCAATCCAATTTGAGGTCATATATTATGCAAGGGTTGCGTCCGTTGCGTCACACCGTCCTGGAGTTGACGCAGGGGCCCGAGCACACGTCACGGACAACGCATTGCTAGGGCAAGAGCATCGTTCCGTAATGGCAGTGAACTATAAGTACAAGTAAATCACTTAAAGGATGCATCATGAATGTTTTATATTCGCATAGTATTCCGTAGGTAATAAATACACAAATCACATAGACTGTTTTTCCCCAAATGTATCCGCTAAATGATTCACATACTCACGATGCGATTTCTCTCACATATTCCTTTTTTTACCACGGCAAAACAAGCTAACAGCCCACCTGATGGTAAGCTTACTTTAAGCAATAAAACCTAATTACACAGAACTCGTAGTCTGAAAATAGTTTTTTTTATATAATTAGATAGAATAAAACCAATCTTGAAATGAACGCCTTTCACCTAACACACATTGTTTCAATTTGTGATTTTGTGTGAATTGAAAGTTTCAAGAATACTTAATAAAAATAATGCATACTATGTAATAATAACTTATTTTTTTTTAATTAAATAACAAACAACATCCCGGGCTATTAAAATGAAAATATATATTAAACCTAAGTAATTAATTTAATACAATTTAATTCAGCAATCTCCAAAAAGCTTAAACATGATAAAATGAATCATTCAAAAGATCATCTCAAGAAGTTTCTCAAAGGCATAAAAATTGCTTTGGCTGGTTTAGAGTCCACAGCCACAGTCTGCCACCAGGTTATCTCTATCTTATCGCGACTATTACAAGAGCGATAGACATAAATTTCTTATTAGCACTTGAGGGAACGAATATTTCCTATAAAGTATCGAATCACACAACAAGGCACAAATAACTTTATATCCCGTCAACAATACGTGAAGGAATATTACGCTAACTCAAACTTCAACCAAGTACTAAGTTTATTGTCTACAGTTATGCCATCCACAGGGGAAATACGTTAGTCAGTATCGTGGTCGATCATTGCCCAAATTAAATTTACTGCCACCAGCCGTATAGCAATTCAGAGTAACGACGTACCAACCGCCATTTATTGCCAATAAATATCATTTTACAGGCCAACTTTTACAAGGCCTTGTATCGTTTTTCAAAGAACTTGACCCGACATAAATAAAACGCTGTGTTAATTGAGTATATGTGCGAAGGCTTTGTTCTATCTCTTTGTTCTATATCTATATCTATCTAAATATATAAAAGAAGCCCTGATCTACCATCAACGCACAGTCGAAACTACTAACTCTAGAGAGTTGATTTTTACACAGTCGGTTACATTTATAACGTAGGCTAGGGATAAGGAAGGATTTTACGAAATTCATCCCCTAAGGGGGATAACAAGGGATGAAAGTTTGTATAGGAAATGTTTTTTTTTGGACTTAGAAACTTGAAACTTCGTATATAGACTCTTTGTTTAAATATAATAAAACTAAACTCAGCAATTTTCTAAATTTATCCCCTAAAGGGGTAAAAAGGAGGTTCAAAGTTTGTACGGTAGAAAATCTTTTTTGAAGTTAGAGATTTGAAACTTCGTAAATAGACTATGTTTAAATACAACAAAACACTGTTCTGCGTTTTTCGAAATTGCTCCCCTAAAGGGGTGAAAAGGGGGTTCCAAGTTTGTAAAGGAGAAAGTCTTTGATGAAGCGAGAGATTTAAAACTTTGTATATAGACTCTTTGTTTGAATACAACAAAACGTATTTCAACGTTTTTCGAAATTGCTCCCCTAAAGGCGTGAAAAGGGGGCTCCAAATTCACACGTGGAGTAAATCTTTTCTGAAGTGAGAGATTTAAAAGTTTGTACATATACTTTCTGTTTAAATGCAACAAAACATGTTTCAGCGTTTTTCAAAATTACTTCCCTAAAGGGGTAAAAAGGGAGTTCCAAGTTTTTGCGGGGAGCAAATCTTTACTTTTCCTAAAAATCGATATGGCTATCGTTTTCGAGGTTCCTTGAGGCGCCGATTACGAAAATGACACGCATTTTCAAATACAAGATGGTGGACTTTTGTTTTTCTTAAAAATTGATATGGGTGTCATTTTTGCAGTCTCTCGGGGTGCCGATTACGAAAATGACATCCGTACATACCTACATACGTAGGTGCAACTGAGAATCTCCATTTTTGTAGACGGTTAAAAATTACGCTTACTACGCGGGCGAAGTCGGGGGAAAAATCTAGTTTAGGATAAAGGTTCTGTTAGGTACCAATACACAGTTTAGAGATGCGAATGCTAAGCAAACTTACCTGTTATAATTTTGGAAAGTAAATGCTTAATGCCCAATAATTCACCTTGTTTTATTGGGGACAACAAACATTACATTTTGGTTTTATGATAATATACGCGCTAAAATAGTCGCACGTGTAAGTCGACAATGAGAATAGGGTATTGACATCCTATATATAAGTTCGGAAAACCGGCTTTCACGCTCACGCCACAACCACCGTTTGATAGCCGCATGCTGAACTACTAGGCTAACTTAGTGTAATAATGCTTCATAATCCTTCCTGTGACCAAATGTCCTCGCCAAATATTATGGTGAGCCGTAATTGCGTGTCATGGACATTTTGGATGCACTTTGAATATTGCAGCCCGTCGCTATTCCAAACAGTTTTTTTTACAGTAGGTATCGTGTAGAACAACCGCTACATGCCGCGCTACATGATTACAGTCGGCCGCTGCGGAGAAGGGAAACATAGTCGACGAGCCAAGTTACAACCTATATTACCTTCACGATTTAAAGTGTTTTATATTTGTTCATAAAATAGAAATAGAGATTATACTTGAGTAGGTATAACCCAAAAAACTGGCTTATGAATATTAAAAATATTTATATGTTCGTGTTCGTGTGAACCGAATTTCTTCATTGACACGAAATAATAAATGGATCCAATACGCCGTGACAACGTGCCAATTTTATTTTACGCTTGGCCACCTCTGGAATGGCGTGGCTGTGATACGGGCGGATTTTCTACGTTTGGTTGTGATTCACCTATCCGATAATAATATTAATCCCACATGATTTTATTTTCCAAGATATTTGATACATATACCATATATATATATCAAACTACCTCGTTTTCGATGTTGCTCTAGTTACCTACATGATGTAGCATAATAACATAAAACATGTACAAAAGTAAGTATAGAACAAAGGGTTTAATGGCATTTGGAAGAACTAACCAGATTCACATTTAGCCATTATCGCTATTAGACAGCTTTCATATCGCCAGATATGCACCTGTACTTAAACGCAAAATTCACATTTGACCATAATCGCGATTGGTCAACAATCATATCCCCAGAAATGCACTTCACCCGAAACGCACCTTTCATCATTCATCATCATTCAGCCGGAAGACATCCACTGCTGGATATAGGCCTCCCCCAAGGAGCGCCACAGCACACGGTCGCGAGCCACCCGCATCCAGCGACTCCCCGCTGCCTTGACCAAGTCATCAGTCCACCTAGTGGGAGGCCATCCAACGCTCCGTCTTCCCGTGCGAGGCCGCCACTCGAGAACCTTTCTTCCCCAACGGTTATCGGTTCTACGAGCAATGTGGCCCGCCCACTGCCACTTCAACATGCAGATTCTCTGAGCTATGTCGGTAACCCTCGTTCTTCTGCGGATCTCCGAGTTTCGGATCATGTCCCGCAGAGAAACTCCAAGCATAGCTCTCTCCATCGCACGCTGAGCAACTCTGAGCTTATTTAAGAGGTCCACATTCAGCGGCCACGTTTCAGTACCATAAGTCATCACTGGCAACACGCACTGGTCGAAGACTTTCGACTTCAGGGACTGTGGAATTTCTGACGTGAAGATCCTCCTCAACTTCCCGAATGCAGCCCATCCGAGTTGGATTCGGCGATCGATCTCTTTCTTGAAGTTGCATTTACCCAGTTGGACCGTCTGTCCTAGGTATACGTAGCTATCCACAACTTCAAGTGGAGCATTCCCAACATGAACCGGTATTGGTGAGACATGGCCATTGAACATAACTTTTGTTTTATCCATGTTCATCCTTAGACCCACCTGTTGGGATACTCTGCTGAGATCTTCGAGCATTATGCTCAAGTCTTCCAGCGATTCTGCCATGATCACGATATCGTCCGCGAATCGAAGGTGAGTGATGTATTCGCCATTCACATTGATGCCCAGTTCTTCCCAGTTCAGGAGCTTGAAGACATCTTCCAATGCAGCAGTGAACAGTTTCGGAGAGATAACGTCTCCCTGTCTCACACCTTTCTGCAATTGGATCGGTTTCGTACTCTGATCTTGAAGTCGAACTGTCATAGTGGCTTTCTTATACAAACACTTCAACACTTCGATGTATCGATAATCGATACGACACCGCTGGAGCGACTGGAGCACCGCCCATGTCTCGACCGAATCAAAGGCCTTTTCATAGTCCACAAACGCTAGACATAATGGCCGATTATACTCCTCGGTTTTCTGTATAACCTGGCGCAGCGTATGTATGTGGTCTATGGTACTAAAGCCTTTACGGAAGCCGGCTTGCTCGGGGGGCTGGAATTCGTCAAACCTGCGTGACCAAACGTCGTCAAACGCACCTTTACTGAGAAGTAAATGGAAAGACTTCCATTTGACCGTTGTCGCGATAGATTAGCACTCATTTTCACATTAACAATAACATCTATCGCAGTTGGCCAGAAACACAAATTGACCCGAATATTGAATACGGTGTTATGGGGATGTTGGCTTACGTTCTCGAGCATGCGTAAGGTTTATCGGACAGGGGGCTCCGGGAATTTGGATGAGGGGGGAGGAGGGCTTAAATTACTGAGGTGAGATTTTATTTATTTATTGTAAGACTTTTCCCGGACGGAATCAGATGCAACATGTCTAGGGCGAAAATAAAATCTGATTGACTGAGGAAACATTTCTAATTTATCTATACTAATACTACAAAGAAGTAAGGTGCAGCGGGACAATCTAGACTACGGGAAATTAAAACTAATCTAAAATGTCTTCCGTGTTTTACATCATTTACTAAAGTGCTATCTATGCCGGGATAGCGGAAAAGTGTTTTCACTATTTCTACTAGTGTTTTCTAGTAAATGATGTACAACACGGAAAATATTTCGATTAGTTTCAGTTTCCATTATTCATTCGGTTTGACCTTTGCTTTGTTCACATGAATATGTAAAATATGTGCATAGATACTTTTGTCTGCGCCTTTGTCTACATATATTTGCAAGTCATTGTACTGATATTTATGAACGTATTAGCGTACAGAATGCAATGACTCGATTAATGTTCACATATTTCTGATCGAAATAGTCGTATGGATATTTTTTTATAAACAATAATACAGATATATACCTACATGTTCCCAGAGCTACAAATATATTTTATGCCTTTGACTGTACTTATTTTCCTACTCTCATATTTTTAATATATTAGTAAACTGACAGATACTAGGATAAATCGAGCCAGAATCTTAGCTGCGGGCACCAGAGAAGCAGGTGCCTGGTTGCACGCCTACCCATCAGTGCATACCGGCACCTTCCTCGAAGCCCATACTCTGCGCGTGGCAACCTGCCTGCGACTTGGAGTCCGGGTTTGTGCTCCACACAGGTGCCCCTGCGGCAGCGATGTTGACACCCTGGGACATCACGGACTTTCTTGTTTAAAGAGCGCAGGTCGCTTCTCAAGACATGCCGCACTTAATGACATTATCCGCCGTTCTCTTGCCACCGTCAATGTGCCGGCGCTACTAGAGCCTCCCGGCATTCTTAAAGATGATGGCAAGAGACCGGATGGAATGTCTTTGATTCCGTGGAAGATGGGACGTGTACTAGTGTGGGACGCCACCTGTGTGGACACGTTGGCCCCTTCCCATCTCCACGGAACTTCCACCAGAGCGGGTGCGGCTGCTGAAGCGGCCGAAAAGGCTAAGATAAACAAATATAGGGGTCTCGGCACCGAATACAACTTTGTTCCGTTCGGTGTAGAGACCCTCGGTCCGTGGGGTCCCAGGGCCCAAGAGTTCTTCAAAGAACTTACTAAAAGGTTAGTGGACACCACTGGTGACCAAAGGACTGGCAGCTTCCTCGCTCAACGCATAAGCATTGCTATACAGCGAGGAAATGCTGCCAGCATCTTTGGCACTATGCCGCGGGGGGACCCCTTATTTTAGATTATTTATTTTTAAGTTTTTATTTTAAGTTTAGTTTGTAGGCCTTTTATTATATCGTATATTATATTATGTTATGATTTGTCAGAGAATTAAATTGTATAATGGATAAATATTTCGTAATTTAGACATTATTTCACAAAAAAAAACATTTAACCGGTGATATAAGGGTAACTTTAATTCATAAAAAGTACGGTACTTTAGCGATTAAGAAATAATCACGTCCGATGTGCGCCCTTTGGTTTCATATTGACAACTGATCATCGCCTCTTAAAACACCAGTTCGAACCATCGCATGGCACCATACATTTTTTCAAATACCGTATTGAGTATACGTATATAAGGCATACGAAGTTCGTGATCAACTGCCTATGATAGCCTTTTGAGTCTCTCCGGTAGTGTTATATCAAAACACATATAGGGCCAATTGAGATTATATTGCGTACAAAGTTATTTGTCAACCACATCTGGCCGGGCCCAATAAAGCGATAGGAGTGCGCGGTTGGAGAGCAGCCTGGGGAAAATCCAGGGGAAAACCTCCGGCACGACCACGCGTGTGGTTTGGAACACTGGAATACTCTAAGAGTTTGCGCTCCAGTGAGATTGGTTGAGCGGTTTCAATCGAATCTGAGGTGTGCGTGGAATCGAGCTACTGGGACTTTTGTCGCTGGTTCACTAAACCTAGCCTAGCTGAGAAGAGTCCAGCAAGAAACTCAGCTAAGCCCGACCTGGGTCGGACTGACTCTACCCGATGTGCGGCGGTACCGGGACGAATAGGGACTATATGTGTCAGTGTTGTCGTGATCGCTCGGTGGACGTCCCCGCCGGCGGGAATGCCTATGTGTACTCGTCGTGTCAGAGTTGGACGCCGTAAGCGCAGCGTTCCATCTTTCGATGGACGCTGTGATTACGTCGTCCGGGTCCGTGAGTGCCTAGGACGCCGGACCGTGCGGCCCCTAATCAGTGAACGCCGAGTTACGAAAGAGGGGGAAGGGATGGGAACGCAGTCGACAGCCTTCCTAATTAACGGATTCCTATGATGGGAAGCGTTGTCAAAATTACGCCTGGCAGTCTGCTTAAAGAAACCATACATGGTGCTAATCCCCATGTCGTGGTGCAGACTGAGGTTCGACTGGTACCACGGAGCACCAGTCGCCCTACGGAGAAAACGATTCTGAATGACCTGAAGCGGCTTGAGCGATGTCATAGGCACGTGAGCAAAAGCTACACTTGCATAAGACATAATTGGACGAACACAAGTTTTGTAGAGTGTCACCTTATTTCTAAGTGACATTTTACTAAACTTGTTAATCATCGGCCCAAGCCTTCCTAGCACGAATAACGCACGGTTGCGTACCCTACTGATGTAGCTACGGAAAGTCAGTTTTCTGTCGAGGGTCACTCCAAGATATTTGACTTCGTTGGCCCAGGGGATGGGCCAGTCAAACATCTGAATCGGAGCCACACGCCTTTTCATGCTAACGCGGTCAGACGGGTGGATGACTATCGCGGTCCTTTTTTCAGGATTGACTTCGATACGCCAAAGATTAAACCAACGACCTAGGTCAGTGATTGCCTCCTGGAGGTGTCGCCGGATTAAAGTGTACTTACAATAAGTCGTAAAGAGCGCGGTATCGTCTGCCTGGGAATGTCGTTCGTGAATAACGAATAAAGAGTGGGAGAGAGGACGGAGCCTTGCGGGACTCCGGCCCGGATGGGGTGTGGGTCCGAGTACGTTCCCTCTAGTCTGTATCGAAAGCTTCGATCCCTGAGAAAATTTCATATGGTGAGTACGAGTCTGTCAGGCATACCGAGATGATATAACTTGTATATCAGCCCGTTATGCCAGACCTTGTCGAATGCTTTCGCCACGTCGAGAAAGATTGCACCGGTCCTGAGCCCCTGGAATCGAGAGAAACCGTCCAGCACGTGATCCGTGACGCGGTGCACCTGTTGGACGCACGAGTGCGCGGATCTAATGCCGAACTGCTCGTCGATGATGACGTTATTCTCAGCCGTAAATCTGAGAATCCTAGTGAGAAGGATCCGCTCATATAGCTTTCCTAGAGAGCTAAGTAAGCTGATCGGCCTATAAGAGGCAGAAGAAGTCCGGGGTTTACCGAGCTTCGCTATCCCTATGACCGCTGCACCTTTCCACGCGGCTGGAAAGTGAGCATTGGTCAGCGCGGCATTGAAGATGCCGACCATAATGATGAGGAGCGTTTCAGGGAGAAGTCTCAGGATACGATTGGATACAGCATCCGCACCCGGAGCCTTCCTAACACGAAGACGCCTGACTAAGTCACTAACTTCCTTAACCGACACCGGTAAAATGGGTGAAGTTACGGGGAAGTTATCATGACGAACAACTACCGGAAGTATATCCTGAAGGATGCTACGGTCGACATTTGTCGGGCATGCTGCCGTTCCAGAGAGTCACTGAGGCATATCATTTCCGATTGTGGTCATCTTGCTAACGGCGAGTACTAGCATAGACATAACTTAGTAGCCAGGATCATTCACCAGCATCTTGCTCTTTCATCATCCCCCATGACGAGAATCTGGAGTGATTGAAAGCCGAGAAGGACAAAGTCAGCAAGTACCTAGACTTGGCACACGAGGTTACTGCCATGTGGAATGTTGATCCAATGATCATTATCCCGATAGTCGTCTCTGGTAGTCAGGAGGTTCCTCTTTTTGTCGCCCTAACCACCGGTAGCTCAGGCCCCCGCCTTGCTGCCGGCGGCATACTAGGTTAGGCTTTTATAATGATCTTATGTTTTTTTAATATTATTTTATAATTTACTATTTATATAATTATTATAAAACCTACCTTAAATAGAAAAATAAATAAAAAGGTAAATTTAATCATTATGATAACCTTTGTAATACTACGAGCACGAGTCAATCAAATAGATAGTATTTACTGAGCAAAAACCCCCAACCAAAATTAATTGAGTGCTAGAGTTGCCGTGATCGTAGGCCGTTCCAAATTACTTTACCATGCTGTGTTAGTTTTACATTCTAATCCTAATCCTAATAATATTATAAACGTGAAAGTTTGTGCGGATGGATGTACGTTCCGCTTAATCTCAAAAACTACTGAACGGATCTCTATGAAACTTTCCAGTATTGTAGCTTAGACATCAGAATAGGACATAGGCTACCTTTTATCCGCGGGTAACACCGCAGGGCGCTGCTAGTAATTTCATAATATGAATTTCATAACTACCATTGAAGTCTAAAAACAAAAATGTTTCAGAGCTTTTTCACAATCAATTTACCAACATGAATAAGTCGCAATAAAAGACAAGTACAATCAGCAAGGAAAATTACATTAACTCTACATAAGTTATTGAAGACAAACAAGATTACGTTTACATAATAAAATTCCACAAATAGCTAAACAAAATACTTCAAAAAGTGCCTGGACGTTATGGAATTATAACGTCCAGCCACAGAAGTGGCTGGATAGTACTTTCAAAAGTGGCCGAAGTTTATAATTCCAAAAATAGCCGGATAGTATACTACTATGGGACTGAGCTGGACACGTCTGCCGGATGCCGAAGGACTTGTGGGCTAAATCAGCCACCAATTGGGTGCCACAGAACCGAATCCGGCGTCGCGGCAGACCACGATGGCGATGGCGAGATGAAATCGATGCCTTTGACAAAGACTGGTGGGAGACTGGTCGGGTTCGGGAATCGTGGATAAGCAAAAGGGAGGCCTTTGCCCAGTAGTGGGACATTACAAACTCGTAAAAGAAAAAAGAGTATACTTCCAAAAGTGGCTGGACATTATGATTCCTAAAGTGGATGGATAGTTATAAGTAGGTTTTTCATTTTTTTTTTAATTTATTGATTAAAATATGAACATTTTTTTTTTACTGAATTTAATACCCATCGTAGGCAAAACCTTGGGGAGGTTTGTATGCCGATGGGGATTTCTCGTTTTACAGTACTTACTTAAGAATATGTGTATTAAGAAACCGGATATTATATTTTCAAAAGTAGCTGGACAGTAAACGTCCAAAAGTTGCTGGGCAGCACGTGGCCATGGCCAAAAGTGACCGAACGAATTTATTGAATTTTGAATGATGACAATCACCGACAACATTAGAACACTGTCATGTGATACATTTGTCTCTTTCATTTTGTCGTAATGTAATTGACATGTAATTTTTTAAAGGGAACTTTCTACGACAATCCTTCATTTTATGATCCATAACTAAAAAGTAAGTGGCCAGCAACTTAATTCTAAAAGGTACATGTGAGCTAATCAAATTGTGTCATTTTTATAACTGGCCATTATATTACTGTACCTCTGTCAAATGCAAACCATTTTGAATACAGAATTTTAGGGCATTCAGCAGCCGGATTCTATACCGTGTTACGTGTTACACGTAGATCGCAAAACGTGAGACAAATATATGCAATGACTAGTCTGTACTGTTTTCGTGGAAATGTCAGATAAATTTATTCAAGTTTGTTTCATATAACAAGAACACGAAGTGGCTTTTTGCAGATTTACATTTTGTATACATATTTTGCAGCAATTACTGAATATTTATAATGGCTTTTGTGTGGCTTCCAATTTTGCGTCTGTTGCTATTAAATAGTAATTACGTAATTTTAATTAAGTGTAGGTATACAAGTGAATGCACTGGCAGTATATATATATTTCAGCGCAGTGATGTGTGTATTTTATAAACTTTAGGATGTGTCTAATTTTATTGATCTGTTTTTGGTTAGTGTTAGTACACATATCAGCGGATTTATGTCGTCAAACATGTTCAACAAATTTCGATATTTTACATAAATAATAATTATGTAATTCAAAATGTTCAGCATATTTTGATTAGTGTATATAACAATGGATATATATTTAGTCAGGCGTGTTCAGCAAATTTTGATATTTTACTAATCATTTGGTGACATCAAAAGATGTTTTGAAAGGTGTTTTTATTTGTTCCCTATGACATCGGTCGTTGAGAAAATTATAACTACTTTCATAAAATATGTATAATTTTATTCACGATCTACAGTTTATGTAAATTTATTGGATACTTTTTATACTTGTATAGTTAAATACATTCTTGACTTTGACGATACGTGCTTAAAAATACTATTACTCTCTGGCCGAGACGCAATTTGGACCCACTAAATGCGGCAACACTGAACATCACACGCTTACATTTTGACCAAAAGAATTGCCGCGTAACTGAATTCAGTAACATCAACTGCGTACTAGGCGTGTCTACTATAAGTTTTTAAGTCTCTCCTTTGGAGCACGGGTAAGTGTCTATTTCTTTGTTCGTATCAAGCGCAGCTGAATAAGGTGTTGAGCACGTTTTAGATATCGGCCGACGTCGCCGCGTCACGGGCGTCACGGCTCCTCTGGGAGAGTTGAGTGCAGCTTAGCTTAGACACTTTGCAGATGACCCGATCAATGTATAACTTCGAGAAGTAGTTTTTTATGCGTAAGTAGTTTTTGAGTAATATTATTATTAGGTACGATCGTGTCACAGTATAAAACAGAACTCAAATGAAAGCTACTCGTTAGTTCAGAAAATGTATTCATACGACAAGTCAGTGAGCATTTTATAAAAGTCTCTTTAGCCTTTTAATAAAGCAATTTTTAATAAAGTTTTTCGTATATCTGGATATTATTGGTAGTCTTTGAGTAGAAACCTTAGAATAGATGGACAATCAGAGAAGACTGGGATTTACCTATTCTACTTAATATTTGAAATCTTAAACCCTGTAAAAAGTGTGTAAAAAAACCGTCGACAGTGTTGTTTTCCATATAACATTTTCTGTTTCCGCTATTTTCAGGAGTCACCAGTTGGAAAGCTATAGAGATCTCGCTTTTTTATTAAAAATTTGTGCCTTTCGAGCCAAACCTATATGTGGATGCGGCAGCTGTGAAAGACATAGGAAAGTTTTTTTGCTGTGTTCTCTTAATATTTTCACGAAAAAAGCTTTGTTGTGATACTCAGATTGGATTTCCTAACCTGTCGAAATATAATCGGTACAAGGATGTTTGTTTTCGTAATTTTGTACTTACTATATGTAGCTACTGTATTCCCTATATACCTACGTATTGTAATAATTGGGTACGATGGGGCCTTATGCTTGTTTTCCACCATCGTGTTATAAAATAATATATTTTAGAATATATAAATTTCTATGAAAGTTATAGCGTTTGACATGTTACTTTGATACATAGCAGCACCGATATAACGTAAACTTGTACGTTTTATAGAAACGAAAAATAAATTTTCCACTAACACCAATAAGACCAATAAGTTTTTAACACCAATTAAATGGAGCCCTTTTTGTCACATAATATTGTATAAAAAACACGATGTTACGCAAACGTTACCTTCCGAAACTTTTTTAAATAGAGCGTTAACCAATGTTGGGAGTGAATCGTTAATCGATCTATTTGAAAAGCGGTCTAAGTATTACTATGCATTTCTCCAGTTTGGAATTGATAAAATAATAACCATATAAATCGATACCAGTCACTCGCCGAAATCGCTAATAATTGCTTAATATGCGATGCCAATCGATTCGCCTTAGCCTCATCACTTTTTTCGTCATTTCGCAAATGTTAAAGTAACTTGTAAGGACAAACGCTCTGTAAACCATTGTAATAATAGGTATTAGGTACTATAATTGCCTGCAAATTATTTTCATGTACCTGTTAAGTTCCTGTTCTGTTATTCAGTTAAAAATAGCGAATGTAGTCAAGAATTTCAGTTTGAGTCTAAAAGGAAAAGTTTTATCCACCTGTCCGTACACGTAGTTGAAAACAAAAGAGAATCTCTCAAAGTCGCAAACTTCGAATTTGACGTTATACCATAACCGACAGCTAACAATTTTGTCGTGAAATAAGTTACAGCACACAGTTTGCCAAATTCAGACTAGTCTTTGGGTGAAACGGGGCAATTGGGTAACTTTTAAATCAGACGTCAGTGAGCATCAAAGAACTGTCATTAGATGATATTTAAAACGAACTCTTTATATCTGTATCAAATTTTCTATAATTACCACAAAAACAAAAGAAGGAAGTTAGAAAAAGCACTATATTTACGAGTACTTTAGCGGAAACCGGAATGCTTTGCTTTCAGCACCTCGGTAATACTTAGTATGTTATGTTCATTCACTCACAAATAATTTCCACAACCAATGCTTTAGAAAACAATTGATAAAAAGGATTTATTTTCCGGTAACAAAGGCCTGTAGATAAATAACTGTCATCATCACATCATCATCTTTTATGTTAAATGTATAAAACACTCAAACTCCTTATTAAATAAATCCAAATCATATTTGAGTCGAAAATAATAATTGACTACTACTACTATTGATACTAATTTGAAGGCAGTTCGCAAAAATCTCCGAACTTATTTCGCTGTTTCCGACACTACCCACGCCAGTAAATTTAAAAAGAACAATAGATTTTTCAGTGCCGCTGCCGGGAGATTTGTACCGAATTTCCGCGATTTGGAAGCCAGAATCAACTTTAAAAGAAACTTATTTATTTGCTGTTTTATTCTAGATTAAAGAATTGTTTGCTCATTAGTAGATAAATTTATTATTACTACTGGATGGATCAATCAATATGCCTTTAACTTTTGTTAACTTTAGTATTATAAGTATTAACATTTTGTGGGTATATTATTTGTTGGTTAAAATAATATACCCACATTAACTGTAAGAGTATAATTTAAGGTAATGGAGTCCATGATTGTAGAATGGTCTGTGTAGTTCATATTAAATAGTTGCGGGTATATTGGTTTTAACACTTGGCATACTGCCCCAGTCATTGGTTAATTTGCAGGCATGTTCTTGTAGTAGCAAATGGTTGAAGGTAGATCCATTTTACCTTTTCTAATATACCCGCAACATTATGGTTTTCCTTCGTGGTAAAATATAAAATACGTAGAACCACGGCGATCGAGATCAGTCTGCAATTTGGTTCACTAGAAGTAAGACGTCAGCTCTTGTGCTTTAAAGTGATACCTACGTGTAAAGTGATTTATAATAAATTATTGTCATCGAAACTTCTCCAACTTTTATTCGACATCCACCACGGAATGTTATCAGCTTCAGAAGTGGGATTGTAACATTGGCCAACTAAGGTAATTAAATTTTTCTTAATTATTTCAAGAGTTAACGGACTAAACCGTGAAGTGTAGCTATTTCTATAAGTGGTTTTTTTTACGCTGTTTTATTAAGAGTCCTAGTAATTTGAATTAATTTAACAAAGGAAACCGTTAACGGATATTGAGCAAAAATAAGCTATTGGTCGTGTATGCTGGTTCTATTTGTGTCTTAATTAAGTACGTAAACAATTTCCTTTCTTATCTTTGTTTCATATTGTGTAACAGATGGGATTAAAGATTTTATTTCCTGTATTTATACCTGTCTATTTATTCAGGTAAGAAATAGAACTATATTTCACGTTCGTTTATTCTATTTGCTGCTGCTTATAGCTTATATTATATAACATTTATGTTGGCGTTGATTTTTATGTAATTTTAGATCTATCAAGTTTTTTTTGTTTGGTTTCCGCGTAACGCCGTTAGTGGTGGTAACAACAGTGTATGGTTTTGTTACTTCTGTAGATGATGCGCATTTCACAATTAACTCAATTAATTTGAAAATAGCAAAAGCAAAACTTGATTAAATAAATAAATATATTAGTTTTAACTATCAGTTTTGTTGAGTAACTGGTCACCAAACCTCACCAGTTTATTTTATAATAATTTTGAGGAGTTAACAATAAACTTTTAGGTCTCGTTTAAACGAACATTGGACGGTGTACCCAGTGAACGAAGACTGGCGACACCTGAGGATGGGAGAGATGAGCAGCAGTGGCAAAGTCGACGACGTAGCCGACAACGAAGTTACCGGCGCAGCCGCAGCTCAAGGAGATCACGCAGCCCTCTACGGTGCGACTCGCGACGTCCCTGCAGCCGCCGGAGCAGCCAGCGGAGCTCGCGGTGTCGACACACAGGGGATCGACCATCCCGGAGTCGCTCTAGAGGTACGAGGCATTCTCGGAGCTATTATAGAAGTAGCCGTAGGTCTCTTAGTGACCATAGATACTTTGCTAGGCTTAGAGGTAGTCGGAGTGGAGGTCGAAAATCGCGCAGTATTAACAGGAGAACAGTAGAGTCTCAACACAAGTCCCGATCTCGTAGTCCTCACATATATGACAAAACGCGAAATTATGGTGGCAACAGATCGCATGCTAGTGTGTCAGAAGTAAGACCTTCTACAGGTCATTTCAATGAAAATGTTAGTTCTAACAACGTAGGCGCTGGCATGGAGCTGTTGTCACCACATGAACCGGAAAATAATGATGCGAGTATTGATAACAAAAATGTTGACAACTCTGGACAGCACGGGGGGCCTCAAAGCATAACAGATGTATTCAAAGAATTGATTAAAGTCATTAAGTCTGAACGTGATGGCTCAAAACCATCTATTAGATACCCTGTTGCTACCAGTGCCGTCCCAGAGTTCGACCCAAGCAAGAGTAGTCAAACTATTGATATGTGGCTTACCAAAGTCAACGAATGTGCTACCATTTATAACTGGTCGGAACCTGAAATCCTACATTATGCCTTGCCTAAGCTGAGTGGTGTAGCCCAGCGATGGTATCAGTCATTACCTACTATGAACTATTCATGGGAGGAATGGCAAGTTCAATTGAGAACAGCGTTCCCAAGTACCGAGACTTATGGGATTTATTTGACAGAAATGTTGAATCTAAGGGTTAAATTTGGTGATTCACTTGAATATTACTTTTATGATAAAATGATTTTATTACATAGGTGTAGGTTGTCTGGGAAGGATGCAGTTGATTGCATTTTGCTAGGCATTGATGATCGGTCGGTTCGAACAGGAGCAGAAGCGGCACAATTCACTGATCCAGATAAATTGTTGGTTTATTTACGAAGTGTCAAATCAATCAAAAGATCTGAGAGGCCTTTTCAAAAGCAATCATCTGCTCCTGATCAAACATCTAAATCAAAACCATATACTAAAACTAATAGAGATGGTAAGACACTGAAATGTTATAACTGCGGAGAGGAAGGTCACCCAAGTTTTAGATGTAAGCAACCGCAAAAGAAATGTGAACTATGCTTTAAACTAGGACACACGTCCGAACACTGTTTTACTAAGAGCTCGAACAATAAACCTATAGCTAATAAAGAAGAAAAGACTGTTAAAATGGTGGGCATTGACAAAAACGATACTAAGTATTATAAAACGGCTGTAGTTAATAAAAGGGATTTCTCTTGTTTTATTGATTTCGGCAGCCAATGTACCATGATGCGGGCTTCTGATGCAGATAAATTTTTGACCTTGAGCTTTGATGACCTTCCCCTTCTCAGAGGTTTTGGTAACGCGATTGTGACACCTCTAGGTAAATGTTTAGCAGATATATCTATTGACGGTGTTTGTGCCAAAGTCCCTATTATAATAGTACCAGATGAATTTTTATCTGTGTCTTTGCTAGTAGGGCAAACTTTCACAGAGCAGAGTCACGTTACTGTCATTAAAACAAAAGACACACTACGTATTACTGATAATAGCCTAAAAACAGATAAAACTTTGGTTTATACAGAAGGAGATACTAAAATTGAAGGGGTATGTACTGTAAAGGTTTACACTGTGCCAAAATATTCCGGTGACTTGATAATTGAGCAACAGTTGAGACAAGAACCGCGTAAGGAATACGAAATATTTCATGATTTTTGTCGAATTGAAGACGGTCAAGGGCAAATTACCATGAGAGGCTTTCCATGTAGGCAGTTTGTGATACCGAGGGACACTTTGCTGGTGCGTTCCTCTCCCGCTAATATAGTAAATGTGAACATAGCAGAGATTTGTGACGTTAATTCTGATAAGGTCGATATTCACCCCGAAGACCTGTTAGTTGATGACGACTTTGATAACAATAATCTGACTAAATTAACATCATTACTTAATAACTTCAGAGAATGTTTTGCATTTAATACAAGTGAGATTGGATGCACCAACGTTTCTGAAATGGAGATTCGTTTGAAGGATCCCACTCCAGTCGTCTATCGGCCCTACCGACTGTCTCACATGGAAAGAGAAACTGTTAGAAAGATTGTTGATGATTTGGAAAAGTGTGGTATAGTTAGGGAGTCGTGTTCAGAGTTTGCATCGCCTATAGTTTTAGTTAAGAAAAAGACGGGAGAAACTCGAATGTGTGTAGATTATAGAAAACTTAACAAAAACACAATCAAGGAACATTATCCAGTGCCACGAATTGAGGACCAAATAGATAATTTGGCTGGATTTCGATATTTTACAACTCTCGACTTGGCATCCGGTTATTACCAGATCCCAATGTCAGAAAAATCCAAACCACTGACCGCATTTCTGCCGCGCTAACGATAAGAGCAGTAAGTCCATTTTTGGCAAAACTGAGTTAAGCATATATTTGAAATCAGCGCGTCGAGCTCTACAATATGGTTTAATCGTCATTTTAATAGCTAAATGGGAACCCTTAATTTCAGTAAGCATAACAGCAGTAAGTCTACTTTATCACCCAATAGTCCTTACTATATCGGAAGTAAGTAGACTTACGCCTGATTAACAAGTGAGGTTTGGGCATTAAGGTTTAGCTGTTACTTATCATATAGGCCGTAACTACACATAATGTGGTTATGTTAAGCAATGTTAGTTTACTACTCGACCTATATTACTTACAATATCAGCAGTAACTCCATATATCGCCGTTATAATAAGCAAAGTCTATTAACTGTTTGGTACGTATTACTTAGCATAATAGCAGTAAACTTCTTATACTGCCACTATAACAAGCGAAGTCTGTTAACTATTTGGTTTTAATTACTTGTCATATCGGCAGTAACTTCACATCCTGGTATGTATGATACACGAAGTCTGTTTACAACGAAATATTTATCGTAGCAGCCAGGGACCTCCATAATGATTGTTACAGGTAGATTAGTACTAGCATTTATTTAACTTATAATACCTATGTAATAAATAATAATGTAGTTACACTCGGATATTAGGTAATAAAATTACAATTGTCAGTTGTAAAAACAAAAGTTGTCCACTCGGTGGTCAATAGTTAACGGCTCATGAACATATAAGTTATATTTTAATTACATGGATTTATAGTTACGGAGACACCTTTTATACGGGTTACTAGATCAATCCAAAATTAAGCTTTGTAGCCCTTAATTTTTGATATGTCCACCGAAAAGTCGTGAACCTAAATCTAACAATGACCCAAATATTAATTTAGTCTATAGTTTCTTCTTCGGGTCAGGACACTTTTTGATAAAATTTTCTCACTAATTCGGGGCCGAAACCACCAGATTTGTAGGCATGGTTACTACCAACAAAAGTGGTCGTCAAAATTATCTCAGGAAGGTGCGGAGGTATCGAGTTGAAATTAAAACCCTATACTAAGGTCTGCAGTCCCTTGAAGCTGTGAAAAAATCAAACCTCTAAGTTAAAGTAAAAGAAACATACGGGCGTTTATGTCGCAAAAAACGTATATTTCGACACTCTCAAGAGAATCAAAATTTATAGGGTATTTCCCGTTGACCTAGAAGCTGACAAGTAATATCGTTATATACTACAGGTACAGGGAAGAATCTAAAAACTGTATATATGTAATAAAATCATATGAAATATCTTACTTAATATTATACATACGAAAGTTAGGATGTTTGAATATTTGGATGTTTGTTACTCAATCACGCAAAAACGGCTTAAAGGATTATGATGAAACTTTGTATACATAGAGTTTTTAGCCTGGTTTAACATGAAGGATACTTTTTATACCTTAAATCATCCCTCAAAATAATGAATTTGGGGGTGGGAGTTGAACTTATGAACCAGACCAGAGTCATGTAGATATTTACAATGCCTGCCGACGTACGGAACATTGGATTAATAGAACCAGTATATAAGGTTGATCTCCGAATATGCACATATCTGTCACAAATCTTAGGGTCAAGATATAATAAGGACGTATGGTGAGTTATCTGAGTCTTAACTGATCTCGAAATGTGATTACCAAACTGTTGCATTGTTTTCTATAGTAATTTTACTTTTTTAAGTAGTTAAACTGGCTAAAATTGCCTATTTTATAATTAATATAAGTTTTAAAGACTTTATATACTAAATTTAGTTTTATAGAAGCTTACGTTTTTTATTTGTGAACTTTTAAAACCTAGAGTTACGCAAGGTTTATTTTTGTTATGTTTTTGTATGTCGAAGTTTATTGATCTCAGACCATGAAACCTTATTAGATGTATCTCAACTTATAGTGTAGTAAGTTTTTATAGCTTAAAAGCAAACAAATATCACTAAACGACTTATTTTTATAAATACTCGTATTTATTTATATCATCTGCTGTATCCTAATTTACTATGGGTTGCTTGTGATAAAAGCAGTAAGTCGCGACTTACTGTGATTATTCTAAGCAAGCTTGAAGTGAACACTATTAAGTCATACTAGGCATAAAAGGGTTTTAGCTATTTTAAAATAATCTAATGGTAATATCAGTTTAGAAACAATAACATAATGAAGTCCTCTTTAAATGCTACACATATCAAAAATCCAAATTTTAATAACATAAAAATCTTGGCCAAGTGAACGAAATTTCCACTGTTAAGTTTACGCGCCAATTACTCAAAACTATCAAAACGGACTTACTGCTCTTATCGTTAGCGCGGCAGATTTGTGACCCCGGACGGTCACTACGAATTCAATCGTATGCCGTTCGGGCTCGCGAATGCGCCATCAACCTTTCAACGCACCATTAATAAAATACTTGGACACTCCAGATTTAAAAATGCGTTTGCTTACATGGATGATATTGTAATTCCATCGATAGATATGGAGACAGGATTAGATGATCTGAGGAATATTTTGGCTTTGTTCAAAGAGGCTGGCTTAACGCTTAAACTATCTAAATGTCATTTCTTTCGGAAAAACATTGAGTATTTGGGCTTTGATAATTCCGCGGCTGGCGTGAAGCCTGGTAGTAGAAAAATTGACGCAGTTAAAAACTTTCCAAGACCGCAAGACCAACACAATGTCAGGCAATTTATGGGTCTTGCAAGTTTTTTTAGAAGATTTGTGCCGAGTTTCTCTTCTATTGCCAGACCCCTTACGCAACTGTTAAAAAAGGATTCGAAATGGAAATGGGGTGAGAACGAAGACACTGCTTTCAACACTTTGCGTAAAGTACTGGTCGAGCGACCTGTCCTTGCGTTTTATAATCCAACCTCAGAAACGCAAGTACATACTGACGCAAGCAAAGTTGGCCTAGGCGGTATACTACTGCAAAAGGAAAACATTGACTCTCCATTTAAAGCGGTAGCATACTATAGTCGCCAAACCTCCCCAGAAGAGCAGCATTTTACATCGTATGATTTAGAGACGTTATCTGTTGTGTGTTCTTTGCAACGTTTCCGTGTGTACTTGCTCGGGTTACATTTTAAAATAATCACGGATTGCAACTCACTTAGAGCAACTCTGGAAAAAAGAGACATGATAACCAGAGTAGCTCGCTGGTGGAACATCCTACAGGAATATGATTTCGATATGGAATACAGACCTGGTACTAGTATGCAACACGTAGATGCCCTCAGCCGTAATCCTGTCGACCCTGCCACAACAATAGTAGAACCCAACGTTGCTATTTGCGATATTAGGGAAACTTCCGTTGATTGGATTGCAACTATGCAGCAAAACGACTCCGAAATCCGGCGCACAATAGATATTTTAAATGATCCTACATTGGATAATGTTCCGGATATCAAAACAAACTATATTATCAAACGCGGGTTATTATATCGGAAAACCAAGGACGGTGATCGGTGGGTCGTCCCAAAAGGGGTTAGGTGGCAAATTTTGAAGTCTAACCATGACGATATCGGTCATTTCGGGCTTGACAAGACTTTGCATAAGATCAAAAGTGATTACTGGAGGCCTAAGATGAATCGTTTTATAAAAAAATACGTACAAAGCTGTCTCGAATGTGCGTATTCGAAAGGTCAAGGGGGTAAGAAAGCAGGGGAACTACACCCTATCCCTAAAGTGGAATCCCCGTTTCACACTTTACATTTCGATCATCTAGGACCATTCATTAAAAGTAAAAAGAATAACGTTTACTTGTTTATCATCATAGATGCCTTCACTAAATTCATTGTTTTGGTGCCAGTTAGAAATACCAAGGCGTCTACATCGATTAAAGCTCTCGAATTCATTCATTCATTCATTCTCATTATTTTGACCTGTTCCAACCTCCATCAAGGATAATCTCTGATAGGGGTAGTGGCTTCACCTCAAAGCGTTTTAAGGATTTTGTGACCTCTCTGGGTATAAAGCACGTATTAAATGCCGTTGCTACGCCGCGCGCTAGCGGTCAGGTAGAACGCTACAATAGAACTATTTTGAGTGCGCTTACGGCAGCAAACTACGGGAAACCCGAAAATGTTTGGGATGAGGCGGTGTCAAAGGTGCAATGGGGGTTGAATAACACAGTTAACCAGGGTACAGGAAAAACCCCATCAGAAGTGTTATTTGGTCTTCAATTAACTGGTACTGGAGATGCCCTATTGAGGTTAAACCTCGAGTCGGTAAGGGGAGAGGTCTCGGAACATGTGCAAAGAAACCAAGAGAAGCAAAAAGAGAGATTCAATAAGCACAGAAAGGTAGTTAAATTCAACTTAGGAGACTTAGTAAGAGTAGAAAGAGAAATACCGGCAACTGGGCAAAGTCGAAAGTTAGTACCCAAGTTTCAGGGGCCGTATCGTGTGACACAGGTTTTAGACCATGACCGGTATGAAATTTGTGATACTCCTTTGTCCAGGAAAAATAACCGCCCTTTTAAAAGTATAGTATCTGTTGATAAGATACTGCCCTGGTTAGTGTTCAATAGGGACACAGAGGGTAGTGATAGTGATGTGGCTCTGTCTGAATGATACCTATTATAATTATACATGAACGAACTGTGTATTATACACAGTTCGTTTATGATTAATTATAGTCTGTGTAATAAAGTGCAATCGAGCATTTATAATAACTTAGGTGTAAAATATGTAGTGGAAATTATATTGATTATAATTTGAATGTGTATATAGTTTGTACTGGGTTACACTCATGGGCATGGCTATAAAATTGAATATAATTTATAATGTATTGTGAGATGTGTATACATGGTTACACATATGAATTATTGAATTGATAAAATATGAAAGAGATTAACAGTATAAGGAAACTAGAAGGATTTCCCATTACTGAACGTGTATATACGGTGTGATGGAAACGTGCAGGGGTTCCACTCACATATGTGATTTAGTTGTGTTGGAAACAGGCAGGAGTTCCGCACAAGGCGATAAGCTTAAAGCTAAATGTTCACAGTTTATAAGTATATGATCATACATTGTAAACAGGGATTGAAATGTAAATGTGCACTAATTTAATTATATTTATAGAATCAAGGAACAAAAGTACATGGATGTTGTCAAACTTAGTGTTTACTATCGTAAAGAAAACCACGAGGACGTGGCTTGGCAGGAAGGCCGACTGTTAACTTTAGTATTATAAGTATTAACATTTTGTGGGTATATTATTTGTTGGTTAAAATAATATACCCACATTAACAGAACTGTAAGAGTATAATTTAAGGTAATGGAGTCCATGATTGTAGAATGGTCTGTGTAGTTCATATTAAATAGTTGCGGGTATATTGGTTTTAACACTTGGCATACTGCCCCAGTCATTGGTTAATTTGCAGGCATGTTCTTGTAGTAGCAAATGGTTGAAGGTAGTTCCATTTTACCTTTTCTAATATACCCGCAACATTATGGTTTTCCTTCGTGGTAAAATATAAAATACGTAGAACCACGGCGATCGAGATCATTCTGCAATTTGGTTCACTAGAAGTAAGACGTCAGCTCTTGTGCTTTAAAGTGATACCTACGTGTAAAGTGATTTATAATAAATTATTGTCATCGAAACTTCTCCAACTTTTATTCGACATCCACCACGGAATGTTATCACTTTTAACTTTAAAACTAAAGTAACGGTTGGAAAATATAGCAAAAATATAGTAACAATCATTTAAATGTTCTTTAGAAACATCTTACAAAAGCGTTTTTTGGTCTTGCTTCGAATACTCTTGTAATGCAAAATACAAAATATCTTATAGAATTTAAATATTTATACTCGTACCTTCCGATCTGACTTAGGCATAGGTACTTACTTTACGAAATTAATTAAGTCACCAATCTACGTAAAAGTCAAAATGATTTTATTCCAATTAAATATATCAGCTGCCACTTACGTCACAACCTAACTGGACTCCACTAACGACAAAAAATTGTGACCTAAGGGCCTTCCATGTTGCCTCGACCAGTATTTATCTATTGTGGCAGTTTTTTGCTTATACCCGTTGCCTCCAGCCCTTTGCATGGTCCACTTACATCGGGTGGTATTGATTTCCCCTAAGGGGGTAAAACAAGGGATGACAGTTTGTATGAAAGCACGTATTTATTTAAGTGAGAGATTTGAAACTTTGCATATTATAGACTGTGTTTAAAAACATTAATGGCGTATTTCAGCGTTTTTATAAATTGCTCCACTAAAGGAGTGAAGAGTGGGTTCCAAGTTTGTACGGGGAGCAAATCTTTTTCGAAGCGAGAGATTTAAATCTTCGTATATAGATTGCCCGTGTGGTTGCCGGGTAAGAATTGCGCCACCCCATCTCTTCCCGTGGGTTTCGTAGGAGGCGAATAAGGGAAAATCGGAGGGTGGGCAGCAGCATCCTTCGATCATTACCACCATCAAACTGCGGTCGCCAACCCGCTTGCCAAGCGTGGCGACTATGGCAAATCCCCCCCAAGGGAAAAATAAATTGGGGGAGGCCTATGTTCAGCAGTGGACGTCTTTCGGCTGAAATGATGATGATGATGATGATGATATAGATTCTCTGTTCAAATACAACAAAACGTACTTCAGCATTTTTCGAAATTGCTAACCTATAGGGGTGAAAAGGAGGTTCCAAGTTTGTACGAGGAGCAAATCTTTTTTGAGGTGAAAGATTTAAAACTTCGTATATAGACTCTCTGTTTAAATATAACAAAACCTGTTTCAACGTTTTTCGAAATTGCTCTCCTAAAGCGGTGAAAACGGGGTTGTACGTTTGTGCGGGGAGCAAATCTTTACGTTTCTTAAAACACGATATGGGTGTCGAGGTTCCTTGAGGTTCCTCGGGGTACCGATTACGAAAATTACATGCATTTTCAAATCAAAGGTGGTGGACATTTATTTATCTTTTTTCTTTTTTATAAGTTTATTTAAACAACTTAAAAAAGGGAAATTACAATAAGTAAATAAAAAACTAAAAACTAAAAGTTACCTACAAATATAAAACTCTTCCAAATCAGCGCCGATGGGCAGTGTGCCCAGAAGGCTGGCCTCATTGCCACGCTGTATATATAGCAACGCTAACGCGTTGTGCAAAGTATTGGCCAGCCCTGGTCACCTGTGGCTTCGATCATCGATCGCTTTGTCCCCACGGTCCCAGCGTCTCAACCCCAAACGCCTCAAATATGTAACTACTACCGAGGGTGGCGTATTTGCGGCGTTTGAGGTCTTCTGCTGTGGATGCGGAATTGCCAGCATTAATGCTAGTACCTGGAAGATGGGACGGTGCGAGGGTGTCTACACATGTAGCATCCCAGATCAGAGGCCGTCCCATTTTCCAAGGCACCAATGTCATGTCGTCGGGCCTCTTGCCGTCGTCCCTTGCCAAACCAACTGGTTTTAAGATGGCTGGAACTTTGACGCTGACAAGTGCCCTTCGGATGACATCGTTTATGCTGGTGTGACGGGGTATGCTACTTTATTTTTCTTAAAAATCGATCTGGGTGTCGATTATGAAAATGACATCCATTATAAAAACCAAGATGGCGAACATTTATTTTTCTTAAAAATCGATGAGTGTCATCGTCGAGGTTCCTCGGGGTGCCGATTACGAAAATGACATGCATTTTCAAATCAACGATGGCCGATATTTATTTTTCTTAAAAATCGATATGGATGTTACCTTTGTGGTTCCTCGGTGTGCCGATTACGAAAATGACATCCATTTTCAAATCCAAGATGGCGGACATTCGTTTTTTCTTTTGAGTAACTGACAGAAACAGTAAACCTCAATTATATCTTTGTTACCATCTAAAATCTACGCGGACGAAGTTGCGGGTGGCCGCTAGTAATATCTATAAATAAATAACGCGCGACAAAACCTGATACGTCCTTCTTCATTCCTCTTGTGTAAAATCTTAAAAGGTTTTAGAAAGTGACTAAAAAATTATACATATTGTTTATTCATCGTACACAACCCTGATTTGTTATAATCCTATCTCTATTTGAGATACGTCAAAGATAATAATTGAACAAACAACATGTGCATCGTTTTACGTTTCAATTACAGGCTTTGCAACATGCCTCCTAATCTCCCTCGCAAAATTAAACAAGGTGTCACGCGCAGGTTGCTCAGGCCGAAATGCTTTTATGGAGACTATTTCTGTGTTGCTATTGTTTGGATTCATTAATTATTTGCTAACTGAGACTAGACATTTCTAGTCTCAGTTAATAAACATGAAAAGGCGAAATAACAAATTCCTGGTCAATTAGGTACGTTTCTTGGAATCCTGTCCGAGTCTGCAGGAGGAGATCTATATGGCTGAACATTATAATAATATAATTGATATCAATATTGCATGCGTATAAATTCACGCTTGCTTTTACTCACGCCGCGCCTATTCAATATGAATACATCGCATACCGTTATAAAGTAAATTATGTTGAAACAATTTTATAGGCAGGCTAAAAGTGAAAAATGAGACATAGTTTCATTTATGTTTAATGGATTTGTGATAGAATTCTATTTTATTTTCTAATGAAATCAAAAGAGTAATAAACAGCTATTTTATACTGTTAATTATAGCCAGACACTGACTTGGGCGGAAATTATTAATAGCAAGCGGAGAACATTAAACAATCCTTACCTCGTATACTAAAGTACACAAGATGCACTATTTGTTTTTGCATTACTTTACAGAGCAGGGTTCCGAAAGTTCCTAGTAATCTGTTTGTTATGACAACGTGCAAACTTATTAAGGGTGCAACATATTATACTGCAGCTAACAAGTCATATTTTCATTTGTTCATGAAATGATCATTGCGATCTAGTTAAGTTACACAGGGTTTGGTACTAATGTTCAACAATTGATATAGGCACACAAAAAAAGCGCGACTGAGGATTCTGTGACACAATGACAAAAAGTTGTTAAAATATTGATATTAATTGCACGTGGAACGTTAAACCAAATTGACCTCCAACAAGTACGGCCAATAAATATCGTTCAGCCATTTTAATTAATAAGTATCGTCTGTTAATTTAGTTACGTACACGAGCGAACAGTAATTAGAGTTTCAAACATGAGAAAATTTAAAGGGCATTTGGGTTTCCCATTTATTTGGACATCTTTGGTGAAGTTTCCATTAAGTTACGCTCCGCATCCCGGGGGCTTCCAAAAACTAGCCCTTTCTTCGACCGATGTGATGAGAGTGCCCCCGAGGGCGTAGCACGGGATTCTGTTACGTCAAGTTCAAAGGAATCCGCCTCTACAAGGGCCATTATTTAAGATTTGTTTATTAAGAAGGTAATTTAACCCATTGTTTAGACAATTTAATTATTAGCCATTATTGGACCACTGTAGGCTTCATGGCACGTTCCAACAGATGATGCACTATAATTGCAGATCACTCGAGCGCTCGTGGTCCAGCGGCACCCACATACCACGTGCGTTATGCGAGGTTAAGCAATGTCGGCCTAGATGAGTTCTTGGATGGGTGACCGCTTTGAGTGGTTTTTAACTGAGCGTTCCCGTGCTTTGGAAGTCACGTTAAGCCGTTGATCCTGCTGCTGTCTATGATAGCAGTCGTTAAGCCAGCCAAGTTAGAGGCCTTCGGGCGGCTTGAGAACTTTTGACACTCAAGTTGCCCACTCACTTAACAAGGGGGGTCAAAGTTGCACCACGTCCGTAGAGACTGTAGGGAGTACCTACCGGTGACCCACCGTTACCGTAGGGTAACGTGTAGACGTGACCCCTACCTTAGAGGTGCTAAAAGTGCGACAAATTCTGGCTACCGTACTGTGTTCTCGAAGATCTTACGGTTTGAAATAATTTCCGTAGGATAAATTGCAACACTGACGCTTTTTTGTAATCTGACTTTAGCTTTATAGGTATGGCCCAAGAAAGCGATAGGAGTACAAAACTCACGCATCACCACCGTCTACTTCGTGGTCACCACAGAATACAAAAATATGTTTCCCTTTTTTGAGACACGACACAATTAAATAATTATTAAATTACTTACCCTCCCCCTCCCTCTTACCCTCTTAGGCCGGATTTTATAAAGATCCGTTAGACCAAATGTCAGATCAAATTTCAGTAACTCAGTACATTTTTTGACGTAACAAACCGACATAAGGTCTAACGGATCTTTATAAAACCGAGCCTTACTAGTTCATATTGTCAACCTGCGCTTACATTAAGCCAAGTAGAAGGTATTTATACTAGAGAGCTAACTTTTTGGTCACAACCACATTATTTTTCAATACAGTTGCTCGTAAAGTGGCTCTTATTACTTCACTTTTAGGCTCATAAACCAGGATTTAATATCCTGGTTTATGCGACAAGCGTGTTATATTTATTATAAAACTTACGCTATAATATTTATATCTCGATTAAGATACAATGGTACAACGTAACAAGACGCATGTATGTAACACGGTGCATTGTTAAAATAATCGGTTTTTTTGTTTTTTAGTTTTAGCCAAAATGGCAAAAACGGAACCCTTATAGATTCTTCATGTCTGTCCGTCCGTATGTCACAGCCGATTTACTCGGAGACTATAAGCACTACAATTATGAAATTTGGTAGGAAAGTGTATTCTATGAACCGCTACATAAAAGTGATGTGAAATTACAAAAATATATTAAATTAGGGGGGGGCACTCCATACATGTAAGCGGTGGATGAAAAATAAATTTATAGCACACATAGTCGTGTGGGGTATCGATGGATAGGCCTTTAAAAATGATATGGAAGTTTCTAAAAAACTTGTCCATTTAAGTCAACCGTTGGTGAGATATTAGCTAGTAAAGTCATAGAAAGTGTGTTGTTGGTACGTACGGCTATAAAATATCAGTGAATATTTTTTGTCTCAAAAAAGTCCACATTTGTCAATAATTACTTCTTTAATATCTCCAACATGCCTTCCTCATTAAAATTTATAAACTTACTATCGCCCGTCGTCTACCGGTCCCTGGGATCCCCGGGCTCATTACAAAAGAATATTATTGTTTATTTTTTTCGCCGGGAGACGACGGCTCAAGCCGTCGTGGAAGTATTCAGAATTAACAATAACTTAGGGTCAGTTGCACCGACATACGATCACAGGCCGGTCATCGTTTAATATGGCGCCGGCAACTGTCACCCCATAGAAACTTGTCAAGCTTTCCATACAATCAGATTTTAACGAACACCGCTTACGATTACGGACGGTTTGTTGCAACCCTAAAACTCAGGATTAGTTTTGTTTTATTAGTTGTGTCATTTTGGCTCTTTGTTGATTTTCTTTATGCCTCTTTTCTTCCACTAAGCGACTACCGCAAAAAGCTAACTTCGTGCATATGCCTTCCTCTCTGTCGCAATTGCTTATTCGAGCGACAGAGAAGGAGATACACAAATGAACTTCGTTCGCGTTGCGCGGTAGCCGCATAGCGGGCGGCGCGCAGAGCAAAAATAAAAGAGCGCGCCATTTTCCTTAGATATTTATGTAAACATAACTATTTGGTTGTTTTAAATGTTTAACATTTTATTGTTCTGTTGTTTCATTTCAATATTCCTAATATTTGAAATAGACTAGAAACAAAGACAATGTTAGCATAACTTGCCGAACGTAGACGTATCACTTTATTTAACGTAAAACGTTTCAGCCCTCACTCAAGCTTTCACTCATCCATCTGCTTTAACGGAACATTTATCTACGGTACCAGCTATAGATTTCGTGACTTTCGTGACAATAGCCCTGTTATTTACGAGAGTAATTTCAAGAAAACAACTTCCAAGTTTTACGATAAATGAACAAGCCAACTTTAAATATACATTACTGTAAAGTACCTACGGTGAAAAGATTCTGTGGATACTTACCTAACCCACATAACATAATTTTCAATCATTTTTAAAAAAATTAAAAATTTTCGCCAATGTAAAATTTAAATGGTAAAATCCTATTCGCTTTTGAAACTGTTTCAAAGTAGGGCAGTTTACTAAATGAAAGTTCTCGCAGCTTTTAAAAACAAGTATTTTTTTCCCGGAACATTCGCAGTTATCGTCGATGACTGGGTATCGTAAAACATCCGTTGTTTGTCACCCCTTGTTTATTTTACCAAAAATGCAGGAATGGTGAAGCTTTTGCAACAAACAACATTAAAAAAACACTTAACATTTGACGTGATGCCAAATTTTTTATATTGCAATTTATTTAATACCTGAATTCTCTAAGTAGGTAAGTATTACTATGTTAATTCATAAATACAACATACGTAAATAGCTTCACAGTAACTAACCAAAGAGAAAAATGTTATAGGGCAAATAAATAATGGTAAAACCACACTTTAGTCTTATCGTTTAAAAGCGTCCTTTCGTGCAACCATTGATCTGAAGCACAATTTTAGGTATGTACGGCTCGTGATTCGTGATCACGAGATAGCGATTGTCCCTTTAAGTTGTTTTCTTTTCAGTACACTAACTAACATTTCTTAGGCCTAAAAAATAAATCATACATTCGAGCGCTCATTTGAGGTGAGCTGTAGGCACGCGATGAAGTTCCCGCTTTAAATGAAAATCAAGTGAATCTGTTGTTTCTATTTTGCATGTGTAGTAAAAAATTTAATGTGTTTAATTACACAAGTTAGCAAGTAACATTCATACATTGCTGTGAAACCATAAAAATGTGATATTGAGAGCGAAGAACGTGTAGGTTTTATATATTTTAGCAAACTTTCAAACTGCGAGATTGCGTGCCTGGTTGAGGCCTCGAATGCCTGTCTAGCTGGACCGAGTCCAAATTTGCCATCCGGACCTAAAATACAGAGGGCCTGGGATACCATAGCATCGGTAGCGACCCTAAGTTTACTAATAGACACCGCGACAGGCAGGAACCGAGCGAGGCTTCTGGCATCATCTAGACCAGAGTCAGGTCACTGGCTCCACGCCTATCCATCGCCCAACACCGGCACGTTTATCGACCCAGAAACGCTCCATATAGCCGCAGGTCTTCGGCTTGGGTTTAATCTCTGTGCCGACCACAGCTGTGCGTCTTGTGGATCGCCTGTGGACCGCCTCGGCCATCATGGGGTCGCCTGCTCCTCGGGCGCCGGCCGCCTATCCTGTCACGCCACCCTTAACGACATTCTAAGAAGGCCTCGTCAGTGGCGGCGTTCCCGCAGCTCCGGAGCCCCAGATAGTGCGGAACGACGGCAAGCGCCCCGACGGAATGTAATTCCCTGGGCCGCGCATTGGTGTGGGACGCCACTTGCGCTGACACGCTAGCGGCGTCCTACCTCCCATCGACCAGTAGCCGTGCTGGCGCAGCGGCGGACTCTCGGGAGCGACAAAAGGTAGCCAAATTCAGCTGTCTCGGCGCCTAAGAGAGAATTGCAATCGCAATTCAGCGCGGAAACGCTGCCTGCGTGATGGGAACCCTACCAAGGGCAGTAAATTTTGAGAGGTATTTTTAGCTTTAGATAATAGATTTTAATTTTATATTTAACTGTTAATTTTTTACCTATTGGTAGTTTTGTCAAAGCTTTGTATATATTATCACCATTACTCAAAATAATAGTTATTCACATATTTTAGCAAATAAAATTATAATCTTCTAGAAATTGCAATGACATACGACATATCTCCATGTATCCATAATGTGGCATTTACTGGATCAAGCCATTTTTATGCAATTTACTTCCTAGTACAGTTTTATGATATGCCATAACATATACGCCATGCTTTAGTGCCATTGGGAAACCCAAAAACGTTACATAGAAGGGCCAATGGAGAAGAGTTATAGTTAGGACGGTATTTAGGGTTGAATGAAGCCAACGCACGCCGTATTATAGAACCTCTTTACATTATAGAATCGATTCACACCAAAAGACAGGTAGAGTCGTAACTTGTTATGAGCGCTACTAAGAGTCCCTGAAGGTTCGTGCTGAATAAATGATATTTGATATCCGGCGAAAATAATGATATGCCATCAAAAAATGCCAAGTTAGAGTGTATCGAACTTAAGGTATCAAATAGAGAAATTTGAAGATCAGAAGTCTTTTGCAAGCCGCACTACTGAGCAGCAAAGAATATAAAATCAGTTTAAGGAGTTTAATAACGTTATGCATGACTGAAGCTGTGCTCTAAGGAGCTTTGAAAGAACGTTGTGACCAGTTCGATCTTTATTCATTTTGTGTTAGCCAAACTCGTATCAGAAGTACAATGTTGAAAGTTTCGGCGCGACCGAAAGGTTCGGCAGTTTTTTGGCCGACATCGAACCTTCGGCCGAAACATGATTTTTAGGCCGAAACCGGCCGAAACCAAAACCAAAACTTCGGTCGGACACTAACAAAAATATTATTCGTTCAAAATTAGAAATGGTAGCTATAAGTTTTGTAACTGACAGGAGTTTAGAGCTGTGTAGGCACTTTCAAAGCACCCAGTTTTCCACATCATGAAGAATGGTTTGATGCAATTTAAGTTAAGTACTAGGAGTAGTATATAAGTACATTAAACACTTAGATATTATCTAAGTAGAAAAAAAGATTGCAGCATACAAAAACAGAGCTGTATGACACTGAAGTCAGTTTAGATGTATTTTTACAAAAATAAGTCGATCAAGTTGAAGTGAACTCAAAAATCAACTTAAGTAAGTAATAAATAGTGCAAATGGATGATAAAGGCCGAAAATCATATTATTTCCTAATATTGAACTCATTACATTAAAGGTCCAGTGTTTTATGAAACAGACGTACTAATGAAAAAACTTTGAGAGTTAAGCCAACCGCCAATCACATAGCTCTGTAGCTTTGTATATCCCAAAGTTTGTTGCCGTTGTGATATTGGAACTTTCATTTACTAAGTCAAAGTTGGCAGATGTTTCACTTTGGAGAGTTAACAGGCATTTTTAGAATTGTTAAGTTTATTAAAAAATCTCAAGGATTTTAATGTTTGATGGATTCATAGATGAAAGATATTTTTAAAAATATTTCATAGTGTTTTACACTTTCCTTTTTTGGTCAGAAGAGTTAGCTGAAAATTAAAATGACTTAGGCATGCATTCAAACTATGGTGCTTATTTTCTTTTCATGTTACACGACGGTGTTATATACAGTCTGCCTAGCAGAGATAGACATAAAGTAGTTGCTGACAAGGGTCTCCCAATCTCTCAAAGAAAAAATAGTAAGTATCTAGAAGTGGAGCTCCACGCGCTATTCATCGATTTTTGACGAGTCTTGAGTTGATGTTCCTCGGTCAAAACTATAGATATATTTACGGCACAAACATGATCCTAGAAAGGTCAATAATAGATATTGGTTGTTTATGTACTTTTATGTGACTTATATTTATGAAACCTACATATATATGTTCCTTATAAACATCTCCAACAACGTAAGAGAGATTTTAATTTTCAATTTATTTTCATAAAAGTTATTCCCAAAAAACGGTTTTTTGGCCTAAAATTTCCTAAATTATATCTAAAAGACAGTGAGTGAAAAGCTTTGAAGTAAACACCTAAGGGATAGTATTCGGTAAACCTCGATGTTGATGATAGGACAAGGCATTCCACTGCAAATGACCTCCTCTAACACGCGTGAGTTTGCAATTAAACATCTCGCTCTCTACGGAATTTCGTGTTAATACTTAGTACATTTTAATTGATTTTTGGAACACTGGTTCACTTATGAAAAATCTGTTGGGTTATTTCGTTAGAACATTAAAAAAACCATCCTTTTTGTACAAAACATATCGCTGTCGTTGACAATTACGAAATCTGCAACATTATAGTTTATTTTTACGATTATATTTATGATTTTTTGTCAGAGTTACCAAGGCATTTTTCAATATTTTGTTTATTTTTCAGTCCACAGCAATTATGGTGTAGTGCAATTCTTCATATTGTATTTCTGTATTAACCACTGCTTCTGTTATATTCTTTTCATTCACATCCAGTCTTCTTTGGTCTCTAATAATTATAAACAATATTTTATTAGCTTACACAAACTGACTGTACAGTGTTGTTCTGTAACTACTTTTTATAAAGAAAATATTTGAGTAATGCAAGAGAATAAAACATGTGCGATTCGGAACCTTTTTATAATTTAGCGAGATCATAAATCGTCCATACCTTAATATGGGTATTCAATAAGAAGCCTCCGGCTGGGAGCAGATGCCGATGCTCGTAAAATGAACCGACACTAAAATATATTAGGACAATTTTCCTGATTCAATCAGGATTGTGACATAATTTTTATAAGCCCTATTCTATTGTGACATAATTTTTATAAGCCCTACTCGAGAGCGTACTTAATGATGATCGTTTTATTTTATTTTTATTATAAATGATTAATATGACGCAGACATTACAGTCCAAATGTTAAAACTGACGATTAAATGTTTAAACATGGTTTTATTTCTGTCACATTTTTTATAAATACTGTAAGTAGGTACTTAACTCTAACCGTACAAAACAAGCGTTTTTTACGATTAAATACAGGTGATTCCCATACATACACGTCTGCTAGAAATCTAACTAATTTATTCAGCTAAGGAAATATTCCTGAAATCCTTCGAAATCAGAACAATACGTTGTCAGACATTTTTATATTAATAAAGCGATTTGAGATAATCTCTAGCCGCCCACCATAGTTCGAGGGGTAATATGGCTTTTAGACCAGAGTTATACACTCTACTTTTCACTTCGATTGCGAGAAAATAAATAAACAAAGGTTAACCCACCCAAAATTAACAATAAATTCCACGGCGAAGATATATACTTTTGCAGCATGTTTTTTTTTCTATACTCCTTTGACACACAAAACATAGACAATGCGGTTCGCGCGCAACATTGACGCGCGAAAAAAGCTAAACTGACCTTCCATTGAGCGCTTCAAAGTGTTGCTCGAACGATTTAACCACTTTTTTTAATTATTGTGAAATAGGGACTACTACAAACTTAATCTTTAGACTCTTTAGAAAAAATAATTATGTTTCCAGATTGGTCGATTTTAGTAAAGCTGTATTCTGGTTGGTTAATACCCAATACCAAATATTTTTTTAAGGGTTAAATTAGTGTTCTGTGATTGGTGGATTTAATAGGTGAAGTATTTTTATTGGTCAAATTCAAATGTTTTGTAAATCATAAATATGTATTCATATTTTCCCTAGGGGTTAAATGTACTACTTTAGCCCCGCTTGACAAGTCTAATATGACACACTTTTCGAGCATGAGAAGTGAAAAGTCCTTTAAAGGAGGGTACCTTTTAAAAGGCCTCTGGGCGGCTAGAAGGCTTTTATTTGCATAGTTTTGCCTGTACCGGTGGTTTATAATCAAACTTTGCCAGTTAAATACCCATTTGGAATAAACTAAAATGTTAAGTACTTACAGTTGTAGGTAATATTTTGCAACTGGCAAGCAATGGCTTGCAGCTGGCAAGTAGACCAAATTTTTCTCTGTCCCTGTAATACTTTGTTACAAACGTTGTAGGTATATACCTGCTTTTTCTATTTTACGTAGGTACATATCCACAGGCGCAGATTAAGCGAGATTTAGCTAGTGCTAGGTTGCATTATGATAATAAAGCACACGCTCGTAAACGTAGAAAACTATATAGAGACTGTTTAATAATAATAGCTACGCTCTAGTGAGAATTATTCTAATACCAAATTATTCTTATTTTTATTATATTTTGAAACATTGCTCGCTACTTTATGCGTATTATTTAGTATTGACGATCATGATAGAAATTCTTGTAATTTTGCATACACACAAATTTATATTGTAAATTTTATCGTGAAATAAATGGATCAGAATTTGTATCTAGTTTACGAGCAGGTTAAAATAATATTGACTGACAAAACATGAGCTTTTACCTAGAAACAAGTACAGCAAAACTGTGAGTCAAAGTCGCCGGCCGCCTCATCAAATAAAAACTAAATGGAAAACCTAACCACGTCCAACATAAATAAAAATAAGTATTTTTATCAAAAAATTAAACCCTTTGTGATACGGATTTAGGAGATAAAGGAAATTGCTTACTGAAATTTAAATCAAGATTCTCAGGTCCGGCATGAAATTTCATTTCACTTCATTACGCGGATATAAAGGATTTGGAGCATTTATTGAAGTGAACGGAGATAAGGAATGACTACGTATTTCCTCCTATGCTCGCGAGTGGAAATATTTATTTGATAAAAGCTTCACGGAATAAGAACATCTTTGTAACGCTTATATGTGAGCACCTCTGATGTTTGCGATTTTGATTTACTTTTACTGCTGCTGATATACGATACGCAGTAGAATTTGATTTCAAGCGGACACATAGGTATGGGATTACAGGTTTATTAATATTTCGTTTGCAACATCCAAGCTTAATTTTATACTACAACAGAGGTAAACAAACATTCGTTCTACCTGATGGTAAGCAGACAACGTTGCCTTTTTAACGCCTGCGACTACAAAAGAATCACAAGTGGACTGCATACCCTTTTTGTTTTGAGGATTTCAGGTTCTATCGGAGCATTACGGTATTCATACAGTGCATGCCTTAAGGCAAGGCAATTCCACTGCAAATGACCCCCTCTAACACGCGTGAGTTTGCAATTAACCATCCCGCTCTCTACGGAAGCTCTGCGCGTAATTTCCTAAATATTTAGTACTTTTTTCATTGATTTTTGGAACACTAGATAGCTTCTGAAAAATCTATACGGTAATTCTGTTAGAACAATAAAAGAGCTGTCCTTTTTGTAAATAACAAACATATTATTGTCGTTAATGATTAAGAAATCTGCAGTATTAAAGTTTATTTTCACTATGATATTTAGAATTTTGTGACAGAGTTACCAAGGCATTTTTCAATATTTTGTTCTGTTATTTTGTTCCTGTGTTTCTTTTTCAGTCCACGTTATTTTTAATGCAGTAATTCTACATTACTTTTTTTTAAATACCAGGTCGGTGGCATAGCGCCTGATGGTAAGCGGTCACCGCAGCCTATGGTCCTTTGCAACCCAGGGGTGTCAGAAGCTCATTGCCGATCCTTTTAAAAATTTACTTCCTCACATTAGGAGCTCAAACTTGAGTACTTTCGTCAGATATCTGGATGGACCTTGCCTTAATCCCGAAAAGAAAATTTAATCATGTATCTCTTTTCGTTATTATTTTGAAAAATAAGAAAAAAACTATGTAAATGTTGAACTTGTTCACAAAATTTCACGAGAATCTGTAGAGGAGAACAAACGGAAATCCATACATACGAAAGCTTTTTGTCGAAGCTAAAGCAGAGACCTTCGTTTCACTCGGTCAAAGAAATATATTAGGTATCATAATTTTTCTTCAAGCTCTCTACATCTTTCGTTATATACGAATGAGTGCTTTGGCGGTCGTATTCGTATCCTTCACAGCATACATTTTATTTTTGTGTTATAAATGTATAATATCTTAAACAAACTTACCTGTTTGCCAAAACAAATGTCCTCTCTAAAGCCTAATTTCGGAAGGTTATATAAATATTTAGGTTCCGGTCCCAAATTACCCTTTACGTTGTTACACGTTGGTAAACAAGGAACAAGAAAACAAAATTTGCAAAATTAGGTGTAATTGTTTCTAAAAGAAATTGTATCTTCCCTTCGAGCGCCATAATAGAAAAAAAACGGAAAGAGAAATAAAATGTACCTACATTTTATTACTATTTTTTATTTTTTGTGTAGTATTTAGGGTTCCGTACCAAAATGGTAAAAAAGGAACCCTTATGGTTTTACTTTGTCTGTCTGTCTGTCTGTCACATCGCTAAATATCTCAAGAAGCTATCGACTTGAAATTTGGAATAGTTATAAAGAAGGCTTACCCACATACATAGAACATGACTTTCTTAAATATATTTTTTTAAATTTCTGTGAAAAATGACAGATTATAGGTGGTTCAAAATTTTAAAGTCTAGTTAATATGCCGAGCGAGTAGGTAGGGTTTCATATGAAAGGACTTGGGTTGCACATTCTGAAACATTTTTTTTTACGTTGTCATTTTTGTTTTATGAGGAAAAATGTAAAAAAAAAATACCGTTCCCCCCCCCCCTTATCTCCGAAGTTTACCAAGAAAAAAATATAAAATTATTACATAAAATTCATATCAATGTATGTTTTACAGGAAAAATATAGCTGTAGCTCTATCTAGTTTTTCTTTTATCGACAAAAAACATTTCTATATTAAGTTTGTAATTTAATCACCTTTTCATGTATTTTCGATTCATAAATTCCTACAAGATTATGCTGAAATTACCTTCTTTCAAATAAAGAAAAAAAATTTAAATCGGTTTACGTAATAAAGAATTGTCCTTGAAAAACTACCATGCATACAAAGTTATTCAGTCGCTCAAATTTGTAACAAAAGTCGCCGATAGATGGCGCTGTACCCATGGCGTCCTATTTCCACACCATGTTGTTGAGATATTCCTGATTTAATAGGGTAAGAACCGGTACACCTCTGTATACGGAACCCTCGATGCGCGAGTCCGACTCGCACTTGACCGGGTTTTTTTTTTATAATGGCACTCGAAGGGAAGATACCTTAATATATATATAACAATAAATTCGAGAGGATGGATTTAGATTTAGAAACTGCGATGTTGCTGCAATTCTTTATACTATTGCAAACAGTTAACCATTATTTAATTACCTAACCAATCACTTCGATTCTATTAAATCTAAATTAAAGAATAGTAATATATCGGATATTTAGTAAATAACGATACCATTTTTCACTTTTATCATGTAGCTTTAAATAAGCCCACTTGAAGTTGAGACACTAGGGGCTATTGTGCCTTACACGTAAAGCTCCGGATGACCAATTTGTTTTAAATTAATAAGTGGTGAACGGTGTTGGTCACACATATTGTAAACCTTAATTTTAAGAAAATCTACTTAAACCTTTTTGTAATGACTGTTTGTTTACCTAAATAAATAAAAAAAAAAAATCCAAATAGCGGTGATACTGCATACATTTCGCTTCTGTACAATAAAAAGTTAATATCTTTCTCACCCTACTGTGTACAATTGACGTTTACAGTAATGAAGTTCCTATTCTCTCATCGTAATCGAGGACTAACAATAATAGTTATCCCGTTTGGTACATTGAAAACAGACCACAAAGATAATCTAGATAGATAGAAATGAGAAAACACAAAACATTGCCATATTTTCGTGATGCGTCCCTAACCTCTAAGATATTTCACATTATTCTTCATGTTATGAGGCAAAGTCGTCCTTTTGGATGGACCCTTATCAAATGTGGTAGTGATAGTCAAGCCCGACATAAAGTAACAGGTTTCATCCATCCAATATCTTATATTTTCACACATATAGGCACGTGACTTTTTTTGCTTTTTATACTTACCCTGTATTGATCATAGCCCGACTAATATTACTAAATGATAGCTCAATTTGGTATTCAATCCCAGAGACAGCACGTTCCCTTTCCTGATGTATTAATTTCAATACAAACACTGTTTTAAAGTACTTTTATCTCACGAACGCGTAGGGGCTATGAGTTCATATTGTATATGTTCGTAGTGTCACACCTGCAAGCATGGCTAACCCGCGCTCGTGAGATAAAAGTACTGTACCTACCTAGGAATTAATGTATCCAAAAGGAAACATACACTGATTACAATTAAACATAGCTATGAACTTTTATTATTACTTATACAACTCTGTCTATTTATGTTGGTTGGATCTATAGACAGTACTGTAAAGAAGAATCCACGCATTTTAATAAGGAATAAGGACACGTATTGAAGGGTGTCAATTGAGTACAAGGAAAAGAGACCGAATATATCAACGCATTTCATTGAATACTGACGAAATTACCCTCCTATAGAACACTCATAATCGTATTAAGCTCACAAACTATAAACGACACGCGGCACATAAGGGCGAACTAGATAAGAGGCACTTTGCTCGGATTTAAGCGTTATCGGCAGACTTTTATGGTTCATAAATAGTTAAAGAAGTTCTTCCGTAGCCCCGGCCAAAGTTGCCAAACACTTTTTTCCCCGCAGATATAGAATAGTGCTACAATCTATTGGAACCTCGATCAATCAATCACTCTAGTCTGTAACGGTTGGTATTATATCGCAATATATCTTGGAGGTAAATCTTTTGTAAAAAAGTTTTACCTATCATTCATCGATAGTTATTCGTCTGTATCGAAAATAATATATTATAAAACTAAATGCATTTATTTCAGACCAGATATATGATCCACCTAAAATTAATTACTGTGGGCTTGCCGTGATTCTTGAAAACCACGTTCCCGTCTTCCTCGCACGAGCAATGAAAATGCAACCGAATTCGGGAATTTTTTTTGAACAACAGTCTAATCTAATCCTTAAAATGTTAAATAATAAATATGAGGAAATGATAGTAGAGAATAATTCGGTATTTTCATTATGAAGTTTAAAAGTTTATTGCACATCCGCTGTCGAAATAATAATAATTTGTGAAGTTAAAAAATCATATTTGCTTATCTGACACTTAAATACTAAATAATAAACTTTGCAAAATAGCGTTGTTTTGACTTAATTAGTTACGTCGTTTATGAATGTATTATTTGAGTTGGGTAAAATACAAAAGGAAGATAAAGCCACATTTTTCTCTTTGTATTGTGAAAATTCTAAGCACCAGGTAATTAGCTTCTGAAATACAAATTACAAAATTATAGCCAAGATATATTTATAAAAGAGTTAATACATTTTGTCCCCTAGATCAGGCTGTACCTAAGTGCAGCTTAAAAAAATAATAATTTTAGTGCATCCCGTTAACTGAAAAATAATATTGCGCGGAACATTATAATAAATTTATCTACTGCTCCTTAGTAAAAAAAAACCCTTTTATTTCATGCTATTATAGAAGGTACCTACTTATAATAAAATAAAATATAGTAAAATTATTTCTTTTTTTATGCATGAACCCCTCTCAGGTCCTGTTATCTTTGAATCGGGCTACATGGTCTGCCGCTCTAAACGTTAATTTTTAGGGATATTTTTGAATGCCGATAGGATGGGTCGAAATTCCGGATTTTGAAGTATCGTAATGTAATAGGACTCAAAAGTTGCTGTGTATTCTGTAGATTACAGGAAAAATAATTTAAAAAATCTAGATTTAGACTTTTAACCCCCGCACAGCTGTTAAATATAAAAAAATATTTTTATTTTTTTATTTTCACACGATATTAAATATATAAATACAAACTATTTAAATCGTTAAATAACACTATTGTATTTCCAAATTATTTATTTTTTATTACATTTTATCCATGTATCATATTTTGTCATCATGTAGCCAAACTAGAGAATTGGCCTTTCATGTAAAATGCAGTTTGATGTGCTTAAACCGGCAAAATTATGATTTAAAGCTGTTAACGGATCATCAGTGGTCTAATCACAGACAATAGAAATAAAAAATATATCGATTAAAGCAACACGAGGCGAGAAACAATACTCGAAAAACACAATTTTAATGCTATTTGGTACTATTGGGTACCATTAAAAACATATAAATACCGTATGTTTTTGAAGAAAACAACTCTTTCCTGTAATATTTAGATTAGCTCTTACATTTAAGCTTGTATTTGAAAATTAGTAGCAAAAATTTATATAAATATAGCATTTTGCTTTATTTATGCCATAATATTTTAAGTTATCAAACTTCAAAAAGCTATAATGTCGACTATTTTGAAAATAACAAAAATATCTCAGTATAATTTAGCTTTATTATAGTTTAATTTACTTTATTAAGTGATAAATTATTAAAATAATTGTCACGTACTTTATTTAAGTACTTATATAATCTAGGTTTAACATCGATCTTTGGCGGCTGTGCTAAAAGTTTGTTAAAAGTCTAAATCTTTTTAATTTAATTATTTAATTAATTTATTTATCAAAAAAAAGTACATAACAGTTACAATCTTTTAATTTCTCGCCAAACTGCCATAACAGTTTGTTGGCGAGATCGCGCTCATACATCTCATATCTAGAATTTTTTAAATTATTTTTCCTGTAATCTACAGAATACACATCAACTTTTGAGCCCTATTACATTACGGTACTCCGAAATTCGTGATTTTCGACCCACCCTAATGCCGAACCTTGTGTATTTTTCTAATTTTTAATATCCATAGCCCTCTGACACGTAGCTGTCTGACACACATATGTCAGACATGGGAGAATGCAGGAATCCCAAATTTTCTTATTCAGGACTACTGGCATATCACTTTTCAATATTTCCTTGTAACTTCAAAACTTGTTCCATGTGTTTCTTTTTGGTATGCAGTTTGTTAGAGTTTCATGCGTTTTAATATGATTTCTGACTTAAAAGAACAAACTGACGTACAGTCACGGTCTCAAAGATAATTTTGAACAAAATCTTTTTCTTACTGCTGGTTTCTGATGCTATAGTATCCGAAATATAATTCACAGAAGCTACTTTAATGAGATACATATGTACACACAAATCAATAAAGTCATCTTAACTTCAAGTGACAGTATGATTTAGCACAACCGTGAGTCCGAAGGCCCTTTGCAAAAAGACACTATATGTTTTACTTGGATATTAATGCCTAAAATCATACACACTTTGCAGGTTCTTCCTGTACAGTGTACATTATGCAAGAAAATGATCATTAAGCTACCTTAATCGATAACCTATCTTTGCAACGGTAAGGCATATCGAAAAATGGGTATTACCAGGTTTTAGAGCTCGAAAAGTAGATTCCGAATTCTAATCCTAATATCCTAAAATCCTAATCCTAATCCTAATAATATTATAAACGTGAAAGCTTGTGCGGATGGATGTACGTTCCGCTTAATCTCAAAAACTACTGAACGGATCTCTATGAAACTTTCCAGTATTGTAGCTTAGACATCAGAATAGGACATAAGCTACCTTCTATCCGCGGGTAACACCGCAGGGCGCTGCTATTCCTAATAATCTTAATCTAAATATATAAAAGAAGAAGTCCTGATCTACCATCAACGCACAGCCGAAACTACTGGAACTAGAAACTTCAAATTTGGTCTAGAGCTTACTTTTATGGCGTATGTAAGGGATAAGACGGGATTTTTGGAAATTCCACCCCTAAGGGGATCAAATAGCGGTGCAAAATTTGTATGGGAAACGTAATTTTTTTGGGATTAGAAACTTGAAATTTCGTATTTAGACTCTCTGTTTAAATATAAGAAAACTGAATTCAGCGATTTTCTAAACTCGTCCCCTAAAGGGGTAAAAAGGGGCTTCAAAGTTTCTAGGGGGAGCAAATCTTTTTTGAACTTAGAGATTGAAACTTCATAAATAGACTCTGTGTTTAAATACAACAAAACGTATTTCAGCGTTTTTTGAAATTGCTCCTCTAAAGGGGTGAAAAGTTGGTTCCAACTTTGTACGGGGAGCAATTCTTTTTTGATGTTAGAGATTTGAAACTTCGTAAATATACTCTCTGTTTAAATAAAACAAAAAATACTTCAGCTTTTTTTGACATTGGTCCCCTAAAGGGGTGAAAAGAGGGTTCCAAGTTTGTAAAGGAACAAATCATTTTTGTAATGAGAGATTTAAAACTTCGTATATAGACTCTGTTAAGTATGTGACAGGGACAGGGATGCGAGTGAAACAAACGGCGGTCGTTTACACACTGCTTTATTAGTGTCAAGCATTAGCTTATGTAGGGGTCGCGGCACCGTATACCGCTACAACTATGCATACACATATACAACATCTCCCCCTTCTAGTTTGACAATACTAAAGATAACTAATCAATTACTAAACTACATAATACAAAAAAAAGGTTTATAATTAACCCTAGGGACAGGACGCAGCAACTTTTCTCCAGCAGTCCTACTTGGGCTAGAGAACTCATCTTCAGTGTCTGACTGTTGCGCACTTTCTGTGTTGGTCCTCTGTTCTCGTGCTTCAAAGAACTCGTCTTGGTCCCCTTCTTCGGCCGGCACGGCATGCATGGCCGCCGGCGCCGGCGACATGACCGCCGTAGTCGATGTAGACGTGCCCGCCGTAGTGGATGCGGACGTGCCCGTCAGAGTCGATGTTAAAGCTGGAAGTTCTGAATCAGGTTCCTCGCTGGATAGCAGAGATGAAGAAGGGCCCAACTCATCACTCAGCGTCTCCTCGGCAGCTATGTCTGTATCTGCCGTGCCATTATAATTGTTGCTTATCTCTGTCCCTCTACACGCTACGAGTTGATTTTTATGCTTTTTTATTTTTATATGATTTTGCTTGTCTTGCACCAAATAAACAGTTCTGCCTAATCTCTTTAATATTACACCGATTCTCCACTTGAATTTATTATTACTTAAGTTTTTCTTATACATAACTTTATCCCCGGGTACAAAACATTGTTTATTTGAGCCACCATATGCTCTAGTCTGCAAACACTGTTTATGACTTACAACCTTAGCGAGAGTGTCAGGCGAGGACGGCGACGCGGCGGTGGCGGCGGCGGCGGCGGCGGGCACAAGCAAATCTAGACGCGAGCGAAGTTTTCGACCAAATACCAGCTGGGCAGGCGAAACGCCCGTAGTGGAGTGAACTGAGTTCCTATAGTCAAACAAATATTTTGACAAATGTTCATCAACTTGCTTGTTGCTATTAGTACACAACAAACAAGCCCGAATACCATTCTTCACCACTTTCACGAAAGCTTCCGCCTGTCCATTGCTGGCTGGGTGATAAGCGGGAGACGTCATGTGAACGATCCCGTTTACCTCACAAAATCGCGCAAACTCGCTCGAAACAAAACAGGTGCCGTTATCACTAACCAACGTGTGCATAAGGCCATATCGTGACATGAAATCATACAGCTTAGCTATGACTACGCGCGACGTCGTATTATTCATCAAATAAACTTCAACCCATTTAGAATAGGCATCTACAATGACCAAATATGATTTATTATTTACTGGGCCAAGAATATCGAGGTGTACCCTATAGAACACTTGTTGTGGATACGGCCATACGGCTAACGGTGCCCGGGGGGGAGTCGGTCGTAGTTGCGCACAAACAAAACAATTCCCTACAGTTTTTTCTATTTCTTTATCTATGCCAGGAAACCATAATCTACTTCTTGCCTCTGCTTTGCACTTTACAATTCCTAAATGTGATTTATGTAGTTCGGCTAATATTCTAGGCTGTAGTCTCGAAGGTATCACAATCTTATGACCCCGCATCAGACAACCATTTTCAACAGATAGTTGATATCTACATAAGAAATAAGGTTTAATGTCTGAATCGGACACTTTTCTAGGCCATCCGTCTTGAATATATTTTATCACCCTACGTAATGTTGCATCCCTAACACATTCCTTACGCAACTCATCACATGTAACGGGTAAGGTATCATCGATCACAAAGTTGACGTATGAAGCTCGATCGTCAACAAACTCCCTGTTAGCCCCGACTCCGTGGAGCGAATGCGCGGCGCATGAGTCACCCGGCTCGGGCAGGCTCGCGCGCGATAGGTAGTCAGCGCTATTATCAATACTACGTATGTATTCTATTGTATAGTTATACGCGCTTAGAAACATTGCATAACGCTGCAACCTGTTTGCTGACACCTCTGGAACTCCCCGATGTGGACCGAATATTGATACAAGAGGTTTATGATCAGTGCGCAATACAAAAGGAATCGATCGGCCGTACAAGTATTGGTGGAATCGTCGGACTCCAAATATGATCGCGGTCGCTTCCTTTTGTATTTGAGAATAACGTTTCTCGGCAGAGTTTAAAGTACGGGATGCAAATGACACCGGGCGTTCTACGCCATCAGCGTCGATCTGTGATAATATGGCGCCAAGCCCGTGCGGGGACGCGTCCACTGTCAAAATTAACTTCGCGTGTGGATTAAAATGGGCTAACATCTGATCCGAACTCAGATGAGTTTTTATGGCAGTAAACACGTTATTATGCTCAGACGTCCAATTCCATTTAGTTCCTTTTTGCAATAATTGATACAGGGGACTAAGTAGGGACGAAGCAGCCGGTACAAAACTTCTATAGTAATTTACTAAGCCCAAAAAAGATTGCAAACTAGCTACGTCTGTAGGAGTAGGGGCACGCAAAATAGCTTCGACCTTTTTAGGTGATTTTTTCAGACCGTGTTTGTTAATGGTGTACCCTAAATATTCTAATTCGTCTTTGAAAAAATCACACTTAGCCTTTTGTAGCGTAAGACCCGCATCTTGAAGTCTTTGAAGTACCGCCCGTAACCTCGTCAAATGTTCTGCCCTGTCCGATCCTGTTACTAACACGTCATCCAGCATGCATAGAACTCCTTCCATACCTGCTAACACACCCTCCATAACGCGCTGAAAAATTGCAGGTGCGCTGGAAATGCCATATGCCAATCTAGTATATAGAAATAGCCCTTTGTGTGTGTTGATGCAAGTGAGTTTTTGCGATTCATCATCTAAAACGCACTGCGCGTACGCCTGAGATAAATCTAATTTACTGAATTGCTGGCCGCCGTGTAATCTAGTAAATAATTCTTGCGCGGTGGGTAAGGGGTACTGTTCAACCAACAGCTGTTTGTTAATTGTCACAGAATAATCCGCGCAGAGCCGTATGGAGCCATCGCGCTTCAACACCGGCACTACCGGTGACGCGTACTCCGAGTACTCGACAGGTTTCAAAATACCTACACGTACTAATCGCTCCAATTCACTATCTACCTTTCCACGCAAAGCAAATGCCATAGGACGCGCCTTAAAAAATATGGGTTTGGAGTCATCTTTTAAGAACAGCTTTATCTTATATTTATTAAAAGTTCCTAATTCGTCTGAAAACACCGCAGGATATTGATTTTGCAATTTATCTATGAAGTTATCTGACGGTTCACAAAAGTTGACGGGTGCTATCTCCAATTTGTATTGCGCAATAAAATCTCTTCCTAAAATGGGTGGTCCTCCGTTACGAATTATGTACACATTAATTATATGACTTTCACCTAAATAGGAAAAAATTAAACGTGCCACGCCCATGCAACATATATGATCACCAGTATACGTTAACAAACGTTTATTAGCCTTTGACAACGATACATGTTTAAAATGTTGTAAATACAACTGTTCTGAGAAAGCAGTGACCGCCGAGCCGCTATCTATTTGGAACCTTATATTAATGCCCTGAACGTCAACATTTTCAGTCATGGGTTCTCCGTGAATAGTACGAATGTTATTCAACTCACCGTCATCGCCGTTCTCACCGACACTCTCGTTTTCCATAAAATTGACCTTTTTGCACATTCTATTTAGATGACCTTTTTTGTTACACTTCCGGCAAGTGTAATTAGTGAACCGACACTGCTCTGTGGTATGATTTTTAAAACCACACACCGCGCACTTCACTTTAGCACTAACTTTCGTAGCGATCTTGAACAACTGTTCGGATTGCGATGAGGCCTGGGACACGCCTGCTCCTGCGCGCGCGCTCCGCGCGCTCTCAGCCAGGTCCACTGCTTTCGCCAAGGTTAGCTTGCTTGGTTCCATCGCGAACAGCTTCTCGCGTTCTGTCCCAGGAAGCATCCCCATTATAAAACGGTCCCTTAATGCCTCCTCGACATTAGAAAACGCACAATGTTCCGTTAGTCCACGCAACCTAGCCGCCCATTCAGTGTAACTCTCACCCTCCTTTTGCACCGCAGAATAGAAGTGAAATCTTTCACCAAATACACAACGTTTCGGAGAAAAATGTGCATCCAAAAGCCCGAGAATGTCGTCGTACGGCACCGTTGTTAATAACTTAGGTAAGGCCAAGTCTGCCGCCAACTTGTAGGTAGCCTCGCCGAGTGCACTCAATAAAATCGCTCGCCGCTTAGTTCCCGTCGTGTCCTTATTTTCGGTTATGTCGTTTGCAATAAACCATTGCGTTAACCGATCTTTGTACACCTGCCACGTTCCCGTATTATGATCAAAACTTGTTAATAAACCGAAGTGAGCCATTATGGAATTAATTATTTCCGAACGCGGGTAGATTCGTCGCCACTGTTAAGTATGTGACAGGGACAGGGATGCGAGTGAAACAAACGGCGGTCGTTTACACACTGCTTTATTAGTGTCAAGCATTAGCTTATGTAGGGGTCGCGGCACCGTATACCGCTACAACTATGCATACACATATACAACAGACTCTATGTTTAAATACAACAAAATGAATTTCAGCGTTTTTTGAAATTGCTCCTCTAAAGGGATGAAAAGGGGGTTCCAAGTTTGTACGGAGAGCAAATCTTTTTTGAAGTGAGAGATTTAAAACTTCGTATTTAGACTCTGTTTAAATACAACAAAACGCATTTCAGGGTTTTTGAAATTGCTCCCCTAAAGGGTGAAAAGGGGTTCCATGTTTGTACGGGGAGTAAATCTGTTTTGAAGTGCGAGATATAAAATTTTGTATACAGACTCTCTGTTTAAATACAACAAAACATGTTTCAGAGTTTTTCTAAATTGTTCCCCTAATGGGGTTAAAAGGGGTATCTAATAAGTTTGTGCGGGGAGCAAATCTTTACTATTTAGTAAAAATCGATTTAGGTGTCATCTTCGAGGTTCCTCGGGGTGTCGATTACGAAAATGACTTGCATTTGCAAATCCAAGATGGCGGATAATAATTTTTCTTAAAAATCGATATGGGTGTCATCTTCGAAGTTCCTCGGGGTGCCGATTACGAAAATTACATCCATTTTCAAATCCAAGATGGTGGACATTTATTTTCTTAAAAATCGATATGAATGTCATTTTTGTGGTTCCTCGGGGTGCCGATTACGAAAATGACATCCATTTTCAAATCCAAGATGGCGGACATTAATTTTTCTTTTGAGTAATTTTTCACAAAAGATTGATAGCATCAGACAACTGAGAGAAACAAATAAACCTCATTTATATCTTTGTTACCATCTAAAATCTACGCGGACGAAGTCGCTAGCGGCCGCTAGTATGTAATAAACTAATTTTTGACATAAGGCCACTTATGATATTCGGAGCAACAGCACGAGTTATATATTGATTTAGGTACATATTCCACTGGGTTTCCTTCCAAGGTGAGGAGATTTCTTCTTTCTATTTTCTCTGTCATGATTTTTGTTTTAGTAAGTTCGTTTCTAGGCCTACTGCTAACTGCGTGCAAAGATTCTATCACGTCTTTTAAGCTCACTACTGAGTTTAGATATTAAAACCAGAGCATCCGAAATTAAATGGGTCATTCCTTTAATCCTTTTAAACCTTGGGTTTTCTAATCAAATTTGCTTATAACAAGTTCCAGTAATGAATAAATATCTTTGCGAAGAGGGGGGAAAGGAGCTCCTCATTTAATGTTCGTTAAACAGAGGTAAAGTTAAAATCAAAAAATCTATACACAATACAGTGACAAAATGCGAACGGGACTTTAATGACAAGGGCGTAAGAGCGTACAGATATTTTTGTCGCATTGGGAACGTACATATATTTATGCCTTTGATTGTAGCTATTACTATTTATTACACGCATAAAACAACTCATTTCATTATTTACGACGACCGCTTTAGCTTAGTTGGTATTAACCCTGCCTACGAAGCTGGAGGTTCCGGATTTGAATCCCGGTCGGGCAGTTATTTGGTGATGAGCACTAATATTTTTTCCTGAGTCTTGGATGTTTTCGGTGTATTAGTATCTATTTATGTATTGATAATGGCTATTCACTGACATTTATAATAATTAACAACAATTTGTTCACACTGTATCTAATAATGATTGTACTAAGATAATGTTACTTCATATATATTGTGCAAAATTGTAATGTGACATGTAATATTTAACAATATTTTCAATAAAGAGTATGAGTATATAATTATGTATATCGTCGGCTAGTACCCATAGTACAAGCTTTGCTTAGTTTGGGACTAGGTACCTAGAATTGTGTCAGATTGTCCACAAATATTTATTTAGTTCAGACAACATTATAACAATGTTATATCTATTTTATATAAAAGCACCGATTCAAGTAATTATCGTTAGTTGAAAAGAAAATGGCGTTGCTCCAGAGATCCCATCAGTAAAGAATAGGCAGATTAGATCTCGTTTGTTCACTCTACTCTCGTAATCTTAATTAGCCTATTAAACTGGTTCTTTCATGGACTTGGACTGGAACGTAATTTTTAAAGACAAAATTTTATTTCCATTTGAGACAGACAAATGAAAGAAAAATTTTGCTGCAATATTACTATAAGTTCTTTAGTTAGAATGTCAAGCCTGCAGTAGATTGAATCATCTTTTTCCAGATTATCACAACAAATCGAATAAAAAAATCACCGCAAAGGATAACCTATTACCTCAAAAATTTTCATAGTAGGGTAGACTGGGGACAATTGAAACACGTTATGACTGAAACAAGTAAAATTTCTCGAAAACTACAATACCTACGCATGTGACGCAATACTCAGCCGACGCGATTTGTCATTTTTAGGGTTCCGTACCCGCAGGGTCCAAACGGAACCCTATTTCTGTCACTTACGCGTCCATCTATCCGTCTGTCCATCTGTCGTCTGTCACACAGTCTTCTAATTTTTAGAATATAAGCACCTTGTTGACCCAAAACCATGCGAATTGTCAAAAATTACTTTTATGTATTTTTAAGGTTCCCATATAGGTAGAGGAGGGCGAGAAAAAATTATTTTGACCCGCCCCATCGAATGGTGTATGGTAGTTTAGAAACTTCTTGAGTAGGTAAATACTGTATTTATTGTTTTAAAAACATATTGGAAACCAATGGAATAAGAAGCTACCAAACTTAACTTTTTTTTAAATTTTGTACCGAAGTTTTTTTTACTTTCCCTTTCTAAGTCATGGACTTGAAATTTGGTGATAATGTGTAATATTATGTATGTTTTACCACAATAGAGGTAAATCAGATTTTGTTTAAATTTTGCCCAATATATTAAGATGTTTCAAGTGACCTCATATAGTGTTTCAATTGACACTCATATGCGGTCAATTCAACCACTATTTTAACATTCTCTTTAATCCCTTATTTAAGAACTGAATAAATAATCTTAAAATTGTTTAGGGCATATCAATCTAAACTATGAAATAAACAGGTTAAGTTAGGTTACAGGTGGTTCAACATAAATTGTTTCAATTATCCCCAGTCTACCCTATAATATAGACAATACCCTACCAGATATTAGTATTTGTTTTGGATGTAAACATTTATACTCATATATAAGCCGCTTCTATTCTAGTTTCCTTTATTTGTGAGTAGATATCTCCGGACAGTCTTTCCTAATGTCACTGCCACATTACCCTAAGGACCAGCGTTTATTGTACTCGTATGAGAAAGGTTTTAAATCCTTTCGGAGGGTACCTTTAAATTTTCTATATGTGAGTCAAACCTATATCAATACTTTCAGCAAGTTGAAAGGTAAAGAAGGTAAAGAAACCCAACCCATTTTCCTACGCCTTTTATCAAACCCTTATTCACTTCAAAACTCACTGTTTTCGAGATATATGGCATCAAAATTTGGCAATTTTAGACCCAAAAACCAGTTATTTGGACGTAATTTTTGTGAAAATGTGTTAATAATAAAAATCTCCCTTGCGTTGTTAGAGAAGTCAATAAGGAAGAGTTAATGTACATTTCATATATTTAAGTGCATAAACAACATACTAGTATCGAAAATAGTGTTTTTTTGGACCATGTCTGAAAAAATCTTTAAAAAATAAGTACGTAGTCAGTTTTTCAAAATTTGGCTCTTGCAAATGTGGATAAAGGATTGGAGAACCATCCGTTTGTGCCATAAATATACCTAATTTTGACGAAGCGGTATAACTCAAAACTCGTCAAAAATCGATGAATAGCGCGTAAACCCGTAGGTTACCTTTGACAGAGAAATACAAGGAGAGGCCCTATACCGCTATAGATACAATTTTATTCAAATATGTATGAAATCGATACAGAACACAAATCTCTTTCTTCCAATATTTAATTGCATGCATATGGTGAAAGAGATAGCGTGCTATTTGACAGATCGAACAGCTGTTTACTGACGCGTGCCATATCGACATGTTTGTTTCCAAAATTTTTAGTGGCGCCCTCAGGTTACCTCAGATATGATCGATACCTGTTTATAATCTATACATATAATAAAGCTGTAGAGGTTCGAAAATCTGTACATTGAAGATATTAGCAAAAAAATCGATGGAGGGGTCTTAGAATCGATAACAGAACACGTTTCAACAGTTTTTAAAATTTGTGTCTGTTTGTCTGTCTGTTTATTTGTCTCACCATCACGCGAAAACTAGCCAATAGATTTCAATACAACCTTCACTAATAAGTTTAATTGATCTTCGGCCAGGTTATAGGCTATAAAAATTATACAGATTGGGGTTGGAAGGGGGTGAAAAGAGGGGTTGAATTTTGTATGACAAGTCCTTCAATTAATGACTTAAAGGCTTGAGAATTAGTAAGCATACAATTGGAAGCAAAATAAAAAGAATCCCATTCAAAAATTATACAATAAATAGATAATATGTGAAAAAATGGAGAGTCCCTCAACCCATAGTAACTGTTTGAAATGAGAGATTTAATTACGTTAGTCAGTGGCTGTCAACATTGCCTATCTGTCTCCAGAGGCCATGGATGTTTACAATGCACGCTGACTTACGAAAATTCGTCTCAGTTGATCCAGTGTAAGTCTGAGCTCGAAATAAGCACATAGTTGTTACGAATCGTGTGGACAAGATACAATAAGGAAGTATCGTGAGGCGAATCAAGACAATTGTAAATATCACGATATTTGACGTTTGGCGTTTCGGAGTCGTGCCATTATACAGATGACATTCGGTTAAGTCGAATCAAAGTTAATGAAAATTATTTAGTACTTGCACAATTTAATAATTTGAGTCTTATAGTAGCGACGATAAAGTAGGTATTTGCATGGAAAGTTTTAATTTTTACCATCGTAGTTATAAACTGAGTAATATGGTTATGATGATTGATTATGATGAGCTATTATTATGAAAAATTTAGTTCGGATATTTGTGACTCTTAGAGCTTAATTATCTCAAAACCAAAGCGACTCATGTGAATGTAAATATTTACCGCTTTTCAGTATATAAAGTTCTATTAATTACGTGCATAATCGTAAGAAAAACAGAATAGATTTGTGTTATTTAGGTACTGACTTACAGCCTCTAAGGTGCTTGCGTCTTAAGCCAAAACTTGCTGACCCATCGAGCCTTAATAACTTTACTCTTTATAAAATTGGAGATTAAATAGATTGGACGTAGACGGTTGTTGTCAGCATTGACTGACCAGCTTTGATGTATGCCTACCTAAAATTTATCGAATTTCACTCCTATCGCTTTATTGGGCCCGGCCTATGAAGCCACAGTCAGGTTCAAAAAAATAATATTTTATATGTTATAAATGTCTACAAAATGACAGAAAATCAACGTGTTTGAAATCCACTCCGAAACCTTTGTAGTAAAAACGGAAGGTTGAGAAATATAAAATAAGTTTTTTTTTGAAGTTGACTGTGGCTTTATAGGCCGGGCCCAATAAAGCAATAAGAGTGCGCGGTTGGAGAGTAGCTTGGGGACAATCCAGGGGAACCCTCCGACACGACCACGCGGGCGTTTTAAACACTGGAATACTCTAAGCGTGTGCGCTCCAGTGAGATTGGTTGAGCGGCTTCAACCAAATCTGAGATGTGGGTGGAATCGGACTACTGGGAGTTTTGTCGATGGGTCACTAAAGCTAGCCTAGCTGAGAAGAGTCCAGCAAGGAACTCAGCTAGGCCCGACCTGGGTCGGACTGACTCTACCCCGTATGCAGCGGTACCGGGACAAATAGGGACTATATATGTCTGTGTTGTCGCGATCGTGCGGTGGACGTCCTCGCAGGCGGGGTAATTTTGTGTCTGTCCTAAGGACCCATAGAGACTGTTACAAATCTTTTTGGTTACTATAGGTCAGTTTATCAAAAATATTAATTTAATTATTCATATTTTAAGGTTCTTAGAAACGAAAGTAAAGGAAAAAAGTACTTAAGCATTTTGCCTCTCAGTCTTCGGACTTAGATTTCTTTTTAAATATAATTGTAAAACGATAATATGCGCGTAGATACTTAAAAATATTAATATGTTTTAAGCAGTAACATCTGCAAAAGAAAATTATAGATTGAAGTTAAGGAAGCGCGAGTCTTTTTGGTAGATATATGTCACTCTGCGTACGCCTCCCCAGGCTTTGTAAGAGAGAACTGGTTGAAGGACTTGGTAACCGAGTGTAATTACTTATTGTTATTATAGACGTTATATTATAGACAGCTCAGTTAAAGCGATTGGCTGCGTACGAGTATTTCAGGATGTCACAGGTTCGATTGTACGTTTTGGAGGTAGAACTTTCACTAGAAAAATACGCGATAAAGGGAGAATTATGTACAGATATTTTGAGAGGATGCTTAAAATCTTTGTAAATATATTTGTCTTAGTAAACTACAAGTACATATAAAAAACATTTTCTTAGTAAACTAGAAGTGTTCAATTAATTTTCATACAGAGGGATAATGCATAGAGGTTTTCACTGCAAGTAGAGCGTATCATATTGTTGTAGAACAGTCTTGGGTTATGATGTTGGACTCTTAACACTTTGCATTTCGAGAAACATCAAAGTTTTTGTTCGATTCAAGCATGTCTTCCCGTGTAGTCGCTACATCGAGCATGTCAGTACTTAGGCTCGGAAAGTAAGGAATTGGGTAACGTCGTCGAACAAGAACGATGTGTAGACGTACGCGACATCGAACCATGACACCACTATGCTACATGGATGTGATAAGGTAGTTCCTTAGCAGATATTAGTGTTTTGTTACATAGTATAAGAGATCATCAAAAATAATTCATACGCATAAATGCTATATGGGATCGAGTCAACGTAGTTCTCCGGGCTGGAATGAAATGTGTAGTATTTAACGTCTGACTTACTTATTCAGTACCTATTACGAACATACATACATACGTACCTATATATAGATATTGATAAATCTTACCCATTTTGTTTCATTATCCGCCTATTACATCCTACTTCAGGACACATGCCTTTCATGGACAAGAGGGCCCATTTCACTTGCTAATTATTATATTTATATAAATTAGAAACTTTGTAAGGTTGTAACTTTGAGATGTAAAAAAGTTGGAGTAAATTTTGAGTGAGTCACTCAAAGTACTTTATAACCTAACCGGCATTTATCTACCAAGGGCAAGGAATAGCCAGTATAAGTTCACGCGAACGAAGTCGCGGGCAAAAGCTAGTATTATATATATATGTATATTACTATGAGTGATCTTCTAATTCTTCGTATCTCCAAAAATAGAAGCTTTGCGTAAGAGATGGTTTGATGTTACTGGAATCCAAAATGTACTGAGCGCACTGAACAACTGTTAGATTCGCAGAGGTCACCAGTTTTGTCTCCTGGGTTAGGTATACACGCCTTATAGACTCTCATTTCGTAGGTATTTCCAGTCCTTAGGTATGTGTCAATGGAGCTAACCAAGGCCGGCAATATATACTGTGCCTGCCGCCGCAGCCACCCGGCTACAAATTGATCTGTTATGAGATTTAACTGCACAGCCCGTGAACTTAATAGCACAGCTGCGCGGCACTGCCGCCGGCCTCTGACTCTGCTATCTGGTGAAGCATGGTCGCGTTTTTGTTCAACGCGCCCATATGAAACACTACATGAAAAGATATTTAATATAATGGATGTAGACAAAGTAATGTTATATGAAACTACAAAATGTACATAATTAAAAATCAAAACACAAGTGTTTTTATGAAACGAGCCGAAGGCGAGTTCCATAATAAGATTACACGTGAGAGTCAGGATGGCGGGTGTACCTAAACAAATATTTAAAAGAAGTGTACGAAATTTTTGTACTAAATTTGTACTATTTTGTACCACATTTAAAAAAAATTGTACCCTTCCGTAATTAAGGCGCCTATACCCGCGAACGACCTTGCGCGTTGGGGCGTGGCTTAGCCTTTCCCGCCGCACTACCCGCGCCCCCCCGCTGTAACAGGTTTTTGCAGATTTTTTGTATGTGTGTATGTATTTTTTATATTATTATTTTCTAAATACGTAGGAATGTTTGAAGTAATTAAATATATAAAATAGTTAAGTAGGTATATTGTCTCAGAACCGAACTCTTATATTTTAGCGTCGCGCGCAAAGCGACACAGCCTTCCCGTCCGAGAGCCGGTGGCAGACTGCCGCCCGTCGCCCGCGCACGTATCCGCCCCAACTTTTATGACGGTGTGGTAGTTATTCCAGGTTTTTGACAAAAGTAATGATTATTTTACAATATCCGTCACAGAGATTATGAAAAACTGAATTAAGTTTTATTTTCTGAATATCCCGTGTAAAAAACATGTCTAGATAGTGAGCAGTAGCGATTTAAAAGGTTGAAAAATGCCTTATTTGATATTTCTTTTTTGTTAGGACAATCTAGGCGTGTTGCAATTTCCATCACAGAGATTGAAGAGGACATATCAATTCTTCAAGTATAACTTTTCGAGTCCTATATTTCGGGCCAGTTTTGAGTTTTAGGCCTTTGAACTCGACCAAAATGTGGTATTTCACTCTATTACGCGCCTTAAAGTGAAGGTACACCCGCCATCCTGACAGTCAGGATGGCGGGTGTACCTGGAAAAACTATGATCCTACCAATTATTAACCAATGTTAATATCTTAATTTTTTGTTCTAAATTTGTACTCAAATATACAGTAAAAACTTCAGCCATCTAATTCGTAGTTTGCGAGTTTTACACATTTGATGATTTTCTACTGCTGGGCAATACGGTTATTCTAAGTAATGAATGTATGGGAAAATCTAACAATTAATAAAGTTTTGAAACTTGTGTGACATGATACCTTTGGGTGTAGTCTTCAAAACTCACAATTCTCCCGTCCCCTCCCAGTTTATTAATTTGTTTGACATCCCCATACATGTATTACTTAGAATAACCGTATCACCCAGCGGTAGAAAATCATCAAATGTGTAAAACTCGCAAACTACGAATTAGATAGCTGAAGTTTTTACTGTATATTTGAGTACAAATTTAGTACAAAAAATTAAGATATTAACATTGGTTAATAATTGGTAGGATCATAGTTTTCCCAGGTACACCCGCCATCCTGACTGTCAGGATGGCGGGTGTACCTTCACTTTGTAATAACTTTAATTAAGGAAGGGTACAATTTTTTTTAAATGTGGTACAAAATAGTACAAATTTAGTACAAAAATTTCGTACACTTCTTTTAAATATTTGTTTAGGTACACCCGCCATCCTGACTCTCACGATTACACCAGTGCACCTCTCATTATGTAGCAGTTGCATAAACTACTATTATGACACGAATTCGTTAAATTTTGATTAAGTCGTCGTATACCGCGCTCATATTTAATGAATATATTATGTAGATATGTCGGCTCACGTTACATTACGGGGTACGTTAGAGTAATTATATCAAAATAATAAAGAAAGTCCTGCTACAAGTTCGGCTTAACATAATTCTACATTCAAAATCTCTGAAATCTAGAAATTGAAATATCATATTTAGGCTCAGCAAGCTACCCTGGTGTATTTAGCCCGAAGTAACTGCTAACGAGTTTATTAAGCAGCAGGGTGAGCAACGATCCCTTATCTGTTTACGCAAGGCTCTGAATAAAGTTTTAAGAAACAACATAATTCAGACGAACTAATTAATTGCGAAGCAAATGCAATTAAAATAAGATTCACTATAACAGTCTCTAGGACTGCTTAAGAAGCCTTAAATTTCAGAGTTTTAAAGATAGGTTTTGTATATACAATGGCAAAAACATAGTCCTTATAATATTAGATAGGTACTTACCGAGTTTTGTCTTGTCGTATCTTATTATATGAATTTGATAAGCAAGTAGGTACTGCTTTAGCAGTTGAATTTGCTTAACTTAACTTTTTGAGGCTCTGCAATGCGCAACAAGATTTATGATAGCTTTTAAAAGTCGTAAATTGATTGAAACCCACTCATCAAATATTATGAACATTATTTGTTTAAGACAAAGGCCTCCGTCATAGTCTTAGCATCAGATCTGCTGGTACTTATTTTTTTATTACCTACAGCTTTTATGTTAGGTACAAGTAAAGGTAGAAATACCGCGTTACGTCAGACAAATTACTTGAGTGATTTCCACAATGTGCGTTATTAACTGTAAATCTGCAAGGAACGCTCCTTATCTTAATTATTCCGCGTTAGATTAGGACCCTTTGTTTGTATCTAAGTTGATTAAAACAAAGCTGCCTTACTTCCAGAAGCGGATTACGGCATTAAGTGAGTGCGAATCGCTATCGCTTTAACGTTTTGCTTTGCAAAAGGTGCCCAGATCACCTAAGGCTCGAATTAATAAAGGAGTACAGGTTACACAGACAACTCGAGTATCCAATCTGCATATAAAAGAAATTTTAGATTCAAAATAATTAAGTACTATTTACAACTGAGATGTCAGTATTATAGAGGAGTTGGAAAGTGTTTGGATTTTGCTTCAATACGAGTATTCATAAATATTCACCATGATATTGTAATATGAGTGTACCTATCTCGTGATTATTTCACCGTGTAAAAGGCCCACATCAAAAGTCCGTGAAGCCGTTTTAAAGTATTATAAACGCGGAAGTTTGAGAAGATATTTGTTACTCCTTGACGCAAAATTAAAAAAGATTAGAGCTCGTATCAGCAAAATAATGTAAAATGTACATGCGACATCGCCGGCTAGGAAAATAGGTACATGCGTAGGTACATTGGTACTTAAACACTTGTAAAACGTACCTTCTATGGCAGCCGAGTACAGAAGTAACTTCAATAGCAATTGTGTATACATGTCAAGGACTCCAGTATCGCTATTACAGCAGAGGTCCGGGTAAGCGATTAACTTCAGAAGGCGGAATTACTTGCAAATTCTCGCCGGTAGATTTTAATTGTATTAGAAGGCTGCTGAGAGTTCTATTCTTAGACATCGACAGAACTTTGCCAAAAACTGGGTTATGTAAACTTTTAAAGAGAAAGTAACTAAACTTCCCTTTTCCGAGAGTGCTTGGAGTGGTTTACTTCTGTTTTGGACTTGTCTTAGTGATTTTATTTAACAGTTTTAGGGCGGATTGCAAAAAATAAAAAAATAAAATTTAAACTGTTTATTTCAAAAGAAAGTTAATTACATTTTATGTTGATTGCTTAGCTAAATCTTTACATTTTAAGATTGTGATGCTAAGCTTATATTTTATTTAATATATGGTCTTCTTTCGTTTAGATTGAGAATATTGTTCTTTTTATGATATTTTTAGTTTGCTTTGCAAAAAAATTGCACGTAATTGTACAAAAATGTTAAAGAAAGGAAGTAATTGAAAGCTAACTTGTATGCGAAAAAATGTATCGCGTCACAAAACGTAACACAAAGGATGCGAAAATGGGGTCAAAAAACATGTCAATTCGTATTTAAAAAATACTGTATGAAATTCTAAATAGCATTCGTATATGCCAAGCCATTTACCCATTAATTCCACCATCCAACTGTGTAAAAACAGCAATAAAAAACAATAAGATTACCTACTTTAGGCATAACACAAAATTGACCAATATTTACAAAAAAACGCTCCGTCACCCTTTATCGTACCACTACACAAAAACTAATAGAGCTATCGACACATTCGCTTATGTTGATAGTAGACTACTTGTAACTAGAGATAAAACTGCTGTGGATACATTAATTATCTACGTTTAAAGTTAAAACGCAACATATAGCGCTACACAGCTAACGTAATACAAAAGAACGAAATCTTTCCCCGAACTTTGGAAAAATTTTTTGGTACAGTATATTCGTTCTACAAACCTGACTAATATTGTCTAGATATTTCACGTTGTACTTAATAAGACCCTAAATAAATTTCTTGGCCCGGGCTGTTTCAATCAAAGTTATGATTTTTTGATATCCTCTGAAGTTACACAAATGATATATGAAATTTGTATGGGAGCAGAATACACATTTTTTAATTGTTTTTTTTTATAAATGTATCTGTTTTATACTATAAAATTTTATGGATACTAGAAAACTATAAGTTGGACAACGTGTAAGTAAACAAAAATTAAAAATATGCTATTCTAATATTTATTATTTTACAGATTTTTTAATTACGTGGACATTTTATTTTTTGGTATGTACAATTTTTTTGCAATTCACCGGGATATAAACCGCACACCGAAGAAGTCTGTAGAAAGCTCAACACTTTCTCGTATGCACTTTACAAACTTGCAAAGCAAGTAAATAGAGATGCAGTTATGGCAGCATATCATGGATACGTGGTATCAACACTGCGATACGGGACTATATTTTGGAGTAATTCACCTAATAGAGAACTAGTATTTAAAGCTCAAAAAAGGTGCATAAGAGCAAATTGTTTCCACAGGCGCACAGATAGTTGCGCTCCATATTTTAAATTATTGAAAGTGCTCACTCTACCTTCACTTTTTATATACGAAACTGCTGTTTTCGTCCATACGAATCCCACTTTGTTTAAAAAAATCTGTGTTATTTTACGCGTAGTAAAAGATTGCAAAATAAAAACTTTCACATAGAAAAAGCTAATACAGCATTTAAGCTAAAAAGTGTACTTAATATGTTTGGCAAGCAAAATATGCAACAAATTGCCTTCTTCAATATAAAATAAAAATATAGTCGAATTTAAGCGAGCACTACTGTTATTATTAATTGACAAGAGTTACTATACTTTATATGATTATTTACTAGGTTAAGTTTTATTTATTTATTTATTTTTATTTATTTATTTATTTATTTTAAGGAGTACCAACAGCTACTAAATAATACAAAGCCAATTAAAGGAACTCACAGATAGAATTTTATTTTGACATTGTGAATGAGGGGCGATGTATTAGTTAATAGGTACTTACTTAACCATTACGACATTGTGACTTCTCGCTGAGTGCTAACTAATATGATTATGTTATGTTGATGCTATAAGATTTTAAAAAATCAGTAGTTGATAGTCTAAATATATTTGAAGTAATGTTTTGCATGCCTATCGGTAAAACATGACGTTTCTAAAATAATTCCATCACTGTAAATGTATTACCTATGTTTGCAAATAAACATTTTGAGTTTGAGTTTGAGAGTTTGAGATTTACTCAGAGACCATAACCACTACAATTATGAAATTTGGTAGGAAGGTACATTCTTTGAACCGTTATATATAAGTGATGTGAAATTACCAAAAAATATTAAATTACTGGGGGCACTCCATACATATAACCGGTGGATGAAAAAAAAATTCAACGCACATAGTCGTGTGGGGTATCCATAGTATTTGAAAATGATATGGAGGTTTCTATCCAACTTTTCCATTTAAGTTAAGTCAACCGTTGGTGAGATATTAGTAGTCTATCAAGTGGAGTGTCATAGGAAAGAGTAGTTGCACATTCTGAAACATTCATTCATTTTTTTATGAGGGGAAAATGTAAAAAAAATACCGTTCCTCCCCCCCTCCCTTATCTCCGAAGTTTACCAAAAAATAATATGAAATTATTACATAACATTGATATCAATGTATATTTTAGAGAAAAATGTAATTATAGCTTTTTAAATCTAGTTTTTCTTTTTTTTATCATCAAAAAACATTTCTGTACTAAGTTTGTAACTTGTAACGTGTTTATTATCATACCCGTTACATGCCTGCCAGTTTAATAAATACTTAGCTTATTTTCTATTAAAAGTTGCATTTTTAATTTCCTACAACTTAGATTAGACCTCAGCTGTCAACTGTCAGTGATGGTTCGTTTGAGACAGGTGTTTACCTGACACATATATCGATTAATATTGGTTGGTTTTTGAATGCCTGTCATAGATTATCGCTTGTAGATCGGGGTTGTCTGTGGTAGGAGCTGTCATTCTTTTACTCGTTCTTTGGGAGGACATTCATTCGTTTCTCTCATTCTGACTTTTTTGTGCTGTTGCGTTTCCGCGAGTGCATCCATTTTTCGAGTTCGTGTTTCTGATCCAGCGTAATCCCGTGCCCGAGGATGTTTTCCATTGTTGGAAAGGGTGTACCCCCTGTTCCTATTTTGAAGATCTAATTTGAGTGAGTATTTTCTGGTAATCAGACCGTCTAATTAGATATGGCGTTGTCTTTATAAATCGTTTTTCAATGCGTCTGTTTCTTCTTTTCAGCGTTTTCATCATTACCGGCACTCGCCTGGAGTAATGCTGTTTCGTCTTTTACCAAAGGCGTGAGTATTTCTGATAATTTTCTGTAAAAAATCCAGTTGGATTCTTGTTAGTGAACCACGTGATCAAACGGTAGTTTTTTTTTCTTATTCCAGCGGGGTAATCACGTAACTTTTGTACTACCGTTAGATAGATTTTAATGTCAAATTCTACTTGTCAGCTCATACATTTATACTTCAAAATTGACAGTAAAATCTATCTACCGTTAGTACATAGAGTTACGTGATTCGCCTGCTGGTCCTAATAAAAATGGACGCCTTTTTAAAGGCTTTTTGGTAGCCTTTTAATAACTTTTTGTTAACCTTTTTATTGAAGCTCCTTTTTACTGACTTTTGATAGTCTCTGTAACCTTATTACAGGCCTGATTACAAGCCTTTTGATACCTTTTTTTCCGCTTTTGATAAGCTTTTTTATAAGCTTTTTTCTGCTTTTTAAATGATTTTTTGACATTATCATTTTTCTAGCGGGGTTTCTCGCTTTCTCTAGTTTTTTGAGAGGGGTTTCTTTCTGCCTCCTCGCTTAAGTACATTATAAGCGTGACCTTGCGCCTCCTTTAAAACTTTTTGGCTGGGCTGCGACAATGCCTTGCTTTTACTAAACCCCTTTTTGCGGGTTCTCTCGCTTTCTATAAAATTTTATTGGGCTGGGTCGTTTCAATGTTCCCGCCTCTTCCTAAACTTACTTTGTAGGGCGATGCCCTTACTTAAACCATTTAATTAAATCTTTCACCCGTCAGTGGGTTTCATAACTTTCCTTTATAATGATATAATTTCAACAACTGTGAGGAGATTCACCGAGCGTACCGCCTGTATCTTTCTGTGAGTCCTGACTGCTGGTCTGCCAGTCTGGAGCCTGACGGCGGTGACTGTGGAGCGCGATAGACTAGCCCGGAGCTGACGGAAGACCTAGTTACTATTAGTGAGCCTTAGACATTCTCCAATCTAAAGGCCGGTGAAATTTTCCTTTTATTTAAAAAGTGCCCTGAAACTTAGGTATAAAATAATAATCTTAGGTTTAATCTTAGACTAAACCCATAATTTCTGTCTGTAACTTGCAAATTAAGGAAAAAGCGCAATACATACAATTTCGTAAATACTCCTTGTTTTCTTACGACGACCCTAGTCTAGACACAAATTTAAAACCTCAGTCAAGGTAGGTACCTGGGCTTGAGATTAAAAGCTCCAGAGCTCTACATTCGGCTGACCTATCTGGTGATCTTTGGCTGACTCCTGGCGACCGAATTCCTTTATTTAAATTTCTTTACTTATTTTTTTGGTAGTCCGTCTTAACCCCAGTGGCTCCATCTATCGCCATCTTGTGGAACTTTATTTATTTATAGTGGTAGATTGTTCGCCCCTAAGTTAACTTTTGCTTTGTTGGACTGGTAACCTCACCTCCATTCTAAACACGCAGCAATTATGCTACAAACTTAATCACCTTTGCATGTATTTTTGTTTTATAAATTCCTACACGATTATGCTGAAAGTACTTTCTTTAGAATAAAGAAAAAAAATGAAATCAGTTCACGTGATAAAGAATTATCCTTGAAAAACCACCATACATACTAAGTTATTCAGTCGCTCACATTTGTAATAAAATTCGCCTATAGATGGCGCTGTACCCATGGCGTTAAATTTCTACACCTTGTAGTTGAGATTTTCCGAATGAATAGGTTTGGAACCGGTGCGCGTGTCGGACTCGCACTCACTTGACCGGGTAACCGGGCTTTATCGATAACTCTCAACTCGAGCAATCCATGTGTATTGCAACAACATTGTAATGGCGTTGACTCAAGAATAATGTACGTTAATATTATGTAGTGTTTTATATTAGCTTTTAAATATTAGCTAGACTTTTTGAGTTCAAGTCGTAAGGCGGGGAATTTTGAACAATGTGACATAGTATTAACTTGAAAAAAAATACGTGACGTTACCAACGTACCTAACATACAAGTGGTTATAAAGCTTAGATCATACCTACTATACTACTGAATATTTTCATTACCTATGTACGTAATAGAGGTAAGAAAAATCATGTGAGGGGGGCATCCGGCACTTATATTGTACGAGAAATGCCTGCGTCCTGCGTCATCCGTGCCTGTGCCGAGCTAGCATGATATAGTTTTTATGACCGGGTTTTATGGAGGCAATCGAGGATTTGGGCAGTAAACATAGGTATAAATTGCAATAAATCCTATAGTTCCAGTTGGGCTAATGCAACATCAACAAATCAAAACGTAGAAAATAAACATGGCCAGAGGGGCTAAGATGATCGCTTATATGTCGAACATATAGAATTCTCTTACTGTCAAGTAGGTAAGTGCGAGAGGGACAAATGCTATATGTCCGACATATAAGCAATCATCTTAGCCCCGCTGTAGTAGGTATCAGGTTTAAAATAGTCTTGAACAACATTGGTTGCGCGGGCGAGGCGCAACTGTCAATGTCACTGTCTTGTCCAATGTCATGTCAAATTAAATGCATTTTATACAATAAAATATAATCAATGCAAATCATTATTTCAGTCGTTTAATAATAGTACTAAAGCAATGTGGCATCATTTACAAGAAGAGCCGCCGTATCTACTTCTTAGTAGGCAAATAAATAGCTATGAAGTTTACGTTACAGATTACATCTCGATATGGTTTGTTTACTTCAAGAAAAAAGATTTTTTGGATTGTCTAAAGGTATTAGTTTATTCAACATAAAAAATAAATAATCATCCTTATCGCTATTATTCTGATTACACCTCTGAGGGGTTGTTAGAACCAGATTTTTAAACTTATAGTTTTAACTTGGTGTCGTTTGGCAAAAGGTATTGGTTGTCATTTATCAGTAACAGTCAATTGCTAAACACGCCTAAGGCCCCAGAGGTTGCCACTTCTCCATTAACTAACTAAACATGCCTAGACTGGTACTCTAACCTAAGCCTCCATTGTTATTAGAGATGTTATGTTAGGAGGTTCGACTTCGGCTCCGATATACCGAAACTTTCGGCTGAATTCACACCTCCGTCTTCGGCTTCGTCTAATTTGAAGCGAATACCTCCGGCTCCGGCTTCGGTTTCGTCTAATTTTAAGCGGAGGTTTAAACGGAGCCGAAAGTCAGCGGCCGCGGCACGCGGCGTGTGCCTACTGTGCCCATGCTTTGGTATCTTAGTAGAAGGTGGTGGAATGCATGAAAAAATTGATTTTAACGCCATCAAGGAAGCATGCCGAATCAACACAGCTAAACTAATTAATGCGCATAATTGTACACTAGATGGCGCTGTAGTGCATTCATGTTAGTGTGGCTATATGAAAATATATAGTAGTATTAAGTAATTATTTTCTGAGTGTTTTAAAATTTATTTTTTATCATTTTTGTCGATTCTGTGAAGAAAAATATTAGTCTTTCATTTATATTTATAAAAAGTATAGAAACCAGATTTATATAAACGAAAACAGAATAATTCTAAATCATATAGTACAACTTACTAGTTGTTGTGGCAACAATTTTAAAATGGCCGCGACCGCTTAATTTTATTTTCAATTCAAACTGAATTCGTCGGTCTTTACGTATACGCTTCCCGTGTTTCGTATTTATTTGAACGGATTTCAGTGCTTCTGTGTGTAATTAATGTTGAGTTGCAGCTCCTTAGCTCCTCCATTAATTACCACATTGTTATAAACTTTAGTGGTGGTTTTATTTGTGTTGAGATTGTTGTGGTTGTGTTACCGTTTCTCTTTACAAATTAATCACCACGACTTGGTGATGGCACCAAAGCAGCGACGATGTTGTGTACCGTCCTGCAACGTTACTGACGCAGACAGTAAGTTACAATTAGTATTATTTATTTCAATCCGATACAAAGCTTATAGCGTGTTCATTCTGCAAACAAAAAGGCAATTTAATCCTAGTAAAAAAACTCTGTAATCACAACTATATATATATCTTGGAAGCCTCTATAGTTGAATTTTTTTTGCAGGTCGGTATTTTACAGTTTAATTTTTTATATACTCCTATTGGATTTAATATCTTTTGGCGTTGAAAATGAAGTCGGTTTATGCTCGGATTACTTGTACTCTAATATACCAACATAAATAACCTTTGTCAAAGCACATATCCTTTTTTCATATAAGCTAAAGACCATCATGTAAAATTTATTGTTGTGACACAGATTTACATGTTACAACAATGCTAGGCGTTACTATCAAATTTAAAGGATCATTTCAGCTAGATAATACAAAAGTAGAATATTCAGTCAGCAGCGAGTCAATTTACCTGGACGCCTCAGAATTAGAATGAGTAAGTAGCCAAACGTCTGGAAATATAAATAATTGTATAATTATAATACCTTATTTGTCATAAGTAAAATTGTCATTTTAAGATCCAGATGTTTGCTAAAGGGCCATTTGGTGGTCATGACTTTTTTTACACAATCCAGATGCTTGAGCTATATTGTTCTTTGGGGATAAGGTAAATTTGATAATAACATCATCTGGCTTATAAATATATCACTCAAATCCACATGTGATGTGTATAAAAATATTAAATGTCATGCTGTTTCTATTTTTTTATTTCTGCAATTTTATGCTGATGTCTGAAAAAATTAAATAAACATTTTCATCTAAATCTTTTACTAGCTAACTTATATATAAACTTGCAGATATCCCATTGCATTGCTTCCCAAACCCTGGCAATGTAGGGAAACCAGAGGAATTGGAACGCTTCAGAACATGGGTTATGAGGATTGGCGGTGATATTGTGGGCGAAGAGAATATGTATATATATCGCAATAGACTTGTCTGTGATAGACACTTTGAGAACGTCTTCGTGTATCCCACAAAGCGCCTTAATCGATTGGCTATACCAACGCTACATATACCAGGTAAGCTCTACATTTTAATGTCATGGTTCATTCAATTTTTGTATTATATACCATATTCATCACCATCATCATCATCATCATTGCATCATTGGCCTTGCTCATGTATAAAAAATTTATTTAAGCAGCATCCGTAATATTATTGAGTCGGCATGTACGTAAGTGGGTTGTAAGGCTGATATGGGAGCAACAGCCACAACCATCAAACTGACAAGTAAATGACTTGGTCGAAGATAAAAAATAGCGTAGGCTCTCTCAACTTTCTTTACGTATTATTAGATTACTAGATTATGACTAATCCCCACACTACGAGAAATATGCGTAATATATGCATATTATGTAAGTTTTTCGGAATTCGAAATTATGAAAAACTTACTTACATAATACACAGAGTCCGGAATTTTCGTGGCAATTTTGAGCTGTCATAGTGACTTCTCATATACCGACTTTTAAAGTATGGTAAGTTATCGATAAAAACATCTAAATTCAAAGTATATCTAATTAATGTATTATACTTAACAAATGTAAAAGTGCTGTCAATTAATTATTATAAATTTCATTACTAGTTTAATTCACATAATTATGGATTATTAAACAATTTACAATATCTCTTTCTCAAAAGAAAATATATGAAACTCGGTAATTCTAAAATAATCTTATATGAATCCAGATTCCACGAAATTGTTTAATTTTGTGACATCCGTTTGAAACAAACCAGGAAACTTATCAAGATGAATATTTGGTATAATTACTCGTATTAGTAAGAGATAAACCGCGTGCAGTTATTAGCACTAACAAATAAATACCCTTAGTGAATCTAATATTTTATTATATTTATATCGATATGACAAAGTCGATGAATGAGAAGTCACTACAACACAGTCAGCACCAAAATTCCGGTTTCTGATAATATGTAAGTAAGTTTTTCATAATTTGGAATTTTTCACTTATACATATTATGTACGTATAAATGAAAGAGAGGTTTTCATTGTTAGCTTTTATGAAATTAAAATTTGATGAAATTTTACCAGGCCGTTGAATTTTTCCTATACTTTTATATGGGGACCTATATAGTTTTGTATTTGAAGTATAACAACTTACACAATTTATATAATCCTTGACCTTTTGTTACTATGAATATATCTCATTCTATAGTTATATATTCATAGTAAAAAAAATTCTGGAATTAATTGACCAAGTGAAACAAAAGGTTTCTGCTTCAGGTTCGACAAAAATGCTATCGTATGTACTTCTTGGTTCTCCTCTACAGGACACATTTCTCTACCGATCTCGTGAAATTTTGTGAGCAGGTTCGATAATTGTATACAATTTTTGTCGAGTCAGTTTTAGTAAATAAAAAAAAACACTGGCGAGTCTAAAGATCACAGAACCACTAGTTAAGTAAAGTTAGGTCATTGGAAGGCATGTCTCAAGGTACCCTCGGGGTCCTGCCTGTGACATAACACATTTCTTAAAGTATCAGCCCAGATATGTAATAAGGCAGGGGTCTCCAAACTTTTTTTGAGCATAGAGACGCTTTACATCCCATTATTATAGGATAAGTTTAGCAAATATGTCCCCAGGTATTTATCTGTTGGTTGATTGTTGCTATATAATCATGTCACTTAATGATATCATTGTAATTGTATCCTAATTTGTAACATGCAAAAGAGCCCTTGAGGCCTACTTCATCATCATCCTCCTAACGTTATCCCAGTACAGTTGCATCCTGAGGGATGCCCGGGGTCTGCTACCTAATCCCAAGATTTGGCTTAGGCACTAGTTTTTACGAAAGGTTTACACGCAGAATAAATATTTAATATTGATTTTATCACGAGGGCCATATGACTTTCATGGCTGTGGAAGGGTTAAGAAAAACGTGGCCTACGTCGCGGGGCGGGTTAGAAGGCCTTGCATGTAATAAATGATAAATAGTTTGTGTGACAAATATTGGATTTCTACTCAGACGAAGTACGAAGCACTAGCTACACTACTAACAAACAAGCTTCAAACAGCTTCTTAGAAATATTTTCTTCGTGAATAGTAAAAAAAAATTGCCCAAGTGCGTATCGGACCACGCACAATGAAGGATTCCGTATCGGCTACTAAAGGTCGGTTGCACGAACATACGATCACAGGCCGGTCATCGTCGAATATGGCGCCGGCAGCTGTCATCCCATAGAAACTTGTCAAACTTTCCATACAATCAGATTTTAACAAACACCACTTACAATTACAGACGGTTTGGTGCAACCCACCCTTAGTCCACATTTAAAACCACTATCCAATGCATTCAATCAAAAAGGCTGTATCTTCATAGGGAACTCACGGCACTTACGTCCTTTTGGACCATGGTTTTAGAAACCTCTATATCATTTTCATACCCCACACGCCTAAAATATTTAATTTTGTTTTTTTTCATCCCCCGGTTACATGTATGCAGTGAACCACCTCTAATTTAATATTTATTTCACATCACTATGTAGTGATTCCTACCAAACTTCATAAGTGTAGTGATAGTCTCCGAGTAAATCAGCTGTGACATGCGGACGGACGGATAGATATGAGAAACTATAGGATTTTAGAAAAACAGCCCAATTTTTAATGCCCCGAATATCTGAAAAACTGCTTAATTTAATACTAGATTTTAAAATTCAATGTAATCCCTACTAGATGAAATTGAATTTATTTCTCTGTTAATATATGATTTATGTTATATTTCTTATTTAGGGGTAAAGAAGAAGTAATATATTGAAATATTGAACCAATGTGATTGCCAAAAAGTACCTCTTCCTACTATAGGTACCTCATAAAAAATGTATATCTCCTCTTACCTGAGGTAGAAATAGGTGGTGCCTGGAGCATCAGTTTATCAATCTTCTTCTATATATATTTATATATTTAAATATATAAAAGAAGAAGTCCTGATCTACCATCAACGCACAGCCGAAACTACTGGAACTAGAAACTTCAAATTTAGTCCAGAGCTTACTTTTATGACGTATGCAAGGGATACGACGGGATTTTTGGAAATTCCAATCCTAAGGGGATCAAATACGGGTGCAAAGTTTGTATGGGAGAAAAAAATTTTTTTTGAGCTGAAGACTTAAAATTTCGTAAAATGGTTACGAACTTAGATCTAAAGAAAGTGTTTTGAGCGTTTTGCAAAATTCTAACCCTACGAGGGTAAGATATGGGTGCAAAGTTTGTATGGGGAGCAACTCTTTTTTGAAGTGAGAGATTTAAAACTTCGTATATAGACTCTCTGTTTAAATAGAACAAAACATATTTCAGCGTTTTTTGAAATTGCTGCTTTAAAGGGGTGAAAAGGGGTTCCAACTTTGTACGGGGAGCAATTCTTTTTTGAAGTTAGAGATTTGAAACTTTGTAAATAGACTCCATATTTAAATACAACAAAACATATTTCAGCGTTTTTCAAAATTGCTCCCCTAAAGGGATGAAAAGAGGGTTCCAAGTTTGTAAAGGACCAAATCTTTTTTGAAGTGAGAGGTTTACAACTTCGTAAATAGACTCTGTTTAAATACAACAAAATGTATTTCAGCGTTTTTTGAAATTGCTCCTCTAAAGGGGTAAAAAGGGGGTTTCAAGTTTGTACGGGGAGCAATTATTTTTTGAAGTTAGACATTTGAAACTTCGTAAATAGACTCTCTGTTTAAATACAACAAAACCTATTTCAGCGTTTTTTGAAATTGCTGCTCTAAAGGGGTGAAAAGTTGGTTTCAACTTTGTACGGGGAGCAATTCTTTTTTGAAGTTAGAGATTTGAAACTTCGTATGTAGACTCTATGTTTATATACAACAAAACATATTTCGGCGTTTTTCAAAATTGCTCCCCTAAAGGGGTGAAAAGAGGGTTCCAAGTTTATAAAGCAGAAAATCTTTTTTGAAGTGAGAGATTTAAAACTTCGTATATAGACTATCTATTTAAATACAACAAAATGTATTTCAGCGTTTTTTGAAATTGCTCCTCTAAAGGGGTGAAAAGGGGGTTCCAAGTTTGTAAAAGAGCAAATCTTTATTGAAGTGAGAGATTTAAAACTTCGTAAATAGACTCTCTGTTTAAATACAACAAAACGTATTTCAGCGTTTTTTGAAATTGCTCCTCTAAAGGGGTGAAAAGGGGTTTAAAATTTCGTACGGGGAGCAAATATTTTTTGAAGTGTAGGATTTAAAACTTCGTATACTGACTCTCTGTTTAAATACAACAAAACATATTTCAGCGTTTTTTTGAAATTGCTCCTCTAAAGGGGTGAAAAGGTGGTTCCAACTTTGTACGGGGAGCAATTCTTTTTTGAAGTTAGAGATTTGAAACTTCTGAAATAGACTCTGTTTAAATACGACAAAACTTATTTCAGCGTTTTTCAAAATTGCTTCCCTAAAGGGGTGAAAAGAGGGTTCCAAGTTTGTAAAGGAGCAAATCTCTTTTGAAGTGAGAAATTTAAAACTTCGTATATAGACTCTCTGTTTAAATACAACAAAACTTATTTCAGCATTTTTTGAAATTGCTCCTCTAAAGGGGTGAGGTTCCAAGTTTGTACGGGGAGCAATTCTTTTTTGAAGTTAGACATTTGAAACTTCGTAAATAGACTCTCTGTTTAAATACAACAAAACGTATTTCAGCGTTTTTCAAAATTGCTCCCCTAAGGGGGTAAAAAGAGGGTTCCAAGTTTGTAAAGGAGAAAATCTTTTTTGAAGTGAGAGATTTAAAACTTCGTACCTATATAGACTCTCTGTTTAAATACAACAAAACCTGTTCCAGCGTTTTCTAATTGTAAATTGTTCCCCTAATGGGGTAAAAAGAGGTTCCAAGTTTGTGCTGGGAGCAAATCTTTACTTTTCGTAAAAATCAATATAGGTGTATTCTTCGAGGTTCCTCGGGGTGCCGATTACTAAAATGTCATGCATTTGCAAATCCAAGATGGCGGACAATTATTTTTTTTAAAAATCGACATGGGCGTCATCCGTGGTTCCTCGGGGTGATGATTACGAAAATGACATGCATTTTCAAATCCAAGATGGCGGATATTTATTTTCCTTAAAAATCGATATGGGTGTCATCGTCGAGGTTCCACGGGTTGCCGATTACGAAAATGACATCCATTTTCAAATCCAAGATGGCGGACATTAATTTTTTTTAAAGTCGACATGGGTGTCATCTTCGAGGTTGCTCGGGGTGATGATTACGAAAATGACATCCATTTTCAAATCCAAGATGGCGGACATTTATTTTTCTTTAAAATCGATATGAGGTCATCTTTGTAGTTCCTCGGGGTACCGATTCCGAAAGTTACATCCATTTTCAAATCCAAGATGGCGGACATTAATTTTTTCATGCGAGTAATTTTCACAAAAGATTAATAGCATCAGACAACTAACAGAAACAAATAAACCTCATTTATATCTTTGTTACCATCTAAAATCTACGCGGACGAAGTCGCGGGCGGTTGCTAGTAACATATAGAATTCTAGATGTTCTGCTAAATGTGTATAATATATTCTATAGAGATATATTACATTTCAAATATCCATACCAGTCAGTAATTAATGATAGATCTATATTTTTATTTTCTAATAATGTTTGTGTTATTTATGTATATTAAAATATACTTCTCTTCTATACCAGTAGGTCTTCCAGTAGATTATTTATAATTGGCTGTGTATTTTTATCTATATCAGGAGTGCAAAACCTATCACGTGGACAACTTCCAGTGATTGGTGGCCCCAACGACGGGGCAATACCTTCCACATCCAGAACATCATTACTAGTAGCACATACTGGTTCAGCATGTGGTAAGTTCAAGTTTTAGAAATGAATGATGATAATTTGAATCACTCTCCAGGAAAAGATACCTTAGTCCATCTTGTGATAAAGTCCTGGCACTATCACATAGCATAGAACTCTAGGGTACCTCTCGTCCCAGAGTGAGTCATTTGTATTCAATTACTTTTCTAATCAGTAGCATTTGTGTGCAAGATATGTTTTCTTCAAACGAAATAGTTCTCCATGAAAAGATATCTTGGTCCCTCTTGTGATATATATTTTTTTAAGCGATAAGACCGCCTGCTGTTACCATTTAATGTTTTAAATGTTATTTTATTTTGTAAGAATCCCTCATTTAGTGGTACAATAAAAATTTTTTTTTATTAATATAGAAGTTTTTTTTAACCATATTTAATTTTATTTCACTTTAAATAAGGTTTTTGTTTTACTTCATCAAAAACAGTTATATCTACTGTTTTAGTTTGTCATTATCATCATCAGCATCAGCCTTTACACGTCTCACTGCTGGGAACAGAACTCTTATTGTTAAGAGGAATTTAGCAGTAGTCCCCACGCTGGTCCAGTGTGGGTAGAGGACTTCACGTACACCTTTGAATTTCTTCGCAGGTTTCCTCTAGATGTTTTCTTTCACCGTAAAAGCAAATGTATTGTGGAAATAAATAATTAGGTGTGCAAGTAAATTATTTGTAATTGACTGTTTATTCTATCAGAACTGCAAAGCCGTTCACAAGGACAAGTTCCAGTGATTGGTGGTCTCGACGATATAGCAATACCTTCCACATCCAGAATATCCTTACCAGTAGCACATACTGGTTCAGCATGTGGTAAGTTGTTAAGTATTTTATTCAAAAGAATTATGATCATTTGAATCGTTCTCCAGGAAAAGATATCTCAGTTCATCTTGTGAAAAAGTCCTTGTGTCTAGGGTAGACCGGGTTCACCCAATCCATAAATATTTTAATTGCAGATGTGCCAATGGCTGTTGACGAACCTGTAAATGTTACAGTTCCTCCATCTACAATGAAAATTACCGAGTCTGACCAAAGTAAGATTTTTGAAGTTTTTTCTTAACATAATTATAGTAAATATTCAAAATCTCTAATCGGTATTTATAACTTATGGCAGACTTACAATTACCCAAAATATTTTTTTGGGTTGAATGTATATGTATACATAGCGCTGTGACAGACAGATTGAATTGCAACATACGAATCTTTTCTGGTGCGGAAGCCTAACTCCGAGGAACATTGTAATTCGTCATCTATCTACTATATATTTATGTGAAGGTAACTTTTGCGTGAACTTTCAGGACCGAAACGACGTTTGTTGTCAAAGTCCATGACCAAAACTGAGCGTCAATTGAGAGACACACTGAGGTTGACAAAAAATACTTTGAAAAGATGCCAGACTTCAAAGAACATTTTAAAAATGAAAGTGGCCTTGACTAACAGAATAATTAAAACGTCGGCTTTTGAGGCCATTAGCAAAAAAATGACACCTGCGGCGAGGACATTTTTTAAAATGCAGATTTCCCAGTTTGGAAAAAGACCTAGAGGCCGAAGATTTTCGCTTGATGAAAAAATACTGGCGCTCTCTGTTTATAAACCATGCCCAAAAGCATATAAACTTCTGGCAAAAATATGCATTTTGCCAAAACGCCGGACCCTCGATAAAATTTTGCAAAAGGTTACGTTGTTCCCAGGGATAAACGATGCCCTATTCGAGCATTTGAAAAAAAGAGTGGATAAAATGCCCAGCCACCACAAATTGTGCAGCGTCATATTTGATGAAATGGCAATCGCTCCCCATGTCAACTTTGACAAGGGCAAAGATATCATCAACGGCTTTGTCGACAACGGATTTTCCAGAGAAAACACATTTTGTGACCATGTTTTGGTATTTATGGTGCGTGGTATCATAAAGAAATTTAAACAGCCAGTAGCTTTTACGTTTTGCGCGGGTACAACCAAAACCGCTGAGTTGAAGAAGCTTATTGAAGTGGTTATAGAAAAAGTTATGGCAACTGGCCTACGCGTCGTTAGCACTGTGTGCGATCAAGGGGCGACGAACATGGCTGCTGTGAACGCTCTGATGAATGAGACCAAAGCCAACTATTTGAGGGCAGATAAATTGTATAAAGGTGGTTACTTCGAACTCCAGAATCAGAAAATATATCCCATTTATGACCCACCACATCTAATGAAAGGTATTAGAAATAATATGATAACTAAGGATTTGGAATATGTGATGGAAGGAAAGACAAAAAGAGCAAAATGGGCGCACCTTGAGGCATTGTACAATCGAAGCCCGGGTTACAAAGGTGTTCGTCTTATCAGCAAACTGACTGCACAACACATAATTCCGAGCCAAATCCCGAAGATGAGAGTGAAGTACTGTACCCAGGTGTTTAGTCAAAATGTGGGAATTGCAATGGGCTACATGGCAGGTCAGTGTCATATTGTTTTTGTAACCTTAAACGTCTCGTGTGTGTAAGACTAACTTTCTACACTATAATTAAGATGAAAATTTTCAGATTGATTTATTTCAGATCCTTTCTGATAATGGCAACGGGAAGTAGCGTTAATACTGCTAATACAAATATTTCGTGCCATTTGTCTGACGCTCTAGAGAGCACCGGTCAGCGACAGACGGCCCGAGAGCCTCCTTATTGATAACAGACAATGTGATACTTTTTCCAAACTTTTATTTATCAAGTAGTCCTCAATATTTGCAGTCACTTGCCGGTATCCGATTGAGCTGAAATTTGGCATATTTATTTAAATTAGTGTGATAAAATCAGTAATTATTACCTCTTACGACCTGCGACAATTTCGTTAACTACTATAGTTACTACGTTAGTTTCGCCCGGGCTTTCTATAGTATTCGGGCGAAGCCGCGGAGATACATAATTGTATATCCAGTGTTTGTATGTGTCTGTATATATATATATATATAATTCTCTAATTTCAGGAACCGGGCATATTCCGAAAGAGAGTGTGGACACTGCAGATATTCTTCTTTTTTTTGACAGTCTGTTCGACTCCGTCAATGGAAGTTTCAGCAAGCCTGTCGGAGAGAAAATATATCGGTCTGCTGTAACGCCGCGGTCGCCCCATCACAAATTATGGTATAAAAGCTTAGCTATTTTAAAATCAATGAAATTTGTATCTGCAGGTGGGAATAAAAGTGTCGTACCTTCTATCACGAGTTGGGTAAAGACAATTGAGGCTTTTCTGGAAGTTACCAAATTTTTACACTCTTTGGGCCTGAACTCTCTATTGCTGCGCCATTTCAACCAGGATCCCTTAGAGAACTTTTTTGGTGCGATCCGGGCTCACGGACTAAGAAATGTTATGCCTACCGCATGCGCGTTTATGATGTCCTATAAAGCGTTGCTTATAGGTAACTTGACATCCCCTCATTCCGTGGGTTCTAATTGCGAAGAGGATGAGGATACCTGCCTGCAATCTCTAAAATTCTTCCTCACAGAGAATATTTCGGTACCAGCTCCAGAGGAACGAACTGTATTCGACCATTTCGATAGGCATATAGACATAGCTCCAATTGACACACAAAACCTCATTACTGACAATTCCGTTACATCAAAAGAAAAATGCGCAGCAATAGCATATTGTAGTGGTTGGCTCATACAATGTTTGAAAAAAAAGGTTTATAAAAATTGTGAAAACTGTAAGAATGACTTGGAAAGCGATGGTATTCAGGAATTCCACTCCTTTATACAAATTAAAGAATACAAAAAGGACAAAACCTGGTTGTCCTACCCAACTCGCGAGGTATTTGACTTTTTTTGTCAAGTGGAACATATAACCATCGAAATTCTTAAAACTTCCAGTAATTTAATGAAAATCGCCGAATATATCGAATTAATAAGTAGAGTACACATTCACTCCAATTTCGTGAAATGCCCAGATCATAAGGAAATAATTTCTAGGTTGATTTTAAAACGGAGCATTGTTTTTTTTTTGAATAATTGGTGTAAGGAAATAAATCAAATTCTGTCTGGGCACACTACATTTTGGGATGAGGACGATTATATGAAGCAGAAGGCAAATGATTATTTTTTAAAGCATAAAAAAAGGGGTTAATTTAGGGGCTAAATTTATCAGTCTCATTTGTGGGGTCAAACAATAGAGAAATATTTTTTGTGGCATATGGTCCTTGTATAACAGTTCTTAGTGGGTATTCAACTGCTTCCAATTCAGTCTGTATTCGTATAAAGTGTCAGGTCCTACAAAAAAAGCGATTTTTAATCCTAGCTATGTTATAGTCACGTTTTCGAAATTTCATCCAAACCCTTCAGGAATTATCAAAAAAATCCAATCTTGTTGAATCCTTCATGTTAGTAGAAGGTTGAGGTAATTTCGTAAAACATAATTTAAGAGGACGATAGGAAGTACCATATCGTCCTCTTAAATTATGTATAAGTATGCCGTTTTGTCCAAGATTCCGAGTCCAGTTGTTGTTTTCTTGCCTCTGTTTTGTATTGCTCTGTCCTCTGTAATTCTCAAGTTGACGATTTCGACTGTAATCAAGTTCACACATGCAAAACCTAATTACTAGAATCAAGTTCACCGAAATCAATCGCCACATGGTACAAGAGGACCTGTGTGCTCAACTGAAGACCGGAAGTCAAGACGGTCTTAGGCGCCGTTTCGCTTGCAGGCCGCTAGCTGGGCTTCCCCGAACGGGGTTTCACCCGGCCAGCGTGGTCTCGCGGGCGGCGTGAAAAATGTGTTTTGAAAATTCAAAATATTGAAGCCTCAAGACGTTCTGCTCTATAACTGTCAGAAAGGAGATAAAAATGCCAGATTCCAAACGATTAAAACATCACGTTTACTAAGGCGTGACATTTTTACTTTGTATTTGATGTTCCAAAAAACCTTTTCTGGCATCTGTCCCGTCTTTTTTGTTTCTTTTTTGATTCCGTCTGATACTAAGTCCTATGTTTCCTTTGAAAGAAAGAAAGAGTGAAGAAAGGAAATAATATTTTATATGCTATGCAGTCACCTTGCTGTTGAGACGATTTCCTCTAGTGTTCAATGCCTCTTCAGATGCACCCATTTTGCTCGTTTTGTTTTTCGTGGTTTTCTTTTCGTCCCGTGCTCGGAATTTTTAGTTAGTATGTTGTTACAAACTCCTGTCAGGAGTGTAGAGGCGTTGGATCATAAATGGGATTTATTTCTGATCTTGAATTTCAAACTACCTTAAAATAATACCTGAGCATGGTTAGATAGTGTGTTCTCTTGTTGTCAATATTGACGTGTTTAAGATGCGTATGCCTAAATTATGTGCTACGCAGTCACCTAATTGATGACACAAATTACTCTACTATACCTATAATGGCATATGTACCCATTTTGTCCAAAATTCCGAGTCCAGTTGTTGTTTTCTTGCTTCTGTTTTGTATTGCTCTGTCCTCTGTAATTCTCAAGTTGACGATTTCGACTGTAATCAAGTTCACACATGCAAAACCAAATTACTAGAATCAAGTTCACCGAAATCAATCGCCACATGGTACAAGAGGACCTGTGTGCTCAACTGAAGACCGGAAGCCAAGACGGTTTTAGGTGCCGTTTCGCTTGCCGGCCGCTAGCCGGGCTTCCCCGAACGGGGTTTCACCCGGCCAGCGTGGTCTCGCGGGCGGCGTGAAAAATGTGTTTTGAAAATTTAAAATATTGAAGCCTCAAGACGTTCTGCTCTATAACTGTCAGAAAGGAGATAAAAATGCCAGATTCCAAACGATTAAAACATCACGTTTACTAAGGCGTGACATTTTTACTTTGTATTTGATGTTCCAAAAAGCCTTTTCTGGCATCTGTCCCATCTTTCTTGTTTACTTTTTGATTCCGTCTGATACTAAGTCCTATGTTTAATTTGAAAGAAAGAAAGAGTGAAGAAAGGAAATAATATTTTATATGCTACGCAGTCACCTTGCTGTTGAGACGATTTCCTCTAGTGTTCAATGCCTCTTCAGATGCACCCATTTTGCTCGTTTTGTTTTTCGTGGTTTTCTTTTCGTCCCGTGCTCGGAATTTTTAGTTAGTATGTTGTTACAAACTCCTGTCAGGAGTGTAGAGGCGTTGGATCATAAATGGGATTTATTTCTGACCTTGAATTTCAAACTACCTTAAAATAATACCTGAGCATGGTTACATAGTGTGTTCTCTTGTTGTCAATATTGACGTGTTTAAGATGCGTATGCCTAAATTATGTGCTACGCAGTCACCTAATTGATGACACAAATTGCTCTACTATACCTATAATGGCATATGTACCCATTTTGTCCAAAATTCCGAGTCCAGTTGTTGTTTTCTTGCTTCTGTTTTGTATTGCTCTGTCCTCTGTAATTCTCAAGTTGACGATTTCGACTGTAATCAAGTTCACACATGCAAAACCAAATTACTAGAATCAAGTTCACCGAAGTCAATCGCCACATGGTACAAGAGGACCTGTGTGCTCAACTGAAGACCGGAAGCCAAGACGGTTTTAGGTGCCGTTTCGCTTGCCGGCCGCTAGCCGGGCTTCCCCGAACGGGGTTTCACCCGGCCAGCGTGGTCTCGCGGGCGGCGTGAAAAATGTGTTTTGAAAATTTAAAATATTGAAGCCTCAAGACGTTCTGCTCTATAACTGTCAGAAAGGAGATAAAAATGCCAGATTCCAAACGATTAAAACATCACGTTTACTAAGGCGTGACATTTTTACTTTGTATTTGATGTTCCAAAAAGCCTTTTCTGGCATCTGTCCCATCTTTCTTGTTTACTTTTTGATTCCGTCTGATACTAAGTCCTATGTTTAATTTGAAAGAAAGAAAGAGTGAAGAAAGGAAATATTATTTCATATGCTACGCAGTCACCTTGCTGATGAGACGATTTCCTCTAGTGTTCAATGCCTCTTCAGATGCACCCATTTTGCTCGTTTTGTTTTGCGTGGTTTTCTTTTTATCCCGTGCTCGGAATTTTTAGTTAGTATATTGTTACAAACTCCTGTCAGGAGTTAGGAGTGTAGAGGCGTTTGGATCATAAATGGGATTTATTTCTGATCTTGAATTTCAAACTATTTTAAAATAATACCTGAGCATGGTTACATAGTGTGTACTCTTGTTGTCAAGATTGACGTGTTTAAGACGCGTATGTCTAAATTATGTGCTACGCAGTCACCTAGTTAATGACACAAATTACTCTACTGTGCAATGCCTCCTGATGCACCCATTTTGCTCGTTTTGTTTTACTTAGTTTTCTTTTCATCACGTGCTATATTAGATGTGTTGATTCATTAAAGAGACACATCTTTGACCTTGAATTTCAAAGGAACGACCTTTATACAATTGACAACATTTCATTTTATCACAATTCCTTAAAGCAAAAATCCATTTAGAGATTAGGACTTATTAAATATTCGATTTTTATATTCGATAATTATCAAAAACACTGCAAATTACTTATAAGAAGCCATTAATGGGCTGAATAAGAATATTCCGTGACATAGACTAACGTGTCCTATAAAAATACTAAAAGTTATCAATGGACACGACATTGTCAATATTTACATCACGGATCTATACCTAAGACGGATTGAGTACTGCGCCGAAAAAGTGTGACCGAGAGATAAGTCAGGTCAGTGCGATGCATTTCGTTTTAAGTAGGGTGACCAAGCTTTGCTTAGTTTGGAACTAGGTCAAGTGTAATATTGGTAAATAAAATAAGACTTATTTTTTAAGAAATATTTATTACAAATGGAAATTCATTTATTCTTCAATTTAGGCATATTACATGCACCTATGAATGTCAAAAAATTACTACCGGTTCGTAAATTAAACCTTTGCCTCGAGAAGAACTGGCATAAGAAACAATATACATACAGTGTATATAAAATTACAGTATGACAATTATACAAAATTTCAATGTTACAGTAGAAAACATTTTAGTTGAAAATATTTTGTGTCAGATTACTCGTACAGAACGCTTTCACTGCCAAACCTCCCTGTCGGTTAACCTTATAATATACTTTGGAAATAGTGTTTTTTTTACAAAAAAAATTAGATTCAGTAAGTTCAGTAATGTGTACGAAATATTTCTGCAAAACCGGTCCAAATCACCCTAATAGGTTTCCGTCTGGTCGTTTTATCGTAAAATAGAACCGATTGTTCCTTGCCTGTGAAATGATATTCCACAATTAGCATACCTTTCACTCTTACAAGCCTTGACGCAACATGATTGAACAATTTTTAACTAAATGTTATCAGCCGCTCATTTTTAAACTTCAAACTTGACATCATTTGACATCTTATGAATGTTAGGGATACCATTCAATATTAAAAAAATACTACTACATTTAATGCAATACGTACTAGGTTTTATTCAGTAAATAATCTTGACACCTTATTAATTAAACCCTACACCTAATTAAAAAAAAAAAAAAAAAGAACTGTATTACTCGGGAATATGGTTCAATTTTGATTTGCTGCTAAATGAAAGAGTTCAGTCCGTCGTAGGTATAGGTCCGTGATTTACACGACACTTGACAGTTGTGTCGTCTATCTTGTCAAGTAAAGTAACTGGGTTGACATCTTTCGAAAATCTGCATCTTTATCTCATTTTCATAATCGAGTGATAGAGAAAGAAATATACGAAATTCGGTCTTCGGGTGGTCAGAGTAGACCCTCTGAAATCCGTCACTGTGGCAGGTGACCCAATTACAATATCTAATTTTTATATCCTGTCGAGTTACTATTTGGCCCTGAAATACTTAGTGTCGCTATTAGCTTTCGATTCCGATAGCAAATAAGGTGGTTAATACAGAAAATAAAATAGCCAAGTCTCTACATATGAGCCGATGTGTTATTTGAGGCGTTCCATCATTTGTTCAAGGATCCCATACTAATCTCCGGTACCTCATCATCAGTTGAACTTGAACATGATAGTATGTGTAATGTTGACGGTGTTAGTCGCATCGTGATCGATATTTCATCGGAATCTGAGAAGTACCTACATTATTTATTAAGGAGTTCCATATTTCATCTGTGGTGATTATCAATATCATCATCATCATTCTATGCATAATAGAAAATAACCGAAATTGTCACATGAGTATCTATCGGCCTGTCACATTTGAAGTGTTCCTTCTCCTGGATCCCATCGCCTTTCCAAATTCATATGGAACTATCTCGCCCTCTTGGACCACATGGCAAAGATAAATCGATAAACATACATAAAACAACCGGCCAAGTGCGTGTCGGGCCACGCGAAATGTAGGGTTCCGTAGTTGTCCACCCGTTACATTATGCGGACTTAAAAGTTCGCAATTTCACTAAAATAAATATTTGTGGACACAATCTTACACAAATATAAATACTTATATAGATAAATAGATAGAAAACATCCAAGACCCAGGAACAAATATTCGTGCTCATCCACAGAATAAGAAATAGTACCACGGGCTTTTCACTCAGTACATTTCTGATTGGCTAGAATGCCGACTAGTTATCGAGCTACACGTCAGGGGCGCTACAGTCTTTGTGTATGCTTGCGTGTGTGCGTACTTGTGTTTGTGTATGTCAGTGTAAACATACTCTTGGTGGCCATTTTTTCGGTACAGCATACTAGATGACGCGGCTCTATAATTGTTGTGAGACATTACTTATCTTCGTAAGATACGACTCCATATCGGGATACTCCTGGAGTTTCATCCCAGACAGCTGCCGCGCTAATCCGAGTCTTCGGCTAAGACCCCTGTCTTCATACGCAGCCTTCAGACTTTGCCATACCCGCCATGCGGTAGTTGCGTTCCGCACATGCGTGACGGCCACAGGGTTTATGATCAAACAAATGCGAGCCACAACCTTCTGCTGCTTCTTTTTGTCTTCGCAATCGGCTTTCACACCGTCTTTGCTCTCGACGCTCCCACAAATCCTCTTGGATCAGGATCATTTTTATGAGAAATTTCCACGATCCGTAATTACCCATGCCGTTATATTTCTCCATGGCAGGAACAATAGCCGCCCCAGTGCTGGACGTCGCCAACGCGGTAATTAGGATAAGTTCGAAACGAATTTACACAGCATACGTAGCTTCGCAAAAACTCTACCTAAGCGAATGCTACCATATTAGAGGAAAACCACTTTAATAAGATATAAGTTAAGTTTAATCCGTGAATATGTTATGAGTACAGCTGTTAGAATATAGAACATAGTAACCGTCACATATTAATAGAAACGTCGTTACCTACAGCTGTTATGCAGCCGATATAGGACATTTAGTTTACGCAGGTTCTAACACTTCCTACCAAATTTCATAATTGTAGTGCTTATAGGTTCCAAATAAATCGGCTGTGACATACGGACGGACGGGCAGATATGACGAAACTATAAGGGTTCCATGTTTTGGCTACGGAACCCTAAAAATGATTTTCAATCTTTTATTCTACCGTTTTGTCGGCATAATTGATATGCATACGCATGCCAAATTCCAGCTTTCTAGTACTGCGCTAAGCCGCTGACGGAAGGACCTGGCGAAACTATAAGTGTTCCTTGTTTATCTTATCTTATCTTATTTAGATGAGGGCCCTAGCGGATGCACTTCGACCCAGTGGGATCTTTTGTGCAATTGCCCCCTCCTTTATGCCTACTCCAAGCTGCTCTCCAGCATTTCCACAAACCGAATGGTGGAGTTCAGCGGGAGTACTCTAAATTCCTTTGGTTCAGGGTAACCAACCACCAAAGTCATTCATTCTTTGTCTGGCAAGGGCGTGACATTCACACAATAAGTGTTCCATTGTCTCGTCATCCTCGCCACACATCCTACATTCTGTGTCGTCTGCTGGTCCCATCTTGGCCAAGGTTCCGTTGACCCCGAAGTGACCCGTAAATACCCCAGTTATCATCCTGAGTTGCTTTCTGCTGTATTTCCAAAGTTTTTTGGTCCAGCCTGTATCCACTCCTTCCATGAAGAGCTTTGAGTGCCTTAAGCCCGCCTCATTCCTCCACTCATGTTGGTGCTTGGTTTTGGCGCATTCTTTCAAGGCTAGTGTTATGGTTCTCTGCGAGAGTCCCACAAACGGTTCCGGACCTACAAAACAGTTTGCTGATCCCCTTCTTTCAAGCTCATCAGCTTTTTCGTTACCAATGAAGCCCTCGTGCCCCGGTATCCATACTAGTTGCATTTTGTTAAGTCTCCCAAGCTTATTTAAAACTTGGATACCATTGTAGCGCTGTTAGCGCCTTAAGGGCCGCTTGACTGTCACTGAGTATATAGATATTCTTCCCTCTGGTTCGTCTATCTATATTCACCTGTGCACAGGCAATTACGGCGTATGTCTCCGCCTGGAAGACAGTCGCGAATTGTCCCATGCTTACACTACTACTATAGTCATTCGCATAAATGCCTGCACCCGTACCGGATCCCATTTTTGATCCGTCTGTGTACCAGATATTGTCTTTGTTACCGTCGCTCGGTCGTTCAAGACCTTCAGCCCATTCGGCCCTTGAGGAACCTTTTGTAGTGAAGTTGTTATTGAACACATACTTGGGTTGCATTTTGTCGCATCCCATGTTTGTTATTCTGTCTAGAAATCTCTTTCCATGTTTGTGTGTTTAGTCTTAGGCTTACTGTCGCTCCACAGTCCAAGCACTCTCAGTCTGTAGAGCGACTTGCGTGCTTCCGACTTGATCACCAGGTGAAGCGGTGGTAGGTCCAGTAGTACTTCTAGCGCCGCCGTTGGCGTTGTACGAAACGCCCCTGTTATAGCCATGCATATCGTTCTTTGCACCTTTTTCAGGGCCTCTCTGCATGTACTCTTTAAAGTCCTTGGCCACCATACCAGGCTTCCGTACAATAGTATGGGTCTCACCATCGTGGTGTAGATCCATTTCAGTACCTTTGGGTTCAACCCCCATGTTTTACCATACGCCGATCTGCACATTCCAAACACTCTCAGTGCCTTGGTTATGGAGAGATCTGTATGCTTTTTCCAATTCAGCTCCTTATCCAGTGTAACACCCAGATATTTCACTTCATTGGACAGTTCAATTACCCTTTCGTACAGTTTTAACTGCTGTATGCCTCGAAGGGTTCTTTTCCTAGTAAACGGTATTACTACAGTTTTGCCTGGATTGATGGACAATTGGTGGCTAATGCACCAGTTCTCCACTTTCTTCAGTGCTTTGTTCATGATTTCTGATACTGTACTTGGGAATTTCCCGTTAACAAGTACATATCACCAAATCATCAGCATATCCTACCGTTCGGATAGGTCCATTATTCAGTTCTCCCAGGAGTGAGTCCACCACCAGGCTCCATAGAGTTGGCGACAGTAGACATGGGCAAAATGTGTCACTTTAAAGAAAAGAGTGAAACATATCTTTCAGCTCCCGGGATATATATCACTCTTCTATATCTTTATATCCGTATGCATCCGTCAATCAGTAGCTCCGTAGCTCTCTAGCTCTCGCCACGCAACGCGACTCGCTCGGCCGCTCACCGCTCAATTTCACCACTCTTCTATATCTTTATATCCGTATGCATCCGTCGATCAGTAGCTCTGTAGCTGTCTAGCTCTCGCCACGCAACGTGACTCGCTCAGCCGCTCACCGCTCAATTTTACGTCGTGAATTACGGATCGAGATTGATTCGAATGAATCTATCTATCAAGTAGATCAGTAATTCACTAAGAGCTATAGATTGATTTGTAGTGTATCTACGCTGGTAGATTTTTTATTTTAGTAGGTATTTAACTGTACGAAGCATTGAGATTAGTAATTAGTTCAATACAATAAATAGATATTGATTTATAGTTTTTTTTAAATATGAGTAAGTACCTACCTGGTGCGATGTGATGTCGCTATTGCAAAGCAAACGATACCGGGAGCGAGGGAGTTGTACGGATATACAGATATACTGATATACTCGGATTTTGAAGGATATGGATAAGAGTGATTCGTGCGGGCGGAGCGATATATATCTTTTTTAATATATCACTCCGGATTTACCCATATCTAGGCGACAGTGCTCCGCCCTGTGGATAACCCTTTGTGGCAGTAGCCGTTATCTCGACCCCTAGAAGACATGACTTTTTTACTCTGCTGTTTAGCATGTTGCCTATCCATTTACAGATGGTGGGCTCTATGCCGTGTCTAGCAGCCGCTTCGCTGATAGCATTATACGTGGTGCGATCGATAGCCCCTTCCACGTCTAAGAAAGCTGCCAAGCATAGTTCTTTGTTCTCTATGGCTTGTTCAGCTCTAGTTGTTACCAGATGTAGTGCTGTTTCTGTCGACTTCTCTGGCTGATAAGCACATTGTAGTTCGTGCAGTGGATGTCTCCTTAATGGGCCATCCCTTATGTGTCTATCTACCAACTTTTCCAATGTTTTCAGGAAAAATGAAGATAGACTTATTGGCCTGTATGATTTTGCTTCACTGTAATCCGCCTTACCTGGTTTGGGTAGGTAGGTTACTTGTACCATCCTCCACACGCGTCCTTGTTTACTACGGAACCCTAAAAAACATGAAGATTTACTGAGAACCTCCTTCCTTCTATTGAAGTCAGTTAAAATATTTATGTCACACCCGGCCATAAAGTAGCAATTACCGCACGCTGCGCGCGCGGATATTCCTGGCCAGGGGGAGACATAAAATTTTGTACTTAGGGCGGTAATAAAAGAATGCGTTATTTTTTTTTGCAATGTAGTGCCACTACTCGAGTTCCGAGTCCTGCCTAGGACCGATCTTGCCATCCAAGCCAATCATTCGTCTCTAGTCTAATGCTCCCCATCAATATTGAAGAAGCGCAAATCATGATTAAATCACTATTCAACGGAACTAGTCTTACATATGATTAAGAGAGAAAACAGTTTATTGGAGCAAAACAGACAGGAATGAGGGTCAAAGTCCGACATTGCTAGAGACCGCTGCAAATGGTATAATTCAGGTTGATTTGTGTAAGATTGTCCACAAAAAATATTATTATTATTATTTATATATTATTCGTTCCAGTTTAGATGGCGAAAATGCACTTAATGGTTGGTTTTAAATTTCGCCATCTAAACTGGAACGAAGTTTAATGGTGCCGTTATAATAACATAAAGTTCTTAAAAGATTTGTTCAAACGGGTCTAACCGATATTCATGTTTTACCTTTGTTACATAAAGTTGTAATAACGTGGAGAATAAATAAACTATTATGTTTTTCAGCCAGACAATGAAAAGATGACGATTGACAGATATATGGAAGACGTGCTGCGCCGACCCCAAAAATATGGCTAGCGAATTGTGATGACAATGGATGTCAGTTCGTCGAAGAAACCGCTTGACTCTTCATTCTAGAAAAACAGCTGAAATACTTACTCAACACGTCTAGGGCACTTCGTGCAACTGGCGGAGCCTGGCGCATGACGCACAATGCACATTACACCTGACGTTTACGGATTGTTGCGAAGTAGATTTGTTTGCTTTGCCCTAAGATGGACTGGTAAAGGATGCTTTGCGCTGCCCGAATATTATGTGAATACAAGAAAAAATCATAAGAGAATAACTTAGATAGAACATTTTTTAATGAATGCTCGTAAGGGAAAAGTACAATTTTCAAAATAAAATGACGCATATATTAGAAACCAGAAGACTTGGTATTATAGTAAATGTGGTCTAAAATTTATAAAATGACCTCCTGTATCAACCCTTAAAGTCTTTGCACCTAGCTACCAAACACTCTGTATAATATCCTGCATTCGTATACATTCCCCAAGGTCTCTGCCCCTGGGGAAATGCCTATAAGGTTAGCCATCAGCCTTTGGTCAATAGATTTCTAGAAAAAAATATATGGCTATATAAAGCCTATGGGCGTCCGGGCCCCATCGCCCAAGGTTTCGACCGCGACGACCGCAATTCGTGGCTGTTTTTCAGACCAGCATATTTGAGGCGTTTTGCGGCTTCTGCCGCAATTGCCTCCTTGGGGAATGTATACGAGTATATTAGTAGTAAGCATTTATATCTTCCGTTTTACAATGTTTACTGAAGTAAAAACCTGCATTTAGATCATGGGATCAATCTATCAAATAACGATTACTGTATTAGTAGTAAGACGTGTCCTTTGAGGAGCATTTTGTATATGTAAATATGATAACTAAAAATGATATGTATCAGATCAGTATTTAAATATCCATACATTTCATGAAACAGGTTGTGTGGACTAGCTCAGATAAAAAATGACAATATAATTTCTATAACTCTGTTAGATCGGGTTCTTTTCCTACGCTGTGGAAAGATGCTCACGTCATCCCTTTACCCAAAAAGCCTAATCCAACCTCGTTCGCTGACTATAGACCCATTTCCATACTTCCTTTCCTTTCTAAAGTACTTGAGCGCTTAGTACACCAGCAGCTCACATCGTACCTGAATAAGAGTAATCTCCTCAATCCACTCCAGTCCGGTTTCCGTCCCGGTCATAGTACGGCTACTGCTCTTGTGAAGATTACCGATGACATCCGGGCGGGAATGAATGTTCAGAAGTTAACGGTATTGACGCTGTTGGATTTTAGTAACGCGTTTAATACTGTTGATTTCGATATTCTACTTGAGATAATTCGTTCTCTTAATGTATCTCCTGCAGTGATGGACTGGTTTCGTAGTTATTTAACCGGTCGTCGACAACGTATTAAGGTGAACGATATCTATTCTACTTGGTGCAACACGCTGGCCGGCGTTCCGCAAGGCGGCGTGTTGTCTCCCTTGTTATTTTCTATTTTTATAAATTCAATCACAAATAATCTCTCTTCTCACTATCACCTCTATGCCGATGATCTTCAGATTTATTCGCAGGGCGTACTTAATGATCTGCCATCTGTTATCAACACTGTAAATAATGACCTGGTGCGTATCCTAAATTGGAGTCATAGTTTTGGTCTTAAAGTTAACCCCTCTAAAACCCAGGCTATCATAATTGGGAGCTCAAAATTTGTCTCAAGAATCGATTTTAATCGTGTTCCACCGATTTACTTCGATAACGTATTAATCCCTTTTTCTACACAAGTAAAAAATTTAGGCATTTTTATGGATAGGACTTTATCTTGGGCACCTCAAGTGAACGAGGTCAGCAGGAAGATGTTTTTCGGCAGTAGCTTCCCTGAGAAGGCTACGTAATTTCCTGCCCATTGCCACTAAAATTGCGCTTACTCAAACACTACTCCTCCCCATCTTGGATTATGCTGATGTTTCCTATATTGACCTCAATGAGGAGCAACTTAATAAGCTTGAGCGCCTTCAAAATGTCTGTATTCGGTTCATATTTGGTTTACGCAAATATGACCATGTATCCTTCTTCCGCTCCCAGCTCAAGTGGCTCCCTATCCGTTTTCGCCGAGATTCTCACACCCTATCTCTTTTGTATTGTACTCTCTTCAACCCTGCAACTCCACGCTATCTCAAAGAGCGTTTTACTTATCTTCGTTCCGTTAGGTCCTCCCGAAACTTGCTTCTCACTGTTCCATCTTCCTCATCAAAATTTTATAATTCTTCTTTCACTTTTCGAGCTATTCGGCTTTGGAATTCTTTATCTCCTGATTTGAGGCGTGCTGAATCTCTTGCTGTCTTCAAAAAACAGCTTAAAAATCACTATTTGTCTCTCTCATGACACACTTAAGGACTTAACTCCTTTAGACTATGTGGCTGACTATATATTTGTATATTTTTATACTATATGTATTTATGTATGTTTATTTATACTTAATTAAATGTTATTGTTGTAATTATTAGTAGGCTTCATATGTATTAACTCTGCACCACCTGCTATGAATCGTTCTGTTTAGATTTCCGCTACCCTAAGGTTGTCTGGAAGAAATCGCTCTTTAGCGATAAGACCGCCTGTTGTTTGCCTCTTCTCATTGTGTTTTTTGTACTGTACTGTATCCTTTGATTGAGGTGTGCAATAAAGAGCATTTGTATTGTATTGTATTGTATAGGTATGTCATGATATAATGAGATTAATATTTAAGACAATTATAATGCTACGTGGAATAATTTCGAATAGCAAAATTTACTAAGCACGATATTGTCTAAAATATAGCTACTTCGTTCATAAACTTACTCATAGAAATGTAAGTAAAATATGGCGTGAATTGAAATAAAGTGAGCATTTATTTTTTTACATTGTCAAACTGATCATAAGATCAGTCTGTTTTAATGTTTCAAAAACAAAGTATTTTCATTATATTTAATTTTCCAGTTTGCCATGGAAAACATGTAGAATACCGCGCTGGTGACTGGTATTTTATTTAGGTTTAAAGCAACTTTATGTAGAACATATATAAATATAATATGTAATAAGCCAAGCTAGATAAAATATTTCCATCCTGAAGGTCCAGTCAATATACTCGTGAAATAATTTTTGATTATGGTAACCCCTTTCATGTCTTTGGTAAGAAAATGCGACGGAAACAGATGTATGAAACAGAAAAGTTTTTATACATTTTGGTTATTTATTTGCATAAGTTAGTTCCCTATTTTGTGACTAGCTGCTTCAAATTTGAATAGTACTCAATGGTTTCACTAAAAGTATTCGGTGATTGACAGTAGTTTCTGAAGAGCGCGCGGAGTTTTAAATTGGAGCCCTTAGTTAATACCATATTTTTCTACAAAACCTTACTAAGACCAAATGGATTTTCTCATTATTGTTAACATTCTTTGTATTACCGCCCTGGATAAGTAATATACTATTACAGATGATCCCGGTAAAAGAGTTAAAAAGGTGCATATTTTCAACTGCAAGATATTTTTGAAGTATGGAAATCTGAGCGATTCGAATCTAACAATCCATCCGCCCTTTAAACCTTGTAAAGATGTATCAATTTTTTCACCTTGTTGCCGTGTAGACGTGTAGTATGTGAAATATGAATGATAAATCTTGTTAATAATCGATTGAATCCGTTAACAAGTCTGGCGTTGTCAATCAGAGATAAAATAATGTTTTGTTAGTAACTTGTATCGAAGCTTTACCAAGTGCAAAGTCTTAGTTAGTACATTTCTCCTTGTTGAAAAAAAATACTTGAATTTTAATAGAAGCTGAAAACTAAATGGCAAGCATAGGATTATACAAAATTCTGTGTCTTAGATGTTACTACCTACTTTTAACTAAGGCGTTTGAGACTGTTCAAAAATGTCAAGTCGGGAGATTAGTAGCTCTCGGAGGAACAAAGCACTGGAAAGTAATTTTCTCTTGGTAATGGTCAGATGTAATCTAATCACAAAACATTCAGTACTTTCTTATGGTTCCGTTTCTAATACAGTGTCCGACATTTGTAGCATTTACTAATAAAGTTTATTTACTTCTACTCTAAATGTATACAATATAAAAACCCAAGCTAGTTTAGAGTAGCGTTTTAGCAGGTCCTTAACATGTATGATTACTTTTCCACTTCGTAGCAGAACGTTGTGTCACATGAAATTATGCATACAAGTAAATAAATTTGTAAAAGTTGACTTTATTTTTGATATCTAATTTTAGATTGGCTCTGGTAGCTACATACGAAAACGTAACGCTGAATCAGCTACAGGTTTAGCTTTCAACACTCGCCTGATGTATTGTTATGAGCATGAGCTTATGTAACTGTAACATTACAATTAACTCTTTTTCCCATATTTTTTAAACTAAACCAGACCATGAATTTAGATCGATATAACATGTAACAATAACAGGACAAGATTAAATAAAGTACTTTTCATAAGACTTGTTTCATTTAAATGCTTCCCATAACCTTTTCTTTTTCGGCGGGAATAGGTTTTCCCGCCGAAAAAGAAACTTACATTTTAAAAATTTCGTAATCTACCAAGCGGGTGCTATATGTACCTATATAAAGCGTTAGCCGTAGTTATGCTTATGTATATCGAGATATTAGTTTACGGCAGAAAAACTAGATGGCAGCACTAGTGGTGAACGTAGACTGCTTGAAGTTGCCGATCTATTTCAGTTATATACATTCTTATCTATGACTGTGCCTAGGAGCACAAACAGGTTTTAACTTGTCTCCCCAGAAATTACCCCACCTGTTTTACGACGATTGTTTATTACTCATTCGTTTAGTCATCATTGTTTTGGTTCACGAGTTCACGTCACGGCCTGCAGTGTGTTTTTTCAAAGTGTTAGTGTGACAGTGACAGTAACATTTGACGATGAAGCGGATGAAGGCTAAAGTAAGTTTCATATGGAACTACTTTATTGGAGTAGACGCAAACACTGCAAAATGTAAAATATGTGAGAAAACATTCACATTAGTCTCCCTCCACCTCCACCTCCGGCTCCGGATTCGGTTTCGTTAAAACACACTTTGAAAACTCCGGTGTCGGCTTCGGTTCCAATAAAACCACCTCCGTAACATCCCTGATTGTTATTTCAAAAGATTAATCAAAGTGTCATAACCATTGACCAGATTTTTGGATAAGTAATGTACTTAATAAAGAAATAAAAGAAAACATTTATTCACTGGCCGGAAGACAAAATACAAAAGGAATAATACCACATACATACATTGAGCACATAAGTAATGTGGAAATAAAATGATCAAATTATATGTTTTCAGGACAGCAATTTTGGTTTAGAAGTGGAACCCGAGGAGTTACTGCAGAAAGGCTCCACCATCTTAAACAAACCAACAAATCTGAGGAAATTGGATGTGAAAAAAGGAGTTACATCTCTAGAACTATGCATGACCAAGTTGTTTGAATACCCATTAAAGTTGAAACTGAAACTTGCTGAAGGATCAAAAGAAATGGTAACCACTGCAGTTTTTGATGACTATCTATTATATGTATAAACATATATAAAATAGTTTAAGGTGTCTTCGGGTAATTTCGAATCTTGGGTAATTCCGAAAATAATAAATTCCAGTCTAACTAAGCTATCTTATTGCATCTCATCATCATCACCATAAAAAGAAATGTTAAATTTTTTGTTGATGTTTGGGTAGTGCAACAAAATCACTTAGTTAGACAGAAATCTGTTATTTTCGGAATTACTCGACATTCAGATTTACCCGAAGACACCATATATGTGGGGTTGAACCGGAGATTTAACTTGCGGACAGCAACTTAAAGCAAATTTTAATACTGTTTGTAGGTACAGGACAAGTCGAGTTGCAACTTGTGTATGTTAATTATTGTTTTCCTTTGGAATGAAATGTTTGTTACTATTGCTTGATATTGATTGTGACTAGTAATAATGTGGTAACTTGTATTTGGACACAACAATACTACCAATGCTGACAGAACTGCCACTGTATTGAATACTGCTGTAAAGACAATTATAAATGTACCTACTTATACATACATATTAACATTATGCATACTTTTCTCATTACAACAGCAATTGGTGTTCATTTATTTACAATTATTTTACTTCTGTTAAGCCTGCTGCATTTTTCAGGACAGCAGGGGCCCATTTCATGAAGTTATAAGTTATAAATTTACTAGTTGCAGTAGCAATATGGAGGCGAGGAAAGCATAATATATGTCCTTTACCAATAAAAACTAGCCATTTCAAAAACTTTCGATGGTTTTGCTTCATGATACGGGTGAAATATAGAAAAAATGTCTTAATTTTCAGTTCTTTCAAAATGTGACCTATATGCTGCTCAAAACTGTATCGGATTTAAAAACCAGCCAAGATGAGCTTAGAAATCTATTGAAGAAAAAGGATGATGAGATAGAAGAATACAAATGTGAAGGAAAAGAAATAGCATTAAGTGAGTACCACTTTGATACATACAATATAATAGGAGTTATGTAGATGCAACAATACTCTCCCTATAGAAAATACCTGGTCCAAATTTTGTCTGATTCTATTTTATGTGATCTATATGATTCATTCATTTATATGATTTAATTTAATTTAATTTAATTCAATATCATTTTTAATTTTTAGTATGTAAATTTATGATGCTATGGAGTTGTTCTTGAATAAATTATTTTCTTTTCATTTAATTTCAAATCAATATAATAAATAATCTCTGCTAATCATGCTTTCCACCTTATAAACTTCTTGCTTGAATCTGTTCCACACCGCAAGTAGTAAGGTAGATATTTTGATGAATGTTAGAATGAATGTGTGCATGGTAATTTAATTGACTAGTCCATACATCACACAATTTCACTATCTTGAAATACAGGGAACAGCAAAAACAGCTTTATTTTTTATCTCCGTAGGGCTCATCAAGTACTATTAGTAATTACAGGAATTGTGTTACATAAAGTGATTTGCAATGTTACAGGATATTTAAAAACCAAACAGTTTAATGATGAAGAACATATGAACCAGCATCCAGTTCATAAGGAGTGTGCTGACCTTTTAAACATTCCAATGGCAGTATTAGAAAAAATAGTGGCCACTACGGATAGAAATGAATCAATGTAAGTAATTTTCATATTTATAATCATGCTGTATACACATATTAACCTCAGCATCAGTAAGATTTCCTAATAAACCTCATGGGCCCTTACATAAGTTTATTTATAACCGTATATATTATGTAGGTACCTACCTAATATCCGGTTTTTAAGTCGGTTGAAACACTGTATGTAGATACAGTTGAAAACTCTTGACATAACCCAAGTGAAATTCAATCTTATGTCATTGTTATACAGGCAAAAATTGTTTCTCATAGTAACATATCTGTAAATAATGCAAAGTGGACATTGCTATCTCATTCTTACATATAGCTGCGTCCCCGTCGTTCGTTTTAAAGCGCATGGAATAGGCCACTTGTGGATGAATTCTCAAAACAAGCGGAGAAATTCAATTTGCTAGTCTTAAAAAAAGTGTCACAAGGCAGACAGACAAATTTAGCTGCTATGCGAATTCCAGTCTCAATCTTTCACTCATATAGTGTATAAAACGAGAGTGAAAGGGACAGCACGATACGAAGTTCGGAGTACAGGCCCTGTTCTATCTTTTGACGTTGGGTTGTTAGTGTCACTGAATATGAATATGTATCTATCCTATTAATTCTATATACCTACATAGAAATAGGATAGGATAATCATTCTCTCTCTCTCCCTCTCTCTGTATCTCTTGCTCTCTGCAGAATTAGATGGAGAAATTTAAGGGGAGGAATATGCCATTCATTTATATAGGTACAATGTCTAAATTCTATCGCACTTACCGATTCCAGATAGAAATGAACTTTAGTCTTCAGATGTTCGTATTTGTCCACGCTGTAACAAAGTTCGTTTGAAGCTAAACAAAAAATATTTGTTTGGTTTCAGGTCTAGACTCTGTGCAGATGCAATACAATGCCTGAAGCAAACTGTTCGGCATTATACCAATAGACGAACTCCAATATATGCTTGTTTCCTAGACTTAAGGACTAATTTCAACCAAATCCCCTACGATAAATTATGGCACAAAATGAGATCTCAACCCGCTGTACCAGACGAGATCGTTGTGATGTTTGATTATTTTTATAAAAATCAATTGAACACAAGTCCCCGACCGCGGCTGTTCAATCCGTATCTATACGGTCTCTTTGAGGAGCTCAGCAACGCCAAAGTTGGTTGTTGCATCCGCGGGAAAGTTGCAAATCACATCTGCTACACTGACCATTTGGTACTCCTCGGGCCATGGCCTAGTGCGATAATGAAGCTTCTCCAGAAATGCGAGGACTACGCGAAGGCTAACGGGTTCAGGTTCAATGTAAACCAGAGCAAGCTTTTAGTGTTCCAAAGCCCTCGTGGTCGTAAGATCACCATTGTTCCTCATGTTTATCTACACGGCACGATATTGGGTAAAGTTTCTCGGTACAAATATCTTGATCACTGGCTCTCTGAGTATCTGTCTGATAGTGACGATTTTTCTGACATGGATAGTGATGAATTTTCCAATAGTGAGCATTTTTCGGACAGTGAGGACTAAAGTTTTGAGCTTATTTAAAAAATATATAAGTAAGCCACGGTAGCCTAGTAGTTCAAGGGGTCAACTGAGCATGCGGTTGTCAAACGTAAGTTTAAATCCCAGCCCATTGCAGCAACAGCACTAGAGGTTTTCGGTTCTAATGTGCAGAATGTAAATTTATATTTACCTGCTGTTAGATTCCGGTGAAAGAAAAATATTATGCCAACATATGTGAAGTGTGAAGAGGGGACTAGTTCCCGTTCCCTCTCATACATAAAGGGAGGTGTGTGCCTACCAGCGACACGTATATAGGCTGAAAATAATAATTTGTAAAGAAAATAGCTGTTCAGTTCAGTAAAAATATCGATTTGCGCTTATGCGCTCTAACTTTGCGCTTACTTTCATAAACCCTAATTAATAATTCAGCCAAGTATCCTATGTTTGGGATTAAACCACGTCTCCACGAGTATTGATGACTGTTAAAAAAAATACAGTCGGCTATAAAAGCTTGTACCAAAAAAGGGTTTTTATAGACTTTTTTTTCCAACTAATGTCTCTAAGTCAAATGAGTGAAATGAGTTACCAGACTTTGGGTATGATAGCGTCGCCAGTGTGTCATTGCCCTCAGTGGCGGATTTACACTTTTGCCGCCACTAGGCTATTCAAATTTGCCGCCCCTATTGACCTCTACTACAATTCGATACCCTAGTTTTTGCCGCTTTGGAATCAAAGGGCCTACTCCGAACTTCGAAATCCGAACTTCGTAACGTGCCGTCCCTTTCACTATATGAGTGAAAGAGACGGCACGATACGAAGTTCAGATTTCGAAGTTCGGAGTAGGCCCTCAGGTAACATTTTCAGTGAAAGCGGAACATCGCCCTGGTGTTGTGGGTTTTGGCAGTAAGTGGCTGAATGAGGTGTCAAAAACTCGTCTCGACGAAGGCTTCAAAACAGAAAAAAAAATTGCAATCTCGAAAACATTTTTGAAAAATCAGTAATAAGTGAGCAATGCGGTCATCTGTCGCCCAATTTCAGTCAGAAAAAAAACATATTTCAAAAATGACTTATTTCCGATACCGAAAAAAAGGCCTAGAAATGACTGCGATATATTTAAAAAAAATATTGGAGGTGACATGCCGATCACTGATGGGTTATTCAGAAGATGTACTTTTCTGCTCGACTAAAACTCTTTTTCGAAAATCGATAAAATGTGAAAAATGCGGTCATGTTTCGCCCGGTTTCGGGCAGAAGAAAAATAAAATTCAAAAATAAACTTGAGTTACTGAAAAAATAAAAAATTAACTGGTCAAATGCGTTTCGGATCACGGACAATGAAGGGTTCCGTACCGACACCTACTAGTCCACATTTAAAACTACTTGCTAATACACTGAATAAAAAAAAACCGGCCAAGTGCGTGTCGGATCACACGCGCAGTTGTGCATAGTTGTAGGACATATGTCTGTATAAAGTCTTGTTTTGTGCCTTTTATAGAATAAACCATTTTTCTTTCTTTCTTTCACAATGAAGGGTTCCGTACCAACACCTACTAGTCTACGTTTATAACCATTATCCAATACATTGAATCTAAAAAGGTCGTATCTTCCAAAATTAAAAATATTTTTTCGTAATTTTACATCATTTTTACACGATTACCCAAAAAAAGGAGTGTAATGTTTGCAGGGTTCATGTCTGTATGTATGTGAGATTCTTTGTTACATAAAATGTGACGTCGCAATAAAAACAATATGGCGGACTATTTATCTATATTTTGTGTGTTCTGACCAAAAATTTAAAACATGATTTTACGGCAACGATACTTTAAAACGAAAATCAAAAATTGCGAAATAAAATAATAATCAAAATTTAAAAACATGACTGCAGTGGATAAAAGAACTAAAAAGAAAAAAAAAATCAAAATAAAGAATTTCCAAACTATGATGTTTAAAATACTGAAAAAAATTGAGGTGGTGTGCATTAATAAATACTTTCAAAGATTTTTGGTTTGAACAAAATAGGTTTTACGGTTTTTGAGTTTTCACTTAAAAACTGACTTGCCCAAACTAAAGGTCGTAAGTGCCGTGAGTTCCCTATGAAGATACGATTTTTTTTAGATTCAATGTATTGGATAGTGGTTTTAAATGTGGACTAGTAGGTGTTGGTACGGAACCCTTCATTGTGCGTGGTCCGACACACACTTGGCCGGTTTTTTCTTTTTAGTTCACCTACAATTACTCTTACATACTACTTATAAGGTGTGGTAATGTATGCCTAAATTACAGACACACTATGAAGATCGTAAAACGAGGCTTCTTTGCTCTAAACACGTCTTCATAAATTTAAATTAAGTACCGAATTATTTTAAGATTTATCATAATGCGGTATGTAGATTTTTATAGGCATAGGTATTAAAAACTTGGTAGTAGAATGACCATATGGATCCTGTTATAACACTTACTAGGCATCTAAATAATGTTTTAGTCAATTTAAACACTTTGAAGCCTACCTACAACCCACAAGCGTAAGCCAATGTTTGGGTAACTGTGCTCCAGAATGAAAAATGTTTCAAAACTAGCCATTTTACCCCGTTGTCAAATATTCTGCTACATACAAATTTTGCGTATGTACTACAATTGCTGTTTTACAGAGTTAAGAACAGACAAAGTACATTTTAAACATATTTTTCACTTCTCATGCTCGAAAAGTGTGTCATATTAGACTTGTCAAGCGGGGCTAAAGTAGTACATTTAACCCCTAGGGAAAATATGAATACATATTTATGATTTACAAAACATTTGAATTTGACCAATAAAAATACTTCACCTATTAAATCCACCAATCACAGAACACTAATTTAACACTTAAAAAAATATTTGGTATTGGGTATTAACCAACCAGAATACAGCTTTACTAAAATCGACCAATCTGGAAACATAATTATTTTTTCTAAAGAGTCTAAAGATTAAGTTTGTAGTAGTCCCTATTCCACAATAATTAAAAAAAGTGGTTAAATCGTTCGAGCAACACTTTGAAGCGCTCAATGGAAGGTTAGTTTAGCTTTTTTCGCGCGTTAATGTTGCGCGCGAACCGCATTGTCTATGTTTTGTGTGTCAAAGGAGTATAGAAAAAAAAACATGCTGCAAAAGTATATATCTTCGCCGTGGAATTTATTGTTAATTTTGGGTGGGTTAACCTTTGTTTATTTATTTTCTCGCAATCGAAGTGAAAAGTAGAGTGTATAACTCTGGTCTAAAAGCCATATTACCCCTCGAACTATTTTCCCTCACTTCGTTCGGGAAAATAACTATCTCGTGGTAATATGGCTCATTTTAGACCCTTGTCATACAATCTACTATTCTATCAAATGGGAATATATTACTTTTGGTTATAACGCTATAAAACCAAACAAACAGTTGGGGCATAGTTATCCAATGGGGAGCAAAGGAACCTCAATTTACGGTATAAAACATATTTATGTGGTGAAAGATATTACACGTTGATTGAATTGTGTGAGCGGACATAGTAACATTTAGATTTTTTTTTAACGACAAAAAAAATCGGGGCAAATTTGCCGCCCCCTAAAATCTGCCGCCCTAGGCTCCAGCCTACTCAGCCTATTGGTAAATCCGCCACTGATTGCCCTTCTGTCGCAAAATAGAATTTAGGTCACTCAGTACAAGACTGTCTCCGTAAGATAAATCTACCAAATTATCCGAAGGTTACATTAAACTGTTCTTCATTGTCTTCTTTGTTGTTGCTTACCACTTAGATTTACTTATAGTAGTTTATGCAATCTTCATATAACGTATGGTTTTTTAGTCGAGAACCGCGTTTAGACCACGAGCCTTGCCGATTGGTCTAAGTAAGGTTCGAGATTTAAAAAGCTAATTATATAACTATTGCATACAGTATTTTTTCTACGAGTTAATGGAAATTAATTAAGCAAAACAATTAAACAAATTAGTCCTGCGGAAATGAAGATAGGCACGGGCGCTCGTTGATGTGTCTATGTCCGCGGCGACACGTGACTGGCTACTGTCATAAGAGTTCATACAGTAACGGCGACACGTGATTGTTCTATTTCATAAGAGTTCACTTGAAGGGAGCTCCATAGTCCTAAAGTATGTCATTTTAGTTTCGTCTACGGTATGCGCTCAAACATTGAAGTCGACGAGTAGAAAAACTAGTTTTAAGTAGTATCATTGTAATAACTTAATAAGCATATTTTTGGAGAAAATGACAGACTGTCGAGTTTCTTTCGACATTTCTTCTCGGCTGTGGTCTCTTGAGAAACGCTAGTAATTTTTGACTTGTATTAGTGCTATTGCGGCCTATTTGCTGAATAGGAGCACTACGCCTATAATGCACTAGATACGTAAAGTTCAATGTCTTGATTTTCATTTGATTAGTAGAATGCTAATTACAATCTCTTGTATACCTTGGGTGCACAGACATGGTGAATAAAGTTTGAGTAATAGCATTTCGCAAAATTAAATTATACAGCTATAAGGCATAAGCTCCATACTATGCATGTGGGTAAAGGCTTTTGAAATAGCCAAAATCTGAATTATATTTTCTTTCGGCCTTCATAACTTAGTATAAGTTGTATTGAGTATTTTTCAAAGCTTAGTAATAACTTATATACCGCATATAACACAGCTATTATTAAGCTTAGAGCATCACAGGTGATTGTAATTTATTATAGCGTGTAAGGTATTAATTTTTATAGTTGTAATAAAGTCTAAACTTCGCTTACCTGTTTTAATAATTTACTACTATTTTGATTAATAATCTTTTTATGTCCTGACTTCATTGATATTTTCTAAGAAATACTACAGCTGCTGCTTCTTACTAAGAAACCGGCCAAGTGCGTGTCGGACCACGCACAATGAGTAATAGACAATTATAAATATTAGCTTATCACAATAAATATCTGGAACGCCAACCCAACTCTAATACCGCAAAGCCGCTTATGATAAACTGGTTACAAAAATACAATATTCCCCATGATTCATCACTAAAGTACTATAAGAAATTATTTGTCGACATAAAGAAGACTTTGTAGAATATTCACAGATAAAAGGTCACGTATCAAAAAGGAACATAGACATGAATATGGGTATGAATTAATGGAAGAAAGTTTGTGATCATGCCATCAAATGTGAAGATTAATATCGGTCACAGGAACACTCGATGGATGATCACATTGATAGGATTGTAATTAATGTAAATGAAAGCACTGACGAATCTGACGAAGATATGTCTGACTATTACTCAGATTGTGAAATGGAAAAAGTTGAAAATATCGACCCAAATGTGTAGGTAAAATATTAATGTTAAGTGCAGTCACCGGCATAAATAAGTTATCATTTAGTAACCTTGTCACTTTAACGTCGTGTATGAAATGTCAAACGATTAAAAGTGACAAGGTACAGAAATCACCACTTATTTATGACGGTGACTGTACCTAGAAGTATACTAACGGGCCTAGTATGAAAGACTTCATGTTGTTTGCATCCCTCTTACACGCGGGTTATTTACTTAGGTGCGATAGGGACGCCAATGACATAAAATTTTTCATACTAGCCCTGTAAGTAGATGCTGTTTTTAAGTAGGCAGGTAGGTATTGAGTTTTATTCGTGTAAATATTTCCCAATAACATTTATTTTGTTGTACTTTATGTTTTAAAGTGAAGATAATGTTTCGTTTACTAATGACAATAAAACTGAGTATTTTCAAAGTTATTGAAGGTGGTTGTACCATCTCCATATAATACATAACATTTTTCACTTTGACATTTGACACTAAACAATAAAGTTCCATAATAATAGATATGAAAACGTCACTCATTTAATACAATCATTGATTGACAGTTCGGGTGCCATCGTATTTCGATTGAGATTCGAGTTTTCCCGAAGGAAAATCATTTTGCAATACATCTGTAGATCCATATCAGTCTACTGATACATCTCAATTTAGTCAGCCTATCATAACTCCGTCCCCCTTGATGATTCGCTAATCCTCCTTCTATCTAATTCTCTTTCTACGATTTATTTACTCAAAACTCAAACATATTGCGTCCTGGGATGACAGCTGTTAACCTTGCCAGTTGCCACGCTGTCTTATAAGCTCTATATAACTAGGTATCTTCTCGGTTTGGCATCGCGTGACCATCTGGAAATCCTCGTTGAAGTAATGGTTCATTTCTGTTCTCTGTAAGCGTCCTTTAACCTTTTAACCGCCGATCTCCAAAAAAGTTACATACATACATAAACTCACGCCTGTATTCCCAAAAGCGGGTAGGCAGAGCACATGAAATTTGATTCCAGTGCCACATGCAGCAATAGTAGGTTTAGATGGAGAAAATGTGATACTGCAATGATAGGTTGCTAGGCCATCGACCACATCACACTACAACTCGGTTCCCATAGTCGGCTCTTACGTACGACACCCACAAGAATAAGGGGGAAATGCTAACCTGTAAATTCCAATAATTCGAACCCGGCACCACACGAGGCTACAAAAAAGTTACTCGCAATTTTGAACTCTGTTATATATGTCAGGAAGATGTTATTTACATTGTTACTTTGTCTGCTATATCAGCGATAGCGGTTAAAGGATGTTTCATAAGATCTATTTTTGCGTTACGTTCTAAACGTCAATAACATAAAGTTTGAATTATTAATTTACAGAGAGCGGGAAAATATGGAAAACATGAAGATCAAGCAGGAACCAGCAACGCCGACGGAAAGTCAAAGCGAGCCATGCCTTTCTGCTAACGTGAAGAGAGAAGTTAAAGTAGAACAGAATAACGTCAGCCCGAGGAAAAAACGAAAGCATTTGTTAAACTATTGATATCTGAGGGCCTACTCCGAACTTCGTATCGTGCCGTCCCTTTCACTCATATGGTATATAACATGAGAGAAAAGAATAATCTGCTGTAATCGAGTTGTGAGTACTTAGAATGGAGGGAATTAACGCAGACCAATATGTATTCACAATGAAATCAATGAGCAATAGGGCATAAAAGTGTCACGTTTCCACTGAATTGAACTTGCATTGTTAGTAGAATAAAACCATTCTTAATTATGATTAGTTAAAGTTCATTACATAAATAACAAAAATTATGTTATAATTGATGAATTTTTGGTTAACGTATCATAATCATATAAACTTCAATTTTTTGAAGAAAATGCGAAAAAAAACGCGGTCTTTTTAAGAATGGCTTCATTGTAACGTTTATAGAAGTAGTTTTAAAATAAAAGGCAAATAGCTGTTTGTAATAAAACTTTACTAGGTATATAGAACTGTAGGTTGTATTCTAATGATTTAATTGTGCTAGTGTAAAATTGTTACTAAAAATGCAATTCATTGGAGATGGGCGCACGCTTTAAGGTTTTAACTAATTAATTATCTTTTTATAATAATAGGCAAGAGATTGAGTATGCCTAGTATCGTCGTCGCCCAAATAAACTATTCATATTTTAATGTAGAAATGAAGTAATTATCGACATTTGGACGAACGTAATCTGTACGCGCAACAGATTTTGTAACTATAATTAATATATTTTATACAAATACATTTTTGTACAGTTTTTTTAATAGACCTATAACTAAAATTAAATTAAATTTTATTGACAATTGTTATTAGGTCATTTGATATTCGTTTTGGTATCTCATTGTCTTCCTATGTTGATTTTATTTATAGTAGTTATAGACGTGTTAGAGATTATATGAACATTATATTAAATTCGTTGTTACTTTAAGTATTATACGGAAAGCAACTTTAATGTTCAACAAATATATCTTAGCGCGATGCAATATGTCTAGCTAACTTAATTCGAATACATTTTTGACTGCCTAGCAGTATGAATTATTCGGGACCTGCCCGATAGTGCTCAGCACCATAATCCAACTCAAAGTGAAAATTTTACACAATAGGTATTCAGAAAAATCGTTTCTTGTTGATGAGTAGACTATTTTTGGTTTAATCATGCATAAAACGTTAATTTATTCTTAGCGTGACGAATATAATTATCAACACCAGAAGCTTTATGTACTTTAAATCTCCAATGTAATTACATTATTTGTAACTTGTGGTCGTTGATGAATATTTAATGTTTTTATAAATACATTATTATTGCAACCATTTTATTATTAAATTCGTACTTATGTGCATTTTGAAAACACTGAGCGGGTTACTTAAACATTTTCAATAGCCATTTGTGGAATATTGATTAGTAGATATATAGGTAACATTAAATTTAAACAAATTTGAAACTAGTGTCTCGTCATTACAGCTACTAGATTCATAACCTAAGTTTGATATTTATAAGCTACTAGCGGCCGCCCGCGACTTCGTCCGCGTAGATTTTAGATGGTAACAAAGATTTAAATGAGGTTTATTTGTTTCTGTCAGTTGTCTGATGCTATTAATCTTTTGTGAAAATTACTCGAAAGAAAAAACTAATGTCCGCCATCTTGGATTTGAAAATGGATGTAACTTTCGGAATCGGTACCCCGAGGAACTACAAAGATGACCCCATATCGATTTTAAAGAAAAATAAATGTCCGTCATCTTGGATTTGAAAATGCATATCATTTTCGTAATCGGCACCCCGAGGAACCTCGACCATGACACCCATATCGATTTTTAAGAAAAATAAATGTCCCCATCTGTCAACTTGGAATCCCTTTTTACCCCATTAGGGGAACAATTTAGAAAAACGCTGGAACACGTCGTTTTATTGTGTTTAAACAGAGAGTCTATATACGAAGTTTTAAATCCCGCACTTCAAAAAAGATTTGCTCCGCGTACGAACTTGTAAACCCCTTTTCACCCCTTTGGGAAGCAATTTTAAAAAACGCTGAAATACATTTTGTTGTATTTAAACACAGAGTCTATGCACGAAGTTTTAAATCTCTCACTTCAAAAACGATTTGCTCCTTTACAAACTTGGAACCCTCTTTTCACCCCTTTGGGGGAGCAATTTTTAAATACGCTGAAATAAGTTTTGTTTTATTTAAACATAGAGTCTATATACGAAGTTTTAAATATCTCACTTCAAAAAAGATTTGCTCTTTACAATCTTGGAACCCTCTTTTCACCCCTTTAAGGGAGCAATTTTGAAAAACGCTGAAACACTTTTTGTTGTGCTTTAAAATAGAGTCTATTTACGAAGTTTCAAATCTCACTTCAAAAAAGATTTGCTCACCGTACAAACTTGGAACCCCCTTTTCACCCCTTTAGAGGAGCAATTTCTGAAAACGCTGAAATATGTTTTGTTGTATTTAAACAGAGTCTATCTACGAAATTTTAAGTCTCTCACTTCAAAACAAATTTGCTCCCCATACAAACTTTGTACCCCTATTTTACCCTCTTAGGGTTAGAATTTTGCAAAACGCTGAAAACACTTTCTTTTGATTTAAGTTCGTAACCTTTTTACGAATTTTTTAATCTTCAGCTCAAAAAAAAATTTTTCTCCCGTACAAACTTTGCACCCCTATTTGATCCCTTTAGGAGTAGAATTTCCAAAAATCCCGTCTTATCTCTTGCATACGTCATAAAAGTAAGCCTTGGACCAAATTTGAAGTTTCTAGTTCCAGTAGCTTCGGCGGTGCGTTGATGGTAGATCAGGACTTCTTCTTTTATATATTTAGATAGATAGATAGAATAGATTGCCGTAATAGAACTGTGACTCCCTATCAATTAAAGTATAAAACACAGTGTAAATTACATTACAGTGTAACGCCAAACGGACAGATCTAGCTACAGCTAGATTTAGTCTATATATTTAAGGAAGGTCTTTGGCTTTCATCATATTATATTAGCGGAAAAACCTGCACTGCAGGACAAATGTCTCCCACAAGGATCTCAACAATTACCGTTTTTGTGGCGCCCTCATCCACCGGCTCTCCGAGATCCTAAGTATCCTAACCATATACATTGTCTTCTTTTATTCTTGTATCTAAACTAATTATTGGAATGAAACAGTATTCTTAAGCGCAAAAACTTATGGACGTCTCTGCAGTAACCCGCTCACTATCGATTATGTTCTGAGCAAGTCAAGTAGGTTTTCTATTTTATACATGGCAACATCAAATATGTGATTGAACAGTAGGTATTTTAACTTAACTGAAACTTTCGTTACAACCTCACGCATAAATCAATTGTGAATTGATCTTCCTCTACATTGCAACATTCTTTGGAAGTGATATGAAATGCATGTAAAGTAAGACCAACGAGACTAGGTTAAATAGTGGCGAGAGGGATAAGAGAAAAAAAATCGAGGTACCTACCGATAATGGCGTGTGATATAGACAAGGATGAATAGGCATAATTATCTCGTCTCGTTGGTTTTGCTTTAGGTAGGTAGATTACCTTTTTTAAGGGGCCACTTGTAAAAAAAATCTACTATCACTTAGTTCCGTGGCATAGATCATGTCCATATGTCAAAACAAGTAGCTTGCTTGGTCATATCTTCATAACGTAAACCATTGTGTGGCATAATAGAATTACGGTCTACGGATTCATCCAACCCATTATACTTAACCGTCACATTAAACGAGATTCATAAATAAACAGGAACGTGACATTACTGTATTTTAAGTCTGAAGCCACAACAAAATTACGAAAATATAACTAAGCCAATTACATAGGTTTTTTTTCTGACAGTTGCTTGCTACTTATTAACAATTTTCCCCTTATAAAACAGTCGACAATTGTATTGATTACCAATTTTATTGAGAGTTGTACCTAGGTGCGCAGTCGCGTATAATTCTCGAGGACAAAAGTTTGCATCGCTGCTTTTCGCTGCTATTCGGCAGTTTTCATTCATTCGACTATTAATTTTATTTGTCCACTTTCCACCTCACATATGTACTTTTTCCTTGAAGGTATTAAGGCGAAAAATGTGTAGGTACCTACATTAATTCGACGCTAATTCACCTTGGAGAATTATACAGCGAAGTAAACTACCGAACTGCACATGAGACACGTGGCAATATACAGCCATAGACTTATTTGAATAATACTGACTTTCTACTTTAGACGGTGCGTTAACGCATGCGGGTTTCACACGCAATAGCACAGCTAGTAGAAGATAATACGCGCTAAGCGAACACTAAATTTCCATTTCACCCATTGTCATTACGATAAACTGCGAGTCTGGCTATAATTTACTATGAAAGAACACGATTTGTAGATATGACGGTGAATTTCGGTAGTGTAGTACGTTGACAATGTTTGGGCCATTAAAGTGCGTTTCAAATTGGTTGGGTAAGGGCTGTCATCCCATCGATTTATAACTTCTTACGCTTGTAGAGCCTAGTTTTACGACGTTCAATTTTACTAGATCTGGCTACACTGAGGCACTCCGCTAACTACTGGCCAAACATGACTAATATTTGACAGGCGTGGTGTAGAATTATACTGGAATGACACCTATCAAATGTGTTAAATGATAGGTGTCACCGAATCCAAGCAATTTGTATGGCACTATAGATGCTCCTTTACACTGGGTTGTCAGGTGAATTCGACATCACAGGAAAGTTTGTTGAACGTCTAATTAAATTGTTGAGTTTGACTACCCGATGCAAACAAGCCATAGGTATAGCTCTTGTAATTCACGAAACCGAGTGGAGTGGTTCCTATTACTATGACGCTAAAGTCTAATTTCGTCAAATCCACTCGCCTTCGTGAATTGCAAGACCTATAAGTAAAGCCAATATTACAGAGGCCGCCCCTATAGTGTTTCCGCTCACATCTGACGTAAGCACATACATGTATGCGTTAAATACACATAAACTCACACATTGACACCATGTTTACTAGGAGTGGGGTGGTAGGAGTGGTTTATTTTAAAATTGGGCTAATCGACCAACACACGACACGATTTAACAGCCACGACATCCTCGGCATTCTTCTGCTCATTTGTTCAAATTGGTCGTACCTTAAATTCTTGGCAATACCTTTCAGTTCCGGAAGTCGTGTCTATTGTTTGCTATCCGTAATTTCTTTCACAATAAACTTGCTAGATCACGCAGCATGTTGGCATCTTAAATACAGACTGTTTAACACCACTCCAACTTGTTTCCAGAGATATCAAACACAATATCTGTACTTGGATTAAAGCAACCAATGCAATGCATACTTATTGCAATCGAACAAGTTCCTATTCAGACCACCCAAACAATGATATGTTTCCTTAAGTGCATCTTGAACTTGCTCGCTGCGATGTTTAGTTCTACAAATAGCTAACCAAACAGGTTAACAGGAACATTTTGATACGTCGGTATCGGAATCCGATGGCTTTATCACACTGTCTCGCTCCTTCAGTTCGAAAGCGTCCGCCTGAAAAGACAAAATTAAATAATTAGTAGAGTTAGGTACCGTAAGACACATTATATTTGTACCTATGGCGATAAGGTAAAGGTAAGCAACCCTATAATGACCTATAATAAATCGCCTTACGACGCGGACAGGAACACCATGGACCCATTCTCGACCGGGGTAGGTAATTTTGATAAAGATGAAAGGAAGTTATTAAGGACAGCAAGATTATTGAAAAACTTTTCTAGGGTAACGGCACTAGCTTTGGACATTTTAAGCTGGCAAGCACCAGCAGTAATGATAGGAGATAGATAATGAACATTTCATTCCTAATTCAATAATCATACGGTTTTAAATTGAATGACTTATTTATTTATTACCTATTTTTTTTTATACAACGCCGGTGGCAAACAAGCATACGTTCCACCTGATGGTAAGCGGCCACCGCAGCCGTTAGACGCCCGCAACTCCAAAGGAGGCACGTGCGCGTTGCCAACCCTTTATAAGATTTGAGGTCAAATTACTGTGGTCTTCTGCAAGGCGGAGGTACTTCCCCAGTTGGGCTGCTCCAAATTCGAGCAAGATGACATTTTGCTGTGTCCTACCTCTCTTAACTATTTACCTTCGTATTTGAGACAAAACCACAACATACTATACAGCTTGCTTAAATGTAAGAAATACCTACACTCGGCCACGTGTCGGAGCATGAAATGCCTCGACACTGATTTTCAGTGAATCCAATTACAAAATATTGTACAGGTACGAAGGTTGCCTACTTAATAGTTACGATCCCAATCAATAAGGTAGTCAAGTCTAGTTTCCTTCGAGCATTCATTTTAAGGAGACTGCCATTGTTTAAAGATGGTGGGACATGAGTTTGCCGTATAAACAAATGTTACACACAACGCTTAGTTTCTTTTAAATAATTGGCCCCTTGTCCATCACTGGTACTGAGGTGACCAGTTAGCTAGTTACTTAGAACTAGCTAACTAGGCACTTATTTATTGACCGAGTGGAACTATTTTTTTTTCAATGATCGTATGTTTCTGCTGGCGGTGGCTTCAGTTTGTTCTCTACAGGTTTTTTTTATACAGCTCCGGTGGCAAACAAGCGTACGGTCCACCTGATGGTAAGCGGCCACCAGCCTATAGCTGCCCGCAACTCCAAAGGAGTCGCGTGCGCGTTGCCGAACCTTTATGAGATTTGAGGTCAAATTACTGTTACGATTCTCGTGAAATTTTATGAGCAGGTTCGATAATTATATAGAATTATCGCAAAGTCAAATTCAGCGATTTTCGAAAAAAAAAACACTAGCGACGTCTACAGCTCACAGAGCCATTAGTTATCGAATCTTCTCACAAAATTTCACCAGAATGGGTTGAGAAATGCGACTTGTAGAGGAGAACAACCGGAAATCCGCCGGACATACGAAAGCATTTTTTCTCGAAGCTGAAGCAGAGACCTTCGTTTCACTGGGTCAATTATATATTAGAATTATTTTGTCGAGTCAGTTTTTGTAAATCTTCAAAAACATCTTTTTATCAATGATTTCGTATTGATTCTTGCGGGCAGATTTCGGTTTGTTCCCCTATACTTACAGGGTCGCATTTTTCAACCAATTGTCGTGAAATTTTGTGAGCAGGTTCAATAATTATATAAGTAGAGTTCTTTCGTTGAGTCAGTTTTTGGATTTAAAAAAAAACACTCGCAGGTCTACAGCTCACAGAGCAACTAGTCATTTTCCTAGACAACTTTCCACGTTGCTGACTCCAAGTGTAACCTTAGAACGGCGTGAAGTCATAGGTAGCGGTAGGTAAGCGAAAACTCAAAAACAGTAAAACCTATATTGTTCAAACTAAAAATCGTTGAAAGTATTTACTAATGCACACCACCTCAAGTTTTTTCAGAATCTTAAACTTTATAGTTTGGAAATTAGAGGGGTGGGGGGGACACTTTCGTTTCTCTTTTTTTAAATTCACATCACTTTTATGCAGCGGTTCATAGAAATACACCTTCCTACCTCATAATTGTTGTGCTTATAGTCTCCGAGTAAATCGGCTGTGACATACGGACGGACGGACGGACGGACAAACATGACGAATCTATAAGGCTTCCGTTTTTGCCATTTTGGCTACGGAACCCTAAAAAAGTGTGATTTGAAAGTACCTAAGTAGGTACTTAGTACTTGCCTTGTTGTCCCTGTATTCTCTAATTTTCCTGGCTAAAGTCAGAAACGCTTCTTCAATATTGATATCATTCTTACAGGACACCTCGAAGAACGGCATGTCGAAATCATCAGCTATCTGGAATTGATAAAAATAATGGGATTTTATTGATGTGGCAAACTATTGGTTTGATATTAAATTCATATTTGACCAATGTACTCGCTTCCACACGCACCAAGAACAGAACGAATGCATTTTACGTATGAATGTACTTCAGAAATAGGCCCCTGGGTTTGTATCCTGTCCGAAGGATAAAAGTGATCCCGTCAGATTTAAGCGGGACGGAGAAGTTTGCTGAGAAAGTTATGAGCTATGTCACATCTACTGAGGACCTGCCACGGTACCGCACTGCTCAGAGTGACATAGCTCATAATGTTCTGTATACGTTTCCCCGAAATTGAATGCACGAAACGTGCCCGATCTGACGGGAACTTAAATATAAATACGGCGCCTGTGAATAATTTAAGGTGAAAGGCCCCGTCAAAATATTTACTTTGCGTCTCTTTAAGGAGTTTTACCATTTCGAACCCATAGAGATAGGAGACTAAATATACTACTTAAGACCAACTGTGGCCGAAAATGCGAGGCCAAAAGAGACTCAGTTTGTCGTCATTCCTAAGTACGTAGATATACCTACACCAGTATTTGCATGCGCGTTTGGAGAGTCGCCTGGGGAAAACCTCCGACACGACCACGCTCTGCAATACTCTAAGAGTTTGCGCTCCAGTGAGATTGGTTGAGCGGTTACAACCACATCTGAGGGTGTGAGTGGAATCAAGCTAAGTACTGGGAGTTTTGTCGCGCTGGTTCACTAAATCTAGCCTAGCTGAGAAGTGTCCGCGCGTCGTGTCGTTAAAGGCATTGCCTGTACTTCAACGAGACGATAGTAGGTGTAAGTGTATTTGTGTACCTTTTGTCCTCTTTCTTTGGGCACGGCACGATGATTCTCATGCACGTCGCATTTGTTGCCGACTAACACTTTTATAACATCAGGCGAAGCATACTGTAACATCAAGAAAAAAATAAACATTGGAATGTTAGATATATCTAATTGATACACTTAGTTATTTATTTACCTGTCTACTTATAAGTAGTAGTAGGTGTATACAACTACTTAAAAATAACACGGTGAATTAAAGTTAAATGGAGTCAATTTTTCAAAAAGGTGGCAACAGATTTTTATTTGATGAAGACTTGCTTCACTACAGGTGTAGGAATACGTGTTACTGGCAGAATGTACAATTACTCACCTCTTGAATATTCCTCAGCCAATACGACAAGTGGTTGAAAGATTCTAGGTTCGTGACGTCATACATGAGTATTATACCCATTGCTCCCCTATAGTAGGCTGTGGTCAGCGTGCGAAACCTCTCCTGCCCGGCTGTGTCCCATATCTGAAGCTTTATAGGCACCCCGTCCAAATTTATTATTTTTTGTTTGAAATCTATTCCTGGAACGAAAAATAAAATTTCTTATCTCTGTTGTTAGTTGTTTGCACTAAAGCAACGAGACGAAGGTATACTGCAGACGTCAGTATCCTAGGCTATAATCCGTCAATATACCTATACGTCATTTAACCGCACCTGTCTCGGTCATTTTCTCTCTCATGCCATAATTTATCTCATTTCATCTGATTCTAAAGAAAATTGGGGTCGCCACATTTATGCTGCTGAATTATGCTGCGGGATTTATCCGCCTGTAGAAACAGCGATCAGAAGAAGTCCAGCGTAATCCATCGACTCATCGAAATAGGCCTGTATGTGGCGGCCCTTAGGTTAGTGCACAAGCAATCTTGTACTGACTGTTCCAATGGCTGAATAAGATTGTTTAAAAATTTAATCATGCTTCAATTGGTCGAGAAACACATTAGTAAAGTTGACTTGATTAGATGATAATGAAAATTTTCGTCTTTCTCCTTTGTGATCGATGCGATTATATCAGAGTTTGGTCAACACTCTGCTTCACCCACGATTTTTATATGCAAATGTGAGAGAATGCCCAAGATTAACACCACGGTGGCTGCAGCCTATCAACTATCCCAAAATAGAGTAGACACCTCGATTAAGAATTCAGTTGTATTGATCTGAAGCGAGAATGTAAAAACGACTTCTAAGAAACTGCTAGAAATTTAAAAGGTGATAAACTTTGAACATGTTACATGCAACAATACTCCAAGAGGTGGAGTAGATTGATCGTCATCTATCATCAACAAAACAAAGGGATATAAGAAGCTCTGGAGATATTTTAGCTCCCATAGCTACTACAACACTTTTTGGGCCCGCTTTTCCTGAAGCAATATAAAATGCAATCACATCAGTTGCTTTACAAGCACACAAAACAGCATCACCTGTGACAAAGGCTCGTAAAAGTAAAAGTAAATATTTAACTTACCTATTGTGGATATGTAAATGTCGTAATATCTCTCATCACAATATCTATGCACAATACAAGTCTTGCCTACGTTAGAATCGCCTAACACTAGTAACTTATATGTGGCCGAAAAATCTAAAGCCATTTCTGTTTATTTTGCTCCAACACGAGCGTTCGCCCAAAACATCGGCCAAACTGTCAAAGTTAGAAAAATCGATGGGAGTAAATGCGCATGTGCGGAGACATCGCCGTCTCGCAACAAGTAACTATAATTTATGCGCCCACCAAGCCATATTGACCCCTATCCGCGAACGCGTCTGACGACATCATTTATTAACAGGCATACTGCCTAATAACATAAGGTTAAAATTTCTATGGACGTGGTATCTTATTGCTGGACAGCTGTGTTCTTATGCTTACTAGGACCCAATTCAATCTGTATTGACATTTAATTGTGGTACAGTGTACGTCATCAGAACCTATACCTATAGGTAGACAAAGGGAATGACTAATCAGACGATATAGATTTTACCAGTTCAGGTAGTGTACGAGTATATAAATTCATTTTCAATTGTACATTATATTAGTCACAAAGAGTTAATTAACATGAATGATAGTCCAAAGCACTCCAAGTGCCATTAGTATTATTTATTCCACTTAGCGCCTACTGAAGCAACATCAAAATCATTGTTTTGAATTATGGGTATTTGAGAGGTGGGTAGAATTAGGTGAGTGTAAAATCTGGATAAGTTATTAGGTGTAAGCTCATCGACGAGAAGGCGAATCAAAAAAATCCGACTCCAAAAAAACACTAAAAAGTTTAATATAATTGCCTTACTTCTAATATGAGACTTTAAGCTTCTTATTGGACAATGTAGATGTACCTATTTTAATTTTTGAAGTCGGTGCTATCTTTAGAAATTGTCTAACGTTGACGAAATGGAATATTTCACACTTTTTATAGTGAATCATCACTAGAGAGTATCTCATAACGATTTCAATAAGCTTTAACACGACTAGGCTACACTGTTTTATTGAGTTCCGTTGCCTACCTTCCTGCTTCAATTACCAAATCAGGTTGATGGTGACATTACATCAAGACCATTTAAATTGACGTCGTCATAGTCGCTTCAGTATCTTGATCGAAATATCTCAATGCCACCCATGAGACACCAGGAGTTTTGGATGACCATCCATGATCTTCTTCATCAGTTCCCGTTCACCAAATGCTACTTCCTGAATGCAAATGTTCGATTTCTTGCCGAAAATACTAAAATCGTTATATGTTTCCCTTGAATTTCTGAGGAGTTCCCTCAATTGCTCATGGATTCCATCATTAGAATTAGATTCTGGTAACAATAGGACCAACCTTGAAGCATATGCTCCCAAACAAAGAAAAAAAAATCCAAATCGGTTCATAAACGACGGAGTTATGAGGTAACACACATCAAAGAAAAAAGAACAAGAATTGAGAACCTCCTCCTTTGTTTGAAGTCGGTTAAAAAGACAGTCCCTCGACTCAACAGCGGTTCGGATTAATTGTAATAATTAGGTATTATAAATAAGTTTCCTATTCTAATTTGATTTCAATTTGTAATAAATATAATATTACCTGCCTGATTAAGATAAATGTTACCACGCTATGAAGTATTTTTGATTTCTTATAATCTCTACCAATATCAGAGTTAACACTTTGATTCCAAATCTACCTAACGAGTTTTCTCTTCAATTCAATCCCTTAACACGTCTTGCCATGAATCCGATTTAGTTATTCCTAGTATTTACAGTAGGTACGGGTAGGTATTACTATTTTTAATTTAACTGGCACGCCCTAAAGCTGATATTGTAATATACCAACTGTCAGACAGACAAATATCTGATCTGCTCGCGTCTGAGTTATTGCCAATTTTATTACCGACGTCGGAATAAAAATATTTACCGCCGTTGCCTTGTTTCGGTTTATTTACGGGAGTGTGATACGTGGCAATCAATACTAGAAAATATACAGCGTAGTTATACAGTGTTATACAGTGAACAAAAAACAATGTTCCTGGAAAGCATACCTACATATAAAAACCGGTCAAGTGCGAGTCGGACTCGCGCACCGAGGGTCCGTATACAGATGTGTACCGGTTTCAACCGTATTAAATCAAGAATATCATCAACAACATGGTGTAGAAATTGAACGCCATGAGTACAGCGCTATCTATGGGCGACTTGTTACAAATTTGAGCGACTGAATAACTTAGTATGTATGGTGGTTTTTCAAAGATAATCTTTATCACGTGAACCGATTTCAATTCTTTTTCTTTATTTGAAAGAAAGTACTTTCAGCATAATCTTGTAGAAATTTATAAAACAAAGATACATGCAAAGGTGATTAAATTACAAACTTTTTTTTACATTTTCCCTCATAAAACAAAAATGACTCAACGTAAAAAAATGTTTCAGAATGTGTAACACAAGCCCCTTCATATGACACCCCACTCGACATATTCACTAGATTTGAACCACCTATTATCTGTCGTTTTACACAGAAAATAAAAAAAAATTTTAAAAAAGTCATGTTCTATGAATAGCCTATGTTCTAGCCTTCTTTATAGCTATTCCAAATTTCAAATCGATAGCATAAGTAGTTCTTGAGATATTTAGCTATGTGACAGACAGACAGACAGACCAAGTGAAACCATAAGGGTTCCTCTTTTTACCATTTTGGTACGAAACCCTAAAAATTAAAAACTCGGACAAGTGCAAGTCAGACTCGTCCACCGAGGATTCCATACAAATTTGTAGGTATTGATTACGTAATATAATAATATAGTCTTTATATTTTTTATGACTTAATTACAAATGTATAGTTTTCAGATGTTTCCCTCTACTTGTAGTATAAGACGATATTACCTGTCACGTAGTTCTAGGTCAACGGAAAGATTCCCTTGAGAGTGTCGAAGAACACTACGTTTTGTTGCGGCACGAACGGCCATAGCTTTTTTTCACTTTAATTTAGAAGTTTGATTTTTTCACAGCTTCAAGGAACTGTAGACCTGAATACATGGTTTTAATTTCAACTCGATACCTCCATGCGTTACCGAGATACAGGGTTTTGACAGACATACAGACAGATAAGCGGACAACAAAGTGACTTAAGGCGCCTATACCCGCGAACGACCTTGCGCGTTGGGGCGTGGCTTAGCCTTTCCCGCCGCACTACCCGCGCCCCCCCGCTGTAACAGGTTTTTGCAGATTTTTTGTATGTGTGTATGTATTTTTTATATTATTATTTTCTAAATACGTAGGAATGTTTGAAGTAATTAAATATATAAAATAGTTAAGTAGGTATATTGTCTCAGAACCGAACTCTTATATTTTAGCGTCGCGCGCAAAGCGACACAGCCTTCCCGTCCGAGAGCCGGTGGCAGACTGCCGCCCGTCGCCCGCGCACGTATCCGCCCCAACTTTTATGACGGTGTGGTAGTTATTCCAGGTTTTTGACAAAAGTAATGATTATTTTACAATATCCGTCACAGAGATTATGAAAAACTGAATTAAGTTTTATTTTCTGAATATCCCGTGTAAAAAACATGTCTAGATAGTGAGCAGTAGCGATTTAAAAGGTTGAAAAATGCCTTATTTGATATTTCTTTTTTGTTAGGACAATCTAGGCGTGTTGCAATTTCCATCACAGAGATTGAAGAGGACATATCAATTCTTCAAGTATAACTTTTCGAGACCTATATTTCGGGCCAGTTTTGAGTTTTAGGCCTTTGAACTCGACCAAAATGTGGTATTTCACTCTATTACGCGCCTTAAGGGTTTCGGTTTTTTATTCTTTTTGAGGTACGGAACCCTAAAAAGATGCATTTTCAGTGTCCGTAAATGAAATTTATTTAATTTAGGCACCCATTTATTATCCGCACCTCATACAAAATCTTACGGCGATGCACAGTTAAATAATAATATTGGCCGAATATCCCGTTTTTAGGGTTCCGTACCAAAGGGTAAAACAGGACCCTATTACAAAGGCTTCGCTGTCCGTCTGTCACCAGGCTATATCTCATGAACCGTGATAGTAAGACAGTGGAAATTTTCACAGATGATGTATTTCTGTTGCCGCTATAACAAAAAATACTAAAAAACAGAACGAAATAAATATTTAAGGGGGCTCACATACAACAAACCTGATTTTTTGGCCGTTTTTGTAGATAATATTACGGCACCCTTCGTGTGCGAGTCCGACTCGCACTTGGCGGGCTTTTGACGTTTTTTAATGGTGAAAACCCTGTTACGTTACACACCTTTTTTTCATGTAAGAAACAAAATTGTTTCATGTGAGAAACAAAACTTACATCTTAAAGGGGCCCATGCAGGGACTGACCCCGAGGGAAACCGGGACCTTGTTGAGATTTGACCGCTCGCTATCCACACAATGATTTTGTGCGCCAAACACCTACCGTTAAAATAGTAGATTATGTCTCAAGGGAGCAAAATTATATATTTGCGGCAGGGGCGGTATATTGAATCTTGAACAATTTTTTTACTCCCCATTAACCCATAAACTTGAAATTTGATAGTAATGTTTATTATTACGTATACTATTTAATCCGGCAACTGCTCACTACCTCAAGGACCGCTTTAATTGTCTATCTTCTTGCCGTACCTTCATCCTCCTCAAAATTGTATACTGTTCGATTACTTTCCAAGCTGTCCAAGCTGGACTTTGGAACTGTTTGCCTCTTGATGTACGGTAGGCTAAATCTAGTACGTCCTTCAAAAATTATAATATACTTAAAAAAATATTCTTTGTCTCTTCCATAATAACTACTTTATATTGATATAGTACTTATATATGTATGTGTGTATGCAATGTTTATTTATATATTATTTATTTATGTATGTTTATTATGTGTTTACTTTCATTTTTATCTTTTAGTTTTACTTATATATTCCAATACCTAATTTTTATTTTTGCACCACCCACTGAATATGTGTGTTTAGTTTTCTCCGCTACCCAAAGGTTCTCTGGAAGAGATCGCTCTTTAGCAATAAAACCGCCTGTTGTCTGCTTCTGCTTATATATCGCTATGTTATGTTTCTGACCTGCTTTGTATTTTTATTGAGGTGTGCAATAATGAGTATTTGTATTGTATTTTACGTATGTTTTACTCAAAAATACTAATATGTTGATGAATCAAATTTTTTTCATTGAAATTTCCTTATTTTTTGAATTAAATCCAATTTGATTTTGTTTTGCGGTTAGTTCTGAATCCTAACTGGTGGAGTCCGACTAGCACTTGGCCGGTTTTTATACTTATCCGCCAGTAGGAGTAGGAGCTTCTAACCTAGGCATCAGACAAAATCGGTTGCAATTACAAATATTTGTACTCAAGGTCCCATTCGCGACTGGCTATGCACTCAAGAGCTCCATTTATTCCGTTTAGTGCACGATAGCGCGTATCTCGTCGATGCATCTCCTCACGCGTCGTGTCGTATTTAAATGTTTTTGTATAAATGCCTGCAGATCTGTTATCATGGTCACAGTACACTAATACAGTATATTAACTGTCCTATTCTACTTTAACTACAGAGTAGTGACGTGAAACGTCATCTAGATTTCCTTACTTATTGGTATCCAATCGGTATTACATTTGCGCATTCCGCAATCACTCATTTAAATGTAAGCGCAGTAAAGATCGATACAAACCATCAATGACATTAATCAGTGTCAAGAATAAATTGTGTCTTACAAGACAGGTTACAATAAAATATATACATATATTATATCCTAATATAATAATGTTGTCAGTAACATCAATAAAGTGTAGGTGTACTTACACTCAGAGCTGAAGAGGAGCGCTCCTCCAACATCGGTCGGTCTCTCCTTTTTCGGGTTCCATACCCGAGGTTTTAGAACGAAATCCTATTGCTGTCACTCACGTGTCCGTCCGTCCATCGATCGTCTGTCATAAAATTTTGTTCCGATTTTTTTTCTATGAACTTCTTTGGAGATAGTGTTTATTATTACCTATGTTTTACCAAATAATACTATAATAATTCTTATTTTATATTTAAAATTTTACTTATTTTTCCTATTACAACCAATTTAATTTTGCGGTTGTTTCGGAACCCTAAATGTGCGAAGTCCGACGTCCGACACGCACTTGGCCGGTTTTTATTCTAGGGTTTTGATATGACATCGGCACATTATCAGCGTAGCAAGAAAGCACCAATTTATATGCCACCTTTCCCGTGGCTTTATGGGATTCAAACTACTTAAGTACGTACGTATTTTTTTCGAGCATTGATTCATACGACAGCTACCCTATCATTAGGTAAAGTACAATATATGACCTTAGAAAGGCCCTAGAAGTTCATAAATACACCAAACAATTGAACCTTCATAAAGTAAAGGTACTGATTATTTGACTACTGTTTTCACCGGCTTTGTTTGCTTCTCGTTGTATTTTAATCCTCCTGTAGTTCAAGGCTAGGTGAGTGTTGTTTTTTACATTTCCTGCTAGGTGCTTATTATTCTGCACGTTTCCTTTGGGTTATAAAATTCTTATTGTTCCTATTTCCTGCACCTATTACTCGTATTTAAATGAAAAACTTAACATTTCGTTTAAGAGTTTAATATAAAAATGCGTAGATGGTGAATTGGCTAGTAAATTAAAAGTAATAGTTACATTCTTATGTTTAATGTTATCTTTTATAGATGTTAAAGGCCGATGATGAGGTGTAATGTAGGCACAGATCGTTGCTCTCCGCAATCTGCATAGACTGGCCAAGTATAATATTCTTAGGTAAATTCTAGCAAATCCGAAAACATAACCTTTCAGACGCAGAGAGATATATTAGATATTCATATATATATACTCAAACAAAAAAAAACGGTTATAAAGTAAACTTACACAAACTCAGCGAATGCTTTTTTAAATTCGATGGCTGCATCTTGTTTAAAAGACGGTGACCTATCTCAATAGGTATTTATTAACAAAGCTTGTTAACACTAACAAATTATGTCTCATTCATCACAATTTCATAAAAAAAACCTAAGTACATGACTTTATTTATATTTACTTATGTAGATGTTTTAATGATAAAAGCATCAATTATTTTTTAAATATCGTTTCAGTTCGTTCATCTGAAAGTTGTACAATAAAAAACCCAAAGAGGCAGAGATTGTAATGTAAGAAGTCGATTCGGGTTTTCAAAAATTAATCTGTCATAGTCACTGTCAGTTATTCTTATCTATCGTGCAAGAAATGCGAATTCAATGTGTGTGTGCTTACGACCTCTGCATCATTGTTCACCTAATTTTTATTTAAAAAAAGAATAAAATACAAAATCCGAAATGACGCTGTCAGATAGCAATCTGTTTTAGGAAATTATGTTACTTGACACAACGTAACAGGGTACCAATATCATAAAGTTGCTCGTATATTCCCATATAAATTTCCTGCTTGAATGGACAAGAAAAGTAAATAACTATGTTATTTTTATTAATACCTAAATATGTACTGGCTTCGCACTATTAATAGTAGACACCTCGTAAATATCTGTAAGTGATACATGACATGTCATTCAAGTTTAAAAAATAATGTTTTCTTATACCATCCAAATGCGCATTTCATAGCAAAAAGGTTTTCAACATATTTTTTGTGTCTGCCACAATCTATCCTTCAAAAAACAAGATTGTTCCATGTTCAGGAGAAAATATTCATTTGAAAACTCGAATCATTAATTCAACTGTATAAATCTAGTATCAATTTAAATTGTTACCTATATCTTTGTATACTCCTGGCTTGGCGCCTGTGTTGGCGCCGTCGATGGCATGCAAAAACTACGCCATATTTGACACATAGTCGAGAAAGTTTTTTAGCAGATCGATGGCGCCCGATAGAAGAAACGCAAAGAAGGATAATGATAGGTACCACATTAGTCAATTATTTTCGAGCCAAGAATGAATCGGCTTGTCTTGCTTGGGATCCGTCAGGATCTAATTCGAGGCATGTGAGCGTTTATCATATTTATACATACATATTACGGAGACTGAGCTTGAAAAGCCTACCGCGAAACGAAAACGAAGTTCGTTTGCGTATTTCCCTAAGTATCTGTCACACGTCGCACTTGCAAATCCGACCGTCACGTCAGAGAGAGAGGTATGGTTGACGAAATATAATTTCAATGGCGCCCGATAGAAGAGACGCTAAGAAGGATAGTGATAGGTATGTACCACATTAGTCAATTAATTTCGAGCTGAGAATGAATCGTCTTTTCTTGCTTGGGATCCATCAGTGTCAAATTCGAGGCATGTGAACGCCTATCTTATTTATACATGCATATTACGGAGACTGAGCTCTAAGGGCCTATATACTGCGAAACGAAAACGAAGTCCGTTCGCGTATTTCCTTATCCGTCGCACGTCGCACTTACAAATCGCCATACAAATTGCTCGAGGAATCGGTGCAAACTATAATTATTTCGTCACTTATGCCTACACAAACGAACTTCATTTTCAATTCATGACAGGCCTTCGCTTAGGGGCATCTGCTGCTGCTGGGACAGCAACGGAACTCTAAAAAGTAACATTTACGTTATGAATAAAAAATGACTCTCAATAGCTTTAGGAAAAAATCTAGTTATCATCGGATCAATTCCCCCGTGTGTAAAATGCCAACATCTCTAGTTAGGTAATGAAACTTTAAGTCGGAATTAACTTGAAACCAAAGAGTTTCCAATACAAAACTGCAACTGAAGGAGATTACTAACCCGATTGCATTATGTAATTAGACTCATAATGATAAAAAATCCTGAGACACCATTGTAATTGAACAAACGCTTTACAGTGAATGGACGTGATCACAATTATTCAGAAGTTTGTCGCCTAAGTATCATTATTCTGCATTATTTCTAACAATCGATGAACTCTTCACCACTGTTCGGCGACCACTTTTTGCTACTTAAGATAATCGAAGTTATCTTGATGACGATCGAACTGTACAATAGCTAAGATGTGTAGAAGATATTGAGTTTTTTCATTCCGCAAATGCACGTAATACCTACAAACTTGATGTAACCACGTAACAGCGTGTTTAAAGTTAAACCTTTTGAAACTATTTCTTTCATCTTGTTTTGCCCTCTATTTGTAAGTTTGTCAAACGCTATGGATTTGCATATATTTTGACAACAATTAGGTAGGTAACGCAGTCATCATACCCATCTTCTCAATTATCATCAACCTAGTGCTCTTCAGCACTGATGAGACTAAAATAAAATATAAAAGAAATGAACAGCCTCAGCATCTAAGTAGTATATAAAACGTCTTAAAATCCTTTGACCAGTTGGTATCCATTATGAACTAGTGAAAACCAGATCTTCAACTATATATAGTCCTTACTAATCTCGGAGTCAAGTTATACTACAAACAGCGACGAGAGTTGAGGGAAATTATGAATACCAGCTCCGCGCACTACGGTCTAGCGAACAACTTCATTTGTCAAACAACCGCAAGCTGCGCTCGCACTCGTCTTGATGTATTGTAAATGGCCGCAATTTTGACGTTTGCATTGCGTTTCCCATTCAGCCAGACCGCTACTGGCTTCTGTTTCTCTATAATTTACTTTTGAATGACGAATGTTTATTAGTCGTAATGTGTTGCCCGGAGGTAATCAGGTACGACTGCGCTTTGTCTCTTTGTGGACGACGCGGGCCCACAGTAATAAATACCTTTTGGATAACTCACAAGCGTAAGGATCCGTCGACACGTCTCGTGGCAACGTGGTCGCGTCTAACCGGGTTCTGCATCCCACCGAGGAACTGCCGACAATGCTATCACCACACACTGCTACTGCTGCATGACCGAGAATCCTCTAATAAAAACACTAATTAAATCACTCACTTTATTTACACTATTTAACCATACACATTAAACACTATCACTAAGCTATAAACACTAGGCACTACTAATTACACTGTGCACTAGTGCTCAGAGTCAGTGTAGCGAGCGAGTACTCAAGAGCCAGGGTGACGAGCGGGCGAGAAGAAGAGTCAAATCGCTGGGAGTTGAGGTACCAAGCATGTGTAGCAGACACGCTAGGTGGCACGCTCAGAGAGAGAGAGGGAGAAAGACAAGAGGGAGTCGGATTTGCTGCGGGGCGGCGTCTGGATCTTCAGAGCTGCGCTTACGTCCATTGCCGGAGGTCACCAATGTAGATATATAGAATGTGCTCCTAATATTATTAGTATTATAATATAAAGAATAATATACAAGGTTCGATATATACAAGAAAGGGAGTATCTACAAATTGTATACATATATACAATAGATAGGATATAATTTCCTGAACAATCCTTTACTCCTCATTGGTGGACTTACTGTCTCGCTCTAACACCTGCATAAATATGATTGGCGCAGTTCAGTCTGTGCCCGGCGTTCGTCCTGCACGCTCGTCCCTACCTTCCCCGCCTCTATACGCAGATGTCGATCGAGTTACTCACAACAATCTAATTCCAGACGTCAATCGAACTTTTTAGAACGTCAATCAGTTTATAATGTACAATTAAGACTACTTAATGCTACGAAAAGCGTCTTTGCGTCCATATCGAACTTAATCCTCGTCTTAATATTTACGTATAATTAATCAATTATGCAACAATTGCCAGCTTTAATATGACTCGTTGATTGATGGTTCAAAAGCCTGAAAACAAATGGGCTCTTACAAAACTAAAAATGGTATCGCATAGACGGGTCAAGAGCATTCAACAAATTGAATATAATATCCCTATATCGTATCCAGATTAACGTGGTATAAAACATGATAGATACAGATAAGTAGGTATTAATTTCGGTAACAAGTATTGAGAAATGTAGATACGTTAGGAAATTAAGTATTCAGTGAGATACATCCAATATATGTACTCTGTTAACGCGCACTTAATTAAGTGCCTAATATAAATGTAATAGCCACCACCTTAACGGGCAGATTAGCTACGATGTTAAGTAACTATTATGCGTGTTGCTCTCTTAGCTTGGAAAGCTGATTTGTTAGGTATTTATGTCAAAATTTTGTCGCGCTCTCTCGGTAATTAAAGCTGGATATAGGTGCTGTGTCCTTGCTTAAATCGGCATGAGAATAAGAATTTTTTTAAACAGATTTATAGATATTGAAGGAAGTTATAGTATTTATTGTTCATCATCATCAACAATTCGTGACCTTCAGTGTTTTTTTTTCGAAACTTTTTCAGTATCTAAGCCGTCAGAAATAACCTTTTTGCGAGACCGCGTGGAAATTATGCCTTATTTACATGTGTAAATATATAACACATTCACCAAAAACCTTTCGGTCTAGCAAAGTGTAATTTGCAGGGCAGGATTATCTTCTAGTGGTGTCTTGATTATGTCGTCTAAATCGCGAGATTAAAGTCGTGATCTTACGTTTATTTCTAGAATCACCTGAATTACTTCCTCTTATATTAAATGCGGTAACCTAGTTAAATAACAACTCAGGAATAGATGTATCAGCGTTCTGTTTCTAGTGTCAGCACTGTTATTTATACATACTCACTTACTCGTATTAATTAGCTAAATGCTTGTTTTAAAACCTGACTGGGGCTTTACAGGACGGGACCAATAAAGCGATATGAGTGCGCGGTTGGAGAGTGGCCTGAAGAAAATCCAGGGAAACCTCTGACACGACAGCTAAAATAATGATTATTTTACGTATGAGCCAAGGGTTTGAGGTGGTTCCTTTAGGGCTCTTTTTTTCCGCTTCTTATACTTTACGACTTTTATGGCAAATTTTTACGAACATTATGTCAATATTTTGCAATGTTTTTTTCCAGTCAGATTTGAACCGCATTCTATCCTGTAATAGTTCTCAGAAGCGTGCGTCATCGGTACATTTTTAATTTCATCAGTGAGTGGTCCACCGATTTGCTAACGTCATCTAGCTTTAATATCTATTATACTATCACTTTCGGTCGCAGAGTGCTCTATTGTCTGCGATATTATCTTCTTTTTTAATGAGTCCGCAGATCCGGCTGATCGTTACCTAATCACAACTTTACAATTGAATAAGGTTCTAAGATTGTTTGTGGTTATTCACGCTTACTCCCTTTGGAGACTAGCAGTACACTAATAGTGACGCACTTGTGGGATCTTAAAGTTAAGCAATTACTTATGGATGAACTTTATTGCAGTGACCAGCATGATGTGGGCGGTACGTATGACTTAGGTGTAGAAACAAGTGTAATAAAACGTATGCGCTTTTATCTCTTCGAAACATTACATTACAACAGTAGATTATATAGAAATAAAATGAAATGAAATGAGGTTTATTTGTGGTTTTTGGATTCTGATGAATAGATACGTCGATAATAACCTCGTCGGTAGGATAAGTACCTCTAAATAATATATTAGCAAGTCCAACTCCTAAAGAAGTGGAATTCCTTTACAATATATTAGTTGAAGCTAGATATATACATAAGAGAATTAAAAATATTAGGAATAGGAGAGTCACTATAAGGAATTTGAAGACGTGTATCATTGTTTTATATCATTTCTGATTCAAAATACACCAGAAGAATAACAGATTAACATATTTTCAAATGAAATGTAAGATGATTTACAAACTTTATTTACAAGCTCACACAGCGCCTCTTAACAAGCTTTGGCCTAACAAAAATAATCAAAAACACGCCCAGGTCTGCCGGCAAAGGCATGTAATTTGTATCTAGTATAGATGATGAGTGATTGTTTCTTTCTTCACGGTCAAATTGCCGAGTTGATTCATCAATTACCATCCAGCGATCAACGAGCCGGTCTGAGTAGATTCAAATGCCATCTTAAAGATAACAACCTTAGTTGCTTACTTTCTTCTGATGGTAGTTTATTGTTGGGTTTTAAAAAAATTGGGACTTACCACGGAATTTTCAACGTGATAATTAAAAATAAAAAGTGTACATAATTATTAATCAATTTACACCTGCGAGTTAATTGATTACTGACGCACATATGAAAATAACACATTTATTTTGTGTAAAAGCATTCTACTGAACTATTAATGTCACCTATTAGCCCCATTTGAATTAGTAATTACTAAACATTAAATTAAATATTTTTAAGAACAGACAACCATCAATTTATAAAACATGTATATTGACTGCAAAAATTCAAAAAGACACTTCGTTCCTAAGACATTTTCAGTTTTCACCAAACTGAAATGCACTTCATGTGCAAAATAACAACCTCGAACACGTGCCGACATCTAATAATAACTAAATTGAGTTTATGACTGCATTCATTCAGCAATTTGTATCGATCCTTTGTTTATCCAGAGGTCAAGGAGTCAGGTTCCGGGAGCTGACAACGTATTGTTCGCAAATTGTTCGTGCAAGGTCCTGTGTTAAAGTTAAATGTCAATTCTGTCGGCGCCGGCGCCGCCTCGCCGCAGGAAACGCAGACGGTAAATATTACATGCCCCAAACCCAAAATGACGTAATTTGTTACTAATACATGCCCGTTTATAAAATGCGGCGGTACTACGAACGTGATAATTTGTTGTTAGTGCGGAATTTAAAGGTACTAGTTTTAACGTGTATTTAGAGGGATTTAGTTTTAAAGGGTTTGATCAAATGGTATATCGCGTAAATATTCAAGAGCAATTTAATACGGGTACCGTTTGTATGGGATTTAAATGCAAATTTATGTTAGGCACGAGCTTGCCATGCCACTGGGTGACTCCCATCCAATTTTCGCTCCGAGTGCCACCCATCCTATTAGCTACGCCACGGCACCCTTCAGGCGTAGTTTCAATATTTTTCATACTTAAACCATCGATGAAAACAGTTCAGACAAACAATCTATATATATAAAAGAAGAAGTCCTGACTGACTGACTCATCAACGGGCAGCCGAAACTGCTAATGCTAGAAAGTTGATTTTTGCACAATAGATTACATTTATAACGTAGGAATAAATGTAATCTATTGGGCAAATAACATAAGAAAGGAATTTTCGAAATTCATTCCCTAAGGGGGAAACAAGGGATGAAAGTTTGTATGAAAACACGCATTTATTGAAGTGAGACTCGATATTTTGTATATACCTAGACTCTTTTTTAAAATACAACAAACCGTATTTCAGCGTTTTTCGAAATTGCTCCCCTACAGAGGTGAAAAGGGGGTTCGAAGTTTGTGTGGGACCAAATCATTACTTTTCTTAAAAATCGATATGGGCGTCATCTTCGAGGTTCCTTGGGGTGCCGATTACGAAAACGACATACATTTTCAAATCAAAGATGGCGGACATTTTTTTTTTTTTAAATCGATATAGGTGTCATCTTCGAGGTATCTCGGGGAGCCTATTACAAAAAAAACGGGCCAAGTTCGTGTCGGACCACCCACAATGAAGGATTCCGTACCAACACCGTGGACTAGTATCCACATTTAAAATCGCTATCCAATACATTGAATCTAAAAAAAGTCGTATCTTCGTAGGGAACTTACGGTACTTACGACCTTTTATTTGGGCAATACAGTTTTTAAGCGAAAACTCAAAAATCGCAAAACCTATATTGTTCAAACTAAAAATCGTAGAAAGTATTTACTAATGCACACCACCTCAATTTTTTTCAGAATTTTAAACTTTATAGTTTGGAAATTAGAGGGGGGGGGGGGACACTTTCTATGCCTTTGACAGTTAATATCTCACCAACGGTTAACTTAAATGGACAAGTTTTTTAGAAACCTCCATATCATTTTTAAAGACCTACCCATCGATACCCCACACGACTATGTGCGTTGAATTTTTTTTTTCATCCACCGGTTACATGTACGGAGCGCCCCCCCAAATTTAATATTTTTTTGTAATTTCACATCACTTTTATGTAGCGGTTCATAGAATACATCTTCGTACCAAATTTCATAATTGTAGTGCTTATAGTCTCTGAGTAAATCGGCTGTGACATACGGACCGACGGACAGACATGACGAATCTATAAGGGTTCCGTTTTTGCCACTTTGGCTACGGAACCCTAATGACATCTGTACATACCTACATACGTAGGTATATACAAACATACGGGTCAAATTGAGAACTTTTTTATAGACGGTTAAAAATTACGCTTAGCACGCGAGCGAAGCCGCGGGAAAAGCTATTATACTCGTACAATACAATGTGATCAAAAAGCACATTTGGTATTTATAACATTCATTGTGGATTTAAAATGGAATCGCTACACATGAGTATATTATGAACTGTCTAAAGAAACCGCAGCATTGATTATTTACTTATAACATTTACCAATGATTCTAATTTACTATATTTTTAACTCAAAGCTTAAATTAACCTACATTTACAACTCCCATAATTTGTTTGATAATATTATTCTCAGTACACGGTTCGTTACGAACTACTGGAAAATAGCATATCATTATAGGCAATCAAACAATTGTGGCCCAGGATTATGTTATTCTTAGTACCATTATTGCAATTTGTCAGCTGCCATTGGTAGTATGATGATGAATCGTAATTCGAACTCATTGTAAAAATACTAGGTATTTTATACTACTAATTACGAATACATAGGTATTTTGCTAACTTGAAGTTTTATCCTACTAATTGATAATGGTATAAAGGGATTGTACACAATAACTGAACTCGAGAAACTTACTTTAATATAAATATCTAAATAATTTAACGTTATTTTAGTAAATAGGTTTAAGTAGATAAATATGGACGAGTACATTATGATTCAATATTCTTTAATTCAATTAGATAAGTATTGCAAATAAAAAAAATTAAACAGTTTCGGATTTTAAAGTAGGTAATTATTCGAGTACCTAAATGTCACAACAAAGGCAGTAATCGATATTCCCAAAAAATAACTAGCAACTTACTAGCAAGCACAAGAGTACTCGTACATATTTACGGTTTGGTCATAATGAACACTTGAACAGTTTACCGCCGCTAAATAAAACCCAATATGAGACAATCTAAGTGTAATCTAAGTTGCTCTCAGTGCATAATTTAAAGACATCCGTCCTTTTAATGCTTAAATGGGTAGTACATCAAAGTCCGAACGACTCGACTCCTCAATAGGAAGTGTAATGAATGCGCATTCACATGGTTTGAGGAAGCATTCTGTTGTCAAAGACAACATTAAACTAGATGAGATAATACGTGCACTAAATTATCGGCATTGTGTAGCTTCAATTATGGTTTGTGATTCATAAATTATTATTTTAGAGCCTATTAGTAGACATGGTTTACAAATATACTTTGGGACACCTCGAGTCCTAAAGTTTATTATAGGTACATATTTTTTAACTATAATTACTGTCGGCATGGAAGATAACTTGTCAATATTTATGATAAAACAACTTATTTTAAAATCTGTGCATCAATTTTAGGTATATTAAATATATGGGCAAAAGAATCATAAAATATTTTTATGCCGATTTTCGTATTTTTCGCGCGTCAGCGACGGCGACGAGCGCATAGCATAGCATCGAGTTAACGAGCGAGATAAAATTTTCTGAAACAATTAATAAATAAACCGGACAGTTCCAGTATGTGTTTATGACAACGTCTCTATTGATAGGTACTAGGTATTCAATAGAGCAAATTATCGACAGCATGATCGTCGCGGAAACGCTGGTTATGACGGGGCGTTCTGCTTTGTGCTACTTTGACCTGCAGTAAATCAAAGACTGCCATTTGCCACAATACATGTAGTAACCAGTTGAAGTATCTACTATCTATATGAGGAAGTGATTATGTTTCGTAGCCCCGTCGTAGAAATTTCGGTCCCAATTTGACGTCTGCGTTTTGAGAAGGATAAAGCATAATTAATATTATAATACAAACTAAAAGGAGCACTATATGCTAATATATTTCAAAGATCAAAATTATTCAGGAAGTGAAAGAGGTTTTTCAGTTTATGCAAAATAGAATCTTGATAAGGGTATGCGCTCCAGTGAAAACAAGTTGAGGTATCTTGCTCCCGCAGCAACCTTAAAAACTATTAGTACCCCCTTTTACTTATAATTTATGTTATGTCTTTAGTATTGGGTAATTATTTTGATCGAATTTTCTACGAATAGGTAAGTTTGCACCGCTTTAATGTTGTGCAAATCTCTGAATACCTTTGCATGCCAAAATCTGTATTAATTTAATTTAAAACACCACAAGACACTTTCGACAACAGACCTTGGTTCTTAAAACTTCTTACAAACAATAATATGCCTTTCGAAAGTCAAAACCATGAATTTACATTTATTGCCCACTTACCAAGGGAATGACAGTCATTCCCACGAAAGAACATAAAATACAAAATATCTGCGACAAATTGCCTTAATGAATTCGATGATATTTAAAACTACGAAAGATAAAGGGGGTAAAAGTAAAAGAACGCATGAGAGCTCGGGGCTATACCCGTAGGGAAGAAAAAGGCTATATCAGCCAAAACAAACATATACACTAACTGCTTTTTTCTTAGAACTTCAGTACCTATTATTTAAATGTGTTGTCCTATATTTTAAAGGATTTTGCAGGCCCATTAAAATGCGAAATGGAAACTGTCGAGGAGTTGACTAATTTGTGGGTTTCGGTTTTTATTGTGCTGTATTTATTTTTAGTACCGGATTTTACTGCCTTGTTAAACTTTGGATTTAAATTTATATTTTTAGATCAGTCAACGGAGCGATTGCTGTTAGCAATATGTCTAGTCATTCTGTGTCTATGCAAAAATACATATATTTTTTACTTTTTAATTGCGTACTGCGGTACTTAACCCGTCTTCTACCAGTCTCTGGGATCCCAGGGCTCTTAACAAAAGAATCATTCCATCCCGCCATTTGGCGGCATTTGAGCCGGTCATTTGGCTTTGTAAGAACAATACCTGCAAATCATAAATTAGAATCACGGTGTTTTCCCGGGAATGGGACCTAGCTAAGAGTTCGATTGTTCGCCCCTGACCACCCGCCATCCAAAGCAAATTTCATTGAAACCTTTAGAACCATCGAATTAAATAAATAAATTGAAAAATTACTCGTTATAAATATTATATACTAAACACGGATTGTTAATCTAACGTATTCGCCAGTCGCAACCAACCAGATTTGTAGATGTAGGTTAATATAAAATCGAGTTACCGAATAAAATGTATACATTAATATCATTTATTTGTTGCAATATTATAGCAAAAATGTCCATATCGGTCAATTAGCACTTAAGTGCTGTTGCATAACGATATTTCTTAAGATTTATGGCATTATCATCCACTCCGATCACGTAAGAAACGAACCAAACTCTGGGTTCGAGCTATAAATCTTCGTAGATTCGCAATAAGGAGACAAATGACTGTCGCAATACTTAACGTAACTTTATAATTAGGAAAAAACACGAACTATCCTACTTTCGAAATCTCTTCTGATCTAAGTTATCGATCACGTTAAGATATCGATCTGTAGCTATCTAGAAATCGATTGGTTGCTGATAAATGTATATATACACTAAGAAGGAATAGCTTTACTTCGTGAGTAGCTTCACATATTTATTGCAGCTATTTAATTTTATGCAGGATTAATATTACGTTTCGTTTTGTGTACTGCACTTGGATTAGGATAGGACAACACATTTAAAAGATTAGTACCTAGCAGTCATGCTAGAAAATTTACAAACGTTAATTTTCCCGTTTAAAATATTTGGAAACTAGTACAAATCTCCAATTCCAAGTAAGTAAGGTATCCATTACAAAGCAGCGGACTATAATGGCTGTTATACTATTCTGTGAATATAAAAACCCGCATAGAGTAAAATAAATATTAAACTAAACGCCCCTCATATGTGTGTCTACTCACGTCTGAGATATACGCGCTATACACAGAAAAACATAAATTGAAAGTATTGAAACAATGTATACATAATGTAAAATGTAATGTGTAATGTATGTGTAATGTGTATATGTGTTGTCCTATAATACCAGAGGAGCGTTCATTTTATAAACTAGTTTTAATCTAACTATAAGCCTTTTGATATAAGGGACAGTCTGCCTGTAAACTATATGTATGTATACATAACACATTTTAAATGGTTTGTTTTATAGTATTCTTACGCAATGTTCTTAGTAAGCGTGTATCAATTTAATTAAGTTTACAGGCCATTGACAGGTATTCGGTTGTTCATGACACGAGATGTATTACAAAACTTGAAATAGCAGTCAGGTGTCAACACTCATTATCTTCAGTTAAATTAATCCGTTGTATTGCTTTATTTGATTCTTGTAATACGTTACACATCTAGTTAGTATGTAAAGTGTGTGTTAATACAGTGGTGTAGTGGTGGTGTGATGGTGGTAAGTTATGGATAACCTTTGCAAATAAATATTATAAAACGAGGTGATCCGATCAACAACTGTGGTACATTAGAACAAAATAGAGCCCTTGGTCCTTTTCTCCGTCTGATGGGTTGTAGCTGGAATGGGTGGCATTCGGTTTGAAAATCGTGAGCGTGTCCATGCACCGATGCTTCTACACTGTGAAAACAGAGACATAGGTTACATGGGTGATTTTCTGACTTGGCGGGGCGGGATCGATATTTGGTATTTTTGTACCTTGAGATGAGCTTACTGATGTTACAGAGAATTCCTCACGCAATGGGGTATACTGTCAGTACTTACTAGACTTGTACAGTAGTAATATCATGCGCAGAATCGGAGCAGTACTGCCTTCGTATCGCCACGCGGATAATTTGAAGCGAGACCATTCTCTAATTTATTTACTTCGTTACTTATACAAGCTTGCAATCATACTGACCTTTTATAGTTGACAATCTGTCGTCGCTCAGAAGTAGGTAAGGAAAGTTCGTTGGCAATATGGTCCATTATGCAATATCCGCACTCCGCATTCTGCTCATCTTCAAATCGCGAGTGTATCGTTTCATGCCCGGGAGTTGACATTCAAGTCATCAGGCCGTATCCAATTTAGTTTACGTAATAATACTTGTAACTGCGTATATATTGAACCTACATGTGGTTATGTTCATACCTACAAGCATTAATATTAAAAGGGTTAAAATTAAATTATCGATTTCGCGGATCAAATCATGGTATTTGACACATGGTGGCATTGTTTTATTGACTGCCTCTGGTGGTATAGATTATGTCGTAAATCGTTGCAAATAATATAAAAATAGCCTATCCTAACCTCCTCGCAACCTAAATGTGGTCTTAAAACTACATTACACTTCACTAGTGATACGGCTCAAAATAGCCGTGGTTTTAGCCAGGCAAAGTCTCAACAAGTAATCACTTCCATATTAGTGAAGACTTTATTTTTGCACTTGGCTGGATCCTGTTGTAATGTGCTACAACCGTAGATACCTGCTCCACGCGCTTCGTAATTAATTATAAACACTTTTATAACTGAGTTATTATTAGGTATTTTAGCTAAACCAATTACCATAAAATTGTCGCCAAAATTACAATGGAACGAAACAGTAAAGACCTAATTACTTGGCATAATTATCTAAGAGATGCCGTAACACTTGTTTGTTTTACCGAGTAATTTACTAGGTATTCAGGTCGCAAGGCCGTTTCCGCGGTAATCCCCGTGACATGACACCCGTGACAAAATACTTCCTAATAATCTTTAGTCTTATAATGACACAAAAAAATATTTTGAAATCAAACGTTTTCATACTGCACTAAAGCTCATTCTTGAATGTAATTAAAAACGTGATAAGAGGTGGATAAAGTAATTACGATAATACTCACAGTAACTGGAGCGAAAACAGTGACTCAGATTGTTGTGTAATAAAGTACTAACATCTATTTTCATTTACGTTAAAATAAACTACAATAAAAAAAGAAGCGGTGGTAGGCGAAGCATCAAACGTCCGACTTTCGTGCAGGAGGATATAAGAAGGTATTAGGATTCGAACCCTGACCCGTATCATAAGTTTCATCATTGACCTGCTAGCGATTTCCCGGTTGGATTATGAAGGGGGTCCGGGGTCCGTTTTGGTTTCTAATCCCATAATTTGGCGTAGTCACTAATTTCATGATAGCGACTGCCATTTGACCTTCCAACCTGGATGGAATACTAGACCGCATGTTTTTTTCGTTCTACGAACCTTGACCGTACTGGAGAGGTTGTTACGGTATGAGGCTGGCCGTGTACGTCGAGAATCATAACGTATTTTGAAATATGTTCTAGAATGTCTCTGAAAGCGGCATTCTTCTGGAAACAAGTGGTTTTCCAGGGACTCTACTTCACGGCTCCCTCGAAGTCACATGGGCTGTAAATTATTTAAGATGTAATTGTGATTGTATTTGAGCCTTTTTGTGAAATAGAATAGATTCATAATAATATGTGCTTCGAATATTTACTTTCAACTAAGATCTCCGAGATCGTCTAATCTCGTACCTCTACAGCTGCATACTACAGTAGCTACTATTCGTGATAGGTACATATTTTCGACGACAACAACCAATCTCAAGTACTGTTCCTTGGTGCTGAGCTGGCTCCGCTTGGGTGGCGCTGTTTGAAACTGTGACGAGTCGCGATGCAACAATGCAGCGGTAGTCATTTTGGAGACACCAATAACACTATGTATATATTTTATATTATATCTTTAAGGTAAATTTCCCAGTACTGGACAGTGACTCGATGTTTACTTTCAGTGTTAGGGCATGATACAGAGGTGATTAATAGGTGTCATCTACTGGGCATTAAAGTGTCGAGCAATTAGGGCCGTTTACCTGAGCATTCGGTTTTTGATACTGAATAACGGCATGAGAAAACATCACAGTAAAGATCAACATTAATACGATGATAACTTATACGGATTACCAACAATATTATTCAATAAATGACGATAAAACCCACAAAGACGCGGATAAAAGTACATCAGTATGTCGCATATCGCCGATATAATCCGATTACGAAAAGGTAAAAGTATTTAAGAAAGTGAAATGTATAAAACATGACATAAAAATGGTATGTCTATTTTACAATAGCGATAATGGCGATGGCGGTCGGTGGGCGGAAGTTGAAACACAGAGGAATGTAAAGTCTGCTTCATATCCGTGAGTTTGGACGGAGGTGCTTTGAGGCAACTTCGACATTTTATGTTTGATACGGTAAGGTAAAAAGAATGGTTTTATTGGAAGATCAGCGCTGGCAATCGTGCCAGCACAACGCTATGGAACCATTTCGTGCAATACTACCACTTATTACTGTTTTTACCGTTTTCCTTTTTTTTGTGTTGTATTGTCACGAATAATTGTTTCTATTCTATTCTATTCTAAAAAATGGGACGTTTACCTTACTTACTTTTATTTAGTTCAAATACACTGCATAAGTTTACTACTAATTGTTATAGGTACTCATAACTCATATATATTCGAAAAGAAAAATATTTTAATAACGGTATAGAAAAATCGAGATATAAAGAAGTGTAGGGAAACCGGTCAGTTATTATGTCTAGAGTTTTGTATTTTTTTTACATTCGATATTTATTATTTTGTGTATTATTCCATCCTTCGTGATTTGATCATTTTTGGTATGTAATTCAATAAACAATATTGAATTTACCTGTTTATACTGCAATTCGTTTACCTTTACCTACATATACAACAAACGTGACTACCTACATAATGATTTTATATGAGTTCATATGCAAATGTTATCGTATTGAGGAGAATAATAGTCAAAGCAAGCATGCGATAAATATTCTTATCTTACAAAACGATTTCTTCATAAATATAGAAACATTCAAATACCATGATAATTTTACTCACAAAATTGCATTTGAATCACATTAAACGAGTGGTATGGCTAACACGGCTTCTCTAGTAAAAAAAGGTTGCAAGTGCTGTTGTAGTTTCAATAAACTTGTGCTGTTTCAGGCCTGATATTGCAGAACATGGGCACATTATGCTAATGCTCCATTGAAGGAGACAAGCTCGCTGGCGCGGGCGCCGGTGCGATGCAGGCGCCACCTGCCCACACTGCGCGTAATTATTGACTACAGAAACCAATTGAAATAATTTTCAGACTATTAGACAACATCAAGATAAACTGACACGTATTAGTAAAATAAAAGATCAATTTGATTTTTTAATTCGGTCTTTATAAATACATGTACATGTACCTCCCTACACACATGCGTCCGTTCTGAAAAATAGTCATGCCACGCTCTATTGGGATGGATCTCTCATTACAGATAGGACTATTGTAGCCATAAGCCTGGTATCGTACTGACAGTTCGATCGAAATGCCAGGCAGTGCTCGTTGAAATCACCATCCCCCATGACTAGAACCTCGTGAAAGCGGAGGAAGACAAAGCCAGCAAGTACTTAGATCTGGCACACGACATCACTGCATGTTGATTCGACGATCATTGTCCCGATAGTCGTTTCTGCGAACGGTCTTATCATTTTTTTCATTTCATTTATTCATAATGTCAAAATTACATGTCAGATATTATTTCATTTTACATATACAATCAATTTTATTAATAAGTAATAATCATTATATTCTACAGGTTTACAAATCTAGCGAAGAGTCTCGACCAACATCTCAAGAGACTCTTGCTAGATGGCTGGGTCAAGGATCAGATACAGAAGGCGGTACTCCTGGACACGGCGCTAATAGTCAGGAGGTTCCTCTCTCTGTAGCCCTTACCACCGGTAGCTTAGGCCCCGCCTCGCTGCCGGCGGCACCCTAGGTTAGGTGTGTTTATAATTTCTATAGAAATATTGTAAATCCCAACTTAAGCCCTTAAATAAATAGAGAAATACCTAATAAGACATTTATTCAAGTAAATTTGCATTGGTACATATGAGTTCAGCATAACAATTATGGTTAAACGTGAAAAGTGGTAAAAAACAAAGATTTGAATGGGAAGATGGCTCACCTTGTGCCTGCGCCAAAAAGTGTGAAATTTTAGGCGCCAGGATGGTCTAAGCGACTTCGGCTGACAGACGCTATTGTTCTGCCATCCCCAAGGAAATATAACTTTAAAGGAATCGATCATCATCAGCCTTTGGTTACTCACATTAAGTTGTTACGTAATATAAAGCAATTAAGTAGTTGACAGCAATTGTATTATTACCCAATAGGAAAAAGACCAAAAGATACGCCGAATCATGAAAACCCCATCCAAATACTTAAGTGTTACTTGTTTGAGAGAGAAAACACTACCGAACCGTGACGTCACGAATCGCCAGCGTCATAGTAAATGACAAATGAACGTAGGGAGGTTAACATAGATAGGAGTCATTACGCGCCAAAACGGGAGTGGGCTGTTTGGTAGCAGTGCAATCAACGCCCAAATAATCACCAAAGTGATCTAACCCAACAACGTATCGAAGAATTTTTAATGATCTTATCTCGCATTAATGTAGTTTTAAACTGCCTTCAAAATTAAAATAAAAACCGTAGATGTACTAAACGTTTATATTATTATGAGTAAAACAGTTAATGCTGTCCAAAAAAGTGTAGAGTAGACGTAATAGTCACTCAAATGAAAATCCGCAATCATTCCATATGTGAATCGGAATTGTCGGTTTAAGAGATTCCAAGCTTACTTACTTTTCATGAATAGAATTAATTATTCATCTCATAACTAGAGGACTATCAAAACTTTCAATCATCAGAGTGACTATTCCCAGTGTGATTATTCAGATAAGATCGTGATAGTAATGTGATGATAGTTCATTCATAATATTCGGGTCGGCAGCGATTACGTTGGCCGAACAATGGTTTATTGTGCAATTAAAGAATCGCTTGCATTTCATCTCATCGAGAATATCATCTTTTGTACCAACGTACCAAACCGCCTCTGTATTATTATAACACGCGTTCATTCTATTGCCGGTCTTCTTTAGTAAACACTTTCTCTTCTTAACCAAAAGCTTCGATGTGCGCAATCCAACAGTTAAGATTCATTATCTACGTCATGATCGTCGTCATCCTTCTCAACGGAGTACTGTCAAGGTGCGTGTTGCATAAGAGCATCCGTGTGGTGTCATTGACATTACGTACGATTTATGACTAAACGATAATCTGAAGGAATTCCAGTAAATAGAATTTTACGAGATTTTGTCCATCTGGAAATTCCGTCGAATAGTTTGAGAAAAGGAATAATGACAAATGTATGGTAATGAAATAATTTAAGCTTGGTTTCGTAGGTACGTACGTTAAATCATAAACAATTCTTAGTTAATTAGAGAAAAAAACGACTGACTATCCATAGCTTGATACCGATCACTAAATAGAGCATGTATGCAGATTAGGCTTTATTTAATATGATTATTTCTGTGGATGTTAGGTGAAAAGTTTGAAATTATACAAATTATTTAATTTTATTAGGTATGAGCCGAAACTACAAATATGTACGATGGGATAGTTAGATGTGAATATTACATTTAAGACATGAATCTAGCGTATTTTCAGGACAAGGGTGAATGTGTAACATTTTTCCTTACACAAAATTACATAGAGAGCAACTCGTAACGATCTCGCACGTATGTACTAGACGTTACGCGATCGACATTTTTATCAACCCGTTTATGATCCAGACAGTGCAACCCCAACTACAAATCCCAAGGCTCCGGCAGAAGACGAGCTTCCCTAAATAACTATTAGATACAAATCAGCCTCCAAACGATAGAGCACATTACGCAATAGTTTCCGCACGAATTTGGTCGGCAAGAACCTGATCTGATGATTTATGGCACCGCCACACGGAGCTCGTGACGCTCTAATCGCACGAGTTAAATGCTTAATGGACACTAATGGAAATAATCAGACGAGAGCATCTGTGAGTCGCGGAGAAAGTGACAAGTTTGACGATATTCGCGTTAAGGACTAGGCGTGTGCTTTTTAATTATTGTCGCTAATAACCGATTCGACTCTATTAGTACGACTTTTGTAGGGAAATACAAACTAGTGGCGTCAATGTTATCTATTATGTGTTTTGTTTTATTAATAATGAAAAAAAAACATTTATTTAGTCAATAAGAATCATTTTTTGTATTGGAGATGGGGCCTGCTGCTATGCATGATTATGGAACGATGTTGACACTCATAGCCAATACCTACTCACTGGAATATATACCTACTGCTCGTTTCCCCGTTACATAAGTTAACATTTAAACAAATATTTTGATTTTCTATAAAAAATAGGAAACAAGCGCACTTAAGAGATATTTAAATAAAACCACTGGTCAAACGTCCCGTCGTTATTAGTCCAGCGCCTCAGTGTTGCCAGTTTAGTCTTGTAAAATTGTAACTTGTAGCTTCGTGTAACGGACCCCTGGTAATCGTAAAACTGTTGCTCTTAAGCTCGGTTTAAGAGCGAACTTCCTCTTAACATTAACATACAGATAAAACCGAGATGCTAATTTGTAAACAGTTACAGTTGTGCAAATTTTAATACTAGCCATTTATCCTGGCGTTTCCTGCACACCTCACATGGTGGCCATTACTCTATCCTTCCTCTGTCGACTATTGTTAATGGTTTGCGATTTCTGTTTTCTAGTATTTGATCTGTACTTTATTTAGTATTTGTTTCATGAAAGTTATTTAATCTGACTGAATCTTTAATATTCTAAACAGCAAATGCTCTGTCACCTGTTGAACGTTGAAATTCAGTTCAGAATTTTACAGCTTTATAGATAAAACATACTAAAGCTGTAAAATTCTGCTTAAAGCTTTGAATCTTGTTGAATTTATCGAAATTTTCAATTTTCTCTATCACAATTAAAGTATTTTACGCCTATCCATATCAATCAATACCCAGTCAAACGAAATTTTGTTAGTAGAGATTTTTTAATTAGTTCGTATTCGTAATCCTACGCAATATTCGGACTACTTTTACCGGTTGTCAAGAAAACGTTCCGTTGCCTAACAGATGGATCACATTTCGAGAGATCTTTTTAAGGATTACTTTTTGGTAATTAGACGACATTAGCATTTGTGAGGTAACACTTAATTGACGGTGCGGTGGGTCGTGGCTACTGCAAGCATGCGCAATCCTTCTGTGTTGGAAATAACCGGTAAAGTTGCGATAGACGTGGAGACATTTTTGTTTAACTGTGTCCTGTGCTATGTTACGTATCATGAGTGTGCAGACCATATCAAAAAACTGAATTATAAGCTTTCATTACCAAGATTATTATTAATAATTTAATGGAGGGCAATATTAGGATCTGTATTTTGTTTATTACCTGTATGAATTATTAAAAACTTCACCTCTCCTCAATATTAAACAGTCAAACGACTCTACTCAAACAATATAAAATTATTTGTTATACATCGTTGATTCAAATTCATTAAAAAGTAATTACAAAAAAGTTTCTGATTTTACAAACTATCACTCAAATATGCTGTTGCGTAGTTAAAATATTAACGGATCAATGCATCTGTCTTAATAGTTAGACAACAAACCCTCCCGAATGAAGTAACTTAGCACTGATTAGTGATTACTCGATGACTGTCCGTCAATCCTTGTCAAAACATTTTGACAGGCTACCGTCATCCGCCTGACAGGACTGACAGTGCTCGAGTGGCGAATACCCTCACTAATTATTACAAATAACACATTAGGTAAATACAGTCACGTCCGACTTTCATTTTTTATGAGTGCGAATTTGCAATATTTATGTAATTGTATTTAATTAACAGTTACTTTTGAACAGGACGTACGGTGAGTTCGTTTGTTTATCATGACACAGATAGGTTCATATTGTGGTCACTTTGTTTTGTAGGTATGTTAATTTCACTCACACTTGATTGAATCTGGTGTTGTAATATACTTCATTTTATTATGTTTTAACGGCAAAAGATTACGTGATATGGATGTGGTCAAATTTATTTCGTAGTAAATGTTTGTAAGGCGTATATAATAAAATAAATATTACCGAACCGTAAGCGAAAATATGAATCCCACCAAAAACATTTTCATGTAAAATGTTGCCAAGATGAGACCATATCGCTCGCACTGTCAAAAAGTTATCGGATATCTCATGTAGAGCCAAGCTTCTAACTCTACACGCCCTAACTCCATAAGCCCTAACTTCACAAATTCTATACCTTACTCAAAATATATTGCTTGGCCATTTCGTTATTGCAAGAACTATTGTAAAACAGAAAAGTAGTGAATAGTGAATTTTGTCGCCTTACGCCCATGGTAAAATGAATGTTACTAGATACCGAATTGGCAAAACATTTAGAGTTTTTATTAAAGGATATATTTGATTGAGCTTCAAGGCATAGTTAAACCTGTTGGTGGTACACAATAACGCTACAGAAAGTAGGTACTTTATTTACTTACTTAGATCAATATTAAAAAAAATTAAAAATAGTAACTGAATAAATGGGCTGCAATTTCACACCTTTTAATATATGTACCTACAATTTATCGAAAACAAATCAACCTCATAATTCTCTCAAGTCGAATTTTTACACATTGTGTTTGATTTTAATGAAGAAAAATATTTTTACCTATTTCATGATCAGAAACTTTCGTAAATCACCCGTCGTAACAAAATTGCAAGTCTGGACCTTTTCCATTTCGCATACCACAGCTAACTGCACCAGTAGATATCATTTACTCGAGCGCCGGCGGTGGGCACAAAGGCTAAAGTAATGTTATTACTGAATCGAAAGCCTTCATAAATCCTGGACGTTTCGGCCTCGACAATTCTCTTTAAGGTGAATATCCACCAGAGATATGCAAAAAAATGATTTGGTATATTTGCCAAGTAGTCAAGCTGGTGAGGTGTCATAATATATATAAATAAAGACGCCGATTGAAGGAACCGCTGCAGAAAATTTCTAAACAAAGTCCGTACGTTCCAGCTATGCAATTCACTAAGCACCATCCTCACCTGTCACCTCACAGCTCACTCGTTTCTCAAATTTCATGTCATTTTTTTACAGTTTCCATTTAAAAACGGGTGAGCTGAGAGGGAACAGGTGAGGACGATTCGGTTTGTGAATAACAGCTCAGAAAAGTCATGGCGGCTATTTGCTCTGTGCGTTACTCCAGCTAGGTACTCCACACGTGACCCTAAACTGTGTATATAATTTAAAAAAAAAAGTTTTAGGGCAACCTTTATTACTACGCAAATGTAATATTTACAGCATACTGACATGTAAATAAATCTAGGAGACATCATTAAGCTCTCGGTTAAGTCCAAAATACCGCATACAGATGCCAAATCGAAAAATGGTTTAAAATCATGCTATGCAGCATAATACAATATACCTGACATGTAATATTTCAATAATACTATCAATAAATGAGTATGAGTATGAGTATATCCATTATTCAAACTCTAGACTGTGAAACCTAGCCTTATTATAAATGTACGTGAAGTAATGCCCCGTTTCGTGCGATGCTCCGTTTGTTTACGACATTCCAGATCATAATCCACTGCTAAAATTTAGCTTACACTGCCGTGCCTTTAGGAAGCTTTGTGTAACAATTCCGTGAAGCTTGTCTAACAATGCAGTAAACTCGTTTTTGTATTGTGCCGCAATCATTCCAAAAAAAACCCTTTTACTTTAATGCGAAGGATATCAAAATTCTTCCAATTAGGTAAATGTCGGGAACTCAAAATACAAATATACATGGTAAATATCCCGTTTCAAATCGTAATTCTTATGTAAATGACCATGTAAGCTTGAAATCTTATATTAGGTAAATGGAAGTGAAGAAGTGGCATACAAGCATACAGTCTACTTTATGGTAAGTAGACACCTTAGCTTATGGACACGTGCCATTTCAGAATAATCACAACCGCGTTACCGACCCTTCAAGCTGCCATATCCCGGCGAAAAAAATAAACAATAGCATTCTTTTGTTATGAGCCCCGGGATGCCAGCGACTAGTAGACAACGGGTTAATTTCACGACGCGTTGTGTTGATATATCATTATCTGGAGACAAATGCAGATCTCTTTTTTTTTAAATAGATGGAAATTACAATATTTAGGTATCAACAAGGTGTTACGTACCCGTCGATGTTTTAAAAAGCTAGTTCAGTGCTCGAATTACATTTTTTAAATAACTTTATCAGGCTCTAGCACATTTCATCCTGTAAGTGGGATAAATTACAAAAGCTCCCGCTTAACATCTAAAAGTGTCCATAATATACTCTCGAATTATAATACCGCTTTCTAAAGCTTGTAGGCATCTAAAACCTTTCATTGGAAGCTGTAACTGTGCTCGCCGGAAAAATTTGCGGTGTGAAATGGCCAGTGCGTAATAACCAAATCCACATCTCCCTTCGATTTTACCGCACTTAAACTCCAACCTATTATAACAAGATGCAGCACATTTTATTCTTACTATGAATGCATACTCAATGCCGGTTAGTGCTTGTAGCCCTGCACAATAACCAAAGGCGTGACAAGATAAAATCTAGGGAGCCCTGTCGGCGAAACGCGAATTAAAATAAATAAATATCGCATTGAAAATGCACTGAATGGGTCTCGGACGACATTAAGTGCAATTACTAGGCTCACTGCGCCATTTACACGTATTGGGTACACGATTCCAGTAAAAAGAAGATATGTGATTGTAGCTGTGATCGGTTCGTTTTGATATATTGCTTGCCCGTATAAAATTACGCGCCTATTCGAAACGCCCCGATATCTATAATGAGATATTCTCTCGGGGCTACGTACGTAATGCGAATTCGATCGATATACAAACGCTTTAGGTTGCGAAAATTCCGATGCATCGTGGATGCTATGGAAATTATTTATGACGCCGATGATCACGCATAAATTAAGCAAGTAATTGAGCACGTTTACTTTGTAAATTTCTGTAGAATTTGATAACTAAGCAAGTAAGTAATCTTAATATTAGGTTTCTCAATGACTTTTATTTCCGTAGCATTTATCGTTTTTCTTTGCAAGAGAACTCATAAGTTACTTCGCGGCAAAATTGCACAGAAGGTCCGGAGGTGCCTAATAGGTATAATATATGCTTGCATAGTAAAATACTAAATCATGTTCAAAACTGGCAACCGCAGGTACTATCTTCTCGAAGATCTCACGGTTCGAAATAATTGCCATACGATAAATATGTATATTTAACTATATATAACAAGAACAAATAATGTATCAATGTGTGCACACAACTTACTTACTAGGACAGCTTCATGTTTCGAACTTACCTACGCAGCAAATAGGTATTAGACACAACATGTAAATAATTAGAAATTTTATTGTAGTCATTTGTATTTTCTGCACCCCTAGCCATAAACCCCAGTTTTACACTTGGTTCTTTTTAAAATAAAAAGCAATGAGGTACACAAAAATTATTGATAGTAATAATGTAGAGTGATGTGGCTTTTATTTTGAGTAAATCGTAAAACTATTGCGAATTGAGATGAAAAAAAACTAAATAATAATAAGAATAATGGGAATTTAAAAAAGGAGGTTTTTCTTACAAAACCTCTTTTTTTAAATTCCCATATTTAAAAAAAATATTATCATCCATCGTCCTTTGTGATTACAATTTCGTCTATTTCAAATCAATAGAGCCTATAGGAGGAATGATATCTTGTTTTGTTCCGATAAAGTGCACTGTATAGAATGTTTTTTAAAAAATCATATTAAAAAAACACTATTTGTTTGTAGATAAAATTGCATCTAGTTTCACCCCTTTTTGTTTGTGCACTTTATCCAGGGATACACTGTTAGCAAACAAAAGGTTCCTAATCCTTTTTAGTCATAAAATGGATGCAAAGTGGTAATTTAAGGTATAATTAGAAACCGCCTGGACTGTCTAGAACTACTGTCCGGTCTATCATTTCGAGTCCCAAGGCGTCGTACCCGTCACACAGCCCTGTTCCACGTTCCCCTCCACTCCACCAACTATGGCTCTAACGCTGTGTTAACCCGGATCCCTCATTTGTACAACACCGAATTTAGCTCAGCCGATCCATTGGTAGGTTCTAAAAATGAATTCAAAAAATATGTGTATTTGGCTTTGATCAGACAAAGAAAAACTAATTAAAACTAAAATACCTACCCCTGGCCCTACGCTTTGTTAAATAAAGCATGACTCTATTTAACTGTACTCCCAATTACTGTCGACATGGATTAACTACGTTTTACTCTGTAGGGTAGTCAATATTTAGTCGTTAACACCACTACTACGAAACTAAGAAAGTGAAGTATGAGTATGTAATAATGATAGGTTTAATTCGCTTACCGTTGATATGTTCAATTGAATATGTGTGCGTGGGTACTAGAGAACTCATAATTAATAAAATTGATTTTTCTTATTGTTCTCATAACGAGTGTTCTGATAATATACTCTGTATTGTCATGGGTGGTACATTTATATATCTATGTTGAGTACAAGTTTTTTTTTTACTATTATTGCTGGTTTAACTCGTTGTTATACAAAATACGAATATTTGTACTAGTAATATGGCGGTGTCTGGCTTACTAATTATTAAGCAAATAATGCAGTGCCCTAACTTAAGCAATCTAAGTAGGTACCGGTGTATAGTTTCCGACATGTAGGTATCGAGCATTCGTTTTGGAATGTATTCACATATTCACTGTGTTTGATTACGCTTATTTTAATATTGCTAGATATAGGGTAGACGTACCAACGCTCGACACCTATGCCTAATAGTTGACACATAGTTTTTTTTTTTTTTCTCTTTACTTAAATAGAAAGGGTTTGATCAAAAATGAACATGCCACCCTTATTGTGACATCATGGCTTAAATACACTATAATATAACAATTACTATTATCTACGCTTAATACCTAGGTTGACAATTTCAATCAACATTCTTGCTATCTTTGATTGCGGGCATGCTAGAATTGAGTTAACTATACCTAAGTCATACAAATCACATTTGTATTTGACAGTGAATTCTCGTCTCTCAACTTCGTTCCGGGAGATACTGTTCGTTATTTTACCTATAATGATTTCAGGACGGAGGTGACAAGTATTGGGTTGGTGCTGGACACTGGGAAATTTACACTATGAGAAATCAATGGATAACTGTTATTGGCCTTTTTATGTAATTATCAATACGTCATGGTTATATCTACGGCTGTAGTTGTCCTGAATACCAATAAATAAAAAAAATTAAATAACTACAGGCACATAGAAAACCAGCTAATTTAAACCATGACTTGCGGTAACAATACCGTAGAATAGTTGCCATTTTTTCTGCCAAAACTAATTAGATCAGCGCGATAAGGAGCGATACGAAAGTCAGTGATGTACTCTGATCTCCTAATTGTTTTCGCTTTCATCTGTTACGTGGTCTATTGTTCCCGTCGTCGCGGGAGAGGCGAGATGCTATCTGCCTGACAAATGGGATTATTACGATACTCGTAGATACGGACGATGTTACGCAATTTGCGTAATGTGACTTTAAATTTTGCTCGTAAATTTCCCACTGGGGAGAAATCTCACTTAAAATCGTGTTTTTGGGCATTTCAATGTCTCTCTACATAGTTTATTATGGATCCTTGGTGTCATTTTCAGTTCGATATTAAGGAACGAGTCCACATCGAGAAGGCCCTTGTTGAATGTTACTTAATTTATTTTTAATTTGAGCTCTTTCAGCATGCAACCGCTATGAAGCTAATTATGTTGAGTTGGTGAGGAGGTTCTCATTACTCTACGGCATGGTCATAACATAGACCAAAATTTATTGGTAAAATTGTTTCAATCATTCGTTGCTCTACTAATAAATAATACTTCCGTAGATGAAATAACGATGCTTCATAAGAATTCGACACGTCGCGCCCATCCGTGGCTGTCAATCGGACAGCGTATATGTAAGAATAAAGACGCATTGTCCAGCAAAGACGGCACAGTCATCCGCCAACTCAAACCAGCAGCCCTTCATTGTCACGTACTCCTTATTCCATTGGCATTAATGCGATATTAGATTAAAAACTGTTTTACAACGGCACGATTTGGGATGCGTGACCGTACGATAAAATCTAGCAATGCATCCCGATTGCGTAAGTACACGACATCGAATGCAACGGTCGGACCCGAGTCAGAATATTTACGATTACGATTTCATTAGCCAAAAATTAAAACAAATAAATCAATTTGAAGCTGTTAATGTCCGAATCTTAGGTGTGCCAAAATTGGTAATGGGCGGAGGCGTTTTGCGCGTGGATGCGAGAGGTATAATTAATTGAAGTAATCAATGTCTAACTGTTGCGTAAGTACAGTTATGTATATTTAGTCATAGGATTATTTATTGGTGTATTAGTAGATAGCTTAAATTAAAGCAGTACTTAAACCTTGCGACGCGACGCGACTCCGCCATTTCGTCCTATCTTGTGCTATGCGTTTCGCCTCGGACCAGGTTAGCTCGATAGTTTTTAGTTACGCTGTCACTGAATGCCTTCAGGTGTGTTCACGATGACCGCGTTTTCACTTCCCTTGTGGAGTCCACTCTAGAGCTTGTCTAGGGGGGAATCCATCATTTTACCGAAAATCGTTACATCGATTATCGTTTCCCATAACACTGTTCGCAGAATTTTATTATCACTTAGGAATCATTCATCGAACTTCGTTAGATCGCTCAAACATTTGATCGAATTACCTTTTACACAAGAATCAACTCATCGAATTTTAATTCAGTATTTTATTTGTTCATCGACGTAACTGTTCATCGAATGGCCTTTAGTATAATTTTCGTTTAATGAAGGTTTCAGTTCCCAAAATTCTTATTACCTAGAACATCATTTCACCACTGTTTACTATTCTTGATATACGTCTAAAATTAAAATTTTCCCAGATTCTTGGTGTAGGTACTCTGTAAAAGTACTGAAAAACAAAAATACTCAAAAACACAAATACCCAAAACCTAAAATGTACAAAAGACCTGTTAGGGCAAAACCGACTGTAATGCGGATAGGTTAGAAGATTAAGACGGGAGCTTTGCTCCCGTCTTAATCTTCGGGGTTATTTTTTTGATATAAGCCCAGAAAGATTATGCGCCTTGAAAAATCATGCTTGCTTGGGTGTTCGATGAAACATTATTCTTGGAAAGAATACTATATGGAACGTACTATCTGTGAATCATGTTTCGTTAAATTAATACTATGAATAACGAATATTTCTATGAAAGGTAAATTCGATGTACCGTTACGCTACGAATAGAGACGGATTCGAAACGATTAACGATGAAAAGTGGTTCGATTATATAAAATGCAATGAATTGATGATTATGTGATTAGAAAAAAAAACCTAATGAAATTCGTGGAACAGTTTTCGGTGAAATGAAAATCGATGTAAGATATTTCGATAAAATAATAGACACCCTGTCTAGGGATGTGGTCGGGAGCTCTTCTTATAGTGCGATACTCCAATCGATGCGACGCGACGTAGGCCTTTGAAGACACCCCATGACGACCGATTTTATCCATCTGCCATACGATTGTTATATTCGCAAGGGTACAAGACTAACAACAAACTCGGAAAATAAATCGTGAGACCCCAGTGGAAGCTGATTTTTGTGCATATAAATAAATTACGACGCGCGACGGTTAGATATAAGTGCACATAACGCACACTACAGAGCGTATAATAAACGGTACAGCCATAACTTCGGCGACAAATCTTTACGTTTCGGCTTTCACTATCATTTTACCCAACCTCAAAAAAAGTCATATGTCACTGACACTAATGTAAAGTTACGATCTTTTTACCTAGCACGGCAGCATTGTTGTCAAACGCATATACGCGCACGCTGACACTTTCGCTGGAAACGCCACAATAATGTTTAACTTTTGCAACTTTTAACTATTTCGACATATCGGCTGTAAAGCGAATGGATTGCATCACCGGAAAAAGGTTAATGTTCTTCCTTTATTTTTATGACAAATGGTAATTTCACATTATGTATTCTGATTATATCCGCTATGTAAACCAATATCGAATGTTATCTTGTGCCATTTTATTCCACTATTAATTGCCTACATGCATAACAGTAGTATTTGTATCTACTGTTTTAGTTACAGAACTACTGTTATGTTTACATAACTACATTTATAACATAAAACCTAGTCATATAAAGAATACACTGTAGTTTATTTTTTCTGAAAACGGACACGCGGATAAGAATGTTAACAGTCCGGTGGCTCGGATGCTAATTGCCTGCAGCTATTCTGGTCAAGAAGCGAGAACGCAGTAAGCAGATAGAAACGAAAAGGCTGAGAGGGTATTTAACAACAGCAAATGTGATGTATTTTTATTACCAACAAATTAAACTTACCACAACACTGAAAATATCAATTATCAATATATTTTTGCTATTTTAAAGATTTTAAAATCAGACGTAAATACCAAAAATGCGAGCTCTACCTCACCTTAAAAAAACCCACGTGACATGACTTTTCCCTGAAAACTTCATACCCATAGAGCGTTTTAAACCATTTATAAAAGTTGCAGTTTTGACTGGAGTCAAATACTGTGTTCATTCATAATATAAATAAGGGGCACGGTAAGAGACATTTGAGTTGTAAGTGTCTTTAAATACGGGTCGATTAGCCAGCCTAAACACTTGACGCGAAGTGTAATTGACATGAATTTGCTTTGCTTGATTTCTAACATTTTAGGTCAAAAGTGACATTATATTTTGGTAGCAATTTAAGTTAGTAAGTTGCATTAAGTATATTTATTGTACCTTGTAATTTTCATGTAATCTAACTATGCTACATATTGCATGTTATCTATATAGCGAGATATAAGTCAACACAAGTAATTATCAATGCAATAAAGGGCCGGCAACGCTTGTAATCCTTTTGGAAGCGCAAGCGTCCATAGGCTGCGGTGTCTGCTTAACATCAGGTAATATTTTTAAGTGATTAGAATCTGCCAACTTAATTTACATTATTAGGTATGTCAGCTATGTCTCGCGCATCCTGTTGTGAAACGCATGATATTATCATATGGGAATTTGGAACTATGGCGTATCCAGGGAATGACTAATATATGCGTCATCCTGTTGCAATCTTTGTCCTTGATTTCACATTTCTTAATTAAATAATGGCTTACAAAACCAACCCGTAGTTTTAGTAAGAAACAAACATTTTTGAGTTAGTCTAGTTTTATGTCTCGATCAGATAAGACTTATCCAAATTCTGTCTCACGAAACTGCACTCAACCATGTTAAACACGCCCATTCCTCGAATTAAAATCTAAAGCGAGACAATTTTATCACGATTTGAAATAGTTCGCGGAAAACAGCAAATTATATCTCAATCGAGAGTCTGTTCGCGATCTATCGGAAAAGTTAACGAACCACGATTAAATACAAGAAATATCTCCCAGATATTTCGAAATAAAATTCTTGACTGTTTCTTTATCTAGTAATCCGTAATGACGCAAGGTTTGATAACTTTATTAGTTAATGAAATGTCACTTACGTGCGTTAGTTGTTGCGGCACAAATTTACATTTCACTTGGCCACTCGAGAAAATTGTGTTGAGAAATGTTATGAGACTGGACGCTGACAAATGTTTAATTACTTGAGCAAACAAGAATTTATTTTAATTTCTCTAAACTAAGACCTAGGTACAGACAGAGTTACATCGTTCAAACTGCGTGGTGCGATGCAGAGATTACGGATTAGATATTTTAATGATATAAAACCAAAAACTGTTTCTATTAATGTGTAAAAACCTAAGAAAGGCTCTATTGTAAAAAGTATATAATGATGTTGTACTGTATTTGTGGGGCTTTAGCCAAAATTCTGAGGATGCGAATACGAGAGACGGGGGGATTTCTAAATTTGTAGTGTACGTTAGCAGCGGTACTGCTTAATACAAAATTAAAAAAACATAATGTTGCAATTATTTATTTATTTATTATTTAAAGTAAAAACACACAAATATTATAATTGGCTAAACAGCACCGTTAAACCACAGCGTGGTTTGTCTCGATGCAGCATTCCATGACCGCTAAAAACGAGTACATGAGAGTGTAAATAACTACATAATTAGGTACTAATAACAAAAAATAAAATTACGACTAATAAGTTGCAGTGCCTTATCTACCGCCGGCCGGCTGCGCTAGCGAACCACACCCAGTGAGTGTTCATTTTGTTTATTATCATTATTGAATTATCAACGAAAACCTTTAATAATTATAATGCCCCCCTAAGCAACTTCGAAGCCGTTAATTTTACAACACACCATAGCTGCATCCTCACTACTTATTATTACATACTATTATTCCATGTTGATGTAAATGGCTTTATGGAGTTCTCATAAAAGTGGATTTATATGATGTAGCCCTCGTCGGCTGTTAATAATTGTATAATTTTATCGAATACAGGTTCTTAACCGCGATTTGTCTCGCGCAATACGTACTAAAGGTATTTGATTTAAAACTTCTCGTTTATTGACGAATGCTATATGTCCGTTGTAAACACGATCAAGTACGTACTTTTTTTTATGTTATAGGGGGCAAACGAGCAGACGGATCGCCTGATGGTAAGCAATTACCATCGCCCATAAACACCTGCAACACCAAAGGGGTCGCAAGTGCGTTGCCGGCCTTTCAGAAGGAATACGCTCTTTTCTTGAAGGTACCTAAGTAAATATTGTAAATCGTATTCACAGTTTGTATAGGACTTGTCTAGCAATGTTTCATTGACATTAGAATATTTGTACTGTCCTATTAATCAATATATACTGTCAATTTTTATTACTCGAGTGTAATTTACGACGTGTTTAGAGGTACCTTGTACCTATACCCCTATCATTTCGCGTATAACAGCAACTTTAACGCCATCGGAATCAGCATCAACATAGAATAGCAACCCTATCATATTATTGTAGATATGTAGATGTCTAGACAATTTACGAGGTTGTAGAACAGACAGACGCGCTAAAAGAACGTTTTGCTAGTAGAACAGGAATGCAGCTGTCTATCGGCCCATCATTAGTGCGTTCCTAGCCCAGAATAGCCCTAATAAAAGCACTAGGGACTAAACGGCGGTTTCGCGAATAGTTTTACTAAAAATACGGCTAATGGAGAACGAGTTTCTCAGGCAGATTCATTGCGCGATGAATTTGTTTTATGGAGTTCGAGGATTTTTATGCACTTAGGTTTAGTGCATGCAGATGCATCTTAAGAGCTAGATAATGGTTGGAAATGTAACTAAATAGCTAGTCGTACCCGTCCTCTACCGGTCCCTGGGATCCCAGAGATCATCACAAAAGAATGCTATTGTTTATTTTTTTCGTCGGAAGACGACGGCTCAAGGTAGATCAGACTGTCATTTCCATACAAAAAATGACAAATGTAGCTGACAGTATTCCTTTGAATTTGACACTGACATATGCTCTTATTCCATTGCATAGTATACTTTAACGCTAATGTAATAAAGTTTCTATTACAAACATACGATTTTAAGATTACATAAGAAACTCTATTACATTAGTATTAAAGTAGAATATTCAATGGAATAAGAGCTTCTGTCAATCTCATTCTCATAGTAATTTACCTGTACGTATACGTTTGAAACGTTACGTAGTCACCCCTCTATAGTGATCAATAATAGTATTTTATGCAACAGTCGTATAACAGAGGCCAAAACAGGTGAGGAGCGCGGGTTACGATGTGAGCCGAAGGCGAACATCGTAAATAAAGATGCCACGAGCGTTTTTTTTAATTAGTTATACAACGTTGCGTACAGTACTTCATCTACATCCATATATTACATCGTCTTTCATGTGGTCAGGCACCATTGCGTTGAAAGTGCAGGAGCTCGGGTTCGTGAGCTCGTTGAAGTCTTTTTGAGCACGAGCCTGATGTATCGTAATGGGCGGAGATGTCCATTACGATACCGTTTTTGATGCTGTAATGCCATCTCCGTCCTGGACCGGCGCGATATTGTAAAGCTGGTCCTTACCTACACTTTTTGAGCACATAAAGGAGGATTTACTAAATGGGTGTAGATAAAGCAAATTATACAACTTGAGAGTAAAAGACTACAGAATTATCTACTACATAGCAATTAACCTTTGAAAAAATATTGTGTATAGTAATAACGTTATTTGAATAAAAATATTATATCATTTCAGTTATTCATTCCGGCAACGGGCTCGGCTGTGCCTATGAATCATTCTTAGCGCTATGATGGGGATTGAAATAAACGGAACAAATACGTCGTCGATGTTATAAGGCTTTCCATTGTATGTCTTGGCCTAATCATCTGTTCAAATACCTTTACTTGAAGTTGATGCGACAAAAGTTTTTAAGATTATCTATAAAACATTTTTATTAACTGGAACTGACTTGAAATGCAGATAATTTGTAACTGCCGCCATAATTATTTTCTTCTATTAAGGAATAAGTATAATGACAATATCACGCTGGGCGAACTATTCCGGTTTCTATAAATTCAATTTATTGAATTTAGGTACATACCTCAAACGTTCCATATGCATAAACTGACCCACTAATTGACACTCAATATACAAATCTTAATTTGGCATAGGCACTTGTTTCTACGAAAGCGACTGCCATCTGACTTTCTTATCTAAAGGGAAAACTAGACTTTCTTAGATTGTAGGTAAATTTTATGAGGGAGTAAGTAATTAAGTAAAATTCTAGACCGTCTGAATCAGCTAGTAATGCGTAGACGCAGCTACCGTGCACTTTCACCGGCGACTCCGAGTTCAAGTTTACACACTTCCGATCGCTTCATATAACATTAATAACACACAGAACGAAAGCAGTAAGCAGCACAAATTTATTGTCAGATTTAGTAAGCTCGTACTTTGATTCCAAATAAAAAACATATTGATAGATGTGCCATGTCACAGGATAAATAGTAGGTATACCTCTTTTTTAGCATTCGTAAGAATGACAGAAATACTTACGAGGTTTTTTATCAGGCACGATCTCCGGTAAAAGTTTCAAATAATCTCAATGAATATTACAACCGTTATTACACGCCTTGCATTGTAAATTGTAAGTCAAAAATAAGAAAATATGTTTTAATTTATATTTACTGATATAGATTTTTAAATTATAAGACATGATTTATTTTTTAAATTACGTTACGGCTCATCCATGTAAAAGTTGTACAATAAAAAACCCAAAGAGGCAGAGATTATAAGAAGTCGGTTCGGGTTTAAAAAAAGTAGTTTGTCCTAGTGTATAACTGTCACTTATTCTGATCTTTTGTGCGAATAATGCGATTTCAATGTGTGGGTGTTTACGGCCACTGCTTCTTTGTTTACCTAATTTCTAATCCTAAAAAAAACAAGGTATACAACCCGTTTACTAAAAGAATGGCCTTCGCTTGAACGTGATGACGTCTCTCACGCCAGGCCCAAACTTTTAGTAAACGGGTTGTAAATCACAAGTAGCTCTAGTTAAAAGTTACCACATACCTGCAATACGAATGAAATGCACCACAGAAGTGAGGGACTTGCCTAGTCATACATTTATTTAACACTTTCGGTGCCAGGCTTTTCTTAGCGCTACGGAATTTCTCCTACATACGGGGAAACGCATGTTATCGGCTACATGTCGACGAGCAGAGAATTTCCCAGGGGAGTTCTTGGCACTGAAAGTTTCAAGTTTGCGTATTTCCCGTAGACGGACTTTATTCAAAAATTTGGAGAAAATACCTATTGAAAATTTATAATCCATCTTGTAGACCCATTATTTGTGTTTATAAACATATAGGGCCAACACTGAACGCAGCTCACGTTTTAGCGGAAGCTCACATACCTTTTGCTTTACTGGCTTCGTTCATCTACTGTTCCACATAAACATGTGGGTCGCACCACTAGCAAATAACCATCAGTTATATTGACAGCTCGTTGTAATTTCCAATTTAGACGTCACAATGTTCAACACGCGTAATAATGTTGTACCAAACAACTTATTTCATATTGTCATGAGCACAATGGAGATACGTATTAGCTCCATTATAAGAAGATTACTTTCTTTTACAACTCGTGAGTCTTTAGCCTTGTATTATCTCGGATTACAAAAGTTATCTAATTTGCGTTATGCGTCATAGTTGTCAGAACGTTACGATGTTCTTGTTGTCAATATAATGAAGCAAAGTACTAAAAGGGCATTATTGTAGGTACCTTTTACTATTTTTCTCAGAACTTGGAAATTTTGATTGTTCAATTTCAGAATCATATGTACTATTAAGTCTGCTATAAAAATGACCCCAACTTCCCATATTTTTTAAGGTTTAAAGTGAGAAACAATTCACATAAAATATTTTAGATCCAAATTTGCAACAATTTACAGTGAAATAGAACCATTCTGAACGGTTAATGAGAGCCACATATGTGGTTGCTTAACACGGTCTCATCAAAGGAGAGGTTAAGAGCGTTGACATTAGGTTTCCCATGCAAATTTGTAAATTATTTTCTAATACTAAACAATGTGTAGGTACCAAACTATATATATGCTACCCGTTGTGCCGATTAGTAAGTACCCTGTGTAGTGTTTTAGGTACATAAAGGTAAAGTCAGACTCGCAAGTAAATAACCTCCAAGGAATTGAATATAGTATCTCAAGTAGCCAAATAAGGTCTCAACATGTTTGAGAAAGTTAATTTAAAGTATAATTTTAGGACATCTTACAATAATTCCGCACTTTGGAATCTACTGACAAAGGACTCTGGACATCAGCACCCGAAAAGCCGCGAGTACGCGAGTAACGCAAGTTTTTTTCCCGGTTACGTACGCTAGGTTGTATTACGGCAAGCCGGCATTCTACACGTTGCCTTGTAAGGCACGTCTGCCGGCCTCAGCACTTGTCGCGGTGCAAAGGCGCTGCCACACTATATGCAATCAATGTTTTCTACATTACAATACCACATGTTTAGACGAACTCTAATACTAACTTGTAAAAGTATGGTAGCTGCTTTAGTAACATCCGCCTCTTTAACCTATTTAGTAGGAATTTTCCGTAACTGTCCGGTAATGGACTACGTTTTGCTAGGTAACTGTTTGATATACGTCCACGAATATTTTTTGCCTATAGGCGGTACTGTTTTACTTAGACGTTTCATAAGCGGCGCGCAATGCAAAAGCGGAGACGTCAAAAGGTCTTGAATTGCTCGCTCTCTGCATTTGGGTAAACGGCAGAACTAATAAAGAAGCTCCTGTAATTTTTAATACATGTTTATTATACACGTGTTTATCGGATGTAATTAATAAATCAACTACTATCGCCGAGTTCTGGTTGCCAAAAACAGCAGATTATTATGATGTTTCCAGATCAAAACTAACAAACATCGTGATAAAAATATGCTCTATTCGGAGCAACTCGTCGAATTCGGGAATACAGTTTTGTATATTTATCGAACAAACTGTTAAAGACGCAAAACTTGTTTAAATAGCGGATCAATAAATCTCTATTATAATAGAGAATTCATGATTTATCATGAATTTTATTATAATTTAAAATGAACCTCATTGTACCTGCACTACGGATTATGTGTCCTTATCGCCCGGCTATTGAAAGTTTCTTTTAGCGTCGAACGTTCATACGTCGTTAATGTTTATGGTGTCTCATGAATCAAATGTAACAGTGTCACCGAAGCACGAGGTAGGTGGGTCAGAGGTACTGTATTAGGCCACCGATCGAGGCGGTAGATCAGAGATAGCTGAAGAGTTCGGTTGTGACACGATGCCTATTAAGCGCCGTCTTCGCCTTTGATGTTCCATCGAACGCAGTGTATTTACTAAAGTAAGATATTTCGGAGCACACATATGTAGAAAAAAACAATATTGGTATTTTAATCTGTCTGAAAACATACTTTTTATCTGCCTGTAGAAACTGTCTGATATTTTCTTTTGCATCACCATCGTTATCAATGGCTATCTATTTAAGTGATATTGCTGGGCACAGGTCTCCTCTGCCTGACTTTACTGCAGCTGCAGTACAAACTGCAGTGCCTCCAAAATCTCTGACCTAATCAGATACATAAGAAAGCAAAATTTTATCTTCTCTTCTACCAACCAAAACTTGAGTGCCCTTTGTGGCCCCGATTAAAAAAAATCTCTCAAAACAACGCCGGCAACGTGGCAAACAAAAACGCTAGATAAATTCCGAAAACATACTTTTCTTTTTCACTACGCCTTGATTCTCGGCTCGCTCCTAGTATAGCCCCCGTCAACCGAACGTCTAACTAACGAACGTTGTGAGCCGGATCCTTTGCGATGACCAATTTAATAATAACGTATCGTTTGTACTTAACGTTGGCTGACAGATGATTACAAGTGGTCAATAGGAAAGAATACGCAAATGTCAGATTGCGCAACAATACCTAATAAGATGGGTGTTATGTGTTTTAATTTGAAAGGTTTATTATGGCAACGGAGAGCTTGACTGGGTTATTCATGTACTGTCGGCGTCAAAGGCATGTTTACGCCTTTACACTGGATTTCAAATGTTAGGTTGTTATACATATATTTTTTTTCTAATGTTCTTTTTAACGTTCTATAAAATTCAAAGTTATATAAGGTAAATTATTTTGATTATAAAAGGAATTTGTTTGTCTAATCAGTTTTTGGGTTTTTTTTTCAAAATGGTGGAATCATGGAGTTTGCAAATGTAAAAAATGCTAGCAAGCATAGCTCACAGAGCCACTTGTTTTCAACCGACTTCAAAAAATGAAGAGTATTCTCAATTGGGTTGTATGCTCTTTTTAGGGTTCCGTACCAAAATGGTAAAAAAGGTTTCACTTTGTCTGTTCGTCTGTCTTTCTGTCTGTCTGTCACATGGCTAATTATCTCAAGAATTGCTTATGCTGTCAATTTGCAATATGGATTAGTTATAATGAAGGGGAACCTAGATGCAGAGAACATTTTTTTTATATTTTTTATTTACTGTGAAAAATGTGGTGGTGTGGTGTGGTGGTGTGGTGTGGGTGGTGGTTCCAAATTTGAAACAAAATTCGCCTATAGATGGCGCTGTACCCATGGCGTTCAATTTCTACACCATGTTGTTGAGATTTTCCTGAATTGATTGGATGGGAACCGGTACACATTTGAGTACGGAACCCTCGGTGGGCGAGTCGGACTCGCACTTGACCTTTTTTTTAATGTGTGCTATCTCAGAACTCCGTCGTTTATGAACCGATTTGGAAAAATCTTTCTTTATTTGAAAGAACAATCTTCAAGTTAGGTCTTGCTACCAGAATCTAGTTCTGATGATGGGATCCATGAGGAATTAAGGAAACTCCTCAAAAATTCAAGATAAACATATGGCGATTTTAGTATTTTCGGTAATAAATCGAACATTTGCATTCAGAAAATAGCATTTGGTAAACGGGGTCTGATAAAGAAGACCACGGATGGTCATCCAAAATTCCTAGAGTATCATGTTTGGCACTAAAATAATTCGATCAAGATACTGAAGTAACTATGACGAAGTCAACGTAAATGGTCCTGATATAATGTTACCGTCAACCTGATTGTAATGTACCGTCAACTGTAATTGAAGCCGGATGATAGGCAACGGAACTCCGTAATAAAACAGTGTAGCTTAACCGTGCTTGATTGGAATCGTCATAAGATGCACTCTGGTAATGATTCTTTATAAAGTGTGAAATAAATAAAAAAACCGGTCAAGTGCGAGTCTGACTCGCGCACCGAGGGTTCTGAACACAGATCGTGTACCCGTCCCGAACCCATTTAAGGAATTCAGGAAAAGTCTTAATAGCGCGATGTACGTACAAAATACAAATTGAGCGCCGTGGGTACAGCGTCACAAGTCAGTTCTGACTTTAAACCAAGTACTCTAACAACTCCAAACATTACAGTTGACCCATAGGTTCTTAACAACTACGGTAATAATAATAATAATATCAAGCTCCTTGTTGAGATGTAGCGTTTTTAATATAGTATGAAACATGCTCACATGATCAACTTGACAGTTCCTCTATATAGTTAATCTGTATCCGGTTCCCGGCCAAACCTGAGTGTCGTACTTATTTCTATCTCGCTAAACTTAAATTATTCATTATAACAGTAATCGCTGTATTTAATTCTTGCTTGCTTAAAATTAAAGAGCGTAAGTGTGTCATAGCCTATCTGGTGGTTTTATTTCATGGGATCCAATCCAAGGGACTTCTCTGCGCTCTGTTGGCTAGAGCACCTGCCAACCTCCAAGAGGTTATCGGCCCAGCGACCAACCCTTGCGTAATCCCATGAAATATATGTGTGATCTCAATACTAACAACTCGTCTGGCGTGTTGCTAACCGCCTTCACCCATTTTGCTTCGCGCTGGTGCAACGAGCTTTATTGCAGTGCTTGGGGCAAGTGCAACGTGGCGCGTGCATGGAAATGGCGGCGGATAATATAAATGCAAATCTTACCAAGCTGTCCTATACTCCTTTCGACCGCCTTGAAGGTGTCGGAAACTATTGTATATGGAAGCATTATATGAAGAATGCGCTTATTATTGACGGCCTGTGGAGTTGTGTAACTAGAGACGACGATGTTGATGTGGATGCAGTCAATGACCAACGAGCTTTAGCAAGAATAAATTTATCCCTGAAAGCTTCCTGTATACAATATGTCAAAAATGTAAATACTGCAAAGGAAGCTTGGCAAGCTCTCAGCCATGTTTTTGAGGATAAAGGCTTCTACAGACGTGTGATGTTGCTTCGTCAACTGCATCAAGCTAGTTACTGTAATTTTAATAATATGAATGATTATATTCAACACATTATGACACTTGTGCATCAATTAAGCGATATTGGAAGAACGATAGAAGACTCGGAGATAGCGGAACTACTACTGTCGGGACTTCCTCAAGATTTTGATGTTCTTGTCAGTAGCTTGGAGACTGCTTCGATCACCAACAGCCTCAATAGTGAGATGGTGCGGACTAGATTACTTCAAGAGGACCATCGGAGGAAAAATAATGAAAAACAAAGTGATCTAGCTTTGTTCACCAAGCGGAAGGACATCATTTGTAATTTTTGCCACAAACCAGGACACATAAAGGCGAAATGTTACAAGTTTAAGAAAAACAAGAAGCGAGATGGCAATCGAAATGAAGCTTTGATGGTGACTTCTTCAAAGTGTGTGCCTCATACTAGTACAATTTGGGTTTTGGATTCGGGTGCGAGTAAACACATGTGCAAAGACATTAGTTTATTTGAGGACATTACTAAGTGTCAACAACATGTAACTGTTGCTGATGGTAGCTCCCTGCCATGTCTAGGGTTTGGAGAGGTTAGTATTCCTATGAAAAATAACAAGTCTCAATTAGTAACAGATGTTTTGTACGTCCCAGACCTCTCAACTAATTTAATAAGTGTTAGTAAATTGTGTGAGAAGGCATTTACTGTTACCTTTAAAAATAATAAATGTTATGTTTTCAAAGGGGAATATTTAACAATATCTGCCACTAAACTTGGGGGAATTTATATTTTGGACAATGTGCATGGTTTTGTTTCTTCTGATCCACAGCAAAAGTCGTTTGTGACTAAGAGTATGGAAAATGTGTCGCAGCAGCAGAGCTTGCCCGACACAGATGCTGCTTCTTTGGCGGTGTCATCGGAGCTATGGCACCGAAGGATGGGTCATCTCAGCTATCGTGGGGTGAGTGTTCTCCGTAATATTGCTAATGGTGTTAAGTTTCATCAATCTCAGCAGGATGCAGCCGTTAAGGAATGTGAATCTTGCGTTGAGGGGAAGCAAACAGTGCAAAGTTTTCCTAAGGGTGAAGCTAAACGTGCCATGCAATTGTTGGAGCTTATTCACTCCGATGTTTGTGGACCGTTACCTGTCTGCAGCTTGGGTGGATCTAGGTACCTGCTAACATTTACAGATGATTTCTCACGTAAAACGTTTGGTTACTTAATTAAAAAGAAATCTGAAGTTTTGTCCAAATTCAAGTGTTTTAAGGCTACCGTCGAAAAACAAACCGGATATTTGATTAAAATCCTTCGTACTGATGGAGGTGGTGAATATTGCAGTAATGAATTCAGTGAGTATTTACTGGGTCAGGGGATAATTCACCAAAAAACTGCTCCTTATAGCCCATCCCAAAATGGTGTCTCGGAGCGCCTCAACCGGACCCTGCTGGAAAAGGTGCGCTGTATGCTTCAGGAATCTGGTCTCGGTAAAGAATACTGGGGCGAAGCTATTTCCACAGCTATTTATCTTAAAAACAGAAGTCCTACAGCTGCTCTTCCTAATAAACTTCCGGAAGAAGTTTGGACAGGCAACAAAGTTGACCTGAGCCATCTACGTGTCTTCGGTTGCCGTGCTCTGACGCTCATACCTGGCGTGAGACGTGATAAGCTTGATTCTAAATCTCATCATTGTATCTTTGTTGGGTATTGTGAGCATACCAAGGGTTATAGGTTAATTGATCCCTTAGTACCTAATAAATTAATAATTTCAAGAAATGTAATTTTCTTTGAAAATAAGTTTTGTGATAGTACAACTGATAACTGTGATATTCAATATAATGATAAATTTTATTCTTATGAAAATGACTTGCAAAGCAATGAAATTAATTCTAATATGAATTTGAATAATAATTTATCGAATAATAATTTCAATGGAATGCAAAGCAATGAATCCAGTAATGAATTGAATAATATTTCTGAATTAAGTAATGATTCATTGAATTTTAATGAACCAACTGACAACAGTAATTGTCATTCTGATAATGCGCAAAGCCCGCCTAATGTTTACTTTTCTCCAGTTTCAGGGGACTCTTCCTTCCGTAGTGCTGAGGGAGTCCATGGAGACAGCGAGGACTTAGGTTCTCCCTCTTTATCGAACGAAACGGTCGTTCGAGGGGAAGATTTAGGCGCGCCGGCATCCGGCAGCGACCGACCTATTCGTTCTACGCGTAGCACAAAACCAGCAAGGTATGCAGATTACGATTTGTCTGACTCATCAGATTTGACATATTTAGTTCATAATATTATCTATGACGAGCCTCAGTCCTATGATGAAGCAGTAGCAAGCCCTAACAAAGATAAGTGGCAAATTGCAATGCAAGCTGAGTATGACTCTATGATTAAAAATAATGTATGGCAAATTGTTGACAAACCTGCTAACCATAATATTGTCAGTTGTAAATGGGTTTTTAAATTAAAGTCTGATGATTCAGGTAACTATACAAAATATAAGGCTCGTTTAGTGGCAAGAGGATTCAGTCAAAAGCCTGGTAGAGATTTTACAGATATCTTCTCACCAGTTGTTAGACACTCTAGTTTGAGGATTTTATTTTGTATAGCTAACGAACATAACATGGATATGGAACATATAGATGTAAATACTGCCTTTTTACATAGTAATATTGATGAACAAATCTATATGGAACAGCCTCCAGGTTTCTCAACTGATAAGACTAAAGTGTGCTTGTTAAATAAAAGTTTGTATGGTCTTAAACAAGCGAGTAGGCTGTGGAATAATAAGGTTCATGTTGTGTTGACTAATCATGGTTACTTCCAAAATAGGTGTGAACCATGTGTGTATATTAAAAAGAATAATGATAAGTTGACTATGATTGCACTGTATGTCGACGACTTCTATATATTTTCTAATTGTCAAAATGAGAAAGAAAAATTGTATAGCTTATTAAAGTCTGAATTTAGTTGTAAAAGCTTAGGCCCTATAAAGAACTGTCTTGGTATTCAAGTTCACAGGGATAGAAGTCGTGGCATTTTAATGTTTGAACAATCTGACTATATTAAAAGGTTGTTAAGCCGTTTTGGCATGACTAATTGTAAGAGTGTCTCGACTCCTATGACAGTTAATAATAAGTTAGAAAAGGCGTCAGACAATAATTGTTTATCTGATAGCGAGTATCCCTATAGAGAGCTAATAGGATGCCTAATGTATCTGTCTGTGTGTTCGAGACCTGACATTACTTATGCTCTAAGTCATTTAAGTCAGTTCAATACCGCTTTTACGCGAGATCATTGGTTGGCTGCCAAAAGAATTTTAAGGTACTTGAGTGGTACAATTAATTACAGATTAGTGTTTGTAAGATCTGGCAGCTTTGATATGTCAGTTTATGCCGATGCTGACTGGGCCAATGATGTCGTGGATAGAAGGTCTTATAGTGGCTTTGTTATTAAGCTGGGTGATTCTACAGTCTGTTGGGAATCACGCAAACAGCGATGTACTGCTCTGTCGACTACAGAAAGTGAATATCTGTGTCTTAGTGATTCATGCAAAGAAGTATGTTTTATTAGAAATTTCATGTTTGAAATTTTTGGAAAACATTTTAATTGTAGAATTTTTAATGATAATCAGAGTGCATTGAAATTGCTTGAAACTAAAGAGTATTGCCACAAAAAGACCAAGCACATAGATCTTCGCTACCATTTTGTGAAAGATGTTGTGAAAAGCAAGAATATTATTGTTAGCTATTTACCTACTGATAAGATGGTTGCTGATCTTTTCACTAAGCCTTTGTGTAGCTATAAGCATTTGGGTTTTGTTAATGACTTAAATTTAAAAGATGTATTGTCTTAATTTTTTGCTTTGTTTAATTAGAGCATAGTAGTATGACATATCTTTGTAAGATTATGTCAATCGTCTTGGTGCTTATTGGATGGTTGACATAAGTCATATATTTTTGTTTGTAGGCACATAGTCAGCTTGACATGGGGTAGAGTCAATGTAGAGTTTTAATTAACTTGAATTGTTAATTAGATTATATAGTTATATAATGTTTCTCTGCATTGTTATGTTGTTTTCTCATGTTTTGCATGAGGGGAAGTGTTGAGATGTAGCGTTTTTAATATAGTATGAAACATGCTCACATGATCAACTTGACAGTTCCTCTATATAGTTAATCTGTATCCGGTTCCCGGCCAAACCTGAGTGTCGTACTTATTTCTATCTCGCTAAACTTAAATTATTCATTATAACAGTAATCGCTGTATTTAATTCTTGCTTGCTTAAAATTAAAGAGCGTAAGTGTGTCATAGCCTATCTGGTGGTTTTATTTCATGGGATCCAATCCAAGGGACTTCTCTGCGCTCTGTTGGCTAGAGCACCTGCCAACCTCCAAGACTCCTTACATCCATTTTGAGAGTAAAAATTAACACGCACATTGTTGCGAACAATATTTTGGCCCCAGCTCAAAATGGATGTAGGGTTGGGTCGCGTCGTACTAAAGAGCTCCTCCTCATAGACATGACCATTTGCCAAAGGGTCCGGCGAAACAGTGGGACCCTCTCGGCCGCCTGGATTGACTATAAGAAGGCCTATGATTCGGTGCCTCATTCATGGCTGAGGAGGATCTTAGAGCTGTATAAAATTGATGCAGCTTTGAGATCCTTCTTGAGTGCATGCATGGGGCAGTGGATCACAGTCCTTCGTCAACCGGGAGGGGGAGACGGCCCTTCTGGTTCGCAGGACTCTATCAGGATTGAGCGAGGTATCTTCCAGGGTGACAGTCTGAGTCCCTTATGGTTCTGCCTAGCTTTGAATCCGCTCAGCACTTTGCTGAAGGATTCAGGGCTAGGTTGTCAGCTCCGGAGAGGAGGTGAGGTCATTTCTCATCTTCTCTACATGGATGACCTTAAGCTGTTTGCACCAAATAGACAGGACTTGTTGGAGCTACTCAAAACGACAGAAGCTTTCAGTAGCGCCATCAGAATGGAATTTGGTGTAGATAAGTGTGCGGTCATGCATGTACAGCGGGGGAAAGTTGTAAATTCGTCAAATTTACAACTTTCTGAGGCAATGTCCCTCAGATCTCTCTCCGAAGCAGAAACCTATAAATATCTTGGTATGTCACAGTCTTTGGGTATTGAGGGTGAGGGCGTAAAGCGGGCGTTGAAGGAACGCTTCTTCTGTCGCCTAACAAAAGTGCTTAAAAGTCTTTTGTCGGGCGGCAACAAGGTGCGCGCCTTCAACGCCTGGGTGATGCCCTTGCTCACATACTCCTTTGGCATACTAAGATGGACTCAGACTGAGCTGGATGCCCTGGACCGAAGGGTGCGTGTACTGCTCACTGCGCACCGCATGCTACACCCACGCTCGTCTGTTATGAGACTGTACATCCCACGGAAGTGTGGAGGTCGCGGCTTTCTAAATGCCAAAGACTTCCACAACCGTGAGGTGTGCAGTCTCAGGGATTATTTCCTTAACAGCGAGTGTGGGATGCATCGGGACGTAGTAGCAGTAGACGCATCTTTCACCCCGCTTTCCATGGCAAAGGAGAACTGGCGCAGACTTAAAGTATGGAGCACCGAGGAACGCAAGGCGGTATGGAAGAGTAAGGAGCTACACGGGCGGTTCTACAGGGCCCTCACAGGGCCCGACGTAGACCTGCTCGCGTCGGTGAACTGGCTACGTTTCGGGGATCTCTTCGGGGAGACCGAAGGTTTTGTCTGTGCAATTGTGGACGAAGTTATCAGACGAACAACTACCGGAAGTATATCCTGAAGGACGGTACGGTCGACATTTGTCGGGCATGCCGCCGTCCCGGAGAATCACTCAGGCATATCATTTCCGGTTGTGGTCATCTTGCTAACGGCGAGTACTTGCACAGACATAACTTAGTAGCCAGGATCATTCACCAGCAACTTGCTCTTTTATACGGTCTTGTGGACTTCGAAGTGCCGTACTATAAGTATACACCTGCACCAGTTCTCGAAAATGGTCGTGCCACGCTCTATTGGGATCGATCTGTCATCACGGACAGGACTATTGTAGCCAATAAACCTAGATATCGTGCTGACAGATCGATCGAAGCGCCAGGCAGTGCTCGTTGACATCACCATCCCCCATGACGAGAACCTCGTGAAGGCCGAGAAGGACAAAGTCAGCAAGTACCTAGACTTGGCACACGAGGTGACCGCCATGTGGGATGTTGATTCAACGATCATTGTTCCGATAGTCGTCTCTGCGAACGGTCTAATAGCGAAGAGTCTCGACCAACACCTCAAGAGACTCTCGCTAGATGGCTGGGTCAAGGGTCAGATACAGAAGGCGGTACTCCTGGACACGGCGCGGATAGTCAGGAGGTTCCTCTCTCTGTCGCCCTAACCACCGGTAGCTTAGGCTCTGCCTCGCTGCCGGCGGCACACTAGGTTAGGTTTTTATAATGATTTTATGTTTTGTAAATATTGATTTATATTTTACTTTTTATGTAATTATTATAAAATCTAGCCTAAGTCTTAAAGAAAATAAAGAGAATAATAATATTCTTTATTGCACCACTAATACAGGAGTACATTTATAGATTCGGTAACATTAATAATGGTAACAACAGGCGGTCTTATCGCTTTAAAGCGATCTCTTCCAGACAACCTTTGGGTAGCAGGAAATATTTTTATAAGAATTATAACAGGCAGTGCAGGAATACAGCTAGAAGATCAAAAATAACACATACATCTAAATTAAAGATAATTACAGTATACAATAAAAACACGTAAACACATATGTAAATAGATAAAATATATATTTATACATACATAATTATACATACATACATATATATACTAAAAGGCAACTCAAGGGAGCGACAAGTAGTATTGTTTACAAGTAGTATTGTCTACGGTAGGCAGATATCAAAGCGCAATCTATTTAATCTACGATTTTAAACATTAAAATTATTACGGCTCGATAGGTCAGCATGTTTTGTCTTATATTTATATCGCAAGAGCTTAGAGGCTATGGGTCAGCGTACTAATTAACTCAAATCTATTGTTTTTCAGGCAATTATGCATGTAATTGCTCGAACGTTAGGGGCTGAAATGCTTTCATTTTAATTGACACACAAGTTTTGGTTTGGAGATCATTTAGCTCTTGTAATACCAGTCATATATATTCGAACTAAATCTGTCAAAATAATAGGTCATCATAATCAAGTGGAAGCGTAATAATTTGTAACTACGATGCTTAATCTTAGCCAAGGTAAGACTCAAAGTAGTCTACATTGTTCATTAAGAAGCGTAAAGTCTTATATTGAGCTATTAGAAGATTTAGAAGTTACTTTTTTACTTTTTAGTGTTTTTTTTTAATTGTTTAGGCTCACAAAACAGTTACAAGCAAACATACAAGTTACAAGACAAAACTTAAAGATGGTAAATTAAAACCTACCTGCGACCCATGCGATATGCGATGTGACCCTACGACCTATGCGATAAAATATGTTTTGTTTTGTATTTAGAGACCGGATCAAAAGTCACGATGCACGTAGCACGTGGCTAAAACGTTTTCGACTGTTTTGTAAACTTCGGTACTTTATGTGTTAGTTGACGCAACCTTGGATAGAGGAATGTTCAAAACACCGGTAGTTTGTTCAACCGCCAAATGTACCTAAGTAAAAATTTAGTCAGACGTTTAATCAAAAAATAACAAAGTAAATTCAATTCAGCTATTAATATACTTTAATTACTGAATCACGGAAATGCAAGGTTTGGTTTTTATTCAAAAGTCTTTAACCGCTTTCTGGCTGACTGTACTTAAGACCGTTAATTAATGTTTCACGACTAGTAATTCAGTGGTGTGGAAGCTCGCACGCCAAATAGGCGTAGGTAAGCCAGGAAGAATGACCTAATGCCTTCGCTAACTCTTTTAAAGCAGACTTAGACTTAAGCAATTTTTATCCACTCATCAACTACTCGTACTTAGGTTCCAAGGAGTCCAAACACGCGGGTTTAGGTATCTTGTATGGTGTAGGAGTTACTATGGCCACCTTCTATCACCATCATCAAATCAGCTTTGTGATACCAAAATATTACATTGTCGACACAGAACGTACATAACTGATCCATAATTCAATTGCAACATACATGTATGTATACTAACCAATAGGGTAAGATAAATGTAGACTGAAATAAATATATTTGTAACCCCCTTAATACTGCAATAAACAGATTAAAATTTAATGTTTTTTTTTAATAAAAGTTTGTAATAAATATGCCGAATATCAAATAATTTCCGAATATTTGGCGCATCCAGAAACCCAGTTCTAAGAAGTAAATTTTACACTTTGTTATCGCAAATCGCGAGAAACGGTAGCGACTAAGGGACTCTATGAGAATTGTTTACGTTTCGTGGGGTAGGTACTATTTTTAGGGCTCATAACTCATTGTTAAGCCACAGCGATTACAATTTTATGATATGTTAACCTAGAAAATTAAGTACCTCCCGTTTAGGCCAGTCAAAAGATGTTCTATAATGTGTTTCCATTGTGATTTCCATACATTTGACATCTATGTAGATGTCTAAGTTGCCAGATGTCAAATATATGAAACACAGCTTCGCACATTTCTAGTGGATATTCACCCTAACACCTTATGGTCGGCAGCGGACATGTGACGCCCCTGGAGTTGTAAGCGTGCCTATGGACCAAATCGGACCGACAGCTTGTTCGCCACCGACGTGGTATTGTAAAACCGGCCAAGTGCTAGTCGGACTCGCGCACGAAGGGTTCCGCACAATTATCTATAGAAACGGAAAAAAACACGTTAGTTGTATGGGAGCCCCCTTAAATATTGATTTTGTTCTGTTTTTTAGTATTTGTTGTTATTAGCAGCAACAGAAATACATCATCTGTGTAAATTCCAACTGCAACTACCACGGTTTATGGGATACAGCCTGGTAACAGACGGACGGACTGATGGACAGCGAAAGTCTTAGTAATAAGGTGCCATTTTACCGTTTGGGTACGGAACCCTAAAAACACCGCTACGCGCTCCGCTCATCCACTATGCACGCTCGTCCCCCATACGCGTGTGTTTGAGATTCAAGTCCGGGTTCCAGGAACCGCAGTCACCTGCTGCGACAGCAAGAAGATAAATAAGACATAGGATTAATTACTTCCTACTACCAGACCCTACTAAATCATTGCATGTATTAAACTGTCGTCATTTAATCACCTTCGTAGGTGTATTTTTAAACTAGAGTTTATTATAAAGCTGTCCATTTGTATCGCAATGGATATTTATCGGACTAGTCTGACTAGGTCCACAGTGAGTCATAGATTCTTTTACGTAGTTCGGTGTAAGCTGTGAGCGGTGGCGGTGGGAACGGTACTGTGCTGTTACTGTTACGTAATTGATTCGGGCAAAAAGAAGCGGTTTACCGCTAGCGTACCTTCCACTGAATTACACACTTGTTTCGACTAGACCACCGATCTGACGGACAGGTGACTGCTTGACTAAGACTATTACAGTCGTAACCTTAATTTTAAAATGGTAGAGTTAAAGAGCAAATTACAGGGATTAAAATGTACAACATCCGTGTATAGGTAAGTATGTATACCTACCTACCGTAACGTGTTAACTCCTGTAACAAGTAAGTATTGGAATTAGAATAAGAAAGAACATTAACTACGCAAGAAATAGGTATGTACTTAAGGGTACTTCCAAGATAGTCGGTGCGGTATCAGTAAGCTGTCAGAACAGAATATTTTATTGCGCCTACATTTAAGTGGATGCTTCCTGACTGAATCGGGATGCTCGGAAGCGGGACTGTACTAGGGCAGTACTACGATGTAATACTGACAAACTAGCAAGTGAGGAATGCGACCGATATCAGTAAGATCTCGGTGAAATAGCTAATACCACGTACATATTCCACCCACCAAGTCAAAAACAGTCAAACTAAAAATTATTATGAAACCATAAACGCAGCTCGTTAACAAATAAGCGTGATTTTATTTACTAAATCAAAATGAGTTACTCGAGAACCCCTATTTAAATTCCAATTACTCGCGTTGGATTAAATACAGTAGTATTTTGTAATTAAGGCTTTACCAATCAGTGCGAATTGTTTTATAGTTTTGTCCGAGTCTAGCTCCGGGCACTCGTTAATATGCTAGCTACTGAACTACACGTACTTATTCATTGCCTTAATGAAAATAGAGTTTCGATTAGGGGTTTTGTTGTAAAGAGGCTTAGTGTTATGAAATATCTATTTAAGATGAGATGATGATCTGTCTTCATTTTCTGCAATTGTTAGTCATTCATGAAATAAAACGATTTAAAGGGATTAAATACACAATATTATATCCATATTATATCCGTTAAATCGTTTTATTTAATAAGCTAGCTCGATTAGCAATCAGAAATAAAACTAAGTTAAAACAAAACTATATTCGAAAATAAAACTACATGAAAAGTAAACAGTAAACACGATGATCCGTTAAATAAAGTGTAATAAACTTGATCAATATTTAAGAACCGAGCAGCCTTCAACGCTCACGTATCTTTTTCTCAGAACAAATTTGCTTTCGAGCAGTTGCGAACTTGCTGCTTGTTTTGTGCACCGTAATGGTTTCTTAATGATGATATTCTTGGTAGAGAAAAAAAAAACTATTTAGTTTGTTTCGTGATTGTTTATTCGCGGGATCATCCCGTCGTTGCCTGCAGGAGTATTTTTCATAAACAGTCTTGAAAATTGCTACCTTAAAAATTTTTATTAGGATACTCGTTTTTATAAAATACGAAAAAGCGTGAAAAGAAAGCATTTGCTAAAATTTTGTTCAAGAAAATTTTATGTTGACAGCATTAATCATCTGTTTTATTTAAAACATTTTCAAAAGCGATAGACGTAATAATGATAATGAGCTCCTCGCCCCAAAAAAAATGTACGGTCTGTTTCCACGTCCTGTTTACGAAATATGTCTGAAGACTATGAAGACCGTGTAGTCATTTGGCAGTGCCCGCGAATTATGCGCGTAATAGAGCGCTCCGTGCAAATTCACATCACTCACCACTGTTGTTATATTTTAGCATTAGCAAAATACCTATAAATCACTCTTTGAAGTGGAACGCATTGAAACGCAAGGCCAAAATTGTAAGTGAGTTTTCTATTTGTTTGTAAACTACTGTTTTATTTTATTACACTTAAGTATTGTATCTTCCGATCCTCGAGTCTTGTTGATAAACCTGAGATTTCTGCAATATCTAAAACCCATGTAACAATTTTTCAGTTTCAACATGTAACCAGACCACAACAACAAACCTAGCATGATATGTTCTATCGTCATGTTTTCATCATGTTTTGGAGCATTTATACCATAAAACCTATCGTGCTTGCTGGGCAGAACACTTCACATGGAACTAGTATTATAAAATCTGTAACTTGGATAACGATAACTTATTGGTAAGTTCTACTTACTCTTATTAGTATGTGGTTCTACTTAAAAAGGCGTAAAGTAACCAATTTCAATTCGAATAAGCATGACCCAAGTTCTGAAAGAGTATGAGTAATACTCTTTCAGGACTTGGATCATGAGTCTGTTACTTATAATAAGGATTCTTATTGAATATTGAATCAGCTATTTGCCTTATGAGGGCATCACTAGCATTCCGTGTATTGCATTATGATAATGTGCCATTTTGAATGAGCGCATCGTAGTCGTGCTAGTCGCAGCACGCGTCCTCACTGGCGCCTGCGTACGCGCAATCTAAATTCAACCTTATTACAAAAATACGGAAAGGAGTTTCCTTGAACAAGGATGACAATGAATAATTCTAGCCTATTCTAATTCCCTATAAGCTAACTTAAACAATGGAGTTCAAGTTCCATGTCTTAATAGGCAAATATTTAACTTGTTCGTAACACTTATCGGCGAAAAAACTCTCTCATCTACTCATTACTAGATGCAGGAATGTAGTTTATTATTTATATTACTTCATTAACCATGCCGCGGGTGACACATTTGACACAATAACATAAACAGTTTTAAGGTAAACGTTCCAATATTTGACACCGTATTACCTAATAGTTAACCCCCGTTGTTCACCTATGTTATCAGTAGCTGTGTTTTTTGTACTTTCCAAAAACTAAGCCGACACAAAAATAATATAATTATAGAACTGTCACAAAATTACATGAGCAAATGAAGAAATGCTGCCTATAGAGGAGAACAGTTGGATGGACATCCAGAATTCCGCCCGCCGGACATACGAAAGCATTTTTGACAAATATATGGCATTAGATTCAAAGTATCAAGTAGGTATTGGACCAGTATCAAGCACGAGACATTTACCCTATTGTGGAAACGTTTATCAAAAATATTTGGTATTGTATCACGTATGTGGGTCTTATGGTAATGTTATGGCGTTAGAAAGCCTTTTATTCATGGCGAAATCGACCAAACAATGGATTATGGTGTTTCAAAACACTGCAACGATCGATCTTTTGTTACTAATGGTTGCAAAGAAATTCAATGTGCATTCGTTTTCTTTTTAGCAGCTTTATTGTATGCCACTACATTTTATACAGTTATAGTTTCACTCCGGAAACCTACCATAGCTCAAGCGTTTGAAACTTAACTGTTACAGATATTTCGACAATATGGTTTGTTTACGAGCACTACGCTTATAACGCAGCTAAAGTTCGCTTTACTGTTAATTATTCCCTCTCTAATGTGAAGAGTATCACTAATTCGAACGCGTATATCCAAATTTTAGATACAGAAAAGCGCAGCCATAACAACCTCACTGTAGTATGTATGTGGTGTTATGTACCTGGTGGCATGATACAATAATATACTGCGCCAGGTATGGTAATCCGGTCCCTACATTGGTTAGTAGTGTGGGTGACACTAACCTACGTCATCATCAGCTATCAGTCTACCGCTGGTACGCGGACGTAAGTGTCAGTGTGTCGCCGACATTGACGGCACTGGTGTCACGATCAGAATTGTCAGATCTTGTTTTCTTAGACCATGCCTCGTGATGAGTAAGGTCGCCGGGGCTCCCAAGGAAGCGCTTTGTTGGGAGTGAGAGACCTGCGTTTGTCTCTAGCTGCCAATATAACGAATCCTCAATTTAAAATACAATTGGCAGCGCTTGTGTTTGTCCTGTTGCAAGCGTCCATGGGTGATGTCTGCCTACTATAAGGCAGGCCATGCTTATCTGCCACCTTCGTAGTATTAAAAAACTGAAAATATGTAAAAGTGCCTAACGAATATTTTCAAAATGGAAATGTGTGTAGAAATCTTAACCAGCATTTCAGGTACAGTCAAGAGCAAAGGTGGTAAGTTAATACCTTTGCATCTTATTCCATTAGGGTAAGGTAAAAAACTGTTACTTACATCTCTTCTTGTTCCTCCTCGATTACTCATGACAAGCAAGTTTGCTTCACCAAAGCGCTCCATGTCGTTCTATCTTCCTTCTCGGATAGATGCCGGTTGGTTTGTTTGGCAGGCTTCCTTCACCGCGTCGGTCCATCGGGTTAGTGATCTTTCACTTCTTAACTTACATACAATGCAAACATATGTATCGCATTAATTATCTTATAAATATGTATTGCTTACGATTCATATTTGTAGATAGTGCAGAGATAATTTATCTATGAATTTGACTGTACCTACCTAGTTAGCTAGGCGTAAAATATGCAAGAGGTATGTATTTTGACATTTACATGAAGTTCCTTTAATTGGCTAGCATTGCGCAGTAGCAGCTTTCCTGAGAATGTCCCATAGGCACAGACATGCCTCAACGTCAACATTCCTTAGCTTTCCTGCACGGTAATTAGATAAACATAATGGTAATTTGCATATATGTGAGCACAAGCACTGTTATTTAGTGGTTGCGGGTACATTATTGCGAAATAAACCTCGGAACCGACTTTTTAAATCCTTTCAGGATGTTGTTGCATACTTGCATAGATAATGAAGAAATATTTAGGCTCGACTTCCTAGCTATAGGTCTACCGTTTAACTGAAACGGCGCCTGTGGTGGGAGAGCGACAAGATGGGGTGATGTCTAAGGGTAGCGGGAGGGGGTCCCTGCTCCCGCTACCCGTTTCACACCGTATGGTCAGAATTAAGCGGTCGAGCTATAACATAATCGCCTTCACGCCAGTTTTAAAACACTCGTCGTTTACTAACAAGTAGTATGTATGTTCGAATGGGACGAATGTTTTATTTATTGACACAAGACATTTACACAGCATTACAGTTTGCACCGTGGCGGTGGGAAATTCAGTTTGGTTTAATAAACAACACAATACATTATTACAATTATTCTATGCGTCACTTTCAACTATCCATTTTCTCACAGTACTTCAAACATTCTCGACATACTTCTATTCATCTGCTAGCAAACAAATCACAATCAGGTGCTGATGTCAGAAGCGCATTAAGCATGACGGATGCTCGAAGACCGCGAGAGTTCATATGAGAGACAGTGCGCGCCTGCGGAACAACTAAGATTGGGGGTTCGCGGTCTTAGTTGGTTCCTAGCATGGTCTAAGAAAACAAGGTCTGACAATAAGGATCGTGACACGAGGTCGAGTTGCCACTTTACAGTAACAAAACGGATAACTAAGGGAAAAAAAATCTGCCGTTGTCATGCAAAATAAATTGTTTACGCATTAAAATTAGCATTTACTTGTTTAAGCACACAAAATAGGTTAAGTTGAACATGAATGTACTTAATAATTTAATAAAATACTCACAGAATACATGGAAGTCAGGGAGTATCATAATACACTACTGGCAACAGTGCTTACTCACACATACGAGCGTCATGTCAGTCGCTTTGACGTTAACCGCGATCTCGCTCGGATGTACTGAATTGCATATATCGCTCTCGGTCGGTGTCAGTTAAAGCAGTAGTTGCCAAACTTTTTTGCGGTGCGGTTGCTAATAAGAGTTGATGTAGGCCAGATTTTAAAATGGTTGGCTGTTCTATTCGGAACTGCAAGAGTAGAAGTGTTAAAGGCGGAACCTTATTGTTTTTCTACACTTCCACAAAACGAGTCAGTAGGCAACGAATGGCTTCACTAGTGTGGAACGAAAACAACGAAAAAAAATGGTACACCGTACTACGTAAAGTTATTTGTTTTCTTAATTTGTGCATTTTAATGTTGTTGGGGTCCTTTTTATTCAGTCAAAATATAATTTTGACACTAAATGATAAGAATAGTGATGTGACTAAGCCGATACTTGACAATTGGAATATCAACCTATTATTTGCAAAAAACCGCAATCGTTGTGTCATGTTGTTATACTGATTGAATATAGACATGCAAGACAATTAAGGCCAGATGCCATACCTTTTTTTGCAATGGTTGTAATTTTGTTTTTTATACAGTCGTTTAATATAATTTATATCCTATTTTTTTAGTAAGACAACTATTTTTCCCCAAAATACAAAGTTTGAGAACCATCGATAGCAGGGAGTCCGAAGGTCGTGTCACCCACACTACTAAACGATGTTTCCGTTTGCCATACCTGGCGAAGTATATTATTGTACCATGGTTCCTAGGTACAAAAGGTACTGCGAGCTTCACGAACCACAACACGAAGTCCGGGCAATCACTATTTCCCCTTAAGATTTTACACATTGTGGTCAATAGTTTTGTAGTTTGTATTTATGTCGGGCGTAAACGCGATTATATTAACAGTGAATACCGGAGAAGATTAAGAATCCAACAAGGCAATCACGTTATTGTGAGTGACCAAATCTGCGGATGAAAGGTAATATTTACGTATCACTGCTTGAATCCAGCGACAAACTTATTGCAATTCCATTTTTGTATAGAAAACGTCCCGTCGAATATCGCTCAACAAGTTTCAAACCGATATGTGATTCTTAATTATGAGTACTGGCGCATTCCCGGCATTCCCGGTGTTCTGAAATTCACAATAAATAATTGGTAATGTAATGTTACTCAAAAATGATGTCAGCGAATGCATAAGAGCACCCTGAAGATGACCGGTGGCGTCACACTTCCAATTTGTAGGCGTGTGTGCTGTGTAATGTTCAGCCATTATCCTCCCTTCAAACGGGTAGAGTAAAGTATGGTTTCCATGTATGATTCTATCATGTCTTTCGCTTTAATCTGGTAAAAAAAATACCGAAATATTAAACTAAACCTACCTACTCACTAACTTCGCGGAGCGAAATATGTAGGTATGCGATATTTTCTACTTTACCGAGATTTTTCTGATGTCGTCTAGAATTCTTCACTTGTCAGTTTCAACAGTGTAACATTTACCCATTTAGTAATATATTCCGCGGAGGCGGGGTAGTAAGGACCTACTGCGTTCCTAACGCCCCGCTTCCGCTCATCCCGCTGCAATGAAGACGCACTAATTTAAGTCGTTACTATTTTTTACTGCAAACCTTTATATACCATTTAAAAGAGTATCTGAATGCGGGACGGCGCGAATGCAGTATACCCTCCCGTTTCCGAGCAAAATAAAAATAAAAAGTCTACTGCCTAAATGTAATATGCCGAGAAGTAAGAAAATCTGAGAGTATCAGTAAGCTCGTATAAAATTTCGCATCCAGTGTGCACCCTCTTAAAGCATACATACTAGAAGAACATTATTAAAAACAGCTAACTGACACGGGATCCGATCCCGGCGCAGTATTTGCATAATATAGATAGCCCCTGCTCCCGCGCACCGTCAGCTGTCATACCCGGCGCCATTTTATACGCAACAAGGTTGATGCCTCCTAGTTTCTCCAACACCGTTATTAGCACTAATCATAATTAGCGTCCCTACTATCTACTTACTTAATATTATTTAATAAGATTTTGCAAAGTAAATGGCAGATTGTAATAATTTACGAGGCGATAAGCTGTGTTGGATGGTATAAATTTAGCTTGTTACGTTTCTAACCGGAGTATTAACCACTAGTATTACATGTACACATAGGTACACATAGTTATACACTTGTATAACTAAATTTACTCATTACTATAGTAAATATATGGTGTTTACATTTACTATAGTAATGAGTAAAATTTTTATTTTTAATTCCTGTACCTAAAGCGTGACTCAGCTATACCCTAATACTACCTAATACCAAATTGAGGTGTTGATCAAGAATCAGCAAACAATTAAAATATATTGTAACATATATTATAATTTAAATACTAGTGGCTCTGTGAGCTGTAGACCTCGTGAGTGAGTTTTTTTATCATATCCAAAATCTGACATTATAACCGAACCTGCTAACAAAATTTCACGAGAAGCGGTTGAAAAATGCGACCTGTAGAAGAGAACAAACCGTAAAGCGGACGCAGGAACTTACAAAATCATAGAAATAAAAATTGTTTTTGAAAATTTCCAAAAATTGACTCGACAAAAAACTTCTGTATAATTACCTCTAATCGTTTGCGAAATGCGACCTGTAGAGGAGAAGAAACCGTTGAACAAATTTATTTTTTTTTCGTCAAATTTTCTGAGCAGGAATGAATTATATAATTTTTTTAGTTACTTTTTTTGAAACATTTTTTAAAGGTTGATTTGTGAGCAGATTTGGTAATTATATAGAATTTTTTAGACAAATCACTTTTTGGAAATATAAAAAAGAATTTCTTTTTTTTTTCAAACAATATTTAACAAAAACAACACTCGTAACAGCTCACAGAGCTACTAGTTTTGTTTAATGGCAACAAGAATATACCTTTACTGCTAATTTATTTCCAAATTATGTTAACCGTTCGTTTAATCCGCCTACTACTAACTATAATTTATTTATTAGCTAATAAAATGCACTAGGTCCATTATCGGATGGCCAAACTAACCAACGTCACTAAGGATCACATTTCATAAAAAAATTTCATAGACAGTAGTCCTTACGTCCTGAAATACGGTGACGTAAAATGTCAAAATAGCGGCCAAGCGTGAATGGTCAAGTACGAATGTTTTTAAATCGACTGTGTAATCGATGCTCGATTTACGATTTTCATTATTAAAACTTTAATTATGCAGAAAATTATAATTAAAGCAAAAGTAAACGTGCATATGAAACGATAATTCATTTATTTTGCAACTAATGATTTTTCGAACCATATCTAACTTGCGGCATTTATATACTCTCTATTCACTAAAGCAAGGTGAGCGCAAAAACAATGAAAAAAATTGATTTAACTTACTTATCAAAAAGAAACTTCTCGAGTTGGGAACAGGCTGTTCTGGACCTAGCCGCTATTAAACTATGGATTAGAAGTGGCAGCTCTTCCCTTTCAATTTGGCGAAGACATGAGGGTTAAAAACGTAAAAAAATGCTCGTGAGGTCTGCAACTCACAGAACCACTAGTTCAATATATTAAATAAGTTATTTTAAGCGTGTGAATACTATCAATTATATCATAATGTTTAGTTTATAGCCGTTAAGTGGGCTCCATACAACTAAAACTAGAATAAAATTGTGAGACTCGACACGTTGCTGGCCACATTAGCTTGTCCAGCATCCATTTATTCGCTATAAAAATCATAATTAAGCGTAATTTTTCAGTATATGGCCATGCTGCGCCAGCGCAAGTTTCTACAATACAAGAATCGGGTTGTTGATGGAAAAGTTGATCTTTATTGAATGGTGAAAGGCGATACCGAGGCAGATCAAGGTGCCTACTACTTAGAAATAGAAGAATTTGTTTTTTTAGTCTTCCGAATTTTAATTTTTTACATTTACAGCCTCTGTAAAGTCCCAGTTTTTATAATTATGTCTAGTTTTTGGTTAAAATCCAACAGAGTTATATGCTAAGGTAATCTGTTTGGAATCATATAATACGTAGTATATATATCTTGTAAGTAGTCTGTGTTTGGAATGGGTGCGCCAAAGTTCATATAAAATTGCAATTCCTATTATTGTACATCCGAAAATGTATCTTATACAATTTTATGTCATAATGATCACTATTCATAATTATTTTTGGTTAATAACTATCGTATTTCAGAATTGTCAATATTTATAATGTCATTAAATATAAGTATCTCTATCGCTATTATCTATATTTATATACTTTTTTTATCATAACGATTATTAGCAATATAGTTTATTTTTATATAATTTTTATACATACTAGTTATATTGCAATTTTTTTTATTAATAACATTCCGATATGCGCACCCTTTATATATATATATATATAAATAAATAAATAAATATTTGTGGACAATCTTACACAAATCAACCTGGTCCCAAACTAAGCAAAGCTTGTACTATGGGTACTAGGTGACGATAAACATACTTATATAGATAAATATATACTTAAATACATAGAAAACATCCAAGACTCAGGGACAAATATTCGTGTTCATCACACAAATAAATGCCCTGACCGGGATTCGAACCCGGGACCTCCAGCTTCGAAGGCAGGGTCACTACCAACTAGGCTAAAGCGGTAAAGCGGTCGGATATACTAGTTTTATTGCTATTTTTTTATTAATAAAGTATATCAGTATAATAATGAAGCTCGCAATTAATCAAAATATTATTGCCATGATTGCTAGCAAGTTTAGTATCTTCTAGTTTATTAAATAAAAATGCAATCAGTTTTGATTATGAGTTTTTTTTTTTGCTACTAATGATTTACATAATTTTTCATTAAACCTAAAAATGTATTACCAAATAATGTTTCATCAAATTCTTATTTGGGAAAACACAAAAGAAAACAAAAGCCCAGAAAGACCTTTCGGGACAAAATCGACACTAACGCGGATAGGTTAGAAGATTAAGATGGGAGCTGAAGTGAAGCGAAGCTCCTGTCTTAATCTTCGAGGTTATTTTTTTTATAAAAGCCCAGAAAGACCTTTCGGGACAAAATCGACTCTAACGCGAATAGGTTAGAAGATTAAGACGGGAGCTGAAGCGACAATATACAGCAACAATACGACAAGATAACATCGTACGGTCATAGGTGATTAGGTTAGGGTTCCCTTACAAATTAGGAATTAAGATACTTTCTTAGTAATGACATTATTACTAGCTTTATGAAATATGTCCTTTATGAAGAAAACAATTATGTAAAACAAAATTATGACTTCAGATGTGTTCTTGGTAGTGAAAAGATGAACAAGAAACGTATGACTACTGACCGTTATGACATCGGTTGTTAGTAATAGAAATTTATGAACAAAAAAAGTATGAGTATGAATTTTATGAAGAGTGATGATTATGATCACAAAGCGGTATTATTGGAAAAAATCGATGAAAAACTTGTATATGAGCCAATATGGACCCGTTTGGAATCTATAGAACGAAAATGTCAAATGGAACATGATAATCTCCTGAAAGTATATAAAGGTTCAATATGGTATTACTCAAATGGAAATCCGGGATCTCTGCGTATCCCTTCGTAAAACAAGTGTGACTCTTATGTATATTTGTGTATGCATCTTATGGAACCACAGGTCAGTTTCAAAATAACAGTTAACACGAATAATAATATTTATGGGTAAGTTTTGCAGATAGCTTGTTATTAAAGATATAGAAAAGTTTTGATCCGACCAGCTAGGACGATATATTATACCGTCACGTTACATGGCCGAAATGTACTAACGTCTCATAAAACGTGACGGAATAAGTATCCTTATGGCTATAGGGGTAGGTCTCGAAATCAGTTCTGCTTTTTCGTTTTGATACTCGTAGGTATTAGGCATTCATGAACAGCGTACGAGAACCTACGGACTAACTTAACTCATTAGGAAGTGTCCAAAGGATAATTTTCTCTTATTAAAATTCCTATTTTACACCTCTTGTCACTTTTCACGCAACGCCTGCTTCGCTAGCGAAACTAGTTATTCCTATTATCGTTAGTATTACTTGAAAATTATTCCCAGGAAATAGGAAAGCGGATATAAGCAAATACCATAAGTGATCTGCATTTTACAGACCAGGAAGAAAACAAAAGTGTAATTTTAAGATACTTTATTTAACAGCTTATCAACTAAAGATAAAATGGCACATTTACACAGTGAATCGAACTAGTAGGTAGTTTATATCTTACACTTGCACAATTCGCTTTCTTATTAATATTCCTGGTCCTTGGCCAGTCTTATTTCTAACAGATAATTTAGGCACTTTTGTATATGTATAAACATGCCATAAACCTACCAAAGTTTATAGAAAACAATTACGTATAATATAAAGTAAAAGTCCCGGTGTTTGACACAGTTGAAACTGTTCTTTCTCTCTTCCTCTCTTACTTCATGACAAAGGTGAACAATGGGCGTTAAGTTATCAAGTATACTTGTGGACGTTTACCTTACAGTTATGTATGTATGTAAAATTCTTTATTGTACATGAGTAAAATATAACATAAATTACAAGAACAGTTGACATATATGTACAAAGGCGAGCTTATCCCTGTAAGGGATTTCTTCCAGCTAACCTTCAGTTATGTGAAATTAATCACATTTTCATCACTTTAGGCCGGATTTTATAAAGATCCGTTAGACCAAATGTCAAATCAAATTTCAGTAACTCAGTACATTTTTTGACATAACAAACCGAGATAAGATCTAACGGATCTTTATAAAACGGAGCCTTAATATATCATTTAAACTTATTCCTATTAGCCTTAGGCCAGCATCAAGCCTCAAAGCTTAATTTTGAAACAATAATTATCATATAGATAGGCCGCAGGTATTTTTGTTGTGAAAGCTGCAATGCAAAGCTGCGAAAATCGTCTTGAAGATGAAAAAATGTGAACATTTAAGTTTTCGAATAGGTCCTGTGTTTTGATTCTTTTCCCGTAAAAACAAATTTCATTTAGAAAATCGTATTAATTCATTTCATACCTATTTATTATGACATGCTATTTATTGTTCTTAAACATAATAAGATACCAAAGTTTCGGATAGACATAGGTACCTTTTCTGAATTTTTTGTCGCTTAATTTCAGAGCCTCGGGTCTTCAAAATCACTTATCAGACCAGAGATGGACACACCGCTGCTCAAAATACGCTAGCGGATCGTAAATGCAATGACGAGAGTGAGACAGTTATGAGTTAAACACGTCACGCATAACAATCCTGATTTTTAAGTAATTAATATTTTCTTCTTACCTACGTAATATAATGGTACATGTATATTTCTACCATTTATGGTTTAATTTTTTCCTTTCATAAATCAACATATTATACCGTTTTTAACTGGTATTATTATCATCAATAAAATGAGGTTTTTGAATTGAAAAAGAACCTTCATGAATACTATTTAATCACAATAATATATTATACTAATATTAAAGCCATCAAAACATTTACTTTAATATCTTTTGAAATAAATAGTAATCTAACAATATCAATACAGAAACCAACACAAACCAATGTCTTTTAATACAAATATTTTTATTTAGTGTCTACCTACTCGTACATCATCAAATTGAGATTGTACGAAGCTAAATGTAAAAACTAATTTACGAGAACACATACAACTTGTGTTATAAATTGTATTCCTACGATTATAACAAAATTGAAACCCGCAATATTAAAATAAACCACAATCGTAGAGTTTTCCGTCAAATCCGTATTCAGTCTTCGTTAGCTTTTCTCATCCGTCCAATAATTCCTATTCGTTCCTGAACAGTCTCTTCAACGAAGCACAGGTCTGCCTCAGACAGTCAACAAACTCCTCCTGGAGTGAACGAGATCCGACAAAGTGTAATCCGGTGCTTCATATGCTTAGAGATGGTCGTTTCTTCCTGACACTCTTGTTGCTTAGCCCAAGAATGGAGCCAATTACCTATAGAAAAAAGAAACATGTGTACAGATCACCAAATGAAAAAAATCGCGATTCAGCGGGACTTGAAACCCACATATTATTATTGTCTTACCGAATATTGAAAGTGGCAATTATTGGGTCAGAGAACTAGGACATTTAGCTTATGGAAACTTATAAACAATCGATTTGAACATAGCATTTGTTTACTTGGCCTGCTATAGACCAAGCCCTGATTAGCTATAGACCAAGAAAGAAGGCAAAGCAAGTAAAATCTCCATTTTCATTATGACAGTGTTTGTAATTTATTTAGTTAGGTTGTCAGTCTAGAACAAATCACAAGAGTACACCGTGCTACGCTACGAGATGTTCAGGGCGCTATGAAATATAAAATGGCGTCTAATGCATAACCCAACGGGGGTTGTCCTATCGAAAAACAAGGTTATGGATGGTGAGACTTACTTTAGATACGGAATAGGTGGCGAGTTTGCGGCGTGGCGAGGGTAGCAGTAGCGCCAGCGCGCGTGCCTCGCGCAGCAGCGCGTGGAACGCGAGCGCAGCGCCCGCGCACGACTCCGCCGCTGACACCTCGTAGAACTGGCACCCGAACCGCAGCGACAGCTCCTGACCCTCCTCCGCTCTCACGACTCTAAGCAACGGATTAATTAAATCAGAATTTATTTCCAGACGCACTTACTAAGCGTGACTCGACTGATGACTGACGTGACAAACAATGTGTCATCGACTCTGTTTGGTTTTAGTCCAGGATCTGACTACTGTCCTGTGGGAAAGTTCGCGTAATATGGAGAATTTTCTTTTGGGAAAGGTGAGTCTTAGGAAGTATTTTAGACTTGGATGGACAGCTCGTAGAACTGGCACCCGAACCGCAGCGCCAGCTCCTGACCCTCCTCCACTTTCACGACTCTGAACAACGACTTAATTAAATCAGAATCAGACGCATTTTACTCAGCGAGGCTAGATGTCACAATGTCACTTACTCTGTTTAGATCATGTGCAGATTTAAATTGAGATTAGGGGACTTTTTTTCATACCAAAGGTCTTTTCATTTTCTATATTCCTCATTTTGTTTTAGTAATGTCATGTCACAACCAAAGTTTTGAAAATATACATAAAGAGAAATTACTAACGATATAAATGTAGCTTAAACTAAACTAAATGGACAAGAAACGCCCAATGACTGCCACTGGGCAGGGTTTTTAGGGTTCCGTAGCCAAATTGGCAAAAACGGAACCCTTATAGTTTCGTCATGTCTATCCGTCCGTCCGTATGTCACAGCCGATTTACTCGGCGACTACTCGTATAAGCACTACAATTATGAAATTTGGTAGGAAGGTGTATTCTATGAACCGCTACATAAAAGTAATATGAAATTATAAAAAAATATTAAATTAGGGGGGCACTCCATATATGTAACTTTATCACAGTAAAAAACATATTCAAATAAAAAATGGCCAAATCTATTAGAAAACGTTTTATCATAACTTATATTTGGAGCATTGCATTTTATGGCTGCGAGACGTGGACCATGACACAAAGGGACAGGAGGATTGAGGCGTTCGAGATGTGGTGCTGGAGAAGGATGGAATTGAATAAGCTGGGAAGAAAGTCGCCAATGAGGAAGTATTGGAAAGGGTAGAGAAGAAGAGACATATACTACATACAATAGATACTCGAAGAGGGAAAATGATGGGTCATTTGATACGACACGACGATCTAATTCAAAAGATAATGGAGGGGAAAATTGAGGGAAGGAGAGGAAGAGGAAGGCCGAGGATTAGTTATTTGGACCAGATCAAGAGAAAGGTAGACGTCCAATCGTATCGAGAAGTCAAAGAACTAGCGTTAAGTAGAACGGACTGGAGAGAACTACACCGACAAGAGTGAAACTCTTAAATAATAATAAACATGTAACCGGTAGATGAAAAAAAAATTCAACGCACATAGTCGTGTGGGATATTGATGATACGACTATGAAGATACTACTTTTTTAGATTCAATGTATTGGATATGGTTTTAAAAGTGGACTAGTAGGTGTTGGTACCGAACCCTTCATTGTGCATAGCCCGACACGCACTTGGTCGGTTTTTTTCATATTATAAGGGTTGAGTGAACCCCAAGCTCGTTTAGGAAACAACCAACATAACAATGATTAGAAGAATTTTGAAACTAGTATGTGTACCTCGCATGTTCTAAGTCCCTTTTGTTTCCCAGCAACGTCACAGCAGTGCAGCCGGGGAGTCTAGTTCGTTCCAGCAAAGCCAAGAGCTCTGCAGCCGCCAAGAAGGAGCGCCGGTCGCATATGGAGTACACAATAGCGAAGGCATCGCCCCATCGCAGGTGTTCTGGTAAGCATCCTCTTTTCTGATCAAAAATAAAACGAATCAAGGTTGTGCCATTTTGTGAGAACAAATAAAGAAGTATGCATGGCCCCTAAATAAATGAATATTATTGCGAATGACAGATTGCCAAAAAAATATGGTCACTTTTTTTTTCAGAACACCATCCACATATGGTGTCGGGTTAGAATTTCACCACCCCGTTACCCGTGAGTGTTGTAAGAGATGACTATGAAAATAGCATTGAAGTATGATGTAGGCAAAGACTTAGCAATTAAAATTGAATTTCATGTGCTATGTCAATCAGTTTCTTGAAGTACAAGCATCAGCTTACGTGTGAGTAAGCTCTACAAACGGAACGATACGAACTCTAAATTATATTATACGTAAAAAATAAATGAGTGCCGCATATATTTTTAAATGGCTGTTGTTGTTTATTCAGCTACATCCAATGGAAGTACCATCGTCTAAAGTTTTTGGACTAATGCCGAGACATTGTACATTCTTTGCTCAAAATAATTATTGAAATAGCACTTACCGCACAGCCACACGTATCTAGAATCTCCACTTCAGATGTTGCACCGTCGAATGCAACTCTGTGCTGATACAGAAAATCTGGAAAGAAATTGGACTGTTATAGGCCTCTCGTTTCACTTAGTCGGTGCCTGTGTGGCGCAAGAGGGGAGGTTTTAGATGCTAGTGTATGGTGCAGAGGGGCAGGTCTTTGCCGTCACGTTTTGTTATTCTTGACGTTCCTAATTATTACACGAGACTATTTCACCACATTCGTGATTCTTCACGGTCCTCATATTTTCTTCTCACCGATTTCGATGACGGCAACCCTGTCAATTTATGGTTTTGCCCTATTGTGAGCTCTGATATGGCTGGCTAGGCTAAACTTGATCTTGAAACCTAGACGTGTTATACGTGTACACGTCGGAAGGTTTAGGCCTCTCTTTTCTTGCAGAACAACGAAGGCACTGAATCGTGTTTATACAGTAATCTTTCTTCTATGCTGAATAACGGAAGTGGTGGATTGCTATTGAGAATAATTGCCTTTGCGTACAATAGGGGTGACATTTGTTACAATTTACAACATAGTTTGGCTACATACATAGAAAATTATCAAATTATCACAGTAAATAGTAAATCAGACAAATTAATTAAAATTATAAAAAGATTGGGAATATGCAGAGTCGCAAAACCTTTTTTTTTGTTTATTGGCCCAAAAGTAAATTGAAAGTTACCAATAGAATTTTCATATTTCAATAAAAAAGAAATGGTACGGCAACTATGTGCAAAAAAGCAATATTTCACGACAAAAACGGAAAATTTCCATTTTTTCCATACAACGGTAGTACGCACCACGCAAGCATGACGTCAAGTTTGTGTAAGAATCAGTATGGATGGAGCATTTTCAGTGCTCGATGGCTAGGCTGTACTTTGCCTCTCATTTTCGTCATTTGTGTTGCTCTAATAGTAGGTAGTCCCATACAAACATTTGATAGTCTCTAAAAACTGGTTCGAATGGAAAGATTTTTTTTTTGTCTCCTAGCTATTGCGAATAGGATAAAATGAAAGGTTTTTGTGTAAAAATATGGAGTGTGAAAAATTATGGTTGTGGTAAATATCTGTTCTGAATAGAATTCAGTTTGTTAAAAATTGCGAATCGGAAGGAACGCTTATTGTATAAAATATGTAGTGTGAAAAATGACGATCATGGTAAACTACTGTTATGAGTTATAGTTAGGGAGGCGAGGTAGCTAAATGGCGTAATTCAACGGCGCCGTCGAGACCTATCAAAATCGAAAGATAAAATAATTTCGAAAGGAAAAGCTCGTATGGTAAAAACCATTTTAGCGGTGGGTTTGGCGTGTACGGTGTTTCAAAAACGTTAAAAAAAACAGTTACTTGGGCATTCTCGAGCGCGTCAGATATTCATACTACGTATGCCCCAAGTGCCTCTGATAACAACGGTATACTAATCTGCCGGTTTGCGTGGTGGGGGTAGGAATATAAAGTAGTCAAAAATGCAAAAAAAAAAATTTACTCGAGCGCGTCAGATTTTCAGAAGGGGTGTTAAGTAGGCCCCAAGGAAGCTCCCTTTAAAAAAACTGACGATTTCGGCGTGACGATAAGTTACGATGAATTTTTGAAAATGCAAAAAAATAAAGTTTTTTTGAAATACTCGAGCGCGTCAGATTTTCATAGGGGAGGTTTATCTCGGTATCCTGAAAGCATATTTTCTTAATCTGACAAAAATGTTGGTGGGTTCTCTTAATCTGACCGAAAAAGGTTTTTTTGATTCTTTTTTTCCTTTCTTTCTCCTTGATAAAACGGGGAATTTAAGAATGACAATAAAGCGATAGATACAACCAACGTAAATGTGGGGCCAGAAACTGCTTGAGTGGCGTCCACGCACCGGAAGACGAGCTGTCGGTAGGCCTCCGACAAGGTGGAGTGATGACCTGGTGAAGGTCGCGGGAATCCGGTGGAAACGAACGGCACAGGACCGGTCTAAATGGCGAGCCTTGGGGGAGGCCTATGTTCAGCAGTGGACGTCTTTCGGCTGAAATGATGATGATGATGATGATGATGAAATGTAGATGAAATGTAGTGCGAATTGTATTATCTAAATATATAAAAGAAGAAACTAACTGACTGACTGACTGACTGACAAGGATTTTACAAAATTCACCCCCTAAAGGGGTGAAACGGGGGTCCAAAGTTTGTATGAAAACCCGTATTTATTAAAGCGAGAGACATGAAACTTTGTATCTATATACAAAGTTTCATGTCTGTGTTTAAATATATTAATGGCGTATTTCAGCATTTTTCTAAATTGCTCCACTAAAGGGGTGAAAAGGGGGTTCAAAGTTTGTACGGGGAGAGAATCTTTTTTAAAGTGAGATATTTGAAACTTCGTATCTAGACTCTCTGTTTAAATACAACAAAACATGTATAAGCGTCTTTCGAAATTGCTCCCCTAATAGGGTGAAAACGGGGTTTCAAGTATGTACGGGGAGCAAATCTTTTTTGAAGTGAGAGATTTAAAACTTCGTACATAGACTCTATGTTTAAATACAACAAAACATATTTAAGCGTTTTTCGAAATTGCTCCCCTAAAGGGTTCAAAAGGGGGCTCCCAGTTTGTACGGGGAGCAAATCTTTTTTGAAGTGAGAGATTTAAAACTTCGTACATAGACTCTATGTTTAAATACAACAAAACATATTTAAGCGTTTTTTGAAGTTGCTCCCCTAAAGGGTTCAAAAGGGGTTCCAAGTTTGTACGGAGAGCAAATCTTTTTTGAAGTGAGATTTAAAACTTCGTATATAGACTCTTTGTTTAAATACAACAAAACGTGTTTCAGCGTTTTTCGAAATTGATCCCTTTAAGGGGTGAAAAGAGGGTTCCAAGTTTGAGCGGGGAGCAAATTTTTGCTTTTCTTAAAAATCGATATGGGTGTCATTTTCGAGATTCCTCGGGGTGCCGATTACGAAAATGACATTCATTTTCAAATTAAAGATGGCGGACATTTATTTTTCTTAAAAATCAATATGGGTGTCATTTTTGAGATTCCTCGGGGTGCCGATTACGAAAATGGCATGCATTTTCTAATCAAAGATGGCGGAGATTTATTTTTCTTAATTATCAATTTGGGTGTCATCTTCGAGGTTGCTCTGGGTGCCGATTACGAAAATGACATCCAGTTTCAAATCAAAAATGGCAGACATTTATTTTTCTTAAAAATCGATATGGGTTTCATCTTTGTGGTTCCTCGGGGTGCCGATTACGAAAATGACATCCAATACATATCTACATGCAGGTCAAACTGAGAACCTCCTTTTTTGTAGATGGTTAAAAATTACTCTTAGTACGCGGGCGAAGCCGCGGGCAAAAGCTAGTTTATTGTATAAAAAAATGAAATGATATAAAAATTGTATGTTATGTATGACCTTTACATTTGCTTCAATTCTTCACTTCGTTTTGCTTACGGTACGTCCAAAAAACAATTTGAGGATCAATAGGCTATTGAATAATATACATACATGAAACTGAACATGTTAATAATACTTTTGTATACAGATACGCGTAACTTTTTCCGAGTCCACGAAAATTGTCGAGAAGCTTCAGAAAAAAAAAATTTGAGATATAATAAGTCACATAATTTAATCATCGTTATTTCATATCAATTTTTTTTAACACCCTCAGTCTTCGAGACATACTCAAAAAACCGGGAGTTTGAGTTTTTATGATGCTTCAAGTCAAAAAGTTTTAACTTTGGACAAAAATGTAAAAAGACCTTTTTTGTGTAAAATAAAATTACCTTTTTTGTTTATTTAAACTTTTTTTTTGTAAAATGTATCGTTCGCGACTTATATGCCGCGACGCGTTTTTCGGAAGACGAAATGGCTCCTCCACACTTCCGGTCATGCGGAAACCGGCAGATTTTGTATTTTTAGTAAGTTTTACATTATATTCTTCAAAATAAATAAAATAAAAATCGCGCTCGAGAATGCCGGATTAACGTTTTTTTTTTACAAGTTCGCGACCCTATTACTCGGCGGCGTCAAGGACTTATCGTCAGATTAGTTAAATTTAGTCTTAAAACACTAAAATCAACCCCCAATATCTTAATCTGACGCGCTCGAGTATTTCAGACTATCGATTTTTTTTTACTAATCTGATCGTCTATCCTAGGCGCGCGTCACTACATATAGAGCTAAATACTTTACAAGGTTGTTCTATTAGGTCTAAGGTATCTCTCATATCTTAAACTGCCACGCTCGAGTATTACCGAAAATTCCCCTATTCGCCTCCCTAACTATTATAAATAAATCCGTTTGTAAAGAATTGCGAATAGGAAGAAACGCTTTTGTGTAAAGCCTAGCATAATGTGTGTGTCGTCTCGATAATCATGAATGGCCAAGAATACATTTGTATGCGGATATGGACGCTGGCATTTTCTTGTCCATACATTCGTACCTACATAATTTAACACCAATGGGCGGACTTCCGTCATCACTTGTCAATCAAACAACTATTCTATTACGTTTTGAGCCTTCGACACCTCGATTTTGACCTCATTCCGGAGTATTGGCTTTCTGAAACACTATGTCAGTCACACGATTCTAGGTTACAACAGTAACCTTAGAATGTATTTCTAGATACGTAATGTAGTAGTACCTAATGCGCAATGTATAATTATACACGTTTACTGGAAAGAAAATATAGTCACGAAAAAGTCGCATCATCCCATTGGTAGAGTAAAACTAATATTAAAATGAACGCCCTTCACCTAGTATTATATTAATTTCTGTGAATTTTGCCTCTATGCAAACACCAGATTTGAGCGGAAGTACGCCGGAAGGGCATTCAGTTTAAGTAATCTAGATTAATCTTTTATTTCATTCCATGTTCTAATCGAAATGAAATAAAGGTGACTATATAAGAGTAAGACGAGTGTCTGTTTGTCACTTAATGGAACGGTTCAAACTAGTAATTATTGTATGTTAAATCAACTAAGTACTCCCTCAGAGTAAACACTGTAAGCAATGTAATGGTAATTATATTACCATAGCCAATTAATGTTTACCTTCCTAGTGTGTAACCAAAAACGCTATGTTTCCGCTGATTTATCGTACTGATAAGCAGTTAAGCACCTCTCTGTGACTACCATGCATATGTACGATCATTATCGTTCTCAATATCTCAATAAGACGCTATCAAAGGTCGACGGCCGCGCGCAGGCGCCGGTCTCGTCGAGCAGCCTTGGCTGGCCCTGCCAATATCTTAAATAAACAGTTGGCGACAGTTGCCAACACTTGGCAACTCTTGACAATACTAAGGGCTGTTTCTAAACATTCTAGACATAGCGAGGTTAACATGAATGCCAAACTTACCGCCGGTCGAGCTGTATTCACCGATGTAACGCTTCGTCAGGTAACGAACCACCACAGCTGTAACAAAAGAATAGTTTAGTTAGTTAGTGTGCACGATGATCAATGAAAACAATGTATATACCTAGCTGCGATTAGAAGGGCATCATCGTATTTGGACAGATTCTGAACTAACCCGATTCGCATTTGGCCTGAAAATCATTTCACCTGTGCTACACAGACGGGCCAGAAGGCCAGATACCCACTTTGTATGCCATAAACTCAATTGGCCGTACCTATATGTATTTTTCTGAACGCTACTGGACAGAAGCACAAAAGACCAGATAGGCAGATGAAGATTTTGTATTAATATTTTTATTTAAATTTGGATTAGAGCTGTCAGTTTTCCATATACTGAAGTCAAAGAGAATATGACAGCTATTCCATTCCCATTATATAATCGCGATTTTATAACATTGGCCGACATACCTAACTCAGAATATAGACATAGATCATAATAAAGCGAAAAATTACTATATCCTAGAGACTTTGCTAACATGCGCCGAAGTCAAACCTTAAAATATTGTTTTTCAAGAATAACATAATGAACTACAAGTCTTCGGTTATCAAGGTCATGAAGTACACAAATGAACCAATTTGATCAACGCAGAATTCGATTTTTTTTAATATTGTATGGTTTTAGGACATATAAGATTTGCAGTTATGCGTTAAACCCATATATATTAGTACCTTGTGAAACTGCAATTCCTATACCATACCATTGAATGATTTTTAATGTTTATTATTGTAGATTCTACTAACTACAATGTTACATAGGAGGGGCAGTTAAGGTTACAAATAGATACAATCTTGCCTAATAAACCGCTGCAATGGAAACACTGAAGCTTTTAGAAAGCAGCAATTAGCAGCAATCGGTAAGGTGTTACAAAAGTTGTGTTCTTGAATTAATTTATAACTACGATACAAGTCTCAATTAGAGGGAAAGCAGACATTAGGGCAGCATGCGCGTTAACTTAAATTAGAGAGACTCCACTGTGTTGGCTAGGGTTGTGTTATCTAAACATGAGGCAGAGGTAATTGGGAGACTCCACACAGCAACATACTGCATTGGGGTTTTCCAATCACTGAACTACTTTTTAAGATTAGGCACGCTAAGTTTCGCCATTTCTGCCTGTCCTCCCGCGGCTTAGCTTAATTAATGACCATGCAAAAAAAACTATGTCAGCAGTTAGAATTAATGACATATGTATCTGACGGTGCGAACACTTCAAAAACCAACATACAAACGTTTTTACAACATACAGACGAACCGGTAGCAGTAAGGGCCTTGTTGTATATTACAGCAATAAAATCTGGCCAAATTAAAATTAAATTAAATAAATAAATAAATAAAAAAACTGGCACTAGAAGTGGAAGGGCCGACCCACCTGGTATTTGGTTGTGAATGTTGAGGGAGCGCTCCCCTTCAGCTCCAATGGTTGTTCTTGCTTGCTTTTCCTTGTAACTTCCGTATTTATATTGTTTTTGGCTTGTTAAATATTTGATTAACCGTTATCTGGTTTTTCGATAATGACACATATATCTATGTTACTTTTTATTGTTAGGTGTTCAATGGTCAGCCAGTAACGACTCCCATTATACTATACCGAACACCCCCCACCGAAAGCACCATGTAGCTTTCTCATAAAGAAAAGACAAATTGATCAAATAAAACTATGAACTTCTGCGCATATTATAGCGTTAAAAGAATATAAAATATGCGTACCCGCATGACTAAAAGAAAGGAAAGGGGATTCAATTAGTCTAGGGTAAACGACACAGTTTATTTACTGGTCTCGACAAAAAGGTATTTGCTTTTGTACGCAAAGTAACTTTACGCACAATGCCGTCCAAACTGGGATGTGTCTGATGGACAAGTACCCAACGAGTACCGGCTACGCCTTCAGTGGGGCGCCGCAGGATCGCAAATGGCATTCTACTGCGACGGCTAAAAAGAAATGTCCTGGTGTTAGAACATTGTAGTCATTAGGATTGTCACTGGCTGGCCGAGCGCATAATGGACGAAAATTCATTATGGCTTCTATTTTACAGAAAACTGTAGTATGTTCCTCAAAAGTATAAGCTTTATCACCGGACCCACGCATTATAAGTTTGGTTTGTAGGCCTTTTATTGCTTATTATCATAATTTGACTGTTCTACAAAATTAAATCTTTAGTAAAGGGTTAGGTACAAATAAATTACATACAAGTTCAATGTAGTATAATGTACCTATTTATTACTCTTGCTTTAGCATCGGACCCACGCATTATAAGTTTGGTTTGTAGGCCTTTTATTGCTTGTTACTATTAGCATAATTTGACTATTCTACAAAATTAAATCTTTATCAAAGGGTTAGGTACAAATAAATTACATACAAGTTCAATGTAGTAAAGTGTACCTATTTATTACTCTTGCTTTAGGCTTGAGTTTTTATTTTTAATCAACACGTATTAGGAGACTCGAACATGAATAGGTCTACGGTCTCTCCCTATCGTAAAAGGCAACTAAAGGGGATCATCGGGGTTGCGAGTTCTCAATGTGGCCGGGGCCGCAGCAGTTTCCTATCACATCAGCCCCAGGGAGGATGGCGTGGATCGCCAAAGGAAAGCGCGAGGGGGGCTCTACTGCGTTCAGTATTGAGATCCTAGAGTTCCCCGCATGAGAGCGCAGATGGCGGTCACCATGGAGTTTTTAGTAGGTAGAAATACCGCATAACCCCGTAATCCCCCGGTGTCTGGGCACCTGGATCCCAGGTTTTCTCCACGAAAAAAAAACAATATTAGGAGACTAGCTAAACTTAAACTTATTGGTTAAAAATACAAACTCAATTTTTATGGTGACGTGCAATACTACCTTGATATTTTTGCAATGTTTTACGAAACGTACATTTGTGACCTCCATAAGCCTAGTTACATTACTTCATATTGACTACACAGGTCAAATTTTGTAAAAAGGGTCAATGGTGATAACATAAACTAACCTAGCAGGTTCACGGTTAAATTTGTAAATACGTGTGTAAAACTATTATTCAATTTGAGACCGCTATATTCCGTGTGTGACCTTTCTAAAGCCGTCTATTTGATTTACTTTTAGTACAATTGTGATTTGTTGCATAAGTACTGCCTTTCCTGTAACTTATCATTGATTTTTCCATCCCTCCGCGTTCTCAAATTTTCTTTTAGGTAAGTTATTTTATAAAATCATTATTTAGGTAATATTTTTCACACTCGAATCATCGGTACACACCATGTATTCATAGATATGACATACATATCATGAAACGGTTTCAGAAATATTTAATAGATGTTCAGAACGCACATACTTATGTGCGTTCTGAACATCTATTAATTATTTCTAAACGGCACTAAAAAGTCGAGCCATATGAATTTATCGAATATGCAGTTAACCTGGAAAATATCGATGGAAATTTACTATATTAACCCTTCAAAATCGACCATATTCTTCCAAAGTTTATAGCAAATGCGATCAAAAGGAATTTAATAGCTGACACTAAGAAATATGTAAAGTTTTATAAGCTTGAGCAATAGCAGTAAAATATGGTGTGCCATAAATAGTAAAATGGTTCGTGAAATGATCTTTACGTCTCATCTCATCAGTTGGCCGTTTTATCGACTGCCGTCGTACATTTGGCTTTAACACATATATTTTAACCTGAAATATCAAAATAGACTGTATTTGTAAGGGCATAAAGTATGTGCAAATATTTTGTATGTCATTTCGCTCCAATATAAATGCACTCAAGTGTACGTTCGCTTCATGACATGCGGATAAACATGTCGTTCTGATTGTATTGTCAGCTTCTGCTTTATGGCCTTCAAAGTTTATGTACAATGTTGCGCTTTAAATGTATTGTAAAATATGAGTTGCCTAACTTATACTCCTTAATTTATTAATGCGAATGTCACATACATGTCATGTACATGTAGTAATGAAAACAATATAAAGTAAATATTTTACAATTATATTACAACTTAGACACTGGGAGATTACCAAAGAATAGTGTAATTTCACGAAGACATTTAGTGGGATAGGCATTAGGGAATATATAGATATTACTAGAATAATAAAAAGAACTCGAACAATCAATGTGTTGATTGCAAGTGTCTATTGAGGCTATGTCTGTGTAGTAAGTTCTTTCTTTTTATTTCAGTCCATCGTTCTTAGCTGTATACAAGAAGTCACAAGTTGGAATGTTAGTGTGTTACTGGGTGTTTGTTTTTAGGTCTGCTGATGAGAAGTATCGCCTGTCGCATTCATTGGACACCGTTCCCTTTATAACGTACACAGAAATTATTACTATAGCTTTTTAAAAAAGAAACATATTTTTCTTTAGCCCGGTGTCTTTTTTTCTTTAAGGAAACATTTCGAGCTTGTTTTAATTAATATGTTGTTTAACATTTGTTTTTTAATAACAAGTCGTTTAAATCTCTTTATCACTTAACTAGATAGAAGCTGTCTGTCGTAGTTTCATTGCTGTCGTTTTGAAGGTTTCAATATAGGAAGTAAATCACGAATTATGTGACATACTACTGAAAGACAAGCTTGAAATTTAATATGATGTGTCAAAACGTTGAGAAACTAAGGGGCTCCTAGCTCCCAATGACCTTCGATCTGTACACTCCGTTTTCTTGTGTTTTTTTTTATGGCTTATCGTATTAAGAACAAAGAAGTTTACCGAAATAGTGTACCATATTTACTTCAAAAGTCACTGTCTTCGAGATATAAGGCATCAAATTTTGGCAATTTTATGCCAAAAAACAGTTTTTTGGACGTTACTTTTGTGTAGATGAGTTAAAAATAAAACATTTTTGGAACATGTTTAAATTAATCATGAAAAATAAGTAGTCAGCTGTATTCAATATTTAAATAAAGGATTGAAGAACCGATAACTGTTTGTGTCATAAATATATCTATGGTTTTGACGGAGCAATATCAACTCAAAACTCGTCAAAAATCGATGAATAGCGCGCGGAGCCCCTTAACATTTATGTTTACGAACAGAACTGCCTCGATTACCTACGTTAGATAGATAATTACCTACGTTCGTGGCGAGGGGAGTCGTGAACGAAAACACCAGAACATCTAGGCTTACACACTCGCTTTCCAAAGCAATTGTGGATGCAGATATAATAAATACCCCCTTCAAATTAACGTCCAACATAAATTAATTGATCGAGAACGCGATAAAGTAAAAGTATAACTCGGTAGCGACGGCACGAGCACACGTACCGTGAAATGTCTCAGAAAAGTTGTTCCTTATCAAAACATGCAGAATAAACATGGGTATTGATACAGGCGGTCAATTACACTAACGAATACTTTCACTGGTGCATTGATAGCGCCGTTCAAGGTAATCCACAAGCACGTATCTCGACTGACTGATAGCGAGGTGCTGCCTACCAGTTACCAATAATCTGAAAGGTTGGAGTGAGACTGGTATCTATACCATCGATAAGAAAAACCTATGAATACTGCTAGCTACATCTTACATACAATTATTTTAGTGACGTGTAAATTGGTTTTATAAATAAATTATTATGATTAAGAATATTTTAATGTTTCGAAAACATTTTCACAATTATTTTAACCCATTGTGCGCTGTCAATACAAAAATACTTTTCTCACCTTCATGATAAGTATCGAAATCATTCATTCGGTTTATTCGGCTGTCGAAATCCATGTCACATAATTTATTCGCTGATTTTAAAGATTAACTCGTACATCAATAAATTATGCGATTCAGAACGAAATGGCTATAAAATTGGTTATCTCCATAACTGATGTAAAATCTACAGTGCCTAAAAATTCGGGAGTTCAACGACACCAAAGAAAAGATTCATGAATAATAAAATCTTCACATTTGGCAACAAGTTACATAAGAAACGCAAACGTTTTTCAAGTAAACTACTTAGCTTGCACGCACGACGTGGAAGCGGGTTCACGTCTTTTGGATGTTGAAGAAATTCTAGATTTATTTCCAGAATGTACGGTACCGGTAACGAGAGCTATAACGGGACTTGAGAACCGAGGATTTAACCGAGACGTCTGTGAGTGAATAAGGTAGCAAAAGCTAAATGTTAATTAAGAGCATCGCCGAGGTGATTGCAGACACGATCCCGGGTTCGCCACGCTAGTCGCGGTAATTGGCCGCCAACCGTTCCATTTGCATTTTTAACTTCAATTTTATTTCCGCAAACTCCACTTAATTAAACTGCGATTTTACCCAACAGCCGGCTTTAATGGCTTATAAGAATGAAGTACGTCAATTTTAATGCATCGAAGGACGCTTTCTCTTGTACTTGACAACTATGCGACTTGCTAATTTGTGATTTCTCCCAGCTAAGTTTAGAATTTGACAGATAACGTGTTCCTCAACAATGAGGATTAGGTGCGCTTGACCTAAAAGTCTAGAATGCGTAGTGTAAATCAAATCACATATAAAGCTAGATTCGGAAACGTAATTATCATCGTTAATTAATTAAAAGTGAATATGTCTTGAATACTACTAAACATTGTTTTAATTATACTATACACCGTTAAAATAATTCGTTTTAATATTTTAGTAATTGTTACAAAATCGTACATCGAATATTTTCGTAAGCCTGAAGTATCATTCTCATTTTAAGAGGTGTTTCACCAAATCTTTATGTTTCATCGTTTTATTTTTTCCTCTTCCTCGTGAACGTTCTATTATTACTCGAGGATACTATATTTAATTTCTCATGCTAAAAATAAATGTTTCGGTGAGAGCTTATAAATTGACGAGTGAGTAACTCAATCGCTTGTAAGCTAGGGTTGTCGATTTTAAATAATTTTCTTAAAGTAAAGACTTGAGAAAATATTTCCAAATCAGGTACGCCAATGTTTATTAATTACGATAAACATACGTATTAATTATGGAATGATTCTAACTGCTATGCGTATGTTTACAAATTCTTATACCTAACTTCAATTGAATGTCCTTGAGGCGTTAGGAGTCTAACCGCTTGGCCACGAACGCTGTAAAGGACTCTAAACGTCGAGATGTATTTTTTCATAATGTACCGAATATAATACTTTTTATTTATTATCAAATTGAGGGCCTGTATATAAATTGGATGGCAACCCTAGCTCGGGGGTCCCGGCAGACGGTTGACCGGGTGACTCACACTCCGAGAGGCATGCGGCCGCCACTATAAATACAGCACTGACATTTTCTCGCTCTCAATCTAGCATCCCACTGCTTCGGAGTCTTCGGACTGTATGACACGACCCCATTCAACAATGTTGCATACACGCAATTGAAAAATGAAATATATTTGGTTTCGCTCTAGCGTTTCGAAAATCAGAAAGTATGAACTCGCAAGAAACTCTTGAAATAAGAAACCAGCAAATGGTTGAAAATGTTTTCATGTTATAAAAGGAAGACACATATCAAATTATAAAGTAAAGAAATTATACAAACAATTGCAGCAAATTATCATTAGCATTACCTTAGTCAAATTAAACTACTAACGTATTCGCCTCAAGCGACCGCCCCGGGTGCTCGACTGCTCGCAGATAACTGCTTAATCACACAATCATGATGGTCTTCGTGATTGATTGTTTTGCGTGTAATTGCATAATGACACGTGTTTTACTGAAGGCATTTACTGGTACATTAGAAGTGTAGTCGTATAGCTGCGAGGCAAATTGCTTGTGGGGAATTTCGTTGGACAATACTCCAGATTCCACGATTATTTAAACTGTTGCTTTGTCGGGTAGAAAGTCTGACATAATATATGTTATATTAACAAAAATATTCAAACTTAATGGTCGAGTTAACGTAACAAGTATTTTATTCTTTGACAATTACAACTAACACTAACACTGTCAAATATGTTAGAACGATTGATTAATTTGTCTTGTCTTGATAGCAAAATGAACGCGAGCATACCCACCCCCTTGTCGCATGACTTAAAAAACAAAATTCGTTTAAATTTGAAACTTGATACGATGTAATAAGGTCTACAACGATACCTTCCATATATACCTTCATATGCGGTAACGGGTAAAAGTCCAGGACCTGACTACAGTCCAGGGTGTAGGGCAGTTCGCGTCTGGTGTTTTTTTTCCGGAAATTGTACCGCATTCGTCACCTGCTACATTTTCCAGCTATCATAGCAGTTTTTTTGAATGAAAAATAAAACGCTTCTCTTCAGAAACCTATTAGGTGAGGTATCAAATGAAAGGGCGCCATGAGTTGCTTTGAAAAATATACCGCCCATTACGTTTTAGCCAGTGGTTTTGTAAAAACTAAAAAACATTTTTTCCCGACAGGAAACCGTTGAATTATTTCTTCCAGAATATACGCCTTTGGGAAAATGTGAATGCTTAAGCACTATTTCTTTTCCTTTATTTTATAATCAGCAGAACAAATTCTTGCTCTTTATACAAAAAAAGTTACGTTACATATGAGGATATAACAAGATATATTTAAAAAATAATTCAGCCATTCTCTGTCAGGAAGAGCTGTTTGACATATTCTCTTATCGCTGGTTTATGTCAAGGTCTTTCAAAATTCTCGGCAAAAGTGTAAAAGAATACTCGAACAGAATATGTACGAGTAAACAAAGGCATCTAGTTAAGAGAAGAGTACATTAAATGCAGCGAGTAAATACGCAGGCTAACGAGTATAAATATAGCATTGGATTCCCCAACTCGTACTGACTCACACTGTATATTTGAAACTTCTTTGAAAACTGCAGTTTATTGTCAAAAATAATCCATAAAATATATATAGATTCAAATACAATACCGACATTTTATTACAATTTAATAATATAGAAAATTAAATAATATTTGAAATCGAAATAAAGGTTCAGGTATAAAAAACGTGAATTGTTTCATAAACTCAAATGCTAGACCGACATTAACGAGTATAAACTGGAAGTAGCCATGTTTCTATTTTTGCCATAAAAATCAAATAAAAAATACTATGTATCGTCGTTACCTGAAGAGCTGTCTCCATAAATTCGTTTACAATTTAAGTAACTAGTTTGGCTTCTAGGTTTCCATAAAAGTCGAAACTTTCGTTCAGTAAAATGGCCAGAGCTACTATTTTCACGAGTATATTATTTGTTTTTACCATATTAGTCGAGTCGATGTCTTACATTTTAAATCTAACTTAGAGAAAATGAAAATCTCAACACAACTGGTACCTGATGCTTCACTACTTATAAGGATTCTCGTTTCTTGAAATCAGTCAAATAATTCCGTGTTTCAATGGAAAGTAATAGGCACGGAATTATATACATATGTCAAAACTGGACAAAGTTAGTCCCTTCATTGTAGGTACCTCCATAATTCCGCCTCCGAGCTTTCCGGGATAAAAACTATCCTTAATCCTTCCCCGCGATTCAAACTATCTGCATACATAAACTATATGTAAAAAATGGTCCAGCGGTTCAAGCGTGAAAAGTTAAAAGGGAGTCGCATTTATAATATTCTTCATTTCTCATACTCTGAAAGTAAGTCATTGTTCATTTAAGTGGCGTGCTGAAAGTAGCACTTTTCTGCTCTAGAGCAGAAAGTTATATAATAAAAGAAACGAAGAAAAGTACGATGAATCGTAATAATTGGGCAAAAGCAGTAACCCATACTAATATTAATTCTAAATTACATAAACACTGCTAACGGTATCCAAGCAGTTCCCGCCAATTTTTTTTTCTTTCGCTGATTCCGAAAATGTCGGTGCAAATTTTGTATTTTTTAGTTTCCTCCTATTCGAAAGAAAAAGCAGAGTGTATAACTTGGATGAAACTCTTCAACCCTTGGTTAACAATTTACTATAGTATGGATTATAATAGCTTGTATGGAAGAGGGATAACTAATAATGTTTTATTACTGGCATAAATAATCCTATATAAGTCAAAGGTAGCAAAATTAAGGCCGCGCCTAATTTAAAAGCAATTATTTGTTTAATCAAATGATAATCCGGCGGCGATAACGAGTCCTACTCGGACAAAGTCGGAGACAAAATCAAATATCAGTATGCCTTCAAGCTCGAGATAGCTCCTCACAAGCGTAAGCATTAACACGGAAACATCACAATGACACGAGATATTTTTCGATTGAGTGTTATAAAATCTCGAGTGCCGGTGACTATTACTTAACCGACGCAAGCTTACCTAATCTCTCTTAATTGTTGTGTTAATGTACTCAAGTGTTTCCCAAAACGACGTCCCGAGCCAATACTATAAATCAATTTCACTAGCTTTCGCCGCCTTATTGTTTATACTTTCTATTGCGCAGCGTCTATTAGTGAATCAAATGTTATAATTTCACGCGTTTATAAAGATATATGCGTATCATAAACTAAATAACTAATGACACTATGCGGCGTTTCGAATAATTAATTTGCGATAAACTTTTAATGTGCCGTACTCTATTAGACTAGTAGGCAAGTCCCGCACATTTGTCTAAAGATACTATTATAATATTATAGTAGCCCCATAGCCCCATCATTCACATATTTGTATGATTCTACTTTTCCCATGCATTTTAAAAATAAGAAAAATAAACAGTAGAAAGTGGCAAAAGTATCATATTAGTACGCTTCAAATAAGCCCAAAACTCTTGCGCTCGAATGAAAGTGAGTATTATTTACTCATTTTTTGCCAGGTTCCGTCGTACCTATTGTTAATATTTATATTTACACTTAACACCAGGTGCACTAAGGCTTTCGTTACACAAAGTAATGCGTAGGTCCAACAGGATAATAATAACCTTACAACATTGCACAGACAGTAAGATTCAAACAATGATCTAAGCTTTTCCCGTTCTGGTCTGCTTCGGTAGACCATAATTATTGCCGGCCCATAATAACTGGTGTGGAAATTGTCTGAATTTGACGGCTTAAAGATTAGCATTGCTTACTTGGAGTAATCTTTGTATTTCTACCTTATCTTGATAATGGAACAAAAAAATATGTTGCCAGCCAATGGTAAGGTCATGAGGGCTCCTGATCAATGAAAATGCGATGTGTAAGATTGAAGAACCTGAATTGTTCTTTGCAAGACAGAGGATTCCTCCTCTGTAATTTAATTTCAGGCGTCTATAGGTTAACCTGTCCTCTAGCCATCAGGCATACGCCACTCTTGCTTACAACCAACACGATATTCAAAAAATAAGCTGTGTGTGGCGGGAGGAAGTGTCAATCGTGCAGAAACTGTATTTTAATTGAGATGAAAAACGACAAACTTTGCACACAAAGCCACAATGTGGGTCCACTTCAGCTGTCCGCCTATTTGACAGCACACCGTTTAAATTACACGTAAATTCTGCTTAATTTGAATTGCATGGGTTAAATTAACTTGAACGAACAGAAAATTCGCAAAAAATCTTCATTTGGACCGGTGAGGCCAAAATTGGACCACCAAGAAGCCAACCTTGTGAACCTTTTTCCTTCTGTGTTTTTTTTTTGGGATACTTGAAACCATTGTATACTGGGGCTAAAATAATTCGTAACAAATTCAACCAATTCAAGCAACACCGACAAAACTTAAACTCTACTAATACTACTGACGATAATTTAAATTATCTTTAAGGCCCCGAGAACTCTCATCCTGACCAAAAACTTTCTATGGGTTCGTAACATGTCTCCTATGTAGTGATAATTAATTCGTGAGTTTAACCTTATAAGTATATAAAGATTAATACTTACCTAGATCGGATTCGAGCTAACGTATATGTAAGAATTAACTGTGTCAAACTACACAGGTTTGGCTTAATTACTCACATCCTATAAGGGTAGGTCATTAAAACTATGTACAAAGTACAAAAAAGTCCCCGTTAGTAGACATTCCTGTATAAGGTAAGGATAGTCGACGGATGTGATTAATCTGCGGCCCACAGCGCCGCCTGCGCCCGAGTCGCCCAACGGATCGCATTTCTTCTTGATGACTAACGCTCTTGTTCGGGAGTCTAGACTAGACATGAATATTCATGTTTTGGAATTATCTGGTATATTACCTTTGAAACCGAAGGTTTCCTGATTGGAAGCATTTCTGCTTTATTGAGAGCAAAGAAAATTTATAACTTTGTTATAGATCCCTTATGTACATAGAAACGTCTTTATTATTTTTTTCCATTGTCGTTCTTTCGTGGTTTGCGCTAACTACTAAATAAAGGATATATTGCGCAGTCAAAGGCCCCGTACAATTTTATTTATTGATAAAAATTGACCCAAAGGGCATTAAGTAAATCTCTACACACATTATCCATATTTATTGCTCTTTGAGCGTATTACGAGTATTAATGAGAAAGTACTCAACGTGTAAGTCATACTGCGGTTTCAGCTGATGAGATTCAAGCATGGATATTTTCAGTTCCTGAAGTCTATTTATCGCAAATCCCCCCCCCCCCCTCAAGCAACAAGAAGTAGGATCAGACACCCATACGATTTCCACCCCGGGTGCCACCCACATTAGCTACGCCACTCTTCGATGATTATAAACGCATGAGTGTCCACAGCTAGTTTACAAATAATTATAATTTGGCATCGCTGTACAACAGTTTGATGACAAATACGATCGCCCTACGCACTGCGGGTACAGCTTTACGATGTCGTTACTATTTCTCGACGCTGACTAACTAGTAGGTACCAACTGTTCGTAAACTCGCGACACGTACGTGGCTGCTCTATTTATTGAACAACGTGAATCGCCCAAAGTTATGATTATGAGCAATGAAAAAATATTCTGCAAAATGGTACAAATAATCCAGGACTTTCCATAAGTGAAATTTAATTCGTTCCATTATACGTCACGAAAATTTGGTATCCACAAAAAATATACAAGGTAACTTTCGTGACGTGGTGGAACTTAACTTGTAAAATGTGTGTAATGTGTATATTGCTCGTCTAATCAATAAAAAGCATCATGTGTTTACGTGTTTGGGTCACCAATAAATTGAACAGACTGGGATTAACTAAACATCAAATACCAGTTCATTTCTTCACCCAATAATTCAATTTTGAAACATTACCACAGCTACAGCATCGATTTACAATAGCAGCATTCCATTGTGCATATCGTAGTAATAGTCAACCTGATTGAAGTGTGTTTTTCGTGAGAGGCTAACAATCCATCACTTTTGTCCATATTTTTAATCCGACCTACAATTAAAGTACGTAGTGCCACTTTAAATTATATTTAATGTGATCTGCCTATCCGTTTTGGATATAGAAGTGCGAGTTTATGTATGTATAATATGTATGCTAAAGTGCATACGGAAGCGATTACAGTTTTGTTTATAAAAACTGATAATACTGGTCTACGACGTGACGATAGTCACACGACTTAATTAAACTAATCAAATCAAATAGCTCCAAAGAATGTTATTGGCATACAACAACATTATCATGATTGCTTCCATGGAAGTGGCCTGAAGACTATTGACACAGTACCAGAGTTATCAGGCGATAATAATATCATTGAGTCAAACACTGATAATACGCCTTTGTTCACACCTGACAGTACGACGCCACAAAGGTACAACCCACTTATTCATATTACGCATATTAAAGTACCTATGTATGTATACTACTAATACTAAATAAAAATGTATGTTAATTTATTATATCTACCTATATTTATGAGTTTTTTAGATTTTACCTGTGGTCCGTAATCGTTGGTCTGCCTTAGGGTTACTTAATGCAAATCCAGCCAGATTTAACAAAAAAAGTATTAGGTAATACAAAACGTGATTTTCGTACTTATCCTCGGATTTTTATTTATTTATTCCTAATCATTCCCTGCTTGTACTTAATCTTTAGTATTTAACTATAAACGTCCGTTTTTAATCTTCTTATCGCTCGATAACAATTGCAAAACCCTAACCTGCAACCCACATGTTGCTTGTTTGTTTTGAAACTGTTTTAAAATTTGATCGCAAGATATCCAATAAGGGAGGGATTGACTAAAGCTTAGCTGCCTCATTCCCATTCAAGGGCTCAGCTAAATCCAAGGGATAAATACGTTCATGCAAATCAGTAGATAATCACGCTAGTCGTATCGGACTAGTAGCAAGAGCTATTTAAATGCTAAGGTTTCATTGACCCAGTACTGAATTATTAAAGATGTTGACAATTATATTTGAAAACTGGTTTGATATAATTACCAACGCAGGCCGTACGAGAAAACTCATAACCTCAAAAGCATGAAACAGATACAAACAGGTAAAAACAGCCGGCTAAATATTTACTTTTCTTTTTGTTTCTTATATGAGATCATAACAAACTCTTGTATACAAACCGGATTGCGACTTACACTAATTCGTGGCCGAACTGAAATCTTCGTAATAGTTATGAATGTTCTAGTTAGAAGTTAATGAACTCAACTGAGAGCGAGAGTTGGATGGTTCGAGTGCGAGTTCGAGTGGTCATGATAAATCAGTAGGATAACACTAATAGGCACCTGCCGTCTGCCGGTTAGCTTCACATACAACAAAACAAAACTAACGATAACTGTAATTAAATTAACAGCCTTAATTACAGCGTCCGGTTCTCTCTCATAATAAATCAGAGAATCCTTTCGTAGATCATTAGGTATAATTGATTTTAGTCGAGCCCTCTGGTCAAAACACAAGATAATTTTTTATTCAATCTTTCTCCCTTCAATGTATTTGATACGTCTGAGTTGAAGACAAAGATAGAAGGCAAAGTTAGAGAGATACAAAAAAATTCGAACCTTGCTCGATGATGCATCGTTAACTAATTATCTGGTGTTTTCGTTGGTAAAACAAAAACAAGAGCGGCCTCAAATCGCAACCATTCCATTCGTATTAGTCAGGTGTGCATGCCAACATTTACAAATTAACCTTACCCGATTTCCCGCAACGAGCGCTGCCAAGCACCACAACTCTTATTCGATTAACTGTCATCTTCATTAGTCTTTTACACTTTACACTAACACGACGCTAATGTAAAATTAAAGTTCATAAGCTAATTTTGTAGGTTATGTTTTCCGAATCGTGTATAAGATCGAGTTGGCGCCAAAATCGCTGCCGCATAAAGATAGCGACGTACGCGCGCTCAACGCACCTGCCTACGAGCAACTGAACTGACTGGCGTCAAACAAAAATTGGCACAGACTCAGATAGCGCAATGAAGCATTTGAGTATGTAATAACTAATATCTGTCGTAGGAATTCAATGTGGGGGACTTTGGCTACCTGCGAATGAACTGAAATAGGAATCTTTCACACACGCCATTACCTGGGCCATTCTACTTTTTCATATACATAATATTCAGACACATTTTTTTTAAATGAAGTTTTTGGTATACTTGGCCCTCGCTTCATATTTTTGTATTGTCATTTAGAAAGAGGTTTAATTGCAGTATCACTTCCGATAGTTTTGGTAATTAACGAACCACAACTAATATCCATAAACCGAGTAACTAGTGGTTCTTAGATGTCTCACCATTTGTATGAAAAAGTGGTTTTTACCACTATGTTATCCACCTTTTACAGCAATATGTTAATATTTAAGTATTTTTACCTATAAATTCCTTTTATTAGGTCCAGGTACTATTTCGAAATCCTATTTTTGTACACTAATTCAATACATATCATAGATATTTTTTTGTAATAGAAAACTGGTCATGAAAAAGTAGAATGACCCACCTACTTATAATATAAAAATTCCATTCAGAAATATTGAAATCACATTATAAAATTTCTCTCCCAAGCAAAGTCGCATTCAATAAGTGACATGAAATATTTTAAGCCAACGTCAACCAAGATTTAAAAAGTGACACTTTTGCAATCAGCAATACTTAACTTTCGATTAAACACAAACAGGGTCATCCAATCGTGCATTTACTAGGTCGACGGTAATCCTATCAAGTACAAAGTAAAAGTCAAATCAATCAAATCATGAAACAAAAACGTAGAAATTGTCGCATAAGGATTACTAAATTCAAGTCTTATTAAATCGTTGTAAGCATAAAACTGGGACAAAGCATTTCGAATCGCGAACAGGTAACATTGACACCAATCCTCGCGACAACGCGGTTTATATCGGTAGAAATAAAAGTGCAAGCGATATTCTATCTACACATTACGGTTAGAGACATAGGTGGCTTTAATCCTGCAGAATCTATGCCAGCAGATACCGTGGACGTGTGATATGACTCAACGTCTAATCAAAACTAAAAATGATAGTTACAGCTATTGTTGCGTTGCTGAGAATGGAAGTAATTCCTGGCGCCGCTGCAGCTGATAACGATTGTCGGGGGATTAAAGTGAAATTGACAGTCGTTCTTAATTACAAAGTGTTAATTATTCATGCCTGAGCTATATCGACCACAATAATGGCGCTCAATGTGAACTCTGAAATTAGGAAATGTAATGACTAGACGAATAAGTGTAATTAATTAAGATTAATTAATTAACCCTCATCATTAACAGAGCTAATTTTGGTGTTTTACTTAACAGCTAATTTCAAAGTTGTAACTTCGGGTTTTTTTACGGACAAAACAAAATGCCTACTAAAAGCATAAAATATATAAAATGTAACGTGTACGTCGCGTGCACTGTTCTGTTCAATATAATTTAGTTTAAATATTCAATGATTATTAATTATTTTATTCAAACGAGTGTAATTATTTTATAGTTGAATGCAGTATGAAAAATACTTTACCAAACGATTTTACTTAGTATGCAATTTTGTATCGTACGAAAAATTTGTAGCAAAACTAGGTTTGTGGTTCTTCGCTCCTTTTACACTTACCACATATATCTTGCTTTATAAGGCAAAAGAAAAAGGCGTGCTTTTTTATTTTAATGGGGCATGTTAGATAGCGGTCAACTTTGGAAGAATTTTAACAAGCTCTTTGTTAGCTCCTGGCTGGCCTTAATCGTTGCGCTTGGAGCCGCTTTCAACCATCTATGTCCTTATTATGAGTTAAAATATATTAAAAATGTTTCTAGTATGAATACTAGTATTTTATCAACAGTTGGATAACTTTGCACGTTTGTTACTTAGGAAACTATGTAATATGGTAAGTAAAACAGCGTGTAAGACACGCTGAAACGAAAACTGAAAATAAATTCTAACATTATAATTCTTTAATGTTAGAATTTATTTATTCGTTCTAAATAACTAAATTCGTTTAGGGTGGACTGAAACTAGGACAAGAGTTTTCATTACATTCTGTATAAAATGTGTTGTCAATAAATGACAGAATTTACACTTACTAAGCTTAGTGACGCTTTTGGGCGTAGGTGTGTGTTTTTGCAATTAACTGCTTTCCCTTCATACCGCATTACAATTTTATTATTTTTTCGACTTAAATTACCTTTTTATTTATAAAATTAACTTCGCAAGTGTCAGTTCAGAAAGCGCTTATCGCAAAGAGACGTATGCCACTTTCCCAGCTTCCCGGGATTTCGTTGCTTTGTTAAAAATAATTGGAAAGGAATAATCAGCTCAAGTTATCAAACCTGACACTTAATAATTGACTTCTGACACCCGAGATAGGGACTCGTACAACTTTGTCAACAAAGTTGATTCTCGTTCGAAAGGGAGGAAATGATGAGGGTTCAGTCGTAAGTACAAAGCGAATGTATTTAATATAATTATTACTTTGTATTTCTTTTCAATTCTAAGCCCATGGGAGAAATTATTCGGTTACAACGACGGTCGTACCTGACATATTATAATAATATAACAACTAGCTTTTTCCCGTGGCTTCACCCGCGCACTAAGACACTAATTTTTAACCATCTACAAAAAATAAGGTTCTCAGTTTGACCCGTATGTAGGTATGTATGGATGTCATTTTCGTAATCGGTACCCCGAGGAACCATAAAGATGACACCAATAACGATTTTTAAGAAAAATAAATGTCCGTCATCTTGGATTTGAAAATGTATGTCATTTTCGTAACCGGCACCAGGAGGAACCACAAAGATGACACCCATATCGATATTTAAGAAAAGTAAAGATTTGCTCCCCGCACAAACATGGAACCCCCTTTTCATTCTCTTAGGGGAGCAATTTCGAAAAACGCTGACACATGTTCTGTTGTATTTAAACAGAAAGTCTATATACGAAGTTAAAATATCTCACATCAAAAAAGATTTGCTCCCCGTACAAACTTAGAAACTCCTTTTCAGCCCTTTAGGGGAGGAATTTAGAAAAACGCTAAAATACGCCATGGGTATATTTAAACCGATAGTCAATAAGTACGTTTTTTCATACAAACTTTGGACACCCGTTTCACCCCCTTAGGGAATGAATTTTGAAAAATCCTGTCTTAGTGCACCCTTAGACCTTATAATAAACCTACGTGCCAAATTTGAAATCTCTAGAACCAGCGGTTTGGGCTGTGCGTTGATATGTCAGTCAATCAGTTTCTTCGTTTCTATATTTAGATGTCCTTCGTACTGATTCGGTATGTATTCTAGTATATATAGGATCTTTCTCCTATACAATTCTTAGTTATACGAATTATTGTTTTTTGCATTACAAGTACCCGTGGTGGCAGTAAAAAAATTGTCTTATAATTAAAAAGTTACGTTGCTCACATACATAAAACTCCTTTGCAGAATACGCTACTTGGATCAAGATTTGGTTGGAATTGTTGTTTTAATTCTAGACAAAGTTACAAAATGTATACACAGAACAAAGGCCTTGCGTAGGAGTAGCACGAAACCCTAAAAAGGGAAGTAAAAAAACATATGCGGGGCAGACGACACCTGCGGTGATTGTAAGTCTTCCTTGCGGTCTCCCGTCTCTGTCGCCATCGCTAACCCTTTTTAAGGTAAAGACACAACACACGAGCAACTGGAACTGGACTGGACACAATGTTGGTCGACCAACACTGTTCTTCTTAAAAATGTTCGTAAAGGATTCTTGATTCCACGTAACCCTAGCTTCATAGACAAGAAGCCAGATGTTTTTACGCACGTGGTAACGTAACAGTCCTGGATTTGAGTAGGTATGTGAAATATGAAGTGTGTCAGTAAAAGTGATAAGGGTATAAAAATATATCGTAACGAAAGAATTGTAAGGTGTACTTATATGAACTCCTCGATCCACAATCAGCCAGCGTGGGTTCTACTGCCCGTTCCCTCTCATCCACGATAGGAGGAATGTTCCCAACGGTGGACTGATGATAAAATATTTGAAAACAGATTAACTACAAACTGATTTTTAACAAATCTTTTGATGCATCTTCATCAGATGATTTTCATTTAATTTGGCATTGACAAGGAACCACATACGTAGTAGGACATGTAGTTATGGCCATCTTCAGATAACGGACGTGACTGAAGACGCTGGCTCGGCCACAACTTACAATTTCACAGCAAAGTCACTTATTAAATAACCTGGCACGTGGTGCACGATAATTGGATATTGAAGATGATAACTTAATGTTGATATCATTAAAATAAGTAAATGTAGGTAATTCTTGAAAAAATAATAATTAATTGTTTTATAAAAGCCATTAGCGCGATAGGTTAATTGTGTGTGAAACTGGTTACCTTTTTTTATATATTACTATGGAGACCCTTCGTAATTTTTTTCATATTGATACTTACGAATATTAAAAAGATATATTAAACAAATGTGTAAGCGATTAAACTCGATATTTTAAAGCCTGAGTGCAGTTTACGACATTTAGTGTCCCGTTTTAATGCGATCGTATCGCCTGTATTTGGTTATTCGATTGCATCAGTAAAAATTTTACCAGCTAAGCGTCCTGCCATTAAAATGCAATCGTAATTTATTACGAAATTTATCAGCTTTTTGTCACCTTTATAACTGACATAAAACACGATCTATCTTAATTTAAATAAGCCTTGTTTTTCCAGCGGCTCACGTGTCCAAGGTAGTTCGGTAGCCAGATCTTAATCAGAACTTTAAATAAATAAAATTAATCGGATCCTTTCGACACGAGCTTCCGACTGGTATCGGATTCGGGGTTGTCATCTGAATACTATATAATATTAGATGTTAACAATTGGGGCTTATTTTAGCTATAATAAACGTATGTAAGTGAATGTGTACCTACCAAAGATAAGAAACGAATTCAGTATGTTAGCCTCTTGAAAAAACCTAACATGACCTAACCGGAAGAGTTTAATATATTTGAAACCTGTAGGATTATTCAAATTTATTAGCATTTGAATTAAAAATACTCCAATTTTTTTGATTTTAATTTTCTCTATGCTGCATTAATACATAGAAACTTAAAAATAGATAAAAAAAATAGTAAAAAAGATGTGTGTCAGCTCCGACGCACGACTGAAGTTTACTCTTTACGAACGATTATAAAATTATTAGTAAAGATTAGTAAACAATTATAAAGATCTGTGAATGAGGATAAATGAACTCGTTTTTTATATCAGATACCGCAAAGTGGGGCTATTTGAGACCCAATGGGCCCCACTTTACAGTACTGAAATCATGCATGTTACATTTATTTATATGAATAAAGACTTAACGCGTAGAACTTATCGATATCGATGAATGTTGACCAGAGGGCCTACTCCGAACTTCGAAATCCGACCTTCGTATCGTGCCGTCCCTTTCGCTCTCGTATTATACACTATATGAGTGAAAAGGACGTCACGATACGAAGTTCGGAGTAGGCCCTCAGTGCCTTTACATGACCGTACTCGCTAGCGACTGCGTAAACGATTTAGTATGCCGATTCTTAGTTCTATTGCGGAACCGCTAGAGACGCCATACTTTTGCCTATACAAATTACGCAGTCGCTAGCGAGTACGGTCATGTAAACTCATAGTAAAGGCACAGGGACGTTCGCCGCGAGATCGCGACAACACAGACACTTGTAGCCTCTATTCGTCCCGATACCGCCGCATATCGGGTAGAGTCAGTCCGACCCAGGTCGGGCCTAGCCAAGTTTCTTGCTGGACTCTTCTCAGCTAGGCTAGGTTTAGTGAACCAGCGACGAAACTCCCAGTAGCTCAATTCCACTCACACCTCAGGGCCTGTATTCCGAAGTTCGAAATCCGACTTCGTATCGTACCGTTCCTTTCATTCTCGTTTTATACACTATATGACTGAAAGGGACGGCACGATACGAAGTTCGGATTTCGAATTTCGGAGTAGCCCCTCAAATTTGGTTGAAGCCGCTGAACCAATCTCACTGGAGCGCAAACTCTTAGAGTGTTCCAGTGTTTAAACCGCCCGTGTGGTCGTGTCGGAGGTTTCCCCTGAATTTTCCTCAGCCCAATCTCCAACCGCGCACTCCTATTGCTTTATTGTACCCGGTCTATAAAGCCACAGTCAGGTTCAAAAAGAACAAAAAAAAATTACCAGAGTTATCGTGCATCTACACGGAGAAAGAAAAAATTAAAAAAGTAACGTAATATGCGGCGTGCTGTCTCCCTTGTTATTTTCTATTTTTATAAATTCAATCACAAATAATCTCTCTTCTCATTCTCACTATCACCTCTATGCCAATGATCTTCAGATTTATTTGCAGGGTGTACTTAATGATCTGCCACTTGTTATCAGCACTGTAAATAATGACCTGATGCGTATTCTAAATTGGAGTCATAGTTTTGGTCTTAAGGTTAACCTCTCTATTCGTAATTCATTCTTAATCCATTTTTATTCACAAGTAAAAAAATTAGGCATTATTATGAATAGGACTTTATCTTTGGTATCTCAAGTGACCAAGGTCAGCAGGAAGATGTTTTCAGCAATTGCTTTTCTGAGAAGGCTACGTAATTTCCTGCCCATTGCCACTAAATTGCGCTTACTCAAACAATACTCCTCCCCATCCTGGATTATGCTGATGTTTCCTATATTAACCTCAATGAGGAGCAATTTCAGGGACGAGCTTTCCACTATTTCTAGCGCGTGCCGGGCCTTTAATATTCGTAGCAGACTTACGGCTTAGTATTTCCATGTATCCCAATTAGATTTTCACTCTAGCAAACCAATCCGCAGTTTTGTCAAATTCTCCATACCTAACCAATGTGTCCAAGGTTTGCAACCTTTGGGCCTTTGAGTGAATATTTCACTAATTTTGTACCAATTAAATAGCACATTATAAAACATAAAACACGTTGTTTTATTATTTGCGATCTTGACAGACACACTTGACAATTCAACAACTGAGAGCTGCGCAAGATAAGTTGCGCACGAACATAACGCATAACGTGCTAAATTATAAAAAGTCGTATCTTTACCCTGATCGTATACTGTAATACAACTTTTTAAATTAGAACAGCAGATTACGTTTGATTTTATACCCCATAAATTTTCATACTCCGGGCTTATATATGAAAATCGATTCATAAGGAGTAAACTCCAATAAAACTAAAATAATAGAGTTCATTAATACTAATGCATAAACCAGTAAACTACATTAAAATTTAACAACAACTTAAAAACTTAAAGAATAAATCATTTTCAATACAGCACTTGTTTTGACTTCAACTTTAGCTGCTCGGGAACGTAATTAAAATATCATTAAATGGTTCCGTCGACTTGACGTCAGAAAGAAACAATTTAAATACGTTCTTCTTAAAATTAACGTGTCAATAATGCTTACGTATGTGCTAAGGTTATTTAAGCATTTTTCTTCTACGGATACGGTTTTCTTATTAGTGGCATCAATAGATAGCACTTTGGATGCATTAGACCATGAATCACTTGTTTGATAATTAAACTATATACGTGGTATACATCAGCGTATTATTATTACTTGTACCTATGCTGTCGATCAGTTAGCCACCATGCAGCGTAATAATAATAACCTGGCCAAAATAAATAAGTGTCCATTTAAAAATCCTTTTTAAAGTAAATGATTATTACGGAAACGAAAATTATATATATAATACACTACAGTCCAGGGTTTATACAGCTTCTGTACCATACCATTTGATCCTTTAGAGAATAGATTTTCACGAGATTTTTTCTTAGTTCTTCATGTAGGCTGTAGGCTGTTGTTGTTATAGGCCTAATGTAAAAAAGACAATTAAAAATATTTTGCTAAATGCGGCCGAGAGCCAAATGTTTATTTTACTTCAACATTAACATTTCTCTAAAGTTCCTCCCACAACGGCTCAGAAAAAAAAGTGACTCATTATTTCGAAGTCACCTGCCGGCGAATTAAACTGGAACGAAAATTAAAAAGTAATGAAGACGTGCGTAGGGTTCCGTATGCGCCGTAGTAAATATACATATTATATCATGTATAATTATTTAACCAGGACTATAAGCAGATACAGTGGTGACTTTTGGCAAAGGAAATAAGCCTAAAATAATTTAAGCCGCTGGTAGTGATTTTGCCAATATCACTTAGGTATTTTATGGTTTTCCAAATCTTCAATTCCAATCCCTATGTAGAAAATATATATGCTAACGTCTAAGAACTTTAAGTGTATAATAGTCGCTATAAATGTAAAGAGGTATTCTGGATGTCATACTGGCGTGGAAATTTGCTGGCAAAAGCGATGGATATTCTGTCACCAATATTGCCAACATTTTAAAGTGAAATTGTAGCCTACGGTTTTCCGTTGTGCCCAAGACTGCAAGCAAAACATATTTTATTTGACGCTAATATGCGAAACCGCTCAAAGCCGGTTCCACAACAAAGGAACTCATCCGAGACAAGATTAAGATTCATGATTCTTATTTATCTATTTACCTTCGCTTCACGCCACAAATTTACATAAATATTAAGATAATATTTGAAGAAAAAGGCTTGAACTAAACTTGAAATATTTTAATTTAACGTGCCGTACAATCTGGCTGGCAAGTTTTTGCAGCCTATTAAATTTTTGTGCCCTGGAGTGCCTCTGTAGCTACTGAATCTAAACAAATTTTTCTATGGAGCAAAATTCAATCTTGCTTTTTGAGCATTTTAAAAAAATCTTCAAATTAAGTATTTAATTCGTTCCATTACGTCACGAAATTTACCCCTATATTATGTGAATAGCTAATATCCGTAACAAAGAGGAAAAAATAAAATTTCAGTGATTGAAAGTCCTTAACTATTGTATCATGGAAAATGATTTGCTGACAATACTTCCAGCATCTTGCCTATATCATCTCCTATGTACTTACATCGCTTAGAAACCCGTAACACATCTCAGGTAACACTGTAACTAATAGGTAAAAATATTGGGCTGGGCAACGTGTCTTGGGTAGACATATTAAATCCTCGCGGATATCAGTGTTACTGCAGAACTACATTGTTTTATTCCGTATTCGTACTATGGCTAAGTAATATGTGACAATCGGTCGAACGGTATAAAACATAGAGATTAAGACTTGTGAAACGTCATAAAAGACGGTTCAATGCCTTTACGTGTGTCAAGTGATAAAATTTCTACAAGCAACAAGTTTATAATTATTGAAAGTATCTTTAACGCTACTTAGCTCATACAATGTTAAATCATTTTCAATAAATTACTATTTAGCAACGAGGTAGAAATTTTATTTAATGATTTGCTATTTTAGTATATGCTATTAGTACCGTGATCGTTAAATATCGCTATGGACAATATAACGAAGCTCTAAACTTTTACACTTTTCTTTTTTACCTTATCTCATTTCTATTTTAGATGTAATAAATGATGTGATGGATTTTTTAATATTTTGAGTAAACTGAAATTTATTTCCTTTACTTACTATGCAATTACTTGGTCGTATTATCTTCACCACATTGCTTAAACCGGCCTTATGCAACTTTGGATGACATTCCAAGCACGAAAGAGTGACGTAAACTAAACCCCAATCCCAAAGTTAATTTGTCACTGGCGTTTTGACAAAATCATTTGTGCCTACGTTCAAAGAACGTACTCCGTTCGTTCAACTGGTGGAATACCTGACGACGTGCCTAGTGCCGACGAAGTATGACGGGGGAGCTCTAGGCCGTCTGCAGAGAAATGGCATTGAACGAGGATTACAGAGAAGAGGTGATCTTTGATGTCGCAGACCAAGATCCATTTCGGGTCGTTGCACCACTGCAGTAATAGTGATAATAGTCAACAGTACCTAAGTAATAGACGATATCTATGGCTGTGTGACTCCACCTCATATATGAAGTATATTAACTTTAAGAAAACACGTATAAACTTTTATTTTATTCAATTGTACTGAACAAGTAAAATGTTTTTAATAATCGAAATCGACAATAGGTAATTTATAAGTATTGAATTCATGTAAGATGATCTTGTGTTATATACGAGTTTGTGTTATACATGTGAGGGACTTTAAGATGTTATATATACGTGCTTCGGCCTAGAGATCTATTTACTGTATTTATAAAGCTTTAGCGATAAGACCGCCTGTTGATTGCCTCTTCTCATTGTGTTTTTGTACTGTACTGTATCCTTTGATTGAGGTGTGCAATAAAGAGTATTTGTATTGTATTGTATTGTATTTTGGTTGAACCACTCAAACTTCATATTAATACTTCTAATAAAGCGCGCGCTCTCCACGCGAGCTCACGCGGACACTCACTATTCCCGTCATTCTTACAAACGAAACCCGAGGGCCGAAGACCCGAAAGTGAGCGGTAAGGTATGATAGGCCGAGTGCTCCGAAGGCCCGTAGCCTCCCATCCCATCAGAGCGCGCTCTCCACGCGAGCCCACGTGCACTCTTCCCCCCCGCTCCCTTTTGCAGTTCATAAACCGCCTTTCTAATCTCTCTCCCGTTCTCCGCTTAACCGACCGTAACAGACTTTATCTCCGACTCCACCATCCCTCTCTAAGGCAAATTCTCCCTCTCCGTCGTGGAATATAAAAGTCAAAACTCAAGAAAGCTATTTTCATTTACTTATGAATACTATACCTAATCGCAGATCACCACCATAGATCCTTTCATTATTCGTATCAATAGTGGAGCACTCGTGGCCCAGCGGCGCCCGCGTGCTGCGTGCGATATGCGAGGTTAAGCAACATGGGCCAGAGTCAGTTCTTGGATGTGACCAGTTTGAGTGGTTGCTAACTGAGCACTGCCGTGCATTGGAAGGCTCGTTAAGCCATTGATCCCGGCTGCTGTCTATGGCCGCAGTCGTCAAGCCAAGGTTAAGGCGGCTTGAGAACTCTAACAGTCAAGTTGCCCACTCACTTGACAAGGGGAGTCGAAGTTGCACCACGTCCGTAGGGAGTACCCACCGCTTCACTGCACATGAAGTGGGTGGTGCTAAAAGTGCAACAAAACTGGCAACCGTACTGTCTTCTCGAAGATCTCTCATTTCCATACGACAAATAAAAGTACCATTAGTTGTACGTAGGTACGATAGTAATAATTTGTTTGAATTAATGATGAAATAATGTATTGCCGCAAACTTGTACAATCATATACGAGGTTGTGTCATAAACATATATTTCAATTCCAAATACGTGTTTGGATTTTGAACGAACCTATACATTAAAAAAAAAGTTACACCTGTATGCTTTGGCCATAACGTGAATAGTAAAGTTTTACATAGTTTTGTATAATTATCTCACATTCGCCAAAATTTCGTATACGAGGTTGAATAACACAGCCATCGATATGTAACTGTTATCAATGATGACTAATTCTATGATACCATTGGGATATCACTACGTGTACAAAATAGACAACATAGCTACTAGCTACTTATCGCCATGCCAATAACTAAAATAACGGATTCAACTAAAGGATAATATTTATTGCGGACTTTACTTTCCCAGACAACACATTATTCGTAGAATTATCAATCTAAACCAAACGTTTTGTTTGATTGTTAAAGTAATGAAAGAGTAAGTGTCGCTTCTCCACGAAATTGTATTAGTTAATCTTTGATGCAGACTAGATCACATAACGCCACGTAGGCACGGCTCATCGCGGACGTTTCATTTAACATGCCCATATATTTTCCATATTGCGAATCAACTTTCCAGTTGTGACAGCGCTGAGTCTTCGTTTACGAGGATCGAAATTATGCGTCCATAGCACGCGAGAGCCGGATGTACATGTTCAGAAACAACTTACTACATACGAGCCCCAATGCAAATGAGTACGTCTGGTAGGAAAAAAATGTACTAAACTAACGTTAACCTAAAAATTCTGGGGGACGAAGGTGTTTGGAAGAATTAGCAATATAAAAACAGTATAAGTTATAAATCGTATTTTATTTATTCAATGAAAAAAAAAACGAACTTTCCTTGGTAATAAAAAAAACATTGTTTCACCAATTGTACTAAAATGCAAAAAAGTTCGTCTTTAGTGTTACCGACGCAGATTAGAACGTCTACCACTTGGTGGCGTCTCCTTTTGCATCTAAAACGGCTTTAATTCTGAGCGGCATTGTATCTACCAGCTGTCGACACTCTTCCGGGGTTGTTTCATTCCAAACACAGGTAAGTTTCTCTTTAAGATCAGCTTTTGATCTGGACGGGTCCTTTCGCAACTTCTTCTTCATTTTCCACCACAACGTTTCTATGGGAGACAAGTCCGGGCTGCTGGATGGCCACGACATGGTAGGTATTTTTTTCTTTTTCAGCCACGCCATCGTTGCTTTAGCGGTATGGCATGAGGCACCATCTTGTTGAAAAGTATACGCATTTTTATACTTTAACTTACGTATAGACGGCAGCAAACTCTCTTGTAAGATGCTTTTGTATTTTTCGGCATTGACGGTTCCATCTATAAATTGCAGACAGCCGACACCCTGTGCCGACATGCAGCCCCAAATCATTAAGGAAGCTGGAAACTTTACCTTACGCTTAAGACAATCTTTTTGAAATGCCTCTCCTTTTTCGCGAATGACTTTACTTCGTTCATCGCCTACTGTGACTTCAAATTTAGATTCGTCACTCCATATAATTTTACGCCACTGATCGACGGTCCAATTTCTGTACTTTTTGGCGAATTTCAACCTGTTAGTTTTCTGCCGTTGTGTAAGTAACGGTTTCTCTTTAGCAGTGTAAAAACCGTAGCCCATCCTCTTCATCACTCTCTTGCAAGTATCCACTGAAATGTTTTTTTTAATTGCGTCACGCCATAGTACCGTAAGTTCTCCAGCTCTTGCACGACGATTTTTCTTGATGATCTTCCTCAGAATCCTGTTTTCTGCTTTAGTAGTAATTCGTGGGCGGCCGGATTTCTTTAAACAAGAAATTTTGTCGTGTTTTCGATGATGCTCGATGATAGTTTGGATTGTAGACCTTGGCATAGAAAGGTCCTTGGCAATTTGGTACGTAGATTTGCCTTTATTGTTACTGGAGATTATAATTTTCCGCACTTCTTCAGTCACTGGCTTACCTCGTGCCATCTCGATAGAAAAACGATTTGGAGTAATAAAAAATTAGGCTGAATTTGCCCTTTTATATAGTGGTTTGTCATTTTACATGACAGAGAATATTCCGTATTCAATTTGAAAATAATATTTTATATTACGAACCCTGGTAAACAGGTTTTATTTTAAATAGACGACCTATTTTGCCTTAAATATGAAGCAGACGTAATTATTTGCGTGTGAGATGTAATATTTATAATTAAATTATTTTAAAATAAATAACGAGATGTACACTTTGTACAACTCAAAACTAAGCTAGCTTTAGTGACATTGCGTCTAGTGTATTCCATTAATCATCAAAGTCGATTCGGGTAGAAATACTAGTTTTTGAAAAAAAATACGCATGCAGAATTGCGACTAGACGAGCTATTTTGCATTGGGGCTCGTACCAGAGGGTCAATCTAACACACGCTTTACATTTCAGTTTGGTTTCGATGTTTTAAACCCCATTAACGCATATGCCAGGATTGCATGCGAGTTTAACTACATTTTCGGAGTTCGTTAGATCTATTAAACTTGTTGTGAGTGGGTAACCCGTAATGTAATCAAACTTGCGTACATTTGTAGATGGGGCTTTACGTTTGCTACCGACACGCGTCGAGACACAGCGTGTCCCTGCTTTCGGCTTACAGCGGGTGTTACATTGTCCTGAATTCAAAATCTCTAAAGCGGGACGTACATATATGTTAGAGCGAGATGCTTCAACTCCCCTGGCTTATTCAGGATGCTAAATTAAGGACAATGTAATACCCGCTTTATACCCGCGGTGCTTGGTCATTCAATTTACCTGAACGTGGCGACACTGACATTTACAATCGTACATTTACATTGACGAACCTTCTGTATGTGAGCACTATTATTCTGTGACGAAGTGAGCAATATATTGGTATCCAAATTCAACCCTAAAGTGACAAAAAATATACCTATAGATATAAAAAGTAGTAGCTAGTTGTCGCAGTTTTAATTTGTCACCTGTTTATTTCAGCAAGCAGCCAACCCAGGGCACTAAGCTCTACAAGTTAGTATAACATAAGATAAATTAAAGTATTTGCAGAGCGATTGAGATCCTGACTTTCAAAGGGGTACCCTCAATAGGCTTTGGCTAGTTGCCCAACTTGCCTAAGCGTTTCGAGCGAAAGTACGCCCTTTTCCACGTTATAGCCCTAGACTTGTTTTAACACCTATCGCTGCAAAGTATCTCAAGGCAGGATACTCACTCCTACTCCTAACTGCAGACCTCCATTGTTAAGATACTGATAACCCGACAAAGCTCCGGTAATTCGCCGTAACGCCAAAAGGTCAATCGTTTCCACGGCGCGTATCGCCCAGATCACTCTCACTGAAAGTTCATTGCTGAGGACAGCAATGTTTTGGTTACGTACAGCTTCACAATTTATAACTTGACTCACTTGTTTTAGAATGAACACTTCTTATTCGGGGAGTTGTATAGGCCTGCATCCAGTAAAAACTTTCAACAAAGGGAAGGTACTAAGGCAGGGTTTTATAAAGATCCGTTAGACCAAATGTCAGATCAAATTTCAGTAAGTCAGTACATTTTTTGACATAACAAACCGACATAAGGTCAATGGATCTTTATAAAACCGAGCCTAAGTGACCCATTATTAGGGTTTCGAACTCGAAGGGTGTGAACATAGTAATTTTTTTTTTTTTTTAATATTACACCAATCAACCTAGTCCCAAACTAAGTGACGATATACATACTTATATAGATAGAAAACATCCAAGACCCAGGAACAAATATTCGTGTTCATCACACAAATAAATGCCCTGACCGGGATTCGAACCCGGGACCTCCAGCTTCGAAGGCAGGGTCACTACCAACTAGGCTAAAGCGGTCGTCGAATTAAAAATTTTAAGCTTTTCTGCATTTATTCTTGTGACGAACAATCATAGAGATCCACAAACTCATTGTATATATTATTAAACTCATATTTTGGGAAATCCCGTGTGGTGGTGGTGCCGGGTTAGAATAGCACTTCCCCCTTTCTTCCGGTGGGTGTCGTAAGAGTCGACTATGGGAATGTGGCACTGGAATTAAATTTCATGCGCTCTGCGTACCCCTTTTGGGAATACAGACGCGAGTTTATGTGTGTATGTACAATATGAGTAGTCATATGCATATATATTCATTCACAGATAAATAAATATTAAACTCAACGTTTTAAATTTTAGTTCCGCTTTCCCAGTTGATTTTTACATGATTGCTATTCTATTTAAGTGACGACAATAAATATGTAGGCAACGTACTTAATATAATTTACAGTTATATCCCCAATACAGCCCGCTGTTTTTTTAATACAGGATTATAAACCAGTATACGACCTGCCTAATGGTAAGCAGGGCTATGCTACGATTTTTGCGATTCCAGGAACAAGTACGCTGCCGACCTTTTTAGGGTTCCGTACCTCAAAAGGAAAAAAACGGAACCCTTAGGTATAGGATTACTTTGTTTTCCGTCTGTCAATTAAGACCCTATCTAGGGAACCCATTGAGGTATGGATTTGAAGTTAAATCCATACACTCACATCTACAGTCCCTTTAAGCTGTGAAAAAATCAAGCTTCTATGTTAAAGTAAAAAAAGATACGGCCGGGAATCAAAATGTATACTTTCCGTTGATCTAGAACTATGATATAAGGTAAGTAATATCATCTTATACTACAAGTACACGTAAAAATCGGAAAACTACACATTTGTAATTAAATCATATAAAATATGGTCCTTATTTGAAGTATGTAATCAATACCTACAAATTTTTACAGAACCCTCGATGGGCGAGGCCGACTCGCACTTGTCCAATTTTATTTATTTATTTGGGGGTTAGGTAGTTGCATTAACTATTATAATAAAAATGCACGTTCCTCAGTCTCAACATGACCTTTAATTCACAACAAGCAAAACAAAACCATATACCTACTTATAGAGCAAGTTTCAAGAAACATGGAGGTAGGTGGTAGGGACTTCCTCCACTGTGTCCGTGAGGTAGGAATAGAAATTTGATTTTCCAAGTTTCCAGTCAGTTATTATATTAAACACAAAACGCATCAGATATTGCTAACCTACAACTAAGTTAAGCTCATTATAAAAGTTAATCCCGACCCAGCAATTACAGTTCTCATAAACATGAGCCGTGTGGGACGAGCCCGCGGCGTATAGGCAAATGCATGTACCTTCCACTAGCATTGACAATTGATCAATGAAAGGCAAAATAAATAAAACGGTTAAGCTTGTATTGTACTAGTATTTGTACTGTCAGCGTCATTTTACACTTAATTTTGACGATCAGTTTAGCCAAGTTGGCTGGTGATCCTGCCTACAAAGCTAACGGACCTGGGTTAAGGTAAGGGTAAATATTTGTGTGACGAGATTTACGAGCATATTAACTTGTTTCTGAGTCATATTTTCTATGTATTTAAGTAGGTACCTATTTATATCTATTAAATATATCGTTGTCTAGTACCCATAACACTAGGCATATACTCGTAAGGTTGTCAATAAATATTTTATATATATATATATATATACTCATAAGTACACTTTTTATTCTTACCTGATTTCAGGGCTTTATCTAATTCAACTGTACCAGTGGGAACTAAAACGTTTTAACTAAACTTGGCGCTTGCAATGGAAACCATGGGCCCCTGGTCAGTCGACATGAAAACCTTCATGAAGGCCTTGTCGTCACGGCTGGTCCACGCCTCAGGCTACCCCAGAGCTGGCGCCTACCTCTCCTTTTGCTCTTGCGGTTCAGGGGGGTAAACGCCGTCAGCGTTTTGGGGTCCATGCCGCCGGCAAAACTTTTATATAATTCGTTTTATGGAGTGAAACGAAGGTCTCTGCTTCGTTTGTCCGGATTTCCGTTTGTTCTCGTCTACAGCGGGGTAATCACGTAACTTTATGTACTACCGTTAGATAGATTTTAATGTCAATTTTGAAGTATAAATTGCTGAGCTAATGTCATGTTTTTTGTACCCGACGCTAGTACATAATTGAATGAACGATTGAATGGAAATCCCATACTAAAGTGAGAAATTGATCAAATGATTGGAAACACGTAACTTTTTGACGGTAAAATTGTACGGTATAAATATGTCAATTACTGCGTGACAAAGTCATCGTCAGTCATCGTGTCTGTCATGTCATAACAATGAATTAAACAAAGATTTTGGTCATGATTTAGGTTTATTAATTAGTGTAAATGCCCCAAATTTCCCTGAAATGTCTTTAAAACACACGATCGAGTTTAAAATTCCCTAAGGACTTTAAATAAAACGAAAAGTAAGTAACAACAAATGTCATGGTCATGTGGTATTTATTTGATCACATTCGTATTTACTAATATATTTGGTATTATTATGTGCTTCTTTTCAGGATGTACATAAACCAGATTCCCCATCTCTTGGTGATGAAGCGATACTGCAAGATGCAGAGTGTGAAAGATAAAACGAGGGATACTATGAAGTAACACGAACCAAGCAAAATAGCGTGCCATATTATTCATCGCTGAAATATAGAAGTGTTAATTTATAAGTATGTGCTTTTTCATACACGTGCCCCGCGTGTCGATGTATGCTTGTCGATTTATGAAAAGTAATAGGACGACATAAATTACCGCCCCGTAGCTACCTGTCTCCGAATCCTTTAAACATGAGTTTATTAAGTCCACTTGGGATGCTATTTCTTTCTTCCTTTGTAACCAGCGTGTAATGTGAACCTTCGGTAGGTACATAAGATATATTATATCCCGCGCCTCTACTTGCTTTCCCTAGCAAATAGAGTAATACTCCGGCGGATCCGCGCGGGTAGGCAGGTAAAGTAAGACAAGAGTTATACACAAATGTCAAATGTTTTAGATGATACAACGAGATTGCGAAGCCGTCGGTGTTGCTGGTGAGTTTTTAGTTCCGCGCGGGTTTACTGCCAAGAAAAAATCCTACTCGCATGAAGAGAGAAGAAAGTTGTATAAAGACATGATGTTATTTCTTAATATATTTTTGTATTTTTTCGTTGTTGTTTACATTATTTAAATACGTAAATAATACGTTTCGTCATTCATTAGGTGTAAGCAGGTACATATGAATACACTATATTGAAACGGTGTGCATGCTATTGCATCGACTTATGTTCATTAAATTAAATTCTTCTTTAACTATGCAAATAGAAAGAAGAAGGAGTTTCATTAATACTCTTACTCTTTTTTATTCAAACGGTACCGTCAACCTTGTGGGGTGTAGATAGATTACTATCAAGGCACATATCGCACCCAAAGCAGTCTATAACGCTAGCGCAGAGCAATAAATTTGGCAAGAACAAGAAGCCAAGGGACTTCATCAGTACCGATTGCGTAGTTGAGCTCAAAATACATTAATCTCGAATAATGTTGTAGATGCAATAATGTAATCCATGTGTGAAAAGATTAATATCACGTTATTGGTCATGATTATAATTTTATATGATATTTATTGTAAAATACAAGTGCTGCCCAACGTGTGCATGGATAGATTATAAAGACTGAGTTTCTCTCAATCACCTCTCAATAAAATAGCTAGTAATGTATAAACAATAACTTATTCTACTTGACGCTAGATGTCTAAGTTGAACCCATTTCGTTTCATACAATAGCAACGGTAAAATCCGGTAGTCTTCTTCTAGCATTAAGAGGCTGGATAGGTACTTTAACTTTTAAAAATAATAATTTGACACGTCGTGTCAGTCAACATTTTAGAAAAAATGAGTACAACAAAATAAATACATTTTACAATTATTATGTAATATTTAGTCCAGAGCAATATTAAACACTTATTTGGTGAATGTCACGTATAAAAAACATTTTTTCATAATGGCTCGTATCGAATAGTTGGCTATGGTAGTTCACGTAAGTAACGACTTTATCTGCTACAACGCGCCAAGGGTAAGTAATTTTATTACATATCACTAATAAATAGTGTGCATGTTACAACATAACACCATGGCATAACTCATTATCATTAGCTGAATAGACGTCCATTGCTGGCCATAGGCCTTTCCCGGAAAATGCCTTGCTGATCGGTCGCGTGTCGTCCCAGGTCTTTTGACTCTAAGGTCATCAGGCCACTTCGTAAGGAGCCTTCACTCACTGCGTCATCCGATACGCATTCGTCACTCGAGAAGTCGCTGGCGTGGGTTAAGCAGACACCATAGCCTATGGACGCTATCGACTCCTAAACAATCACAAGCACGTTGCCGCACATTATTGAGTTTAGGATTCAGGGACAGGGATATGTAAATGCGTATTTTGGTATTATAAATTGCGGACTTTTGAGACTATGGAGCGTGGGTGATACTGATAATGGTACTGAGTCAAATAGGGAATGTCCTTAATATAAAATGTAGTATTTTTAGTTTCTACTGCTACTATAATATACATAATCTATAGCTAGGCTCATGATAATTCAGATGCTATTTCAAGATGTTCATACTATGTTCATACTGTGTCTCTAACTTCTTCTTTCAGTGCAGCAATTGTGAATTGCGTATTTTTAGGCAACGTGTTAAAGATGACTATTTCTGTGATCAACACATGGTTATGATGATAATTGGATAAATTGAAAATCTATAACCGCCACCCTGCTGCCTGGTCCACAAGATCTCCTTACCTCAAGGCAAGTAAGTTTTTTTATTGAGTAATCTCTAAAATACAGTTTAAAACAACCAGAATAGGGATATTGTAATTTTAAAGGAGGTTACCTCATCAAAAGTACTCGTAAATTCCAGTGGAGCTATATCTCCTTCTTCGTCGTTACACTCTTGACAGAATGGTTGTGGCCGTCTAACGTCTGAACACCTGGCACTTTCGTACAATGGGCAGTTTATTGCGGCCTTAATTTGATCAGCCCACCTCATGGGGCACCCGTCACGTGGTCTCGTGCCCACGACTATGCCCTGTAATGTGTCACATGCCGTTCGATCGACAGATGTCCACATCGTGAAGTGGAGATACATAAGTGCCAAATTATTTCTTGCTTATTGAGTGGGGAGTTACGTCGTGGAATGAACAATACTTAATAAAGCGTATGTACCTATCTAGTTCTGATAGGAAACTGTTTTTAGAGCCTGTGGACGCTTTTCGTTTCAGGTATATTTCATGTGCTGCCAATAAGTCACAAAAACCGGTTCACTGCTTTCTTGAAGGACCAAACACACGCAACTTTTAGAGTTCCGTATTAAACAAGGAACTCTTATACAAAGTGCGAAAAGAGTCCGTTTTGTGACGCATTTCTCATACAGTTTTAAATGGCACGTCACAAAACTGACACAAAATATTATATGGTAAATCGAGGACATTTTTAAAATGGAACCCTTATAGTTTCGTCATGTCTGTCCGTCTGTTCGTCCGTCCGTCCGTCCGTCCGCCCGTCCGTCCGTCCGTCCGTATGTCACAGCCGATTTACTCGGAAACTATTAGCACTATAATTATGAAATTTAGTAAGAAAGTGTATTTTATGAACCGCTATATAAAAGTAATGTGATATTAGAAAAATATATTAAACGAGAGTCCCGTAGCGGCGTTCCGACGCCGTTAAAATACGGAAATTCTCATTCAGAAAAGGAACAACTGAAGGTACAAATACATTTCTTTAATTTTGTGCCTCTCTTAGGAACACCAAAAACATGTAAAAAAGGGTTCTTAAAAATCGACAGTTCCTTTTCATTGTCACATTATGCCGGACCAAAACCATGCCTAATAGTAGACTGCTAGCTAAGTTAGTTTTCCGGACAACGTGGATGCGGCACATCATCATCATCATCATCAGTCGTTCCGTCAATGCTGAGGACATAATGTCCAATTCTTGCTGACCAGACTCCTCCATAGGCTCCTGTCACCCACCTTATGGATGGCCTCGTGCAGATATAGTTACAGGATACCACCAGTGATTTGGGTATTCCGTCTAGCGGGTAGTCTGCCTCGGGACCTCTGGCCCTCAACTTTTCCCGTCATAATATTTATCTACTGGCTATCCGAACGTCGTGAGAGGTGTTCCAAATATATATGAGGATGCGGTCCTGACATACTGTCGATAGTCGACAGCTTAACGTAGCTGGATGGACTGGTTTGTTCGCCTTGCAATCCATGGTATTACAGATTTTCTCTCAAAATATTGAATATGCGAAGAGTTTGTATAATTATAATTTTTATTGAAATAAAAAGGTCATGAGGTTTGTATGCATGTATTGTAGATACCCCTTACATGGTTTTTGGGCGAGCGTAGTCTCCTGACACAAGTACATTTATTACTTAAAAGGAGATTCCAACCTTGCTTTTGTTAAACTTTTTTTTAACCAATAGGTATGAAAGTAAGTATGTATTGAATCGCACAAACGTGTTGCCCAACCAATATCCTCGTAATGCGTCCTGCTTAACATCAGTTTAACTATTTTTCAGCTAAAATATGGCGGTCCGTCGCTCTCAATAAAGCTCCACCTCTGAAGCTCTGGCATTCTTGGTTGCCAGGAACACAACGCCTCATGTGTTAGTAATTATGTGTTATTGCTATATTTATATACTATTATTATGGCTTCTCCAAGGAGTAGCATACTTTTCCAGTATTATAGGCTGCTCAAAATGTTAACCAAATCGGGGGTCATTATCCTCACAGCATCTTTCCGGTTGTGCCCTAAGGATCCTGGGGTCCACTTTGACACCTAATCCCCAGAGTTGGCGTAGGCACTAGTTTTTATACATAGTGTAATACATAACAACAATATATGAAATAATATTAAAACTATCTTCAATCTAAAACAGGCCCTTGAGGGACGCGTACCGAGGATGCTTGCGGTATTTCCTCGCTATATGGCAATGCTGATACGTTGTACGAGGAAGTCGCCAGGTCTTCGGTCACCAGTTACGTGAACCAGATGCCTCGCAATTTCAGTAAATAACTAGTAACTCTATTCTATTGACTAGCTCTTCGTACCTTATACTTATGTCAGTTTACATATTACTGTTATAATAATTTCGGATTGTAAAATGATGTATATGAATAGGTACAATTCAGTTTACAAAGCAACTTCTACAGATCAAGTTTTTTTTTCAGGAATGCTTGAAAACTGCAAACAGAAGGTTTTTCTACTACAAATTATGACTTGCTACGGTCTTCCTCGCAACGTTCAAATCATCACGGCAGGCCCAGAACGTAACGATACTTTATACATTCAAGAGCAATAGTAATGGGTATATACTTTCTCCATAGAAAAATCGATACAAAGTGTACCCGTGTTGGTACTTGCTTATTTAGGTAGTAATAAATGCTATTTATGTGTTGTTTTATTATAATAGAAAGATCCCTAATAAAAAAGGTTTTAAATACTTTTAAAGGTATGAAGGTCCCGACGTATTTCTTACCGCAAATAGTCGTTCTTTACCCTTATTCCATATGTCTCTACCGACACATCCCGCCTGTTAGAGAAATGTGGACATTTTACTTTCTTCTCTACCGGTAGGGATATTATTTGGCTATTACCCGTGGTCCCACCAACCATTCCTTAACCGTGGTACCATCAAATTGTACCATCAATGGTACTACGGCAAATAATGTTTTGCCGTGGTTCCATTATGTCAATGGAACTACAGCTAATATTATTTTTTGTTACCCGTGGTACTGGATAGTAGACAATTTGGTAATTAATTAAGTCATGTAGATAATGTTTACATATAATTTAAAGATCTTATTTTAATAACTGCATAGAAATATAGAAAACAACATTATTATTATTTAGCCAAGTCGAGCAATACGGCTATTACCATCCATTTCTCGAAGCCATTCAGGCCATTTTCAGCCTCTTGTAATTTTGTGCTGGCTAAAGCTCCATTCATAATTTATTTCATTTTCTATTATAAGATTCAATTGAACTTGTTGTTTTTGAACGATTGCAGGTCAAAGTTCATTAGTTTTCTTACTGACTGGCTGATCATTGACCATTATAATTGCAATGCAATGGTACTAGTAAACATTTATTGTACCGTATTACCATCAATTATACCAGATACCACGGCAATAAAATACTTCGGTTGTACCATTAATGCTACCATAGCAAAATAAACCATAGAACCATCAATGGTACTATCTGATGGTACCACGGTTAAGGAAGGCCTTCTGGTGGGTCCACGGGTAATTTGTTTTATCCGTTGTCCTACCGTCGTTCTTGACCCGTCGTCCTACAGTTCGAAACAGTGTTCGCAGGTGGGTCTACATGTCCCCCTGGTGGGTAATTGTTTTTGACCCATTATAAACAGTATTCGCCAGTGGGTCTGCGGGCAATTTATTTTTACCACGGTCCCACTGCATAAAGCGGTAAACATTAATTAAAAACTAGCTATTTTGTTTCGTAGAACTGCGAACAAGTAATATTTCTGACCTAACCAATTGTAACGAATGTTCGGTTCTGGCGCTTCGCCGGCTCTGTAGGCTCATAGTTCTGCTTAAACACTCCTCGTTTCGCTGCATTAGAGTCGAATACGTAGTGCAGTGGGACCATGGTAAAAATAAATTGCCCGTAGGCCCACTGAAGAACACTGTTTAGAGCGGTAGGACAACGGGTCAAAAAAAATACCCGTGGATCCACAAGGGGGACATGTTGGTGGGACCTCGGGTAATAGGCTTGTTTGCCAGTGTGCCAACAAGCGCAGCTAGAAAAAGTGTTGGTACAACTGCGACATTACAAGCAAAGCGACCGTGCCGCGGCAGCGGCCGGCGAAGAAGCACCTGAACCGAACAGTCTTTTGTAACGACCATTTTATTTGCAACCTGTCGGGTCGCACAGTTTTACGAACACTCCTCCTAGCTTCGCTCATCGTCGTGCCTACACCTCTTTTTAAGGATGGTCGTCAAACGTACTACTTTTATAACGACCACCCTTAACAGATGTAGGTGGACGTCAGTAGTTTCATTTGTAGCGACCCTCGGGGGGAGATATTAGAAATCACAGGTAAGGATAGGATGGAACTTATTGCATACTGGTATCCCAGATATCTTGGCTCCCACTCCCAAGCCACGCCACAGCTCAATAGCATCCAGGAATATATTCATTCCCTTACTTTCATATAAAGATATCGGTAGTAGGAGTAGTCGAAGCTATTGTATATCTGGCATGCAGCCATCTCTGCCTACCCTGGTGGGCGGTATGGGAGCCAGAAGGAAAACAAATTCCTGGGACCCAAACAGCAGCAGTATGGGAGCCAAGAGGGAAAATCGGCGGTATGGGAACCAGGAGGAATAACGTTATCCCTGGATCCAGTTGGGCAGTGGCTTGGGAGAGACGGGGAAAAGTACCACCGCTGGATCCCACAGGGCAGTTGCATGGAAGCATGACTGAAAAATATTTAGTTATCAATGGATGTTATGGCAGCCAAACGGCATCAAAATACATCTAATGATACCATGGGAGCATAGCGACAAAAACATTACGTTGCAATTCCATGGAATCATAGGCTTGGGCACCAAGTGGAAGGAGGGAAATCTAACGGTAAGCTACCAGGGTAAATGTAGTGGTAGAGATATATGGAATACGGGTAATGCTAGGCCTCTGCTCCAATATACTAAACTGTCTGTTTAACCAGTTGAACATATTGGACAACTTTCCTCTATTGTTTTGAAATGTATCGTAAGAATAGTTCATTTTATTTAACGTCATAATACTGTAATTGAACTTATTGCATTTTTAAGTAACAAGTTGCTCGACTACTTTTTAAAAATTGAAGAAAAGTTATACAATATGTTCAACTGGTTAAACAGACAGTCAAACATATTGGAGAAGAGGATGCTAGGTGTCTATGGTCAGATTGATAGAACCAAGGACAAAGAAAATTACCTGTGGTACAATCATTAGGACTAACGGTGTAGGGCCACGGGCAAAGAATGATTTTTAGTTTATCATTATGGACCATTACGAAGTAAAGTCATGAAGCAATAATTAGGCAAGCCTACAGTGGAACCTTCAATTTGTCAGAAGTTTGTCAAATCCTTAGGCCCGGCACCCATTATTGGCACGGCATTGGCACGCCAAGGGATTCCTCCTCGGGCACGCCAAGATGTGGTTAGGATTGCCGGGGTTGCCGAGGCGTCCTTAGGCATGACGAGGCATCCTTAGGCATGCGCAGCCATCCTTAAGCATGCCCAGGCCTCATTAGGCATGCCGAGCATTCCTCGGCATTCCCAAGCACACCTTTGGCATGCATTGTCTATCCCGCTAGTCTAATGTGTGAGGCTGAGGAGCCCTTTGCCGTGCCGTGCCGATAGTGGACGCCTTTGCCTTCATGTACCTACTTAGTGTACACAGATGTCGGATCCGATTGAATTATAGAGAACATTCTGTCTATTGTGGATATTCAAGGAACGTCCAGAGCTATTATGTATTAAATTTGGGAAATATAAATGCTCGTTTCATTTCTGTTTGGGGACGTAGGTAGATTAACCCTCTTGATATGACAAAAACGCCTATAGGTGTTACCTGCTTACCTGGTAGTGTGGTGTGGTGTGGTGTCACGTACGTTGTCAAAGTGACCTTCGTGCTTTACACTAAAGTTCATATACAATCTCTTATGGAAAATGAGTTTGTTTGTAGGGATCACTGCCGTACATGACGCATGGCGATTAAACGGTTAACTAAAATAGGCAGGTTATGCCTACAATTCTTAAAATTTGAACCTTTTTGGACTGATATGAAAGACTATACCGATATAAGATTATTGCAATAATAATATTGTTATGATAATGCAATTTCACCACACTTTTCATTTTATAATTCGGTGCGGGTCTAGGCTTCGGTGTATAGCCAACATTATTTTACTGCCTGATAGTTCTCCTACTGCATACTAGATGTCAATATTATGGAATGCAAGTGAATTAACTGTCAACAAGTTCTCCTATTCGATACTAGATGGCATTTAGTTCTTTAAAATAAATATTATTAAATGATACAATATAAATTGATATATTTATTTGTACCGATATTATTTAAAGACTTATTAAAAGAAAATAATTTAAAATATTACAAAGGTTTTACATCGTCACATTTACATTTGTCTTTCTGTCATACTCTCTCTGTAATAATGCGTTTTGTGTTTATCGGTTGCATGTTTAGTATTTGTGATTTAAATATAATAACTCGTGTTCATTTATCATGATCACATTTTTCCTTAATTTTAGATAAAGTGCTTTGAATTGGATTATTATGATAGTAAATTTGTGCAAAACATTGGAAGGAACAACCATTCGTTCATTGGATCACCTTTGCAATAACAGAACGTCGAATCTCATTCACCTTGTGAACGGTACGGTACGAAATGGTGTTTCTAACGTTAGTACATAAAGTTACCTGGTGCGAATTTTTGACAGGCGTTCGAACGGTCGAAAATTGACAGTAAAATCTATCTACCGTTAGTACATAAAGTTACGTGATTAGCCTGCAGGTCGCAATTCTCAACCGATTGTCGTGAAATTTCGTGAGCAGGTTTGATAGTTATATAGAATTATTTGTCGAATATTTTTTTGGAAATTAGAAAAAATATATATTTGTTCAACGGTTTGTTCTTCTCTACAGGTCGCATTTTGCAAACGATTCTCGTGATATTTTGTTAGCAGGTTCGATATTCATAATTGATCTTTTTTATAATGGCAGATTTTAAAAATGATAAAAAAACTCACTCACGAGGTCTACAGCTCACAGAGCCACTAGTAATAATTTGTTATAAATAGGTATATCGAAACCACTGTACAAGTGAGTAACAAAGCTGCATCAATCGCTCGACAGTTAGGGCGTAGAAAAACAACACAGTAAACAAGATGACGAATTACTGCTTACGATTACAATTAGTCATGCGATTACTTCTCGTTATTCAATGTTAATTCATTGCAACTAATTGATGGGTATAAATATTACCCTCGATATTAAATATGTAAATCACAAACAAGTTCAATACAAAGGAGTCATATACACACACATAGTTGAAAAACAAAATAGGTACCCTATATTTAATTAGGAAAGGAGTAACACTGAAAAAAAAACAAAATATGATATAAGCTATGTTATATTCATTAAAAGTGGACCTAAAAATAATTGTAATTAAAGGCACTTACTCCAACTATCTGCGTTACGGCTGTCGAATGAAAAGTTCGCGGTCGTATTTTACGGTTAAACACAAGAAAATATCTTCGGCAATACGGGCAATGACATATTGCTGAGAAAACGAATATTTGTAACGGCATATCTGTAGATGCATTGTTCACATGTTTGTTACAGAAGATTGGACTTAACTTCGATTTTTTACTTTCATTAAAACCAATCCTGTATTCAAGGATCGGTAAAACATACAACTAAGACACACACAACTTATCTACGACATCGCGAAAGTCATTATATACAAAGAGATAGAACTGTTGACCACGAGTAGGTAGCTGACGCGGCTGGAATCGTTTTGGAAACCAAAACCTATATTATTTGAGCTATATTTATTTAGGTTTCTAACAGCAACCAGAGTATCCTCATACGTAGTCTAGCCATAAATTCTGTCCCAACTTTTTCGCCATTTTAAATTTAATAATGGAACGTTCGATGTATTTTTGGTTCTTGATTATGCTTAAATAGACATTTGGCTGTCAGAAAAAGTATATTTGGCTCCAGGTATCGTTTCCCTGAAGATGGAGTGGGGCATCAAAGAGAATCGTGTCGCAGTGATAGCGTTATACAAGTATAACAAGCAAGTGAACAACATTTTCAAACTGCTGAAACCTTTGAATATAACAAAGAAATTTATCTATCGTACCATCAAGCGATACAACGACATCGGTTTAGTCGACGACCGGCCCTGGAGCGGTCGACCACGGCAAACAAGGACACCGGCAGCGATTAAAGCGGTAGCTGAGCGAATTCGGAGAAATCCGCTACGCAAGCAGAAAATCATGGCTAGGGAAATGAAAATTCCCCCTAGAACTATGTCCCGTATCATAAAACAAGACCTTAAGCTTGGGGCTTATCGACGGAGCACAGGTCAGCGATTGACAGCGGCCCTACGGAAAATAAGAGCGACGAGAGCTAAAGTGTTATGGTCGCGGCATGCAAAGGGCGGATATCGTAATATTCTGTTTACAGATGAAAAAATCTTTACTGTGGAGCAAAAATTCAACCGCCAAAATGATAAAATATATGCTCACAGTTCCCAAGAAGCTTCTGAAAAAGTTCCAAGGGTAGAAAGAGGCCACCATCCTGCATATGTCATGGTTTGGTGGGGAGTATCCTATGAAGGCGTCACAGAGCTTCATTTTTGTGAACAAGGGGTAAAAATACGTGCTACGAACTATCAAAAAGACATTTTGAAGAGAGTTGTTAAGCCGCTAAATGATACTTTATTTGCCGGTAAGCACTGGATATTTCAACAAGACTCTGCCCCTGCACATAAAGCTAAGACAACGCAACGGTGGTTAGCGACGCATTTACCCGAGTTTATTGCGGCTGAAGATTGGCCCTCAGGAAGCCCGGATCTCAACCCCTTGGACTATGGTCTGTGGAATATTTTGGAGGAGAAAGCCTGCTCTAAACCTCATCGCAATGTTGAGTCTCTGAAGTTAGATTTAGTGCGGGCAGCGGCTTCAATACCCATCGATACCGTCCGTGCCGTCATAGACGAGTGGCCGGACCGTTTAAAGAAGTGTGTTAAAGTAAAAGGTGGACATTTTGAATAAATATTTTATTTTATACAATCTGTATAGTATAATTAATAAAAATAACCCTAATTTATTTAAAAACTTTCTTGTATTTTCAAAATAAATGTCATTTCATATAGGACAGAATTTATGGCAAGACTACGTACATGAACATTTGGGCATGAAACAGGTGTCAGCACACTGGGTACCTAGAATGCTTACGGACAGTCAGAAACTAACCAGACTGTGGGTTTCACAAAGCTGTTTGGACTTGTTAAAACAAGATTCTGGCCGATTTTTGGCGTTTTGTAACTATGGACGAAACGTGGCTTCATCATTTCCCAGAAACTAAGCATCAGTTCATGACTTGGAAGAGGCCATCATCCCGACTCCGATAAGGCAATTCCATCCGCCGGTAAAATCATGGGCTCTCCTTTCTGGGGTAGCCAAGGGGTAGTTATGATTAAATACCTCGATCATGGAGCTACAATTACGTGGAATTTATATGCAGAACAAATAAAAAAAAGTGATTTTATACGCGAGGAACGTCGAGGCAAACTTTCCAAAGGTGTTTGGTTTCACCAAGACAACGCCCCCGCACATAAGTCAAGAGTTGCGATGGCTGCCATCAAAGATGCTGGCTTTGAATTGATAGAGCATCCACCATATTCAGCAGACTTCGCTCCTAGCTATTTTTATTTATTTACGCGGTTAAAAGAGCACCTCAGAGCTCAGAGGCCAGAAATTTGAAGATGATGACGCCGTGATCGCTGTAGTACAGGACATTTTTAAGGTGTCAGGAAGATTATTTAAAAAGGGAATTTTTTGTTTAGAAATACTCTTAAAATTTAAAGTAAAATAAGTTACAAGGTATTTTCGTCCTTATCATTCTCATTACTTAATGAACACCCTTTGTTCGTCTCCCGGCGAAAAAATAAACAATAGCATTCTTTTGTTATGTTCCCGGGGATCCCCGGGACCGGTAGACGACAGGATCTACGTTGCGTAATCAACTAGCTGGGTTCACTGACCACTACGATTCAGTTTATTGAAAACTCTCTTAACAGATTACCACGAAGTTCACTTAAGTTTATTGTATTGAAGCGACGCGTTTCTGCCTGAGTGCATCAAATCGGACGTTATATATCTGCCGTGCACAGCCTCCGCTATCAGCCGCACTTGATACTCTTCTTGGAATTCAATTTGTAATACTGAAATGTTTATTAACAGTATCAGATTCTTGGTAGGGAAGACTGGGAAGACTTGATTTCACAGGTGAGTTGATGCTCTTGCTACCATTAATTTATTTCTAATTTTATGTAATAAGGTCCTATTAAACCTACGAATACATACAAATAGAAATAAATGAAAAATATCCTTTTTATTTCTATTGTTAGATCTATGTTTCTAATTTTGACAGCATAGTCGAGACAGTCTGTTTTCGATAAGAAAATACAAATGAAATATGAGAGGTACTAAATTTTATGGCAGATTTAGGTATTTAGAGTTAAGTGATCATTTTATTAAGAACAATATCAGAAAATAAAAATGCCCAAACGCTACTAGCACTTTCCGTTTTTTTAATTATATACCTTTAAAAGTCTACGGGATCCAGTCACCCTTGATATCATTTCATCTCAGTTTTTCCAAATAAATATGGCAAGTCCTGTACTGTGGCTGTGCTGTGGTACGATCTCGGGCCCGATCAATGTTAGTGCCTTCCCTCTGTAATAAATCAATTAGTTTTCGGTAAGGATTTACAAGTCTGAGACATGGAGTTCATATTTTTACAGTACTGACTTTTTGTTCAAAGGCATTAAGATTAGTTTCTTAGTGTCGCAATACAAATATTGTATAACAACATAAGTAATGAATGTAGGAGAATAATTGAATTATCTTGTGTCATATTTGATTTCTAAATAACTTTGAATCGATTTATGTATGTGGGGTATTATTATAGGTACTTAATTGCATAATTATTAATTATATTCGTAAACAAGCGACAAGAAGGCATAACATTTCAGTACTTAACAGCTCAATACACCTAAGGCATTGTTATGCAAAAGGCATTTTCTATAATATCTACAGCATAATAAATCAATACTATTATCGATTCTGCAAAGCAAAACATTCTAGTGTAATAGTAACTAACGTAATTAGGGCTTGGAGCTCCCAAATACGTGTATTGCTCACTCACTAGGGTAACTGTATATGCCGTCCTCTTCGCCCACGCACAGACCAATATACGAAATTTGAATAAAAAATCATATAGTCAAACTAGATCATTATTTCAGAATATTAAACATTCGGATGTTGGATAAATTAATTACCAATTACCAATCACACATTTTTTAAGATTTTTTATTAACATGATTTTCATGTTGACAAAACAAGAAATTCAAAAGTTAATTAATATATATATTTTTTGAGAATTATGCGCTTGCCCATTTAAAAGCCGTTTCAAAAAAAGGGTCTGGTGTTACTCTTCCCTTTAATAAACGGATGACCATATGATATGCTTTTATTTGTATTAATCAAACATTGTCTTGTCAATACTCGAACCGATCCTGATGCCGAGTCTTACGGTGCTTACATATCGTTTCTCGTTCGGATTTAGAGTAGTGGCCTTATGAGATAAAACTCTAGAACTAGTAGTATACGACTGCACGTAGCTAGGCTTCGCTGCGCAGGAGTAATGAGCAATAACGAGGTAAGGGAGCCATACAATCCTGTCTTTATCGAAATGTGGCTGAGTAAGGGTGTGTATCAAGCCTATCGTACCCATGCCGCCTCAGCATTATCTGATCCCTCCCATAACTTACGCTAAAATACTAAAACTGCATTCGAGAAATCTTTCACTGCGATCTTCACGCTCCTCGCGCTTATTATATTCCATTACGATACCAATAATAACTGAATATTATAACCATTCGTTTATGCAGGGTGTATCTCTGTATCTAAATTAACTGATCTAATGGATATTCTATTGGGGATCGTATTTAATAAAGCTGGTGCTGAAATAAGCAATCCATCTAAAATTAATTAATAGATAACCATATTGTGTTTAAGGGGCTCCTAGCTCCCAACGACCTTCGATCTAACTCTCCATTTTCACGTGTTTTTTATTGCTTATCGTATTAAGAACAACAAGGTTTACCGAAATGGTAAACCATAATTACTTCAAAACTCATACTGTCTTCGAGATGTATGGCATCAAACTTTGGCAATTTTAGGCCAAAAAAAACAGTATTTTGGATATAACTTTTGTGTAGATAACATAGAGACGTCAATAAGGAACAGTTACATGTACATTTCATAAACATAAATGCATAAACAACATACTAATATCGAAATTACATCTTTTTTGGACCTTGTTTGAATAAATCATAAAAAATAAGTAATCAAAACTTGTAAATGGAGATAAATGATTGAAGAACCGATAACCGTTTGTGCCATAAATATATCTATAGTTTTGACGGTATCAATTCAAAACTAGTCATAAAGCTATGAACAGCGCGTGGCGCCCTTAAAATGTGTATGTGTATTTTATTTTCAACATTGCTTATTATGATTTTTAACACAACTTAGCATTGACTGCTCTACCTACAACTCAAACGCAGCGGGCGCTGTGAAAAGGGAGCTGTCGAAGAGTAGCAGACGTGAGAGCGGGGCAGATCGCTCCCGCCCGCTGAGAAGTTCAGTAGCCTAAAAAAATATTGAACATGCCAAATGCTTAGTACCCATTGTATTTGAGGCGTTCCCTGAATTCCTCGTGTATACCAGACCATCATCAAAATCATATGAGACCGCTCTGCGGTATCTGGATTTTTTCAAATTTTTTTTTTTATAATCGGACAATACAGGTCATTTACAATACGGAAATATAAGATGAACTAAGGAACCATCTTTCTTCTTTTAAAGTAAAAAATTAAACTATAGTGGCTCTGGCAGCTGTAGACCTCACGAGTGTTGTTGTTTTTTTTAATTTTGTATAAAACAAAAATGTTTTTAAAAATTCCAAAAAGTGATTCGGAAAAAATCTATATTAATACCGAGCCTTCTCACAAAATTTCACGAAAATTGGTTGAGAAATGCGACCTGCCTGTAGAGGAGAACAAACCGAAATTCCCCCGCAGAAACATGCGAAATCATTGAAAAAAAATTACTTTTTGAACATTTACAAAAACTGACACAATTTTGGCAAAAAAAATCTATATAATTAATTAATTATCGAACCGCTCACAACATTTCACGAGAATCGGTTGAGAAATGCGACCTGTAGAAGAGGACAAATGACATATACAAGCATTTTTGTCGAAGCTGCAACATAGACCTTCGTTTCACTCTGTCAATTTTAGATAGTAGTAGTGTGTAAGTAAGTGGGTGTGTATGCCAACTAACGGTGTTGCAATGTAACATTGTTGAGGAAAAGTGCAATACTATCTTACGCCCGAACATTTCCTTGGCTATGGATGCAGTTCCCGATCAGTTTATCGAGCACAAACTCACGAATGCTTTCTAAAACACGAGAAATGTTTTACTCCGACCGTTGCTATGTTCCCTAAGTACACCCAGTACAGCACTGAAGATAAACTAATGGAGGTAGATAGTCCATAATGGCTACATTAGGAATTCAGCTAAATCGAAAAACGGTTGTAGGAAAAATGGTATCTCTGAAATACGGTGGCGATATCTGTTAGAGTGCATTAGAAGGCTACATTACGACCAGTTTCCTAGTGAGATGAAATGTTCCCGTACGCTGTATCAGAACTTGCCAGAAATATTTTCTCAAAATTCTGAGGTGTTTGTCACAGCCATGCTGCAGCAATTTTACAGAGCTTTGTTATAATCGGCAGTAGGTACCTGGTTTAACTTTCCTGAAAGAGTCCTTGAAGGTTTACTTAACCTTAAAATATGTGTGTGTATACTATACTCATTTATAAAACTTAAAATATGTTTGTGAAAATATTTTGTCCCTTATAAAAAAACACAAATGTCATACTCAAATATAAAGAAAAACAAACAAATTTAATGGCGTTTTAGTTAAAATAAGTGTGATGATCGTTTATGAATAAGAGCACTATTATATAGTCCGTCACTAAGATTTTTTTTCTGTTGAAGATACCATTTATTTACAATAGTATAACATAATTGAAAGAAAAGAACTATAAACTATACTTATGTACTACTTATATATAAAATGCTAGCGGCATTCCCTCTTTGCACCCCAAGTCTTATACGCTGATGTGCAAAGAAGGCGCCAGCCCTGTGGTCGCCTGAGCTGAGACGCCTATTAAACGTCCAGACACCCCCTTAATGAATTTCTATATAGTTAATTATATAGTTTACTATCCGTGTGCCTAGTGTATTCAACATGAGGCAACTACACAATTTTCATTGGATAACAGTATGCGATTCGGTACCTATGATATGTTTCTTCAAGAGATACTTAAATAGACTAACAGTCTCAACAGCTAGATATGGAGCCGCGTAGCCCGCTCAATATCAGAGATCGTGACCATTGTGTTTGTTAATATGTATTTAAAGTTTCTGCACTTGTTCGTATTTCAGGTAACGGTGAGGGCGGCGCGGCCACAAAGAGTTCGTGGCGCATAAATCGGCGGCGGACCTTCCGTGTGGGCCTGAAACCCGCGAGATTTATTTCACCCTGTACCTAACGACGTATCTGACAGCAATTTACTACCCAGATACTACTTTTTGTGCAAACAGAGATGTATTGTATTCGAAACAGTGAGTTGAATGGAGGCGCGTGCGCGGACTACGTTGAAGCAGTTGTAAAACTTTTGAATGACGGATTGATGACATTGTAACTGCAGTATTGATGTATTTGAAAAAAGAACACTATGACAATTGTCTATTTCATTTAGTGTCGATTCGACCGAGAAATAAGATTATTGTGAAATCCGAACCACACCTTTTTACACGACTGCCCAAAACGATGAGTATAATGAATACTTACATGACTAGAGTTACGAAATTTGCATCACTTTGAGAGTTTCTTTTTGTATAGGGCAATTTAGGCTACCTACTTCTCGGTGCCAATAGCCTAGCCCGTTCTGCTCAGCAGATAATTAAAAAAATTTTTTGACGAAACGTCCTAGTGCCTTTGGCAACATGCATGGGTGGTCGCAAAATCCTTACCTGGGCATAAATGTATATAAAGTAGGTACAGCTAATAAATGTTTTAAAAAAACTTTTTTATCTTCGGACTTATTGTGGCCTCAATTGCGTTCAAGTAAAATTGACATTATACTCCTCCAAAATAACAAGAATTAGTTGACACTAAATAAGAGAACATAAATTGACATTGTTGATATTCTGCAAAGAAATTTAAGCTAACACACACGCAATATCTGTCAAGAATTATCTTCGAGATATTTGTATTGTCGGCGAACAAAACAACTCGAGAGGATGGTATAGTGACGTCAAATAAATGTATACAGTATATGCCTTATTACAAAGGAATAAAGAGCAAAAATGTAAACATATTTTAGACGTTAACCCTACTAACTCGCGTGATACAGAATAAATACTATGCGAATAAATCAACACTTCGCTTGTGAGCCAACAACTTGACGGAGAAAACTCAAAGTGAAGGTTTTCACGAATTCGCAAACACTTTGACACGTGTCTATTGTATTTAGTGTCGATTCGACCGAAAAATAATGAAGTTCATATCAAGATTATGGTCAAATTCGACCCACACTTGCTTTTTACACGACTGCTCAAAACGATGAGTGTAATGAATACTTACATGACTAGAGTTACGAACTGCACAACTTTGGGAAATTCTTTTTTTAGAGCAATTTAGACTACTATTTTTAATTTCCTATATCAAGTGAGTGGTTGAGTGAAAACATGAAGGTTTATAATTAGTCATAAGTTTAAAGAACGACATAAATGATTTGTATTATTTTACTTTACTTTTACATTAATCAAATTAAAAACCGATGTGAAACCTCATTAATAAATTTAATAGTAATCTTTTATGATTATTACAGGGACCATTTAAACAATTTTATAAAAAGGAAGTTTTTAACTATTCATTTACAAAAACCGAGTTTATATAATTACGTGTAATTTAACGGAGTAGGTATAGTGTACGTGAAAATACTAGCTACAGGATTCGTAAATAGTCGTAAGTGTTAAAGTGGATACGAACAATATTATCCACCGCATAGCATTGCCGCTATTCTAGTGTGTAAGTATGCGACCGATGGAGAGGAATGCTAAATACTACAATTTGCTGGAATTAGGTTCATCGGCTAATAGACGGTTGACGTCAATGCAATGTAAGTCCGCCTGTTCCGCGGGAAGTCACGTTTGCTTCCACATTCTTAACGTGGCTCTGCCGCTCAATTGGCTCATCAAATTCTCACTATTCACATTAAATGTGTTTCGCTCGTTCACTACTACACTAGGCTAGCACAACTGCTGTTGTCACGCGCCACGACACACACAGAAACTCACGCCTGCATTCCCAAAAGGGGTAGGCAGAGCACATGAAATTCAATTCCAGTGCCACATTTAGCCATTCTAGGTTTAAAGATGGAGAACATATGATATTGCAGTGATAGGTTGCTAGCCCATCGCCCACAACACACCACAACCCGGTTCCCATAGTCGAATCTTACGACGCCCACGGGAAGTAAAAAGGAAGCTAACCCAGCGCCACACGTTCACACGCCACGAGACCAGAAATATACCCTCCTCTTTCTAATGCGCACTGGCGAGTGAGACATGAACCACTGAGTCACGCATGATGCGACTTGACAGCAAGTTGTATTAGCCCTTTCAGATCCAGTCGGGTCACCCTAGACCCGACTTCTTGAGTTATGGGTACGGAGGCGGTATGATATTCGAAGCTGTCAGTCGGGTCAGTATCGATTCTTTACTGCGCACTTAATACTTTTAAATGAATGCTTCCTGACTAATACGCGGAAGCAGGGTGACACGAATGCAGTACTACCCCGGTTCCGGACACGATATTACTACGACGCAAATGTGATACTGACAGTACCGTAAAATGGGGTCAGTAGGAACAAAACCGAAGTTCAAACTTGGATAAGTGTTTACATGTTTTGGCACATTGATTTATATATAAAAAATTGTTCCGGTCGTTTGTATTTTAGATTTTTATGATTTTGTGTTCATAACTTTAACGATAAACACAAAATAGTTGGAAATCCCATCTCTGCCCGTAGTTGAAGTAAGTTGGGGTCAGGTGAGATTTCCTACTAAGGCGAGTTGGGAAAATTGTTGGGTCGACACTTTGGGATTATGAACTTTGTAATAGCTTGATTTGTAATTAGAATATATGATTTACGTAGCACTTACACTACATTTACAAGCCTATAAAAACCGACACACCCCTCTGTCATCCCTATTCTCCCCATTCATGACCCATAATTCATAATTCATTTATTGCAAACCATGGTATTTGTACAGTTGTTACAAAATATTATTTTTGACACACATGGCTCCCTGGGTATCGCATAACATGATACTTAAAACTAGATAAATGCTATATACTTTGTAGTTGTAGTTGCTTAAGGCCTTAAATTTTAATCTGTAGTGTGTGGAGCCCAACTGCCCTCGCAATCCCTACTCACCCCATTTTACGGTATGCCATCAAAAATTCATACCAAAGAATAAAATACCACATACCGCATCTGCCCGCCAAGTTAGAAAGTAGTCGCTCTTTTAGCTAATAGGCGTGGGTGCAAACATGGCAATATTGAAATGCAATCGGGACGTTAAGCTACGAACAAAAATATACCTCCTGAATGGCTTTAGAGAGATTAGTTACACGCATTCTCTTAAAGGAACAGAAAAAAACAAAAAGTTTTCGGTTTTAGCGAGGCCGTAGGCGTGCGCTGGCGTTATTTTGTTAGGTGACTTGAAATACCACCTAAAATGCAACTGAATTAGTTTAAAAAGACAGCACAATTGATTGTAGGATAATGATTAAAAAAATATACTACTACTCAGTTATACCCACGTATCTATTGTTACTACGGCCGATAATTTTTGAAGTCCTTTAGGAGTGCTTTAAGATGAGGGTGTTTAGCAATTTTTAATATCTAGTAATTTCAAACATGTTTTATGTATGCTTACAATTCAATTAGGATAATGATAATTTTAAATTGGAATAAGTGTTTGAATGACAAAGGAAAAGGCGTTCGCAAGACTGATTAGCAAAATTTTATTCGATGTCGCTAACCGGCGCCAATATATGCAGGTTTGCGCGACAACGCTACTCACGTAAACGTATTTACTATTATTTACTACGAAATGTCGATACCTTGTGTTACGTAAAAGACAGTGACGTAGGCGCGACCAAACCTTCACAAATTACTCCAGAATTCAGTTGACGTCACGGTAATTATTAAAATTAAATAGTTAAATAACACGAAAGCGGTCAACATTTACGCTCCGTTGTTTTATCTTGACCTTTTCGATGAATGCATTTTACATGTCAACAACCTGGGCTCGGTTCGTTACGTGTGAAACTTTAAAATCTCGAGAATGTGTTAAAAGGAATAATTTAAATTGCAACACGACAGTTGCAGATGGGCTACTCGTCGGGGCCTAATTGAAAACACAAGGATAAATCTTCAAGCCGGAATTGAATTCACAATTGCGTACTATGCGTACGTCGATTTGAATGTATTGAACTCCGCTCAAGGTTTATTGAAGTGACAGTATTTTTGGGTTTTTCATCGATATGCACGCACAACGTGTGCTGCTGTATGTCGTCTTTGTTTATGTCTCAGTTGATGTTTTTTCTGTTTTGCAAATTAATGACACGTAAAATTAACTGCCCCGTAGACAGCCCTAGGCTACTTAATGAAATACCAGGCGCCAGGAATGAATAAATATTTAAACCGAAGACAATTAATGTCTACGACGTTTATCCGCGCATCGGCGCCCTATTATAGGATAATCGGCAGCACGAGAACCCCATTCGTACTTGTCTGGCAGTGGCCTTAACGCCGGACAACGGGCTATTACAATAATGCCGAGATTATCCGATGCGGGTCTGTTATTAATAAATAGTCAATACCTCTGTCCTCACAACCAACAGGGATCTTAAATCACAACGTAATTACCACTCTATGATCGGCTTTCTTTAACCGATTGAGAAATGAAAAGCGCGGAGAGGCACCTACACTATATTTAAATGGAAATTGTTGGTTTTTAACGTTATTGATTTTGAATGATACTAAAAAAACATTTAAAGTGAAAATCTAATTACTTTAGAAAGTTATTGGATTTTATTGCATCAAAATTTGCTTTCTACTATAGAGATACTACTTACAGAGAAAATTGGAAACACTTCAACTATAAATTAAAAAATGCTTAGTTAGAAAGTTCCGAAGCTAGTTCATGTAACGTTTCAAACTTAAGCTAGGTAGAACTGTCAATCATTTGATACAGAGAACAAGTACAAAAAAAAAGTTAAGTAGAACCGTCATTTTTAATATAGAAAATAATATTTAGAGTAGATCAATCCTACGAACGCTCGAAAACATTCCGTAATCACCCCTCAAGTCATCGTTATCGAATAATAAATCTACGTCGATTAAAAATAATTTTTCATCTGTCCAATAGCGATGTAACTTTTATTGTAATCTAGTAATACATTGTGAAGTTGTAATTCTCTTGTATGAGTACGCACAATGTGTTGTATTGTGTTGCTCTGGCGCTATATTTTACCCGTGACAGTCTGCCATGCTATGCCGAAATGACTTATCGGAATATGAATTTCATAGCGTGATATTACCTTTTGGCTTTAAGTGGCAGCTGGAATACAGAGTTGCAATGCTTAAGAGGCTATTCATCGCTGAATGCAATGTCAGTCCGAGGACAGCCAATGGACACTGGGATCAAAGCTCCAGGCAGACGGGTAGTTATTTAGCAAAATAAAGATTTAAGTATAAAACTTAGCGCTTGAAAGAGATTAATGTAAGCATTTGTAGTTCTCATACATATAACATTGCCTAAGTGCGTACTTGCAATGCCTGCCTGTTACTGGGCCTGAATTGGCAATAATCAGCCGTTCTACAATCATGTACCAACTTGATACTGAATGTAAGAAAAGGTATCCCATCGAATTTTTTGTTTCGTTTTCGTCCAGTTTAGGCCATAATATCTGGTTTTAGTTTCGGCCCAAACTGAAACAAAAGCCAAAGTTTGGTTTCGGTTTCGGCTGAAGATCGTGTACCTATCCGTTAAACACTTATAAAGAATGCCGTTCAGGCTCACAGTGGCGTTGTGTGAATAATACTCACTTCCCATCGGTTAGTTTAATTCATTACAATTTACCTACATATTTCTAACGTTCAGCTCTTAAAGAAAAAGTAAGTACCTAATCAAAATTTACGCCCGTTTAAAAAAACATCATACTACAACCCAAAAAAGTTGATTGTACCAATGCCAAAATATGATCCTTTAAGTCACGCTCTAAATTTCCAATTCAAAATTCAGACAGACAGGCCATTACGTTTTTGACGCGATATCTTAATTTTCTTCTTGCTATAAGTAAGAAGCAAAAACACCCTTGAATGCTTATAATTTAAATTCCCAATCGGTCACACCCGTCAGTTGTTTCCAGTCTTCTATAGGGTTGCCGCGACGGGCGATGTCAAGTCAATCACAAGTTTTTCAAATTCATACTCTGGAATACATGAGATAGCCTGCAGTGGTTAACACTTGCAGACCAATTAGAAATTTGATAGCAAAATTTACATGCGTTATATTCCCAAACTCCACTCGAAAATATGTGCACAAAGTAATCAAAAATATGAGGACACGGCTTTATGGTTAAGGGTATTGGTTTCTCAGACATTTTTGACCGATAACTAAGATTTCGCTTTCAAGAATTGAATAGCAACTATCCTCTATGGAGTCTAAAGAGATTAACGAGTTGTACGAGTAGGGATAAAAAGAAAAAGCGAGTGAGAAAAGTGCATTGTGTTAGTGTAGTCAGAAATAGCTTAACAAAGTTGGCCCATATATCTTCAAACATACATATTCCCTAGGTAGGGAGTCTAAGTATAGAAATTCACCCTCAACCCTATCCTCCAGAGGCACTTGACAGGACCATCCAACTTCATCGGGCTGGCACTGACTGAGTGGGCCCGCTAGCATCTGACCTTCGCAATGCAGTCTATTAGTCGCATAAAAGTACTAGGAGACGCATATGTGACTAGCCTCTAGGTTATGGGCGTTTAGGTAATATAGATCCGATGGTATAAGGGTGAACAATGTGGAAACATCTATGCATTCAGTAACTAATATAATGTAAGTTCAAATATACTGAATGCATAGAGATTCAGCAAATAACAGTTTAAAATAACAATTTTAATAAGTCGATGAAAGTTTCGGTTTCGGCCGAAATTGAAGCAAGGCAAAATTCGGTTTTGGTTTTGACTGACAATTGTGTTTTTATTGGACACTAGTTTTCATGTATTTGACACCTAGCTATCAATTGTCAATATTCCAAAGTGTCAATATATGAAGCCAGCTCAGACCAAGACCCATCGTCTACCGCGAAAATTGTGTTGTCTGGGATCGGTGGATACCTAACAGACCAATGGCTTTGATACATCACTATTAAATTATAAAAAAAAATGCTAGGGATAAAATTGACTAAACTACTATCCTTGCTGGAGCTGACATAGTTTAGACGAAAAAAAAACTTCTATCCGCCGGATCGCTCCTGACCATAAACCGTACTGGGAATAAATTCTTTGCCATCGTTATGTATTGATGACCAACTATTAATAGCCAACAGGTTCACACTTGCCACCGGATTTGTTGCAATGAAAGCAATTAAACTTTGTTGGAAGTCATTTTGAACACCCCGACTCCCGAGTAATTACTCGGTGCAAGGAAGTTCAACACGGCACGGCGGCAACGTTTGCGTAATCCCGCAGGACTGTTGTTTCACAACACTATGGTAGCAAGAAGTCGTCGTAAATCCAGTATAAATCTAAGCTCGGTTCACACAATTTGTTACTTATCTAAAGGTCAAGTTATAGTAGATACTAGTTGTGTGAACCAAAACAGGTTATAAATAGCATATAGCATTTGATAAGACTTGAACGATTACGCTTGGGTTCTTTCAATAGCTCCCTGGGGACATGATGATATCACCTGTCTTGCCAATGGAAAGCCTCGTTCTAAAATTAAATGTAAAAAAAAACATTAACACAAACATATTTTTGTTTTTATCAGTGTTCTTAATATGTACCTCGGTCACTATATCTGTTAACCTTGCCGCGTGGCATCATCAAGCCGGAGCTTGCGCGGCGTCACTATCCAGGGAGGTGCACAGATATTAGAACCGAGTTGTAGGTGCGCCTTGTTGTGGTTTAAATATTGTTTCTGAGGCTATATATATAGCCAGCTCCAATAGGCAAGTACTAATACCCGGTAGCCGATGGTGCCTTGACGCTACAGTTAGGGCCGTGTACACACGTCGCCAACTACACTCCACACCTGCCAATTACCGCGCTTAACTATAGTTACTTTCGCTTGCCACCGTAATCAACGCACGTGTGAACTGGCATTAGTACTTAATCACTAAATTAATATTGAACTTTACACACTGGTAATTGGATGAATTTGTTTTTTGTTTATATATATATTTAATAAATGCTTATAGTCAACCAGTTATTTTAGCTTCATACGCTTTCAAAAAGGCAGGAAGTGGTTAAATAACCAAAAGTTTTACCCGCTAGCATAGGGTAAGTTAACCTGCTGTAAAATCTATTCTTTTTACATCTCATACAGCTTGAAACAACTACAACCAATCTCGCTCCAGTGTAGTAGGTAGTAACTTCTTGTGTGGTCGTGTCATTGGTTTCCCCTAAATTTCTCCGTTATGGGATATACCTGCGCTGCGCAGTGACATGGATGCTAAAGACTCCTTGTATACTCCTTGTATTTAGCGGAAAAGTAATAAAAAATCGAGGTGTTTAACGGTACAGCGATCGTATCTGCCCGTACCAAAAGGTCTTTAGGGGTTAAATTGCAAACGAGATGGTAATTAGCAAGACCAACGCTAAAAGTCCGTGGTAAATGCTACCGCATGACCCGTATGGAAATCAGGGACAAATTACGTCTCCACTCTTACTTTCCTTTGTGACGTTACGTAATGTAATAATTTACGGTTTCTTAATCCGATTTTTGACCCACATGAAGTGTGAGTGGCCTTAATATTTTATTGTTAATTAACTAAGCTGTAAAGGTATCGACGGCTGCGATAAAATTTATTCTTCAAATAAAATCGAGCTTCACATTCCATTTTCAACTTTATTCCCTAGAGAGTGTATAATGCAATTCCAGGCATGGTAAAGTATACACCTCCATATGGTTATGGTTGGTTCTTTTTTGTTCTAATTTTTGTCGCTGTCCTTTCTCAGGTCGTTCCATCGTATGTCTGACCACTTATCAAATAACGAGAACTGACGTAACCGCGACACGGTCCAATGTTCTTCTTGATTTTTGGCGTATTAAATATAACTTTAGGTCAATAAACTTTCCTGTTACCTTCTAAATAAATTTACAATACGTATTGCATAATCTACTAGTCCCTAAATTCTGACAATTTGAATTATGTACATTAATTTGGGTTTGAACCGCTTAAACTTAATTCAAATGTGTGTTAACAATACATGCTCATTAGAGACTAATGAGTCGCAACACCTTAGTAACAATGTGTCGGAAAGGTTACTCAATTCGACATTTTCGTAAGCATTTATATGCAATATCATATCTGGCTATTGCGGTAAAAATATAGTGGCGCCTGTCTGAACATTTTTGTATCATTAATATTGCAGACTATTTCATAATCACTTTTAACTATAGAAATCTATGGTTTATTGATGTATCTAGCAGATCTGGATAGATCGCTATATAGGCCTTTGTAAAATCTTAGAATGAATTGGGTGAACCAAATTACATCATATCAATCAAAGGATGCACCAAAATATACCTACTAAATAAAGTCTAGAGTTACGAATCACGCCTAGTTCCATACCTAAGTCTGATCAACTGTTAAATCAGTGGGAATCTAACCCTAGGATCAAATCAGATTCTGATGTCAATAATGAAGACACATTAAGAGAAGTAGCCGAGTCATTTCTCATACAACGTATCAGATGAAAAATCAGCATAATTCTAATGGGCAGTTTAATACAATCGTTAAGAATCCAGTATCTAGAGCTGATAATCATATGCGTGCTATGCCAAACTTGGCACTTATGCAACATGTAAAATATTGCAATCTCACAGCGAGCGAGCGCAGTCAGAACTCCAGATGGGAGTCCTGATAGTCGTAATCTAATAAGTTAGATCTGTGGCCGACGCCGACCGGAATAATAACTCACATCTCAAGCCAGAGGTTAATTAAAAATAGCAACTTCAATCTTATGTGTCAGAGATGGAATTAGATTAAGGAGCATCTCATTTGTAAAGTATAGGAACGGGGAAATTGCGAATAAGTCCCGTGCCGGTTGGAGTTATTATTGTAAATTCCTAACATAATTCTTCGGGTAACCTTTAACTTGTTTATCGACTAGTCTATGCCTAGGCTTTGTTAGCATTGATAGAGCTTTTTAGGGCTTCATGTCGCAAAAACTGGGATCCAGCTTACTTTTACTGTATTTACGACGTAAACCGTAATAGAATGTGCAAAACTGAGGTTTATTGATGTTTATCTATATATTGTTAAATAATTAGTAAAATTAAGGTCAAACGTCTTTAGTTTTCTATAGGTACAAGTATCAAGTCACTGAATTGTACCAGAATTCAAAATGTACCTACGTATCTTAAATATATGTACCTTATTTTCTTTAACATTTAAAATTTTACATTTTACGAATAAATGAGTGTGAGTATTGAATCTTAGAATTACAATCGTGACTGTCTGTGTCTATGACGCGTCGTTTGCAGCGCAGCTAACCTGCCACCCCAACCCATTTTTTCTCTGTGGTGCTTCTAATGACCTATTGGCCCATAGATAGGTAGGTACTTAGAATATCTCCGAAGAATTTTTACTAATATACCTGTAACGGATTGTATGTAAAGGATTTTCTCAAGCTACGTGATAACCCTTTACCAGATCGTGCATTGTGCCCGCGATGCAAGTTGGCAACATGCGAGTTTTGCAACGTCTACAATGAAGCCCCTGCGTTTCTTCACCGGGTTATTAAATTTATGCGATCGATAAATCAGAAGGCACGAATCCACTCCATCGACCCGTTTAGACTTTGTCTCGTCAAACATTGGCATTGTGTTAACTTGTGCAATTGATTCGTTGTGATTAATGGACTTTGAAATAGTTTAATGTAATATTTCATCGTGTTCAATAAATTCACAGTGATGTTTTCTGATCTAACCATGATCTAACTGGCTGTTTGGATTAGGATCATAGCTGGTTCAATCCGTGAAGATTATGAAGAAGCACCTCCGTCTAACATAACCCCCGTAAAGTCGAGGAATTTGAATGTTTGGCACTATTGGACACTATACAATAGAAATGGATTCCAAAAGTGATAAAATGAATTTCCCCGTTTGCACAAAACAAAAATAGCGAGCCACAGTAAATGAGAGGGGTGCAATTAAACGTTCTAGACTTTGACTTCAGCCAAATGTCATACTCGTATGTCATGACACTTTTTCTCTTGCGACACGTTAAGCCCCATTTACACACGTTCAAGAATTGCATAAAAGTTAAAACCACATTGCGAGGTTGATAGATCATTTGAAGTTATTATAATATAGCTATATTATAATAAGTTATAATAAGATATTTTATGATAGGTAACCCAAAATGTAGTTAAACTTGCTTGCGATTCTTGCATGTGCCACTACGGTTTATCTGTCGCAACAAGGAGTTAAACGGAAATTATAGACGACAAATATTTATGTACTAATCTAAAAATAGGCTTCTTGGCTGTAACCGTCTTATTTAACATTTTAAACTTCATTAGCAGTATCTCTCCCCGCGTCGCACCACAATAATTATGTAGTAGTTTGTTTATATAGAAACAGTGAATGTTAAGCAATTCAGCGTTTATGAAATTCCATTCATTGACAGCGGTGGTAATGACCACCGACGGCCATCCATCACTAAACGTTTTGCCATGACAGCCTGTTATGTTTGCAAACGCACCAAGACGTTTCATTAGCAACTGATAACAGAAGATTACGCATATACATCTACACAGGTCAATAATGCCACACAGCAGCAAAAAACCGTGCCGTGTATGGCAGTTCCCGTCTATTTATGACCATGCCGATATATTTACTTGCACAATTGCATGCGAGTATGCAGTGACAGCTTATTAGCCTAATACCTCAACCGTCAACAGGTTCCTTCCAGCTCCCGAGTAGACTGCAAACTAAACGAGTCGCATAATACAACATGTAGGTAATGGTTCCTTACACCATTGATATCACTGAAACTATATGTTATTGGGAATTAAAATCAAGTGTTATTTTTCTTGGAATCTGACAAAAAAGGTTTTTACTTTATTAATCATTCTTAAATTAAACTGCGGTAGTTTATTGCTACTCTCTTGTAATTTTTCAGAAGGTTTTTGATGAACCGTTTCATCTTTTTTAGTTCAGAATAACCAGGGTAGTGTTTCATTACACTGGCACAAACTTACGCTCTATGTCCATATGATTTGTAAAGTTAACAATTGAAGCCGTGAAATAAACACAACAATAATGCACTACACGTGTAGCAATACATCATTTAAATAGGTGATTGTCTTTTATTGTTAGGGCTACTTTAAATAGCTATATACGTACTTCCGAATGAGTGGGTGTACAAACTGTGTATTTATGGATATGTACACATGTGTGAAGTGAAAAGTGGATTCTCCATGTTTTATCTATTGTTCGTCGGGAACGAATCGAATATAGCGTCTTGATGTCTATTTTGGTTGATATTCTAAGGATTTAAGCGAAATACTAAATTGACCTCCTAAATACCAGTTTAGTCGGCAGTTTTGAAGTTCCAATTTTATTTCTAGGACCTACCTACTTAATGATGGTAGGTATACACCTATGAATCTAAAGCTAACTTACTAGACCTATTATCGCTAAGGTGAATGGAAAACTGCCACTTATCCCCCACCTGGTATATGCTCCAAATAATTTCGAAGTCAGTGGAACAAAGTTGAAACAAATTCTGACCTTGTGGTTTTCAAAGTAGGCATAATTACCGGTAATTCTCGTGTACCTGTCAATGATTGACGTGTATTCTTTTCATACTATCCAAAGGTCGTCATTGTGCCTAATCAGCGATATTAAGAAAATATAGCAAACACATGTGAACATCGCGTGCTTGCTTGTTTATGTCAATCATGGCTATCTAATCCATTGTGATGCAAAATTGTAAAGTGTACCGTTAGTCCGGGCAATGTGTAAACGCTTCTTTCAATGTCAGTGTAATCGAGACTTGAGAGCTTTTAATGGTTAGTAAACAGTGACTAAACAAAATTAGTAACGCGTAAATTGTTAAATACACCTGCACGGTAGGTACATACCACCGTGAGAGTCGGGCCTCTTTATAGAGAATGTTCCTATGCATACGATAGGTACTCCCTACGTACGTAATTTACCTACCTATTAAGTTTTTCGTACAGTTTAGTTACCCCACCACTGTCATACTAGTACAAAATGTTATGTTTTATATTTCAAGGTTATCCAATGGACTAGGATGACAGTTAAATGACAGATTTTTCCGTATATAACCCAATACCCAAGTTTTAAAAGTATAATAATGTAATCTTCAACAAAACTGATTAAGTTATTTAAACGAAATACTTACTAGGCTGCCCGAAATGTATTAATTAGAGAGAATCTATATATGTATATATATATATATATGCACCATTTTATATATACAATCTTAGTTTAGTTTTTTATGTCGCACGGTTAATATGTTGTACGGTTTCATATTATTTTCGTTAGGGTGCAATAAATGTTAACTGTAATAAAATCAAATTTCACATCATTCATTTACTTTTTATTTATTACCCATGACAGTAACCAACAGAAGAACAACAAACAGTAATACAGTAAGGTGTCATTAATTTACTCATAATTAATTAAACATTCATTACAGTAATCAATTAATTATTATTTATCATGACTGATCATCATAACTAAAACTAAGACTCAGAAATAGATATTCATACTCGTCTTCAAACTCGTCTTCAAACTCGTCTTCAAACTCGTATTCAAACACGTATTCAAACTCGTCTTCAAACTCGTCTTGAAACTCGTCCTCAAACTCGTCCTCAAACTCGTCCTCAAACTCGTCCTCAAACTTGTCCTCAAACTCGTACTCAAACTCGTCATCAAACACGTATTCAAACTCGTATTCAAACTAGTCTTCAAACTCGTCTTCAAACTCGTCCTCAAACTCGTCTTCAAACTCGTCTTCAAACTCGTCCTCAAACTCGTCCTCAAACTCGTCCTCAAACTCTTCCTCAAACTCGTCTTTAAACTCGTCTTCAAACTCGTCTTCAAACTAGTCTTCCAACTCGTCTTCAAACTCGTCTTCAAACTCATCTTCAAACTCATATTCAAACTCATATTCATCCTCATATTCATACTCATCCTCATATTCATACCCATCCTCATATTCATACCCATCCTCATATTCATACTCATACTCTTCCTCATATTCATACTCATCCTCATATTCATCTCATATTCATCCTCATACTCATACTCATCCTCAAATTCGTATTCATATTCATCCTCGTATTCATATTCATCCTCATATTCATATTCATCCTCATATTAATCCTCATATTCATACTCATATTCATATCCATACTCATATTCATACTCATACTCATATTCATATACATATTCATACTCATATTCGTACTCACATGAATGTGAGTATGAACTCCTATTCATACTCCTATTCATACTCACAACAAAAAAGTACTGTGCTGTGCGCTGACCACGTGACTTTGGCCGCGTGTCGTCATGCGACGTGGCTCCTGTTTTGAGTTGACGTAACACAGTATCAATATAAACAATAACTGAACTCAATCCTGTCGTACGTTCTTCAGTAAGAGAAAATATACGGTTTGAGTCGGCGACAAATATCCACAACCCCAAGAGAATTAACGGAACACAAAATAAACGATCTTTTTACAATGTTTACATGAATGATAGACGTATTGTGTCGCAGTTTGTATCGTCATTTAAGTCAACGTCATAATTTAATTTTTTTTTCTTTTATGCCAGATTTAAGTTGATTTGATGACCTTTTTACTTCAACAAAAATTATAGTTATACAAACTCTTCGCATATTCAATATTTTGAGAGAAAATCTCTAATACCATGGACTGCAAGGCGATCCTCATATATTTCGAACACCTCTCACGACGTTCTTTGGATAACCAGTAGATAAATATTATGATGAGAAAAGTTGAGGGCCAGAGGTCCAGAGGCAGACTACCCACTAGACGGAACACCCAAGTCACTGGTGCTGTCCTGTAACTATATCTGCACGAGGCCATCCATAAGGTGGGTGATAGGAGCCTATGGAGGAGTCTGGTGAGCAAGAATTGGACATTATGTCCTCAGCATTGAGGGAACGACTGATGATGATGATGTGCGGCATCCACGTTGTCCGGAAAATTTAACTTAGCTAGCAGTCTCTTATTAGGCTTTGTTTTAGCCGGCATAATGTGACAATGAAAAGGAACTGTGGATTTTTAAGACCCCTTTTTACATGTTTTGGTGTTCCTAAGAGAGGCACAAATTAAAGAAATGTATCTGTACTTATAGTTGTTACTTTTCTGAATAACTATGAGAATTTCCGTATTTAAGCGGCGTCGGGACGCCGCTACGGGACTCTCGTATAAAACAATACTTACAGTTAAGAAAAGCTTAAGTGTAAATATTATTTTATATATTTCTATAAAATGCTAGTGAGGTGAAAATTCACCTCACTAGCTCGGAAATTCCTTTTTATTCTTTAAAAACAGATAACAAAACTGCATTTTACCCGCAAGAGTGCTAAGATTATTTGAAATCTGGACGTGTCATTTTATTAGTTACTATTTTACACAAAATAACAGGTAAATGTCAGTCCAGACAGGACAATTTTCGCCCATCTAATTAAATTGTAAGATCAAATCAGATGATGTGTGGACGCATTAATTTTATATTCAATTGTATTCAATTAAAAACATATAGTGAACAAAAAAGGGAAAATTTTACATATTTCAGTTGTTATCCTTACGTCCATACTAGTACTTTGTTTAAGATTATATAATATATATCGCTTTTGTTTTTTGATTTAAAAAGATGTCACATAACATAACACGCTACTTAGCTTTCGATTTCATATGCAGATTTTAATTACAGAAACAGAAACATGCAAAAAATAGTAATAATTAATCACATTTTTAACCGACTTCAAAAAAGGAGGAGGTTCTGAACTCGGTTGTATGATCTTTTTTTTAATGTGTGTTACCTCAGAACTCCGTTCATAAACGAACCAATTTGAATTTTTTTTCTTTGTTTGAAAGCATATGCTTCAAGGTCCCCTTGTATTAAATATTAACCACTCACCAGATCAGATGTTCAATGTTGCGTTTGCGTACATACGACACCTCGCACGCTTGTCATTAGAATTCAAACTGTCTGGTTGATATTCTGGTGGATATCTTACCTCGTCGAAAAAAATAAGATGGTAAATATTAACCTCAAAAAATAAATGCTCAATTTGGGTGGTTGGCGATGAAACTGCGAGCAAACTTAAGCTGTCAGATTATTGGGGGTCGATGTGATACTTTGCATTCTAATTTGATCGCGCTCGCCACAACGCGTGCTGAGCTCTATAAACGTGTTATAGCGAGCACGCGAAACTTACTAGATTAATTTAGCTGTTCAAATTCTGTTTCGCTCGCTCACTATCGTTAGCTCGATATGCTGTGCTTGTCGATAGTGCGCACAAAAATTGGTATGAAACTAAGATTTTTCTCAAAACTGATCGTTATTTCAAAAACGTGGAGAAGAAATTATAACAATATAATCATTAGTGAGATACCAAAGTTTCCTATGATTTTTTTTAAATTGTGGTCGCTCGGTTTCCGATCCTTAAGCAGTCAAAAATCACCGTTTACAAGACCGCCCGGAAGATACGCCTCAAATCTAAATTGAAATACAAAACGTAGGTGATTGCGGCCCAGGACAGAAAGTATACGTAGGTTACGGTACCTCTTCGGAACTCTCATCTTTCGGCCGGCTTCGGTGTCGATATTATATTAAATATTTCGGAGGTGAAGGACCGTATCGCGTGCTGCGTTTGCGTGCATGATCGGTACAAGATTCGATTCCGGCATTGGCAGACAGGCCCATCAATTTCTGGACACATTCGGAGTTCACGGAACTTTCGCCAGAAGCACGAATCGCACTGATATGTATCGTCTATAGGCCCATTAATAAGACCGATACTTTCGTGTCGCGTTTATGTTAAATATTTTATACATAAAAGCATCTACTTCCATAAGATTAATGAGTAAATGACACTTATACGGGGTGACTTTGAGGTCGTGATCAGGAATGAGAGAAAGTGAAGAAAACTGTTATCCTGAAGAACTTTTTGCATGGAATCTCCCACGAAATTAGAGATAATTAAGAGTTCACATATGTAATAACGTTATTACTGATGACCTACTAGTCTACCTAAAATTCAAAATGTATTTAAAAAATACTAATTCATTCGAGACAAGTCATTTTCCATGTCTCATAATTACAGCGGACACTAGCACCAATTGATTCCAAACAAGAGCCCGCAGCTAAGCTACCTGGAAGCAGTAGTTTGAAATATAAAGCATATTTATACAGCTATTATAATAAATCGCTTGAACAAAAATAACTTGCAGCTACAGGCGGCTGGGGCGAATATTCTGTTCGATTCGTCTCAGCCGACGTCCCGCTGCGCGCATCTCTCCTATATCGCTATTATTGCACTATTACTGTCTCCCGACCGCTACTGCAGATCAAACTCGTGCACAACCTGCCACGTCCATGATACCTCTGAAATAACGGTCGTATCATTTATTTTATTCCCCTTAAATTCAGTAAGACTCTGACTATCTATAAATCTTTAGGGCGCACGTATTCACAGAACGGGACTTTGATTATAACTGTGAGTCTGCTTCCTTATCAAAGTTATACAGAGTCAGCATGCTTAATTAATTTAATTATAAATGCAAGCAAATAAATTCCTCTAGTAATTTGATTGGTGATATTGATGATTGACAGTTGAAGGTTGAATAATTAGAGATAAACTCTTCATCGAAATAAATTTAGGTTAAATGGTCGAGTAGTCTAGACGTCCATAATGTCCTTTTCGGGGTTATTTTGGTATTAAATTTAACACTTACAGCTCGTAATGTTAGCCTGTCAGTCACAAGCTTATACTTACTTGTCTTTATGAATCGCTTAACCTGAAATCGTGTAATAAATACTTTCTTTAAAATAGTATGACCATTTATGAACATGGTATTTTTTAAAGTACGTATGGATTTTGTTAGTGTGCCACAGAAGTTTTTGTGGTGCGTAAATTGAAGAACTTTTTAAGTGACCGTGTTCTGAAAACGAAAACCTGAATTTCGCACAAAAGTGTTCTTTTTCAATTTGTGTTCGTGCGTGTCCCTAATGAGCTCGACACATGAGAATTGAAATAAGCACAGCAGAACGCAACAAAACCATGGTAGTATGTAATTACGCCGCGTTTTTACGCCCCAGCTGACGGCTCCATTATTAACCCCAAAGCGTTGGTGTTTTGACATTTTGAATTTTATCTCGTAGTCTTTCTGGCTTAGGTAACTAAAAGATTTTGTTACCTAATTTGATGAAAAATCACAATTCTGAATTATTTCAAATAATTAACTATGTTCAACAATTCTAAGATTTATGTTCAAAATAATTTATAACATTATAATAATATATGTATACATAACCAGATTTAATTCGGTAGGTATCAGAAACCATTGTATAGTAAGTAGCACTTAAACAAACTTACACACTCTACGAAAAAACGAGAGCTCAAATCAAGAAGACTGAATCTGATCCAATTAATAAATTTATGAGTATAGGTAGTTGCGAAACCCGTTAGGCAAACAAAATTCTCTACCAGATTTTTATTACTCTTTAACAACTTTAATTGATTAATAAAACACATTTCTCTGAGTACGAATTGTTCGAAAATTGAAAACCGTTATCATAATAGTGTTTTCGGGTAAGAGGCGCGAAATTTATAATTTTTACCGTAAGTTATACATTAATCACGTTTTTAGGGTCTCGTACCATAAAGAAGAATAACTAATCCGTTATCCGTTATCTGTCTTTATGTCTGTTGCGTGCATAACTATTGCCGTCAAGATTGCACCAACGCCTCTAATAACAATAGCTTGAACTGAATCAACAGTTTGATTACTGACTACTATTACTGACCCAAAGGTTAGAGGACATGAAATTTATTTTTCAATGCCGCTTCTATGAATTATATAACTGGACATGAGAAATAAATTCATTCAATATATTATAAACGAATCAGGGCATAAACTCCACTCTTGTGTGCTCAAATTGAGCTGAATTGCTTAAGGGTCCTTATCAGTTAAAAAACGCTCATCTATTTAGACCATTTTCGGATTGAATTGAGACGTATCTTGACATTTTCACGTTACTATCTAGAAAAGGACTATTGCGACCTAATGTCATAAACTTTAAATGAATATTTTGGTTTTTTCTTTAAGAAATATCGTTTCAAATATCACTCCAAATCCACCATTTTCAGGCTAAAAACTGTATTTTCGGCTTAAATTCTAATACACACAATAAAATCAAAAAATGGCCATGTTACTATCTAAAACTTTAATGAAATTATCGTATCCTTTAATCACTTTATTGGTATTGTATATACTTTTGTCATAATTTAAACTCAAAACATTTTAAAACTTATAAGGCCTCTTAAGCGTAATCAAATGGGTAATTTTTAATCAAAAGGGTGGGTACAATTTGGCAACAACTATAAGATGCCATTTCCTCCCTGATTGACTTAGGGAGTATAAAGTAAACATACATTTTGTGTCAGAGGTAATACCTCCAAATCACGGAACTTATAGAAACACACGATTCATGTTACACATACTTTATTATTTAAACCATAGTACCTAGTTTATAAATTTTGCACATGTTACATAATATACACTCCTCGATAGTAAATCTACCAAAACATATTTGGATATCAGCAATCATAATTATCTATGCAAATATACAATATAAGCCGATTCGCATTATTAATTGTGATTGTTAATATTTAACAATCATAATTAATGACAATACCTATTCATTAAAGTAAGATACTTAGGTTGACATTTTATCCACGTATTGTCACCTTCACGGCCACCGAGCAAGAGAGATCTCAGTGGAAGGTGCCTGGGTATTTATGAACTCAGCTTTGTGACGTCACCAGTGAGACTGGATTGGTACCGTCAGTGATGCCAGTGCCGCCAAGTGATGGTCTTGCCACCCAAAATAACCCGGGCGACAACAGAACCACGCTTTTGCAACCCCGACTTACTCTTGTACAGTTTTTTTACTTAACAGTTATCTCTGATGCACCTGACGACGTCTCAGTGACGTGGTAATGCTGTAACGGCGGAATGTTATCGACGCCCAAAATTATTGGCTTGCTCCACTATTGATGCACTTTTCACGCACACAGTGTGTGCATGCAAACGTAAACACTACGTGGGTTAACAGTAATCTCGTAGATACTAGGAGCCAAGAATTTGTGAGCTAGTTTCCCTTTTTGATTTAGCAACGAAGATTTCGATAAATATAATAATACGAGTAAATCGAAATTACTTTGTAATGGATTCAATTTAAGCCGTCATCTCCCGGTGACAACAAATGAATGTTATTGTTTATTTTTTTCGCCGGGAGTAGGCCCAATTATTTTCAGTTGCGTAGGTATATTGTAGAAATTCAGGTACTTAGGTAGTCAATCAAACCCTGCATCTAATTGTTTACATTATGGTACCTACACATTTGTACCTATGTCGTCAATGAGATTAAAATTACATAGGTAGCTACCTAAATAAACACCAATTGCATTTTAAAACCACTAATAGAGTTTTAGTGTAAGTATATGTTATAAAAATTTATACCCAGAGGGTTTATTGGTACAGTGCGCGGAAAATTTGGCACTTTGACTGTTGGCATTGAGCCATAGTTACTCCCCTGTAATGGCGCCACGGAACGAACACTTACACTAAGAAAAGAGCATAAAATAGTTCCGACTCGTATTATGCACGCCCCTACGATGATTCGAGCGGTTATAAATTTAATGCAGTGGACAGCAAAATTGTTGTTTTGACCGCGCGATCATAATGCTCTTTATACCTTGCTTTCTTTTATTTCACGGTTTATCGGCAGGATGTCATGCATTGTCTGAGATTTTAAAATATTTGAATACGTCACAAATTATCTCAAGTCTATTATTATGGAAACACTTAAAGGTCGGTAGAAAAAAAATAGTCTACGAGCCAGGTACGAATTTCATCAGACATTTCCTCTGGGGCAATTATTAGTGAAATGGTTCAATTAGCTGTATTATGAAGCCCCGTGAACGTCATCTGCGGTTCCGTGGGTGGGTTGAGCAGCGATAGCTTCCCACTAATAATGCGAATATAACAACGACAATTTAATAAACAATGCAAAACTCTGGCGAATATTTAACATTTTTCATGGTATGTTGGGATAATGTGTACTTCCACGTTAAAGGAATTCGTAGTGCAACAAAGTATTACGTAAACATAGGCTTTATGCTTTTGATAATTTTCTTGTTGGGCCTTTATCCTCATCTAACAGAAATGTGAGATGATACACTTCATTTCCGAACAATAGCGAGCAATGGATAATTTTTATTGTAGTTACCAGGGTCTGCCTGAAAACCAGCGTTGTAGTGAACTTGCTGCAACATTATGCTGAGGCAAGCCCTTTTTAGCATCACATAATTATGTTCGTATGATTATTTTATGTTAACATGTTAAGTTTAATTTTAAGATATTTGTACATATAACTGTTTCTGTTAAGTCATGCCTTGTGATGTTAAATAAAATATTTCTATGTCTATGTCTATATATATATATTTTTTTTTAATTTAAAAGGCTCACTGACACTGGTAAAAAAAACATAATCTTTAGAGCTTATTTTTTCACTCTGTTCAATATTGCAAATGTAAGTACACACAGCATATTTTCCGCATAACATCAAAGAATTTTTGGGTCAATGTTTAAACAAAATCATACCTAACAAATTGTGCACTATCTGCATCACAGTTAACATATCGTTCGTGAACGCAACCTTATTTCAATCAAATTACGAACTCATCAATCATCATTCTGATTGCCCTACCCATACTGTTATTTCAATCAAAGTAAGTATTAATAAATATATACGTAAATACATTTGATGAAGTTTTATTGACTAGTTTGACTACACGCACTAGAATACGTATCCTACATATAAAATAAAATATTATTTACGATAATTCTCACGTTCGTCTAGTCAAAACTTTCCAAGTAACAAGCTAAAGCTACAGGTGCTGTGCGCAATTTGCCAACAACACCTTCACACGAACAATGTATATATTCCCGCGAATACGTTTGATGTACGTGGAATGACCACAATTCCACACGCGTGCCGCGCTTCCTAACACGGCCAGACCCGGGGTGAACACTAGCAGATAGATTAATGACAGTAAGATAGTTTGTGTCTTTCTATTGTGCTGTCAATTACACGTATTATGTAGTCTGAATGTAACAAACTCTACACCTACAGGTGATTTGCGAAATTTGCTAACACTAAGCTGTAGTGTTAGCAAATTTCGCAAATCACCTGTAGGTGTAGAGTTTGTTACATTCAGACTACATAATACGTGTAATTGACAGCACAATAGAAAGACACAAACTATCTTACTGTCATTAATCTATCTGCTAGTGTTCACCCCGGGTCTGGCCGTGTTAGGAAGCGCGGCACGCGTGTGGAATTGTGGTCATTCCACGTACATCAAACGTATTCGCGGGAATATATACATTGTTCGTGTGAAGGTGTTGTTGGCAAATTGCGCACAGCACCTGTAGCTTTAGCTTGTTACTTGGAAAGTTTTGACTAGACGAACGTGAGAATTATCGTAAATAATATTTTATTCGAGGCTGCTGTACATTGCAATCGCCGCCGCTACTATGGGGCGCTAATTTATTATAAATTTTAACTTAATTTATTTTAATTTTAATTCTCTTGTACTGTGCCTACATCACAGTATTCAACGATGAATATTTAATTATCAATTTTAATAAGTGTGTGTGTGTTTCCCCGGTCGGGGTCTTTACTACCGGACCAAAGCTGCATTTGGATATCGATGGCCACTTCCCACTACTGAACTGCCTTGCCCCCACCCTGGATCCGTGACGTCACCGACCGCGCACCGCCGCCTGCTGCACTGCTACAGGGAAGTGGTTGCCTTTTAAAACAGTGCTAAGTGGACACGGCTTCTATTAATTGTATTGTTGAAATCTAGCACTCACCCCCTGAGATCTAAATTAACGCTTCCTGTTTATCCGTGTAATAATTTTAGTAATTTCATTAAAAATTGTTTGTAACTTGACAGCTTGTACTTTATTTAACGGATCTCCCTAAAAAGCGTTACAATGGCTGTGACTTTACTCGAGGCTGCCGTACATTGCAATCGCCGCCGCTACTATGGGGCGCTAATTTATTATAAATTTTAATTTAATTTATTTCAATTTTAATTCTCTTGTACTGTGCCTACATCACAGTATTCAACGATGAATATTTAATTATCAATTTTAATAAGTGTGTGTGTGTTTCCCCGGTCGGGTGAGTGTTGCAAAATTATTACTTATAGCTGTTACTAATGAAAATCAGTAGATTCATTTGAAATGCCTAACCCTACTTAAAACGCTTATCTTGTAGCTAGAATCACTCCTTTCTTTTTAATCAATAATTTAGGTGTGTAACTAGGATGATGAAATTCCTTTGTCTACTTAACGGGATCTATACCTACCCGCTCACTAAAGATGTACTGTGTGCTAAATTAGTTTTAAATTGTAATTCCATATATTTTAAACAGTGAATACTATTCCCCAGTCGCTTTTACTGCTTTTACTCGCTACTTTTCATAAATAGTAATTTTATTAAATGATTAATTGTAGTATTTTACTTTCCATACCTAAAGTGATACCTAAAGAAATACCTAAAGTATTTGTACCATACTGCTGCAACATCATTGATCACTATTTAATGCTTTTGGTAGCTTCCCTGCTAGTATAACGCTTCGAGCCACGCTTTTTAAAGGATGTTGCAGGCAGTCATGTGAAATTAGACTTTTCGAAAAGTGTCCAATCATCGTATCGGGAAATTCCAGGGTTTTTACTACCGGACCAAAGCTGCATATGGATATCGATGGCCACTTCCCACTACTGAACTGCCTTGCCCCCACCCTGGATCCGTGACGTCACCGACCGCGCACCGCCGCCTGCTGCACTGCTACAGGGAAGTGGTTGCCTTTTAAAACAGTGCTAAGTGGACACGGCTTCTATTAATTGTATTGTTGAAATCTAGCACTCACCCCCTGAGATCTAAATTAACGCTTCCTGTTTATCCGTGTAATAATTTTAGTAATTTCATTAAAAATTGTTTGTAACTTAACAGCTTGTACTTTATTTAACGGATCTCCCTAAAAAGCGTTACAATGGCGTGACTCGTAGCACAGCATACCTTATAGTTTCAGAACTGGGATACAAGGTTTCCAAGGGTAATGAGGTTTCCAAGGGTTCGACGACCTCTTTACCCTGCCTACGAAGCTGGAGGTCCCGGGTTCGAATCCTGGTCAGGGCATTTATTTGTGTGATGAACACAAATATTTTCCTAAGTGCAACTTTTTTATGTATTTAAGTATATGCTTATGTATATAAGTATGTATATTGTTGCTTAGTACCCATAGTACAAGGCTTTGCTTAGTTTGAGACTAGGTCTATTTGTGTAAAAATTGTCCACAAGTATTTATATTTAATGACAGATATGTTTGTGAGTTTCATTGCCAACCGACGATATGTGAGAGTTTTTACGGTTTATTTTTAAAACGTGAAGCATAAATTGTTATGGGACCTCGTATTTCGGTTTTAATGGCAATCCGTTTTTTTAATTAATGTAAAAACAGACTTATAAATCTGTCGACTGTGGTTTCCCGCGGTCCTTCACTTGCGCGGGCCAGTCTCGCCAAAGTGGGACCCGCCTCGCCAAATCGAGCAAGTGCGCACTTTTATCATTTTCTTATATACGTATTATTTTTGTTTTCAATAATCAGATCGTGCGACTTTGCCCGCGGTTAAAGTCTTTACTAAAAACTAAAGTCGGAGTTGAATTAATATCTGCTAAAAAAAGGTTTTGGTTCAGAAAAGTCTCTCACGTGAAAGCTCGGGCGTTGGCGGAATTCTTAATTCTACACTACAAGCCTTCTCAATATTTTATTTCATTCATTTACCTTAGTTTAGATTTATACTTACTAGTAATTATCATTTATATAAGTGATATCCATGACTACAACACTAGAAGTAAACACAAGATTGCAGTGAAGGCCAGTCGTCTCCGAAAGGTTAGCATGTCATTTGTGGGGAACTGTATACGATTTTATAATAAAATACCTATCGAAATAGTTAATTTGCCATTCAGTAAATTTAAGTCCCATATTAAAAGGTATTTGCTAAGCCAGGCGTATTATACTATCAACGATTTCTTAAATGACAAAAATGCTTTCAAGCCAGTGGTAGTTTAATCCTGTTACTTTTAATATATCTATGTTTATTTTAGGATACATTCTTGTATAGTAGTTCCGTTACGTTTTATGTAACACGATGCTATTTCTCGCCTCACAGTCGCCTTAACTTTGTTATTATCAATGTCCGCCAGCTTGAATATGTCATGCTCGCTTTAAGGGCTTTGCTTACGGTGGCGTCGTTGATCGGGTCGCCACCTTCCCTAACAGATGGTCGAGGGAGGCGATGGCTGAGATACGCGTCATACTCGTGATCGGGTGCTGTTTGTGGAGTCCGGTCTGTTCATGCTTGCTAGGACATAGTGACTATGTTAATACTAGTGTCTTTTTATAGGGGATTGACGAGAGACATCATCCTGTTGTGGATTCGTTTTTATTATCAGTGACTTAGAGACCATAGACATCTCTAACAATATTAAATTAATTTTAATTTTGACGCTCAGAGACCATGTACATCTCTGGGATAATATATTAATTTCACTCCTTGTTTAATCTTGAGACCTTATACATCTCTAACTTAATATTTGTAATAGATAACTTTGCAAGTTTATCTTCACTGTATGACATTAATTTTGTTATAATTGTTAAACTCGAAATTATTATTCCTTCTTGAACTGTAAATTAATATTTTGACATGAAAAATGTATTACTTATTATAGTCAGACTTTCTTAAATTGTAATTAATATTTTGACATGTAAAAGTGCCCTTGTGGCCTATTTGCAGAATAAATGTTTGTATTTGTATTTGTATTTGTATATATAAGTATCTGTTCTCCTGAGACCTAGTGCATAAGGTCATGTTTTTGAATTTAGAAACTGTTTATTTATTTGTTCAGGAAAAGTACATAATTAAATTTATAACATGTTCGAAAAAAATGTACCCGGTTCTGGGGAGGCTTTGCAGATAAAAATTCCATAAATTTTTGCGCATCTCTTCAGGACGGCTGCATCTATATGGATAATTTGTCTTTTACTGTGTTAGTTAGCCCGAGAATAGACCAAACCAGGAAGCTGTCTCCGCTTGCAATAATAGTAGATTGTATGACAAGGGTCTAAAATGAGCCATATTACCACGAGATAGTTATTTTCCCGAACAAAGTGAGGGAAAATAGTTCGAGGGGTAATATGGCTTTTAGACCAGAGTTATACACTCTACTTTTCACTTCGATTGCGAGAAAATAAATAAACAAAGGTTAGCCATCCAAAATTAACAATTAATTCCACGGCGAACTTATGTGTAATTTGGCAGCATGTTTTTTTTTTCTAAACTGCTTTCATGCTTTGACACACAAAATAGACACCGCGGTTCGCGCGCAACATTCACGCGCAAAAAAGCTAACTCACCTTCCATTAAGCGCTTCAAAGCGTTGCACGAACGAACTAATCACTTTTTTCATTATTGTGAAATAGGGACTACTACAAACTGACTCTTTAGAGAAATGAATTCTGTTTTCTGATTGGTCGACTTTATTCTGGTTTGTTAATACCCAATACCAAATATTTTTTAAAGAGTTAAATTAGTGTTTTGGTGATTGGTGGATTTAGTAGGTGAAGTATTATGATTGGTCTAAATTGAATGTTTTGTAAATCATAAATATGTATCCATATTTTCCCTAGGGGTTAAATGTACTACTTTAGCCCCGCTTGACAAGTCTAATATGACACACTTTTCGAGCATAAGAAGTGAAAAAGTTCATTTTGAATTAATTTTATAATAATATGTGTCATTTGCCTATTTCTACTTAGAAATAAGTAGCTATGGTGAAGTGGTTTTCAGCAACATTATTATATTATGCGCATAAATAATTAAGGTACAATGTTTACAAAAAATATTGCACTAATGCTGCTGCCATTTTACTTCTGTACGACATGCGATATAGGTACCTACTTAAAGAAGATCATATCATTATATGTTAATGAAGTGGTTGTGTGTGAAATAGGAATGTATTGGCACGCTGAGATGCTGTCAGAAAATATAATATATGCGCATTGCAGAATGAGATATCGGGCGACAATTATAAGTGACGATCTACTTGCCTCATAATATTTACATAAGACACATAAGTACCTACTGCAGCAGGGATGAAGTATTAGTTGGTTACTGTCGAAATATTTAGTTTTGTTAAAGCTTTTATCGTCGGCTGTATTTTTTGGCACACTTATTAAACTACACTCGAGGTCAAAAATTTCGGGTCACCCTAAATTAAAAAACCGCAATAGGTTTTTCTAAATATTTTACTTCGTAATACTCACAGTATTAGCAATTGCCGGGATCCTATCATAAAAATATCAATCTCCAAAACTGAGGATTTTTGCGATATCTCGCTCCGTTAACATTGTTTTTTCATGGGTTTTAGAAGTCCGATTTAAACCTGAAAACGTTAATTTCTTTAACTATTATTTTTGAAGTGCACTATTCTAGGAAATATGAAGGTATTTTACCGACCCGTATTGTTTGTCCGCGATTGTATTTACTCGTTGAGAATGTTCTAATGGACTCAATGTATAGTAACTGATTTAGATTGTGTAGTTTAGGTGTTGTCTGTCTCCATCATCGGACCAGCTCGATGGTACCATAATATTGCATTGTCATCTAACTCTAACTCATACAAGCGAACTAAACTTCAACTTCGATTAGACGTGGAGAAGTTGTTCAAATTGGACAAATGGACAAAAAAAAAGTTAAATAAGAACCTTAATTTTTGTGAAGGGGAAATATTTTCCATTGTTATTATTATCCTTATTCCGTATTTGGTAATACCATGTAATACGTATACAGTTTCAACATGCTTTCTTGTGGAGCTACACATTGTAAATACCTATTATGATTATTTTCCTCTTTTAAAAAAATATTTTTCGATTTTTATCACAGATTTACTTAAGTAGAATACTACAACATTACAATAGTAATAAGCATATTTTTGGAGAAAATGACTGACTGTCGAGTTTAATTTGGCGTTTCTTCTCGGCAGTAGTCTCTTCAAAACGCTATAGTAGTTTTTGACTTATAAAAGTGCCAAAGTGCCTATTACTTGCAGAATAAATTTCATTTATTTCATTTATCCTTGCATAAATGTAACTATAATTATAAGATTTTTAATAACTTACAATAAGTATTGAAAAAATTGGCGTCAATGTAATGCGACGCATAGAAAGTAATCTCATACATCTTAAATAGATATTGTTCTCCCGTTTAAAACTAGGTACTTATTAATTATACAAGCATAAGTGATGTAATTTATTCTGAAAAATTACATTATTTTTCCTTTGACATGGCTCACTCATAACTCTGCCTTAATTTGTATTTTAGTAACTTATCTATATTAATAACATTCAAAATCATTCTATTTTCATTCTAAATAAAAATTTATCGATGCACATCATTTTCAATACTAAGTAACTCATTTCAGCGGAGAACATAAACTATCTATCGTTGACAACCCACCATAAATGTCAACTAGTAGAATGTATATTACACACACACACACACACACAGTATAAATCGAATGAGAGAAACAATCCTGTAAACAAAAGACAAGGTGAAATTATTTAACGATTATCACCTCTGTTGCCAAGCCGGAGAGTCTTTAGAGATACACGATTAAACAAATATAAGCGATAATGTTGGTTACCATTTAAGTTTTTGCTCGAGCAAGGAGCCATACAGTCTGCAGATAAGGATAGATTTGTGATGTGTGGAATCGCAAATAAGAGTTTTTTTGCTGTGAATGTCGTGATGGCCATTTCAGCACATCGCAGCCTTAGATTTTATAATAAGTGGGCATAAAAAGTAGAATACTTTCGCACGCGAGTGAGAATATGCTGGACATCGTTACACGTAGTGATGAAGCCACTTGTATTTCTTGGATTTAGCGCCATTACAAATTATTGTAGGCCATAACCACGGAACATGAAGAACGTAACGTATTAGCATACCACTGAACGCTTGCAGTTAACCAATTTGAAAATGAGAGTCTTCTAAGTTTACGTGTTTATATACAAAATTTCAGTGGAAGTACCCTTATAACCAATTGCATTAACTTAAACTTTTATTTTTTGGACAGCTTGAAAGGATTGCAAAATTTAATTATAACCTTTTTTTGTGTGTGAATACCTAGGGCCGGGACTGTGCGGTCCCTAATCAGTAATCAGTGATCGCCGAGTTACGACAGAGGGGGAATGGGAACGTAGTCGACAGCCTTCCTACCTAACGGATTCGTATGATGGGGAGCGTTGTCAAAATAACGTCTGGCAGTCTGCTTAAAGAAACCATGCATGGTGGTAATTCCCATGCCATGGTGGTAATTCCCATGCCATGGTGCAGACTGAGGTTCGACTGGTACCACGAGGCATCAGTCACCCTACGGAGAAAACGATTCTGATTAAATTTTACCTTGCTCCATACTTTACTCAGAGAAAGAGTGTTGATAGACGCACAGACGAATGAAGGTTCTTTTTTTTTCATTGTGAGGTACGGAACTCTACAAACGCAATTGCCTTGATGTTAGTTATTTTGAATTGTATTTGGTAGTGGCTGCTTAACAAGCCATGTCATCTAAACTACAAAAGGATTTTAAGAAAAGCTGCAAAACAACTAATTGCATCTATACAATTTTATGATGTAAGTTTTATTTTTTATTGCACTAAGTATAGCGCATAAACTGATTGTGGATCTTGATGGTATTTTAATGCGCCTAGTTAGTGATGTAATGATAGATCGCCAGATGGTCACTTTTATAAAAACTACTAATTATTTACCACTAGCTACAGGAGCGCGGTGTCGATAGTCTATTAAAAGCCAGTATAATGACTGATAGAATTAAGTACTTTTTATAAAACTCAGTTTAGAACATGTCTTGTTTGGAAAGAGACAACATGTTAGAATTATCTGTTCATTTCAATGACTTTAATTTAGTCAGTATAATATAGTTAGTAACGAGCAAAGTAGTCAAAAATATCGCAACACGTCTTTATTAAAGCCGCTATGTATGTTTTGCTGACTTTACATTGGTTAGTTCCAAATTACGTTGACACGTATCTGTTTAGTTAGGCAAGTGAAAAGATAAGACATAATTCGGCTGCAATATGGTAACGTTGTGTTTCAGCTTGTTCTTGCCATATTTGAACACTGGTTGGTATTCAATAACGTCGTTTTTATTGAGCTTCTTCGCGAAAATCGGAAACCTTATAACATGTTCACGGTCTGATAATTATGAGCCGCTTATGGTAAGTTAAATTTGGCAGGAAAGTCGTACCGTGTAATCTACTGATACCATCTTTATTTAGCGCTCGCAGAGAAGGTTAGTAGGTGAGGTAATTTAACAGCTGGATCGATGACCGTGTGGGAAATGGGTCATTGTTTCAGGAAAATACTAGTAAATTAACGAGTCTTAGAAACTGCTATATTAGAGCTAAAGACACGATTGGAACAAAATGAAATCTTTGCTGTAGAAAGTCTTCATTGATGAAAACATTCACGCTGTGCTCCAAAACACGCATAGCTGATGTAAGCGACAAAACTAACAGGCTCAAAAGGGACAGGGCCGATCATCTCTGTTGCATGCATCCGTTTAGGTCGGGTACTTTTCTTTTTATACAACGCCGGTGGCAAACAAGCTTACGGTCCACCTGATGGTAAGCGGCCGCCGCAGCCTATAGGCGCCCGCAACTCCAAAGGAGTCACGTACGCGTAGCCTACCCTTTATAAAATTTGAGAATGCACTGTCAGCAGAAGGGACAAATTTAGGTCCCCACAGTCGGGGGTCAACACAGTGCATCCTCGGGAGCTCTGGCAACCTTGCTCACCTTCAGGAACACAACAATACATAGTTATATAGTAGATAACGTTATTATGGCTGTGGTCTTCTGCAAGGCGGAGGTACTTCCCCAGTTGGGCTGCTCCAAATTCGAGCAAGATGACATTTTGCTGTGCCCTACCTCTCTTATTTTGCTGTGCCCTACCTCCCATACTTCCCTCACCAAGTCATCAAAACGATGCCGCAAGGGCGCAGACGGGGCAGGCCCAGGCGGAGATGGCGGGATAACCTAGACCCCATTATTGATTGATATGAAGAAGACTTTATACAATTTCCCAACGTACATTGATAATTTAACCAGTCATCTACCGGTCCCTGGGATAACCGGGCTCATTACAAAAGATGCTATTGTTTATTTTTTTCGCCGGGAGACGACGGCTAATAACTACCAGAAATAGTGGGAAACTCAAAATAACTTTTTACAAGCTAGTAAAGGCGAAAAAGTCGTTCTTAGGAAATTGTATAAAATTCTACAATAAAATTCCAAGACACATTAATGAACTTACGGATTCTAAATCTAAATTTGTCGTGAAACAAACACTTATTTCAAAAGCATATTATAAGATAAACGATTACATCACGGATACTTGGATAGGGAAGGACAAGTAATAAAACACAGAAATATTTCGACCTAAATATTTAAAAAAAAATGTTTATGTATTGAAGCATTTTAATTCTGTAGTATTATGATACTGCTATTTTATAAACATTGTATATATTGTTTTGAAAAAATGACACCTCGCCGAGTTTCTTACGCCGGTTCTTCTCGAGGCAGAGGTTTATTCACATTCCATGTAATATACCTACATTGAAGAGTAAATGATTTCATTTCATTTCATTGACAGCAAGAAACGTAAATACGCGAGTCACCGCAATCAAGGGGAGAGGTCTTTGCCCAGAGTGACATATACAATTATACATACACGCTCAAAAATAAAGAAACGGAGGAGTACACTTCATAGGTACACTTCCATGCTACTTATAGAATCCAGTTAATTTACTCCTATTAGTAACCTTGCGTGTTCACCTGTTCGATGAACTACAATGAAATTGGATGATTGACGACCGATTAGTGCGCCATTTTTTGCACATTGATTAACAATGGGTAAATAGACACAATGTGTAAATAGTGCATTACCTGACGCACGATCTAGGAAAAAACCACTAAGATGTTAGGTTTCATGTACATGATTCTCAAAAAGTTTACTCAGTTAAATGTGATTGTCAATACTTATACTTTTAAAACATGAATAAACAATTAAACATCCGCTTCCAACCTTCAGTGTTGTGACGTAAGAGGGAATCCCTTGAAACAGTTTGGAGTGACGTATTGAATTGATCTCCGCCCGCCACGCGCTCCCGCGCAGACTTCCAAATCACTGTATAAATCAAGCATATGCTAATTTAGACCTAATTTTCTTACTATAAAGCTGAAATTTGAGTGTTTGTGTACGGTAAAAGAGTGAAATGTCAAGTTACGTAAATCGACCTTTGGCCGGGCGTCAATTGACTCGTTTTAAGGAAATCTTGCCAAAGTCCAAGTAAAGTTCATAGTAAGTAGAGTATGATATTGTGAAGTTCAGATTCGCTCCTAAATTGCAATGCCCAACAGCGGCCACTTTTCCTGTCTGTTGAAAGATCACTACAGTAATCCATAACCTGATAAAATTATTTACTTAAAATAATAAGAAGTTTTAGGCCACGTTCACTCTTATGTCAAAGTGAAAATGTAAATGTTATAATAAGTAAAAGCCGCGTTACCCGCCGCGCGGCCGATTTAGGCGGCTATAGCCGACGCGACGAGCGGGGAATACGGGAATTTGACACAAATTAATAACCTAGACATTTAGTCCCTGCTATTAACAATTTGTGTGCTAATACCTAAAGGTAAGATACCTTAGGCACACTAGGATATAAAATCCCGTAAATCAAAGTCAAAGTTTTTTATTCTTCGGTTAAGTCATACATATTACATGCACCTGTGATCCTTCTCCTAAGGGGTGAAATTGGGAGTAGAAGTTGGCTGGTGCTCGTGTTATCGTAGACGAAATAACAGGTCAGAGCTAACAAAACAAAACTTAGAGCCAAATACCACTAGGCAAGTCCAATATTTACAGCAAATATACCGTTGCTTATTTCTCAGGTAATTAGAGCGTAAGAACATTACTGTGTTAGTTATGCAATGTTGATACGTGGGAGTGTAATGCGAGACCTGTCCGCAGAAATTAGTGTTTGACATGAACATTCAGGTACTCGGTGTGTGGTGCAAGTAGTATTAGAGGATATAGTAGGCTAGTAGCTAACAAAGGAAAAGCGCACACTACATTTGTACTAAAGTTTACCCTGGATAAGCCTTGGGCGATTTCCCGGCTTGTCGGTGCGGAGGCAGTACGATATCAGTAGACGCCATAGATATACTTACCCCTCTGCCAAAGACACAGGAGATAAATCTGGCACGTTATTAAAAACTAATTCATTAATCGATTATACGTCAGTCTCGAAAGCGTTCCCGGCGTGTGAAGAGCTTCGTAAAAATATGCCTTTATGTGCTGTTTTCGAGTGCTACGTTTTAATTTATCGTCTTTTCAAAAAGATGAATTATTATTTCACATGGACGCATATTCTCGCTTTAATTATGAAATGTGAACCTTAGCGATATTGGTCAGTTTAGAAATCCGATAATGGACCTAGTGCACACGGAAATAAGATCGAAAGTTATATTGCTCAAATTTAGTGTTTTAAGTGTGCGTGCGTGATTGTTTTAGTGTAGGTGCGTAGTAATCGGAGAATGTTTTACAAGTGTGTGTAGTTTCTTTATATGGGTGTTACCTCGCGTGTCCTTAAATAGCATAGTAGCATAATCTATCATTATACTTTTTTAACCTCGTTTTTCTATCACTTGCACCAAATCCTCAAGTTAATTTAAATCACTTACACTAAAATAATTAAACCTGTTTGACTGTGCTATTGACACTTACTGTTGTAATATTCCACACATAATCCCATAAATTGGTAGTGTTACTGACCACATTAGTATTCAATACCTTAATTGGAAAAAAAATGATCGTGTACTTATACCGGTATCTTGTTAGCGTGTGTAAACTTTAATTCCTTAATGTGTTCGAACAAAAAATCAGAGCTGGTTTGTTACATAGATAATATGAGAGAAAAAGTCGTTACCTATAAAGATTAAGGGACGCGAATAGTGCCTTCATTTGAAAATACTTAAATAGACAGTTTTTTACACGTATAAAGTAGGTACTGCAGAAGAGATAGAAAAACAAAGGTTTGTAATCATTGGTTGATCTGTTAGAGTCTAACCGGCATAAGGTCTAACAGTTAGACCTTATGCCGGTGTAAGTTATGCCAAAAAAGTACTGAGTTACAATAAAAAAAATTGCCAAGGTCTTTATAAAACCCAGCCTAAACAATATTTAAAAACCCGTACCCCGTACTTGACGTTTTTAGACAAAGTTTTCTTGTCCACTAAACTCGACATCTACTTCAAATATAGGGGAAGTGTGCCCAAAGCGAGTACGCTAACGACAAACTCTAAAAACTCACAAACTGAGTGCTGTAGAGTAGCATTTTTTACGTTTTTAGACTTTAGACAGGAAGTTTATTGAACTTGATAATAAAATATCAATTATGAACATGGTTTATTAAATCTTTATAAAATAAAATAAAAAGAAAAGATCTCCTAAAACCCGCTTTGCCCGATCATAGGCCTAAAGTAGGTAGGTACGTTTGGGCAAATCGGGTAGGCCCCGGGTAAAACGGGTAATTTGAAACATAGCTAAGCATTCATAATTATCAACCCCACCATTTGTAGCAATAACTGTTGCAAATACCATGCACTATCATGTCAATCATGAAATCCTATATTTAGTCAAATACTAACAACATTGTATATGTCGAACCGTTACTTTTTGTATTTTGATAATTTTGGTCACGTAAATGCAACCCATACAAACTTTACTTCATATAATTTTACTATGTTTACCTAACCTCAAGAAAAAACACAGTACAGTACATAATTACAATATAGATTTGGTTGACTTAGACCAAATTTAATGTCAGATCAAATTCTGGTAGCTCAGCACTCTTTTTGACATAACTTACCGACATACGTAAGGTCTGACGGATCTTTATAAAAATGAGCCTTACAAGGCTGTCTTACACAAAGTTCGTTTGATCTTTATTACAATCATACTTATTGTATTCATGTTCAATAGCCACTCCCACATGTTACTGGAATGCGTAGGCGCTCAAAAAGTTCCTTATTTTACACAGGATCACATAAGTAAAGTTCAATATGTTTATAACACAATTGCCAATACCTTCGCGGTATCTGTGTCCGATTCCAATGAATTTCAAACCTGACAAGAACCCAATCGGAGGCATCCTCTTACCGAAGTAAGTGTCGTTAATAAAGTAATTTCTGAATTTTTATTTTATAACCTCACCTGGCTATAATTTTTTAGTGACTTGAATGAATTGGCGAATCAGATGTCCTTTTCCTACGGTATTTCGTGGCCCACTTGTATTGAGCGTAATTTTGGTGTAACTTTATGGTCAACTTTCATTAAAAGTACCTTGCCTTATTATAGTTATTATTATTAATTACAATGTGTTCCATTATACGACAACGTCACACATGTTTTAACACGAAAACCCATACAGTATATGTAGTGTAGGTATCTTAGTAAGTCCTAATGTTCCATGGCAAAGGCGGGGCTTCAGCGTCTATGATCGTTAATATTAAGTTCACACTTTTTCGTCAATATCGGTCTCATGGATTAAACCTGAAAAGTAACAGCCAGAGAGAATTTAGCTTTCATAATATTTATATATAGACACTTCTAGAACTTGTGTATTTTTCCAATACAGCAGCATCTATCGCAGAAAGCATTTAATTACCAAGATGAACGATCGGCTCCCGCCCTGGGTGTATTTCCCGCCGTGGCACCCGACCGTATCTACCGGTAAATAGAGGGTGGTCGCGATACGGCATACCGGGATCGATGCAGTAAACACACACCAAACAGTACTCAACTATACCTTGCTCCATTTAGGATGGGTCCAGCAGCAGAATGATTGAGTCAAGTTTTCAAACGTACCTACGTAAGATCTAAATGTTCTTTTTAATACTAAAAATGACATTTAAACCGACCTTACATTACGTACTTTTAACCACCCCGCCACGTTCTTTCTTTTTTTATAAGAGATAATTACAGTTGATGTGCCCTAAGCCTCATTCGAAAAGTTATGCAATTACCATGTTGGAAACACTGCGAGAAATTGGACAGGGAGTTAACATCACGTCACAGTTATATTGATTCGGTTGAAACCGCTCAACCAATTTCACTGGAGCGCAAACTCTTAGAGTATTTCAGTGTTCAAAACCACCCGCGTGGTCGTGTCAGAGGTTTTTCAGTCCACAGTTCCACAGTCAGGCCCAAAAAAAAACAGTCATAATCAACTGGGAAACTGAAGCAATAGAGGCGATATCACGGTATGTTGAGTTATATCACTGCTGAAACTCCCAAAAACCCCAATCTCATAATTAATTCACTTAATGTAATAACATCTATGCTACAGTTTTTGCAGTCTAATTCTCCAAAAAAGGTGGCGTCACCTTAAGACGAAACATTTACCATAAAGACCCTTTTTGGTAATGACTGTAGTTTATTAGTTGTACTTACTGAAAACGTTATGTACAGTAGAAGCCTCGAAAGCTGGCTCAGAACTTCCTCAAATTGATTTCATGTTTTGCTTGTACTACCTAAAGTCCCTTCACATTTGAATCAGATAATCATACATAAATCGGACTAGTCCCGTGGTATAAGACTTGATCATAATGAAGTTTATTCGTAATCGACGTTACTTTTAAAATGTTATTGGCAAGAGCAAAGCTTTAATTATTTTTTTTAATTATTTTGTAATCACTGCATTGTCAGCATGGAAATTGTTTATTAATTTCGTATTTTTGTCAGAATGTTCGTACTGAATTATAAACGGATGCTATCATCCTAGTCGCCACTAAATCACACGCTAATAACTAGCTCAGATACGATCTGTGCTTTCAATAACAAACTCAGCCAATTGTACTTACCTGGTGTCTTACTTTAGAAAGCTTTGCAGTTCTTTATACCGGTCCGATCGACTATCTACTAGCGAGGACAATTTTCTAATTATCAGTTGCCATTACCGGGATATAATAATGGTACAAATTATAAGTAGTTTTATAAAGGGAAATTTATGCAGTAGGTATTCATTCAAATGAAAATTAAAGACCATTTATCTCGCCGCAAGAGACACTGACGCCGTCAGTGGGCGATGACAGGCCGAAAGGGATGATGATGATGAAGATTCACTCAGAAGCGTAAGTAAAAACATGTTGTTTACTCAATACAATACAAATGTTCTCTGTTGTTCACCAGAAAATACATTGAAAACGAGATTAAAATTAAACATGTTGATGGTAGACAACGGGCGGTCTTATCGCTAAAAAGCTATCTTTTCCAGACAACCTTTGGGTGGTGGAAACACAACAGAAAAATTTGACGTGAGTAGGTGAAACAGAGATACCTATTAAGTAGTACCTATAAACAACCGAATCATAAGAAAGATCATCCATAAACAACCGAATCATAAGAAAGATCATCCAATTACATAAATACATAGATTATATAAACCTACATAATATTTTTAATATATTTTACTTTTAGTTTAGTTTAGTTTTAATTTTTATTCATTTATTTTAATCCTCTAAAAAATTATAAAAATTCGTATTAATTTAAAAAAACCTACGTAAACATACAAATGCAATAACGAGACGATGTAACACGTCGTAACAGACTTACCAGCGACAAAAGATAGGTACATCAGCGAACATTTACGGAAGAGATGAATAGTGATCCTTTAATCTAGTTCTAAACATGGAAAGAGTTTTAGCACGTCTAATTTCAACAGGTAGTGAATTCCACAATCGGATTTCGCAATATGTAAGAACCTATTTTGTATATATTAAACAGCACCATAGAAAAGCCTTGTCAATCATCAAAAACTGTATAGTAGTTGGAAGGTCCTACTTCTACTAAAACAATCAAATGTCTGAACCTTCGAATGAGATTTTCGAATATTCGTTTATAATCATATAATAAAGTTAGTATGCAGCAAGTAACGACACATTGATAGAGCCTGATAATTCTGTTAATTAAGGAGCCTTATTTTTAAATGGCTATTGTCCTACGCACTAACAGACCGCGTGGGCAGCTCAGCCCTCATTATCCCGGCGACATTGTATCTACGCACGTAATCGACTCATTGGTGGCCTCATCAATAGCTAATATAAAGCCCGGCTAATAACCGACAGGGTACAGATAAGTAACTTTAAATGTTACTGATAACTTTAATTTGCTTGGTAGGTACCGAAAGCTCTTGCTCAGTTACGATTATTGAAAATAAAGGTGAATGAAATAATGTTGAAGATGTAATGAAACGTGTCACTTAACTACTTAAAGTCGAATACGGCGTAGTAGTTATTTAAAAACCGTTACACACCTTTTACTGGACGAAAGAGTAGGCGAAATTACCTTGCCTACGGATTTATTTGACGATGCTATTAGTCGTCAGTTTACTCACGTTTATGTTTCGATGTTGCATCTCGATTACTTAGTTTGACAGCAATTTTATAAAATCTAGACACACCCTTATATCTATTGGCAAAAGTGCCAAGAAGCTGTTTCCCAACGCAGCTTTTTTATTAAAGACAGCTGTCAAATGGGGACTTGCGTTCTAGATCTTAGAGGGACAGGCACCCCTTGGTCTTTTGGAAGGACAGTCTTTTGGAAGGACAGCCACGCATTGGTCTTATGTCGGTTTGTTATGTCAAAAAATGTACTGAGTTACTGAAATTTGATCTGACATTTGGTCTAACGGATCTTTATAAAACCCGGCCTAAATGGTCGCATTTAATACAAACGCCTGTTTTACTAACCCTTCGATTAATCTAACCACATATTCATTATTCAAACTAATTTAAATGCACTTTATTTGGTATTTTTGCCTCCGTCCAGTTCTTCAAATAAAAAATTGCGCTCTTCCCGAAAATGCGCTGTCATGAAAGTGGGCGAATTGCATATATATATTTATATTAATTAATCAATCAATTTATTCATAAAATAATAATCTATTACAGGATAGTTTTATAATACTATACTTATGAATGAATATATATATATATTATGTCTCTAGCTGTCATCAAAACGAACCCTCAAAACAGTAAAGGGTCGGCAACGGGTTAGTGATTCTCCTGCAGTTGCGAGCGTCCATAGGCTATGGCGTCTGCTTACCATCAGGCAGGCCGTAATTTTTTTTTCCAACGTCAATGTATAAACGAGTTACGTTCCTGAACCCGCTGAAGTTTGGTAATGGTCGGTCACGTAAAAGGCAAAAGAGGTAGAGGAATAGCACAGAATATTATGAGTGCCTGAAGGAAGGTGGTGCGAGATGTGTCTCGTGGAAGTCACGACACTAAGAAATGGTACAATGAATGCAGATTGAAATGGCAATCATACTACTGAGAAGTAGATGTATTATCCAACTGATCACGCTTAGATTTAAAAAACCGGCCAAGTGAGTCTCAGACTCCGCATATTTAGAGTTCCGTACCAACCGCAAAATCAAGTTGGTTTTAATAGGAAAAATAAGGAAATTTCAATGAAAAAACGAATTTATCAATACATTAGTACTTGTTGGTAAAATGTACGTAATAATAAACATTATCACCTGTTAACCTATTATATTTATTTTGTTCTGTCTGAACTTTTACAGTATTTCGACTGTAACCATCTAAAACTTATAACTTTAATTGTAAGTTTATTTCAATATCCTATCGGTTCTATATTTTTACACGATCGAAATGCCTTTTGTTAGAATTTAGGGTCATGAATGTAATGATACTCATGATTCTACGCTCAAACTGTGCTGCAGTGTTAAAACGCAGCTCATCTCAACTAATAAATTGACGGGACAACAAAAATAGCACCATTCGTCACTTAGGCCAATGTTGAAATTTGTGTATTAAAGTAAATCCAATTCAAAATATTTATGATGATTATAAACGTAGAAGTAGCTATTTCAATATTTTGACTCAGGATCTAAACAGTTTATTGTACAAGAAGTTTCTTAATTCTTGTATTAAGCAGTACCGCTGCTATCGTAAACTACAAATTTAGAATAAAGGAAAAATTTAAAAATTTAGGCACCGAGCAGGATCAAGAAGGAGGAAGAAGTTTCTTTTTCAAGACACATGATTAATGAATTAACAAAGCATTTCAACCAAAAAACCTCAACTAAACACTCATAATAATCATACTTACAACTTTCATATAACCATTAAAATCTATGCTAGTTACTAATGTAACTAATACTAGTAATAGTGCTCCCCGTGAACTTCATACAATAAACTAACTTTTATTTGATACCACCGATAACTGTCATCGTGGTAAAGGGCAGGACGGTCGTGAGCTAGACTTTAGCATTATCTGTTGTAGCTGGCACGGCGGAAAAGAAAGCTGGCTAAAAGTACAATAAAATAACAACTAGAAGTTTTTACCTACATACTTTATTGTTGAACCTAAAAATAATGATAAAAAAATCATAAATCATTGTTCATTTTCGTCGCACGTAATTTCAGGCAAATTTTAATATTGATGTAGCAACACTATACTTTTGTAGATTTTGCTACTAATGGTACTGGTCACACTATTCTCCCCACCTCTTACGGTTAATCGGTCTGTTAGTTTGAAAATCTCGAACGGTTAACAACCCTTTTTATCGCTCTCGCATTAGTTAATTTAAGGTCACCACTAGTTTCTTCTACCCATAAAAATAGCTTCAGTTCAGTGGCATAGTGTGTTTCGAGGCTGCCGAGGACATCTGGACGTATATCCGAGGCTAAGTAGCTGACGCTCGAGGTAAGAGTTGCTGGTAAGCTTGGTCAGGTGAGCTGGAGACTCCAACCAAAGGTGTCGTGCTGCCTACGCCGAAGATTCTGTAGGCCACAGCTCCAATAGCCCAGGTTAGACCGACAAACCACTATTCATCTCGTAACTATAAGATTTAGTATTTTTTTATTACCGCCAATATTCTTGTTTATCTCTCACCCTCACACAATACCCGTTTTCGGCTACAGTCCACTCTCTCGTTATCGATCATTTTTTGTCCTTCGATCCGAATATTTTGATAAGTGACCTTTGGTTTGTCGTTTAGTCACTTATTGGAAGTTCGTTTCTTTGTTGTCGTTTAAACTTATAAAATAATTGAGGGTAACTCTTGTAAAATTATTGAGGGTAAACAAAAATATTGGCTGCGTCTAGTGGTCGCCTTAAATTATTTCGTTCATTCATTTAACGTTACTGGCAACATTGAAGTTGCGTCAGCTGTCACTTGTTGACATAATACTAGTGACAGATTATTTGTTGACTACCGGCGTTCTTTAGTTTGTGATTGTGATTTTAGTCTTGAACATTGGTTAGTTTGTCGTTTATTTATCGAAATTTTATTAAAATGGGCCTAGGTGATGAATCGAATGCACAGTTGGAGTGCGCGGACCCTTTGTTAATCGCACGGGACTACGCGATTATGCGCCTAGAGAATATTTTTATGTTATCGGACAGTGCTTTAGTCTTCGTGGACGATACAGAAATTTCTGCAATTGCACAAAGCTTTCACGAAGCGCAGGTTAAAATTATCGCTGGTGCTCCTCGATCTGACCACAGAGAGATCTTTAGCCACACGTCAATGTTTGACTCGAAGCTGCGTGAAGTGAAATCTCGCATGAATTCTGTTACCAAACCAAAGGTAAGTGCTGTGCAACAATTACAACCGGCGTTACCTAAATTGCCTAAAATTAATATACCTGCATTTGATTCGAAAATTGAAAATTGGATAACCTTTATACAGCTTTTTAATTCATTGGTACATAAGCGTACAGACTTAGCGCCAGTAGAGAAATTGCATTATTTGCTTTCGAGTGTCCAAGGTGAGGCTTATAATGTAATTAAGAACTATCCAGTGACCAATGAAAACTACAAGGTTGCATATGAAGCGCTATACAAGCAGTATAATAAAACAAGACTTATCGCTACCACTTACTATGAGAAACTTGTTTGTTGTGAGTCGGTCAAATCTTCTCGGGCAAGTGATCTTGAACGGGTTAATAGAACCTTTAAGGAGAATCTTGCCATATTAAAAAGTTTTAATTTACCTGACAAGAATTTTATGTTATTTCAATTGCTGTGGTCTAAATTAGATAGGAACACTAAGGAGCAGTTTGAACTGGAACATAATTCGGATGATGTTCCAGATTTCAATCAGTTGCAAACTTTTATTGAAAAACGCTATCGGGCCTTAGATGCAGCTGGTTTTAGTGTGTCGAGTGTCGGGACTTCTCAGCCAAGCACTAGTAAGGTTACCAACAAGCCTAAGGCAGCCTTTGTAGTGTCTATCCCACCATGTGTATTATGCAGAGAAGCACATGCTCTTGCGTCTTGTCCGACTTTTCTGAAATTTGACCCGAGCACCCGCTTCAGATGTGTGAAGGAAAATAAGTTGTGCATTTTGTGTCTGTCGGGGTCACATTCAGTGAAGTCTTGCAAGTCTAAGCAGCGGTGTGAGCAGTGCAAGTTTTCACACAATACATTGCTGCATTTTAATAATTTAAATGTTCCTGCAGCTCCAGTAGCAGACAAAGTGAAACTTAAAATTTCGGAAGACATCTCAAGTCCTTCGGCTATGGTAGCAAATAACATTGTTTCCTCAACATTGTTTTCGACAGCTAAGGTTCTAGTCAGGGATGTTCGGAATAATCTTGTTCCAGTAAGGGTTTTGTTGGACTGTGCGGCTGGGTGCAGCTTTGTGACAGAACGGTGTGCTAAGAAACTTGGTCTTAGCGTCAAGCAGGGGAGGCATGCAGTTAATGGGATAGGCCTGGCAGTCGCTGAACCAGCTGGCACCGTATCATGTGTTGTTTCACCGAGTAGTGGTGAATCGAAGAACACCTTTTCGTTTGAGGCTTACATTCTGCCTACAATATGTTCGGATATGCCAGCCGAACCCATTGATATTTCGTCGTGGCAACATATCAAGGACCTGGATTTAGCTGACCCGTGTCTGCATATTCCAGGACCTGTCGACATGCTTGTGAGTGTCGATGTTTTCGCGTCTTCTCTGCGTCCAGGGTTGATCCATGGTCACCCCGGCCAACCAACTGCCGTCAACACTATTTTCGGTTGGATTCTGATGGGTGGTTGCGCCACGGACACTTGTCGCTCTCGTTTTCGTCGTAACAGCTGCCATGTAGTTGCGAATTCTTTTTCGTTGGATGACTCAATTAAGAGATTCTGGGAACTGGAAAATGTCAGTGCTCCGAATACCGTCATATTGTCGAAGGAGGATCAATTGTGCGAAAAATACTTTGTCGCTAACTTTCGTCGCACAGAGGAAGGTAGATATATCGTGCCTCTACCCTTCGTTGATCCGTCCGATAAACCTACTTTTTCGGGCTCTAGAGCCATCGCTCTTAAGAGGTTTTCCTCCTTAGAGAGAAAATTACAGAGTAATTCTGACTTTTCGAAAAACTACATAGCCTTCATGGAGGACTACGAAAAGTGTCGTCATCTTGAAAGATGTGATCCTCCAGAGGTTGACGTTGGACACTTTTTTTACATCCCCCACCACGGAATCTTGAGGCCGTCGTCAGTTAGCACACCCTTGCGGGTCGTCTTCGATGCTAGTGCCAAAGATGGCCGAGGCACCTCGCTGAACGACACTCTGCTGCCGGGACAGAAGCTACAGAATAGCATTTTCCATCTGCTCATTCGTTTTCGTTGGCACAAGGTCGTTTTTACAGCGGATGTGAAGCAAATGTACCGGCAAATTTTAGTGACTCCTGAAGATGCAGAATATCAGCGTATCCTGTGGCGGCCCTCTGTCAATGAACCTATCAGGGACTACCGGTTGCTTACTGTCACGTATGGTGTGTCCTCAGCTCCCTACCAGGCTCTGCGCACGATTGCCCAGCTGGCAAAGGAATCTGCAGCCGAGCACCCCTCAGGATCAGCCGTTTTGGATCGTGACATTTATGTCGACGATGTCGTATCTGGTGCTTCGTCTGTCGAACAAGCACGTAGTCTCCGCTCGGAGCTCTCAACAATACTATCGTCGGGTGGCTTCCATCTACGGAAGTGGACGTCGAACTGCCAGGATTTTTTCGATGACATCCCGTCCGTAGACCTGTATTCGGAGGATTTTCGAGAGTTCAACTCTATTGGTGATGTCTCTCTAAAGATTCTTGGTCTTTCGTGGTTGCCTCGGACAGACTTCTTTACTTTTAAAGTGGCAGTCGAGGATCGTCGGTGTACTAAGCGAACCATTCTCTCTGAGATTGCTCGAATCTTCGATCCGTTGGGCCTTCTCTCGCCTATCACGTTCTTCGCAAAATACTTGATGCAGCTGCTCTGGGTTTCAGGTGTTGCGTGGGATGACAACGCACCAGAGCATATTGCGGCTGAATGGCAAGCATTCAAGCAGCAATTACCTTCGCTGAGCTCGGTGTTGGTCCCTCGTCGTATGATCCGAGAGTTTACTACGCTCGAGCTGCACGGGTTCTGCGATGCGTCAGAACGTGGGGTGTGTGCTGTGGTATATTGTAGGACCATAGGGAAGGATGGACCTTGGCATGTACAATTGGTGTGTGCTAAGTCAAAGGTGGCACCTCTTCGCAAGCTTTCGATACCGCGCTTAGAATTGTTAGCGGCGGTTTTGCTGGCCGACTTAGTGGCGACAGTCATAGATGCCTTAAGACCTTTCCATTTGATTGATCAAATTTTCGCGTGGTCCGATTCAAGCGTCGCCCTGACGTGGATCAAGTCTTGCCCTTCCAGGTGGAAGACCTTTGTGGCGAACCGCGTGAGCCACATTCAGGATACCATTCCCCCCGACTGCTGGCGACATGTGAGGACTGCCGACAATCCTGCCGACTGCGGGTCTCGAGGTCTCCTGCCAGATGACCTGATCAATCAGATGTGTTGGTGGGAAGGTCCATCTTGGCTTGGTCTAGACAGAGCTAATTGGCCAAGATCAGCGTTGTCAGTCGACGCGGATATCTTGCAGCAGGAGCACAGAGTGACCGTTCTTGCGACGTCAATCCAAGAACCAACGATCGTGAAGTTGCTAGATAAGTTTTCGTCTTTAATGACTCTTCAACGAGTTCTAGCATATTGTTTCCGCTTCATGCACAACGTCAGAAATCGACATACGCCTAGTAGGTTACGCACCGGTCCCTTGACCCCTCTCGAAATAAAACAAGCGCTCATGTTCCTCGTTCGCTTCGTTCAAGAGCGCCACTTTTCTCAAGAGATTGAGAAAATTAAAAACAGCCTGTCGAACACTATTCCCAAAGCATTGAGAAAATTGGCTCCATTCGTCGATGACGCGGGTCATTTGAGGGTGGGCGGACGCCTATCACGAGCTTCTCTCGAGTTCGATGTGAAGCATCCCCTGCTTCTGCCTCGTGATGATCGTCTCACCTTTCTTCTAATTGAGGAATATCATCGTCGGTTCATGCATCCCGGCGTGCAAACACTGCATAACTTGCTGTCACAACACTTCTGGATATTGTCTCCCAAGCGGGCTATCCATTCAGTTACGTCCAAATGCGTGAAATGTTTTCGTGCTCGGCCCCTGGGTGCTCCTGCGCCGCTTATGGGTGATCTGCCCTCGTATCGGATAAGCCAATTAAAATCATTTTCGAGTACTGCCGTCGATTTCGGCGGTCCTTTCGACATATCTCTCGGGCGCGGCCGAGGTAACAAAACCTACAAAGGGTATATCTGTGTCTTTGTTTGTACCTCGACCAAAGCCATCCATACCGAGCTTGTGACAGAATTGTCTTCGGAAGCGTTCTTAGCCGCCCTCCGTCGCTTCGTGGCACGTCGTGGTCGCTGTAGCCGCCTAGTCTCGGACCAAGGCAAAAACTTTGTGGGTGCTAGCAACATTTTACAGCGTCTTCTAAAGGACGCTTCTGAACAGCACAACCAAATAAAATTTGAATTTAACCCCCCCGGCAGTCCACATTTCTCCGGTCTGGCTGAGGCTGGGATCAAGGCTGTGAAGACACATCTATCACGAGTCATTGGATCCCAACGGTTAACATATGAAGAGTTCTCCACAGTCCTGACGCAAGTCGAAGCCCTTCTTAACTCAAGACCACTAACCCCTCTCAGCGCTGATCCTAACGATTTGTCCGTCTTGACTCCCGGTCATTTCCTGACCATGGAGCCTTTGTCGGTTGTGCCAGACGAGAACTTGGCCGACAGTAAGGTCAGTGTTGTCCAGCGTTGGAGACTCCTGCAGAAAATGCATCAGGACTTTTGGACCAAGTGGTCCAAGGAGTACATGCACAACCTCCAGCAGCGCATGAAGTGGCATGATAAGCAACCTAACGTGACGAAAGGTGCGCTCGTGCTTATCCTCAACGAGCAGACAGGTCCCATGAAGTGGCCTCTAGGTCGCATTGTTGACACACACCCTGGGTCTGATGGAGTGTGTCGCGTTGTTACAGTGCGTACCGCCACTGGAGTGTACAAACGGCCTGTGGTCAAGTTATGCCCCCTGCCCGTATAATTGCTCTCCTTTATCGTAATTGTGCTGTCCTTAATGTTTTTTCTGTTTTTTTTTTATCTTAGGTAAAATACTAGTGTATTTTGGTGGGCGGAATGTTCATTTTCGTCGCACGTAATTTCAGGCAAATTTTAATATTGATGTAGCAACACTATACTTTTGTAGATTTTGCTACTAATGGTACTGGTCACACTATTCTCCCCACCTCTTACGGTTAATCGGTCTGTTAGTTTGAAAATCTCGAACGGTTAACAACCCTTTTTATCGCTCTCGCATTAGTTAATTTAAGGTCACCACTAGTTTCTTCTACCCATAAAAATAGCTTCAGTTCAGTGGCATAGTGTGTTTCGAGGCTGCCGAGGACATCTGGACGTATATCCGAGGCTAAGTAGCTGACGCTCGAGGTAAGAGTTGCTGGTAAGCTTGGTCAGGTGAGCTGGAGACTCCAACCAAAGGTGTCGTGCTGCCTACGCCGAAGATTCTGTAGGCCACAGCTCCAATAGCCCAGGTTAGACCGACAAACCACTATTCATCTCGTAACTATAAGATTTAGTATTTTTTTATTACCGCCAATATTCTTGTTTATCTCTCACCCTCACACAATACCCGTTTTCGGCCACAGTCCACTCTCTCGTTATCGATCAATCATTTATTTGCGTGAATAGGGTCAGATTACAGTAGTATGTAGTGTTTCTTGTTATTGAAAGAAAGAAAGAATAGTAGATTGTATGACAAGGGTCTAAAATGAGGTCTAGGTCTGAGGGTCTCACTTCGTTCGGGAAAATAACTATCTCGTGGTAATATGGCTTTTAGACCAGAGTTATACACTCTACTTTTCACTTCGATTGCGAGAAAATAAATAAACAAAGGTTAACCCACCCAAAATTAACAATAAATTCCACGGCGAAGATATATACTTTCGCAGCATGTTTTTTTTTCTATACTCCTTTGACACACAAAACATAGACAATGCGGTTCGCGCGCAACATTAACGCGCGAAAAAAGCTAAACTGACCTTCCATTGAGCGCTTCAAAGTGTTGCTCGAACGATTTAACCACTTTTTTTAATTATTGTGAAATAGGGACTACTACAAACTTAATCTTTAGACTCTTTAGAAAAAATAATTATGTTTCCAGATTGGTCGATTTTAGTAAAGCTGTATTCTGGTTGGTTAATACCCAATACCAAATATTTTTTTAAGGGTTAAATTAGTGTTCTGTGATTGGTGAATTTAATAGGTGAAGTATTTTTATTGGTCAAATTCAAATGTTTTGTAAATCATAAATATGTATTCATATTTTCCCTAGGGGTTAAATGTACTACTTTAGCCCCGCTTGACAAGTCTAATATGACACACTTTTCGAGCATGAGAAGTGAAAAATACATTTATTTTGCGACGACCGGTTTAGCCTAGTGGGTAGTGCACCTGCCTGTGAAGCTGACGGTCCTGGGTTCGAATCCCGGTCAGGGCAAATATTTGTGTGATGAGCATGAATATTTGTTGCTGAGTCTTGGATGTTTTCTATGTATTTAAGTATTTATATCTATTAAATCTATCGTCGTCTAGTACCCATAACACAAGCCTTCTTGAGCTTACTGTGGGGCTAGTTCGATTTGTGTAAGATTGTCCTCTAATATTTATTTATTTATTTATTTTTATTTATTTATTAACGTCTAAACAACACATTTGCGTACCAAAAGCAACCAGTCTAATCATCATAGGCCCATAACACAATCGTTACTGTAGGTACTTATATGGGGGTATGTGTATGAAGCTTCCCAGATATTTATACACTAGCGAGCCGTCACGGCTTTCAGTCTAATTTGATGACACTCGGATCACCTAAGGAATATAATTATTTCGAATAAAAAAAGCGAAACGGACTCGCCCACCGAGGGTTCCGTACAAACTTGTAGGTACTTTAAGCCGTGGTCTCCCGGCGAAAAAAATAAACAATAGCATTCTTTTGTAATGAGCCCGGGGATTTCCGGGACCGGTAGACGACGGGTAAATACTATATTTTTATCTGATTTAATTACAAACGCACAGTTTTTAGATTTTTCCCTCTACTTGCAGTATAAGACGATATTAAGTACTTGCCAAAATTTCATAGTTCTAGGTCAACGAAAAGTACCCCTTAAATTCTAATTCCCGTGAGAGTGTCGGAATATACTTTTTTGCGGCATAACGCAACGGCTGTATCTTTTTTTATGTTAACTTAGAAGATTGATTTTTTTACAGCTACATAGCAATAGACCTGACTATAAGGTTTTAATTTCAACTCGCTATCTTCACGCGGTCCAATATAAAGGATCATGACAGACAGACGGAGGGACAACAAAGTGATTCTATAAGGGTTCTCTTTTTTAATTTAGAGATATGAAACAATAGAAAATTTGTAAATCATTCCACAATCGACAGAGAAATCGGATGTTGAAAATCAAATTGGATGAGTTGATACGAATATTACCCCCTAGACAAACATACAACCTTTCTATAATATGTATAGATATAAAACAACGCTTCGGACGAAAAGTTCCTATAACGATGTTTTTAAACAACACACCTAATCTGTTTCTATACACCAATTAAATTGCAATTAAGTATACAATATTCTATTCCTTCTTAAAGTACCTGTGATGAATTCTGACTAAGCTGAAAAGATAAATTAACAACAGTAGGTTGCGCGGCATTTAGGATGCGTTCATAATTGAAAGAAATGACTTTACTGCCCATCAACGCCCACAAAAACTTAACAAAACCAATAAGTAGGACGAGTCGTTGAGACGTGGTGTCTCCCATTTTTTCTTATATTATAGGTAACTTTATAGCATTTGATAGAGATCGTCGTAGACACGACATAACTTTGAGACCCCTTTTCATTGCCGATGTCGTTTGTTTAAAGCATTTTTACGAATTTATTTGTGAGCAAAACGTGCTATTGAGTAGGTTGATATTTTACGCACAGTTTAGTGACAATTTTCGCTAAGGCGATATGACCAAAATTTAACGTTAACCTTAAAATTGTAATGACTTATGTTTTGTTTTTTGATAAATAATATAAACCACCTTTATTCAATAAATAGAAATAAAAAATCAAGTGATATAAACTTAAAATCAACTTATAAATAGAAAATGCCCCGCCTTCGTGACTTCGTGAAAAAAATTACTTATGTTGATGTTGTATATAAAGGTAGGTATTATTGTTTGGTTAAATTCATTACTATAACTTTAAACCTTACGAATAGATACGTGAAGATCATGACGACTTTTTCTGTGGCCCTAAAATCCTTCTGGGGCTGTAATCAGGCAGAGACAAAAACTAAAAGACGACAAAGGATGTTTTTACTTGGGTCACTGTTATCTCTCACCGTTCAAATCACCTCAAATACATTCTATCTCAGAACCTATTGGTCGAAACTCTCAAAGGTTTGAACAAGGCATTCGACTAATTGGTTCTGGAGTTTCGTATTTGAAGCTTCATTTATCTCTACAAATTTTTAGCCGTGACTAATTAGAAACACATGTTTCACCGCTGCAATCAGAGGCGTAATCTCACTTATAATTGGAAGTATTATTAACCGTCTAATGATGCTTTTATTTGAAACATTTCCAATTAAGTTTTAGGCTAGAAGGCGTGATAGAAGGTAGAAGGAAGTAAAATAAAAAGTCTTGCATAGAAATCGGTAACATTCCTAGCACACAATGTTCCCGATTTGTATGAGGAATATTGGCATCAGCTAGGGAATATTAAAATTAACGGCATATAACTACTCATTGGTGGGATAAATTAAAGGTTGTTGCAGAAATAGGTGATGTATACCTGGTGATGAGGTGGCCAGAGTTCCCAAGGATGTGTTGAGAGTGAGAGAGCTAGCTGCATTTGTCTCTGTAACGCATCAAGCTTGTGACACCTGTCGTGTAGCAAGCGTTCGTAGGCTACGGTATCTGCTTACCATTAGTCAAGCCTGTTTACCACTATAGTGGAGTGGTGAAAAGTTTACCATAAAATCCCGGTTAGTTTTGAATTAACACGTAAGCGAAATTAACTGGTATTATGTAGTTATGATTAATTAATGTACCCTTTTGACACTTAAAAAAATAACTAAGAGAAGTAAGTATCAACAAAATATCAGAAGTACAAATGTTATATTCAAGTTTAGGATACGTTAAAAAGCATTGAACCATTACATCAGATACCACCGGAAAGAAAAACGGTGTTATTACGCCAAAGAAATGCGCGCCATTAGTTTTCCGACGTACAGTTACATAAGTTCCTTTTAGAAAGCTGGAAATCTTTTAACACCGATTGCCTGTGCAATACCATCCTTAAACCGACATGAATCCTGCGCCCCATCATTAATAGACTTTCACTGAGGAAATGCAATTTTCTAGAAAACAGTAGCGTGAAGACCAATAGGGTTTCTCTTTTTACCCGTCCGTGGCCGCCGGGGGCTGCGTTACAGCATAATGTTGGCCCTAACTAGGCTTTGAAATACGACCTACATAGCTAGAATGTAAATTATTTGCTTTTCTCCGAGAAGCGGAGCGTAAAACATCGGCGGTAAATGTACTTGTGTTATACTTATTAATCTATCAGCGGCCGCGGACGGTATCATAATGTAACTTTTCTATAAATGTAGGCCACTATTTTGCAACGCTTCCCCTAATTGAGGAATAGGCACGGGCAGACCAGTCCCTCTTGCTACTTCAGTCAAAGACTCGACTTTCGGACACCTCTAAGGGGTAAATTCACTCGAATGTGACTGATGCCGACGGACAGTGACACTAGCGTTCGCGCAGTTGCACGGTCGCCGTTTTCACTGACAGTGTCACACGAAACGCGATAACCTTGACGAGAACAAAGAATACTTGCCCTGCCATTTTTATAATGTTCTAGGTGTCTATCGTCGACTTTATCAACTAAAAGGAACCTGGTAGAACTGTTTCTGTCCAAAAGGATAGATTCGACAACACTAATAAGCACTAAAGCCGCGTTTATCACGTTACAGGCGACATCCTGCACACATTCTGAGAGCGAACACTACTTCGTGTACGAGATCGCAGCCAGTCTGGTATAAAACTAAAAATATGCCTGTACTAGTCTTAGAATAAACTTAATTCATTTTAGGTCGAATTACCAGCACACACTATTATCAAATAGGTATGTTCGCTATTTAAATATTTAATTTTCAGCATGGGCAAAAATTCTTTCGTATATTCGGCGGATTTCCGGATGTCCAGCTGTTCTCCACAGGTCGCATATGGGGAACTTGGCGTTAAGATTACATCGAGAAATTATATTCGTAATGCAATAGTGATAGCATTGTTTTACTGAAAGATTTATTCCGTTTTTTTTTTCTTTTTTTAAGCGATTTACTAGCGGTAATGTAAACATAATACCTAGTTTAATCACGACAGTAAACACAATAATAAACAACGATTTGTCTTTGAGTAAATGTTGTCCGTCAAACTGCACTAACCGCCTACAAACCCGATTTATCGTTGTTGTTAATCTGTCAGCACATCTCGCACGCTTTTAAGCATTCAGAAATGCATTTGCATAATAAACGTGTGACGTATCCGCCTCGATCTCCCACATTCCTCCTTTGTCCTTCACCTTTCGCTAAAGGAAAGAACACGACCTGATCTTAGTCCCAAACAATGAAGTAACCTGTCTATACTTGCAAAACTTTCCGAGTGCAAATCACGTTTTGATAGTGATTTTATCAGGGATAACCTACGTAAAATATGGCGCGCGGACTAGTTCAGTTTCGTCACAGAGTAATAGATAGATAATCAAATGTTGGCGTGGGATGACCTTTTTTGCAACTGTAGGGTCAGAGTACAGGTCACTAGAGCTTCTTGATTTAAAATCGATGTTATAAGTGTTACGACTTAATCGTAACGATAAGAATGTCTGTGGGTGCCCTTTAAACTGGAAAGGAACGAGTTTCTATACTATACGTTCTTTGTTAGCCTAGTAATCGCTGCTCCAGTGACTTTGTCTGCATTCTAAAAAATTGTTTTCAGCTTGGACATGTATGTAAAGTCCAGTTCATAAATACAGTACGTTTCCAAAGGTGCTAAAATATCTGAGCAACCTTATTATGCAAGGGCATAAAAATGCTAAGGATTACTTTGTTAAGTGTGTGTTCACATGTTTTTGATTACTTGTCCGTTCACATATTCCCAAAATCAACTGGTTGGAATTTTAGTTTTAAAATAAATTAAACTCATTTAGGTTACTCTTCCACATCGTACTTAAAGGAAAGCCCGTATGCCGGTAACATACTGCATTCTTAGAAAACTTAAACACTACATAGAACTATAAAGTTATTTTATATGAACGTATACATCTATTGTAATGAGCTTACTGCAGACCATAAAGTAAGTAAGAAGACTGGACCCGGCAATACATACATACAAAGATATGCGAAAGAGATGCAAGCATAGACACCAGCAACGGGAACGAGGTACAATGTGTCATCACCTGTCCCTCATCGCGTATTATTTGTCACCGGCCTGTGTCACCGAAAAGTCTACAATGTATACAAGTATATATACTTGTACTGTATACAGCACGACTAATTATTAGGCAGGCAGCCTATCAAAAGTCCGTCCCCCTTGGTGATTCGCTAATCGTCCTTCTATCTAATCCTCTTTCTATACTTCAGACATTACCACGAAATTCGAATTTTATCCAGTCAGACATTGTAAATTATGTTTTCAAACCACAGAGGTTCTTGCAACGAACCTAAACAATAAGTACTCTTGCTCAAAAGCGGTCTAAAGGATCTTTGTGTGCTGCCAAATCTAAGTAAAAACTAAATTTGAACCTTTTTCATTTCAGTTTTAGAGTTGTACATATATTGTACATGTTGCCAGCCTTAAGTGTGAAATGCAAATCACATTTTCTTAATAATAATGACCTAGCATTTTATTAATACTACGCTACCCAGGCGGGGCCTAGCGGGGCGTCCGAGCATTTGGCGAAATCAATAACGGACAATAAGCTAATGAGTGAATTACGCAATGCTATTCTTTAGACCAGGGGTCGGCAACGGGCAAACCGCGGCTCGAGAACCACATGCGGCTCTTTGAAGAGCCAGTTGAGTCTCTTCGAGGTCTCCTCAAAACTATAGAGAAAGACCTGAAAGACCACAGCTGAAACAGATATTTACGGCTATTTGAGGTTTCCTAAAATTGATATTTTTGCTGAATTTTGCTCTTTGGTTAAAACTTTTCCGATCCCTGCTTTAGGCTGCCGGTTATTGATCTTGATTAGGTAGATAAAGGAATAGAAGGGACATGATATTTAACTAGCTGTATTCCGTCTGATGAGCTGAACTCGCGAATCGTACTCATAATATATACAAACTTAAAAGGGGAAACTTAATGTTAGAAATCAGAGCTGGGGATTAACTCGTTAATCGGTTAATCGTTAATTAATGAAGTTAACCATCCGTGTATCGGATTAAGTTAACTTGCAAAATTGTTAACGGACTTATTAGCTTCCGCTAACTGTCCAAAGTTCCGCTAATCCGTTAACTAAGTACCTATTTTATCAAAGGAACACCGCGGCGCCGCGCAAAATAAGTTCTGACAAGTCCGTTCGTTCGGGGCGGCGTAGGCGCGAGCTATAGGCGCTGAGTGAGACAGACGATGCCGATGAGACGCGTCAGGAGTTAACGATTAACTATTAATGATAATTCCATTAAATGGCCCGAAATATAACGCTTTAACGTTTGACGAAGTTAACTTGTTTTAACGGATTATCGATTAACGAAGTTAACTATTTGGTTAATGGTGCCCAGCTATGTTAGAAATACATTCAGTTTCCCCTCTTAAGGTTACGGTTCTTAAGAGATCATCTTAATAGGTATTCTACGTCCATTACCAGGACTCAAAATATCTACAACAACAAGTTTCATCAAAAGCTTCTTCATCACCACTTCAATTATTTCTCCACCAAATTAAGATCCAGTTGGTATAATGTTTTATTTTATTTATTGCTAAATTCATCTTGACACCTAAAGTTACGGATTTGGCAAAGAATACTGGTTCTTTACTTACGTCGTGTAATTAACTGAAAATGCCCATTTACCTGGAGCCTGATCACTATCTTTGTCCTTCATTTAAACCCCCTATTGTGTTTACTAGGGTGTAAAGCAACAATAATAACAATTAGTTTTTATAAACAATAGTAGTACTTACGAAAATTAACAAAGTTGGTATTTAAATAATTTTCTGCGAACACAGAAATAGGCACTTTGCAATCCGCCATAACAATTCAAATTCCAACCAACACAAATTATAGCAATAAACAACACTTCTAGTAACTTATTGCTGTATTCTATTGATAAGGTTCAATACAACTGTACTGCATCATAGGAGACAATAGAAATAATAAACTCAAGGTTAAAACGAAAACAGAAAACACTAACAGACAAATTGCAATATGATGTCCCGATGCAACATTGTCGTAACTTGCGCCTAATGAATAATGATTAAGCATTTTTACTACAGGTGTAATTTATCCTTAATGTCATGTCAAACATATAGTACATCTATGAAATCTCTAACCTTGTATATTGAAGCGTTCATAATGGAGTAAGTACAAATTAATGTTGTTACGAAAATTTGTTCGCACGCCCGCATGTCGAAAACCCTTTCTTGATTTTCACATTACGTGATGCAATAGCTTATTTATCTTAAATGTTGTAAAACTAATTTGAAGATGATGAATCGGAAATGTTGAAGAGTAATGAAATGTGCGTGTTCTGTGCATAATAGTGTGCTTGTAGCTGCAGTATGGTATGGTAATCAAAGAGTGTAAACAATTCTGAAGATATCACTGCGTTTAACTCTTTACCGCTGAGAGAACATTCCACTTTCTGTGCGCCTACTTTTTGGAATGAAAAGAACTAGTACCTATTATTCTGACGCTGACACAGCACAAGTATTGCGACTTGCGCGGTGGGGATTTAGGATGGTATGGTATGACCATCCAACCACGTCGAACCTATCACGATAGCAACTTAATCAACTAACTCATTTAGTTTAAGTATAATCAATTTTAAAAGCCGCAACCACTAGCCGTGGAGAGGAATCAGGGCCGTTTTCTTACCCCGAAAACGAAGATCATCGACAGAAACGTGAGTGTTTTTCGGGGAGATTTCGGGAGGGAAGCAACGAAGCATCACGTGGACTATCGAGCGTATCGAATAACCAGCCGTTTCGGGAATTTACCGAGCATCCTATCCCGATTTACGAGGCGTCCCGCGGCTACCGTTATCGGGTTCCATCAACGGATGGACGTACACTCCGGAGATACGCTGCTTACATCCTCCCATACCATCAACTAGGACTTATACCATCTGTATAAGGCATATTTTAATGTGGCCGTATGGGTTATGATATTGTCGGAACCATAAAGTGCCTGCAGACACGCTCCGTGATGCACCTGTCCGCTTTAATACCTTGTTAATCCTGTAACAATAGATACGTCAAGATCTGAACAAAAGGTTTTTTTGATCAGTAAGACTTAATGTTCAGTAAATCATAATGGGAATTAGATGGTAGGTAGTACCCGTTATTTATTTCTTATATCGTCTTTCTTGCCAAGGAATTTTGTTTGGTTTAGCCTTTTATTGATATTTATTGTGAGTGTTTATGCGTCTTTGTGTTTTAAACCCGAAACGGGAGCTGAAATCTGTTCAATGGTCGAGCATAAAATAGTAAGATTAACAAGTATTGGGACAAAAACCTTCGCGTTTTCGGCGATCTTGATGAGGGTTTATTGAACTTTAAAAATAAAACTGAACCACGTGAAGAAAGATCGATGCGTTGTCCCTTTAATTCGATATACTTTTATGATAGGTATGTTGACGGAACAAGTTTAAAAAACTTGACGTTATCTGTAACCACGTCATGCCATTTACCCGTTGATGAAGTGTGGTAACATGACACCTCTGTCGTCAATATAGTCGTACCTCTTTACTGCTAAAATAAAATGAGAACTTAAAAACTCGGGTTGTGAAGTCCGCTTTGTGAAGAACTAACAATATTAGAGGTACTTATTAGACCTCAAAGATTTATGATATTTTTTTTAATTTCATCCCTAATACTCTACTTAACTACGATTACGTAGGTACGTACAGTAAATCCGAGAGCGCCATTGGCTAGCGCCAGTGTAACGTTAATCCCTTTTTTTGAGATTAGTGACTTGTTTTTCTGTGCAATGTTATTTATTATTGTTGAGCAATGAATTATTGTTCAGCGCCAAGTTGACAGACGTACTACATGTCTCTTACTCTTTTCGGAGCACACAAATTTTAGACAGCGTGTCGTGTATGTAATAGCAATAGAAACTAAATTACATCAATGTTAAGGGGCTCCACGCGCTATTCATTGATTTTTGACGAGTTGATATAGTTCCGTCAAAACTATAGATATATTTATGGCACAAACAGTTATCGGTTCTACAATCCTTTATCTACATTGCAAGAGACAGATTTTGAAAAGACTGACTACGTATTTTTTTATGATTTAATGAAACATGGACCAACAAAACTCTATTTTCGATACTAGTATGTAGTACGAATTTATATATATATATATATATATATATATATATATATATATATATATATATATATATATGAAATGTACATGTTGTGTATGCTGTTCCTTATTGATGTCTCTAACAACGCAAAAGAGATTTTAATTTTTACCTCACCTTCACAAAAGTTACGTCCAAAAAACTGGTTTTTTAGCCTAAAATTTCCAAAGTTTGATGCCATATATCTCAAAGACAATGAGTTTTGAAGTAAATATGGTATACTATTTCAGTAAACCTCGTTGTTCTTAATACGATAAGCCATAACACAGAAAACGGAGAGTTACAGGTCGAAGGTCATTGGGAGCTAAGAGTCCCTTAAAGTAGAATATCGAATGAAATAAGAGCTTATGTCAGTAACTACTAGTTACTAACTTCTGTACTATGTTTTTACACTTTTAGAACATAATAAACATTTTAACATTAGTATAAATAATGTATATTACTCAACCGACGGTTTAAAGCCTTAGTAATAATTCGCAAGCCCATATTTAGTGTAGTAACCACATAAATCAAAGTTTAATAATAACCACGAAGTTTGATATCTTTATTGTATCTATATTGAACTAATAGCGTAAAATCGTGCACTTGTGGAGTATGCGTGTAATAAATGGGTATTATTAATTATTTCGCGGTGAAATATTAATAGGCAACTGTCTAATTTAGCTTTAAATTGATTATCGTGCGCGATATTTGGCTCCTGGAAATTATAGTAGTCGATTAAGTAATTCGTGAGTATATTGTACCTAACCTACACCTATAGTTGATGTTTATATATTTTTACCTTATTATAAACAAATATGATGTCAGTGTAAGTAGATTAAAATCAGTTTTAAAATGAACGCCCCTCCAGTATGTTTCTCACGTTTGAATTAAGAATATGTACAGTCGAGGAATTTGAATGTTTGGCACATTTGAACTCTATTACAATTAGAAATAGGGTTTATGATTATTTCATAAACAACATAAAAATTTTCATAAATGATCATCTTATCAAAGTTATAAACAACGATTAATAAATTATTAATATCACGAATCTGTCATTCCACAAAATGCTCATCTATAAATAATTATTTGAAAAATATAAATTTAGTAAATAAAAGCCTTTAAAAAGTATTGAATGTAGAATTGTCATTTTAAATATCGGCCAAGTGGGTGTCGGACCACGCGCAATGTAGGGTTCCGTATTTGTCCACCCGTTACCACCTGCCCCAGTAAACAGAAATAGCAAATAAATAATACTAATAAATGGTTAAAAGTAATTAGAATAATTTATTAAACTATTTTATATCATTATTATCTGCGCTCTGCCATAAGGGCCCTTTTTTACTAAACGTTACAACCAATTTTAATACATCAATACTTAACGTATACGAGTGAAACCAAGCTACAAATACACGTCTAGTCCTATAATTTATCAATATTTATACAAAAAACAAAAAAATGTATTTTTGAAGTATTTTACTAAAACGCTGATATTTACGAAACTAGAATGTGTCATAAGGGCCCTTTTGATATGAAACGTCACAATTTTCTGTAAAAACCGGCTAACTGCGAGTCGGGTTCGCACACAAAAGGTTGCGTATCGGGAATATACCTATTGTTTCTTGCATGCGCGTAGGTGTAAAAGTTTTAACTGTCTACAGATTACGGTTCGTGAGATACAATCCGCTGACAGACAGTGGAATCTCAGTAATAGGGTTCCGTTAGAACCTCCCTGAAAATAACCTAAATATAAAATACAATATTATTACAAAAGTATTAACTTTTATTGAAGAGTGAAAATGTAGGTATGTAGTTATTATCTCTGCTATAAAATAAGTAACAATTCCTATTATAAAATGTGTGGAACAACATTCCAGCACCTTGTAATGAGCGGATGTCGAGAATCGATAGCGAAATTGTGGGCATATTTTATAATTTAAGGCCCGCCATGCTAAATAACACTCTATCTTCAGTTACTCAAGGTTTCAATTTGTTTGGGATGGAAACATTTTATTGAGAGCGTAAATTCTAGTTTGAATTTAGCTTATAAAGTAGTCTTTGTTGCATTAGGAATAGAAGCTAGGATAATGTGTTTGATGGGTTTATGGAAAATATTCAGCTGGCGCCATGCCAGTGCAAGAGCGTGTACCGATAGTATCTAAGGACGGAATACTGCACTATTTAAATTTTTACCAAACAACGAACCTTCTAGCCTCCCCTTTAGTGATGTTTGATCCGGGATATTTCTAAGTAAATCTGTTTTGAACTTATTTAATTAATTGTTTGGTTTTTTTCTCTGATATTTCCGACAAATTAAATACTTAGACGTTCCTATTGTTCACGTCTATCTTATTGTATAAGATTAAAAGTGTTACCTTAACAATACAAAACAAATAACTCTATTGCACACCTCAATTAAAGGACACAGTACAGTATAAAATCACAATGAGAAGAGGCAAACAACATGTGGTCTTATCGCTAAAGAGCAATTTCTTCCAGACAACCTTAGGGTAACCTTAACTGAAGTCGGTCAGTATTGTCAAAAGAATTAGGGGTTTTCAAGAACCTACCGTTGTATCAACACATTGTTATGCAAGTTTCAGATACAGGTAATGTGTAGGTATTTGCTGACATACAAAACAAATATTTTGGTTTTTAGGCCATAATGGTTTCTTTTCGCGACACTGCTGTACTTATATTTTTATGTGTACAACACAGTACCATTTCTGTTATAGTTATATGTATTTGTCGCATCATTTTACTAAGAAAAATAAGATTTAAACATATTCTGAATACCTAGAAGTTATTATTTAGATTCTGTAAGTTGTTTTCAGGTAAATATTGTATTCCAAATAATTGCTTTCAGTCTCAAGGCGAAATAAGAGTGGAGTCCCTTGTAGAGCAAACGAGCGGCAAATCAGCGGGGACGCTTGCCTTCAACCACGGTGTATTGAATCTGCCGAAGCTATCAGAAATTTAAAAATATTACTACAAAAAATATCGCACTTACCTACATTAGGTACACATCCACCACACACGTTACTCTTCCCACTGGTGGGGTCGTTAACCGTACGATCGCGACAACACAGACACAAAGTCCCTATTCGTCCCGGTACCGCCGCATACCGGGTAAAGTCAGTCCGACCCAGGTCGGGCCTAGCAGAGTTTCATTCTGGACTCTTCTCAGCTAGGCTAGGTTTGGTGAAACCACTCGTGATCGTGTCGGAGGTTTTCCCTGGATTTTCCCCAAGCTGCTTACCGACCGCGCACTCCTATCGCTTTCAGTCAGGTTAAAAAGAAACACGTTAAGTTAACATAAGGCTATGTCTAAAACACGATTAGTAAAAAATCAGCATGCTTGAATTTAACACATTTTCGTGAGTCATGCTAAAACTGTATTAAACGGTCAAAACGCACGTATTACGTCACTACGAACCCGAACGCGCTTATGTAGCTCCATAAGGACACTTAAGGCGCGTAATAGAGTGAAATACCACATTTTGGTCGAGTTCAAAGGCCTAAAACTCAAAACTGGCCCGAAATATAGGTCTCGAAAAGTTATACTTGAAGAATTGATATGTCCTCTTCAATCTGAGCGATGGAAATTGCAACACGCCTAGATTGTCCTAACAAAAAAGAAATATCAAATAAGGCATTTTTCAACCTTTTAAATCGCTACTGCTCACTATCTAGACATGTTTTTTACACGGGATATTCAGAAAATAAAACTTAATTCAGTTTTTCATAATCTGTGCGACGGATATTGTAAAATAATCATTACTTTTGTCAAAAATCTGGAATAACTACCACACTGTCATAAAAGTTGGGGCGGATACGTGCGCGGGCGACGGGCGGCAGTCTGCCACCGGCTCTCGGACGGGAAGGCTGTGTCGCTTTGCGCGCGACGCTAAAATATAAGAGTTCGGTTCTGAGACAATATACCTACTTAACTATTTCATATATTTAATTACTTCAAACATTCCTACGTATTTAGAAAATAATAATATAAAAAATACATACACACATACAAAAAATCTGCAAAAACCTGTTACAGCGGGGGGGCGCGGGTAGTGCGGCGGGAAAGGCTAAGCCACGCCCCAACGCGCAAGGTCGTTCGCGGGTATAGGCGCCTTAATTAGACGTAGCATTTACATAGAAAGAAAAATCGTTAATGAGAATAATAAATTAATTTGTTAATGAGTTATCTACCTAAGTTTCAGTTTTTATGTTTTAGATTTTTTGGTTGTATCGACTTTTTCACAAAGAGATAATATTTTTTTACTGACCAAGAAAAAAAACACATGAATATTTTCCATACTTACCTACTCATTAACTCACTGCCTCACTTTATTTCTACTAGTCCATATTCCTTGGCCGCACTCCGTCGCAGCAAACACTCGAGGGACTCTGCAAACATAAATAAATAAATATTTTCGTCGCAGACACCGCCGCTTTACTGCACTCTCCAAAGCCGTGACCCACATACAGAGTAAGATTAAGTTACCATTTACATGCAGTTCCTGGAGTTCGTCATCTTTAAAAAAACAGGGCAAGAGCGAGTCGAACTCGCCCACCGAGGGTTCCGTACAAAAGTAGGTATTGATTAGGTACGTACTTTAAATAAAGACTAGGTATTGATTAGGTACGTACTTTAAATAAAGACTATACAAATGTGTTTACAGATTTTTTTCCTGTACTTCAAGTATAAGACGATATTATTAATTTCATAGTTTTCAGTCAACGGAAAATACCCTATAAATTTTGATTCCATTGAGTGTCGAAATATACGTTTTTTGCGCCATAAACGGCCGTAATCTTCTTTTTAGGTTAACCTACAAGTTTGATTTTTTCACAACTTCAAGGGACTGTAGACCTGAGTATATGACTTATGATGGTCTTGACAGCCAGACAGACGGACAACAAAGTGATGCTATTAGGGTTCCGTTTCTTTTCCTTCTGAGGTACGGAACCCTAAAAATTAACCTATGTTATAACAGGCCTGTCTTGTGAGTTTGGCTAATCTCGGCTCTCACACACCTCCGAGGTGTCGATATAGACGGTCACGCTAGCACGAAAAAGTGCGTGCTATACATTTTAGAATTTTCTAGCTGTCAAATACTCGTACCTAATATTTTAAACGTAAACTAAACATTAGGTAGATAACTGTCATTTTCCCATACAGAAAATGACAGATCGATCTACATTACGTATGTCTGAAATGTTACGTAATCACCTCTATCATCGCGTTTCTTGTATTCACAAGCTCAGTGCATTATTTAAGTAAACATTTGTATTGAATCACAACTCAGCCAGGACCGCCATGAGATCGTTAGGCGAGCGAGTTCTGAATGTTCTGATGTCTGATTAATAAGCCACATTCGCAAAGAAATCTTGCACCGGAGGCGAGGCGCTAGTTAGTGGTTGGTAGCTCGATGAAATTAACGATAGATAAGGGCTGGAATTTAACGTAATATTTAACAGGGCAGAAACACTTTCATTTTTATTTAATAACAAGTTGCCCACACGGGTACCGTGATCGCGTATTACTAAGGCTTAGGACGGGATAAGATAGATAATTAGATATCCCAGAGGTCCATGGACCTGCGAATAGGGTATTTTTGTGTATGAAAAATAAACAATAAAATTGTAAGAATAAGATGTATTTTGTTGTAGGAAGTCGAATTGAGTTGATATAAACTCATGATCAAGTAAAATAAAATTTAAAAATACTTTTAAAACTCATGTATATTATGTCTGTGCTAAAAATTTGCAACACGGTAGCCGCCATTACGAAAGTCAAGTATGACGTCTTACGACACTAAAATGACGGATCAACACAATGGGCGATGAGGGACAACGTACCTGAAAATATAGGTGCCGTACGACGTCACAGAAATGGCGGCTCTCATTTTCGAGCGGATATTGAAACTGCAAATTTCAATCTTATTGTTTTAGTATTCATCGGTTCCATAAAATAGAAATAAATATTCCACTTGGTAATTGAAACGTACGGATTATATTTGGCTACTTTTCAAAAATATGTGTTAACCCTATTGTGCCTAATGCACACATAATGCATTTTACATCCATTCTATATGCCGGTGAAAGACTTATTAAAATCGAATGTTCTGTTTCAATGATTACCTATGCGTTATTAACTTGAAAAGCTACAAAAACATTTCACAACTTCCCTCTTTGTTATAAGAATCAATAGGTTTGTCTCTGTATTCCAAAATCAGAACGTGAAATTCTTAACGATTAAAAAATAACAAATGAATTATGTTTGTATTTCACTTTTATTGTTTTGGCGACATTAGGCACCGGCTCAGAAGTTTGTTCATAAATGATGTCTACCAAACTTATTTTAGTTCAAATACCGTTAAAATATTTTGTCTTTATCTATCACTTTGACATTTGTATATGTGAGAATGGGAAAAAAATCCTATTTTGATTAACAGGCAGAGCTTTGATAAGTTTTATGAAATTATTTATTGCGGTCAAAATTTCATGTATTAAATCAAAAATACGTTTCACGTACCTAAAATCCCCGTCTGATATGAACCGTAATCTACAATTTGAACTCATTACTTCCCTGCATAACATGGTCAAGAGCAGGTTTATTATTGTTTCAAACTTTTCAATACTTAAAGGCGATTTATAGTTTCCTACAGATAATAAGCTCACAGGTGAGAACTAGCAATTTAAGCGTTCTGAAATAAGGGTATAAAATTGCCCTTTGGTTTATTTTTACCAATTTACGGCTTATAGTTCAATCAGTATAGATAACAAAAACCATGTTCAGGGGATTTCTAAAATAACTGTTATTGCGATTATATATAAGGTAATCGTCCCAGTACTCGACACGTAACCAATTCATGACACTTTCTATCTTATGTCACAATTACGCAGTAAACATTAGATGTCAACTATAAGGTATTACGCTTCAAACATTGGGACGTTTATATTAATCTTTTATTTTTATGCCTGCATTGTAATTATACCGCTCAAATATAATCAAATGTCACTTTTCCCGATTCTACAAATAATCGCCCTTTCAATGCAATAGTTGTTACAAAGTATATTTTCTCAATATTTTACTAGATATATAATAATCGAAGACTTAAGTCATGGTCACCCTATCACTTTTGACACACGTTGTATGAGGGATGACAATACGTTGTGTGAATTAGGGTGACCAAGTTGTAAGATTTTTTCAGTTAATAATTTAAATACTAATAGAAAAAATTACACATACAAATATAGACTGCCTACGAGGCTAGTGGTCCCTGGTGCCAATATCGGCCAAGGCATTTATTTGTTGGATGAACATGATTTTTTTCGAGATGTTTCTACGTGTTTAATATTTCTTTATTTTTAGTCAAATTTCTATAGCGTATACCTACCTATGCATACCATGTATTCATGTATCGTGAGCTGCAATGTCGGGCCGCCGGTCAGTTGCAATAAATTGTTATAGGTTATTGACCTGTTTTTAATTCTCCTAACACCTTCACCGGAAAATGTACCTCAACGATTAGTACAATCTATGTATATCATCGCCTATTACCCATACTACAAATTTTGCTTAGTTTGGGACTATTAGGTCGGTTTGTATGTAGACAATCCACACATATTTATTTATTATTTAAAGGCGTGCAGGGGACTCTCCCGTCGATGGGGCTTCGCTCCCCCGTCTTTGGGCCCCGGGTGTCGCCCGGGGCGGACCGGCCCCGCTGCGCTCTCCATGCTACGCCATTGCTGAAGCCATCTGTCAGTGCCTCAATCGTCGTGCAACAGATACCAAAAATTGACCAGCAGCCCAAACAGGACGCTTGCACAATTATAAAGCACCGTAAATTATTTAATAGTGTCAGAGATATCATAACATGTGACACGCACTTTAATGTCGTATCAATCACAGTCACGACCGAAACAACAATTGCATTTAGTTGTGGCCTCAAACAGAACTAAGAAAAATACAGCGTACCACTTAGGTTTTTTTTCTCACGACCGTGGCAAACAAGTATACGGCTTGCCTGATGGATAAGTAAACACTGAACCTATGGACCTTCCTGAGGTGTTATAAGCTCATCTTCGGCGTCGAGGATTGATTGTGTTGTGTTGACAGAGGGACAAGTCCCCCAATCTACACAGTGCCTTGGGAACGTATAGAACAGAATTAACATGGTGTGCATCAAAGCTCTTAAGTAGTTGACCGGGGAACTATTATTGTTCAATCCGCGCCGCTTATTATTATTACTTGGTCCGGTTGTTTTGAATGAAGTGGATAATCTGTTCCAACTTCGCTGTGTCAAAGATTACCGCTACTGGACACTCATTAGTGACCACGCAACCACGCGTAATGGTTTATGCAATGCAATGCTTTAAAAATACAAATTAGCCATTTAGTGTTATCTGCGAACCCGTTTGAAGCAACTGACACCTAATAAGTATAATTGAGGAGATAAAGGTGTCTGGATGAGATTCAAAGCTGAGCGCACTTATGTAGGATTGAAAAGTTATTAACATGACGAATTTTCAATGCGATTTTTACGGAACATCATTTAATGCATACACATTTTCAAAACTAGACAAAATGAGAGTGACTGTCAAATAGAACTTTTATTTAAAACTTTTTGTTTAATAAAATGTAGCATTTTGTTTTTGGTAAATAATTTTTAAATTTGGTTAAGTATTTAGTTTTTTTACTAACAATCCGAGTGTTTCTATTTTTATTATTGAAAAGTTCGATTTTCAATGAAAGGTTTATGTAATACCTAACCATGATATCTAACTCTATATGACATTGTGATGTATTTTTAACAGACTTCAAGTAAAAAGGAGGGGGTTTTTAATTCGGTTGCAGGTATGTTCTTTTTCAGAGCCATTAGTGATTAATTTAACACAATAGAACAAGTTATAGGATTTTAAACTCAAGTTCTCGCCCCGGCAAGAACGATTTGGACTCTGACGTAAGTGTAATGAATGGGTTTAGTGTGACCTGTTGTAGTCGAGGTCTACTTCTGGACTTAATCCGTTGACAATGAACAGATAACTTTGATAAGTTGGCAAATTAATGTAGCAATAGTGAACAAAGACTTCACTTATATGGAGATATAGTTTGACGATAAATTTTAGTAGGTATCAATAGAGTAAATCTTTATTTAAGACAAAACATTGCCTACTTTGCAATATTATTTTTCCAATTTAGGAAGGTGTCGATAATAACACCAAGAGAACGTATATACGTATATATTATCAACTTCTTGAATTAGTGTTCCAGCCTCTGTTAAATTTAACTTAATAGGTGTGCTTTTGTAGCTCCTAAACTGAATAAATTTCGTTTTATTTAGATTTACCTTAAGATTTAAAGTATACAGCCAATTTATCACTTTTTTAAGGGTAGCGGTAATGTTTTGCTCCATATGAGATGTATTTGATTTATCTCCTGAAAAAAGTATAGTGGCATCATTCGCAAACAGTACGCACGACGTATCGACAATCTTGGGAAGTTCATTAATATAAACTAAGAATAAAAGCGGTCCTAAGACACTACTCTGGGGTACCCCCATATTAGTTACTTCAAAATCTGACAGAATATTATCAACTGTTTTTATTTCTTTTCGGTAATTAACGACCATTTCGGTTTTTTTTTTGAACCTGGCTGTGGCTTTATAGGCCGGGCCCAATAAAGCGATAGGCGTGCGCGGTTGGAGAGTAGCCTGGGGAATCCAGGGGAAAACCTCCGACACGACCACGCGTGTGGTTTGGAATACTAGAATACTCTAAGAGTTTGCACTCTAGTGAGATTGGTTGAGCGGTTTCAACTGAATCTGAGGTGTGAGTCCATTGTCGCTTGCTGTCTGTGTTTTAGGTAAGTTTCGAATAATTTAAAAACGTGTCCTCTAACTCCAATATTCTCTAATTGTTTTAAAAATATATTATGCTTCACACAGTCGAAAACCTTCGACATGTCTAAGAGCAAAGATACACAAAGCTTCTTATCATTTACTTTATCCCATATGCCTTTAAACATTTTGAAGATGACCAAAGACCAAAGAAAGACCAAAGAAGAAAGAGTAGATTTTTGTTTTTGAAGCCAAACTGGTTGGGATGCAATATTTTTTTCGAAATCAAGTAATTATTTAATTTGACATAAATTACTTATTCAAAAATTTTAGAAATACCTACTAGGTAAAAGAGCTATAGGCCTATAATTACTTAAATCATCCAGTGGACCATTTTTATGAGCGCTTTTTTTAGAGCGTCTGGAAATATTCCCGTGCTTAACATTAAATTAATAATACTAGTGGATCTGTATTATAATTAATACTTACTTTGATTAGTTGCATCAGGATACTATCATATCCTGTACTTTTTTTTTTTATAGATTTTACAATTATTTGTATCTCTTGTGCATCTTTCTACCGGTACTAAAAACATACTGTTACATTCTTTGTCTGCAATTAGTTTATAATCGATATCACTTGACGTGCTGTTTATGTGCTGGCTTGTGAAAAACTACACACATACACACATACATACTGAGTCCAAGCCTAATTTTAAGAAACCAATAATATTTAGTAATTCAATAATTGCAGCATTTGCATTGTCAACAAATACTTGTTTATCTAATACTACTAATTAATTCAAAAAGTAGCAGGTTTCTTGTAACTGTTTTCAAATTATTCTAAAATAACACTAGAGTTTGTTCATACGATGTTAGATGTTACTTCCAGCACAGAGAAGCAACATCCACAATCACTTTCTCCGATGTACCGATACGTCCCACGGCTCAACTATTCGTCAATCCTCTGACAGGTGCGTCGATTATCTATATTAGAGACCATTAAGCATTTAACTCGATACCGTTTAACATTTGGTCATAGTTTAATTACTGTATTTATATTATCTGTGACTAAAGCACTGATTTTCAGTGGCGGCTTAATAGTTTTTTTCCACCGTGCGTTTTGTATGTGTGTATGCATCACCTTACCTGGCAGTTGGAGAACCGCCATTGTAGGTATGTACTATATACCTAATTAGTACAGTCAACAGCAGACGTACGCGTCTGAAGGACTTCTGCAACGTTTTTAATCTTATTTATTGGCAATAGGGAACAACAAGTAAATGAGACTGAAGTAATTAAAAAGTTAAAATTATTAATGTTTTTGAACGACTGCCATAATAACCGAAATGAATAATAAGTTTTTCTGTAGTCGTGCTGACAGCGTTCCAATTTTTATTCTTTACTTGTAATTTTTTCTTTAAGTCCAGCAGCTCGAAGTACTGACTGTATTTGCCGAACAGCGTGTAAATAGTGGATTTGGTAAACGGGACCAAAGAGTGTGGCGTAGCAAACAGGAAGTTTTGGCTTAATAGTGAGTGGATATAAGGTTGAGTAAACATATAGATTTTTAATGAATAAAGTATTTGCACAAACATTTAATTTCTGCCAAACGCGCTTCCCATCCTATACCAGTGATACGCAATTAATTATAATGTATTTTGACAGCTGATAGTGGCATTTACAGTGGTGCTCGGTGAAACTAAAGCTGTCCGTCGGGACCATAAAAGTCGTCTCTCCGATATTAGATAGACAATTAACTACACCACTAAGAACACCTGTAGCCTCCTGTTGTACCTGTAACCTACCTATCCATAGATTCTAATTTGATGAGCAACTTTAATATCCTTTTCACACCTGCTATTCAGAAAAGAGTCATTGTGGCCCTTGAATGAGGTATCAAAGTCGTACTTTTCTTCCCACATTTGAGAGAAAATTACTCTTTTCCTCATAGAAGGTGTAAATAAGTATGTGTATGTGCCACTCGGTAGCAAAACTATTTGTCAGACATTTCATGTTTTTAGCACCGGGCCTCATAAGCGGTGTGAAAAGCAATATGTGTTACACGGTAGCATAATTATTTCCATCTTGGGTGAAAACACTTGAAACCCTCGCTACACTTCGCTTCACACAGGATTCAATATACCACCCTGGCCGTAAATATAATAAGACAACCTAGCCTTATAGACGCTCAAAACTGCAGGATAATCACAATCGAGCTGCTGAGCTTTTTGTGACATGAAGATTCGTTGTATTGACAGATAAATCCAAATGCCGGTCGCCCACTCTCAACACGGCGCATCGTCTGGAGCTCTGGCGAGGTTTTCTCACCACCAAGTAATTAATGCATCACCACATGCCTAGTAGTGGGTGTTATTATGGGGACAGTTTTATTTAAGGTATAGTTACTTGCCCAGTTGTACTACTCCAAATATGAGCGAGATGACATTGCTGTGTCCTACCTCACTTATACTTATTATGTTTTATTATGTGCTAGTGGTTAATTAGGTTATCTCAGTTCATAAAGCACGAGCTGTGGGCAAGTGCGTGCGCAAGGTTGCGGTGAGCTGTAACCTAGTCCGGTGGAATCAGATCGGTTACATTTGTTGTTACATCAACTGTAATACTTGTAGGCTACTCTCGCTGTTTTAAAGAGCAAAAAGTGATTCATCTGAGCTTTCGCTGATGAAATCAGTTAAGGTAAACGTCGCAATGCTTAAATTAATTCCCAATAGTTGACACCTGTCGTTCACCTGTTTTGTCTCACCAGGGTACGAGTAACCCTTCTACGTGAGGTACTTGTGTAAATTAAGTGTAGTTAGGCGACGTCCAACGTCTATAGCTTTTATTTCTAAGTAGTATTTCTCAGAGTCTCCCCTCCTGAATTCCACTCGTTCCAGTCTGAGTCAATTGTTGCGAAATATGTACGTCCAGGTAATCCCGCCATCTCCGTCTCGGCCTGCCACGCCATGTCCGCCCATCGTTCGACATCCAAAGGTAAAAAAATATTAATCAGTATCTTAGGTTTAGTTACAATACCTGGTGCTGGTGTCTTTTTTAAGTATACTTAGATACTGGTGTTAAGAGAACACCGCTCCCTCACTTGTTGATTTTTATTACAATTAGTTGCAGGTGTAAGGTAAGGTATAATCTTAATTTAAATATTTTAAATGTATGTACATAAAATGTATGTACGTAAAATACTGATGATCCATTTTTATGTCAATTATAATTACGCAACTGTCGGTAAATGTCTTTGATTGTCACGTCACATTCAAGTTCGGGTTTGAGTTGCTCATGCTTGAATCCCAATGACCGATCCTACCGAGACAAACAAGAGCAATTAGAAGAAACTAGTAATCGTTTAATCTGAGTCGAGAGATGAAAGTGGAAGATAGTGTCAATAGACGGTAGCATAGTATAGTAAGTTAATAATTATGTTTTCCGAACGAATACGATCATTTATTTGTTCTCGAATCTTTGAGATTGTAATTACAAAAATAGATACTTATCTTTAACGCCTAATTATTCTAACTTTTAGAACCAAAATGTCTAAGTACGGCACCTAGTAATTTTAGTAGTTCACAGATAGGAAGCAGTCACCAACGACGCTCAACTTACATAAAATAAATAAATAAATAAATAAAAATAAATATAATGTTTATTTTGGACGCTTAATTTAATTCACTCGTTCATCATGGTACATCGTATCGTTTTTTGCTATTAGCGCTAGTGAAAGAGCATGGCCAAATAACCGCTCATTAATCTCAAATTTGTTTACATCCGTCACTCTTCGTAAGACAAGGAGCTATATATAATTTATTGTGTACAAGACAGCAGCCTACTTAGACTTTGATTAAACGGGTGGCAAGAAGATTGCACTTACATAAAAGCAAAAGCTGTTCGAGCGGATAAAAAGTAATAGCAATTTCATTAAAGGAAGGTTCCCTTTCATTTGATAAAGTGTACCTACACGATTAATATGACAGCTCATAAAACAACCACACAATAATACATAGAAACTTACATTAGCAATAAACTTAAGACATAAGCTAATGAAAACTTAACTTACGACTAAATTAGCAGTAAAATGGTGACACTTATGGTTACGAAAACAGTTGCGTCTTTTCTAAGAAATAATAGAAGCTGCAATGGTGGGTAAGCATTATTACAAGTATTTATACCCTTTTATGAATCCCGTCAAACATGATTAAATACAGATAGTAATGTACATAAATATTATGGCTTTAGTAAAAAAGAGCGCTTTTACTACAATATATGAGATGATTACATTTGCCATCCGGCCTAAGTATCATCGCTTGCATCAACTTGGCTCGCACCGCGGCGTTTCTATATGTCATACCGCTGTCTCTATACAGATGCATCGTGACTGCGATACCATCCGTTTCATTGCCAAGTTCACTTTCAATAAGTTTTTACGTGTTTTACATGAAAGTAGCTTTTATTGCAAACTCCCTCGGGTCATCAACCACTGACAATGACAGTCCAACTAATTGTCGATCGAATTTGCAAGTGCGATATATAGAATAAGAGTGAAATATAAGTACAAACTTCATTTTTGATTCGCTGAAAACCTTAGGCTATCTATAACAAACACTTGTAAGTTAGCAGGGGTAGGCAAATTCTTGTCGTTGTTAAAGCTACAGAATCCTAAAAAAAAATCACTCTAATAATAAGTTGAAAGAAAGAAAGAAAGTATCCGATGGTTTACCGGCTAAAAGAACAGAAATTAAATTACACGTAACACTCGTCGTCGTACTTACATATCAATCCATGAAAAAGCTCTTATTCCTATTATAATCCTACTTTGGTATAGGTTTGCGGTAGACCCTCTGTGACCGTCGACAGAATACAAATACTGACGAACTTAAAATAATCAGACATGTATGTATGTATGTAAGCACTTTATTGTACACAATAACAGGTTAGAACAATATACATGTCACATAAGATTAGAGTACAAAGCCGAACTTATCCCTATGAGGGATCTCTTCCAGCTAACCTTTGAGGGATTGAGTGTAGAGTGGGAGAATGAGATAGACAAACTTACACAGTGTACTAAAACTTTTCAGCTAAAACCAGAACTAAATAAATATATAACAACTATAACATATAATAAATACATATTATAAATATATACGTATTTAAATTAATATACATAAATAAACATATATAGTATTCAACCAAATCACAAGTCGTATGTAAAAGATATGTATAATTAAATTATGACCAATAAAATATTTAATATAGTTGTTCGAGGACGTAGCAATCTTGTTTACCTACAATTTGAACTAGCAAAAACATAATATCTTTGCCAATTAAAAAACGGAAACCGCAACATTAACAGTTCCTGCTTACAAGTAAAAGCACTGTTTCAATGTCTAAAAAGGAAACTAAATAACATCTGTATGATTAAATAATTGCCTATAATAAAAGTCACGTCATACAAGGGATATTCATTTAGTAAGGGTTATTAGAAGAGATCCCTTTCGGGGAACAATTTAGAAAGTTAGATAGGAAAGCAAAGAAAGTTTTTTGCACATTTGCTATTCAGCTAGTTATATCGTGTAACCATCAAATTCAATTCATTCCTTTCACATCCTTTGTTTGATAAAAATCTCATAAACATCATGTTTATACGTCTGGCTTATTTTGTCACAAAAAGTTAATAAATATGCTAAGTGATGGAACAATACCCACAAGGATTGAACCGCCCGAGGCAGTATAGGTCTACATCTTGTCGGTGATTTCATATCATCATTGCGAATTGCTGATTGCGCTTAGCTTTCACCTTCTCAGTCAATGATTCATTAAATTCTATAATTGACGCGATATATCGTGACATCGTTCAAAGCCCACTTGACCTTTTTTGATTGAAATAGTGACAAAGCTACAAATAAAGAAATTGCATTCTTTACACGATTAACTTCTTAAAAGCGAAGGCATAACAATTTACATTTTATTGCCTAAGCTCTTTCATAATCGTAATGAAAAATGCATGCGATGCAGCGAGGTGTCAACTTTATGTAATACTTCGGAGGTCACACTTTTCACTCGTTTCAAAAATAATTGGAAACATAATGAAGACCGGAACATAATTCATCTATAGACAAAGCTAAGTTTCCACGACTGACAACAGCGTAATAAACTATCTGCGTTAGATACATTCTGAAGCCAAACGCATTCAAAGTCGGAGCGCTCATGGAAATAGATGTTATTGAGAAATTTATGCGTTTTGAAGCGACTGATAAACATAGCTCATGGTTATAGCGTCATGGATGCACTAAGATGCAAGATAGCGAGTAGATAGCCATCGCATCCTCTCATTCCGCACGGGCAGCGCCCGCGAGCGCGGCGCCGGCGCCGGCGCCACCGCCGCCCCGCCAGCCCCGCCGGTCGCGTCTACAGACTCCCGATTTATTTATTACCTATATCTCCACATCGGCCTATACACCTGTAACCGATTTAATACGCCGCAGAACAAGGGGCCATAACATTTGTTACGCAACTCCTTACCAATTACTTACGGCGACCATTCGTTCCTAACTGTCGTATGCGCACGAAACTTATTTATCGGCGCGCTCTTGAACTTGCTCGGTCGGTAGCTAAACATCATTACGATTGTTCACGCACTGCAAATCGGAATTGCGCCGTGATCTCATCGCTACAGTTACCGATTATGACTTGAAATTTCTCCACGACCTTGGGTGTGCACTTGTTGCAAACTTTCACGTAACTCGTGGAGTGACATCGGTATCAGTATCACGCGTTAGACAGTATCTGCGGATCGTATGTCCGGCAGACGGCGGCGTGCGCGGGCGACGGAGAAATTGACTACCCTGTCCGATCAATATTAGTCGGATACCGACCGTGACACCCGGACACTTCCCCAGTGAAAACAGAAACTCATTAGAGCTTTTAACGGCATGTATACGAGGCGCAGGCGCGATCGATGCGACGGTATCGCCCGGCCGTAATCTGAAACTGCGACGCGAATCACTGCCTGACGAATATATCAACAATTGAGTTCGACTTAACGACATAACCTTTTATGGTGTAACTTGCTGTTACGGTGTAAGAGAGTGAATTATATTTGAAATGCCTTGTTACTGTCCGCTTTGCGACATTTGCTATGGGGACGTGCTTTAACACCACACTCTTCTACATTCGGAATCAGAGCCTGTACTCCGAACTTCGTATCGTGCCGTCCCTTTCACTCTCGTGTTATTCACTATATGAGTGAGAGCGACGGCACGATACGAAGTTCGGATTTCGAAGTTCGGAGCAGCCCCTCAGAAGTTAACTGAACTAGAGTAGTAATCTCCATGCAAACAACTTATTCATAAGTCGCATTTATTTTATTTTTTGGATGCTGTAAATGTGGTATGATTTGGGTTAAGGTAAACTGAATATTCTTATTTAAAAGCCCTTCAACAAGAGGGTTTATTCAGAATTGCCTATTATGCGTTAAGCGTTATTTAAACAGTTTAGGGCCGGTGACACTCTTTTATTTCTGACTGTACCTATTACATAGGCACCTACCGCAACATTCGAAAATACATTTCCTCCATTACTGTTGCCGTGAGTAAATACTAGTCTGAATTAGAATCAACATAAGTTACCTCTAGCGAGCATTATCTGAGCGGTAAATATGTAACTCGGTAACATTTACCAGTCCCAGCTGAGCCAGAAAAGATGTGAAATATGAGACTGGGACAACTTTCGCAGAACTACTGTACATGTACGCCTACGTACTATTTAATAACACAGTTAATAACGTATCTGAATAACATTGAATAACCTACCAGTGGACCAATTTGCCAAGCTACAGCTGGTCATACATATTACGGTCCACCAAGGATCGGTCAACCAGCGAATGTCGGGTCGTTCCGGTGTACGTAATACGGCGTCACTCGAAAGAATTGATTTTTGGTTCTGCTCCGGTCTCCTGCACAGGTGAAATAATTTTTAAGAAAAAAAAACCGACTTCAATTGGGGAGGCCGGTGAAAGATTATTACACTTAGATGGTGAACTCTTCCATACAATGATAGAATAGTAGTTTATGCAACTGGTATACAATGAGCGGAATTGCCTTATTACGTAAAGTTGCATACATTACTTTATCTACACACATATTATAAGTACTCTTAGATGGGGTTCAGAAGCCGACCTGCATTGCTAGCAGTGCTACCGATTACATATTTTTATAGATGCTTTATAATCAGAAAACCTTATCCCTGAATTATTTAAAATAGAGTATAACAGTTTTAAATTTGAAAAAAAAAATTTACATCAAATTCAAAATAAATGTAAAATTTGAAATCCTTGGCCCCGAATTAGTTGAAATTGAGTATAATGACGATATCCGCAAAACATTTTTTTTTTTTACTTAAAGTTCCAAATAAATCATCCTGATCATCATCAGCAGTTCCACTTCATCAAATGTCACGTATTTCAATGTAAGTGCTTGATTTGTTTATGAAAATACTACAATCACTATATGTATGCCTTTAACATTTGAGGAGTTCCCTGGATACCTCATGGATGCCATCATCAGAACTGGAGCTTGACAAATGATTATTTTGAAAATCTAACTTGCTTAACAAACAGCAAAGAGGACAATTCGCCAAACGTGAACTATGCGTCGTTGAAGAGTTCCGTTCTGATCATCATCAGCAGTTCCACTTCATCAAATGTCAGTTATTTAAATGTAAATGCTTGATTAGTTGATGAAAATACTAAAATCACTATATGTGTGCCTTTCACATTTGAGGAGTTCCCTCGATTTCTCATGGATCCCATCATCGGAACTCGACCATGACAAAAATTCGTTGTGAAAATAGAACTTGCTTAACTAATACAGTTAGAAGGAAAAATCGCCAAACGTGAACTTTTCATCGTTGAGTTCTGTTCTGATCATCATCAGCAGTTCCACTTCATCAAATATCACATTTTTGTATGAAAATGCTTGATTTGTTGATAAAAACATAAAAATCACTATATGTTTGCCTTTAAGATTTGAGGAGTTCCCTCGATTCCTCATGGATTCCATCATCAGAACTGCGTTTTGACCAAAACGGGACCAACTTGGATATATATACTTACAATCAAAAAAAGAATTTCCAAAATCGGTTCAGACATGACGGAGTTATGGAGTAACAAACATAAAAAAAAAACAAAAAAAACATACAACCGAATTGAGAACCTCCTCTTTTGAAATCTTGAAGTCGGTTAAAAACAGCACACGTCGATTCCCATACACGCTCCGGTGTACCTGAACAGATAGACATCTCCGGCAAACCGTAACTTGTATGGCCAGCTTACTAGTACAATTTTACAAGTCTATATACTGGCATCGGCCCATCCCATTTGACCATGTTGGCATTTAAGACTTGTAAACTTGTAGTTTCGTGAAATATAGGCCTCTGGGCACCGAGTTATCTGACATCTAGTCATTATAATAATTGGAATATAAAATGTAGACATATGAGTATCTATTACAAACCAAACCCAGGCCTAATATAGCAGGATACTTCATTTTTGCAAACGTCCATCGTTCAGCTGTCTTGCCTTTGCTAGCTAAATGGATGCTAATAATAAAGTTCATGATAGTAATAATTAATGTTTTTAAAAGGAATACTACCACAGCTAAGAAATTACTAGTTAACTATTAATAAATTAATAAACGACTTTGAGAAATGTAATTGGAAAAGCAAACTGTCGTACTATTTCCATTGATTACTTAAATGATATTGTTAGTTGTGTAAAACACATAGTAAGATTGTGAATTTTTAAGTTCGTATAAAGCGTACTACACACTGCAGCGGCCTGCGGTGGCGGCCTGTTGTCAACTTGTCACTATAACAATCAAGGCCGCGTGTGTCTGAATGAATGTTAGGATTGTCATTGTACAACAGGATGCCACCGCGGCCACCACCGCACGCCGCTGCTGTGTGTGGCACGCTTAATGTAACGAGTGGTGGTGCATTTGGCCGCTTTATTTGTTGTATTAATAGCTAGAGGCGGATATAGGTCCCTCACTCTCAACACAGCGCATGCTCGGAAGTTCTGGCTACCTTACACAACATCGTATACTTACACTGTACGAGTAAAGCGCAATCCAGACGGTCGCCGACAAGTCCCTAGGTCGGAGTGACCTTGGTCCACAAAGACCGGTTTTCAAAGGATATTGCTGGAAACAACTGACTATAGACGGTCCGTGTGGATCAAAGTCGCCCGATTTTGGGGCTTGTTTTCGACCGTGTGGCACGGGCTTAAGTAGGTGTTTTATGACTGCGGTCTTCTGTAAGGTGGATGTCCTTCCCCAGTTGGGCTGCACCAAATAAGAGCGAGATTACGTTCCGCTGTGCCCTACACATGATTGGCGTAAGCACTAGCATTTGGAAAAAAATGTTTTTTAGGAGCACGTAGGAGTAAGTTCATCTTGGTTCGTCTTGGTTACACGCCAACACCACTATTGTGCTTTTAATATATCTTGGGCATGCTGACATATTTCATTTTTGGCTGTCATTCCAGTACAGTGTAAAACCTTTAAACGTCAAATATGACATAATTTGTAGAGACAATAGCAGTTATCGTACTCAAGCTATATTAAAACTAAATTACTTTTAAATCTTTATTTAGTCCAGTTCCAAACTTATATAAATATTAGATGAAATGTAGAAGGAAAATGATAATGTCTTATGTCATAAATTCAAGTATGTTCCTTTCATTGACCGAGTGAAACGTAAGTCTCTGCTTCAGCTTCGATAAAAATGCTTTCGTATGTCCGGATTTCCGGATTTCCGTTTGTTCTCGTCTACAGGTCGCAATTCTCAACCGCTTCTCGTGAAATTTTGTTAGCAGGTTCGATATTCATAATTGATCTTTTTTATAATGTCAGATTTTGGAAATGATAAAAAACTCACTCACGTGGTCTACAGCTCACAGAGCCACTAGTTAATAGGTGACTCGCACTTGGTGCTAACAAAACAATTGATTCCCAACCAATACAATAAAACAAGTATTTATTTTATAATCCAGTTTTATTATCTTACTGTAGATCTTACATATATCTAAAAGCTAACATAGTTTTAACATCAATATTTACAACATGTAGAATCAGTCGTAACTCTAACGCGAGGTCTATTTAATTAACTAAGGTAAGGCTTAGTGCCAAATAGACGACACCTATTTAATCACCTCTGACATCATGACATGGGATTGAAAGTTCCATATATTGGGTTAGTGTCGAGCACGGGGACGTTTACCTTATATTATTTGGATTATTTACAGGGAATACTGGGTGCAGTTTACACGTGCATATTAGTGGCAAACGAATTCTCAAACAAATAGGAGCTTTTTGGCGATGTCGATAAAGTTATTTTTCTTTCCTGACAGCATTAGAAATCACCCTTATTGACTTACAAAAATTGACCTTTTGCATGGGAATTATACATTTACGTAAACTAACAGTGCGAATAATATTTTTCTTCACCAAACAGGTATTGTGGAATCATTATTCGCTTGCCCTTTTTCCATTTATTTGGGGTCAGCACAGCATGTCTTTTTCTTCCATATATCTGTCACTCGTCATCTTTTCATTTATATCGTCTCTCACACAATCCATCCAAAAAGCTACTGTTGAATAACAAGTAAAAAAAACCTCATGTACGAAATATCAAGAGGTTTTTTGAAACTTAGTGATACGAACTGGGGTTTCACCTCCAGATTGAGTTGCGTCGCGTGTCTTATTACTCGGCTTCGGCTACTGCGGCCTAATAAAGCCCTATTTACATGGTGCAAGAAATTGCATTCGATTTTCATTATATTACAGAATTTGATCGTTCGCATCCTGCCATTCCTGCCTAAGTAGCCCGCAAACCCGCAACATTATAAAAATTGCAGGCAAGTACTTGCACCGTGTAAATCGGCCTTAAGGGAGCAGCGGGCCTTCCGCATACCGAAAACGAAATATCTGCCTCGCTGTTACACTTGGCTATTCGAGCGACAGAGAAGGAGATACTTCGTTTTCGGTTCGCGGTACGCTTTCTGTATCACTGTAAATGATGATAGAGGGAATTCATTAATGTGCAGTAACTAGTGCAAGTATCTCATATACTTACAGCAAGTATTCTATGAAATTGTGCTAACCACTGATGGCTTGATTGATTGATTGTGCTCGTGATGAGTGTGTTTTAGGATATAGGTATTTTGTAAACCAAAAAACTACAAAAGTCTGAGAAAGAGTAGGTAGAGTGGGTAGACTAGGTAGGTTTTTAATGAAAACCCACATAAATCACCGATCGGGGTAAATATATATCGAACAAACAAGAGCCAGTTTTGTTTCCTCACTCATTACCTATAAAATATTTTGCTCAAATGGCCCGCTGAATGTATCGTGCGCTCGTGACCTTAGATATAATATGTTTATATGTTCTTGTAGGGCAATTACACCTATTGTAGAATACCGTAATCGGGCCCCGAGAGTCACGTTTGACTTGCACACGACCCCACACCCGATTCGATTTATGATTGCAACTTGTATATTTTATGAACAAGGAGTTATTAAACTAGACTACTGCTGCAAAGAACTGTGCGAACCAAAAAAAAATTTGCTTACAATTGAAGTAAACATCCAAAAGTTTGACACCTTAATACCCTTATAGTAATTTAGCTATAATTATGACATGGGATTGAAAGTGTCTAGTGTTGGGCCAGTGTTGAGCAATGAGCACTGGGACGTTACATGAATCGCCGAATATTTAAATGAATGTTCTCGAACTTGCGATAAAAAACTGGCAATAGAGAGTACACTCAATAAAGTACCATATATATGTAATCGTGTTACAATATTCAATTACCATCTCATCTTGAGAATACAAAGCAAAAGCACATAAAAATATTATAAATTCTAAACGAAAAAAAACTTTGCCGGTCTAGCTCAGATTGACCAGTTTTTAAACGAATCATTAGAAATAGCATATCAAGTCATCATAATGAACCAACTTACTAACGAGGCCAGCCTTCTTGCAAGTAAGTTGCAACAGTTGCATTGAGATTATTTTTTCGTCATCATCATCATCATCATTTCAGCCGAAAGACGTCCACTGCTGAACATAGGCCTCCCCCAAGGCTCGCCATTTAGACCGGTCCTGTGCCGTTCGTTTCCACCGGATTCCCGCGACCTTCACCAGGTCATCACTCCACCTTGTCGAAGGCCTACCGACAGCTCGTCTTCCGGTGCGTGGACGCCACTCAAGCAGTTTCTGGCCCCATCGACCGTCACTCCTGCGAGCAATGTGCCCTGCCCACTGCCACTTAAGTCTCGTAATTTTGAAGGCTATGTCGGTGACCCCAGTTCTGCTACGGATAGCTTCATTCCTAATTCTATCACGCAGAGAAACCCCGAGCATAGCTCTTTCCATTGCTCTTTGGGTGACCTTGAGCTTTCTTATGAGGCCCATCGTTAGCGCCCATGTCTCGGATCCATATGTCATCACTGGCAACACATACTGGTCAAAGACTTTTGACCAGTGATTATTTTTTACTCATGACCAATTCTGATCCTACCTGAATTTCCTTAATACTTTAAGATCTTATTTTCCTAAAGTAAACATCTCATCAGCACTGAACCCTAGAGAGAGTTCAGTAATGATACCTCAAAGGCACTCTTCAAACCTTTTAAGGATTTTTAATATGTTGGTATGCTAGATGTCCAAAAACACTGACTGAGATGGATTTAAAATACGGCTATTTGTGAAAATGGCAGCGTAAATCAAGAATTCAAAATTATAGTAATTCCACGGAACAATTCTTGCGAGAGCATAATGATTGAGTTTAACGTTGACGTACTTGTCTTACAAGTTTAATTAAGGGTGTAAGCCTACCAACTTTTCAGCAGTAGTCGAAGTATTCAAAAATATACTCTTTACTATTAAGATAAGATCTTCAATAAGTGCAGATAAGTCAATGCAGCCGCAAACCTGGTCAAACAACACATTGATCAAAGGTCGAAAGAACGCGATTGTTTAAATACAAGTTTCTCTGACGTCGTTTGTCTTAAGGCTGGGGAACTATGACTTAGTTTATGTAATCTCAGTAAATTTGGTGACAGTTCAACAGCAGTTCAATAATTCACAACTAAATAAAAGATTCAATTAAAACCTTAATACCATCAACCAGGTCAGTAAGATTCTCAAATACTTTATTTAAAGAAAACTCCTGATTAAGTAGCATAGTTTTAAATACTATTCTTAATTTATTTACTTTACAAACGAAACAGTCTCCATGGCTTAATAATAAATATTTATGTAACATTCCTTAATTTTAATTCAAATGCTCAACGATGGCCTTTTCTTCCGCACACTTTTGCTGTTTTTGCCAAATATTGTTCCAATTACCTGTTAAAAGAAAATAACGAATAAAATACAGATATTTTCGTAATCAATATCAACTTAGATTATATGATATTTCAATATTTCACAAGTAACACATTTTCATAAAACCTCTAACAAACCTATTTTAGTTAAAATTCCGCTCAAAGCCGGATGAGGCACAGATTAACAGAAAACTAAAATGTTGGAGGTTGCTTTTTAAGTGGCGCAAAATTACTAGCTCCACCTTGATCAGAAGCTAGGGCCTTTACTGATGCTGCTTACATTTGATTGTATTTTTCTACCACATTACCATTTGTGTTTGTGAGAAAGGGATAAAACACATCGTAGTCTAAAGAGATCTCTTAAGTCTTTTGAAAATAAAAGAAATACCTTAGATACGGAATAGGCGGCGAGCTTGCGGCGCGGCGAGGGCAGCAGCAGCGCCAGCGCGCGCGCCTCGCGCAGTAGCGCGTGGAACGCGAGCGCGGCGCCCGCGCACGACTCCGCCGCCGACACCTCGTAGAACTGGCACCCGAACCGCAGCGACAGCTCTTGACCCTCTTCTGCATGGACCTCCCTGGCAAACACACAACTTGTCAGTCATTACATCATCAAAGAATGTAATGTTCCTCCTGTAATCTTGTGGAATAAATACAAAGATTCTATATGTAGTTTTCTCATAAAGCCCCTACTATATGGATTTGACCTGTAGGTACTATTTTAACTGGATATAGACATATCGACCAGGTACAATCACGAACAGGAAAGACATATTGAACCCAAGTTTACGGCCCAGATACCTAAATCCCTGCTTTAAGTATTATGTATTTAACAGTTTAAGTATCATCGTCTACCAAGCTGAATGATACCATAATGATCGTCTAAGTGGCCTGCAATGTTAAAACTCCCAAAAACACGACTTGATATAACTCTTCCGCTGATTTCGCTATAAAGGTTAGATGGTAGTCGCTCCCGCAGAGACTGCCTGCGCCAGTTATTAGGATATAAGAAAACGAACTACGAGCTCGTGATAGTTGTTTTTTTTTTAACTACGCGGGAGGAGATACTTATTGTATAGGTACTGGCAGGCCCGTACCTGTTAGCATGCCCGACTCAACTGGGCATCCAGAGAAGCTGCTTACCCAGTCGCCTAATACGGACACCTCCTACGCTTCGTGTTGATTGTGTTCCGGCAGGATAACGCTAAGAATCTTACCTAGCGTGTTCGAGGTCTCTTTTATTCCCCAAGAGGGTGACAGCAGCGCAGCCCGGCAGCCGGGTCCGCTCCAGTAAGGACAACAGTTCCGCAGCCGCCACGAAAGACCGCCGCTCGCACACCGAGTACACCACAGCGAACGCGTCGCCCCACCGCACGTGTTCCGCCAGACAACCGCGGATCTGAGAAACAATATCTTCAATTAATATGGACGGCGCATTACTCGGGTAGGAGAAAAACAAAAGCTACATTATGAAAGGAATAGTCATTTAATATCTAAGTATGAGCAAGGAAAGGTAGACATAGAAGACTACTTTCCCCTTGTGAGTTGGAAGGTCAGATTACATTTTAAAAAATCGGCAAGACGCTGATGAACGTATTAGGTCTATTAGTTCAATATATTTCCTGAATGCAAGTATGACGGGTCAAATATTTTGTCAGAGTCGATGAATAATATAGAAGATGAAGCTTTAAAGTGTAAAGAATCGTAGATTTGTATGTCTAGATAAAGTTCTAAACATACATAATATAAGTATGAAGGACTTACTCGCCTTAAGGTAAGCGTACCAGTATCGCATAAGTTGGATAGCTATCATAATATTCAGGCCACGCAGAGTGTTTAACTTAATAAGATACATTTCTCAAGACAGATTTATTTCAACGCTGGCGCCTATTATAACGGTGTCATATGACATGTCGCCACTTAATTAAAAGTAGCGGTGCTGATAAAGGTCTTGAGCACAAATTCCGGAAATTCAATTCCATTAACAAAGGCCAAGATTAAGCTTAATCTATTAAAGAAATGTATTGGTGCTCATTATAATGCAGTCAAGACACAAGTATCTCTGCGGGGAGCATTGGGGCCACCACTTTATTATCTATTACGTGATTCAAAACATTGAATTTTTACTGTTCTATTGAAATTGGACTAGTGACTCTTTGGACGTTGTAAACAAAACTATTTTGGACCAATTGTTGATGGTATTCATTTGTTTTGAGTTGATATTTCGGTGCAGCAGTGCTTGCCGTGAACCGAGCGAGGCGTAGTAAGTGCGCCGAAATATCGAGAGCCAAAACAAAAGGTTGCTGAACCCATTCAAACTTAGCATACTAATCACCTCCTGTGTTTTCACGACGTACTCAATGGGTTAACTAACGAAGAGTTATAAAAACTATCTATGTTACGAAAGATGATGAATTGATGATGCCTATAGTAGAGTTGCTAATCCGCTGTGTTCTAACAAAATTGTGCGCATCGAGTTACAAGCATGAAGTTTCTACCATAGATAGAGTGTACCGCGGTTATTATATTCTGATGTGGAGGGGAGCCAGATTCATCCCCTGTGCGAGGGTAGAGCAGGGACCACGTACATCCCTTTTTTTTCACTGATCTGTTAAGGCCACTACGTCTTGTGGGGTATCGTTTTCGTGTAAAAAAGATATCGGGATATAATTTTTCATCTGCGTTTCAAAATTTAATAGTATGATTGGATATATATTTTCATCCTACGTAATATTATTTTCATTAATCATTTTCATTTGGGATCATCGTGGCTTATGGAAAGGGAAACAATGCGTTTCGCGGGCTGTTTTTAAGATAGCCGCTCCAGTATTTCGCTGGAGGCGACCGCGGCGGCCGCGATCGCATCTGATAATCGATACAAGGCCTATAAACTTTGTCTAATTAAATTGTACGAGCATCAGACCCGCTACCTAACCGATAAACATCTCCATTGTCTACCGCTAAATGAATCTCAGCCTTTCCGGCTTCATTTACAATACTGTTTTCACTTAAATCTTTATTGTTCACCCACAAATTAACAGTGAAGGTAATAACATTGAATAGCAATATAATTAACTTTATCAATTTACTTACCGCACAGTTTGAAGTGTCCATAATCTCGACTTCTGATACCGCGCCGTCGAATGCGACACGATGTTGATAAAGAAAATCTGTAACCAAACAAACCACTTTTGGGTATTCCCAATCGGTAGTAAATACCCTGAAAAATTCAAGAACAGACAGTACAAAGGTCTGTAACGTTATAACGTTACAGACTATTTCAACAGAATGTACTGTTACGAATATTTAGCCTGTCACTTACCATACCCTAAATGATTACAGAAATTGTTATTAGGTACCTTGTTCATCTTATTTAGGAAGGGTTTTATAAAGATCCGTTAGACCAAATGTCAAATCAAATTTCAGTATATTTTTTGACATAACAAACCGACATAAAATCTAACGGATCTTTATAAAATCGAGCCTAAATATAGTCAGTGGAATGCGAGTGAACGAGGGACATAAATACTAGTTTTAAATGACTTGCAGAGTTACTAGCATTGAATATTAAAATCAATTTCCTTAACATTTTAATTTACTCGTACTACGAAGCACCAGTGACGCAAAACACGGCACTTGTCATTCGCTTGAGGTCGGAAGGAAGGAGACATTTCAATTTAATGTAAATGCACTCGTAGCCGCTCAAATTGACGTCAATTGCTTAATACAATAATTCGTGATTTCGCATAAAATATCATCAACACCATAAACAAAATGGCCTCTGATGAACATGATAATTATCTGCGATGATGTCGATAATTTGAATGTAAACATTCACTCACCTCCTGTAGAGCTGTATTCACCTATGTACCGCTTGGTTAGGTAACGCACGACGACCGCTGCAACAAACAAATAACTTATCTTAATATACCGTTCAATTATGATGTAATTGATATATCACAGCCTTTACACCTTTAGTAGACACGAAGTTGCCAGAATCATGACCCTGGTAATAAAGCTAACAATGACCTAAGGTCGTTCCTCCTAACTTTCTACCAGAAGCGCAACATGTTTTGATTAGTCTTTTCATGCCACTCCCGGTATTTCGATCCAAGGGTCGTACACAATACAAACAGTTACCAACAACAATGACTGCGCAAGTTCGGAGAAAGCCCTTGCCGACAGCTACCTACAAAACGACGAGGGAATCCTGCCATCTCGTAAGGAGCTGAAGAACCTATTCAAAAAGTTCATTACACAAGCCACGACTCGACCGACGGGCGCGGAATAATGAAGATAGGTACTTGACCCTTTGATGGATAATAATAATTATACGAGTTTCTACTCCATGACTGATGGAAATTTATGTTCTAATGCACTTTCTTGTTTGAATTACTATGCTCAGATCTGATGGCTGATGAAAGAATGGTGTCTGCATTAAATCTTATGCTGTATAATTTCTTATTTATCTTCCCTCGCTAACAAATGCTGTTTATTATTCCACGCGTTGTTTTATCATCAAAGGCGGTTTTAGCCCGGGGGCATTATCGCTGCTTCCATTTTAGTCTGACTCTAGGCCCAAAACGATTACCCAACGTCTACGCAGCCTTATGCAACTGCGCGTCGCATGACAATGGACTTGGTGGAATGCATTCACGACGCATTCTGGAGCACCCGATTAAGGTAACTTGACCATACGTTCTTAAAGAGCACATCTTGCCGGCGACTTCTGCATTGCAGTTTCTTACTAATTCCCCACATCAATAGCTTACCAATCGAATAACAATGGTAATAGATCCGAACAAAGATCAGCGCAGCGCGGGCTATTTTGTGATGGGTTATTACCTATGTCGTACATTATTTTTTATTCGTTTTACTTCTGTCTTTTTTAACTACTAATTTGAAAACTGCGAAGTCACTTGTAAAATATTTCTTCCTTATTTGTTAATTTAATAATATGCGAATAAGAAACTAGTGAAGTTGTTTTCCTTCAGATTAATAAACCACTAACATGTTTACGTTAAATATATTGTACTCTTTGATTGACATCGCCTTCGATAAACCCACTGAGTTACCGCATCAATAAAAACGAATGGATGTTAACAGCATTCATGAAGAATAAAGTTCTTAATGAGGCATTATGATTCTTAAGACGTAACGTTATCGAACGGCGGTAACCGAAATTTATGAAAGACATGCTAAATTCCACACTCTCATTTTCCTTTCGTTTATTTCGCCCGCGCATTAAGTACATACACTTTCTCCGGGAGCCGATTACGCATTCGGTGATAAAACTTTGAAGTCCATTACGAATTAAAAACAAACAATGTAGCGATTCGATCCGTTATGTTAATGTAAAAATCATTTATGAAATGCGTTGAAGGGTATAAGACAAATTGCGATGGTCAAGCGACATGGCACCACGTGGGTTGATAGATGGTGCTTTATCTTAAGAACAATGGATGTATCGGCAGGAATCTATAAGGTAATTAATAGATTACGAGTCCCATCGATCAAGAGTCGACTGATGTACGTGTCGGCGAACAGGTAAATCGCATCTAGGATATACCAGATTGCCTGCCTACGTTTATCTCCCTTTTCTTCTACAAGTAGGTATACTAATCAAACAGTTTTCTTTTCCTCTGTGTATTTTTTTAAATCTGTAATAGAAACTCAGAATATAAATACTCCGTTACGTAAATCGTATCGTAATGATGTCTTATTATTAGATGTGTTGTTCTTTTGAGCTTAATAATCAGGACTCTCTTGCCGGTGATCGATTCCAATTACTCTAAATGTAATTATCAATCAGTAGTCATATAGAATTTAATCATATATTGTTTTGTGTCAGCGTTTAAGAAGACAACTAAGAGATGCTTTTCTAAGAGATCCTAAGAAACCGAACACGTGGCACTCGGCATGTCTAGACAAGATTGTGACCAAAAAAAGAAAATAATAAAACGTTACACTCTCTACCTAAGTTTAATAGGTATATAACTCCTACGTGAATACTTACCTATATAAAGTTACAGAAACATTTTTCTTGTATCAGAGCACGGGTTTGACATTAAATTGATGCGGGCCGTTGGGTGCTGTGGTTAATGTCGAGGATTAAGGCGCATAAAAAAGCGACTGCACAAGAAATAGTGGCTACGTGGGTACATTACCGTCCTATGATGCCTGCGCGATGGCATTTTGTAGAGCACGTAAAGTTTTGAATATATATCTCACATCACACCACATGTGATATATATGTTTAAACAGTCAAATGCGATATATGTCACTGCATGTTTGTCACTTTTGGACTCTACTTGGATAGAAATAAAGTCCAAAAAATACAATTTTAGAGTTAATATTAGGTACCTTCTTCATTACATTACATTACATGTCGATAAATCAATAAACTTCCAAATTGTCAGTCAGTTTCTATATCAAAATTAATATCATTACAAGTTAAACTGTGGTATCCACTAGTCCGCGAGTCGTTCATGTCGGCGGTGCATCAATGCAAAGCAAAGTGATCCATCACAGCGTGAGAAGGCCGTTGCGCCTGCGCTCGCCATTACAGAGTGCACTTTTAATACTAATATTTTTATTCTCATTTATATCAATTACATGAATGATTGCCAAGCTACACGCATATTCTCCTTAACACAATCCGTGACTTAATTGACATTGCGACAGATTCGCGGCACCGACGGTTTTCAACTCTGTGCCTTTCAAAAACCCCACGACTACACTCAATCAATTTCCAGGGAACGCTATGGCAGATCGTTTATAAGATGCTTTATTGACCCGAGTTAATTGTTTCAACCGGTCGATTTAAAAACTGCATACGCGATACATATCATCTCGCGACTGACCCAGTTATTCGGACACCAGATAAGGGATAAACTGCATTAAGCACCAATGAAATTATAAACGACTAACGGACATTATGACCTGTAAATAACGTACCCAAGGCGGTTCCAGTAATGAGCTCCGAGAATAATTTAAATCGTAGCCGCTTTATGTTACGGGACGACTCGCTAAACGATGTTAGTCGGTCGCGGGTAGGGACCCGCCACTCCCTCGTAGACAGGATCTACTTTAAAAACAATTTCACATGTCGGGGCGCTTTTCTGTAATGAATTGAAAACGCGTGCGTCCGCGCCGGTCCGTCAGCCGTCACCGGCGCGCCGGCCGGCAATTAGGGCTGTGCAATTACACTCGACTCGCCGGTGGGTCAGCGCGATTTCCCGACACCGTCGCCTGGCGCCGGCCGTTGTGTAACGCTAAAACGTCCGATTATCGCTTAACCGAGGTCGTTGATCTACACTTACATTACTCGTATGTGCAAATCATAATGCAAGCTATTTAAACAAGGGCGTTATACGCCTCTACTCTAATTGACACAGTTTTTCTTAATTAAGGGGTGTGGGTTACGTTGCGACAGCTGCCTAGCTAGAGCATGGTCGTGTTTACGTCGGACATATTTCATTCGTCCCTCTCGCATGTACGTACTTACTAGTAAAGAACCCATACTAAATGTCAGCCATAAACGCGACCATGCTAGCTAGGTTGACGTCTATGAGCAGCTATGCGATTCACTAAGCACCGTTCTCACCTGTCGCCTCACAACTCATCCGTTGTAATGTAATTTGTCAGTTTTTGACACTTTCCATATAAAAACGGGTGCATGAGAGATGGGGTGACAGGTGAGGACGAGTCGGTAAATAACAGTATAGGATTCGTGGATACAGTCGAATTCGTATGTATATAATGGGATTGACTCTCAATATTAATGCAACAATCAATGAAACGCTTTTATTAATAAAAAAAGAGCTGACGCTATTTAAGATCTTTCTTCAGTCGAATTCCACTATCGCCAGTATCACAAGAAAGGTCTGTGGGCCGTCGACATTTCCTTGCAAGTAATTTCACACAAAGCTTACTAATTACAAAAACACTAGTTTCACAACCAATACGATATTTTTAGTTCGGTTATTCCTTACTAATCGCTAATAAACACTTCACTCCCGGTACCGCCGCATACCGGGTAGAGTCAGTCCGACCCAGGTCGGGCCTAGCTGAATTTCTTGCTGGACTCTTCTCAGCTAGGCTAGATTTAGTGATCCAGTGCCAAAACTCCCAGTAGCTCGATTCCACTCACACCTCAGATTTGCTTGAAACCGCTCAACCAATCTGACTGGAGCGCAAACTCTTAGAATATTCCAGTGTTTAAACCGCCCGAGTGGTCGTGTCGGAGGTTTCCATTGGATTTTTCCCAGGTCACTCTCCAACCACACACTCCTATCACTTTATTGGGCCTGGCTCGTAAAGCCACAGTCAGGTTCAATAAAAAAAAATTTTTCAAGTAATGTCTACGCGACTCTATCAGTCACAGCTTAAAAATGTGTAATGCATCATATTACAGTGTTTGCGTTTTGATAAGATGCATAAATTATATAGAATACAATGGTCGAGACAATACAAAGCGAGCTTATCATAATACCGTTTACATTGAAACATTCCATCTGAAGGAATTCGGTAAACAACAGGAGATATTTGTTGATAAATGTAATTACGATCTTCGTTGAAAGGTTATACGTCGTTAAGTTATGGGTAGGGTTGAAGTATATTATAAAAAAAACGCTTTACAATATAGGGTGACACAATCTGCATTGACATGTATTTTAGCCGCATTTTTTTTTAATATGCAAAAGTACGCACTTCGGAACAAATAAGTGTTTTTTTGCTTCGTTATTCTCCGTCCTTAAGTCAATATAACAGGGAATCGCCCTAAATTCTTGTTAGTACGTATTGGCATTTTCACCTCACTAGCTCGGAAAGCCCTTTTTTAGAGTACCTTAGCCAAAATGGCGAAAACGGAACCCTTATAGCTTAATCATGTCTGTCCGTCCATCCGTCCGTATGTCAACCGATTTACTCGGAGACTATAGGCACTATTATGAACCGCTATATAAAATGATGTGAAATTAAATTAGAGTGGACACTCCATACAATCACGTAATCGGCGGATGAAAAAAAATTTCAACATACATAGTTGTGTGGAGTATCCATGTATTTGTAGGTCTTTAAAAATGATATGAAGGTTTCTAAGAACTTTTCCATTTAAGTCAACCGTTGGTGAGATTGAGTGTATTAGCTCTCAAACTCATAAAAAGTGTGTCCCCTCTCTCATTTCCGAACTATGAAGCTTAAAATTCTGAAAAAAATTTGAGGTAATGTGCATTAATAAATACTTTCAATTATTTTTAGTTTGAACAAGATATGTTTTACGGTTGCTGAGTTATCGCTGTAAAACTATCTTGCCCAAAACAAATAGTCGTAAGTGCTACGATTTTCCAATGAAGATACGACCTATTTAGATTCAATGTATGGGTCAGTGATTTCTGGACGAGTAAGTGTTGGTACGGAACCCTTCATTGCGCGTAATCCGACACGCACTTGGCCGGTTTTTTATTCTTTAAAAACAGACAGTAATCACAAAATGCATTTAATCCACATTAGTGCAAAGAATATTTGAAATCGAACGTGTTATGAGTTACTTTTTAGGGTTCCGTAGCCAAAATGGCAAAAACGGAACCCTTATAGTTTCGTCATGTCCGTCTGTCCGTCTGTCCGTCTGTCCGTCTGTCCGTCTGTCACAGCCGATTTACTCGGAAACTATAAGTACTACAGTGATGAAATTTGATGGGAATATGTGTTGTATGAACCGCTACAAAATTATGACACTAAATAGTAAAAAAAAGAATTGGGGGTGGGGCCCCCCATACATGTAACTGAGGGATGAAAATTTTTTTTTCGATGTACATACCCGTGTGGGGTATCAATGGAAAGGTCTTTTAAAATGATATAAAGTTTTCTAAAAAACATTTTTCTTAAAGTGAACGGTTTTTGAGATATCAGCTCTCAAAGTCGTAAAAAGTATGTCCCCCCCCCTCTATTTTTATAACTACGGGGTATAAAATTCTAAAAAAAATAGAGGTGATGCATGCTAATTAACTCTTTCAACGATTTTTGGTTTGATCAAAGTATCTCTTATAGTTTTTGAGATAGGTTGATTTAACTGTAATTTTGGTTAAGTTATTTTTGCTGTTTTATAGATACTAGTACGGAACCCTTCGTGCGCGAGTCCAACTCGCCCTTGGCCGGTTTTTTTTATTTATTTATTTGATTAAATTGTCTGATCAAATCAGGTGGTGTGGACGCCATAATAATTTTATATTGAATTAAATTCAATTAAAGACATATATTGAATGAAAAAAGATGTCTTACACAACGGCTGCAGTCATTTTACGTCTCGTGTGTTGCAACACTCGCTACGCTCAGAATTCTATTTCTGAACCACTCGTTTCGCTCAGAATTCTATTTTTGAACCATAGAATCCATTCGCTAGCGCTTGTTTCAATTCCACACTCACTGTTAAAATACTATTTTGCACCCCTGTATAACTAATAACTCTAGGGTAGTCATTTGGGCCTTGCATCCTCTTGTCTCGTCCTATAACATTGTAGGTATTACGATTCAATTATGAAGCATGTGCTTTCAGTTCCTCCTAGGGTCTGCCCGCGACTTCCTCTACGTGAAACTCTTTTATATCGTACCTCCATACAAACATCTGCCTCCCATTTCGGCCTTTAACATCCTACTTATGTCCTTCAAACTATGACCTTAATACTACATTTCACCTTAATTGGTTCACTGGTTATGCGTGAAAATGTAACAGACGGACATATAAACAGAGTTACTTTCGCATTTATAACATTAGTATAGATTATCAAATTATACTACTAGTTCAAGGTAACAACTTGCCAATTAAATTAGACAGAAGATGCGTTTGTTCAAATTAATAATATTGTTGGTTACATAAATACATACATTGACTGACATCTCGCGAACTATGATGAGCGAACGAGAGTTCAAGGTTGTATATCGAAGACTTTGTTTGAAAAGTTATAGTTAAAATATTTAATTGTCTTATTCGTTCTTATTATTTTTAAAGAAATATGTGCTGAAATTGGCATAATTGATACATTTGTGTTAACGTCAATATGCATTTTTGTGTAACATGGGGTGTAAAAAAATTAATTATCCACATTGAAAGGGACCTACAACTAACGCGAATGTGAATACTTTTGCTCTTCTCTCAAAATTAGGCAAACGGCCCTGTTAACATACTCGTTTTACATAACTGAAAATACTTCTTGTACGAATTGTTCTCTCTAACCCCATAACTTTAAAAAGCGATAAAGACAGCATGTGGCATGTTTCAGCACACCATGTAGCCACAAGTAAAAAAACCGGTCAAGTGCGACTCGCGCACCGATGGTTCCGTACACAGATGTGTACCGGTTCCAACACTTCCAACCCCAATTAATAAATTCAGGAAAATCTCTAAAACATGGTATAGAAATTGAACGCCATGGGTATAGCGCCATATTCACTAGACTTTCAAAACCACCTATCTTTAATTTTTCACAGAAAATGAAAAAAAAAAATATAAATAAAAAAGACGTGTTCTATGCATCTTCTTTATAACTGTTCCAAATTTGAAATCGATAGCATAAGTAGTTCTTGAGATATTTAGCGATGTGACAGACAAACAGACAGACAGACAAAGTGAAACTATAAGGGTTCCTTTTTCACCATTTTGGTACGGAACCCTAACAACTTTACATTTTAATTATGCAGACATCAATCTTTCGTCTGCTTCATTAAATGGACATCATTATTACACATATTAAACTTGTTTTTTTTGCATTTTTAATTCGCCCATGATAAGTACCTACTGTGGCTCCCAAAATTTCAGACACTTAAGGAGTTGGCGCCCCAATTTCAGATAAGGAGTTTCACATTTCATTTCCTTATTCCATTTATTGTGTGTAAATATTATTTAGCTGTATATAAGTCTTTTAGTCGTACTTTTTTTGCGCATTTTATAGTTGTCTCAGTTATTTCAGGCTGATCCTCAATTTCTCATCCTGTTTAAACTAAACGAATCGTTTATTTTTATTTAATCCGATCAGATACATCAACAAATTACAAATAAATTTAAAAAATATGAACGATCCGGTTTAAGGATCACACCGGAATACATTTTACGTGCAATCGTAAAATTGCTCGAAATGCTTGCACAATATAACCAATGTTGCCCACTTTAAGTTGACAAGCACCAGTAATGGACACCTCATTCCCTTATTCAAAGACCATTCGGTTTTATATTGATAGTTGAATAAAAAAGACTTATTTATTTTTAAATGAGAATCATCACACACACACACACACACATCATTGGTTTCTTCTCCATTACTGGTGCACGTATACTTTTATAAAGCGCTTACTTTTCGAAAGAAAATACTAACCCGATTTTCCGCACCGCGGGCTCCCCAGGACTACCACCCTAATGCGATTTACAGTCATCTTCATTTGTGCTGTTTTTCACGACAGTCTCATTAAAGTCATGCGTATTCGTACATCTCAACAAACTCAAACCACATCGTCCAACACTTGCACCGTCACTGTACACAGCGTTAAAGAATCGCAAGTATCGTAAAATATATCGTCTGCGGTTGTAGCGAGCGACTATGATGTCGGGGCCAACCGGGTGCCGCGACGATTCTCACGCGACTGAAGTCTCGAGTCTGTAGACTCGGGGCATAGCCGCCGCCCATACATACAGCCTCCGCTGCGTAAGCGCATACAATCAGATGACGTATTTACTACGATAGTGCATCAGCGTTTGTTGTTCGTGGTAGTCGAATGCTTTTATTAGAATGAAAAAATTACATTACCTGATGTAGTTTTTGTTTTTATGATTGACGAGCTGAAGTAATTATTGATTTAGAGAACATTAAGAGATACGGAGAGGAAAGCTTTCATGAAACATAATGTAGTAGGTATTCTAGTTAGATGTTTCCAAGGCCGATAAACATGCTGAAATATTCATGATCTGCAAGTACTTTTTTATTAAAAGATATAATATAGCTTCTGGTCCCATACGATCTACACCAGAGGAAGAAACCATCGACACATGAAGAAGATATTAGTAAGATTTAAACTCAATCCCTCAACGGTTAGCTGGAAGCAATCCCTCATAGAGATAAGTTCGCCTTTGTACTATCTTATGTGCCATGTGTATTGTTTTAACATGTTATTTTGTACAATAAAGTTCTTACATATATACATAATACACAAGAGAAGAAGCTAAATAACAGGCAGCAAATACGTAGTTATTCATCGAACAGGCCTATTCACCCAATTAAGACCAATGTCGGCAAATCGAAACCTCCGCGTAACACCAGAAGCGTATATGTACAATAATGATAATTAACATTTAATTGCCCGTAAATTTTGTCGTTTTGGGTTTGTTACAAACCTGTCGCAGGGATCTGTTCCAGATCGGCAAGTCGTCGACACGACATGTCAAGGTGAGAGCGTCGCGGGCGCAGACGCCAGTCGCAATAAATTCCTTCTTACTGAGACGTAATTGGATCCGCTCCGCCTACGCTGACCAGCTACCCCGCTTCCTTCAGACCATTGTAGGTTAGACCACTTTACCAGGCGACAAGTGCATCTAGGACAGATGAGACCGATTTCGAACTCCTATGAACGGACCGTGCAATCACGATAAACCTAATAAAATCGTGGTATTAAACTTCAACGATCGCAAATCCTGCAGTGATTACATATTATACACTAAGTTTACCAGGAAAATTGCAATAAGGTATCATAGAGAACTTTCATACAAATCGATTCCGCGTATGAAGATGGCTCATTAGAGACGAGAAGGGTGGGTCAATAAAGACAACTCCGTTTACAGGCAGTGATGGACATTATAAAATGTGGTCTAACACCGTCATTTCTAATAGAGCCAAGCCACTATTAAAACATCAATGTAGTATCCACCTACCTGTAAACTAATGAGATCTAATTAGTCAGCAGATGTTGTGAAATTATGTTCATATTTACATAAATAATGTTCTGCTTTGCGGGGAGACGTTTGGAGGTGGAGCTGCCATTAGTCTGCGGAGAAAAAAAAATGTTACCCAAACCATTTCATCACTCAAATCTTCGTTTATGTGCATGACACAAATCGCCATCAATTTATTTGAGCGCTGTGGATTACTTGGACCGACAACGCAATATCCAGATAAAAATAAAACTTCGTAAACCGTCGTCAGCATTCATTAACGATCTCACAAATATGAACTTTCGAAAATCGAAGAAAATACGTCGATTTGCATAGAAGTTAGAGCGCGGTGCGGGTTTCTCTGCTCATTAAGGAAGGTTGGGCCGGGGAAAAAAACGCGCCGAGTGCTGTCTCCCGAGGCAAATTGGTCGTTACTGGGCAGCTTCCTCATACGGGCCACCTTACCGTATTTATGCAATCGGCGTCATAGCGCCGGTGGACTCGGCTCTTAAACCACATTGTGGTCAGATAAATTTATCAGTAGGGTACGCAAACGTGCGTTGTTCGTGCTATTAGGAAGACTTAGGCGATGATTAACAAGTTTATTAAAATGTCACTTAGAAAAAGCTGAAACTTTACAAAACTTGTGTTCGTTCAATCATGTGCAAGTGTAGTTTTTGCTAACGTGCCTATGCCATCGCTCAAGCCGCTTCTGGTCATTCAGAATCGTTTTTTCCGTAGGGCGACTGGTGCCCATTCGAACCTGAGTCTGCACCATGACATGGGGATTAGCACCATGTATGGTTTCTTTAAGCAGTCTGATGCCAGATGTTATTTTGACAACGCTCCCCATCATAGGAATCCGTTAGTAAGGAAGGCTGTCGACTACGTTTCCGTCCCTCCCCCCCTCTGTCGTAACGCGGCGATCACTGATTATTAGCGGCCGCACGGTCCGGCTTCCTAGACACAAACTCACATACCCGGCCGACTTAATCACAGCGCCCATCGAAAGATGGAACGCTGCGCTTACGGCGTCCAAGTCAGACACAACGCGTACACTTCTTCATTGCCGCCAGCGGAGACGTCCACCGCGGGATCGCGACAACACAGACACATAATAGTCTCTATTGGTCCCGGTACCACCGCATATCAGGTAGAGTCAATCCTACCCAGGTCGGGAATTGCTGAGTTTCTTGCTGGACTCTTCTCAGCTAGGCTAGGTTTAGTGAACCAGCGACATACTCACTACTACTACTACTGGGTAGCTCGAATCTACTCACACCTCAGTTGGTTGATAAGCCGCTCAACCAATTTCACTGGAGCGCAAACTCAAGAGTATTCTAGTGTTTAAACCGCCCGCGTGGTCGTGTCGGAGGTTTCCCCTGGATTTTCCCTAGGCCACTCTCCAACCACGCACTCCTATCTTAGGCCCGGCCTATAAGCTACAGTCAGGTTCAGAAAGAAAAAAGAATAATAAGACGTCATATGATCTAAGATTAATGATTTTGGAGGCCTCGGTTGCTGATTGTCACGCTACTATTATTGTAAGCATTTACAGTTTACTTATACAGGATTTCTTTTCCTCCAAGCGCTAATTATCTTTCCGTTATCAATATCTCAAACGGATCAGCCCTCCCTTTAACGCATTGCTATCTCGATCTCAATCTTACGCAACAAATCGGCCCAGTCAGTCCCACAGATCATATTTGATTAATTCATTGTGACACATTGCACTTTTTCGATATACATATGCATTCAATTACAGTTGTTCTAATTAAATAAATCGTGTATTTACTTTAATAGTTTCGCAAACTCGCGTGTCAAGACTCGTTTGTTAATAGACAATGGTTCACACTTGCCTATTGAGCGTCGTATCTCTGGATCTCGCTTGTTGCAACGTTAACACCTACTCTTGTTGAATCGTTGTTCATTGAAAAGAGCAATGAAAACATTTCTCAAGATTATAATGATTTCAAAAGCCCGCACTGCGTTAGCAAACATTGCACCGAGTTAGTTTCGGCGAATCGTATTAGGTTATAATAAGGAGTGAAGTGAGCTTTAGCATTAGCACTTCACCGTCATTGTGCAAATAAACATATTTTGTAGAAATGACGGTCAACATGTAAATAAATCCAACTCTCCAAACTAAGAAATGTTTTTGTTTGTATATTAAAGGGTTTTATTTTATTTAAAATTGCGCATGCGTATGTGCTAGACAAAACAATGAATTCAAGGTAGAGGCCTGGGCCCAGCAGTCTGACAGACCTACCTGTAGGTAGGTAATAAGCTTTGGCTTTACTAACTATATATAAAATATAGTCCAGCACATACGAGTATCATAATATCTCCAGGTATTCGATCGATTACGTGTCGAGCTCACTTTCTCGTTCTTAACGAGGCTCTTTGATAAATTATTATAATTTTAAAGCTAAATATTTACAGAAAATAATAGCGTCACATAAACTAAAACAATGGGTGTCAATTAAATCCAAAAAGCTGGGATAAGTTGAAAATTCAACCGAACGATGCCGTATTGGCGGAACTATTGATCGAATGTCCAATACATTTCAGTAATATATAGGACATTATGTCTCTGAGGGGAAGCGCTTACCACGTGTTCGTTATTCGTTATTAAATTGGCGGAGATGGGGTCACACGATTTGTTCGACAACACTAACCGAGCCAGCCCATACCAAATTTAATTGAATATAAAATAATACACAATTAATTATACTCGTAGTGCCGACCGACAGAAGTAGGCCTGCCTTTGTTTTATTATACCGGTCCCATGGAACCAAAATAAGATGATAAACGACTGTACTTTTTGGCTGTCATCCTGTGTGTAGGTAGGCCTGTTGCTCTTGCTGCTTCGACTAAAATTGACTCTGGCACACCTCCGGGGTGCATTTCTCGATTGAAGTTGTCAGTGACGCTCATCTTACTGTGAAGTCTGTGAAAATGACTACCCTATAAATAGAAGAGAAAGCATTCTGCTATACGGCAGAATGGTACGTAAGTAAAGCCCGACCAGAAATATATGACCACGCGCCATCTTGCGGGATTTCATTGGAACTAATTTATTACACTGGCAATAATTATAATGATAGGTTGTCACTTGTCAGTGTCACAGTTGCGGTTTATTTCAATAATATTAAAGTGTTGAAAATTAAATGATAATTGATAAAAGATGCCCAAAACCATTCATAGTCAAGAGCGAAACCTTATTAATAATGTATTTAATAAACTGCTGAAAGAAAAACGCTCGTGAAATGAAACCATTTCGATGGCGAGTATTTCAAAATTGTCATCAGAGCTGACAAAGTCAAATGTCATTTACTCTGTGGCCAAATAAATCAGAATAATAGCGCCCTCTTGACAAGGGTCATATATTTCTGGTCGGGCTTTAGGTACTATTACTTATTTAAAATTTTATTCAATATGGTGTGGGTAAGCTCTTTATAGCATTTATAAAGCTGTTCGTTACTTCAAACCATTTTTACCGGCTTCCTAGAAAGAAAGAGGTTCTCTTATTAGGGTCCTAGTAGAATATCAGCGATGTGGCCACCTGCCGCATCATTATGCCGAGCCAGCGCCCATCACAATACATGGCACATATTGTATCACTTTTAGTTTAATCTGTTTTAATTTTTATTATTAATCATGTTAGTCCTTAAGCTGCATGTCTCTTTTCTGCATTTCATGCTCTGTAAATTGTGGGAATGAATAAAATGTTTATCTATCTATCTATCTTATACTTTCCTCGTAGAACAATCAAGTTACGTTAACATATGGTATGAAATCCAAATTTTTTTCTTTCAACGAGTTTTCAAGCTATATCTACCTGCACTCAGAAGAAAGACCTATTACAAAGGTTTAATTAAAGCCCAAGTATTTTTTTTCTATTTTAGTAACACTATGCATATATGTAGTGTCGGCAATTCCATCCAATACATAACCATAAGATTTCATATGAGGAAAAATCTAACAGATAAAGCAATTAATTGTCATTTCGGTTGTATACATATCGAGCGAAATTAAAGTTTCAATAATTTACGAGCAAGCGTGACCTTTAAATTGCCAGTTTTAATCAATGATAAGAAAATAACATTATCCACAGTTGATAACACTGACAAGACAAGGGTAAATGATATGGATAATTTTGTGGCTAAAGGAAGTTAAAACACTAAAAAATTTTGTCCGTTTTTCGTTTCCCATGCTCTATTTCCGGTAAATCCATTATTCCCAATTACTGATTTGCCCCCAATGTCATTAATCCAATGTAACTATTCAGTTAGTCAACTATTCGCGTTTTGTCAAATGATACTTTTTTGTGTTTTTCATGCATACAAGCAAGCAAAAACGCATATGCATCAGCACGCATGCAGCCATCTTCGGAACCTACTCGTAGCAACAATAGAGTCGGTTTATCGCTCGCTCGGTTTTTACACAATCGGTTACATTTATAACGTAGGCTAGGGATAAGAAAGGATTTTTCTAAATTCATCCCCTAAGGGGTTAAAACAAGGGATGAAAGTTTGTACGGGAAATATAATTTTTTTGGAACTTGAAATTTCCTATTTAGACTCTGTTTAAATATAACAAAACTGAATTCAGCGATTTTCTAAATTCGTGCACTAAAGGGGTGAAAAGGGGCTTCAAAGTTTGTACGGGGAGCAAATCTTTTTTGAAGTAAGAGATTTAAAACTTCGTATATAGACTCTCTGTTTAAATACAACAAAACGTATTTATGCGTTTTTTGAAATTGCTCCTCTAAAGGGGTGAAAAGGGGGTTACAAGTTCGTACGGGGAGCAAATCTTTTTTGAAGTGCGAGATTTAAAACTTCGTATACAGACTCTGTTTAAATACAACAAAACGTGTTTCAACATTTTTCTAAATAGTTCCCCTAATGGGGTAAAAAGGGGTTCTAAGTTCGTGCGGGGAGCAAATCTTTACTTTTCGTAAAAATCGATATATAGGTGTCATCTTCGAGGTTCCTCGGGGTGCCGATTACGAAAATGACATGCATTTGCAAATCCAAGATGGCGGACAATTATTTTTCTTAAAAATCGATATGGGTGTCATCTTCGAGGTTCCTCGGAGTGCAGATTACGAAAATGACACCCATTTTCAAATCCAAGATGGCGGATTTTTTTTTGAATATTTTTTCACAAAAGATTAATAGCATCAGACAACTGACAGAAACAAATAAACCTCATTTACATCTTTGTTACCATCTAAAATCTACGCGAAGTCGCGGGCGGCCGCTAATATAGAAATAAATTAGTTCAATTAAACTTTATAGATAGAAGGTGGTTGTGATAAGTGAGTTAAATCTTAGAACCAATGAAAATATGAGATGAATGCTACTTAAAAATATGCATTTGGTTATTATGGTGACTGCTGAACGGCACCCATTTGGACACCATAAATTATCCCAAAATATTATGAAATAATTCAAATGAAGCCGTCGTCTCCCGGCGAAAAAAATAAACAATAGCATTCTTTTGTAATGATCCCTGTGATCCCAGGGACCGGTAGACGACGGGTTAAGAGACAAAATTTGTGGAAGGCGCAATGTAATGTTGAATAAGTGAAAAATTAATTATGAAACAAAAGACGAAAGCAGTGAAAAGTCAAATGATTGTATAGTGGTAAAAGTTGTCCGGACAAATGATTCGTTTGGATAACATCAAATGGTAAATGATATAACTAATGATTTGTATATTCGGAGAAGTAAAATAAAATCTAAAAGTTTTCGGGCAAATAAAATTCGGTAAAAAATGTTCAGTGGTTGTGTTAGGTCATTCTGCCTCAGATTGGTACCTATTGCGCTGTATCTCTACTCCAAACCGAAACAAAATGTCGAAACCACTGGTTCTCAAAAGCCATCGACACCTACCGTTACATAAAATAACAAGACAACCATATCTGCTTTTAGTGTTATGTTAGTCCGTGTCCGAAGATAAAGACATTTACTTACAAGGAAGCGCCTACATTACATACTTGTTTGAGTAAAGCTGGGATTCATCAGCGGAAAAAGAAAAATATATTAATTTTAAACTATTGCTACTTCAATCGAAAATAGGCGCAATATCATTATAGTATATCGAAACACATGTTACTATTCGATTACATCCTCACTGGAAAGAAGGGAATACTGCAAATGAAGTACGCCAGCGCTAAAGTTCACAAAAAAACTGCAAACATAGAATTCACGCCACTTGACTTTGGTACCCAGACACCAATTGCCAGTGAGGAATATATCCGCGACGTCCACTCACCACAATGCACAGATTTCTCTGATCATTACATAACTGTCAATACAACAATAAATTAGTGCAGAAAAGTATGTTACATATTACACACAAGCCTCCAAAAGTGTGCCATTAATAAAATCCGACCTCAAATCACATGTCTAAGATAAAATTCCTTTTATGCAGCTTCTCTCCGGTTTGTATAAAAACGTCGTAATCGGCCCGGTCCGGTATTTATAATGTCAAGATTAAATTCCTCGCTACTGAACTACGTGGCTATTACACAGAAATAAGGGGTTTGCTAGAGGAACCGTCATTACTACCTGATAGGTATTTTAAACGTAATTATACCCTTCATAATTGTTTCATTTTAAAAACGGTTAATAAACGATACCTTAACCATCTGGTTTATGATATTTGTAATTCAATTTTCCCGGCATGTTGATACGGTGAGTGGAATGTGTACAAGAAATCCATTAACAGGGTAAATGCTCCATTTATGTCCAATCGTCGGTTGTATACGAGAGAATTCGGAGCGGCGATGTTCAGTCAACAGAGAAAGCATGAGTCTCGGTAATAAATGGAGCTAAATAAATATCAAGCAGCAGACAAAGCGCACGGTCGGTGCTCGGGCCGGCTAGCCCAAGATCTCCATCACGGTCAGACACAATAATGTTGCAAGTAGATCCCGCGAAAACTTCTATCAGGCTGAACTACTCGGGGAAATTAGAGACAATACCTATATGGCCTCAGCCCCACATTCATAAATGTTACTTATTTCAGCTAAAATACCTGTATTGTTGTAGGAAAGAGACAAAACACATTTCACACAAGAGTTCGCTTAAGCTACCTACATTAGGTACGTGCGATCCACAAACCCCTAAAAAAATTTAACTACGTTTAATTTGGTTCAATATATTGATGTTATATTGGTATGCGACGTGTTGCACGAACTCAAGCCAAAACCTCGTAGTATATCAATAATGATATCAACATGTCAACATAATTGACCTCCACAACAATGTATAAGTAGGTACACTTTGCGTGTCTAAGCGACTATCTCTATTAAATAATGTCGCCGACCCCATATTTTTTACAAATCTCCCTTTCACATACATTACGGGTAATTTTTACTTTTTTTTAAATTATACACTTTCCTTTCATCAATCATCCCGAAAAACTGAGGTCATTAATGTCATTATTACGACCCAGTTTCGATTACTAACGAAATGATGAGAAAGTTTAACCCCAGGATATTTACCGCGAGGACAAGCAGTCTGCGGATATTGTTTCGCAAATTTACAGCTTCGCAAATTAAAAGAGAACGTAGACCGAAAAATCGTAATTCAATAATACACATCATCAATATAACACCAAACATTAAATATACGCGACTTCAGTAAGTTCTCATCGCACAAAACAGATGGCAACGAGTGTCGGAACACGCAAAAATTTAACATAATGCCTCTTGACGACGTAAAAAACGCATAAGCATATTTCAATGATGAGATGTGGGTGAATGTTTAATAAATCTGAACATTTCTTACACGGGACATACAAGCGGATCGTATTATCGAGTTATTTTGAGCCTCCACGGGTTACGAAAAGGACTATCTCTGAATACTTACATCTGTATTTTGTTAGGTAAATAAATACCTTTGGCCCAAAAACCGTCGAGTTGAGGCCCGAATGGTTTTGTTAACGGTCCCGCGCCACTTTAAAACGACGTAAGTAAGTAGACTTAGCTTTAGAACATTGTAAGCTCATATAAATTTAGCAAAATTGATGACCACGGAACACAGTGTTTACTGGCGCTATTGACCAATTTTACAAGGAAATGATCCGTTGAATGATCTAATCTTTACAAGATATACCAGTGGACCTCACGGTGGTATAACTGTAGCTCTCTTTAGATGGAGCTATGTCTACTGGAAACATCAAATCTTATAACGCTCGTCTATGTACAGTTATATTCAGGTTCTGTGCTTCGATCGATTTATTTTTATTGCTACATTTCGCATTATTACATTTGCTACAATGTCCTTACATAACATCAGTCCCAGTTTTTCCCTGGTAGGTCTTGTAGGGATCGATGTGGGTTCAAAATTTTCTTCAGAAACTTCGGGGTATGTTTCTCAATCGTCTTCAAACAGACAATCCAAAGGGGATCAAATTCTAGGGATATTCCCCGCTAGGTTTTATGATTTTTTTATAAATTGATCTGAGTTTCAATAATTATGTTCGCTGAACCTCTAAAAAAATTCGATCCTAGCAATCACATAACAGGAACTAGATAATTACCAAGAATTAAGTCCACGCTGTTTCTTTCTCGAATTACATATGTGACTTAGGTACGTAATGGTCTTTATATCATGCTAGTTTTAGTCAAGTGTCAGCTTTCCTCGGAATCTGACCGTGGCAATTTGTTGTGGATAAACAATAAGTCGTGAGTGGACACTCCCCCCGCCTCCTGATAGCGGAATTCACGAAGAGCATCCAATTTACGACCTAACTGTTGTGTTACACAATAGTCCTCATAGCTTTATGGCTGAAAAGGAAGAACAGCTTTAACGCATTATAAAATAACATCGCAATAACCGTTGACTGGATTCAAAACGTAACGGGGCTTTCATCATTTGTGGAAAACGGAACGTTTTCTTGATACTTATCTGGAATTAAATCAAAAGGTTTGACACCCGACCCCCGGGTTTAACAAATATAAGTTATATAGATAGATAGATAGGAATCGTTTATTCAGGTAAAAACAATTACATAATACAGTTCACAAAATGCGCCAAACTGTAAACGTGTGTGTGTGTACTGTGTGTGTGTATGTGTATAAACTTGTACGTATCCGCAACTTCGCCCACGGACTCTTTAATCACCTAGAGATATATACTATTAGATTCCCAACGAATTACCACACTACCTTAGAAACATCCACCCCCATTTTATACCCTTTCGGGATGAAAAGTCTTCGTAGATCTCAAATACCTACCAAATTGCATTGCAATATGTTCAGTGTCGGCCGTCTGCGCTGACATTGAAAGGACTTTAGGATCTCGATTGAACACACAGAACAGGGTTTCTAGAGCCTAGCCCTTTTGAGCTCGTTCTGGGACGCCATCGCTTTCTTTTCTGGGTGCTTACTTAGCCATTTAGTCGCCATTAACAACAGGCGGAGGCAACCGTAGTCCTTAACTGAGACTACACGGGTCAACTGGTTGTGACCCTTATTATAATGCACATAGAGTGCACGAATAATCAGGTAACTGTGTTGGCAATGGTACCTACAATAATGAAAATGGTTAACCAGCACAGCACCCATATAAATGTAAAACTGAATTTTAATGTTAATTATTGTATCTAAAATGACTCGCGATTTGAAGTTATAATAATTGCGAAGAACTTCTCATTGAATCGCTTTTCAAACCGTATATAATAGTTTAATTGTTTTGGAATGACGAATGAGTTGATGCATGATTGAGTATGAAAGATGACCTGAAAGAAGTAATTAGTATTACGAGAGTCCCGTAGCGGCGTCCCGACGCCGCTAAAATACGGAAATTCCCATAGTTATTCAGAAAAGGCACAACTGTAGGTACAGATACATTTCTTTAATTTGTGCCTCTTTTAGGAACACCAAAAACATGTAAAAAAGGGGTCTTAAAAATTGACAGTTCCTTTTCACTGTCACATTATGCCGGACCAAAACCAAGCCTAATAGTAGGTAGACTGTTAGCTAAGTTAGTTTTCCGGACAACGTGGATGCGGCACATCATCATTCATTCATTCATAGAAATAATATTAGAGAAAAACAAAATTTAGGTTGTTTTAAATTAAGATAAGTATTAAACTTACGTAATACTAAACATCTGAACTTTTAGACACTATGTAGGTGAGCACCGATTTCAAACACAACTTCAGCCACGCAGTGTTGCATAAAACCTGTATGTTGGACATCGGTTTAGATTTAAGCTCCCTGTCAGTTTGTTTTATGTTATCCCGTAATTTACACATCTTGAAGACATTCAACAAACTTCCTGAATCGAATAATTTCTGCTAGTACTTATTGCTTAGGTAATTCTATGTAATAATCGACCAACCTAGAATTACCTTTAAACATTTATCCCACGAAAATAATCCTACAGTAGGTAACTTGAGTTCCCGAGGGTCAGGACACGGGAGATTTATTGAACCAGCCCGATAGCAAAACCGTTACCTCTTAAACAAAGGCAGGCAGTAAACATAAAAGATTGCCATAGCGTAGGTCCTGGTCTGGCTTAGAAACAAATCAAACACCTGCGAAGGAAATCCCGCAGAGGATCTGCGCACACGACACCTGTTATGATTTATGCCCCAGAAATGCTATTGTGCTGTCATGACTCCGGCCGGTGCAAACTTATGAACCGCCTAACCTCAAATGACTCGTGTTTCAGAAACACACTGCCGCTATCGGAAACTTTGTCTACGATAACCGACGTCATCATTCAACAGTGAGTTAGCAAAGTTAAAATTGCACAATACTGGACTCTACCTCAGGTGAAACCTTATTGGACGGATTACAGAATTGTCCGATTGGGGCAATGTACCGCAGGGATTACGATAATCGAATAAGCTGCTTTTTTCGTAATCGAACCCTAGCAGGAAACAGAAATCCGCTTAGGTTTGTCTACTGGATATGCCACGTGTAGTGACGTTTCAAAAAATAAAAATTTCACCGTTTTCCTTTTGACATACTCTTGTACTAAAGCTACCGGCTGCGGCCCGTGTCGCGCCCCAGTTTATTAACGCAATAATATTTAATTTATTTGTAACTTAACCTTTTCGCAAGTTGAATAAACGATGTCATTAATCTTTATATTCGGAGACTTACGTACTCAGAGGATGATATGTGGGAAGGTAATCTCTCGGGCTTACCTAAAGTGTTAAGTAGATGGTTTTTGGGCGTCATCTGACTGAAATGAAAGTAAAACACCGTAATCAATATTAACGTTTTCAACTTGGTCAGTGATTATGAGAAAGATTAAATTCAGGAAATGAGTTATGAAATTGAAAACATTAATAAATAACGGAGAAGATTTATGGGCTCCATGCGATCTGGTTTGAAACAGTAGCGGATGGATTCGCACAAAAAGAGAAATGCAAATTATTTTTAATTGCCTTCCGGTAGAAAGTGGGTGAACCTGAACACAGAACGGGCTGGCCGATTCGGCTTGATACTTGTCGAAATAATGACAAACCAGGCGAAGCCAGGCGTCGAATTCGCGCTGAAGGCCTGACAACTCGTGAGCAGCGCGTGAGCTGCTGCCCGACCACTTTCTACGCCCTCTACCGCCCTTTTATTACCAGCACAAATTTATAGCGTATCTTAATTTCAAACATACCATATATGCTTGACTTACAGGTGTGAGGGGGCTATTTTCGCTGGTCGTTAGAGACGGAAAGTCATGCTATAATTGTGTTAAAGGTTAATACAAAATAACACAAGCTCCTTCCATGGCGGATGCAGGCTGTGAGTGACCATAGACGACGAAAATAGGTTCCTTCACACGTGCCATTCTCTCCCCTCGTGCCCAACGCACTTGCAATCAAGACAATAACAAACTTCCAACTCAACTACAAAGTTGTAAGCGGATGTATCTCAAGCAGAATGAATCAGCCTCGAAGCTCACACGAGACATAAATAAACAATGCAAGAACGCGAGACAAAGCCGATCGGCTGCACTTAGATTCTCAATGTCAATGATAATAATCCAATGGTAATCAATAACCAATAAATCCGTTCCGTGTGTGTGGGCGCGCGACGTGTTCCCATTTGTTTTACTTAACCCTCAGACACGCGTCCTCTTATGTCGGATAATGGTCCTTTCCGGGAGTTTAGTAGGACCCCCGAAACGTAGGTGTATCGGTCAATCTATGAAATAACTTAAGCGACAAGCGGCGATAAGATCCTTTTAAAGATCGTCTGTATGTTTTGTCTAGTCTAAGTTAGTTAAGTCTGCATAGTTACACTACACACCTTAGCGTCAGTTTCGTTACAACCTAATCACCACTAATGACGCTCGAGTGCGCTAGAATAGCTCATCCCAAGCATTAACATATGCACTAGTTTTTTCGGATGCAACTGCCATCTGGGGCCCGTTTTACGAAGCTACAAGTAACAATTTTACAAGTTTAACTTAGAAATACCGTGCATGGTGCTCGACCAATAACAACTTATCATTTGAACTGCATCGTGGAATGGAGGTTATGGAATCCTGATATCCATTATTCACGCCAAAGCGGAAATTAGACTACAGAATTAGATTTTCTCAAGTGGCTGGTGCGACCCCTAGGAACTCTCAAGCCGCCCGAAATCCTCCACACTTCTTTACTGTCATGGCATAGACAACAACCGGGATCAAAAGTTTGCCGTCGTGCCTTCGAAAGTACGGAGGCGCTGAATTAACCACTCAAAACCGTCACCCATTCAGTGACCAGGAGTGCTACCGCGAACCACATACGGAGTTTTCCCTCTGTCGCACTTATGTGCAAACTTGCAAGTGCGACAGAGAGGGATAATTTCGAATGCCGTTCGGGCACAGACTAGTAAGTGTTCAGACCGCCGACTCGGGAACAATAAATTTGACCGTAGCAAAGTATATTTAATCTGTACCGCTAGTCTTGACTGACATTTCTTTTTTTTAATTTTTCATTGAACCGTGGCAAAGGAGCGTAGGGTGTGCGTCCAACGCTAGCTCATTGAATTTAGTTTTGTGTACAAGTTCGCAGTATTTCAATTGAACACCAGTTTCCATTGATATGAAACTGGTTTCAATTGAAACACCGCGAACTTCGTAGTTCCTTATCTTAGTTGATTAATGAAATGAAACATTTTTCTTATTACCTAAACAATTGTTTTTGCATTTTTTTTTTATATTCATCATATGTTTTCTGCTACATTACAAAGTCCGGTTTTGTATACGCGCTATATCTGTGCCCTTTAACCCTTTACCAGATTAAGGGATATATGTCTCCCACATAGTATATCGCCCGCCATGGCCCGGTTTCAACTCCATCTCCTACAAAACATAATATCAATCCCTGAAAATATGATATCATGATCTTCATTCACAGCACACAGCTAAATCCAATAATGTATCTTTGGCAGCCGTTTGAATTCACTTGAACAGAAATTTCAGTGATTTGTGACAAAATATGAACACTACTTAATTTCAGCGAAATACATAAAAGCGTATAGGTCTGACAATTTTTTGATATTTTGAATGTTGTAAGGTAATGTAATCTTATACTTTGGTAAATATTAATGCATTGTCGAAACATGACCAGAATTAGGATGTGGGATGACACTATCCCATTGCCTTATTACAGTTTGACTACTTCTATGGAAACTATTCTGCCTATAGCCCGGTTAATTGTCTTGTCGTTTCAGGTAAGTAATAAAGTTGTTATTGTGTTCAACCTATAACTAGTGATTGATATATTTGATGTGTTGTTGGAGATTTGGAGTTGAAACCAGACTACTGCACGCAATGTACTATGTTGGAGACGTATCACTCTTTCTTGATAAAGAAATATAATTACACTAAATTGAATATGCCAGTTCATTACTCAGGTATCCCACATTTTTTCTGGTTTACAGGAATATATCCAACTTTTGTAAATACATTTTGTACAAGACATTCAATATCGTTGCAAATCTATATAAATAAATTATTAAGACACGCTGTTGTTTGCGTTTTGTTGTGCTTTTTGTTTTTCGCGGCCTGGTAAAGGTTTAATATCTTATTTATATTGTTTCACCAATTCATTATTGCGAATTTTATAATGATATAAATAAAATACTTAATGTTTTCCACTACATATTTCACCTGGAGAAAATAGCTAAGGACATGCCTTTATTTTGATACGTCCTGTCGTGGGCGAAATATACTTTTTTCAAAATGTTTCTCGCAAACTAAACTTTTTTGAAATGTGTTCCGGCAATAGCTGGCGATACAGGAACTTTGACCACTTCTCGAGTCGGAGGATGGAAAACGATATAATTTTAAAGCGTCCTTTCACAAAGTTTTACATACACAACACTAGTCGTACATTTTGCAATGGCACTGGCATAATTATCACAAAATAAAGCGGAAAAAAGCACTGCGACTCCACTTGATAAACACTATATTGTGACAGTCATGACTTCACAAAACAAAACATGAAAACAAAGATGGTTTACAATATGGCCGCCAAAGCAATAGCCAATCATAGCAGAGCCAACTGTCAACTGAGACCAGCGGTACCATAGACTTACGGTCAAATTTCGTTCTATGAAGATAAACGGCCGTGCGTTCGGGGTAGCAGCCCAGAATAAGCTGTCGTTGCTTTTCTCGTATCGGGGATCGGTGAAGTCTTCGGGTACCGCTGACGCTGAGCAAAGTACCTTCCGCAAGAAAACAATAAGTATAATAGAACTTTTACTAAGAGAGGGCACAGCGAAATGTTATTTCGCTCTTATTTGAAGCAGTCCAACTAGAGAAGTACCTCCACCTTACAGATGCCAGCAACCACAATAACACCTTTACTTGCTCTGTAGGTATATAGTGTTGTGTTCCGGAAGTTGCATAACTTAACTAACGGGACAGTTCAACAGTTTTTCCTTAAAAAAAATAGAAAGTGTCCGTCCGTAGACTACTGTCTGTTAACCGTCAGGCAGGCTGTACCTATTGTATACATGCTTCTTTGCCATCGTCGTGGTATAAAAAAGTTTTTGTGGTGTAGTGGGACAAACGTCCTTTGACTCAATCACATAATATACTAGGAATAAGGTACTCACCTTTATTAAAGTATCTACATATTATAGAGGTTCATCGAGGTCTGCTCCATTATTGTGCCTGCAATTTTCTCAACCACACAATCTACACAATACGTTTGTAACCGCGTGAAACAGTGCCGTCTTAAAACTCAAACGACCCTCTTTGTAACGAATTGGCATAACAATATGTCTAATGAGAAGATATTAATGACGTTCTATTAATTTCTACATTGAATCAAGTAGGTATTACGAAATAGTATGTATTACATCACATAATAGAAGATAATGCATATCTCGAAAGCCAGCGTTTTTAGGAAGTGTGAACGCTGATGCCTCAGGCAAAGAGCGGTCGATTAGATAGTTAAACCGTATATCCCAGTGTATTCCAGAGATTCAAAAATATCTGAGCAACTTTATACCTTTGGCAATAGACGTGTTCACATATTTTTGACCACTTTGCCCATGCACATATTTTTGAACTTGAATACCTATAGTAGAGTTACAAAGATGTACTAGATATGCACTCTTCTCCCTTATTGCTATGGCCTAACTAAAGTGCAGAAGAGTATAGGTAGGTAACGTAAATCTTTTTCGCTCATAACTGCAAAAACTCAGTAATTGAATAATAGCCGTAATTTTACCTCAGAAACTTACCCAACCGCTTATCGCAAATGAGAATCGCTCTACTGGCACTGTAAGATCGTATCCCACAAAACTAATCGTTTCAGCGGCCTGACAATGTTATTAATGCATCGGAATCGCATAAATGTCAAAAGCATATTTCTAAACCCACGATCACAATAGGTAGCGGTTTAAAGCCAGGGTTTCATCACGCGAATGCAAAATAGATGATAATTAGTACATGGGTATAGTTTGCAGCGGTAGCGAAGTTCAGTCGTGAAGGTTCGCAACAGATTTGGAAATATATGCCGCGAAAACAAGCAACACGTCAATTTATACTAGTGCTGAATTCGCAAACTTGCAAAAAACGTTTTATGAATACTCAGTTCGAGACACACTAGCTTCAATCTGGTGTAGCGTCGACAGCGCCATTCACTGGGGTAGACAAGTTGGTAGTAGCGATGTAAAGGCTAAACGTTTGCTGACATAATCCTTAATGGATCTCGTAACGTAATGTCGACGCCAAAGGCTAAAGCTACTTGTCTATTCGACAAGTCGAAGTATGACAGACTTGATAAAAGTTTTTTTACGTAGACTTGAGTTAAGAACGGCCATAACCTAATTCAATTTTAACCCATCAAATCATATGCTTAGGCATGGTTCCATATTCTAATCATTTGCTTTAGAACCTATAGTTTTCAATCCCAAGGTTATGTTTAAACCCGTCGTACAAAAGAATGCTATTGTTTATTTTTTTTGCCGGGAGACCACGGCTTTTAAGCGCCATGTGTATGACGTTACAACTGCCAACTATAATTCTGTGTCTGCAACAAGCCAGGAAAGTAGTATGTCGCTTTTTGACGACCGCTTTAGCCTAGTTGGTAGTGACTCTGCCTTCGAAGCTGGAGGTCCCGGGTTCGAATCCCGGTCAGGGCATTTATTCGTGTGATGAACATGAAATTTGTTCCTGAGTCTTGGATGTTTTCCATGTATTTAAGTATCTATTTATCTATACAAGTATTTATATTATCGTCACTTGGTACCCATAGTACAAGCTTTGCTTAGTTTGGGACTAGATTGATTTGTGTAGATTGTCCACAAATATTTATTTATTTATTTTCGAACCTATTATTAGTGCATTAAGGCAGGCCTATCACACTCTAATTTTGGGATGTCTAAGTTGTCAGGGTTATTGCCATACCGACTATTGCACATCACCATAAGCATTTCTTTCCTAAATTGATGAAAGAAGTAAAATATAATATTGACTCTTTTTTTTATTGTTACGTTGTTTTAACACAATGTAACATATGAACGAAAATTATCTCAGTATTGTCGATTTTATATATCAATAACTCCCGCTTACATTATCTTTAGTATAGTTTATGGCTAAAATTTTACTATTCTAGGTAAATAAATAAGAAGACATTAGTGTGTTAAAGAATATATTTTATATTAAGTTTCATTAATACAGAAGTTCCAAATGTCTGGTTTCTTAGTCCAAGACTTAAAAAATATATCCTTTACCAACGCCCACTGATCTAAATACCTCTTTGACTTCCTTTTCATTTCATTATATGGAATATTACATACCTTTTTTGAACAAAACGTTTTCTTCAGTTGTTCATTTCTGTTCAGGATATTATTAAATATTTTGTAAACGTTATATTTACTGATACACAATGAACTACCTAATGATTTGGCTTTTTTCTTTGTTACACCTAATTTTTTGCCTTGTACTGCTACCTCCACACCCCTGAAAAAAAGAGAAATATTTGATATTGTAACATAGAGGATATCGCATCAATAGTAGATTGTTAACCAAGGGCTGAAAGTGACCCATTTCAACCGAGATATTTTCGCTAATGCTTCAAGGGTGAAATGGGTGCTTTCACCCGAGTTAAACACTCTAGTTTTCATTTTGACTATGAGGAAAATAAATGGGACACGAAAATAATAGTAAATGATATTCTAAGGATTCAGTAATAAAAACACCAGGGTTCGAAATTATCAAGATAATTATGGTCTTTGATAATTATCCGATAATTATCGGATAATTATCCCTCTTATACATTATTTTATTAGTTAAATTTATTTTCCGATGTATGATATGACCTGTAAAATGTATTTTTACCAATAAAGACTGTCATCATCATCATCATCATCATTTCAGCCGAAAGACGTCCACTGCTGAACATAGGCCTCCCCAATTGGGGGGGATTTGCCATATTCGCCACGCTTGGCAAGCGGGTTGGCAACCGCAGTTTGATGGTGGTAATGATCGAAGGATGCTGCTGCCCACCCTCCGATTTTCCCTTATTCGCCTCCTACGAAACCCACGGGAAGAGATGGGGTGGCGCAATTCTTACCCGGCAACCACACGGGCGCATAAAGACTGTACTCTGTACTAATATATAAAAGATTATGGTATTTTAGGCTGCAAAATAAATAGTGGCTATACAATTATTTACTAGTTTTTTATTAACCATTAAAATATAATCAATTAATCATTACAACATCATTAAAACATATACAGAACGCAATTATTAACGTTCGAATTCACGCACGTATTTTTTTAACTCATGCCGAATTTACAATTTTAGGTTATTATCAAATCGATAATTATCAAAGCATAAAAATTACGATAATTATCATTTCGAACCCTGAAAAACACGCGCTGCATCCACCAGCTGCCGGTGCCGCCCCCTGCCTATTGTACTATTAAAAAAACATAGTTTCCACTGGGTCGGAAAAGTGACTTTCAACCCGGCTATCTACTTATGAAAATCGAACTTTCCAAACAGGAGAGATGAAAAAGAACAGAGCAGTTAGGATAGGAGTTACACATTTATTTTACACTTACTTTTTTCTGCTCCACACTATACTTCCCGCAGCTGCTCTAACATTTTTCTCAGTCCTTATATGCGGGAACATCACCCTGCTTAGATAGAACTCTGGAGTTATCTCGGGCTGCACCACAGACAGGACATCAGCATTCCTTTTCAACAAAGCTCTTTCTAAAGATTCCTCAGAATATGGTACTCCAGCTCCAAAGATAAAGTATTTGATGAAAATGGGTTTTGCTAATAGTAAATCTATAAGCCCACCATGAATTCCGACACGGATCCATCGAGCCAATTTGTCACTGCAAGATACTGACAGTGTCCTATCACCTCTTCCAGGTTTAGTGCGGACCTGACAGAGTATGTGATAATTTGTGCCGGGCTCCTTAGAATCCTGCTGTGAGTCAGGTAAACACTTTGCACCAGTTCTATAAATATCTGTTGTAGATTTTTTGTACTCTACATCACAAATATCTTCAGCTTTCCTTTTCATACTTTGTAAAATGTCACCATAATGTTCCTCTTCCCCAGCTTTAAGTAAAATAGATGCATCCCCGCAAGGCAACTGAGAGGAATAAAATATGAAATCAATGTTACCTTTTATTTTAAACACTCCATTTTCAAAATTAAATATTGAATGCTTGTTATCCAATGCAAGTTCCATATTCTCGTAAAGGTATAGGAGAAATCCTCGTCTAGCAAAGATCTCGGCATGACTATCGTTTAGAATATCCCCGGACGCCGACATTTTTGAAGCCCCAATACACTTTGATCCAGTTCCCAATGATACAATTTCAAATTGATCATTTGTGTTATCAAATTGTATGATACAGGATAGAACAGTCCATTCAGACTCGATGGGCTTCCCGGTCTTTGGTAGTTTATTATACAAATTTATACAGCTTTCAACTATTCGATCTACTAAATTACTGTTGAGTTGGGCCATAATACTGTTTAAGGTTATGAGTATTTAAGCTACAATTTTTACACTTTATTTATTAAACGGTTCACTATGAATAAACATATAAAACAACAAATTATAAGCTGAATAAGAACCGAATCAATACCAATATAAATACAAACAAAAATCAACAAAATGTGAATTTGACATTGACAGATGAAGAGACGTATTTTCAAAACATTAACCCGTAGCGTGTTTGTTGCTGTTACAGAGGCAAGCTATTACGCATTTTCCACGCACGGGCCGTTGGCCGTGCATGGCCGTGCGGCACGACCATGCACAGTCAACGGCCCGTTTTTTGGCTACTTTTGATATGTTCACCTCCTAACTACCTAGTCCAAACAAAGTTGTGAAGCCAAAAACGGGCCGTTGGCTGGGCATGGCCGTGCGGCACGGTCCATCCAGCCGGGGGATCAGGGGGTTTAAATGTCCCATTTTTCGATTTCTCGTAAAAAAACTCGTAAACGGTGGCCCATAGCAAAAAATGTTCTAAGTATTTTAAATAAAATTCTCTACAAAAAAGGTTCTACTCTACACATACTTTTTCGCTAGGATGAATATTTAATGAGATTTTATTTAAAGGGACAAAAGTGAATTCTAAGAAATTATAAATGGCTTCTCATACCTTTGTTTTTTAAAGTATGTTTCTAATTCATGACATCTTTCTTACTCACTTTGAAACGCAAGACGTATATTACGTATCGCAAAAAACATATTTTATAATGAAACTGTTTCGGCGTAAAAAAAATTAAACATGTATCACGGAGCCTGTCACACACTGCAGCGGCCTGCGGTGGCGGCCAGCTGTCACTATGAGAATCAAAGCCGCGTGTGTCTGAATTAATGTTAGGATTGTCATAGTGTACAACAGGCCGCCACCGCGGCCACCACCGCAGGCCACTGCAGTACGTCGCACGCTTTAAATTAATGATCTCATTTTAATCGAGAAAGTTTACTTATATCAAACACTATGGGTAAGTACATTAAATATATGAAAAGAAACAACTATCGACACCTACGTAATTTGGCTAGTACCTATGAGGCACGGTTCAAAAGTTCCAGTGGAGTCAGCTCGTTGACGTGTAGTATAATTGATTTGAGTATTGATATTTATTTATATACCTTTAACACTTTATTGTACAAAAGTCAATCTTATAGTACATACAAAAGGCAGACTTAATACACACGTAAACTCACGTCTGTATTCCCAAAAGGGGTAGGCGGAGCACATGACATTCAATTCTAGTGCCACATTTAGCAATTGTAGGTTTAAAGACGGAAAAAATGTGATATTGCAGTGATAGGTTGCTAGCCCATCGCCCACAACACACTACAAACCCGGTTCCCATAGTCGACTCTTACGACACCCACGGGAAGAAAGGGAAGGGGAAATGTTAATCTAACTCGGCATCAAACGGCGCGGACTTAAAGCCATAAAATATTCTCTACAATTCCATCTTAACTTGATAAACCTGCTTCCGCCGGCTCAATGCTTCCATGATTGAAACACATGAAAGAGGATAAAAATATACGGATGTAGATACACTAGTATATTGTACGCAACTGTACCTACATAATTAGGCCTTAAATCTCTTTAAATAACAGTTGCATAAACTACTACTATTATACTCGATCTCCTAGATTAGTGGTGCAATAAAGAATATTTATTATTATTATACTCGCAAGTCTCAATTAGCCATAATACCTATTCACATTTTTATACGTGTCCCTACCACATGTGGAGATAGATGTTCATCGAGTACATAATACCTACGAATGTTGGCTTCATTAAAGCGACAGACGGTGGGCGGTGATAAAAGAGGGTAGTTTGTCATTCCACACCTCATTATGGCCCAGAATGGCCTAGATGACGCGCCACATCCCAACAACACATTTAAATATAAATACCAATGACCTTAACACCTATGAAACGATCCAATATCGATGAGTGATTCGAGCCTTTACAGAATTATCATATCGATCAGATCGATTGTAAGTAATAAAAAATGTTGAAGCTCATACATATTTAATGCGTTTTTGATTCAAGGCACTTCCCTTCTGTTTATTGTCTGGTCGGAAACCAGTCGAGACCAATAAATCGATTAAAGGAAATGCAATAACAAACGAGTGTAAATGATAACATTAGCGCCAATTGGTATCGAACGTATGGGCCAATTAATCGGCATTGGATATCGGTTTTGATATCCAGTAAAGTTGACATATAATCACATTTGTGTAATCGATCGCATAATTCAATATAGGCATATACCTACATAAATTTCGGCAAGCAAATATAACATGCCATTATCATGATGACACTTGCCGAGTAGGTAAAATGTAAAATTTCAATATAAATGATTACAATAGTAAAATGCAGTACTTTTACTGTCGCTTACTACTTACCTGTTGCGTTTATTGGGTATACAATTTACACAGGCCAGTTTAAGTATCTGAGTGTATGCCAAAGTCCTCTTCTCTTTTAAAGACAGACTGCTAAGCCTTTCTTCTTGGTTCTTCCATGGTCGAGTAAAAGAAACACAAAACACTGCACATTCTTAAGTGCTATAACAAAGTCCCACGTCGAGAAGAAATATAATTATAGGTATTTGTTTTTACATCAACGTTAACGCAGCTAAAAATACGTAGTGAGATAACTGGATCGGACGCTAATTTAATGTTACTTTACCTACTCATTTACCGAAATTGGTGGCCTTTTAAAAACAATTCCGACATAATAGGTCTCAAATTAGACTCCTGAGACCGCATTAGGGCTTATTACGAGGCTCCAAACACCGCTCCGTAGCAGACGCTTCCTGTTCTCCTGCGGAATTAAGATGCCTTTGTACAAGCCTGTGGAAAGTTCACGTAACGGTTTATGTGGCTTTTGTAATTTATGTTCCTTTCTTTTATAAATGTATAAAGCAGGAACTGTATGTGGTATGATAATAATTTTTAACTATGACAGCTCATTGAACGAGTGAAACTAAGGTCTCTGCTTCAGCTTCGACAAAAATGCTATCGTATGTCCAAATTTCCGGTTGTTCTCCTCTACAGGTTGCATATCTCAACCGATTCTCGGGAAATTTTGTGAACAGGTTCGATGATTATATAGCATTTTTGGAAAAATTTGAAACCACAATCATTCGCGAGGTCTGGTTCATAAAAAAAGTGCTGATTCCTTTTTGCGAATTTGGAAGTTTCGTTTTTTTTTATTATAAGTATTGCTTTCACTGAATTATTATTTACACATATGGTTGAGCACACAACAGTCCATTCTTTAATTAATTATTAAGGAAGTATCGTACTTACGTATAGAAAATAAGATATACATAAACTTTCCAAATTCAGGAGAAAAAAGTTAATATTCCGATACTTCCGATTACAGAACACTTAGTACACTAGTTCGACTCGCAACTCCCTTATACTATCGAGACCTATAAAGGTTTCAAAAACTAAATGGTACTCAAGATATTATTGGACAGTGAAAGGAAAGGAAACAAACTATGACTAAGGTGATCATTTCCTTTCGTTAATTTCTATAACCTGCGTTTTTGTATTTGGACCGATTGTGTCTTGCTTCATTAGATGTTGTGCGAAACAATAACTTTCTCTAAGAAAATGGGAAGTAAAGATATATAATTACGTATAAGTAGGTATACTATCAGATGATATCCTGATACTTGTGAAAGTTAAAGGTTTATATGGCGAGCTGTCCTGAAGGTACATTTATTTTAGATCCAATAAAAAAAAGCCATTTTGCATTTACAGCAATTTTGTTTTTTTTAAAACGACTAATTTCTACTCATTAAATTAAAATAATAGAGTAACATTAACTTAAGTAGCAATATATTAGTTCCAATTGCATTACAAAGTGTATACAGTTCATAGGGTACAAAGGTGCACATCGCACAAAATAAAATACAAGGAATAGATACCACGGAAGTAAGCGACGCAACACAAGACGAGTCATCGTGATAGTTGATTGTTTCATTGCGTACAAAGCGTACTATTTCACGTCTTGTTTTGGCAAGTTTGATCAGAGATAACCGAAAATTGAATTGTTGATATTTATAAGAAAGCGTGTTACTAAGAGTTCAAAACGATTGCAAACTGCAGTACAAGGTCGAAACAACAGTCCTTGCGTAATGTTTGGGACGTTATCTCCCATCTATACTTACGGTGTCATTCATAATGCAACACGAATAATTTAAAGTTTCCCAAATTATGCAATGGTAATGGTACAAATTGAAATCGTTTCGGTTCGGATTCGGATCCGACCCCCACAGCGACCGCTTCGGGAACAAAATGGCTTAACATAGGTTATTAGCACATCATGATTGTTTCTTATTTGTCCAATACCATCTATTATATTATGCTTGATTTACACGCCGAAAAAACTGCGTGGGATGAATTTCTATATACCTACAATACTCGTATATATCTATTTGTAACACTTTTACTATACAGGGTGGCAGTGACAGCTTATTGAATACATTTCGTTTAAGGAAGTAAAGTACCTACAACTTACCCGCATTTGCAGCAATAAAGGTGGTGTGATGATATCCCAACTGACAATTTTTCTTTTCCGAGATATTAAATACCACATATAAATCGCATTTGAAATTGCTACTTCCTTAACTACATAATTTTCTACATTACTACTCTTTCAATAAAGCAAGAACAATATGAAATGTAGCTTTAAGGAAAGTTCAAATAATGGAAATGGAACATCTCACAAATTCAATTTAAGCTATTTGAAAGTACATTAACCCAAATTCAATGAAATATCTATAACTAATGCAAACTTAGTTGAATGTCTTATTATTATTACTAAATACATTCGTAAAAAGAACATTAATTTCAATCAAAATTTACCTAGGTAATATCATAGTCAGTCAGTAACATACTTACATGTGAGCTGAAATTCTGTTTTAAATTTTTAAAAATTGTAATGCTGCATTAAAAAACAATAACTTCATGTTTACAATATATTATGCGATCTAACTACCTACCGATGTATTGTAGACACAAGAATTGCACACAATACACTTTGAAAAGTTAATTACTGTTGAAACTTGACCACCATAAAACATGATTTACTTCAAATCACATTTAACTTAACATGAAACGGAACTTTTTAATTTGTGCGTGATCTCACCATCAATAATGTATGTCTTATTGTCAATTTTCCTAGACATATACGTCAATTATAAGTATAAATCATGATCCAGTACTTTTCTAATGGTTGTATTTCAATGAAAGTTCCAAACCATACTTAGTAAGGTGGCCGAAGTCTGTCATTCGTTTTTTGACGGATTAGTTTATACTTTATTATACTTTCTAGGTACTTTTGTGGAAAAATAGGCAGCTACTGCCGCTACACAGAATATCGAAACGAAAGTTGAATACAAAGTGTATGTAGGTATAATAATGTTAATTAAAACCTTGGGTACATATGATGATACCGCATTGTTTACTATAGGTGTCTTGGCTATTCAGTTCGCCAGCCATAAAGCCATAATCAACCTTTCTTATAGACATCTATAAGTAACTAGGGGTGAAAAGCAATATCGATAAATTGTGCACTAATATTTTTACACTTTGAGTGGGGAATAGGTACTTAGACATATTCATAAATTTTTTTTCGTAATTAGTCTTTATAATTTTGGTAACTGAAATTTTGTAGAATGTATTACTAATATTCGATTTATATTCCTCTAATTTAAAATTTTAACAGTCATACCTTATTTTTTAATACAAGAAAAAATAAATTGGCTTCCTGATATTTTGCGAAAAATAATCATGATTTCAGTAAAACATCAATCGAGTTTGAAATCATCTGTACTGACAAAGTGATCATAGACATGTGACCACGAGTTTATTAGTTTATATTAGTTTTATTTAAAATTTAAGTGATTATTCTAAATATTCGTATTGTTTCATTCGGAAATGACACGCATTACACTCATAATATTAAATTTCATCAAAGTAAAACATGACTATTTTATTAGGACATTGCGATATAAACGCAAGTAATGATGATGTAAAAGGAAGCTCAAGTGGAGTTAAATAGGGCAGTGCAATAAATGAGACCATTTATTCTCCATCAAAACTGATTGACAATCATGCATAACAAACAAAAAACAAAACAAACCACTTACCTTTAATAAGTACGAAACCAATAGCGTCTAAATTACAGAACATTGTGCGCTAAGTATATTTTATAGGTAATACCTAAACCACGCATTAATATTGTAGTTAATTACCTGCCTCATTCACATAGAAGCTGTGACTTCTCCCTGACTGTCGTGATGTCAAATACTTACTAAACTTTTAAAAAATACAAATAATAATATTTAGGCTTTATGTACTATTTTACTTGAATAAATCTGTCCTCGTTATATTCGGAGCAGAGTTAAATATTTAAAAGCTGATTTCCATAGCGTTTAGCGTCGCGTCTACACATTTTGCCTCTGCCACCCTCTGCATAATCGATAACGAATCGGAATCGTGCCGGGCCCACATTCAGCGCTGGCACGCTCGCAGACCACGGCATCTGATAGGTAATGCACTCTACATTGCATGTTATTACAGTTGCAATATCCTGGCCGCGTATAGACAGCTAAATATCGTCCTACTGATCGCAGCCGCTCCCTCGACTATCCGATGTAACGCGATTCCTTGGAATAGGTGGCTTTCCTAGCTTCTTTCGAGGCCTTGAATACAAAACTATACTTTAGAGTAGACAGACCTACATTGAGAGATTAATCTTTTGAAGCGTGAAGTAACTTACAAGTGGGTTGCGGCCTGTGGAGCAAAAAATTAATAGAAAAGCACTTTTTACCATTACTTTTTTCTTCTTATTAATGATAATGAGTCACTACTTATAAACCCTAACTACCCAAGACCAATTCAGATAGGGGAAAACGGGGCAACTTGTTACACCTTTTATGATATTGACTTTTCTCTACACAAAATAAACCATAAACATGTATTATTCGCACTAAATGAATAAAATAACTATTAAGGTACTTATGCAAATTCATTTTGACGTCGTCGTTTTGATGAAATTCTACTCACCAACTGATATATGTTGATTAAAACATAAGTCCCTAAAGGGGTGAAAAGGGGGTTCCACGTTTGTACGGGGAGCAAATCTTTTTTGAAGCGAGAGATTTAAAACTTCGTATATAGACTCTCTGTTTAAATACAACAAAACGTATCTCAGCGTTTTTTGAAATTGCTCCTCTCTCTTTCAAGTTTGTGCGGTAAAAATCGATATAGGTGTCATCTTCGAGTTTCCTCGGGGTGCCTATTAAGAAAATGACATCCATTTTCAAATCCAAGATGGCGGACATTATTTTTTTCTTTTAAGTAATTTTTCACAAAAAACTTCAGAAAACTGATAGAAACAAATAAACCACATTTGTATCTTTGGTACCATCTAAAATCTACGCGGACGAAGTCGCGGGCGGCCGCTAGTCGGAGTATAAATCGTTACCCTATTTAGAGAAACAAAATAATTGTAAATATTTTTGGTCCATAAAACTAGCAGGGGCAGCTTGGTACACTTTGAGGGTACTTTGAAGGCTCCTGGACCTCCTGGTGCACCCCCTCCTATCCACGCCTGAGCGTTAAGTTGTGTATGTGCCAAATAAATCGCAATTTAGAAAGCCAGTGCTCACTAGAGAACGCCTCCGCTTTAGACTTCGTATCCTACATCTCAATTTAATAGTCCATAATATCTTAATGCAAAACCAACAGTTGTAAGCCGATTTGTACTTAAATTAAGCGCTCTTTAATATGACAATTTATGACCGTACCTAATAGGCTGCGTGTGTAGTGAAGCCCTCTGTAGCTAGATCAATTAATTTTGCACCTAGAGGACATCTTTATGTTGCGGCCGGTTTTAACGGTTCCAGGTATTACGTATCAGGATCCACTGCTCGTTTATCAGCAAGGTATTAGTCATTTAAATAATATTTTCCTTAAGCTTTGACTTAAGGACTAAACGTCAAAGAAAATTGCTCAATATTGCACAGAGTGCCGGGTTAAGACATTTTGATGCCCTAAGCATTTCTAAAGTTCTAGTGCCCCTCTCTCCCCGGGTGTCATCCAGATTCTGTTGATTCGCCAAAATTTGTCTGAAATTTTGGTGCCCGGCGATTCTCCTAGCGTTTGAAATGCGCGTTTCTAAAGTCGACTCACGATTATCTACACAAAGTTAGGATAAACCGGCGAAAATATTGGCCAAATAAGAATCAGACTACCTTCAACAATATTAAATGAAACGACAATGACAAAAAAATCATATATAAGGAGGCAAATCAGAAACTAGAATAGACGTTTCCTTAACTTACACATATCTCACTGTGAACATAGGTATAAAAGATTGCTGTGGAATTATATTCCTGTAGGCGGTCCATCTCCTAACCACAAAGTGGAACTGGGATGCATCCCATTTGTTTTCATCTCCACTATAATATGGATACCTGCTCATGCAATTGAATTCTAAACTCATTACTTCAATGTCCTGGATATATATATGTCGGCGCGGGGCTGGTTAAAAGCTCATGATAGCTGGGGCCCGCGCAGGTGACACGCATTCCTAGTTCAATGTTTATGTTAACAGCATTAAGATTGTTATTTGACACAGAGGAAGTCTTTGTTCTTTGAGACGGGGCAATGTATGAGTTGTTTTGATGAGATTATATTGCCGAACGTAGCCGTGGGTCTGAGAATTAAATGAAATTTGATATCATGTTCATTGTTCTAAAGCTTTGGTTAGGATGCCGAGCGGGCATTCTGATGGGATCTATGATTGAGAAGGGACGTATTCCCTACCGTGACCGCGCCGTGCAAAGTACCACTTGACCCACGGATTCGTTTCCGTTTCAACATTGTTGTTATGTTTTCGCTTGATAATTATTTAGTGTGAAATACCTTGTGATTTGATTTCCACCTCGTGTGATTGTGATTTATTGACACTGAATTGTGCTTTTATGACATGTGACCTAATTAATTATTATTACCGTGTGAAACTCGTGTGCGTGACTGTACCCACTGTTCCGCCCACTTAACATGGATTCAACTCTTGATCCTTCTGATGCCGTTGTTGAGCTCTCGTCTCTCCCTCGCTCTCGCTCTCGCTCCGACATCAGAAGTGGGATACGCGCCACGAGAATCAGGTGGAAATCGTGTGAGAAAAATGTGATCGTATGCAGAATTAAAGTTAGAACTTGATATGGCACAGTGGCTTCGGGCATTGAAGAGAAACGGATAATCAGAGAGAGATTTTACAATTATTCTGAACAACCTGTTGATGCTAATACGGAATGAATTGGAAATAGTTTTGTGAAATAATTTTGGCAATATTTGATTTCACTGAGATTTTTTCCGCAGCTTTTGGTGTGAATAAATTGTATTATGCCTAGTGATGATGAACATGTGCGTGAAGTTTTCCATTAGAAATCTGTCATATTTTTGGCAGGATGGGCGATTTTAATGTTTCGACCCTTTTGGCATTTATGTCTGAAGAGAACTCTGGTGTATGTGATTGTTTTTAATTGCCCTGTGCTGTACATATGGTCAAATGAAATTGTGGATGACAACAAGGATGAAAGCAGAATTGATCTGTAGCTTAACTTCGAATATGGGCGAATTGCCATCACTCCTCAATGTGGTGTTCATCGAGAATCTTCGTCGCACTCGCCCAGCGCGAGTGACAAGTGAACTGCGGTGCAGCAGCGAGTTGACAGCTGAAGCTGTGTTGACTCAGTTTACATATCCGGTCAGTCGTTCCAATTATTGTTTTGATTCTGAACGATATCTGATTTTAAAGATACTTTTTGAGCAAATTATTTGTGAGGCCAAAGTTTCGAGCCTTTTGTTACGTTATAGGGCATTGATCATGCCTATGTGCATTGAACAGTATTTGTCAGATAAACTCTGAATCTGAATGGGAAAAATAGTGCTCATGAATTAAACAAATTTTGTATTGACGATATTATTTCAGAATTGCTGTTGCATACTGTTTATTTCTGATAATGCAATATTTATGACATTTTATTTGGCAGGGATGTAAGTGCCCCATGTTTTTCAGTTGAGTTTCAACGTATGAAATATCAGTAAGCCAACGTTTACTTATTGACTTTAGAAATGCAGATACAGTTGTGATCATCGGGTATTTTAAAAAAACGCGCTGTTTTAAGGTACGCGCTCGATAGCAGTGTTAAATGCAGTTGAATCAAAAGAGTAAAACCTTATTGATCGTAATGGATTCCACAGCTCAATGATGTTCTTGTAGATTGGTTCCTGGTGAGAGATGAGGTCGTCAGAAGATATAAAAAAAAAAAGATTTGATAGCTAATACATTAAAACTAGTAGCTCATTGTTTGCGGGCCTTATACCTTTTGAGATTTTGTATTCATTATAGAAAGAGAACTAAATAATAATTCTGCAGTGTGCCTGATAGATCAAGGTTTCTATCGAGAAGACAATTGTGTTTTGATTGTACAAGAATATTGCGTCAGTCTGATGTGTGATGTTTTAACTACGAATATTTTTCAGTAAAAAATATTTGACGATGCGATTATTAAAAAAAAAACCTGCCTCTAATACGTAGAGACACTTGCATGCGTCAGTGAGAAAGTTTGAGACTACGTGTAGTCCCCGGCCAGTGCTGGACTGAAGGGAACTGTTGTAGCCTGTTCTCTCTCGTATATAGGAGATTGGGCCTGTGGCTTTGATGATTATGGTTATCTATGCTATCATCGTGATGATGATGATACTGTTGATTATGATAATGTCATGGTAGGTATGATAACCTTATGATGGGTATGATGATGGCCATGATGATGTTATGATGGTCATAAATTATGAGTTTATGATGGTCATTAGTGGTCTTGAGTTTATGATGGTCGTAATGATATTATGGTGATCATTATGAGATTTTGATAGTCATGATGTGATTAAGACGGTCATGATGGGATTATGGTAGTCATGATGACATTATGGTGGTCACGATGAGATTATGGTGGTCACGATGAGATTATGGTGGTCGAGGTGAGATTATGGTGATAGTAATGTGATTATGATACCTAAACGTTAATGCAGTCTGAAAATCCAATATTAAAAATTGATGTTTCGGAACTCGATTAGTAGCATATTTGGGCTACCAAGCCATGCTAGTTTTCAGTAGCATACTGAAGCTAAGAAATACACTACAATACAGTTGATTAAAGTGCTGTGATAATGCAGAAGAAGGACAGCAAGTCCCTGTTGTTCCATATTACTTATGGCAGAAAAAGGATATGTTGTTGTTTTGAAATCAATTACGAACAAGACAATTTCGCGATTGTTGATGGAGTAAAGCATTTTCGTAATTTTTGCAAAGTGCACTGTTCGTAGTAAAGCCTTACTTGTGGTACATAAAATTTAAAAACCCACCAAGTATTGTTGTTGATGTTTTTTTGTATTTGATATTTCTTGTAGAAACGGTAAACGAATGGGTCATATTGTTTTTATAAATCCTTAACTGAAGTAAGACGCAATTGGAAATGTTTAATTTGTTACTTAAAACGAAAATAAAAACGGCTCGATACTGGATAGAGCACAAGATGTCGACATTTTTACCATATTTTCAAATGAAAATGAAATGAAATCTTTCAAATATTAACTAACCTGATAACTATCAGTGTTTGTGTACACCGTGATACCGCGAGACTTTAAAAGAGAAAGACATTTAATAGACATTGGATTGGTACTGGTTTCCCAATGTGAGGAAACACCGTGAAGATTTTATTGGGAATTACACAAAATGCACATTAGTTAACTTAAACAATTTCCGGTAAAAAAAAAATCAGCTAAACTTCATCTAGCTACATTAATGTTGCATGGTTTCCATATTTACGCTCTAGGAAAGTAGAGCTGAAAACCGACATTTAAAGACTTTATTTTGTCCTTGTTGATTGTCAATTCTGAATTCTGATTTATTGACGTTGCCTTGCATTCTGGAATACGTTCAGTTCATGCATCTATTAGGATTACAAATCGACTTCGGATCTGTCCGATTTCTGAGTTAGACTTCTGATTTTTGTAATGTTGAAAGAAAAAAAAAACATGATTTATGTATGGTATTGTAAATATGATGATTTACGTATAGTATGAATTGTACTACTATTTCGTATTTACTTCAACTTAGCGTGCCAGCTAAAGCAACGTCTTTACAGCAAGTGCTATTAAGCTAAACTAAAGAATTGGTTCCTTGTTGAAATTAATAATGACAGAACATAACATGATGTGATGGCTCCGTAACAGAACAGCTTACTTTTAATAACAAAGCCAAAGTAATAAAGAGAGTTAGTCTAATAGAGTTATTGATGAAACTGTTATGGTTGGATCAGGGATCAGGTGATGAATTCTATGTTTAAAGGTATAACGTTTGTTTTGATTATAATTAATCATAATCATATGAGTGGAAATTAAATTAAGTAAAACATGAAGTTTTTTTTTTTTGGTAAATTTAAGAATTCAATTTGTTTGAAGGAGACCGTATTTTTTGGAAGCTATTTTACAAGTATGTGGGTTGTTTGCGATGCTGAAATGCTATATACCCACAGAGTTTATAATGCCTACGTTTTAACGTTTATGGGGAACAGTCAGGATCAGCCCATGTCGGCGATGTGTATTGAATGTGGATTTTACACAGATTTTGTATTGTTTGCTTGATATACTTCGATTTGGCTCTTGCAACGTGGTCTACTGACTTGTTCACTAGCCGTAGGTCAATTGCCAAACACAGTTTAGCTGGTACGGAGACTGCGCGGTGCGGTGGCAAGCAGGAGGATTCCGGTTGCGTTGTGGTCTGTGTGACCTTGCATTGGTTGTGGTCTGTGTGACCTTGCATTGGTTATGGTCTGTTTGAGACCATTTGTTATGCTACCATGGGTGATATCACGTGTGTGGTGATGGTTGAGCCAAATAGCTGTATCGATATCAATTGAGTAATGTTGTACTAGATACTTATGGAAGTACGAGTTTTGGGCTGTACCTGATCTGTGTCCTGTGAAATATTTAATGACTGTTGATGACTTGGTGATAAGTCTTGGATTTTGGAAACTACCTATAGTTACTTATGGCTGTGTCTTAGTGGCAGGATAGCCGAGCGAGTGGTACTATATGAAATATGTTTCAGTAGAGACTCTGTGCAATTGTTTGGCACACGAGGACGTGTGACAGTCAGGATCGCCGTGTCGGCGCGGGGCTGGTTAAAAGCTCATGATAGCTGGGGCCCGCGCAGGTGACACGCATTCCTAGTTCAATGTTTATGTTAACAGCATTAAGATTGTTATTTGACACAGAGGAAGTCTTTGTTCTTTGAGACGGGGCAATGTATGAGTTGTTTTGATGAGATTATATTGCCGAACGTAGCCGTGGGTCTGAGAATTAAATGAAATTTGATATCATGTTCATTGTTCCAAAGCTTTGGTTAGGATGCCGAGCGGGCATTCTGATGGGATCTATGATTGAGAAGGGACGTATTCCCTACCGTGACCGCGCCGTGCAAAGTACCACTTGACCCACGGATTCGTTTCCGTTTCAACATTGTTGTTATGTTTTCGGTTGATAATTATTTAGTGTGAAATACCTTGTGATTTGATTTCCACCTCGTGTGATTGTGATTTATTGACACTGAATTGTGCTTTTATGACATGTGACCTAATTAATTATTATTACCGTGTGAAACTCGTGTGCGTGACTGTACCCACTGTTCCGCCCACTTAACATGGATTCAACTCTTGATCCTTCTGATGCCGTTGTTGAGCTCTCGTCTCTCCCTCGCTCTCGCTCTCGCTCCGACTTATATATATATATTATTGTAGTATTAACACAATAAAAACTGTCGCAATTTAAATGCTCAATTTTGCGCATTAGGAACCTCTGTTAGCTTAGTACGTAATGGAGATAATATATCTGTTCATATAGGGAAGAGTGAATTATACATGCAGATATACATAATAATAACTATACTAAACATTTATTTACAATAGTATAACATAATTGAAAGAATAGAACTATAAGCTAAACTTATGTACTACTTATATATAAAATACCCCACCCAGTTCGCCCCCTTGTGGCATGGTGCCTAGGACGCTGGCGGCATTCCCTCTTTGCACCGCAAGACTTATACGCTGTGCAAAGGCGCCAGCCCTGTGGTCGCCTGAGACGCCTATTAAACATCCAGACACCTTAAGTTTTTTTTGTGTCGGACGACCTGTACAATATATTATATGCATATATATATATATATATTGTAAATCTGTTTTTTGCAGGATGTTACCAAAAACATTTCCTATCGAATGTAATCGATACTTATCACACGCTATGATCCTGTGGCGCTAAAAAAAATAGAATCGATTTGAAGAAAATTTATTTGAAATTGGAACACAATTCAAAATTCGAACTCAAGTCGGTTTTCTGGTTAAAGATTATTTTAGTTATTTCACTACACCCTCAGTACACTGCGTTAATTCAAATTCAATTTAATTTCTTATTTTCTTAAATGGACTTGCTTTGCCAGATAAAAGTCGTGTTTTGCCTAGTGATTTTTACTTTGATTTACTTTGGCTTTGTTAAGATTAAGTACAGTGCGTTTGTTATATAATATACCAGAAAGTTATACCCCTCAAGAACATGCAAACATGCATTTTATCTATGGGGAATGTCAAGATAACTCTAATGCTGTAGCTAGACTATCGTGAAAGATATCCAAATTTAAGGCATCCGGACCATCGAGTATTTGTAAAATTTACAAATACTCGATGGATTTAATGTTCATCTCGCATACAGACAAGGCGTTTTGCCTGGTAATCGTGGCGGACCAGGAACACCTAAAGCAAATTACGATGAAGAAGCTTTACAAGAGATTGAAGAATACCCATCTACTACGACACGTAACATTGAACGTAGTATAGGGGTATCAAAATCTGTTGCCAATAGAATATTACTTCGTTATGGATATCATGCCTTCCACATACAACGTGTTCAATCGTTGTTGCCCCGTGATTACCCACTTCGAGTACAGTTTTGCCAGACAATGTTGCAGAAACAGAGAGGATCCAAATTTCATAAACATGATTTTATGGTCGGATGAAAGAACTTTTAAACGAAATGGGTTTATAATAAACATGCACATTTTACACAGTTATGAATTAGAAATCCCTATTTAATGAAGGAAATTCGGTCACAGTATCAATTTAAAGTGAATCTCTGGACTGGAATATTAGATGGAAAAATAATAGGCCCATTTGAATTACCAGAAACGCTAAATGGGCAAAGTTGTCTGCATTTCTTAGAGAATGAATTACCAAATCTTCTCGAAGACGTGCCTTTAGCTACACGGAGGTCAATGTGGCTGCAAAATGATGGCTGTCAGCACATTATGCGAAAAAAAAATTTCAACGCTCATAGTCGTGTGGGGTATCAATGGATAGATCTTTAAAAATGATATGGAGGTTTCTAAAAAACTTGTCCATTTAAGTCAACCGTTGGTGAGATATTAGCTGTCAACATCATAGACAGTGTCCCCCCCCCCCCCCCCCACTAATTTCCAAACTATAAAGTTTAAAATTCTGAAAAAAATTGAGGTGGTGTGCATTAGTAAATACTTTCAACGGTTTTTGATTTGAGCAATATACGTTTTACGGTTTTTGAGTTTTCGCTTATAAACTGTCTTGCCTAAACAGAAGGTCGTAAGTGCCGTGAGTTCCCTATGAACCTACGACTTTTTTAGATTCAAAGTATTGGAGAGTGATTTTAAATGTGGACTAGTAGGTGTTGGTACGGAACCCTTCATTGTGCGTGGTCCGACACGCACTTGCCTGGTTTTTTAAATATTGTGTGCAGGGCACGCAGGGCATCAAAAATCACTAGTTTTTTTTAAAGTGTCAAGAGCTCGAAAACCATGAAATTTTCATTAGGGTCAAATTTGCTTAATCGGATAGCTTATGAGCTGTTTTATCACCCCTCTTCGTTTTGGCGTTGGTTTTAGGGACACCCTGTGTATAAGTATATATATATATATACGTATACGTCTTATAATATATATATATATCTTTTACCTGCTACTTTGTCTGCGCAGAACTGATTCATCGCGTCAGAATTTCATTGCAATTATTTTATTCCAGGCGCTTACCTATTATAGTTAGGGAGGCGAGGTAGCTAAATGGCGTAATTCAACGGCGCCGTCGAGACCTATCAAAATCGAAAGATAAAATAATTTCGAAAAGAAAAGCTCGTATGGTAAAAACCATTTTAGCGGTGGGTTTGGCGTGTACGGTTTTTCAAAAACGTTAAAAAAAAACAGTTACTTGGGCATTCTCGAGCGCGTCAGATATTCATACTACGTATGCCCCAAGTGCCTCTGGTAACAACGGTATACTAATCTGCCGGTTTGCGTGGTCGGGGTAGGAATATAAAGTAGTCAAAAATGCAAAAAAAAAAATTTACTCGAGCGTGTCAGATTTTCGGAAGGGGTGTTAAGTAGGCCCCAAGGAAGCTCCCTTTAAAAAAACTGACGATTTCGGCGTGACGATAAGTTACGATGAATTTTTGAAAATGCAAAAAAAATAAGTTTTTTTGAAATACTCGAGCGCGTCAGATTTTCATAGGGGAGGTTTATCTCGGTATCCTGAAAGCATATTTTCTTAATCTGACAAAAATGTTGGTGGGTTCTCTTAATCTGACCGAAAAGGCTACAGGGGAGAAAGTTTCCAGCACATTCGAGAAATATACCGTCGGGTCTTTTCTCTCTTCAATCGGCGTCATACTGAGGGCACATAGGTCTACGGTAGGGAACCATAAACATATATATATATATTAGGGTGTACCGAAAATTCCCTTCTACCGCTTCTTTCCCCACCATGAATGTTGCGAAATAAAGAAAAAATACTGGTAGGACGGCATATTTCCGCGAAGCGCTCAGTCTGTATTACATGTTTATGGCAAATTCCTCTTTTTTGCTTCAATTCTTCACTTCGTTTTGCTTACGGTACGTCCAAAATACAATTTGAGGATCAACAGGCTATTGAATAATATATACATGAAACTGTACATGTTAATAATACTTTTGTATATAGATACGCGTAACTTTTTCCGAGTCCACTAAAATTGTCGAGAAGCTTAAGAAAAAAAAAATTTTTGAGATATAATAAAAGTCACATAATTTAATCATCGTTATTTCATATCAATTTTTTTTAACACCCTCAGTTTTCGAGATATACTCAAAAAACCGGGAGTTTGAGTTTTTATGATGCTTCAAGTCAAAAAGTTTTAACTTTGGACAAAAATGTAAAAAGACCTTTTTTGTGTAAAATAAAATTACTTTTTTTGTTTATTTAAACTTTTTTTTTGTAAAATGTATCGTTCGCGACTTATATGCCGCGACGCGTTTTTCGGAAGACGAAATGGCTCCTCCACACTTCCGGTCATGCGGAAACCGGCAGATTTTGTATTTTTAGTAAGTTTTACATTATATTCTTCAAAATAAAAAATAAAAAACACGCGCTCGTGAATGCCGGATTAACGTTTTTTTTTTACAAGTTCGCGACCCTATAACTCGGCGGCGTCAAGGACTTATCGTCAGATTAGTTAAATTTAGTCTTAAAACACTAAAATCAACCCCCAATATCTTAATCTGACGCGCTCGAGTATTTCAGACTATCGATTTTTTTTTACTAATCTGATCGTCTATCCTAGGCGCGCGTCACTACATATAGAGCTAAATACTTTACAAGGTTGTTCTATTAGGTCTAAGGTATCTCTCATATCTTAAACTGCCACGCTCGAGTATTACCGAAAATTCCCCTATTCGCCTCCCTAACTATTAATGCTCTTCCGTACAAACTACAACCCCTTAAGGGGTGATTTCTGGGATAAAAAGTATCCTATGTCCTTCCTCGGAACTAAAGCAATCTCCATACCCATCTAAATCTGTTCAGCGGTTTAAGCGTGAAGAGGTAACAGACAGACAGACAAACATAGACAAACAGACGGACAGACATACCTTCGCGGTTCTGCGGTCTATTGATTTCGCGGGTTCCGCAGTCAATCATTATTTATCCATGTTCGTCTGTCCGCGACGTTTTCTGAAGTGATCTATATTATGTTTTTTATTTATAGTAGATTTATTATAGGGTTCAAAATGTTACTTGTCTTTTTAATATTAAGTACCTCTATCAATGAATATTTTTTGTCTCTTATCTTTGACATACCACTCGTTTGGAAGCATTAATAGGATCGTGCCTTGGTCTGCTGCGAAACAAAAGAATAAACACGTCGTAACTGCCACATTTGACATCTGTCAGCTGGCAATTTGATGTTTATGTTTATGTTATTATTACATCATTTTTATGTTATTATTATATCGAATGATATTTCGTATTTATATTTTTTGAAAAACTCCGATACGAGCCAAAGAAAGAGCATGTCTTACCGAATCTATCTCATTAGACCCATTCAGTAGATCCACTGTGTATCTCGGGAAATAGATGTAGTGGGAATAAATACTTACGAGATCCACAGTCTTCAGAAATAATAGATCTAATGAAAAATAACTCTCACTAGATCCCTGATAAATTTTAATCCAATAGATCCAATCAGAACACTGTCACTAGATCCATCATGTATTTCACACAAATGATCTAGTGAGAATAAATAAACTCTTTATTTTATTATTATTTCATATGTGCCTCGAGTTTAAATTATTCAACTAGTGTAGGTGTGCTCTCGATGAATAGTTTTATGACATTTTTTTTGTTGATATTTTTTTTACAATCAATTTTATAGCGAGGTAAAACATGCATGCGTATAAAGTTTTTCTTTGCCCTTTAATGATTTAATGTTTTAGGTTAGGTATTCGTTAAAGTTTTGCACTAATTTACGCATCTTACTTGATTGTACGTTACGTGCGTATTTAACTTTTTTCAAGATACGCACGATATGTATCAAGCATTATTTGTGAAAATGTCGCCAAGCACTGTGGAGTTTAAAGTATGAAAAACGCCTAAATGAACTTTTTTTAAAGCTATTTGAGTCAATTGTATAACCGTAGTTGTTAATTATTATTGAACTATTTAGTCTCATGTCTGATCACGTTTCACAAATTGTACTGTGCTACCGCGAACCCCAAACGAAGTTTTTCCTCTCTGTCGCACTTACGCCCGAACGTGCAAATGTGACAGAGAGGAAATATTTCGAATGCCGTTTATTATAATCCGAAGATTTCCCTCTTCGTTTGCTGTCGCGGTAGCGCCCCTGTCAACATTTAAGATTTCCCGCTTTTCCGGTTTTTTTCCTGCGTTATTGCCATTGTCCCCGCCAGGGGGGTAGTGTTGCCAAATTATTCCAATGCAGAGTTAACGTTGTCGGACTCTATCCGCGTTAAGCAAACGCGGATCCGCTTTTTTGAAATGTTAGCATTGGTTAGCATTTGCTCAGTGAAAAAGGCAATTCAAAAATCGAACGATTAGAACTAGCTAGAATGACTGCAAGTAACATTTATAACTTCCGTTATTGTGTATTTGACGGTGTAGAGCACATTTCTTTCATTGGAACATAAAAATAAAGAAAATTATTAACATAAAATATATTCCGCATTTTCATTCAGAAATCCGCTTTTTTAAAGCGCGCCTCCCGCTTTTTGTTTCGGCATCTGGCAACACTGGATTTCATTGACTTTGACATTTAGTGAGTATTATGTAGACTTGTTATACTCTTTGGTATTATGTTATATATTGCATTGACATTTGAATTAGGTACCAAGAAAAGTGATATTTACTTCAAAATTTTGAGAGCTCAGAAAAAAAAATTCAGCCTATTATTACACCATCACGCGATAGTATTGTTTTTCTGCAAATTAAATTAAAAACTACTAAAATGGGTAATTGGAAACTCGAGGTTGGAAGGATGGCGATGTACATGTCTTTTCCCGTAATGCTGTTCCATTTTTTCAATCAACCTACATATTTCGAGGAATGGGTTACGAATACTAAGCGGCAAATCTTCCCACCGGAAAGCAAAACAGATCGCGAAGACATACAACAGCTTATCGCAGACATGAGGAAGAAACAAATGCAAGCTTTTGAGAAAGAATGAGTAAATCTTGATGTTCAAGAGTCGTTATAATATAAACTATAACTATTAGACTGTATTGTGCATATTATTAAGTGTTTCAAGGGCAATTAAACACGAATTAAAAGTATGAAATGATTTATTAACATTTCAGTCTTGTTTTATTCTGCTGATCTTGTGCTTGTAACTGACAAGGGAACCTAAGGATGTCACGAAAAATGTTACATACAAGACATACTGGACACCATAGTATTGTCCTATTAAACCAGCCACCATTGGAGCAACTACACCAGATAAGGACCTCACACTATTTGAGGCTCCAATCAGAGTAGCACGGTGATCACCATCAGTTCTCTTTAGTATCATTTCCAAAGTTACCAATCTACCAACTGCATTGCCTATTGCGAGAGGTATCAAAAAGAAAGAATAAAGATAAACATTGTTTGAATAAATCATTCCTAATATTGACAAACTTAAAATGAAAAACACATGGAAATTCCTAACACTGTAATCTTTGTCTTTAGTATAAAAACTATTGATATATCCCATAAAATAACTACAAATTGATCCTACTACACCCTGGAATGATATTATATACCCAATAGACTTGGGTGTTAACTCATACATAGTTTTTAAATACACAACATAATTTGAATAATATAAAGACATAGCATATCCAATCAAACCTTTAAATAAGAATATGGTCCCATATTTAGACCATTCTATTTTATACAACTCTAATACAGATTCTTTACAACTACTAACTATTTTTTGTACAATGCCTGTTGATACATTTCTTCTGTTAACTGGCCGCCTACATTGCTCTAATTCTGTTATTGTTTTTGGTAACAAATACACCAGACCTGAAACATTAAAATTCATTAAAGTAGTTGTTCAATTTCATACTTCTATTCTCTTAGAGATATTACACGATTTATTAGTGAAATGTCTCATATTTCTACAACCATGAAAAACCGGCCAAGTGCGTGTAGAACCACGCACAATGAAGGGTTCCGTACCAACACCTACTAGTCCACATTTAAAATGACTCTCCAATACATTGAATCTAAAAAAGTCGTAGGTTCATACGGAACTCACGGCACTTACGACCTTTTGTTTGGGCAAGACAGTTTTTAAGCGAAAACTCAAAAACCGTAAAACCTATATTGTTCAAACCAAAAATCGTTGAAAGTATTTACTAGTGCACACCACCTCAATTTTTTTCAGAATTTTAAACTGACGGCTAATATCTCACCAACCGTTTACTTAAATGGACAAGTTCTTTAGAAACCTCCATATCATTTTTAATGGCCTATGTATCAATACTCCACACGACTAGGTGGTTGAATTTTTTTTCACTCCATGAGTGCCCCCCCTAGTTTAATATTTTTTTGTAATTTCACGTCACTTTTATGTAGCAGTTCATAGAATACACCTTCCTACCAAATTTCATAATTGTAGTGCTTATAGTCTCCGAGTAAATCGGCTGTGACATACGGACGGACGGACAGACATGACGAATCTATAAGGGTTCCGTTTTTGCCATTTTGGCTACGGAACCCCAATAAGGAGAAAAACACTAGGTTATGTACCTGCATTAGAAATGAAGCAAATCCCTACAATGGCTGCAACAAACTTGAAAGATTCCTCGGGATGGTCCTCAGCAATGTGCCCTCCAATAACTGGGCCTATAGTGATACCAATTCCCGATATGGCTGCCATCTTTCCATATATCTCTGACTGATTTTTTTCATTTCTCTCATAGTCTGGTACTAAAGCTCTTGTCAATATTTGTGTCTGTTTAAAAAGGCCTGAAAATTAATGTATTAAAAATAATGGTAAATGTCCCAAGTCCCAATGTTCGACACCTTAATACCCAATAGTTGACACATATCGCTCATCTTTTATTATGTTATAAAATATAAAGAATAAGGTACTATCACCGATACTAAGGTTCTAGGACTGATGATAATCTATCAGTATCACAGTTAACTGACTATTTGTGGACCTTAATGCAATGAGATAAGGGCCCCCAATGTTCAGTTATCTGTGATGCTGAATGTAGATAGGATAGTACAAGGTCAGATAGTACTTGAATAAAACAAATATCATCAATCTGAAGATTTATCATAGGCACTAGTTTTTACGGAAGTGACTGCCATCTGAGCTTCCAACCCAAGGGGTAAACTAGACCTTAAATGGGATTAGGCTTGTCAAGTAAGTGGGCAACTTGGCTTAACAAATACTACTCTATACTCTTTTCAACTTGAGTAAATATAGGAGAACTAAATGAATGCTCACCTAAAATTGCTCTTATGATTAATATAACAATCAGTGAATTAGTAAGACCCATTGAAGTGTAGGCCACACCACATATTAATAATGTTGCAATTAGAACAACTTTACGGCCCTTAAGATCACTGAAACTTCCCTGGAAAAAAAATTAGAAGGTACAGAGACAGATTAAAAATACAAATATATTTTTAAACTATATAATACAAATTTATTTTTATTCTGTAAAATACAAATATATTTATGCCAAAAAAGAATATTGCGGTAAATGATGGGATAACTAAAGGTATGTGTGTTTAATTTAGGTATGGTACAAGTATAGTATTTACAAGTAGAGGTCCTGATGCCAACTGAAACCCGGAATATATGGAGGCCATGAGACCCACATATACATGTTCCGCTCCCAGGGTTCTCACATGGCTGGCCAGCAATGGAACTATTAAGCCCACTGCTAAAAGATCCTGAAATTAATAAATATAGATAAGATATAATAAATTATTGCATAATTATGATCCACATGTAACAGAAAACGGGCTTCACAATTTTTATGTTAATTTCACATGTTTATAACAAAAATAATATCATCATAATGTAATTAAGAGGCCTCATAAGTTTTAAAATGTTTTGATTTTTTGATTTTATTGCGTGTAGTAGATTTTAAGCGGACAAAAACAGTTTCTAGCTTGAAAATGGTTGATTTGGAGTGATGTTTCAATAGATATTTCTTAATGAAAAATCCAAAAATACATTTAAAGTTCATGACATTAGGTCGCAATAATCCTGTTCTAGATAGTAACATTGAGAAAATGTCAAGATATGTATCAATTCAAACAGAAAATGGCCTAAATAGATAAGGGGTTTTTTTATGATTACAACTCCTAATGTGTCAATCTTTTATATTTGATTATAAGCATGAAAAGTCAATATTTTTTTGCATAGTTACTTACTCTAATAATAAAATTCAACTATCCATGCTTTATTGATTAGATTTTTACTAATAATTACATAATCTGGAAACTACTAGCGATAGAAATTATAAAATGTTAGATTAAATATGAACAATGGGATCGATTTGTTCCTTTTATTTTGTATTATTTTTTAAAAATAATGAAATTCTGAGTGAAAATTCTTCAAGCGTTACAGCAGCTCTTCAATTAAACGTTTTATACACAGAAATTGCCTTTTATGTTGTAAAATCAGTGTTTAACTCAAATGAACTATTTTCTGTGTTTAAAAAATAATACTGAAGTACATACCACAAACGCAACGCATTGCAGCAGCCAAATAACCATTACCATTTTTAAAAGTTAGTTTTGTTGAGCTTCAGCTTGTAATTTATGTTTTAAATATTATCTTCTCATTTTCTAATTATTGTACAATGTATCTATCCCCTTCCCGTTCCCCACCCCAAGTCAAACGCAATGTCACACGTCAATCACCGACTGTCAAGCAGTGTTGCCAGATGCCGAAATACAAAAAGCGAGAGGTGCGCTTTAAGAACGCGGATTTCGAACTGAAAACGCGAAATTCGTTATTTATTAATAAATTTCTTCATTTTTAAGTTTAAAATGAAAACAATGTACTTTACGCCGTCACATGCACTATCAAGGAAGTTATAAATGTTACTTGCAGCCATTCTAGCTAGGCTTAAAGCGTGCCACACACTGCAGCGGCCAGACACACGCGCCCTTTGCTTGTCATAGTGACAGCAGGCCGGCCGCTGCAGTCTGTGACAGGCTTAACGCTGATAACGGGGACAATGGCAAAAACGTGGGGGAAAAAGCGGAAAAGTGAGATATCTGGCAACATTGCGATCAATGTCACTGTCATTCTGCGATTTCTTCGTGTTGCGTTCGAATATCTTATGAGTTTAAAGCGCAACCAAACTGTTCAGCAGTAGTGACGGCAAACTATAAGATAGAGCGATAGGTATACAGAGGGGCTACCGCGAACCGAAAACGAACGAAGTTAGAATATCTCCCTCTCTGTCGCACTTGCAAATTCGTGCGGCAGAGAAAGAGATATTCGAACAGCATTCAAAATTTTCCCTCTCTGTCGCACTTGCAAGTTTGCACATAAGTAAGACAGAGAGGGAAAACTTAGTTTGCCGTCGCGGTAGCGCCCCAGTATACCCGTAAGTAGTGGTCCAAACGAAAACTCTCGATAGATAAGATATCTTAATAACCCAACATAGGTTTAGAATAGTAAAAGTTTTACGATTTTCTGGATAATATAATTTTTTTTGGTTAATTTTTTCACCTTTTTTTAGTATTTTTGCCTGATTTTCTTTCATAAGGGTTTTTTTATTAATTTGAGATGTGTATCACAGTTTTTCAGAAGTGTTAACAGAGGGGCTACCGCGAACCACAAACGAAGTTTTTCCTCTCTGTGTTACTTATGTGCAAACTTGCAAGTGCGACAGAGAGGGAAAATTTCGAATGCCGTCGCGGTAGCACTCCAGTTCTTCGTTAAAAAGGTATCAAAGTTGAAATTTTAGACCGAACACAGTTATTCCTTGAAGTTTGAAGTCACAGACTTATAATAAATACCAGGCTCGCGCAACTAGGAACAAAATTTACAAAATGTCACTTTTGTATGGAATTTGGTCAAAAAATAATGGCGGATACTGCTATCTCGCTCCCTCAGTTAATCCATCTCAGTCACATGTCAATGTCACCCGGTCACTTCCGTTCAACTTGAGTGATCGCCATATTGTTTCTTTGTTGATCAGTTCGTAGTCTGGCTTGCAGTTTGTTATTTCGGTATTTATAAATGATAGAAACCTTTTAGAAATTTAAAGTGAAAAAGCGTGTAGTAAGAAGGCAGTGTGTTTTTCAACATGCTACGGAGTATTTCAGCCTATAGGGTATGTGTTATTTGTGGTTTTCGTGCCGGTCGAAAAGATGACGAAAAAAGGAAATTAATGGCAAGATTTCCTTTAGATCACGACCGGTAAGAAATTAATTGGAGATTACCTATTAATATATACCACAGCAAGTTACATGTAAGCAAAATAAGAAGCGTTATTTGCAATTTAGTTTTATTCGTATACTATACATACTAGTGTTGGCCGTAACATATCGATAACTAGCTTATCATATGGAACTCAGGTATTTTTCAGTTGCAGACAGTGGGTGAAAGTGATTGGCAATGAAGACCTAGCCTACGTTACGATTGAGAAAATGAACGAATTAAAATTTGTTTGAGATTGTTAATATATTTAAAGCAACAAAACTTTATACTTTTTTATTTTATTTATTTTTAGCCCTACCCACTACGGAATAAGCGCATGGACGTCGTAGTGTAGTCGTCATAACCTAACCAGTTGAGAATGAATTCAAACCCCAAATTAATAAAGGAGCACCCATTATTAATGTGAGGTGTTTTTGGAAAAATTCGATCCCCTCCCGCCAAAAACATCTCACGTAAATAATGGACGCCCTCTAACTGGGATTTTTATAAAAATGGAACCCAGGACGTCATTAGTCATCGTTTATCGATATCGATATCGTTAACCGTACTACATCAAAGTTACATCCCTATCGCGCTGTTATGTTGGCATTACCTTTTTTATTTTATTGTGGTACAGAATGTTTGGCCAAACTAATGACAATGTCACTGTCATCCAAACCCTAGTTCGAAGTCCCGTCTCTTAGAACTTAGTGGTTATATTCTCTTTGCTCTTAAGTTCGGAATATACTGAATCAGCAAATCAGCAATGCTCATAATCAAAACCCAATTTTTGTCCGATCCTTACCTACGTCGGATTAGTTAAAAAAATTGTTCGTGCGACACAAACTGTTAATTTTTGCGTATGAAAATAATTCTATTTCACTTGACAGTAAAGTTGTTTGAAATTAAAATTAGTATAATAAAACAATGTATTTGAGGTTGACCGTAAGATAATTTGTTTTATTTCAAATTTGAAATTCATCTTTTCGTTTTAAAATCATAACAATAGGAAAATATAGCTGTTGATTGTCAATTATCATTCTGAGACACTGACACAAGATTGACTTGACCGTATTGACGTTATCCTATCTTTCGCATACAGTGTAAAAATAAACTGGAGTTAAACGATCTGTATTTTTTACTATAACAATAAAAACTAGTGATTAGGCACCTTTAGTAGTTCATTTGAATTGTTACAAAATGAGTAATCTGAGAAGAAATGTGAGTGCTATACTTACAATATTATACATTTAAAATCATAAGTGCGTACTGCGTATATATATTTTTTCCTATCCCAAAAATTCTTGAATCTCATGGCAAGGTGTCTGCAAGATATACTCACCATTCAAGTATTCGCAGTCACCCAGTAATCGCAGTGATTACTTTTCCTTGCAGCTGATCTATTCCCATCAACCATGATCTTTGTCTACTTGCAGGTTTTACAGTGTTTTAAAAAACTACATAGAACCAGGCTCAGAATATTTCAAGGAGATCAAATGGCATTAACTGCTGGTAGGTTAAAAATAAATGAAGAATTCAAGAAAAATAAAGAAGTTAACAATGAAGAGGCCATAAAAACAGTTAAGTTAAAGCCGTCGTCTCCCGGCGAAAAAATAAACAGTAGCATTATTTTGTAATGAGTCCAGGGATCCCAGGGACCGGTAGATGACAGGTTAATTATTACAAAATGAAATATAACTTATCACTACATAGTATAAAACAAAGTCACTTTCTCTGTCCCTATGTCCCTATATCCCTATGTATGCTTAAACCTTTAAAACTACGCAACGGATTTTGATGCGGTTTTTTTTAATAGATAGAGTGACTCAAGGGGAAGGTTTATATGTATAATACATGCATCAGCATTGCACCCGTGCCAAGCCGGGGCGGGTCGCTAGTTATTTACAAAAAAAAATATTGCTTTATTTGGTGCCAAGTCAACTATACACAAACTGAATAACAATTTAATTTTTCAGATGATTGCCTTTGGAGAAGATGTAGAAAAAGAATTAAGGACAGGAGTAATACAGGCAAAAGAGATAAAACCTGGAGTCTATGGTTTGTTTATAGCTTTATGTCATAGGGCCTTAACCAGTTGGTTTGATGTTCATGTTTTATGGTCCAAATCTTAGAAAATGTCACATAAAACATGACCATAAACCTATCATGCTAGCTGGGGGGTGACACTATTATTTATGACTCATTTCAATATGGTATTTGTTGATAGTCAAATTAGCAACTTTTTATGAAACATCAAATTAAAATGCTCGGCTAGTATAGTAGAAGTTTGATGTTTTTCAAGTATTTTCGTAAGTTATTGGCAATGTAAAAATATTTTTTTTTACTGTAATACAACAACTGCAGTGAAGTTATTTTTTCAATGCAACAGCATTTATTTCTTTTGCAGAGGCAAGAATTGCAGAGGACACATTGAAATTAGAAAATATACCTTATGATGGTAATGCAGTCGTAGAAAATGGTACAGGAACTCCATGTTGTCAGAGTCGTAACAAATAGCTGTGTATTCATTATTATGCCTTGTAGTATAGATTAGTGTAATAAAATATATGTACATGCAAATGTCATCTTTCATTGATTCTTTATATCTACAGTTCTCATAGTCATCATATGATAGGGTCAATCTAAAATCCTTTATTATCAAGGATTCGCGCCCATCCACAGCGAATCTCATACTAATCTATGCGCAATTGTACGGATTGGGATGTGGAAGGGCGCGCCTTCGTGGATGACAGGCACTATAATATCTTATTCCAACCATAGCCGAGTTGCCCTGACAAATTGCTCCATGTGTAAAGGACGTTAGTAACGTTGGCGATTTAAACGCGTACCCAAATAACGCACGTACGTTCTGTCATTGTCAATCAATTGTCATTTGTCAGTTTGAAAATGTGTTGAAAAACAGATGGTCAAATCAAAACGTGATCAAAACCGGACTATTTAAAAATTAAATTAATATAAAAAAATGAAACTATATCTCTATGAAGGGCTTGCGAGTATTATTTTCATTATCTAAATTGTCGTAAAATGTTATCAAACATCGTAAATTTTCTGCTTATCAATGTTGTCGAAACTTAAGACAGTTCGTTTAGTTGCGTGCGTAATACGCAAACATTTTGGCATGGATTCCGGAGTATTAACGGTGAATGGCGCTGTAAGTTCACTTTAAAATCTTCTGTACCGTACTGCATAAGTACTAATTGAAGTTAGACCCTTTTTTTCCCTGAGTACGTCGGAGTAACCTTGGGAATGTTTGAAGTGTTTAAGTAGTTTTCGCGCGTATTATAATATACATTATATTATATTACTCCACGTGCTTAGGCTGGTATTTCGCTTATGCAATATCTTTTTACTATGTTTGTCCAATGTGCTTTGATCAAATAAATTGGATAGGTGAAATGGGCCAAATTTTTGTCATCAAATTTAATATAGAAAAAAAATGGGTTTTACAAAAACGGTATATGAACCACTTAGTTATAATGTGCGATTCCGAAAACCACTTCCTATTTTTTAGTCATCTTTTAAAACTTCTTTTGTTACACCTGTTTAACACTAACTCTGGGCCATCTTTTATTGTAGGACATGCAATAACAGCAAATAAGAGGTATATCAGGTTTACATTTGAAATTTGAAAGTTCTTAAAATTATGTAAATCCTATCTGACCACATCTTTGCACCAACTAATACCAGTCACAGTGTGATTTTTGTTATGTGACCTTGAAACCAATATTAAGGTGATTTAATATAGGCTGGTAATGCATTACATGTGTTTACATTAACTTTATTATTTGTTAATATGTGCAGGAAAACCCATGCATCTCTTGTTGCAATCCTACAATACAATGCTGGAAATGGGACCTAGGCCCAATCATCTATCAGAACAAGCCAGCCAACTATGCTGTCTTAGTACTTAATACTCCAATTACACAAAGTCAGAGGTTTTTCACTGAATTATGGAATAATGGTAAGTGATGATATTTGAGAAATATAAAAGTAATTATTATAGTCTATTTTACCTAGCATTTTTTTGGTTTGTGCAGTTGCAAATGTTTCACATATATTTTACCATAAAGCTGAATGAAGTTTACATCTTAAAATATACTTAACCTTCTTATTAAACTTAATAGATGCTCCTGTTTCAAGGAATACCAACACAACTTTAATCTCCTTTTAAAGAAAAGCAAAGGATTCATAATTTAAAAAAAAAAACTGGTTCTTATATGGGTCTGGGTATGCCTTAGGTCTAATGAAAACTAAGGATTTTATATTTTTTTCATGTTAATAAATAAGAAAATATATATTGAAATAATGAAAATAAAACAATTTATTACTACTCTTTAGTTATGTGGTGGTTTGTTCAGTACCTGATTCTTTATTTTCAGCAAATTTAAGAATAACTGTAGATGGTGGTACCAGGAAATTGGAGACTTTTATAAATACTTGTCCGGAAGAAGTACAAGCAGATATCAAATTACCAGATATTGTGACTGGAGACTTTGACTCAGTTACTCAGGATGTGTTAGAGAAATACAGGGACAAAGGTTGTAAGGTAAAGAAAAGATGTAATTTTGGGCATGAATCATTCATCAAATCATTTAACAGTTACAAATAATACAAATAGCCTCGCACCTCAGATTCGGTTGAAGCCACTCTGTCAACCTCACTAGAGCGTAAACTCTTTGAGTATCCCTTGGATTGTTTAAACCGGCTGCATGGTTGTGTCGGAGCATTCCTCTGGATGTTCCCCAGGCACTCTCCAACTGCCCACTCCTATCGCTTTATTGGGCCGGGCCTATAAAGCTATAGCCGGGCTATATCTCAACTTAGAGACCTTAGAGTAGTGTAACTCAATTAGCAAAAACGGTTTTGACAGCAGCTGTTTATAGCGGTATGACGTGACTAGCAACATATAGCGTCGTTTCGATCATTTGACTTCCAGATAAGAAAAACTTAAACTCATTAAAATCATATTAATTTATTAAATGATTTTCATTGAAATGTTACTAGTTATTTAGGTTTTAGGAATTATAAGCTACATTGAACAATACGTTTTACAATATTAGAGATGTTGACTCAAAATATTACTACTCCATAAGACTACTCTAAAAGAAACAAGGCAAAAAATATGCCAAATGGTGCAAATCCTGTTCAAATATCTAAAAAATAATGAAGCTACAATCTTTTTAATGTTGCTGGTTAGAGAGAGAAAGCGCGACTGATCAGTGACGTCATTGACCAAAAGCGCCATAGTAAATGACGATCGTTCCAATACAAAGGTGCGTTTTGCGGAAAAGAGACACAGAAAATTCGAACTTATTGATTTTCATATTTTGTGTACCCTATTATACATCTGTCAAGTACCCTATTACGCGTTAGGGAGGCTATAGTGACATCTACCGGGAAGTTATTATAACTTAATCTACACCTGGCTGCATTATATCCTGGAACATCGAAAAGTTTGTAGGCGATCTCTATCGCTCCAATCCGGAAGAAGAGCTGGAGATATGCAAACTTCTGATGGTTCTAATATTGATTTACCTGGTAATGCATGGATCTCTAAAATTATACTGTAGATATGCGAACTTGTAATAGTTCTAATATTGATTTACCTGGTAACGCATGGCTCTCTATAATTATTTCATTGGGATAGAAGCTCACCACGCGGACAAAGTCACGGGAAAAGGCTATTTACCTGATGATTTGCTGCCATTTTATTTAAAAGTGAAATTTAGTCGTGTATTGGCATAAAGAAAAGAACACGAATACTTGTTTATGGTATTTGTTTTGTTACAGGTGACGCAAACCCCAGACCAGAACTACACGGACTTTACGAAGGCCTTGATAGAATTAACAGATCACTGCCGAGAAACCAATGCAGATGTTCAAGTATAGTAAAAAAGCCTTTACAGTTTATAATGTATGATTATTTAGTCGAGAGTAAGGTTAGAGATTTAAAAAGCTAATTATATGACTATTGCATACACTATTTTTTCTACGAGTCAACGGAAATTAATTAAACAAACTAGTCCTGCGCAGATGAAGATTAGGCACAGGGGTCGGGCGCTCGTTGATGTCTTTTATTATATGTCCGCGGCGTCACGTGATTGGTCAATTTCATAAGAGTACAGTAACGGCGACACGTGATTGGTCAATTTGATAAGAGTACAGTAACAGCGACACGTGATTGGTCAATTTGATAAGAGTACAGTAACGGCGACACGTGATTGGTCAATTTGATAAGAGTACAGTAACGGCGACACGTGATTGGTCTATTTCATAAGAGTTCACTCGAAGGGAGCTCCGTCTACGATATCTTAATTCAAACATTGAAGTCGACGAGTAAAAAAATATATGTTCCACATTACCCATTACATTCCCGAGGGTTCATAAATACATATGACAAAGTCGTGTGCAGATATTTTTGATCACTGTTCGTACATATATGTTCGAACTCGACTGTATCACACACGACGTAACGACAAAGAAGAGATTATTAATCACCCCATTTCTATTTATTAGCTTCTGAAATTATTAACTATACCTAGTACATTTATCGTATGGCAATTATTTCGAACCGTGGGACCTTCGACAAGACAGTCCGATTGCCAGTTTTTTGCTTCGCTTTTAGCACCACCCAGGAGTCACGTGTAGGGTAACGGTGGGTCACCCGTGGGTACTCCCTACGGACGTGTGCAACTTCGACCCCCCCTTGTCAAGTGAGTGGTCTACTTGACTGTTACTAGTTCTCAAGCCGCCCGAAGGTCTCTTACTTGGCTTAACGTCTGCTATCATAGACAGCAGCCGGGGTTAACGGCTTAACGTGCCTTCCAAATCACGGGAGCGCTCAGTTAATAACCACTCGAAGCGGTCACCAATCCAAGAATTGACCTGGGCCGAAGTTGCTTATCGAACGCGGTACGCGGGCGTCGCTGGGCAGCTCCAATTCCATTACAACACGTTTACAAAAACGTTCCCATCCCTCCCCCCTCTGTCGTTACTCGGCGATCACTGATTAGGGGCCGCACGGTCCGGCGTCCTAGGCACACACTTACGGACCCGGTCGACGTAATCACAGCGTCTATCGAAAGATGGAACGCTGCGCTTACGGCGTCCAACTCTGACACGACGCGTACACTTAGGCATTCCCGCCGGCGGGGACGTCCACCGCGCGATCGCGACATTAGTGAAACATATAGTCCCTATTCGTCCCGGTACCGCCGCACACCGGGTAGAGTCAGTCCGACCCAGGTCGGGCCTAGCTGAGTTTGTTGCTGGACTCTTCTCAGCTAGGCTAGGTTTAGTGAACCAGCGACAAAACTCCCAGTAGCTCGATTCCACTCACACCTCAGATTCGGTTGAAACCGCTCAACCAATCTCACTGGAGCGCAAACTCTTAGAGTATTCCAGTGATCCAAACCACACGCGTAGTCATGCCGGAGGTTTTCCCCTGGAATTTCCCCAGGCTACACTCCAACCGCGAACTCCTATCGCTTTATTGGGCCCGGCCTATAAAGCCACAGTCAGGTTCAAAAAAAAAGTTTACTAAAAAAACGGACCTCGATGGAAAGTAACGCCTCTCACGCCGGGTTCGAGCTTATAGCACAAAGTAAATAGCGGCGGCGCGCGCCGAAGCAGAGAGTTCGCTCAGTACAAAGTGCCATTTTCGCCGCACGCACACAGACGTTACATTTACAGACATTCTCGGACAGTCTCGGACAGAGCTTGGTCGCGACTGTCGCGAGTGCTAGTTGTGCGCGCGTTGGTCACTTGACGTTCCCGCCGCTACGTAAGTAGGGTAGCTAGGCCAGTTACGCGGCCTGCGTCAGTTTGCGGCCTTCTGAAGAACGAAGTTTTTTTCAATTAAAGATATTTACATTTTTACTTGCCCTAAACATATATAGTCGTATGCGTTTTAATTAGTAGCTATTGAATAGGAATATATTTAAAAAAACAAGAAAATATCCTTTCAGTTCATCAACTCATCCAAGTGGCCGCAAACTGGCGCCTCAAATTAACAGGCCGTAAACCCGCCTACCGACCCTACTTAATGTCACGTGTGTCAAAATGAATAACCGATATTATTATAGCTGCAGTGTATTTGGTTGTTTAAATACAACAAAAAACTTTTTTACTATTATAAATACACTTTCTTGTTTTGAAAATAATTACCGCTATTGCTTGATATAGTACTTGCATTTCCTCGTAACGCCCAGTGTACTTAATGTACATTCCCTTTCAATGAAATATAAATCATTTATAAGAGCAAATAAAGTAGCATTTCTTTTGTTTAATTTTTTACTTGTACAAAAGAAATTCAACCTAATTCACTGTATAATTAGATTGATTTTACTTATAAAGACGTTAGCTAGTTAGTAGTTAGTTGTACAAGTTGTTATGCTCCAGTCTTCGTCATGTGTGGTGTCGGGACCTTTAATGGATATTTGATGTACTTTAACATCTAAGCAGTCTCCAAGGAATGTAAACATGACAAGATGTATCAATAAACGAATTGATGTATGTATTTGAAAACTTATATTACCTACTCCTTTTTAAAATTCAGAATCAATACTTGCAACCGTAGTGAGTCGGGCAAGTTTAGGTATGTATTTTCAAGAACGGCGGGATCGGCCCCTCTGTATATTTTTTATTTTGTGCTTATAGTACTTAAACGGGCTGTAAAGGTTAGGTAGTTGTAACTTTGAACTACAGCTAGTTGTGATTTACAACCCGTTTACTATAAGTGTGGACCTGGCGTGAAAGGTGTCACATTCCAGCGAGGTTCAGTCTTTTAGTAAATGGGTTGTAGTAAAAATTTTGTAATGTAAAACGTACAATACAACGTTACAATAGGCGAACATTTATAACAAAGCTTAAGTATCAACACTACTGCAAAACAAAAATATTCGAATTTAAATGAAATTTTACTTCATAATAATTTCGACCACAATCCATATTCCATATGCGACATTCTCGACGTGACCTCACGGTATTATCGCCTTCGAGTAGATAATTAAGTGTTCACGATATTCGACGAGGTTTTTGATTGAATCATGATCCCATAATTTACATATACGTACGTATAGTAAATATTAATAGTATTCTTGCTCGAGAATCGTATGATTTTGCTCAATAATTAAGAAAAAAATCCGGGCAACTGGGCTACTGGCGTGGCATATGGGGATTTGATTGTAATCGTGCTGGTTGGTGCGCTTTAAGTTGCCCTAATGTAGCCAGCTGGAGCATACTGAATATAATCTTGTCTCAATACGTTAGAATTGAGCCCCAGGCAGGCATATCTCACTCGCATTTTGACCTCTCCATACGCTTGGGGTGTCTCATCAATAATGTCGGTCCGACAACTTTGATAGGTCGTACCTAATGATTATAAGTGGCGATGTATAGTGTCTTTAGAAGGTCCAAGTGAATCCGATAATCGACGAGCGCTGGTGCTGGGTTTTCAACGGCTTATTTTGTAGCCTCAATATCGAACTAGAGGGCGGTCAATCTCCACCATTAAAACGATTAAATCAACACTGTGCCATCCGTTCATAACACGTCTCCCCCTTTAACTTCACATAATTTTCTTGTTGCCACGGCTGCTTTAAATTTTTGTGTCCAATAATATCTCAACAATACACGCATTTCCGTATTTGGTCGCCCTCCATACTTTAATTTATCAAAACGTGTTAAGCCGTCTTTTAACAAAGACAGTATGACTAAAATAAAGTACAAAAATTGCATCCTTTATAGAATTAGAGAATTGTCTTAAAGCAAGGCCCATTTAGGCCGGGTTTTATAAAGATCCGTTAGACCAAATGTCAGATCAAATTTCAGTAAGTCAGTACATTTTTTGACATAACAAACCGAGATAAGGTCTAACGTATCTTTATAAAACCGAGCCTTAGAGATCTGACGAAAATACTGAAGTTTGAGTTTCCAGTGTAAAGAAGTAATATAAAATTACACTACACAAAAAATACTGTAGACTGAAAAAAAAACAAAATAACCGAACAAAATATGGAAAAATGTCTTGGTAACTCTGTCAAAAAACCTTGAATACCATCGTAAAAATAAACATTCATGCTGTAGATCTCGTAATTATCAAGACAGTGATATGTTTTTTTTATAACAAAATAACCGGATAGATTCTTCATAAGTGATAGCCGAACATTTTCTGTGTCAAAATATTTCTAAACTTTGACGGAGCACTAACCCCTTTTTCACTCAAACGCACGATGCCGATAGATCTACTTTATGGCTCAGTCCCGGGACTGACTTGTATGTAATGTTCCGAAAATCCCGGAAATTCGGTACAAGTTGGAAACGTGACTGCAAAACATTACGGTTCGACATAGGTACCCCATGCCTAATTTTAAAGAAACGGTAGATTGGGTCTTTTCCTTAAGACTTAGTGCAACCGTCTAACTATGCTATACTTATAGGTGGACCACGTCATGGCGATAGCACAATCTTCCCGAAGAATGGACCAAATATTTGGCAACATACAAACCCTGTTCCTGGCGAAGGAAATGGGTCTCCTCAGTCCCGCTAGCAGACTGTACTTGATATCCGACGACGCTGTATCTTGGCTACTGTATCCCGGAGATCATGTGATTGTGATCCCGGAAGAATCCCGGAAGCATCCGAGGGCGTGGTGCTCTTTGGTTCCTGTTGGGGAGCCATGTGTTAACGTTACTACTACTGGCCTGAAATGGAACTTGAGTGAGTACCTACCGCTTTTTATTTTCTTTTACTCTGTTTTTAATATTCTGGGACGCTGTATCATGTATGACTGCTGTTTTCCGGATACTATCCGATGGTTCCGAAAGAGGAAAGACCCCGGGAAATTGCGAGGGTGTGGTGCTCTTTGGTTCCTGTCTGGAAACATGTTGTAACATTATTCACTATATTACCAGATTGAGATGGAAGTGACGTCAAACAAATTGGTACTTACTGCACCTACCATTTGTATTTAGTAGTTTTTTATGTTTTTAATAGTTTTGTGTACTCGTATGTACCAATCATGACTGCTGTTTCCCCGATACTATTGGATTATTGTTCAAGTACATATACTTGTATGTGTAACAATTTTAAGAGCTCGACTGAGCCTTATAGACTTAAGCCGTTAAAGCTAACCTTTTACCATACTAAAAAGACGTGTGTTAGCCTTGAGGGCTCGAGTCTTTAAGGCTTTTAATTACAATACCAATAAGACGTGTATTTTTTCAGATAATGGAACCCTACGTTTCGGGAAATTAGTCAGTACTTCTAACAGGTTCGCGGAATCCGACACGGTAACTGTTAAATGCAGCCACCCCCTTCTATGGTCTATGAAAGTGCCCAGTTTACAGCAAGGTGAGTAAAGCATTTGTAAGGCAAAAGTCAACGAGACATGATATACCTACTTCATCCTTGTCTGATACGTCACTATTCTCTCAAGCCATTATCTTGTTTCGTTAGCCTTTTTAGTGTTTTCTTTTCAAAGAGAGTAAAAAGTAACAGAATTCTTTGAAGTTTAGTTAGTTTTTTGATAGTATTTTCTTTTTAATGCCATGACAGCCCGTCCCAGGCACAGCCCATCAGATGGTCAACGGTTACCGTGGCCTGAGAACGCTTGTAACTTCAGATTACTTTGAAACAACCCTGCCAATTCAAATAATCTTAAGTTTAAGGGTCCTTATCAGTTAAAAAATGCTCATCTATTTACGCCATTTTCTGTTTGAATTGACACGTATCTTGACATTTTCTCAATGTTACTATCTAGAACAGGACTATTGCGACATTATGTCATAAACTTAAAATGTATTCTTTGGACTTTTCATTAAGAAATATCGTTTCAAACATCACTACTCCAAATCGACCATTTTCAATCTAAAAACTTGTTTTTTCCGCTTAAATTGTACTGCACACAATAAAATCAAAAAATGGCTACGTTACTATCTAAAACTTCAAATAAACTCATCGTATCCTTTAATAATTTTATTGGTATTATCAATACTTTTGTTATAATTTGAAATCAAAACATTTTAAAACTTATAAGGCCTCTTAAATACTGCCCAATCTCACTAGGGCTAATGAAATTATTCTTGTAGGTCGGTGTCATGCTTTTTTCCTAGGTTGCTTTCGTATTTTTAAGTAAATACAGTAATCATTCGTTTTTATACAACGACGGCGATAAACAAGCTTACGGCGTGCCTAATGGTAAGCAGATAGTGTAGCGTATGGAAGCCTGTTACTCCAGAAGAGTTACAAGCGCGTTTTCGATCCTTTATTGACTTCAGGATTCGTTCTCACTCACTCACTCTCAAGACTGCATCCTCGGAAGCTCTGGTGATATTATACTCACCTCCAGGAATACAACTACAGTTTTTGTGATCATTATAGATCTGCTAGTACAGCGATCAGCAACAGGCGGAGTCACAAATTATTAACACGGGCCGCACCGCAACAATTTTTTTTAAACTACTACATATGTGGCCCTTGGCTGCTAAAAGGTTGCCGACCCCTCCGCTAGTGCGTATACTTTTATTTTAACAATTCAAGGTTTAATACAATGTTTATTGTTTCAGACAATGGCACTGTAAGTTTTGGAAAAACAGTCAGTACTTCTTCATTAACGGATTCAAACACGGTAACTGATAAACCCCTGCGATGAGAAACTCAACAATAAGAACAACAATTGTAACATGTCATCGTACGTTTTACAGATTCATGAAATTGAATAATAATACAGAATCACAAACTGAGATAGATAAATAGAAGAAAAAACAGTTAAGTTATACAGGTAGATTTTCGGTTTATAAATACTTTCAGAATAACGGGACTGGCAACTTTAAGCTGACAAGTACCAGTAATAGACAATTCATTACAAAATTTTTGTATATAAAAAATAATTTAAATAAGAATTGATGTGCATCATTGGGCCCTTGTCCATTACTGGTGCTGTTACATTAGTGCGTAAGTCAATCACGATTTCAAATCATTTCAAACCTAAGACCCGCTCTTAGAATGAGTGACATCTGCTGAATTTGCAGCATTGAAAATTGATACAAAGCGATACAAATGGATTATACTTATAAGCAGCAGGTCGCGTCTCACTGTGGACATAGCTAAAGTTAAGAGCTATACAGCCTAATTTTGCAGATAAACCTTCAACTGTTATCGATCTATCGCTATCACACTGACTATTATGGGCAGTATATTGATCGTCTGTTGTACAGGCGCGCTTCCGGGGTTTGGTACATGGGAGCAGTTATTTAATTGTTTTAAATAGAACACGCATAATCTTGGCACATAGATAGAAGCACTGTGTAGTGTATATTCCTAAAGGGCTGTGGCTTATCAAATTATTTAAATGCATGGGTAAATTAAATATGGTTGCTGATGATACTGGTATATGAAATTATTCCTAAATGTCCCAATATGTAAGGTTTTTTATAAATAGTTAGTACCTAATATTAAATTTAATTAGAATTAAATATGAGGGGTATCTCTGTTTTACACAAACAACAGCCAAAGGTAATTAATAGATTCTAGTCTTGACTTCTACGTAACGTTATGTAATGCTAATGTACTTACTCGTACTTATTAAAATGATGAGAAAATAAGTCGCGATTGTGACTGTTGCCATGATTTTCAGTCTAACTGCACACTAGCTAAATTGAGTGACGTTAGATGATTAGACTATAATGAAATTGAAACGGGTCACTTACGTCTAAGGTCCAATATCGCTTGACATATTTCGAATCAATCAGTGAACCTTCATGATTTTCGCTATGACTAGGCTGTCGTCAATCGCTTGCCCTTATCCATTCACGTAGGACCGGTGCGGCATGTCGGTTCTTTACTTAGAGCATTTTAGACAGAAGACGACTAGCGCATCCTGCCGAACAAATTATTTCGCCAAAATCTGGGGGGGGGGGGGGACGACGACCAAGTAACACACATATTAAGAAACTACGCGCACTTGCAACTACTACACTAAAACAAACACGCACGCACACTCAATATGTGCAATAAAAATCGACCTAACCAGGTCAATTATCGCATGGCTAAATTAACCAATTTCACTAAGGATCACATTTCATAGAAATTCTTATACGCGGACAGTAGTCCTTAGTCTTGAAATACTTACGGAGACGTTTGATGTCAAAATAGCGGCCAAGCGTGATGGTCAATTACGAATGCTGTAAAACTTTGTAATCGAAGCTCGATTTGACGTAAAACTTTAATTGTGCAGAAAATTATAATTAAATCAAAAATATATGTATATTCGATCATCTTCTCGTAAATTTGATGTACTAAAACGTTTTTGTACCCGAATACAGGACATAAACGGCATTTTAACAGAGCTCTTCACACGCCGGGAATGATTTCGACACTGACGTATAATCGATTAATGAAGTCGTTTTTAATAACTTGGCAGATTTTTCTGGCAAAGAACTCCTGGAGTAAGTATATCAATGGCATCTCCAGTCTTAAATGCTCTAAGGTTCTTCCATAATGCGGTATCTGTTGACGACCACGTAGAGAGTAGGTAGGTGCACTCCTATCGCTTTATTGGGCCCGGCCTATAAAGCCACAGTCAGGTTAAAAAAAAAAGCAGGCAGTAGGTAGGTAGGCCAGGTACCATAAGTAGGTAACATTTTGATTCCATTGTTAAATATATATATATATATATTTTTATGAATGACTGAACAGCGATTGGCCTTAGTCTCGCCTGATGGAAAGAGATGACAAGGCCTAAGATGTAGCTCGCTGGTTCAGTAATAGTCTATTCACTCTTGCCTTGAAGATGCTTGGATTATAATTAGCCGGAAATATAGAAGACGGGAGCAAGTTCCATTCCCTTGCTGTTCGGATTAGAAAAGAGGAAGCAAACTGCTTCGTGCGAAAAAACTAACAACATAGGGTGGCACCGCTCCCCCCGTCTGGATGTCCGCTGATGGAACGGAGAAGGCGGAATTAAATCTTGTAATTCCTGTGCACACTCCAAAATGTATCCGATGAAATACTGATAGGCAAGCAACTCGACGGCGGTGTTCCAAGCTTTGCAATTTAGACTCAACTGACGGATCGTCCTCAAAGAGTTTACGAGCTCGGCGCTCGATTGAGTCCAAGGCCGCTAACTGATACTTGGCGGAACCGTCCCACAGGTGACAGCAGTACTCCATACGCGACCGATTCCTTGTACAGGGTGAGAATCTGATTCCGTGAGAACTATCGCCTCACCTTGTACAGGATACCAAGTTATTTTTAGCTGCAGTTTTGGCCTTGGATTCAATCGTGGACCCAAAGTTTAAGTTCGAGTTCAAACTCAAGGTCCGTCCATCCGTCAGTGATAGGGATACATTCTGAAAATCCAGAAATCCAAGAGCGCAGACCAGAAGGGATCCCATACGCGGAAAGCTGGCTGATAAGGCCTTCATGCCAAACCCTATCGAAGGCCTATGATGTCAAGAGACACGGGTATGGCCTCACCATACTTCTCGATGGCCTCGTCCTACAGATGAGTGGCGTATATCAGGAGGTCCCCAGTGGACCGGTTTCGGCGAAATCCGTACTGTCGGTCAGAGAGGAGATCGTTACCTTCTAGATATGCCAGGAGCTTGCTGTTGAGAACACGCTCCATAATCTTGCATAGCATAGTATGGAGGTGATTGCGATGGGTCGATAGTTGGAAGGGTTAACACGACTACCTTTTTTTGGTACGGGTTGTACACTTGCGACCTTCCACGAGTCCGGAACCAGACCCCTCCTCAGGGAAAGTCGAAACAGTCGTGTCAACACAGGAGACACTTCGGGAGCACAAGTTCTCAGCACTATGGCTGGAATGCCGTCAGGACCACTGGCCTTATTCACATCTAGATTGCGCAACGCTTTCAATACCTCCTTTTGGTGTATTTTTATATCGAACATTGAGGTCCCGCAATAAGGTATAGAGGGAGGTACAGCATTGCCAGCATCTAGGATAATGTAGGGTATTGAGAAAGCAATTTCAATTTTCTGTAGCAAATAAATATATTTGAGTTTGATTTTAGCTGCATTATGTATATAATTTCTGTGTCAATATTACACGAAATAAATGATTACAATTCAATTAAATGATGAAGTGTAATTGTGAATAAACCAATCATCATGTTTTAATTAATTAATTAATTTTTTTTTTTTAATGTATTTTCCAAAAAAGTTAGATACAGTTTTACATTAACAAACGTTCCCCAAACACAACGTTTATTGGCGAGTAATGCACTCATGCTCTTAACAAATTAATGTACCTATCTACCTTAAAACCTAAAATAAAATATGTATTTAGAGGGTATCTATTAGCAATTTTTTCAATTTAGCTTTGAAGACGTGTTTGCTACTACAATCATGTTCTTAAAAGATGGTATTGAAAATGCGTGGTGTTCAGGGCCGTAGCCAGAGTTAGATTTAAGATAGGGCAGCGGTAATCACAGGTAGGGCACAACTGGTTGGCTCAAGTCAAAATTTAACTCAAAATTAAATTGATAATTTGATCCGATCTGGTGAATCGATTTTCAAACTTCCTCGTCAAGACAAGGAATGACGAGGAATGGGATAGTAGCTATGATGAACCAATACCGCTACAGGAGAGTTGAAATTCAAGAACTAAGTCAAGTAGGATGATTACAAGTGCTCATGGTTATGTTACGCCTTAGATGTATACTGTCATAAATCAGCAATGAAAACTAATAATGAGCCTTTAGGATCAAAAGCGGTCAAGGGCCTGTTAGAAAAACACCACAAACAAAAGTATTTTGACAAATTTTTCACTAGCCACACATTAATTACTTCGAGAATTGCGTCATGCTGGTTATCGTGCAACTGACACTGAGTTGTAACAGGATAAAATAATGCCCACTAGGTTCTGTGAAAGACATGAAACAAGGACCGAGCAGTGTTGACCATCACCTAGACATGGCTAACCAAATTTTATTCGTGAGATGGTTTGACAACAGTATCTGTACGATGAGTACGACCTACGACTTCATTTACCCTCTAGGCAAAGTAAAAAAATGGGGCTCCACAGAATGAAAAAAAGTAGATGTGGACATACCTTTCGTCTTTCAGAACTACCACAAAGGAATGGGCAGAGTTGATTAAGCTGACCAGTCACTAATAGGAGCATACAGAATAGCTATACGACGCAAAAAGTAGTGGTGGATTATATTTACCTCGATGTTGGACTTGGCTCTCGCTTGCTTGGCCTCTCCATGTTCTAGTCATTGATGACAAAATGGACCAAGTCCAGTTTCGCCGAAGTTATTACCCGATAGTATTTGAAGTGTCTAGGCACTGAAAAACCCTATCAAAGGCGTCGTAAGCCTTTCAAGTGGTGCCAAGCACCGTAGCAAATCAAAACATTGTGCATTGAAAAGGGTTGTTTTGGAAAATACCACACATTTAGGCCCATTGGCCCCAATTGCGGACGGATATAAACGTCTGAAAAAAACGTTTGAAGTTTTTTTTCCGTTTTTTCTTACAAAATGTTATGTACTTAGGCCGTTAATAGTCTCGTAAATAATTTTTTATCAAAATTGTACTTTTGGTTTGCATTTGGGCATAAATGGGTTCAATTTAAAAAAAATATCGAGGCAAGTTTCTACCGCCTTGCACGCGACATCGTTGATACTAGGTGCAAACTTAACGCAACCGCTTAATACCATCCAGTAAACAAACTCTGTCTTTTTACTTTACTTACTAACATGCTAAATCTGATAAATTATTCCTTGAGGTTGTTTTTGTGTAATATAATACACTAGCTTTTTCCCCCGGCTTCGCCCGCGTAGCAAGCTTAATTTTTAACCGTCTACAAAAATGGAGATTCGCAGTTGCACCTATTACGTATGTATGTATGTATGGATGTCATTTTCGTAATCGGCACCCCGAGAAACTACAAAAATGACACCCATATCAATTTTTAAGAAAAACAAAGGCCACCATCTTGGATTTGAAAATGCTTGTCATTTTCATAATCGGCGCCTCAAGGAACCTCGAAAACGACACCAGAAAAGTAAAGATTTGCTCCCCGCAAAAACTTGGAACACCCTTTTCACCCTTTTAGGGGAGCAATTTCTAAAAACGCTGACATACGTTTTGTTATATTTAAACATAGTCTATTTACGAAGTTTCAAATCTCTAACTTCAAAAATGAATTGCTCCCCGTACAAAGTTGGAACCCCTTTTCACCCCTTTAGAGGAGTAATTTCAAAAAACGCTGAAATATATTTTGTTTTATTTAAACAGAGAGTCTATATACGAAGTTTTAAATCTCTCACTTCAAAAAAGATTTGCTCCCCATACAAACTTTGCACCCCTATTTTACCCTTTTAGGGTTAGAATTTTGCAAAACGCTGAAAACACTTTCTTTGGATTTAAGTTCGTAATCTTTTTACAAATTTTTCAGTCTTCAGCTCAAAAAAAAAAATCTCCCATACAAACTTTGCACCCCTATTTGATCCCCTTAGGGGTGAAATTTCCAAAAATCCCGTCTTATCCCTTGCATACGTCATAAAAGTAAGCTCTGGACCAAATTTGAAATTTCTAGTTCCTGTAGTTTCGGCTGTGCGTTGATGGTAGATCAGCACTTCTTCGTTTATATATTTATAGAAGATAAGTTAAGGTATATACATGTCGCTACGCTACCTACACTAATAGTTTTTTTTTATTATGTCAAACTATAAACAAACATATATCATAGACGATGGGTTAAGGTAGGGCAATAGTATTTTAAGGTAGGGCATTGCCCCATAATGCCCCCCCCTAGCCCTGGTGGTGTTAACTTCGAGTTCTTTTGCCGTAATAGTTGTTAGCTACAGGTTCTACGTAATTTCGGCGCGTCGTAACTCTCAGTCAGAGGTGATTTAAATTCCGAGGTGATTTAAATGAGTTTAGCATGTTGAGAAATTGCCTAGTGATAAGTTCTTGTGACAGTTTTATACTTTGTGTTATTATTTGTTTTTGTTATTAATTTTAGAACAAATTTAGAGACAATTTTGTGATTATGCATTTACATGTCTTAAGTATAATGAGTTAGTACAAAATATACATTTATTAGAAACTACACACTTGCTATTATTTATACACTTGAATTTGAAGTGATTGACAAATTATATACATTGATTTACCCACGTTAAGTTGCCAACTACATCATAACGTATACTACCCGGTCATAATATCTGTGCACATCTTCGGAATACGAAACGCAAGTTCCGTAGGTAATGACGCCATGCGGTCGTCCCAGCTAACATGATAGGTTAGTCTATGGTCACGTCTTACGGCCGAAATCGTGTAAAACGTCACATAAAACATGACCATAATGTTTTATGTGACGTTTTAGACGGGTGTGGGGGTGGGCATGTGCATAGATATTGTGATCGGGTAGTAAATCAATGTACATTTGCCATGCGTCACATGCAATATGTATCACAATACTTCCTGTATTATGACATATGTTATTGAAATTGGAGTTATTGCGCTTAAATAATGGAATGTGACTAATGTGGCCCTTCTATCTTTGTGAATTTATTTTTTAGTGCATCAAATGTAGTCGACTCTGTCTACGAAGCTGGAGGTCGCTGGATCGAATCCCGGTCAGGGCATTTAGGTACTTGTGCGATGAGCACGAATATTTGTTCCTGAGTCTTGGTTGTTTTCTTTGTACTTAAGTATCTATTTATCTATATAAGTATGTATATCGTCGCCTAGTAACCATAGTATGAGCTTTGATTAGTTAGGTCGATTTGTGTAAGATTGTCGACAAATGTTTATTTAAAGCTAAAAATGAGTATAAACATCACATCAGGGACTTGTACAGATTCCGAGTTTTCCCGATGTAAAAACATTATTCACTACATCTATACCTATTCTAGCAAATAGATAAGATAATGTTACGTTAGTTATAAAGGAACTAACACTTTAAACTGGCAAAAAATGCCTTATTTGCACAAGATGTAGACTTGTTAAACGCATAGTGAACAATTTGCATTAAGGTATTTTTTTCTATAACTATTTGATCTCCAATGCTTGCTACATGTTCGAGGTACGCATGCGTTTGTGTGGAGCCGCCGATGTATGTTGCGCAAGCGCTGCGTGCTGGAGGCTGCGTGGGCGCAGTGCTGCCAACCGCGCGGCGCGATCACGAGATAGCTCTTAATTTCCTTATCATCAGCTGAGTTGAGTGAAAACTGCCGCTGTTAGTAGACGACCATCATTTTATAGGTAAGTTTTTTTAAAAATTGTCTACATAAGCAACATTAAACTAGAGTCAATATACTGTACGAGTGTAAGTAGGGTTTAAAATTGATATTTTGGAACTGTAGTTTGAATCTGAACTGTAGCGCTACCGCGAAAATTTATGTACATAGGTACTTAGGTATCATCTTGACAAGATTAGAAACTAGGTATAAGAAATATGTTACAAAAGCAGATTATTATGCCAAATAACAAAGATTAATTCTATAAAACTGTACTTATAAAGTTAATAAATCTCCTATTATTTTCGTATTACCACGTGAAAATCGCATCAGTGGTCACACATGATGAAGCGGCGGTCACATGCCAGCTGCACCAACATCGACATTCGTCTCGCGTTCAGTTCGCGCGCGACCACCATCGCGCCAGACGTGTGTGCCTAGCCGATAATACCGGTCCGTTACCTACAACAATTTGTACCTAGTTCTAAGTGGAATAAGATCGAATATACACTGTAAGTAACCTATAATTTGATCGCATGTATGGCTATCGTAGAATTATGCGTTTCTGTTGATTTGATGATGGGAATTTTATTACTTGACTTTTGTTGTTGACTAAGTAAGACTTAAGGTCGTGTTTTGGGTTTAGTTTTAGTTTTAATATAACGTCTGGTATTCAATGAAACTTGAAAATACTCCATACCTTTTGAGCGACAGATCTCGTATTGGGGATGATTATACGTAATATAAATCACTGTCGAATGTAAATAACTATGAAGTGTGTTTTATAAACAATACTTTCTTTTTTGTTTTAAAAGTGATTCATGCGTACGTCGTACGTCGTCTCTGGTGCTCACATCGTATTGCAATGTTTAGTTTTAACGTGTATAATTTCGCTGACTTTAATTCATAGGAAGGATTAAGGAATAATAAGTTCTTCTAGTTACAAATAAGATATTTTGAAATACGTTACATATTATATTTCACTTTTAAGGGTGATCAATTTGATAATACATACGCTGCCTCCTTTGAAGACTCAAATCACACTGATTTTACTAATATTCTATGAAATTATTCAAAACATGTTGCAAAATTATTAAATTTCCTATCGGTTCTATTTATTTAACTAATTTCTTCACATGTTATTTGGGAGAGATCGGGCCGTTGAGGCATAAGATCCTCTTTGTGGGATATTTGATTTTAAAATTATGTTAATGGTCTATTTGGTTATACAGGAAGGTATTACCTAATTAATAAATAAGTAGGCACCTAGTTTATGTAGCTAGCAGAGATAAAGTTAATTGAAAATGTTGAGTTTATGTTTACCCAGGTATTTACTTTTATGTTCCAATTATTTTAGTAACATACCTAATTCATTATTTGAGTAAAGTAATTTTACTAACTGGCTGCACATATGATAGAATAGTAGGTGTTTCGTTGCCTTGAAGAACACCATGTGACCATGTGATGATAAAAAAACAAAAGTGTGTTTAGTTTTTTATAACTGCCGTATGAAAAGGGTGCATAGTTAAGTGGGCCCATGACGTCGGACTTCCTCGCTTTACGCACCACCGACTTCACTATAGCTACTCGTACCTATAACAGTATTCACTCAATACTTAGGAATATTAACGGCTTATTTAGGGTTTTAAAAGGTGATATGCTAGCTTGATAAACTGAATAACAACTAAATTAATGAAATGTTTAAAATCCGACTTACCGAATTCCACTGGACATAAGTATGTACCTATTTGGTTTGGATTCAATAATTTCAAGAATCGCTTCAGACCGATATCGGGTACCTACTTGTATTTAATTTGAGAGCCGTCACGTGTTTAGAAGTTGTTTAAAATATACCAATTTATACCGATTTCCTTGTATCTAACCTTGTTGATTGTTGGTGGTTTAATATAAAAATAATAGCAAGCACGTAAAGTGGCTATCCATAATCTCTGATTTTCCTGCACAGTTTCGAAAATATTGCGATTCTTCCGTAATTATAATGCTGTAAAAAGAATAACAGAGAACTGCAATCATTCGTCTTACTAAGAACACTTCACTAGTAAGTTCAAAGCGCGGCTGTACGAGGACTCAAGCAATGGATGTACATAGATAATTGTTTGGACTAGAAGCTTCAATGGGTCCTGATAGAAGGCCACCCCGGATAATTCGTCTGCTTTGCGGCTGACCGTCGTGACCACCATAGGTCGCTTTACACAGCCGCTGTGCTCTCCAAACTGGATAATCTTCTGCCTTCCTTAAAGAGCCTTAGTTCTGAGAAAGCCTTTCCAATATTATATATTCATCAAGACGAACTTAGGTACCTACCACATATACCTAGGTCATGTGCACGTAAACATAATTACCAAGGGGCACTTCTATTATTTCTGAAGCTGACTTATGTTGTGCTGACTAGTAGAAAACATTAGTATTGCCTAATTAATTCCGTCTACATAATTAGCCAGTTTAACATCCATGACTGTACATTAGGTTTAAGGGTGTGGCAGTTCCAGCTAGTTGTTTGGAAGTAATCCAACTTTGACCAAACACCAATCAAATTTGTTTATTGCTTTCTTTTTCAGTCCCATATCTTTGGAATTGTTGTTATAGTGTTTGAAAGGCAATTCCGACTTGACAAGAATACGGTATGTACACAGCAATGGGTACATGGTAGATTGGTTTTGGTAACCCAAGGAAGTTTTAAGGATAATATTTTAGAGTTCCGGTTCCGCATCTCTCTTATTGAAACTGTGATCATCAGTGTCGCATTTATACCTATTAGAGCATGGATAAATACATACCTTTGTACGTAGTTCAGAATGGCCCACAAGTAATCCAACCCAGATTTACGGTATACCTAATACTGATCTGTAAGTCAATGTGCTTAAGTAAATTAAATAAGCTTATTTAGGAGAAATGAGTAGATACCGTAAAGAACCAGTGAAGTATGATTTTACCACGAGTTTATGCCAACCAATCTTTATCATCCAGCCACTAGAACATTGTTTGTTTAGTTAGGCAGCCATAGTCTTGTTCAAACGAGACACTCTTATCACTGCTTAGTGATAGTTTTGCCTTAAACATCAATTCATTCTACTTAAAAGGTAGTTCTTGTTATCCATAACCGGGCGGCTTTAATATTCGTCGGTTAACGATTGATTATTTAAACCTTTTTTTTCATAAAGGCCAAGGCTCATTCTCATACATTTTAGAATGTTACACAGGAAACATATATTCGTTTTAACTGTTCGCTATACGTATATGGTCGAACCATGGGGCGGACCTCTCCTCCTCCAGCTCACCTCCATGAGGATAGCTCAGGAAATGTGGGGTTACTTGACACACCTGTTGTTTGTATAGTCAACCTCGACCTTTGGTTCAACACGCAGACTAGGTCGAGGTTCTCCCTTTAAACATAAGTTTCTGATAGGTGCCTCAAATAACTATGTGTGCCCGGTACCGGTACCCTTGCAGGTATCTTTTATTTGAACCTGACTGTGGCTTTATAGGCCGGGCCCAATAAAGCGATAGGAGTGAAAACATCGGATACGACCACGCGGGTGGTTTTGAACATTGGAATACTCTAAGAGTTAGCCCTCCAGTGAAATTGGTTGAGTGGTTTCAACCGAATCCGAGGTGTGGTACAGTTACCTATGTAGTTAGCAATTAAGGCGTAGGTATCCACCGCGCAATCTGGTTAAAAGGTGTTTTTTGAAGGCCAAGGCTGTAAAATGAGCCAACCTAATACGTTATTAATGTATTAACCAATGGTAGTTAATTATTAATTTCATTGGTTGGAAATTTTTAAGCCCTTTTTTATTCTTTAAAAACATAGTAAAACTGCATTTTATCCACAAGAGTGCAAGGAATATTTGAAATCCGAACGTGTTATTAGATACTTTTTTAAACATTTTTTTGCTACGTAGTTAAAATAAGGACTGATTTTACATATTTCAGTTATTTTTCATATGTAGTATTTTCCTCGCTTTAGCGAGGTGAAAAAATTTGTATTACACACGGCTGCAAAGTTATTTTATGTGTCGTGTGTTACACACTCGCTACGCTTATGATTCTATTTTTGAACCACTCGCTTCGCTCAATGTGCGGAGCAAAATTAAGTTTAATTAATAGGTAGGGAAAATAAGGAAATTTCAATTATTAAATTGTAAATAAACTGGTTAAAACAATATTCCTAATAATAAACATTATCACCAAATTTCAAGTTTATAGGTTAATGAGATGATGATGATGGTTATGATGGGTAGGTTAAATTTTTTTTCTTAATTTTTCGCACCCCCCTTTAGCCCCCCTCAAAAACATTTAAAAATAAGTATTTACAATTTGTATCGGTTTGAGTCACCAAGATGCTTGTAAGTACTGTGAAAATTTGAAATCTGTAGCTCCAACCGTTTGCCTGTAAGGTGAAAATTATTATTCCCCTAATATATTAGTGGGTTGTAATTGTGAATTCATGAACTGCTGCAAATTAGGTCGTCATGAGTCTTATTACACCGGCTAATCATCTTCGTGATCATTAACGTTATAGTCATTAACGACATTATAACTGTCATCTCTTTCTTTCATGTTTTTTTTAATACCACGTCGGTGGCAAACAGGCTGATAGCCCACCTGATGGTAAGTGGTTACCGTCGCCTATAGACGCTTGGCGTTACTCGCGCGTTGCCGCCCCGTGAGAAATCTTTTTACACCTTTTTTGAAGAGTCCCATTGTAGCCCATTGGGAAAACCAAGGTAGGAAGCTTATTCCACAACCTAAGTGTTCTTGGTATAAAGTGTTTTTAACGTACCTATATCTGAAATTCTAGATAACGCTTGTCTGTTACCAATTCATCTTATTACATGACGACGGCTGAAGAGACTTGAAACAATCTCATCATTTTAAGATAATAGAGATAAACATATTTTTATCGTGTTTTTCCAGTTAACGAAAGAAAAATAGGTATCTACTTAGACGCTTTCTCAGCTCTACATATATTGATATTACTGATCATTACAATACATAGACCATAATATAATGTTTTCGTTTTTTACCTCAGCCTCAAACAATACTTACATTATAACCAAATAATCAAGTTACAAGTTACAACGACATTTTGTAACGCATCTAAAGATTAAAAATTTACGAATCCTGAAAAAAAGTAAAGTACAATTTTGAGTGAAAATGTTATTTGCAAATGTATAGTAGGAATGACACTGGCCCACTGAAATCCATGGAGATAAAAATAAGTGCATTATTTCACACGCCTGATATTCATTTCTTACTTAAATAAAGTTACAACGAACATATGTCAGCTAACAAATAATTTCATAATTATTTAATCAAATTAACTGTTAATGGCATTTAAACTGCCGTGTCAGGTCAGTCAGGTGTAATTTCACCCGGCAAATGGGGCGATGGCCGTTCATGATGATGCTTCATTCAATGGTGTTCCTCCAGTAGATAATGTGAGTAATTAACGACCAACGCTGAGCAAGTTGGTCGACACAGTTTAAACATCGGTTACAATCTAGAGCACATATAGTTATGGTATTGAATAGGGATGACAGAGTAATGAATTCAGTGGAATGTATGCCCTGTTACGTGCCGCCACCAGTTATTAACTCGAAATTTACCTACGCAATTTCTAGAGGTTAATTTAGACCTGCAGGTGAATCACGTAACTTTATGTACTAACGGTAGATAGATTTTACTGTCAATTTTGAAGTATAAATGTATGTGCTGACAGTTGAAATTTGACATTAAAATCTACCTAACGGTAGTACAAAAGTTACGTGATTACCCCGCGGGTGGTGAGCATTAGTACCTTACTCATACCGGACTAATATTTATAGAAAGGGTCCCCCGGTCCTAAAAGGACCCAATTTATTAACAACTATGTTGTGGTTTGTTTAAACCTGGAATGTTGATGAATAACGCAAGTTGTTAGTTTCCTTCCTAAAATAAATTCTATTGTATATATTGTCGTCTGCCGGTTCTTGGGATTATAACAAAAGAATGCTATTGTTTATTTTTTTCGCCGGGAAAAGACGGCTTAATTGAAACTAGTTAAATAAGTTAAATTATGGTTGCGGAGCATCTGTCATAATTAAATATCCGTATGCTCCAAATAGGAAACGAATTTAAATCAACATAGTCGTCGATACTTATTTTCAGTCTTTCCGGATTCCGGATGTTTTGCTGCAAGTCCTTTTTTTTAACAAAATATGCGTGTCGATGTTACTTTGCATCCCACCATTCCCACCAAACCAACTAACACTCATAACATATTTCGTGCTCATCTTCTAGGTGGTCTCTAGTACAAATTGACCCCTGGCCAAGATTCCTCTATAAGTATAGTAATCAGAGAGCGGCTTACACTGTTCTTGTAGCGAACATCTTTGTGAATTACGGCAGCTGTCGACGGAAGCTCGGTATTTGGCTACCTACTAAATTTACGTTTCAGTTTACCTCATCTGTTTCAATTGTTTATATCAGAAGTTTAGTAATGAATAGGTATAGTCTAGTCAAGCCGAAATAGCCCACTGGTGCACACCTTGATGTTTAGTTTATGATGAGTTTATGTTATACTTACTGCCAAGGTTACACTAGAAATTCTATTGTCTATTTCTTTTTCTGGCGTTGACTAATTTAAAATCATAATAATGTTATAAGGTTATTTTTTTAATAAATAATGCCATGTACCTACTTATCTTCTCCGCAATGTCTATGATATGCTTTTGTCTGACTGCTGTGAAGTACTGTAAGATCACTGGCAGTGTTTATTCAAAACAAGTAATTACTCCTAACTACAGCCCCTTTTAATATAAAGCCATATGTAGCTTCGGCATCTAGCACACGGATTGCCGAGTATGCAAGAAACAGTGGACGCTAAAGTAAGGTCTGATTACGTGCGGCATGTAAGTTAACTTGCACGAATTACGGTTCGCGGTAGGCCCCAGGGCCTGCAGCTGCGGTATGACAAGGTTACATCAATGTTAAATCTCCCTGTGTTCCAAACCTGGGGTAGGAAACCGATAAAGAAGTATCTCCCTTCATGTCGCTCGAATATGCAAGTGCGACAGAGAGGAGATACTTCGTTTTCGGTTCGCAGTACTCGGGCTAGGCGTAAGCCCCCTGTTCCTCCTGGCACTTCGGCTAAACTCGGCTCTACCGCACATCCGAGGTGTCTATCGAAATATGCGATCTCGCTGGGAACGAAAGAGAACATGCTATGCTATATTTTGAGAGCCCCGTCATGACCAGGGATCGGACAAATTTTCGTCATTGCTCGCAATAATGTGGACATGACTCCAAAATTAATCAAAATGTTAATCAATTAATTAATTTCTTACTTGAACTATAATTTAATTCCTAGTCAATAAATACAAAAGTTTGTTAAAGTATATATTTATTAAAGAGAATAATCAGTATTTTTTCCAAATTTTCTGCAGAAAGTCTATTTCTTTTTACATCAAAAATATACTTATTTGCTAAAAACTCCGCTCGCAATCCACTATCAAACTCATCCACTAGCAAAATTTGTCCGATCTCTGGTCATGACACTCATGACGTCGTGATTATACTAACTTTAGCAGATGAGTGGCAGTGAAGACATTTCAATGACTTTACGTTAATTCCAGCAGTCCAGATAATAAAATTAACGACCGACACCTACTTATATTGACATAGTTGCCGTGTATGTTATGTTTACAACTACTTACCCAACTTTTCTCATGATTCTCGAATGTTCCATGCAAAGGTCATATTGTAGGAAACATGATCAGTTCCGGTCGGAAACTGAGTGGTCCGGGCGACCTTTGTGATTGCTTGCATGTAGGTATAGATACCTACTATATACAAGTACAGCATGTGTGGCCTTCGATACCCATACTACCCATAGTAGTCTTGTTTGCCATTTCACATGTCCGATGTCACCTGACAAGAAAGGAGTAGAGTATATATTCGAATTCTAAAATAACTGTGCACGAATCTACACAAACTAAAAGAACAATTCGAAAATCTTGTTGTCTAAGGTTCGGAATACAATAACAACATTCGTTTAACTTTTTTTCTGAACACAACATGTAATTTTTAGGAATTACGAATAGGTATCTAGGCATTTTGAAATTAGAACAACTGAACTTACCTAATGACTCGTCATTAGGAATGTTATAGTGTTGAGATACGTAGGAATTGTGAATTTAGATTTTAGGCTACGCACCCGAAAACAGATACTCCGAGTTTATTCGTAGGTATCTCTTTTCTGGTCTCGGTCTTCGACGAATTGCACACATGACATGACATTATTAGGTATTGCGGAAGTTCTATTGACTTATTCAAATACTTACTAGTCAGTGTTTGTAAACAATTTCAACATCAATTATGTTAATGCGTCGTTACGAAGCGACACCGCCGGCAAGTGATGTGTTAAACGTACGAGATGAGTGCCAAACCTAACTATATTGTTGGTAGTGTGTTGGTACAAAAATCGTCTGTACTTGTCGCCTATTATTATTATAACTACTCATCGGTCGTTAGTATCATGGTTAACGTAATTAGTGCTCGGCTATTGTTTTTAAAACAACCTTGTAGCTCGACCGATCTCTGGATTTCATTTATTATGTAAATGTGGTTAGTAGAGATGAGCCGCGAATGTTCTCTTTCTTTGACACAAACACTACTCCACTACTGGGTACCTATTTTGATATTTAATTAAAATTATGTTTTTGTTTATTAACCGTTTAACCGCCGAATGTCAAAATTGCATTCATAATTATTCTGAAATTTAAGTCAAAAAAGCGGTCTTTCACTTTTCGACTATTTATTTATTTATCATATGGCAATTATTTCGCACCATGGGATCTTCGAGAAGACAGTGTAGGGTTGCCGGTTTTTGTTGCACTTCTAGCGCCACCCAGGGGTCACGTGTAGGGTAACGGTGGGTCACCGGTGTGTACTCCCTACGGACGTGGTGCAACTTTGACCTCCTTTGTTAACTGAGTGGGCAATTTGCCTCTTAGAAGTTATCAAGCCGTCCGAAAGCCTTTAACTTGGCTTAACGACTGCTATCATAGACAATAGCCGGGATCAACGGCTTAACGTGCTCCGTGCAAGCACACGCGAGTGGTCAGTTGACACGTCGTCTACCGGTCCCGGGGATCCCCGGGATCATAACAAAAGAATGCTGTTGTTTATTTTTTCGCCGGGAGAGGAAAAGCGAAAGCGAAAGCGGTCACCCATCCAAGAACTGACCTGGGCCGACGTTGCTTAACCTCACATACCGTACGCGGTACACGAGCTCCGCTAGGCGGCGAACGCTCCACTTTTCAACTCTGTTATTAGTATCTACAAGACTACAAGGTTCAAAAGAACCCTAGATGAGCGAGGCCAATTCGAAAATAGCAGTTTTTTATGTCAACTCGCGGTTCCTCTTATAAATACTGTCTGGTGAGTCGTAAACATAAAATGAGAGATACGAGAAACTTTTCTTTTGAAATAACATCGTTAATGTTTTACGGTTGGTCTTTCTATAAAGTTAACTTTGCCCATGTTCCTTGTTCCTTTGCCAATGTTGTGATGATTAAGTAAGTAGGTACCTAATTATCTATACTTATAAAAGAAGAGGTCCTGACTGACTGACTGACTGATTCATCAATGCACAGCCGAAACTGCTATCGCTAGAGAGTTGATTTTTGCACAGTCGATTACATTTATAACGTAGGCTAGGGTAGAAAGCATTTTTCGAAATTCATCTGCTAAGGGGGTGAAAAAAGGGATGAAAGTTTATATGAAAAAATTTATTGAAGCGAGAGACTTGAAACTTTGTATATAGATTCTTGATTGTATATAGATGTTTAAATATATTAATGGCGTATTTCAGCGTTTTTCTAATTGCTGCCGTAAACGGGTTAAAAGGGGGTTCAAACTTTGTACGGGTAACAAATCTTTTTTGAAGTGAGAGATTTGAAACTCCGTAAATAGACTCTCTGTTTAAATACAACAAATCGTATTTTAGCGTTTTTTGAAATTGCTTCCCTAAAGGGGTGAAAAGGGGGTTCCAAGTTTGTACGGGGACAAATCTTTTTTGAAGTGAAAGATTTGAAACTTAGGTGACTCTCTGTTTAAATACAACAAAACGTATTTTAGGGTTTTTCGTAATTGTTTCCGTAAAGGGGTGAAAAGGGGTTCCAATTTTGTGCGGGGAGCAAATCTTTACTTACTCGATATGGGTGTCATCTTTGTGGTTCCTCGGGGTGCCGATTACGAAAATGACATGTATTTTCAAATCCAACATGGCGGACATTTATTTTTCTTAATAACCGATATGGGTGTCATCGTCGGGGTTCCTCAGGGTGCCGATTACGAAAATGACATTTATTTTCAAATCCAAGATAGCGGACATTTATTTTTCTTAAAAATCGATATGGGTGTCATCTCTGTGATTCCTCGGGGTGCCGATTACGAAATGACATCCATTTTCAAATCCAAGATGGCGAACATTTATTTTTTCTTTTGAGTAATTTTTCACAAAAGATTAACAGCATCAGACGACTGACAAAAAAAAATAGACCTCATTTATATACTTTGTTACCATCTAAAATCTACGCGGACGAAGTCGCGGGTGGCCACTAGTGTGCGATTAGTGTATGAACCGTGCTATGAGCGGTGCAAGCAGCCTGCATTTGTAATATAAACCAAATGAAAAATGTATTTTCACCAGGAAAGTCTTACTTTATCGTTCATAATTTGCGCCTAAAAGCCCATTTTATCTGCAATCGGATAAATTGATTTTGAAAATGGAATGCCACATTCAAATTTTAATAGTACATTTTGATGCAAGTGCGGAAGGTTTGTCATTTTGCAGGAGTCCCGAGTTGGGACAAGACTTGGGACGAGTGAATATGACACTTCGGCACGTATATCAAACGACGTTTTTTAATATATTGGCGAAGAAATATCAAACAAAAAAACAACAAAATATAACAGTAATTAAAAGAGACGAAACAAAATGTGTCATTGTGGGCTTTGCACGTAAGGTACCTAGTCTACGTTTGGCATAGTTTACATACACTTTTATTTAACAACTGTATAAATCGCACATACCACAAACATATTATTAAAAAAATACGTCATTACAAAATTAATACGTGAAATTATGAATGAAAGAGGCGGGAATCAAAAAATAGGTTTAACTTTATTTGATATTTTTGACGTTTTTCAACAAGCCATGGTCAATTGCATGGTCATCAGCATTCAGGCAAATCAAAAGCTATTTATGGAGAGGTTTTATTTTATGACACATGTTAGTTTAATTACATTTAAACATGAAAAAACAATTACACTTAATTTTATAATTAATTCATATTTGATTTATTTAGTCTTGCAAGGTCTCACATAATACTCGTTTCCGGTTATTGGTCTACTCAATCAGGCAACGTTTTGAAAATAGATTTAGCTTTTTCAGTATTTGATAACTTGTTTAATAGGTATGCAATTTTAATGTTTTAAATATAATAGAAGTATAGTCTTAATGCCAATTAAATACTTTATTATATAAATAAGTAAACTGATTGAAGCTAAAACTCTTCGGTTGGATGCATGGCTCGGACCAATAGTAAATTAAAAAAAAATGGAATAGTAAAAAGCACTAGTGCGAGAAATCGAACTTTGCGCACTATACACATATTACGCGCACTATATAAAGTACCACTTTTTGAGCAACAGTATTAAAAATCAATTTAACTGCATTATCATGGTACCAATTACCAATACATAGTTAACTCTGCTTTTTTTTCGATTGAACTTTTGAAATAGATTATTTGAATAAAGTATCCATACGAGTATGTAAATAAATAAAAGTGACTAGGATTTAACAAAAAAGTCGACTCGCACACCGAGGGTTCCGTATACAGATGTGTACCTACCGGTTCCAACCCTATTAAATCAGGAAAATCTCAACAACATGGTGTGGAAATTGAACGCCATGGGTACAGCGCCATCTATAGGCGACTTTTGTTACAAATTTGAGCGACTGAATAACTTAGTATGTATGGTGGTTTGTCAAGGATAATTCTTTATCACTTAAACCGTTTTCAATCTTTATTTCTTTATTTGAAATAAGGTACTTTCAGCATATTCTCGTAGGAATTTATAAAACAAAAATACATGCAAAGGTGATTAAATTACAAACTTAGTACAGAAATGTTATACGGTATTTTTTTACATTTTCCCTCATAAAACAAAAATAACCCAACTTAAAAAAAAAAAAAAATGGTTCAGAATGTGCAACCCAAGCCCTTCATATGACACCCCACTCGACATATTAACTAGACTTTAAAATTTTGAACCACCTATTATCTGGCATTTTTCACAGATAATAAAAAAATATTTAAGAAAGTCATGTTCTATATACATATAGGTAAGCCTTTGTAACTGTTCCAAATTTCAAATCGATAGCATAAGTAGTTCTTGAGATATTTAGTGATTTCACAGACAGACAGACAAATTGAAACCATAGCGGTTCCCTTTTTACCATTTTGGTACGGAACCCTAAAAATTTAGTAGATACTTAATGCAAACACGACTGGCATATAGCTTATTTATATCTACCCTACATTAGTTACCTACGGGTAACCGGTGCTATATTGATGTCAGTAGATGGTACATTCAAAATGACTTCACATGATTGTTCAAATAGCCATTTCTGTTTGAAGCCGGTTGACAAACGTTATTGGCAACGAACAAAGATCGTAAACTACACGTTTGGCCACCACGTAATGTACAAATGAAATCACTTAATCAGTTTCAATACAGCGGAGAAACCTAATATGAATCTATTTTAATTATCATGACAGTGTTGGTGGCATGTTTAATCGAATGCCTCATAAGACTTTAATATATATGATATGATTTACTATCGAGTAATAAAATATCTCGGCCTTGTCCTAGCACTACAATTCAGTCTTTCGTGCGCCTAGGAATTGCCTATAAGATGCAACCTAACTATCGTGTAATGTTTCGGAAATGAACCTTTTTCTATCCAGAGCTCTCCTATTGTTCTAAATCGATGTTTATTCAAGTTAATTCACGACTGCCGCTAAAAACTGTAACGGCCGAGTGCGTTCAGACGACAAAAACTATTGGCCTTGTTGTTGACCGCGAATTTAATTCCTGCTTCACTGAATGAGAACGCCGACATAATCTATGATGCCAATTTTGATAACTGCTAGTTAGGTAAGTAGTTTATTGTTTTATTTGCGGTATTCGACTTGAACTCACCAATTATTTCTAGTTACGCGCGAGCTGTCGTGTCGAATATTAGACACGCTCAGCGCCCACAATCTCTAAACTCGAGTTTAATTCGATAAAACTTCGTTACATTGAACAGATTTCTAAGATGCTCCCCATATACTTACCTACGTTAGCTACTGTTGTTGACAAGTTAACCACTCAAGTGGGAAATTTACTTCGGAAAGCAGGACAATATATACATGTTACATGATAAATAATCCCGTACTCATTGCAGCCACCCAATTACAAATCGCAAAAACATAATATATTTAGGTACTCATACATACTCAATTCAATGATAACGATTCAATGCTGGAGGCAGGCGACAAGTGTAGCCAATGAAAGTCAACCTTCTACGGATACATTAGCACTTGATGTAATTTAAACCTGCCCCCGTTTCATTCAGATGTGACCGCGAACAGAAATTGGTATTTTAATTACGCGTGTACCTACACTGAAATGCTTACATCGGTAACAAGTGTAGGTACAAGTGTCAAATTATATGGCGAGGTAGGCACAATTTGGCCACAAGACATAAAATGTCCATTCGGTGCTGAGTCGGAGTACCGGAAAATGCGACAGTTGAGCCGAATAAAAAATATCCAAACACTTTTGTGTTTACATACAGAAGTACTTGACAAGTAATAATAAGATGACACATCCGTAAACCGTGCCGTACCTACCTTCATTTGTTTTGGCGATAACTTGTGTAGATATACGACAGGTATACGTAGGTTTTTAGTTTAATACGAGTATGACAATTAATACGATAGGTAGGGTTAGGAGGTAAGCGTATTAGGTGTGTCGTCTCAAAATACAATTTCATTGGTGCATACTGCATACAGTTGAACACTCCGGGGAAGCATCAGTGACAATGGTACCTATATAATCTCAGTAGCGCAGGATCATTGGATCTGTTCGGCTCTTAGACTTAACAATGAACTTATTGTGAATTTGTCTGCAGAACGAGGAACATAAACGGCCACCATGGGGGCGATGTTCCGGAGTGAGGAAATGGCGCTGTGCCAGCTCTTCATACAGCCCGAGGCAGCATACACCTCGGTCTCGGAGCTGGGAGAGGCCGGCACTGTGCAGTTCAGAGATGTGAGTATGAGTACCCTTACTGTTACTATCCCTAAGGGTGTGGTGTAAGATTTAGCTTTAAGCGCTTATTACACCATCCTGAATTCAGAATCCTGACTGAGCTAGGAAGCAGATTCAGGAACGTGTAATCGCATTCAGGAAGCAAGGATCCTAAAAGCTTCCTTCCTATCCCCTCCCTCGCGTCCTAGTTAGGACGGCTGATTCAGGATAGTGTAGTAACTGCTTTAGCCCCACCTCGTATCTGAAGCTTCGTATCGTAATATATTTATGAGCTCAGCTCTTGTCGGGGGAGTAACTAGTTAATCATTAATTCGTTCCCTTCTCTGCCAATGTTTTGAATTGGGTATAGACCTTATGGTCTAGTATGGTCACGCTTATCGCGTGATAGATGACAAACCATCTGTCACTTTCTAATACCACTCGATAGAAAGTGACGGATTCTTTATCTTGTCATTTATAACGTGATAACTGCGACCATAATACGGGGCCGACAAATAACCATTTCCAGCAATATTACTAACTAGTTTTTTACTATGAAAGCAAAGTATTAAGCAATAAATGGCTAATTACTTAATGTTTGAAGATAATTATATACTCAACTCAATGAAGCAAAAGCGGACGAGCGGATTTGGATGAGTGAGATTGTTCACACAGATAGTAGGTAAATGACCTGGATTAGGCCTGATACTTTTTATCTCTGGATGCATCCCTTTATGTGATAAGATCGGAGTTGGAACGCTAAAGCTAGTCAAATACACTTTTATTCTCGTCACTTAGTCACCTATTATGATAGTCACAACGATGATTTCCTGCTAACAGTTAACATGTGACGCGCTTAGTAGGTAAACACTTAAAAAACGTTTCGATAGGAACGGAGATTGCCCGCTAGTCTTGAGAATCTTAAAAAACAATAAGTATCTAAACTGTTCTTTTAATTTATTACCACATTTTAGATTAAGTATTACCTAATTTACCTGTGTAACAATACTCAGTGGAAGTTCATTCTCCTAGACTTTTGGACTTGATACATTAGATTAGTAACGTTTTTTCACTTTATAATTCGCTATGGAGGCATATGTGAGTCACAGACATGCCAAATCAAAGGCAATCCAGTTTGACGCGCCCCTCGAAGGCCACCGACTACACTGAGATCTCATTCATATGGCGCAAGTGTACCTAGTTTGACCTCTGTACAATGATCAGAGTGATCATGTAGGTGCTTTTTAGGGTTCCGTCGCCAAAATGGCAAAAACAGAACCTCTGTCCGTCCGTCCGTCCGGCCGTCCGGCATGTCACAGCCGATTTACTCGGAGACTATAAGCACTACAATTATGAAATTTGGTAGGAAGGTGTATTCTATGAACCGCTACATAAAAGTGATGTGAAATTATAAAAAAATATTAAATTAGGGGGGGGGGCACTCCATACATGTAGCCGTGGATGACGAAAAAAAATTCAACGCACATAGTCGTGTGGGGTATCGATGGATTGGCCTTTAAAAATGATATGGAGGTTCCTAAAAAACTTGTCCATTTAAGTCAACCCTTGGTGAGATATTAGCTGTCAAAGTCATAGAAAGTGTACCCCCCCTCCTCTAATTTCCAAACTATAAAGTTTAAAATTCTGAAAAAAAATGGGGTGGGTGTGCATTAGTAAAACTTTGAACGATTTTTGATTTGAACAATATAGGTTTTTCGGTTTTTGAGTTTTCGCTTAAAACTGTCTTGCCCAAACAAAAGGTCGTAAGTGCCGTGAGCTCCCTATGAAGATACGACTTTTTTAGGTTGAATGTATTGGATAGTGATTTTAAATGTGGACTAGTAGGTGTTGGTACGGAACCCTTCATTGTGCACGCACAATGAAGGGTTCCGTACCAACACCTACTTCCACCACCACCACGGTCCGACACGCACTTGGCCGGTTTTCCACGTTCGAACAGATCAACCCTAACGTAGGTAATGCATAGTTACCTACTTGCGTTATTTAGGCTTAGGATTATAGAATTGTTTGTATAATTGAACTGTACCTATAGGTACTACATATATAAGCGTAGCTACAAGAGTTTCATTGCACAATGGTGTGTTGAAATAATATATTGCGATATAAGCTTTTATTTACTCTTACATTGTTAGCGTAATAAAGATTTTAAACTACTTCAGTAGCTAAAGTTACTTTGTATGTAGTTTAATTTGTGGTCTAAGCACGATTCTTGGCTCGCCTAAAACACGAATATGACATTTATGACATTCAAACGTTTCTCTTTTATTTTCCCGACTCTTGTTAGAGCGTCTGGATCCCCTTTAAAGCCTAAAAGGGCCTATCTAAACTGGATTTTCATGTCCTATGTGCCCTTTAGGTTATGTAAAGTGTGCCTTAGGTTATCCATGGTCACTATGGTCAGACCGGTTCCCCGCTCTTGACTCGTCGATGTGTACCAACTACCAGACGGGTTGGGGTTCCGGAATATTTTACACATAATAAGCAGCTGTCTTTTGGTGCCTTCTTAGATTTCTTCGTTGCGATTGCGACACTAAATAGGAAACTAGCCTTAGCTCATATAATGTAATATGAGATTCATGCATCGATCCATATTTGATTATCGCTACAATTTTTTTTGAACGTAGCACAAATCCTCTTAAATTTTAACTTATATAAACCTTCGTAGAGGTGACCTTTATTGCCTTCTCTGTCAACGTAAAACATGTGACTTCCTTGATACAACACAAAACTATGACTTGTTTACGACATCCTGAATAGACTGATTAGATAGGTAGGTACCATAGGGAAAACTATAACTTACGAAAATCTCTCATCTATGTGAGGAGGCCTGTGCCCATAAGTGGGACGTATATAATGATGATGATGAAACACATAAAAACTGGATAAAGTAACATGTAGATTTCGACACACAGAGTCTTAAACTTATTAGTTAGGTAGGGACACTTTTTTATTGTTGGTCAGACATTTCAAGATTGGTCAGCTTGTGCTATGAACGATCCCTATGGAATATTGACGAGTTTAATAGGTACATATGGTAGTCCAAAGTCTGTGCTGTGATCGCAATTTACGAAGATGAGTGATGACGGATAACGTCTCTATCCTTCCTTCTAAAACGTCGTAAATTTCATAGAAGTTTGCATGGCAAATAGTTCTCTTGTTATTGACATGATAAAGTGGACATTTACTTGATTACACGCAAGACCCACCTATGGCAATTTGCGGCTTTAGATTGGACGCGCCCGGATATGGGTATAGAATAAGAGTTTGTCGAATCTGACTAGGTGCAAAGAAAAATACTTATAATTTCCTTACTCATGGATGGTAAAAGTACTGTCAGCAGCAGAACACACTAAGTACGTAAACGAAGAGATTAAAGTGATTTAACACGTTTTTATTATAAGCGTATAAGCTTGCTTAGATTATTTTGATTAAAGCTGCTGTTTTGTCGCGCCTTAACCGTGAAAATCTATCGCACTTGCTGTATTCGAGTAAAGTAACCTAGAAACGGATATCTCTATTGAGATACTGAAATATAGGAACTGACAATTTCGGGCGTTCACGGTAGCAGTTCTAACGTCCGTTCTTTCAAATAAGTCGGAATGAGTTCACACAAAAAACCGGCTATGGTGGTTATCAGTATCACATCCCGCCGATGTGCAAGCAAGACAGAGCTATTCATGTCTATAGCGAGGTCCCGTTCGCACTGCGGAAACCGCATCAGTGTGTTTACTGCCTTATATCGTAATGTACGCAACAAACAAATACATGAGGAACATTTTCTTTTCAGCTAAACCCAGATGTGAACGCGTTCCAGCGCAAATTCGTCAATGAAGTCCGCCGCTGCGACGAGATGGAGCGCAAACTGCGTTACATCGAGACTGAAGTCCACAAGGATGGAGTGCATGTGCCTGATGTCAAGGAGGCACCGCGCGCGCCCAACCCTAGGGAGATCATCGATTTAGAGGCAAGTTGAACCGTAACTTTATTGTGCTAGAGTGTATTTTGGCTAGCGCATTTTGCTCGGTCTTAATGACCGAGGTCCAGAAAAACGAGGCCCACGTGTATAATGGCAAGGAAAGTCAATAAGAGCTCGTGTAGATAATTTTGTACACTTCACCAGAGCATTTAAATATGTTACTGTACATTCGGGTATGTTATTACAACAGATACGATTAATACCAGGAGACCAATTTTCGGGCCGTTCGAGATGATGTCTATTAGACATATTTATCTAGAAAGTAAATGGCGGTGTCGATCGAAAACCAATTTGCGTAGTCTTGAAATCTCACACTCGAGGTATGTCTACTCCCAGAGTTCGACATGCAAAGAGTGGCCAGTAGCGATTGAGATAGTTTTATCACTAATCTTTTGATATTTGACCTGCCAGTGGCGGTAAATATTGATAGCTAAGTATTTGATCGATAGTTTACAGGAGCACAAAATAAATATTTTTACGAAATTATGAAGATTTATTTAAATTAAAACACTCCATTATTTTTGATACGTTCAATGGTGGAATGGCGGTTGTAGGAAAATATTGACAATATTGACAGCTTTTAAATACTGAAAGTAGTCTTTGGCTCAAAACTGTCGAGTCAAAACAGTTTTTATCCATTCCATTTCACGTAAGTACATAAACGAGCAAATACTCTTAAATATGTCGGATGGGTTAAATTACCATAACTATTTATTAATTTATTGTAAATTAATAAGACTTTTTTTTTTGATATAAGAGATATTTAATTAAGTGAAAAAACTTATAAAATGTTTCATTATTTTACACGCGATTATAAACTAACACAATCGAAAAAAACGGAACGCGTATTACAATAGACATTGAGATTGTCGTGCGACATAATCTCGATCGTGCCCCAGAATAAGAAATTTAACTGTGTTCGACATTATGGTGAGAGTTTTCAATAGAGATCATCTCGAATAGACATCGTCTCGAACGGCCCGAGAATTGGCTTCCTGATGTGGTGGTTACTAGGAAAATCTTAGTGTCTGGCTTAGTACGTGAATAGTGCAGCGCGCTGGTTTTTAGGGTTCCGTAGCAAAAATTGCAAAAACGGTACCCTTATAGTATCGTCAAGTTTGTCCGTCCGTCCGTCTGTATGTCACAGCCGATTTACTAGGAGACTAATATAAGCACTACGATTATGAAATTTGGTAGGTAGGTGTATTCTATGAACCGCTACATAAGTGATGTGAAATTACAAAAAAATATTAAATGAGGGGGGCACTCTATAAATGTAACCGGTGGATGAAAAAAAAGTTCAACGCATATAGTCGTGTGGGGTGGGGTATCCATGGATAGGCCTTTAAAAATGATTGAATGGAGGTTTCTAAAAACTTTTCCATTTAAATCAACCGTTGGTGAGATATTAGCTGTCAAAGTCATTTTTTGGGGAAACTCGTCAGAGGTAGGCAGAGTTTTTATAGCACAAAAAAAATGCTTAAGACCAATTTGGGGTTTACGCAGCATTAAGTCTTGTAGGCCACTTTTTTCAAAATAAATAAATTGCTTACTTTACCTAGTATTTATATTTATGAAATATGTAGTCAAATGTAATCCATCGCTATTCGATCTACCTACAAGATAACAGAAACAAAAGAACAGCGACTCATTTGCCCCTGTCTATGCCTGGTCCTAGACTAAAACTATATAAAAATAACTGTTATTATATGGCGGCGTTGGTGTATAACTCCATTCCCCCGGAAATTAGCAGACTGCCTTTGAACAGTTTTTGTAAAACCCTGCACTCGTGGTTGAATAAAAAGTGCTTCTACACAGTCAAAGAATTCTTGCAAAACAGTTCTTGTAGATTTAATAAATATTAATTGAGTTTGATTAAACTTAAGAATTTGACATTAATTATATATCTACACATATTGACCAATTTAAATTAAATTAAAAAATATATAGAACCAGTATCTTGTTGTAATGTTTTCATGTTAATAAGTAAACTAATTAACCATGACAATTTAAATTCTATTGTATTCATAACATTTGCATGCCGGAATTCCGGCTGAATATGTAATTAACCTAGTTATATTGCAACAGCTGTAACTCACCATATTCAGCAAATAAAACATCATTTCATTTCATTAAAAAGTGTGTCCCCTCCCCCTCTAATTTCCAAAGTATAACTTCATTGTGCGTGATCCGACACGCACTTGGCCTGTTTTTTATCAAACTAAGTCGTACTTTTAGGCATCGGTCCCACCGCCGGCGAGCAGCGAGTACTCTCAGTAATACTACTCGTTTTCTCGCTCAAGGGAGTAGAATTACTCTGAGATTACTCGCTACTCGTCGGCGGCTGAACCAGTGCCTTAAGCGCTTATTACACCATCCTGAATCAGCCGTCCTAACTAGGACGCGAGGGAGGGGATAGTAAGGAAGCTTTTAGGATCCTTGCTTCCTGAATGCGATTACACTTTCCTGAATCTGCTTCCTAGCTCAGTCAGGATTCTGAATTCAGGATGGTGTAATAAGCGCTTTAATGGAGTTTCAGGCATGTTGTTACTGTATCGAGCATTTGTTTGGAATGCACATTTTCACCACCTACGTTTGATTATGATATAGGTTATTTATGTGAATAATTGCCAGATTTTGCCAGCGACTACGTCCGCGTAGAACTGGCTCATCGCTTTAGAATTTAATTGCTAGGTATTGTTTTATTTCACGCATTTACCTAGTTATGGTTCTTCCATACCAATTTCCACCTCTAAAGATATGATTCCAGGGATAGAAAGTATTATATGTTCTTATCGGGATCTTGAACTACTTGTTTGCCAAATTTCATCTTAATTCGTTCCACGGTTAAGCGTGAAGAGGTAACAGCAGACAGAGTTTACTTTCACATTTATAATATTTGTATGGACAAGGTGTCATAGACGTCATGATTATATCTACCGCTATTGTTGTCCTAAATACAAATAAATAAAAATAAAGTAAGTATTAAGTGTGAGCATCCGCTCTATATTCTATCAATATGACAGATGATACACATATACCATTGTATAAATTGTATTGTATTCAGTTTGTTTTTCGGAAGGCGACGCCTTTGTGTTACGTTAGTGGCTATCGTAATGCGATAGAAGTTCCAGCATAGCAAAGCCAACGCTACGAGATATTTTTTTAAATACTAAGTCGGTGGCAAACTAGCGAACGGCCCGCCTGATCGGTAAAAGTGTCAGATGCGCTTTTCCGACGCGACCCTTTTGGTTTCAACGCATTGGCTTGGTACGCATCTATAGTCCACATAAATTCGTTTGTAAGTATATTCTATTTCGCTTTCACTGCCTATATGCGTCATCGAAAATATGTAGACGATAAGGAAAGAATTAATGCAGGTCACACTTACACAATGCTTATTTTATTAAATTATAAGCACTTGTTTAAAAAACTAGAGCGTAACCAATTGGCATTATATTAAATGTAGGTTATCTATAATATGTACCTACCTTCAATAATGGCTTTGTTATCAGGAAAGTAGTACAGACTACCTGGTCACAATATCTGTGTACCTCGTGACGTCATAACGAGCTAGAACGTGAGGTCATAGTGCGGCGTCGCATTATACGGGAAAGCGCACAGTTTTGTAAACGAGTAGTGAGAGTAGAAATACGTCAGGAATAGTTCGGAATCTCTTGATATTCACATGCATCAAAACCTTACTACAAAGCAATGGCAAAAAGTGGTGAATAGTCAACTAACCTAACTGAAAAAAAAACATATAATTTATCGCCCGACCACTTGTCTTTGTGGTGTGGTTGTGGTACGTCTGAATAGATCCTTTCATTTCAGAATTGAAATCATATGTTACATTTTTATATCAAGACATGTCTTGAGAAGGAACTATTTACTTTTTTAGGGTTCCGTGCTTCAAAAGGAGAAAAACGGAACCCTTATATGATCACTTTGTTGTCCGTCTGTCTGTCTGTCTGTTAGTCTGTCGAGACCCTTTATCTCGGGCACGCGTGGAGGTATCGAGTTGATACTAAAACCATATACTCAGGTCAGGTCGAGTTGCCTCCTGAAGCTGTGACAAAATCAAACTCTTCTAAGTTAACGTAAACAAAGATACGGCCGTCTCTGCCGCAAAAACGTTCGACATTCTCAAGGGAATCAAAATTTATAGGGTACTCTCCGTTGATCTAGAACTATGAAATTAGTCTTATACTATACAGGGAAAATCTGAAAACTATACATTTGTCATCAAAAAATATCATAGTCTTTATTTAAATGATATAATCAATCATTATACAAATTTGTACGGAACCCTCAGTGGGCGAGTCCGACTCGCACTTGTCCGGTTTTTTTTTAAATAGATATAGACATCTAGGTTTAATTAGATAGCCTAACTTATATCTCTCTTTTTCGTTACAGGCGCATTTGGAGAAGACAGATAATGAAATTCTGGAGCTGTCCCACAATGCAGTGAACTTGAAGCAGAATTACTTGGAGTTGACCGAGTTGCGTCATGTTCTGGAGAAAACTGAGGCTTTCTTTCTCGCACAAGAGGAGGTTGGAATGGACTCTTTGACAAAGTAAGATTTCGTAAACTTCGCCTACGTAAGTCGTCCAATCAATGAAACCAAGGCAGAAACACCGTGATTTCATTGTGATTGGGTAGCAATTGATCCTCACAGTCACTGCCCTTTCTACAACATGGTCGACCTAATTGAAACAAACGAGAATAAAGCTAATTTATTCCAAGTTGAATCAACGTGGATATGGATGATTCTACTTAATTCGAAGAACCAAGCATAAAGCTTATTTACTCCAAGATTAATACTTGCAGTCAGGTTCACTAATATATACGCATTTTTGGACCCTATCACAAAGGAATAGAGTGCAAAAGTGTACGTATATTAATGAACTCAAGTGTAAAATTCAGATATTTAATTTTAAATTAAAATCTGAATCTAATTTAGTTTGATTCGACCTATAGTGAACGAAAGGACCTTCCCTTGGCCATTTTTATTTTTGCCAGTATATTCCTTCAATCCATTCACCATCATCATCATTACATCTCTTCCCAAATCGGCCAAAGAACCGATGTAACTGTGATTGCTTATGTTCCACGCAAGAGAACAATTACCCTGAAAACTTTAAGAAAATTAGGATGTAAACTCAAGTCCATAATTGTTGAGTCATCCAATTTCACTAGAGCGCAAACTCTTCGTCTTCTAGTGTGTATACCGCCCGCGTGTTCGTGTCGGAGGTTTCAACTGGATTTGACACAGGCTTCTCTCCAACCGTGCACTCCTATCGCTTTATTGGGCCCGGCCTATAAAGCCACAGTCGGGTAAAAAAATACTGGTCACTCACTGGCTTACCTATCAAATGTCCAGTATAAAGGGTCATCTAAATGGCTCAACAATTAAAGTACGCCAATGTACGAAAGCTATGCCACAAATCAAAAGCCTTACCACCTTTGTTTATCCAGGTCCCTGATCTCGGACGAGTCAGCCCAGCACGCCGCCACCCGCGGCCGTCTCGGCTTCGTGGCCGGCGTAGTTCAGCGCGAGCGAGTGCCCGCCTTCGAGCGCATGCTGTGGCGCATCTCCCGCGGCAACGTGTTCCTGCGCCGCGCCGAGCTGGAGAAACCACTGGAGGACCCTAACACTGTGAGCAACTCCGATCTTACACGTCTCTTAACTCCTGTCGTAACTCTGTCTGGAACGAAATCCGCGAGTATCCTACAATTCCCACACGTTATAATCCAAAGATTTGGGCGGGGTGCACCACCTTAAGATTAGGTACAGACCGATCAAAGTTAAATATGGCGCCTGCAACTGTCGTCCCATAGAAACTTGTAAAACTTTCCAAGCAATCGGATATTAACGTACACCGCTTAGGATTACAGACAGTTTGGTGCAGTGCAACCCGCCCTAAGCCGCACCACTAATATTCAGAAACACAGCCAACTATAGGGATGAAGTATGGGCAACAAGACGAGATAAATGTAGGCATGAGAATGTAAATCTTCTAATCCGATCCAATCACTTCAACAGGGAAACGAGATCTACAAAACTGTGTTCGTCGCGTTCTTCCAAGGCGAACAGCTGAAGTCGCGCATCAAGAAAGTGTGCACCGGGTTCCATGCCTCGCTGTACCCGTGCCCACCTTCTAACACCGAGCGGCAGGACATGGTTAAGGGCGTGAGAACGAGGCTCGAGGATCTTAACATGGTAAGTTGACAGGTGCCGTTTTAGGTATAGTACCTCTAGTATAAGTTTGCGTTTAGTCTCTTGTATGGCAAAGCGAGCAGCGGCTCTGGTGGCCTTTGGTAGTAACTATTTTTTGCCATACAAACTAAGACTAAATGCAAATGCGTTTGTTTCAAAGATTCAAATAATTTATTTGCTCAGAATACATGATAATATAAAAGATGTCGAAAATAAACTTGTCCAGTACATTCAAACTGCATGCAGGCGTGCAAATATTATTCGGGAGCGGCATAATTAAGTTAATAATAATAATAAATAAATAATAAATAAATAATAAATAAATAAATATTAGAGGACAATCTTACACAAATCGAACTAGCCCCACAGTAAGCTCAAGAAGGCTTGTGTTATGGGTACTAGACGACGATATATTTAATAGATATAAATACTTAAATACATAGAAAACATCCAAGACTCAGAAACAAATATTCGTGCTCATCACACAAATAAATGCCCTGACCGGGATTCGAACCCAGGACCGTCAGCTTCACAGGCAGGTGCACTACCCACTAGGCTAAACCGGTCGTCAAATAATAATTCAATATATCCACGAAATTAGCAAAATTTACAGAATAATGTCAAGGTAGTCAAAATTATAATAATCATATCTAATAATAATAATACACAAGGAACTGTTCCTCTGTCTGTCGCCCTAACCACCGGCAGCTTAGGCCCCGCCTCGCTGCCGGCGGCACACTAGGTTAGGTTTTTATAATGATTTTATGTTTTGTAAGTGTATTTTTATATTTTACTTTTTATAAAGATATTGTAAAAACCTAGCCCAAGGAGAAAAATGAATAAAGAGAATAATAATACACAAGGAACTGTAATAAATATAAAATGTCAGTAATAATAATTCCTTCATAACAAAATCAATTAAAGCCCAAATATTTTCTTAGTCATTTCGTTCTTAAAACTATTGCTTCGCAGTAATTTTATGTCATCCGGTAGTTTATATATATTTCTATGTACATGTTATATAATATGTTCTTCGCATAGATCATTATGTGAGCTCGTGGCTTGTACTTAGAGCAAATTCATGATATTTTGTCGGGTCAGTCTGTACAGTTCTCCTCGTTTTTTGAATAACGGTCGATGGGTATTCACAAAAATACATATATCTCTTAATTGACACATTCAGTCGCAGGGAAAAGTCACTACTCAGCCTCACAAGGGCTTAACAACTTTGTTCTGGGATACATATCGCAGAATCAGCGACAAGACATTCAGTAGCTCAATTCCACTCACCTCAGATTCGACCGCTCAACCAATCCCACTGGAGAGCAAACTCGTAGAGTATTCTAGTGTTTAAACCGCCCGCGTGGTCGTGTCGGAGGTTTCCCCTGGAATTTTCCCAGACTACACCAACCGCGCACTCCTATCACTTTATTGAGCCCGGCCTATAAAACCACAGTCAGGCTAAAAAAACATATCGCATAGTTTTACTGACTGTCTATGTATCTACAGGGTGGCCACTTTCTGGAAAACCGGGAAAAGTCAGGGAATTTCGCTAGTCATGGAAAAGTCAGGGAATTGTCAGGGAAATTTAATGGAGGTCAGGGAAAAAAATTGTCTCTATGTAAATGAAATAAATGAACTTTATTCTGCAAGTAGGCCGCAATGGAACTTTTGCAAATCAAAAATTACTAGCGTTTCTCATGAAACCACTGCTAAGAAATGCCGAAAAAAACTCGACAGTCAGTCATTTTCTCCAAAAATATGCTTAATTATAATGATACTACTTAACCTACTTAAGTAAATCCGAGTGGTAAACAACGAAACACCAATGTCACCAATGACATGTCTCACCAATACCGGTTCATGTTGGGAATGCTCCACTTGAAGTTGTGGATAACTACGTATACCTAGGACAGACGGTCCAACTGGGTAAATGCAACTTCAAGAAAGAGATCGATCGCCGAATCCAACTCGGATGGGCTGCGTTCGGGAAGTTGAGGAGGATCTTCACGTCAGAAATTCCACAGTCCCTGAAGTCGAAAGTCTTCGACCAGTGCGTGTTGCCAATGATGACTTATGGTACTGAAACGTGGCCGCTGAATGTGGGCCTCTTAAATAAGCTCAGAGTTGCTCAGCGTGCGATGGAGAGAGCTATGCTTGGAGTTTCTCTGCGGGACATGATCCGAAACTCGGAGATCCGCAGAAGAACGAGGGTTACCGACATAGCTCAGAGAATCTGCAAGTTGAAGTGGCAGTGGGCGGGCCACATTGCTCGTAGAACCGATAACCGTTGGGGAAGAAAGGTTCTCGAGTGGCGGCCTCGCACGGGAAGACGGAGCGTTGGACGGCCTCCCACTAGGTGGACTGATGACTTGGTCAAGGCAGCGGGGAGTCGCTGGATGCGGGTGGCTCGCGACCGTGTGCTGTGGCGCTCCTTGGGGGAGGCCTATATCCAGCAGTGGATGTCTTCCGGCTGAATGATGATGATGATGATGATGATGAAACAACGAAAGAGAATTTTAAAAAATGAGGAAAAAAGAACAATAGGTATTTACAATGCGTAGTTCCACAAGAAAACATGTCGAAACTGCATACGTATTACATGGTATTACCAAATACAAGATAAAGATAATAATTCTAAAAGTGCCCAACATTTATTTTGCAAATAGGTCTCAATATTTGCAAAATAAATGTTTTGATTTTGAATAATAATTGAAAATACTTCTCCTAGACATTAAATTAAATCGTTTGAAATGCGTTCCTGCAATAACTGTGTCAACTAGATACAATGAAAATATTATACATGAGTCTTTACGCTATTTAGGTATTTGGTTTGGGCCATGCATTTCTGTCTGTTAAACAGTCCTCAACCCTATAATAAGCTTTTGACATCAATGTTGTTTTAAAGTAATTTTTAAGAGCTGGAAAGGGTAAATTCAAAATTGCATCTCGTAACTTATTATAAAACGGACACATTGACTTACTTGTATATTTTACGTACACGAAACTTTTAAGCGGCAATTTTATTTTTATTCCTGGTATTAAAATTATGGATATCAGATTTTTTACAGAATGCGTCTCGGTTCTTTATGACATAAACAATATTCTCATATATGTATTGGGACGTTACTGTTACAATGTTAATTTCTTTAAAGAGTTCTTTCAGAGATTCCCACTTTCGTATGCTTTGACTAAGGGAATATCTTGTTTCGATCCCTCAATCACAGTCAATGTAGAATTCCGACGACGAGAGAGGCTCGATAAATTGTTGGACATATTTGTCCAAAATAACCGGCTTTCAGGATATGACGCAGATAACGCCATAAGTGCCTTCAATAATATTTGTAAATCACCTGAATTAGAAAAATCAATGAAACAATTTTCCATAAGGATAGTCACCGACTGGATGATCTTTGGTTCGGTTTGATATAAATTTGAAAATAAAGACTTGCAATCTTTAACAAAAATGGTCATGGTGTTATCCCACGGAAACGCATATAGTGAGCGTGGCTTTTCCATCAATAAGGAGATTTTAGTGAAAAATCTTCGCAAGTCTATAATTGCGCAAAGACGCATTTATGACGCTATATCTTACCACGGCGGTTTAGACAACATAAATATTGAAAAAAAAATATCCACGCGGTTCGTAATCCTCACTCCTTGTACACGGAAGATTAAAAAGAAGGAAAATTTGAGTTCAGAGGCAAAAATCAGAGCAGAAAAAGAAAAACTGCGGAAATGGTTAAAGAACTAGAAGCAAAAAGACAAAATTTCTCGAAGGAGCTGCCAAAGAAGCTGCGTTATTGGAAAAACAGATTACCAAGTTGCAATATATTTTTAACCGACTTCAAAAAAGGAGGAGGTTCTCAATTCGGTTGTATGTTCTTTTTTTAACGTGTGTTACCTCGATCTCCGTTGTTTATGATCCGATTTGGATTTTTTCTTTGTTTGAAAGCATATGCTCCTGTTGTCCAGAATCTAGTTTTGATGATGAGATCCATGAGGAATTGAGAGAACCCCTCGAAAATTCATGCGAAGCATATAGCGATTTTAGTATTTTCGGTAATAAATCGAGCATTTGGATTCAGAAAGTAGCATTTGGTATACGGGAACTGATGAAAAAGACCACGGATGGTCATTCAAAACTCCTATTGTTTCATGGGTGGCATTAAGTTATTTCGACCAAGATACTGAAGCGACTATGACAAAGTCAATTTAAATGGTCCTGATGTAATGTCACCATCAACCTGATCTGGTAATTGAAGCCGGAATGTAGGAATTCCGTAATAAAACAGTGTATCTTAGCCGTGTTTGAGCTTATTGGAATCGTTATGAGATGCACTCTGGTAATGATTCACTAAAAACGTGAAATAATTAAGAATTTTAATAAAAAAATAAATCCGACACCAAAAATTAAAAAAATAATTGCCTTACTTCTAATACGAGACTTTACGCTTCTAATTGCACAATGTAGAAGTATCTACAAGTCGGTTTTTTAACGGTTTTTAACAGAATTCAAAAACTGAGGTTTCTCAATTCTTCACTTTAATTTGTACCATAATACGCAAAATGTTAAAGTGTTTACTTACTAATACGATTAAGGCCCGTATAAAGTGTTCTCTTTAGTATTTCACGCTGGATTATATTATCATCATCATCATCATTTCAGCCGAAAGACGATTATATTATATAATACATTTAATATATCCAATAAATTCAGTAGTCAGATGTACTGTTTCAATTTGTTTTTCCTGTACAGCTTTTAACAAAAATGGTCAAAAATGAAATGAATTATTGGGTAATTGAAATTGTAGAACTGTCTGATAGCAAATTAAAATATATAAATACAAGAAAACAGTACAAAAACGTCACCTGACGTAGGATGTGAACCCACGACTTCCGTCTAACAATGCTTTCGCTCTTACCAACTGAGCTATTCAGATACTACTTCTTATTATTTCCGTTTATGTATTAATTTCATTGTATTTATAAATTGTAATTTGCTAGCAGATAATTCTGAAAAAACGTGTTCAAATTACATATTTTTTATTTATTACATTTAAGATTATGGTCAGGGAAAAACTTGAAAAAACGCCTGGAAAACCGGGAAAAGTCAGGGAATTTTGGTTATAGTAAATAGTGGTCACCCTGATCTATGACAATTATTTCGAACCGTGATATCTTCGAGAAGACAGTACGGTTGCAAGTTTTGTTGCACCTTTAGCGCCACCCAGGTGTCACGTGTAGGGTAGCGGTGGGTACTCCCTACGGACGTGGTGCAACTTCGACCCAACTCAACCCCTCGTCAAGTGAGGAGGAAACTTGACTGTTAGAAGTTCTCAAGCCGCCCGATCACGGGAGCGCTGTTAGTAACCACTCAAACCGGTCACCCATCCAAGAACTGACCCCGGCCCATGTTTCTTAACCTCGCATACCGCACGCGGCACGCGGGCGCCGCTGGGCCACGAGCGCTCTGAGACTTTACTGACTGTATATAACCCTAATTCTTTCTTTTCAGGTCCTCAACCAAACTCGCGACCATAGACAGCGCGTGCTCGCTAGCGTGGCCAAGGAACTGGCCAGTTGGACCATCATGGTGCGCAAGATGAAGGCCATCTACCACACTCTCAATCTTTTCAACATGGACGTCACCAAAAAGTGCCTTATCGGCGAGTGCTGGGTCCCTACTGCAGACTTGCCGAATGTGCAGAAGGCTTTGGCTGATGGATCGGTAGGTTGCACCCTAGCTTTATGTGAATAAGGTTTATTTTTATTAATCGACAGACTGAGGAATGCCAGAGTTAGGACAGTGTAACTAAATATGAAGTACGAAGTAACTAGGGATATTCCTTTTCTTTAGGGTGACAGCGGCGGTGAGAATGGGAGAAGTAGGTACATTTCTTTAGCCAGGTTACAATTGACAAATATAATATGCCAGAACTCATAGTTGGGTCATTGTCAGATTTAGGTGCCCGTCTTCCGGTGGACATATCAAAAGTTAAGGGCCAAAATGCTTAATTTTGGATTGGTCTAGTATCCCGCATAAACGGTATTTCCGTAACTATAAATCCATGTAATAAAAACATAACTTACATGTACATAAGCCGTTAACTATTGACCACTGGGTGGACAACTTTTGTTTTTACAACTGACAATGACCCAGTTGTGTTGTGTAATAAGATTAGTCATACATTTTTCGAATTAAAATGTTTCAAATGTCAAATTTTTCGAACGACAACGCAATGTAAACAAAACCTTATTATTCAAGTATTGTGCTAGGTTTCTGAATGAAAAATGAACCCTGTCACGCTAACATAAAGTCGTTTTTGTTAGAACGCATGCGGCAGCTCGATTCCCTCGTTCCTGAACTGTATCGAGACAGACGAGGAACCGCCCACATTCAACCGCACCAACCGATTCACGCGAGGATTCCAAACTCTCATCGACGCCTACGGTGTAGCCTCCTACAGAGAATGCAACCCTGGTATGTACCCTACTAATACCACATACATAACATAAACTCACGCATATATTTATTCCCGCATCTTTCCTTAATTATTAGTCATAGGATTTATTATTTGGGATCCCGCATGATGTGACCGAGATACAGTGTGGCATACTCGATATTTAATTGTTTACTTATGTAGTACCTTTTCTCAATGTAACAGAAATAAATTATTTTAGAGATTTTAAAAAATAAAATCTCGAGGGTAGTTTAGACTTTATTTGTTCACGCGTTTACCCTCAGATCTCTTTTTTTTTCGCATTTCACTTTTCATTATAAAATCCGTTTAATATTCAAAATATAAACTTTCAATGCGATTGAATATCCTTTTCAATAGTTAACATTAAATAACAGTGAAAGAAAAATGGAAATCAGTAACATGCGCCTCTACAATCTCAAGTAGACACCGTATTGTCCAAATAAAAATAGTGTTGATTATCTCAAACTTCTTGATCATTAGCTCCAGTACCCTTAAATTAGTTACCATATTATGATAGGTAACTACTATAAATCTGATGGCTGATCCAGTGGCGGAAAAGGCGACCAGGAAATAAATAAATTACACATGATACTTAAATCGTGTTTGTGCCCATTCAAATCCAGTGGACGGCTGTACAAAAAGTAGTTACTACAAAAACTTGTATCGAAACTTACGAAAACTTCTGTTTTCCCCAGCGCTGTACACAATCATCACATTCCCCTTCCTATTCGCCGTGATGTTCGGCGATCTTGGCCACGGCGCCATCATGGCAATGTTCGGAGCTTGGATGGTCATTAAGGAAGTACCGCTCGCCGCCAAAAAGTCCAAAAACGAAATCTGGAATATCTTCTTTGCCGGCCGCTACATTATTTTGTTCATGGGCTGCTTCTCTATGTACACTGGGCTAGTTTACAACGATATATTCTCGAAGTCAATGAACATTTTCGGGACTGCGTGGAAAATTCCGTATGATGACCCGTATATGATGTCGAATGCTGCGCTTCAATTGGATCCGAAGGACTCTTACGTTGACGAACCATATTTCATCGGTATCGATCCTATTTGGCAGGTAAGTGTAACTTTAAAACAACGCCTCAAGTTAATTTGCACTAGTTCAATTTGCTATCCCATTGATAACTGACGCAAGGCCAACGAGACGAGAAAATCATTTGAAGCAATTTATTGTATGCGTAATAAAGTTCAATTTAGTAATGAATATTCAGGAACTGATGAGTTTACAATTTCCCCTAGACTGCTGACAACAAGATCATCTTCCTGAACTCGTACAAAATGAAACTGTCCATCATCTTCGGCGTCATTCACATGATCTTCGGGGTCTGCATGAGTGTCGTCAATTACAAGTAAGTATTTAAATCATTGTCATATTTTAGACTAAACTGAGATTCGACAGTATATTCATGATAAAACCATTGCGATGTGAATATGATTAAAACGACTTTCTCATCTCGACACCTAATCATTTTAGGATAAATTCTAGGCTAGGTAACCACAAAAATTTAAATACAAAGTTCGTAATCTCCGTCTCTATCGCACTTACTCAGTATCTTACTCGAGTAACAGAGTTGGAGAAAAGTATATGAAGTTTAAGCTTCGAATGTCGTGGTAGCGTTTTTTCAGTGGTCACTGGCTACCATTACTCCGTATTGAAAACACTGACAAATTTTCAAAATTAGATGTTGACAACGACCGAAAATAGTCGCTAATTACCTAGTAAATATGGCTCACATTCATATAAACTTCCGCAGCTTCTTCAAGCGTCGCTACAGCATCTTCCTGGAGTACTTGCCTCAGATTGTATTCCTCTGCCTTCTATTCGCGTACATGGTGTTCATGATGTTCTTCAAGTGGCTCGCTTACAGCACATTCAACAAAGGTAACTAATGTAATTGAAAACTTGGTGTAAAGTACGTTATAATGTCAGGTTTGTTCCTCTTGCCGCTTCGGCTAAACTCGGCTCTGGCACACCGTGGTGTCCAGATACCCTATCGCGCTAGGAACGAAAAAGCGCGTGTTATGCGGCGAACGCGTCGGAGAGGGATGCCATTATTAGCTGTCAAACATCAGTTTTGTTAGATAGAAAACCTTCTGTACGTAAACACTATTCATTATTCAGAGATAATGGCAGGTGTGTGGGCGACGCATGAGACCCGCTATCGCTGTGGAACGTAGTAAAATTAAAAACGTTAATTTGCGAACCAAATCTTAAAGGTGAAATGAAATGTAAAATTTCAAATATCGGGGATATTTATTTCCCCTGTGGCAATGTGCAGTATCCAACTACCCTCCCATTTCCAAAATCCTAACTCGCCGCTTTCGACATTCGGCGCGGGTCACTGTGTGAAACACGTCGCGCGCGTCCGTTGCTAGGACCTAAAAAGGGTGAAACTGGACACCCTCCGTTATGCAAGCCCCCGACGGATTTTTCTGGGCTTGTATACCTCGCAACCAGTTAACTGTTTAGAAAAAATATTTTTATGAATATGTAATTATTTCCTATAGAGTCGGGGGATTTTCAAATGCATTATTTAATTATTTTTAAATTGAGCACATCCGTCGGGGGTATTTTCAAAATTTTTAATTTTGCCTTTTATTTTAATCTCTTTAGAGAGCAGTCTATGTGTACCTATACGTTTGACCCTCAAACACTTCGGTTGTGGAATGAGCTCCCTACCGAGGTTTTCCTAAGGAACCACAAAAATAAGTAATTTCCGTTCCATTCAACGGTACAGTTTAAAAAAATCTTAATCCTGTATAGTTTTTTATCACATTCACGTTCCGATTATCGGTGCAGTTTAGACGGTACTGTCGACGTAACGATTTCACGTAGCGTGTGTGGCAACCTAAGCAGCATAAAGTCCTAGAATGTACTAACTCTGTTCGTATGTTACGTGACAGATCCCGCCTACCAGCAAGGCTGCGCCCCATCCGTCCTCATTCTCTTCATCAACATGATGCTTTTCGCGTCGGGCGAGGTGGAGGAGCCCTGCAAGGAGTTCATGTTCGAGGGGCAGGGCACGGTCCAGCGCGCGTTCGTGTTGGTCGCGCTCTGCTGCATCCCCGTGATGCTGCTCGGCAAGCCGCTGTACCTGCTCGCCGCTAGCAAGAAGAAGCCCGACGCTAAGGTAGGCAATACTACATTTTGATGCAAGTGCGGAAGGTATGTCATTTTGCACGAGTCCCAAGTTGTCTTGGCCCGAGCCGCCAAGACAAGACTCGGGACGAGTGAAAATGACACATCCACACGTATATCAAACGACGTTTTTTTAATACAGTTGCGAAAGGATATTGAAGAAACTGAAATAAATAAACAGTAACTAAATGAAACAACAAAATGTGTTTACTCGCCGTTGTGGGCTTTGTACCTGGTCTATATCTGGCGTAGTTTACATGGATTTTATTTAACAACCTTATAAATAGCACATATCACAAGAATATTATTAAAACTACAAGTTATTATAAAATTAATGGTGAAATTATGAATGAATGAGGCGGATGTTAAAAAGATGGTTGGCGCTCAAAAGTTAAAATAGAATAAATAAAGTCTAAAGAAAATAGCGGTCAGTAAAGGATTTTGATCGTCACATGAAAATTATATTAAACAGTATTAGACTTAAAGGCCAGCTATTAGACTTAAACACCAACAAAGAGATTACGTACTGATGGATGTGTGAATTATTAATTGGGCACTTATCAATTAGTTTATTGCCAATAATTAACAATAGGTTTGCATTTAAAAAAGGTAGCCTGATGTTAAAAAGTACCTACACTGATGCCCTTTACGATAGCGCTCTCTGTATTTTCTTGTGAACAGCACGAACATGCTCTAGGCTAAGATAAAAGTACCTACTGCGCTTTTATACCTTATCTGCAGTCCAATTCCTATGCAGTTAGAGATTGGCACTGATGCATGTCAGTTGCAAGACCAACCTTTACATCTGCTAGGCAGTACCTACAGTCGGCCTTATTGAGTACTGGACACATTGGTACTTTGCAGTGGCGGCGTGTCAAGAATGTTCTTTAGAGAAGCCGGAAATTATTTATCTTTTTTATCTTATCTTCATATTATATATTTTCATATTTTTAAAAAGAACTGGACTGGCTGAAAATTAGGCAAGCCGGTGAGTTGTATCCGCTCCGCCACTGGTACTTTGTCACTTTTATACGTTAGTATGACAGTTCAAACCTGACGACCCTGACGTTAAGCGCAAACGTTGTGCAGCCAAACTGTCAAGCAATCTTTAAATTCTCTTTGCAGTTACCATTTTGTTTTTATTTCAGCCTGAAAACTCGAACGGCAGCTTGAACGCCGGCATAGAAATGCAAGAACAGACCGAAATCGAGGGCGAGGAGCCGCCGAAGCCCGTCGCGAAGCCGGCCGGTGGACACGATCACGACCATGACGAACCTTTCAGCGAGATCATGATCCATCAGGCCATCCACACTATTGAATACGTGCTCAGTACCATCTCGCATACGGCCTCGTATCTGCGACTGTGGGCCCTCTCGCTCGCTCACGCCGGTGAGTTTTGAAATACGTAAAGATTTGTTTAAACTGGTCTAATGCGATATTTATGTAGGTATTTACCATAAAAGCGCCTTGCGCGCGGATACTGTGAGTGTTGTGCCTTAGACAATTAGGAATATAGTGGACGGGTAGCAAACTTTTTAGGGGCCTACCCTTCACATTTTAGTATACTGGGTAGTCAAATGTTGTGTAACCATTCTCTGTTGACAACTTGCTGAGACGAGAGTTCTGCCGCGAACATGACTGGTGCAACTCGTGTCGAAATACATAAATATTACTTTAGACCCGTTTAAAAAAATCTAAGTATGTGCACAAAGCGCGAGAGTTTTGAAATATATGAGTAGGAGTAATACATCCTAGCTATTAAACGGCCTTTCAGCATGATCATGATCCATCAGGGCAACCAGCATACCATCTCGCATACGGCCTTGTATCTGCGACTGAAATAAACATGTTTACGAATACGCTTCGGCTAAATTCGGCTCTGGCATACCTCCGTGGTGTCCAGATACCCTATCGCGCTAGGAACGAAAGATCACATGCTTATGGCAAGCGCGTGCGAGCGGGACGCCATGAATAGCTGTCAAACGTCGGTTATATTAGCAGAAACCCTTCTGTACGTTAGTACTATTCATTATTCTATGGTACGAGTAGTTTCTGTTGGTATACATCCTATACTATTAAACGAGCAAAATTTGTACAGGTAAATTACTTTATGATATGCTCTTATTCTGCATTTGAATGCCTTAAGGTGCCGCGTGTTAGGCCTACGGCGCAAATAACACTTATAGGTGTCACGTACGTTGTCAAGTTCATATTTAATCTAGTATGGAAAATGTGTGTTGAGTGGGCGTATAGCCTTGAGCCGCATTCAAATTTGTCTGTCGTGTTGTGTCGTGACACATCGGAACGGTATCTGTTTCATACATTTAATATGGATGCGTTCACATTTCTCTGATGTTCTGTGTGTCAACACAAAACGACAGACAAATGTGAATGCGGCTTTACACTGCCGTATAAGAATGGCGTTCAAAGGGTTAACAGTAATGTAATAGTTTCTATAACATACACACTGTCTAAAAATCGTATGTTTGTAATAGAAACTCTATTACATTAGCCATAAAGTGGACTATCCAATGGAATAAGAGCAAATGTCAGTGTGAAGCTCAAAGTAATTGTACTGAATAATTGGCAAATTTGCTTGGGAGATATTGTATTAGGTCACTAGGAATGTCCCGCGTGCGGTATGCGAGGTTAAGCAACGTGGGCCGAGGTCAGTTCTTTCATGGGTGACCGCTTTGGGTGGTTATTAACTGAGCGCTCCCGTGCTTTGGAAGGCACGTTAAGCCGTTGATCCCGGCTGCTGTCTATGATAGAGGTTGTTAAGCCAAGTTAGAGGCCTTCGGGCGGCTTGAGAACTTCTAACAGTTAAGTTGCCACTTGACTGACAAGCCTTATTCCAAAATGGTCTGGTTGGAAGGTCAGGCAGTCGCTTCCGCAAAAACTAGTGCCTACGGTAAATCTTGTGATTAGATAGCAGACCCCGGGCATCCTTCAGGATACAGCTGTACTTGGGGTAACGCTAGGAGGATGATAGATGATTGTATTAGTGTTCCCAATCGTTAGTCCCCTTGACCCCCTGCCTATTTGCAGAATAAGGGTGGGTTGCACCAAACCGTCTGTAATCGTAAACGGTGTTCGTTAAAATCTGATTGTATGGATAGTTTGACAAGTTTCTATAGGATGACAGCTGCCGGCGCCATATTTGACGATGACCGGCCTGAGATCGTATGTTGGTGCAACCGACCCTAAATGTTTTGATTGTGATTTTCAGAGCTGTCCGAAGTACTGTGGAACATGGTACTCGCCATGGGCCTGAAGGACCAAGGGTACGTCGGCGCCATCAAGCTGTACGTGGCCTTCTGCTTCTGGGCGCTCTTCACACTCGCCATTCTCGTCATGATGGAGGGGCTCTCCGCCTTCCTGCATACCCTGCGTTTGCACTGGTAATTTCAACTTTACTACTTGGTAATGAAGTTCATTTGAGAGTGGGAAGAGAGTTGGAGAACTACAAAAATAATGCCCACTTTATGTGGATACAGCTAGCAGCACAAACAAAAACTAGGTCCAAGTGATCATTTTGAGCGTGGTATTATGCTGTTTATTACTTAAATATTAAAATATTTGGTTTTTCAAGATTTTATTTCACCTTACTATTTTGTCGGCTTAATTAAACCTTTTCGACGCCAACAACGGATATATCCGCACCATCGGTTCAACGCCAATGACAGATTTCAACTTTGCGTTTGACATTCCCATGTTGGCGTGTGAGTGACAGCTTTTATATTTGACATGGTGTTGAAAAGGCTAATATTGTGTATGCCACATTGGAGCTTTCTAGTGGTAAGGGTCAGTGACCTATATAAACCAGCTAACTATAATTGCCTGAAATTACTTTTCTACTCTTTCAGGGTGGAGTTCATGAGCAAGTTCTACTCTGGCCTGGGCTACGTCTTCCAGCCTTTCTGCTTCAAAACCATTCTCGACGCTGCCGATGAAGAAGATTAAACAAACAAACATTCGACTAATTAACTCTAGTGTAGATCACTCCAGTATTTTTACTAATATTTGTAATAGCAAGGTCACAAAACAGTTCGATGAATTAAATATTTATTGCATATTTCGAAATTCGTTTTTTTGTGCGTTATAATACACTTGAAGTATTTATAACAATCCGAGGCCCACGACACCTCGTCATGGTTCTACGAGCGATTTTCGCTACACAACAGAAAAATTCTGCTACACGTTACGGCAAAGTACATGTTGCTTTGTCGGGCCTCGAATAGGTTAAGCGGGATACACTTTTAATATTTTTACCACATTACATTTAAACCAATTTTTTACAAGCTTTCGATCATAATTCATGATCATAACAGTTTTAAGTGACATTTTATTCGAACCACTTCCCAGAACTCATTGTTTTATGTTTATTACTTTATACATTTTGGAGCGCTCGTGGCCCAGCGGCGCCCGCGTACTGCGTGCAGTATGCGAGGTTAAGCAACGTTGGCCTAGGTCAGTTCTTTCATGGGTGACCGCTTTGAGTGGTCATAAACTGAGCGCTCCCGTGCTTTGGAAGGCACGCTAAGCCGTTGATTCCGGCTGCTGTCTATGATAGCAGCCGGAGCATAGAGGCCTTTAGGTGGCTTGAGAACTTCTTGGGATTAGGTAGCGGACCCCGGGCATCCTTCAGGATGCAACTGTACTGGGATAACGCTAGGAGGATGATGACTTTATACATTTTGGAAAAGGTATATATTATTACTACCGCGATTAAATCTAATGTCTGAGCAATGGATGTGACATACAAACTTGCCTACTAAAATTAATATTAGTAATATTGCTATTTTAGCTTTTCCTGGCAAAGAGTCTGAAAATGTTCTAGCGTAGATTTTTACTGTCCTTTTCAAAGCTTTTAAGCCAGTCTCATTCTTCCACTTTTTGCTAAGTTGTACCGCCGATGGGCATAAGGAAAGGAAAGAAAATCAAGAACTTTTTCATTGGCAACGTAAATACTATCCCTTTAGCCATCATTATTGTCAGAATATGCGATGAGATTTTTATTGACACTGGGAACGTACATATATTTATGCCTTTGACTGTACTTTATGTTCGTAAATTGGTTTTCGCCTTCTCCAATATCTCCTTCTTGAGTTTAGGATAATCTGGGTGCGCTTTGAGTATGTATCGACACACGACGATACACTCCGGGTATTTCTTGAGTTTGAGATAAGAATGAGCGAGTTTGTAACCGACTGCGAGATCGGATTTTCCCGCGAACGTCCATGCGTTGTCGTAGTTCTGGGCGGCGCTTTTGTAGTTCTGCTCCTTTTCTGACAGGTAACCTGTTATGATATTGTTTATTGTTTATTTTCCCATATAGGTATACAGAGATACAACTTATGTCCGTCAGTAGATAAAATGTTTCATAATGCTTACAATTTATTAAAAACAATTATACAATTTTCCCATCATCCTCTTCAGTTAAATAATCTGAGACTTTATAGTAGGGCTTCTGAATCAGTCTTTCTTTAATGAACCTTTTTTTAAATTTAGTCTGGTAGATCTGATAAATGTATCAATCAACTTTTCCTTGTTGTTATATTCTATCCCGTCAGCAAGGAAGCAACAGTAACCGAGTTTATTAGAAAAATGTTTATAATGTGGACTTGAAGCATTCTCAAGAGATGACCCATGTCCAAATGGATTTATACTCATCGCTAAAACTCATGTTTGGTATATCTATACTAATATTATAAACGCGAAAGTGTGTGTTGGTCTCTTACCTCTTCAAGCTTAAACTGCTGACCCGATTTAGATGAAATTTGGTATGGAGAGAGTCTGTATCTCGGGGAAGGACATAAGATACTTTTTATCCCGGAACTCATCCTTTAAGGGGGTGGAAGTTTGTATCGAAGAGCGATGACTAGGCAATATTAAAAAAAACAGCAATTCAATGAGGGCTATCGTTTTTGTGCTCACCAGTTGGCGCCACTGTCGAATATAAGGTCCAGCTGTCAAAAATCGTTATTGGTTGTAATGGGCATGAGAACGAAATTTACATATTTAATACCTTAAAACCCTACCGTAAAAATATAGAACATCCCGCATTGTAGCCCAGTCCCGTTTTGTTCGGAAAAAAAGGAGGTAATAAGTTTCCGAAAGACAAAACTGTCTCAAAGCACTGACAGTCATTGACCCGTAACTCATATTTGCCATAAACAAGCTCAGGTATTGTAAATATTCACCATATTGTTCCAATTAGATATTAACCTACGTAGAACATTACAACAACACAAAAAGTGACATTTAACATTTCGGAGACCTCGCGTGAATTCATACGCGATAGCCCTCATTCTATCATTCTATCGCGATGAACGAGTTCTACGCAGCTAGTACCTACCCTATAAAATTTTAAAGAGAGACTCAGGAGACGTAACCATAGTAACGAGCAACAAAGAATAATCGATCCCAAATATTAAAATTAAACACAAAAAAAAACATTCAAATGCGTTGGTGAGACGAGAGACTAATCTTCATTTTCTTGCGCTAGTAAAATTACCCCAACAAAAGAGATGACTAAGTTGACTAAGATGCTGTCAATGCGCAGCTTAGTATCTCTAGTAAAATCTGATAGTACTATCTCTAGTGAAAACTGAAGCATTGGAAATATTCAGTTCAAAATTCCTGACACCGGTGTCTTTAACTCCCGAACCAACTTCACCAAAAAAATGTTATTCGGTCTATAGTGAGCTCGAATCCAGGCCCCGTATTGCGGTGACGTTTATAAACGACAAACGACAGATAAAGCATTTGTCACTTTCAATCGAATGATATCAGGAAGTGACAGATGTGATCATTATAATAAAATGTTTTTCATTTCTCATACTCTGAAAGTGGGTTCATCTAGATGGCGTACTGAAAGTGGTACATTTGTGCTCTCTTTATCTTGTCCTTTGTCGTCGATAAACGTGACCATTATAGACTCCTAGAACTAAAAAATATCCTGAAAATCACGAAGTACACATACCTAAAAGTTGATAAGCGGCGGAACACGAGTTGTTATGGTTGAGGACCTTAGTCAGAAGTTCCTTGGCAGCGTCCATGCGCCCAGAGCTCACTTGACCATCGGCTACTTCCAGCCAACATCTGTAATACAATGAATCCATTGTGCACTCAAAAGCAAATAAAATTAGTACACTTTGTATTGAATGTCCATACAAAGCGTAACCATTTTTTTTTTCAGTGTAGCTCATTAACCTCTCATCAAAACAGAGCATACGTTTTAGTCATGGATGTATCATGTGCCATGACTGCGTGTCAATATTGCAGAGTTATGGCGCAAATCTACTTATAAATACGGATATTACGCGACATTCAAAACCGAAGCGTCGTTTACAGAAACCATTTTTTTCCAAATGGACTATTCTTTCGAGAGGTGGTGTCTGCTGGAGGTACTTATTTGGTAAATACCGGTTAAGTTTATTTTTACCGAACTGCCCGTATTTATCCGACTGCGGTAGAAGGAGGATTGTTTTCCGATTTGTGAGTGTGTTTATTTCATCGGTTTTTATAATCCTTTAATTTTAGTTATTGACTAATAAAGAGCTACAGAAAAATGGTGATCAGAGGACTTTTGCAGGAAATCAGTTCTTGGTGAGTCAATATAAAGAATAATAAATAATATATACCTTTCCAAACCATCGGCCTTTTCTGGTGTCCATGGTATTGACGAAATAGTCCGCTTAAGAATGTTCTTCGCTCTTGTCGGTTGTTTCACTACATTGTAACTGAAATTAAACACGCATTCATGAGCGATGAGTCGCGGCGTCCGCGTCTATGGTCTAAGAAAACAAGGTCTCATAATCCGGATCGTGACACCACAATAGGTCACTGTCGACAACACACACTTACGTCCGCATACGATCGATAGGCTGATGCTGGCTGGTGGCGTAATGTCGTGCCACCCACACTACTAACTGATGTACCGGATTGCCATACGTGGCGCAGTATATTATTGTATCATGACGGCGTCGGTAGTTTCAAATCTTCAGTAATCGTAAGCTGTAGGTAGTCGTTAAGGTCAGTTTGTATGTCAAGTTTGTCAATTTTCTACTGAATAAATAACATTAGCAGCTGCCGGAGCAATATTTATAGAAATACTTAACGGTGCTCATTCTGTAATCGTAAGTGAATACAATCCAATGTTAAAGTAATGCCAGCTTAACACAATGACATGTAATATTGAAATATTATTAATTATTGACTATGGCTATGACTATAATAAACATTCTGCATAGCATTCATTGATTTAGATAATCATGAACAGATTTTGGTGTAGCAGGAGGCGGGCATCTCTTTTGGCTAGAACTTCTTCTCCTCTCCTTCTTCTAGTTAGAACAGTGCTTACAAAGACTGCTGTTATTACAAAAAGTACGAGTTAGAAATGCGACAGGGATCGTCCTGGTGAGTATAGTCGATGACCAGAGGTAGGTCTTGCAGTACCAGCAGATGTTTCTATTCTACCTAGTGACAATGTAGACTTGTCTTCTATCTAGAAACTTACGCGTTAGCAATAGCCAGTATGAGATAGGGGTCGTCCTGGTGAGTATCATCGGTGACCATAGGCAGGAGATCTTGCAACACACGCTCGGCTTGGCTTTTCTGTCTAGTAGCCAGTTGGATCAGCGCTTGTAGGGCTTTACGTTCGGCAGGTGCTACCTCCGCTAGTAACTTCTCGGCGGTTTTTAGTGCTAATATTCTAGTGTCTCTGCGAAATGAGTGAGAAAGTGTAGGTACAATTGTAGGTCCGTTCAAAATCGATATCTAAGGACCTTTTTTCAAGTCTAACCTCGTACTTACTAAAGGATCTCCCGGATCCTCAGATATTGATTTTGAACCAAATCGGACCATGAATAAAAAAGTTCAAAATGGCGATTTCAAATCTGACCTCGGATTCGTATTAAGAAACTCATCGGATCCCCATGTATTGATTTTCAATTAAATAGGATTATAAACAGTAAGGTCCTTTTTTAATGAAAAATAATAATAACAAGAAATATTAATAAAATGGGACAACCCTGACCCTCGACCTGTATGTACGCTACACGGGTACATAATTTCTAGAAATTAATGAAGCATGCATGCTGATTGCAGTTCTTTATACTGTGGTAACACTATTATCGCACTGTGTCCCTAGCGATGTTGTTCAGCTGAAGAAACACAGCTGTACGTTACTGGTAGCCTGGTACTCACGACTCCTCGTTGAAGGTATCATGCAGCACATAAGGTACGTGTAGCGACAGGCACAGTAGTACCATGCGCTGAGACACACTGTGTCCTGAAGATACACTCCTGTACATTACTGGTCGCTTGGTACTCACGAGTCCTCGTTGACGAAGGTATCATGGAGCGCATCAGGAGCGTGTTGCGACAGGCACAGTAACACCATGCGTCGAGCCGCACTGTGTCCCCAACGAGATGAACGACGAGCTTGGTTCAGCTGACGGAGCGCTGCGTTCGCGCGGCCAGAGTATACGGACAATAGTCCGGCGCAGTACTGGTAGCCTGGTAACAATCGGGTTATTGACTCAAGTTTTATTATTACTTCAAATAAAACAAGACTAAAAATATGGCAATTGATGGAAATCCTATCCTAAAACCTCAAGAAATTACGAAGTTATAACTATTTGAATGTTGCTAGTTAGAGAAAGTGAAAGCGCTGCAGATATGACGTCACAAATGTTTAGCGCCATAGTAAATGACTATGAAGGCATCCCTCCTAAAACTTTGAACACAACTTTGTGATTATTTATTCTCTTAGGCTTATTCTAAGGTTGCTTTTTCACTTGCCTTTAGAATCTAATTTTCAGACTCCTTCAAGAAAATTCGAAATTATCGTTTTTTTATTTGGTGTCAGGAAGGCATTAAATATGCATATAACATTTTAGGGCGATGTCTACTTATTCGAGACGTCCACGTCAAATTTAACTTTCTAGCTGCCCAACATCGTTTCTATTGGACGGAGGAACTTGAATTTTCATAAGTACTGTTATTTACTTTTTCTCAAAAATGGCCCGCAAAGCGAACTCAGGGTGTCCACTCTAAATCCCGAAAAAAAATCCCTGACTTTTCCCTGACTTTCCCTGACCATTACTTCAAAATTCCCTGACTAAAATATATATCTTTATCGGAACTTAAGGCTGGGTTGCACCTAGTAACTTTGACGTTAACCAAAAGCCGAAACTGAAAAACTGTATGGAAATTTCCATGATGAACGCTGTGGCTTTTCCTTTGTTTAGCAAAATAATACATAACATGATAAATTAATATTTTGTGCTAAATAAAGTGTTACATAACATTAAAAAAAAAAATTTTTAGTTTGCACTGTTAGATTTCTTTAAGCTCTTTGTGGTTATGAAATAAGTAATAACTGTAATGCGTTGTATTTTGTGCATTTTAAATGCACGAGACCTGTGAAATTTTAACTGTAACCGGTACGTCAAGTTCGGAAAAAAACCAACTGTTGCAGCCCAGCCTAAGTTAAATGAGAAACTTGAACTTTGAATAAAATCACTATTATATTTTGATCATACAGTCTACACTCTCTATAAAATCAATACGCATAAACAACATCCTAAACATAGTAAATTATATATCTTTTGATAATATTTTCTAATTAAATGAAATGATATTGCACGCTTACCTTAAGGGCAAATTAAATAAATAAATGGTACATTCCAAAACAAGTATTACGTTACAGGTCATTGTTAAGGAGTCTCCGTGCGCTGTTCTCTATAACAAAGTGTGCAAACGTATTCTGCTTCTAGTCTATTTTACACATTCCGGAAGCGAATATCCATGGCTGTGGTTTGCTAGATTTTTGTAAAAAAATTACAGATTCAACGTTATTCGAATTTAGATATTCACAATACGGTTTTTCTATTCACTCTGAAGTTAATTGATTTAAATGAAATTAATTAATTTAATTTTAGCAAACCATTGGCATTACTGATGATTTTTTTCTACATATTTTCAGTGATTTTGTGTAATTTTCAAATGAAAACCACTGTTTAAATATGAGGATCTGGTTTTTGTGGACAGTTCTCAATAAGCGCACATTAAACTTGTTTTTAAAGTCATAGTATTATAAGACATTTGAATGTCATTTGTTTTCACTAAGAGATCAATGTAAATAAAAATAAACTTAACTTTTTAAGTTAGGTATACCTATACCTAACTTAAAAAGTTAAGTAATAGAGAGATCAATGCAACCAAAAATCGTCAACTACCGTAAAAAAACTAAACGACAACTCAAACCGAAAAATTAATATAAAGTATAGTTTTTAAAATCAGCATTGCTTAATTAAAATGCAGAAATCTAAAATCAGCAAGTTATCATATTATTCACTAATTCAGTATTCCTTAGATAACACTACTTATTTATTGATTAAATTTGTCTTTTCTTAACCTGCAATGCCCTTTCTAATGTTTCCAATTCAACATTTTCTTTTTCCCTTTGGAGCTGAAGTTTCTTTTTCTTTTCCTCAATTTCTTTTAGCTGTTGACCTATTTTTCTTTTTTCCGCCTTCCTTTTTTCTTCTTCTGATATCATGTCTTTTTTTTCTTTAAGCTTGTCTTGGTATCTGCGCCGTGAGTTTCTGACAGATTTAATTAGGTCCTGCGTTATTTGAAAATTTTCTGGGCCGCCGACATTTTTTATTTTATCATAAATAATCCTTTGGGACACAAGCGACTCTTCTAGTAGATTTTCCACTAGCAGGGATTTATTGATGGAAAAGCCACCTTCGACGCTTGCGTTTCCGTGAGATATTATAAAACATATTTTCATCACGGACCATATGTCTTGAAACTCTTTTTTTTCCCCAATTAAACAATTATAAAACTCGTCCAGACCGGTGGTGTCTGTCGTCCTTGTAATTATCAAAGTTTTTGCTGAGAGAACTTTGCGCTGCAGATGCTAAGAGAATGAATTGTTTTTGAGCGTTGTCTGCTGTTATGCCGCTAATTTTTCTGGCTTCGTGCAAAGTCTCTAAGACAATCTCCACATTTTTTATTGCCACAGTTTGGTGATTCTTCAACTTGTTTGGATCGAAACAGGACAAGCCACGAACAAACCGAGATTTGATAGGACTTTTTTCCAGTAATTTGTCTATCACAGCAATGATAAATTTTCTGAAGTCACTTTTGAACAGAAGTCGATCTTTGTCAGTACATTTTGCTTCCTTTAAGAGGCGTTTAGCTTCAAAACCAATGGAGATGAGAGACCGTAGCTAGTAAATTTTTCGAGTCTCTCATGTCCAGATCCTTGATCTTTTCATCAGAAATCGCTTGAAGCTCTTTGGTCTTTACAATTTTTGCCATGAGGCTTCTTACCAACCCTGATAGAGCGGCGTGTAAAAATGGTGCTAAAGGTTTATTTCCCTGAAAGCGTCTTAGGAACGGTTCACACTCATTTATAACTGACCTTGTACTTGCCAACTGCGCCTTAAGTAAAGGGTTCTTCATGAGAGTTTGTAGTCTTTTTATTTTCACTCACCGGCACAGATTCGTTTTCGACGAATTCTATTATTTTATCGAATATTTTGAGAGCCCTGTCTAAACAGGGTCCTTTTTCGAGCCATCTGATAGATGTGAATTTCAGGGGGAATTCTGTACCTCCAGTTATAGCAGTGTAAAGTGCTCTTCGTGCAGGGCTTTCTTTCAAATAATTGTACATAGTTCGCAGTACTGCATATACTTTCCATCCTGCCTTATTATGGCCGGTTTTTACAGCACCACTCACAGTATGTAGACCACAGACTCCAATATCTATTAAGGAGTTATTCTCGTTTAAGAGTTTCGTTTTAAGTTTCTTGAGGAAACTGTGATTTGCATTAGGCCCATCTATTGAAACTTGCAACAATTTATTTAGGTCCAGTTGCGACATACTTTCTAAAAAACTGCTTAAGAGATGTTCAGCAGTAGACCGCCCCATAAATACGCTAGTCCAGTATCTCGATTCAACTTCGTCTAAGTCTGTGTTCCAGAATCGAATCATCAAATCCATTTGGCATTTCTGTGATACCTTGTTTAGGCTCTCATCAAAGGCAACTACATAAAACTTGCATTCTTTAATAAGATCAAGCAAGCTGTTCTCAAATATGGTGCTATGCCGTGATTGATGACATATGCTACCTTTGTTTTGCCAAGGGTATATCCCAACGCAATCTTGCTGTCTGTGAACATTCTCTTGAAAGCTGCCGAAGTTCTGTCACATGAATTTAAGCTCAATTTATCATAAATTACTTCTATGGCCCAGATTATTTCAGCAGACGTAACTGCATTATCGTTGAATGAGAAGTCGTATGCAGTTTTGGGTACGAGCGGCTCTGCAACAGTTGTTGACGTTGTTGTGGCTGCGCTGGAAGTACTGGATGTACTAGGTTTGCTATCGGTGCGTTCTTTATTTTGGAATAATGTTATTAACGGTTGCTTCTTTTTTATTTCAAGTATTTTTATGTTTTGGCCCTTTAGCATGGGATACAAGGGCTTGCTTGCCCATATTACTCAAATTAATTTGTTTGCAGCAAATTTTGCAGTATGCCACTGTTGTGTCTTTTGGGTCTTCATCAAGCCAATCCACAAATTCTGGGCTGACTTTGGGGTCCAGTCACACTTTATTAAAATGACACTTTTTTGTCATTTTTTTAATCACTTTGTCATACTAACAGTTTACTGTAATAAACGGAAAACATATTGATCGAAAACTTCTTCTACTAGTTTACTAAAACGGAGAAATTTAGTTATGTCACAAAGGAACATAATTATATCCCTCCAATAGCCTGAAAGTAAAATGCTACTATAGACTGGATTAAGGTCAGCTAGAGCATGAAACTATCCCTCATTACCAATCACTGGGATAGTAATGTATGGTTCACTTACAATTTTTTTCATATTTTTTTTCCCTGACCTTATCATGACTTTCCCTGACATTCCCTGAATTTCCCTGACCACTTTAAGCTTCCCTGACTTTTCCCTGACTTTCCCTGACTTTCCAGAAAGTGGACACCCTGGAACTTTACTAGCTACACATTGGAAGGTAAAGTATATAGTTTAAGGTCAGATAAAAATTAAAAAAAAAACATAGCAGGATCGCTCCACGCGCCTATTACATCCATTAAATGTTCATTAAGAGTTCCAAACTTTTAAAAAGTTAAGGTGGCTATGTTAATAGAGCGCATAACTCATACACAGCCGATTTAAATGCGAAAATCGGTAGAAATATACACTTGCGACTTTCGTCTTATTTCCCCCATTTTTGAGAAAAGCACTGTATTAGCCTCGGCCGGAATGACAATTGCAGGCTTCGTTTTAATTAAACGGACTCACACGCTCATCCGTTTAAAAAAAAACACAGCCTGCAATTGGTGCCCTCCCGGCCTCGACAATAATGTACTTATATTATTAATTACTATTACTTTTGATGTTACGTACTGACACACTGACTATTGACACTTACCCGGGTCGTCGTTCTCCCGCAACTCTTGCTTGGCTGTGTCTAGGGCCTGTTCCGCATCAGCGAGTTTTCCGCGGCGATACTGCACCTCGATGAGTTGAGCAAGCGCCTCCCAACTCGTTGGCTTCACTGAGAGTATCTGGCTCAAGTGGCGCTGGGCGGTTTCTAGGTCCACCTGAGGTGCGTAAAGCATTGACATATTATCCATCCAATAAATACAGAGAAGCCTTTATAATTGACATCTCAAGGGACCAGCAATTTATTTAAATAGGTATTACATTTAGCCAGGTCGTGCTAAAAAAAATGTTTTCTTCTCAAGTTTCTCAATTTGCCAGATCCGAATTTAGGTTTCACCGTAAATGAAAAATGATGGATTCAAACCAGGGACCTTCTATACATCTTCATACGCGCTCAGTCGCTCTCAACTGAGCTATTAACCAGCTCAAAGCAATCATTTTTTCCCCTTTATTTATAGATATATTGACGTAGGTGATAGATATAGGTAGAATTGACGTAGTTATAGCAATCAACGAGCAGGCTTTCGTTGATTCACATAATTATTTAGCCATACTTACTTTTCGGAAAGCAAGATCGGCCATCATAACTGCAGCGGATTCGTTGTTCGGGTCGGTGTTCAACAGAATTGCGCACGTTTGTTCACATTTCTCTGGGTTGTTCATCTACATACAATAAAAGTATAATGTTTATTCATACGCCACAGTTCAGAACATGTTCTAAGTAGTGTATTAAAGTTTTAAAACTAGAAATTTATCTACGGGGTGGAATAAATAGTATTTATTGTACGGGGACCGTTTTAAGCAACAAGTTCATTTGAATGGAGGTGGTGCATATTTACGAGATTAAGCGCGGGTTGCATCGACCACATTTGAACTCTCTCTTGCCCAAAAAATTAAATTCGACGGACATAACTTATGATTAACGAAGAGATGAAAAATCCAATCCGTAGTCAAATGACGGTAAAATATCCAAAGCTGCGCTGTATTGAAAGCGAGGGGCTTGCATTTTGTTCTCTATCGAACTCTCAATCCATAAAATAAATTCTAAATCAATAAAGGGTTAGCAACGCGTTTGAGACTCTTTTTCATCCTGAGATCACGCGTCCTATATAAAGGACCAAATATTGCTAATGAAAAATAAGACAAATTTTGAAGTGACACAGTTGCATTTTTTCGGTTCATTTGATTTTAGCTAAATAATTTCAAATTATCTTCTATTTTTACAAGCTTTGGCTTAACTATTGCACTGTTTGTATGTAATTAATTAGTGACATTGTCTTCTAAATTTGCAATACTTTTTTCAGCCACTTGCCGGTATCCGATTGAACTGAAATTTGGCATATATGTACCTGGTGGCACCAAATAAGAAAATCAACAAGTTCAAATTTTCTCGAAAAAGGATTAAAATCTCAATCAAATGGCGAAAAACTAACCCAAAAGAATAAATAACCACATAATTATAAGTCCTCAAAGTTTTAAGAGGGGGCATATTCTGTCCTTTTTCCGCAAAACGCACCTCTATATTGAACGATTGTCATTTACTATGACGCTCTAGGTCAGTGACGTCACAGATCTGTAGCGCTTTCTCTCTCTAACTAAAAACATTCTAACGGTTGTAGCTTCGTTATTTTCTGAGATATTTGAATAAGATTTTCACCATTTGGCATAGTTTTATGTATTCTTTCTTTTAGTTAATAATACATTTTAAGTCAACATCCCTATTTACAATCGGAATTTGGTTCAAATTGAAATATGTTTTTTAATATGGTCGGTCTCAGGTTAAACCGCAAACGTCCATGCTTACCATCAGGCAGGCGGTATCCTTGTTTGTCACCGACTTATTATAAAAAAACTTACATGTGCAAACAACTTGGCCAAAGCCAGCAACGTGTCAGGGTCCCTTGGAGTCTGTATTAGAGCCTCTGAATATAAATTGGCCGCAACCGCCGGCTCTTTCGTAGACTTCACCTTCGCAAGGCAACAGAGAATGTGGGACAACTGCCTCCTCTCTTCTAGAAGGTCTCCTCTCGAGTCTATCTCTATCCGCTTCACTATGGCTGCCTGAAAATTACCAAATAAGGTAAATTATAAAGTCGTAGAAACGCTGCAGCTACTATTCGGTCAAAATATCTTGACAGAAAATTTGCCTATTTGTCTTAGAGGTTAAAAATCTTTGCATTCGATTTTCATCCTTGGATGTGTAGGTATGGCTGTATTGTGTATGGTATGGCTGTGTGCGTGCGCTTCTAACAGCGACTGCTGCGTTAGTGCCGACAGGGTTACTATTATGTATGTAGGTAGTATGGACTAGTATGGATGACAAATTTTAAATTAAAGGAAAAAATCGATAACTGTAGGCTACGAGCAGGAGTCTTAATTGCGACATTCTGGCATTCGTGGCCAATCGCTCTAGCCACTGAGCTACTGGAGCAATCAATAACCATGTTCGGCCCACAAATTCCTCAACCAGTTTCATGTTACAACGCCTAAGGGAAGCGTACAGCGACATCTAACTAGAAGACTCAGGCTTCAATCAGTCGTCTACCAGTCCCGGGGATCCCCGGGCTCATTACAAAATAATGCTATTGTTTATTTTTTTCGCCGGGAGACCACGGCTTCGGCATCAAAGTCTCCAATTACATTTAATTATTTTGGTACTAGCAGCGCCCTGCGATGTTACCCGCGGATAAGAGGTAGCCTATGTCCTATTCTCTATCTAAGCTACAATACTGGAAAGTTTCATAGAGATCCGTTCAATAGTTTTTGAGATTAAGCGGAACGTACATCCATCCGCACAAACTTTCACGTTTATAATATTATTAGGATTAGGATGGATGGGGCTGAAGTTCAATAATAAAGCAAATGACTCATGTTACAATTTATAACATAGTGTGGCTATGGATAAAAAACTGGCCAAGTGCGAGTCGGACTCGCGCACGAAGGGTTTCGTACCATTATCTATAAAAACAGCAAAAAAATCACGTTTGTTGTATGGGAGCCTCCTTAAATATTTATTTTATTCAGTTTTTTTAGTATTTTCTGTTATAGCGGCAACAGAAATACATCATCTGTGAAAACTTCAACTGTTTAACTATCACGGTTTATGAGATATAACCTGGTGACAGACGGACGGGCAGCAAAGTTTTAGCAATAGGGTCCCGGTCTACTCTTTGGGTACGGAACCCTAAAAACCATCAAATTATTACAATAAATAGTAAATTAATCAAAATTGTAAGTAGTTCAGTGCTCGTCACATTGCTGTACTTTGCCTTTTATTTTGGTCTTTTGTGTAGCTCTAATTGTAGTTGTTCCCATACAAACATTGGATTGTCTCTAAAAACTGGCTAGAATGGCACGAGTAAAAAATTATAGTCATATAGTCTATTCCACCTGCAAGTCTCGGGCCTCCATGAGTATCAGATGCGTGTTTCCAGCGCTTGGGTTCTTGAGTTCCCGACTCTTGGCCTGAAGCAGCAGCAGATTAACACGACGCTTCAGAGTCGTCATGTCCTTCCCCTTGTTATACATGTCGTTTAAGTCTGCCGATATCACCGAGTCGACTTTGTCGTACTGTTTTAACTGAAATTATGATACATTTTCAACTGCAACATCAAGATCTTACTTTGCTGGGCTATGTCGAGGGGACGTGGTCAGGGCGCACAGGCTCCGGTCCGGACACGCTCCACTCAACGGGTTTGCACATCTGATAAGGAAGACAGAGTCGCCCAATTGTGAAGAGTGCGGGACCATCGAAGATGTGCAACACTTGTTGGTGGAGTGTGTTCGAACTCGAGAGAAAAGGGAGAAGTTGAACAGAATTTGTGGCTTCTTTTAAAATCACAGCTCGATCCTCAGGGTCAAGTATCTGAAATCAATCAGGTTTTTACGCCCGTTCCGTCGAGTGTGTGTAAGCGGTAGTTGTAAAGAAGGTCCAACGACAAATTTTATTGTCAAGAAAATGTTATTAAATTTCTGATCAGTCGGTCACCGGAAAAAGAAATATAGATTAGCCAAGGCGGGCAGTAAGTTAAGCTGCATGACCTTAATTGAAAGGGGATTGAGGGAGCCATGCAGGTATAAACCAATTTTTATTGTAAGAGGATAGGAAGAAAATGGATTAGAGCCACTTATAACATAACAATTACAGGGGAAAAAATGTGATATTGCAGTGTTAGGTTGGCAATCCATCGTCCATAATACACTTCAACTCCCCGGTCCCACATGGGGACCGTAGCGGTCTCTTACGAAACCCACGGAAAGAAAGGGTGTTATTCTATAAATGATATAGATCAGTGGTTCTCAATGTTGACCAAGGCCCACCAAACAAAAAATGTACATTTTTTGGGACTCACTTTTTGGGTGTCAGTGAACAAACGAGCGTAATTACGTACAGTCGAACCAACTGATTCATGACCCACTTGGCCTACAAATGGCTTGGCACCGTCAAAACAATAGGGTTTACATGTCTCGCACTATGTAGCACTTAGGTCGTTTTAAATATTAACAAATTTAGTCAATACGGGTCGGAGATCTATGCAATTTTAACCTTTGTCATCACTGCAATAGATATATTTTTAATATAACAGCTACGTTTTGAATATCGAATAAGCTGTCATTTATAATAAAAAACCTAACTCTTTTCATCACAAAAAAATATATTTAAATTTCAAAAATCAATTGCTTGTCAGATGTCAAGTGGTCAGTCAATGAGATTTCCACCATCCACATTAGGCATTTGGCAGAACAAAGAGCTCGGATTATAGTGCTCAGTGAAGAAGGCTATGGCATTACTATAAAGAACAGAGATAGTACGTAATAGCATTTCTCTTTTGTGATCAACAGTCATGGTTATCCAAACTGTTTAAGACAATAGTTAGTAAATGTCAGTGTCTAATTGATAACAAGTTCGTTACCATAGAAATGTATGTTCAGGAGAATTTCAACCAACTAGTATTTAGATGACTTAGCAAAATTACCTTATGGTGGGTCATGATTCAATTTTGTCGATCGTACGTATACAAGATTGTCCAAAAATCTCAGGCCCTACTCAATATTAACTCGCGGCCCACCAGTGGGTCGCGACCCATACTTTGGGAAATGCTGATATAGATAAAGGCGTACCTTAATCAGCAGCTCTAGATATTCTGTCCTGAGCGTGTCATCTTCGAGCAGTTTAATGTGCGATTCGTAGTGCTTTGCCGCAGCGTCGTAATGGTGCGTTTTCACCAGCGCACCACCCAGCTTGCGAACTAGATGAACGTCCTTCGGATTGCTCAGGAGGGCCGCCTCGTATGACTCTACTGCTTGAATTGGCTCTAGAATAATATTGATTAAGTTAGAAAAATATCATATGTCTACATTAGGGCGATTTTAAAGAACAGCTACTTACCATTATCGACGTTCCGAAACTTTTTTTTTTTGAACCTGACTGTGACTTTATAGGGCCCAATAAAGCGAGAGGAGTGCGCGGTTGGAGAGTAGCCTGGGGAAAATCCAGGGGAAAATCTCCGACACAAACAAGCGTGTGGTTTGGAACACTGGAATACTCTAAGAGTTTGCGCTCCAGTGAGATTGGTTTAGCGGTTTCAACCGAATCTGAGGTGTGAGTGGAATCGAGCTACTGCGAGTTTTGTCGCTGGTTCACTAAACCTAGCCTAGCTGAGAAGAGTCCTACAAGAAACTCAGCTACGCCCGACCTGGGACGGACTGAACATTTCGAAACAACCGACCCTTAGGCTTAAATCTACTCTTTCTTTTTAATTTATAGGAATTCTGGCAAGACATGTTAAATGATCAATCCAGTGAGAATTTGGGGTTCACACCAAACTAGCAATTCCTGTGTTGGCCGAGCGAGAATCCTGTGGTGGTGTACCTTGGCAAATCGTACACTTAACAGCAGATATATGAAAAAAAAAACTAACACCTCAAAATTATAGCGCTTATACTCTTAAAATCAAGAGTCATGATTTTGAGTAGTCAGCGTAGCTCCTCTTACAGCTGACTTAAAGAAAAAAAAGAGTTCAGAATATGTGTGGCTTACCATGAATTGACATATAAACATCGCCCATCATAGTATGAGCATCAGCCATAGGGTGATTGCTGACTACCTCCTTAAAACAAGTCGTGAACATAGCTCGGTCTTTCTTCTCCTTAAGGTATATGTGAGCCATCTTGCTATGGGCTTGAAAGTAATAAGGCTGGCCTGGTTTTATTTCATTCAGGATGTCTATTGCCCCGTCTACATCACCTTTCTTTAGTGCTAAATCTGCTCGAGCTATGAAAAGGCGGCTTTCTTCTGAGGTGTATGAGAATTCTTGTATAGCTTCCTGTAAAAAAATTAATAAATGGGCTGCATCTTCTATTGAGCTCACTTTACTGTACCTCTTGATAGAAAGTTCAAAGCATAAAAAAATGAAATGCGCTAGCGGAGTTGGTTGGGAAGAGAACCCATTGTGCCTGGAATACGGTGCATTGACAGGGCTTTAATAACCAATAAATAAATGTATAGCGGGTCAATATTATCTTATAGATGATTGTCAATATTCACATAGCATTCCCTTTACAATTACCCTTCCCAAATATATCCGTATAATATTAAATTTAAATCAACAAGTCTTAAGATGAATGCGAATTATGATTTAGAAAATCTTAAAAATCATACTATACTCAAGCATTAAAAATAAAAGAGGGTGAATATTACCTGCATACTTTTTCCAGCCTCAGCCAATTGTCCCAAAGAAGTTTGTATTTCTATAATTTGCAAATACAAAGTAGCCTTATCAATGATGTTTAAATCAGATTCAAACTGGCGGTTTGCATTGCTGGTACTTTTGCTAGTAGTTATCTGCAGGCTTGTATTGAAACTCGACAAGGCATCTTGAAGCTGGTTGGCGCTTTTCAGAATAACCCCATTCAAGAAATGATACATAGCACTGTCCCGGACCTTGAAATTGTAGCTCAAACACATTTCCAAAGCCTGAGCGGCTTTAGTGAAGGCTTGTTGTTGAATGCAAATTTGAGCCAACAGCACTTGACTCCCCGCATGTGTATTATCAAGTTCACCAACTTGTTGGGCCAACTTCTGGGCCTCATTTGAATATCCAAACAGAAACTTCAACTTAGCCAGTTCGTATAAGCCTGTTATCAGACCGGGGCAAGCTTTGCAAGCAGTCTCAAGAATATTCAAGCAGCTTGATACTAAAGGACTACTTTCTTGGGAGTACAACAAGTAACCAACTATAATAAATGGTTTCTTCGGCAAATGTTTTTTGTACTCTTTGTAAACTTCCAACAAAAAGTCTGGATCTAAATCTTTGATATATGTCAACCCGAAAGGATGCTTGTTGGCTAAAGATACTTTAGCTTCAAATGCTGTGTTCAGTAAGCCAATGGCTGCTGAGGAATTTTTTAAATTCAATTGTGCTGACAGTAAGTATAAAATGGGCACTTTATTTGAACCCTGCATTTCGAACAACAATTCTATCTGCTGAGAGATTTGTTCTGTGGGTCCATTCTCATACATCTGGCAAAGAGTCAGCCCACATAATGCAGTAATGGAATTGCTATCAATTTTACTAGCCGCTTTGAAGAAGCTTAATGCGTCTTTGTACTTCGCTTGTAGAAGACATTGGTATCCAACTTCACTTAAATAATCAACATTGTTAGAATACATTTCGGAGGCATATTGTGCAAATCTATAGACTTGGGAAAGTACTGCACTTGATCTATCACACACTTTCGAAAATATCTGAGTTGTATTGTAAAACTGAAACCCATTGTATGTTTCTTCATTCTCTAGTACTCCATAAAACTTATTTAGTTGGTCAGCAGCTTCAATGTAGTCTGAATTTTTACATAAAGCAATATAAATTCGGATTTTCAAAGCAACAATATTATCACACTCCAAGTGGAAAATTCTTTCCATTGTGTCATACACAGGCTCCCACTTTTGCATGGCAAATTCATTTTTCAACTTCTCAATCAAAGGAATGACTTGTCCAGGGCTGTTGACAATCAATCTATCCAAAGTGAGATTGGAAGCTTCATGGTCTTTAGCAAAATATTTAAATTTAGCTAGTCCAAGCAAAGCTTCTACATTCCTGTCACTTTTGCTTAGAGCCAGTTCCAAGCAATCCAATATTGCCACCTGCATGTCACCAATGTACATATACATATCATTCCACCCCTTCAAAATTATGGCATTCACATGGTTGGAATCTTTTTTCAAACATTTATTGATATATTCTGAGGCTTTTTCATATTTTTCAGCCAAAGAAAGAAACAATCCGGAATAGTAGTAAGAGGTAGCGGTTGCTTGCTTTCTTTCCTCTTTCAGTTTGGACTCCAGGCCATATAAAGCATCCCTTTCTACAGAACCAGCCAGTTTATGACCGTAAATAAGTGCAATAACAACAGCTAGTTGTATATCTTTGTCGGACTGTAATGGGGTTAGTTCATTGATACCTTTCTGCACTTGCCCCTCAAGTATATTTGCTAAGCCATAGTAAAAAGGAAACTCAGTTGTATCAGGAAACTGAGATGCGGCTAGTTTTGCAATAGTTTTGGCTTTTCCAAAACATTTTTCTCTTAAATAATAATTAATATTACACCTATGCCAAGCTGCCTCCATGTTCATAATTTTAATCAAGCTGTATTTTGATGTTCAGGCCTTTATATTTTGAAAAATTCTTTTCATAATATTTGGCCAAAAAGTGACACTTGCAAATTACATCCAGTTTGTTCTTGTGAGCATGATCAAAGGCATACTGTGAACAAAATAGCAAAGATATTAAACTGATATCACTACATATAGTTTATGGACAATAAATGATAGTGCATTTCATAGACCAAATGAAACAATGACTCGAATGCTACGGCATCCATGAATGAAGGAACAATTATTTTGTGAGAACTATTTACCATAGCTGGGCACCGTTAACCAAATGGTAAATTTCGTTAATCGCTAAAAAAAAAAGTTAACTTCGTTAAACATAAGCGTTACATTTTGGGCCATTTAACGGAAGTTAACTTTAGTCGTTAACTCCTGGTAAAAACCTGGGTACGCGGGAATGCTCTATGGAAAGTAGGCAGGGCATGAAAAAAAAACCGGTCAAGTGCAAGTCCGAATCGCGCACCGAGGGTTCCGTACACAGATATGTACCAGTTCCAACCCTATTAATTAAGGAAAATTTCGACAACACGGTGTAGAAATTGAACACCATGGGTGCAGCGCCATCTATGTGCGAATTTTGTTACAAATTTGAGCGACTGAATAACTTAGTATGCATGATGGTTTTTCAAGAATAATTCTTTATCACGTGAACCGTTTTTTCTTTATTTGAAGGAAGGTACCTTCAGCATAATCGAGTAGGAATTTATAAAACAAAAATACATACAAAGGTGATTAAATGACAAACATAGAATAGTAAAAACTAGATAGAACTATAGTTATATTTTTCCTGTAAAATTTACATTGATATCAATGTTATCTAATAATTTCATATTTTTTTCTTGGTAAACTACGGAGATAGGCGGGGACCGCTTTTTTACATTTTCCCTCATATATCGAAAATGAGCATCTTTAATCTTATCAAAATAAATAGCACTTTGCCTTGTATCCTCATTCACTGACGCACTTTGATAAAGTAAGTACTTAGTTAACGGATTAATGGAGCTTTGGACAGTTAGCGGAAGTTAATGAGTCCGTTAACAATTTTGCAAGTTAACTTAAAAGTTCATCCGATACACCAATGACGGACTTCGTTAATTAACGATTAACGGATTAACGAGTTAATGCCCAGCTCTGCTATTTACCTATGGTCTATGCAATGAGCATTCACAAAACAGGTACCATCCACAAAAATATTAGACTTCAACAAGCTTTAAAATATATAATTAAACATGTAAAATATGTGTTAAATTGGTTGCAAACCTTGGCTAGCAATTTTCCAACTCCTTTGCCTTGAAATACCGGTGGCACATCTGTATGGTTGAAAGTAATGTGTTTTCCTTCTTGCTGATATCCTAACACAGCACTCTCTGAAAATAACCAATTTCAAAGCGTAGATTTTAGTTAAATTCCATCTAAAAACAAACCTAAAACAGTTAAACAAGTAAATTCTCATACCGTTTTTGAGTGACACCGTGAACTGTTGCGTAGCAACATTATTGACAACACGTAATGCCTCCGTTGAGAAAGCTCTGGCCGCTGCTCGTGTTATCATTCCCGACATAAATAGAAGCAGATTAGAAGAAATTACGGGACACCAAGAAAATGCGTCGTAATTATGCAAATGCCGTATTCTTTTATTTATTTAGGTTCGTAACATCGTAAATCTTTTCTTGTTGACTTGACAATGACATTGACAATTTCATTTACATTCAGCTTTGATTTGACTTTGACTCGACAACGCGAGTCAATATAGTAATTATTAACAATTTCCCCTATTATCGGGGGTTCCAATATTCCAGTCATACAAAATACCATAATTTTTATATTACGAAGTCATTTGTATCTGCGAAATATTTGGGTGAATGCTGAATTGTGTAAATAACGACAAGGTAATATGGTGGTATCTGAACGCACCATTGTCTCTTTTTATTTGGCGCTGGCGCTGCATTCAAAAAGTTTTAATACTTGACTCGGATGAGACGGATGATACAATATAATCAACAATCAATTTATACAATCGTTACGTATATAATTCTCGACTTTATTGTACCTATAATATGTATATATACCCCACGGTGTGATGCCTGTCATCGCATAGAAATTGATAATTTAAAAAATAGGTAGCTAAATGGAAATTGTAAATAGTTTGGTCGTTACAGCCAAAGAAAAAATAATTAGTGCTATGGTTATGGCCGGGATTTTTTTGTGATATTTTCAAGACAAACAGCGAGCGAATGATAGTGGACCAACTCAGTGTATTCATTTTGGCTATTGTGACCGTCTCATAGTTTTCCATCGTTATAAGTCAGATCAGACAGGTACAAGGTATTATATAGTATTTGTATAGGTAAGTAGATTATCTATGTAGGTAGGTGTGATGGATGATTCACTTCAGACACATTACGTGTCATGACTCAGTAAGTTAGTCTACGATGGTGCTTCGAACTCCATACAAAAACCATTTACAGCTTTATTTGTAGGAAGACATTAGGTTAGCTGAATACTTTTTAAATTTTCGTACCTAAGTCTTATAATACCGATTAACATTGGGGCGCATTACGTATCCTATTAGAATGCACAACATGTGTGTCAATAGTCACCGCCGATATGGTCCTTCGAGCCGGATATTCAACATTGCGGTTTTTAATTAAATCCAAGAGATGGCGAGAGCAAAGTTTGAATCATGCAGCCGAGTATAGGTAGTTGAAATTACTCAAAGTCATTTGTAACAAGATAGCGTTGAAATATCTACTTTCAACCCAAGCAAGTAGATACAATACAGATTGTAATGGCAGGTGTTCGTAAGGTTTCTTGGTGGTTTTGGCTGGTGTTTGGAGGCTTTGCGCGTGCGCAGGCCTGGCAGTCGCACGCCGGGCGCAGTGCGCGCAACGCGCCTCTGCGTATTGTCACGGACCGGAGCTCGGAGTTCATGTGATCTGTGAAGGACATGTGCGATATTCATTTCATGTGGATATCATTTATACCAATAGTTTTATTATATGACTTTAATAGGTACTTATGATTTTGTCGAGTGTATTTTTACATTGAAAGAATTCCGTTTAGTACTTATTTTATTGATGAACAGCAGCGCAGTTTATCCTTAAAATGTTTGATTATGTTTTCGCGCTAAATAGCTGGCTTTTAGTTAATGGGGAGGCAAGTTTGTAACCTTTTTTGATGTGGCACACATACTAATGTACTTAAATACCTCCTTACTCTTCATGTAGCGGTATTTGTATTTTGCTTGATGGTAAAATCACCAGAACCACCTGAACGGATTATCTCTTGAGGATGCCCTGTGTTGTCAATGAGGAGACTGAATAGGTTCATTTGTCCCTAAATATACGCAGCAGTAACCTAGGTTACCCATGATTTCGCTCCATAAGATGATCAATATCAAATTGTACTTTGCGATTGGTATTTTGCCTAGGCAAACCAAATTCTCAAACAATTATCTAATAGAAATATTAAAGTACGAATGAATTTAAAAAACGCGTTAGGTTAGGAACAAACCTGGAATCGAACCTATTCCTTTGTTTTACCGACCACTCAACCACTCGACCTGGACGATTGGCATCCAAATTTTATCTAAGCTTTGATTCCTTTATTTCTATCTAGTGTATTTAGCTAACGAAGCAGTTATAAAAACTGAAGCAACAAGTGAAGTGATGTGACGAGTTTGTGTTTGTTTGTGTTGTCATATGGGGCAATGCGTGTCCCGGAGCCATCCGGGCCCATACTCCTTCTCCCGGCACTATGACGCCGAGAGTCTCGCTAGCAGCATCAGTGGATACCGACAAGCTTGGAAGGTACGTATTCTAATATTTATTATTCGGTGAGAAAAAATCGGTAGGTATGAGGAGCATCTCATATTTAATTGAGATCTTACTGATGGTACGCATGCAATTCTGTACTGTGTCATGTCATGTGTGTGTACCAAACATTCGCTTCGCTTCCACGCATCCCGCGCCAATCAAGAGTACAGTCATTCCATACCTAAACATTCCGCGCAGTAAAGAGAAGTTTCAGAGAGGTAGGGCACAGCAAAATGTCATCTTGCTCCAATTTGGAGCGGCCCAACTGGGGATGTACCTCCACCTTGCAGAAGACCACAGCCATAATAACATTATTTACTATACACAGGTATGCAGTGTTGTTTTCCTGGAGGTGAGCAAGGTTGCCAGAGCTCCCGAGGATGCACTGTGTTGAGAGCGAGGGATATAAATTTGTCAAATCTGCTGTCAACACAGTGAATCCTCAAATTTTATAAAGGCTAGGCAACGCGCACATGACTCTTTGGAGTTGCGGGTGTCTATAGGCTGCGGTGTCCGCTTACCGTCAGGTGGACCGTACGCTTGTTTGCCACCGATGTTGTATAAATGATAATAATAATAAAGAATCAGACAACTTACTCATACTGCACTGAAACCGCACCGCCAAATACGGAAGTGGCCATCACTAATCCGTGGATGGTTAGAAACAAAACAAAGCAATGGCACGTGTCTTGCGCACAACCCATGAACACTACCAACAATATTCATAGCACCAGTATTACAATATCACCTGCATCGACAACGCAAACAAAAAGCGGCTGCATTATATTATTTTCTAGTGATGGGGCGAATGCTTTATATCCAATATAAACAAAATCATACTATCTCTATAGTTATCAATCAGCAGCTAGATCACTGCGTGATAGATCACTTATGTACTTATTACAGACATGTGGCCCTTCAAACCGGATTACGTTTGTTAGTTAGTACTGTCTGTCCTTTTGTACACGAAGAGAGGTCAAGATCGTGGAGTTCGTAGACCTTCTGACATGACTACTCCCCCAACATGTGACCACTCTTATGGTGAGTTAAGTCAAATAGGTTTAAATTACATGGGTATAACAAACACTGGCAGTGTCTCCGTCTAACTTTATTATCAATGCAATTAAGTTGCACTGGCAGTATCTCCGTCTAACTTTATTATCAATGCAAGTAAGCCACTACTATTTTACTTAGGTCAATTTAAGGGTATATTGGGGTTCTGCTTGTTACGCATTTTGTATGAGAAACAAAATGCGTAACAAGCAGAACCCCAAATGAAGACTATTCGAGAGCTTTCGCTATAATATACAAGATTTTTTTTGTTAAACTTTCATCTGAATTTCCAGACGCTGTATCCGTATTCCGGGACATTAACATTAATATATTCCAGTTCGATAACCTCGGCGGACAATCGGCGGAACGTAACGCCAGATATTACGTGAATTCTATTTTAATCTCGTACCTAATAGTTTCGGAAATGTTTCGTTTTGGAAATAAAAAAGTTTTTAATACAGTTGCTCAAAAAGTGGTACTTTATGTAGCTGTATATCGTTCGCAAAGTTGGATTTCGCGCACTAGTGCTTTTTACTTTTCCAATTTTTTTTAATTTACTGTTGGTCCAATCCAAACATCCAACAAGAGTATTAGGTTCAATCATTTACTCATTTATTTAATAAAGCATTTGGCATTAAAACTATACTTCTATTATATTTAAAACATTAAAATTGCATATTAAACAGGTTAAAGGGTTATCATATACTAAAAAAATCTAAAACTGTGTTCAAAAAGTTATCTGATTGAGTAGACCTATGACCGGAAACGAGTATTATGCGAGACCCAAGATTATGCAGGACCGCCGAGACGGATGACTGAACGCGTGTTTTTTTTTTGCCAAAACATACATTTATTTACCAGAAAATCAAATATAAATTAATAATAAAATTAACAATAACTGTTTTTTCATGTATAAATGTAATTAAACTACCACATGACATAAAATGTCTAGCAAAATAGTTTTGATTTTGGCTGAATGCTGACAACCATGGCTTGTTGAAAAAAGACTATCAATTAAAAGTTAAACCGACTTTTTAATTCCCGCCTCTTTCATTCATAATATCACAAATTAATTTTGTATTGACGTATTGTTTTAATAATATTTCAGTGATATGTGTGATTTATACGATTGTTAAACAAAATGTGTGAAAACTACGCCAGATGTAGACCAGGTACGTGCAATGCCCACAATGGCAAGAAAATATATTTTGTTTTGTCTCTCTTTCTCGGAACTCGGGACTCGTGCGAAATGACAAACCTTCCGTACTTGCATCAAAATGTACTATTTTAGTGCATTTTAAATACCAGACTGTATTTTTAAATCACACTATCAAGTCAAGGCGGATGGTAAGCATTCGCGTGGCCGGACTTGGATGAAAAAAGCCGAGGATGTTGTGTTCTAAGTTCTAAACGGCTGATCGCCTTTCAAAAGGGTTCTTAAAGACGGGAACAACCTACAGCAATTTGACGTCGTGGTCTGGAAGGTCGTCCATTGTTGATCAAATCAAATCACTCTCTCAATAAAATTTTGATGATCTCTTTATGGATTTAATAACGTCCACATTAGTTAAATATGGACAACAGTCACATTTATGGCCTGGATGTGGATTTATAGGTAATTGAATACTGTCCGTTACTTGACTTTATTCTACCATAAAAGATCTAACAAGATAAACTAAGTCAGGTTTAGAGAAAATGTGAAAAACGAGATTAGTATGTTTACTAGCGGATAAACATGGACATGTAATTACAAATCCGCGAAGATTGCATGTAAGCGATCGTTGATAAAACCGAACAAGGCTTCCATTTTGCCGCGAACACGACGCTTCATCGAAGCATTTCAAATCCGATCATATCGCTATGGATGTAATTACAAAAACAGGCATTCATCTATTTCCAAAGCTGCGAGGCGTGACTTGGGATGAATGGAAGCTCTGGCACCAGGTATTCAAAAACATTTATACCAAATTGTATCCAACCTAGCTTAGCAGGCCTGTTCCTCTTGCCACTGCGGCTGAGCTGACCGGGGTGTTCATTCACGCCTACGCGCCTGACAGCGCCGGACAGTGACATCATCGGTCAACTTGGTTGTGTAAGTAAACACGTTATTAGGGAACAGAGAACGTGCTATGCAGCAGATCGGGATGGCACGATTCGGTGTTTTCTAGCTATCAAACATGGTTTTTTTTTCAATAGAAAACCAGAACTATACGTAAGTACTATTAATTATTATTCAGCAACTTAGTGTAATGTGTTACTTAGAATCATAACAACACGATAATCCGTGGTTCGGCTTATACTGGTCGAAATATTTATTGAAGGAATGGCTTCTAGCTTTGCGAACAACGGCCTCGATCTCGAGCTGTGATATCCCCCGTGCCCGGGCTTCAATTAACAGCCGTATCACACTGCCGCCGGACAATGGGGGGCACTGACCTACTCTAGGACTGTTCTTCTCCCTTCTATTGTAATATCAAGTTTGCGGTTAAGTAAAATGAGGTATAGTTCTTTCGGCATCCGTGAGCAATCAGAGCGTCATGAAAGCCTTGTGAATCTAAATAAATAAGAAAGACAGTTAAATTAAATAACGTTAATATTTTAACAGATACCTACAGCATAGCGCGACCTGACTAATAATAGAGACACCTGAGAGACAACATCCATTACCTGCGCACGCTCTACTAATAATTTTAGTATAGAAGTTGAAGAGAAATATCAAATAGGTGTGACAGGATATTTTCAATCAAAAATCAATAGGGCACTTCCTCATAAAACTTAAACTGGAGATAAGATTGCGTTCGCGTTCCCCATGCTAAAAGTCAAAGAAACGTGATGTAACCAAACTTTCGAAGAATCGTAGACGTTATCCTCAGTCAGGGTCGTGTGGGGTACCATTACTAATAATTATCCATGACAAGTGGCGGCATTACATAGTAATTACGTTTTCACCATCGTATCGTGGACTCAGAGTTTCCGATCCGATGCTCCGTGTAATCGTAGGGGCTAATTCATGAAAAGGTACTAACTTTCCATTGCATACAAATGCAAATTAGACCACAAGACACCTTCAGCTTACTAGGTATCTACAGGAAAATTAATATAGAAATAATAACGCTGTAAATTACTAGTGAGAGTACATAAAGTTGACGTTAATCTAATTCAAAGGCGAATTTCTATTTTAAGTTTCATAATTTAATTATAATACATAAGTAAGGCACAAGCGGAATTAATGCAAATGAAATGCACCACAAACTGGATAACGCAATAAATGCAAGTTTTTATGCGAATCTTAGCGCGTATCACCTTTCGAATCATAAGACATTATCTTTCCTCGGTTCTTCCGTCTGGTTCGTGTCGGGCATCGTAATAATCAAGATTGTGCAAACGTAGCATTTGTACTAAGGTTTTGGTGAATTCTTTCATGTAACATAAAATTCCATTACCCACAATTTTATTAGTCGACTGTCGACTGAGCGGAGCGACGGACTGGACGCTCCGTGTTTCGTGTGTTCGATGGGTGCTCCGTGTTTTTACCATGAGTTTACATGACCGTACTCACTAGCGACTGCGTAAAAAATTGTATGGGCAAAAGTACACCGCCTCTTGCGGTTACGCAATAGAACTAAGAATCGGCATATACTAAATCGTTTACGCAGTCGCTAGCTAGCACGGTCATGCAAACTCATGGTAAAGGCACAGAACGTATTTTTCGCCGATTCGTTTTCACCTCGATTCGCATTTTGGTGCGATCGTGTGTTGTCACAATGTCCTTTTTGTTACCGTTTTTATTTTTATCACAAACTCGAATTTTATAATCTCAGGTTTTCTGTAAGCATATTGGGAGCCTGTACTGTCCCACTGCTGCTATGCGATTCACTAAGCACCGCTCTCATCAGTCACCTCTCAGCTCACCCGTTTTTATATGAAAACTGTCAAATGTCATTTGTCACTTTTTGACAGTTTCCATATGAAAACGGATGAGGAGTGAGGTGACAGGTGAGGACGAGTTGGTTTGTGAATAACAGCCCTGGGCAGAGGGCTCCCCCCTCCGTTTCCAATGTTGACGTTCCTGAGCCTCCTCTCACCACTCCTTTGAAAAAGAGTCTAGATCGTCCCACCATCGCTGGCGTGGTTTGCGTCGTCTCCGTTTCGAGCTGTCGGACTGCCAGCCAGTGCCGATCTTGGCCCATAACTCATTCGGCATGCAGCAGACAAGACCAGCCCACTCCCATTTCCATTTCGCATAATTTCTTAATCTCAGTTTCTGTCATAACATTCAGTGATCAATCAAACCCTGCAATGTGCCTGTGTAATGTATTACGGAACCCTAAAAAAATCGTATGCAATTTCCTGCATTATGTAAATGGGCCTTTATGAAGGAAAGTGTCGTACCTATGCATGAAATAGGTAGGTATATTTCTCCGTGATTTTGAACGTGAAATTCGATGATAAATGCAGCGATGCATACCGACCGCAAATAAATCATTCGCAGATCAACTATAACGTCTCCCGTTTCATTCCGTGTGAAAGTAAAACACGTACAGATCTTATTTCAAACAAACCAACATTGCCTACATTGATACAAAGGTAAATTGATCCATTATGGGAGGGAAAGTTTCGCATCGGTAACATCGTTCATTGTGCAGTACTGAAAGACTAGGAGGTATTCTATAGCTTGTATGAGTTAAAGAAGTAACCATACCATAGCATGCTTACCATAGAATATAGAGGGTCCTACACACTTGAAAAAACAAAAGCCCGTGTACCTATAACCCAGTAAACTACCCTTATATATTACTTTCTGCAGCCGCTTTCCTGTTATCGATTTTGTTTTTCGAAATCATACGAGTATGTACCTATGGCCAATCACTCGGCGCGGCTTCGACGTCCTAAAATGGAAGTAGTCTTTTATGTAACAATCGTAATCTTAATAAGTAAAACTGGAAATCGTTCCGTGTAACCGCGTATAAGAGGACCTCAAAACCTGGTTTCGTCTCAAGTTTTTTATACGACAATGTGAAATTAATTTATTTTCACTTAATTCTTAAGCATAAAGCTTTCTTATGCAGCTATAGTATCGTATATCTAAGCAAATATACCTAGGGACAATAGTAATACGTATATAATACTTAGAACAAATTGAACTGGTGCAAACACTCAATCGCTCTATACACCGTATTTAGTTTTTCTACTGTTGTAATAAACCATCTCGGCAATTGCACCATATTTTATACACCGTTAGCTTGAAGACAAACAATAATTTTATCGATATTACGTGTTATTTACTGTTTTGTGTCACTTGAGCTTCTAGTACTCATGATGATTTTATCGGTTTCTTTCGTTATTCTTAGATTTCGTAAGAGATAGTCCTATTTGATATTTTATGGGTTGCGCTCGATTTTCTCCGAACGATGTCCAGCCTCACGATTGCCCCCGCTCGTGCGGTCGTGACGTCATTTACTAATACGTCTACCATTTATCCTCAGTGTGGCTGGGCAGGCCCCTTGAGTTTGACAGTGGTATAAATCTATCAAGGAATCGTCTCAATAATACAGGTAGGTATATTGTAACGTGTAAAGTATAGGAAACTATTCAACAGAATTATGTGTTTTGAAAGTTACCCCGCACCTCCACCAAATGTGATACACTGCTAAAGAGGTGCGGGCTTAGAGGAACTAGGAGGAGATCGTAGCTAAAATATAAGACTAGAAGCACATATGAATCTATAAATTTTCCAAAGATAACTGAAATATAATTACAATTGTATTTTAAATAAAGCACAGCACATGCGACCCCGAGAGAGTCGTGGAGTCAAGTCCCTGGGAAACTAGTTGTTTCCAGAAGAATGCCGCTTTGACGCATTCTAGAATCGTATTCGAAAATACGATTTGTATAGGTACGTTATGAACTGGATCTACACGGCCAGTCTCATACCGTAACCGTATATATGATGTTAACTACTACATTTTGACATTACCAAGTTTTATAGGGAGCATGGATGCCATCAAATCTGGGGATAAGATGATCGAGCTTAGGAGGTTTAGGCTCTCCTTCCCCGAATCGTCCTGAAATTTCAGACTTATGTAAGAAACTATAGTACTATCTGGGCTCGTTCTTTATGCCTTTTTTATATATGTGAATTTTCAAAATAAAAACATTTCTTGAATTTGAAATCAACAGGAATCATTTTGATGACTTTCACTTCTATAATTGCCTCCGTGATGCAAATGCCTGTCTTCTTTTCTCAGGCATTGTTTGATGCAAAAACCGAATCGCATAGCAATGTAGTTTCCACCTTCCCTTTTGACAATTATTTCATGTCGATTGTTCTTGAGAGGAGCTGAGACATGAAAGGAAGTAATATGATTGTCTGCAACTTTTTGCTAGGTATCGTTTTTATCAACTTTGATTTGAGTTGCTGCTGTGTCAATCGCGTTAACATTTGGTTTGCGGAGCGAAGCGACACGAATTATGAAGATGTAAGTACGTTGTCGTTGTGTATTTCCAGTCAAAATTCGAATACTGTTGATTTGTCGAAAAAGCTACTGTTTAAAGTTAAACAAACAATTATCATGTATGGTCTTATCAAGCTAAGATGTTATTGAACGACCAATTAAAAGTGTAAAATTAAATATGAATGTTACCTACCTAACCTAACATTAATATTACTATTTGTTTATGGTTTAAATATTAATATAGTTATAACATGTTCAAGTATTTTATTATGATGGAACTGCACATTGACAAAAAGCAAAAGTCGAGTCGAATTTGCTTTTAGCGCAACTTCAAGTTATCCTTTTACGGCAAAGACCAAAAAAGGATAATAGTGTGACCAATAGTAGGTACCTATATAAAGATAGAGAGATCAAATTATAGAAACACTCCTTAACTGTTTGATTATGATTATAAAACTTGCATGTTTAGTAAATAATACCACAATTATCGTCATGACAACTGTTAGCGACGTAACGAAACAGTCACAAGTATTTCATTACAATAAGTGCTCTATAGTTACACTAATGACAGCACATTCTGTCTTCATACGTAATTCAAAGAGATTGTTTACCAATGAAACTGTAATGTAGTTAAGACTTTTTAACATTGAATAAAGTAAGACTTGTTTGCAAAGCATCTCGGCGAGATAATCTTCCTTGATTAAGTGAAAGCTTAGCTGAATACTAACGTTGTCCTGGAGTATATCAGCATCAGAAGTTGCTACGCATCTGAAAAGGTCAAAAGCCCTTATTCCTTTATGACTGGCGCTTTATGATGGCTCTGGGGGCTGTAGACCTCGCGAGTATTCTCACCCATTGTTCCGCTATTTGGAAAAAAAAATCAAAAACTGAATCGACAACATCCATAAGTAGGTACCTACTGTTATCGAACCTAATGCTCACAAAATTTCATCAAGTCGATTGAAAAATGCGACCGTAGAGAAGAACAGCTGGAGGTCCGCTAGACATCCGTACCTAAGAAAGCAGTTTTGTCAAGCTGAAACGAGGACGTTTTGCTCGCTCGGTACATAAAAACTTCTGAGTTAGCTACTTCTGATTTTTAAGAGATTTAAGTACACATATTCTCCCTTTTGTATGGCGTCATCGCGCCCCGTGTTGAAATCCCTGTCCAAGTTATACATTTTGCCGTTTTCCCAAAATAACCGATCCGAAATCCGTACAAAATTAGGGCTCAATAAAAAAAACTACTTAAGAACAGTGATAACGATAACATACCTACGTATAGTAAAGGGTTAGACAGGCCATTGAGACAATGAGCTTTCAAATAGGTAGGCAAATAAATAACCAACAACAATACAAATTAGTTACCAAGTGGCTCCTAACTCCTAATAACTAGCTCCTAAATATTACCGATTTAAATTCAATGCAAGGGCCGCGTGAGAACTTATTGACCAACGTTTTCCATAGAATTTCCCGTTGCAATATGATAGCATCGTGTGAGGTATTCGGAGGACCGCTAATCATTTTGCGGTTCGTATTCACCTACGTATCTAAGTCGAATATCTGTAGGGTGATTTGAATAATAAGTAGCCAGTGCAAATGCAAATCTAGAGTTCACGATGAGAAACCAACTGTATCAAAGTGTGTACAAAATAGTCTGTAATTTCCTTTCGCTGTATATTTTTGATAGCTCTACGAATTATACCAAAACCTTCAAATGGTCCCATTCGCTTGTGCTTTAGGCTCAGCATTTAATAGGGATGCAGCATGACTGTTCCCTCCATATCGCTTTTTCAGTCGCCATCTCCTGACTCCTCCCTTCTTATTAATAGTCCCTCGCACAAACCAACCTTGGTTGGATGATGATGGTGATAAGTGGATGGCTGTCCAAATTTGACTATGCTATATGCGCATTGAAAACCTTTTCCTTATAAAGTAATTTGGGACTCACACTCTCACAACTCATTTTCTATACAGCACTAGCGGCCGCCCGCGACTTCGTCCGCGTAGATTTTAGATGGTAACAGATATAAATGAGGTTTATTTGTTTCTGTCAGTTGTCTGATGCTATTAATCTTTTGTGAAAATTACTCGAAAGAAAAAATTAATGTCCGCCATCTTGGATTTGAAAATGGATGTAACTTTCGGAATCGGTACCCCGAGGAATTACAAAGATGACCTCATATCGATTTTAAAGAAAAATAAATGTCCGTCATCTTGAATTTTAAAATGCATATCATTTTCGTAATCGGCAAAAATAAATGTCCCCCTCTGGGATTTGAAAATGGATGTCATTTCTATGTTCGTAACCTTTTTACGATTTTTTAAGTCTTCAGCTCAAAAAAAAATTTTTCTTCCATACAAACATTGCACTCCTAATTGATCCCCTTAGGGATGGAATTTCCAAAAATCCCGTCTTATCCCTTGCATACGTCATAAAAGTAAGCTCTGGACCAAATTTGAAGTTTCTAGTTCCAGTAGTTTCGGCTGTGCGTTAATGGTAGATCACCCCTTCTTCTTTTATATATTTATATATAGATATATAGATTAATTCAAAGGTAGGTACACCCTTGCTCATCATTAGTTCGGCTCGGAATTCTCGTTCCGGGGTTATGCAGTAGAACTTTCGAGAGCCCTTTCACCACTCCCTCAAGATTAGCCTGCCGGTAAATCTGCCTCTAATGACGATAGCCGTGATCCCAACACGTTCGATTAAACTCAGTAAAGCGAGAATCGTGATCGCGGACTAGGCATTTGTATACGTTTTCGCTTTTCCGTCGACCTTTAGATTTACACGGAATTGAATAATTAGCTTCAATTTCTTTGGTTTTCTTTAGCTTCAATTTCCATTCAATGGCTTAAATGTTTGAGTATTGTACATTAGATATTATTGAATCTTTATAACAAAGATTATTTATGTAGGTAAGTAAGTTATGGAAGGGTATATATTACCTTATAATTTATTGGTTCAACGTTTCTTTGTTTCCCTGGGCAGGGATATCAAACTACTAGATACTAATTTTCTACGTTTTCAAGACAGCACGTTGCATTTCCTTATTACCGTTTCAAGATTGTTTTCATTGAAATCTGAAAAAAAAATATTAAAAACGTCAAAATTCTTTAAATAAGGTCATCAAGAAGTGTAATTAATAAACAATCTGCGAAGACACAAATAGTAGGGTCGTTAGGTCGGTTTGCGACCACACACCATGAGTTGCTGAACTGAATAGTTATTTGTTATGCAAGGCTGCAAAGTTGTTTGGCGCGAGTGCTAGTATTGAAAGCCGAGCTAGCGAAGGATTGTAAGATTGAACCACGAAAAAAGCGAGTCCAAAAGTACAATCCTGAGCGAAGCGAGGCTCTCATGGCACGAGACGCCGAACAACTTTGCTGCCGAGCGAAACACACAACTTTTCACCTCAGCACCATGAGGAAAAAAATCATGTACATACCTATAATGCAAGTCGTATGTAATTTGTTCATGTTCAATAAATGGTTCTTTAAATCTCATTTATATCAAAGCATTCCATAGATTATTAAAGTTAAAACGCATCAAATAGCCTGTGTTCCTACATTAAACGAGTCATTATTGTTGAGTAGGTACTCACGGGTAACGGCTAGAATAAATATATTTACTCTTTCCAATCTTATCAGCAGTTAAAATACTAATATGCAATGAAATCAATAAAATTCAAAATTTTGAGTTGATTCCAGCTTTAGAACAAAACAAAATATAATTGAATGTATCATTTTTTTTTTTTATGGTTCTAAGGTACTAAATTAGTAAAAGTACATGGAGCGTAAAGTTTTTGAAACCAAAAAAAACATTTTATAATTATTTATTCCGAGTACTAGTAAATTAAATTAATTAGTAGCAAATTAAGCTAGAATAAGTACTGTTAATTTAATTAAAAAAATAACAATAATAAACTGCACTATTAGGTATTATGCTATATTTGTAAACGCTTAGTAATGACCTCTCATTTTACTTATTGAAAAAAGTTGGAACTCGTGAAACTACCCTAACCTAACCTAACGGTCGAATTTCAGAATGAATATAGCGGATGTGAGTAATACAATAGCTATTTGCTTTACAAGGGTGCAAAGTTGTATTTTAACCGCGAATGTGGAATTGAAACACGAGCTAGCGACTCGCTTCGCTCGCGGTTCAACCATAGAATCCACATCCTAAATATAGTTACATCCTAAATATAGTTGGATGCTCGAGGTCCACTATTTAATAACTAAACCCGAGATTTGGCGTAGGTACTAGTTTTTTTAACGCAACCGCACGATATAATATTATTGTTGCTGGACTGTCTGGACTGGCCTTTACATTTTATTATGTTTAAAAAGTTACAAATAGCACGTTCAGATGTCAAATATTCTTTACACTCTTGTGGATAAAATGCAGTTTTGCTATCTGTTTTTAAATAATAAAAAAGGGCTTCCCGAGTTAGTGAGGTGAAAAGATCTTTAGTTGATAAGAACCTCGTTCTTCGGGTGGTCGCAAACTAACGCTGGTCGCGTAACCGGAGACCCAAAGAAACGTACCATGGTGCGACGATTCCTCTTAGATTAAACGATATAGAAGTATTTTTGAAAAAGAGATTGACATTGTAGATTCATATTTAAGATAGGTACTTAAATATTAATCTACATCTAATTATACATTAAATACGGATAAAACCGTGTAGTCTTCACATTGCGCAACGCACACTTGACAATCAGCTTACGGTACTCATTTAATTGTCCACGGAAGCGTTTAATTATAGAAAAAACAATGCGTTAATTGCTAAGCTTTTTACTGGGTTCACATTGTATAATGATATGCGTAATTCTTTTATTTCTAACCAAGTAGTAGTTTTCACCGGTATTAAAATATGTGCCATAGCAAAACGTTCAAGCTGCCTTAGAAATAGAGTAGTTTTCGTCGATATTTATGTGCGCTTTGGCTTATCCTCGTTAGGCCCCGTGTAATATAGATAGGTACTACATAAAATACAATCGATTTTGAACTTACATAAATTCATTAAGGTCGAGATTATTTTGTTAATTTTTGAAGGTCAGACCTCAGGACGTTAAAGTAATGCTGGACTGTACACCCATAAACTGCTCTATTTTAATAATCTCACGCATCAACACGATCAAGCACGAAGAAAAAATGAACGGCAACTATCAAAACAGACTGGGGATCGAACCCAGGAACCCAGTCGATATAACGGATCAACGCAACATCTCCATCACTACCAAGACGCTAACGGACTAGAAATAATTGACCGAGCGAGAAAAGCGAGTCCGGATGATCTGGTCTCCTCTACAGGTCGCATTTCTCTACCGATTCTTGTGAAATTTGACTTAGCAGTTTTTGTTTTCTATATTCCAAAATGGCGGTTTTAAATATAATTCTTTGGGGTTCAAAACAAAAAATATCACTCGTGAGGTCTACCGCTCACAGAGCTAATGCTTAGTTTAAATGGATCAGATTATTACATTTCCTTACATGTACATGATACTGAACTCCATTCTAGCAGTACCAATACAGAGTAAAATGAAAGCTCGTTCAGGTGAGCCTTGAGCTCATTAGGATTTCCGTCAGTGTTTCATTAACAACCTTGTATTTACGTATATGCTCTTGCTCAGGCTAAGCCTAGTCGAAAGTGCTTCATTCTGCATAGTATTAACTAATTAAGTAAAAGTTATTCAACGAGTGCATTCCACGATTACTGTGGGTAAGACCATACAGGGTGATCTACGGCTATAACCTCTACACGCTGCACCACAGTTGGGAACTAGCCTGAAAATGTGAGAGTCAGGATGGCGGGTGTACCTAAACAAATATGTAAATAAAGTGTACCAAAAATTTGTACTAAATTTGTACTATTTTGTACCACTTTAGAAAAAAATTGTACCCTTCCGTATTTAAAGTTATTACAAAGTGAAGGTACACCCGCCATCCTGACAGTCAGGATGGCGGGTGTACCTGGGAAAATTATGATCCTACCAATTATCAACCAATGTTAATATCTCAATTTTTTGTACCAAATTTGTACTCAAATATACAGTAAAAACTTCCGCCATCTAATTCGTAGTTTGCGAGTTTTACACATTTTATGATTTTCTACTGCTGGGTAATACGGTTATTTTAAGTAATGAATGTATGGGAAAATCTAACAATTAATAAAGTTTTGAAACTTGTGTGACATGATACCTTTGGGTGTAGTCTTCAAAACTCACAATTCTCCCGTCCCTTCCCAGTTTATTAATTTGTTTGACATCCCCATACATGTATTACTTAGAATAACCGTATTGCCCAGCAGTAGAAAATCATCAAATGTGTAAAACTCGCAAACTACGAATTAGATGGCGGAAGTTTTTACTGTATATTTGAGTACAAATTTGGTACAAAAAATTGAGATATTAACATTGGTTGATAATTGGTAGGATCATAATTTTCCCAGGTACACCCGCCATCCTGACTGTCAGGATGGCAGGTGTACCTTCACTTTGTAATAACTTTAAATACGGAAGGACACAATTTTTTTCTAAAGTGGTACAAAATAGTACAAATTTAGAACAAATTTTTGGTACACTTTATTTACATATTTGTTTAGGTATACCCGCCATCCTGACTCTCACCAGAAAATGTATACCGGATTAATAAAATCGAACTAACTTGGGCACTGCATGGTCTGCACGGTTGATGGGATGATGAGGCCGGCGTTTGAGATGCTGTTTTTTTTATGAATTATCCGTAAAGTAAACTTTGATATCGAGGATAGGATAGTGTGCTCGAAGGGGAGTTTATTTTATTTTAAACGTAAAGTACGACTACAATCTAACTTAGGGAGGTACTGCTCCGAGGTTTCAACCAGGGCTTGGGCCAGAAACTTGAATCTAGATTGTGTTCCTTTAAATTAATTTTCCTCTTGCATTTTTTCACTCTTTCCATTCTCAAACAAAATCTAATATCAAAAATGTCTCAATAGAGCAAAATATCGTATCTTCAGCATTCATATTGGTTTGCGTTTATGTGTCGTAGCTATGGAACAAACTTCGCCACCGTTAGTGCTTACAATTTTGATGTTGATGCGAAACTTACGACGCGCAAATTGCCAACAATCTGGGCATTAAAATCACCAAAAGAATTTATTTACGATAGGTGTAATATCAGTCACTGTAGCACATGGTAACACTAAAGAGAACCATAATATATCTCTGACGGGAAATAGGTATGATTACTTTATGCCGCCGATCCTGGGATATCACTTCACGACTAAGTTCCATAGCACTCTCTATGTAAATAAGGAACTTAGGCGAACGGCGCGGCGCTTCTGTTTTGGCAATATAGAAGGGCGCTTATTTATGCGAGTGCCTGTGACATTGTACATACATACTTAAATGATATTCGGATCATAGATGAACGAGCTACGGCTGAACAGAAAAACTACTTGACCAAAATAATCAATCAAGAAATTTAGAAATGTTTGTTACGCACACGTAAAAGATAGAATGCTGAGAGGGCCTGAGTAAATATTGAATCATTAAATTTGACGTGACCGCAGTATTGTAGGTAGGTACCTAACTAAAAGCACCGACGACAAATCCGGAAAATTAGTTCAATAGGTAATTTTAAAGCGAAATTACCTATTGAACTAATTTTCCGGATTGTTCAATTAATTGTTGAATCGTTTATTGTGGTTGAGCATTACAAGTTCTACCGGTAATGAAGCTAATGACGTAAGTTCATAACGATAATAGCCGAGCTGTAAGAGGCAGATAGACCGATAGTTATTCAGATTATAGTAATTGGGCGGTAATTGAGTGATAAAAAGTGGCGGCTCTGAGAGTGCATTAAAAGTAACTAAATTAAAACTATGCGGTAATAGAAAGTTATTAGACTTCGATTCGTAACAGCTATATTATAATTTAATCAGGAGGCGTTAAGTAACACAGCACAATGCAGCGGCATAATGGCATTTCAAATCCCTCGGGAGTTTTATACGCACGTAGGACAGGAATGCGGTCGAGCAGGAAGTGGGGGAATGACCGCCATCTGCAGTCGCTGCCACCAACCAACTACATCTAACCTCACAGTAGGATAATATCACACGTGGCAACGGGTGTTTTCGACACTTAAGACTTAATTTATCCAATAAGATGTGTAGAATGCCATCGACTGGGCTTTTCATTATCGCCGACAAAAAAACGCCTGTGAAAAAGTACATCATCTTACTTAGTACTTGGACGGTAATGATATTCGCTAACGGTGCAATTGAGAAAAGGAGTTATTTGAACTAAAAAATTATGACCTGTAACCGTGTACTAGTTTCACAACACAAATAAACTCTTGCTGACATGTAATCGTTTTATTACATGAACAAGGAATTTAGATTGCTTCAAAACTTGACAACAGTTCTTGTAACGTCGTAGTTGAGGTATAATTTTGTCATATAAGTGAGGTCTTTAGACGCTCTATCCATAGTTAATATTTAAATTAGAGTCTTTTTCCAAAGACTAAGTACTATTGTGTTTACCACATTACACGGTTGAGAGGATTCAGGTGGTGTCTATGTGGGGGTATTGTTTGTAGACAATGTACTGGTCGGAAATTGCGGCGATTAGAGTTGCAGTCGGGTTGCATGTCATTGCACTGATGCAACTTCATCTTTCGCAAACTTACGAGGGATGTGACATTTGTTTTTTTTTGTGTGTGTAAAACTTGTGTGCCTATTACGTATATCGAAAAATACTTATAAACATGTTCATATCCAAAAATGAACAGAGGACAAAGATAAAATAACTGGAATGTAAACGTTAAGTACCTAATCCTTTTGATGTAGGTATATGAGTTTTTAGAACAGCGACCTTTGTTATATATGTATGTTCCAGGGTTTCCAAATGCATAGAGTCATAATTTTACAATTTACACAATCTTACTGGTTCACTCTACTAGAATTCACGCAGCTTTTTTGATTTATTGTTGTTTGAACTTCTCAGAAAAAAAATTATGAATTCTACATGATTTATAATACATTTTGACGAAAATATGTGGGTACCTCTATTAATAACATAACACTTTGTATGTGTCGAAAGTCCACATCGTTTTCTAAAACTTTTCTGATCAAGTCAATTAATTTTCGGTCAACTGTGCCTTTACCATGAGTTTACACGACCGTGGTCGCTAGTGACTGCGTACAAATTTGTATGGGCAAAAGTACAGCGCCTCTGGCGGTTACGCAATAGAACAATGAATCGGCATACTAACTCGTTTACGCAGTCGCTAGCGAGTACGGTCATGCAAACTCATGGTAAAGACACTGTGGGACTCCCTAATATGGCTCAGCATTATGCTGCGTATCGACGTGCATATTATACAAACTTCTTTCGAGATAATTAGTAATGCCAAGGTTACTGAATGAATAGAACTAATGGGTGCCAATCGGTGTAGCAATAAAAAACTTATTGAGCAACTTAGCTACTCAATAATGTAAAGAACGTGAGAAAAATGAGTAGCTAATTGTGAGTTTTCATAAGTTACCTCACTAGTAATATAGTTATTATGGTGCCCAATGCAGAATGATACCGTGACGAATGACTGTGCATATAGGCCAGAAAGTCCTGTAGGTAGGTACGTAGTGTAAATACCTACCACTAAAGCGGTTCCAGTACTACGAGTATACAGCGTGACATCGTGGAATCAGAAATCATTAGAAAGATGGAATGGATGGAAATTACTGATCGTAGGTTCCAATTTCGTTCAGTATATCATTTGGTATTTACCATTAGTTCTTAGGTGAATAAAAATGTTGTGTGAAAACCTGCATACATCGGAGAAGAAATTCAAAGGTGTTGTGAAGCAGACGGTGGACTAGCGAAGGGATTACTTTCATCCACGAGAAGAAGCGTGTGCCCAGCAGTAGAACATAGATCGGCTACCCAGCTAGGCAGCTAGCACGATAAGTTATACCGTCATGTTTTATGCGACGTTTTGGTACAAAATGTACCATTAAACATGACCGTAACCTATCGTGCTAGCTAGGCAGATGACGAATAGAGCCGAAAAGTGGTAGATTACTCTATTGGCTGACTGCACTCATTCCCTTGCAAATAGCGCAAGGTAATGGTTCCAATGTTAGACACCTCAATACCCAATAGATGGTACCTATTGTTTACCATTAGGTATTATACGACGTTAGATTGAATGTGTCTTGTATTGGGCCGTGTCGAGCACTGGGATGTTTATCTTAACTATTAATCATCCATAATCTCATCGATCTCATTGCACTAGCATCCTGCGTGTCATTAAATCATTTCTTACACATGTCTATAATCAGTATAATCACGCAAGTTCTCACACGCTGCGCGTCGGAAATCCAGTTATACCACCCTAGACTCCTATCAATGCGGCAATGAACTCGGGATAAAAAATATTATGTTTAAGCGCTTTCGATTCCTTATACTTAACTTTATACTGTACGTATAAAGTTAAGTATAAGGAATAGGTTAGTGTCTCAAATATTTACCTAAAAGTCATTAGACATTAATGATGAGCTTCGAAAATGCCCAATAAAATTGAACTATTTTTACATTATTCCTCGTGACCTAAGTTAATATTATTTAATCGCTCTTATATATCTCAAAGATGAAAATGTGCCTTTCTCTGTAGACTCTTGGGAAGAGTGGTAACGCAAGATAGTCTTTTTTGAAACGATACCTAGCTCTCGATGTCTCATTCATGCGATGTCTCGATGTATAATTCAAAAAATATGTAATATGTTATACTTTAATTTCTTATTAACACTGCACTTTTCTTATGAAACATCCAGTTCACTTAAATTTGTTACTGCTTCTAAACTACATAGTGAGTAATACATTCAAGGTTATGTAAAAACAAAAAATAGTTTCATATTCCGAAATAAGAATTCGTGCGCGGACGAAGACCACGAGTTACGGCTAGCGAGCGACCAAGACAAAAAATTGAGAGCCAAAGGCGCCTTAATGTAAAGCGGGATCAACCAACCTGCCTAGGCGAGTGAACGGCCCGCAAGTCCCGAGTGCCTTGACATAGTTCTGTTCAACTTTGCACCTCCCAACTAAACGCTTAGGTAACTAGTCTGAAAGTACGGGCTATCTGTGTTTACCGTAATTGCGATATAGATTCTAGAGTGGTAAGGTGAATAAATGCGACAGCGTGAGATTATAATACCTATTTCCTAACTGAATTTAACGCCACAATTGATGAACCTAAACACATGATACATTTTTTTTATTATGGTCTACAAACGAGATGTTACCAGTTTAGAACACTCGTGGTCTATTACATTACAGTGGCTAGTTACACTCTTGTACATCCTAAAAAAGTAGACACATCATGCATATAGTTTAAGAGCCAACGACACTGAACCTAGTTCGATAAGACTCCCAGATGATATATATATTATAAGATACGTCATTCCTGGGAGAACACGAAACGGCTATGCTGCAGATTATATATATATATATATCATCTGCAGCATAGCGTCGGCTCTTCAACTAATAGAATATGCGTGAAGGTTTTACAAAAACAAAATAATAGTTTACAAAAAATGGTTATACTAATTTATAATTAAATTTAGTAAGTTCAGCTAAACAATACTATGAAAAATGAATGGAACCGGGAAAGACATAAAATAATAAGAAATTAAATAGCTACAATGAATTCATTAGAGAAGAGCTTTAAGTTTGGTTTTTACTGAGGCTAATGAACAGTGGAAAATGTCTATGTCGGACTTGATGCCGCTCTAAATGATGCAATCTAGCTATACATATAGTTTATTAACTTGTGTAAGTTGTTGGCAGCATTGCGATATACATACGACTGCTACAGTCAGGGTACTAACCAAGCACAGACGAAATTAATTAATGAATTAGGTTCCCATAAGACTCGATTATTTGTAATCGGTATCAGTTTAATTACATATGTAGGTAACGAGCAAGTTCCCGAGCATCCACCACATCGTTCAAGAATGAAGAAGAAAAAGTGCACCAACTTGAGCAAGGCTCTATTCATGGGCATACAAACTTCCCACACAGGGCATATCGCCAATCATGTATTTTTTATTCGATTCACGGATAAAAATATTCTAAAAGGTTTTCAAATGCATTGCGAGTACCTACACAATGGCGTTTAACTATTAACAGCAGGTAAAGAGCGTGAGATGTGGAATATAATAGAATTCTTTTTAAGATAAGAATTGTACAACGCATTTACAATAGTGAAGGTAATAGAAACTAATTAATATCAAGGCGATGTACGTAGGCAAACAAGGATGATTACTTATAAATAAATAATTGTTTATTAATAGATAATTTCGCCCACACCAGTGTTGTATAAATAAAAGGACGATTGCGTCGGCGTGGAAAATGTCAAAAACGCCGAGAAATGTTGGACACATGCGCAGTGGAAGTGCGATCAATGCACCCCTGCGGTGCGCGCGCCCCCGGCCTCGGCGTTCTACGCAGTACATCACAAAAACATCGTCTGGAAAACCTAGGCGCACTCATCCGCGATCAGCAAAAAAATTGCTATTAAAACTAAGCTATTCAATTTGAGTACTCGGTTCGTCGCGTCTCATTTGGTTCGTTAAGGACACCCACGCGCTACCACCGTGGGGTCTGAGTGTTGCGTCTCGGCAGTCGGATCGTGTGACTCATCGGATAGCCCCGGTCGTGGATTTGGTCCGGTTCCGTTCGGTGGTGGTGCTGGTGCTATCAGTGCGTGCTTGTACTGTTCGGATGCAGGTTGCCCGGCGGGCGTGCGTGGGCCCGCGGCTCCTGGCGGACTAGTGAAAAGCCGCAGGATGGACGACTGTACAGATATCTTCTATGACGACGATATTGACGCGCAGTGCGATATGGTACGTGGTATGAGTTCATTTCAGCTCTCGACCAGCATCTTCGTTCCTGATTCTAGTTAGATGTTATTGTTACGGTGGATCACATCGTCACATTTTTTCCCAGCCTCATTGTACCTATCACTCTTCTCTTCATGTGGAAAGTAAAAGTGCCATAGATTTTTTGTCAGAGCTCCGTAACTTGATAAGTAGGTAACTATTTCAGTCTGATGCGTAGAGAAATAATAATAGTTATATTACACTATCTCAGTGAACGATCGTCGTAATTCAAGACATCAACCAGCATCCGGCATTGTTAACCTTGATTAATCTTTATTAATCATCTAGTTTGAGAGCGACTCACATGATCCTTACCAAATAGCATTTATCACTCAAAGTATTTGGGTTCACGAAATTATTAAACTGGTAAAAAGAATGTATTTACAAAATGGACGCCCGAACATGCCGATTGCATAAGTAGTCAATGTCATCAAATAAAATTCAAAGTATTTCTCTCTTCCTTGTAAATGATATTTGTGCACGATGCACTTAATTACCTAATTAATTCTTAGCGCGTAGCAATCGTGTAATCACGGTTTGCGGAAGGAATTAACTTAGTATCCACCTATATTTATTTCTTTGTTCTTAGGGCTAATAAAACATTCATAATAATATTATTGCGAAATTAAAGTTCTCTGTCTGTCTATTACCACTTCACGCTTAAACCGCTAAACGGATTTAGATGAAATTTGGCATGGTGATAGTTTGCATCCCGAGGAAGGACTTAGGTTACTTTTTATCGTAAGGAGTTAAATGGAGACTACATTTTTTACGGAGGTACGATATAAACGAATTAAACGCAGTCACGGGCATAATGTAGTAAGAAAATAAATGCGACATACTTTACGGACTAATAAGGTAAACGTCCCAATGATTGACACCTCAATTCTTAATAGCCAAACACCTAATTCAGCCTTACATTATAATTGTCAAGTGTTAGGCCAGTGTCGAGCAGGAGGACATTTACGTTACGGATATTAATTTAGCCCCTGTCGATACGAGAATAACTTTCCACGGTTAATATCCTCTATTAAAAAAATAATTTGTGCGTATTGCCAAGTGGCATTACTTGGCAATCACTTTCAAACGGTATCTTGTTATTATAATTTTAATAACACGATAATGAAACTCGCGGTAATCGCAAAATACGTAGTTACCCAAGTGCCTGTTTGTTAGTTGCAATGCTGTTAAATTAATCTGAGAAAGAATTAATTACCCACCATGCTACATAATCTAGAAGCGAAATTAATTAATGGTTACACAAACTATTGTGCGTATGTGAAACGATTGCTGCAAATGATTACCGCATCGCAGCGAAGTTGATGTTATTTGTTTACTGGCGAAATTGATGGTAACTATAACCACCTTATAATACCACGGAAACAGTTCACGTTCATGCATTGAGGTAAAGCCGAAGTCGGTCAGAACGAGGCGATATCTTCAAACGGGTACCTAGGCAGGTTAATGCAGATGGTTGGTGGCAGGTATATTACCTACAATAAAGTGTAAATTTGAAAACCCGTCGTCTACCGGTCCCTGGGATCACAGGGATCATAACAAAAGAATGCTATTGTTTATTTTTTCGCCGGGAGACGACGGCTTAGGTTTCATACGTACATTTATCTTAGGTGAATACTTATTCTACACTCTACTAGCAATCACGTTTGAATGTGTTACAAATGGTTCTCTTTAGGTATTTACTAGTTACCTTCTTCAGCCATGGAGTGATTAAATAAAACTAATATTAATTTGTCCAGTACCATTTTGTAATCTTCAAGTAGCGAAACAAATGATGATTACAGTTGAAATGGAAAATTGGAGTGTGCTGTGTTGTGCGTGATGAGTGATGATTGTGATGAACCTATTTCTGAGTTCAATTGTGGGTACAGTGAAAGCCCCGCAAGGTGGCATATTAATCTCCATCATGAGCACCCACGAGTCCGTCGAACAATACTGCCGTTTTTGTGACCGATTCAGGGTTACGATTGTTCACAAGTACAGTTAGAAGCTATATCACTTGCAGGTTTGCAACATACAGAGCTGTTAAGCGATGTAGTTTAAACAAATCTTCTCTGATTCGTTTAATCCACATCTTCTCTCGAGTGAGATAAAAAGTCAGTTTGTTTTTTGAAGTTTCGTCCTCTGGCACAACGCAACAAGGACTTTTATCGAACATCTACTTAATGAAGTATAAGTATAATTTCGGCTCCAACGGTAAGATGTGAGATCTTAAAAGAGCTAATTTATAATTTTATTATCTTATGAAAAAAACACATTCAGGGAAGGTTGTGTTGAAGAAAATGTTCCAGTGGGTAACACCGACCTAATTAACCTAATATTATATATGCGTGATTTCATTCTGAGAAGACGGTTCAAATTCCATTTCATCTAAGGAGTAGATACCCACCGTTAGCCTACATGTGACCCCTGTGTGGTGCTAAAAGTGAAACAACCGTACTATCTTTTCGAAGATATCACGGTTCGAAATAATTTCCATAAATAAACAAATAAGTACCTATTAAAATAGTCTGATATGCATTGCTATTTTTTTATTAAGGGGTCCGTGGACCGAAAAAAGTTAAAAACAGTTTATCTAGTAGAATCCGCTCCGGCCTATCTTAATCGTTTTGAATCGTAACTTAGGGTGTCAAATTGGGACCTTTACCTTACGCCTTTGAATAAGCATTGTTATTGTGCAGTAGTACAAGTTATTGACTGTTGTGAAATGATCATGACTGTGTCTATGTATAATTTGTTAATACTTTCCTAGTATATAAAGCATGAATTGTACTTAGATAGTATAAGCATGTTTTCATCTCTAATATTAATACCTAAAGTAATAATTTTTAGTTTAATGTAAAACATCTTAATTATTTTTATCTAGTCCGACTAATGATACAAGCAAAATTCCTGTATCTCCGACAATTCTCTTTGTCGGAGATACAGGAATTTTGCTTGTATCATTAGTCGGACTAGATAAAAATAATTAAGATGTTTTACATTTTGTAAATGACTGGTAATTTTTTTTGCATATTTTCCTGAAACACAGTAAACATCCTAGTCAGGCACGCGGTATATTAATTTCTCCATCGATAAGTTTTAGGCTATATTAACATACTTAATTGTAAACTGAATATTTAATAAATGATTCTTATTCCTATTGTCTTAAGCTCTTGATGATTGAAGACACCATGGAAATATCGTGAACTCTCGATAGTCAAGGCCCGTGATCGCTCACGTTTGTTGCAGCACAACAATGAGACCTTTCGAGTTGTGAGAATGAAGCGCCCGATGCACCTTCACCGCATAGCGAGTTTACTAATGTGACCACTATAAACTATTTAAATAAGCAAGATGGTGTGTCTTTCTGGTAACAGAAAAACGAAAAATCACTTAACTAATTACCTAAAACGAACTAATTAATAATAATTTACACCCCGCTCTGCGACGTGCCTGATCTAAAGGCCCCCAGAATGCTCGCGACGCGGCATTACCAATCTGAATACAGCAATAGAGGTCTGTTTAACCAGCTATGATCCAGAGCGAGCGTCATTATCCCTCTGCCTCAACCTTTTCCCGAGGGCTTTAAAAAGCCCGAGAGCCTCGCTGCTCCAGGGTCCTGCCGTTTCAACTGCAATCCGCACGAAGTCATACGCAGATTCCAAGGCACAGTATTTACCATGTTTTTAATACTATAACTTGAAGACAAAACACAACACATTGAGTGCAAATAACTCTTTCTCTATCACACTCTAACATAGTCAAACATATGTTAATTTCTAAAAGTTTTTATGGATTAGTTTAATTTATGCCTACGTATACGAGGGTCGAAGGCGCCACCAAACAAGACGACTAAGGTCTGATTTGATGATCTCTCCGTCTCCGTCTTCCTTTCTTCCACCTTCGTCTGACGACTAACTGTAACTCAAACAATAGGCCCCGGTAATGTCGGGTGCTTGTACCTTGTAAACCGAGCTAAAATCACAGTCTACAAATATAAAATGGAAATATTTCTCAAGTTATTTGAGCGTTTCGTACTGCGGGCAGCATCTACAGTCCTACACCATTGCAGACTCGATTTAGAGTAGGTCGGGAGTATCGGAACAAATGCACCCCTGAGGTAAGTGCGCCTCTTTTGACAAATATCGAAATCGACAGGTATGAGGTAGGTACACAACTAACGACATGTTACATACATCCACGCTATAAGTACCTACCGCGGCTACATAAAAAGTGTGTTGAATGAATGGGAGATGTTTTAATATTTGTAGATTTCGATGTTTTACAAACCTGATGACGTATTGACCGGACTGAATTTATCATCCTTCTCCATTAATGACGTTTCATACATAATATATGCCCCTAGAGAAAATCTGGTTTTGGTTCAGTTCATAAAGGGAGGACAAGTGCATGTTTTATACAATGACACTATTGCTACGGGTACCTATTAACAGTTTGCAATTAATGAACCTGTGAGATGGCGGAAGTGTAATTAAAAATGTAATCAGCAACACAATGAATGCGGTGCCATAAAGGTAACTTTGCTCCGTCGTAACTGCTCTTTCATCCGCCTGCGCCGGATAATTTAATGCTTGTCGGATTTCAGTACATTGAAGTTATAAAATAGAAAATGAAATTAATTTAAATCTATTTACAGGTGTTATTCGAAAACTAATATATTCAAATGTCATCTTGCTCGAATTTGGAGCAGCCCAACTGGGGAAGTACCTCCGCCTTGTAGAAGACCACAGCCATAATAACATTATTTACTATACAAGTATTTAGTGTTGTATTTCTGGAGGTGAGCAAGGTTGCCAGAGCTCCCGAGGATGTACTGTGTTGAGAGCGAGGGACCTAAATGTGTTCCTTCTGCTGTCAACACAGTGCATCCTCAAATTTTATAAAAGGTCGGCAACGCGCACGTGACTCCTTTGGAATTGCGGGCGTCAATAGGCTGCGGTGGCCGCTTACCATCAGGTGGACCGTACACTTGTTTGCTACCGGCGTAGTATAATATCTATATATATATAAATATATTATGTGCAACATACATATTAGCAACGTCATGTCTTTTTAGGGTTCCGTACCCAAAGGGTCAAACGGGATTCTATTACTAAGACTCCGCTGTCCGTTTGTCTGTCCATCCGTCTGTCCGTTTATCACCAGGCTGTATCTCATGAACTGATCACAGTTCATGAGATACAGCCTGGTGAACAGGTGGTGGAGTTACATGTTGAATTTTTACAGATGATGTATTTCTGTTCCCGCTATAACAACAAATGCTAAAAAACAAAATAAAACAAATATTTACGGGGGCTCCCATACAACAAACGTATTTTTTTGCTGTTATTATAGATAACGGTACGGAAACCTTCGTGCGCGAGTCCGACACGCACTTGGCCGGTTTTTTTATACTTAATACCTACGCAAAAAAATACGCAGACTTTGATATATTAACTAGAAATAAATCCTAGTTCCTATTAGTATATTATTAGTCGAATAAAATCATCAAATTAAATTTCGTTTTTAGATTATCTTCGTGACTTGTAATAAATTAGGATGGGAACATTAGGTACCTCGGGTATTTATTTATAACTGCAATATATAATAGCAATAAATGACATTATTATTTATTGACACTGCTACCGTTTGCTCAGTTACTCGCAGATCAAAAAAATCTTGTCTATTAACTTTAAAGATACACATTTTATTTAATTTATAATCAAAAAAGGTGGCATTACTCGTTTTTATCCGTCTTATAGGTTTACGATATAGCGTACTCATAATCAATACCTATTAGGTACTAGTTTTCCGCAGTGTGTCTACATGTATCTAAGCGAGGAAATATATACAGTATATTTAGAAATTATAGATTAATTACCGGTGAAAAAAACCAAAGCATTCATTTGTTATGTGCCGGCACTGGGAGATGACGGATTAATTAAGTAATAATATCCAAAGTAATAGAAACAAAACTGTATTGACAAACGATTTTCTACGGAAAACGTCACAGAAATCGATACAAATACTTGCTGGTTGGTGGCTGGCAAGCCCATGCCATAATAAATGGCCCCTGATATGCTCCTTAGTAATACAATGTGGGTATCTTATCACAGTACTTGTCTACGCAATATAATAGAAGAGAAATTAACTTTCTATTGGCTCTGAATTAACAGGTAATTAATCGTTTAACAATCACAGTACAAGGTAATTTACTATATTTGAATTTTTTACCATACCATTTTACCACGCTTTTTTGCTATAGTCGATTTTTTTGTTAACGTTTGTATTTTTATATTGATTTTGTTCTAAATTAATTAGTCATAATCGATTGTTGGATTTTCTATTGCGGTTCAATATTATTTTCTACTTTTTAGTTCGATTGCTATTAAAGCGTGTTTTTTATTTTTTTTAACTATAAATTTATTTTCTGTAGTTTTAGTCTCAAAACGACAATAAAAAAAAACTTATAGGTAACCAATTGCCTCGATTGTTGATATATTTTATATTCAACAATTAATCTAAATTTACTTCATTTCTGTCTACGTAATCTTTCCATTTCATCTAACGCATTTATATTACATGGAGCTTTCCCTGCTAATTTAGAGCAATCAAGTTCTTCTTCTCGAATACCATTTAGTGACCTTCCGCGACTTAGAGCTGCATATGCTTGTCCAGTAAGCAGCGCACTAACACATTTACTTTATACTATTTACACTGAGTTATTTTCTTTTTCCACTTTTACTGTACCGCGTTAACTTTAAAACTGATTTTGGCGGGCAAAATCGCCTGATTTTTAGGGTTCCGTAGCCAAAATGGCAAAAACGGAATCCTCGTAGTTTCGTCATGTCTGTACGTCCATCCGTCCGTCCTTCCGTACGTCACAGCCGATTTACTCGGAGACTATAAGCACTACAATTATGAAATTTGGTAGGAAGGTGTATTATTAAATATGAACCGCTAAGTACATAAAAGTGATGTGAAATTACAAATAAATGTTGAAAAAACACATAGTCGTGTGGGGTATCGATGGATAGGCCTTTAAAAATGATATGGAGGTTTCTAAAAAACTTTTCCATTTAAGTCAATCGTTGGTGAGATGAAATCGATGAAGAGCTGTCAAAGTCATAAAAAGTGTGTCCCTCTAATTTCCAAACTATGAAGTTTAAAATTCTGGAAAAAATTGCGATCGTGTGCATTCATAAATACTTTCGGCAACTTTTGGTTTGAACAAGATACAAGATATGAGATTTTGAGTTTATGCTAAAAAACTGTCTTGCCCAAACAAAAGGTCGTTAGTGCCGTCCGACAACCGTCTATGAAGATACGACCTTTTTAGATTCTTATCAATGTATTGGATAGTGGTTTTAAATGTGGACTAGTGGTGTTGGTACGGAACCCTTCATTGTGCGTGATCCGACACGCACTTGGCCGGTTTTTATATTAAAACTCAAAAAAAAACGAAATATCGAGAAGTCTAAAGAAAACCGGCCTAGCGCTTGTTTATTCTAATCGCCAACAAATGACGCTAGTTATTGCTACTCACCAATAGACGGCGCTAGTTGTACTGAAATCACTATTTTTAATCAATTAGTCGTTAACCAATTTGCCCCTAGATATCGATACGAGTGGTGTGTTAACCTGCTCACTAATCTAAGTATATTTTGTTTTTTATCCTGATGATCTTAGTCAGAACCTTATAAAGTTATGAGATTATTCTAGGTATTGTCATTGGCCCTTGACCCCTGTGCACATTTTCAAGTTAATCACACTATTCGAAATTGGTGAAAATTAAGTTGCAAGCTAAAAAAGCCTGAAAACTTTCGAAACTAATGTTTATTCTATTCGTCAATAGATAGCGCTAGTTATTGCTACTCGCTAACAGGTAGCGCTAGTTGTACTGAAATCATTATTTTAAAAATTAGCAGTTTACCAATTTGCCCCTAGATGTCGATACTGATCTAAGTATATTTTATTTTATTATCCTGATGATACTAGTTAGGATCTCAATAAATTAACTAGATTACTGTATTGTCATCGGCCCTTGACCCCTGTGCACATTTTCAAGTTATTTAGATTTTTAGAAAATGGTGAAAATAAAGTTGAAAGTTTCCATTACATAGATACTACATACATTAACTAGATTACTGTATTGTCATCGGCCCTTGGCCCCTGTGCACATTTTTCAAGTTATTTAGATTTTTAGAAAATGGTGAAAATTAAGTTGAAAGTTTCCATTACATAGATACATACAGGTCAAGCTAATAATACCGTTACAACACAAGTTAAAAAAAACTCACTTATATATAGATGGTAAATCATTTAAGGCTGATACTATTATTACTTTTAATTAGATTATTTTTCGTGATTTCGATGATCAGATTATTTTTAAAGTTGCGTAAGACCAGAAGTGATTTCCTTAAATGTTTATCAGATCAGTCCACAACACTGTCATGTTCCTGTTGTATTGTGGTATTTGCGGCGTAGATACAGCTAACCGCCAGGTAGTGGTGGTAGTGGTTTCTGTACCAATTTGGCATTATAGTATCTACTTATTCTGCAAATTATTTATTGTGTTAGTCATTAAATATTGTAATTAAATAGATGAAATTGTTATCTTATATCGATACTAAAAATAATTCATGTTACCAGAGCTACCATTTTCTACTTGATGTCCCATGGGTTCTAGATTTTTTAATTAGGTACTTACTTGATATCTTTATCTAGTTACAATATATCATGACAATTTTATTAATTACGTGTTTTCCCAATTAAATCAGCTGTATACTCGTATAATACTTGGTACTACTGCAGATGGTTAGATTTTCCGAGATATATTTATAGTGAGATGAAAAGCGGGCGATTATGATTTCATCCGATTTGACCCCTGTGACTTATCTACTCGCTTTGCTTTGACTGAGTTGAACTCTATTCCCTTGTAATAATGTCAGGTCATCCTTCCTATGGAACTTGATTTTCTCGAAGTCAGAAAACTCACGCGGAATTAGATGGGGAAGTAGGTAAGTTCAAAATGTCGTATTCGGTAGTAAGTAACCGCCTCAAATCCAACTTTAAAACTGCTGGCGGAATTATCAAAATGTTATCTTTTAGGACTCAGACAGTCCAACAAGTCCCTAAATATCCTTAGAAGTAGGTTCCTTAACATGGGATAATATCATCAAGCTATGTAGAGTTACATTGATTTTACAGTACTTACCTATATTATGACAAGACAACGATTTAATACACGTCTAAGGCTTTCATCCAATTGTAACAGTTCTCTATGTCGTTGTTCTTGCTTCGACTTTACGGTACAGCCCATAGCATGCTATTCACATCCTGTCTCGACTCATCTCACCACTTCAAGCTTTGAGTCACTATACATGAAGTGAAGGAAAATGTAACTGGTTTTCCTGAGGCGAGTTTAGCACTTGTGAATACTTCGCTTCGCTCCGGTGTTTGAACGGTATACCGGGAACAATTTATTTCATGTTGCCTGCGATTCGCTATCAGCACCAATTTACCACGCTATTAACATTAAAATGACGTAATTCTACTTGGACTGTGATGTACCTTAGGCCTTTTACATTGTACGGTATCGCCATGAATGAAGCTTTACCGTTATGAAGGGCTGAACGTACCATGCACTTGGCCAATTGGTTTGTCTCTTTCGATTTCATGCTTAATTTATGCGCGTGAGGATAACGGCGATATCAAATAAAACTCGAATATCTTGGGTCAATTTGCATACCTAGCAGAGGTTAGAAGCCCATAAGTAGCTAGTGCCATAATATGTGCATGCGGTTTTTAGACTAATCTCAAAATAACTTTTTATAGACTAGTGAAGGCGAAAAAGTCGTTCTTGGGAAATTGTATAAAATTCTACAATAAAATTCCAAGACACATTACTGAACTTACGGATTCTAAATTTAAATCTGTCGTGAAACAGACACTTATTTCAAAAGCATATTATAAGATAAACGATTACATCATGGATAGGGATGTTTGGCAGTGATAGCGTCCCGCACAAGTAATCTAACACAGAAATATTTTGTCCTTAATATTAAAAAATAGGTATGTATGTTTATACTGTAGCATTTGAATTTTGTACTATTGTTACTGTTATTTTATATACATTGTATATTGTTTTGAAAAAATTACACCTCGCTGAGTTTCTTACGCCGGTTCTTCTCGAGGCAGAGGTTTATTTTATGAACCGGTGGTAGTTTTTTGACATTCATAAGTGCATTTAACATGCCTAAATTGAAGAATAAATGATTTCATTTCATTTCAATATATACTTACATACATTTGCTAGGTACTATTGGCGTGGTGCTATATTAAGCAGATAGTCAAAGCAAATATTCACTTTAGATCGTAGGATCGTTAAATTACTAGGTGGTATTAAGTGTAGTTAAAAAATCTGCATACTTATCTAGCTGTCAGCCAAAGCCAATATAGGGTCGGCAACGAGCTTGTGATCCATCTGGAGTCCCAAGCGTTCATAGGCCACGGTGTCTACTTACCACCAGGCAGGCCGTAAGCTTGTTTCCCACAGTAGAAGTAAATTAAAAAATACCACAAAGAGAAGTCGTGCCTGGACATTAGGTATGGAGTCTGAGCGTAAAGAACACCCGAAATGCTTCCTTTCTTCCCAGGAATTTGTCAAAATAAATGCAACAGAGGATTTGAGTTTTAATGGTGGGCTGTTTATATTCCACAGGAACAAGCAATTTTGGCAGCTCTCGCCCATAAATTACAGCTCGGTTGAATCCAATTTAAGTATTCGTTTTATTTCGTTGTGCTCTCGGTACGAGAACTGCGAGGACAGTTTTAAATTAGTTTGACTGCAATTTGCATCGTCAAAGCTTTTATTATTGGCACGTAAGGAAAGTCACGTTATTTTAGTCCTCCTAAGCTTACGAGTTATTACAACTTATTTAGTCGTCGTTGGGCTGGAACAAGAAACTGAAACAGAATTAATTACTATTATTCTATCCATGTTTAAGTCAACGGTTTATGAGATATTAGCGCCAAAGTCATGAATAGTGTGTCTCCCCCCCCTCTAATTTCCAAACTATGAAGTTTAAAATTCTGAAAAAAATCGGGGTGATGTGCATTAATAAATACTTTGCTTTGAATAAGATAGGTTTTTGAGTTTTCGCTGAAAAACTGTCTTGCTCAGACAAAAGGTAGGTGCGTGAGTTCCCAATGAAGAAACGACCCTTTTGGATTCTATGTATTGGATGGTTAAAAAAAAATGTTAACTTTTGGACTAGCAGATGTTTGTATGGAACCCTTCATTGTGCGATCCGACAAGCACTTGGCCTTTTATTACGCAACTAATTGTTCCATTTTATATAAAAATATTGAAAGAAAACTTGTACGAGCGCTGCAGGCAAGTCATCCATTATTCGTTATCATCAGATCTTGTAGTTGAGTAACACCCACGCAACACGCAACCGGTCGACGGAGCCTGCAAGCTCTGTTTAACCCGACCGTGACGCGCGACGTGCATGCAACCTGCGTCAGCGCATCCCGAGATTATTTTAAAATGGACAGGTTAGCTGCTATATTTGATTCTATAAGTTGTTCTTTTTGGAGTAGTTTGATCACGAAATGGCAAATGGACGCACCAGGGTAATGGTATTTTAATTGTTTGATATTTGTATTACGGCCTTTAAACAAAAAAGCAATCGAGTCCCAAATATAATATATTAAGTGATTATGTATTGACGAAAAAGAAGTAGGGCAAATTATTTTCATTCTACGGGCACTTTTTTTCCTCTGGACGGTGAAAATTGACAGTTTGAAGAATCAGCCTTGACTATCAAACAGTTCATATTCAGGTAGGACATAATATCATGGTATAAATTTAGGTACGCTTTATCGATCGGCAATCTTAAACTGGTTCGCGCCAGATAAGTTGTTGAAAAGCGTTGTGAATATCATCTCCGCGGTCTGTGGTCCCGTCGCATCGCAAGCGCATGCGCACCGAACATTCAACGACTCTATAATCACATAGGTAAACACAGCCTTAACTCGTTGCACTGGAGTTGACATGTCATGCTTTGCTGAAGAGGCATTTAAATTATAGCTCCGGAGGGTGTTATAGCGTTCATCAGTCGGAAATTTGCAGCAATACGGTATATAAGTACAATACCTATTTTTGTTTATACCTCGTCGGTCGCGAACTAGCGTACAGCCTACCTGAAAGTTACTGAAATATATTGAGCTAGGCATGCCTAATACTAGATATATTACTCCGGTTGCCGATACTCCAAGTGCAATAACCTGAACCAAACGTAATATTAGTTTTCCACGCAAACGAACCCTCAAGCATTTTCCATTCCAAAAACAAAGAAATGAAACACCCAGTCCGTCTCGCTACGCGATCAAAAGATCTTATTATTTCACTAACTTTTCCAAATGGAAATACAATAAAAATGGTAAACGTGATTCTGCGTCGTGCTCTTTTTATTAGGCGTGCCACGATTTATGAAAGGGCTGCCAAATTGAGTGAGTGTCCGCGTTCGCACAAATCGAATTTCGTTTGGAGCTTTTGTGCTCCTCGACCAACAAGGCCACAATTTATAACATTGATTACCTATGTATACTTTTACTATAGAAGTATTACAACCATCACTATGAAAATTCTAAGTACATTGACTATATTATTTTTAGAACAGCGAGGCAATTTCTGAGGAGTCAAAACAAGGGCGCGGGCGGCCATAACGGCTTTCTTGGACAACGCGTCTATATCGTATTTATTTTATATTTGTGTGTAATAATATCGTAACGGATATGTATTTTTTATGTATGTATTTTTTAGTTATAGTATCTAGGTCCAAAGCGCTTTTGCGCAGAGAAAACTACTTACTTTGGAAATTCAAATACGTGGGAGGGGACGTTGTTCTGAATGTTAAAGTACTGGCTATATTACCTTCACTGTAATTTTATTAAGCTATTGGAGCCGTCGGGTCCTATTGTATACAATATCAAAACGACGAGCGCCTATCGTGAGAAAATCAAGTTGTTACTTTAAATAGTCGAAAGTTCAGCATTCAAGTGTCCGTGACATGGTAATTTAATGATAAGTGCTTTACGTTGTACATACTTATAAGAATGTAATATTGAGTTATGGATTCTAGTCCGTAATGTATCGACTTTAAAGTGCATTGTTTCTTATTACATGTATATGAAGGAGTAAATAAAGCGCGCCCTTAAACAAATGCGGATAATAGCTTTAATGTTTTTTTAATGAAGGTAAAATACGCAACTATTAAGACATTTTAAATACTAGAATTATACTAATCGTGGTTTTATACCACGGACGACCGCACAGCAAATCATCGTGTGGGTTTTTCGGCAAACACAAAACTTGACTAGGTATTAAATTAAGATACAATGCAATAGGTATATGCTGCATTTAATGCAACTTATACCTATTGCAATATAAAATGTATGTACGTACAACCTACATGAAGACACACACTATAGGTAGGTATAAAACAGAGTTGCAAAATAGGTAAGGCCACGAAGCGTTTCAACCGCTCCTTCCCTTACGTTACCAAAATGTATGAACTTATGTGAATGCAGTTAACCTGTAAACACGCCGTAGTTAAGTTCATGAAATTTCGATGCATTTGTCATCGTATATAGATATGATGACAAATACAATATTTAGTAACGTACCCATGGGAAGGGTCGGTTGAAACGCTCCGTGGCCTTACAGAATACTTTTGTATGTTAGGTTATATCATCAACACCCCATTAGGCACAAGCGCGTTGCTTTATTTTGACAACGCTCCCCATCATAGGAATCCGTTAGTTAGGAAGGCTGTCGACTACGTTCCCATTCCCCCCACTTTGTCGTAACTCGGCGATCACTGATTATGGGCCGCACGGTCCGTCGTCTTAGGCACACCCTCACGGACCCGGACGACGTAATCACAGCGTCCATCGAAAGATGGAACGCTGCGCTTACGGCGTCTAACTCAGACACGACGCGTACACTTAGGCATTTCCGCCGGCGGGGACGTCCACCGTCGCGACAAAACTGACACATACAGTCCCTATTCGTCCCGGTACCGCCGCACACCAGGTAGAGTCAGTCCGACCCAAGCTGAGTTTCTTGCTGGACTCTTCTCAGCTAGGTTAGGCTAGGTTTAGTGAACCAGCAACAAAACTCCTAGTAGCTCGATTCCATTCACACCTCAGACTCGGTTGAAACCGCTCAACCAATCTCACTGAAGCGCAAACCTTAGAGTATTCCAGTGTTCCAAACCACACGCGTGGTCGTGTCGGAGGTTTTCCCCTGGATTTTCCTTAGGCTACTCTCCAACCGCGCACTCCTATCGCTTTATTGGGCCCGGCCTATAAAGCCACAGTCACAGGTTCAAAAAAAAAGCGTTGTTTTAAGGATCACAGGACCCGTGGCGCTGACAGATGCAAACAAATGGAGACAAATGGGGAATTGCATTTGCAAAGGAGTACCTAATCGTGATATTTGTGTACCGTCCTGTACGATGCGCAAAAATATTTATTATCTAGGGTGCAAGATATATAATAATTAACAAGCTTCCGTCAGATTTGAAACTGTTGCCTATGCCGCGTTTTATACTATTTCGTATTATTTAAAGACCTTTTTTACACTTATCGCTCCGCCATTAAATCGAATATAATTAACGAACCTGCTCGTAAAATTTCACGAGCATCAGCTCAGAAATGCAACCTGTAGAAGAGAACTGAACAGCCGGACATACGAAAGCGTTATTGCCCAGGCTGAAACGAAGATGCTTCGCTCGTTTCACTCGCTCGGTCAACTACAGTCACTATAAGCTGAATGAGGTGGACTTGTGGCGACAACCTTTTTTGTAAATGTGTTAATCTGTGATGTTATGTTATCGCGCATGCGACTGCTTTTGTTCTTCTTGTGTGATGCCAAGCAACGTATATGGCTTCTGTTATTATTTTGTATATTGTAAATAATAACATGTACAAAGTGTAAATATACTGTAAATACGAATGCCCGTCTATCATTCTCGCTATAGTGGATATTTTCCGCAGACTCGCAGTTAATATCTGCTATTAATAAATTTCAATATTTACTACTTATAACAAAACACAATCACAATCACAGATTAAAAAAAAACAATGACTCATTCCTCTTGATTTTTTTTTGTCGGATCTCATACCATTATGTATGTGGTGTGAGACTTGCAACAGTCATTAACATATAATCGCGCCACAACCTGCCCGTTGTGTGTTCATACATATATTTATGAGTTGGCATAGATCTGATCGAAAGGTTACTTTTGACTTTATACCTTGTTAACACGTTAATAAGCTACGTTGATCATACTAATGTAGGTATGTCATGACATATAGTTTGTAGACAACACACTATTTAGCTTGATGATATTTTGTGTGTAGGTAAGGTATTAGACTGTATTCGGCATTCGGCTTGCCTATTGTACAAAAGGCGTACTCAATGCCGTAAGTATACCCGTCGACCTTATGTTACGACATTTGTACACGTTATTCTGGTTCTCCTTCTTTTCTTGCAGAAATAATGATATAAAATCCATCTTACCGCCCGTCTCCAATTCAATCGACCTACGTAGCCTACGTAGTCTCGGTTTATCATCGTTCATAGCATTGATTTATGCGGTTACCTGCCTAAGGATTCGAGGAGAAAAAAAAACCATAAGTCGTCTTCTAAAAATAGTGGGCCTATAAGGTGTCGTCACATACAACACATGCAAGAACAATTAAAACAGTGCCTTTACCATGAGTTTACATGACCGTACTCGCTAGCGACTGCGTAAAAGATTGTATGGGCAAAAGTACAGCGCCTCTAGCGGTTACGCAATAGAACTAAGAATCTGCATACTAAATCGTTTACGCAGTCGCTAGCGAGTACGATCATGCAAACTCATGGTAAAGGTACAGTATGCTTGGTACCTAACTACTCGTCGCAGCAAGCGTTGCCTATAAACGAGGCCTAATGGTGGCGTTTATATCGTGATAAATGTAAAGATAATCTTTGTCGCTTTCATTCGTCACCCTCTGACACTATTTTGTCACTAACGTGACAGATGCTTTATCACGTGATATAAACCCCCATAGCGCACTTACATCTCTAACATTAGAACTATAAATCTAATCTAAGGCGATGTAACAGTAAGTGTACGTTTTTAATGTTGACAGTTTATTTGCGAACTTCTTCTTATCTATTTCATATTTTAAATGTCAATCACAGAAGTACCTGTGTTTCCGAGGATCTATCAGATATTGAAATGAGTCCTCATTCCTCAAGTCAATAAAGGGTCGGCAACGGGCTTAATAGTCTTCTAGCTGGCAGCACAAGGAATCCATAAGTCATAAGCTCAGCAACGCGTTTGTGTTTCTTCTGGAATCGCAAGCGTCCATAGCGGTGTCTGCTTGCCATCAGGTAGGCCGTTTGCTTGTTTGCACACTAGTTGTGCAAAAAATGTCGATAAAATGTTTGTAATTGAATTGGGTAAGGTTTTGTTTATGGAAAAACGGCGCAAGCGGCGCTCTAGATGCGGGCCGTGAGGCGCCCACACCTATATACATGAACACTTCTAACCTACGCCATATTTTTGTGAGTTCGTCGGTTCACACTTCTAATCTTCTAATCCTGAAACATGATGAGTGGGGCGGAATTGCGTGTTAATATTTAACGCCAATACGACTGACGTTGAGTGAGGGTTGAATTTTAAATTAAGACCGTATTTCCCCCAGGGTTCTTGTGTCGTGCCTAACTATCACGATTACTATTGATGCCATAATATAGGTACTCACGAGCAAAAATAACGGGTACAATTTCTATGGACATTCAATACAAAGTGTATCCGTTATTTTTGCTCTTGAGTGTAGCAGATTTTCGACGAACATATCGACTAACAGTTAACGTTAAACAAGATATGATGTAGAAAATAGATAAAAAAAACTTTTGATAGAGACAGTAAAGTTCAAAATGGTGCATACAACTTACTAGAAAATAAAAATATGTTCCTTCTTCTTTTTCTTAGCTTTATCCCACTTTAAGTAGGGGTCGGCTCTCCTCATTTTACGGCGCCAAGACATCCTGTCTTGGGTTGTCGGATCGGGTAAATGCTCCTTTTGTAAGAATTTGGTCACGCTGGTCCACCGCGTCGACAAAGGGCGTCCTCGACCTCTTCTGTTCTCCGGGAGGGCTAAAGCTTTCTTGACTACATGATCTTCGTCTCTACGCATCACGTGGCCATACTACCTTAGGCCAGTTTCCGTTAGTTTATCGGGAATGATGGCTACCTTCAGACTGCTACAGATAAACTCATTCCGGACTTTGTCAAGTCTTGTTACACCCCAGACCATCTTATCATTACATTTTGTTGGAGTCATGGGACTCAGGGATTAACTTAGTTGCTAAAATAAAAATATGTCCCATGGCTCTTACATCAGCGAATTAAGGTTTCGGTATACACACACATACATGTACTATCTACTCAAAATAAAAAAGGGGCCACAAGAACTTTGATCATTACTTGAAAATTAACCAAACAGTAATTAACATATATATCCAGCTATTCGCCTTAAACACCAGCGTGAAAGAGGTTGGATACTGAAGAATGCTGGACATCATTTAGCCACTTATCAATTAGTTTATGTTCAATCATATGTAAGTGACCCTAATTTTTGAACATTATACACGTATATATTTTTGCACTAAGGTGTACGTAGACGTAATAATAATAATAAAAGTCCGGCAGCAGAAACAATTATCTCAACATTGTTAAAGTCATTAGATTTGTCTAGATAGGCCGCTAAGATAAATTTAATGACAATTGTAGGTACCTTGTTCGAACTTAGTAACCTCGTAGCATGAGCATAGATACAAATGTATGCACCTGGCATACATTTGTATCTATTATATTATCTCGGGAGTTTGTTTCTGACTTAATAATAAACTAAGTGGTATACTGCCTTTTCGGCGAAAAACGTTTCGCCAAATTTCACTTCGCAACCAACTTTTCGCAGAAGTTTCATTTGGCAAACCAACCGTTGGCATAACTTTACTTCGCACTTTTCTTATTTGGCAACATTTTTATAATGCCAAATTTCACTTCAACAAACTTTTATGTGGCAAAAAATTATGAAGCAAATGATTTGCTTGGTATAATGACTTTTCGGCGAAATAGGTTTCGCCAAATTTCACTTCGCACCCAACTTTTTTGCAGAAGTTTCATTTGGCAAATCAACTGTTGGCATTACTTTACTTCGCACTATTCTTATTAGGCAACATTTTTATAATACAATCAAATAAGCGTGTTTTATAAGAATAACTTTTCTTTAAAATCAAAAATACCTCAGGACATCGGATTACCTACCTATTGTGCTTTGAACAGGGACTTTGTGGCAAAACCGACTCGGATCGCGGATAGGTTAGAAGACGGAAGCGGGAGCTTTGCTCCCGCTTCCGTCTTCGAGGTTATTTTTTTTATAAAAGAGCGGAAAAACTTGTTATTAACACTTACAACAAATGACAATTGCGCAATTTACTACTAAGATAAACATAGGCTCAAATCACTAAAATCTAAATACCTAATGATTAAGCTTTCGGTATTTTGAATATAAGTGCAAATGCATCACCCTACCCACTTAAATAAAATACAATCATACTGCAACTTGAACCATCTATTCTATCGAACTAGGTACCTATTGTTTATCAAATAATTACTTTGTTGGGAAATGATATCAGTGCTAAAAGTATGTATGTTGCTAAAAGTATGGTATGCCAATCAATACATTTGACGAATACATAAATGACATCTTAAACAAATCCCAGGTAATATTTTGCCTAACAATAATTTATCAAATCATTAGTTGGGAAATGATATCGTTGCTAAACGTTGAGTTGGGAAATAAAACTTCGCCCAAATCAAAATATGGGATACAAAGTTTGCGAGTTAAAAATTTGCTAAATAATTTTCGCCGAAACATTAGTGAACCAAACTAAGTACATATACCCTCATTTGGCACTTATAGCTATCTTCAAATCAAATTTCATTTGGGTAAATCGTGAAGATAACGAACGGACAGAAAAAGACAAGTAAATATTGACTTTCAAATTTAAGTTATTGGGTGGCATGTACCTACAGCTTAAAATGTTGTACTAAGTAGTTTAATTTTAATACAATTTCGCCGCAATAGGCTTTACTAAACTATCAGTTAACTGTCTTGTTGACGGTAGATGTAGTTATGGATGCGTAGGAGTATAGTAATCAAGACGTACACGTAACACTAGCTTCTCCAGTGAACTCACTGTGTCCTGCTGTGATTGACACCCAAGGTCTAGATCAATTGTTACTTCAAATATCGTGTTGTGTCATAGCATGATAATTACTGTAGACATATTGCAGAAGGAAAGATAGAGAGATCCTAGGCGGATGGCCACGCTAAACAATGGCGTCACCACCAAAGCCATTGTTTAGCGTGGCCATCCGCCTAGGTATTCCTTATAAGTTCATGCATTTCTTAAGTAAGGCACGTAACCCACTATAAACTTTGTGAAAGGCATCATACTAGCTACAAAAGCCGTGTCAATGTCACATAAAATACAATGTTAAGTAATTTCAGTAACATAGTTTCATCGTGGACGTTCTAAAAGGCTCAGTTCTAAGTTCTAACCTAACCTTGACCGCCGGAAAATCGAAAGAAAGTCGAAATGGTAGTCACGCGATGCTTTTATCTCACGGCATATTTGAACCGTATGGAAAATAAATTGTTAAATTACTTAAACGGTGTTTGTTTATGGTGTACTTATTGTAGAGACAGTGCGGTGGTAACGACTTACAATTACTGTGGTTTAATCTATCTAATGTTGTTCGGCATTCGGTCTAGACAAGTTATTAATGTTTAACTTGTAGATAAGCTGTTGGCATCTGCCTAGCACAATATTATTACCTATCTTCTATAAGGAAATCGGCTGTACATAGCCTTAAAACATGATAGCTGAAACCTATAACCTAAGTTATTAGTTCCAAAGAAGACATTACCCAGATAGATAAGTAACTCTCAACTTAACAAAGGATCGGCAACGCGCATGTGACGCCCCTGGAGTTGCAAGCGTCCATAGGCTGCGGTGACCGCTTACCATCAGGCGGGCCGCAAGCTTGTTTGCCACCGACATGGTATAAAAAAAATACATTATATGAATTTACATATCGTTTTAGTTAATCTTTCAGCTGTATGGTAAAAAAATAAAATTACTAGCAAACATTGCTAAGATAGGTAATCATACCCGTCAACAAAAGTTGCATCAAAGCTGCATCAAAGTTCTAAATGGACTGCCCAACTGAAGTAAACCGTTTTAATGTCAAAATTAACAGCGTATTCTTCCACAGGGTCACTCAGAGTCGAAGGGAGCGAAGAAGCGAGACAAGAGCGTGAGCGGTAACGGCAATGGGAAGCCCAGCCGTGGCGTGGCCACATCGTTCGGGTTCCGCAGGCGACCCGCCAGTACGTCGCGGGCTGATGACAATTCCAGGCGCAAGAAGGCGCATGACAAGAATGGCAATGGAGGTTGGTATTTGCAATTAGCACGATAGCTTATACCGTCACGATTTTTGGCCGAAATGTACATAACGTGACGATATAAGCTTTACTAGGCTACCTTTACTTAGCTAGGCTGCTAGTCGTTTGTGAAAAAAAGGATTTAGAAGACTCTAATAAGAAAGCTTTATCACAAGTGAGATACAGGGTACTCGTCAGTTTAGGATGAATATCTATTAAGTGTTATAAATTAATAGAAGGCGATGTCTGTATGTTTATTATAAGTATTTTACAATTACGTACATTGTTTTAACCTGTTATTGCGTACAATTAAGTGCTTACATACATACATACATACATACAATTTATCCGTTTCTAGAGATACGAGTATATGTATGTACGAGTCATTTGAGATACTGGATTTTTTTTCCATTGTATTATGTCTCAACCATACCTAAACGCTACTTTTCTCATTTACGACAGGCTTTTGTTTAAAATTTTTCATGCATTTCGAAACAGGCAATATTTTCGAAATAGGCAACCTAAGTTCCTCACGAGTTGTTTTAAACCTTTTAACTTATTTTGGTACCCAACCTCTGGGGGTTGCGACTCGGCCGTGGTAGCAGGTAGCAATCGCAGTTTTTGCAGCATTGTTTTATGTTGTACTCGTACAATTCTAGGTGTACCAAACATTACCTTATACTGCCAATGATTGACATAATTATTTCCTGATGATGTTGTAGCAGGTTCTACCGAGGACCTGCGAGCTGAGGAGGTGTTGTCCGGCCGGTCGACGCCCCTGGCGCGCCCTCGCAAGGACGCTGTCGGCCAGACGTTAAGAAGCAACAGGTACAACTACTCAACTACTAGATCGATAAGTGAAAATAAGTGATGGTTTCATTTGTTTTCATTCCATGCACGTGTATTGCCAACGCTTCTATCTAGTACAGTAAAAAGCAAAATGTAGATAAATTACTTATTAACACTTTTGCACCTTATGCCGTTGTGGAAATAATGACAATTTATTTCTGCTGTTGATTATAGGTACCTAAAAAAAAAATATTTTTATTTTTTTGGTAAAGGAACATTATCCTTTACTAGGCAATAATTGGATACCCTTATTCTTTTGCTATTCCGTTAAGGAACGTGCAGGTAGAGATGTATATACGCTACCTACCTTATGTATTATTTTGCATACAGTTCCTACGCGATTTTTAGCGGAATATAAGTAAAAACGCGCAAAAGAATTACCTTTTGTTCTAGGAACTTGTTAATGTTATCAAAGAATTCCCCAAAAACGCGTGATTCAATGAATTTTTGTAAAGGATCGATGTTCTAACAATGGAAATTACATAAAAAATCATGTTTGAAATGTTTCTTTGTATAAAACGAATGAATGGAACAGTTTGTTAGTCGTTAGCCAGCAGCTTATAGTTGCAACGTAAAAATAGCCTGAGAGAACAACATTTGGCCTCTGAGATAATTTTGTTGCGTCTACCATTCCTGTAGGCGTTCTTAACCGCCGGCACATTAGGTATCATACATTTTTTGTAAATGGAGCATAAGATTCTATTACAATGGGAAATGTTCACACTTATAACGTGTGACGTAATTTAATCTCCAAGCCTAGGATAAATAATCAGATTATAGATTCAGTAATAAATTATTTCAAGGGCCTTTAAAGTTTGATTACTTTGAAGAATAGTAAATTGTATGCCAAGGGTCTAAAATAAGCCATAAATTGGTAATATGGCTTTTAGACCAGAGTTATACACTCTACTTTTCACTTCGCTTGCGAGAAAATAAATAGGTACTTAAAAAAGATTATCCACCCACAATAAAATAATAAATTACAATGACAATATGGTCACATGTTTTTTTAACAGCTTTGACACAGGTAGTTGAAATAGGGACGAATAAAGAATTAAAGACCTAACATTTTTAAGAGATAAATTAATTGAACAGTGTCGCGCTGAGCTGAGCAGCGATTGGCTGTCAATGTGTTTTGTGGTTGGTGGATTTAATTTGGTGAAGTAATTTGATTGGTCAAATTAAAACGTTTCGTAAATCATAAATACGTATTCATATTTTCCCTACGAGCTAAATGTGCTACTTTAGCCCCGCTTGATAAGCATAAATATGATCCACGATCGAGCATGAGAAGTGAAAAATATATGAATAAATATATAAATTCCGCGAGAAATTATTCCAGAAGTACGCACTTATCATATAAAACTACTCTACTTAGGCTCGGTTTTGTAAAAATCCGTTAGACCTTATCTCGGTTTGTTATGTCAAAAAATGTACTGAGTTACTGATATTTGATCTGACATTTGGTCTAACGGATCTTTATAAAACCCAGCCTTATACTATTTAATTATACCTACGGCAAATCATTTATTTAATTACCTACAGTCTAAAATCCAATTAACTATCGCACACCAACTAGGTAGGTGTGCAGGCTTGAAGCTTAAACAAACTCACTATCTGATTACCTATTCACACCAACGAAAACAGTTAAGCGTTAAATACGGCGTGCTAGTTTGATCCATTTAGTTAAACGTGTTGAAACTTTATAAGGGTTTGCTAAAGTAGAGTAGGTAAATACGAGTATGGTCAAGTGCAAAAATACGTATCGAATTAATCCTCTAATAAAAACGTACCGCAACCCTGATTCACTGACATATGCACCCATATTTTTGCATCTGACTGTACATAGGTTAGCTGTATGACTGAAGTTTCAGGTGGTCACGAGATTAATTTTGAAACTTCGTTATTCCCAAAGCATTTCCGTCTAAAAACCGTCCTAATTTTTTTTTAAATAATAAATAAGTTAGTTGGATTTTGAGTCTTCTACCTAGCAAGTCGCTTTTTGTACGGCTTCTTTTGCCAATACAAATCTTAAAAGTAACCCTATTACATTTATATTTGAATTAGTATTTATACATACACTACACTTACAAAATTGTCTCTCAATAATATTAACTAAAATCGAACAAAACAAAGAGATAATTAATAATTATCGTATATATATCTGCGTACCTACTGCGGTAGTCGAAATTAGCCTTCACCCAACATTTTAAAGGAATGGTAAAAACCAACCTTTTTATACTAATAGCAAAGTTGCAGTAGCACATAGGTATTAACATTTGAGTACACATGTTAATTGACACGGCCGGTTTGATTTGTTAGGTTCGGTTTCAGGCAGCAGCCATGCAGGACGGCGCGCGTGGCCGACGTGGGCCCAGTGGCCGAGCCTGCCTTCGGCCACAGTGACAAAGAGACCGCCATCAATAACAACGCACTTGGTGAGTAAAGGCTCCATGTGTGGCCAGGTTTAGGACGTGGCCGACATGGGCCCAGCGGCCGAGCCTGCCTTCGGCCACAGGGACAACGAGACTGTCGTCAATAACAACGCACTTTGTGAGTACAATCGGTGTCTGTGGTCCAGTTTAGGACGTGGTCGAAATGGACCCAGTGGCCTAGCTTGCCTTCGGCCATATGGCCATAGGAACATGTAGACCGTCATGAACAACAAAGCACTTAATAAGTAAATTCTCGGTGTGTTGTCAGTATTATTTGCTATTTAATCATGAATTATGCTTACGCGGGTTTCCACGAAGTGTGCCTGCCAATATAGTTAGTGCTTATATAATGTTTCCTAAGCTGCTGGGTGATTCTCATCGTTAAAGTTAGGTAATTGATGTCCTTACCGGCCCGAACGTTAAGTGAAAGTTAAGGAAATCAGAGTGCAATTTAAACTTATTGTTGACTCCAGTTTACTCTATACCTGGACCCCTAACTGTTAAAATAGTTATAGTCAGAAATAATCACTCACGAGTCGTTAGCAATCCGGGCCCGGTAAGGATAAATTAAGAAAATATAAAAATTTGGAATGAGAACCACCCTCAGAATCATAGCTATGAATATAGTAGGTATAGGTATAGTGACACGTGCCAGAATATAGGTCGACCGACTCGATGGAAAGAAAGGCCTTTAGCTAGAATTGCACTCAACCACAGGCTATAAAGCAGTGGTTAAAAGATATGAGAGGCGCGGCAGCGTGCCAGTGCACATTCTGACTATATAACTTATATAAAACTTATGGATATAAATCTGGGCAGAATGGCGGCATTGACATTTCCACTTAGACTGGCAAAGGTCAAATTCCGCAGAATGTCGCTGAAATTGTTTTGCATTGCAAACATAGACCATATTTCTACTGCTAGTTTAATTCAAACACGTTCATATCATAGGTACCTTAGTTAAGTGCATTTTATTTAATTTTTATCTAAGTGTTACATCGAGTGCTGCTCCTCAAATGAGCTACCTAATACATTAATCCTATGTATTTGCGTATTAGGCACTACTCTTACCGGAAGCAACTGCAATCTCAACCTTCCAAATCAAACATTAACTTTTAATGATAAGAGGAGTATTATTGACTAGTTTTTGCCAATTCACAGATAAGAAAAGTACAAATTACCCACCCCTCACACAAGTGACGTCGAGTGGGGTGACCACGATAGTGGGCGCCGGCGGACAGCCCAAGACCGTCACAAAGCAGACCGTCATCCTCACCTACCAGCCGCAGCAATTCGCCGTACAGGTTTGTACATGTTGACGTATAGGTAGGTCACGTCGAGCATTAGTTTTTGCAAATTCACGAATAAGAAAAGTGAAAATTACCCACCTGTCACGCTAGTGACGTCGAGCGGGGTGACCATGATCGTGAGCTCTGGTGGACAGCCCAAGACCGTCATTCCTACGTAAGTACGTCGCAAATGTTACAGTTACGCTGTGCTGGTTCGATCTTCCCCAATCGCTTCTTATTACTCTTACCATGAACCACACATTTAACAGGCCGCCTGTTAGGGTAGGATTAAGATATTGGCAGCGATAACAAGAACACAAGCGAGCGTGTCATATTGAACTTCCCACTGCTTGGCAGAGGGTTTCCTCCTAAGTATCCTTTATTTTTTAGTATGGCGATTGGCCACTTTCTAGTGTTTGGCAGTAACAATAGTTTAGTTTGGGCACCCACCATCATCTTGTTCAAATAGTACAATTTCAAGAACAAACATGAGTTTCAACAAACTATAAAAAAAGTCCTTTTTCTGCTAATTGTCTGTTTATGAGTCTTAGGATAATTCATGGGAAGAATGCGCTTATCGCATGACGCGTGACGTTTACACCGTTTTACGAAAGACCAACGTTTTGGCTTGCTGTTTAATACACTTTTTGACGTATCTCATCTTACAGGAACGTCCCAAACAGACACGGTTTGAGTGCCCCCGAGCGCCGTCAGCGACACGGTCACAGACACCGAGTGACAGGCCGCCCGGCAAATACACCTTGCAGAGCAACCAGCTGCCGCGTCCGCAGTACCCCGCCCTCAAGCACATCGACAACGCTAAGAATGCTAAACAGGTACCTAAGTTAAAGACCCGACCAGAGGGAGGCTGAGCAGCGGACCCCTACAGAGCAACCAGCTGTCGTGTCTGCAGTACCTTACTGTCACTATAAATGCTAAACAGGTGAGTTACTAAAGACACGACCAGAGGGACACTTGAGCAGCAGACCGCCCGGGAAGCGCGCCTTGCGGAGCAACCAGCTGCATTAGCATTAGCAGCAGTATCTTACCGTCAAGTACATGATCAACACTAAGAATGCTAAACAGGTGAGACTAAAGAGTAGACCCGAGGGTCACCGAGCAACAGACCGCCTGGGAAGCACGCCCTACGGAGCTGCTGTGGCTGCAGTATCTTACCGTCCAGTACATGAACAACACTTTGAAGTAGGTGAGCTACTAAGAATGACCCGAGGAGACACCGTACGGTTTATAGGTTCCCCGTAAATACACCCTGCAGAGGAACCAGCTGCCACGCCGTTAAGCACATACACAACACTTAATAAATACTTAATAAAACTACTTAACTAATGTGTAATCCCGTTAGTAGCAATAAACGCCACGGACCTTTCATTGAGCGCTTGAAAGCGTTTTTAGTTTCAATTCCAGCTTATTTAGTTACTACACCCACGAGCAAAAATAACGGGTAGACTTTTTATTGAATTTCCATAGAATGTGTACCCGTTATATTTGCTTGCGTATAAAATGGAAGAAAATCCTTTTAAATGTGCGTATCAATATTTTCAAAATTGTTTGTATATAGGTACTTGTTAGTGAAGAACAAATGATAATTATGGAGGTATATACGTTAGACATTTACAAACGCGTAATCCATAGGTACACACCATCATGCTGACTGGGCTGAACGGCTGAATTATTTTCATTTCATAACCTAAACAACTTAATTAACTTAATGTAGTTACAGGTTACTACTGCCTCGTGGTGGTAGGTCCCACATAACAACCATTACTTCAGCCACTGGCAACCTAGTAAATCTTTATAAACTCACTTCCCCCTTTTAATAGTCCCTGCTTGTTTACTTCGCATAAAAGAATTTCTAGTGTTGCGCGACAAGTAAAGTTGCAAACTAAAATAAACTTTATTTCATTACGTTAGGATTCAGCTTCGACTGCACAAGGAAGTGGGTCATCAGTCATCTATTTTTGTAGCGTCTCGGCGACCGCTGAAAATATCACCGTTGCAGAGTGCATCTGTGGGATACACATGAGAATAAAAACCCGGGGATAGTTTGTACAAATACACACAGTTAAGCAGTTATTACACTATCCTGAATCAGCCGTCCTAACTAGGACGCGAGGGAGGGGATAGGAAGGAAGCTTTTAGGATCCTTGCTTCCTGAATGCGATTACACGTTCCTGAATCTGCTTCCTAGCTCAGTCAGGATTCTGAATTCAGGATGGTGTAATAAGCGCTTTACATAAATTCTCGACAGTAGGTATTAACCCAATGGGGTAGGCAGAGTAGGTAAAAACACTTTTAGCAAATAAAAAAATGTGAACATGTAATGCAGTGATAGGTTCATTGTCCACAACACTTCAACTCTATTCCCATGGTCAGCTCTTACGACCCGAAGAAAGGGGTATTCTATCCTGACACCACACGGGACTGCAACCACCATAAAAAATCACCTAGAGCTTCTGAGTCTTGCTGGGCAAGATTCAGAAACAGTGACATTCAATGCTCATCACAAAAAATATTTCTATTTACCTAGATTTGTATCCAGCGGGGTAATCACGTAACTTTTGTACTACCGTTAGGTAGATTTTAATGTCAAATTTTAACTGTCAGCTCATACATTCATACTTCAAAATTGACAGTAAAATCTATCTACCGTTAGTACATAAAGTTAAGTGATTCGCCTGCAGGACCCTCAGTTTCGGAGGCAGAGTCACTACCCGCTCGGCTAACCTGGTTATTGAAAATACGTGTCCACGCTTAAAAAAATCAGTTCTTTTATAAGTATATACTGCAACTCTTATTTTACATTGATGCTATCTAAATAACCAGTGATTACAGTTGTATTGCACATTACACATTTTGTAACAAATCCAATTAAAACTTTTATTCATGACGGTTATGCAACCATTTCTCATTACTTTTAGACCGTAACAAGACGGCTTTCTTTGTGCACGTCTGATTTTATACTCTTGAAAAAATAATTGCAAGAAAAGCTGATATTAAAAATAGGCATTAAGCAATCGTGAGTAGATCTATCTCGGGATACATCGCTAGTAGTAAGATCTTGTGCGCAAACTATTTCAGTTATTTTTGAACCCGTTAACCAACTTGTCTAAACTGTGCGGTCATTTCGACATAGGGCATTGTATCGAATAGGGTGTGAGGGCCCATTCAGAACTAACTATGCTCTCTGGATAACGAGTCACAATGGTCAATATTTATTTTTGTTACTTAAATGTGATATATTTTTAGTTCTTGTAGTATTTGCTGTGTGTACACTAAATGATAGAAGTAGGCAGAGGAATAAGTGAGTGAAGTGTGAAGTTTTAGTGAAGTGAATTTCAACCAAATTCTATTTTGCAGGTGGTGAACAATAATAGAAAAGCCGGTACTTCCGTAGAAGGATGGAGGGAAGGTAAGTCTGTTTTAACTTAATTATTTTCCATGAATGTAGTTGAAAATTAAGTCTTATACCTAACCAATTTTTAAATCGTATCGTATTATCAGAATCAGAATCAGATTTTTTATTGATGAAATGTCATTTTACATGTCTTAAATTATACAATTGCAATGTCGATTACATTAAACTTAATCAAAATTTATATTATACCGTATAAGTTTCATACATTTAGGCTCGGTTTTATAAAGATCCGTTAGATCTTATGCCGGTTTGTTATGTCAAAAAATGTACTGAGTTAGGTAGGTACTGAAATTTGATCCGACATTTGGTCTAACGGACCTTTATAAAACCCGGCCTTAGAGTGGAAACATATTTTATTCATCTGTTATGCATTTATAAAAAAATCCTTTAAAGCTTACCGTACTTAAATATTTCAGCTCAGCGTAACGTAAGTTTTGTTAATAAAGCCGAAGTAACTTATGAGGTACCTATGACATGCACGCTAAACAACTGAACCTGCAGCTTAAATAGTAAATAAAATACGCCCTGTCCGTGATAGGCATAAGTCGGTTGAACCGTGGTTGAACCCGTAAAAATGTAATTATGATTATCTCAATAAAGAGAGTATCATTCAGTAACGGCTCCAAGGGAGGGACTCAAGCATTTTGCCCCTCCCAGGACAAATCTTATATTACACTAAAGTCTCACTTTAGTGAGATTCTTCCTTTCCTCCTCCTCTAAACTAGCCGAGTCCCCTGGATCGGCCACTGGACTTTAGTTGTATAAGTAAGATGTGAACTTGTCCGTTTCTAGGTGCTAGCTCGGCCGTATCGTCGGACTCGGGCGTGTACACGGGCGGCGAGGGGTCGCCGCACGCTCGCCGCCGCCCGCGCAACCTGGAGATGGTAATGCGCGGCGCGCACAGCTTCCACCTGCGCGAGCTGCAGGACGACCTGGACATCATGGGTCAGTACTGTGGCTGCTTACAGTTTCTAGGTGCTAGCTCGGCCGTATCGTCGGACTCGGGCGTGTACACGGGCGGCGAGGGGTCGCCGCACGCTCGCCGCCGCCCGCGCAACCTGGAGATGGTAATGCGCGGCGCGCACAGCTTCCACCTGCGCGAGCTGCAGGACGACCTGGACATCATGGGTCAGTACTGTGGCTGCTTACAGTTTCTAGGTGCTAGCTCGGCCGTATCGTCGGACTCGGGCGTGTACACGGGCGGCGAGGGATCGCCGCACGCTCGCCGCCGCCCGCGCAACCTGGAGATGGTAATGCGCGGCGCGCACAGCTTCCACCTGCGCGAGCTGCAGGACGACCTGGACATCATGGGTCAGTACTGTGGCTGCTTACAGTTTCTAGGTGCTAGCTCGGCCGTATCGTCGGACTCGGGCGTGTACACGGGCGGCGAGGGGTCGCCGCACGCTCGCCGCCGCCCGCGCAACCTGGAGATGGTAATGCGCGGCGCGCACAGCTTCCACCTGCGCGAGCTGCAGGACGACCTGGACATCATGGGTCAGTACTGTGGCTGCTTACAGTTTCTAGGTGCTAGCTCGGCCGTATCGTCGGACTCGGGCGTGTACACGGGCGGCGAGGGATCGCCGCACGCTCGCCGCCGCCCGCGCAACCTGGAGATGGTAATGCGCGGCGCGCACAGCTTCCACCTGCGCGAGCTGCAGGACGACCTGGACATCATGGGTCAGTACTGTGGCTGCTTACAGTTTCTAGGTGCTAGCTCGGCCGTATCGTCGGACTCGGGCGTGTGCACGGGCGGCGAGGCGGAGGCCTTAGACCATTAAAGGATACGCGAGCTACCACAAAACTTTCGACGCATACAATTTGACAAAATTGTTAAGTTTTTCTATGGAACATTGTACAATTTTGTAGAATTTTAGACTTGTAAAGTTTTGTGGTATGGGGGCCTGGATATCATGGATCAGTTGGCAGCATATAGTTCTGATCTTTATAAAGTTTCAGAAAATTTCCAGGACTGGAAGAGTCTGGTCTCAGTAGAGAGTGCTCGCTCTGATAGCGCTGTACTAAGCCAGAAACACTGCCACTGCGCACTTTGCTTGTATGAGACACTATGCCCCGCTGTGCAACTGTGCATTGCATACCTAGGTATATTGGGAATATGGGAGTGTCCTATGTGGGGACACCCACAGTGGGAGGTATTATCATCATCATCATTGACCTTCAGCACCTATAAAAAATGATTTCAAGGTTTTTAGTACGGGGCTTGTAAGCCAAATACGAGAGCAACATCTACGTACGCGTGTAATTTAATGATAAAGACGGTAACGTACTTTCATATATTTTTGTGACTGACAGTACTTGTGGCTTAAATACTTATTTTCCCAACAGATGACGCTGTCATAACTGGTCACACCGTGATACCCCTCCCCAAACTCCCGAGCACTTTCGACGAGGTCTCTCCTGTATACCAAGCGCCCTCGCCTCCCCCCTACACCATTCCCTCCCCTGTGGTCCCTAAACCTTCACCCGTGGCGGAGAGCTCGCGCCAGTCACCGATGTCTACGTTGGAGCGGTACAGGACCAGGACTAGGCCGAGTCGGATTCAGACCGTGGATTATAAGAATGAGGAGAAGTTTGTGCTGGATAAAGCGCAGCCTGAAGTGTTGAATAAGCAGGTAAGGAACTATAGCATACCTAATGGTGACTGTGTTATTTTGAAGTTAAGTTGATAGACATTAATAAAAAATATTACCTTAATTATAAAGATTTTCTATTCTTATAAAAACTAGTCTATTAAAAATCAGTTTTAAAAAATAGTAAGTTGATTACTATTAGGCATCTTTATATAACCGAGGCCCCGCCCGGTGCCGTCCAAAATGTGTAGGACATTAACTCTCTTTATAATTTCTAGATAAAAGGTCCCTTTTTTGACAGACTTCAAAAAAAAGAAGGAGGTTCTCAATTCGACTGTTTTTTTTTGTATGTTTGTTACGCGATTATTCCGCCATTTATGAACAGATTTGGAAAATTATTTCTTTCTTTGAAAGTTTATGAGAAATTGAAGGAACTCAAAAATTCAAGGGAAATATGTAGCTATTTTAGTGTTTTCGGTAACAAATCGAGATTTGCATTTAGAAAATAGCATTTGGTGAACGGGAACTGATGAAGATGACCACAGATGGTCATTCAAAACTTTCGATTAAGATTCTGAAGGGACTATGACGAAGCCAATTTAAATGGTCCTGATGTAATGTTACCACCAACCAGATCTAAACCGGAAGGTAGGCAACGGAACCCGGAACACGGCTAAGCTATACTATTTTATCACGATAAAACAGTGTAGCTTAGCCGTGTTTGAGCTAATTGTAGTTGTCATGAGATGCACTCCGGTAATGAATCACTAAAAAGTTTGAAATAAAAAAAAATATATAAAAAATTAAAACTTTTTTAATATTTTTTTTTATTTAGAAATTCTTACTGCATTCCTACAAGGAATCATAATTACATTGGCATTAGGTATTAGTCATTATTTGTTGGTTTACATTTCCAGAACTCATTTATCAAATCGTCGAGCGGTGTGGTGTCGCCTACAACAGTATCTAGCAAGGAATCTAGTCCGTCCTGCAAGAGCGAGGAGAGCCACTTCGGCAACAGCAGCGCTTGGCAGAGCCATGCCGCCGGCGAAGCTATGGCTACCAGGTCAGAATATAGGCTATGGCTTGCTAAATTTGATTTCGTATGCATAGCAACATGCATTTTGCAGAGTTTTCATGAACGTAAAACAAAATGTTAGTTTCCTTCTACATGAAAATACAGTGAAATGAACAATGCCTTGCTACCGCGTCCTGCATTTGCCCAGGCTTAACTCCAAATTTCACTATTAATCTACAGAAATAAAATTCTCAAGTCGTAAATGGGCGTACCACCTGAAAATGCGTTTTCGCCGTGATTTTCCATTTGTCTCTTGGTCTTCTTATCTGATTAACACTGGTGCAAAGCAATTTATATTCCTGCCAAGCATCACATACAAAAGGCACACAACTGATGTGTCGAATCTTGGGATTAGCTAACGGACCCCGGGCATCATTCAAGATGCAAATGGACTGGCATAACGCTAGGTGGATGATGATTGTAATGAATATATAAGCTCACTTTAAAATATAAAACTACTTATAATTTTACAGATCTCAAGACGATGTGTCCATCGCGCTGAGCGTGTCAAGCTGCGAGGACGAAAAATCGAAGCTTGTCGAGCTGCCGAGGGTAGAAGAGGTGCCAACAAAGACGATCCTGATTGAGGAGCCGCCGGTGCCTCATCCGCTGCTCATGAAGTCATTAACTCTGAGCCAGCATGACGCTCTGCGCGGGACCTTGATGGGTTAGTTTTGTTTCGAATTCCATAAACATAATGCACTCAATAGGCTAGATGACAAAAAAAACATGCCCATCGAACCAGGTTTTAGAGGCGATCAAATGTTTGTATGGGACAGACTACAATTAGAGTGATACAAAAGACGAGAATGAGAAGCAAAGTACAGCATAGCTAACGAGCACTGAAAACGCTCCGTACTGATTGACAGCTAGGTGTGACGTCGCGTCTTCGTAGCCTCTTACCTTTGTATAGAAGAAAAAGAGAAATTTGCCGTTTTTGTAGTGAAATATTGCGTTTATGTACATAGTTGCCATACAATTTATTTTTAGGGTTCCGTACCAAATAGTAAAAAGGAACCCTTATGGTTTCACTTTGTCTGTCTGTCTGTCACATCGCTAAATATCTCAGAACTACTTATGCTATCGATTTGAAATTTGGAATAGTTATAAAGAAGGCTTACTTACATATATAGAACATGACTTTTTTATTTATTTTTTTTATTATCTGTGAAAAATTATAGATAATAGGTGGTTCAAAATTTTAAAGTCTAATGTCGAGTGGTGTATCATATGAAAGGGCTTCGGTTGCACATTCTGAAACAATTTTTTTTTTAAGTTGAGTCATTTTTGTTTTATGAGGGAAAATGTAAACAAAAACTACCGTTCTGTCGAAAAGATAGCTGTCAAACTATTAGGTATTAAGGGGTCAAGCATACGTTTTCAATCGTAATAAGATCATAAAAATCGCGTCTACGACATGTATAATATTATCGTGGCTATGACGTTTGAAGAGACCCAATAGAAATCATGGTTCTTTTCAAGGTAATTTATTGCATTCGTAACTTATAAGAGTACAGTAGAATATAAGAACTAGGAAACCAAAGAACAACACAATTTATGTAGTTATATTTGAAACATGCATTACAGTAGAGTTCATTCATAAACATCTGAGCAACCAACAGAGCAACATGCCCTTTACAATAAAGCCATGTTCACATATTTTCGATAATTTTTTCCTGTTGTTGTGCATGTGTTATTGCTTTATTTTCTTCGAACAAGAACCCAATGAGATTTGTGTTATCCAACAGCCAAGTGTGCGAGTCTTGGTGTGAATATCGGTATAGTAGGCGATCGTGCCACAGCTCATCAACTTTATACCTTTATGGTCACGCAGAAATTTGTTAGAATAATTTAAATCTTTAAACCTGTAGTTACCTTTCTTGACATTACAGTTGTTATCCGATTTGATACGGTATAAGTTAAAGATTTGTCTGCCCAAAAAACTGTCGCAATTCAAATCTGTCTTTCTGTATTTCCAAAAGATTTGATTTCCTATTTCGATGCCGAATTTAAATGTACCACTCTTGTCTTCTCCCTTGACATCTTCTCTGAAGGTGATGTTTCCTCTAGCCAATGAGTCCCCATTGCTGCTATTGTAAATTTCTAGATGAACTTCGATTGGGCTATTTTCATCGTAAGGAAGATCGGGCCTGATACAGTTTTTACTGCTTAAAATCTTATAATCTTGCTGCGCAATGATAGCGTTCAAGGCAAATACTAGAATTATAGTTATAACCAGGAATACTCTTAGTTCGTGACCGTATGGCGACATTTCTGCGATTGAAAAGCAAATAATATTTTTGAAACTAACCGCAAAATAATAGTCAAAGGTTATCAAAAACCCATTTGACTGATGTAATCAGTTAAATTATCAATGCTTTTAATAAAACCGCATCGCCGTAGATATTTATGATTTTTATCTATTGCTGAATCAGTGGCCGCGTGTCGATTTGTGGACTTGAAATGGTCAAACTGTATGTTGAAGTAATCAAGACTAATATCCTAGAAATTATTATTTACTGACTATTAAATACATTTTCCTTTGCAGGTTCAATGACCAGCTCTAACTACAGCACAACAAGCACTTGCACAAACCAAAGCGTGGATCACCATCTCACTCTCACTCTAGAAGAGTCCAAATTCGACATATCAGCTCTAGAGACTTCTACTCAAAGCCTGTTGGACGACGAAACGTCGCCAGCGGATAGTCTCATATCTTCGACCAGTACCAGTGACTCAGTTAACGAGTTAGTTGTGGAAAGGGATCCGCCATCGATTTCGTCAGCGTACCAGACAGCCAATACGAAAACTAAGTCTCCGGAGCCAGTGGATGAGGATGGAGTGGACGGGGAGCTGTTGCAGACCGCGAACGAAGTCGTGTAAGTTCAATGTTAATCCCCCGAACGTATAAAACTAGAACCTGCGCAGTAGTCGATTATCAGGTAAAGAGTAAGTTTTTGAGGCAACGGGGCGGCATGGGGCCCCGTGCATACCTACTATCTGAGCATGTGCACTGGTGACACTGCGCGAACGCTGTTATCTTGGTTCTAGAGCGTGAGCGTGAACTTGACACGTGTACACTGCGGTTTCTGAAAGACATCGTAAGCCTTGGGAAAGCGGCGTCTGATATCGTTTAGGAAATGCCAGGGCCCCATTCGTCACGTATTAGTTATTAGTGTAATAAAATTGTTTTATCTCGTAAATAAAACTACAAAGATGAGACAAACCTCTAATATACTTTGAGAAATGGGGCCCGGGAAGAAGCGTCAGCCAGAATATGTTCTGCGTAGGTAGCTTACGAATTTTTGACCGATTTCCCGAATTTGGATAGTTGAAGCATAAATTGAATTGCAAAAGTATTCTTAAGCTGGTTTATGAACTAGAAGGCTCAACAACTGTGCAAAAGCCTGTAGTCGGCATTGTCGGGCATTAGACTTTGTAAAACTAATAAAGTTAAAAACGATTAAGCAGTCAGACAGTTCATAATACTGATGTTAATTAATAAACCAACTTTGCCGTAAGCGAGGAGACGCGGAATGGAGAAGACAGTAAGAACGTGTCCCCCGCGTCAGCCGGCACGCCCACGCACGCGTCCGGCTCGCTCTCGCTGTCGGACGGACGGGACTTCTTCGACGACGAGATCGCCGACCAACCCGCGCTGCTCTTCAGGAGTGAGTAAACAGTTGCCAAATGAATCCGGCGTGGGGGCGTGAAACGGAGCTGTCACAATAAGTACAGTTTTATAATTAGTACGTCAACTTTGTCTAGAGCAAAAAAACGCAGAACGACAGTAAGGTCGGGTTGCACTAGCTAACTTACGATTACAGACCGATCAACGTTAAAAATGGCGCCTGCTGCTGTCATCCCATACGAACTTGTTAAACTTTCCACATACAATCAGATTTTACCGCACACCGCTTACGAATACGAGGGGTGTTCAATAAGTAATGAGAATGATATATAAACTCTTTAGTGAATAAAGTATATACTCCTAAAAGATGAAAATAATGAAAAAACAGTGAATAATAATAACGCACCATCCTACCTATCGTCAAGGACATATTGATCAAATTTTTACAGCACCCAAAAGTTTAATGTGGTTACTGCCATTAAAGTAATACAAATTCTGTGACATGTTCAAAATTGTTTGATTATGAAATACTTTTCTAGAAAACAATGAAGGCAGCCCTCCAAGCAAATTGGAATCAGAGAACAGCAAGCAACTGAGGAGGTCAAGGGAACGCATCCCCGCGAGTCCTTTGACACAGAGAAACCGCAAAGGTATAAAACATTTTTATTTGTTGTTAGGATGAAATAGAGATTTGAATTTCACATTTAAAGAAATGAGTAACCGATATGCAGTGGTATAATAGCATAACGCCCAACTAACGCCAGGTTTCCATTGATTGCGACAAAGAGATCCTTTAAAGGGATTAGTTCGCCTTTTTACCAATATTACCGAATTTGTCTGTATTTTTTAGCTGTTTTGTGTAGGTACATACAATGTAGGACAAGACCAATGCTCGTGGACATAATTCTGGTTATTGTAGCACAGTATATTTTCATTTTCTCAGTTACTCATCAGCGTGCCAGTGATTTCCCAATGTATATGCTTAATCTTTTTCATATACCAGTGAGTGGGTTGCGGAACGGGAACGGCGGCGCGGAGCGGACGCCCTCATTGGACACTTTGTCCAGCCTGGCCTCCGACGACATGATGATGGACAACGACCTCGCGCGCTCCGTCACCAGTCTGCAGAGCGTCGATGATTACATTGAAAGGTAATAAAATAACATTCATCAGAGAAATCCGAAGTGGCTCCTTTTTAGGGTTCCGTAGTAAACAAGAAACCCTTATAGTTCGCCATGTCCGTCCGTCCGTCCCCCGCTTTTCTCAGTAACCGTTAGTACTAGAAAGCTGTAATTTGGCATGAGTATACATATCAATGACGCCGACGGTAAGTAAAACGGTAGAATAAAATCATTAAAAAAAATTTTTTTTTAGGGTACATCCTCCCCCTACATGTAAAGTGGTGGTGCAATTTTTTTTTCTTCTAAACCCCATTGTGAGGGTTATCGTTGGATAGCTCTTTCAAAAATATTATAAGGTTTCTAAAAACATTTATTGATTCATGTATCGGTTGGCGTGATATTAAGCTTTGAAGTGATAATTTTTGCTATGGTCAAGTGCGGTAGGCGTGCGGGTGGCGGTACGGGTGCGGCGTAACGGTAGTTCAATGTAGAATCCCTAAGTAGGATTACGAGTTGTTGTAATGTTGTTGTATGTAGTCGAACGATTAACTTTATTTATATAAAGGGAAAAGGGATAACGAAAAACTGTTGCTACTGTACAAGAATCAGAACCGGAAAAAAAGAAAAGAAAGATTTGTAATAATAAGAAAACTACTCCTAAAAAGAAAAAAAACTGTCTCAAAAAGAAAATCTAATAAAATAAATCAATAAGCCCACGTTTCTACAAAAAGAAGTGAAATCCCATCAAAAACTAGCCAAGTCACGATGGAGCTGCTTGTTTATCTCTAAAAAATAATGAAATCTAGACAAAGTCGTGCCAAGTCTAAGGTTCCTTACTGCGATTTCTTTATTATTTATAGTTAATGTTGTGTGACTTGGCCGTTGACTTGTACCCACTAACGTATAAAGAATGTTCAAATTATATTCTCAACGAACATTCATACTACCTAATCCTCTGTGTACAAATGTGTTGAACATTCACCTTTATATTTGTGAGATATTTTGTAGTACCAAGTCTCAGGCATTCTTATTATTCTTTATTTGCTAACTAAATAAAATTTTGTGACTTGGCAATTACTCTTTCTCTTTTTGACTCGTTTCAAATGCCTAAAAATGAATATTCTGTTGGCTCTAAATATTCAATATGTTGTATACAACACGAAGTTATAAATAACAAGCAAACAAAATTATACGCCTCCATTTATCATGGCCTTTGAAGTGGTGGCCCTATTTTCTTCTTAACTAATACCATTCCTTAATGGCGGAAACACGTCCGCCAAGTCGGCTATTTCCTTGTTTGCTTGTCACCTAGATAGTTAATTTAAAGTTAATTTACGACTTTCTTTAATTTCTTTTAAACAGAAAGTGTAACCACACTTCAACGCCCCACCTTGGCTTACAGAGCATTAACGTCAATCTAAAATGCATTTATATAAGATTGGAAAAGGTAGGTATGACTGCAGGATTTTTTCTCATAACGCGGTTTGAAAGCCACGCTCACTACAAGCCCAGGATTGCGCAGCTTGGATAGCGGTGGTGAGGGGGTTGCCCTCAGCTAGTCACGTCCCTCGGTATCGAGGATACGACCAAGAAGAAAAAGTAAAAAAACGGTGAAATACGTAAAAAAATGTAAACATTTCAAAATCATCCTTATTGACAGCCAATAAAGCATTACATTTATTTAAAAAACATTACATGTACAGGTAAAGTGCAAAAACATGGGTGCATATAATTTACTTAAAAATATATCCCATGGCTCTTAAATGGGCCAATTTTGATATCGTAGTCGAATTTTATTTTTCGTCTGAATTGGATCAAAATAGGTAGGTTGGACCAGGTCTTGATTCTGTACAAAATACATATAAAATTTATATTCTCTCATGGAATACATTCACTGAGTTACAGAAACCCCATATGTTTTGTCACTCAATGGAAAAAAATGTAGGACACTGTAGGAAATCGTGCAAATATTGATTAGAATAAGGAACTCAATCTACTCACCAATTTTTACCGTGATCTAAAAATATAAAAAAGAAAAAAACAACAAGTACATAAAAATTGGCCCAAAAGTCGGCGAATTAAGGTTTCTGTCCCTAGATATTGATTCATTAATTCGGGTATTAATTCTATACATATTTTTGCACTTGACTGTACCTATATCTACACTTCGAATCCAATTAAACAATAGATATGATCGAATCATCAAAACACAAATTACTTTCATCCGGTTATGAAATCACCACAGAAAAATTACGAGTCAATACGAACTCGGTCTTGATCACAAGCAGACGGGTTGACATTATTAAATATATTGCATACATCTATTATTTTAACTAATTATCCCACCATTCTACGATGGTTTCAAAATTTGTGCGGAAAGTGTGACTCGTTTTAGTAGCTACCTAGTGTATATATAACCTTAGCAACTATACACAAACTTTTTTTATCATTAGGCTAGACAGTTCTCTGCGCAGCGGCCTCAACTCGCTAGATGAGAGACAGCTCCGCCAAGAGCTGTCATCGTCCAAGAACGCCATCCGTCAGTGGAGCCAGCTGTTGGAGCAGAACAACTTCCTGGACCGACAGTTGGCCGCCATGGCGCAGGGCAAGAGCACCACCGAGTCGCTCACCGCGAGCAACACCAGCCTCAGCAACATCGGGTTAGTCCTTTATTTTATCCTATAATTCGACAAAAATAGAAAAGACCATAGTTCAAGCTTCGGCGGCGCTAAATGGTCAAAACGATTCTGATCAAGAAAAAAATGCAAAAAGACGGTGAACGATACCGTCCAGCTGGTTGGACATTGTCGAATTAAGGGACTAAGAGTTCAGTAGCCGCCGTCCAAGTTCTGTTACAAGCAGTAGGTACAACTTTCTGGGCTTTCTGGGCAGCCACACTAACATCGAACGAGTTTTTATACTTCTGTCAGATAGTAGGCTACCTAGCTGTCCTCCAAGCTGTTTGAATAAACTCTTGGAAGTGAACAACTTCTCGTATCGTAAGGCTTTTGTGGTACGCATTTATCTACTTATAATGACCATGAAAACTGCACAGCCGTAATAGTAATCTAATTTATAATAATACATGTACTCGAAAAAGTGCATTTTCTAATCATCCAAACTGTGCGCAAAGTACCACTTTTCCGCACTAGTGCTTTTTACTTTTCAATTCTTTTTTTATTTTTATATCCGTCCTCAGCCCGACGCAAACAGAATTTGTTATTTGAGGAAAGTTATAGAAATGAGTCAATTATAGATTTAAATTGTTATGACAGGTATATATAAAAAATATGGATACTTCATTAAACGTATTATTAATCATTTTAGATTTAAATTTTATCTATAAACAAATTTTAAATATTCACTAACATGCTTTTCTGAATGCTGATTCAGCCAGTACCGCTTTAGTATTTTGCACATGCGCAGTTATAATACATTTTATTAAGTTTTCCATTCATTTTTTTATTTCCTCGCACTCAATGCATTATAATACGTTGTACAATAGGTACATGTTCGGAAACTCAATTCCCAACTTCTGTCGGTCAAAAACACTCGCTAATCACTCGTGTTTTTTTTTCACCGACAGTTGTTGGAAATTGCTTACTTTCCGAACTTGTATCGTAAATAACTATTATTTAATGTAATTTTTGGAATAGTCATATATATGCTGGAAAATGAAGAAGATCTCTTCTCTTCTGTAATATTTGGGTCAATCAACTTTTTCTTGTTGTTATCCTGTTCCGTCAGCGAGGAGACAACAGTAACTGAGTTTCTTAGAAAAATGTTTATAATATGGACTTCAAGCATGCTCAAGAGATGACCCATATCCAAATGGATTTATGCTCATCGCTAAAACTCATGTTTGGTAGATTTAAAACCTATAAAATAAAATCACAGTTTTAAAGAGTGACTCGGGAGACGTAACCATGGTAACGAGCAACAAAGAATACTTGATCCACCCATTTATTGATTACTCGAAGTCGATAAACTTATAGGACTTATTTTGCCCTAACTATTAACTCCAAATAAATTGCATGGGTATTTCATTCTTTTCGTAATCTCTTATTTTATGACTAAACCTTTATGAAAAACCTATTTATCGCAAATTGGTACAAACTCAATAGGGCTGTTGACACAAAATTTGACTACTCCAAAAGAAACAAGGCAAAAGATATTCCTAATGGTGAAAATCCTATTCAAATACATATCTCAAAAAATAACGAAGGCACGAAGCTGCAACCTTAGAGAGACAAAGCGCGACAGATCAGTGACGCCACTGGACTCAAGCGCCATAGTAAATGACGATCGTTCCAATACAAAGATGCGTTTTACGGAAAAGGGACAGAATATGCCCCCTCTAAAAACGATATACTTAATTATTTATTGTTTGGAGTTACACTATAGCCAATAGCCATTCGAGAAAATTCAAACTTATTGATTTTCTTATTTGGTGTCAACATGCCTATTGTGTGATCATGTAAAATTCATCTGGCTGTCATCAATAAACATCTCGATGTTACCCGTTCAAATAGAAAAATGAAAAGAAAATAATTGAATAAGTAGCTGGCATGTGTAGATAGCAAAACAAGGAAAAATAGGCCGTGTATAGTAATAGTATATTATGCAACTGGTGTATAAGAAGGATATAAAAAGGCGAGTGGTGTGGGTTGCGATGTGAGCCTTGGCGAAAGTTTCACTTGAACGCACCAGAGAATGACTACTAAACAAAGTATTTGTAGTAGTCTGTGGCACCTAACTCTGCTTTAATTTTTGATTAAAATAGGGTAAGGTGTGTGTTTTTGGGCAATAGACTAGATAGACTTTTTACAGAATAAATAAAATATGTATTTATATTAGAGTTCATGATTGCTTAAGTCGCGAAAAAAAGTACAGGAGTAGAAAAACATTATTAATAATGGACCCTATTAGGTAAGTAGATAACATACCATCCATTTACCATCGAATTAAGTTCAGTAAACGATCAGTAAATTAACAAAGTGAGAAAGTAGTCTTGTCAGATACTTTCAATCAAACGGCATACATTTTTGGACAATTCAAGTGAACGGTAACGATAATTTCTTACTATATTAAACTTACAATATTAAACTCGGGCCAGAGGTAAATAATTGAGAAAGTGTATTAAAGGACTTTCGCTTTTTACGGTCATGCAACTAAGTATCTATTCAAGATATGTACTCGTATGACATCGTTTTGAGTTCGAGTGCATTTCCGAGTCAATATCCGAAACGATTTCAAAATTCGTAAAGATTAAACTCTTACCTCGTCCATATTTTATATATTACTAGCAGCTGCTGTGTTTGTTACCCGCAGATAAAAGGTAGCCTATGTCCTATTCTGATGTCTAAGCTATAATACTGGAAAGTTTCATAGAGATCCGTTCAGTAGTTTTTGAGATTAAGCGGAACGTACATTCATCCGCACAAACTTTCACGTTTATAATATTATTAGGATTGGGTATTTTATATCATTAATGTCAACGGAGTACCTACTTCACCATTCTATTCGTTTTCCAGTGATTTTTTTTGGAGAAACGATCGCCTTATTGTCCTTCCTATACTTTTTTCCCGGTCACAATTATCTCGCAAACTTCTGTAACTGTAAACAATGCACCCGGGCCGTGTCATGCACAATTTAACCGTCTGAGCCACAATATCAATTATCCGCTACTCGGTTTGAACCCACTAACGACTTCCTACGCATAGTGCCCGGCGATAAACAATCGCTTCGTGACAACGTTCAAGAGCTTTACGGTTTTAAACCTTCCTGTTTCGTTTTTTTTTTCAAATTTAAATTGTGAACCCAAATTCATGTCACGTTCAGATTTTAAGAAAGACACCTACGTGTATGCCAAAAGGTCAAAAAATATCTATACCTACTTCTTGATTATGTAATAACGTCTGTAGGTAAGTATAATCTCTTAGACGAATGGGCCGACTTTGATGTGATTATCAAACATATAAACTAGCTTTATTCTTATCGTAATAACTAAGTCCTTCCCTAGCAATTTGTATCTAATTAGATCGCAGCACACCGCAGCACTTACAGATTGAAGAGTTCTTTACTATAATCTTCTATTTAAATATATAAAAGAAGTCCTGATCTACCATCAACGCACAGCCGAAACTACTGGAACTAGGAGGTCCAGAGCTTACTTTTATGACGTATGCAAGGGATAAACGGGATTTTTGGAAATTTCACCCCTAAGGGGATCAAATAGGGGTACAAAGTTTGTATGGGAGAAAAAAATTTTTTTGAGCTGAAGACTTAAAATTTCGTAAAAAGGTTACGAACTTAAGTTGCTCCCCTAAAGGGGTGAAAAGGGGTACAAGTTTGTAAAGGAGAAAGTCTTTGACGAAGCGAGAGATTTAAAACTTTGTATATAAACTCTTTGTTTGAATACAACAAAACGTATTACAAGGTTTTTCGAAATTACTCCCCTAAAGGCGTGAAAAGAGGGTTCCAAGTTCGTACGGGGAGCAAATCTTTTTTGAAGTGAGAGATTTAAAACTTCGTACATATACTCTCTGTTTAAATACAACAAAACATGTTTCAGCGTTTTTCAAAATTGCTCCCCTAAAGGGGTGAAAAGGGGGTTCCAAGTTTCTGCGGGGAGCAAATCTTTACTTTTCTTAAAAATCGATATGGGTGTTTTCGAGATTCCTTGAGGCGCCGATAACGAAAATGACACGCATAACACGCATTTTCAAATCCAAGATGGAGGACTTTTGTTTTACTTAAGAATTGATATGGGTGTCATTTTTGTAGTTTCTCGGGAATGACATCCGTACATACCTATATACGTAGGTGCAACTGAGAATCTCCATTTTTGTAGACGGTTAAATATTACACTTACTACGCGGGCGAAGCCGGGGGAAAAAGCTAGTCCTATAATATAAATCATATTTGTAACGCCAGAGAAGCTTTCTAAACACGAATTTGTAATGACCCACTGGACGCCTCTTATTAAGGCTGAAGTATTTAAAAAATGATTTCAGCAATTTCAATAGAACCAGACTAATTAGGTATTTCTACTATGCGAACGTAAAAGTCTGAGAGAATCATATAGTCATATGGAGAAATGTCGTGTGGAAAGAAAAGATGCAATTATTTTAAATGCTCCAATCTTACTGTAATTATAGACAGACAAGGGATTTAACTCCTAAATTATAGGGCTACTTTTAACTTGTTAAGTATTGTAAAAGGTAAGTAAATGTTAACTTAAAGTTTAAGGTTAGGTATAAGAATGCTATGTTCGACCGTCCTTTTATCGCCATGTTTAATGAATAATATCCGAGTACAATATCCGTATATGCGGTATGCACAGTCGAAGAATTCAATGCCAAGCGAGAATAGTTAGTTACGGTTCCAGTCGTGCTGCGTGATTTACCAGGGCTAGGTTTTTATAACTGCCTCATTCGTTTCTCATAATCTTAAAATAATGGGTACTTGTACGTAAATGTCTATATTTATTACTTTGCCTAATGCTGGCCTCATTTTGTTGTAATCCCAGGTGTTGTATTTAGAACAAAGGCAAAGAACCGTTTCGGGTCCAATTATTGTATTAATTGTGGGTGTTTGTTTGACCTCCATGTGCCGTGGCACGGCGCGACAATGGTTCACAACAATACAGCTATAGCTACCTCCTAGCGAGACTTTTTAACACAAACGATATGCGCACGCTTCTATCATACAGGCTATTTTACATTGAGTCAGTAACTGACGTCAGTGCTGGCGCTGAAAACTGACTCGTGCTATTTAGACACAGTCAGTATTTCGTCAGTAGTCGAGGATGATGATTGAAATCAATTTATACGATGGCAGTGCCAGGTCAGCACTGACTCGGCAGTCGACTGACGTCAGTTACTGACCCTGTGTAAAATTGCCTTACTACTTTTCTGTTCGCGGGTGTCTTCACGTTCCAATTTGGAGAACTCTGAATGCGTAGGTATATTACTTACATTTTTGTGGTAGAAAAAATGCTAGATAATACTAATTTGGTCAATTATTTGGTGTCCGACTGCCATTACCTTTACGCGACTGCCCAAAAAAGGAGTGTAATCTTTTCAGGGTTTATGTATGTTCTCAACGTCTTAACCGATTTAGATGTGTGAGGTACCTATCACTGGAATGCTAACGTCATCCCGAGTAACATAGGATATGTGACGTTGCAATATACTCGTAATAGAATAGAATATCAAAATAACTTAGAATTTTACAATATAAATTAATTGATACATAGAATTGCGAAGTCATACGTATTAGAATAACATCAAGTCATATTTATGTCAAACATCGTGTTTTGATTTGATACATTCGTTCACCAATCGTTATTCGTCCAGGAAGTCTTTCACAGATAGGAGGGGCTTTCCCCGTGCAATAAAAACGATTTTGAGACTGTGTACTGCATTGTGTGCGTTCTGAAGAAATATATATTTTAGATCTTATTAAGTGGGGTATCAAAATGAAGCAATGGAAAAGACGATTTCAATAATAATAATTTTACGGCATATTGTGATACTAAAATGAAAATAAAAAAATGCGAAATAAAATAATAATTAAAAAATTAAAAACGACTGCACTGTTTAAAAGTTAGCCAAAATGATAGGTATTTTGTTTGCAGTCGGGGGACATACAATACTAAAATACACAATACAATACCAAAATAGGTATTAACTCCCCCGACCGTAAACAAAATAGACTTCCTTAAGTTCTTTATTTTGAAATTTGTTTTTATCTTTTTGGTTATTATATAGCTGGATTTTTTTTTGTTTTGTCACATAAAAATACTGTTTTCTAAATCCAATATTGCCGTAAGCCTTATGAAAACCTAATCCTAATTTGATTTCAGAAAACTAATCATTAATTACAAAACACCGAGTTGTTAAACAATCGGCGTAAAAAAGCATTTCGAAAGACAATTTCACCGCGCAGGCACGAATTTTCAAGGCGGATTTTACGGAGAGCTTTGTGTCGAAAGGTCCTTGCTCCATGAGGTAATCAGATAAAGCGTGGCGCAGCCGGCATGGGGCTTCGGTTCATCTCGGCGCGCGAGTGCGGGACGCCAGGTTACTGGTTAGTTAGTCCATGATCGCGCGCGAGGACGAACGCCGCACGAGCCCGGGCACGCCGGCACGACACACGTGCTATCGATCGAATTAATCACCGATATCCACATTCATTCAGGGTCATTGATCTAAGTACTAAGTACACAGTGATTGAAATGTGCTAGTTCACAAAGCTTATCCCTAGTGATCCACATTAAATGATGTTTGTTTGTGCGGCAGAATGACACTGCTGGTTGTGATTTAATAATAGGGTAATTGTGATCGTCCAAGTAGAAGTAATACTGTTGACACATTAAATCAAAACAAACGTTACCTACCTTAGCTTGCACGTCGTTTATTTAATTAGCTGATGCGTAAATAAATCTCGACTCCCTCGCTCTTTGGCAACGGCTCTTTAGCGTTCAACGATCTTGTTCAATGAAATGTAAAAAAAAACTACATTTAGAGCTTTGCACGTGCAGCAAAATTGCCCTTCCTTTTTTGTATAAACACTTATTGTGGCAGGGTAGGGTACGGTACGGTACAAACGACACTGTTATCGTTAGGGAAGCAAGGATCATTAATCATTAATATCATTACTTAAACTGTAACGTCTGGTCATTGACTGGTGTTATTTAAGTACACATGATAAAGGTTGTGATTGCAGTTTCCACTAACAAAGATAACAAATTCACGACACATTTCCTTTGCCTACTAACGCATTGAGTTCTTACCTAGTGTTATTGTTTGCCACATATAAAACATCAGTATTTATAGAATTCCTGTGTGTAGAATTCCTTTTTCTATTAACACTTCATTCACACGTTGCCTGTGAAGCGAAATATATTGCAGAAATGTTCACCTACCGCAGTGAGTGTTCAAATATAACGAACTTGCTGCTATAACAAGGATTTACCAAAATTCACCGTAATAATAAAATCGTCCGCTTTAACTTAGTTGGTAGTGATCCTGCCTACGAAGCTGGAGGTCCCGGGTTGACGAATATTTGTTGCTGAGTGGGATGTTTTCTATGCATTTAAGAATTTATTTATCTATATGCGTATGTATATCTCGTCGCCTAGTATTCATAGCACAAGCTTTGCTGGGTTTGGGACTAGGTCGATTTGTGTAAGAATTGTCCACAAATATTAAAAAATAATATCGTACAATTTGTTAAGCCGTTAAACTCAATGTGTCATCTGAACTTACAATAAAAATAAAATAAATGAATATTTTTGGACAATATTACACAAATTGACCTAGTCCCAAACTAAGCAAAGCTTGTACTATGAATGTATTTAATTGTACCCGAATTTCATAGTTCAAGTCGTCTCCTTTTAAATTGCATATTTTATTGTACACTTCTAAATTTGTAGTAAACGCATAGATAACATACAATACTTCCATCAAAAATATTTTTGTTGAAATACCTTTAAACTAGTTTGTGTCAATTTGGCAATTTGTGTTAATAAGAAAGAGATATAACACGGCAGCTAGAGGCATGTTACGGTCTATCAATAAGGCGGTTACCTAAACTTCTTTATAAATAATGTCGACTGCAGATCCAAATATTAGTGGACCGACGTTAAACAGTATATCCAAGCGTAATATGAGATGCTGTTTACTTCCAACTTACAAACCGCAATTACGCAAGAGGTAACCCACCCCGCCCCGGTATTGACCATGAAACCTTGGTATAGGTTACATAGGCTACACGTGTAACTCCATGAAAAATGCAGAATTCATGGTTTTGCAGAATGGGAACACATTTCTACCCAGTCGATGCTTTGCTGACGAATTTTTCAATTATAGTGCCATGCGATTTAAGCGGTCAGTTAAAAGTAGCTCATCTATTTTCTGATTTTTCTGTGTGAATTGGCACGTAACTTGTACTTTTCTCTTCGTTACTATCTATATAGTAGGTACCTACAGAACTAATGCGACCTAATAATATATGTATTTCTTATATGTATTTCTGGATTTTTCACTAATAGATATCGTTTCCCACATCACACCAAACCGATCAATTTCAAGCTACCTAAAAACCTTTTTTCGCTTAAGGCAAGGCCATTCCATTGCAAATGACCCCCTCTAACACGCGTGAGTTTGCAATTAACCATCCCGATCTCTACGGAAGCTCTGCGCCTAATTTCGTAAATATTTAGTACATTTTAATTGATTTTTAGAACAATCGATCATTTATGAAAAATCTGTCCGGTTATTTTGTTATAAAAATGACAAACCGGCCAAGTGCGAGTCGGACTCGCACATGAAGGGTTCTGTACAATCCGTACCATTATCTATAAAAACGGCAGTATGAGAGCCCCCTTAAATATTTATTTTATTCTGTTTTTTTTTGTATTTGTTGTTATAGCGGCAACAGACATCATCTGTGAAAATTTCAAGTTCTTAGTAATAGGGTCCCGTTTTACCCTTTGGGTACGGAACCCTAAAAAGCTATCATTTTTGTAAAAAAAAACATCACTGTCGTTGATAATTACGGATTCTGCAGCATGAAAGTTTATTTTTACGATGATATTACGGATTTTTTGGCAGTTACCAAGGCATTTATCAATATTTTGTTCGGTTAAGTATTTTGTTTTTCTTTTCAATCCACAGTAATTTTTGTATAGTGTCATTCTGCATTACTTCTTCACGCTGGAAGCTCAAACTTCAGTATTTTCGTTAGGTCTCTGAATGGGCCTTTGCCTTAAATTCTACTAGGCACAATAAAGACCAAAACTGGCTCTGTTACTATCTAAAATTTTACTAAAAGCATCGTATACTTTAATTAGTTTATTAGAGTATCCATCATTTGAGTTTATAACACTATATAATTTGTATGGCCTTTAGCTTAATGCAAAAGTAACTCAAAGGTTGTAGGTTCTTTCATACACATGAGATTTGCTGGCCGGTATGGTTATTTGATGCGTGCAGTAAGAAAGGCTATTACGAGCAATAATTTCCCAATATCAATATTTTACCCTTATCTATATCTTGTATTTTTAAGATTAGAATTGTAACGGCAATGTTGGCACATAAATATATGTTCGATTACGTGAGATATCTGAGTATAACATTATACTAATTTTACATCTTTCCGTAGTTTATCGTTTCAAAGATAGCATGTCGCATATTTTCCCGTTTGAAGCTTGTTTTCTTTAAAATCGCACGACGGATAACGCACGATTGCTGTAATCTTTAAAAAAATGGAGAATAATAAGCGCCATATTTTTTTATAGATATAGATTTATAGAGAATTTATGGTTATCATACGACTGCAATGCAATACCTCGTTTATCTATTCGATATGACTCCTAATGGCTATCGGGATGACAAATATTTACCTCTCCACTTCTACCGCCGAGCCGCCACAAATAATAGTAGTATCGATTGAGAGGTACTAGGGACCAAAAGTAGCTAACTACTTTTGATCCCTAGTAGCTAACTATAGGTACATTGTTTTTAGGGTTTCGTACCTAAAATATAAGTGCGGCGAGACATGGTTTGCATTATTACAATACTAGCTTTTGCCCGCGATTTTGTCCGCGGCGAACTCGTTTATATCGTATAGTACCTCTTTACAAACTACAACTATCCTATGTCCTTCTTCGGGATTCAAATCTCAATGTAAGTCAACTAGTAGATTAAAAGTGAAAAGGTAATTAATAGACTGCGTTACTTTCTTATTTATGATATTATTATGGATAACTGCACATATCAGCACCGTTAGGTGTCAGAATTATCGTGAACTCTCTAAAGTTCACCATGACATAACACGTCGTCATACAGTTTGTAATATTCTATCATTCGTGCTCAGCACCGATAAATATCATGTGTTGTGTTGCATGACATCCGAAGTTAATCGTTGTCAATCATCGAGCTGAATCGAAAATAATTGACTGGACAATATGAGCGGGCACATTGAATCAGCGTTATTTTAATATGGGTGCGAGCAGTGTTTTGATAGTAGATCGCAATGTTTACTATTTCTGTAGCTATTGCTCAACTGCATTTAGAGATACTTATTTCAAACTTCAAACACTATTCGTGTCACACACTTTGCCGAGTCACGAAATGGACCCAAACTAAGCACGGATGTAAAGCCAGCGGTGTCATTCTGTAGGGCTGATCAGCATTCGGTAACTTAATATCTTCATAGATATTATCACCAACCATCATTGGTTGCGTCTTTAATCGGGGTGCGCCAAAGTTCACATAAAATTGCTACTTCGATTATTGGAAGTCCGAAAATGTTTGTTATATAATTTTATATCATAATGATCATTACTTATAACAAGTGTCTTTGCGCATAACAATCGTAACACTGAATCATTCATGTTAATAATGTCAATCATAATAAATATCTGTAATACTAATGTTAATTTTCATTTATTTTTAAAATATAACGATTTTAAATAATAAAATTTTAAATCATATTTATTTTTTAACAACGACAAATTAGTAATAAAAATTTATATAATATTTATTTTCAACTTTACCTGGTTTTATTTATAAACTGTCAGGTATCTTCCACACCACATTCAACTTGCTATCAAAATAGAAATACAGTCCCAGAGTCGGGATAGGTACGACGACGAGCGAAGCGAGGAGGAGTGTTAGGTGTCTTTTTTTCCTCAGAGCGGAAAAAGGAGCCCCGCCAAGCGGGGCTCCGTCGACTTCTTGGCGGGCCGAAATCGCTTAATAAGTGCGTACCCAAAATGTACTACGAAAAATCGCTGTGTACGTTCCAATACACCCATACTTTATATGTTATGCTTTCAAATACTTATACAATATAAGTTTATAATTATTAAGTTTATTTTAAAAATCATTATGAGTTGTGATGAATAGTTGGAAATGACATTATGTTGTTAAAAAATCTGCCTAAATATAATTATGAGTAATGATGTTGGTAATACAAATGTATATACAACAAATTTGTAGGCAAAAAAATTATGACAAATGATTACTATGATCAAAAAGCGTTATTATGAAAAATAATATGACAAGTAATGTTATGTGAGCCAATATGGACCCCTTTAATCGCTCAGTATATCGGCTGTGTTCTTTGTGATACATGGATAGCTACCGCGTATCACAAATCACACAGCCGAAGCTGCAGGATATTCCGTGTTCTGAACATCCGAACAACAACTATACCGAACATTTATTTAATATACTGGTAGTACCTATTCTCAAATAAATAACCCGTAAAACACAAACTCAAAAACTTTACCTATATATTAAAATTCTACCAGAAATATATGACCGTGCGCCACGTTGCGGAATTTTATTGGAACTAATTTCTTACACTGGCAATAACTTTTATAATGAGGGCTATCGTTTTTGTGCTCACCAGTTGGCGCCACTGTCGAGTAAGGTCCAGCTGTCAAAAATTGTAATTGGTTATTATGGGCATGAGAAGGAAGTTTACATTTAAATCATATTTAATACCTTAAAACCGTAATATAAAAATATCGAACATCCCGCATTGTAGCGCAGTCCCGTTTTGTTCGGAAAAAAAGGAGGACACAAGTTTACGAAAGAAAACTGTCTCAAAGAACTGACAGTCATTGACCCGTAACTCATAATGATATTTGCCATAATCAAGCTCAGGTATTGCAAAATAGTCACCATATTGTTCCAATTAGATACTAACCCGCGAAGCGCAACCACAAAGAGTGACATTTGACATTTCGAAGACCTCACGCTACAGTAGCGCCTCTAGCGGCGAATTCATACGCGATAGCCCCCATTGATTGTCAACTTGTCAGACTAGACAGTGTCACAGTTGCGGTTTATTTCAATCATATTAGTGTTGGAAATTATATGATCATCGATTTAAAATACCCTAGATACACTATCACCTACAAATTCAAGACGAAAAAGTGTCCGAGCCGGCCGAGCCGACATTGTGAGTGTGTGCGTGTTAGATACACGCTAAACAAGCGTAAGCCAATTGGGATCATTTTTTTTTTCAATAGTCAGCCTTATATCACCCGCGTAACGTTTTATTTTAAATGAGAGCGTTTGGCGGTTACAGCATTACAAATTGCATGAATGAAGTCGGGGAAAATTTTAACAAAATACCGCATTATTTTAACAGATTGTACACCGTAAGCCTAGTTCATTAAGTTCAATTTTGTTCACGCACATTTTCCACTGATTGTGTTGGCAGCATTGGACATACATTGGAACAGAGTCGGTATCGTGTACCGTGGAGTCGAAAATGATTTGTTTAAAATAGGTAGGTGGTAAACAAGCATACGATGTCAGGTGTTAACGTCGATTTATTATAAATAGTAATGATAAATCGATTTATTATGGTGTATGTTCTTTTTTAATTTTTATTATTTTAATATGTGTTACTTTAGAACTCCGTACTTTATGAACCGATTCGGAAAATTCTTTCTTTGTTTGGAATCATATGCTTGAAGCATGTTGGTCCATGAGGAATTGAGGGAAATCCTCAAAAAATCAGGGGAAACATATAGCGATTGTTTAAGGCAGACGTCAATCCTACTAGCCTTATTCGTTATTTACCATCTGAATAGCTTTTTCCTGGCAATAGTTTCATACTTATGTCAGGCAGTCATTCTTACTTTTTTAACATCTTAATATGAACGGATCGGTTTAAGTTTACTTGCCATCCAAACTACCGGATTTGACATATATACGTGTGCGATCACAAAACTATATGTAGTATATACATATAAACAAATTGAAACAAGTGTATTCGCACGGGGTCACACCATTTATGGTGTTTGAATAGCCCCACATTAATCGGAAAAATATATTTTTTACCAAGATGCCAATAGCGGGTGGCTCCATTAAAAGCCGTGTTCTACTACTTAGTTTACTAATACGAGCCCCAATGCAAATGAGTACGTCTGGTAGGAAAAAAATGTACTAAACTAACGTTAACCTAAAAATTCTGGGGGACGAAGGTGTTTGGAAGAATTAGCAATATAAAAACAGTATAAGTTATAAATCGTATTTTATTTATTCAATGAAAAAAAAAACGAACTTTCCTTGGTAATAAAAAAAACATTGTTTCACCAATTGTACTAAAATGCAAAAAAGTTCGTCTTTAGTGTTACCGACGCAGATTAGAACGTCTACCACTTGGTGGCGTCTCCTTTTGCATCTAAAACGGCTTTAATTCTGAGCGGCATTGTATCTACCAGCTGTCGACACTCTTCCGGGGTTGTTTCATTCCAAACACAGGTAAGTTTCTCTTTAAGATCAGCTTTTGATCTGGACGGGTCCTTTCGCAACTTCTTCTTCATTTTCCACCACAACGTTTCTATGGGAGACAAGTCCGGGCTGCTGGATGGCCACGACATGGTAGGTATTTTTTTCTTTTTCAGCCACGCCATCGTTGCTTTAGCGGTATGGCATGAGGCACCATCTTGTTGAAAAGTATACGCATTTTTATACTTTAACTTACGTATAGACGGCAGCAAACTCTCTTGTAAGATGCTTTTGTATTTTTCGGCATTGACGGTTCCATCTATAAATTGCAGACAGCCGACACCCTGTGCCGACATGCAGCCCCAAATCATTAAGGAAGCTGGAAACTTTACCTTACGCTTAAGACAATCTTTTTGAAATGCCTCTCCTTTTTCGCGAATGACTTTACTTCGTTCATCGCCTACTGTGACTTCAAATTTAGATTCGTCACTCCATATAATTTTACGCCACTGATCGACGGTCCAATTTCTGTACTTTTTGGCGAATTTCAACCTGTTAGTTTTCTGCCGTTGTGTAAGTAACGGTTTCTCTTTAGCAGTGTAAAAACCGTAGCCCATCCTCTTCATCACTCTCTTGCAAGTATCCACTGAAATGTTTTTTTTAATTGCGTCACGCCATAGTACCGTAAGTTCTCCAGCTCTTGCACGACGATTTTTCTTGATGATCTTCCTCAGAATCCTGTTTTCTGCTTTAGTAGTAATTCGTGGGCGGCCGGATTTCTTTAAACAAGAAATTTTGTCGTGTTTTCGATGATGCTCGATGATAGTTTGGATTGTAGACCTTGGCATAGAAAGGTCCTTGGCAATTTGGTACGTAGATTTGCCTTTATTGTTACTGGAGATTATAATTTTCCGCACTTCTTCAGTCACTGGCTTACCTCGTGCCATCTCGATAGAAAAACGATTTGGAGTAATAAAAAATTAGGCTGAATTTGCCCTTTTATATAGTGGTTTGTCATTTTACATGACAGAGAATATTCCGTATTCAATTTGAAAATAATATTTTATATTACGAACCCTGGTAAACAGGTTTTATTTTAAATAGACGACCTATTTTGCCTTAAATATGAAGCAGACGTAATTATTTGCGTGTGAGATGTAATATTTATAATTAAATTATTTTAAAATAAATAACGAGATGTACACTTTGTACAACTCAAAACTAAGCTAGCTTTAGTGACATTGCGTCTAGTGTATTCCATTAATCATCAAAGTCGATTCGGGTAGAAATACTAGTTTTTGAAAAAAAATACGCATGCAGAATTGCGACTAGACGAGCTATTTTGCATTGGGGCTCGTAGTAGTTAACACATTACCAAAACTGGGTTCACATTTTTATTTTATTCTCTTACCAAGGTTGTCCATATTGTTTCGTAAAATCACTTGTTAACTTAGAATATTTGCTTTAGAGTCACCACAACCTTGTTTTTATAAAGTAGTTCTGCGTAAATGGCACTGCGCCAAACCTTAGTTTAAGTTTAAACGCATAAGAATGCGTTCCTCACCTTTTCGCTATATCAAATTTGTATGTAAAGTTCAAATTTTGTTATCTATTCTACATTCACTTACCTGTATTCGCTTAACCGTTAACTTAAACCCATAGATATTATTGTATAGTAATTCTGCATTAAGGTATTGTACCAGCAACATACTTAGGTCTTAGGTTTAAAACCACCTTTTAGTTACAGGCGAAAAATAAAGCCTAAAATTGTTATAACTTAGTATTTATTACATAGAAATCGGATAATATTACAAAATTGGTTTGTTTAATACATATATAGTACATACTTTGTCATTTCATAAGTAATTCTGTATCGAAATAATATAATATAACACCTAGAAATAACTAGACTTAGTCAGTACTGGAATGTAAAATCTAGATCTAAAGTGAAAAAATCATGTAAAAAAGTTGAATTTTGGAAAATAAAAGATTGTCTACCATATGGTTAAGCTGGCTGCTATATAAATAAAATGGCGGATGTATGGCCGTTGGATTGCCACGGAACTACCGTCGTGCTCGGACGCTTTCGCTCACTTCGTGCATTTAGTAGCTTTTACCCTTGTAAAAGTTAACAAATACCACGGCCCGGCAGATAGCCGGAGGGGACCACATACAGCAGCAAAGTCAGCCCCACTGTCGGTTTTGCCCAGACCGCACCCCGAACCCGGTCCCGCTCAAACGGACGCCCCGGGCTAGGGGATGCAGGGAAGGGTGTAAGCCGGCAGCGGCGAGCGTCGCACGCCCTCCGTCCCACCGCGCTAATGGAGCGCGCTACGAAGCCTGGAAGTGAGGGTAGTTCGGAATCAGCTGATTCCGGTCTACCCACACCCCACTCACCAACTGCAAATTCGCCGTGGTGGGCACTCGGCGCCCGCCAACTACCCACCACCTCAACTGACACCGAGTCGCCGACGCCGCAGCCTACGGACGCCAACCCAAAGCTGCCGTACCCAACCAAGCGGCCATCCTCGCCCGTGTTGCTCGCTGCGACGGGCTCGAGCCCCATGGAGCTGCTGCAATCCGACAAGGCTGCAGTGGCACATGCTTCAGGCACAGGAGCCATGTCGCCGAGCCTGAAGGCCTGGATGGCCACTTTTATCCGACTGAAGAGCTTCCAGCTGGGGCTAGAAGTCGAGTTGAAGCCGGAGGACGGACACCTCCTGGTCCTATTGGAGCGCCATCCGGCGATCCTCGGGCCGGAGAGGCGCCCAAGGGGAAGCCCACCCTCCCCAGCTGGCACGGAAACACGCCCGTGCCACCAACCATCGCCGCCGCCTACACCAGCAAGCCGCGCGCAGACCGGCCCAACCGCCAAGAAAACGTCGCCGGTAGAGCAGCCGACGACTACCACTCCCCCCCCGACCCGCCCGCGGAGCACCCCCGCGGGGGGCAAGGGGAGGCCAGCCTTTAAGACGCAGGCCGCTGCCGCCCGACCGACCCCGAGTCGGAGCCCGGAAGCAGCGCCGCAAGAAGAGAAACCGAAACCGCAACCGCAAACCGCCAAGCAGCGCTACCCGACGATCGTTGCCCCCGTCTTGCCAGATTGGAACAAACTCCTCGAGGGTATAAAGGGCGACCTCGGGGAGGCCCCGAACTGCAAGGCGATGGGCAGCGGTCTTCGCTTTAACCCACGGAGCGAAGAGGAGCTTCGCTCCATTCGAAGACATCTGGAAGAGATGGAGAAGGCCGGCACCCCCGTGGAGTGGCACGCCTATCAATTGGACAGGGAGAAGAGGATGAAGGTGGCACTCTACGGTCTCCCGGCCAACACCCCACTCAACCTAATAAAAGAAGCCTGCCTGGCGCTCGGCCACCCGGTCGAATACGCCAGGCAAATAAATGCAAGAAGAGGCAAACCGGGCTGTGTATACTTCTTGCAGATAGCAGGCCCCACCAGAGACCACACCGGAATCTACAAGCTGCGGGAATTCTTATCCGTCCCCGACGTGAGAGTGGAGGCATGGCGGGGAAGGAAGGGGCCCGCCCAATGCCACAGGTGCCAGGGCTTCCGGCACCACTCAACAAATTGCCACCGCCTGCGCAAATGCGTACGTTGCGCGGGCCCACACCCGGCGAATCAGTGCCCGGTCCCCAAGGACCAACCACCGACCTGCGCCAACTGCGGCGGCCCTCACACCGCCAACGATGGCAACTGCCCGGTGTTCCGGAAGGAGGCGAGGAACACCAAGGCGGGGACTAGTGCCTACTCGGTCCCCACCAAACCCGGCCCCGTAACAAGAGCCCAGGAGAAGCCGAGAATGGTGGAGGAGTCGGCGCCCGCCACGCTTATGGCGCCGGCCAACGCTCCCCCACCCCTCAAGAAGCCCAAAAAGAAGAAGAAGAAGACTGCACCGGCTGCGGAGGCACCTCCTCTCACTTCTTCGCTCTCGGAGATGCCATCACCTCCTGCTGCGGCTGGAGGTCGGAACGAGTCGACGGAGAGAGTGGCCGCACCACTACCAGTGGAGCCGGCCGCACCCCCGTCACCAATGATACCAAAACGGCTCGAATTCAAAGAAACGCCACCACCTCTCGCCGCGGCAAGAGGTCGAAAGGAGGAGACGATGAGTATTGCGGCCACACCACCACCACTGGAGGAGGAGTCGGCCGCACCGGCCGCACCACCGTCACCACCGCCATTTGTGAGACCACGGCCCATATTTTCCAGGCCAGGCCAACTTGAAGAATTACAAGCAGCGCTTGCTAAAATCGACAACCATGTAAGACGGCCCGCCGAACCACTACTATACCGCTAACAAAGCGAAGAAAGACCGGCACATTGTTATGTGCCGCGAACAATAAACCGCCACAGAGGGCAATTAAGCCCTGAAATGGCCTCCCCCTCACTCGCCCCCTGCGGGGGCGAGCGAGTGAGATGACAATGGATGATATGGCCGTTCTCATTCTACGCCAGAAACTCAAGCCAACAACATCTACCCATCTCGCTCAGCAACCAGCTTCACCATCAAGCCTTCTCTTTCACTCAAGACTGGCGTTTGATTTCTTCCAACCTACGGATCCACAACTGAAAAGTGAGTGCGACGGCATCGCGTGCGTCTCGCTCACTTCGCCTCTCCACTGCGACGCTGCGCGCCGTACAGCACCCGCACGCTCATAGCGGATGCCGCGCATCGTTGTTCGGGAGTGGGCCTGCGCTAGGTCAAACCCCGAAGTTACACGTACAAGGCGATTCGGCGCAAACACGCTCATACAGAACCGCGCCGAACAGCGATTTTAGTTTTTCGGTAACAAATCGAGCATTTGCATTCAGAAATTAGCATTTGGAGAACAGAAGCTGATGACGAAGACCATGGATGGGACCATCCAAAACACCTAGTGTTTGTGTGTGGCGCTAAGATATTTCGATCAAGATACTCAAGCGACTATGACAAAGCCACTTTAAATGATTCTATTGTAATTTCATGTTATGTTACCATTAAATTAAAGCAGTCCTAAATTTAAAGCAGTTAATCGAATAAGTTATACTTGAAAGAAGAAATAGAATATTATTATCGGTAACACAATATTTTTAAAAACAAGGTTTAATTTACAAAAATTACACTGAATCAGAGTAACTTGTATATATGATAGTGTTTCAAGCTTTGAAATCTTTATTTTACATTTTGAAATTATATATAGGTAACATACCCCTCACGTTACCAGAACTTATCTTTCTAGAAACAGCCATAAATCATTTAATACTTTTTATTCACTTTCTTTTAGATAAACGCTAATATTTTAATTTATAGTTTTTACGAACTTACATCTACATACACACTCCATAGGTGTGTGCTAATAACAAACAATACTTGTAAACTTTCATAAAAAAATTAGTCAGTCTGCGACTCCATTCCTTCGAAATTTTACTATAGTCCGATTCATAGGTCTCCCGTTTCGTTTCGATATACGACTCACTCAACGTGAGGGAGAGAGACATTAGCATAGCTGGTCGTGTGTCTGATATTTTGATAAAATAATTGTTATAAGCGCGTTAAAGCTTAATATAACTACAAATCAATTAAATAATGACTCTTTAAATAAATACTCACCAAAAATACGAAATTCCATCTTTTTTAACGTCGTTAACGTGTTGTTTTTGCATTTTTTTACGGAGCACTTGGGCATGTTGACTCGTCGATGGCTAGCGCGCGACTATGAGCGCAAGAGTGCTTAAAAGGCATTTAAGCACTCTTGAGCGCGGACGCTTTTGACAGGCGGATAGTGCATCTAGGGTATTTTAAATCGATGGATAAATAACAAAAAAATGCCTGAAGCGGTTCCTAGTCAAGAGCGGAACATCAGTACATAGTATAAAACAAAGTCGATTTCTCTGTCCCAATATCCCTATATATGCTTAAATCTTTAAAACTACGCAACGGATTTTGATGCGGTTTTTTTAATAGATAAGAGTGATTGAGGAGGAAGGTTTATATGTATAATTAACATCCATTAAATAGTGCACCCGTGCGAAGCCGGGGCGGGTCGCTAGTTATTAATAATGTATATAACAAATTACTGTCAAAAAACGCTTAGGGAATGAAATTATATCGCCGCAAAAGGTTTCATAATTAACATCAGAGCTCAAAAAGTCAAAATTTCATTTAGACTGTAGCCATGTAAATCAGAATAATCGCGCCTTCTTAACAATGGCCATATATTTCTGGTCGGGCTTTAACATAATTATACACTTACACCGTTGTCAGACTTGATGATGTTTTAGCAACAGCTACAAAGGACATGGTAACTATGACAAGACGTAAACGCACCCTGTAGCAGCGATCTCAGTATTTAAGTATTTAGGGTTGTGTGGAGTAGAGCGGTGTCGTTGACGTGGGTGGAGTACCTTCTGTTGTCCGAATTTTGTTGCCATGGCAACATTGAATTGCTTTTTAGCAGACTGGGTGTCGGCATTGGTCGTGCAGTGCGGTAGCGCCTCAAAGGCTCCCTGGGTGCTAGCTAATGTCATAATCTTGTCTTTAAGTGCGTGAAACTTACCTAAATGTCAGTCTGGAATATTGACTATGACTAGTATCGGAGGCGAGTGAGTTAATAAATGAAATAAATCCTTTTGTTGCGCTTTCATAACTCGAGAGAATATTTTAAAACTTACTCTAAGTATAACAAAAAACTGGTTCCAGTTAGTAGCCCAATTGCAAATTACCGTTTCTTTTGAGCTTAGTTAGTAATTAGCTGGTGCTCACGTAACTGTAGATAGACATACACGTTTTATAGTATTTTTATTAGTATGTTGATTAAACGGTGCTGCGAATGTTATAGATACGGGTCCTATTTGCATAGAACAAAGTTGCAATGAACTTAAACGTGATGTACTTAAACTTTGAAGAGCTTGGGAAACGTAAACGGTATATCTTAAATCATAATAATATATAGATCATTTTTCAATCTACTTTTGTTAAACACCTTTAGGTAGATACTTTATAGTCCGATCCTAATTTATTTTACCGTGAGCTCTAGCCGTCGTCTTCCGGCGAAACAAATAAACAATAGCATTCTTTTGTTATGATCCCTGGGATCCCAGGGACCGGTATACGAGTCAAGTCAATAGAAATGATCACCAAGGAGACTAAATAATAAAAAGCAAACAATTAAGATGAGTTCCCGCTATCTCGAATAATTATTGAAGTTTCTAAGTCCTGGGCTGATTTAGAACAGAACGCATCAATTGATCGGAGCTACCTCCTAATTAGGTAGGTACTCAAAGCCTATAAAATCACCCGTCAATGTCGTCATTCAGAAAGTTGTCGTGACCTCGACTGCCGGGTCTCCATAATGGAGTCACTTCGATGGGAATTAGGTAACTGCATCTTAATTGCTTTGAAAAAATAAGACGTCAAATAGCTGGTCGCTTGACCTGCCTTTACGTAACGCTAACGTTCCGGTAAGGTTTCCTTTATTTTGTGGCTTGGTCAGGAGCGTATCGGTAATGTTAAGCTGAAATCCGGATGATAAGTAAATGTCTCAACATCATCATGAACTTGTTTTATTGCAGTTAGAAGTTCGTAACAGATGGGATTTGTTTTTTTTTAACACGGTTCTTAACCTTGTTATTTTATTATAATGGCAACCTATTTTATAAACAAAGTTTGAAAACCAAAACACTTTTAGATAAGTAATATTCGTCCTTTTTTATGTGCCCGGAGATCATCACCAATAGTTTATTTACATAGTTATTCTAAAATACTGCCCTTCCTGTATTATTATCACATTCCCAACGGTGAAGGCCAAGATAACCAAATTAAACTGTCATTAACCTTTTTTATACTGTTGTATGGACCGGCCGCGATAGGGCCAATAAGTCGGGGCTCCCAGTAATTCAAAAATTCTAATTAAACTCGTTTTAATGAAGACGGATTAAAAGTAAAAAATGAAAATACGAGAAGCATTAGTAATGATTTTTTCTTCATTCATGGAACCCTAAAAATGTTTGTTAGGTACGTGACGAGCGTTTAGCGGTTATACAAAAAGTGATTTATTTTGCAAGCACTTCCTTTCACGTTACAGTACCTAATGATCGCGGCTGTCGTCATTGTCACTAGGCTACATGGATAGATATTTAAAATTGAATTGTTACTTTCAATATAGGTATTATATAGTTATAAGCGTACTTAGTAATACTTTCATATCGTACGCATTACCACGTAAACTGGTAAGTTCATTCATAAAGTCCGAGCTTTTTAATAGCTTTGCTATAAGTTTACTTTGTAGCTTTTAGTTCGATATTTTAGTTAACGTCGAGAGCTTAAACGCGGTGTCCCACGTGGGCGAAATCCTCGCGAACGCGAAGCGAAGCGGCGCGGCGCGACGCGGCGCGAAAGAAACAAACACTCGACGCTCTATTGAAGTGTTCTATGTAACCAATACAGGCGCGGGCAAAGCGAACGCTATTAGAGGGGCTACCGCGAACCGAAAACGAACGAAGTTTAAATATCTCCCTCTCTGTCGCACAGAGTGAGAGATATTCGAACTTCGTTTGTTTTCGGTTCGCGGTAGCCCCTCAGTTGGTTTGGTATTTTCGCGCGAATGAGACGCGGCGGCGCTGCCATCCGATTTGTTTATTGGGCGATTCGCGCGCACGTAGGACAAGGCTGCCGCGTCGCACCGCATCGCGTCGCGCGGGTTTCGCCCACGTAGGACACGGCCTTAATGTTTACGTAGGTACGCAAAAGTACGTAAATATAGATTATTCTTTGGTCGAATGGTTAAATTGACAGCTCTGTTGGAGTTAGTTAGTAGATATCCATAAAATCTAAGCTTCTATGTTTCTACTATTCATGTGCCTTTTCTTAATGACTTTCATAGTAGTTATGAATGTATGATATTTACATTCATTTTATACCCATGGCTTACTCTACAACAAACGCTTAGGTGTACTCATACTCTTTAATAACTATTATTGATAAATATTACATGTCACATTGAAATTTTGATTATTACATTCGCGAGATCTCAAGGGATCATAACAATGTCTAATCATTAACAATGCGGAAACTACAGTACTTATACGAGATGTAGGCCGCATCGGGTTTTCGTTGGCGCGAACCGGACATGTTCGGTTTCAATAATTGAACTGGCTTCTGTCATTTCCAAAAAGATGATTGCTATGCACTGTTTCATAACGGCATTGAGTGCTGATTGACATGTTATTATGATGCGGTATTTTACCCGCGAAATCGTCTGTAAGAATTAGTTTATGAATTTCCTTTCAAAGTGTAATTAATGGTTATGTTGGCTTGTTTAAGTGTTTAGTTTTAATTAAACGTAAAGCAGTTCCTGAAGCGCCCCGGAGAGTTTAGGAAGTAAAACTTTTTATTACCTACGGCTACACTTCAACGTAAATGTGATAATTTCCTAGTTATGCGCGTTATATAACTATACATGTTTCTCATACTAGTACGATCACTACCCTCCCATATAACTTCATAATTAAATTGACAATTGAATGCGTGCCTGAAAACCAGTGGATACTAAATAAGATTATGGAACTGAAAATGTCATACTTAATACATAGTGTGTGAAACTTGTGAGGTGATGAGGATGGAAAAGGTTCCCGTGATGTTGGAGAAGGAGGCGCCAGTTAAAGGCATCGTGGCGCAGGTGGTCACCATATTCAATGGTCAAGCTCAGAGGTATGTGTAGTTTAGGTATTATTTTATGGTTCTTTCTTCATGGCTCTATGCCTATCCTTGCCTTGTCGGTTTAGTAGGCACTTGTTGGTATAAGGATCGTTGGTATTGTCAACTCACCGAGCGGTGGCAGCACCGCTCGGTGAGTTGACAATATTAGGAAAATCGCGGGTTACTCCGGGATTAGCCTTGGATCGGAACGACTGTCGTACCTCCACTAAGAGAGGCCAATGCTCAGCACTCAGCTGTGGGCAATTACGGGCTAAAATTGGTAATGATTAATATCCTTTATTGCACAACAAACATAATTCGTCATATTTATGCAGTAGTGCAATGAAGTGAACTGTGCAGTAGCGGTATAATATATGCTTTCGAGATTTACACTAATTTACTTTTGAGTACAGTGCATTTGTTACGGTAACATTCAAAAAGCAGAGTAAACCAAAAACTTAAATGCGGTTTTGCGACATCGTAACGATTTCGAACCCGGGATAAGCTTTCACTGTCATAAGATTTTTTTTTTACGATGTATATAGTCTGTAGTCATGATCATCAATGTGACATTTCTCCTTTTTATTTTTAAATTATCTTCACAAGGCTAAGTTTATTACTTACCTAATAATGAAGAGATAATATATACCGAGAAACAAATTGATATGGCTTTCATTAGCTAGTATATTGAGAAATACCCGTTAGGGAGGATGATAATACATATAAATAATGCGTATGAATGAAACTGTAAAGGGCAAAGGGCATAAGCTAATAAGCTGTAGTATAAAAACAATTTCAGTCAAAAGATTTGTGAAGGATACATTTAAATATTTAGGCCGGTCTCAAAAGCATGTCATATCCAGCACCCAATATAATATATATCTCAAGCAAAATGTGAACGCACAAGACTAACCGTTATTTAATGGGATGGGCCGGATGCTGAATCGGAGAAGACCGCTATTTGTAAGAATCTTTTTGTAAGAATATTTATTCTCAAAACAAGAATATTTATATAACTAAACTTATTTCATATGGAATTAAAACGTGATAATTATATAATTGTAATACTTATAGCCGTTGCGTAATTTCCGGCGATAAAAACTGCGACAGTTGTTGTTCCGTTTCGGTTTGATTTGAAATACATAAACTAAGTACCTACGTTTAAAAATGTCGAATTATATACCTTTATAATTCCGGCATTTTACGAACAAGCCGGTCTTGGGACTGCGAGTCCTAGGCATAACGTCTGTTACCTGTGGCACAAATAGGTATACATATACAAACAGAATATTAAACATTTCTTAGCTCTAAGAAGTAATCCTGGTGGTACCGGTACGAAGCAGTACAAATAATGCAGTTGACGACCGCTTTAGCCTAGTTGATAGTGACTCTGCCTTCGAAGCTGGAGGTCCCGGGTTCGAATCCCGGTCAGGGCATTTATTTGTGTGATGAACACAAATATTTGTTCCTGAGTCATGGATGTTTTCTATGTAAGTATTTAAGTATCTATTTATCTATATAAGTATGTATATCGTCACTTAGTACCTATAGTACAAGCTTTGCTTAGTTTGGGACTAGGTTGATTTGTGTAAGATTGTCCACAAATATTTATATTTTATTTATTTAGTTAGGGTTTACTGTCCCAGGACTGGTTTGTATGAAAATTCCCGAATAACCAGGTTTTGGTAATTGTGATGAGGAAGAAGATCCACGCCGTGGAACAACGACCACCGATCAATCCTACAGACTTAAAACCCGTGTGGTGCCTGGTTAGAATAACACTTCCCCCTTTCTTCCGTGGGTGTCGTTAAGAGTCGACTATGAGAACCTGGTTGTAGTGTGTTGTGGGCGATGGGCTAGCAACCTATCACATTTTCTCCAGCTTTAAACCTACAGTTAGTAAATGTGGCACTGGAAATAGATGTCACGTGCCAACCTCTTTTGGGAATACTAGCCTGAGTTTATGTAGCAGCGGAAATGCTACACTCGCAAAATTAAATGATTTAGTAATATCCATTAAAAATATAATACAGGACCACGTATTCCAAATTGCTTCTCCGCCAACGGTTAAATTTTAATCTCAACTGCCGAGTACCCCACCACGCCTTTTTAAAATAAATGGACGTAAGTGTGTGGAGTATCCACGACGGGACGACTTTCCTGAGCACAACAGCACATACATTATTTTTAACCAAGCGATACCACTTAGCCGGTACAGTAAATCATACCGGCAGACTGAAATTAAGAGGCCACTTAGGCTTATCGCGGTTCTGTACAGCATTCACACACAAAATTAATAATTATAGATGTTTAAAAAAAGTTATGACCCTAATTATGTTATGTAAAGGACTCGGGCCTTCGAGTGTTATATTACAGTGACTTAAAATAGGCACTTTCTTACACAGAAACGTGTTTCAATTATAGTAGGTTGATTATTAGAGGCTCGCGTGCCAGTTACATTGTGTATCTATTTACTCAAAAAAATATGGGTACTCAAACGGCTGTTTCTCATTGAACTCCTTGAAATTAAATCAAGATTTTGCAAATAAAAAAAAGATTTTCGGCCACACTTTATGAGGGTAATATCTTTTTTTTTGATTTCGAACCCCTTATGTACCTTACCTACCTACCAATTCTGGGCAAGGCGTTCCATTATAAGTAAGTATATATACTCCAACGATCTAAGGTTACATGAATGTAATAATTGTAGGTAAGTAGTTACAGTTATTCCTAATGTCGAGTATTGTAGCAACACTGCATCCACCTGCAACCTAGGCGCTGATGCGCTGATGAATCCAAATTCCTTTGTAGTTCAATCATTTTCATCTGCCTGCCTGACAGCTACACTTTAGCATTGTTTCTCAATACCAATTAATAGCTTTGCGATTGTTTCACTTAGGTACCGTCCTCTCCCGGCGAAATAAATAAACAATAGCATTGTTTTGTTATGTGCCCGTGCCCGGAGATATCCCTCACCGGGAGATGTCGGCTAAAGGTCCGTGGTGGTCCCAAAATTTTCCTCGCTAGTGATAGCTCGATACTTACGCTGTGCTTTTCGCCCTCGCCCTGAGAGGAACTTGTGAAATCGGAATAAACATTAATATCGTCGAAACTAATGATTATTTCGATATATCAAACATTCAGATTTTATATAAATGAAGAAACCATTTTTTTTACCGCGTATCACTTGAAACGGCCTTATTTCAAGTTGTTCTACGGTATTTAGGAACTTAATCATTTACAAAATATTTACGTTTAAATTAGATATATATTTAGATTTAGGTATGTATTTAGAAATCGCTCTTCAGCGATAAGACCGTCTGTTGCTTGCCTCTACTCGTTGTGATTTTGTACTAAACTTTGTCCTTTAGTTGAGGTGTGCAATATAGAGTATTTGTATTGTATTGTATTTTTTTTTCGGAATTATTCGTTGGGCTATTTCAGACTTAGAAATACACAACGAGTAGAGGCAAGCAACAGGCGGTCTTGGGCCTAGCTGAGTTTCTTGCTGCACTCTTCTCAGTTAGGCTAGGTTTAGTGAACCAGCGACAAAACTCCCAGTAGCTCGATTCCACTCACACCTCAGATTCGGTTGAAACCGCTCAACCAATCTCACTGGAGCGCAAACTCTTAGAGTATTCCAAACTTACAAACCACACGCGTGGTCGTGCCGGAGGTTTTCCCCTGGATTTTCCCCAGGCTACTCTTCAACTGCGCACTCCTATCGCTTCATTCGGCCCGGCCTATAAAGCCAGTCAGGTTCAAAAAAAAAACAGGCGGTCTTATCGCTAGAGAGCGATTTCTAAATACATACCTAAATCTAAATATATACCTAATTTAAACGTACATATTTTGTAAATCATTATCTAAATACCATAAAAATACTTGAAATAAGGCCCTTTCAACCTAAGGTTACTTCTAAACCACAAGTGATATGTTCACGGTAAAAAAAAATGGTTTCTTCATTTATCTAAAGTCTGAATGTTTGATATTTCGAAATAATCATTAGTTTCGACGATATGAATGTTTATTCCAATTTCACAAGTTCCTCTCCGGGCGAGGACAACAAAGAACTATTTGGCGTTAACTGCTCCTCTTAAACCCGAAAACCAAACTTTGGTTAATTTCGTATCTGTTGGCGTTTTGTAAACATTAGAAAACTTAACGACCAACTGGCTAGTGACCTAGTAATTAATGTAATTAGTATTTATTTAACGGTCATTAACCCTATCAGTACCAGTAATGGTGTTTTACTCGTATAAGTAGGCGTTGGGCTGTGTGGTACGTTCTAGATAGAGATTTGATTTGAAAATATGTTATAGTAAAAAGTAGGTATCGACTATTTTGTTTTTCAGATGTTTTCAATAGGAAAATGTACCAATGTGCTATACCAATATTGGTCATTTAGGTAATATTGTATTGATAACATTTGCGGCCCTCCTTCGACGGCCAAAAACATGTTTAATATGACTTGGGGTTCAAACTTTCATTATATTCAGTCAACATATTCAAATTTAAAAATTTAGGCTCCGAACAGGATTCTAACCTGTGACATTCTGGTAAACGCGGCCAATCGCTCTAGCCTCTGAGCAACCGGTGCAACCACGCTCGGCCCCCAAATTCCTCAACCGTTCCTTTTTCAAACGCCTTAGGGAGAAATACAATGACATCTACCTAGAAGACTCAAGCTTCTTTAACTGCACTAACGTCTCAAATTACTGTATTAAGCAGTAACGCTGGTGACGTAAACTACAAATTTAAACCAAAAAGGAAAAATTTAAAAAGTTAGGCACCGAGCAGGATTCGAATCGAACCAGCGACTTTCTGGCATACGCGGCCAATCGCTCTAGCCTCTGAGCTACAGGAGCAACCACGCTCGGCGCCTAGATTCGAATCCTGCTTGAAACCAAAAATTTTAAATTTGCTTAATACAAAATTAACATATACAAAGTTTTAAGACATTTAGGGCTGGCTCAGGACATAACTTACATGTACCATTTTGGCTTAATATTAACTAGGTATTTGAGCACCCTACAGGAACGACGCCTGGTATTTTTAGTTTAGGTATGAATTTTGCCCTATCTATACAGGCCCTTTTCTTTTGAGGTATCAAACACAGTTCCTTATCTTTTATTCTGCAGATTGCGTTTTATCGCAAGATTTGATAGAATAATTTAGTAAGGCGCTGCCGCAGCAGAGCGGCGTACTTTCAAACTTTCATACATCCTGTGTGTTAATAACACTTGGGAATTTAAACGAGCGAGGGTAAATTAGGAATCCTGTTTAGAATGATTATAAAACTAATTAAAAAGCTACTCAGTTACTTTACGGTCCTCTACAATGTGTCTTATCTACTTATTTTAGCCTATTTTATCGCAAGGGTAGATGCATAATTAACTGTCATATATGGCTTCGTTTTCTGATTTCCGTCGCGGTTGCATGCACTGCGCTGGTGATTTGAAGCTTACTTAAGGGGTCGCCCTTCGCCACCGTCTTTCCAGTAGGTATAAGTCAGACCTTCGATAATATTTTTTTGAATATCGGGAGCAAGATAATCTGGAAGGAAGTACCTAACATTTGAAACAAAATAACTTGTAAATGGTAGGGACCGAGTGCGAAATCGAGTGCCACTACACACGGGTTCGTTATACGACTCACCAGTATTACTTGATCGTGAGATACCTAAACACTATGAGTAAATGTAGGCCCAGACTTACACTGGTTCTTCAGAAGTGCGTTGACGATAAGATACATGCATATCAACCCATACCAACCTGTACTCACGATCATTACTGGCATAGTGTCCCATTTGAGCTCACGTTATGCACGCATCTGCCAATTAACTCTAATCGATAAGAAGCCGTTATTTAGATGCAGATGTTGTTGTGCAAATTAAACACTATAATGAATGGTTTTGACCTAAAAATTGAGTATACACCGTAATTTTCGAAATGCTGCTGGCTGTAATTTCGAAAATAACTCAATAAATAGTTTTGAGAAATAGATGCCCCAAATGTAAAGCTAATATAGCAAATAGGAAATTATGGGATGGTCCTAAGAATAGGATATTTATTCAAAAAATTAACCTTAACGCTTGCAGCTTGAGTCATATAGCCCGCAAAATAAATCAGCTGAGCCACGGGATGGTATTGAGCGGGGCGACGCATGCGCCCTGCACTCACCAGGCGACATATGGACCGGCGTTTCGCACCAAACAAACAAAGTCCAGACAGTGACACTGACCCACACAGCTTGCATCGCTCCCATTGTACCACTTACCGATAAATACGTTCAGATTTAATCATTGACATTTGAAGAGAGTTCAAGGTTCAAGAAAATATTTTGTGTTGTGAGTTACTAGAACTAGAAGTGTATGCAGTGAAAGAGTTTAGATAGCAACCGAGTATTGTAAAATAAACAAAAATCACGTGCAAAAGAAAGTGTTGTGGAACCAGTGCGAGCAGTGAGCGTGACGCTGTGTAACGCGGCTGGTATTAGTGTCGCTCGCTCTGTTCTCCCTTTCAGACACACCTGGCTGGCATTCGACATGCCCCTGTTGCCTAACTAAATAACTGTCAACGCACTCGGACGTTTTCAATCGCGATGACTCGGCACGGACGATAACTGGACGAGGAGTCATGGAGCGTAATCGGCGTAAGAGCTGATTGGAAACAGAGTGTAAAAAGAAAACTGCGTGCTGTGATCCGTTCGGCTTGAATGGATAGGGTCGACGCCACGAGATCTGATTTTTCCGGGCGAGCTGCGTCGGCGGTGGCGGGCGCGATAGCGCGAGCGCGCGGTGTTCAGTCGGCCGCGTGCGTGCGCGCCGTGAAAGTCTCCGCGGCATGCGTCCGGCCTGTGCGACGCCCGGGCCCGCGGCGCCGGTGGCGCTGGGCGCGCGGCGTCAGAAGACCGACCTGCACGTGGCAGAGCCCAGCACCGCCCGCTCCTGCAGTCCGGCCCCCAGCCTGCGCAGCCAACGCGCCAAGCAATACAGGTTCACAAACGTTCACGGTTCACCACATTCATTGATAGTGTTAACAATTTTACTCCGTGCCATATTACTCGAATTCACAATAAACATCGTTTCACGATTGATACGATATCTGAGACTCGCGTGTATTATCAGATATCAAGAGTTTCTATATCGCGAACAAATGTTTTCACAACTGTTTGTGGCAGCTCAATGCTATACTCTAGTCAATGCATTGTTGATTTTGTTTCATTGAAACCGTTTCACGAATTACCTTAGAACAAAGAGCCAACACAATTGTATCTTAAGTAAATAAAATGTACATTCGTGTGCACAAAAAGGCCAAAAACCAACCAAGCCACTAACAAGGCCAAATGAGAGGCAAACGTGTGCAATTTAGATCCACACTACCTATCCGTTTTCGTCATAGTCATTAGAGTCAAGTCTACCAAAATATTGATCAAGGCTTTTCCTAGTGGTAATCCTAATGCTAAGTAATATGATATAGTTCTTAATATAACGCCTCAATTGGATTACCGCGAAGTCGCCAACGAGGTAAATGTATTAAGAAGGTATCAGCAAACTGTGTCAGCTAACCGCAAAATGTTCAGTTTGGTAGGCATATTTATTTGCCAATGTTACTTATTACAATAAAACTTATTGTTTCATTGTATAGGTGTTTAGTTACCTTTAACGCATTATTGGTCAATGCATTCGTAACCGGATGTTTTGACTTTCCAATAGCATCGGCGTGTAAGTATTTGTTTTGGCAATATTCCCTCCATCGCTGCTGCAAAGAAATGTCAATTCCTGACATTCTTATGAAAGTGTGGCTCTATTAAGAAGGTATCAGTTGACATATCTGATAGGTGCCGTTAGTATCCAACGTCTGTTGGTAACATTCTCAACCACTTGACTAAATAAGGGGATACAATGATAATATCCTCCATAGAGGAGTTTATGGACTGTTTAGACTTGCATGTTAATTGTCAATCCTTAGTTATGTATTTATAGCCCTTTTAACAGAATCAACCTTTAATGCAACTTCATTGGACGTGTTACATTAATCTGTGCTGACCTATCACGTATTTACGCAAATAGGTATCTCTGATAAAAGTATTTATTGTTTATTTGAATCTGATAAGAATTATTGACTTGTCTGTCATGATCGATTTAGATTCTCCAAAACAAAACCTTGACACAGGAGAAACAGTCCTATACTTAACACACTATAGTTTTCTGTGTAAATTATGTATTTTTAAATGTTCTTTTACCCATAATCTCAGTATTGTTATGTATAGTCAGCTACAGGGAAACGTGACCCCTCCTGCATAGAAGCTTGTATGCAAGGGGGTCAAGTTTCTCTACAGCTGGCTGTACATCACATCCAACTTTTTATTTAAACACCGAGTCTCCTTAGGTTGCTATAATTTCGTCCCTCGTGTGTTGTTGAAAACAAATACCTAAATCCCTCAGGCTTACCATTGTTTCGTATCTAAAGCACTGACGTCAGACCATCGCGTCGCATGGGAGAACGTTAAAATTTCCCTTGTCAATTGAGTCCGTCTTCCAGCGTAGGCATAAAGTAAATATTTTAGGCAGGCGAGTTCCTTCAGCATCTTTTACTAAATTTATATTTGTCAAAACGAAGCGAAGTTCTGGGTGGAGGCAGTGGCGGATTTACACTTTTGCCGCCACTAGGCTATTCAAATTTTGCCGCCCCTATTGACCTCTACTACAATTCGATACCCTAGTTTTTGCCGCTTTGGAATCAAAGGGCCTACTCCGAACTTCGAAATCCGAACTTCGTAACGTGCCGTCCCTTTCATTCTCGTCCCTTTCACTATATGAGTGAAAGAGACGGCACGATACGAAGTTCAGATTTCGAAGTTCGGAGTAGGCCCTCAGGTCCCATTTTCAGTGAAAGCGGAACATCGCCCTGGTGTTGTGGATTTTGGCAGTAAGTGGCTGAATGAGGTGTCAAAAACTCGTCTCGACGAAGGCTTCAAAACAGAAAATAAAATTGCAATCTCGAAAACATTTTTGAAAAATCAGTAATAAGTGAGCAATGCGGTCATCTGTCGCCCGATTTCAGTCAGAAAAAAAACATATTTCAAAAATGACTTATTTCCGATACCGAAAAAAAGGCCTAGAAATGACTGCGATATATTTAAAAAAAATATTGGAGGTGACATGCCGATCACTGATGGGTTATTCAGAATATGTACTTTTCTGCTCGACTAAAACTCTTTTTCGAAAGTCGATAAAATATGAAAAATGCGGTCATGTTTCGCCCGGTTTCGGGCAGAAGAAAAATAAAATTGAGATACTGAAAAAATAAAAAATAAACTGGTCAAATGCGTTTCGGATCACGGACAATGAAGGGTTCCGTACCAACACTTACTAGTCTACGTTTATAACCATTATCCAATACATTGAATCTCAAAAGGTCGTATCTTCCAAAATTAAAAATATTTTTTCGTAATTTCACATCATTTTTACACGACTACCCAAAAAAAGGAGTGTATTGTTTGCAGGGTTCATGTCTGTATGTATGTGAGATTCTTTGTTACATAGGATGTGACGTCGCAATAAAAACAATATGGCGGACTATTTATCTATATTTTGTGTGTTCTGACCAAAAATTTAAAATATGATTTTACGGCAACGATACTTTAAAACGAAAATCAAAAATTGCGAAATAAAATAATAATCAAAATTTAAAAACATGACTGCAGTGGATAAAAGAACTAAAAAGAAAAAAAAAATTCAAAATAAAGAATTTCCAAACTATGATGTTTAAAATACTGAAAAAAATTGAGGTGGTGTGCATTAATAAATACTTTCAAAGATTTTTGGTTTGAACAAAATAGGTTTTACGGTTTTGAGTTTTCACTTAAAAACTGACTTGCCCAAACTAAAGGTCGTAAGTGCCGTGAGTTCCCTATGAAGATACGATTTCTCTTAGGTTCAATGTATTGGATAGTGGTTTTAAATGTGGACTAGTAGGTGTTGGTACGAAACCCTTCATTGTGCGTGGTCCGACACACACTTGGCCGGTTTTTTCTTTTTAGTTCACCTACAATTACTCTTACATACTACTTATAAGGTGTGGTAATGTATGCCTAAATTACAGACACACTATGAAGATCGTAAAACGAGGCTTCTTTGCTCTAAACACGTCTTCAAAAATTTAAATTAAGTACCGAATTATTTTAAGATTTATCATAATGCGGTATGTAGATTTTTATAGGCATAGGTATTAAAAACTTGGTAGTAGAATGATCATATGGATCCTGTTATAACACTTACTAGGCATCAAAATAATGTTTTAGTCAATTTAAACACTTTGAAGCCTACCTACAACCTACAAGCGTAAGCCAATGTTTGGGTAACTGTGCTCCAGAATGAAAAATGTTTCAAAACTAGCCATTTTACCCCGTTGTCAAATATTCTGCTACATACAAATTTTGCGTATGTACTACAATTGCTGTTTTACAGAGTTAAGAACAGACAAAGTACATTTTAAACATATTTTCTATCAAATGGGAATATATTACTTTTGGTTATAACGCTATAAAACCAAATAAACAGTTGGGGCATAGTTATCCAATGGGGAGCAAAGGAACCTCAATTTACGGTATAAAACATATTTAAGTGGTGAAAGATATTACACATTGATTGAATTGTGTGAGCGGACATAGTAACATTTAGATTTTTTTTGTACGACAAAAAAAAATCGGCTAAAATTTGCCGCCCCCTAAAATCTGCCGCCCTAGGCTCCAGCCTACTCAGCCTATTGGTAAATCCGCCACTGGGTGGAGGTGGCTACTGGGAGAGCGAAGTAGACTGTTAAATTACCACTATCACTATCTTCGCTCTCTCAACGGTTAACTTACCCAGAACTTGTTGCCATTCATTTTGTGTTCTATTTTATTTTATTTTTATTCTATTATTCTTATAGTACCTCTAATATAGTTTGTAAGATTGTTAACTAACCACAATATGGATCAGTTTGGTCTGAAATAAATGATTTTTATTTATTATTCTTTTATTTAAAACACAACATACCCCCTAAGATGTCACTTACAAAACTGATAACGTCACTCGTTTGAATGGGGGCTAAATAAACCGATCGAAATAACTTCATTATTGGCTTCTAAATATAGGTTTGGGCGTGTTAGGCAACAGGCGACATAGGTACAGCTAGCGAGTGCCCTAATTTTTCGCTAATTAATTTGACAGGCGCGTCGCACCCACCCGGCTTGTTTCTGACTTATGGAATTGGTAATCTGTTTCACTTGTTAATGTATATTTGACGGTTTATAAATAGTGTCAAGGCTTGGTGGATGGAGCGACTTCCAAACTTTTACAAATAATGCCCAGAGAATAATGAGATAATCCCAATGTATGACAACGTAATACCCGCCACACCTATTTATTGTTTTTAACCAAGGCGTATACTTATACGAAATGAAAGGAGACTATGAAACCATCAATTTTAGACAAGATATTTAGGCGTTCGAATAAAGTGAGCAAGTGGCTGAACCGTATTATTTTTTAAATTAACTACTTATACTCTCTCCCCTCCTCTTTACTTAATTAATATATGCCATCTATGTTGATAGTATACACAGGCATCTTGTTTGCTTAAACAGACAACAGCCTGAATATTTTAAAGTTTTTTTAAGTTTATGACTAATTTTTTTTTAATCCGTGTTGTCCGCAGGGCAAGCTTGCCAGTGCGCACGGCGCGGTTGCTGCAGCGCTCGCGCGCGCAGACGCCCTCGGACGCGGCGAGCGAGGCGGCATCGCCCGCGCCCGCACCGGCCACTCTTCTACAGGACGTCGTCGACATCAAGACGCTGCTCTTGCAGCTTAAGCGCGTCTTGCAGGAGGCATGTATACGCATGGCGTTCTAAACTCAAATACCTCGGCCACGGCCACGACTTCGAGCAGCGCCGACTGCGGCAGCGGTTTTCTAATACATTGCGTGTGATCACAACTAACCGCAGTGCGTTGCGCGTTTCGACCGTGCAATGAACAGATAAACCGGTTAACGCGCCGCAATTCGCGCAGTCGTAGCCGGGCTGTAAGTGTTGCTCGTTTGTGTATTAGCTCTAGCATGATTATAGAATGCAATACTTGATTCTTTTTGTTTTTGTATTAACACATTTGAGGCCAAGCAAGAATATGTGTGCTACGTCGTAGCGCGTAGCAACGTTTTCCCGCCTTGTAGCGGATCTTACGTAGAAGCATGACTCATATGTGAGTTATTGGCCTCGAATGGGTAAACATTTTTTTGTAAATATTAGTTACTAAGTAGTCAACACTTAGACTATAATTCATAATCGTCATTCATGTCCATTATTCCAGTTTTATAATTATTTGATTACCTTCAAAACCTGGTATGCTTCCGTGTTATAACATATGTAGCTCTTGAGACCTGCTAGTAAGTAGAATCCTAAAACGGTTTACTCGTATTTCGATAATTAATTTAAAGGAGGGTACATGCTATAACCGCATAATTGGACTGCAAGTGTGACTCAAGGCGATGGTCAACCTACACGTCTATTATAGTCTACATATATGTTCCGGGTTTGAATGAGATAGCGGTCATTAGTCATAAAAAACCTTGTAATTACATTTCGATTAGGTAAGCCCTACGAACGCCTTGACTCAAGCGTAGGTACCTACAATCTAAAACTCAATAATGACTAACATATATATCACGCTTAACATATACATAATACTAACAAAGCCTGAATAAAATAAATCGAGTTTTTGTCCATAAAACGTGCCTAACATAGCAACGATTTACTATTGTGATTGTGATATACTGTTGTGTAAACACACAAGTAACATTCACGTGTTTCGTATGCATAACGAGAAAGCATGATTATTGTGTTGACGTGTGCAAGTAAGGGCAGGAAACATAGGAAGCGGTAGTTCATTTACATTTTTCCCCTAGTTGCTCTGATAGTAGCACGCATTGCCGTTACGGCCGAACTAAGCATGTGTGGTCATGAGAAACAATTAAGTACTTATACCCACATTTCCCATGAGCGCGAGCGGTTCAGTAATTCACTGTAGGTGCCATAGATCCAAATCTAGACCCATTGTTCTTGTAGCGTTTGGGAAACATCAAGCTAATGACTCTGATCCGTCTTTTATTTAATCACTATTCTGCCTAATTGAAACTGTTTTTCTTTAGATCTTTATTATGTTGATGTTTTTGTGACTAATGTATAATTAGATCTTGGTAACAATGAACGTTTGTCAAGATTACGTTACCCACGAGGCTATCAAATTTCTAACTTTTTCGTTCTTTGTTGGCACTACCATTTATAGCACGGATATGAATGGGGCAAAAACAAACGTATAAAATTACAGTAAAGCTCGAATCAAATAAAAGGCATCCTGTTTGGAGTAAACGAGTATTGTGCTATAGATAAGTATGACGAAGTCGGCTTACCTACAGGTTAACAGGTTCATTTGCTTAAACTAAAGGAAGGCCGGTTTCATTTAAGGGCAGGGCAAGTAGGAAGTCCTGAAGGAAGGCATTTATTTGCTCGTTAGGTTGGAGATTTTGAGCTCCGACCTTAGGCGTGTTATGTTTCTATTATTAACCGACCTCAAAAGGAGGAGGTTCTCAATTCGCCTGTATGTTTTTTTTGTATGTTTGTTACGCGATTTCTCCGCCATTTATGAACAGATTTGGAAAATTATTTTTTTGTTTGATTGGTCCCGTTGTATTCAAAGTTCACTTTTGATTATGAGAAATTGAGGGAACTCCTCAAAAATTCAAGGGAAACATATAGCGATTTTAGTATTTTCGGTAACAAATCGAGTATTTGCATTCAGAAAGTAGCATTTGGTGAACGGGTACTGATGAAGAAGACCACGGATCGTCGTCTAAAACTTTCGATCATGACACTAAAGTGACTATGACGAAGCCAATGACCTGATCTGGTACCAAATCGAAGCCGGAACGTAGGCAACGGAACCCCGTAATAAAACAGTGAAGCTTAGCCGTGTTTGAGCTTATTGTAAATGTCATGAGATGCACTCTGGTAATGGTTCACTAAAAAGTTTCAAATAAAAAGAAATTAAAACCGACTCCAAAAAACACTCAAAATAATTGCCTAACGTCTAATAGGTTAATATGAAACTTTACGCTACTTATTGAACAATGTAGCTATTGTAATTTTTGTAGTCTGCGCCGTTTCGTCAACATTAGGCAATTTCTTTGGATGGCACGGACTTCAAAAGTTACAATACATAATATATTGCTCAATAAGAAGCGTGAAGTTTCATATTGACCGATTAGAAGTCAGGCAGTTATGTATTACTTTTTAGTTTTAAATATATATTTTTTATTAGCTTCTAAACTTAACATATTGTCACTACTTACTGAAGAAAACCATACTTTATGGCAGATAAAAAATAGTTTTGAGCCTGTGCACACTAACGTTTCCGGAGTTTCCTTACTAGGTATAAGAACGAAATTTAAATTTTCATGCTAGCGCCGCTGAATCCGTACAGAATATGTTGCTGCATTAATATAACCTCGTTTTTACCCTCTGGCTAGATGCTGGCCAAGCGATACCATACAGAATCCTTAGGAACATAGGTACCTGATCTCAATCACGAGCAATTCCTTATACAATCATTCCTTCAGCCATGCCAAAAAGAATTCTCTCTTGCATACCTAATCCCGCTCCTTAGCGATTCCATACGGAACGTTTATTTTCTATGGAATCGCTGAAGAACCGCTGGCACGGACCCTACCATGAAACTCTAATATCACCGAACGAAAGACATACGGTCTCCATTGGTATTTGTGTTATGAGGATTATAAATTTATAAGAGCAAGAGAAACAAAAATATCTAAATTCGATTTTATTACTACCTAGTTGTAGGTTAGAAACTCAACTGCTGCGCTCAGGCTATTACATGTTTTTCACAATCATAACTAATGAGGCTAACGAGACGAAATAAATACCGGCATGAGAATAAAAAGGAGCGAGGTCTATCTCGTCTAAGTAGCTTCACTTTAGTAAAACCTCCTGATCAGATTTCCCTTGGTGTTTCGTTAGTAAAGCTAAAGACACATGTTTGTTTGCGTGTTGTAATGTTTGTTTATTTGGTTGCATCGCCTTGTTTGCTGCACGCAGCCGGGGGACGAGCATCATTCGATGAGTGTAAGTAACGCCTCCGTCATTTGCAATTGTAGTACAGAGGGTTCGTTAAACAATCACATTGCCGTAAAACATATCGACATTGTGTAGTATATTGAGCATTGTCAGTGAAGGACTGGCTCCTATTTCACCAACTATTGTCATTTGACAACGACAAATCTACATATAGCTGTTGTCGAGAACTAAAGTTGGTTTGACGGCATCGTTACTTATCGACCCAGTAATTTACATCGATTGGTATGTCAGGTGTCAATAATCTAGTGAGCGAAATGGGGGCCAGGATCTCTGGATTTGAAACCTTGCGTAAATTTTGCCGTCGTTGCTCATCACATCACCAATCGAAAATGCCCATATCTATGGCCTAGAAGCACATTACGCCTTTTCAAAAATCAAAGGCCAAATTTTAACAATCACGAATAAGATAATGACCCTGTCTTCAAACCCAAGTAAAAGTAAATTGCTCGTATGTTTTAATGAACGCTCTGTCAGACTTCAGCACCGCCGTTAATGCTTCTTTCCTTTCTTTATATGTACTTTCACCTATATTGTAACTCATCTGGCTCATAATTTTTTTGATCTTACCAATCTTACAGCTCTTTCTAGAGTACCTACTTTCTGCACTGGGATTTTTATAAGGTATCACTTAAAAGTTTACCTACCTAATTGCTTCATTATTTTGACGTGAATTTGAACTGAAAACTTTTCGTCAGAAAGGGTGATGGGGCACGATTCAAGTAGCATTTTCTTCGCTTTTGTCTACTTTATCATTTTAAGTTCAAGAGTTAATGCAATCATATATTTAAATTTGACAGTATTCCTAAATTTGTGGAGACTTATGAATATCACACTATAAAAATGAAGCCTTTTTCTATCAAGTGCATCAGAAAGAGAAGAACGCTAATATCATACCTGTCAGTCTCCTTGGTCACGTTAAACGACCACCAAATGCTAGCGCCAACGTCGCGATGTGTATTGCGTCTGCCAAGCGATGCTCAATTTTCTCTCATCACAGACCCGTGTCCCGTCATGCTTTACCATGGATCCACTGCTTTGTATACCCAGTAAATACACTGCGACGATGCCTTGCTCACTGCTCAATACCAACGCCTAACCCGTGACGTAATGTGTTGCAGAGCGAAACTCTCGACCCGTTGCTGGCCGCGTGCGCGGAGAGCCCCGCGCGCGTCAACGGGCGCCGCCCCCCTGCCTCCCCGCTGCATCCTGATGCCTGCGCAGAGATGCGCCGCCAGATCCTCTATCTGCAGGTCTGTATACACGTCTTTCTTTGAAATTTCTTCGAATTACATGGTAAAATTTATTGGGCCCTGAAGGTCCTCCGACCCTTAAGGGTCCAAGACTTGTGCTCTATATATTTTTGTCCACAAGATGTTTCTTCTTAGTTCTTGGTTATTTTTATTTATTTATTAAGGTTCGCCAACAGGCACTATACTATTGAACATTAACTTAAAAAGAAAACATGTATGTATGTATAGATAGAGTATTGACCCCATTACAGGTAAACAAATGCCTCATGCCAACATGGCGCGCTTGCTTTAAGGTTTGGCATTTAATAAAGTGATTTAACCCAGCTACCACACGTCTCAGAATGGTATTTTGTGGTAGTATTAAGTTTGAGTATTCTAATCAGCATTCGAATCCATTTCGATCACAGTTGCTGATCAGAACCACTCGGCTACGCTTATACTACCGTTCATTCATTATTTAGATGGTCAGACGCTGTTCGTTTTCCCGTGTAAAATGTCCACTGATTTAAGTATTCTCTAGCCACATCCAGTCGATCCTGCTTGAAAGACTACATGAGCGGTACAAAGCCATAAAAGCGAAATGGGGATCTGAATTTCATTTTCATTCATCTACCTGTCTCGCTCTTTCTTATATCTGCGTACTGGTTATATACTCTACCACGCAGGACTGGAAAAGGTTATGTAAGATTGCATAACATTGATACCTGCACTTACGGCCGAACTCACAAGGGGCTTAACACCTCTATTCTACCTACTTACCTTACCTTTGTCGCTTTAAGGCCATGTTTAACCTGTAATACTAAATTTCCAGCGGGTGAAAGTGACAAAGTACCAAAGTGTCCAGCTGTATTCACGCGTCTATGCCAACAGAATAAACTGGCCATCAATAAATAATAAAGAAAGGGTAATATTTTTGTGAGAGGCAGCTGATTAGATCAGGCACACACAATTAGGCACGTGAATGTAAACGTTTACGTGTCGTGGCGGTAGACCTCCTCAGCTATGGCGAGACGAGTTAGACTCCTTTTTAAAAGAATGACCAGAAACTGTTCAAAATCGGGAGGAATGAAAAAGTGGAGAGGCCTTTGCCCAGCACTGCGGAACTATAGGTTCCTAATAATAATAATAATGTGTCGTTTACAGAGCCAGTTGGAAGAACGCGACCGGTTGGTGCGCGTGCTGCAGGCGCAGATGCTGCGCATGTCGGAGGGGCACGAGCCTCGCGCCGACGACACCTGCAACGTCGCCACGCAGACTGATCGGGTAAGCAATGTCCCTATCCTCCTCATTTTAACGCTATCCCGCTTGCATCGGGGAGCCCGCTGGTAGAGCACGACCAGCTGGAAGATCTTGACGCCTGCAACGTCAGCAATTAAACTGATTAGGTAAGCAATATCCTTATCGTTCTCATTGTGGCGCTATCCCGCTTACATCTGGGAGCACGCTGGAAGAGCGCAACCAGCTGGAAGATCTTAACACCTGCAAGGTCAGCACCTAGACTGATCGGGTGAGCAATAACGCTGTCCTCTTAGTTGTAGCGCTATCCCGCTTACATCAGGGAGCCCGTTGGAAGAGCGCGACCAGCTGGAAGATCTTGACACCTGCAACGTCGCCATCAGAGTGATCGGGTGAGCAAAAATAATAATCTAAGGGAACCAGCTGGAAAACAAGTATACGACTCCTGCAATGATCGTGTGCAAGCATCAGAAGAACTCCAAGTGGAAGAGCGCGAGCTGTAAACTTACCGACTGTAGGTAAACCTCTTACAATCAGACAAACTCAATTTTTTTTTTAAATAAACAAGTACAGTAGAGGTCATAAAATATCGTCGGGTTACAAGCAAAACAACTATGTAACAAATACCTACTTACAATAAAGCAGCATCATTTCAGTGCTGATATACGAGGTTTCCAAGAGTAGTGACAGATTTGATAGTGAGTTTTGCTTCTCATCCGACGATATGTACACACTCTATTCCTTAGTAATAACGTCCAGAAATATGTATAAATTAGAGAACCTGACAGTACCTACATCTAGTTCAATACTATGTACCTATGAAAATTCGAGCATGCAAAATTCAGAGACCATTACTCAATGTCAGGTTGACAAACAATGTGTTGAAAATTAACCACCAAAAAATTCGCACATCATTTGTTACACAAATTATAGGTTTGAATAACATTTGCGTGTTTTCGTTTCAGTTGCGGCCGCCGATGAGCTCGGCGCTAACGAGTTCTGAAAATTCCGGTTTAGTGAGGTAATTATGTCCATTATTTATTAACAAACACCTTACACAAATAGCTCAGGGCCTATCATGCTACCTTGTGAGACACCCAACTTATATTATATATGTAGGCACATTCTATTTCTTAGTTAAGTACACGTTTAAAAGCAGCAGTTTTATTTTATCGCACATAAACATTTGTCATATATGTATTTAACTATATTATTATTTATTGTTTTAGGTTCATCATTACTTCGATACATTCGTTGCAGACTATTTTAAATACCTTGCACTCATCTATCACCCTCCTTTACATGTCGCCCATAATACCTTCTTATTATTTATCATTATGTAAAGAAAACAGCAGCATTATATTAAACAACACCGTTTCGAAAACCCAATGCCTGGCTTCTTTCATCAGAAAAAATCTATGGATTCCAGTTTTTACGGATTATATGAATAGGAAGATGACTTTTGCACCCACTTCGATGTGCAGGGTCACTCTGACAGTCACTCCATATTTCGCGGGCATTTTCATTTGACTTCGATTTCATATTGTAAATACTACCTCATTTAATTCATTTACACTTAACTGTTTAAATCATTATAGTACTACCACTGTTTGGAAATCAGCATTGGCTTCTTCAATAATCTACTTTTGGATATAATTGGTCAAGCCTTACTTTCTTTGCACAGATCTTGATAATGCATTGATTATAAAATACCTACCTATGTTTTGGGTCACTCGTCATTTGGTAGTGGTACTACTATATCGACATCGACTTTAATATCATGTTCTAATTTCCTCACATGCTGCTTTTAATTCAAATTGGATTTTGGGCATTTTGTCTGTTGGATACCGGTGCAGTTTCCACTTGGGGGGCGTTCGTCCGTCGCAGCAGGTAGCGTGGCTCGACTGCTTTCTCGCTGTTTGCCTCTTGTGTTCCGTCAATGTGTTGTGCTTGCTGCATATCGCGTACCAACCGGGCGACTTCCGAGCATCCGATAGGGATATCGAAGATTGTTGCTATAGATACGTCAAGTGACGCATGAGGAGTTAGAATGGATCGAATAACTAAGTAATATTGTGCCTATGTGTAAATACTGCCTGTAACTACTAGAATTCGAAGCATTATGTAATTTGAATATTGTTGTCTTCAAGCCTGTGCTGGATGGTCAACCTAACGGTATGACGCTATGTAACGACTTAACAGCACGATTTGGTACTTTATGATATATTCACTTTAAGCGTGGTTTTCAAAATACCGTAGGTTCGTTGCATTATTTTTGTTTTGTGAGTAGGTAGTCGTGTGTTTGTCGTTCTGGATTTCTTGTTTTGGAACTAATTTAGTTATTAACTTTGATTATGAAATTGCTCTCTATTACACGCTGCCCTGTAGAACGTAAAGGTGAGGTTGAAATATGTACGCAGACATTTATACTTAATATAAATTTACTTTTCATCTAACTAATAATATCTTCTTCAAATTAGATTTTTATAATATGTCTAATTCTAGAAAATGTCTTCTGTCTATTTCATTTTACATTCACTTCAACAAATGAACCTTTTAATCGGTCAATACTACTAATGTATAATTCCTAACTCAAGGAGCTTTAAGTGCTGTACTTGCTCCTCCATGTAATAAAAAAATTAATATGTATGTTTTCCTTGCCAGTTGGAATGAACAAGCTAGCGGGAGGAAGCTGCCAGTGTACAGTGAAGCACAAAAGACTAAGAGGCCTGTAGTCAATGGGACCGTGAAGTGTCAGTGCGGTGCGCGCAAGGACGAGGACATACGGACGGACGCGGTGCAGCTCAAAACCAACAGCAGAGTCGGCACTAAGTACCTCCAAGCGTTAGCCAATAGCGACTCCAACCGCTACGCTAAGCGAGACTCTGTAGGAGAAAAAGCAGTGCGCAAGAACCTGTATTCGACCCGATCTCGTTCCATTGAGAACTTCCACAACCAAGCATATTCCAGCGCCGAACCGCTGCTTGCTAAAAATGCGGTGATCGAGGAGAACTTGATCAAACACCACACATCGTACGGAGACCTCTATAACGGTCGCATCAGCAGTAAAGAAAGTGTCAACGGCAACAGACACAGCCCTAGTCTGAACGGACAGTCCACTGACACGGACTATAGCTCCGACGGGGGATACAAGTCATTGCCTTCGTCTATCAATTGTAATGGTTACTCGCCTAAGAAAATCAGTGGTATACCCCGGAGGTCCATCGAACAGAGGTTCCTATCCGCCAAGACCGTCAAAGCGAGCGCTGTTTGAGCCGCGTCCGTTTGTCTGGAAAGTTTCGAATACAAGTGTCATTAATATATTTCTTGGACATGAAAGTGTATTTTAAAATCATTCTACACGTCTCATTATAACATTGGTCCATTATTATTGAACATGTAATTTTCACGGGCCTTTTATACTTGTGCAATAAGTTGGTGCATACTGTTAAAAAGTACATATATTTTGACAGCACCAAAATGTGCATTACAGGCCCGTTAACTTGCCAAACGTGCTTTTAGCATTTAACATGTAAATTTTATATACGTTCCTCATCCTATATCATACTTAATTATCCTGGATTGTATGTACGTTAATAATTAGGTACAAATTCGGGGCTGGCTGTGTGTGGAGGAATGTGCCATCAGGAGCCTATTGTATAATAACTTAGAACTTATATATTAAGTTTGAGCGGAACTCTCTATTCAACCCGTATCCTTAGAAAGAGACTTCCGCTCATAACATAAGTTACAAGTCATTATGGAATAGCCTCAGTCCGTCAGTCACGGGTGTTGGGCCAACGCTTGTTCGCATTTATTGATCCACTCGCGAGGCTAAAATAAAATAAAGCTACTATATGAACGCGTACTTTAGTTGTTGGATGCCAAATAGTAACGGTGTAATCATTTCGATTAAATTATAAATAATTAAATCTCGATGTATTCAAACTATAAATCACTGTATTGACCTGAGATGTAAACAGTCGATGTTTCGTTTCGTAATTTTCGATTGCATAGCGCATATTTTCTTTATTATTCTAATTTTAAGGCTAAAATTTGACCACTGTACCTATCATACAGTTAGCGGAATACAGCAACAGGAACTAATTTTGTAGGTTTAATTTACAAATTTATATACAGGCAGTAATGTGGTTATCTTAGATTTTCTATGGTAGACAAACTAGTAGATATAATATTGTAATATGTGATAAGAGTGGCTGTAAGAACTTGTTTCGTTTCCACGTTATATCTTCCTGTGTTACCCATTGTAACTATTATTGAAATTTTCACAATTTATTTGCTCCGAGTTGTTTAATAGCGTCAGGTAGGTATCATATAGGTACAAATATTTGTGTCCCCTAAGTCCGAATATTATAAAGCTACAAGTTCTAATTTTTAAGTAAATACTGCTGTCACCACCACGACAGATCGCATTTGGTTACCAATTTTGCCAGTTTATACCCGTAAAATTATAATTTGTATCTTTATAGAGTCCCGGCAATTGTGTTATCCAGATGTCATTTTAAAGCATTTTGTAATATGAGTGTTAATGTAATTTAATGTATTTAGCCATACATAGTGAAGCTATATTCATCTTCCACGAAGCCTAATTATAAATATCCTATATTGATACCTAGAATAGTTAAATTAAATTGTTATAGGTACAACATGTTCACATTATTCGACGTACTTATGGCTATTTATCTTATTAGTTCTCAGCGCTTTTCTGCGTTAGTTACGTGAATCTTAAGCCCACTAGCTTTAGTAAAATATAATATTATTTTGAAATTGTTTCAATAAATAGTTTTAATTTTCTATTGGGTCATTATTTCTCAAATCCTGCATCATGAATCATGATCAACCTCCTAAAAATTAACGATTGGTCAAACAATCGAAATAAAAAACATGAAAACCTACGCATTTACGAATTTATGTTTCCTAACGCCCTGCCCATGCCTTTATACTCCCAGCACAGCAGATAGACTGTCTCTTTTTAATTAGTATACGCAAAACAGACTCGTAGTTTATCTCGTGGCGAGATACCTAGCGTCGCGTCACCCGTAACTCGGCGATTGCTGTCTCACGCTGTGCGAATTAAAAAGAGGAGGGAATATGTTATGATCGTCTCGCGCCAAACATTAGATCCGCAGGACGCTACGCCAGGCACGCTAGTTGACGGGTGGAACTTTCGGGTGAGGTCATTTTTTACGAATCCATATTTAATATTATAAATACAATCTGTCCGTCTGTCTGCTCACACTTGCTCACAAAACAAGTTACGGGTATTTTCAGACTATAAGTTAAGGGTTAACAATTAGAGTTGGTCTGTAACTCTACATATGCGTGCACAGAAAGATTAGAACATTTAGGGCCAATATGATACTAGGCGGCATGGGATGGGCATGCCATGATAATAATAATCTTTATACTGGAAATCATCCCAAACGGGGTGGAAATATAAATGTGGGTGAGATTGCGTGAAACAATTGAATGGCATATTATCGTCTGAGGCGTAACTAGTTTCACGCGGACGTAGTAACTTACAGTATTCCAGTGTTCCAAGCCACACGCGTAGGCATGTCGGAGGTTTTCCCCTGGATTTTCCCCAGGCTACTCTACTCTCCAACCACGCACTCCTATCGCTTTATAAAGCCACAGTCAGGTTCATAAAAAAAAGCGGACGTAGTAGCGGACAACAGCCATTGTAAATGTAAATCTTCATTGGAAAGATATATATATATCGACGAGGCGGTGGGTGATGATGCAATTCATCATCACTACTTCGTAACTAGAAATTCAAACTGACGCACGGAAATAAGGAACAAAACCTCAGTAATAGGATTGATTACACTGTATTGGTTATTCCACAAAGGGTACTGGATTGATTACAAACTATAAATAATCACTTAACGTTTAACACTCTAACAAACAGAGATTACTAAACCAACCTAACAGATCACGAACGCCGAGGCAGAGGTTTATTTTATGAACCGGTGATAGTTTTTTGACATTCCTAGGTGCATGTAATATGCCTAAATTGAAGAATAAATAATTTCATTTCATAAGGTAATTTACATACGTGCGCCACAAAGTCAGATTGATAGCCTCCTCAGACACGGACTGCCTGACTCAGAATGATCCCAGAATTACGGGGCCAAAATACCTTTAATACTGTCAACGTGACTTCTAGTTAGTTTAGACAAGTAGTTCTGAATGCATCTTTTAGCAAGTACCCGGATGGACTAAACGCAGACCACTCCCAAGCTATCACCGTTTGGCGTTTCCAACATTAACCTACGTTTTCTTAAATCTACATCAGCTAAACCTAAAACATTTATGGCTTAAATTAATCGTTTCTATGTCGTTGATTTTAATGAATCCGAGCTCAAACAGTCCAAATTGTGGTAAGTATTCAAAAACTGGGTTTTGGAAAACGAGGTTTTCTTAGAACCAGACAAAATCTATACTTTTGTTTATATCTCTACCTATTTTACCATAAGTCTTTACGTTTCAGTTAGGTAGTTAAAAATCAATTGCTTTTTGTCATGATAGCACTATTATTCATTCTATAATAATGAACTAATGTTTTCCAGTTACATACTACACTTAGAACTTTGCACTGACGACTGACCACGGTGCATTCATGCGTGCCGATACTGTAACAGGCAGTTCATGCCTCGTGTGCCATACAACAAGACAGAATGCTCCGTGCGTGCCACTGGCTCCTCGCTTACCTACTCGTGCGTACACCGCATAAATAGTTCAACGACGGCAAAAGTAATGATTTACACGTTATTTCAGTACTTGAGTGTTCTTATTTCAAAACTAGATTTACTTGGATCATAAGCGCATGCATATGCATTCGTCTCTAGGGGAAATAAAAAAAAAGTTATCTTTGCTCTTCCATCATAGCATGCATCGTCAGCGCCTGTATTGGACCCCGAAGCTCAGCATTCGGTCGGAAGTCTCTCAATCGAAATAGAAAATGTAGAAGTGGCGGGGTAAAATTAACAAGGGTTTTAGGGGGTCCAATATCCCATCGTCGTTTTTGCCCAGTGTCCATTGCACCCCACCTTGCCCCATATGGAGAATAGGCATGATAACAAAAACATTTTCATGCCATTCGAACCAGTTTTTAGAGTCGATCGTTTGTACTGGATCAACTGCCATTAGAACAACACAAAAGGCGAAAATGAGAGGCAAAGTAAAGCATAGCCAACGAGCACTAAAAACGCTTCATACTGATTGACACGCAGGCGTGACGTCATGCGTGCGTTAGCCTCTTACTACTTACCGTTGCATGGAATTTGCCGTTTTTGTCGTGAAATATTGCATTTTTATACGTAGTTATCATATAATTTATTTTTTATTGAAAATTGAGAATTCTATTGGTAACTTTCAATTTACATTTGGCCAATAATCAAAAAACAACGTTTTTGCGAATCTTTGTAGTCCTATATCCTTTTATGATTTTAATTAATTTGTCTAATTTATTATTTATTGTGATAATTTGATGGTTTTCTATCTATTCCTATCGCCACACTATGTTATAAATTGTAACAGAGTCATCATCCCTATTCCATTGTTAGATATCCAATATAGATTGATGATTATTATAAGGTTCGTTTACTACCTAGTTTTTGAGGTTGCACCGATTTAATACGAAGCTGCACGCGACGCTAATGTTTACATCATTGTTACGATGCGGTTGGATACTGTTTGCCAGTGTCTCGATTTCGGAGTTTTGTATTGGCGCCAACGTTGAAGCGAATGTTGGCCGAGGTTAGATAAGCGCAACGGCATCACAATTCGGGCGGCGGCAGTAGCCAGCCGGCCAGCGGTCAGAAAACGTCTGCGACTCGTCTGGCAAACCGGACCGTGGAACGATAGCCGAACACAAATTCAAAATTTGAATTTAAAATTGCCGCCGCTCGGTAAAAAATAAGTTGCCAGTGACTTAAAAGGTACGTAATTTAAATGATATTGAATGTGGGTAGTTGTAACATATTTGACAAGTTCATTGCAGTGAAATGGAATGGGCCTAAACTTGGGCCTTTAGAAGACGAATAAAAAAGTAATGAGTACAGTGCGAGCGTAGGACAGTACTTAAAAGGTGCCTAAAGATTCAAAATGTGATAATTTATGCAGTTAGTAGTTAATTTAATTGTTTGGTATTCTATGGTTTCTAAGGTAAAAAATAGGTAATTTGGTAAAGTAAAATATTAACTCGACTATAGGTACTATTTTTAATGAAGAGCGTATGCAAATTTGCATTTTTTATTCTGTCCTTGCTTGTCCAAAATTAACTAGGAACTAGGATTACATTGCCGATGTTATCATTTAAACTACCTATATAGAAATCCGGCTGCCCAAAGATAAATTATGTTGACCGTGTATCAATTAAGTATGTATCTGTAGATAGATCGATAATGAGTGTAAACTAGATAGTTACTAGATCATCGAAGTCAATCATTACTGTAGGCAAGATACCTAATTAAGTGAGATCATTTGCCTGAAACATGATACTGGTTGATTTAGCTAAAATTAATACATTAATCATCTTTGCAAATAGAGTTCACGTTAAAAGCAGGCATCGTTTTATCAGAATGAGACTGTCTGAAGGTAAACGCCTTGACATTTTGATCCCGAATGCATATGACAATAACTTTACATTACACGCCCGTGAGCGGTAAATAGGCATAATTACAAATTATTGATAACTAAGATCAAAGTTCAATCACATCATCAGTTTGTGTTACAATCCAAGTGACATTACTTTTCTCAATATATCTCTAATGATGTATATTGTAGCTCTCATCCTAATATATAAATATGCCTAACACACATGATATGACATATTTGGTCACATTACATTGGAGTGTAATGTTTACTCAGTTTACTTAAAATATTTCAATAGTTATAGTGTCCCCGGTTATCACTAAGCCCTAAATATTTATTTTACTTAGCACCTGCAGACCCTACAGTTGAAATTGTATTATAATCCATTTCTTGTGTATGGAAAACGTATCCTAATACTAGGAAAAAGAAGACACTTATTGTGGTATAGGTTGATTTATTTATTTATTCTTTATTGTACAAAAATAAATTTTAACGTAGAAAAGGCGGACTTAATGCCATGAGGCATTCCCTACCAGTCAACCACCAGGCAAAGCAGAAAGATTGTAGGCGGTGGAATTAATACCAGAAAAAAACGACTGTGAAATTTACTATACTTACAAAATAATCATTGATGATTGTGATATCTTATTAAGACAATATTTTATGAATGCGAATGGTTTTATTTAAATTTAAATTGTATTTAATTTTCCAGTATTCACCGTTAAGCTGTTAAGTATTTTGTTTGTTTATTTGTTTCGCATACGATTGTCAAGTATTACTGGCATGTGAGAGTGATGAGGGCTATCGGCAGGTCACTGCCGATAAGTAGACGGAGTCAAGATGTACTGGATGTCCGCTTTAGTCAGCCACTAGAACAATAACTGTTGGTAGTATATGGACTCCAGACAACGTCAATTATGCAGGGCGATAGGGCCTTATGACTTCCAAGCGACAAGTGACATTTGGTCAACAATTTAACAATAGGTAAGCGGACTTTTAGGAACATTTTTTTTCTTTTACTTAGGTCCATAGTACCTCTAAAACAACAAGAAATAGCCCAAAGCTATATTCAGATCATAAAAAATATTTACAATAAAAGTACCGCCGCCATAAAACTTCAATCTTTTGCCAGTCCTTCAAAGTACAAAGAGGAGTTAAACAAGGAGATCCGCTATCGCCGAAGCTTTTCACCAGCACACTGGAATACGTGTTCCACAAACTTGCACTGCGTTGGGAAGAGAAGGCGTTGATCGTCGGGGAAAGAAGGTTAACCAACCTTCGTTTCGCTGATAACATCGTCTTGTTTTCCTCAATTGCATCCGAGTTGCGTCACATGCTCGACGATCTCAGCATCGCAAGCCCCGAGATTGGACTAAAGATGAACATGTCAAAGATATAAAAGGAGAAAGCATTGCATATGTCCATGAGTACCTTTATTTGGGCCAATTGGTCTCTTTCCAGGTGAGACAAGATAAAGAGGTTGATAGGAGGGCCGAAAACGCCTTGAGGAGCTATTGATCCATGAAGCACCTAATGAAGGGCGGGCTACCTCTGTCACTTAAACGAAGGCTCATGTACATGTGCATGCTTCCAGTTCTCACCTACGGTGCACAAACTTGGTCTCTGACGGAAGCCCAGAAGTCCAAACTCGGGGTTAGTCAGCGAGCCATGGAGCGCAGTATATTAGGTGTAAAATTGGTGGATCGTATCCGGAACACCACACTGCGCTCCAAGACTCACATAGTTGACGTAGGTCGGAAAAAGCCCAGTTAAAATGGGACTAGGCTGGTCACGTCTACCGGATGCAGAATGAGCTGTGGGCCAAAAAGACCACAGAGTGGACGCCCCACGACTTAAAACGGAGACGCGGTAGACCTCGCCGGCGGTGGCGGGATAACTTGGACTCCTTTTTAAAAAACTGGCCAGAAATCGCACAAGACCAAGGAATGGAAAAAGAGGAGGGAGGCCTTTGCCCAGCAGTGGGACATATTAGGCTCAATATAATAATATAATTACTTAGGTCCATAGTACGGTGAAACTGGGGTAATTTTGTAGAAATTCGATGGCAAAATCTTTTAGGTATTTGGTATTTGAATTTAGAATGAGCGCGGGTCTGCCCCAGACCTACTACTCAACATAAATGAAGGCAAGGCCCATTCAGAGATCTGAAGAAAATACTGAAGATAGAACTTCCAGTGTGAAGAAATAATGTACTAATTACACTACACAGAAAATACTGTGAACTGAAAAAGAAATGAAATAACCGCACAAAAGATTGGAAAATGCCTTGGTAACGCTGTCAAAAAATCCTAAATATCATCGTAAAAATAAACTTTCATGTTGCAGATTTGGTTAATTATCAACGACAGTGATATGTTTTTTTTTACAAAAAGGATATCTTTTTTATTGTTCTACTAATAGCAGGAAAGATTTTTCATAAGTGATGCAATGTTCCAAAAATCAATTAAAATGTACTTAAACAATTATTACGAAATTACACGCAGAGCTTCCATTGAGAGCGGGATGGTTTATTGCAAACTCATGCGTGTTAGAGGGGATCATTTGCAATGGAATGGCTTTGCCTTAAGCAAGTTGTAGTTTACTACTTATATCTTAGATCTTATGAACTATCATAATAAAGTTAATGGGTATATTACTTTTGTTACAAGGCGGCATGCAGTACCTGATCCTTTATTTTCGGTTGCGTCTTTGCTGCGTTTATTTAAAAACCATTAAAAATTACCTATCGTAAGAGATCTCAGAACAGGGCTATATGGCGTGTTCATGAAGAGATCTTTACTCAACCGTGGGTGGATACAGGCCGAAAAGATGATGATCTATTGAAATAACTATGAATAATAAATAATAATATTCTTACAGTGATGTGCATCTACTTATAGGAAGCACTGGGTTTTCGAACTCTTAGGTTCACAGTTCAGCTCTGACGCATTGACTTTACAAGTGACGTAGGTTTCAAGTTTCAAGTGCGTTCACATGCGGATTAATGCGGATATCTTGTATATAACGTAAGGCAGCTTATCTCTCTTATTTTCCTACATAACTTAACCTAATAACTATATGATAACTCCTTGTGTGGTCAATATACACAATACAAAATTTATGAACTATGTGTCTGGAGGCAATTTGTGTCATCAATCATCATACGCTTTTCCGCGACACATGACACACGATCATTCAGTAGTGCCAACGAGACCGGTTCCAATTTATTATCAACTAGCGACCCGCCCCGGCTTCGCACGGGTGCACTATTTAATGGATGTTACATATAAACCTTCCTCTTTAATCACTCTATCTATTAAAAAAACCGCATCAAATCCGTTGCGTAGTTTTAAAGATTTAAGCATACATAGGGATATAGGGACAGAGAAAGCGACTTTGTTTTATACTATGTAGTGATAAGTCAGGCCATCATCATCCTCCTACCTAATGTTTTCTCGGTTGTCTCATGAATTGACTAATCTCAAGATTTGGCATAGGTTTGGTGGCATAGGTGGCTCGAGAGTTGGTCAGGTACGTGAAATATAAAAAATACTAGGTATATAAATTATGATATACATTACATTAGTGAATAAACATAAAGTGTAAAAGAGAATAACTCAAAAAGGTAATTAAAATTAGGCGCAAATAGTCTATTCTGTGTCAAATAATGAAAGAAATCTACAAAGTACCCATAGGCTGTTAAAAATAAACGTCTACGGCCTTTGTATCAACCATTATACTTTTGAATACAAAGGCCGTAGACCAGGGGTCGGTAACCTTTTAGCAGCCAAGGGCCACATAGTGACTAACAAAATTGTCGAGGGCCACATTTTTTAATATGTAATTTGTGACTCTATCAGGAAAAAGGTACCAACCACATTGTCGGTTGCCAACAAGGAAGCTCGCGGGCCGCAAGTAAGGGCTTCGCGGGCCGCCTGTTACCAACCGCTGTCGTAGACGTTTATTTTTAACAGCCTATGGGTACTTTGTAGATTTTTGAAATGTGAACATGTTAAGATACTTTGACCAACCAAGACTTATTTTATATAGACTAGGACGTAAAAAAAATATATTAAAAATTACAACATGGTACGTTGTACTTACAGAAATAAGTAGACACGACAAAGATAAAATGTTACAAATAAGTTTTGTCAAAATAAATAATGAAAATAACAGGCAGTTTCATCAAGTGATCTCTTCCAGACAAACTGGAATTTGTCTTTATAAAATAAATATACAGAGAAGCATATAGTTACCTAGTGAGAGGCTTTCACTCGCGAAAGTGAAAGTGCTTCGCTGGAACGCGCGTGGGAGATCAGATCACAGACTACCTACCGAAAAGGCAATCAATCGACTTCGACACGCATATATTTGTTACAAAATAATAAAGTAAAAAATTCTATTCGCTCAAGTATGGGAAACAGAGTTTGCAAGGTAATAAACAATTTATCCTATGTATAAGTAGATAATTGTGATTAGGTACCTATTCTATAAGTTAATAATAAACCGATGAAGGCCCGAGCCCTGAACCTGCGGCCGGTTTGGTGTTAACCAAACCAAAAAATTAACTTGAGATTAAACGTCAAAATTGTATGAACTAGTCTCTATTCATTCATATCTAAGTTCGTTAATATGGTATTGTATGGAATGACAACTGCCGTCCCCATATTTAACATCGATCGGTCTGTAAACTTACCCTAAGAGTATTTTCTTGCTTGTGATATTGTGAATAATCGTAACTTCTGATACATATGAATTAAAATTTTACCGGTGCAAAGGTAGTCGGCGGTATGTAAAAACGAAACTTTAACTTGAATAAGCCAGATAATTCAGCGCTAGGTAACATCGACGGGTTGTACTTATCAAAGGTTATCCGACGGCACGGTATTCTTTACTACTATAATGATTACTTGACCAAGTTTCTAATAACTAATTTATATATACAGTGCATCCTAATCGAAGGTGTGATATGCTTATACATTGGCTATCACAAAACGCCACGCGATATATTGAAAATCAATACGTATATATAAATTAATAAACATAGTATTCAACCAAATCACAAGTCGTTGGAAAGCCACAATTTCTTCAAATTATTCTTATGTAATTGATTTGTACTAGCCTTGCTTGTGTTTATGCAGTTGCAGACGCGATGGGGCCGGCGCGTGGCTCGGAGTCGCTGGGTACTCGACTCGCGCGGGAGGCCTACACAAGCTTCATGTTCTGGCTGGCCGTGTCAATGCTACCAGCGCTCGCAATCTCCTACATAGGTAAATCATATTTATAGATATTATTGAAAGTAAGGAGGATACCGGAGGCCCAACCCCCCTTCCCCCCTCCCCCCATGATGGCGCAGTTGACCAATAGGCTACCCCAGGAGGGTACCAGGTGCGCTAGCGCTGGAGAATCCCTCTCTGGGCTTCCATGCTCAGGATACATCGTACCTGAGCGTGGACGCCCAGACTGCCCCTCGTACCTTGGGGGGGGGGGCAAAACCGCGCTCTATCATAGGACATCTGCCCGAAGCAAGTGCAAAACAGCCGCTGCATCCCCTGCCACGCTGGCCGTCGACTTTTGCAACATCAAGGGTTTACATTCCAACCTTAATGCTGTACACCACCACCTTGAGACAGCAAAGCCGGCCTTGCTCTTTTTGACTGAAATGCAGATATCTACTCCAGCGGACACTTCCTATCTCTCCTACCCTGGGTATAGACTGGAACACTCCTTTGTGCCCAGGGCGGGGGTGTGCGTGCACGTTAGAGATGATATAAGTTCTCGCCGCCTCAGCAATCTTGAAAGTAGGGACCTCTCCACATTGTGGCTCCGTGTAGACAGCGACGACCATCCGCGCGTCTACACTTGCCTGTATAGGTCCCATAGCGGTGATGCCGAAACTGACCGACTCATTGAGCAGATCCAATTGGCTACAGACTCCGTGCAACAGCAGATCCCATCCGCAGAGATTGTAATACTTGGTGATTTTAACGCACATCACACCGAATGGCTAGGATCTAGCAAGACCGATCATGCGGGGAGATCTGTTCACGATTTTTGCTCTGGTATATGGCTTGACACAGTTAGTTACTACGCCCACGCGAATCCCAGATGTGGAGAGCCAAGAACCCTCCCTGTTGGACCTTCTGCTGACTTCTCATCCGGTTGGCTACCAAATATCCCCTTTTGGCTCCTCGGATCATTGCCTAATCCGAAGTACGGTGCCAGTCACGTGCCCGCCGCGTCGGCGAGTTGCGTGTAGCCACCGTGTATGGCACTATAAGTCAGCAGATTGGGATAGGATGCGATCCTTCTTTGTGTCCTACCCTTGGAGGCAGGTTTGCTTCACGCCGGATGATCCTAACGTCGTTGTTGATTCTGTTGCTGACGTGGTGCTGCAGGGTATGGAGCTTTTTATTCCGTCCTCTGCGGTCCCTGTTGGTAGCAAATCCCAACCTTGGTTTGGTCGATCCTGTAAAAAGGCTTCTCGCCGAAAGCAGGAATGTTACCAAGCCTGGGTAAAAGCAGCGACGTTATGAGATGGAAAGACCAGCGCATTAAAAAAAACAGTTCAACTTTGACTCCAGGTCCTTCAAAAAAGATATTGCCAGAGCGAAGTCGTTGCACATTGGTAGAATTGGCGAGAGGCTAGAGCGCCTGCCTTCGGGTATCCGTGCGTTCTGGTCCCTTGCCAAAGCTATCCAGAGAAATTTCTGTATGCTATCCTTTCCACCTCTACACATGGAAAATGATTCGTTGGCCTACGACCCAAAGGAGAAAGCCGATTTACTGGGCAAACTCTTTGCGTCCAACTCAACTTTCGATAACGGGGGACACGAGCCGCCGACCATACCGCGGTGTGAGAGCTGTATGCCGGATGTACGGTTCCACCAAAGCTCAGATCCTATTGTTTTAAAGATCTGCGCTCCAGAGTTGGCACCAGTTTAAAGCGTCTTTTTCGGCTCTCTTACTCTTCTGGCGTAGTCCCAATCTTCTGGAAGTTAGCCTTGGTGCACCCGATCCCTAAAAAAGGTGACTGCTCAAATCCATCCAACTACAGACCGATAGCCATAACTTCCCTGTTCTCGAAGATAATGGAGTCCATTATCAACTGCCAGCTCCTTCGGTACCTAGAGGACCAGCTGCTTAGTGACCGACAATACGGCTTCCGTAGGGGCCGCTCGGCTGGTGATCTTCTGGTTTACCTGACACATCGTTGGGCACAGGCGATCGAGACTAAGGGTGAAGCTTTGGCAGTTAGTTTGGATATTGCGAAGGCCTTCGATCGGGTTTGGCACAAAGCTCTTCTCTCCAAGCTTCCATCATATGGGCTTCCCGAGAAATTATGAGAATGGGTCAGTAGCTTTCTAGCAAACAGAAGCATGAAGGTCGTAGTCGACGGTGCATGCTGAGATCCCATGTCTGTGCTGGTGTCCCTCAAGGCTGTGTGCTATCGCCCACGCTGTTCCTCCTGCATATCAATGATATGCTGCAAATCTGCGGCATCCATTGTTATGCGGATGATAGCACGGGTGATGCCTCCTATACCGGCCGCGCCAATATCTCTCGGGAAAACGTCATCGAGAGCCGAAACAAACTTGTGACTGAAATTGAGACTTCTCTGAAGGAAGTTTCAGAATGGGGTCGACTTAATTTAGTCCGTTTTAACCCTACAAAGACACAACTTTGCGCGATCACCTCTAAAAAGTCTAGGTTTGTTGCGTCACCTCATTTTGAGAGCACTCCTCTAACCGCCACAGCTAGCATCGGAATCCTTGGTGTCGACATCTCGAGTGAAGTCCAGTTCCGTGGCCATTTATAGGGTAAGGCTAAATTAGCCTCGAAGAAGCTCGGCGTTCTCAACAGATCGAGGCAGTATTTCACTCCGGCCCACCGCCAACAGCTGTACAAGGCGCAAGTTCTCCCACATATGGAATACTGCTCTCATCTGTGGGCAGGGGCACCCCAGTACCAGCTTCTCCCTCTGGATCGCATTCAACGGAGAGCAGCTCGAATAGTCGGCTGCCAGCGTATTTTTGATCGGCTCGACTCCTTGGCATTGCGTAGAGATGTAGTCGCACTCTGCATTTTCTATCGCTTGTATCACGGGGAGTGCTCGGAGGAATTGTTTGGAATGATCCCTGCCGCACCGTTTCGTCATCGTCCTACGCGTCAGCATTTCCATCCTCACCATTTAGATGGTTGGCATTCCAAAACTGTGCGATTCTCAAGAAATTTCCTGCCTCGCACAACCAAACTATGGAATGAACTGTCGCCTGCGGTATTTCCGGACCGATATGACCTTCAAACCTTCATGAAAAGAGCGTATTCCCTTCTGAAAGGCCAGCAACGCACTTGCGACTCCTCTGGTGTTGCAGGTGTTTATGGGCGACGGTAATTGCTTACCATCAGGCGATCCGTCTGCTCGTTTGCCCCCTATAACATAAAAAAGTACCTTTAAAAAAAACCGGAGTCGGACTCGCCTACCGAAGGGTTTGTACAAATTTATAGGTTAGATACATGAGCATACCGTTGCTTAACCTCGATGATTCATTACGTAATTTAAGTAAAGACTATATTTTTTATCATTTAATTACAAGCGTATAGTTTTCAAATTATTCCCTATATTTGTAGTAGATGTGAGCCGATATTACTTGCCTTATTTCATACTTCTAGGTATGTTCTAGGTCAACGGAAAGTACCGTATAAATTTGGATTCCCTTGAGGGTGTCGAAACTTGCTTACTTTTTTTTGCGGCAAAAACGGCCGTATCTTCTTTTCACGTTAAATAAAAATTGTTTTTTTTTTTACAGCTTCAAGCGTCTGTAGAGCTGAGTATTTGTTTTTAATTATAAATAAAGGGTTTTGACAGACTGTTCACTCACGTAAATTAGTAACAAAATGAGCCGATCGATGGTGCTGTACCCAAGGCGTTCTATTTCTATATCACGGTGTTAAATTTTTTCCTAAATTAAAGGGGTCGGGACGGACACGATCTGTCGTGGTTTCATGGTCTTGTACAAGATTCTATTCCCTTTAGTGACAAAAAAGTGATACGGAACCCTCGGTGCACGAGTCGGACTCTCACTTGACCGGTTTGTTATACAATGTTGGTAAACTAGCATACGGTCTGCCTGATGCTAAGCAAATACCGTAGTCAATAGATACTTGCGACTCCAAAGAAGTTACGTCCTTTGATTGTCAACCTCGATCATTACTTATAAAAAGACACCTTGTTTCCAGTGGTAAGCATCTGCAAACACCTATGGCTGAAGCTGCTATCCAGCCGGTACCCCGGCATGGAATTCATACGCATCGACACGATCCGGTCTCTACTCGACACGCATCGGAACCAAGGCATCATTAATGTACTACTCACGGTTAAAGGTAGCCTTCACAAACTAACTTGACAGAACTGCGTCTTTACCCTAGGGCTAGATGCTGGCCAAGAGGAAACCCATACGCAATAAAAAAGTGATGAGACCAGAGAAGCAGCTTGGTTGATCGATTGCTTAAAAGTAGAGTGAGAATGATTTAATAACTGAAGCAGTAAAAGTAGCGAATGAATTTAATAATTTATTTTCCAAAAATCTTATAATTACTATAAGTAGTTTGGCATCGTCTCCCACAATAGCTGTATCCCTTTTGAGTGAGAATGTAAAGCTATATATAATTTGTGTATTTTTAATTTTCATCATGTTTCTCCTCTGGATGTACTAACGTCTTTTAAAATGATAAAGAGCACAGAAGACTTATGGGGCGTGTCAGTCAAGGTGCTGGAATCTATTCTGGAGGTCGTTGCACCCACTTTAGCTCTCATTTTTAATACTTGTACAGACAATGGCATATTTCCAGATTTCATGAAATGTAGTAAAGTAGTTCATATTTTTAAATCAGGCCATAAAGATAATCCTTCTGATTATCGTCCAGTTTCTTTCCTGTCTGCGTTTAGCAAAATATTCGAAAAAATAATGCAATAGGTTTCTCACTTTAATTTAAACAATATTTTGCACGCACAGCAGTTCGGCTTCCCGAAAGTTAGATCGACTACTGATGCTGGTGCAAGTCAGATAACAGACAGGTGCAGGACGCCATTGGAGTCTTCTGTGAGCTTTCCAAGGCTTTTGATTGTGTAGACCATGGTTCTTTAATTTGTAAGCTGAAATTTTATGGCATTAGAGGACATACATTAGAACTCATTAAGTCATACCTAACAAAGAAATCAAAGGGTATCGATAATTGGAGCTATTTCATCAGATACAGTGGTAGAGATGGGAGTACCCCAGGGATCTATTCTTAGCCCGTTCATATCCCTTGTGTATGTAAATTATTTACCATATATGGTAAGTTTCGCAGATGACACATCATTACTGTTCAAGGTTAATAGGAAAGATACTGAACTCGTTGAACCAAATAATAAACTCTCCATGATATCTGACTGATTTGCTGCCAATAACTTAGTGTCGAATCCGAAAAAAACGAAATGTATAAAATTGTCACTAGCAAACTCATCATCATCAAATATCAGTATAGATTCAAATATGAAACTTAATGGTGAAACTTTAGAATGTATTAAGACAACTGTAAGGACTCAAAATTGCAGTAATAAAAATTGCGTAGGAAGTAGGTTGAGCTTTGCTGCTTTTGCACTCAGGAGAATAAGGCAGCTTACCAATGTGGCAACGGTTCAGTTAGTTTATTTCGCTTATTTTAATGGTATAATTAGTGATTGTCTTATCTTATGGGGATCAGCTGCAGATATCGAAACTGTATTTATATTGCAAAAAAGGGCTATACGAGCAATTTATGACTTGGGGTAGCGTGAGTCATTGACAGAAATCTTTAAGGAAATAGATATCCTCACCCTGCCGTCGCTGTACATATTTGAAATAATCATGTATGTTAGGAAGAATTTTATACAATTTCCCAACGAACACTGATAAGTTAATAACTACCAGAAACACTGGGAAACTCAAAATAACTTTTTACAGACTAGTAAAGGCGAAAAAATTCTACAATAAAATTCCAAGACAAATTACTGAACTAACGGATTCTAAATTTAAAGCTGTCGTGAAACAAACACTTATTTCAAAAGCATATTATAAGATAAAAGATTACCTACATCATGAATAGGGATGTTTGGCAGTGATAGCGTCCCGCACAAGTAATCTAACACAGAAATATTTTGTCCAAAATATAAAAAAATTGTTTTATGTTGTAGCATTTTAATTCTCTAGTATTATGATACTGTTATTATATATACATTGTATATTGTTTTGAAAAAAATTAACCCTCGCCGAGTTTCTTACGCCGGTTCTTCTCGAGGCAGAGGTTTATTTCATGAACCACTGGTAGTTTTTTGACTAAATTGAAGAATAAATGATTTCATTTCACTCTTGCATTTAAGAGATTTTCGTATATGTCAGGGGATACAAAGGACGGGAGCGGGATACTCTTAATTAATACACCAATTTTTGTTTTTTTATCTTGGCTTGATGAAGGATTGACTTTAAAAATGTATGTATGTGTGATTGCCGCATTGAAAGTTACGGCAAGGCATGCAGATTCTTAGCCACCAACATAACGTATCCACATGAGCTCTAGAGACCTTGTACACCACCAACAACTGCGGTATTCTGTAATGTAGAAACTTCCCCAGTTGGGCTGATTAAGCCCGATAAGATACGACTCGAAATATTGCGCCGCATCAAATATATCTCTGCATGTCATATCATTATCCAGGTACGTTGGATGCAGAGAAAATCAAACAGCAGCTCAGCCATCACGTGATCGAGCGGCGCGACAAGAACGGCGAACTCACGTTTCCGCGGCTACGGCATATGCTGATGTCCTGCTGGGGCAACTATGCCTGGAAAGCGAACTTCCCCTTTAGGCTGGAGAACCATATCATCGTGGTCAACAGCGTGCATAGAGGCAGGCCAATCAGTGACAGTAATATCCAGGTCAAACACCTATCTAGACATTTCTTTCATTTTCTTCTTCTAAGAGGAGGATAGAAGTTTGTATACGACTATCGTTAAGGGTCGCTGTGCCTTTGGCTTGGCAGACTAGCTTGAGCAACATTTTCTACTCAATTGTTATTAAACGTTTTGGTTTTATTTCCAGGAATTTGTCAGCAAACTAGTCTCCAAATATTTCCCAAGTGAACAACCGCCTTGGCAGTACATAATCATACCTTGCACATCGCCGGAGCCGAAATACCACATTCTAGTCCGCGTGCACCACCTGCTTCTCTCGGGGAAGAAGTCCATCAACATCGGCGATATGTTGATGGTAGAACCGTTGAACATTACGGGCAGGATGCCCGTCTATTCAGAATACACCCAACAAAGCCCCTTGAACAAATTATTGCCGAGCCCATCAGCGATACCTGAACTTATAGAGAAGTTGAGCGACAATCTGTCTAATGCTTGGAACGAGTTCATCTCGGAGTACGATCCCGTAGAAAGCCCACGGGCTCACAAAACCTTACCTGGTGCGTTTCATGTGGCCGGTCTAGTGCTTATATCCGGCGCTAGTGCGTTAAGAGAACTCACTAAGAGGAGATCTTCTGATGAATTTAGGAACGTTCCTCCTCTTACTGCGACAACGCTTATCACTGCGGTGCAACGAGAGTGCAAGAGACGGAATTTGACAATAGCAAAGGTAGGTAGTAAATGAATTTGTACAAACAAATCCGTTAGTTCATAATCTAAATTTAACCATATTTTCAGGTCATCCTGTCTCCACTCGTAACCGCAGATCCACGAAAATGGCCGAGACGTGCGATCGGAACCGTCATGTTCGTGACCCGCACGGTGGTGAGGCTCCCGATTCGCATCCGCGACGAAATCAGGGCTCTGAATGAACTTAAGAGGACTGGTCAAGTGATGTATCCCAACACGTTGACGTGGAAGTACGCAGGACTGGCGCAGTTGTGCGCACGCGCCTTGGGTGAGGCGTGCGGAACTATGGTGGAGATCTATAAGGCACCGGCCACACTATGGACTGATACTGTTGCGGCTCATGAAGGGCAGCGAAATCAGCTGCAGACCGTCAATTTATGCGGGAGGAAGGTACGTTTTCAAATCCGGTTCATATCTAGATAAATAAACGTTACGAAAATTTTATCTGAACTATAAAATGACGACCTCTTTAGCCCAGTTGGTAGTGACCCTGCCTACGAAGCTGGAGGTCCCGGGTTCGAATCCTGGTCAGGGAATTTATTTGTGTGATGAATACAAATATTTCTGCTTGAGTCTTGGATGTTTTCTATGCATTTATGTATATATTTATCTATATAAGTATGTTTATCGTCGCTTGGTACCCATAGTACAAGCATAGTTGGGTCATTGTCAGATTTTGGTTCGCGTCTTTTCAGTGGACATATCAAAAGCTAAGGACCACAAAGCTTAATTTTGGATTGGTCTAGTAAGCCCATGAACAGTGTCTCCGTTGCTATAAATCCATGCAATAAAAACATAGATTGCATGCACAGAAGCCGTTAACTATTGACCACCGGAGGCAAAACTTTTATTTTTGCAACTGACAATGACCCAGTTAATCATGGCATCCTGCGTGGCCGTTCACCGCCTAGCACGTGTTCTTTCGTTCCTAGCGCGATAGGGTATTTGGACACCACGGAGGTGTGCCAGAGCCGAGTTTAGCCGAAACGGCTAGAGGAACAGGCCTGCTAATATTATTACCTATTTGAATATTTTTTATGGTGCCATTCGAGTCAAGTTCAAATGTTTGCAAAAGACGAAAAGAAGGGGCAAAGTACAGTATAGCTAAAGAATACTTAAAATGCTCCATACTGATTGACAGCGAAATGTGACGTCACAGTTCTATAGCCTCGTACCGTACAACCGTTGTATGGAAAAAAACGAGTGATTTACCATTTTGGTCGTGAAATATTGCGTTTATAGTCATAGTTGCCATACAATTTCTTTTTTATTGAAACATGCGAATTCTATTAGTAACATTCAATTTACATTTGTACTATAAAAAAATTGCGAATCTTTATAGTCCCATGTTTTTATAATTTTGATTATATGTCTAGTTTACTATTTATTGTGATAATTTGATATTTTTCTATCCATATAGCCACACTAAGTTATAAATTGGGTCATCTACCGAGTCCGGTAATTACCGTTCGCATGTTAATGTTAGTTATGCTGTAGTTTTTTTTTCCGGTAGGCGCTGGGCTAAGTATGTTTATTACCTTTCAGGTGGCGGCCTGGTCGCGGCCGGTGTCCCGCGCCGCCGTGGAGCGCGCCGCGCGCGCGCTGGGCGTGTCCTCCACCGACGTAGCGCTGTTCGCCGCCACGGAAGCCTTGAGGTCCTTCTTCGATCTGTCGCAGAGCAAGGCGCCCGATACCGTGCTCACCACAGCTCGAGCCGCTCCTGAAGATTTCCTCTTCACTTTTGCTGAAGGAGACGGAAAGAAGTATAAGAAGTCGCAAACGGGAGGTGAGAAATGAAGCATCCCGTGTACCAGTTTAGAGGACAATTTAGAGTCAGAGAGTAACTATGTCCTTTTAATTAATTGATTGGTGAAATTAGAGGCAGGCACGCTCATATTTTGATAAGACCAACCGGGGAAGTCCATCCACTTTATAGAATACTGCAGCCATAATAAATTCAACCACTCTCTGTAGATATGTGGTGTTATACTCCTCGTGGTAAGGTCGCCAGAGCTCCCGAGGATGCGATGTGTTGAGGAGGGCGTATATTTATCTCTAGCTATCAACACAACGAATCCTTCTGGAGACGCAACTTTCCATTGGTTGCGGTGTCTGCTTACCATCATCAAGCAGGCCGAACGATCACTATTATTTTAGCATTTTGACATATAATTGTGAGAAAGGGACAAACCACATTTTAGTTAGCGGAGGTTTGTTAAGTTTTATGAGTAAGGGAATATAAGCCAGTAGTAATGAATCACCATCTCTTCTAGGAATGGTTTGTCTGACCCTACCCGTGGGCGCAACTCCGCGCCGCATAGCTTCAGTCGTGGAACAAGCGTGCCGTCGACAAGGCGTCCTAGCGAGTGCTTGGGCTGCTCAGGCTCGATACGGAGCGCTCACTCGCGCCGTGCCTTCACCACTAGCGCGACTAACATTGAACCTACTCTCGAGAAAATATGCCGTGTCTTATGCTGAGATCAACGCACCTGTCGACGCGCGCCCGAGGACCACACTGTGGGGACATACAGTTGATGCTGTGGTGTATTGGCGCCCGCCGCAGGCTAATATAAGTAAGTATATAGAATAGTACCTTGAACTTCGCAGTACGTAGCTCTCACTCGCGCCGTGCCTTTACCACTAGCGCGACTAACACTGAACCCACTCTCGACAAAATATGCCGTGTCTTATGCTGAGATCAACGCACCTGTCGACGGTTTCCAAGAACAAGGCTGTGGGGACATAGCGTTCATGCTGTGGTCTACTGGCGCCCGCCGCAGGCTAACATAAATAAGTATATAGATCAAACCACCAGCACGCGCGTGGTCGTGTCGGAGATTTCCCCTGGAATTTTCCCAGACTACTATCTAACCGCGCACTCTTATCGCTTTATTGGGCCCGGCATATAAAGCCACAGTCAGGCTCAAAAAACAAAGCGACTTAGAACTTCACTTTAGACATTTTAATCGAGCGACTAAAGCGCGCGGGCTGCTTCCGCTGCTTTAATCTTTAAATAAATAATTTAAATAATGGCGGGTCGCAAGTTGCAATATGGTACAGTTGCCGGCAAACATCTTGAGCCTGCGCAGTAGCTGATTTTTGCACAAATCACGCTACTGCGCACAAGGTTAGGCTCAAGATGTTTGCCGGCAAGTGTATGTTGTTAATAAATTTGTTTTCGTTATACACAGTGGGCGGTAATAATCCGAAAGATTTAACCCGATTAAACCACGTAATCTTGACGACAGTACGAGTAAATAATGCTACATCAACATGGGTTCAATTACGTGTCTTAATTAAATTATTATTTCAGTACAAATAAAATCATATTAATAGACCGTTCTCAAGTTGAGACACAGAGAGCGAGTATTGTCATTTTAGTGACATCAAGTTATCAGTGAAGGTAAATAGTTTGCACTCTCGTGATTGAGAACAAAACTAAAATTTAGTCTAAGCGATAAGAGAAAGAGGAAAGCTACTTGTGATTTAAATGTATAAGATAAAGATATCATAATTATTTAAAGCACTACGCCGTATTTTAGTTGGAAGTCACATCCTTTTATCACGACGAAAAATTTTCGGTCGTGAAACCTTTTGGTAGGATAGATACCAAACTTAATTAAGTGAAACTGGCTAACAACCATCCAGTTAGTGCGTCTGCGTGTAAAAGAGTAGGTGGCTACGTCACGCCTTTAGGGTGTGTTAGAATTGAGATTTTTTAACTTGTGATTTGTTTTAAATAATTAATATCTCTTAAATTATGGGTTTTAGACTACGTGTTATATAACTTTATATACTGGCTCTAAAATCGTTGGTTTAAATCTTTGGGGTTATTAACGCCCAAGTGTATAAATAAAAAATGTCTGTGAACAAAATGCACATGCCATGACGAAATTATTGCCGCGTAATTGAACCACTAGATTCAATTCGATTATGCCAGATTTTACGTACCGACTTACTTTTTTACAGGCATGTCTCTCACCGTGATTCAATACGCGAACACGGTCCGTCTATGCATCATGGCGGACTCTCGTCTGTCGCCCTCACACACCATCCCCGCGAGCCGCTGGCCAGCAGTCGTCGAACACTTAGTCGCAAAAATAGACGCGGAAATCGCACGGATATCCGCGCAGTCGCAGGAAATACCACAGATTGGAAATACACAGTCGCAAATACCGCAGATCATCACGCCTCCCGAGGAAGAAAATGAATCTTCAGATGCTGTGTTGGAAACTTCTTCTAGCACTAGGTCATTAAGACCGCCTGCTACACAGGTCACTAGCCCACCGCCAATTCGTAGACGTACAACACATCATTAAATAGGCTAATTAACGTAACGGGAAGGCGTTCTTCGATTGGTCTCGAATATACTTCTGATTTGGGTCGTATTCGAGATATAAATGTACTTATATGTATGTTTTCCGAATATTTATGCATGTGGACTGACATGGGACTTAAGTGTAATGTAATTTATGAAGTCATGACAACAGATATGTATAAGACAAGATTTAGTTTGTAAGTTTTATATGCCAAATAATATTTAAGGAAGAAATATAATTATTAGTGAGATTTATATATAGGGACTTTGTTACTGAATATTTATAGTCCTTAAGACTTCTGCCTGTGTTAAATAAAAAATGTGTGGAGTAATTTTGTTGTTACGGGACAAAAAATAAGGTGCCTTACATTTTATAATTCCGACTAATAAAAACAATGATACATACGGTTATTTTTAATAGTAGGTATTGTCAACTAAAACCAACGGCTTTTGTTAAACCGTTGCCAGGTATAAAATTGGAACATATAGCTGCAATGTAAATTATGCCTTTACGAAGTAGTCAGCAGCAGAGCAAAATAACAACTTAGAATAATCTACACAGAGCCTTATTCTCTTGACATTAGAGTCCGTGTGTAGATCATTTTGAGCACTAGGCCCGCGTAGGTACTTCTGATGCTGACTGTACGAAGAATTTGAAAATTGCGACTTACTGTTGACTGCCGGTGGTTAAAAGATTACAATGACAGCAGATTATAATATCAATATGCGATTGATGACATAATATACAAAACACAAAGTTCGTATGAACGTATATTTATATAAATTACATCACTTCTTTTTAGATTTCTTTTTACTCTTAGGTTCAGACGCCTCCTTTCTCTTATCCCCTCTCGCTTCCACATCTATCGACTTCTTTCTCTTAGATTCAGGAGCCTTCTCTTTCACATCATCTATGTCCATAGCGGATTTCTTATCCAGCTTATCCTTTACTTCCATGTCTACGTCCGTGTCTGTAGGTTCGTAGCTGAAACCTGGGATACGTGGATGTACAAGTCGGAAGGCAAGTTTACGATGTTGAGGATTACTACTGTCGAGGCTAAGTCGGACTGTGAGCTCGTCGAATGTTTTAAGTGTCGTGTCGCCGCAGATTTGGACGTTTTCCTGGAAACAATAAATAATAACAATAAGTATTTGTGGAAAATCTTACACAAATCAACCTAGTCCCAAACTAAGCAAACTAAAGTACTTGGCGACGACATAGATAATTATATAAATAAATACATAGAAAAACATCCAAGACTCTGGAACAAATATTCGTGCTAATCACACAAATAAATGCGCTGACCGGGATTCGAACCCGGGACCTCCAGCTTCGTAGGCAGGGTCACTAATAACTAGGCTAAAACGGTCGACAAATGGCAATATATTTCATAACTAAAGGTTATTAGTTTGTGGCGCGTACATGGAACACCCCCCCCCCCCCCTAGAAAGCTAATATTGTTCACTTTGTTCTCGACGCGAGTCACCACTCGTAGGATTTACAGCGCTTATATAATCCGCGGTCGCTCGCCTGCTGTTCAGTTGTGTCCAAATCAACGACATGTGCGGAGTGAGCGAATCTCTTTTAAAAAAAAAATAGAAAATTGGATGTTCGTGGCTAGACATGGGATTTTGTAGTGTGAGGTGATGTGGGAAAACTTCATCATCATCATCATCATCATCATCATTTCAGCCGAAAGACGTCCACTGCTGAACATAGGCCTCCCCCACTCGCTCGCCATTTAGACCGGTCCTGTGCCGTTCGTTTCCACCGGATTCCCGCGACCTTCACCAGGTCATCACTCCACCTTGTCGGAGGCCTACCGACAGCTCGTCTTCCGGTGCGTGGACGCCACTCAGGCAGTTTCTGGCCCCATCGACCGTCAGTCCTGCGAGCAATGTGCCCTGCCCACTGCCACTTAAGTCTCGCAATTTTGAAGGCTATGTCGGTGACCCCAGTTCTGCTACGGATAGCTTCATTCCTAATTCTATCACGCAGAGAAACCCCGAGCATAGCTCTTTCCATTGCTCTTTGGGTGACCTTGAGCGTTCTTATGAGGCCATCGTTAGCGCCCATGTCTCAGATCCATATGTCATCACTGGCAACACACACTGGTCAAAGACTTTTGACTTGAGGCACTACGATAAATTGGACGAGAATACACTGCGAAGCTTCCCGAACGCTGCCCAGCCGAGTCGGATTCGACGAGTGATCTCTTTCTCGAAGTTGGACCTACCTAACTGGACTGTTTGTCCCAGGTACGTACTCGTCAACAACTTCGAGCGCAGAGCCGCCGATTATTACGGGAGTTGGTACAACATGGGCATTAGACATGACCTTCGTCTTGTCCATGTTCATTTTCAGACCAACTCGATCGGAAACTCTGCTGAGATCAGCGAGCATTGTACTGAGGTCCTCCATAGTCTCAGCCATGACTACAATGTCGTCAGCAAATTGAAGGTGAGTGATGTACTCGCCATTTACGTTGATGCCTCGTCCTTCCCAGTCCAGAAATTTGAAAGCATCCTCCAGTGCAGCGGTGAAGAGCTACGGAGAGATCACATCTCCTTGTCTGACTCCCCGCTGCAGTGGAACAGGCTTTGTTTCCTGGTCCTGTAGTCGGACGGACATGGTGGCGTTTTCGTACAGGCACTTCAGGACTTCGATATACCGGTAGTCAACTTGGCACCTCTGGAGAGACTGCAGTACAGCCCAAGTCTAATTTTTTGGGTATGTTTTTTATTTTTCCCTTGGGGTGATTTGCCATAGTCGCCACGCTTGGCAAGCGGGTTGGCGACCACACGGGGAAGCCTTGAAATACTTCTAATTACAAAAAAGATGGAATTACGTTCCACAGGTAAGTCAGATTCATTATTTCTTTGAAAATATTTATAGCCAGCGGGGGCCATTCTATACTGGTCGCTGCGAATATGTCGGTACAAACACACTATGTCTATCCCTTTTCATCAAGTTGAAAATGCAATATGCTATTCCTTTCTTACGAAAACACGTCACGACTAGTGATGTGCCGATGATGTTATGGACAAGTACCAATTCCACGTGCTTTCGTTCGTACCGATTTAAAAAGGTATAAAAAAATAAAGATTTCACGTTTGTTTTATTTTAGTTTGATTAGTTACTAGTTATTCTGTAGAATCTTATTTTTGTTTAGTTGTTAGTTTTTTAAAGTGAATTTAATAGTACGATATAGTAAGAACTAGTAGTAGCAGTAGTACTAGTAGTAGTTTAAAGATATGTTGTGTGGACTTTTTAGAATCCTCTTGGTGAGCAGTTGGGTCCAGTGTCACAAGATGGGCCTCGAGGAATTGCGAGGGAGCTCGGAGTTGGTTTGAGATAGATATATGTTTTGTGGGCTTTTTAGAATCGTCTTTCTCCTTTCCACAATGATACAGATTAAAGAGATATATAAGAGCTATAAAATACTTGTTGTTTCATTTTTAGAACCAAGTAATGATAGATCGTTTTGTTACCAATTTAATATACAGTAAATACCTACCGTAATTTACCAATAATAAATTACGGTACCAGTTTGTAGTGAACATGCCCCATCACTACGCTATCCGCGTGCCAGGTCATCGACCAATCGCAACGCTAGTAGCACCCGCCCTTCCCCTCACCGCTTTCTCATTTGGTGACTCGCATCGCGAACAAAATGAGAAACATTAGCTTTCTAGCGGAGGTGTTCTGTGGGCGGGTATCAACGGTGTGCTAATGTAAATCCTGGAGGCCGTAGAGTGAGAGTATGACAAAGCAAAATTTACCAAGACATAGTTCAATTAAGCATAGAATAACAACGATTAACGAACGTAACGATTTACCTCTTCATTGTACGTAAACTTGTCTTCGGGCAGATAAATTGGTCCCTCCAGCCCGTACTTGGGTATGAGCACCTGTATCGCGTTCCTCTTCACTGCCAGGACCACGGCAGACTCCACTTCGACGCGATTCTTGAACAGGATCTGTAAGAAATTATCAGGTTTATTTCAATAGATGTAAGGGTGATTTTAATGACTGTAATTTCAGGTAATTTAATCTTAAAGGAAGGTCATTCTTGAACAGGATCCACAAGAGATAAACAGCTTTATTTCAATTGACGTAAGGAACATCATTATTATCCTAGCGTTATACCAGTACAGTTGCGTCCTGAAACATGCCCGGGGCCCGCTACCTAACCCCAAGATTTAGCATAGGCGCTTGTTTTTACGGAAGCGACTGCGATCTGACATTCCAACCTAAGGGGGGAAACTAGACCTTATTGGGATTAGGCTTGTCAAGTGAGTGGCCAACTTGACTGTACAGTGAGTAACTGTGAGATGTAAGGGTGATTTTAAGGCAATAATAGTAATTTCCCGAATCTTGAAGGAAAGTCACTAAACTGACGAGGTTGAATGAAGAATATCATGAACACGAATAAAGCAAATGATTTGTCGATTTCCAAGGAAACTCCTGATCTCTAGCGAGCAGCGCCTCTGGTGGAATTAGGTGGTAACTATTTTTTGCCACACAAATTCAGACTAAAGGCAAAGGCGTTCGTTTCCGTCCGTCGGTGCGTAAAAAATGTTAACGTTAAAAACTTACATGTGTGTTAAGTGCCACAGACGCTCGACCCGCATATTGCGCCTGTCGATGTCTATAGTTAAGATTGTCACAAATGGCGCCCGCTTCTTTAGTGTCCAGTAAAGTGGCGTGAGTGACGTCGGCGCCTATACACGCCGCCAGCAGCCGGTGGACTATGACGTCTGCGTATCTGGAATCAATTGCCAACCCTTTGTATGCCTTCAGATAGAACATAGCTGAACATTATCAATGTATTTTCAACATCCTGTATACGTATGCTTCACAAATAAAACATTCGTTTTGATTCAAATGATGATTGTTCATACGACCGTCCCAATCATACGATGCTCCCAATATCTGTGCACTTCCTGTCCGTCTACATGTTCCACATAAGCATGTAGATCCTGGGTAGGGTCAACGTTGAAAATGAATAACTGTCCTACGAAAATAATTCTTCTATATTTACAGAAATCTTATGACATGTTACTTCGTTCAAGCTGTCTTAAAAACTGAATCATACGTCAACTCAATCGACATTTTTTGAAAAATGGACGCCGCTTCAAGCGTCATGCAAGTTTGACAGCGGGCTTGATCGTGTATGGCCTGCATAAGCGTTGAAGGCAGACTTAACCAGCCTAGTGACGGACTTGTCAAAGACGATACCTTCGGATGGGCAAAGAAAAGTGCGTATTGTACACGCGAGGCCGTAGCGGTAGCTCTTCTTGTGCCATGGCTCCACTGGAGAAGTAGATGGTTCGAGATGGTGCGATGGTGCTAGGGTGCTTGCAAAGAAAAAGTCGACCTGGTTCATACATCCTAAATTTATGTTGCGGAGCAGCGAATTGAAGACTTAACCTCCTGACGACTAGGTATCAAAACTTGGCAGAATAAATGTTACTCTGTCAAATTGACACAGAGTCAAAACTTAATTGGGGCCTATGTACTATGTATAGGATGCCGGTCGTCAGGAGGTTAGCCAGCCTAATGAATGACGGGGTTACCTTCGGATGGGTGAAGTGAAGTGCGTATAAATGGGACACGCGAGGCCGTAGTGGTAGAACTCCTCCTGGGCCATGGCCCCGCTGGAGAAGTAGACAGCCTGTTGCATGCATCTCGTGGCCATGATGCGGAGAAGAGTGTTGAAGAAAGGCCGGTCTGGTATCCGCGCGCTATCCAAGGATGCCGAGAATGACTTGTTCGTGGCCACGTCTATCTCGAAACCCTGGATGGTGAGTTTAGTGGCAGATATTAATGATCAATATCCACTAAATAGGGGCCTTCACAGATGTATAATGATTATAAAAAGTACTGTTAATCAATTGAAGTTTATAATTCCTAGAACCTAAATAACTAATTACATTTCAACGAAAATCATCTAATTAATTCATATTATTTTAAGAAGTTTAAGTATCTCTTATTTGTGACTCTAATCGATCGAAACGGCGCCATGTTGCTTGTGACGTCATACCGTTACAAGCAGCAGCTGTCAAAACCGTTTTTGCTAGTTGATATATAATTCCTCGAAGTCTCACGTGAAGAGGTTAATTCATTTATAACAGTGTGACGTCATAAAAGTCTTAACGCGAAAATTTAAATGATTAAAAAAAAATGATTTCATAATAAGTCAGCAAAAATATGTGTTGATTACTATAACGTTTAATTTATGACGTTTAACATATTAAACAGATGACAAATACCCTTCAGAGATAAACTCCCGTGCTTTGGAAGGTACGTTAAGCCGTTGATACCGGCTGCTGCCTATGACAGCAGTCGTTAAGCCAAGTTAAGAGACCTTCGGGCGGCGTGAGAACTTCTAACTGTTAAGTTGCACACTCACTTGACAAGTTTAATCCCAACAAGGGCTAGTTTTCCTTTGATGGCAGTCACTTCCTTAAAAACTAGTGCCTATGCCAAATCTTGGGATTAGGTGGCGATAAACTGAAAGATATCCCCTACGAAGATAACTTCGCCTTTGTATTTGTATGACTTTTTTTGTCTGTATTTTGACTTGAAGTCACCATCTTTGGCACAAAAAGGCTCAATGGCATTGTTTAAATACAAAAACTTTGTTTTGCTTATTCATAAAACTTAACAAACCTATGCTACCTAAAATGTGTTTTGTCCCTTTCTCACAAATTCAAATGTCGGAGTGAGTAATATAGGTTTGGTGGACGATTATGAATAAGGAGGTCTTACCTGCAATTACTAATAATCTCACTGACCTGCTGTCTCGCTGCCTTGAGGAACAACGTGAAGTTGCCCGGTGGCGGCGCAGGATGCCGCCGCAGCAGTGCGCACTGTGGGAACTCAGCGGCCAACTTCTCTGCCACACTCACGTTCGCCAACAACATGAATTCTTCCACCATGGAGTTGGTGTCGACTATCTTCTTCGTTTGAACTTCTATCGGGTCGTGCGTTTCTGAATCCACCTAAAAGAATCCTTTCTCAGCTCGTCATTTGGTAATACAATAGTAGATTGTGTCTCAAGGGAGCAAAATTATATATTTACTGTGAGGGCGGTATATTGAACCCTGAATGTAGTGAATTCTACAATAGATTCCTGAGCGTAGCGAGGGATTCTAAAGTAGAATCTTGAGCGTAGCGAAGCATTCAAGTGTTTACGCCCAAGACGGAAATAATTTTGCTACCGTGTGACACATACCTACTGCTTTTCACACCGCCTATGAGGCCAGCTGCAAAAACATGAAACAACAAGTAACTTACGAATAATTTTGCTACTGAGTGGCATTATACTGCTTTTCACACCTTCTACCTATGAGCAAAAGAATCATTGTTGCCCTCCAATGAGGGAAGAAAAGTACGACTTTGATCCCTCATTCGAGGGCAACAATGACTCGATTCTGAATAGATGTCATGTAGTTTTTTCATACCTGCTATTCAGAAATTTGAAAAGAGTCATTGTTGCCCTCAAATGAGCGAAGAAAAGTACGACTTTGGTCACCCATTCCATTGGAGGGCAACAATGACTCTTTTCAAATTTCTGAATAGCAGGTATGAAAAAACTACATGACATTCATTTTGTTATAATTGTAAACTCGAAATTATTATTCTTTCTTGAACTGTAAATTAATATTGCCCTTGTGAGCTGCAATAAAATGACATGAGATTGATGAAAAAATATAACATAAAACACTTTTTATTACAAAAATTGGCTTGGTACAGTCGCCATCAGATATATCGGAGCGAACAAGGTGCTAACAAATATCTGAACAAGACTCTATTGTCGAGTGCATGTTCAGATATTTTTGAGCACCCTGAAGAGTACAGATATATTTGATGGCGACTCTACATTGTCCCGTTCGAGGCACACAAACGCTACGTTTGCTGCGTCGCAGCGCATAACAGATATTGAAAGGGGCCTTGAATGGGTTAATCCGTCTTACTTCGAGCTTCGGGCAACATGTTTGGCGAGTACTTCTTCATTTACCTCATCACCAATTCAAGGCCATTGATCCATGTTATCCTATAACCGATTTCTGATACTAGGCAGAAAAATGTTGTTACACACTACGGCGTAGCACATCAGCGTTGCATGGCCGCGTGGCATAGTTACCTGGCCCGTTGGATAACGGGCCAGGTAACTATAGCTTGTCGACAACAAATGCGGCCGATTGGCTTTCACAGCCACAGAGTCGATAGGGTGGTTTACCAACCCGCCTTTAATAGTAAGCAATGTTCGTTAAAATCTAATGATGTATGGAAAGTTTGACAAGTTTCTATGGAATGACAGCTGCCGGCGACACATTGAACGTTGATAGTTCTCGTCGTAATTTATTGAAACCCGCCCTAGTATAATTTTTTTCGAAACAAAACACAAACGAACGCGTTTGCATTCAGTCTCAATTTGTTTCTGATTGTTGTCAATTCCACGGTTACGTACCGGCGTTGTACGGTCAACCAATTTGATTTCTAGGCCACCTCGTACATAGTCCCAGTGACATTAACATGAGATCCCTAGCGGTTTATTACCAAGTGGCACTGTAATCAAATTGGTGGACTGTGCGTCATTTACTGACCTGGAACCGGATCTCGGGCGACGCGAGCAATAGTGCGCCATTGTCTAATCGCTTCTTCTTCAGTTTCTTGGCGAGCGCGTTGAGAGTCCGCAGCGACGTCGCCACGGAGTCGTTGCGGTGCGCATCGTCGATCGTTAGTTGCGCCTCCTCGTATGTCATCGCCGCTGCCGACTGAAAATAATAATGTTTTTCAATTTTTCCGCTTTGCCTTAAGGTTGACTCGTAGACAATGATTTAGGCATTAAGTTCGTGTTTTATACTATACTAGCGACCCGCCCCGGCTTCGCACGGGTGCACTATTTAATGGATATTTTACATATAATTATTATACATATAAACCTTCCTCTTCAATCACTCTATCTATTAAAAAAAACCGCATCAAAATCCGTTGCGTAGTTTTAAAGATTTAAGCATACATAGTGATATAGGGACAGAGAAAGCGACTTTGTTTTATACTATATAGTGATACTATAAGGTTTTCTTTTGTGCAATAAAGGTTAAATAAATAAATATACAACTATAAGAAGTTAGCTGCGCCGCGAGAGGGACGTTATCACAAATTCCGGCGCGCTTTACGTTAATTCCGGCGCGCTTTGGGTTTGTGAGAAAGGGAAAAAAACACATTTTATTTAGCAGAGGTTTGTTAATTTTTATAAATAAGGGGGTAAGCCTTTAACCGTAACAATGACGCCGCCTTACCTTGATGACGCTCTTGTGGAACTTGGTAGATAGAACATTGGCGTTCTCGTCGATCTCCCACACGCAGGAGAAGGCCAGCCGCTCTTCGCCGCCGCGCAGCGAACACAGGTTCGAACTGAGAAGGTCTACGACAAACATCATGATCAATCATCACCCTCCTACCGTTATCCATGTACAGTTGGATCCTGAAGGATGCCCCGTGTCCGCTATCTAATTCCAAGATTTGGCGTAGTCACTAGTTTTTACGGAAGCGACTGCTATCTTATGTTCCAACAAAAGGGTAAACCACACCTTATTGGGATTAAGTGGGTTTCTCAAGTGAATGGGCGACTTGACTGTTTAGAAGTACTGAAGCCACCCGAAGGCCTCTAACTTGGCTAAACGACAGCTGTCATAGACAGCAGCCGGGATCAACGGCTTAAAGTGCCTTCCAAAGCATGGGAGCGGTCAGTTAATAACCACTCAAAGCGGTCACCCATCCAAAAGTTGACCCCGGCCGACGTTGCTTAACCTCGCACACCGCACTGGCCACGAACGCTCCGAAATATCATCATCACTGTCATCTGAAAACCAACGCCTCGGCCTGCCGTGCCACTATGCTGAGTTGGGAACCTATATAGTGTTGTTCCATGTGTAATTATCTTTTGATTTTGTATTTTCACGTTAAATAAATGTATTTCTTCTTCATTATCATGCTCATTACTAGCGCATTCAATGGAGACTAAGACTACTTCAAAGTTTCTTCAAACCTTCAATAGTAGATTGTTCTCAAGGGAGCAAAACGATAAATATACGGCGAGGGCGGTAAAATGAATACTGAGCGTAGCGAGGGATCTAAAGTAGAATCTTGAGCGCAGCGAGTACGATTTTGACTCCTCATTCGAGGGCAACAATTACTATTTTCTGAATAGCTTCAATTTCTGAAAAACATTTTTTTTTTCTACAAATCAGGGTGGCTAAAGTAAAAACTGATGTTTTCCACACTAACCTGGCACCATGTCGATCCTCTTATCCACCAGATACACTGTAGTGGACCGGAGCGCAGCCTCCTTGTCTAGCGCCGTATTGGGCCGCACGAAGTGTGTTACGTCAGCAATATGGACGCCCACCTTTAATTTCAACACATACTCATTTTATTGATAAAATTTTACGTGTCAAATATTTCAAAATTAATTATAGTATGCCAAATGTTACATTTGGACTATTATTAGTTATTATAAATAAAATAAAATAATCATTATCAATTAATAAGACGATTAAATTGTTAGTGGATATGATAATATATATTTGATTTTAGAATGGTATTTTTAGCACAAGATGGATAAATAATCATCTCTTTCACTTAAAAAAAAAGACTAATTCAGTTCTTCGCAAAGCTACTCCGAGAGCTAATGCTTTGGGTACTACAGAAAACACCGAAATAGCCATAGAAGTGCCGATAATATTGGAGGAGTTCAAAGAGTCCGTGCAAAAAGGCTTAAGTAGATTTTCTTAAAAATAATGTTTATAATATGTGTGACCAACACCTTTCACCGCTTATTAATTTAAAACAGTTTCGTCATTCGGAGTTTTACATTTAAGGCACAGTAGCCCCTAGTTTCTCAACTTCAAGTGGACTTATGGAGTTAATAGTACTGTGGTAGTCTTACCCCACATTCAGATTATTTTCTTACCTCGTACCGCTTCAGCCCATTGTCCGTGAGCCCGGGCAGGGGTCGGGCGTGCAGCGCGTCGTCGATGTCCGTGCAGCCGGGCGGGTCAACTGAACAAATACAGATGTCGCGGAGATCTACGCGCTTTTTCACCTCCTGCAAAATGAGTTTTTTTTAACCTGTCTGGCTTTTTAGGCCGGACCCAATAAAGTGATAGGAGTGTGCAGTTGGAGAGTAGCCTGGGGAAAATCCAGGGGAAACCTCCGACACGACCAAGTGGGCGGTTAAACACTGGAATGCTGTAAGAGTTTGTACTCTAGTGAGATTGGTTGAGCGGCTTCAACTGAATCTGAGGTGAGTGTGGTCGAGCTGCTGGTGTTTTTGTCGCTGGTTCAAAATCACAACATGAGATGTATGTGCACTTATAGTAGAAGGTAGACCTGCACACCATTTCTGCACTAAGTTAGTTATTATCAGCAACTGAACACACTTCTGATTCCCTATTCCCGCTTTCCAGAAGTCATTATGACATACAACATTGACCATGCGTTGGACGCTTCAAAAACATGGACATAAATAGACTAGTGCTTCTGTGACTTACAGAATTCACCAGCATTTCAGCCAAAACCCCATGGCTTCGCCATTTTGAAAATTTTCCTGAAACTGATTCTACAACAAATCCCACGACAATCTGTTGAGTAATGAATCCTGCAGATGAGACATAAGAAAGCATTTTTCCCCAAGCATAAACGGAGATATTCGCTTCACTCGGTCAAATATAGTGCTAAGTTCCAGCAGCCTCTTTATATGTATTAAAAGAAAGCGACATTGCGTTGATATTGGCAGATCTTATGGCCAGTTAGGGTCCTACACACTTACGAGACTAACATGCGAGTTCAGCTACACTGTGCGGTTTTATAGAGCGATTGAACTCGTTATCCCTCCGTGACCCGCAATGTAATGAAACATACGAAAAAAAATGAAACATGTGAGTCTCCTACGTGTGTAAATAAAGCTGTGGGGCGGCGTACCTCCTCCGGGATAGTCGCCTTGCTGAACCGCGTCCTTGTCACCTGTCACCTACAGAATGAGCGTACCTCCTCCGGGATGGTCCAGTCCCGCGCGGGCAGGCAGGCGAGCACCGCCTCGCTGAAGCGCGCGTGAGGCACGTCGTGCTCCAGCAGCAGCACCTCGTTCTCCGCGTCCTTGTCACCTGTCACCAACAGAACATAGTTGGGTCAATCAAATATTTCTTGTTGCTCGTTGCCATGGTTACATCTCCTGAGTCAGTGTTTAAAACTGTGACCTTATTATTTCAACTAAACATAAGTTATAGCACTGATTATAAACCCTTTTTGTTGTGGGCCGCCTCTTGAGCATGCTAGAAGTCCATAATTATTTTTCTAAGAAACTCGGTTACTGTTGTCTCTTGGCTGACGGGACAGAATAACAACACGGAAAACTTCATCGGCCCCGTTACATAGGTTCCTGACAAAAAAAAATGGTACTAGCTTTTATTGCCGACCGTACTTTTTCCCACAGTCAACAACGTTGAAACAGTTCAGTATGAGTATTTCACGAATAAGAGTCCAATAGAAAATATATGAATTACATAAAGTAGAAAGTTAGTAGGCCGAAAAAGTGTAAGTCTTCGAAAGTCAACACACTTGTCATTGTTCTGTAAAAGGAAGAATAAAAATACAAATGGTGCCTGGTCTATTGTAAAAGAATTAAGAGTGCGTGTTAAATTCTACCGTATGTCGCTTTATCTCGATATACATGCAAACAAAACCGGACCTTATCTTCATGTAAATAAGAACTATATCACTCACCAATTGGGCCGAGAGCCCTGACGAAGTGTCCCAGCGGATATCGACTGTTGCGCGGCCACGAGTCTAGAGCTACCAATATCCGCTGCGACTGCAATATGTCGCTCTGTCGCGTCTCTATACGGACTCGAGGTATGCGACGTTCCGCCGGCGTGAAGAGATGGCGTGTAGCGCCTATGAACGAACGATTATTGAACTACTAGCTTTTGCAAGTGACTTCGTCCATGTAAGGTTGCTAATCGCCTTAAGGCAGGGTTTCACATTTTCTAGTCATGGTCCCGAAAATCCCAAACGCCACATTAAAGGGTCCTTTCCGAAAACGCATTAGGACTTTTAATATGCAAACATGTTATTGAGCCCTGGCATTTATTACTCAGACGACAAGAAACCCTGCCTTAAGGGATTTTTGCTATTCAATTCCCATAGGCATAGTATTCATTATCGTACTACGACCTGTTCGATAGAACTTCGATCCTCCCTCATTTTACACCCTTCTCAGATATAAAAATATCCGATATCCTTTCCTGAATCTCAAACTAAAGTTCAAATTTAATACCCCTTGGATTATTGTTAACTTTTCAATTGATAACCAAAGGCGGGATGGGATGTCCCTGGTAGTACAGTAGTTTTGCATTCAACCAATTTCAACCAAACAAAACAACCGGCAGTACAAACCTGGAAATGTACTAGGCAGCAGTATCCCACAATACTGCCTCCACTTCCTCCGAATTATTCCCACCACTTTCCCAGTGGGTGTTATTTCATCATCACTCCCTGCTGGCTGGGCATTCTTTAGAAGGACTGCCTCTTCCTCCAGCAAGTCGCCAGGGTCATCCGCCTTGTCTTCTAGAACTATGTCGCTAGGTTTTCGCCATTCCTCCTTAGGGAACACTTCTATAGCGACTAAGTCGCCATCAACAGCCCTGTTGATACCTATGTGGCCTTGAAGGAGAATCTAAAAAAGATAATTTATATTATACTTACAGGATGTATTAATCTACATTAAGGCAGTGATGGAAAATCTAAAATTTCAAGACACGGACATTTATTCTTGAGACTCACAATTTTAATTTTATAACTGCATTCAATGATTACAATGCAAGTGGTTAAGAACCACTTACCGTGATTTTTTTTATACAACGCCGGTGGCAAACAAGCTTACGGTCCATCTGATGGTAAGCGGCCACCGCAGCCTATAGACGCCCGCAACTTCAAAGGAGTCACGTACGAGTTGCCAACCCTTTATAAAATTTACCAGTTAATTTTATTACTTACCAGTATGAAACATGTTGAGTTACATTGAACCTGTGTGTGTGAGATGTGAGTGACCTGTTTTATGTTTTGTAAGGGCAAATCAGAGTGAAGAGTAATAACCGCATATGTATGTAATAATCTAGTATGAGAGACAAGGACAATAAATGCATCAACTTAAATTAGAGTAAGGGAGATAGATAATAAAGAAAATGTTCAAGATGTTGTTCTATCTTATAACTATCGTAATAGTTTTACATTTCTAATCCTTACTGGTTTATCAAATCCACTGACTGAAGCAGTGCCTTCCAAGAAGTTGTCCCTGGAGGCATGGAAGGTCCCCTGATACAGTTTCCCATGCTTGATATCAGTGCGAATCTGCCCAAGGGTCAGGTGCGCAGGGTACAGCGCATCCTTGACACAGCTCTCAGGTACCACATTCTTGGACAACTTGTCCACAAGGCCGGGGAAGCCATTGACATTTTCTATGTAGTCTTTAACTGAAATAAATTGATAGGAAATAGTAATATTGTAATAATCAAAACAAAATTAGTCATAAAACCAAATCAGACAATTACAAGTGTTTAACATGGTTGTTTTTATAATTTTTTTATATGTATGGATATTGAGGGTTGTGTTTGACATTTATCAACAGAATGAGTTAGATGTAAAAAGCTGTCTATCATGGCATTTCCAAATGACAATATGAACTTTAATCTCTAAAGTTAAACCATTAGTGATAAAAGAAATGTGGTAAGAATACCTACTTCCATGAGACAATAGTGATTGAGTTATCATGCTTATTAGATGCCCACCCACAAAATATGTAGCGTTATCACAGAAACGCATGGATTTAAACCCTAGAGAATCATAGTTATAAAGAATCAGCCAGGAGACGTGCCACTAAGTCAACAAAAAATAGTTGATTGGCCCTTTAAAAAAATAATACACAATCTAATACAACCCTCAAACACGGAGAAGGCCATTTAAACCCTTTTAATGTCCTTGAGCATACATGCACTGAGTTGTCTTTACCAGAGCAGCACAGGATCCCTTCCTCCTGTGCTAGCTTCCTGTTGCTCTCATCATCAGTCAGGAGAACAACCTGTGGAAATGAGCCAGCGGTGTTGTTGGTGGACAGGTGAAAGGCATACCAAGCTACTGCCTTGCGGATAGCTCTGTCGTTCCTGTCGTTTTGCTTCTCCCCTGGATTTCTTTCTACATATGTATCTCTGAAATATTGGTTAGGTTAATTGATTAAATCAATTAAAATAGGCTCATACCAGGTTTCAAATATAAATAAATAAAAATAATCTTCCATACAAGGACATTTTATGCTAGAGGCAGCACTTACTTATGATGCTCATTCACAAAGGAGTAAAACTTCCTTTTCTTATTGCCAATAATCTCAAGCAGCCTCTGGAATATAGCAGTGTTTTGATGCTTAACTTCATCCAGCACCGTTTGTAATACAATCACATTGGTCAGTGCGTCCTCTTCCAACACATCAATCTGGTGCAACACTACATTGGTGTCGAGAACGAGATAGTGTGGCTCATCGAACAGAGCGCATATTGATTTCGGTTTTAAATCCAACACTATGTCTTCATCTTTGTGCGGGCATGTCACGCAAGCCTCCGACCCACAGAGTAAATCATCACGCAAATAATGCTCCCTGACAATCTAGAAACAGATTTAAAAAATATAGCTTGTGATTACTTACATGATAACCGAGACTACTAAAAAAAACATAACCTTACCTTCAGAATATTGCCGCGTTTCGTTTTAGTCAAAAACGTTTTAGTAGTCCACATGGTACTTTAAAGTGGACAGCGCAAAACATTTACATATGTTTTCAAAACAAAATACCTTTCTCAATCCAAAATAAAATAAATATCGTAATTCGCATGTACTTAATCCGCAAACATCCACCAACCACCAATCAAATGAAACGTCATTTACAGCGTGCCCACTTTATAATCGGCGTTCCTACTAAAAGAGTGGTCAGAAAACTACTAGAAAATACCAAATGAATTTCATAATCTACTAGAAACTACTAGACTAACTAAATCAAGCTTGATTGTATTTAAATCGCAATTATTTGTGTATAAATCTTGTATATCGTAATTCGGAATAAGCATTCGTCCTTTGCTAGTAAGTTAGTGAGTACGAAAGTGAAAGAATTTCAGTAAAACACTCAATCATGCAAAGGGACAGCTTCGAGATAGAGCGAGACAACCAAGGTCATCATATCCCTATCTTCCAATCTTATAACTTGCAGTATTGCTATGATCTCCCATAGGGGTCAGATACACGGTTATTATTATCACAATAATGGGGTGTCTATATTATCGTGGTATTGAAATATGAACTGGATCGCGTTTTAGCGCGAAAATTTAAATGCAATTCTAAAAGTATGGATTTCATAATAAGTAAACAAATATATGTTTTCTTAAAAGCTGAAACGTTTAATTTACAACATTTTTAACATATTGAAACAGATTTTCAAAAATTATCAAGTAGCCAATTGTGGATTGCTATAAACTACTAAAAACTACTGACTTATTTTCTCCTACTAAAAGCTTGAACAAATTCTCACAAAACTACCAAAAAAGTAGGAAACTACTAAAAGTGGTCACGCTGGTCATTTATCTGTCAGACGAGGGACTTGCGTTGCGTGACAACATTCATTGTAGTGCGACTTGTGCGGTCAGCGGGAAGTGTGAGCGCTGTAGTATAGATTAACTTCGTTAAAGCTTCGGCATATCTTATGAATTTTGGCTCTTTTTTAAAATAGGAAGATACGGATTTTTGGTACAGTTCTGTTAGTTGGTTTGTACAATCAATACGCATAAATTAAGAACTGGAGTAAAATGATAATGTTATCGTGGGGGATACGGCAGCGACAGTGTTGATGATAATAATAAGTCTACTGGCGATGTGCCCCGTGTTTTGTGTGAGAAAATACAATGCGAGAATTCGCATTGGTTTCAATAGACTAAATAATCCCATTTTCACATTATAAATTGGCTAAGGCGTGCAAAAGTTTCAAAACGAAATATTGCCGCCTTTTTTATTTTACGTATGACAATCGGAAGACAGGTGTACTCTTGATCCTGAAAAAAAAAACTGGGTTTGTTTAGCTTCCATACCAAAGATGCCGTCAAAAAAGAGAATAAAAACCCCTCAACAAGTATGGGAGAATATATCATCAAGATTTGTGCACTTTGTGGAGCAAATATTCTTCTTCCTTGGAGTAAAAGTTGGAAGACACCCTGTATGGACTATCACACTGACTTGGAGTTTTGTGATATTAAGTGGAATTGGATTGATAAACTTCTACATAGAAAAGAACCCCATGAACTTGTGGGTTCCACCGGAGTCAGATTTTTACCATGATACACATTGGTATATAGACAAGTTTGGGACTGCCTTCCGGCTACAGCGGATTCTGGTTCAAGCTGATGATGTACTGCAACCCGAAATACTCCAAAACATCTTTAACATTACAAATGAAGTGAACTCTCTCAAGGTTACATATAATAATACTAATTACAGTATAAATGAACTGTGTTTCAAAATTCCTGAGATAAAAAACGCTTTTTTTAATTTTAATTCTAGATCTGTGAAAGATAGTGACAATTCTAGTGTACCTGAAAATAGTGATATTGTGTTCAAAGATCCAACAAGCTGGATTGATCAAGAATTTTACTGTAGCTTTATTAAACACATGGCAATGACTTGTTTGAGGAACAATATTGTGGATTTGTTTGAGAATGATGCAAATTCAATCACAAATGCAACTAAACAAGACATTGTTAGAAAAGTAAATAATGTTAAAATTAACCCTATTACAGGTCATGATTTTGATTATAAACAGTTGTTGGGTGGTGTGAGCCTCGATGAGTATGGGGATGTTGTAGCAGCCAAGTCTATGCTTCTGACTTGGTCCACAGAAGTTGATATGGCAGATGTAGATTTGAACCAAGTTGGTAATTTAGTTGGGACTGAAGACTGGGTTTCTATTCCTCTTGCTTTATGGGAAAAGCAATATATTCAGTTAATGCAAACTATTTCAAATGATTTGAGCAATATTACATTGTATTATGAGGCTGGTCGCAGTTTCGCTGATGTCAGTGGTGATACGATGTTCCAAGACATGGATAAATTATTTATAGGCATTCTTTTAATGTTTTTATATCTTCAGTTTGGACTTTCACGTTGTAACTGGTTAGAGGTAAGACTAACTCTTGGAGGTGTTGGTTTATTATGTGTAGGTATGGCATACATCTCAGCTGTTAGCTGGTGTTCCATCCTTGGAGTCCCATTTGGACCAGTTCATTCCTCTCTCCCATTTCTCCTCATGGGTCTAGGAATTGATGACATGTTTGTCATGAAAGCTTGTTGGGAACATATATCTGAAGCCAATTCACAAAAAAATCTACCATTTAAAGTAGGGCTCATGTTGAAACACGCAGGCGTTTCGATCGTTATCACATCTTTTACTGACATTGTTGCTCTACTGATTGGCGCTATTACAATTTTGCCTTCTCTAAAATCGTTTTGCATATACGCGGCATTGGGAGTATTTTTCATTTTTTGTTATTCTGTTACTTTCTATGTAGCTGTGTTTACTCTGGACATAAAGAGAATGGAAGCAAGGAGGAATGGGATCCTGTTTTGTTATCGCCACAAAACTGCTATTCCCCTGTCTACGGATAAGACGTGTCTCCAGAAATTGTTTGCAGAGTTCTACAAAAAAGTAGTATTTACCACAACTGTAAAAATAATAGTAATTATATTTACATTAACTGTAACAGGGTTTAGCATAGAAGCTATACTTAAATTAGAGCAGAGGTTTGATCCAAAGTGGTTTATACCTGAACATTCGGATTACAAGCACTTCCTCAATGCTCACGAACACTATTACCCGGAAGAAGGGTATTCGGCCATGGTATTTCTCGGGGAAATGGATTATCGACAGGAATTGCCGCGATTGCATAATTTAACGAAAATTTTGGAAAAGAAGTCGTACGTAAACGACGTTGAGTCTTGGGTAGATGCTTTTCATGGATACGTGCAAAGCAATCACCACCAAGACGTCTACAATGCTTCTGCTGTTTCAGAGGATCAGTTCCATTTGTATTTGTCTAAATTCTTTTTTAGTCCCATTGGCGGAAGATATCAACTGAATTTCAAGTTTTCTGAACCTTTTGCGTGCGGCCAATCTGCAACGAATATTACGGCGTCTCATATATCGTTTAAATTTGCTAAATTCAAAGGCCCAGATGAATACTTACCAGCGATGAATCAAGTGAAAGATCTGGTGAAGAACATTAGCATATCTTCCGGTGATGGATATCGTAGTGTGTGGTCTAAAGCCTTTGCCAACTGGGTGACTGATGAAATCATAGGTGTTGAGGTCGAGAGAAACGTGGAACTGGCACTGCTGTGTGTAATGGTGTGCACAGCAGTCTTGATCACAAATTTGCAGATGTGTTTTTGGATATTCATGTGTGTTTTGTTGACTATAGTAAATGTTTTAGGCTTTATGCAAAGGTGGGGAATGACTGTGGATATAGTGTGTTGTATCGGCCTCGAGCTTGCGATAGGTTTGTGCGTAGATTACGCGGCTCACGTCGGTCACACATTCCTCACGATACCTGACGGTTCCCGCTCTGAGAGAGCTTTAAAAACAGTCACTGCAATAGGCGGTGCGGTGCTTCTAGGTGGGGGTTCGACTTTGCTTTCGTTGTCGTTCCTCAGCATGTCTCAAGCCTATACTTTCCAAATATTTGCCAAAATTTTCGTACTCGTCATAGTTTTCGGCTTATTCAATGGTTTGATATTTTTACCTGTGGTTCTATCACTGATAGGACCAGCGGGACATAAACCAATAGAAAAAGATTCAGAGGAAGTAGAAATGAACCTAAATAAACATGTTCTTCACTCTTGAACATGACTTGAACACTATATGTGTAAACGAATGAGAAAGAAAATGAATCTTCGACACAGGTTTCTCTGCGCATACATGATATGCAATCTTAATTTTAAATTGAGCTGAATTTGCACTGGGGTTGTGATAGTGTTGATACGTATCTATAATTCTCCCAGTGAGTTTTAACAGTGCCAGTAGGATATGAATTCCATTACAACTAGTAATGTAGATTATGCCATCAACGAAAATACTATAATGCGATTGTGTTAAATTATTTACTAGCCTATATTGACCGTTTTTCTATTTTAATTTGTGGCAGATAAGTGAATAAAAAAGTATCTCTTAGTAAATCTAGCCACAGTAAATGATCATTGTTGTACAGTGTCAATGGCAAAGGTCCTAGAGTTGATAATCCGGTAAAATGTCAACGCACATGCAGTCTTTATTTACGAAGTAAGATATTTTATAACGGATAATGAAGTAACATTACCGCATAATAGGACAATGAATTAGACACAAGCATCTCTCTAATACTATAGGTACGTATTAAGTGACATTATCAATTGCAAAGTACATGTATGGTTAAATATAGAAATTAGAACTACCTATCTATTTACAATAACGTTTTTATCTAAACCCATGTATTCATTTATTCGTTGCAACCATGATATTTACAGAATGTTCTTAAGTAATGCTAGCATATTATAGTAAATCCTCTGTGTTCAAGAACAGAGCTGGGCATTAACTCGTTAATCAACAAAGTTAACTATCCGCGTATCGGATTAACTTTTCATTTAACTTGCAAAATTGTTAACGGACCCATTAACTTCCGCTAATTGTCCAAAGCTCCGTTAATCCGTTAACTAAGTACTTATTTTATCAAAGGACCACCGCGCCGCGAAAAACAGGTTCTGTCAAGTCCGTTCGATCGGGGCGGCGTAGGCGCGAGCTATAGGCGCTGAGTGAGACAGGCGATGCAAGTGGGGCGCGTCAGGCGCGTGCGCGAGTGAAATAAGCTACTTATATTGTGTTGTCGGCTCGGTGCGTCAGTGAATGACAATACGAGGCATATGGTGAAGTGCTGTTTATTTTGATAATTAAATGAATCGTTAATTAAAAGACATTCTTAAAGCCATCTTGCTTTTCTTATTAGGGTTCCGTACCAAAATTGTAAAAAAGGAACCCTTATGATTTCACTTTGTCTATCACGTCGCTAAATCTCTCAAAAACTACTTATGCTATCGATTTGAAATTTGGATCAGTTATAAAGAAGGGTAACCTAGATGCTAGAACATTTTTTATATATATATATATATTTTCTGTCTAGTGGATGAATATGCCAAGTGGAGTGTCATACTCATATGAAAGGGTTGAGTCATTTTCGATCTGTGAGGGAAAATGTATAAAAAAACGTTCCCTTATCTCCGAGATTAACCGAGGAAAAAATATGAAACTATTACACAACATTGATATCAATGTATATTTTACAGGAAAAATATAACTATAGCTCTTATCTAGTTTTTCTTTTTTTATCATCAAAAAACATTTCTATTCGAAGTTTGTAATTTAATCACCTTTGCACGTATTTTTGTTTTATAAATTCCTACGTGATTATGCTGAAAGTACTTTTCAAATAAAGAAAAAAACATTTGGTTCACGTGATAAAGAATTATCCTTGTAAAACAATCACACATACTATGTAAGTTATCTGATTAACGTTAGCTTCCGTTAAATGACCCGAAATCCCCGTAACGCTTTAGCGATTAACGAAGTTAACTATTTGGTTAACGGTGCCCAGCTATGTTCAAGAACCGTAGGTAAGGAATGACCAGCTTCAATGTACCGTGCGCCGCACTGCATACATAAAAATACATTTATTGACCAGAAAATATATACAAGAATACTCAACTACAATAATATTAATACTACTTAACTTAAATCTAAAACTGGCCCTTGGGGCATTGTACCGAACATGCTGGCGGCATTTCCTTGCTGTATTGCAATGCTGGTACGTTGTGCGAGGAAGTCGCCAGCTATTCGGTCACCAGTTTAGTACCTACGTCAACCAGACGCTTCGCGACTTCAGTGAGTAATTGTGTAACTATTTCAATTAAATTCTACCTCAAATGACAAAAACATTATTTTAGATATCTGTTGACCGTATGTCGCCTTATGATAAAGACTGGGGTGTTTTACATTGTAAGTGAAGAATATTTATTTGTTTGTATTGTACATTATTGCAGTATTGTATATTCCATTTATCTAGAAGTAGGTATAAAAAAATCCTATGGAATGAGTTCAAGGCAAGACTGTCCACATGTTTTTAACTAGGTTTTTTTGCAGCTCAATAGTTTACGATGGGTAAAATGTAGTTTAGGGTTTGTTTTAATCATATAATATGTGGCTAATATTTTGTACCTAACATGACAAGTTACAAGATAGTTATTTTATTCAATCAATCAATCAATCATTTATTTCTAAGAATATGGTACAATATTATAGGTTAGTAAATGGGTTAGTTCAGCATATTCTGCCAACATCGGCGTAGAAATATTGGAGAGAATGGTACCTATAGTTAGTAATTAGTAATGGGTTATTATTAATTAAAATTTATGTGTACATGTCAAATGAAAATAATAATAACAGTATAATCACAATTAATACAATGTCTAAGTTCTAGGTATATAACTAAATAATCTTATATTGCTCTAGAAAACATCTAACACTATAAAAACATTTATCTAACAACCAGCCATTTAACTTAGATTTAAACAAATTACCATCCAACATCCTTAATTCTTCGGGTAGACGGTTGTGAATGGCAATACACATATTAAATGCATTCCGCTTGTAAATATCTTTGTGACATTGCGGCTTCAGTAACAGGTTTTTCCCTTTAAGTCTAGTCTGCCTTTACGAATTATTGGTTTTTATGTTTAAATTACGACTTAAGATTTAAATATTTAGCGTGCGGTCAAGAGTCTGATTAGCCTAGGTGCTTAGAAATCATTTAAGTAAGTAGGCTCAATTTAAAATGTCCTTTAAGTATTGTAATGTAACTTTTGCCCTGTTACCTTCATACGATAGGGGCGATTTAGTGGATAAATATAAATTAAGACTGTAAACAATTTTCTAGGTGCTAAACGAATGTAGATAAATAAAACGAGCGTTATAGACGAAGATGTCAATTTATCTTGTAGCACTTAATTAGGCAGTGATAATATGTAATTACTGCGAGTAGGTACCTACAAGTGCGAGTCTTCACGTTAAAAAACGATGGATTCAACTGTAGCAGAAACTTCGCCATGTTTGTGCTACCGAACACCACGCTTCTTCATGTTAATAAAAAAAAGCATTTTCCCGAATTACTACCTAAATCGGAATATAACTGAGAATAAATATACAAATATATGAATATTTAAGACACAATTTTTTTTTCTATTTCCGCCCCGCACTTTTCACGGCTTGCAATAGAATGCAAGTGATAAATATTTATAATTACATAAATTGTACACCAAAACCATTCCGGACAATCCAGCTACATATTGGTGAAAACCGCATCAAAATCCATCAAGCCGTTTTCGAGTTATGTTCGAGTAATTTTTTTCTGATAGTATCAAACAAGGATAAAGTACCTATATCTCGTCTCGCTGACTAACCTTTAGATAGATACACATTACTATGCATGCTAAGTGTTCAATTAAAGATTCAAAATGACAAACGAACATCACCACTTTTCAATATGTATAGGTACCTATGACATCACAGAGACATGAAGCTAGAGCGATATCCCAGGGATGTCTCTTCTGCCTATTCACACGAAAGGAATGGCGGCCGTGAATTAATTTTACGCACGCAGACACACGTTTCGATACAGTCCTATATGACCATGAATAACCCATCTCTGTAAGATAAAATTACTATGTATACAAATATACTATGTTGTGTACAGGTACTGTAAGTACTTTTTATTTTATTACACTTTTTTTCTATATCGGTATGCACGTATCATTTATTCCTTAGCCTTGCGAGGGGGACTCCAGAAGAGGAAATGATCTTTAAACGATTCAATTATTTTGTATTCTTCTGTGTCCAAGATAGAAAGAGAAAGGATATGAAGGAAATAACTTGTAGGTATGTGCTTTATTAATTTTATTGTAAACGCAATGAAAAATTATTTGTTTACAAATTACGAGTACGAGTAAGTAGCTACGTATTATTCATACAACTTACTTTAACATATTTGGCAACATCGTTAGCGTTACGTTACGTCACAATAAGCGACAACGACCTTTGCGTTAAAAGGGTTAATATTATACATTTTTTGTCCTCTAAATGCCATAGATATCATAACACTGTTAACAAGGAAAAAAATACTCAAAAGTAACTCTAGTATAAGATTAAAAAAAAAAACAAACGCGTTTTTGCGCTTAGTCTCAATTTGTATGGAAAATAGTCACCACCTAAGGCCACCAGAGGCGTTTTTTTTTTTTTTTTAACGTTGGGGAAATGCATTTACGCATCCCGCCTGGTTAGGGGGACCAGGGCGGGTATGACGGACTAACCGCGGCAAAACACCTTGGACTACCGTCTAAAACCCCAACGAGTGCCGGCTCCGCCTTGTAGAGTGGGACGCCGCAGGATCACCATCGGCATTCGACTGCGTGCGTCCCAAGAACAAGTGCAAGAACCCACTACGGTGGAGGCAGTAAATGCGCATAGCGCCTGGCTCTGCCTCCAGCCCGTCGCCGGCGGAGCGGATCCGCGAGAGGATTATCCTCCCGTTCCCGCTCCGCGGCCTCCTTCTGCGACATAACGTGATCACAGAAGGAGGCCATCGCCTTCCATGCCTCCTCATTGTCAAGCATGGCCCCAACAACACTCGACAACGACAGGTCTGGCCCTAGCACTGCTTCTAAGGCAGCTCGCTGGGGTCCCCATGCATTGCACTCTTCGAAAGTGTGATGTGCCGTATCCACGGGCGCATCACACTCATGGCAGCAAGGGGAGGACTCCCTCCCTATGCGATGCAGATACTTACCAAAACAGCCATGGTTAGTAAGAATCTGCACCATATGGAACGTCAGGGTTCCATGCCGCCTATCAGCCCAGCGCTCCAAATGAGGCAGTATAGCCCCCACCGTCACCAAGCCGTAATCCGCAGACACCAGCTCTTCTTTCCATTGGCGGAGCGATTCGTTCCGGGCCAATCTCCGAACTCGTTCCAACTCCTGCCGGTCTGGAAACTCTCCTGCCGCTCTTCTCTCAACCCTATATTGATGGACCTTAGCGAGCATTCGTGCTTGAAGGTCCCAAGGAGGGTCCGCAGCCAGGATCGTTGCCGCTGAAAAGGATATTGTGCGATATCCTCGGGCAGCTCTTATCGAAATGACCCTCTGAGGTCTGCGGAGTAGGGTCTTATTTGTCGCTGAGAGGGCGTCAATCCATATGGGGGCCCCGTATAAGGCCATGCTCCGTATGACCCTGGAGTATAGGAGCCTGCACGTAGCATTGGGCTCACCGATGTTAGGGAGCAGTCGGCTAAGGGCGGCGGCTGTAGAAATTAACTTTGGAGCAAGATTGGTAAAGTGTGCTCCAAAGTGCCACCGTCCATCAAGGATAAGCCCCAGATACTTCATTTGGCTTTTTACTGCAACAGTCTCTCCGTTTACTCTTATTCCGGCATTGCGGGGCCACCAGAGGCGCTGCTTGCTTTGCCATAAAAAATTGATCCGAGATTAATCGCAAACGCGTTCGCGTTTTGTTTAAAAAAAAAAGTCGATAACGTGCAGGGATTCCCTAATGCGTACATTGAGTTTTCTGATCCAGTTAGTTACACTGTAGTTTTCAGAAGACCGTAAACCAACCTTTTGCACGCCTAAGTACGTTTCAAGTTTGTACGTGTAGCAAATATTTTTGCACAGCGAAATATGTGTTGTTGTATTTGGGTGATTCTTATTCTTACAGAAAAAAAAAATTAACCTGTTTATTTCTGAAAAAAACATATAACTTACATTTGACAGGGTTAGGCATGTAATCTTATTTTTTAAAGGTGTTATGTTCTTATGTTTTTTGTGTGCTTTGTAAGAATAGCATATGTGTATTTACAAAATCAAACAACTATTTATTATTTAACTCAGAATTTGACCTATAGTATCATGTTCATATTACCATTTTAGCTGTAAAATCGTAAAATTACCAGATATATTTAAAAACATAACTGCAAGGTCAAAATGACACGGACCGTTTAGTGTGATATTGCCAGATTTGGCGGTATATAATGTTTTTCTGCTAAAATGACATAGTATTTCGTGAAATATTTATTACCATATTATGCAAAAGTCCGTTATGTTGTTAAGTGTATTAGTGATTTGTTATTATTGCTTGTTTATTATTATTCTTATTTTTTTAGCTAGTTCTTGTTAATTCTGTGTGTTTGGGTTTTCGTCATTGTGCCGTGAAATCACCAAATGGTCACAACGGAAGATCAGCGCTGGCCCTGCCAGCATAACGCTGAGTTGTGACCATTTCGTGGCAATATGTTATTCTGTAGCACTACCATGAGTTTACAATGACCGTATTCGCTAGCGTCTGCGTAAACGATTTGTATGCACAAAAGTACAGCGCCTCTGGCGGTCACTCATAGAACTAAGGATCGGTAGTATGAGTTCTACGGTAAATTACCTATCGAAAACTAAACGCTAGCGACTGACGTTTTGTAGCTGTCAAATGGCTGTTACCGTAGAAAATAGGCACCATGAGTTACAAACTTGACAGATGCTATCGAACAATACGCTATCGAGTGTAGTAACTATTTCACTATAACGCTACCATAAGTCGACAGTGACCGTACTCGCTAGCGTCTGCGTAAACGATTTGTATGTACATTAGTACAGCGCCTCTGGCGGTCACTCATAGAACTAAGGATCAGTTCTACGGTAAACTACCTATCGAAAACTAAACGCTAGCGACTGACGTTTTGTAGCTGATTCCATAGAAAATCGGTACCATAAGTTACAAACTTGACAGATGCTATCGAACAATACGATATCGACTATAGTAAACTATTTCACTAGCAAATTGGGCCGTGAAAACATTGGAATACTTAGGTTATAAATTATTTATAATAATAATTTATTTAACTTGAACACATTTTACACGGAAAGATAGTCAGTGGATCCCAAACTAGGCCGTGCCTGTATCTTGGGAACCAAAAAGTGATTTGAAGAAATTTGAAGCACTATTTATACAAATAATGTCTGCAAGGCATTACTTAGTGTGGGATATGTTACCGAAAGGCTGCATATGAAGACGAACGACGTGAACAGAAAAAATTTCAAGCTGTTATGATCTGGATGGTGTAAGTACCTGAACAAAATCAAGGTAGGGTCGCTAGGCCAGTTACGCGGCCTACGTCAGTTTGTGGCCTTTTGAAGAACGAGATTTTGTCAATTAAAGATAACATTTTTACATGACCTAAAGAAATAGTAGCAAAAAAATATCCTTTCAGTTCACCAACTCATCCAAGTGGCCCTAAACTGGCGCATCAAATTAACAGGCCGTAAACTCACCTACCGACCCTACCTATTCTATAATAGAAAATAATATAAACTAGCTGCGCCCTCATAATATACTAAGTACCGAGAACGTAGGCGGACCCGCGGGATGGGACGAGATGTAGCTTATGTCTATTTCAATTTATATACTGGATTTATGAAATTGGATTGGTAGTTCAGAAGATAACTTAAAAATAAATATTTGTGGACAATCTTACAAAATCAACCTAGTAGGCCTACGCCAACGCCTGAGGCCGAAGCTTGTATTATGGGTACTAGGGGACGATATACATACTTTATATAGATAAATATATACTTAAATAACATCCAAAACTCGGGAACAAATATTCATTCCCATCACACAAAATAAATGCCCTGACTGGGATTCGAACCTGCCTCGCAGGCAACAAACAATTACCTGTTCATAAATCTATAGATGTCAATTTGTTCTTACTATTTTCAGATTCATCAACAGAATTTGGTGCTGGAAAATGTTGATGCCAGTGTCTTATTAATGGGAGTGCTCTACAGAATCAATTAGCTAGAAGACTTGAATCAAGGCGGCCACAGTATATTCTTGTTTTAGAAATGTATTGTTTGCAAATACCTACTTTTCTGTTTTTTATTGAATAGGAAAAATAAAGAGTATGCATAACCGTTAAAAAAAAGTTTATTAAAATATATTCATTTCTATTTCCTAATGCCAAAAATTGTACAAACAAATCTAACCATTGTTCCACTATCTTTAAGGCTGATTAGAACCCACAAATATTAGTAACATATAGGGTATAATATAACTTAGATGTATTCTCAATATTATTAAATTTAAACATGTAGCTTAGGAACTAAGTATTGCCAGTCAAAGTTCCTCAGTTTTGTCACTGACACACTAACTGGCTGACCGATCATCTTTATTCTAAGGACCCACAAGCTTCTAATTTTAAACATAATTCTATTTTAGCCTATCAAGTATAAAAAACCTAAAAATATTACAATTTCAGTCACATCTTAGATATATACAAACTGCATAAGTAAGTTTGTAATACTATACAAATACATGAGTTATAATTTTGCAGTTCTTGCATCTATGATAAGTTTTTGGTTCTAGATGCCTTCATAAATTTGTATTCACACGTTTACCTACAAAAAGAAGTGAGATCCCATAAAAACATTCCAGGTAACAGTAGGCCAAGTCTCGTCGTCTACAAGTCCCTGGGATCCCAGGGATCATAACAAAAAGTGCTATTGTTTATTTTTTCACTAGGAGATGACGGTTTAACTCGTATAGTGAAAATAAACTTGAAGAGTAATCTAACCTGTCCTCGACCGATGTAAAAAATCAACAATAGCATTCTTTTGTCATGTGTCCGGAGATCTCCAAGATGGGTAGACAACGGCTTAATATTGTTATAGATATACGTGGTCTCCAAAGACAATGCCAACCAAGCTAATCCAGAACAGGATATCTCTTGACAACACCCAATAAAAGTGCTTGTGTAAGTCCTTCTGTGGGCAGATGAGAGGTTTTGCATTGGACATCTTCCCCACTGACGCTGCATTGGCGGTAAGGCCGTGTGACTGCGGCACATGCTGTCTGGCACCAGTAGCTGGATAAATATTCTCGAGAGCCGAGGCGCAAGTTCGTCGCCGTGTATTAGGCCATTCAGACCCGTCTCACTCAAGTCTGGAAAATACAAACAAAATATAAATCAACAGGCCAGTCTCACTCTGTTTGTGTTCTCTCTTGTCTGGAGGATACAAATTAAATATAAATCACACTGTCTTAAGCCGTCGTCTCCCGACGAAAAAAAATAAACAATAGCATTATTTTATTATGATCACGGGGATCCCAGGGACCGGTAAACGACAGGTTTAAATAAAGACATTATTGTCTGTATAGACCTTGTCTAGGGAGCCTTATGTTCGGCCCGCTAAACAAGGACGCAGACATAAATAATTTCCACCTTTAACAGTTGATGGTAGCAATTAACATTATTAAGATGTTCGTCCAAAATAGATACTTACTGCTGCTTATTTAATTAACCAGTAACTGGAATTACGAGGCACTTGTACGCGTTTTTATAAATCATAACCTCAGATCATAACAAAAACAAAGGACTGTCACCTACGGGTTATTTCTATATTTTTAAAAGGGATGGATTCTTAGATTTTTGCCTAATATCGTCCGTGCTCTGTCTTTTTAGTATAGTTAGAAAGAGAGATAGCTTTGTTTGCTGTGAAGTTAGGTACGTCACTCGTCGTAACTTTTACTACACGATGGATCGAGCTTACGTGAGCGAGCGTAGTAAGCGTCTAATTGACTCATGGTGCCAGTTCAATCGAAATCTATTCGAACCGCGTTAACACGCTAGCGACTGTAGTAAAATAATGTCTTTTTCTATAGCAAGTCATGGTAACTGTACATCGAGACCCACCTTCAATTGAAGAACGTAAAAAAATAAGAGTTTTGAATCGACAACATATATCGGCAAAACTCGGATTGTCGCGTATTTGTATACTAAATAATGACAAAAACGATCGGCCATATTGTGGCCATACTTGTTTGTTGCCATTGACGGATGCGTTCAGAAAATTTATGATTTTATTTATTGACATTGATGGCGGGTGCGTTCAGGAATTGTGAACGATAAAAATCATTTCAACGAGTGGACAGCCGAATGAATTAAAGTGGGTGACAGACCAGAGGGGCTACTCAGAACTTTGTATAGTGCCGTCCCTATCACTCGTATATTGTATAACACGAGAGTGAAAGGGATGGCACGATACGAAGTTCGGATTTCAAAGTTAGGAGTACAGAGGGGCTAATAAGAACTTCTAAATCCTAACTTCGTATAGTGCCGTCTCGTTCACTCATATAGTGTATAACACGAGACTGAAAGGGACGGCACGATACAAAGTTCAGAGGACAGGCCCAGTAGGGCTACCGCGAACAGAAAACGAACGAAGTTCGAATAATCTCCCTCTCTGTTATTATATATGGAGATATTCGAACTTCGTTCATTTGCAGTTCCCAGGGGTTTTCCCTCTCTGTCGCCCTTACGTCCGAACGTGCAAGTGCGACAGAGAGCGAAAACTTCGTTTGCTGTTCGCGGTAGCGCCCCAGAGGGGCTGCCGAAGTTTTTTCTCTCTGTCTCACTTATGTGCAAACTTGCAAGTGCGACAGAGAGGGAATACTTCGTTTGCTGATGCCGGTAGCGCCACAGGCCCAGGGGTGCTACCGTGAACAGCAAACGAAGTTTTCCCTGTCTGTCGCACTTGCACGTTATTTATATTTAATCCTAATCTATTTGTCTTATTTGTTGCCTATTATTTCAAACACAATTAATGCATTGTTTATGAATAAAATAAAATAAAAAATTTAAAACTCGTGTACCAGTTAAGGGGCGCTACCGCGAACAGCAAACGAAGTTTTCCCTGTCTGTCGCACTTGCACGTTCGGACATAAGTGCGACAGAGAGGGAAAACTTCGTTTGCTGTTCGCGGTAGCGCCCCTTAACTGGTACACGAGTTTTAAATTTTTTATTTTATTTTATTCATAAACAATGCATTAATTGTGTTTGAAATAATAGGCAACAAATAAGACAAATAGATTAGGATTAAATATAAATAAAAACAATCTAGGAAAGATGTCAAAAATTCATGTCATGCTAGGTAATTAATAATAAGTTTACATTCATTTACATAAATACACTACAATAATGCACAATATCATCTAGATTAAGGTATACACTTAATATAAAATAATGTACTTACTGTCAAAGACTAAGAGTCTGGGGCGCTACCGCGAACAGCAAACGAAGTTTTCCTTCTCTGTCTCACTTATATGCAAACTTGCAAGTGCGACAGAGAGAGAAAACTTCGTTTGCTGTTCGCGGTAGCGCCACTGGGCCTATACTTCGAAATCAGAACTTCGTATCATGGCGTTCCTTTCACTCCCGTGATTTCACTATATGAGTGAAAGGGACGAATTTCGGAGTAGTCCCTCTGTTCACCTGTCAAGTGTCATAAACTCCTCCACTACATGAAAACACTATTTAAATAGAATCTTTTTGAGTTTAGCTCCAAATGTGTGTTAACTTGTTATTAATTTTATTTCTCCTGTTGTTGTTGTTTGTTTACCTGTTGGATCGCCGAACTTACTCGGCGGTTTTTAAGTACGGGTACTAAGAGCCGTAAAAACGAAGATTTAATCGGGTGTCTGTCACCGGCTTAATTAATGTTAATGGAAGATGATCGATGGATGGCTGGCTAAAGAACTGGCGAATGGAGGATGACTAGCTGTATTTTCCTCAGAAGTATTTTCTGCGAACCCCGAACCGGAAACGATGTATCTCCCTCTCTATCGCTCGGATTCACTAGTGCGACAGAGAGGCACATATTTCGTTTTAGGTTAGCGGTAGGCCCTGTGTCTTATCACTATCTCTGTCGCACTTGCACGTTCGGACGTAAATGCGACAGAGAGAGAAAACTTCATTTGTTGTCGCGGTAGCGCCCCTGAGGGGCTACCGCGACCACAAACGAAGTTTTCTCTCTCTGTCGCATTTACGTCCGAACGTGCAAGTGCGACAGAGAGGGAAAACTTCGTTTGCTGTTCGCGGTAGCGCCCCTGCTTTGTTAGCTGTGAAGTTAGGCACGTCACTCCATGACGTAATGATTACTACACGATGGATCGAGTTAACGTTAGCGAGTGTAGTAAACGTGTACTTGACTCATGGTGCGAGTACAATAGAAAACTATTCGAAACGCGTTAATACGCTAGCGACTGTAGTAACGTAACAAGAGTTTTCGATGCCAACTCATGGTAAGCGTATGTTCTGTCATCTTTGTAAATGTCTTGTGTTTGTCGCGAATAAATGTTTCTTTCTTTCTTTCTTTCTTTCAAAAGTAATCTTTGTTCAAAGTCACTTATTATAAACAACATCAAATCTAGCGTTACGGTTAGGTACACAAAAATGGACCTTATTTGATGATAATAAAGCTCGATAAAAAGCTACCTGATCAGATAAAGAATGAGCTAAATAACAATTTTATTAATACCCATAAAAAATGTTAGTGGCAAATGCATATTTTTACAGTGAACGAATATTTAGATCGCAATAATAATGACTATTGTTAATGATCTTTAAGACCTTATTTGTACACACAAAGCAATGAATAAATGAATATGAATTAGTTACCTAGATATTGCTGTGCTGTGATTAACGGCTTTACATAAGATAACGTTTAAAGTGCCTGATGACTTAATTGGAGTTGATTGTAGGTGTAGCAATCACTGTCAGGCATCCCGTAATTGGTTTGTAGTTACGAGGGGTGTTTAATAAGTAATGAGAATGATATATAAACTCTTTATTGGGAAAATTTAAAAAATACTGGCCAGAATTGGCAATATTATTGACACAACTAAGTAAAAAAATGAGTGATAGTCCTTTGTTTTTTTTAAATGACAAATTTTATTTTTCTGTTGGAGCGAATTGTCAAAGAAGCCCGTGTGGTTGCCGGGTAAGAAGCCCGTGTGGTTGCCGGGTAAGAATTGCGCCACCCCATCTCTTCCCGTGGGTTTCGTAGGAGGCGAATAAGGGAAAATCGGAGGGTGGGCAGCAGCATCCTTCGATCATTACCACCATCAAACTGCGGTCGCCAACCCGCTTGCCAAGCGTGGCGACTATGGCAAATCCCCCCCAAGGAAAAAAATAAATTGGGGGAGGCCTATGTTCAGCAGTGGACGTCTTTCGGCTGAAATGATGATGATGAATTGTCAAAACTGGAGAAAATTCACGTTCAAGCGGTAATTAAATTGCTGAGTTTGAAAATTTTTACCACAGAACAGGTTTGTTAAGACTTGCAAGTAATATTAGGGGGTTCGTGCACTTTCTTACCTCTGGGGCGCCTAACTTCAGCAGTAACCGATCAATTGATAACAAAAATTTAGAAATTTACTTTAACGGGTTCACTTTTTTATAGCTGAAGAAGTTAAGATTTTGATAAGGAGCATCTATTATACATGACTTGTACTATTACTTATTCTGTGACATGACCCTTTGGGTATGAAAAAAGTATAAGCGCGCTAGGTGCCCAGAATGCATACGGATGCGCAGGAATACTATAAACTGCGGATTTCACTCAACTGTTTGGAATTGTTAAAACAAGTCTGACCGATTTTTGCCTTGAATCATAACTAATATGGACGGAATGTAACTTCTCCATTACGATCTAGAAACTAAACAACTTGTAAGTTGGTCATCATCTGAGATTCCTGAGAAATGTAAGAGAATTCCATCCTCCGGTAAGGTAGGGCTCTCTTTTCTGGGATAACCAAGGGGTGGTAATGATCTAAATACCTTAATCATGGAGCCACTACTACAGGGGTTTTATACAAAGAACCAATATAAAAAATGCGTGACGTTATACGCGACGAACGTTGAGGCAAATGTTCAAAGGTTGTTCAGTTTCACCAAGGTAACGCTTCAGCGGATAAGTCTAAGGTTGCGATGGCTGCCATTAAAGATGCTCGCTCAAATCAATGATGAAGGCATGAAGCATCCTCCATGTTCACCAGACTTCCCACCTAGCGATTTCTATCTATTTCCGAGGCTAAAAGAAAACCCCAGAAGGTAGAAATTTTAAAGATGATGATGCAGTGATCGCCGCGGTATAAGATATTTTAAAGGTTCAGGATAAAGATTTTTTTAGAAAGGTATTTTTATATTTAGGTAAACGATATTATAAGTATATGTATATATATATGTATATATGATATATACTCCTAAAAGATGACTATAATGAAAAATAAAATAGATTTTATTACAAAATACCTGTGTCATTATCATTCTCATTACTTTTTGAACACCCATCGTACATGGCGAAACCTAGGGACTGATAGATCGATTCCAAAGTCTGTATATAGGTATCTACATAATGGTCATACACACTGACACCTCAGGTTCGGTTGAAGCCGCTCAACAAATCTCATTGGAAGGCAAACCATTAGAGTATTCCAGTGTTTAAACTGCCCCGTGCGTCCCGGATTTTTCTCAGGCGTGCCCGGGCTATTCTCTAACAGTACATCTTTAAAAACATTTACAAGTAAAATGACAAATATAATTATCTAAAATATTCACAAATATAGATACAATAATCCATATTACGAAAGGAATTGTAAATTACGTAACTAAAATTGGAATTTATGTTATAAGGTCGCCTATCAGCCTGAATTGGCTCCTTCCGTACCTCGAAAATAATTGAATGGCCTGTTTTTCGGTTTTTCTTAAATAACTCGTAAACGGTGACCCATAACAAAAAATGTTCTGAGACATAAGTAATTTGCATAAAATTCTCTACATAAAGGGTTCTATATTATTTTTAAAAGTTTTATGGGTACCTTAAAAACTAAACGGATAAAGCAGTCTTCAAATGTTCAAGTGTAAGCATCGTGTTGATCCAAAGGTATACAGATTGTCCAAAAATAATTTTACAGGTTTATAATGCGGGCACCTATAGCTAATGGGGGCCGCGTAAAAAAAAATTACCAACCCCATCGAATGGGGTATCGTTGTTAAGAGCTCTTTGAGTACATAAATACCATATTTTTTGTTTTAAAAATATTATAGAATCTTTAGTATAATACGATCTTTTTTGTAAAGAATTTTATGTAAATTACTTATGTCTCAAAACGGTAAAACAGGAAGGAGGTTTCACTTTGTCTGTCTGTCGTCACATCGCTAATTATCTCATACTTGAGATAATTAGTGATGTGTGATTAGGATAAGTAGTACTCTACTTATCCTATCGATTTCAAATGTATTTATTTAATTACATAAAATTAGTACCATGAAGTGGTATGGCCAAAGAGAGATTGCTAGAAGAGCGAAGATGATGATTATCCATTCAACCTAGGAATACATTGATTACAGTTTTCAGAATTTCATTTTGGCGAAGATCATCATATCTGCCAAAAGACATTCACTGCTGGACATAGGCCTCCCCGAAGAGCGCCACAATACAAAGACCAGTCTTACGTTACCCGCATCCATCGGACTCCCGCGAGCTATCCTCACTTTGAAAGTCACTTTCTGAGCCTTCTTACGAGGGCCATGATGAGCGACCACGTTTAAGTGCCATATGTCATCACTGGCAACACACACTGGTCAAAGGCCCTCGTCTTGAGACGCGGCATTGGATGAAAAGATGTGCCGTAGCTTCCCGAACGCTGCCCAGCCTTAGGCGAAATAACATCTCCTTGCACGACTCCCCGCTAGAGTAAGTAGTATCACCCAGGTTTCGATCGAATTAAAGGTGTTCTCATAGTCGACAAACACTCAATAGAGGTTCAAGTGGCACTCTTCAGTCTTCTGTATAACTTATTTTTTGGTCTATGGTACTAAAGGCTCTTCGGAAACTGGCTTTTGCAGGAGGCCGGAAGTCATCTAGCCTGCGTGCGAGACGGCTCGTAATGACTCTTGAAAACAGCTTGTAGACGTAGCTCAAAGCGTGATGGTTCGGTAGTTGTTCAGTAGGGTGCTGTCACCATTCATGAAGAACATCACCACCTCGCCTGTGTTTGTATACTTTTGATGTAAATGTGGTAAAGTGAAAAAGTAAATTAAAAATGAGCAAGTGGTAAGGTACCAACATTTTTTATTTCTTTTACTTACGAGTGTCATTAAAAGACAGGCTATCCTATCTGGAGATTGCCTATAAAACGATAATCATTCATATTTTTAGTACATTTTTGTGACATCCATTTAGTTGACAAAAGTAAATCCCAATTCCGGAACCAGTTCCGGAATTCCGGAATAGGAGACCAATATCGAAAATAATTCCGGAATTGAAAAACCGTCCGATATTGCATGCCCTAATCTCATCATAATCATACCAGCCGAAAGACGTCCACTGCTGGACATAGGCCTCCCCCAAAGAGTGCCATAATGACCGGTCCTGCGCCACCCGCATCCAGAGGACTCCCGCGACCTTTACCATGTCCACCTTGTTAGCTCTATCTAGTTTTTCTTCTTTTTACCATCAAAAACATCTCTATACTAAGTTTGTAATTTAATATAACCTTTGCATGTATTTTTGTTTTATAAATTCCTACGCGATTATGGTGAAAGTACTTACCTTCTTTCAGTTCTTTCAAATAAAGAAAAAAATTAAATCGGTTCATGTGATAAAGAATCGTCCTTGAAAAACCACCATTTATTACAGTCCAGTTATTCAGTACAGTTATTTAATCAAAACAAAATTCGTCTATAGATGACGCTGTACCCATGGCGTTCAACTTCTACACCATGTTGTTGAGATTTTCCTGAATTAATTGGGTCGGGACCGGTACCTACATATCTGTGTCCGGAACCCTCGGCGCGCGAGTCGGACTCGCACTTGACTATTTTTTTTGTATGGGTCACCGTTTACGAAAAACCGCAAAATAGGACCTTCAAACCCCCCTCTCCCCCAACTCAAGGGCCCTTTTAATATGTTTAACTCCTAACTAGTCCAAACAAAGTACTCCAAACGAAGTCAAAAATTGGGTTCCAAGCGTTTTCCTCTATACCTACCTTTTTTGAGCATTCGTTACCTGAACTAGAACTTGTCGTTTATCAGGCTATCAGTGCTATCACGCGCCCATCATAGATCCGCCGGTAACTGCTAGGTTATTTATTATACTATAATTTAAGTAGGTATATATAAGCTGTAATTGTGCAATTGCATTTGAGTTTTCCACCAGCGAGCTATAAATTCAAATTGAGTAGCTACTTTCTCATACTCTTATTTAACGCAATTCGCAATTCTATTGCAAACGCATCCTTGTTGTAAACGAAATAAGGCCCATATTTATATGTAACAGTAAGGTTGATTAGGGGTTTCGGAAAGTGATTATCACATAGATTAATATGCTCGTGCAAGACACGCGTTCGGTACTTTTCGCGCTGCGATGACCGCACACGCCATTCCACACTTTATCATTGTGACGTCCAGGAGCTCTACTTTTATCTACCGTTTCTGATCCTATGTATATTTCAATGTATTTCACTAACTCCATTCCACTCACGGCTCGCTAACACGTCGACACGAGCTCGCGTAATTTATTAAAATGAAATTGAGATGTGAAAAGCTTCAACTGAAATTGAAACCATGTTCAAAGTCGGTTGTGACACAATTATCATCCGTAATAGTTTGCATAACTCAAACAGGATGGAAACATTGTTTCTGATTAGCTTCTAATTGCAAATTGGTTGCCCTGTCTTTGTTCAATCATGTCGCCTGTTTGAATTACCGTGCAGGACAATTCACAACAGTTTTTAAGCCCTATTTAAACACGTGCAAGATTGCATGCAAGTTTATCTATCAACATGACGGGTTATCATACCAAGTTATAATGAGTTCAATTGATTTATCAAACCGGGCATTGACACACCAAGAATCGCATGCAAGTTAATCGCATGCGATTCTTGGTGTGTTCAGAGCACATCGTCTCATTGACATTGACTGTGCTGAAGTGAATAAGGGTTAAGCATACGAAAGGTTAACGATGATTCACAGTACCACAGTACACCGTTACATACGAGCACGAGCGTGCGTGTCTGCCTGTATATTGGTACCTAAACCTGTGTAGCCGAGGTCGGAACATATAACCCGACTGAATGAAGTGTCCGACGCATTCACATTTATTTATGTGAAGGATGGTATCTTTTTTAAATTTCCCTTCAGAAACCGAATATTATCCACCTTAAAAAAAGAAAAACCGTTCAGATAATGGCGGCCGTTGTGATTTTGTTTATCGATCTGGTCGTCCGAGAGGCCACTCAGAACGAATCTGACGTCAGATTTTGAAAAAAAGGCGTCCATGTTGATTTAGTTTATTTACGGTCTGATTATGTTCAAAATAGATATCTGAGCGTCCGAGAGGCCAGTTAGAACGAATCTGACGTCAGATTTTGAAACAATGGCGGCCATCTTGATTTAGGTTATTTACGGCCCGACTACATTCAAAATCGATATCTGAGCGCTGCGGCGCTGCCAGCTCGGGGGCGCCTGCATGTGCATCAACCGCCGCCCGCGCGCGCTGTCCGCCTGCGACCAGGTTGCCTTTTTTTGCTCCCTAGTTTTGCTCCCTGTCAGCAAGGCAGAAATGAAATAATTATTTAAAAAATATATTAAGAGGTAGCAACAATAACTTTTGCAGCCTCTAAACGGGCTAGAAAAGCCTTTTTTATCTAACATGCAGTAATCTTTGTCTCTTAATGCGTACCTAATAGTTTAATCTTCTAATTCCGAATAGGTAACACATCTTGACATGATAAACCTAATTGATTGAACTAAATTGAAATAAGTATCTAATCTGCAAGTATATATCTTTAGTAGGATGTAATTTTCTGAATGAATCATGGATTAATTTACTATCCATGGCTGAAGCAAAACTTTTTGTTGGCTTGGCAAAATGGGAGTAGAAGCGGGAGCTCGGCGGCACGATGCCCACTTCTGAAGTTGCCCGTAAACATACATATATAAATTAACTAGCAGCCGCCCGCGACTTCGTCCGCGTAGATTTTAGATGGTAACAAAGATATAAATGAGGTTTATTTGTTTCTGTCAGTTGTCTGATGCTATTAATCTTTTGTGAAAATTACTCGAAAGAAAAAATTAATGTCCGCCATCTTGGATTTGAAAATGGATGTAACTTTCGGAATCGGTACCTCGAGGAACTACAAAGATGACCTCATATCGATTTTAAAGAAAAATAAATGTCCGCCATTTTGGATTTGAAAATACATATCATTTTCGTAATCATCACCCCGAGCAACCTCGAAGATGACACCCATGTCGATTTTTAAGAAAAATTAATGTCCGCCATCTTGGATTTGAAAATGGATGTTATTTTCGGAGTCGGCACCCGGAGGAACCACAAAGATGACACCCATATCGATTTTTAAGAAAAATAAATGTCCCCCTCTGGGATTTCAAAATGGATGTCATTATCGTAATCATCACCCCGAGGACCCTCGAAGATGACACCCATGTCGATTTTTAAGAAAAATAAATATCCGCCATCTTGGATTTGAAAATGCAAATCATTTTCGTAATCGGCACCTCGAGGAACGTCGACGATGACACCCATATTGATTTTTAAGAAAAATAAATGTCCCCCTCTGGGATTTGAAAATGGATGTCATTTTCGTAACCATCACCCCGAGGAACCTCGAAGATGACACCCATGTCAATTTTTAAGAAAAATAATTGTCCGCCATCTTGGATTTGCAAATGCATGTCATTTTCGTAATGAGCACCCCGAGGAACCTCGAAGATTACACCTATATCGATTTTTACGAAAAGTAAAGATTTGCTCCCCGCACAAACTTGGAACCCCTTTTTACCCCATTAGGGGAACAATTTAAAACACTGGAACACGTTTTGTTGTATTTAAACAGAGAGTCTAAATACGAAGTTTTAAATCCCGCACATCAAAAAAGATTTGCTCCGCGTACCAACTTTTAAACCCCTTTTCACCCCTTTAGGGGAGCAATTTCAAAAAACGCTGATGTATTTTTTGTTATATTTAAACAGAGAGCCTATTTACGAAGTTTGAAATCTCTCACTTCAAAAAAGATTTGCTCCCCGTACAAACTTGGAACCCCCTTTTCATCCCTTTAGAGGAGCAATTTCGAAAAACGCTGAAATAAGTTTTGTTGTATTTAAATAGAGAGTCTATATACGAAGTTTTAAATCTCTCACTTCAAATAAGATTTGCTCCTTTACAAACTTGGAACTCTCTTTTCACCCCTTTAGGAGAGAATGTTTGAAAAACGCTGAAATTTGTTTTGTTGTATTTAATCATAGAGTCTATTTACGAAGTTTCAAATCTCTAACTTCAAAAAAGAATTGCTCCCCGTACAAACTTGGAACCCCCTTTTCACCCCTTTAGAGGAGCAATTTCAAAAAACGCTGAAATATGATTTCTTATATTTAAACAGAGAGTCTATATACGAAGTTTTAAATCTCTCACTTCAAAAAAGAGTTGCTCCCCATTCAAACTTTGCACCCCTATTTTACCCTTTTAGGGTTAGAATTTTTCAAAACGCTGAAAACACTTTCTTTGGATTTATGTTCGTAACCTTTTTATGAATTTTTAAGCCTGCAGCTCAAAAAATAATGTTCTCCAATACAAACTTTGCACCCCTATTTGATCCCCTTAGGGGTGGAATATCCAAAAATCCTGTCTTATCCCTTGCATACGTTATAAAAGTAAGCTCTGGACCAAATTTGAAGTTCCAGTAGTTTCGGCTGTGCGTTGATGGTAGATCACCCCTTCTTCTTTTATATATATAGATTAAATGGACCAAGTATAAAGATCGTTATCAACTTGTAGAATAATTGTCAATTGCGTAGCGTACCAGGTATGGTATTCCTGGTTCGTTTTATTTTTGAAATCGCATATTGTTAGAGACCTTCGGGCGACTTGAAAACTTCTAGCAGTCAAGTTGCCCACTCACCTTGACAAGCCTAATTCCAATGAGGTCTGATTTCCCCTTGGGTTGGCAGTCTCATCCGTAAAAACTAGTGCCTACGCCAAATCTTGGGATTAGGTAGCGGACCCCGGGCATCCTTTAGGACTGTATACTGGCTTAACGCTAGGAGGATGATGTATATTGTTAGACGTTATTAAAAGTTAAGTATTTTTTTTATTCCATGTTGTTCAGCTGTTTAATTCTACAATCTACATGACATCTGTGATAAACGAACCGCATGATATACGGTAAGTATCTAGATTATAATCTAGTCTTAGTTTTAGATCTCGTTTAATTGCAAGGTCTTTATAACCTAATTATACCTACATCAAGCTACGACTTAACTACCTAGAACTGCATTGGCTGTTTGGTTTCACAAGACTGCAGCCGTTCGAAGAATTCGTGTAAATTATGGGCGGGTTGCATGGACCACAGTATTCACATGCAAACTGATTTTAACGGATGTAACATCGACGGTTTTATTTCTATACCAAGTTATTTATGTACCAAGAAAATATACCTATACAAGAATACTTAACAATAAGAACTTAAATAATAAGTATTCATCATAATATTATATAACTGGGCACTCAGTGCGTTTCTATCGCCCTGACTTTTGTGCTTAAATTATTGACAAATTCTCGATATGTATAGATATTTTCAGAAATCTTGGATAGCTAGGCAATCTTTTGCTGTTTAATTTCTAATACTTTGTGCTGTTAAGATTTTTTCTGAATTAATGGGGACGGATACACGACCTGTGTACGGAACCGGTGCGCGAGTCGAACTCACGCTATGCCGGTTTATTATCTACTATAGCTTTTGCTCGCGACTTCGTCTGCGTGGTACTGACTTGTTAGTCGCGATATAATTCAATTGCTATTTTTTTATATCAGGCGCTTAACTAGTCATCGCTCTTCCATACAAACTTCCACCCCCATAAGGGATGATTTACGGGGTAAAAAGTATCGTATGACCTTCCTCGGGACTCAAACAATCTCCATACCAAAGACAGACACACTTTCGTATTTATATCGCCTGAATCACTTCGAGAAAAGGATGGTACAGCCTCTTTGTTTTTCTCGACTTGACGGGGGCACTGCCCTGCCCCCAGATTAGTATTTAAGTATTTATAATATTATTATGCTCAGAGGGAAGATTTACGTAAGATTACTTACCAATGTTTAAAAACAGTGGTAACTAGAGCATAATCGGCGCATAACGGCATGCTACAAAGTAGGGCTTAAATGACAGCTGCCGAGCCGAAATTAATTGCAGCTTAGATCGCGGCAATTGCCTATTACGAAGCTAGCTTGGCCACTGCCTTGCATTGGTTACCACAGACAAGGCATATTGAGCCTATAATACCCACGATATAGTATTTTTTAGGATGAGTTGGAACGATCTATTGAAATTGTGTGATGCTCGTTTATTTTATTATATCTAATATATCTACTTAGCCATAAACTATTCGTAAGGTACAGGAATTTTGGTAGCATTTTTAAGTTGTCTTAGTGACTTCTCATTTATAGACTTTGTCATATAGATATACGTATACTAAAATACAAGATTTGCTAATGATATTTATTTGTAAGTGCTCGTCGGTTTATCTCGTAATATGGGTAATTAATATACCAAATGTTCTTTTTGATGATAAGTTTCCTGATTTGTTTCAAACAGATGTCACAAAATACACATAAGATTATTTTCGAATTACCGAATTTTGTACATTTTAACATATGACGTAAATTATAACGTTTAAAAAAAATGAGATAATTTCTTTATAATCCATAATATTCATTGACAGCATTTTTACACTTGTTAATGCGTTAATCAGATATATTTTGAATTTACATGCATGTATGACAGGTCAAAAATGCCACGAATATTCTGGATTTGTAATTACCACTTGCATTAATGCCGGAATTGTAATAAATATTATATTTAAAATAACATTTCAAGGAGGAAGGCACAAGACAAATATCGCCAACACCTATTCTACGACAATGATAAACATGTTCCCCTCTGACCGCGTTGCTGACCCTTTTGATTTGAGGATTCGAAGCGTTTACAGGTTATAGAGATAGATATAGGACATAGGTCCCTCAACACAGGCCATACTAGGGAGCTCTGGGAACATTACTCACCAACAGGAACGCAGCACGAGATATCAAAACATGATAAATAAAGAACGTTGGGTTTAAATATATTTATTAAATATTAAGTGATAAAAAAAATCTAAAACGCTAGAAAACACAAAATACTTATATATATAATGTTACCTACTTCGGTATAACTACTTAGATAGGGGTACATAATGGCTGACATAGTGACGTATGGGTCACCACGGTGTAAAACAATTTAGCCGTTGTAAACCAGCTATTCGTGAAAAATTCTGATACACAGCTTTAGGTACCAATATACAGGCTGATTCGGGACTCGGGAGACGTGAGCAGAATGAACCCTACGGATTCAGTAAATGATAATGGATCGTTCACGTATTTTACCCGACTAATTAATAAAGGTAAAACCTCTTTAATTGTTATGACAGCACTTTGATTATGAATAAGGTAAATTGTCACATTGAGTGAGATACGATGTTTTGAAAGTAACAAGCGTCTAAATGACATTCGATTTGGCATGTATCACCGATTTATAAATGGAAGTGTATCTATCGTACTTGACAGAAGTTTTCTAAATGTAGGGTGACCATGCATGTCATAAATAAGTTCAAGCTTTTAGTTTGGCAACACAAAAAATTGAAATTTAATCTCACTAATACTGGTACAAAACAGTAGCTATAATTTACTGAATTCACAGGGTTGATCCTGCTCACGTCTCCCGCATTACCCAGTACGTAGCAATAGGTAGCAAAATATTTTATTTAACATCACAACGCATGACTTAAGACTAATAGTAAACCTATTGTGCGGGGCGAGAATGGGGCATTTCAGAATACGCTTTTGTTTCACCCGTCGGGATTTTGCGCCCGCACCGTGCGATAGAGAGTCGTCACCATAAATCGTTTGGCGCCTAATTTCTCACAGAATGAGTGCTTCGGGCGAATGTTTTCCACCCCTTAAACCTTTATGAAATTAGAGAATATTGGCCTTGATCGATTCATTACAAACTTTTGCCTAGCTTGATACGTTTTGATTTTTTAGTAAATCTTACTCGTTTATGAAATAATAGCAATAAACCAGGAGGAAGTTTTTGAGTAAAAAAAAACAAATTTTCACTAGCAGGCAATTAAAAAAAAAATCAAAACGTATAAAACTAGTATTCTACGATATCTACAACATTTCTAAAAATCATGCAAATCGGTTCAGGATTAGGGGGTGGAAAACGTTGTCGCATTTTGTATGAAAAAATTCTTCTACACAATCCTCCTAACAATAACTGTTACAACTGTGTATTTTGTAGGTAGGCCCTCTGACTACGTCCTGGGCACGACGCGCACCCAGAACTCTGGTATAGTGGTGATGATGCCCTGTATCCGGCGCGCCGGCTTGGTCAGAGGCCGGCCGGCGGCCGTCGACACCCGGAAAGCTTGCATGAACCCGGCGAATACTTGGAACATGCACTGCCGCGCGTATGTCTCCCCGGCGCAGAGCCGGCGGCCTGCAATGATCCACAGATTTTTAACTTTTTTATTCTTTGTTAATAGTTCATAATTCTGCCGATCAATTGAAATATAATGAAAATAATAGTTACAGAAAATTAGTTGAGTTTTCATATTTGATACAATACCCCACACGTGTGCCTAAACAGTAAAATTCATAAATATATGTACTTAAGTGCGTTTCCATCAAAGTGACAAAAATATATGAACGCTCTTACTCTCTTGTCATTAACGTCATGTTCGCATATTTTTGGCATTTAGTCCGCATCTATATTAATATCGTAGTCTTAAATTCTGAACGCAACTAGATGATACTAGATCACGTGACCTGTCATGTCGTGTTTTGACACTTGTTAAAAATTAAATAAAAAACACGTTTCTTGACTAACCTAATATTGATTTTAATTCATATATATCCTTTTAATCTTGATACATATATTTTTAACATCGAAAATACTAACTTTACATGGTTTGGGTACACCGATTAGGTGTAATTGCCACTTATAAACGCGGCCACGGTAATTTTGATGACATCATTACTGGGGAGACCGGATCCTTTGTAGATTGTCTCCCGGCAGTTTCGGGGTCCGTGGGTGGTTCGGAACTGAATTATCTTCCCATAAGAACATACTTGTTAATGCCAAGTTGCAGATCATACGTAAATGTTATATTTTTATATTTTCCCTCATAAATCGAAAAATACCCGACGGCAAAAAAATTGAAAACTGTTTCAGAATGTGCAACTCAAGTCCTTTCATATGACACCGCACTTGATATAGTCACTAGAATTTAAAAAATTAAAAAATCATATTCATGCATCTGGGTTACCCGGCCTTGCTTATAATAACTATCCCAATTTGAAATAGATAGCATAAGTAGTTCTTGACATTTAGCAATGTGACAGACGGCCAGATAGACGAAGTGAAATCATAAAGGTTCCTATTTTTAGTTTTTTGATGCGCTACGGAACCCTATAAATAACAAGTGTTGCAATTGGGAAAAGGTTCATTAGCCCATAATGCAGCAACAAAAATAAATTATTACGTAAGAACTAGATGCACCGGTTTGCAGGCCGACTTCGTTATTGCTCCTGCGTGCAAGAAAACCTTTTTAGCAATAAGTACCTACATTACATTCTCATTATGATAAATAAAATAAAAAATTGTCTACAATCTTACACAAATCGACATAAGTCCCAAACTAAGCAAAGCTTAATGTAGTTGTACTATACATACTTATATGCATAGATAAATAAATTGACACACATCGCATCAGAATTTTTATGTTTGAATAAACATAAACAATAAATAGTAGGTACAAAATAACTACATGTATGTACTTAAGTACCTAAACGCAATATTTCACGACCAAAACAGCAAATGACTTGTCTTTCCATACAATGATACTTACTATAATTGTACGGAATGATTATTACTATCATTGTATCTCGGGACCCATGTGATGTGACGTCACATTTCGCTGTCAATATGCGACGTTTTCAAGGCTCGTAGGGTATGCTGTACTTTGACTCTCTTTTGTCTCTGTGTTGTTCTAATTGTAGTTGTTCCATACAAACATTCGATGCTATCTAAAACCTGGTTCGAATGGCATCATGCAAAGAAAATGGAGTATTCAAATTGAATTACCTGCTCCGAAAGGCAAAGATTTGTCACTGCTTACGTCGAGATGTCCGTCTTTGATGAATCTCTCCGGGCGGAACACCTCCGGGTCACCCCACACCTCCCTGTCGGTGTGCAGGCTCATCAAGTTCACAGCTACTATCGTGTTCTGGGGAGAAATATAGCTTGTTTGAACTAGGGGCAGCGGGTTTTTATAATGCTATTCACTGACATACACTGACATAAAAAAACTTAATTAAATTTGTTTCTGTACACTTAGATGTAAAGGTGATATCGCGTTCAAGTGTTCATATAGCCATTTTTTTAAATAGTTGAAGTTCACATAGCCGCTATTCCATATGTCATAATTGACATACAGTAGTCCTAGAATATCGCTTTAGTTTCATGTCTCTGTCATTCTGTAGAGTAATTGCGTGCTGTTTGGACAACTTGTCGCTCACAAACCTCAGCGATATGGTATCCACCAAGCGTGGTGTCTACGACGGCGCGATGTGGGATCGCTAGAGGCACTGGAGTCTCAAACCTCATCATCTCACGAAGACACGCCTCTGTGTACGGCATGCTGTGAAATACACAACAATTCAATAAGGCCCATTATCCGCCATCTGGTAAAAAGGATTTTTGAGGGTCAAAGGCTCTGAAACTAAGCCACCAGAAGTAGTTACAAAACATACAAAAGGTAGGTACATAAAAGATAGTAAGTACATATTCAAAAGGTTTTCGCAACAGAAGTTAAATACCGTCGCTATAAATGGTTTGAGCACCAGGGTCTTGCTTGACATATATTTGATATCAACTGTAGATACCTACAGTCAAGCAAAACCAGGGGCTTATAACACAAAAACTGTACAATTTTGTCGATACAATTCTACAAAATCGTACAAATTACTTGTGACGTTTTGTGGCATAGGGACCGGTTGCCTACAAACGCTCTATTAGCAAAAAGCAGCAAGAACTCAATCTTTATCATCTAAGACCTAGATACGTGATAAATAAAGAAAAATATCGACTAAGAGAAAGAATAACGCGGTTAACGGAACAAGATGATGCAACGTCATATTGTATGTATTCAATGACTCCTGCTTATAAAAAGTAGCCACACATTGAAGACTTGAAGATTTGAACACATTGAAGATTTGAAGGGCCCGTCTTTTTGATTTGTCAGCTCTACATAATATCTGTCAGAAGTTAGGTACATTATTGAAATTCTTATAAAATTTGTTTAAATGGGTCTAACGCGATATTTATATTGTATAAATTTTCATTTTTTACGTAAGTAAAAAATAAATTTACCTTTTTTACCGACGTAAAGACGAAGTACCGTTTACTGTTCGTAAGGACGAAGTACAGTCCAAAGATTTTAAAATGTCATTCCGATGTTTAAAATTCTGAAAAGTTTTTCAGTGACCTCAGGTCAAAGAATAACATACCACATACCAGATACCGATCCTGCCCCACCAAGTTCCCTGATTTTTATTAAGTGCAAAAAAATCCTCCCAACTAGATACCTAGATATCGAGAAATGACTGGGTTATACGTGGTATTTCTATCCACTGAAAATTCCTCAGTGACCGCCATCTCTGCTCTCATACTCTTCGGACTCCAGGATCTCATCTGAACGCACTAGAGTCCCCCTCGTGCTTTACTAACTTTCGCTCATTTTTAGAGCGAACAGTCTTCCCAGAGATAGGAAAGTGCTGCGGCCTGCCACACGGAGCGGGAATGCCCTAATGGACCTTACTTTTTCCTGTCGTCGAGATTAGGCATCCGGTCGCGTCCAATAACGCGGTCGATCTCCTCGTGGATCTTGTCTTGAATCTCCGGCTGCAACAGCATCCGTTCCACCAGGAACTCTATGACGGACTCGCCTGCTGTGGCGCTCGGGAACATGTAGTCTGTGCAGATCAGGATCAGCTGGTCCACTGGAATGAAAAAAAATTAAAAGATCAATACTATCAACATACAAGTATAGGTACCTACTTTCAGCTTTCAACGTCATTACTACTCATTACCTACTTCGTAAATATGTAAGCAACGCATGTAAATGTTCCGTAGGATCATTTTTCCTTCAGGATTGAGTCACACGATATAGTTATATAGTAATACTTTTTTATTCATTTAACAGATTATCGGACAGACAGTAATCCGGTTTCGTTTCTTCCTTTTGAGGTCCGGTTCCCTACGTAGGTAAAGTAAAACCAATCTTAAACTGAACGTCCAGTGTTTCCGCTCACATCTGACGTAAACGAAGCGAGCATATCTACAATGCGCAAGACATAAATCTCACACATTAAAACATTGTCTAAATAGTAGGAGAAGCGAGTTGTTTTTATTTATGTAGGTACAGAAGACAAGTTATTATACTCTACTAGCTGCTCTTGTGGCTAATTACCTATCAGATTAATTAATTAGTTACCTAAGAACATGTAAAATTATTTAATAATTAAGTTTTCACACCACCTGCTCGACAACTACCAAATAAATAAATTATGGAGTTCAAAACTGTTGGCGGTTTTTAGGGTTCCGTACCCGAAGGGTAAAACTGTAACATTGTGTTATTTTCTTAAATAGCAGCAGGATGGTTTGAGCAATTTATTTAATGTCTCGAACTCACCTAGTTATGCATATTTTCAAGGAGCAACATTTTCTCATCAGGGTAGCAATAATTAAGTAATTGTCAAATCTAATTAAGCCAATCAGAATAAAATTAATTAAATTCAGAGTTGCCAACAAGATGTTGGAATATATGGGTATTTTTATGGAATAACAATAATATAATTTTAATATTTAAATCTCTTAATTAAGTTTAAGATAGAACTTATTTATAATAATAATATTATTGACCACAGGTCCAAAATTAAAAGAAAGTTATTCCTTAATAAATTGCAATAATTAGTTACTTGGATTCTTCAGCGCTGGTATCATTGTGACTTGGCAATTTTGTCCAGAGCTGCGTCAAGATCTTTTCGAAATCATTATGAGGGTTTGTAGAACATTGTCCATTTTCATCCGGTTTCTGCACCGATTAACAGTGTGGCGGAGTGCCTCTTTTAGTGGCTGTTCAGATGGAAATGGCCTGAATATTTTTATTTTCCAGATTTATCAAATATAAGTGGTTATTTTCTTCCAAATTTGTGTATTACTTATTGCTTCTGAAGGCCTTATCAGCTCCTTACCATGTGGTTCTTTACAGACATGAGCAGTTAATCGATGTGTAAGGGTGGGCTCGGCAGGAGAAACTATAATCCAATTTTGGAGCGTTTTCCTTGGTAAGAGAGATTCCCTGAACACCTTAAAACATCCTTTGTCAGGTTCAAACACATGGTTCTAGTACTAACAGAAACAATTGATTTCTTTCAGCTGATTGGGTATTTTGTTCTGAAGTTGTTTCGAAGAGTGTTTTGAAGAGATTGTTTTTTTTTAAGAGTGTTCTGGAGTATGTTTTGTATGCTGTATTTCGGGGATCCATTTCTGCTCCGGGGCCAAGTTCCTCCGCATGTCCCCATTTTGAGGTAATCTGCTAGGTCAAGGCAATCCAGCAGCGTTCACACAAGCAACTGAAGGTCGGTGTGAATTTTATTTTACATGTAGGGAAGTAGGATTTAAAATAAAGTCTTTATTGATAGCATAGAATATTTAGGGACTAACGTATAGTTTAGATTTCTGGTAGTTCAGTTCATTCATGAACCACAAAGCGACCAGCTCTACCGATTGAACAACTTGATTGTAACAACCTGAATGATGGTCTGTCTGTCAGTTTGTTACCATGCTGTATCTCATGAACAGTTAAAATTTTCACAGATGATGTATTTCTGTTGCCGCTATAAAAAAAAAAGAATAAAATAAATATTTAAGGGGGCTCCCATACGTTAAACGTGTTTTTTTTGCCGTTTTGATAGATAAATGATACGGAACCCTTCGTGCGCGAGTCCGACTCGCACTTGGCCGGTTTTTTGGATTTTTTTCTTTGACAAGCCATACGTTTGGAGGAATTATTTAATAGGATCTTGTCTTGGTCTACCGGGAAACAAAAAAAAACATCAAATTGACAGCTGACAGATCTTACATTCATAGATGTAACTGGGTAGTAGAGGATTTTGAAAGAACATAACAAATCATTTTAAGGAATTTAATAATGTTATGCATGACTGGAGCTGTGCTCTAAAGGAGCTTTGAAACAACTTGGTTGGTATTAAGAAAGATATTAATGAGGTCTATTTTTTTTCTGTCAGTTTTGTGATGCTGTAAACCTTATGTGAAAAATTACTTAAAAGAAAAATTAAATGTCCGCCATCTTGGATTTGAAAATGGATGTCATTTTCGTAATCGACACCCCGAGGAAGCTCAAAGATGACACCATTGTATCGATTTTTAAGAAAAGTAAAGATTTGCACCCCGCTCAAACTTAGAACCCCGTTAGGGGAGCAATTTAGGAAAACGCTGAAATATGTTTTGTTGTATTTAAACAAAGTCTATTTACGAAGTTTTAAATTTCTTCTTCAATAAATACGTGTTTTCATACAAACTTTCATCCCTTGTTTTACCCCCTTAGGGGATGAATTTCGAAAAATCATTTCTTATCCCTAGCCTACGTTATAAATGTAACCGACTGTGCAAAAATCAACTCTCTAGCGTTAGCATTTTCGGCTGTGCGTTGATGAGTCAGTCAGTCAGTGAGGACTTACTTCTTTTATTATTCTTGTATAGATAAGTTTTGTGCAAAACTTACATAATAATGCCTAACGAAGTAGCTGCTTTCACTACATATTTATAACTCAGTACATTTCACTGACATAACTTCAACGGACATAAGGTCTAATAGATCTAAATAAAACCGACGCTAAAAAAAGTTAATATAGGTACTTACTCTTAAATACCAATGCTGCAAAGTTTTCTGTTCTTTGATGGCAAAACGTCTCTTGACCTCCTTAATAATGTAAACAACTTATTGTGTTGCATTTAGGTATAAGTATGTGCTGTGTTGTATATGTATGACTAATAAAATTAACATGAAGTAGGTACTTACCCGTTAACGAGTTATCCAAGTACAATAGGTAGGTACCTACTCGTACATGTACGCGGCCAGTAAGGAAAATATTTCTGTGGCCATTTTTTTCTTGTAATTTTCTATTTAACGGCTAATCATACGACTCCTCCGATTCCAGAACCTTCCCCAATAAAAAGGGGCCTGGATTTATCCCTCTAGCTGTCAATACAACGACTCCCTAATAAAAAAAAGGTCGGAGTGTTTGTTATTGTTTTTGTGCTTCAAGCTTCCATAGGCTACCGTGTTTGATTACCGGCGGTATCCCGTATGATTAGCCGCAGTAATAAAAAAAAATGGTTATAATAAATAAATGAACTTTATTCTGCAAGTAGGCTGCAATGGCACTTTTACAAGTCAAAGACTACTAGCGTCTCTCAAGAGACCACTACCGAGAAGAAACGCCGTAAGAAATTTGACAGTCAGTCATTCTCTCCATGAATATGCTTATTACGACGACACTACTTAACCTGCTTAAGTTCAACTGAGTGTTAAACAACAAAAAAATATTTAAAAAAAAACGAGGAAAAAAATAACAATAGGTACTTATTAACGCTGTGTCCTTCCACAAGATAACTTGTCGAAACTGTATAATAAATACGAAATAAGGGAAATAATAACAATGGAAAATACTTCACCTACACATTAAATTAAATCGTTTTATATGCTTTCCTATAAGGACTGTGTCAACTAGATAGAATGAAAATATTATATGAATCTTTACGCTATTCTGGTTTTTGGTTTGTGCCATGCATTTCTGACTGTTAGTCCTCAACCCTATAATAAGTCTTTGACATCAATATATTTTTAAAGTAATTTTTAATAGCTGAAATTATCTATTCCGGCTCTTAAAAAATGGTATTTGGAATATATGTGTACCTATATATTTTAGGCAGAGCTGAGCATTAACTCGTTAAACCGTTAATTAACGAAGTTAACCATCGGTGTATCGGATTAACTTTTAAGCTAACATGCAAAATTGTTAACGGACATTAACTTCCTAAAGTTCCGTTATCCGTTAACTAAGTACCTACTTTATCAAAGGAACACCGCGCCGCGAATCAAAGGAACACCGCGACGCCGCGCCGCGAAAAACAGGTTCTGACAAGTCCGTTCGATCGGGGCAGCGTAGGAGCGAGCTATAGACGCTCAGTGAGACAGGCGATGCAAGTGAGGCGCGTCAGGAGTTAATGATTAACGTTAACTTTCGTTAAATGGGCCGAAATTTAACGCTTTAACGGTTAACGAAGTTAACTTTTTTTTCAACGGATTAACGATTAACGAAGTTAATTATTTGGTTAACGGTTCCCAGATATGATTTTAGGTATCCTGTGTGATTTCAACAACATACATTTTAGAGCAAACATTAAATTCCTCGACCGTACCTTCCTACTAAAGATTACTCTTTGGGAGACCAAATATTCCTTCCGCTTCTCTTCTGCTTTCCCTTACACAATTTATTATTTAAATGTACCTGGTCTATTCGTGGTGAGTTTTTTAAACCACGTCGGTGGCAAACAAGCGTGCGGCCCGCCTGATGGTAAGCGGTCACCGCAGCCTATGGACGCTTGCAACGCCAGGGGTGACACATGCGTGTTGCCGACCCTTTTTTAAATTTAAAGGGTAATGCTTTATTTTATGTATTGTAAAAGTGTCAAACTTTCAATTGAAAATGAAACACACACCATAGCAAGAATAAATATAGGATGTTGAAAATGGCCTGAATAGCTTCGAGAAAAGGATGGTACGGCCGTGCCTTTGCTCGACTTGGCGGGGGCACTGCCGTGCCCGCAGATATTTTTTTATTCTTGCTGTGGTTGATTGATTACCTACCAGAAAACGTAGTATGAACACCGTCGCTTGTTTCGTCCTTCATCTTCCTGACGTACATATCGAGGAAATGGCGGTCGTGAGACTCGTCGTATGTCGCCATTACGTGCTCGATTAGTTTCTAAAACAAGGACATGAAATAACCATAGTTACACGATTGGCATCAATGTTTCGTTTTGTTATCTACATGTGTATGTTATAAATACGAAAGGTGTTAGTCTTGTGGGCTACTTGCCCTTTAACAGTAATTACCATTATACTGTTCATTAATACTATTTACACATATCTACACCTCTACACCTAACATTAACTTACTACTAAATATTAACATACATATTTATTTACATATAAATACTATATATATCTACACATACAATCATGCAATAAAATATATTACTTTTAATCCTATTTATTACACACATATTTACATTACATCCGTCAATACGCTTGACGTGCCAACAGTTCGGTGCAATGCGACTGCGCACCGATAACGGTCCGTGACGCAGCGCGAGCGCGTCGCCGGCCGGCCGGTGGTCGCTATGCGCGGGCAGTCTTATCTCAGATACTGACGCGAAGTGCATGCCGCTCTCGACCGCTATATGCTTACGCCTAATTGCTGAACTGTGATGTTAATAATTCTTCCTTCTGTTCTACTTTCTTCTGTGTAACTATCTTCTGACTTTGGATATACCTTCTGTGTTGTTTGACATTATACGTATTGGAGTAAAGTGGGGTTGTTTATACTGTTGTCACCTACGACACCAACGAAGCACGAACCCTATACTGGTGACCCTTGAAGAACACATCACCTAACGGAGGATTTACCCAGAAACGTACGTAGTGTCGAGAATTATGGTTGGTGGCGGTGCCGATGAGAACAAAGAAACCGCTGCAGGGCCGAGCGCACGCCCGCCGGCCGTCGAAGAGCGCGTTTCCACTGCATCGTCATCCGACATTTGCAAAGTCGGAGTACGTATCCCACCTTTTTGGCCGGAGGAACCGGAGATATGGTTCTCGCAAATTGAAGGTCAATTTATGATAGCCGGCATAACGAACGACTTGACCAAGTTTCATTACGTCATAAGCCAGCTTGACCGTCAATTTTCAAAGGAGGTCAAAGATATCATCACCAATCCTCCAGCAACTGACAAATATCAAAAACTGAAAAGCGAACTTATCAGCCGACTTAGCGATACCAATGAGCGTCAGATACAGCAGCTCCTCCATCATGAGGAACTTGGAGACCGCAAGCCTTCTCAGTTCCTGCGACATCTGCAGGGCCTGGCAGCCAAGCGTGTCACGGACGACGTCTTACGGATGATGTGGACCAACAGGTTACCCGCGAGCGTCCAGACCGTTCTCGCGGCACACCCTACAGCATCATTAGATATCCTCTCAGACCTTGCTGACAGGATCTATGACATCGGCCCACGTTGTGCCTGTTCATCACACGTCGCTTCCACGAGCCACAATCCAGGTCCTGACCAGCCATGCTCGAGCGTGGACGCACTGGCACGAGAAATCTCTGAGCTGAGGAAGCAGGTGCAAGCTCTAAGGACTCAAGACCGCGGCAGTGGGAGATCCCGGTCCAGAAACCGCAGCCGTTCCCGAAGGCAGAGCCGTTCCAGTACTAGGTCGCAGTCCAGCTACAGGAAGTTCCCCATTTGCTGGTACCACTCGAAGCATGGCGAGAATGCCAACAAGTGCGTATACCCCTGTGACTACAAGAAGTCGGGAAACGCCGGGGGCAGTCGGTGATGGCGACAACTGATAGCCCTGTTTCTTCCGGTCGCCTGTTTGTCACTGACAGAAGGTCGAAGACGCAGTTTCTGGTCGACACTGGCAGCGACCTCTGCGTCTTCCCCAAATCACTACTCCGGGATCGTCGAGCACCGACGGAGTACAAGCTCACCGCAGCCAACGGGACGACCATCGACACCTTCGGTTACGCTCATCTTAACCTGGACCTCGGACTTCGACGCGAATATCCATGGCGTTTTGTTGTAGCAAGTGTTACTAAGCCTATAATTGGTGTTGATTTTTTATCATTTTACAATTTAATGGTAGATTGTAGGAACCAAAAGCTTGTAGATAACACCACTAGCTTAACTTCTTCTGCAATTTCCGCTTCTTACGATGATATCTTTTCTGTGAAGGTCTTGACCGGTGTATCTTGCTACCACCGTATATTGTCACAGGAATTTCCTGAAATCACGCGACCTGCTGGCACGCAACGCTCAATACCTCACAACACACAACACCACATTCGCACCACTCCAGGTCCTCCAGTATCCTGCGCCCCGCGACGCCTGGCGCCGGACAAGCTGAAAGTGGCCCGACAGGAATTTGAAGGTATGTTGGCTAACGGTACAGCAAGACCATCAGAGAGCCCTTGGTCATCACCTCTTCACCTGGCACCTAAAAAAGATAATGGGTGGCGCCCCTGTGGTGATTATCGTCAGCTCAACGCTCGTACCGTGCCAGATAAATACCCAATACGACACATTCACGATTTCACTCACAGCATATCTGGTTGTAAGATCTTTAGTACGATTGACCTTATAAAGGCTTACAACCAGATACCTGTGTGTCCAGAGGACATACCGAAGACGGCCATAACGACCCCCTTCGGTATGTTCGAATTTCCTTTTATGACATTTGGCCTTCGTAATGCTGGCCAAACATTCCAGAGATTTGTGGACGAACTGACACGGGGGCTGGACTTCGTCTATTGCTATTTAGACGACTTTTTAGTGTTTTCAGCAGACGAAGAACAGCACAAAGAACACCTGCGTACAGTTTTTACAAGGCTCCGGGACTATGGCATGGTGATCAACGTGTCTAAGTGCGTCTTTGGTGCTCCCCAGGTAACTTTTCTAGGTTACCTGATATCGGAGAGCGGTACCAAGCCCTTAGACACGAAAATTGAAGCCATACGCGACTTTCCTCCACCTAAGGACGTCAGACAGCTGAGGAGATTTTTGGGCATGGCCAATTTCTACAGGCGATTTCTGCCGCACGCCGCCCAAATTCAAGCACCTCTCAATGCTCTATTAGGCGGAGCAGTCAAAGGCTCTACGCCCATCAACCTCACCGGCGATGCTCTGCGAGCTTTTCAGGAAACCAAGGAAAGCTTATCCAACGCAGCATTACTTGCTCATCCAGACTGTCGAGCAAAGCTTGCGTTGGTAACAGACGCATCAGACGTGGCAATAGGCGCAGTCCTACAACAACAGCTGGAGGATAAGGTATGGCAACCGTTAGCTTTCTTTTCCCGAAAGCTGAGCCCCTCTCAGACCAAGTACTCGCCATATGATCGTGAATTACTCGCGATCTATGAAGCCATCAAATATTTTAGGCACATGCTAGAGGCGAGAGACTTCACTGTCTATACAGACCATAAGCCTATCTGTTTTGCTTTCCACGAAAGGAAACATAACTGTTCGCCTAGGCAGTATAGGCACTTGGACTACATATCCCAGTTCACTACCGACATAAGGCATATATCCGGCAAAGACAACGTTGTGGCCGACACCTTATCTCGGATAGAGGAACTGGAGATAACGTTCGATCTCGCCGACCTAGCTAGGTCCCAAGTGTCTGACCCCGAGCTTGCTGAGTACATGGCGTCGTCTTCTTTACGCTTGGTAAGGATGTCATTCCCGGGAAGTCGTAAACCGTTGTACTGCGACGTCAGTACGCCGACACCTCGACCATTTGTGACCAAGCAGTACCGGAAAACTATCTTTAACAGACTCCATTCCTTAAGTCACCCTGGCGCCAACGCAACTGCTAAGATCGTAGCAGAGCGTTTTGTATGGCCCGGCGTGAGAAAGGACTGCAGAGACTGGGCACGAGCTTGCGCGCCATGTCAACGTGCGAAGGTGAGCCGACATGTGTCTGCACCTTTAGGGACATACGCACTGCCTCGTGCTCGTTTTCAACAGGTACACATTGACCTGATCGGCCCACTCCCCGTTTCACAAGGTTTCCGCTATTGTTTGACTGCCATCGACCGCTTTACGCGCTGGCCAGAGGTCATACCAGTAGCGGACATCACGGCGGAGACTGTGGCTAAAGCATTGCTGACCGGCTGGATATCCAGGTTCGGATGCCCAGTACATATTGTCACAGACCGTGGACGACAATTTGAGTCCACATTGTTTCAATACCTATCTAAAGCCATCGGATTCCAGCACAAACGCACGACAGCCTACCACCCGGCTTGTAATGGGATTGTGGAGCGCTTCCACAGACAGCTCAAAGCCGCCATTACATGCCACGCCGATGCGAATTGGTCAGAGGTATTGCCCCAAGTCCTACTGGGCATACGCAGTGCATTCAAGGAGGACTTGCAAGCATCTTCTGCCGAATTACTTTATGGCGAGCCTTTGCGCCTTCCTGGCGAATTTTTTGACCCCAGTTTACCCGGTACCACAGACGTTACCGAGTTTACCGCGCGGTTACGCTCATTCGCCTCGAAGTTGAAGCCCGTCCCTGCTTCACGCCATAACAAGGACAAAATATTTGTATTCAAAGAGCTAGCGACCGCTGAATACGTCTTCCTACGTGAAGACGCTTCACGCGCTCCTCTAACTCCTGCATACTCAGGTCCACACAAAGTGTTGGAGAGAACCGATAAAGTTTTTAAGCTTCTCTTCAAGGGCAAACCGGTTACAGTAACCATCGATCGGTTAAAACCGGCATATTACCTATCTGAGCATTTAGATCAAAATAACGATCAGGATACTTTCACGCCAGTCACACCACCAACCTTAGTGCGTACAGGTCAGGAAAAGCGTTCAGATACTCATCAATCAAACGTACTTAGAACCACTCGTTCGGGGAGGCAAGTACGTTTCCCAGATTATTATCGCCCCTAACCAGGTCTCTGGGGGGGAGTGATGTGGGCTACTTGCCCTTTAACAGTAATTACCATTATACTGTTCATTAATACTATTTACACATATCTACACCTCTACACCTAACATTAACTTACTACTAAATATTAACATACATATTTATTTACATATAAATACTATATATATCTACACATACAATCATGCAATAAAATATATTACTTTTAATCCTATTTATTACACACATATTTACATTACATCCGTCAATACGCTTGACGTGCCAACAGTTCGGTGCAATGCGACTGCGCACCGATAACGGTCCGTGACGCAGCGCGAGCGCGTCGCCGGCCGGCCGGTGGTCGCTATGCGCGGGCAGTCTTATCTCAGATACTGACGCGAAGTGCATGCCGCTCTCGACCGCTATATGCTTACGCCTAATTGCTGAACTGTGATGTTAATAATTCTTCCTTCTGTTCTACTTTCTTCTGTGTAACTATCTTCTGACTTTGGATATACCTTCTGTGTTGTTTGACATTATACGTATTGGAGTAAAGTGGGGTTGTTTATACTGTTGTCACCTACGACACCAACGAAGCACGAACCCTATAGTCTGTTTTTCTGTCTGTCTGTCTATTACCTAATTTAGATGAAATTTGATATGGGGATAGTTTGAGTCCCGGGAAGGACATACGATACTTTTTATTCTGGAAATCATCACTTAAGGGTGTGAAAATGTGTATGGAAGAGCGGTAAGCGCCTGAAAGAATTACAACACTATTGCGATGAACGAGTTCTACGCAGGCGAAGTCGGGGGTAAAAGCTAGTTGTAATATAATTTTAAATAATCTCAACGCCTTTTTTTAGGGTTCCGTAGCCAAAATGGCGAAAATGGAACACTTATAGTCTCGTCATGTCTGTCCGTCCGTATGTCACAGCCGATTTACTCGGAGATTATAAAAGCACTACACTTATGAAATTTGCTCGAAAGGTGTATTCTATGAACCGCTAAAAGCGCCGAAAAGAAATGTTATATTAAAATAAAAATATTATATATATGTAACCGGTGAATGAAGAAAAATTCAACGTACATAGTCGTATGTATATTTCCACAAACCTTTCAATTTAAGTCAATCGTTGGTGAGATCTTAGCTGTAAAAATCATAAAACCACCCCCCCCCCCCCCCCCCTAATTTCCAAACCATGAAGTTTAAAATTCAGAAAATAATTTATTAATAAATACTTTCAACGACTTTTGGTTTTAACAACACAGGTTTTATGGTTTTGAGTTTTCGCTGAAAAACTGTTTTGATTAAACAAAAGGTCGAAAGTGCCTTGAGCTCCTTATGAAGATACGACTTTTCCAGATTCAATGTACTGGATAGTGGTTTTAAATGTAGACTAGTGGGCGTTGGTACGGAACTCTTCATTGAGCATGATCCGACACACGCTTGGCTGGTTTTTATTTCTCTTATATGTTCAGTACTTGTGTACTTAGATTAAATAAATACACTATTCATGGCATGATCAGCAGGCATCTCTCTAAATCGTCATATAGACGGGTAGTTTACGACATTATTTTAAGTTGAAAAGCGTTGTGTGAGTCATTTTGGCAACTTGACTTGCTAAATCCGATTCTGAATGTTACCAAGCCGAAGTTTGGCTCCTTTGCTCAAAGTCGAGTGAGGTGTTCTGGAATGGGTTTCAGGAGTCGCTAAACTCAATTTTGATAACCAGAGGTCGGATGCAAACCTTTAGGGTCCGAACCAACCGCAAAATTAAGTTGGTTTTAATAGGAAAAATAAGGGTAATTCAAAATAAATATGACTATGAACACCGGTCTAATACTTTTACACGGGGGCAACAGTATCAAGGGTCCCTCTGAAGCAGGTAGGTCCTAGGTGTTATTTTTAAACATTATAAAAGTGCACCTCTCCACCGCATGATATTACCCTCCTATGAACTGGTATTGCCTCCTCTGACACTGATGTTTAAACCTATTTCGAAAATACTTGTGTACCTACTGCACCTTGTCACGTTAACGTCATGTTTTAATAGGCAAAGTATCAAAGTGTGCAGCTACTAATGAGTAAAATTCGGTGAAGTTGAGGAGCCACAGGCGGAGGACCGCCTGTCACTTTTCCTCTCATGCTTGGGGCAAACTATGAGATAAAGCAAGAAAATCAAGGTTCATCTTACTATCTTGCGGACTACAAGGCGGACTGCCACGTGGAGCCTCGTTGACTGGTTGCACTAGAAGGCATATGAATAAGTACAAACCGAGGGATATAAAATATTCTTGTGACTACGTACCCTGAAGAAGTCCGTCAAAAACTGGTTCCCATCGTACAAATCCCGGAACCCGCTCCACTTAGGGAACAGCTCCTTCAACCATGGCGTCAAAGACAGGGCTCCGCCGAGGTCGTTGGAGCTGCGCTGGAACCTCAGGGTGTTGCGGGCTAAGGCCCAGAGCGCTGGATAGTCGGTGCGGGGGAGCGTCATCCCGCTGAATACGTGCAGCATGCCGTTCATGAACGGCATGGAGAGGTAGTGTGGTAGATGGACTAGCTCGCCGTTCACTAATTGCTGAAATTACAAATATAAAGAGTTATTAAGTATGACCGCGGGCATTCATATGTTTAAGCTTCGTTCCAGTTCAATGCAATATAGTTACTAACATAAGTCATCCTCATTATCAGCCGAAAGACGTCCACTGCTGGACATAGGCCTCCCCCAGAGAATGCCACGTGGGCCCGCATCAAGCGAACTCCCACGACTCAGCTCGCCTCGTGGGGGGCCTTTTTGCGGCCCGTCTACTGCCACTGCCACTTAAGTTTGGGAATTTTTCGGGCTATGTCGGTTACTTTGGTCCTTCTGCGGATATCGTCATTTTTGGATTCTATCCCGCAGAGTGACTACGAGAATAGCCCCCGCCGCATTGCTCTTTAAGTGACTTTTAGCCTCCTTATGAGGTCCAGAGTGAGCCACCACTTTTCAGAGCCGTAGATCATCACTGGCAACACACACTGCTGGTAAAAGACTTTCGTCCACTAAATAAGCATTTGCCGTTAGTCGACAGTTTACTAAATAAGTGTCTTATTTTAACTTTAAGACTATTGTGAACCTATCGTATGGGGCGAGAACAGGCATTTCGGAATATACTTTCTGTTTCACACGTCGGTGTTTTGCTCCCGCATCATGCGATGGAGAGAGGCCGTTTGGCGCCTAATTTCTCGCAAAATTAGTCTCACTTATTTTAGAACTTTCCATGCTACTCTACGTTATGAAAATGTATCAATAAGATTTAAAACATGGTACTAAAAGCGCATGTCGGTCGCCGAATTTGAACCCGGGCACATCGACTCTGTAAGCAGGGCCACTTATGACTTGACATTGATACAGCGAATTTTGCTGACATGCCATTTCCATGGCAACGTAATTGTTACGGCCCCGTTGCAACACTATGAACATATTTTATCTTTGTATGCAATTTAAAAAAAAATCATAACTTATAAACCTACTATTTAATGACATCTACAATACAGTAGAATCCGCTTACAACGACTCCGAAATCACCGCACATTAGATTACATACCAAACATTTTCAAAGTAAATCAGTCCGTTTTGTGTGACGATCTGTTAGTGCGACATAATATCACCGGTCCCTTGACTGTCGTTTTAACCGGATTCCACTGTATTTCCTAAAATCATACATATTGGGTGAGGATTAGGGCGTGGAAAACGTTGTCGCTTTTTGTATGAAAAAATATATTTCGGCGTGAATTTCCGCGTTATCAATAAGCGCCAATGTAACTCTGTTAAAATATAGGCAGGGTCGCCGTATATTTAATTTTATCCCGGTGCTGGCTGGATATAGCGATTTTAGGATTTTCGGTAACAGATCGAGTATATTTACATTCAAGCCCCTATTTCACCAAGTTGACAATTATCAGTGAAATATTTATGTCGGCTGACATATCGACAATTTTCATGTGAAAATTGACACTTTTTTTATAATGCCTGTCAGCTTTGGTGAAATAGGGGCCAGGAAGTAGCATTTGGTGAAGGAGACCACGGAAGGTCATTAAAGTTTCGATCATGATACTGAAGCGACTATGACGAAGCCAAATTAATTGGTCCTGATATAATGTTACCATCAACCGGATCTGGTAATCGAAGCCGGAAAGTCGGCAACGGAACTCCATAATAAAACAGTGTACCTTAGCCGTGTTTGAGCTTATTGTAATTGTCATGAGATGCACTCTTTGATAATGAATCTTTAAAAAGTGTAATTTAAAAAAAAAAATATGAAAATTAAAACCTACTCCAAAAAAAAAACACTAAAAAGGTAAGACATAATTGCCTGACTTCTAATAGTTCAATATGAAACTTTACACTTCTTATTGAATAATGTAGGTATTGTCATTTTTGTAGATTTAGATTTACTTATTTCATAATATAAAGTTCGTAATATAAAATTTCATAGTCCGTGCCATTTCGTCATCTCTAGGCAATTTCTTTAGACAAAAGCAACCAAATAGTTAACTTCGTTAATCGATAATCCGTTAAAAAATAGTTAATTTCGTTAAACGTTAAAGCTTTACATTTCGGACCATTTAACGGAAGATAACGTTAATCGTTAACTCCTGACGCACCTCACTTACATCGTCTGTATCACTTATCACCTACGCCGCCGCCCTGATCGAACGGACTTGTCAAAACCTGTTTTTCGCGGCGCGGCAACTCGGCGGCGCGGCGGTACGTTGTTCCTTTGATTCGCGGCGCGGTGTTCCTTTGATAAAATAGGTACTTAGTTAATGGAACTTTGTACATTTAATGGAAGTTAATGAGTCCGTTAACAATTTTGCAAGTTAACTTAAAAGTTAATCCGATAAACGGATGGTTAACTTCGTTAATTAACGATTAACCGATTAACGAGTTAATGCCCAGCTCTGACAGCAACAACTAGCAGCCGCCCGTGACTTCGTCCGCCTAGATTTTAGATGGTAGCAAAGAGTCAAATTACTCAGAAAATACGTAACGACTAACGGATTCGGAGTTAGAAAGTGAGGAGGTTCTTATGGAAAAAATGTTCAATGCCATTTCTCCAAAAGAAAGGAAAACTGGCACTTTTAACGCTTTCTAGAAAAGACCACGCGGAGTTCCTAACAATGGCCAAAATGAAGTGTTCTAGAAGGTTCCTCAGCGTTTCAAAAGGATTCAGTTCCCTTTTAGGGTAACAAATTTGATAAACGCTAAAATACGTTTTTGTGTTTAAACAGCGAATCCGTATACGAACTTTCAAATCTGTCACTGCAAAAAAGATTTGTTTCCGTAATTACAAACTTAGAACCCCTTTTAGGGAGGAATTTTGAAAAACGCTAAAATATGTTTTGTTTCATTTAAACAGAGAGTCGATATATGAAGTTTCAAATCTCTCGTTTTAAAAAGGATTTGCTCCTAAACAAATATTTAATCCCCTTTAGGGCAGAAATTTTGATAAACGGTGAAAACATTTTGTTGTATTTAAACTGCGAGTCTATATACGAAGTTTAAAATCTCGCAGTGAAATAAAATATTCCCGTGTAAACTTGGAATGGAACCCTCACCTCTTTAAGAGAGAACTTTGGAAAAACGCTGAAATTCGTTTTGTTCTGTTCAGAATCATTTAAAAACTAAAACGTTTTTAATCCTTGAATCAAAATTGTATTCAATAATTCATATAAAAATAACTAAATTATGTTTTTTTCAATCATACTTGCATATTTCTTTATTAAATAAAATATTCAATGTATAATATTCAATTCATAACCAGTCGAGTTAATATGCACAATTTTCATATGGCAACGTTTAGATTTCAAAGTTGACTTACGTTAAACCTTACCGTTGTTCAGTAATTCCCAACGACTGTAACACTCACTTTTCTGTATATTTTTCTATTTTAGATTAAACCATCTCCTAAATCTACAGTCCGCTATTTTTATTTACCACCTACGGACCTACGAAGACTTTACAGTTGAATATATATAAGACGTTACAAATCTCTTGCGTTAAACGTCTCCCCGAACAAACTTTTAACCCCTTTACGGGAGGAACTTCGACAAATGCTGAAATATGTTGTGGTGTATTTAAACAGAGAGTATATTTACGAAGTTACAAATCTCTTACTTCAGAGAAGTTTTGCTCGCCGTACAAATTTTGAACCCATTTTTCACCCCTTTCGGGAAGGAATTTCGAAAACCACTGAAATACGCCACTGATTTATTTAAACAGAGAGTCTATATTCAAAGTCCCAAATCCGTCACTTCAAAATCGATTTGCTCCCCGAACAAACATTCAACCCCGTTAGGGGAGGAATTTTGAAAAATGCTGAAACACGTTTTGTTGTATTTAAACTGGAGTCTATACCTATACGAGGTTTCAAATCTCGCAGTGCAAAAATGATTTGCTCCCCGTACAAACTTGGAATCCGCTCACTCCTTTAAGGAAGAAATTTCGAAAAACGCTGAAACGTTTTTTTAATATCTAAACAAAGAGTCTATATAATATATTTAGGATCGGTTGCACCAACATACGATCACAGGCCGGTCATCGTCAAATATGGCGCCGGCAGCTGTCATCCCATACAAACTTGTCAAACTTACCATACAATCAGATTTTTACGAAAACCGTTTACGATTACAGACGGTTTGGTGCAACCCACCCTAAGTTTCAAGTCTCTCGCGTCAAAAACGATTTGCTACCTGAACAAGCTTTTAAACCTCTTTAGGGGAGGAATTTCGAAATACACTGATATCATCATCATTATCCTAGCGTCATCCCGGTACAGTTGCATCCTGAAGGATGCCCGGGGTCCGCTACCTAATCCCAAGATTCGGCGTAGGCATTAGTTTTTACGGAAGCGACTGCCATCTGACCTTCTTGAACCTCGTTTTCACCCCTTTAGGGAAGAATTTTTGAAAAACGCTTGAATATGCCAGTAATGTAATTAAACAGAGAGTCTATATTCAAATCTCTCATTTCAAGAAATACGTGTTTTAATACAAGTTTTCATCCCTTGTTTTACCCCCTTAGGGGATGAAGTTCGAAAAGTCCCTTCTTATCCCTAGTCTACGTTATAAATGTAATCGACTGTGCAAAAATAAATTCTCTAGCGTTAGCAGTTTCGGGTTGATGAGTAAGTCAGTCAAAACTTCTTCTCTTATATATACGATATAAATATATATAGGAAATACCGGGACGTTTACCCTTTTCCCAAGCTACCTTCTCATCATCATTCCTCGGACCGTTGACCCTCATGTCAATCATCTCCTGGATCTCGTGTGCCACGGCATCCTCGAGCTTGTCGCTGCGCCGGCCGAAGCCGAAGTCGCGCATGTACCGCAGCGAGAAACGCCGCTGCGTGTGCCAGAAGTAACCGTCGGTGAAGAATATACCTACAATACAAAGAGAAATAATAAATCAATCAACACTAATACTAACTCAGCGACAGCTCGCTCAGGGAACAGTCGCTGAGTTAGTATTTAAGTCGCCCTCTCAGTTTTGTAAAAAACATAAACTACCGAAAAAGACTAATTTTCACAATAATTATAGCTAATACAAAATAATAATATGTATGCGCGTACGAAGTAGGTAATGTAATTGATACTTCCTACGCTTACTCTTAGATCCATAATGTCTCAGATTGCTGTGCCCTACCTCTCTTAAATTAATCAATATGATGTGCTTTTTTAAGCGGACTGACTTTATAGGCCGGGCCCAATAAAGCGATAGGAGTGCGCGGTTGGAGACTAGCCTGGGGAAAATCCAGGGGAAAACCTCCGACACGACCACGCGTGTGGTTTGGAACACTGGAATACGCTAAGAGTTTGCGCTCCAATGAGATTGGTTGAGCGGTTTCAACCGAATCTGAATCGAGCTACTGGGTGTTTTGTCGCTGGTTCACTAAACCTAGCCTAGCTGAGAAGAATCCAGAAAGAAACTCAGCTTGGTCCGACCTGTGTTGGACTGACTCTACACGGTTTACGACGGTACCGGGGTGAATAGGGACTATATGTGTCAGTGTTGTCGCGATCGCGCGATGGACGTCCCCGCTGGTGGGAATTTTTAAGTGTACGCGTCGTGTCTGAGTTGGACGGCGTAAGCGCAGTTTTCCATCTTTCGATGGACGCTGTGATTACGTCGTCCGGGTCTGTGAGTGTGTGCCTAGGACGCCGGACCGTGCAGCCCCTAATCAGTGATCGACGAGTTACGACAGAGGGGGGAGGGATGGAAACGTAGTTGACAGCCTTCCTAACTAACGGATTCCTATAATGGAGAGCGTTGTCAAAAATCATATGTGCAAATTGTTGTTAATGGACAGCTTGTTCATCGATAGATCATCTAAGTCACGTATAGGACACGTATTCAACAGTCGAAATACACAATCACCTCATCAATATTCAGGCAGGTTAGCGCTATACGCTAAAGAGACCCCCGGTGATGGGGTCAAGCCTTCACGAAAAAATCATCCGATACACTGACAAGTACAGCAAAAACTGCTTGAGAATTGTGTTTACGAATTCATGAGCTTATGAAGCTCGCCGTTTTTGTTATTTTTTGTTTGTAGCGAATAATTTATTGATAATTTCAATTGTTACAACATTGACGATCATAATTATTCATTCGTTTGGATAGACATTAATGTAATTTATAATGTATTGTAATAATATGAAATAAACTAGCGGCTGCCCGCGACTTGGTCCGCGTGGATTTTAGGTGATAACAAAGACTAAATGAGGTGAATATTTTTCGGTCAGTTCTGATGCTGATAATCTTTCGTGAAAAAATGCTCAGAAGATTTGCAACGACCGGACGCGGAATTCCCAACACTGGCCAAAATGAAGTGTACTTCAAACGGCTACCCGTACAAACTTTTAGGGTAGGTAATTCGATAAACGCTATGATACGTTATTGCGGTTGCGGCAACGATCGAGTGAGGACGTGCTACGCATGCACGTGGACGTGCATTGCAACGGATCCTAACGGTGCCAACGAAGTTGCAGTGTGGGGTGGATGGTGGATACCACCACGAAGCCCAGTAATTGGGGACAGTCCGATTCTTCCCCTTCGTGTGTAGGACACTTAAGTTGACACTGCGGACAAGTGGACAATACTCGACACCGACATTAGGTGAGCCTTTCGGTTCCCCATAAGTATAGTGTTAGGCGGGGACCGACAAAAAATAGTTAGGATGGAGATGCAAGGCAGATTCGAGATGATGGAAGAAACCATGCGGGCTATGCAAGCTGAAATCGATCGACTGGCCGCTGAGAACGACCGCCGTCTCTCAACGGCGAGAAAATCGACTCGGCCCAGGCAGCTACCATGCGATCCCCAACTCCCGCGAACTCTGACTCGCATCGCCAGGCCCATCCGGCCACCCCGGTAGCTACTTCCGCTACTCAGGCCCCTAAGGCCGCCATGGGACCGCCGCCGGCTGTAGCGATCCCCTTGCCCCCGCCCCAGGCCCCTAAGGCCACTGCGCCCAAAAAGGGCAAAAAATCTTAAAAGGTAACCGCGCCTGCCCCCGGTAACCCTCCCGCCCTTCAGGCCCGTTCCGCAGCGGTTTCAGGCGTGAGGAACTCATGTTCTCGCTCCCAGGGAGCGGCCCTCCTCGCAAGAGGAACGACTTACCAATCGCTTCTGATCCCGCTGTCTCAAGGGGTCACTGACAAACAGAAATACAAGACCGACTACACTGTTCTGAAGACGACATTGATACGTCGGGATGGGAAACCGTAGGCGAAAGCCGTAAGGGAAAACGTACGCGGCCGAAGTTTCCACGGGCTGATTCGCCGGCGAAGAAAGCTCCGCAGACTAATGTCGTCCCCGCGCCTTATGCGTAGGCCCCTCCGGCCCGTAGTGCCACTTTGGCAACGGATAGCGGGTTTTCGGCTCCCAGCTCGACTGCGACCTCTGCGGTCAACCCCGACAAGCCGGACTCTTGTGTCCTAAATTGACGCGCAAAGGTGGCCAACTGCTCTGGCCATAGCCAGACAGCGGGACATCCGAGTGCTTAAATCGAATACATTGAAGCCGCCCTTGGAAGGGCTTCGTATTACGGTCCAGGGACCCGAGGACTATCGCGCTCTGGCCCATTTCTTCTATGAGCTGTCAATGGCTTACAACCGGAAACAGTCCGCCGAAGAGAAAGGCTATAGAGCCATCATCAGGGGGCTCCATAAGGATATCCCGAAAGGTGAGATACTCGAGGATCTCAAAAGTAAGTGGATCGCGGTCAGGGAAGTTCATCGCCTCTACCATAAGACGAGGGGCAAGTACGACTTCGTTCTAATAGTCACCGACCCAGACCAACGTAAGGTAGTCCATGCCCTTAAGGAGGTGCTGCAAATCACCGTTAGGTTAGAATCTCCTAACAAGCGGAACTACATCTCGCAGTGTCAGAACTGCCAGAGATTCGGCCACAGTGCGCGTGGCTGTTTCTCTGCCCCCCGATGCGTCAAGTGCGCTGTTAAAGTCAAAGTCAAAGAAAGTCTAAGAAGTCTGTCGTATATCGATGGTGCGATCTTTCTCGACGTGGCGAAAACCTTCGACAAGGTCTGGCATAACGGGCTGATATATAAGTTATATCATCTCGGCATGCCTGACAGACTCGTACTCACCATACGAGATTTTCTCAGGAAACGTACTCGGACCCACACCCCATCCGGGATCCGTACTCTATCCCTCTTTATTCATTATTCACGAACGACATTCCCATGCACCCTAAAGTGCAACTGTGGTTGTTCGCGGACGATACCGCGCTCTTTACGACTCATTGTAAGTACACTTTTATCCGGAAATATCTCCAGGAGGCAATCACTGACCTAGGTCGTTGGTTTAATCTTTGGCGTATCGAAATCAACGAGGAAAAAGTACTGCGACAGTCTTCCACCCGTCTAACCGCGTTAGCACGGAAAGGCGGGTGGATCCGATCCAGATGTTTTGACCGGCCCATCCCCTGGGCCAACGAAGTCAAATATCTTGCAGTGACCCTCGAGAGAAAACTGACTTTCCGTAGCCACATCAGTAGGGTACGCAACCGTGCGTTGTTCGTGCTAGGAAGGCATGGGCCGATGATTAACAAGTTTAGTAAAATAACGCTTAACTAGAAATAAGCTGACACTCTACAAAACTTGTGTTCGTCCAATCATGTCTTATGCAAGTGTAGATTTTGCTCACGTAAGTACCTATGACATCATTGAAGCAGCTTCAGGTCATTCAGAATCGGTTTCTCCGTAGGGCGACTGGTGCCCCGTGGTACCAGCCGAACCTCAGTCTGCACCAAGACATGGGGATTAGCAATTTAGCACCATGTATGGTTTCTTTAAGCAGACTGCCAGACGTTATTTTGACAACGCTCCCCATCATTAGAATCCGTTAGTTAGGAAGGCTGTCGGCTACATTGCCATTCCTCCTCCCTCTGTCGTACCTCGGCGATCACTGATTAGGGGCCGCACGGTCTGGCGTTCTAGGCACACACTCACCGACCCGGACGACGTAATCAAAGCGTCCATTGAAAGATGGAACGCTGCGCCAACTGCGTCCAACACAGACACGACGCATACACTTAGGCATTCCCGTCGGCCGGGACGTTCACCGCGCAATCGCGACAATACTGACACATATAGTCCCTATTCGTCCCGGTACCGCCGCATACTGCATAGAGTCAGTCCGAACCAGGTCGGGCCTAGCTGAGTTTCTTGCTGGACTCTTCTTAGCTAGGCTAGGTTTAGTAAAGCAGCGACAAAACTCCCAGTAGCTCGATTCCATTCACACCTCAGATTTGATTGAAAATTGATACCGCTCAACCAATCTCACTAGAGCGCAAACTCTTACAGTATTCCAGTGTTCCAAACCACACGCGTGGTCGTGTCGGAGGTTTTCCTGGAAAATAAAAAAATAAATTAAGAAAAAAAGCTATGATACGTTTTTTTGTGTTTACAAGTGCGAAAAAGATTTGCTCCCCTTACAAAGTTACAAACTTAGAAGCCCCTTTTCACCCCTTTAAGGGAGGATTTTGAAAAACGCTGAAATACGTTTTGTTGTTATAAACAGAGTCTAAATAGGAAGATTCGAATCTCTCGCTTTTAAAAGGATTTGCTCCCCGAAGTCCCCGAACAAACGTAACCCCTTTAGGGGAGGAATTATGAAAAACGCTGAAATGTGTCTTGTTGTATTTAAATAGCGAGTTTATATACGAAGTTCCTAATCTTGCAGTTAAAAAAATATTTGTACCCCGTACAAACTTCGAACTCCCTTTTCACCCCTTTGGGAGAGCAATTTCGAAAAAGGCTGAAACCGATTTTGTTGTTTTTAAACAGAGAGTTTATTTACGAAGTTTCAAATCTCTCACTTCAAAAAAGTTTTTCACCCGTACATGATTTGAGCCCCTTTTTCACCCCTTGAGAAATTTGGAAAACGCTGAAACATGCCGTTAATGTATTTAAACAGAGAATCTACATACAAAGATTCAAATATCTCACCTCAATAAATATGTGTTCTCATACAAACTTTCATCACTTGTTTTACCCCCTTAGGGGATAAATTTCTAAATATCCTTTCTTATTAAAATTACGCCTACGTAATTGACTGTGCAAAAATCAACTCTTTTGCATTAGCAGTTTCGGCAGTGCGTTGATGACTCAGTCATCCAGTCAGTCAGTGAGCTAGGGGCGTATTTCACCAAGTTGACATATCTAGTATTTGACATTTGTAGGCTAACAAATCGAAATTTTTCATGTGAAAACTGTTTCACCAACTACAATTGCAATGTTTTTTGACAATTGTCGCGCCTGTCAGCTTTAGTGAAATAGGGGCCTCTGGACTTATTCATAGAATAGATAAATAGCAATATATTTATTAAATCGCCGCCGAAAAGGAATGCAGCTGAACAATAGTGTTTAAGCGCATTACCAACTTATCAATTTATCATAAGTAACTATCAGGTAATACAGGGTAATACAAACCCAGTCGTTTCCAGAAAGATCGCAGCCTCCCTAGAATGATGTCCAATCGACCATCAAACTCCTCTCTATTGAGCACCTCCTTAACGAGGGCGGGGTGGTTGGCAACGACCGTGGGGTAGCAGCCGAGGTAGCAGCCCACTAACTGCGTCTTGTACCGCCGGCCCAAGTTGATAAAGGCCTTCGCTAAGTTGTTGGGCGACAGGGCGTGGAGTAAGAAATAGGAGCCGTACACTGGGAGATTTGGCGGACCTGTGACGGACACATACATGTACTTCAATAAAATATAACAAACGAACCCAAAAATAACACGCTGAAAAGTAAGAAATAATTGCCTAACTTCTAGTAGCTCAATATGTGGCTAATACGCTTCTTGTTGAACAAAGTAATAGTATTCACAGTGCATCCTCAAATTTTATAAAGGGTCGGCAACACGTACGTGACTCCTTTGGAGTTGCGGGCGTCTATAGGCTGCGGTAGCCGCTTACCATCAGGTGGACTGTAAGCTTGTTTGCCACCGGCGTTGTATAAATATATATATAATTTTTGGACACAAATGGCGTTGTATAAATATATATATAATTTTTGGACACAAATGTTCAGTTCAGTTTAAAAAAATAATCAAGAAATAGGCAGGTAGCAATAAAGGTTACAAAGAAGCCTTTTAGTATCATATTGAGCTATTCGAAGTTAGGCAATTATTTTTTTACTTTTCAGTGTCTTTTATTAGCAAATAAAGCTTAAACTATTTCTGGAGAAAAATTAAATGATATTGCCGTTAAAATACTCACCTATAATAGCTTTTCTATTTAAACATGTCTTTAGTAAATATTTAAATCTACGAATGGTTTCTAATTTACTTAAGTGTCTCGTGGAAGTTTACTAAATATGTTTGGCGTCATATACCTATGAAGCTCTTTTTCATTAGTGATGTATTTATTGCTCACATCTCGCTTAACTGTAAGCTTGCGGGGGCGAAGATTAAATGTTTTGAGTTAACTTTTTAATTGAAATAATTCAGGGATAAACACACAACAAAAAAACCGACCATAGCTCAAATTTCCGTTGCCTACCTTCCGACTTCCAAACCAGACCAATTTGATGGTAACATTAAATCAAGACAATTTAAATATTGGCTTCGTCATAGTCGCTTCAGTATCTTGATCGAAATATCTTAGTACTAACCGTGAAACACTAGGAATTTTTGATAACCATCCGTGGTCTTTTTCATCAGTTCCCGTTCATCAAATGCTACTTTCTGAATTCTACCGAAAAAGGCAAAATTAAAAATTTTGAAAATACCCCCGACGGATGTGCTCAATTGAAAAATAATTAAATAATGCATTTGAAAATCCCCCGACTCTATAGGAAATAATTACATACAGATAAAAATATTTTTTCCATCCTATTTTTCCTATCGAAGTACATTTTCCCAGTCAACAATTCCTGCCAGAAGACGTGAATTATGACGTGATTTTTTGGTGATTTTTTTCAAGTTTACGTCTTATGAAAATAAATGACGTCAAAAATCACGTCGAAAGTTTTCGTATGTCGGCATACGCCTGAAAATGACGTCGCTAATCACGTTGTTAATTATTCTGTTCCGTCATATGCCTGATAATGACGTTGCAAATCACGTCGCAATATATCCTGTTTCGTCAGTGGTTTAAAGATGACGTTGTAAAACTCGTCGAAAGTTTCTGTATGTCGGCATACGCCTAAAAGTGACGTCGCTGATTACGTTATAAATTATTGTGTTACGTCATAGGTCTGATAACGACGTTGCAAATCACGTCGTAATATGTCGTGTTTCGTCATTGATGTAAAGGTGACGTTGTAAAACGCGTCGAAAGTTTCCGTATGTCGGCATACGCCTAAAAGTGACGTCGCTGATTACGTTATAAATTATTGTGTTACGTCAGAGGTCTGATAATTACGTTGCAAATCACGTCGCAATCTGTCCTGTTTCGTCAGTGGTTTAAAGGTGACGTTGTAAAACGCGTCGTAAATTTCCGTATGTCGGCATACGCCTAAAAGTGACGTCGCTGATTACGTTATAAATTATTGTGTTACGTCAGAGGTCTGATAATGACGTTGCAAATCACGTCGTAATATGTCGTGTTTCGTCAGTGGTTTAAAGATGACGTTGTAAAACGCGTCGTAAATTTCCGTATGTCGGCATACGCCTAAAAGTGACGTCGCTGATTACGTTATAAATTATTGTGTTACGTCATAGGTCTGATAACGACGTTGCAAATCACGTCGTAATATGTCGTGTTTCGTCATTGATGTAAAGGTGACGTTGTAAAACGCGTCGAAAGTTTCCGTATGTCGGCATACGCCTAAAAGTGACGTCGCTGATTACGTTATAAATTATTGTGTTACGTCAGAGGTCTGATAATGACGTGGCAAATCACGTCGCAATCTGTCCTGTTTCGTCAGTGGTTTAAAGGTGACGTTGTAAAACGCGTCGTAAATTTCCGTATGTCGGCATACGCCTAAAAGTGACGTCGCTGATTACGTTATAAATTATTGTGTTACGTCAGAGGTCTGATAATGACGTTGCAAATCACGTCGTAATATGTCGTGTTTCGTCAGTGGTTTAAAGATGACGTTGTAAAACGCGTCGTAAATTTCCGTATGTCGGCATACGCCCTAAAGTGACGTCGCTGATTACGTCATAAATTATTGTGTTACGTCAGAGGTCTGATAATTACGTTGCAAATCACGTCGCAATCTGTCCTGTTTCGTCAGTGGTTTAAAGGTGACGTTGTAAAACGCGTCGTAAATTTCTGTATGTCGGTATACGCCTAAAAGTGACGTCGCTGATTACGTTATAAATTATTGTGTTACGTCAGAGGTCTGATAATGACGTTGCAAATCACGTCGTAATATGTCGTGTTTCGTCAGTGGTTTAAAGATGACGTTGTAAAACGCGTCGTAAATTTCCGTATGTCGGCATACGCCTAAAAGTGACGTCGCTGATTACGTTATAAATTATTGTGTTACGTCAGAGGTCTGATAATTACGTTGCAAATCACGTCGTAATATGTCGTGTTTCGTCAGTGGTTTAAAGATGACGTTGTAAAACGCGTCGTAAATTTCCGTATGTCGGCATACGCCTAAAAGTGACGTCGCTGATTACGTTATAAATTATTGTGTTACGTCAGAGGTCTGTTAATGACGTTGTAAATCACGTCGTAATATGTCCTGTTTCGTCAGTGGTTTAAAGGTGACGTTGTAAAACGCGTCGAAAGTTTCCGTATGTCGGCATACGCCTAAAAGTGACGTCGCTGATTACGTTATAAATTATTGTGTTACGTCAGAGGTCTGATAATTACGTTGCAAATCACGTCGTAATATATCGTGTTTCGTTTGTGGTTTAAAGATGACGTTGTAAAACGCGTCGAAAGGTTCCGTATGTCAGCATACGCCTAAAAGTGACGTCGCTGATCACGTAATGAACTATCATGTTCCGTCATATGTCTGATAATGACGTTGCAAATCAGGTCGCAATCTGTCCTGTTTCGTCAGTGGTTTAAAGGTGACGTTGTAAAACGCGTCGAAATTTTCCGTATGTCAGCATACGCCTAAAAGTGACGTCGCTGATCACGTAATGAACTATCATGTTCCGTCGTATGTCTGATAATGACGTTGCAAATCAGGTCGCATTCTGTCCTGTTTCGTCAGTGGTTTAAAGATGACGTTGTAAACCGCGTCGTAAATTTCCGTATGTCGGCATACGCCTAAAAGTGACGTCGCTGATTACGTTATAAATTATTGTGTTATGTCATAGGTCTGATAACGACGTTGCAAATCACATCGTAATATGTCGTGTTTCGTCACAGGTTCTGATGATGACGTTGCAAGTCAGGTCTTAATATTTCGTGTTTCGTCAGTGGTTTAAAGGTGACGTTGTAAAACGCGTCGAAAGTTTTCGTATATCAGTATACGCCTAAAAGTAACGTCGGTGATCACGTTATAAATTATTGTGTTTCGTCAGATAATGACGTTGCAAATCTCGTCGTAGTATGTTTATACTTTTTTCCAATCTAACGTCAGATTCCTTCTAAGGGGCTCTCGGATGCTCAAATATCGATTTTGAACGTAATCGGAGCGTACATGAACAAACTAAAGATAGCCGTCACTTTTTTGAAATCTGACGCCAGGTTCGTTCTAAGGGGCCTGTCGGACGCTCAGATATCGAAGTTGAACGTAATCGGAGCGTAAATGAACAAACTAAAGATAGCCGTCACTTTTTGAAATCTGACCTCAGTTTCATTCTAAGGGGCCTCTCGGACGCTCAGATATCGATTTTGAACGTAATCGGAACGTTAATGAATAAATATCAAGATGACCGCCACTTTTTTGAAATCTGAAGTCAGACTCGTTCTAAGGGGCCTCTCGGACGCTCAGATATCGAATTTGAACGTAATTGGAGCGTAAATGAAAAAAACTAAAGATGACCGCCACTTTTTTCCAATCTAACGTCAGATTCCTTCTAAGGGGCTCTCGGATGCTCAAATATCGATTTTGAACGTAATCGGAGCGAAAATGAACAAACTAAAGGTAGCCGCTACTTTTTGAAATTTGATGTAAAATTCGTTCTAAGGTGCCTCTCGGACGATCAGATATCGAATTTGAACGTAATCAGAGCGTAAATGATAAAAACTAAACATGACCGCCACTTTTTTTCCAATCTAACGTCAGATTCCTTCTAAGGGGCTCTCGGATGCTCAAATATCGATTTTGAACGTATTCGGAGCTAAATGAAACAAATTATATCAAGATCGTCACTAATCAGAATCATGTTGTAAATTATTATGTTTCGTCATAAGTTAAACAGCTGTATTCCTTTCTAATTTATGACTTAGTAATTTCTTCTTAAATTTCGTTATACACAAGACGTGACTTTGTATTGGACGTGAGTTGACATCATTATATCACCGTTTTTTCGTCGATCGTTATGCTCATTCTAAATGAAAGTGCGGTGTTTTTAACGTGCGCGAGCAATTTTTCCTGTTCCAACCAATCAGACGTCACAATCGCCTTCTCTGAATGGTCGAAAGCTCGCGGTTGTTAAAATCGCCTTTGAAAATCGCGGCGAATTCACGCCACCTACGTTTATTTGTGAATCTGAGGGGCTACTGCGACCGAAAACGAACGAAGTTCGAATATCTCCCCCTCTGTCGCACTTGCTAATTCGTGCGGCTGAGAGGGAGATATTCGAACTTCGTTCGTTTTTAGTCGCGGTAGCCCCTCTGGCTTTAGTCGTTTCCGGAGTCACTTTAGTGTTTTATTAATGTGTTAAACTATAACCTACTTCAACTGTATAAAAATGGTATGGAAAAATGAGAACAAATATTTTGTAATTATTTTATTACTCATTAGCAAACAGAAGCTGAATATAAAAACTACAAACACCGTTTTTTTTCGCGCGTAAAATCTTGTCTAACCCGCCGTTACGCACGGCTGCCATGATTTAGTTGCATAGGGATGTTCCACGTTTACTTGATGGGCTAGGTGTCGGTCGATATTCGATAGTAAACATTTTACATTACTTCGAAATTTAACCGCCAAACTCGCACACATTTCTAATTATAACGAAGAGATCGCTGCTCATGTTAACTTTTGCGTTTTAAACATATCGATATCGACGCTGAAAAGGAGAAATTTTCTAAGCGACATTTTTGGTGATATCCTAATTCTAATAATATTATAAACGTAAAAGTTTGGATGCTTGGATGGATGGATGTACGTTCCACTTAATCTCAAAAGCTACTGGACGAATTTTTAGGGTCCCGTAGGCAAAATTGGAACCCTTATATTTTCGCCATGTCTGTCCGTTCGTCCGTCTGTCCGTATGTCACAGCCGATTTACTCGGAGACTATAAGCACTACAATTATTAAATTTGGTAGGAAGGTGTATTCTATGAACCGCTACATAAAAGTGATGTGAAATTATAAAAAAATATTAAATTAGGGGGGGCACTCCATACATGTAACCGGTGGATGAAAAAAAAAACTTCAACGCACATAGTCGTGTGGGGTTTCGATGGATTGGCCTTTATAAATGATATGGGGGTTTCTAAAAAACTTTTCCATTTAAGTCAACCATTGGTGAGATATTAGCTGTCAAAATCATAAAAAGTGTCCCCCCCCCCTCTAATTTCCAACTATAAAGTTTGAAATTCAGAAAAAAATTGAGGTAGTGTGCATTAATAAATACTTTTAACGATTTTTGGTTTGATCAAGATACGTTTCACAGTTTTTTTTTTGGTTAAAAACTGTCTTGCCCAAACAAAAGGTCGTAAGTGCCGTGAGTTCCCTATGAAGATACGAACTTTCTAGATTAAATGTGTTGGATAGTGGTTTTAAACGTGGACTAGTAAGTGTTAGTACGGAACCCTTCATTGATCCGATCGTGATCCGACACGCACTTGGCCGGTGTTTTATGAAACTTTCCAGCTAAGTACCTTATATTTCAGAATAGGACATATGCTATATTTTATTTTAAAATTCATCCTCTTAGGGGGTGGAAATTTTGTATGGGTAACTAATTTATTGTTAAGAAGGAAACTTTTTCAAGTTTCCCTTTTTCCCTTCCCTAATAGACTAAGCATTTAGCAGCACAGTTTACAGCGTTTTTGAAATTTCGCCCGCTGAAAGGGTGAAAAGGGGGTTGAAAGTCTGTTTGGTGAGAAATAAATTAATAATAATATGGTGAATTCAGAAAGCCGTACTCCTGGACACAGCGCGCATCGTCAGTAGGTTCCTCTCCCTGTAGCCCCAATCACCGGTAGCCTGGGCTAAGTTTTTTATAATGTATTTATATTTTATTGCATTTTACTTTTACGAGTCTGTAGATATATTGTAAAAAATAAATCAAACTTCTAAATTGACGTTCCGTTGTTACCGATTTGATACGGAACCCTAAAAACCTAGCCTAAGATTTAAAATGAATAATGATTTTGTGTGTAGATATAGATTCTAGTCAGGAGGCATAAAGTCTTACATCTACACAGAGCAAATTATTATTTTAAACCTAAACCCAGTTTTTAAAGTTTCGTTTCTTTGTATTAGGTTGCTAAATATTATACAAAATACTTAGTGTCACTAATACTACACTATCTCTTCCGGATTTTTTATTAATTTTAAGAGATAAATACCTATTTGATGCGCTGTAAGTATTAGTTTGTGTTGTGTCATCGAGCGTTAATATATCGATATCGAATTAGGTATCGTATTCTCACGCACTACACTAGTTCGCGTCGCATGTTTGATGATGTTTGATCGTATCTTCTTTTCTTAAAAGTTTGCCTAGATAAGTGTGTACTGGAAGTTTGTGCTTGTGCGTTCGTTTTGTTGTTCGTTGGCGGGAAAACAGGTGAGTACGCAATACAATCAATTAAATCATCAAGTACTGGGTAAGTGAGACTTGTCTTTTGGTGAAATGTTGTAAAATTTGCCTAAGTACTTATAAACTTTCAGGTTGCGTGTGCTTGCTATTGTGCGGTTTATTTTGTTGTGGTTTATTTTGGACGATATAAACACTTATATCGCCGCGGAAGAAGATGACGACAACCATAAGGAGAAAATTTTATGGAACAGGTAAGCAAGACTCTTCTGACCGTTTTGTTAAGGGATCCCACATAGATATTTTTATCATAACCTTCTTTGAGAGGACCCAAATCGTGTCTTTTTTTTCATTATATATCTTCAAGCTAATGTTTCAATTCAACCATTTCCCCTAATATGTGCTATTTGTCTTTGCAGGGGATTTAATGACTGCCCATATAAAGGCAAAACAAGCGGAATCAAGTGATTTTAATGATTACGATGATGTGAGTTACATATACATATTAGGTAAGGTGGTGTAAGACTAACATAGTTTATTTGACGGGGTATTTTGTAATATAAATTAAAGTCCATATTATGGAAAGTTGTAGTCTTGACCCGGTGACAGTCTTACCCCACCTTACCTTTATTCATTTACTATTGACGACCCATTATGTGTAAGTATGTTTCTCCCTTGTTTAGTGCCCATAACTCAAGCAGCTTTAGTTGCTTCATTTGGGATTTTTTTGGTGGTTTACACCAATTGATTTAGTCCCAAATTAAGCAACTAAAGATTTAGTTATTTATGTGAAACTGGTAAATTTTCTCATTAGGAACTGTTTTATCTAGGCAAGGTTAAAAATGGAGTGTCTCAACATACAACATTGGATTTGTATATGTAGGCGTTGACTACTCTTTACTACATACAATGGAACACAGAAGGTAAATGTGTTTGGGATGATGGCTTTTGTTTACCTTTGTCATGTTTGCTTGGTGTTCCTAACATTAAATAAAATTACTAACTTGTTTGTCTGTTTGGTACAAATCCTTTAAACAATTTTTATATTACATATTGAATTCACAATAAGGACATACAGCATAATATTTACAAACATACATAAATATATATACATACATACTCTTTCCCAACGGGGCAGGCAGAGACTATATCCTTCCATTTGCACAGTCCTGCTACATATACCTTTCCCTGCATCAACATTCATTAATTTCCTCATGCATGCTTCTAGGTTTAGACTACTAATAATACAAAATTTACCTTTAACCCTATTACTAAGAATACTCTGTCCGTCTGTCTGTCCTCAAAATGTATGGGAAAACTAAAATCCGCCTTGCAATTGACCAAAATTCTACTTATTTAACGTTATTATTACTGTAAAAAAAAATTAAAAATATTATTATTATTAAAACGAAATTAAAAAAGGTTATGATAAAGTGTCTAATGTTGTATAGATAATAGTACGGAACCCTTCGTGCGCGAGTCCGACTCGCACTTGGCCAGTTTCATTTAAAACTAATCAATTTGTTGAAATTGCAATCTGAAACTAAATATTTCTGTCTGCTCTTTATAAAAGACTTGTGTGTCTCAGTGGTCCCAATTAGTGGGAGAATGGCTTTAAGTTACATTTTATTTTCAGGCAATGTAGCGGGGAGCTGTGAAAAAAAGAAAAATAAGTTAAATGAAATATCACAAAATGACCAAAACATTGAAGGTATAGATAAAATATTTTGTCAAGGCTATATTCATTGTCACATACTTAACATACATACCTCTCTGATATGTGATATATCAAAAATATGTTTCTACCAAGTTTTTAAATTGATGGTTTTACCATACATAATACATATATACCTATGCTATGACCCCAGTCCATAGCTATATTTTTTATGCATTTTTCTGTAAGTTTGATATTTACTTATCATATACATACTGTTGGTAATTAGAATCTTTCGCTTTAGGTATACCCTGTGATAATAAATTTCAATCCAATGGAACTCCTGAACAGGAAGTTTCTCTTAGCCGGAAGTCTATAGACGTGAGATCATCATCAACATCAGCAGATCATCGTAGCCGAAAGGATTCTACTGACACAGAAATTACACTCACACCAAACGCTACAGGTATGTTTGTATTTATCCTGCCCATACTGAGGGCCTACTCCGAACTTCGAAAATCTAACTTCGTATCGTGCCGTCCCTTTCACTCTCGTGTTATATACTTACTATACGAGTGAAAGAGACGGCACGATACGAAGTTCGAATTTCGGAGTAGGCCCTCAGGATCTTTTGTTCGGTGCAGTAGGGATCTTAGACGCATAATGGCTTTACTTTACTTTCAAATATATGTGTTTAAGACATCCATGTATGCTATATGAATATGCAAGATTATGGAATTCTTGGTCTGATGCAGCCAGGATATCCAGCATTGAAAAAATAATAGCAGATATTATGTCTGGATTAATATCAAGTTACAAAGTTACTGTACAGATAGAGTATCATCATGTTTTGTAGCCATATTTCAACTATTTTGAACAGACTTCGAAAAAAGGAGAAGATTATGTTCGACTGTATGTATGTTTTTTTATTTTATTCTTTCTAGTACTTATAATCCTGGGCACTAACAATGTTTTTCATATATTTTCTAAAGTTCCATCATCGTCTCATGGAAAGTATAACTCCTTAACGGTTAGGAGTTAGGGAATAATTCTTTAAATATTATAGGTATGTTAAGACCGTTAGTTGTATTCTTTCTAGTGTACTCCTAAGGTGACATTTATTTTTTCTTATGAGTAATTTTTACAAAAGATTAACAGCATCAGACAACTGACAGAAAAAATAGACCTCATTTATATCTTTGTTACCATCTAAAATCTACACGGACGAAGTCACGCACGGCCGCTAGTCATAGTATAAACAGATTTAAAATTATATTTTTTATTTTAAACAGATTTAAAATAAAATATATATATATATATATATATTTTAATGGTTACGTAGCAGAATATCTAAAATCAAATGTTATAAGTTCGATTTGCATACACAAAAACACAAAGTCGAAATGCCTAACGTTCGAAATTCATAACATAATATTTTATCATAAGTTTAAAATATATACGGTTTCATTTCATCACGTTTATAATCTATACTGCTACCTCTGTATAAGGTTCTAAATACATAAAGTCAAATTATAAAAATTAAAAAAATATACGGTCTAAATGAATCTTGTTTATTTACTAATTATTTTTAATGCTCTTGTTGTTTCAGGAACTGTAAAGAAACACTTGGAATTACCTGCTGAAACATCAATTGAAAACGACATTTTTGTAATTCTCAAGCTGAGAGTTATTGTATGATTCAAAACAAGACTGTTATGTTTATAGATTTTTTTTAAATACTGCGGGTAACATAATGTTGATTTTTTAAATAATAAATATTTTTATTGCATATACTTTTGTTTTGTTTCAGATACAATTAGGTCTTTGGGAACATGTCCACAAACGACTTTGAAAATTCTAGCACGAAAGTTACGTCACTATGGATACCATTTGGTCATCAGGCCATTTCAACGACGTCGGTAGATGTGTTTCCAATGACGTCTACACACGTCATCGGGATTGCATGACGTCGATAAACGTGTATACCCGATGACGTCTATAGACGTCTTACTAGTGGCGTCACGCAACGTCTATTAACTAGGTCGTAGGACGTCCCAATGACGTAACTATGCGACGTGAAATAACGACGTCGCGTGACGTCCATTAATGACGTAATCCCAGCGTCATCCTCACGACGTCATGCGATGCTAACTAACGACGTCGTGTGACGTTCATTAAAGACGTTGTACCAACGTCATCTCAACGACGTCATGCGACGCGACCTAACGACGTTGTGTAACGTCCATTAATGACGTTGTCCCAGCGTCATCCCAATGACGTCGTACGACGTGAACTAACGACGTCGCATGACGTCCATTAATGACGTAATCCCAGCGTCATCCTCACGGCGTCATGCGACGTGAACTAACGACGTCGTGTGACGTTCATTAAAGACGTTGTACCAACGTCATCTCAACGACGTCATGCGACGCGAAGTAACGACGTCGTGTGACGTTCATTAAAGACGTTGTACCAACGTCATCTCAACGACGTCATGCGACGTGAACTAACGACGTCGTGTGACGTCTAATAAACACGTGATATGTAACTACCAGTAGACGTCTGCGTTAAACGTATACTCGACGTGAAAAATTACGTCATCGTATGTATGAAAATGACGTTAAGTGGTGACGTCAATAATGACGATTAATTTGTGACATCGCCACGTGAAATATGACGTCAGTACTTACGTCTTAAAGACGTGAACTATTTGACAACCTGTCGACGTCTTTCTACGACGTCTTAAATCACGTCAACATATGTATCAAAATGACGTCAAGTGGTGACGTCAATTATGACGATAAATTTGTGACATCGTCACGTGAAACATCACGTTTGAAATCACGTGATGCGACGTCTAAAATGCCCAATAAATCACGTCAATAATGACGTGACCTTGCTGTCTGGGTTGATATATACAGAACCCTAAATATATATTTTGGACGAACTTGATAGCGGATTGGAGATCTGAGCAGGCCTCCGTAGGTAAATGTTTTACTTTTGACACCGCTTTAGTTCATCTCTCCATTATAATATGATAAAATTGATAAATCAATGTTTTTAATTGTTCGAGAGCAACTATCAATTAAATAAGCTGATATCTTTTGTTTTATGTTTACGAGTACAAATGAGTTCTGCAGAGATAATGAAAAATGTAGAAAGGTTGTTGCCACTCACTCATATTTGTTGATAAAAAAACAATTATATTCAGCAAGCAAATAAAGATTAATAAGTATGCCGGCGCGCTCTGACCCGTCTCTTCGATGAGCGGTCGATGGCTTACAACGGGAGACAGTCCGCCGAAGAGAAAGGCTATAGAGCCATCATCCGGGGGCTCCATAAGGATATCCCGGAAGATGAGATATTCGCGGATCTCAAAAGTAAGGGGATCGCGATCAGGGAGGTTCATCGCCTCTACCATAAGACGAGGGGTAAGTACGACATCGTGCTAATAGTCACCGACCCAGACCAAAGTAAGGCAGTCCATGCCCTTAAGGAGGTGCTTAAAATCACCGTTAGGGTAGAACCTCCCAACAAGAGGAACTATATCTTGCAGTGTCACAACTGCCAGAGATTCGGCCACAGTGCGCGTGGCTGTTTCTCTCCCCCCCGATGCGTCAAGTGCGCTGGCGATCACGCGTCTCGCGATTGCGATCGTCCAAAGGGTTGTAAGGACCCGGCCGGCGTCAAGTGCTGCAACTGTTTGCAACGTAAGCTCCCCCATGGGCATACTGGCAACTATGAAGGATGCCCTTGCCGCCCAAAGAGTCGCAACAATGGTGAAAAGCCAAAGTCCTCGCCCCCTCTGGGCGCTCGCTCGCTCTGGGCAGAAGCAAAAAGCGGGTCGTGCTGCTCCCTAGTTCACCTCGCAAGCTTTTCCTGCCCTTCCGGCCTTAGGGTTAGGTGCCCATAGGAACCTGCCGCCCTCAGCAGCCGTAGGTCCCCGCCCGGTGCCTTCTGCACCCCAATCTCAGGCGGACCTCCCTGCATGGGGGCCCGCCGCCAGTCAAGCGGGCTGGCCCGCCCCATCTCCCCTCTCTGCGCTTATGCAGGTAATTCAGATGCTCACCCCGGAGGCAGCGAGCGGTCTGACTGCCTACCTAAGAGTTGCGACACAAAATTACATCGCCGCTCAGTTCGGCAGTCAGGGTCTCGGTGTTTACTAGTATGGATCGTACGGCCCTAAAGCTTAAACCTAAGTTACTTCGCTTACCATTGGTATTTATAATGCCAATGGCCTGAGAGGTATGAAGGATGAGGTGACGAACTTCCTCCGTGATCACTCAGTAGATATCTTCTTGGTCCAAGAGACCTTTTACAGACCCGGCACCAGAGCCTTTCGCGTCCCTGGATTCAATCAGATTAGGGATGATAGGTAAGATGGTAGGCCATTCGGGACACGCTCATTTTTTATAAACGTAACTTACATTGCATAAGTCTCACCCCCCCTCCCCTGACAAACATGGAAGTGTCGGTTTGCCGTATATGGATGGAGGGCCACCCCCTGATATCGATTGCGTCAACCTACCTTTCACCTCAACGTGACTTACTTAAGACTGACCTCGACTCACTAGCCTCCCTAGGTCCTTCGGTCATCGTGGTTGGGGACCTAAATAGTAAGCATATTAACTGGAGTTGCTTTGCAACCAATCCCAACGGCAATCGGCTTCATCGCCTTTTGATCGACAGCCTCCCTTTCGATCTCCTCGCTCCATTAGAACCGACTCATTTCCCTCATAACGTAGAGCACCGACCTGACATACTCGACATAGCACTCCTAATGAACGTAGCGTTAACTCTGCGTTCTGTAGAAGTGATACACGAACTTGACTCGGACCATAGGCCAGTTCTTTTGAGACTAGGACCTCACCCTAATAATGTACCAGAACACTCGTGGACTGGAATAAGGTACAATCAGGTCTCTTACAGACAGGTCCTCCCCTGCTTAGAGACATCCCTGACTGCATTACTACTAATGAACAGACCGACCAAGCGATCGATTCTTTCACCAACTATCTCAACATTGTTGGAAGTGAGGCCTCAAGGGAGGTCTCGGCGGAGGATATCCAAAACCGACCTCTACCTAAGGAATTGAGGGAGTTAGTGACTAGAAAAAATCGTGCAATCAGGACTTACTCCAATCACCCTTCTGCTGAAAATCGTCAAATCCTGAGGGACTTATGTAACGAGTCCAAACAGAGAATTGCCGAATTTCGGGAGAACTCGTTCAGGGACCTGATGAGTGAGATCGCTACTAGTCATCTGGCTTACTGGAAACTAGCGAGATCTCTCAAATCAGATGCCTGTTGGACCATACCCCCTTGGATCGACCGGATCACCCTACCCCTGCTTTCGAGGATAGTGAGAAAGCTGAATGCCTTGCGAGTAGCTTATAGTCCCAATGTTAGCCTAGTCTCCTACACACCGACGAAGCCCATATTAGATGGGTCGATTCCGAGGTGGGCAGGAGATCGCGTCTCCCCGTAACTTCACCCATTTTACCGGTGTCGGTTAAGGAAGTCAGTGACTTAGTCAGGCGTCTTCGTGTTAGGAAGGCTCTGGGTGCGGATGGTGTATCCAATCGTATCCTGAGACTTCTCCCTGAAACCCCCTTCCTCATTTTGGTCGGCATCTTCAATGCCGCGCTGACCAATGCTCACTTTCCAGCCGCGTGGAAAGGTGCAGCGGTCATAGGGATAGCGAAGCCCGGTAAACCACTCACTCACTAGGATTCTCAGATTTACGGCTGAGAGTAACGTTATCATCGACGAGCAGTTCGGCTTTAGATCCGCGCACTCGTGCATCCAACAGGTGCACCGTGTCACGGAGCACGTGCTGGACGGTTTCTCTCGATTCCAGGGGCTCAGTGCACCACCCACCGGTGCAATCTTTCTTGACGTGGCGAAAGCATTCGACAAGGTCTGGTATAACGGGCTGATATACAAGTTATATCATCTCGGTATGCCTGACAGACTCGTACTCACCATACGAGATTTTCTCAGGGATCGAAGCTTTCGATACAGGCTGGAGGGAACGTACTCGGACCCACACCCCGTCCGGGCCGGAGTCCCGCAAAGCTCCGTGCTCTCTCCCACTCGTTATTCACGAACGACATTCCCAGGCACCCTAAAGTGCAACTGGGGTTGTTCGCGGACGATGCGGCGCTCTTTACGACTCATTGTAAGTAGGTATACTTTTATCCGGCGATACCTCCAGGAGGCAATCACTGACCTAGGTCGTTGGTTTAATCTTTGGTTATCGAAGTCAATCCGGAAAAAAGCACTGCGATAGTCTTCCACCCGTCTGACCGCGTTAGCACGGAAAGGCGTGTGGCTCCGATCCAGATGTTTGACCGGCCCATCCCCTGGGCCAACGAAGTCAAATATCTTGGAGTGACCCTCGACAGAAAACAGACTTTCCGTAGCCACATCAGTAGGTTACGTAACCGTGCGTTGTTCGTGTTAGAAAGGCTTGGGCCGATGATCAACAAGTTTAGTAAAATGTCACTTAGAAATAAGCTGACACTCTACAAAACTTGTGTTCGTCCAATCATGTCTTATGCAAGTGTAGCTTTTGCTCACGTCCTATGACATCGCTCAAGCCGCTTCAGGTCATTCAGAATCGTTTTCTCCGTAGGGCGACTGGTGCTCCGTGGTACCAGTTGAACCTCAGTCTGCACCACGATATGGGGATTAGCACCATGTATGGTTTCTTTAAGCAGACTGCCAGACGTTATTTTGACAACGCTTCCCATCATAGGAATCCGTTAGTTAGGAAGGCTGTCGACTACGTTCCCATCCCTCCCCCCTCTGTCGTAACTCGGCGATCACTGATTAGGGGCCGCACGGTCCGGCGTCCTAGGCACACACTTACGGACCCGGACGACGTAATCACAGCGTCCATCGAAAGATGGAACGCTGCGCTTACGGCGTCCAACTCTGACACGACGCGTACACTTAGGTATTCCCGCCGACGGGGACGTCCACCGCGCGATCGCGACAATACTGACACATAATAATGGTCCCTATTCGTCCCGGTACCGCCGCACACCGGGTTGAGTCAGTCCGGCCCAGGTCGGGCCTAGCTGAGTTTCTTGCTGGACTCTTCTCAGCTAGGCTAGGTTTAGTGAACCAGCGACAAAACTCCCAGTAGCTCGATTCCACTCACACCTCAGATTCGGTTGAAACCGCTCAACCAATCTCACTGGAGAGAAAACTCTTAGAGTATTCCAGTGTTCCAAACCACACGCGTGGTCGTGCCGGAGGTTTTCCCCTGGATTTTCCCCAGGCTACTCTCCAACCACGCACTCCTATCGCTTTATTGGGCCCGGCCTACAAAGCCACAGTCAGGTTAAAAAAAAAGTATGCCTGACTTGGCTCTACGTAATATACAGGGCGTCCCACGGCTATGCCACATGGAGGGAAAGTACCTTGAATGTTGTAGATGGAACATTTTACTGAAAGAAGACATTATATTAATTTAAAAAACAATTTAAACAAAATTCACAGATATTTAAATAATTTTATGGTTGAACCGGGAATCGAACCCGTTACACGTGATAAATTGATTAATTTTGTATTAAAAATGTTAAAATTCATGGTCTACCTTTAATTTCTGACACTATGTTATTTAGCAAAAAATAATTTATGATCCATGATGATGACCTTTCCATCGGCATGACAAAACTACAGGGTAATTATTTTTCCCGTGAAACGGGTTCGATTCCCGAGTTAACCATAAAATTATTTAAATGTCTGTGAATGCAGTAATTTTTAACGTAATTGGATAAGGTCGGTGCCGTCTTTTTAGGGTTCCGTACCAAAATGGTAAAAAAGGAACCCTTATGGTTTCACTTTGTCTGTTTGTCTGCCACATCGCTAAATATCTCAAGAACCACTTATGCTATCAATTTGAAATTTGGAACAGTTATAAAGAAGGGTAACCTACATGCATAGAACAAGTTTTTTTTAAATATTTTCTTTGAAAAATGACAGACAATAGGTGGTCCAAAATTTGAAAATCTAGTGAATGTATCAAGTGGGGTGTCATTTGAAAGGGCTTGAGTTTCACATTCTGAAACTTTATTTTTTACGTTGTAATGTAAAAAAAAATACTACATATATAACTAAATCTGTAACTGACTTTTTTTTAATGGTCTTTTATCATTTTTATACCTACTAAGTTTGCAATTTAATCACCATTGCATGCATTTTTGTTTTGTTAACTGCTATGAAATTATGCTGAAAGTACCTTCTTTCAAATAAAAAAAAAATTTGAAATCGATTCACGTGATACAGAATTATCCTTAAAAAACCGACATACATACTACGTTATTCAGTCGCTCAAATAGTAACACAAGGCGGCGATAGATGGCGCAGTACCCATCGCTACTTCGCGCTGTTAAGATTTTTCCTAAATTAATGTGGTGGAAAAGAGACGCGTACTCTATACGACGTGGTTTCGTGGTCTTGGTTAAATTTAGTCTTTGTCTTGTTCTGTTCTAAAGTCGAGTTTGGTCTGTTGTGTGGGAAAAAGGGAAAAATACTCTTTGGGTCTAATCTAATTGTCGTGGTATTACTTGAAAGGGGAAAAAAATTGATCGCATAGTCGTGGTGTATATTAGTTTTGAGCTTTGTTTTTACTTAGCTGTTGTATTGTGGATGTGGGTAATTAAGAGGGAAAAACTAAAAAAAAGGTTTCTCAAGTCTAATAACAGTTTTACTCATTGATACCTACTGTGATATTAAATTCCGACCTTTTCTCTCCTGTTTTCATTAGGGTTTTAGGAAAATTCTCTTTTAAGAGTTCATACTCGAGGAGGAAATTTAAAATGGATGCCGCTAGTTTGTTGTACGTAATTGGAAATAATTACATTAAAGATGATTGCGTGGATAAATTTCATACAATTCTTGCTAGTAAAACTAACTACTGTCTGCCGAATACTATATACGAGTTACTTGTACCGATTCATCCGGATTAAGAACATTTACAATTGTTATTCCGTGATTACAGCTTATCTTTATGACGGTTTAGCCTTAGAACACCGAACAAACATCATGTATTGGGTGACATGCGATAATTTGAAAGTTTGTACGAAACCGTCGGTGCGTGAGTCAGACTCGCACTTGATCGGTTTTATTTGTTCGGGGCGCACTGGCGGCGAGCGAGCGCCCCGGTGCGTACTTCAAGAAATTAGACTTTCAGAACACAACAATAAGAATTATGAGAAGCGAAGTCACATTATAGCACCTAGAATGAAATTCAGTACAACATTACAACCCGGCTTGGCTTTACCAAGGGCTATAATGATTTGCTTTCGGTAAGGTTTGCATAATTGGGAATTGTCGATCAGGTGGCACGAAAAGTAATTTTTGCCTTTAAATTTTCTATATAATGGAAACTAGTTGTAAAACTTTGGTTATAATTTTACACTAAAATGGGTCATACATTTGGTGGTAATTTTACCCATTTTGTGTATACAAAGTAATATTTTGTCGTATTTTACTCTATTTGGTGATTTGTTGAACCACAGCCATTCTTGTTTTGCAGAATTGACACTTACCGGGCGGGAAATTTTCAGGCATCTTAAAAGTGCTGTTGTACATTAACAAAAGCACAAACGGAATCAACAAAACGGCTAGGGCTTCAGCTATCATGGTGGCTACGGGCAATGTTGTCCGCGAGCGGGGCACGACTGGCTACTTTGTTTACTGACCCACTTTGACTACATTTATCACATTCATTGACAGTTCAGCGTTATAATTAATAATTAAGTAGCATTGCGCCCCTCGAGTTCACTTGCGTAATTTGATAATAGTTGGGTTAGGACAGTAAATGAAGCTTGTATGGAAATATGACTAATAACATCACAATTTCCTATGTTCAAACTGCGTTCGTTTTACGCAAAGGACGGTGATGTATTTATCAATCTATACATATATGTATTTTTGTTGTTCCTTTGTAGCATTCCAGATAGTGTCCGACCGAAGTTTCGGTTTCGGCTGGTTTCGGCCTAAAAATCATGTTTCGGCCGAAGGTTCGGTTTCGGCCAAAAAACTGCCGAACCTTTCGGCCGAGCCGAAACATTTACAACATTGTACTTTTGGATCGCATTTGTCTAATTTCTGGTGCCTTTGAATAACTTGGCCCGACTCCGCCAGCAGAATCCATTTTATTTTAGTTATTTTATATCTTGTTAAGTACTAAAATTATTTTCTTTTATACCACACTACACGTTCTATCTTGTGTTACAGTTAGGGATTGCAATCTGGTCCGTCAGATAGATACGGTAAACCGGCTGGATCCAGTATCTCGATAGGCACCGGATCCGGCAATATTCCGATATAGATAGATAACTCCGGTAGGTCTGAAAAAGAGCGCTAAAACACATTATGGTTACATAAATTGATTTGCTTTTAAAAAAATGTAAATAAACGTTCCCGCGTATTTTCAGAATTCGAGCACTGAGGAGCGATCGTTACAACGTGGCATTGTTAATATTAAATGCAGTCACCACGATAGCCAGCGAAATCTGCTGCCCTATAATACGATCCCGTCTATCTTTCAGTCGTCGGCCCAAATCCATAACAAAGTCCTTGGCTTCCACACTCCAGGATCCTGTAGTCCAACACAACAGGGACAAATTGTACTTCGGTTCCAAGGCAGGGAACTTGTCATACTTGTTCTTTCAGCTTATCAGCATACTCCAGTGAGTCACATCACCAGAGCTGTTGGGCCAAGGTCAGTACCCTGGCCTAACAGATCTGGTGATATGACTCGAACGGGACCGGAAAATCCCTTTTATGCCACCAAAGTTGACATTGTTTAATAGAGGCAATCGTTCAACTTCATTTGGCTGAACCGGCTCGATCCACCAGGATATAGTGAAATCCAGCCGAATTGAGAATCATACCGGATTGCAATCCTTAGTTACATTGTTTATATGTCTAGAAAAAAATGGCGCATATAAAAGTTTCGGTTTCGGCCGAAAGAAGAGCCAAAGCCGAACCTTCGGTTTCGGTTTCGGCAAAAAAACGTGTTTCGGTCGGACACTAATTCCAGAGTACAAATGCGTGGGCCGATTTTGATCAAAATCAAAATATTTATTCTTTAAATAGGCCACAAGGGCACTTTAACAAGTCACGATCTCTCTTAATTAAAAATTATACAATACTCAAAAAATAATGAATTAAAAGTGTTCCATGGCATAAATAAACTCTGAAGTGAAAATAATAACAATCCAGATTTTATAATCTCTGAAGTGAAAATAATAACAATCCAGATCGAATCGTTAAAATACTCAAAATAAAACAAAAAAGTAACCCCATCAAAAACATTTTCATTTAAAATGTTGCCAAGACGAGAGACTCTATGGCTCGCACTCACAAAGTTATCAGATCTCATGTAGAGCCAAGCTTCTAACTCTATGATCCCTAATTTCATAAACTCTACACCATAGTCAAAATATGTGGCTTGGTCGTATAGTTCGTTCAATTTAGGGTCCGTTTCGCTGACGTTTACTTATCACCCCTCCTGCACCGCGCATCGCAACCACTGCTGAAACTCAGTTAAAGGTGGGTAAGCGGTTGGTGAGCGATTCCACACGGAAAAAATCTCTTCATAGTAATTTCAGGGCCTGCCGTCAACTTAGTGCCAGAGCTGCGTTTGTAGACTTAAATGTAAAGTGTTCGTTGAAAAAAAAAATTTACGAAGAAGGCATCACATATAGACCTTTATTTATAATGATATTTGAAGTAACAAAAAAGGGTGTCACGCACAATGATGTTACGTGGAGACTAAGATATACAATGACGGAGTGTATGCAACAATGACGAACCTATGTAAACTCCAACCAAAAAGGTCTTATGTACCTGGTGATCACCACCGGTCCTCCATCGTTTTAAAACGTACACTTATTCATTAAGTAAATGCACTTTATAGAAATGTGCAATGTTTAACGTGTAGTAATTTATACATATAAAATAAGAAGTCCTCACTGACTGACTGACTCATCAACGCAGCTACATGTAAATTAAAAATACCTCGATTCATACATTGTCCAATTGTAATAAACGCCCCTTAAAATAACGATAATGAAACGAGATTATAGAGAGAGATTGTTTTAAATAAATTAAACCTAGTTGTGTACTTATTTGGCCAATGAAAATCGTCAGTGTTAGGACCCTGTATTGTTGTGTACCGTAGAAACTCATGCTCTTTAATGTGAATGCTTGTCAGACCTTGGACTCCCCAACTACCTAGAACCCTTGCTATTCCTAATTTTGTTCTACTAAATCTACTATATCTTTCCTACCAAGTGCAACCGTTCTACCATTTCTACTAAAATTCTCCAACCCTCACAACAGCTACCCTAATGCACTTTACCAACACTTTTGCTCCTTAATCTTATAATAATTTTAATGATGATGGTACTAAATCTCCCCACGACAAACCTTAAGATTGAAATACTTTAGTTCTAGGATTTTATTGAGATAAATTAATGGGATTTAAATTGGGATTAAATAAGTTGTAATGACATCCAGCCTAAGTAGGTATGTCAAATCGAACGCACGTATGTTTCGAACCCAGCATACAGAGATGTGCTAACCCTATCATATTAGGATCATTTTGCAGGTTTGTAGGGATTAAGAATAATTTTGTTATTGGTATAAGGCCGGGCCCCTCCATCCGCCCGAGAGATTGCTATCTCTCTCCGTTATTAAACAGAGACCAGTGGCTCTCGACCCTGACTGGACAAGCCCCCTCCAATATTTTTCTAACACTGTTCGGAGTGTAAAGACAAACGTTTAAATGACAAATTACCAATACTATGGGAGAGCTATGCCAGGCATATTCAACCGCATTGTCCCAGGACGCAACGAGCAAACAACCCTTTGTAGCTCTCGGGTTTAAAATTTTATTTAGAAAAAGATGACCATACAATTATAGCAATTGAGTCTACTAGTACTTCGAAATTCGCGCAGAAAGATAAGGTGAAATACTGCAAGGCCTTATCTTTGGACATAGTAGTGGACCGCTCAGCCTGCCACTAAACCAGAACAATCCCATATTTCTGGGAAAAGTCCTGTTATCCTATTGATTACATATAATATTATACCTTACTAAAACTTCTACCTATTATCTAGACTATACCTAGTAAATTGTATGACCCAACCGCTTGATAAACCTCCTATCCACGTGAATTAACCTGATAATCGAAACCCAGATATCTAGATTGTACCTAGTAACCACTACATAACCCAAAGTACTCGATAGCTATTTAACCACGTGAACCATTCTAAAAGTTAAACCCTAGACTTCTAGAACGCCCTTACTATCCGAACTATCAGTTACCTGGATAAAATAAACCCTTAAATTCCAAACCTGTTACCCCTAATTCAGTGTATGAAGTTAAATCTAACATTAACCCCAGAAGATCTAAACTAGAAACTAAATTCCTTACCAGATTTAGTTTCTGAGAATGCGTATTCCCTAACTAAGCTCTAAAGAGTTCAGTCGGCTAAACTGAGGATTGCAATTCTAAAGCCTGTGTAAGTTGTTCCCCCCCTTGCGCCCGAGGGCATGGAGGCAAGAGTAGAACGCCCTATAGTGTATATAATAGAAATATATAAATATATTTAACAAGACCGTTCCTCAAATACTGTGAACTTCTGTGAGCGGAGTATACACTCCTGTTCTGACCCAAACTATGGCAGATCTCACTTCCATTCAGCAGCTGGACATTGAGACACGGGAGGGGTGAAATCGTCGCCTATGTCGGTATAAAGGCAGACGCCAGACAACACCCTCAATCTGGTAGCTAAAGACTCTGAGTCATGCCTATTAACACCGCAAGGCAGGAATGACCCCTCAGGTATACTGTAAACCTGGACAAAGTTCTGGCTTTTAAATTTATTGAAAATATACAAAAACCCACTAATTTTACTAGTTATAATGCCAAGAAGTGATCCCTCATGATGGGGAGAAAATCCCTCATAATGACGAACCACTCTTATGCCAATAAATTCACCCACCAAGAGTTTCTACTGAGCAAGCCAGAGACCTTGACAGTCTGAGCGACGAATTCTAAGTGAACCCTGTCTACCTCCACACCTCCTTTTATACCCTCATATCTGTGACAAGTGCGATAAGTGTGACAAATGCGACAAGTGCGACAAGTGTGACAAGTGCGACAAATGTACCTGCCTACTGACCGCCCGAATCCCGATCGACCCTTTACATAACAGAGAGTCACATCGGCCCTATCTTGAACCTACTTTATACTTTCATTAATAAGGTTGAATTTTGAATGTCGAGTGTTTTATATTAGTTGGACGTGCGGCAAACGGAAAACAAAAGCGCGGCGTACATCAAAGGCAACGCGGCAAGTGTAAAAGGAATTGAGTTGTAGTTATTATTGTTAGATTGATTGATATTTTAGGGTTCCTTTTTCTTAAATAATTTAATATATTAAGCCGGCGTTATTACAGGTACTCAGGAATATTTATTTTATTCCTTTACTCTAAACATTCTACTTGATATAATTTCTAATTAGCCAAGACAAAGAATCATCTATAATTTACGTAAGGTGCACGGTAGTGTCTCCGCCAAGACCTCTAAATACTTATAATTACTTAATAAGTGATTCAAAGTTATAAAGGTGAATTCAACCCACTATTTCTTGGAAAGTTATTATAATAAGAAAGTGACAGGAACAGCTAGCTGCATTCTGTTACACAATGAATGGATGAAATATAAAATGGGAGGTGAAACAAAACTTCTTAGGGGCTAGAGACAAAAAAGCAAAAGTCCCTCCAACCATAGTAACTGTTCGGAGTGAGATAAATTATGTGGGACTGTCAGTCTCAATCAAAACTATTTGAAATGAGAGACCTAATTATGTTGGACAGTCAGTCGCTATCAAAATTCAAACAGGTGGTTACCTACCTCACCTATCTTACGTATCTTGAAATTCACTTACCTATGTTTGATACCAGCTTTGCCAGCGGCTTCGTCCGCGAGAAAGTCGTTTACATCATTAGGGGATGGTTTCCGGGATAAAAACTATCCTATGTCCTTCTTCGGGATATAAACCATCTCCATGGCTTCATTCCAACTTTCGCCTAAATTGTTTATGTGTGAACGGGTAACAAACAAACAGACCGAGTTACTTTCGCATTTATGATGGACCTTTGCCCTCGACTTCGTTCACGTGAACATCCATATCAACTTCTACTCCGCTTTCATACCGTTTAGTTGCGAGATGATTTTTGAGATAATCTGCCCCTAACGATATAAACGACTTCCACGCGGACGAAGTCACGGGCAAAAGCTGGTACTATAGTTATTTGTTATACAAGGGTGCAAAGTTGTATTTTAACCGCGAGTGTGGAATTGAAATACGAGCTAGCGAATGAATTCTAGGATTGAACCACGAGCTAGCGAACGGAATCTATGGTTGAACCACGAGCGAAACGAGTGGTTCGAAAATAGAATCCTGAGCGAAGCGAGTGGTTCAAAAATAGAATCCTGAGCGTAGTGAGTGTTGCAACACACGAGACGTAAAATAACTTTGCAGCCGTGTATAACACAAATCTTTTCATCTCACTAGAGCGAGGATTTATTTTTCCTCTTCCTCGTCCTAACGTTGACAGTTGCGTCCTAAATATAGTTGTCCTCCTCCCTATCCTATCCCGAGATTTGGCGTAGGTACTAGTTTTTTAACACAACAGCATAATATAAAATTGTTGCTGGACTGTCTGGACTGGCCTTTACATGTAAAAAAGTTACAAATAGCGCGTTCGGTCACTTTAGAACGGTGATCTAAAACCAAAACTAAACGTGACGAAGACTGAGTAAGTATATGGGTTGCAATATAACGGGTCCCCTGTCCGTAGGCGAAGGCGAAGACGTGGTCGAACGTACGGTGCCAGTTTAAATATTTGGGACCCTTCACGCGTCAGCGTCATCGATCTCGAGGTTATGTCTTGCATTTCTGCAGCATGGGCGAAATGGCGTGAGGTGACTGTTGTCATTTGCGACTACAAAATGGCGGTCAAGCTGAAAGTATATAATTACTTATGGTTGTGAGGTAAACGCTAATACTTATGAGAGAGTGCCAAGTGAGAGCCTCAAGGAAGCTCACATTCATGGTTCATTACATAATTAGCGAATTAACTTATCTAATAAAATCTTGGCCGGTAATCGTCGTGATTAACTTGATTATCCATGCCATCTGTGGGCAATTTTATTTTCTTTCATGTGAAAATCGATGGACAAGACATTCATAGAAAATTACACTGTAAGATTTAAAAGTTGAAACTTCTGTTAACAAGTACTGCCCATTGAAACAATGACGTTACTTAGCACAGTGTATTTTGGTAATAAGGACGACTTCGATTGAGAAATGGAGTCGCTGTGAAGTCATATTACAAAATTTTCACCACACGGTTTGAATTATTTTTCGCCATAAATGGATTTTTTTTTCAAGAATATTTTTTATTTACCTACATGATAATCAAATCGAATACCTACTTGAAAGAAAAAAAAACTATAAAAATGGGGCAGCTTTTTTGACCCGTTCAATGATAGGAAGGCACAGTTTAAGATTTCGTCTGGATTATGTCCGCGGAACTGTATGCGATGTAACAGTCGTTACTGTACCTGATTTTTCCTAGTTTTGTTATTTTTAAGGCTAGCAAAAGCGCCTTTCAGGGTTTAGCTCGTTGTGCCTCGGAACAAGGGCGTTAACGTATAAAGTTTTGAGGCAGATTCTACTTATTCCAACCTCGGAAAGCTGTCTTAAAATATAATGAGTTCAGTCTCATATTGGTTTGGCTGGTAACGAGCAGGCTGATCGTTTGGCCGTTACGGCTGCGTCAGAGTACTGAGTCGGTTATTGTTCCAGACCTCTCGGAGGTGGCCCCTCGCTATAAAAATAAGGCGTACTCCCGCTAGAAGGACTATTTCTATTTGCGTTCGCGGGACAAAGGCATCTGGTACAGGACCATCCAGTGCGATCCTCCTAGTATGCCTTGTTTCGACCATGCTGGGCTGTGTAGAGCGGACGTGTTCAGGGCGCACTGGCTCCGGTCCGGACACGCTCCACTCAACAAGTTTGCACATCTGATGAAGAAGACAGAGTCGCTCAACTGTTGGGAGTGCAGAACCATCTAAGATGAGCAAGCTGTGAAACACTTGTCCGCTAGCACCGTACCATCTTCATTCTGTGCGCAAGTTCCCAGCTCTGCCGGAGCAGGAGCTGACCTTGACCTCGGCAGATTTAAAATTTCTGTGTGTGTGTGTGTGTGTGTGTGTGTGTGTGTGTGTGTGTGTGTGTGTGTGTGTGTGTATGTGTGTGTGTGTGATACGAGTTACACGATGTTCGCTGGCACCGGAGCTACCTGCCGCGCTAGGCTTGCATTTAAGCTGATATGGCATGATAAAGTACAGAAAACAATGAATGCACGTAGGGAAGATATGAAAATTGTACTCTCTTTCACTCTGGCACATTATCTTGGTTGATTTTTAACCCGGCGCCTACCGGTCCCTGGGATCCCAGAGGTCATTACAAAAGAATGCTATTAATTTTGAAATTAAGGAAAAATTTAAAAATGTAGGCACTGAGTAGTTGGCTAGAGCGACTGCCTAAATTTTTCAATTTTTCCTTTATTTCTAAATTTTTAGTTTACGATAGCAGTGTTACATCTTAATACAAAAGAAATAAGAATGCTATTCTTTGTTTTTCTCGCCGGGAGGCGACGGCTTAAATAGGTAGGCATAAAAAATCTGTTGAGTTACATCACTACATAGAATAAACAAAGTCGCTTTCTCTGTCCCTATATCACTATGTATGCTTAAATCTTTAAAACTACGCAACGGATTTTGATGGGGTTTTTTTTAAATAGATAGAGTGATTGAAGAGGAAGGTTTATATGTATAATAACATCCATTAAATAGTGCACTCGTGCGAAGCCGGGGCGGGTCGCTAGTACTATATAGTTTAAATCTGTCGTGAAACAGACACTTATTTCAAAAGTATATTATTAGATAAACGATTATATCATGGATAGGAATGTTTGGCAGTGATAGCGTCCCGCACAAATAATCTACCACAGAAATATTTTGTCCTTAATATTAAGAAATATATATGTATGTTTATATAGTAGCATTTGAATTCTGTAGTATTATGATACTGTTATTTTATATACATTGTATAGGTATTGTTTTGAAAAAATGACACCTCGTCGAGTTTCTTACGCCGGTTCTTCTCGAGGCAGAGGTTTATTTTATGAACCGGTGGTAGTTTTTTGACTTTCATAAGTGCATGTAATATGCCTAAATTGAAGAATAAATGACTTCATTTTATACTATAGGTACCTAAATGTAGGGTACACGGAACGAACATGTCTAGTCCTTTAAAAGTTCGAAGCCTGTTTGCACCTTATTTCATTATAAGTTATGTTGCTTTTTGTTTTGATGTTTAAATTACGTATATTATACTAGCGGCCGCCCGCGACTTCGTCCGCGTAGATTTTAGATGGTAACAAAGATATAAATGAGGTTTATTTGTTTCTGTCAGTTGTCTGATGCTATTAATCTTTTGTGATAAATTACTCAAAAAAAAATACCGCCATCTTGGATTTGAAAATGGATGTCATTTTCGTAATCGGCACTCCGAGGAACCACAAAAATGACACCCATATCGATTTTTAAGAGAAATAAATGTCCGCCATCTTGGATTTGAAAATGCATGTCATTTTCGTAAGGGTTGTTTCACACGTACCACAACCACACGACAACCACAACCACAACACGTGGTCGGGCGCATATTTTGTATGTTTAATAAATAGTACAATTCACACGTAACCACAACCACACCACAACCACAACACGTGGTCGGGCGCATATTTTGTATGTTTAATAAATAGTACAATTCACACGTAACCACTGCTTGACCGCATTTTAACGCTGCGACGTGGTGTGGTTGTGGTACGTGTGAAACAACCCTAATCCGCACACCGAGGAACCTCGACGATGACACCCATATCAATTTATAAGAAAAATAAATGTCCGCCATCTTGGGTTTGAAAATGGTTGTCACTGTCGTAATCGGCACCCAGAGGAACCTCGAAGATGACACCTATATCGATTTTTACGAAAAGTAAAGATTTGCTCCCCGCACAAACTTGGAACCCCCTTTTCACCCCTTTAGGGGAGCAATTTCGAAAAATACTGATTTAAGTTTTGTTGTATTTAAACAGAGAGTCTATTTACGAAGTTTCAAATCTCTCACTTCAAAAAAAATTTGCTCCCCGTACAAACTTTGAACCCCCTTTTCACCCCTTTAGGGGAGCAATTTAGAAAAATACCCAATTTAGTTTTGTTATATTTAAACAGAGAATCTATATACGAAATTTCAAGGTTCTAAGTCCAAAAAAATTACGTTTCCCATACAAACTTTCATCCCTTGTTTTACCTCCTTAGGGGATGAATTTCGAAAAATCCTTTCTTATCCGTAGCCTACGTTATAAATGTAACCGACTGTGTAAAAATGAACTCCCTAGCGTTAGCAGTTTCGGCCTACATATTTTATACCTATAATTTAATATCAGATGTCACGGAACCATGTAAAAACGCATACATTAGTTACAGAAAAGTCGAGTAATATTGCAACAATTTATACCAATCAGCTTATGACATTAACTTGATTAGCCCATCAAGGTTTTTCGCAGTAACGCGGTTGTTCAGAAATTGTAAAATAGGGCCATTAAGTTTCTTTCTGCGAGCTGAATATAACGAACTTATAGTGAAATGAAGTCTTTCGTGCGAACTGCAAAAGCCTTTCTTTATAAAGAGGACTTTAACTGGGATAGAGAATTCACATTTCAAGATTTCCATCCGCAAATGCAAATATGCCTTGCGATTAATGGAGTATTCTTCAATAACAAAGAGTCGAAAATAAGGTACAATATATAATTACGATTATCGCACATTATTATTGGAAAACGGGATTAAATCGCGTAGGTTCTATCTACACCCATATAGTAAATCCTCTTTAAGCCGTTGTCTCCCGGCGAAAAAAATAAACAATAGCATTCTTTTGTTATGATCCCAGGGACCGGTAGAAGACGGGTTAGTGTGCTCAAAAAGTGTAGGTAGCTACGTAAGGACCAGCTTTTCAATATCGCGCCGGCCCGGGGCGGAGATGGATGTATGTTAAGGTCAACAAAGATGCCAAGATGAATGGCTTAAACCTAAAGAGGTTTTCTCTCAGAGTTTGTATAGTTATAATTTTTATTGAAGTAAAAAGGTCATGACAATTTAATACTGACATAGAAGAAAAAATAAATAAATGTTGAAGTTGAATTAAATGATGATACAGCAAGTATCTCCTAAGTAGTCTGTGTGATACAGTACGTCTGTCATTCATGTAAACATTGTAAAAAGATCGTTTATTTTGTATTTTGTTAATTTTCTTGGGGTTGTGGATATGTCGCCGACTCAAACCGTATATTTTCTCATACTGAAGGATTTACTATAGGTTTGAGTTCAGTTATTGTTTATTTTTTTACTGTGTTATGTCGAAATTATGTTCAAAACAGGAGCCACGTCGCGTGACGTCACGCGGCCAAAGTCACGTGGTCAGCGCACACTTTTTAGTCCTTTTTCTCATAAAATATGAAAAAATAAGAGTTTTATGCAACTCTCCAGCATGAAACAAATCTTGAAATATCATTATTAATGTTTTATTTATAACAAATCACGTTCTTGATTCTTCTAGATTCATTTTCCCAGTACTCAGCACCCTAATAACGCTGGTCGCCATGGGATTACAACTTTTCTTCATATGGCACGGGATTTCCATCAAAGACTACAGTTTTGCCACTGAATGCTTCTGCTACTTCTTTATACTTGCTCAGTGGGGATCATCTATTCCAGCGTGCTCCTGAATAGGGAGAAAGTATTCAAGCTTGTGCACAATATGAACAGTGACTTCCTTTTCATTTGTAAATTAAAATCAAAGTACAGGTAAAGACTAAGCAGCTATTTTTCTTTTAAAATTCTAGATCTTTAAAAAACGAGCATTATGTGTTGGTGTAGGGTCGATAGGTCGGTTAGTGGCCAACTAATTTGGTGGTTTGCGACCACTTGGATGACTTGACGAACTGAAAGAATATTTTCTCGTTTTCTAATGCATTCCCATTCAATAATCATGAAATATAATGCATGCAACTTACTGTTTCTTTAGGCCAGGACTGTATAAATATTAATAACTTTTATTAAAAAAAAACCTCGTCCTTTAGGTGGTCGCAAACTGACGCTGGTCGCGTAGGTAACCCGCCTACCAACTCTATATTAATGTCAAGACCTTATAATATGCCAATGCATATTATAATGTTATTGGTATACCTAGAATTGAATCAAAATTTTATTCCTTTGCTGCATTTAATTAACTTTACGTACCTAGCTAGGTACAGTGGCCTGTTGCGTTCAAAGAAATAAAGTTCAAAAGTAGATCACCGCGAACGCAGGCGACTATACATCATAAGTAATGGAAATACATTTCTTTTAGAAAAACATTCTTATCTGGCCAACTGCTTATCTGGCGACTATGTTGGTCGTGGATGGTCTTCATAGGTTTTGTCGCGGTGCTGTATATCTCCAACACTCTGCTGTACCTTCTGTATCAGAGTACACTGGCCACGCAAGACGAACATATGGTCCGCCCGCTCATATTCCCCATGTGGCTCCCAAAAGACGATCCTCACAGGACACCGAACTACGAAGTCTTCATGGCTCTTCAAATTGTATTAATATTCGTTATGGTATTAAGCTTTGGCTGTAAGTGTTTCATTTATTTATCCTATGGGTATATCGAACCATGAGATCTTCGAGAAGGCATTACGGTTCTCAGTATTTCATTTGCAATGTGCAATTATTAATATCTGTAAGTAGGTACAACAAGTCACATTTTCTGCCATAACCATAATACTTACTATCGAAACTCGCAATGTTTCATCATTGCTGGTTATTTTACTTGTAATTATTCTACAAGTAATATTGATAATTACAGTCATTCAACTTCTTTCCTACATCTGTATCGGTTGGTACCTAATTTGTTAGCACTTTATATTTAAATAGGGAGCTGAGTGACTTCTTGTACCTAACTTGCATGTAATTTAATTCCCAACGAGGATACTTACTTCAAGTAGGCATGCGAGCATGTACTTCATTCAGAAAATACTTACTTTGCAGTTTACGTTTACATCTTGTTCCACCTCTTATTGCATTTCTATAATTTGCTGGAAATTATAATGATGGCACTGGACGAGCTATTTATCGGACTGGACGATTCCGTGGCGGCGCTCCCTCGTGGGCACCCGCAGCGAAAGGAGGTCCAGACTGAACTCAACCAAAGGATGGCACGAATCGTGCGCTGGCATATGTCAGTCTTCGAGTAGGTTGAACTTGAATAAGATTTTTTCCTACTACTGTTCGTGGAGGCTCTCAATATACACGTCCACTTTAATGGCAATTTTCGTAATGAGATGAAGTGTTTAAATTAATAAACACTCATTCGTCTGTATCCAGCAGCACTAGGCTTGATAAAATCCATAACGAGTGTGTGCGAAGCTTCAGCTTGCGCGAAATCGCCGACAATAAAACACACAGGACATGAGAGTCTTCCGCGATATTTATCACTACAACTTTCTATCTCTGGTCAAAGATGCAGGAACCGACCCAAAATAAGGCGAAAAGTATCTACAGATGAAAGAATGTTAGGTAAGTAGGACAGAGTGTGGTAGAAAAGAAAAACACGGAAAGGGATATATAGCTCAGAAAGATAAATAAATATAAGCATTTATATTATTATTATTAGGTAGGTAACTAATTCTGTACTCTGAAGAACTGAAAAGTTTTACTACCTATATATATACTTCTTTGTTCGACAGTATATTTTATATTTTAATCATAAACAATAGTTCAGGCAACGAATGCTCAAAAAAAGGTAGGTATAGAGGTAAGGCATGCATTCCGGAATTCCCGGATATTTTTTCCGATATTATAATTCCGGAATTGGTACACTCGGAATATCGAAAATCCCGGAATTGACTTTGATGTAATGTCAGAATTTTTTGTAAGTTTATTTTTAGAATTTTAACTTAAAACTGGGAAGTAATGTCCCATCAATATGGGAGTTATCATATTTTAGTCATATTAGGTAAATCAAATATTACTTTAAAGCGCCAATTTTGTCTGCAAGTTGTCAGATTCATGAGAATTTCAATTATTGTTTTACCATCTAGACACGCGAAGCCAATTTTAAAAGAAGAAAATTGGCGACGCAGCGGCCGTGTGTTATATTACCACTATTAACTAACTACTTTTTGGAAGGATCCAACAAAGAATTTCATAGCTTCCACTTTAAATAACTGACTTCAATATAAATTGGGCGAAGATCTGATGATGGGATTCCTGAGGAAATGGGGGAACTCCTCAAATATAATAGGTGCCTATTCAATTCAATTTTTGTGTTGTATCTTCACCTCTTAGGCTCCATCAAACACTTGATGATTCTGCCAATATCGAGTTCGAATAAAACACGGTTAGTATTATATTATTAACGGTGGGCAAAACTGGTTGTATTCGGTAGTATATCCAACCAGTCGAACTGCCAATCTAAAACAAAACAAGACACAGAATAAAACAAACAATCTACGGGGAGAGGCAAGTCTCGCCTTATTTTTAATGGGCCCAAATTTTGTGCATCTATCATGCAAAAGACTCCCAAAACTCCACAGAACAGATACATATGTTGCGCTAATCAGTTGGTGTTACCAGAAAGGATAGGATCCGGAACGAATATGTGCGAGGTAGCGTTAGAGTCGCTTCCATTGAAGAAAAGTTGAAGGAACATCGATTATGCTGGTACGGTCACGTGCTCAAACGGCCTACTGATCAGCTTTAATTTAAACATGCCGAAGACGAAACATGGCCATGGAAGTCCCCGCCGCCAAAAAGGTTCTACGCACTTTTTTCGCTAGGATGATATTTAGTGGCTTCTCATTCCTTTGTTTTTCAATATTTTTAAAAACAACAAATATAGTTATAAATATGTACGCAACGAGCTCTAAACAACGATACCTCACTCGGTGGAATGATAATTTTTTTTTTCGCGCCGTAATGTTTTATTACATTCGTCGGTAGATAATCGTAGTTATATTTTTTCGTAGTAGATTATTTGTAAAATAATATCTCATATTGTATATCTTCCACCTAGATCTGTCGACGACATATCTTCAGTGTACGGCGCAATGCTCGTGTATCAAGTAATGTTCAGTTCCGTTGTCATATGTTTAATGGCATATCAGGTTGCAGAGGTGAGTAAGTTGCCTAGGTATATTATACTAGTTGCCCACCCTAGCTTCACACAGATGTACTAATAACGAAAATGACACCAAATCTTCCGTTACAGTGTCTGACTGTGTTTTATCTCAAGTCACTTTTTATATGGAGTTTATAAATAACTCTTTTTTTTACTTTTTAGGTTTTCGTACCCAAAGACTAAAACGGGACCCCATCTGCCTGTTTGTCCGTCTATCACCAGGATGTATCTCATGAACCGTGATAGTTAGACAGTTGAAATTTTCACAGATGATGTATTTCTCTTGCCGCTGTGACAACCAATACTAAATAAAAACGGTCAAGTGCGAGTCTGACTCGCGCACCGAGGGTTCCGAAAAAAGACGGTGTACCCGTCGCAACCCCATTTAATTGAGGAAAAATCTTAATAATCACGTCATTGCTGTGACTTTAAACCAAGCACTCTACGAGTAGCAACTCCATACATTTTAGATGTCCCATAGGTTCTTAACAACTACGGTAGGCAGATATCAATGCGTAATCTATTTAACCTTCTATATTAAACATTAAAATTATTACGGTTCGATGGGTCAGCATATTTTTTGGCTTATATTTATATCGCAAGCACTTTAGAGGCTATGGGTCAGTATATTAATTAACTCTATTCTATTGTTTTTCACGCGATTATGCATAATAGCTTATCATATTCAAGTGTAATAACTACGATCGTAAAATTAAAAACTAAATAATGCGAAAACGTGCTTTATCTTAGCCACGATAAGACTCAAAGTAGTGAATTATGTAAAATTATGTTCATTAGCTTCAACTTTATCTATATAATGTCATCGGTATAAAATGACACGCTAATGCCAATGACGTTTTCAAATATCGTGATATTGACAACTGCCTATACTATAGGCCCTATAGAGTCGCCTCACCATCGTCCTTATTATATCTTGACCCTGAGATTCGTGACAAATATGTGCATATTCGGAGGTCAGCCTTATACTGGTTCTTCTGAATCGATTTTTCCGCACGTTAGCAGGTTTCTTAAAAATCGATATGGGTGTCATCTTCGAGGTTTCTCGGGGTGCGGATTACGAAAATGACATGCATTTTCAAACCCAAGATGGCGAAAATTTATTTTTCTTAAAAATCGATATGGGTAACATCTTTGTGGTTCCTCGAGGTGCCGATTACGAAAATGACATCCATTTTCAAATCCATGACGGCGGACAATTATTTTTTCTTTTGAGTAATTTTTCACAAAAGATTAATAGCATCAGACAAGTGACAGAAAGAAATAAACCTCATTTATATCTTTGTTACTATCTAAAATCTACGCGGACGAAGTCGCGGGCGGCTGCTAGTAATTATATAACATTTAAGTATGATTATATCGCAACAGGTTTTTTATCATAGATCATCATTCTAGCATTATCCCAGTACAGTTGCACCCTGAAAGATGCCCGGGGACAGCTACCTAACCCCAATTAAGATTTGGTGTAGGCACTAGCTTATACGGAAGCGACTGCCATCTGACCTTCCAACCCAAGGGGAAACTAGATCTTATTGGGTATATATTTAATCCCAGCGTATTTACTCTAAATAAACATTATTATGAGAGCATTTTTAAAATTTTCAGCAATTATCAAAGGGGAAAATTGATTACCTCTTCGGCATTTTGACCTTTGGCGCCTGCCTTCAGCTGTGGATCCCGTGCTATATCGGCACTTCACTGCGGAACAAAGTAGGAAACCTAAATTTATAGACTTCGCTCTATACGGGTATACGGGATATGCTAAAATTGGGTAATAGTTTTTTATACAGTTTACTTTTTTATCTACACCCATATAGTAAACCCTCTTTAATGTGCTCAAAAAATGTACGTAAGGACCAGCTTTTCAATATCGCGCCGGTCCTGGCCGGAGATGACCATAATAGCATCGAAAAAAGTATCGCTATGGCCATCTCCGCCCATAACGATAGAGGCACGTGTTCACAATAGTAGTTTATGCAACTGATACATAATGAGAGGTCTTAAAACACGAGTGTGGTTTTATGAAACGAGCGTTTATATTAATTAGTTTCGTTTGAGCGTTGCCAGCGATGCTGGGGATGCTATCGATGTCTGCCAGTCTGGCGATGCTGGCAAAGCTATCGATGCCTGCGATGCTGGCGATGACAGCGATGACGCTTTTAGTTATAAATAGCCGTGCCTGCGGAGCGCACGTCACTCTCGCTCAGACTGTCAGTGTCAGTAAAATCCTATCGATGTGAATTTATCACGTTGAAAGTTACTTGGTAAGAGAGGCGTATTATTCCGTCAATGATTTTTTAAACGATAAAGAAGCTTTTAAGCCAGTTGTCTAATTTACTAGAATTAGTAATGGTTTATAATGTAGATATGTATAACTCCAATTTTAGTCTGGACTTTTACTGTTGTAAAATCATTTAATATATACATTTGGTATATCATGAGGTTTCTCAATGTATTCGTTCGTGTCGTCGTTTTGACCGAGTGAAACAAAGGTCTCTGCTTCAGCTTCGACAAAAATGCTTTCGTATGTCCGGATTTCCGTTTGTTCTCGTCTACAGGTCGCAATTCTCAACCGATTCTCGTGAAATTTCGTGAGCAGGTTCGATAGTTATATAATTTTTTTTTGTCGAAACGGTTTTTGGAAATATAGTTTTTTTTGTAGATTAAGTTTTTGGAAATTAAAAATATGTACAACGGTTTGTTCTCCACTACAGGTCGCATTTCGCAAACGATTCTCGTGAAATTTTGTGGGCAGGTCCGGTAATTATATAGAATTTTTTTGTCGAATCAAGTTTCAAAAACAATTTTTATTTCAAACATTTTGTAAGTTTTTGTTTCCGAATTTCGGTTTGTTCTCCTCTACAGGTCGCATTTTTCAACCGCTTCTCGTGAAATTTTGTTAGCAGGTTCGATATTCATAATTGATCTTTTTTAAATCAATTTCCAATATCTGATATTGATTTTGGAAATGATAAAAAACTCACTCACGAGGTTTACCGCTCACAGAGCCACTAGTATTATTACTACTTTAAATATAAATGTCCCGCAGTTTGAATATGTCATGCTCGACTAGTAACTTCGTATTAGTAGTATTCAGTGGAATTGACATGATGAGAGACTTCGCTCGTTCTCATTTGATTTTATTATAGACTGTCCCTCGGACACCTCTGAGGATATGTATTTATTAGAGTTTATTATTTTCATGTTGACGCTTAGAGATATATCACAATATTATATTATGATTTTTATTATTATTATTTATTTAAACTTTATTGCACAAAAAGAATATAAGTACAAAGGGCGGACTTAATGCATGTTTTTGTAGCTTATTACTTTTTATCTTGACGCTTAGACCTTATATTACCCCCAAATTACCTCTAAAAAATCAGCATTGTTATTAGTTTCTTAGTCTTATTTTTGATATGTAACACTACATTTAATTAATTATATTTTGATTATTGTATTAGGTTTTATTGGTATAGATAGATTTTGACTTGTAAAAGTGCCCTTGAGACCTATTTGTAGAATAAATGTTTGATTTGGATGTACCTACTATCCGTGTACAATTGCCTATTTACCAAATGGCAAGCGTTAAAAAATCCGTAAATCTTTTTCCAGTACAAAATCCTTTTATTTTGTATGAACTAGTACATAAGGGTTTTTTTAGTAAGTAAACTTGAAATTTTAAAAAGATGTATTTAGCAACAAGTTGAGGCTCAGTATATTACCTAAATAAAAATTCAATCTAACATCTGAAAGAGTCCCTTTGATTTCACATAAGATTTTAAAAGTCATTTTTGTATGCAATTGTATGGTGAAAATTGCGGGTGCCTAAATACTTTTGAGCGGTAGTGTATTTCAAAAAAGCTAATTTCTTTATAGAACTGATATACTACCATCCTGCGTAATAGTATCTCTCTATTATCACGATACGATACACCAATAGTTAGGACACGGAATCGATAACTAGGCACGCCATTATATCGCTACCGAATTGGTTCAGTCGCACATTTTAAAACACACAAATATAACATCCCGGACTTTTCCATAACGTTAATGTATAGACGAAGTCAATTTTTTTCATCCCCTGAGTTAATTTTTACGAACTTTTATTCACTTATTTTAAAACTGTGCCCACTAAACTAATTAATAACTATAGCACTTCTCCCCCACTGCTGGTATGCATCATTATAAATAATAGTATACCTGATTTACGACAGTTTTTCTAACAAATATGTCACTTTTGTCAAAATTCAAAATATTTATTTTGTAAATAGGCTTAACCTAGCTCTTTTACACGTCATTTTAATAATAAGTATACATATATTTTACATAAATGCGGCTTTATCTTCTATAAACTCATTTATAGTGTAATAGGATTTTTGTAAGAGGTGGCATTTAACGCTTGATTTAAATCGACTCATTGACAATTTCAGCATATTAGAAGGTAACTTATTGTAAAACCGTACACAGTTCCCCATGTCTTTTGTGTTACCGGACAAATGTTAGACATTAACCCGTTAAGCATATTTACGCTTTAGTGAAGTAGCTATTTGTACAGGGGTTCTTTGTGGGCGACCGATGCTTCAATTGCGGGTGGCACAAGACGCCGCTGTCGCAGCTGCTGCGGCAGGACCTCATCATCTTCATTCTGCGCACTCAGCGTCCCGTCGCCATCAAATTTACAGGCCTTCCGCATCTACAACTCGAAACTTTCTCCTCGGTACGTTTTTGCCTACTCTGAGTGACTCATTGCTGGACTAATTAATTACTGTTCTGATTTAGTGCTTTTTCGGCCCACTTACATTTTCCTACTTTTAAATAGATATGCAAGTATTTTAGATTGTTTACTAACTTTCTAACCAATCTATAATTACAAGGCAATTATTAAAATTATAAAATATTAGAATCCCACACTAGGAAGTAATGAAACGGAACTTCCTTTTAGGTTTAATGACATGTCAACAAGATGATAGCCGCATTTAAATATTTAATAATAAGCTAGTAACCACTATCGTAAAGTCTTTGAACTCATTATCAATTTCATATGACTGTTTAGAAAATAAATTGACAGCACGTAATTTAAAACAAATAACAATATACAATCTTAGGGTTTTCGTACTAAGTCTCGAAGCGTAGATTATGATGTGAAAAAAGGTTTCGTCAATCCTCAATTTCTATACTTATATTTTTAAAGTTTCCATTCCACTATGTGACCAGCTGTTAAAATGAACGAAAATAACGTTAGCCTGGTTATGTTTTATAATGGATTCTAAACTTATATATCTACTCTAATCAATTAATTCTTTTGCCATTATCAGCGTAGAAAATAACTTCACATAGTGATATGAAGACACATTTTTATCACAATCGAGAATCCTTGCGACAATAACAATGTTTTTGAGAAACGCTCTATTTCAAGCTACTAGGACTGTTTTTGAAGAAGTAGAATGCAAGAAGCAAATCATGTAACAGTTTGGGTGACAACGTTTTAGGGTATTCTGACCCTCCTGATTACGGATCTGCCTGTCGCCATTGAGAAATGTGAACCGAAGTACGGTTTACAAGAAAAGCTGGAGCCTATGTTGTGAAGGAAAATATTAGTTATAGTAACCCAAATTTTTCGACCCTTCAGCTACATACCTTTTTCCGCCATCTTGGAACAAATCATTGTACCCAAAAGTATTAGCAAATTTTGTATTCTACAACATTGCAGAACCATGTTTAGCACTGAACTTTAACGACAGTACAGGCAAAAATATGGACAAAACGACAGTTAGACAATCTTCCTAGCGAAATAAGAAGTCTTGAAGGAATTCGTTTTAAAAGATCCTTGAAAAATTTTTTGACCGAAAATGTGTATTATAGTTTAAATGAATTTTATAATCATGTATCTATAGTGTAAACTTTGCATAAATTTATCTTAGGCTAAGAACTTAAAGATTGTATGCCCGAAAAGGGTAAGAACTGTTGATACGCATAATATGTACCTGTACAACCTAACCATTATACACAGTTTTTTACAATAAATTTTCTGTTTCTGTTTCTGTTTCTGTTAGAGTACCGGAGCAACGATTTACTATTTTATTTATAACGATTTTGTTTTTATGGGCGGAATCTTTTCCGGTATACCGTACTTCCGCTTCAAAGTCCCGAATGCTGACAGGCAGATTATGCAAGGTCAAAACCCCCTGATAACGTTGTCACCCCCAACTGTTACATGATTTACTGCTTGCATTGTTTAGACACGCGATTTCCAGTTTTGGACCTAGTCTATGAATCCTGCACGAAAAAAATGTAACCTAGGTTGTATTGACAACCTGGGTTACATAATTAAAATCGGCTCTGTATTGAGAGAGCCGATGTAATAAATCATATCATCTTGTTTGAACAAGGAAAATCGTCCAATTACGTACCTAATAATGAAAATACATGCACTTAAAGATAAGTTTGCTCTTCGTGACCCTAAAACTGATTTATTTGTTGCAGATAATGAGCAATGCGTACTCGTTATTCAACATGCTGCGGCAGTACAATTAAATTATAAATAATAAGTCATCATATTATAGGGATGTTGAAACCAAATAAGAAAATCAACAAATTAGAATTTTCTCGAAAAAAGATCAAATTCTTAATCAAATGGCGAAAAAAGGAACTCAAAAGAATAAATAATTACATAATTATAAGTCTTCAAAGTTTTAAGAGGGTGCATACTCTGTCCTTTTTCCGCAAAACGCTCCTTCGTAACAGAACGATCGTCATTTACTATGGCGCTCGTGGTCAATGACGTCGCTGATATGTCACGCTTTCTATCTCTAATCAGCATCTTAATATTTGAATAGAATTTTCACCATTTGGCATATTTTATCTCTGCTCTGTCGCACTTGCTAATTCGGGCGACAGAGGGAGATATTCGAACTTCGTTCTGTGGTAAAATTTTTCAAACACAGCAATTTACAGTTTCAACGTGAATTGTCTCCAGTTTTGACAATTCTCTCCAACAGAACAAAATAAATGAACTTATTCGTTTAAAAAAAAACAAAGGACTATCTATCACACATCTTTTTAATTATTCACGGTGTCTATAATATTGGAAACTGGCTAATATTTTTTTACATTTTCTCACTAGAGTTTATATATCATTCTCATTACTTATTGAACACCTCTCGTAGTATATCTACATTACTATAAGAGGCAATTTGATATGAACGTCTGCAATCAGCACACACGTTTTATTCTGTCAATTACCTACTTAACTAGGTTAGATTGAATAATGCAAAAGAGCAAGCAAACTGGTATCATTATTATGTACTCCTGTATTAGTGGTGCAATAAAGATTATTATTATTATTATTCTCTTTATTTATCTTTTCTCTTAAGTTAGGTTTTTACAATATCTTAATAAAAAGTAAAATATAAAACAATATTTACAAAACATAAAATCATTATAAAAACCTAACCTAGGGTGCCGCCGGCAGCGAGGCGGGGCCTAAGCTACCGGTGGTTAGGGCGACAGAGAGAGGAACCTCCTGACTATTCGCGCCGTGTCCAGGAGTACCGCCTTCTGTATCTTTATTATTTATTATTATTATTATGGAATACTCAAAGTATTCGTTTTTCAATTATTAATTGTATTATTTTGCATTTTATTTTATTCTTAGATATCGACACAAATGTCGATGACACCAATCATTGACAACGTCGTGTATTTTCATCGATGGTATAAAAAGATATTAGAATAATAATAATGGGCGAAAAATATTAAATACATGTCTGAGAAATATTAGGTACTTATAGCTTTTTATTAACTGAAGACACATAGATAAATAAAAAAAATCAAATAACCAAAAATATTCCACATCTCCAGTTATCGACATCAAAGCTCCAGTAGTCGATACCCAATCATCGAAATCCCCAATAATCGACACTAGGATAGTGCAAGAATTTGGTATACGAACTTTTTATTTCGATGTATTGTATTTTGCGAGACAGGATATGAAGTTATATCTTTTCAAAAAAGTAGCGAATTAAAAACGAGGATATTTTACGTTTGTTACATTATTATAATAATAATATAACTCAACGCCCACTCGCGCCGAGCGCAAATAAATCGAATCTGTTTTAAAATACAAGAAAACTAATACCTATCGGCATTTTTAGGGTTCCGTATCCGAAGCGTGCAAATGGAACTCTATATATTGATGTCACTCACGCATCCCTCCGTCCGTCTGTCGCTTGTCATATCTACTGGAGAGGGTTTCCATTTATGTAGACTGTACCGTCTTGGCTAATATCTGAGAAATGTAAGCACATGTATCAATCTATAATATAATCATGTATTGCTGTGTCTGTGTGCCCAAGAATTATTTATCCCGGCTCATAAAAAATCACTACTAGGAATAGTAATCGACATCTCTATTTCAACAAGAATAAGCGAATATCGAAATGTTCTATTCCAATATTATTTGAAGGATATTTGTAGCTTGAAATTTTTATTTCTTCTAAGGGTTTGCAAGAAATAAAAATTTGAAATAACTTTCATAGTTATAAAATTATCGTCAAAAGTTTACACTCACTCTCCTAACGATTTCTTTAAGTAGGTAAATATTTTTGTCAGAATCATTGCCTCACTCGTCTTTTATTTTGTGATCTTTCAACAAAACAGCTGGTGTCTATGATATTGTACTGGACGAGAGTAGAATAAGAATAATTATACACTTTAATAGGTCCAGTGATTCAAATTGAAATAAATACCAGTCTTTATTTAGAATTGTTTTATTAAAAAAAATACGGTTTCTGGTGCCCGTCGCTTACTATCACATTTTACAGTATATTATGCAACTGGTGTATACGAAGGGTATAAAAAGGCGAGCGGTGTGGGTTGCGATGTGAGCCTTGGCGAACATCGCAAGTAAAGACACCACGAGCCTTTTTATACCAGTTATACACCGTTGCATACAATACTTTTTCTACGACTCATTTCAGATACAAAGAAAACTACCTATTTTTCAGACTTTTCATGCGCCATATTTTCTCTTAGTAATTGTGCAACTTACCTACGCAATTTCTTCAGTAATGCTATATAACTTCTTCGTGGATTTTTAAAAGAATCAACGTACCTACACATTTTCTTCATAAACACAAAAAAATGTTTTATTTAAGTAATATAATCATTTATTAGCTTGAATGTTTTCGTTTTCAATTAAGAATTTGATGGAAATCAAAAATATGACACTTTGTCTATGGTTTTTTTTTTTTTAATTTACTAGACTTGGCATCCGACTTAAACTGAATTCAAATCCGGATCGAATCTTAACTGTTTCGTCTTCACAAATATATCCGAAAATAGATAAAACTTGTTAAAAAACACCAAAAAATATATAAATGTATGTATTTATATTAGTAAATAATATATTATGCATTAATTAATACATAAAAATTATAGCAAAGTTGCGTTAAGTTGGCAGCACCGATTTTAATCATAAAAGTTTCACTTGAACGCACCAAAGAATGACTACTAAACATAGTATTTGTAGTAGTCTGTGGCACCCAACTCTACTTTAATTTTTCATTAAAGTAGGGTAAGGAATGTGTTTTTGGGCAATAGACTAGATAGACTTTTTACAGAATAAATAAAGTATGTATTTATGTTAGAGTTCATGATTGCTTAAGTCGCGAAAAAAAGTACAGGAGTAGAAAAAGTCTTAAGACGGTGCTGATCAAACGATGTAAATGGTGAGATAAAAATATTATAATAGTTAATATTATTTGATAGTTAGTTATAACTGTGTTAAAATTAAAGTTCGAATTTTATTTTTAGTTATTTGTAATATATCTGTATTAAATTACATTGTTTTGATTATGTAATATGTTACCCGCCGTGAATTCACCAATTGGCCCCGACGGAAGACCAGCGTCGACCATTAGGTTGGCACAATGCTGAGGGGCTACTCCGAACTTCGTATCGTGCCGTCCCTTTCACTCATATAGTGTCTAACACGAGAGTGAAAGGGACGGCACGATACGAAGTTCGGAATTCGAAGTTCGGAGTACTTAGGCCCTCTGATTCGGGACCATTTCGTGGCATTTTTGATTGTTTTGTTTTTTGTATTACACCTTTTTACTGCTTTTATTTGTTTTCCAATTTTAATCCTTGTTGTGTATTACTTGTGCCACGAATAAATGCTTTTTCATTCTTTCTTTCAATATAGTCTGTCCTGTTTCTGAAAACTTTCATTGCGTTTACTTTTCATTCACTCATCCCGCTTTTCGAGATATGTAGTAGTACTGAAAGAAAAAGATAAGTGCAGCAATTTTTATGTACCTAACAATAAACTATTGATCCCTGAAGACAGCACAACTACGGTGCGATGCGATGCCGATTGTAAGTATTATAATATTGCTAATTGGAAAACTGTATCATTCACCTTTTTTCTTATAATTTGAATATTATAGGAGGCCCATTTTTTATTAAATTCTGTTGATTCCATCAAAAATAAAAATTTTGCTCACCATACTTTAGGAGAATCGACTCGAAAGTTGCAAAAAAGAAGTTGTACCAATTTCATCTACATTTATTCACAATATAGTAATAAACAAATCTACGACAATAATTGTCCGAGTCTGTGGGGCTAGCAAAACTTGCTGACATATCGTATCTCGCGCGACTCAGCGATACCTGTCTCGCTCGAACTGTGCGGGTTAGAAAGAGGAGGGTAGATTTTTCTCTACTCGCGTCGCGTCGCAGCGTTGGTTGTGCTAGCCCCCCTGTGTGCAAGACGCATGTACAGCCGAGTTCATTAATATACCTACACTTTTTCGTTACACGCGCAACTAGAACTAGTAGATGTCGAGGTAATGTGAAAAAACCATATTGACAGGATGTCAATCATAAAGATTTTGACAAGAAATATCACCTTATTTTTATCACTTTTTCTCAGACGACCTACCATGAACCGAGAACATTCAAATTCGAGCAAAAGAGATAAAAGAACGTATTTCGATTTCGGTTCCCGGTAAGTGTTAATGTAGAGAACCTTTATGCTCCGGAAGAAGGAAGTAAATCGTGACGGGACCCTTCGTCGTGTGTACGATCTCTGTGTGGCGAATTAACTGCGTGGCTGCCAGACCGTAAAGGAGACATGGTATACCTGAAACCAATCCATATACTATAAGTAGCACTTAACTTCACCACAGCCATGCAAGAACCATCAGAGTTAACTGGTAATTGCTAAGCCTATATAAATGCGAAAGTAACTCTGTCTGTCTGTTATATTTTCAATTTCATGCTTAAACCGCTGGTTAGATTTTGATGAAATTTATTAGATTTGGAGTTTGTTAGAAATTCTGGGAAGGACCTGAAGGGGGTAGAAAAGGAGTATAAGTTTGAGTCATCTAGAACTTACTAATTATCTTGGAGAATAGCAATTATCCTCCAAGATAATTAGTAAGTTCTAGATGATTTAAGCTAGTGGGCAATATTTCCTAACACTACAATTTCCTTACCAAGATTTGCCACTTTGATTATTCTCATAAACTTGTCCGAAGCACTGAGGTCCTCCATATGTCTCCTGGAGCAGTGATACTTGATGTATGGGTAGCAGCCTGTCCTCAGTACTTGATAGTTTGACTTGCCGACTCGCCAATTAAAGTTGGACATGCCAAACTGGTCATCCTTTACACTACTGTACTGAAATCAATTTATCATACATTAAGGCTTATTAATATATTAGTAGAGATTTTTAGATCTTTTTTCCTTATAATGTAATAATAATTATTACTATTCATACATCATATTACCAAATAATGATATTCACATATTTTAGAAATAGAATTGAACAGCAATTAGTACAGCATATGAAATCCCAATGTAAGGTATATTGGATAATATATTAATAGATCTATTGTTTTACTGAGACAGCAAGTATGACAGAATAGACATAGAGTGATGTCAAAGGGTAGTGAACAGGTGTTGCACCATCAGAATCAGAAGTATTTATTTGCTTAGATACACAGTTTGTTGAACAGATAAAGTTGTTAATTAAAAATAAGTTATACAGTGTATCTAGCCCGCGAGCAGGGGTGCAAATCATAAAAAAATATATGTCATAATGAATTAAGGTGTCTTCGGGTAATGTCGAATGTCGGGTAATTCCGAAAATAACAATTTTCAGTCTAAGCGAGTTTATTGCATCTCATCATCATCACCAAAAAGAAATGTTAAAATTTTCGTTGATGTTTCTTAGTGCAACGAAATGGCTTAGTTAGACTGGAATTAGTTCTTTTTTCGAAATTACCCGAGATTCGGAATTACCCGAAGACACCCTATTTCAATAACAATAGCTTATTAAGAAAAAAGAATAAATAACAAATATAAATAATTTGGAATAATTAAATTATTGAGCAACTCATCTCAGTTAACCCTTACTATTTATCGACCTCATACATGTCAATAGAAATTTCAATCTTCGTTCTGGGATTTAAGGTTAAAATTAGATTGCATTTTCTTAAAAAGTGACTCGTCTTGAAATAAATCACTGAAACGTAGGTTTATAATATATATTTTGTTTTTTATTAAAGCCTTCTAGATTAGTGAGGCCTGGAAATGGGTTAAGAGGTAAACCTAGACACAAAATAATAATAGATTTAACTCATAAGTCGTGGTCAGAGTTTACCTTAACAAAATAAGACGTCCACGGGGGTTCATTGCACTGCATTAAATACGCGGTAAGAACTTCTGAAGCGTTTGGTCTTGATCTAAATATCCGCAAAAGTTGCAAAGCGGTCAGATTCTTCTTAATCAACTGTTTTGCTGTGTTAAGAGACATTTTTTCTTACAAATTATTAACTTATAGAGATCGTGAATTTAAAAATATTCATATTTGGCATTGAAATAAATACATTATACATTTTATGTAGTCAAAATAGAACTAATGTTACGAGTTAGCCGAGTTACGAAAGCTACAGCTGTTTTTGACAGCAGCGAGAGTGACAGCGGTCAGCAGCGGTTGTACGTTCGGATACTATAGATAGAGTGCTATAGATGATGACGGCGGGCGAATGGCATCAGAGGGCCTACTCCAATCTTATCGTGCCGTCCCTTTCACTCATATGGTGTATAACACGAGAGTGAAAGGGACGGCACGATACGAAGTTCGGATTTCGAGGTTCGGAGTAGGCCCTCAGTTACACGACACGGGGATTATTATATTTAATATACTTACACATATCACAATACGTATCACTCGTGTATTCATGAATATTGAAGCAAAATCCATACAACTTTCAATACCACGATGATATTGACACCACAGTATTGTGAGTAATAATCACCGTGTAACTGATGCCAATGAGGTAAATCCAGGTGAATCTCTTCTAATCTCTATTGATGAACGAGTGAAACGAAGGTTTTCGTTTCAGCTTGGGCAAAAATGCTTTCATATCTCCTGTTCGGAAAGTTCGATTTTCATGAGTAGATACCTCCAGTAGGCTGCTGGTAGGTGCAGAGCGTGTTTTTGTTAATGAATCCTTAGAATATCATTTATTTTTACTTTCCTCATAGTCGAAATGAAAAGCAGAGGGGTGAAAGCATCAATTTCACACTTGGAATAATTATGTCGAATGAAATGGGTCACTTTCTACCCTAGACTTCTTCTTCTTCTTACTTCATGCTTTCTACCCTTGGTTAACAATCTACTACGAGTATCTCACTTCTCATGCTCAAAAATTGTGTCATATTTTGCATATTTCATATTTAGACTTATCAAGCGGGGCTAAAGTAGTACATTTAGTCCCTAAGGAGAATATGAATACATATTTACGATTTACAAAAAAAAATTGACCAATCAAAATATTTCACCATATTAAATCCACTAACCAATCACCAAAACAAAAAGTGGGTTCTTTTTTGGTTCGTACCTACACTGTTCAACTAATTTAAAAGCCGGAGGCACACAGCGCTGCAGGAGCTGCACGCTGCGTGTGCGTGTAGCAGTGTGCTCCGGCCATAACTCTTAAAATCATTAGGTCATATATGTGCCGAAGCAGTTTAAAAAAACATGCCGCCATATTCTCATTGTAATTTATTATTCTATGGGTGGATAAACTTTGTTAGTAAAAAGTATAGTGTATAACTCTGGTCTGAAACCATATTACCACTCGAACTATTTTCCCACACTTCGCTCGGGAAAATATCCATCTCGTGGTAATATGACTTAGGTATTTTATAACCCTGTCGTACAATCTGCCTACTATAATTTCGTTCGGCTCACAGGAGTAAAAAATAAGTAAACAATTGTCGAGCGACACGCAACGTAGGGTTCTGTAGCTGTCCACCCGTTAGCAATTAACTGTTTTTGACACAACTAATAAGTAATTAATAGAAATTTTACGAAAGTTTGCTTTTCTAAGTATGATTCTAAGTTCGGCTATTACTCGTTAACTAGCAATGTCTACTTACTTTTGAAAGTTTTCTTTTAAACCCTTTAACCGCCATCGTCTGATATAAGACAAAATGACAGTTTAAACGACACCTTCTTAATTAATGACGTTGAAAAGTGTGAGTAATCATTTTGACGTTCGGCGCTCAAAGGGTTAAATTCGTCATATATACTATTTAACCACATTTTTTTCACATGCCCAGTAGCCACCGTTTACCTGGCAGTGGGGGGGGGGGGGGACACTTGACCATAACAAAAATTATGACTTTAAAGCATAAGCATAAGCACGCAAACGGATTTTTTAATGAAAAAATGGTTTTGGAAACCCCATAAGGTTTTTGAACAAGCTATCTAACGATGCCCCACACGATAGGGTTCAGAAGAAAAAAAATTGATGCGCCCCTACATTAAGAGTACGGGAGGTGTCCCTATAAATTTTTTTTCACGATCTGATTCCACCATGGCGAAACGATAAGGGTTCCTTATTTACTACAAATGGAAGTCTGACAAAGTAAAATGTATACACGCTTATTGAGATTGGTATGTACACGACTTCTTGCTGGATAGTGGTATTATTTCCGTGGCGTGGCCATAAGGCGTGCCAAGTGTGAGATGCATACAATTAAAACACTAAATCAATAATAAAATATTTTTATTGAACTACGTAGGTACACATTTTAAACAGACTCAGAAATGCATTTCATTATTCTTATTACTAATTTGACAAGGATGGATCGATAGACCACAATGTTATAGCTACTAGGATTAGGTATCTACTAGAATGGACTTAAAGGCATTATAACTATGTGATAACATCGTCAAGTAACATTACCTACCCGTCGTCTACCGGTCCCTGGAATCCCAGTGCTCATTACAAAAGAATGCTATTGCTTATTTCTTTCGCCGGGAGACGACGGCTTAAAATAACGGTTGGCGATCCATTATTTGGCTACAAAGTCCAGAAAATTAAAAAAAAAACAAGTTTAATAAAATCGTTATCGCATACGTCGTCATCGTCAATATAAATTTCATAATTATTAGCATTATTCAATTCATTCATCAATATTAAAATGTAAGCCACATAACTTATATCACTTTTTCTTACTATCTATAGGGAATTATATCATTAATAGAGGGTGTTTGGTTGCCTAACGAAAATTTGAGCACGTTGGTGCCTTGTCTTCAAACACTCTTCAAATAAGTTCTATACTCTATGAAAATCAATGATATAAAGTTTTCACTTTCAAGGTAAGGCTTAGAAGCTGAAATGGATTTAAAAATTAAGTATGTCGAACTTTTTAAGGGTAGACAACTGCTACGCTTAAACATAAAAAGTACAAAGGACAGAACAGGAACAGCATAAGTTGTTTAAATGTCAGTTTTTCTTAAACCGCACTTCAAAATAACCCGCTATTTTAATATCGTCGTAATTGACGCCAAAACAACAAAGTACCAAATAAAATAAAAATATGTGTTCAGAGTCATTGAAACGAACTCGTTACAATGGCTGACATTCATCTCTACTGCCGCTTAGCCGCTTAATACCGATTACCGATCGAATTAAACCACGCACAATAAAGGCCTAATAAAATAAGGTCATCTGTAAACAATGGGTTATACTAGCCCGGAGAACAGGCACAACAGAACCCATGAGTGACACAAATAGCACGTAACCAGCGCTCATAGCTGACCTGTTAAGTTACTAAACAGTGTGTGGGAACCTGTAAGGAAAGCGTTCTTCGACGTTCGCATAATAAATGTTGAGTTGACGCTTCTTCTTACAGCAACCTCATATGGCAACAAACAGCACAGATACATAGCTGAGAGAAACGCCCAAAATACGACCAAGGGGCTGAAGACTTAAGAGCCTCCTTTACTCCACTTGTAAACTCATGCTATGGACTGAATATAACAACTTCCTAAAAAAAGCCGTTTGAAAACTAATATTAAATGGGGAAATGCGTATTCACAAGATATGTATTGGCTAAAAGTAAAGAGTACATATTATAACTTGTCTCAGTAAGGGTGAGAGGTTCGAGAAGATATATAACACCATTTGGATGTGAAGATGAAGCAGGAATCCTATGAAGACCAGATCTTCTAAAACTCCTGGACAAGAAAAGCATTACAGTTAAGACAGCTGATATTACCCTATATTCTATATCTTAATGTTTTTTTTATGTTTATAGTGTTTACAGTTAAAAAAAAAAACAATCAACAAGACATAATGCACATAAAAACAATGTGATTACTGTATAACTCACAAGTTAACGCAGACCACGTTTCAGGTTCGATGCGTTAAAGTATTGAAGCGACTGATCATAAATAATAGATCGTTTATGAGTCGTTTAAAAAAAGTGTACAATCAAGGGCCATCAATATGTACATATTTTTTTTTCACCTTATTCCGTTGAAATAAGGATTAAAATGTATTGATATTTATGCCGTCTAGGTTCAGGACTTATTTTGACTACTTTTACATTTGATTCTTTTGTGTTAAAAAATAATTAATACGAAAATAAGGTAATTTTCGTAACACAAAAGAACCAATTAAAAAGTAGTCTAATTAAGTCCCTAACTATGTAGTTTTTTTGAAAACGACAAAATGATCAATGTGATGATATGGAATGGTAAAATACTATGAATGTATTGAGATGAAACAGACACTATAGCCTAATGACGCCAAGCAATGACACCTAAACAACGGCTGCATCTACCAAGACTCCTTTTTTTAAAGATAGAAATCTTTAAAAAAATAGCACGGTTGATAACTTGACAGCATATTTTTTAAACTATATATGACTATCTAACTCTTATCATCACAATCTGGGCTTTTTAAATAAAATGTTGAATGATTATCATCAGGCGCGGATACGGGAATATCTACCATTTTTGCCCATTTCCCGCGCGGTATTATTGGCTAACAAAACCCTAGATCCGCGCCTTATGATTCTTATCACATAGTTACCCAAACAATTTATATGGATAACTTTCGTGTCACAATGCAACGGAATAAATTAAATACCTTAACTATGTACAAGAATTTGGTCCTCGCCCATTTATTAATACTTAGGACTGGCATGATACATATGCTTAGAGCATTTAAAATTAGAGACGCCATTGATATACTTACCCCTCTGCCAAAGGTATATTGAGAAAAATCTGCCACGTTATTAAAAACTCCTTCGTTAATCGATTATACTTTAGTCTCGAAATTGTTCCCGGCGTGTGAAAAGCTCCGTCAAAATGCCTTTATGTGCTGTTTTCAGGTGCAAAAAAAAAACATTTTAACGTTCAAATTTACGAAAAGAAGAATTATCATTTCACTTGCACGTATGTTTTCGCTTTAATTATAACTTTCTGCACAATTAAAGTTATAATTAAAATCGTAAATCGAGCATCGATTACAAAGTCGGTTTAAAAACATTCGTAGTCGACGCTTCACGCTTGACCGCTATTTTGACATTTCACGTCCCGTATTTCTGAACGTAAGTAAGCTCGAATTTTATTGCTCAAATTTAGTGTCTTGAGTGTGTATGCGTGATTGTTTTAATATGTAGTATAATGTGCGTAGTAATGGGAGAAAGTTTTGCAAGTGTGCGTAGTTTGTTACCTTGTCCCCCAAAATTTAGCGAAATATTTTGTTGGGAAAGATGCGCTGAAGGCTTCTCTCGGCTTAAATGGTCTAATTACATATGCATGAATCGTTATTTATTTGACTAAAATAAAAACAGAGATCTATCTAACTCTTACAGTCAACTAGTCAACTACAAAAGATGTCTAGATTGCTACGTATTAGGATAGAAGTGATAGTCAATTTACAAATGCAGATTTGTCATCGCGTGTCAAGCATTTTCATATCTACATGTCGACCCAAATATACACTACAGGTAAATTACTTTTAAGTATGGAACTAATATAAGAGTTTCGATCACATACACACTATATAAAATCGTATCTTTGTAATAGGAACTCTATTACATTAGCGTTAAAGTAGACTATCCAACGGAATAAGAGCATGACAGTATCAAAACTCAAAGTACATGAATATCTTAAAAATCTTAACCTGTCTAACAAGTATACATAGGTTTTATTGCATTTTTGTACTTCTTATTTGGTGTACGTAATAGAATAAAAAATGACAATACCTATCATCTAGTTTCATAGTAATCAATGAAAATATTTCAGAATAAGTACAAACTGTGTCAATAAAGAACAGATTTTAAAATGGTGGCCATTCTCGCGCCATCTTACCTCGCTGTGTCTATACTACTCGTACCTTAAACAGAGTGAAATAATATGTTCAAATGTTCACAGTGGATTCCTAGGAGAAAAATAAAAACACGTGTTTTTTCTTTCAGTATTAAAATATTGTGATACAGCAGCTCAAAGATATCCTAATAAACTAAGCGTTCGTGGATACCGCGGTAGCGCGCTGTGTGAGAGGCGGCAATAACGCTCGCCTCTCCCTCACGTTGAGTCGCCTAGACAATTAAGTAACTCACGCGTCGAAAAATCGTTTTTTAAAGAAAGCCACAAAAAAATGAAACACAAGTTACAAATTTTCATTCATACTTTCTCTCACCAATACCCGCACCATTTCATAGTACTCCCGGTTCATAAACATTGTCGTTTGTCACGGTCGCTATTGCGCGACTTTACGAGATGCAACACGGAAGTGCACGACCGGTCATGTGCGTGCGACTAATTGCAATTTGTATTGGTCCAGATAAGATAGGTGAGCGCGCCCCTGCTCCCGCAGCGACTCACGGTTATCCACACGTTACTAATTATTTATGAGAAAAAAATTCATGTTTTTTTCAGTATTGGTATCTTTTATTGATACCTAATGCCTGGGTAAAATTTGAACGGTCTATATTATTTCACCCAGTATACAAGTATGTATATTTGTAAGTAAGCACTTTATTGAACACAATATCAGGTTAGAACTATATACTTACATGTCTCACAAGATTAAAGTACAAATACCAACTTATACCTATAAGCGATCTCTACCAGCTAACCTTTGAGGAATCAAATGAGTTAATTTTAAAAACTATTTTTTATTGGCACAGGTTATACGTTCTGTCACCCGATGAAGAGGCCTTAGAAATGTATTTATGAACTCAAATTAACAACATCATCATCATCCAATAAGCTTATATATAATAAGGGACACGATGCTTTTATAAAAAAAAAATAATAATAACGGTTTAGTCAAAAGCGCCGATTTTGCTCCGGATGACCCGAGCCGCCTCCGGCTGTCCCAGGTCTTCCAGTATAAGCACCAACGACTTTGAGGTTATGCCGTCCTGGCTTTCCTGTAAAACAAGTTAAGTACTAATAGTAAGTATTGCAAGTACGGGTTGGTATACGGCATATGATTATACTCCTATCTAGGCGTTTCCAAGTTAGAATAGACTATTTATGTCCACTGAGCACTATGCCGGTAGAGTCCTGGTGGGGCTGGGCGTGTTCTCGTACCAGTTGGAGGCGTCGTGCCGGAGACCGGACAACTACTAGTAGTGTACTAACAGTACTAACCCGGAGCTGTGCAAGTAGAGTCCTGGTGGGGCTGGGCGTGTTCTCGTACCAATTGGAGGCGTCGTGCCGGAGACCGGACTACTACTAGTAGTGTACTAACAGTACTAACCCGGAGCTGTGCAAGTAGAGTCCTGGTGGGGCTGGGCGTGTTCTCGTACCAATTGGAGGCGTCGTGCCGGAGACCGGACTACTACTAGTAGTGTACTAACAGTACTAACCCGGAGCTGTGCAAGTAGAGTCCTGGTGGGGCTGGGCGTGTTCTCGTACCAATTGGAGGCGTCGTGCCGGAGACCGGACTACTACTAGTAGTGTACTAACAGTACTAACCCGGAGCTGTGCAAGTAGAGTCCTGGTGGGGCTGGGCGTGTTCTCGTACCAATTGGAGGCGTCGTGCCGGAGACCGGACTACTACTAGTAGTGTACTAACAGTACTAACCCGGAGCTGTGCAAGTAGAGTCCTGGTGGGGCTGGGCGTGTTCTCGTACCAATTGGAGGCGTCGTGCCGGAGACCGGACTACTACTAGTAGTGTACTAACAGTACTAACCCGGAGCTGTGCAAGTAGAGTCCTGGTGGGGCTGGGCGTGTTCTCGTACCAATTGGAGGCGTCGTGCCGGAGACCGGACTACTACTAGTAGTGTACTAACAGTACTAACCCGGAGCTGTGCAAGTAGAGTCCTGGTGGGGCTGGGCGTGTTCTCGTACCAATTGGAGGCGTCGTGCCGGAGACCGGACTACTACTAGTAGTGTACTAACAGTACTAACCCGGAGCTGTGCAAGTAGAGTCCTGGTGGGGCTGGGCGTGTTCTCGTACCAATTGGAGGCGTCGTGCCGGAGACCGGACTACTACTAGTAGTGTACTAACAGTACTAACCCGGAGCTGTGCAAGTAGAGTCCTGGTGGGGCTGGGCGTGTTCTCGTACCAATTGGAGGCGTCGTGCCGGAGACCGGACTACTACTAGTAGTGTACTAACAGTACTAACCCGGAGCTGTGCAAGTAGAGTCCTGGTGGGGCTGGGCGTGTTCTCGTACCAATTGGAGGCGTCGTGCCGGAGACCGGACTACTACTAGTAGTGTACTAACAGTACTAACCCGGAGCTGTGCAAGTAGAGTCCTGGTGGGGCTGGGCGTGTTCTCGTACCAATTGGAGGCGTCGTGCCGGAGACCGGACTACTACTAGTAGTGTACTAACAGTACTAACCCGGAGCTGTGCAAGTAGAGTCCTGGTGGGGCTGGGCGTGTTCTCGTACCAATTGGAGGCGTCGTGCCGGAGACCGGACTACTACTAGTAGTGTACTAACAGTACTAACCCGGAGCTGTGCAAGTAGAGTCCTGGTGGGGCTGGGCGTGTTCTCGTACCAATTGGAGGCGTCGTGCCGGAGACCGGACTACTACTAGTAGTGTACTAACAGTACTAACCCGGAGCTGTGCAAGTAGAGTCCTGGTGGGGCTGGGCGTGTTCTCGTACCAATTGGAGGCGTCGTGCCGGAGACCGGACTACTACTAGTAGTGTACTAACAGTACTAACCCGGAGCTGTGCAAGTAGAGTCCTGGTGGGGCTGGGCGTGTTCTCGTACCAATTGGAGAGCGCGTCGTGATGGAGACGCGCGGCTAGAGCGCGCCACGCGCCTGAAGCGTCCAAAAGCGCGGCTAGTTCAGCGCCGTATAGCGATAGTTCGCTTAGGCAGGATTCATCCTGCAAGGTAATCCATATTTTAACGACACTGCTCGAAAATGTGGTCATAGATGAACTAAATCCAGTACATAAAAATGCTATATATGTACATTTGATACCTGTACATCTATAAGTATCATAAACACGACAACAATGTAGCACGTTACGGTAACAGGTCGTATCTATACATGAGTGTCATAGTCAGATACGACTTTTTCGAAATTATTTCAGAACAATATTTTTGACGTGCTTAAATATCAAATGTACCAATCAAAACTAATCGTCTGCTGTGTGGAATTAAATTAATCAATGAGAATGTGTTTTTTATGAGATATATCTTTTTCTTAAACGCAAATGCTCTAATTTTTTAAGTATGAAAAACGCCGCAGCATTAACTGCCTGCTGCGGACTGCACTGCACTAGCTGAGCAGCCAGACTGCCTAATGCGCGAGCTCCTATACATCCTCATATGTTCAACCCGATGCCGCAGCGAGACTGCCTCACTAGGCACTAGCGGAGACCTTAACGCAGCTTTTATTTTATATCCACCACCTATAACTTGCGTAGTTTACCTCTTCAGCGGACTCGTACTCGTCCTCGGGCTCGGACTTGACGTCGTCGGGCGGACACAGCGCGGCCATGGCCGAGCGCAGCGCCGGCTTGTCGCGCGCCAGGCTCCACGCGTTCGCCGCGTGAGGCTCCTGCGTGTAAGGGTCCGCCTACAAAACAATAGTACATTATTGTGGAGGCCGGGAAGGAAGTAAATCGTTATTGATTCGCTTTTATGGTGCCTTTTGAACCAGTTTTTAGAGACGATGAAATGTTTCATATCAAACTACAATTAGAACGCCACAAAAGACGAAAATGAGAGGCAACGTTTTTGAGCACTGAAAAGGTCTATAGCCTCGTATTACCATTGTATGGAAAAACGAGTAATTTGCCGTTTTGGTCGTGAAATATTGCGTTTATAGACAAAGTTGCCATACAATTTCTTTGTTGTTAGAACATGAGCATTCTATTCGTAACTTTCCAATTTCCATTTGGACTATAAAAAAACATTTTTATTATAGTCCTATATCTTTTTATAATATTGATTTATTATTTCTCCCGTTTGGTCAGCTAAGTGATCAGGCACGGATAAAATTGTGGACAACCTCTATGCAGCCTGATCGGCCAGCATAGGGGGTATAATTTCGATCAATTTGATATTGATGTGAAATTTTTTAAGGTTTTCTATCCATTTAGCGACAATTAGGTTTTTTATCCTTTTGTTATAAATTTAACATGTGTGAAATACCCAACTTCAAGGCTGAGTACTACTTTTAAACGCACGAGCTTGCGAGTCCGTTTAATTAATATGAAGTCTGCAATTGCCATTCGGTCCGAGGCTAATATAGTGTGTTTCTCAAAAATGGGGGATATAAGATGAAATTTGAATTAAATTTTCATAAATTTAACCTTAAAACGTTCCAAAACCTAATTAAACCCGCCATTTTTTTAAACATAATCTCAAGTGTATTTTTCTATCGATTATCGACAATCTGCTGTATATTTCTCGCAAACACAAATGGCAGATGAAAGATTAAGACAAACCAATTTTAACGGCATATTAACTAGAACAAGTTCGATGAGATGAACACAGACAATCGTACCTTTTTGGAAATAAGGAGTTTCATAAATTCTATAGTATTGTCTCTTATTTCCCCTCCGCATACAATTTGCAGGGCCGTGTATCCGCGGCCGTCCAATGCATCGATGTCGCTCTGCAAAAAAAATACAAGTTTAAAAACATGTAGCTAAAAATTCAAACCAAAGCATCCCATTCTAGCGTATAGCACGTACTCTTTCGTCTTGATAGCGTCACGTTTGCGTTTTATCGTCGTGGTACAACGCCAGCCGCGGTACGATTGTCAAATGTCAATTATCAAGTGTCATTGGTAAATTGTAGATTTTACCAATGACACTTGATAATTGACATTTGACAATCGTACCGGGCCGGGACCATTCAAGGTGAACCTTATATATATTTTTTTGAACCTGACTGTGGCTTTATAGGCCGGGCCCAATAAAGCGATAGGAGTGCGCGGTTGGAAGGTAGCCTGGGGAAAATCCAGGGGAAAACCTCCGGCATGACCACGCGTGTGGTTTTCAATCACTGGAATACTCTAAGAGTTTGCGCTCCAGTGAGATTGGTTGAGCGGTTTCAACCGAATCTGAGGTGTGAGAACCTTATAAATATAACCGTAAGCAGCGAGGTATAAAAGCACGCGCCTTTATAGACTCTTTTTTTAACTTGGGTCTTGATATGCCGGCCCCAATGAAGCTAGAGAGTGGTCGGTTGGAAAGTAGTCTGGGGAAAATCCAGAGGAAACCTCCGACACGACCACGCGGGCGGTTTAAACACTGGAACACTAAAGAGTTTGCTCTCCAGCGAGACTGGTTGAGTGTCTTCAACCGATTCTGAGGTGTGAGTGTTTGTACATATGTAAACACTTAATTGTAAACAAGATACAGGTAAAACGTACCTGTAAATATAACCGTAAGCAGCGAGGTATAAAAGCACGCGCCTTTATAGACTCTTTTTTTAACTTGGGTTTTGATATGTCGGCCCCAATGAAGCTAGAGAGTGGTCGGTTGGAAAGTAGTCTGGGGAAAATCCAGAGGAAACCTCCGACACGACCACGCGGGCGGTTTAAACACTGGAACACTAAAGAGTTTGCTCTCCAGCGAGACTGGTTGAGTGTCTTCAACCGATTCTGAGGTGTGAGTGTTTGTACATATGTAAACACTTAATTGTAAACAAGATACAGGTAAAACGTACAGAAAAATTCGGTAGAATGCGTCTCACCTCGGGTATATGGTCAAGCAGAGCTCTCGCAACAGGTAGACAGTCATCGTAGGCCGCAATGTGTAGAGGTGTCCGGCCCTCAGTGTCCCGCGCGTTGTGACTCGCCCCATGTTTCAATAGTATTTGTATAGATTGCGAGGCCGCTGCGATGTCTGATGGCGCGTTCCCGGGCACGACTACCAGGTGGAGAGCGGTTTGCTTGTCTGTGGAAGATAGGCATTTTTAGAAACCATATCTATACTAATATTAGAAATGCGAAAGTGTGTCTGTCTGTCTTCACGCTTAAACCGCTAATCCGACTTACATAAAATTCGGTACGGATAGTTTGAGTCCCGGGGACGGACAAAGGATACTTTCTATCCCGTTTAATATTCCTTAAGGGGGTGGAAGTTTGTGTTGAAGAGCGGTAAGGGCCTGATATAGAAAAATATCCATTCAATTCTATCGCGATAAACGACTTCCACGCAGACGAGGCAGAGACATCGCAGGCAAAAGCTAGTGTTGCATATAAAGCAGGATTACTGACATTTTGACACTCACAGGTGATGTGAATCCAATTGATATTCTCTTAACGTCAATATGATAAAGTATTTATGACAAACATACGATTTTTAGAAAGTGTGTATGTAACAGAAACTCTATTACATTCGTGTTAAACTAGAATATCCAATGTATAAAATTAAAAACATTTGTTTAGTCATGTTTAAATGTGATGAAACCTCTCCTAAAATAGTTTTTGATTTGGCTGAATGCTGATAATGACAATGGCATGTTGAAAAAGTCTATCAATTAAAAGATAAACCGAGTTTTTCTACTCCTGTACTTTTTTTCGCGACTTACGCAATCATGAACTGTAACATAAATACATACTTTATTTATTCTGTAAAAAGTCTATCTAGTCTATTGCCCAAAACACACTGCTTACCCTATTTTAATGAAAAATAAAAGCAGAGTTGGGTGCCACAGACTACTACAAATACTATGTTTAGTAGTCATTCTTCAGTGCGTTCAAGTGAAACTTTTATGATTAAAATCAGTGCTGCCAACTTAACGCAACTTTGCTACATTTTTTATGTATTAATTAATGCGTAATATATTATTTACTAATATAAATACATTTCTATCATCTTTTTTGTGTTGTTTAACAAGTTTTATCTATTTTCGGATATATTTATGAAAACGAAACAGTTCAGATTCGATCCGGATTTGAATTCAGTTTAGATCGGATGCCAAGTCTAGCAAATTAAAAAAAAACAAACCATGAACAAAGTATCGTATTTTTGATTTCCCACCAAATTCCTAATTGAAAACGAAAACATTCAAGCTGATAAATGATTTTATTAATTAAATCAAACGATTTTTTTTGTGTTCATGAAGAAAATGTGTAGGTTATTTGTTGTTTGATTGTTTATTGATTCTTTTAAAAATCCACTAAGAAGTTATATAGCATTACTGAAGAAATTGCGTAGATATTGGTATGATAAATACTTACTTTTTATTTGAAATGAGTCGTAAAAGTATTGTTGGCAACGGTGTATAACTGGTATAAAAAGGCTCGTGGTGTCTTTAATTGCGATGTTCGCCAAGGCTCACATCGCAACCCAGACCACTCGCCTTTTTATACCCTTCTTATACACCAGTTGCATAATATACTATTTTAATTGTCGCCTTTTCTTAATTTAACGAATTAATTTTGTAACAACAAATTGTTTTAACAATATTTTTGTGATAATGTGCGATTTATACGATTGTTAAATAAAATGTATGTAAACTACGCCAGACGTAGACCAGGTACGTGCAAAGCCCACAATGACAAGTAAACACATTCTGATATGTCTCTTTTGATTATGGTTTATTTAGTTTTGTTTCTTTGATATTTTTTCGCAGCTGTATTAAAAAACGTCGTTTGATATACGTGCGGATGAGAAACCTTCCGCGCTTGTATCAAAATGTGGGTCATTCTACTTTTTCATGACCAGTTTTTGTTTTAAAAAAATCTATGATATGTATGGAACAAAGAAAGGATTGCGAAATGGTTTCTGGACCTAATAAAAGGAATTTATAGGTAAAAATACTTAAATATTAACATATTGCTGTAAGACGTGGGTAATATAGTGGTAAAAACCATTTTTTCATACAAATGGTGAGACATCCAAGAACCACTGAGTTACGCGATTTATGGATATTAGCTGTGGTTCGTTAATTACCAAAACTATCGGATGTGATACTGCAATGAAACCTCTTTCTAAATAACATTACAAAAATATGAAGTGAGGCCAAGTATTCCAAAATGTGCATTTAAAAAAAGTGTCTGAAAATTATGTACAAGAAAAAGTAGAATGTTCCATGTAGGTACTATTGTATTACAGAGTTATAAACGATAATTGCGATGGGTGGCCATGGGTTGATTGCTCGATGATGTCTTTTGTTCTATGTCCGCGGCGTCAAGTGATTAGTCAGTAACGGTGACACGTGATTGGCCAATTTTATTATAGTTCACTAACGGCGACATGAGATTGGTCTATTTCGTAATAGTTCAATTGAAGGTATGTGATTTTAGTTTCGTCTACGATATCTTAATTCAAACATTAAAGTCATTCACAGATTAGTTGTATTAAATGGCTCAGTAATTAGTAATTAAAGTTCGTAAATGAACTATACACAGTTATAGTTGCTATCTCGCTCACCTTTGTTAACGGCGTTGAGATCACACGCCACTTTGTTAGCTCTGATGGCTTCGAGTAGCGGCTCCAAGCACGCGCCATATTGTACCGCGTAGTGAATTGCATTGTTGCCATCTTGGTCGCCAATCATCGGGTCGCAACCTGTAACAAAACAATATCGATATTTTACATTTTGCAATATGCCTGTGAGCTTATTACCTCAGTCCTCAATTATATGATCTATAGTCAGATGACAAGCAAAACTCACTAAGTAACAAATACCTATCTAAAATTAAGCTCGTATCTGAGCATGATTGCAGTACTGAGATCCGAGGTTTCTAAGAGTAGGGTCAGTTTTTTAGTGAGTTTTGGTTGTCACCCGACAATATGAGTATGGTAATCACTACATAGTATAAAACAAAGTCGCTTTCTCTGTCCCTATGTATGCTTAAATCTTTAAAACTATGCAACGGATTTTGATGCGGTTTTTTAATGGGTAGAGTGACTCAAGGGGAAGGTTTATATGTATAATACATGCATCAGTATTGCACCCGTGCGAAGCCGGGGCGGGTCGCTAGTTGAGTCATAAAATAGGAGGCACTTGGTTTAGCATAATATTGATTGTTATAATATCTTTCGACCGATGGCATGCTATATATTTAGTGGAATATTTTTTGGCATAATTGTTAATTCTCCTAACTCTCATTTATCCTAAAATTAAATCGCATCAAAAACATTTCATATACGTTGAATTACTCCTTAGCTCATACTGCTTATTCTACTATAATATTATAAATGCGAAAGTTTAGATGTTTGTTACTCAAACACGCAAAAACGGCTGAAAGGATTATGCTGAAACCTGGCATGAGTTTATAGCCTGGATTAACTTAACCTCCTAAGACCCCGCGTCCTATATAAAGGACAAAATATGGTCAACGGAAAATAAGTTAAATTTTGAAGTGATAGAGTTGCATTTGTTTTGGTTTGATTGATTTGACATAAAAATTCAAATTTGTAATCGGAACTGTTAGGTTCAAATTCGATTGTATTTTTATTTGTATGGTGGGTCTCAGGAGGATATAGGACACTTTTTATTCCGAAACTCATTCCCGAGTTGGATGAAATAGGGAGTGGAAGTTTATGTAGAGGAAGTGGCGGGCAAAAGCTTATTTATAATAAACCGCGCATACCGCTGGCTACAAGGACGGTGACCATCTGCGGCAGGTCGTTGACGATGGCGGAATGCAGGATGGTCTGCTCGAGGTCGTTCGTCAGGTTCAGGAGATGGTGCATCTTCATCGTGTGCAGCAGTTTCACTATGTACTCGAAACTGATGCGGTTGTTGTATAGACTCATGTGTAAGAATCTGTAGCAAGAAAGAATAGAATAACATTTGAAAATGAAATGAAATCATTTATTCTTCCATTTAGGCATATTACATGCACTTATGAATGTCAAAAAACTACCACCGGTTCATAAAATAAACCTCTCGAGAAGAACCGGCGTAAGAAACTCGGCGAGGTGTCAATTTTTCAAAATAATATACAATGTACATAAAATAACAGTATCATGATACTACAGAATTTAAATGCTACAATATTAAACATATTAATTTCAAGTATACTTACGTATCACCGTTCGACAAGCGCATAGCAAAGAGCCTTTCCAATTTATCTTTGACAACTTGCTTCTTGAAGCCAGCCTTCGTTCTGATTATATCGCAGATCTCCTTCACAAGCTGAAACATTAAGTTAGCTTTAGTTTAGATCATAAAAAGGGGATGAGGACTTTGGACATACAAAATGTGTATGTTATAACTTGATAAAGACCCTTAACCCATTCGAGGCCAACGACTTATATGCTTCTATTTTCAAGCTTGCGCGTAGCAGCAAATTTCCGTTAAGCTGCGGTAATCGCTCGTAGATGCGATCTCCAATATGTCTCTACGAGCGATCATATCATTTACTTTTTACTTTTAGTTCTCTTTGATTTTCCTTATGGTCGAAATGAAAAGTAGTGTTTAACTCGGGTGTAATGGGTTACTTTCAACCCTTGGTTAACAATATACTAAACATGAGTTACCACGGAGTTACCCGCCAGTATAGCCACAAACGCACGCACACATACAGCCGCTCGCAAACATGAATTGAAGTATCTACAGCGTGTATTTTTGATATAGCCACAGCCAGCAGAATACGTATACGTATGTAGTGTTGTGTTCCTGGAGGTGAGCAAGGTTGCCAGAGCTCCCGAGGATGCACTGTGTTGAGAGCGAGGGACCCAAATTTGTCCCTTCTGCTGTAAACACAGTGAATTCTCAAATTTCATAGACGGTCGGCAACGCGTACGTGACTCCTTCGGAGTTGCGGGCGTCTATAGGCTGCGGTGGCCGCTTACCATCAGGTGGACCGTACGCTTGTTTGCCACCGGCGTTGTATAAAAAAAAATGTGCATCATTTTTTTCATGATGCCATTCGAAACAAGTTTTTAGAGAGGAACAAATGTGTATACGGAACAAGTACAATTAGAACAACACAAAAGATAAAAATGGATTTCAAAGTAGGCACAGCATAAAATCCGAGCGCTCAAAACGCCCCCAAAACTTCCATACTAATTGAGCATAGTATGTGACGTCATGCGCCCGTACCACCATTGCATGGAAAAATGAGTAATTTGCGGTTTTGGTTGCGAAATATTGCGTTTAGGTACATTGTTATCATAATTTTTTTTTGTTTTTTAATACAAAAGAATCCTGATGGTGATTTTTAATTTACTTTGTCAATAAAAAAATTACGTCATTTTTGTCATATTTTTTTAATATTTTGAGCATATTGATTAATTTACTGTTTATTTGTCATAATTTGATGGTTTACTATTTATATAGTGACATCTTATTATTATTCATTAGGCATGCATATTCTCTATCGCGCGACAGGTCAGCTATGCGCTGGACTGACCAAATGAAATCCGCGTGTCTGACTGCGCCAGACAGTCTGCCTACAGGGAGGGATGGCCGGAGATCGTGAGGAGAACAACGTGACCACGACCGCTCCGCCAAGAGCGAAAAGAACGGAGAAGAACAGACCGTAATGAATTTTTGAAATATTTCTGAGCACAAGCGTATCGCTGTATAATTTTTCACATGACGGAAAAGGATCTAGTCTTTTTTACGTATTTAGTAATCATGTAATGATGCATAACGAGCTGAATTGTTGTAGAAGGAAACAAGTGCGTGTCGGACCACGCACAATGAAGGGTTCCATACCAACACCTACAAGTCCACATTTAAAATCACTATCCAATACATTGAATCTAAAAAAGTCGTATCTTCACAGGGAACTCACGGCATTTACGACCTTTTGTTTGGGCAAGACAGTTTTTAGCGAAAACTCAAAAACCGTAAAACCTATATTGTTCAAACCAAAAATCGTTGAAAGTATTTACTAATGCACACTACCTCAATTTTTTTCAGAATTTTAAACTTTATAGTTTGGAAATTAAAGGGGGGGGGGGACACTTTCTATGACTTTGACAGCTAATATCTCACCAACGGTTGACTTAAATGGACAAGTTTTTTAGAAACCTCCGTATCATTTTAAAAGGCCTATCCATCGATACCCCACACGACTATGTGCGATGAAATTTTTTTTTCATCCACCGGTTACATGTATGGAGTGCCCCCCCCTAATTTAATATTTTTTTGTAATTTCACATCACTTTTATGTAGCGGTTCATAGAATACACCTTCCTACCAAATTTCATAATTGTAGTGCTTATAGTCTCCGAGTAAATCGGCTGTGACATACGGAAGGACAGACATGACGAATCTATAAGGGTTCGGTTTTTGCCATTTTGGCTACGGAACCCTAAAAAGGCGTATTTTTTTTATAAACATGCAAGTATCTTTAGGCTTGTGCTAACTCTTTATCTTAATCCTGAAGGATGCCCGGGGTCCGCTCCCTAATCCCAAGATTTGGCGTAGACGCTAGTTTTTACGGAAACTACTGCCATCTGACTTTCCAACCCAAGAGGAAACTAGACTGTCAAACGACTGCTATCATATACAACAGCCAGGATAAACGGCTTAACGTGCCTTCCAAAGCACGGGAGCACTCAGTTAATAACCACTCAAAGCGGTCACCCAGTATCAAAAATACACGCTGTAGAACTATCAGCATCACAGTTAACTAACCATTAATAGACCATAAATTTACACTAACGCGAGACATATTTACTCTTAATAAGAGAACAACGGTTGAAACTCATTAGCCGCCCCGCCCCCGCTCCCGCCCGCCTCCGCCCGCGAGCTTCACGCGCGTCGGAGGGCAGTGTTGCGCGGTCAGTTGCCTTGATAACACTCAACCTGATGAAGGACTCCAATTGTAGTCCGAAACATGTCGCAAATAGTGAGTTTCAACCGTTGTTCTCTTATTAAGCATTAATAGACCTTATCTCCTCCCAATAAGGTTCACGAATGGTCAGGGTATACTCTTTTTTTTTTATCTATAAAGTATATGCTATGCTAGAAACAAATGAACGCGCCATACATCGTACTATGAGCAGTAGGTACAGTCAGATGCATAAACATGGGGGCATACAACTTACTCAAAAATATGTCCCATAGCTCTTATGTCAGTGAATCAGGGTTGCGGTACGTCTTTATGAGAGGATTAATTGGATACGTATTTTTGCACTTGACCGTACTTTATAGTTAAAAGACAGAGTATACAAAGTTAAGCTTTTCCCACTTGTCCCCTTTATATTTACTTTCTTAACCTCCGTTCCGTGTTCCGGCGTGTAGACGGCGGTGTACTCGTTCGACTTCTCCGTTGTGTTTTGGCTCTTCCCAGTTTGAATAGAGTGAGCATTCGATTGATTCTGTTGAGGCTTGTTGACTTGGACCTTAGCCTGAAAACAACCAACAATTGAAAGTGCACGACGAAACCTATTTGACTATTTTCGCTACAAGGCGGAAAACTGCTGCTACACAGTAGGTTGTAACACACATAGCAATGGTAGGCATCGAATGCGAGAATGTCATTTGAGTAAACCCTCGTAAGGGGTGAGAGAATTTGAAATTTACCATGCATTTTTCGCTTTGTAGCGATAACTGGCTGGACAGGACAATAAACTTTTACTAGCATTGCTGTTTGATTACTAATAGTTAAAATGCAGATAGCTAGGCAAAACTTAACATTTGGAATTATAATAGGACATAATTATGGCATGAGAAGGAAAAGGAGCGACATACTTGTTAAATACGACATTGGCACATGACGTATTTAACAAGTATGAAGTAAATATCGTTTTTTTGTTTTCTTTTAGATAATTTGTAACAGCACGGGATTGATCTTAACAATACGTCAACCTTAAGAGTTCAGGAGGGAAAGAGAAAAATTGATATCTATATAAGTATATCATACTCAGAGTAAAAGCAATAATCAAAATAAGAAGTAAGTGGTTTTACGCAGTGTCACTAGATAGCGTACTATATAATTATAAGTAAACTAACCTTTCCTCGACCCGAGTCTTCCACCAACTGATCCTGCAAGAACTCGCTCATCGAAGGGGTCATGTACTGCCGACATAATTCTGCAACATTTCAAAAATACTATGACCGTTACCATAGCCTATGGACTCGTGTGAGCCCAGAACAATCACATACGCGCTTCCGACACTATAGGAATATAATTACATATGTCCACTTTTGCACTCTAGTTCCTTTGTGATAATAAGGTCCAAAAATGGGTATAATATATGATTAATCTAACTGTACTTGTAGCGGGATGACCATCACGGAGTAGGCCACCCCTGGTAGAGCTTACTGATGGTGGATGGACCTTACAGTCTAAGGGTCGGTTGCACCAAGATACGATCACAGGCCGGTCATCGTCAAATATGGCGCCTGTCATCCTATAGAAACTTGTCAAACTTTCCATACAATCAGATTTTAACGAACACCGCTTACGATTACAGACGGTTTGGTGCAACCCACCCTAAGTAATGAGCGACTCACTGATGTAATGTGGGCCTGGCTTCAAGTTCCGCGTGTCACCTCCTCAAATGCATCAATCCAGCAGGTGGGTTATGTCTCATCTTGCCTAACATCAAATTTTCTATGTACGGTGTTAACCCATTCGAGGCCCGAGAATGCTACATGCGCTACGCCGTAGCGTGTAGCAACAATTTTTCGTCTTGTAGCGGAAATCGCATCCAGAAGCATGACGCATATGTTGCATCATGGGCCTTGAATGGGTTAAATACTAACCGTTAAAATCATCCCTTTGCTCCGGCTCTAAGTCCGCCATGAGTATTTTCGTGAACTCGGTTGAATTTAAACTGATGGCAGGCGGCTCGGCTTGTGGCAGCATCGGGCTCACAGTGCACTGAAGTTGCAAGGGGCTCTGACTGTTATCCGGATCACAAGCCATCATTAGTGCATCGCCTAGATCCGCGTTCGTTTGCGTGTCCATCATTACCGGTACCTACAAGGGAAATAGTACATTTTGATGCAAGTGCCATTTGGTAGGTCAGGTATGTCATTTTGCACGAGTCCCGAGTTGTTTTGGCCCGAGCCGTCAGGAGAGGGACAAAACTCGGGACGACTGGGACGTGTAAAAATTACTTCCGCACGCATATCAAACCACGTTTTTTGATACAGTTGCGAAAAAATATCAAAAATAAAACGGTAATTAAAAGAGACATAACAAAATGCGTCTATTTGCCATTCTGGGCATAGGGCGTAGTTTACATACTTACATTTTATTTAACAATCGTATAAATTGCACATACCTATCACTAAAACATTATTAAAACAATAGGTACAAGTCGTTACAAAATTAAATGGTAAATTTATGAATGAAAGGGGCGGGAATTAAAAAGTCGGTTTAACTTTTAATTGATAGACTTTTTTCATGACATGGTTGACAGCGTTAAGCCAAATAAAAAACTGTTTTGGAAGAGCTTTTATGTGACATGGTAGTTTAATTACATTTTAAATATTAATAAACATATCCGTTTATTTTTATCAATAATTTATATTTGATTTATTTGTAAATAAATGAATAATATGAAGAAAAAAAAACAAGCGTTCATTTATTCGGCGCGGCGATCTTGCATAATACTCTATTAAGAGGCCTTATAAGTTTTAAAATGTTTTGATTTCAAATTATAACAAAATTATTGATAATACCATTAAAGTGATCGAAGAATACGATAATTTTACTAAAGTTTTAGATAGTAACATGGCCATTATTTGATTTTATTGTGTAATATTATAATTTAAGCGGAAAAACACAGTTTTTAGCTTGAGAATAGTAGATTTGGAGTGATGTTTGAAACAATATTTCTTAATGAAAAATCCATAAGATACTTTTAAAATTTATGGCATTACGTCACAATAGTCCTTTTCTAGATAGTAACACTGAGAAATTGTCAAGATACGTGTCAATTCAATCAGAAAATTGTCTAAATAGATGAGCGTTTTTTAACTGATAAGGACCCTTAATCGGAGGTTTCGCATAATACCCGTTTCCGGTCATTGATCTTCTCAAAATGTCAACTTTTTTAAATAGTTTTTAATTTCTTAATATTTGATTAAACTTTAACTTGTCCAATATGCAATTTTAATGTTTTAAACATAATACATGAAAATTTTATTAAATAAATAAGTAAACTGATTGAAACTAAAACTCTTCGGTTGGATGTACCGCTCGGACCAACAGTAAATTAAAAAAAAAATGGAAAAGTAAAATGCATTAGTGCGAGAAATCCAACTTTGGGCACGATATACAACCACATAAAGTACCACTTTTTGAGCAACTGTATTAAAATAGTTAGTATCAGTAGTATAGTACATTATTGTTGAGGCTGAGAAGGAGGCAATTGTAGGCTGAGTATTCGTTTTAAACGGACAAGCTTACGACCATATTTGAGTTTTTGTTTTGAAACTTAGCCCTACTTTTGTGTATTTATGAATTATTAAATTAGATTATATTGCATTTATTACATGATATAAATTGCAGTACAAAGCCTAAGTGAAAATTATAAGAATGTTAGCAATATTAGTTTACGTTAGTACTTACGGCATTAGGCATCATAAGACTCATCATAAAATCATTTTCTGCCGTGGTCTTAGGATTTTGTTGCTAAAAATTAAAAACAAATCAAAAAATTAATATCGAAACAAAGGAAAACATAATACAAACAAAAGCGAAGAAAATAATTACGATGGTAAATAAAAATTACTCACATTTAATTCGAGCACCGTGGCTGGCAAACCATAACTTTTAATCGATCCTGAAACAAAAGAAATGGAAAATATTTATTGACAAGGGGTCCTAGCCTAGGAATCCCTGTCTTATAGGACACAGGAGACCCAGTAGAGCTAAGAATATAAAAGGAGAAGATTAATATATTGCACTCAAGGTAGCATTCATCCAACACAATATCCAAATATAACCACTAACAATAGAGTCAAATTCCAAGCAAGACAATTTTTCATTACAGATTCCATATATGAGAGATTCTACCATACGGTATTTGAATTATAGTCAAATCAGCTTTTTTTATGAAACGCTAAATAACATGTTTAAAATGAACCCGCCTCTTTTTGTGGAAATTGTACGAATGTATGAGTCTCTATGTATTGCGCCTATGTATATGCGAAATACTATATACTATATTTGGATATACTGGCCAACATGTGGACCGGGGCCTAGCTGAGTCTCTTGCTGGACTCTTTGCAGCTAAGCTAGGTTTAGTGAACCAATGACAAAACTCTCAGTAGGTCGATTCCAATTACACCTCAGAGTCAGTTGAAACCTGAGCGGCTCTGTACTTCTACCAATCTCACTGGAGCGCAAATTCTTATAAGTAGTATTCCATTATTCAAAGCCACCCGCGTGATCGTGTCGGCAGTCCTATCGCTTTATTGGACCCGGTCTATAAAGCCACAGCCAGGTTAAAAAAAAAATATGGACCGATTAATCCACCGAGATCGATTTTTTTTGTGCCTTGTTTTTTATATCAATTGTATCTTTGTCACATTAAAATTAAAAAAGCTAAGTCTCACCAAACGATCCGGTGCTACTGAAAGAATCGTACGGCGATTGCGAATTAGCCTTCCTCTTCTTGTTATGTTTGCTGAGTGGGTCCGCCCTGTAAGTGAACTCCTTGGGATCACTGCAGCGCCCGTCCGAAGGCCGCACCAGTTCCACCGACACCTTCACATCTGATGTTATCTGCTGGTCCCTGTAGGCTGGAGTTCTGGAAAAAAACATAATTCAATGGAAAAAACCAATTTCAGCCTGTATCCACCCACTGTTGAGTAAAGGTCTCGTCATGTTCACACCAGCTTGCCCTGTTTTGACCTACAACCAACAACCAACCTCAAGAGGAGAGTGAATAAGAACTAGTCATGCATGTAATACCTTCGACTCGATCTCATCTTTATTGGCCATCGGATGAGAGTGGCGATGGCTAAACGCTAACTCATTTTCTACATAACAAAACAATTCTTCAGACCAATTTGGCACTGACGCTGTGTCCTCATTGAAAGGGGTGTCTTTTATAACACGATGTAAAACAATCATACGGCATGTCTGCTGATAAGCAAACACCGTAGCCTATGGACGCTTGCGACACCAGAGTTGTCACACGAATAGTTAGTCATTTGAGAATTTGTTGTGTCGACAAATGCAGGTCCCTCACTCTTAACTCTAACGAGATCGCGAGACCATGAACCCAACATTTACTTAATGGTGCGAGACCTGCCCAAAAATACATCTCGTCAAGACCGTTAAGTATGTACACCCGGCCATCTTATTTTTTACAATTTTTTTTAATTCCTTGAAGAACTTACCTGAATACAATGGCGTACTGGTGATGTACGTCGCTCTGAAGAAAGTGTGCATTAGCTGACCACACCTCTTCATTATTTTCGTTTCGTTCCACGAAGCGGATCTGGATGTTCTCTGACAAGAAAATTCATCATTTGATTATCCTCGGACCTCCATGTATACGCGGCATACAAATACAAAAAAAATACATCTTTGGAAGGCAATCAGTAGTGCAGAGAAAAAAAAACAGATTTTTTAATTTCATCCAAACCCAAAATACTATTTATTGAATTTTTCAATTAGAAAAACCTAAAGTGCGATACTTGATTATTTTTTTTACCTTCGTCAAAACGAACAATAAGTAGTTAAATGTCATTAGACTCATACAACAAGTAAATTTAGTGAAACCCCACTGCATCATACAAATGAGTAAGTACTATAATTAAACGGCATAATTCACATTTGTAATCTAGTGCATGTCATATACCGTATTGTCAGTTCCTTTACAAAGTAACACGACAAATTTGAGGAATGCGTCAAATAAAAATTAAACGGAAACAAATATCAATAACGGTCATTTTGAATATTTATAGTGCTCCTCACAAAAGAAAAATACTGAACATGAACATTGGAAAGTACCCGACGTGACTTTTACGTAAATATCTAAACTGGTTTTATTTACAAACTCCATGGCAAGAACAGAATAATTGTGGAACACATTGAGATCTCTTCATTTCATAACAGAAATTCTAACGTAAATGGGTCCGCGCGTTTCAACCGCCTCACTTTCGTGGACACGTTTTTGACGAATCGGCTGTAGATTTTGGTGACATTTCTTAGTTAGTACGTAGCGGCTCTGTACTTCTACCAAATAACCGAAAACGGCATTAAAATTATTATTCAATTCGACAAAATAGTGAACACGAAAGTGACTTAGAACAAACGCCCAAATAATGACTCAAATCTACTATAGTAAAAAATATTATATGAATTTAATCATGACTGTCAAAATATGGAATATATAAATAATAAATAACTTAAAACAACAAAGCAGTATTGAATGGACATTAGTTCTGATTAAAATAAAGCAATATAAGGAAAATGAAAAGAGAAACAATTTCAATTTTAAATAAGAACTACGTCAATACAAGCAGTAATAAAATTATAAATGCAAATAACTTTCGTCAATATTTCAATTTTGAGTTATTATTAATCACTAACAAAAGTAAAGCCAAAAAGAGGAAACACTTCACCCTTGTCTAATACGTCATTATTAGTAATTCATCCTTTATCCTCTCATGTCATTATTCATCTCTTTTCGTTAGCCTTATGTGCTCATAACCTCGAGACGAAAGCAACATCGGCTTAGTGCTCTGGTACAGTAGACTACAAAAATATGTGGACGACCGCTTTAGCCCAGTTGTTAGTGACTCGGCCTACGAAGCTGGAGGGCCCGGGTTTGAATCCCGGTCAGAGCATTTATTTGTGTGATGACCATGAATATTTGTTCCCGAGTCTTGAATGTTTTCTATGTATTTAAGTATCTATCTATTTATATAAGTATGTAAGTATATCGTCGCCTAGTACCCATAATACAAGCTTTGCTTAGTTTGGGACTAGGTCGTCGATTTGTGTAAGATTATCCACAAATATTTATAACACTTTTTTATTTACATTATGGCATTGTAAAGATGAAAAAATGTATACATCTTTTTATAGTCGACTGTACATAAGCTGTTGATACTGGTGGTTGTCTATTACAGCAGTTGATAAGCCGAATTAGAAGCCTCACGCGGCGAATGCACTGATAGGGCGATTAGCGATGTGATGGGAATTCCTTTTTTTTTTAATCTGACTGTGGCTTTATAGGCCGGTCCCAATAAAGCGATAAGAGTGCGCGGTTGAAGAATAGCCTCGGGAAAATCCAGGGGAAACCTCGTACACGACCACGCGGGCGGTTTAAACACTGGGATACTCAGAGTTTGCGCTCCAGTGAGATTGGTTGAACGGCTTCAACCGAATCTGAGGTGGCGATCTCCTGTACAACAAATGGCCCAAGTCGTTCTGAAATCGTTGTTGCCTCGCCAACAAGCCTAGTTAGTCTTCCTGCAGACAAACTGTAATAACAGTTTTGCGTTGCGGGGCTTTTCTTTTATCTATAATTTTTGTTGTCAGCTTGATAAATAAATAATAATAATAATAATAGCCCTTGCACGTAGCGGGTGCTGTCTCTGGCTGTATCTCCTCAATAGTGCATGGCAGAGATAGTATCCGCTAGGTGTACACATCCCAATACATTATCGTATCTCAAAGGGGCCTCTTCGTGTTGGATCTGTATCCCCATGAACGCCTTCCAAAAGGACCGGACATTGAGCCGTGATATCCCAAAGGAGAGATACAAATAATAATAATAACCGCCCAGTCAGTGCGGCTCCAGCCTTCGGTCGGCTTGACACTTCTTACAGTCGAGTAGCCTACGCAATTGACAAATCCCAATAAGTTTCTCCACTGATTTAGTAAAAGTGCAAAATCTTTATTCTTCAATTTAGGCACATTACGTTCAATGTAAGTACCACATTAAAAGGTCAGTCAATTAATTTTATATCATTAAATTTTACTTATCGACCAACTAATTAGCTATAATCGCCAGATTAAATCCGTATTAGATGGATTAAAATGGATATTAGGGGATTGATTAAATATTTTTAAGAATTAAAGCTGTGGGTAACATTAACTAATATTACAGATTACATATATTTGTCATCAAAACAAATTACTTATAATTAATCGGATAAAGGTTAATTTTATTCTATGAGGGTAACTGAATTTTAAAAACTGGCGATTGGATATGTCAACTATTTATCATTTTCATTTCATGACAAATTTCATGACATGACACTGGTCGTATCCATTGGACACATGATTTAATAACTAAATAACCAGCCTATGTGCCTGTCTTTAAATCTTCCAAAGTATTCCAAACCCACGACTCGTTGTATCATGCAAGTGTAAAAACCCCTTTAAACCTTAGTTTTAAAATAATTGCGTTGGTAATAAAAACTTTGCAACAATATTTTATTATCCTTCACTTATTCGACATCTGGCATCTCTGCACGTGTCAGCCATTGCCATTATTTAAAAAAAGCATTGTTTCATAAAAAAAAGGTAATAAAAAACGTGCACTTACTCTTGTTAACTTTCTCCACTAAGATGTAAACGTCTTCGCCGCCTTTGGGCCGCCCGTAGAATTTGCTTATGCGACATATTTTCAAGTCGTTGGTTGCCGCGCTTTCTACAAACAAATAACAATAGATAAGTTTATTGGTATATAGGCAAAGAGGGGATGGCAACCTGGATAACCTGGCAATTGTTGGTAATACCGAAGGCAAGAGAACACGGGGTCTGTCGCCAACATGATGACGAAAGTTTGTATGGAGATATGATATTTATAAACGAGTTTAATTTCACGCAGACGAACTCGGGCAGAAGCTAATAATAATAATAATGCCGGATATTTGTAACCGGGAGTATGTATCAGTTAATTAACAAAAGTGGGGAATATAGTTGCATCGATTTAAAGTTGTACACATAATAGAACAATGCAGCCTTTGCCCAGCAGTGGGACACATTAGGCTCAATATAATAATACTATAATAATAGAACAATGGCAGAATAACATATTGTATTTGATAAAAATAAAATTATAATATTATGATGTTTTATCAAATACAATATGTTATTCTGCCATATACATAGCATATGCATATATATATATATATATAGCATGAATATTTGTTTCTGAGTCTTGGATGTTTTCTATGTATTTAAGTATTTATGTCTATTAAATATATCGTCGTCTAGTACCCACAACACAAGCCTTCTTGAGCTTACTGTGGGGCTAGTTCGATTTGTGTAAGATTGTCCTCTGATATTTATTTATTTATTTATTTATAATGTTCAGCGGCGATGTGTTCGTCATCCCAGTGAGTGACGTCATTTACGAACATTTATGAACGTGTAATGCTGATAACGAAATTACAGCTTAAATTAATAAGTAAAGGTTTTAGTATCAATTATACGTATGTTGTCGAGTTTGCGGTAACCATAAATAGACATGAGCCAAATACATCCGAGTGTTTTAAACTAGCATAACACCTTAATTAAAGCCCACCACCCAGACGAGTAAGTTTTAGGCGCCCCTAGGTATGCTGCTCCGTTCGCTCTACCCTAAACCAGGCCCTGCTTGAGTTTAATTGTAAGTACTACCTAATCTTAGGCACCACAATACACGGGTATATTAAACATGAGCAGTGCTGACCATAACAAGCATAACAAGGATCTATTGTTATAATAAATTGTTTTCGCGGGAACGCGGAGTCAGGTTTCATTAAACTCCTGTGCCGGCTATGCCGAAATAATTCACCAACAGACATTTGAATTGTGACTTTAATATCTAAGCCAGAAGGTTCAGGCTGGATTATATAACAGCATAGCAACATGTCGGTCTAAAACAATTCTCACTGTACGATTGGCTTAGATGCTAGTTTAATGGTAGTCGTAGCAAAATATTTGAGATGTTAAAATATCAAGTTGGTTATTCAAGCGAAAAACATCCGCGATTTTTTGTCGATCAAGAGCAATTAGAGACCTAGGGCCCATATTTGGAGCCCGCGACAGGGCAAGTGCCTCTACCTACAGCTATAGGGATGTTTGGCAGTGATAGCGTCCCGCACAAGTAATCTAACACAGAAATATTTTATCCTTAGTATTAAAAAATATGTATATGTTTATACTGTGGTAGCATTTGAATTTTGTACTATTTTTACTGTTATTTTATATACATAGTATATTGTTTTGAAAAAATGACACCTCGCCGAGTTTCTTACGCCGGTTCTTCTCGAGGCAGAGGTTTATTTTATGAACCGGTGGTAGTTTTTTGACATTCATAAGTGCATGTAACATGCCTAAATTGAAGAATAAATGATTTCATTTCATTCATTTCATTTCATTTCAATTACTCAACTACTTGCTTCGCAGGCGTATGGTGTTGCGTTCCCGGTCACCTGGGCTCCCGAGAATGCGCTGTGTTGAGAGACTTGAGAGTGAGAGACCTATATTTATCTCTAGTTGTCATCAATGAATTCTCAAATCAATAAAGAGTCAGTAACGTGCTCAAGGCTCCTATGGAGTTGCAAACGTCCATAGGCTACGTTGTCAGCTAATATCGAACAGACCGTATGCTGGTTTGACATTGAGTTTTTTACATTTAGGTTACATTTATAACGTAGGCTAGGAATAAGAAAGGATTTTTCGAAGTTCATCCCCTAAGGGGCTAAACAAGGGATGTATAGACTCTCGTTTAAATATATTAATGGCGTATTTCAGCGTTTTTCTAAATGGCTCCCCTAAAGGGGTAAAAAGGGAGTTCTAAATTTATACGGGGAGCAAATCTTTTTTGATTTGAGAGATTTGAATCTTCGTAACTAGACTGTTTAAATACAACAAGACATGTTTCAGCGTTTTTTGAAATTGCTCCCCTAAAGGGGTGAAAAATGGGTTCCAAGTTTGTGCGGGGAGCAAATCTTTACTTTTCTTAAAAAGCGTCATCTTCGAGGTTCCTCGGGGTGCGGATTATGACATCCAGTTTCAAATCCAAGATGGCAGACACTTTTTTTTTGAGTAATTATTCACAGATTATTAACAGCAACTGACAGAAAAAATAGACCTATTTATATCTTTGTTACCATCTAAAATCTATGCGGACGAAGTCGCGGGCGGCCGCTAGTTTCCACATAAACAAATAGACACAGGTTATTGAGATTATGCTAAGACGAGTTACAAATTGATAAATCAGTTGGAGTGAATCATTCGACCTTCTTCAGATATCAACAAAATGGCAGCCATAAACATATACTTACCTAAATATAGTGGCGTTCATAATTAAACACTTCAGTGCAGAATGCGTTACTACGACTACGGTCACCCGTCAAAGATATGTTTCTTACACATTTGCTCCTTATTGCTTTGTGATAAGGCGAAAAATGTATACACCATTTGACGTCGACGTTACGAGATGTCAATGCATATAGGTACATTCCTTGAAACATTTCAGGCATCAAGACTTGCCTAGCTAGTAAACATCCTATTACAGTCGCGATGAAATATATCGGAGCGAACAAGGTGGTCACAAATATCTGAACACAACTCTATTGTCATTTTTTTCTGAAGACTAGATATATTCGATAGCGACTGTAGGTATATACCTATATCCTTCCTGAAATATGGTATAACAGAATAACTTAAAAACTCACTCATATTGTGTATAGGTTCTGAGAAAACTGGTGCGCAGATCTCCTGATCAGTCTCGATGTCGTGAGCACTGAACCTCAGCCTCACGATGTTCAGGTTTATCCCTCTCGCCTCCGTCTCACAGAAACTCATGAGCTAGAAAAAAAATACTCACGTTTAGCCCGTTTCACGCGGCCAGTAACACACTTTATATAAAATACCGCCTTCATATTTTTTTAAATTTATCTTTTTAAATGTACGCGTACTCGTGTAAGCGGCCAGTGCGCCCGTCCCGCGGTGATGTTGCTAACTAACTGAGGGAAGCGAGGTTATAGTTGTGCCCAAACCAAGAGGCTTTGTGTTGATAAATCCGTAGGCACCGGGGAACCGGAAGTTCATATACCTAAACTTTAACACGAGAATGGGGAAATATTTTTTCCCCATTCTCATGGTATGGTTCTCGATATGGTTTGTAAGATAAAAATATTAAAAACTACATTGCATTATGATATCATATTTCTACATTGAATTTCAATCTTAGCTTCGTTTCTAACTTAAAACTAACTTAAAATTAATTTTGAACCACTGATTGTATAGTATGGGTGGTGGGAGCAAAGTAAAGCGTAACCTACCAATTACTGTGTAATAGTTTCAGAGTTTACTTCCTGGGCGAGTGAATGCGAGGTCGAGATATTAACATTAATATTTCTAGCGTTTTTTTAATAAATACCTACAACAACAAAAGTTTTGTGGTTATATTTTATATGTTCGTTCATCGCTGTAATTTATTTTATCTAGATTCTCCTTTTCTCAAGAATATAAAAAGTGTTTATGGAACACAGATAGCCAAGACCTTTTTTGGATAACTACGCCAAAATAGTTAAAGTTAAAACCTAACCACGAAACTCATATGAAGTACAAAGCTTTTTCACAATACCTTTTATTTTTATAAAAGCATAACCACGCTGTTAATAAACTGAAGCTATAACGCCTCCATGCATTGTAAAGACAAAAAAACGTCTTTATTGCGGTGCTGTAGTGGGAACCCAATAAATTTTACACTTGGCGACATAAGTGGGCCCTTAAACGATGTTTGAAGAGAGCATAGGCGAGTGTTTGTACCCGCTTTGATATTTCTGAGAAATCTCTATTAGAAGTAGTAACGCCATGTACCTACTGATCGATGTCCGCATTTCGTAAAGAAAAAATCGGGACACTACAACTAGATCATTTTAACACTACAATATGTGTTAATTTTCTGTTTTTCAGCACAATTAACGACATGAGAAAATCTACCAGTCTCTTTCTAATTTCCATAGTGCGAGTGAGACAGAAGTCGAAGAGACAGCCAGTAAGCCTTTGAAGTGTCCGTTCTAGCCCCGTCTCAGTAAAACGGTAAACCTAAGTTAGACCCCATACTCTTAAAACCCTTTTCACATTAAAGCTATATACATACAAAATAATCAAATGTTAAATAATTTTAACACTACAATAGGGGTTAATTTTCTGTTTATCAGCACAATTACGAACATGAGAATATCTCCCAGTCTCTTTCTAATTTCCATAATGGGAGTTAGACAGAAGTCGAAGATAGCCAGTAAGCCTTTGAAGTGTCCATTCTAGCCCCGTCTCAGTAAAACAGTAAACCTAAGTTAGACCCCATACTCTTAAAACCCTTGTCACATTAAAGCTACAAAACATACAAAATAATCAAATGTTTCATATTTTAGTTTAGTAATTACAGACAGACATTTGTTATTTATAGTTCTAACACGCATAAGTAAGTATATACCTACTGAAACTTATAACATATTACGCACGCTCGCTCCTTGGTTATACTGTAAAACGAGGGCAAATTACAGGCTGGTACATTTGTTATTAAAAAATATAACACAATACGCATATGTAAGAAAATAACAAACTATAAGCTTACAGCAGATTAGGCACACCCGCTCCTGGTTGTACAGTCGCCATCAGATATAGATATCGAACAAAGTTCTCACAAATATTTATTATACACTTTATTGTTCAGAAATGAATTGGAAAATTTGAAAAAAGAAATACTGATAAACGCGGCCAATCGCTCTAGCCAACTGAGCTAACGGAACAATCTACTCGGTCCCAAAATGATTCAACCAGTTCCCTTTTACAACGGCTTAGGAAGGCGAATATGTTCAGGTAGTATCAGAGTGCATGTTCAGATATTTTGGAGTACCCTGAATAGCGGGTACGAACTACGACTATATAGTCGAAGTCAAAAATGAATTTACACAAGAATCAACTCATCGAGTTTTAATTCAGTATTTCATTTGTTCATCGACGTAGTCGTTCATCGAATGGCCTTTAGTATAATTTTGGTTTAACGAAGGTTTCAGTTCCCAAAATTCTTATTACCTAGACCATCATTTCACCACTGTTACATTGTACATTTCATCGAGACGCTCTTTTTTGTATCTTAGCAAAATCACAAACATCTTTTGCGTAGTTTTTTGAAAGTTTTTAGTGCTTTCATTTGTTTGAAATAAGTGAAAAGTTCGGTTGGACTGTAGCAAATGGGGGCCGTTTCTGGGACTAAGATTTTTTTTAATGATTGTAAAAGCCCAGAAATACCTGTTAGGGCAAAACCGACTGTAATGCGTATAGGTTAGAAGATTAAGACGGGACATTTGGGCACTACTGCAATGAAATAAGGAGAAAAATGTACACATATCTTTAACTTAGACTGTACATGTGAGCACTTTGAGGAGGCCTGTTCCTCTTGCCGCTTCGGCTAAACAAGGCTCTGGCACACCTCCGTGGAGTCCAGATACCCTATCACACTAGGAACGAAAGAGCACGGGATATACGGCGAGTGCGTGCGAGCGGGATGCTAATACTAGCTGTCAAACATTCTGTAAGACAGAAACTTCTGTACGTAAGTACTATTAATCATTCTATGAGTAGTTCGTTAGTCACAGCCACGGCGTCACAGTCATTGTACTGCAACAAAATATAATTTCCGACCATAAAGTCCCTTAGGGAGAACTTGTCTATAATATTATTTGTAGGTTACACGGTAGACACACTTAAATGAAATTGTCTAAATTGATTATATTGCGTCATATATACAGGTTTCCTATGCTTTGCGGCACTTGGTCACGGGGTTTTCTGAGAGAAAATACATTAGTGGAAAGTTGGAAACACCGCATTTTTGTAGCTAAATGTAGCTACGTATATAGGTACAATTACTATTTGCTGTCTTGCATTTTCTATTCTTCAATAATGTTACCCATTCTGGAGCGACAGCTGTGTTTCGGGAAGCAATAAGGATGCAATTAGCACTACTAGAACGTGATTGTACATTTATATGTATTGTTGCGGCGCTATTATGATAATGTTATTTCTTCTTGGTATTGTAGAATTCGGTTCGGTAGAGTCGAGTTCACAAATACATGTTCGTTTCCAAATATTCCTAAATATCGGAAAGCCCTTATGCTCTTAACAATAAAGTCGTGTTTACCCTCGTAAGTCCCGGATTGAAATTTTGAATTTGGAATCTTCGTTAATTTTGTTAGAGTTCGAAACTCGATTTGAATTTGTACTTGTACCTACAAGTACGTACAGGGACTTAACTTACGAGGTTAAATATTTTTGAATACATTGTCCGTACACATTCATTTTCATTCATTAATTTTAGAATTCGACAACATAGCGCGTATAAATATCTAACTGGTCTATTTTATAGCACGCGTCAGATATTTTAATTCGATGTCTTATGGCAGATATTATTGTTGTTAGCTCTATATACTACTAGACTACTACTTGGAAAACTTAAATTAGAAGCTTTCCACCGCTTTCTGTTTGTAAGTTTATCAAAAACTACTTGTTCACTGATATTATTTCGTAAACACTTTGAAAGGCCGAGAGCGCAATCTAGAGCGTTTTTCTATTGTTATTTCTATTTCGCACACTGTCTGTCACACTGTAATTCTAATCTAAGTAGGTATATAAGCCTCCGAAAAAGTAGGCTTAAAAAGGAGAAATGAACATATCACATTAAAAAATAGAGATTCTCCCTAACTAATAGAATTAGAGGAAGAAAACGATGATTGAAATGCTTTATTATAATTGCGTATGCACACTTGTTTTTAAGAATAGGTGTTAAGCTCACCACTACTTTTTTACTTCACGTGTCGAGCCAAGGACACGACTATCGCATAGTGTGTGTGATGGTTTTTTAGGGTTTCGTAGCTAAAATGGCAAAGACGGAACCCTTATAGATTCGTCATGTCTGTCCGTCCGTCCGTCCGTATGACACAGCCGATGTACTCGGAGACTATAAGCACTACAATTATGAAATTTGGTAGGGAGGTGTATTCTATGAACCGCTACATAAGTGATGTGAAATTACAAAAAAATATTAAATTCCGTACATGTAACCGGTGGATGAAAAAAAAATCAACGCACAGTCATGTGGGGTATCGATGGATAGGCCTTTAAAAATGAAACCTCCATGGTTTCTAAAAAAATTAACCATTTAAGTCAACCGTTGGTGAGATATTAGCTGTCAAAGTCATTGAAAGTGTGCCCCCCCTCTAATTTCCAAACTATAAAGTTTAAAAATCAGGAAAAAATTGTGGTGGTGTGCATTAGTGAATACTTTCAACGATTTTTTGTTTGAACAATATAGGTTTTTGAGTTAACGCTTAAAAACTGTCTTGCTCAAACAAAAGGTCGTAAGTGTCGTGAGTTCCCTATGAAGATACGACGTTTTTAGATTCAATGTATTGGATAGTGATTTTAAATGTGGACTAGTAGGTGTTGGTACGGAACCCTTCACTTGGCCGGCTTTTTTTCTATGTTGCACCACCCACATTTTTTCTGTTTTGCCTTTAGATTGACTGGCAACTGAACTATCGCTGAGCAGAGAATGATTTAAGTACTATAAGGTTTTCTTTTGTGCAATAAATATTAAATAAATATATAACCCGGCCTTGTAATTTGCTCCTGTCTAATTAGGCCTAATTAGGTGTGGCCACACTCTGTCTGGCGGTCTGGATAATTGGCCAGACCAAAGGACATTTTGCAAAATGCGATCGTATTATAGGACATTTTGATTTTAAGAGAAGCTCGAGCTTGAGCACTCGTATATATCTACAATTTAAAAAGTCTCACCTCTCTGTGATCAATAAGTTTTTGCCTCTCTTTGTATTTTTTGTACAGCAAAGATGGAACATCTTTTTTAGCAGTGTGTATGATGCCCATGCCAGCAAACCTGTTAACAAAATCAAACAAAAATGTTATCATAGACTCAGGATCTATATATACAGCCGAGGTCAAATACATGTAAGATGGGAGCAACAACAAGGAAAGGTTCTATAACTAATGTGCACAGAGCGCCAATTTTTGCTTCAATGATTTTGTCTTCTCCAAGTAAGCCACAATGGCACTTTTACGAGTCAAAATCAAATAGAGTTTCTGAAACTAAGTAGGTACCTTAACACATTCAGTGTCGAAAATTCCACAATCGGGTATTTTATGATTTCGTCCAGAGGCGGTGCGACCCGATAGCTTTATATGACTAAATTTTTGTGGCCTGGCGCGAATGTCTTGTTTGGCTCGATGGCAATGAATGTGTTAACCTATTATCTGGTACTGTGAATGTTATACTTAGTTAATGCATTAAATAATTACAAAATTAGTGATTTTTACGATCTGCGTTATAGACGTTATTAGAACTTTTTATTTGTTTATTTATTTTATTTGGAGATCCAACAGGCATTACTCGTACATTAAAGTAGATACACAGAGCCGAGAGCCAATTATAGGAACTCACAGGTAGTGCCATGATACTTGACTAATGTAACCACACATGCGGAAAAAAGAGACAAATTAAAAATACAAATTCAAGATTTAGAATTTAAAATTGTGCTGGAACTGAAGTTCTCACTAAGTAATCCTTAATTTCACTTCATGTCTCTATTCTTACACATGCGTTTGCATCATTATGCTACAACTTGCACAGCTAAATATAATGTATATGGAGCCGTTATACGAAGCGGCAAAACCCGAATTCTAATGAGAATTTCGGAACTATTTATAATAATTCGTATGCTTAATAAACTTTTTTGTGTTATCATCAATCCGTATATCTCCCGCGAATGTGTCCGGTGATAATTTATGTATAGTGACGTTTTACGGACAACGAACGTCTAATCAGCAGCAAGCTACAGAGCTGCTGACAAGCTTCCAAATAAAATATAGGTACCTTGACATGTTTTTTTTTAAATGCTTATATCAGTTTTAAGTATTATAATTAATGTGTATTATATAAAATAAATTAATTCAATTAAACGTTATAGAAAAGGTGATTGTGATAAGTGAGTGTGTTTTTATATATAAATAAGATACGAATACGATATTAAATAAGTACAATAAAGAAAAACCTAAAATTAAATGTACATAGTCTAGAACAACCCACCCCGCATCGTACCTGGCGCAAAGGTACCCATAATTCCCGCGGAATTTCCTCTCTGAACCGCTATGGATACCTGGGCCATTCTACTTTTTTATGTACATAATTTTCAGACATTTTTTTTAAATGCAGACCTTTTATTTGGTTCAGGTACTATTTCGAAATCCTATTTTTGTACATTAATTCAATACATATAGATTTTTTTTGTAACAGAAAACTGGTCATGAAAAAGTAGAAAGACCCACCTGTTGCACCAGATATATCTTAGATTCTTTCAATTATTTCCTAACAAACATTAGTGAGTGTCTGATACATTTAATTAACCACTATGGAATTTGTTCATCTGAACATCATGTGTCGCTGATGCTTGTAATAGGTGTAGGTAACTTGTAGGTACACTATGTACGGTATGGTACACAATAATATGGTTAAGGCCGGCTTTGTTTAAAAGGATTGGTAACTGGTTGAAATAAACAATTTTTACACATACAAATGCAGCATAACAGTAACTGATAAGTAGTCAAGAGCTGGTAGTGATGACATCATAACCTAACTATAGTTCAGCGATTTCAGGCTAAGTTTATTTGTGTAATAACAGTCCATGGTTGGGTGTTTTACACATGTTTTAACACAACATTTATAACGTAGTGTGGTTTTATAGATAGAAGACCATCAAATTATCCCAATAATTAGCAAATTAGACAAAATCCATCCAATAGAATAGAATTAATTTCTATATCAAAATAACCAAAATGATTATGATACTATTGACAATAAAATGTAATTTAAATGTATTTCCAATAATGTATATCTATTTTCAATCTTTTTTTTATTTCTAAATTTTATTTTTAATTTTTTTTTTCAAGACGTGACATTATTTTTGTATCAATCTTCTTATTATTTCTAAATTTTATTTTATTTTATTTTATTTTTTTCAAGACCTGACATTATTTTTGTATCCAACGATTTCATATAATTTGCGATTATTAAATGTTCCTAAATGAAATTGTACAAATTAGTGCGTAAGGTTAAACTGTAAGTGCTAATTTTATAAATGTGTAAATAAATAAATAAATAAATAAAATAATCATAAAAAGTTGTAAGTAAAATATATTTTTTTTTATAATCCAAATATAAAATTGAAAGTTACCAGTAGTATTCTCATGTTTCAATAAAAATAAATTATATGGTAACTATGTCCATAAACGCAATATTTTCAAGACTAAAATGGCAAATTACCGTTTTTATACAACAGTATTACGAGGCCATTGAACTGTGACGTCACATATCACTATGCAGTGATAAAATTACCTAAAAAAAACTTTGATGTCAAAGGCTTATTATAGGGTTGAGGACTATCTAACAGACAGAAATGCATGGCCCAAACCAAATACCTAAATAGCGTAGAGTCTAATATTTTCATTGTATCTCATTTCTTGCAGGAAAGCATATCAAACGATTCGACATGTTTTTTTTTTGTAAATACCTATTGTTATTTTATCCTCGTTTTTCTTTCAATTCTCTTTTGTTGTGTACCATTTACATTTACTTAAGTAGGTTAAGTAGTATCATTGTAATAAGCATATTTTGGAGAAAATGACTGACTGTCGAGTTTCTTTCGGCGTTTCTTCTCGGCAGTGGTCTCTTGAGAAACGCTAGTAGTTTTTGACTTGTAAAAGTGCCTTTGCGGCCTACTTGCAGAATAAAGTTCATTTATTTCATTTATTTATTTCAGTGCCTATCAAATTTGGGTACCGGTTGCGTCATAAAAATTCTCTGAATCTGTACCTAATTGTGAAGTGGCACTGAGAATATTTTTTCACATGTGCTATTCAAAAAAGAGTCATTGTTGCCCCTGAATGACGGATCAAACAGCCTTATTCATAAAAAATCCTTAATTGAGGCTTGATCGGTCTGTTACTTAACAGACTGATTAGGCTTGTTGGACGCTTGTTAAGAAGTATGATTCATAAACGCTTGCTAGCCCTCTGTTAGTTGTTGAGCTGCTGACAGACTGATTAGACGCGTTATGTTGGCCATCTTGACAAATCATAGACAAAAACATGACTTCACTGTGAATTAAAAAAAAATTGACAGCTAATTAGCGGGAAACAAAACAGAAAACTTGATCTTACACGCGAGTTTAGTGCGAGTATTTGATTTGATTAAATAATGAATACTACCAAAAAGGAAGCAATAATTGGACAGCGGAGGATAAAGTAAGAAAAGTTATAAATTTGCTTAGTTTGGAGTTATATGTGAAGTGGATCATTGCTTACTTACCTTCAGTGTTTCTATGGAATCTAATCAGTTTTATCATTTTCAGATGTTGCTTCAAGAGCTGGTAAAAGAAAGAGTAGATGTAATAGAAAACGAAAATACCGAAACCAATCCAAATAACCACAAGCTAGCTTCGTGGGCGGACCCTGGAGCTCGAGACGGACGCCAAGGATTTCGATTCGGCCGCAATAAATCGGGTTGGTATGATGTGCTTGTGTCGGTATGTTTTATGTAGTGAGTGAGTACAATTTAAGTACTGGTGTCCAGATCGTAACCAGCCGTTCTGCCATCTAAATCCAAATGACAAAGGGCTGTATACATGAAGAGAGTGTTGGTAGTTTATAGTATTTAAAATCAAGTCAATATGCCTAGATAATGTGAATGTAGGTAAACACACCTGTCCAAGGTTATGTTTTCTTGTTCAACGTGCCTACAATTTCGTGCTGGTGCTGCGCCAGTCGGCGCCGGATCATTGCTCGCTTGTAGTTCACCAGCTAAGGGAAGAGGGAGCTGCCTGTGCCTAGGATTATTGGTGACGTACCCAACTGGGTAGCTGCCCCGCTCCGGCACCTCCGCGCTGACGTCTCGCTCCTCCTGCTCATCCTCCAGAAGCTGGTGGGGATGCTCGTCCGGCTTCAGGTGCTGCGCCAGTCGGCGCCGGATCATTGCTCGCTTGTAGTTCACCAGCTAAGGGAAGAGGGAGCTGCCTGTGCCTAGGATTATTGGTGACGTACCCAACTCGGTAGCTGCCCCGCTCCGGCACCTCCGCGCTGACGTCTCGCTCCTCCTGCTCATCCTCCAGAAGCTGGTGGGGATGCTCGTCCGGCTTCAGGTGCTGCGCCAGTCGGCGCCGGATCATTGCTCGCTTGTAGTTCACCAGCTAAGGGAAGAGGGAGCTGCCTGTGCCTAGGATTATTGGTGACGTACCCAACTCGGTAGCTGCCCCGCTCCGGCACCTCCGCGCTGACGTCTCGCTCCTCCTGCTCATCCTCCAGAAGCTGGTGGGGATGCTCGTCCGGCTTCAGGTGCTGCGCCAGTCGGCGCCGGATCATTGCTCGCTTGTAGTTCACCAGCTAAGGGAAGAGGGAGCTGCCTGTGCCTAGGATTATTGGTGACGTACCCAACTCGGTAGCTGCCCCGCTCCGGCACCTCCGCGCTGACGTCTCGCTCCTCCTGCTCATCCTCCAGAAGCTGGTGGGGATGCTCGTCCGGCTTCAGGTGCTGCGCCAGTCGGCGCCGGATCATTGCTCGCTTGTAGTTCACCAGCTAAGGGAAGAGGGAGCTGCCTGTGCCTAGGATTATTGGTGACGTACCCAACTCGGTAGCTGCCCCGCTCCGGCACCTCCGCGCTGACGTCTCGCTCCTCCTGCTCATCCTCCAGAAGCTGGTGGGGATGCTCGTCCGGCTTCAGGTGCTGCGCCAGCCGGCACCGGATCATTGCTCGCTTGTAGTTCACCAGCTAAGGGAAGAGGGAGCTGCCTGTGCCTAGGATTATTGGTGACGTACCCAACTCGGTAGCTGCCCCGCTCCGGCACCTCCGCGCTGACGTCTCGCTCCTCCTGCTCATCCTCCAGAAGCTGGTGGGGATGCTCGTCCGGCTTCAGGTGCTGCGCCAGCCGGCATCGGATCAGTGCTCGCTTGTTGTAGTTCACCAGCTAAGGCAAAACATGCTGTTAGAAGTTCGTTAAAATGATTTTCAAAGTACGGTTTGAAATCTGTGAATACGTTACGTTGTCATGTTGAAAACACGGTCAAATTCGGAGAATTTGAGAACAGACCTCCATTGTGCAGGTTGATAACGGGATAAATATGGCAGCGTTTTATAATGGGGTTATTTGTAAACAAACCATATGTGTTGTAATATGAATAAACAATGCTACATACTCTACGCCTACGCAAGAGAAATATGTCAGTAACTCGTCTGCCCTAGAAAAGCGACAACTACAACCTGCTTCAGAAATAGTAAACAATTTAATAGCAAAGGATCTCAACCAACATTAAGAGATTCCCGCTGAATAGATCAAGGCGGTATTTTTAGACACTACGCGGATTGCCCGAAGGTTCGTTTCTCTGCAGCCCTAATAACTGGGAGCTTAGGCCTCTCGCACCCCAGCCCAGTTAGCACGATAGGTTTTATAATGCATGAATGAATTTAAAGCTATAAGACCGCCTGTTGTTACCGTTCAATATTTTAAGTGTTATTCTTTTTTTGTAAGGTTTCCCTCATTTAGGTGCAATAAAGAATATTTGTTATTATTATTAATTAATGATATAGCCATATTTTACGGCCCATATCGCAAGGTAAACCTTGACCATAAGACCTGGCAAGCTAGCTGGGCAGATAAGGTATTTATAAATACTTTTCATATACCTATCTATATATATATTACGCGAGGCCGATTTTTGAACATCCCACCACATCTACAGTTATGGTCCGATTTTAATAAATGATATGTCATAAGATTCGTCTCATGCTGGAGAGTTGCATAAAACTCTTATTTTTTTCATATTTTTTAAGAAAAAGGACTAAAAAATTGATTTTAAAAAACTACTGTGCGCTGACCACGTGACTTTGGCCGCGTGACGTTACGCGACGTGGCTCCTGTTTTGAATTGACATAATACATTAAAAAAATGAACAATAACTGAACTCAAACCTGTAGTAAGTTCTTCAGTATGAAAAAATATACGGTTTGAGTCGGCGACATATATCCACAACCCCAAGAAAATTAACAAACAAAATACAGAAATCTCGTGTAACCTGTTGTATCATTTGTGTTTGAATCAATTTTACTCTTTACTCTCTCTTTACTCTTTACTCTTTTACACATTTACATGAATGACAGACGTATTGTATCGTCATTTAACACAACGTCAACTTTTTTTTCTTCTATGCCAGTATTAAATTGTCATGACCTTTTTACTTCAATAAAAATTATAATTATACAAACTCTTTGCATATTCAAAATTTTGAGAGGAAACCTCTTTAGGTTTAAGCGATTCATTGTCGTAGACGTCCATCTCTATTATAGTCTCTTGGCAACTTTGTTGACAGTGCCTTGCGCGCCGATAGTTATGTCCTCGGCGTCGAGAGAACGACTGATGATGATGTTGTGCTGCATCCACGCTGTCCGCATAACCTAGCTAGCAGTCTACTTTAGGCTTGGCTTTGATCCGGCATAATGTGACGCTGAAAAGGAACTGTCGATTAATAAGCCCCCTTTTTCAAATTTTTTGGTGTTTATTACAGAAATCTATTTATACCTATAGTTGTTCCTTTTCTAAATAACTATCGAAATTTCCGTATATTCCCGTAGCGGCGTCGCGACGCCGCTACGGGACTCTCGTAACTCTATATTTTGCTTTTTACATCTCTACGTTTTAAATGCATACCTCGACCATAGGGTGCGTTTTGGTCTTATTGCTGGAGCTCGTCTTCCCGAGAAGGCAGCCGTGGGTGCCGACCATCTCGCTCTTGTAACGGAACCGGAAGTGATCCTGTGGCTGCTCCACGACCCGCAGGAAGGGTCTGTCTGTAAACAAAGTCTTAGTTGTCTATGGTGTGATAGTATACTACAGAGATGTGGAAGTTTAGCAGCAACCAAACTGAATACTGTTAAATACGCAAGAAAATACCTGCCTTTCACCTAGAGTATATGTATAGTCTATTTTCGCTTATAGATTAATCATAAACTTTGCGGTTAAAGACCGATTTGGTCGCAAATAAAAGATAGGTGCCTTGACATGTTTTTTTTTAAATGATTATATTATTTTTAAGTATTATACTTAATGTGTATTATATAAAATAAATTAATTCAATTAAACGTTATAGAAAAGGTGATTGTGATAAGTGAGTGTGTTTTTCACAATACGATATAAATAAGATACGAATACGATATTAAATAAGTACAATAAAGAAAAACCTAAAATTAAATGTACATAGTCTAGAACAACCCACCCCGCATCGTACCTGGCGCAAAGGTACCCATAATTCCCGCGGCATTTCCTCTCTGAGCCGCTATGGATATACCTGGGCCATTCTACTTTTTTATGTACATAATTTTCAGACATTTTTTTTTAAATACAGACCTTTTATTTGGTTCAGGTATTATTTCGAAATCCTATTTTTGTACATTAATTCAATACATACAGATTTTTTTGTAATAGAAAACTGGTCATGAAAAAGTAGAAAGACCCACCTGTTGCACCAGATATATCTTAGATTTTTTCAATTATTTCCTAACAAACATTAGTGAGTGTCTGATACATTTAATTAACCACTATGGAATTTGTTCATCTGAACATCATGTGTCGCTGATGCTTGTAATAGGTGTAGGTAACTTGTAGGTACACTATGTACGGTATGGTACACAATAATATGGTTAAGGCCGGCTTTGTTTAAAAGGATTGGTAACTGGTTGAAATAAACAATTGTTACACATATAAATGCAGCATAACAGTAACTGATAAGTAGTCAAGAGCAGGTAGTGATGACATCATAACCTAACTATAGTTCAGCGATTTCAGGCTAAGTTTATTTGTGTTATAACAGTCCATGGTTGGGTGTTTTACACATGTTTTAACACAACATTTATAACGTAGTGTGGTTTTATAGATAGAAGACCATCAAATTATCCCAATAATTAGCAAATTAGACAAAATCCATCCAATAGAATAGAATTAATTTCTATATCAAAATAACCAAAATGATTATGATACTATTGACAATAAAATGTAATTTAAATGTATTTCCAATAATGTATATCTATTTTCAATCTTTTTTTTTAAACTAAATTTTATTTTTAATTTTATTTTTTCAAGACGTGACATTATTTTTGTATCAATCTTCTTATTATTTCTAAATTTTATTTTATTTTATTTTTTTCAAGACCTGACATTATTTTTGTATCCAACGATTTCATATAATTTGCGATTATTAAATGTTCCTAAATGAAATTGTACAAATTAGTGCGTAAGGTTAAACTGTAAGTGCTAATTTTATAAATGTGTAAATAAATTAATAAATAAAATAATCATAAAAAGTTGTAAGTAAAAATTTTTTTTTTTATAATCCAAATATATAATTGAAAGTTACCAGTAGTATTCTCATGTTTCAATAAAAAGAAATTATATGGTAACTATGTCCATAAACGCAATATTTTCAAGACTAAAATGGCAAATTACCGTTTTTATACAACGGTATTACGAGGCCATTGAACTGTGACGTCACATATCACTATGCAGTGCCTATCTGGGTACCGGTTGCGTCTTAAAAATTCTCTGAATCTGTACCTAATTGTGAAGTGGCACTGAGAATATTTTTTCACATGTGCTATTCAAAAAAGAGTCATTGTTGCCCGTGAATGAGGGATCAAAGACTTACTTTTCTTTTTCTGTTTTTACTTTTTTCTTTTTCAAAATATTCCCTCATTTAAGGTAAACAATGACTCTTTTCTTCATAGATGGTGTCAAAAGTAGTATGTAAAACATTTCATGTTTTTAGCAGCAGGCCTCATAGGCGGTATGATAAGCAGATGTGCCACATGGTAGCAAAATTATTTCTGTTCTGGGTGTAAACACTTGAATCGTTCGCTATGCTCAAGATTCTACGTCAAAATCCCTCACTATGCTCAGGATTCTACTGTAGAATCTTTCGCTTCACTCACGATTCAAAATACCGCCCTCGCTGTAAATATATCATTTTGCTTCCTTGAGACACAATATTTTTGTTAAGTGTAGCACGAGTTCGATGTAGGTATATGTATACTCAGTGATAAGAGTTATTAAGGTAATTTGTTAACTTTATCAGCTATATTCTCAGAATAATGGCATCTAATCTGTACAAACATCACATGCAATACTCATGTCATGATAAATAAACGGCAAGTTGGAGCAATGCGAAACTTGACTGTGACACTGTATTCTCTTATAAACAGAATGCAATATGGTCATGGTGAGTTTTACGGGACCAACTTCAGTTAGAAACCACCTTAATATCAAAGTTTCGTCAATAGTGAGTATTGCACTATCAGGAATTTACTAATAAAATCCAATTCACCAAGTTATCTATCTAAGTGGTCACTAATTGGCACACTAAAGTGAAATACTAACATTAACTCTCATATATTGCAAGAAAAATTGTTTACTAAAATGGACAGAGAAGTCGTTTGTAGATGACGGGTTAGTTTTGAATAAAATAAAAATAGCAGGTATATTATAATAAATAAATATTTTTTGTAAAGTTTTCAAATCTCTTGTAAGTATCACATTTTGTAAAGCTTTCAATTCTTAGCATGATTTGTGTTATATTGAAGTTTTGTTTTTTGGTCTGGGGAACAGAATTTGTATTAGTCAGTAGTAGCAACTGTTTGTCTTATGTATGTTTATTATAATTCAATTTCAACCATGTTCCACATCCACATTCAGTCTGACAAAATAAAATCATTGCCGAGTGTGTTTGTGTCTTGATAGCTTTAATATGAGTCACAGGTGATCGGCATATGGTGAGTTTGTTAATACAGACAAACTTACTAAGGTTTAACATTAATGGTCTGCTCATATTACAATTTTATTTAAGAACATCTTTGTTTCCCAAATAAATATATAAAAATAAACCTTCAAATTGGGCTGAACTTTAGGCACATTTTTTTGTCAATTTGGTTATTCCCCTTTTTATGAAAATAAGTTATTTTTATGGAGTTTAAACCTGATAAATGTTTGTAAATAAACAACATATTCTTACACAATAAATAACTACTTATTCAACAAAATTGTTTTATTGTTCTATTGTTTTAACATATTCCTTTAATACCTGTGAATCCATTGAGATCAGCACAAGTCAATTCAGTGAAGCAATTTGCCAATTGCGGCACCTGCTGGCACGGGGACCGGTGAGGAGACCCCATGTACGAGAGTGGCGACGACGCCGTCTCACTCATTGTGTCACTTGATGACATTTTCACTTCAAATACCTTCCAGTTTTACCTTAAGTATACACTTCTCTCTCCTACATACAGCACATACGTAAGTCAGAGCGAACTAAAATACGGAAGATCCGGAAGAAAACTTCACAACAAGAAACTCATTTAAACATGTAACAATAGTTTGCTCAATGCACTTAATTAAAACGTTTTAGCATTATTAAGATGCGAGGTGTGTAGTGTACTACCACTTCTGATTAAAACAGGATGAGAAATAACAATTTGCAAAAGAAACACTGTACGCAGTTGCAAATGTTGCAATTGGTTGCAATCTTCTTTGACTTGACACTGACAGAATAGAGGTGTTGCCAGTGCAATAACAACTTATTCGCAAGTTTTTTTACATAATAATTATGTAACTTTTGTGAAAACGTTAATGCCTATCCAAATTATAACAATAATCCCAAGATCGTATTGCAAAGATCGTATTATTACAATATTTGACGTTATTATTCTAATTTACTAGTTACATACATCAATTTCAAATTATCCATGCAAATAGTTTACCTGTGTAATAAATTATGATCCTTTATCAATAATAACATACGATCTCAGTACAATAGAAAACAAATAAAACACTTTAAAAGATTGTTTGTAAGTATTGACGCACGAACTCACTGGATATTTTTTTTAGCAGTTCGAGATAATACAATACAATACAAATACTCTTTATTGCACACCTCACATAATAAAATAGCACATAAAAAACAAAAAACATAGATACAGGGAGACAGAGGCAGAACAACAGGCGGTCTTATCGCTAAAGAGCGATCTCTCCCAGACAACCTTTGGGTAGTGGATATAATGTTGCTGTTGTAGCTCAGCTGACCCCGGGAGTGTCTACCGTCGGCGCTATTATTCGAAAGCACTCCTTACTTCATTTGTTCCACCTCTCATTTCCACTTGCGCATCTCGATCTTAACGGTGAAGGTACCTATTGGTGGCAAATGTTCAATAGATTTTCGTTCCGTATCGTTTGTTCTTGGCCAGAACACGAAGAGGGTCAAAACTTAACGTACCTGTATTATCTTGCAAAATTCTTTTTTATCTTCATCGTTGATCCAGATCCAAATAACCCAATCGTTGAAGCAATAGGTAAAGTAACGTGTGGTACTTCCCCTCTGCAAAGCACAAATATAATGAAAATAAGTCGATTACACGACCAGTGTAATTTACACTTATATACCATTGGTAAAAAAAAAACAACATTATGTTGTGTACACTATGATTTACCTTTGATACGTAACCTCAATGGTCTAAACAAATAAATTTTGCTTAAGCCGTCGTCTCCCGGCGAAAAAAATAAGCAATAGTATTCTTTTGTAATGAGCCGTGGGATCCCAGGGACCGATAAACGACGGATTTAGTTTTTCTTAAAAAAAAACAATCAGTTTGCGGGAAATTTAAATACTGGCAACATCAGCACCGCGGAACTTTTCGCTTTCGATGACGTAGCACGGCCGGGGAAGAACCACGGTCGCTGAAGACGCTGAGTCACAAAAACCCCCGAGTCCGTGTACTTAACATAAATGAACTACGTTGACCTTATTGTTCGAGAAAAGGTCATTTTTCATCAGTCCCATTTAAATCGACCATATCACCAATGAGCAATATTTGTATTAGGTATATTTAATTAAATGTGTTTTTGTAATTTGCACTAATTTTCCTAGAAAATTATTTCTGCAGGTTTTATTCGCGACGACGCCGCCGAGCAAACTCGATCCCTCAAGTACAGTCAGCATCATAATTATGTATACACTCTAGGACTTACTGCGTAGAGATAAGGTTGAAAAGTGTGTACATTTTTTAACAGTGCTGGCTGTACCTACACATGATTTATAGATAGATAAAAGTCCCTCGTAATTTTATGTAGACTCACTAACTCTAACCGAACGGCTAAAGTAACCAGAGGGGCTACCGCGACCACAAACGAAGTTTTCCCTCTCTATCTCACATATATGCAAACTTGCAAGTGCGACAGAGAGGGAAAACTTCGTTTGCTGGGGCTACCGCGACAGCAAACGAAACAAACGTCGTTTTCCCTCTCTGTCGGACTTGTGTGGTGGTTCGAAAACATTTCGCAACGAGCATATGATTGGCACTGTTATAAATAAGAATGTAATATAACTGAAAGGCACTGTCTCATTTACTTACACACTTGAACTAGTTACCTACAGTATGAAACCCGTTTTTTAAAGATTAGAATTTTAACGGTCATTTTCGCTCACAATTCTTCGTTTCCCTAAGACATCTGAGGGGCTACCGCGAACCGAAAACGAACGAAGTTCGAATATCTCCCTCTCTGTGGAACGTATTAGCAAGTGCGACAGAGAGGGAGATATTCAAACTTCGTTCGTTTTCAGTTCGCGGTAGCCCCTCTGAGGATAACATTGTACTATTTTCACTTATTTCAGTAGTTTCTCGCGTCTCAAAGATATCACGAAGAAAGATATCGATATAGAGTTTTCTTTCAAATCGCATGACGGCAATCGCACGATTTTTCTAAATAGAAAAAAAAAACTAAGGGTGGGTTGCACCAAACCGTCTGTAATCGTAAGCGGTGTTCGTTAAAATCTACTTGTATGGAAAGTTTGACAAGTTTCTATGGGATGACAGCTGCCGGCGCCATATTTGACGATGACCGGCCTGAGGGGCTACCGCGACCTAAAACGAACAAAGTTCGAATATCCCCCTCTCTGTCGCACTTGCTACTTCGTGCGGCAGAGAGGGAGATATTCGAACTTCGTTCGTTTTCAGTTCGCGGTAGCCCTTCTGGAGTGCTACCGCGAACCACAAACGAAGTTTTCCCTCTCTGTCTCACATATATGCAAACTTGCAAGTGCGACAGAGAGGGAAAACTTCGTTTGCTACTCGCGGTAGCGCCCCTGTGATCGTATGTTGGTGCAACCGACCCTAAGTATAGGTACGTTCGATTACGGTTAGACTTTCCTAATCCACTTGGTTGCGGATTCGCCTGGTGCCCCAGAGCCCATAACACAGACTCCGGTCACCTTGCTGACACCTATCGGACGGGAAAGATATAACAGCAATGATCAAGGTCCGTTTGTTACTCATGTTCAAAGGATTGAAACAGCCCCCGACTCCGGCACGGTGCTACACCCTGTTTCCTTTGGCTTGTTTCTCCAAAACCGTAAGAGGGAATTCCCTAATGTTGTAGAGGGCAGTATCAAAAGAATTGGAAGGAATCGTATTGCACTTAGTTTCCATTCGGCAGAGGATGCCAATTTGTTTTTGGAATCCCCTTCCTTAACACAACATAAGTTCCGTGCTTTCATCCCATCTTTCATCATCACAAGGCTCGGACTAGTCCGTGGGGTACCGGCAGATTGGTCCCCGGAGGAAGTTCTAGAGAACCTTAAAATTCCCATCAATTGCGGGGCCACTCGTGCTATTAAAATTAGACGACTGAATTTAAAAAAAAAACGTCCAGACGGAAGCCACTGCTGGCTACCCTCGGAGACGGTTGTAGTCACTTTTGATGGTCAGACTCTGCCCAAGAAAATCTTTTTGTGCTTAAACTCCCTTACTGTAGAGCAATACCAGCTGCCCACCATCCAATGTTTTCAATGCTGCCGCTTTGGCCATACTAAAGAAAAGTGTAGATCTCTCCCCAGATGTTATCGCTGCGGTGGGGCTCACTTAGGAGAGTCATGCAACGTAGAGAGCGATTCAGACAGGGTGAGCTGCTGCAATTGCCCCCATGGCCTTGGAGCAGGTCACTTTGCCTCCAGCAAATCGTGCCCCGAGTTCTCTAGACAGTCTGCCATCAAGAGAACAATGGCGGACAGAAATATTTCCTATGCGGAAGCATCTAACATCCATGTGAAATCCAATAAGAAATCTTACGCCAATGTAACAGCCAGCATCCCCCAACATTTTGGACCTGAATCCTCATCAACTTCATACAAGAAAACCGTTTTCCGAAATCCTCGCATTCCTCCTCCCCTTACTAAAGGATATGATCAGAAGGCACATAATGCTCTTACAAAAGACCCTGTGGTCCAGTCTGGGCCCGTGTACAGGGAGATTTCCCCATACAATGAACATACCATCAGGGAACTAATCAAAATCCTTTCCATGGTAGTAAAAGTATTTTCACCCAACAGCCCTCTAGCTGATCCTTCCTTGTTGTCCCACGCTGCCCCGCTCATTTCTTCTCTTTTATCTAATTCTGACTATGGACAAGGTTATCCTACAATGGAACTGCCGTAGCATTTCAAATAAAAAGGCAGATCTTATCTATCTGATTAACCAATTTAATCCTTTTGTCATGGCCATTTTAGAGATCTGGCTCAAAACCAACTCAGAATTTAAGCTCCCGACATATACGTCTCTAATGAATTACCGGGCAGATGGGCGAGCAGGATGTGCCTTGTTCGTCAGGGACCATATTCCTTTCTCCCGTTTATCTGTCCCTCTGCATAGCGCGAATTTAAGTGCGGTTTGTGCTCGGGTGGAAGGAATAACTTATCTTTCCTTATACATTCCTGCCCCTTCTTCTAATATTTTGGATGAACTGAAACTCTTAATAGGATCTCTTCCCCTCCCTATCATGGTCTTAGGCGACTTTAATATTCACCATCACTTATGGGGATGTGTTAAAAATGACCCCCTAAGTAATAATCTGTTAGATATTCTTGATTCCAATAATTTGTGCTTACTTAATTCCGGAACTCCAACTTTACGCCCCCTTCTAAATCAAGCTGCCAGCGCGGTTGATTTGTCATTGTGCTCGCCTGTTCTAGCTTCCCAAATTACTCGGGAAGTCTTAAATAGCTCTCATGGAAGTGATCACTTCCCCATCATTATGACTTTACCAATTCCTTTATCAAAAAGACCGACTGTAAAGCCTCTTTTAGCTTATAATATTAATGGAGCTGACTGGGATAGCTATAAAAAAACCCTTAATTATCAAATTAACGATCTACCCACTGTATCCCCAAATTCAATTCAGCTCTGCTCCGATGCTCTAATATCAGCCATTAAATTTACTGCTGATAAAGTATTTCCACTCAAAAATTCCACAGTTGGAAAAATACCTTCTCCACCATGGTGGGACAAAGATTGCACTAAGGCAGTCAAAGAAAGGAAAATGGCTGAAATCACATATGCGACATGTATGTCAAATGAAAACTTTGAATTACTGACTAAAGTAATGGCAGATACAAGAACCCTGCTGAAAAATAAGAAGTTCGACGGATGGAGAACCTTTTGTTCTTCCTTGAACCCTACCACTCCAGATACTCTGGTGTGGAATAACATTAGAAAGTTCCGAAGATCGTTCAATCCTCGCTGTTGCCCTTACCCCTCGTCCCTCTCTTGGGCGGAGTCCTTCTTGTCTAACTTAGCTCCCCCTTTCGCCCCGGATGTTCTGGATTCGCCTATAGGGCTCCTTAACAACTCCTCATCTGATCCCCTGGACCAGGCCTTCTCCCTTCAAGAGCTGCTGAATGTTCTTGGGTCAGTCAAAGACTCTACACCAGGCCATGATGGAATTACCTATTCTTTTATTTCCAAAGCCAGTGAACCTTTTCTGAAGTACTTATTGGACCTATATAACTGTATTTTACTTGTGGGCCATCCTCCCCCTTCTTGGAAACGTCAACTGATCATGCCAATCCTAAAACCATCAAAGGATCCTAATGATCCCAGATCCTATCGCCCCATCGCCTTATCCTCTGTATTAACTAAGATCCTGGAACATCTCGTTAAAAATAGGCTAGAATGGTTTTTAGAAAGTCGCGACTTACTTGCGGCCTCCCAATTTGGCTTTCGTAAGGGAAAAAGCACTATTGACAGCTTAGGGATTTTCACTTCGGACATCAGGCTATCGTTCACGAACGGTGCTTCTGTTGTCGCTGCATTTTTAGATGTGGAAGGGGCCTATGATAATGTCAGACTCCCAATCCTTAGACAAAAATTTCGCAAACTAAATGTTCCTTTGAGACTTGCTACTCTCGTTGGCAACTTGTTATCGGAGCGCCAGATCACGTTTCACGGAAAAGACCCTGGAGTGTGTCCATCAAGACTAATTTGGAGAGGTCTGCCTCAGGGATCAGTGCTTAGCCCGCTGTTGTATAATATTTATACTCATGATCTAGAATTCTCGATTACTGGCTGCCAGGTTTTACAATATGCGGATGATATTCTGATCTATGCTAGAAATAAGTCTATTGATTTAGCTTGTGAAATGGTAAATTCTTCACTACGGTCTCTAAATTCCTGGCTTTCGTTAAATGGTCTGTCATTATCTCCTACTAAAAGCTGCGCTGTGGTTTTTTCCCGAAAAAGAGTCCTGCCTCCTGTTAGTATTACTATCAATGATTTGGCTGTTCCTGTTCGTTCTTCCTATAAATTTCTGGGAATTATTCTAGACACTAAGTTAGATGGAGCGGAGCATTTTGATTATTTAGTTAAAAAATGCGAGCGGAGTCTCAATACTCTTAGATGCCTTTCCGGGGTATGGTGGGGAGCCCACCCTACCTCCCTTAGACTTCTGTATAATGCTACTGTGAGGAGCATACTGGATTATGGTTCTTTCCTTTTAGAGCCGGGGAACGCGCAGGGATTGCGTAGGCTAGACCTCATTCAATCCTCTGGCTCTGAGAATTGTCCTAGGAGCAATGAGATCCAGCCCTACCAACGCCCTGCAGGTGGAGTGTGTTGATCCCCCACTTAAGCTTCGAAGGCAGTTCTTGGCTGATAGTTATTTATTTCGTGCATTTCAATTCTCCTACCATCCTCTAATCCATAGACTGTACGATCTTAAAATAGCATCCGCAAGTAATCACAAGGGCCCACCTTGTTTAGTGAAGAGCCTTATTAAATTTCAAAGTATTAAAGACCCCGTTCATCATTCCCCGTACCTTCCGCTGTTCCAATTTAGTTATGAATCCATAATTTTCCGCCCTCGAGTGATACTTAACTTTGATATTTGCCATAAAGATCCTCATGCAGACGAATACCTCCGACAAATCCTTTGTCGTGAATGGCACGACTGGCATACTATTTATTGTGATGCTTCCAAGTTATCAGAAGAAGGATGTGTTGGGGTAGGAGTGGTCCACACTCAATATAACATAGTCCAGAAGGTAAAATGTCCTCCAGAAACTTCAGTGTATACTGGGGAGTGCATCGGCATATTAGAGAGTGTCAAATATATTTTATGCTGTAACTTAAAAAAGACCATTATTTTTTCTGATTCTCGAAGCTGTCTACAGGCCTTGCTATCCAACCCATTTTCAATTAGAGTCCATAACCCAATCATTTACCAAATTAAACAGCATCTAATAACCTGTAAAAATAAGGGATTTGAGGTCGCATTAGTTTGGGTCCCAAGCCATTCTGGCATTGGTGGCAATGAAAAAGCCGATCAAGTTGCCAAGGACGCGGTGGTATGTGGAGACAAAGTTCCTTTTAAAAACTACTGCCATGATCTGCCCCCTTTAGCGTCGAAGGCCCTTTTCAAATCGTGGACTACTTTTTGGTCTAAATCCAGCAGAAAACGCGGTAAACCTTATTTTTTGGTTCAACCAACAATCCCGAGAAAACCATGGTTTTCTAAATGTCACATCCGTAAGGAATTTTCCTCCTCCATCATAAGAATGAGGCTTGGGCACTGCTGCTCCCCATTGCATTTGGCAAAAATGCGCATCAGGGACTCCTCCCTTTGTGAATGTGGACTAGACGTTGGTGATTTAAACCATATCCTTCTGAATTGTCCTTTGTACGATAATTCAGCGTTGTACAAAGTTTTATTAAAAGAAAATGTTCCCCTGCCTACTCATTTCATTGAACTGCTCCAATTTAGGAACAAAGAAATTTTTGAGGCAATAGGCTCCCACTGTGCTAATCTCAAATTGTAATATAACATAACTATAGTATTTTATTTTTTATTACAGTAATAGCAACTTTCATGGCAACTTTCTAAATTTATTCCTTCATACATCGACATGACGCTGGCTAGTCGCCCAATAGCCATTAAAAAAAAAAAAAAAAAAAAAAAAAAAAAAAAAAAAAAAAAAAAAAAAACTTCGTTCGTTTTCGGTTCGCGGTAGCCCCTCACCGATGAAGAAAAGAGGTTATAGTTTTTAACAATTAACAAGAATGACAATCTGTCAGTGTCGTTCCATAACTCGATCCTAAGTATCCTAACGTTTCATTCAGAAACGTGATTTCGTACATTTTAGTATATTTTTGTAGTAGTAGTATTTTATATTCAATTCAAGTTGGAAATTGAACGAAATAAATAGTAATATAAGTGTTAGTTACATTTTTTGTCTTATTTACTGTTAGTTCCTTTAGAAATTAAAGTTTGATTTCTTGGAGTTTTTTTTTTATTTATTTCATTGCATGTTTGAGAAAAAAGAACCCGTGTGGTGTCGGGTTAGAATTGCACCACCCCATATCATCCGGTTGGTGTCGTAAGAGGCGACTAACGGAGAATATCCAGGGAACGGACAGCAGCGTTCCCTGAAGGTCACACCTATTATTACTGCGATCCCCAACCCGCCTGCCAAGCGTGGGGATTATGGCAAAACCCCCCAATGACCGTGTGCTGTGGCGCTCCTTGGGGGAGGCCTATATCCAGCAGTGGATGTCTTCCGGCTGAATGATGATGATGATGATGTTTGAGAAAAGCACTATACATACCTCGGCGTGAAAAGGGGTTGCCAACCTCGTAACTATCCGGCCTCGCTACGCTCGGCCGTCTATATGTACTCGGCCGGCAACCCCTTACTTCCCGGCCTCTGTAGTAATGTACTATTATGTCTTCAAAAATATTACAATCTCGTTACATGATAGATAATACTTTTATTATTCCGTGTCTGTCTTTGCATGTTACAAGTTCATCCAAAACTGTAAGACCAAATGCTGTCAAATGAACGCAAGGAAGAATCTACCTTATAGCTAGAGCTTTTAGTAGTTGTTTCTCTGGGTGTCTATTATTTTATCGAAATATCTTACATCGATTTTCATTTCACCGAAAACTGTTCAACGAATTGCATCAGGTTTTTTTTTCTAATCACATAATCATCAATTCATTGCATTTTATATAATCGAACCACTTTTCATAGTTAATCGTTTCGAATCCGTCTCTAGTCGTAGCGTAACGGTACATCGAATTTACCTTTCATAGATATTCGTTATTCATAGTATTAATTTAACGAAACTTGATTCACAGATAGTACGTTCCATATAGTATTCTTTCCACGAACAATGTTTCATCGAACAACCAAGCAAGCATGATTTTTCAAGGCGCATAATCTTTCTGGGCTTATATAAAAAAAATAACCTCGAAGATTAAGACGGGAGCGAAGCTCCCGTCTTAATCTTCTAACCTATCCGCATTACAGCCGGTTTTGCCCTAACTGGTCTTTCTGGGCTTACTAAAAAAAATAACCTCGACCTATCCGCATTAAAGTCGGTTTTACCCTAACAGGTCTTTTGTACATTTTAGGTTTTGGGTATTTTTGTTTTTGAGTACTTTATTACACAGTACACCAAAAATCTGGGCAATTTTTAATTTTAGTCGTATTATCAAGAATAAGTAAACAGTGGTGAAATGATGTTCTAGGTCATAAGAATTTAATAAGAATCCTTCGTTAAACCAAAATTATACTAAAGGCCATTCGATGAACGACTATGTCGATGAACAATTAAAATACTGAATTAAAATTCGATTTGTTGTTTCTTGTGTAAAAGGTAGGTAATTCGAGGAAATGTTTGTGCGATCTAACGAAGTTCGATGAATGATTCCTAAGTGATAATAAAATTCTGCGAATAGTGTTATAGGAAACGAAAATCGATGTAACGATTTTCGGTAAAATGATGGATTCCCTGTTTCTCTTGCATTCGTTTTACAGTATTTGGCCTTTGAGTCTGACGAACTGTAATTGATACTCGGAAATGTTCAACTTCTTCCTCTTTTTATTTTATACGTTGAATCACCTGACTCGAGGTCAACTAAACACAAAGGTAGAGTTAGTCGGTTTTCCAAAGCAGGACATTGATATTTTCGTTCAAAGGAAAATTGAACTGACGCTAGGATACGGAGTTTCACGGTTAAATTATCGTCCATATGGTCTATGAGAAAACGTCGACATTGTAATGATATGCTTTGAAGGTTTTAATTCCTAATATTTTATCTAATATAAGATCATAATACTGGCGTGTATGCGATTCATCATTTCAGCCGAAAGACGTCCACTGCTGAACATAGGCCTCCCCCAAGGGCATGTTTTTTATTTTTCCCTTGGGGGGGATTTGCCATAGTCGCCACGCTTGGCAAGCGGGTTGGCGACCGCAGTTTGATGGTGGTAATGATCGAAGGATGCTGCTGCCCACCCTTCGACTTTCCCTTATTCCTACGAAACCCACGGGAAGAGATGGGGTGGCGCAATTCTTACCCGGCAACCACACGGGGGATCTTACCCGGCAACCACACGGGGGTGTATGCGATTAATGACGAAGAATTCCTTTCATGTATCATTTAGGGACTATAGTTAAGCGGGAAGCTATAGTTATATTTTTTCTGTAAAATATACATTGATATCAATGTTATGTAATAATCTCATTCTTTTTCATTGGTAAACTTCGGAGATAAGGGGGAACGGTATTTTTTTTTACATTTTCCCTCATTTTAAAATGACTTCAACTTCGCGTTTGACATTCCCATATCACGGCGTGTGAATGACAGCTTTTATTATATTTGACAGAGCCTGAACAAGGTTGCAAATAATATGAAGGTATATAGAGAAAGTGTAAAGCGATATCTGATGATGCGATAGCTGGAGAGCAGGCCAAATCAAAGCAACTGTTAAGTAATGAATAATATATTGACAACTAGAACAAATTACAAACTGACAAAGAACAAGAATAGACATTAGAGGTGTAGAAAAATATATAAAAAAATAGGTGGAAACCTCGAAAGAAAGGGTTGAAAGGTCAAAATTAGTAGATTCAGGGTGACCACTATTTACTACAACCAAAATTCCCTAACTTTTCCCAGTTTTCCAGGCGTTTTTTCAAGTTTTTCCCTGACCATAATCTTAAATGTAATAAATATAAAATATACATATAATTTGAATACCTTTTTTCAGAATTATCTGCTAGCAAATTACAATTTACGGGAATAATAAGAAGTACTTAGTATCTGAATAGCTCAGTTGGCAAGAGCGAAAGCATTGTTAGACAGAAGTCGTGGGTTCACAATTCACATCCTACGTCAGGTGACGTTTTCTGTTTCATTGTATTTATATATTTTAATTTGCTATCAGACAGTTCTGCAATTTCAATTACCCAATAATTCATTTTATTTTTAACCATTTTTGTTAAAAGCTGTACAGGAAAAACCAATTGAAACAGTATCTCTGACTACTGAATTTATTGGATATATTAAATGTATCATATAATATAATCCAGTGTGAAATACTAAAGAGAACACTTTATACGGGCGTTCGTATAGTCGTATTAGTGAGTACTAGTCTTCAACGTTTTGCGTATTATGGGTACAAATTAAAGTGACGAATTGAGAAACCTCATTTTTTGAAGTTGGGTATAACTGAAACAAAACTACCTGGTCATCAGTTATCATGTTCATTATATATTTGAAAAAATAATAACAAAAACCGACTCCAAAACAAAAATAACAAAAAGTAAAAGCCTTACTTCTAATATTAAGAGACTTTACGCTTCCTATTGAACAATGTACCTACACGTACTATTGTAATTTTTGAAGTCGGTGCAGTATCGGTGAATCCAAAGAAATTGTCTAAAGTTGACGAAATGGTATCGACTACAAAAATTACAATAGGTACTTCTTCATTGTTCAATAAGAAGCGTAAAGTCTCATATTAGAAGTAAGGCAATTATCTATTACTTTTTGGTGTAGGATTTATTTTTTTATTAAAATTTTTATTTAACTCACAATTTTCAGTGAATCGTTACCAGAGTGCATCTCATAACGACTTCAATAAGCTCAAAGACGGCTACGCTACACTGTTTTATTACGGAGTTCCGTTGTCTACCTTCCGGCTTCAATTACCAGAACACATTGATGGTGACATTACATCAGGACCATTTAAATTGACTTCGTCATAGTCGCTTCAGTATCTTGATCGAAATATCTTAATGCCACCCATGAAACAATAGGAGTTTTGGATGACCATGTTTGTTTCATGTTTTGGTCTTCTTCATCAGTTCCCGTACACCAAATGATACTTTCTGAATGCAAATGCTTGATTTACTTAATACCGAAAATACTAAAATCGCTATATGCTTCCCTTGAATTTTCGAGTTCTCTCAATTCCTCATGGATCTCATCATCAGAACTAGATTCTGGTAACAACGGGACCAACCGTGAAGCATATGCTTTCAAAAGAAGAAAAAATCCAAACCGGTTCATAGACAACGGAGATCTGAGGTAAGAAGCTTTAAAAAAAAGAACATACAACCGAATTGAGAACCTACTGTAGCGTCCCAATACATCTATGAGAATATTGTTTATGTCATAAAGAACCGAGACGCATTCTGTAAAATTCTGATATACATAATTTTAATACCAAGAATAAAAATAAAATTGCCGCTAAAAAATTTCGTGTCCGTAAAGTATACAAGTAGGTCAGTGTCCGTTTTTATAAAAAGTTACCAGATGACATTTCGAATTTACCCTTTCCAGCTCTTAAAAATTACTATAAAAAAACATTGATGTCAAAGGCTTATTATAGGGTTAGGGCTATCTAACAGACAGAAATGCAAGGCCCAAACCAAATACGTAAATAGAGTAAAGAGTCATGTATAATATTTTCATTGTATCTAGTGGACACAGTTCTTGCAGGAAAGCATATCAAACGATTTAATTTAATGTTTTGAAGTATTTTCCATTATTATTCAAAATCAAAACATTTATTTTGCAAATAGGGCTCAAGGGCACTTTTACAATTATTATTTTCTTTATTTCGTATTAGGTAATACCATGTAATATGTATGCAGTTTCGACAAGTTTTCTTGTGGAAAAAATAACAATAGGTATTTACAATGCGTAGTGCATTGTAAATACCTATTGTTATTTTTTCCTTATTTTTTTAAATTCCCTTTTGTTGTTTACCACTCAGATTTACTTAAGTAGGTTAAGTATAATTGTAATAAGCATATTTTTGGAGAAAATAACTGACTGTCGAGTTTCTTCTCGGCAGTGGCCTCATGAGAAACGCTAGTAGTTTTTGACTTGCAAAAGTGCCATTGCGGCCTAATTGCAGAATAAAGTTCATTTATTCCATTTACATAAAGAAACATTTTTTATTCCCTGACAATTCCCTGATTTTTCCATGACTAGCGAAATTCCCTGACTTTTCCCGGTTTTCCAGAAAGTGGCCACCCTGTAGATTATAATATTGCGACTAATTTTCTCAGAAATAGTGACATTATAGTGACTTACGTAAAATATTGTAACATTTTCATTTAACAACCAATTTAAAAAACCTGATAATTCATAAGACGAACAATGAAGTGATCTTTTAAAGGTTTCTTTTTATTTTTCAGGTAAGTATAGAACCCTTAAATTAATATGGCTTTAATTCGTTTTAAAGTCGATTTCAACCCAAGTAAGACATATGACGTACGATACCTAGTATATAATTTTTTGAAATCAGCTATTCGTATAATCGTAGGTTCATATTTTTTTAACAAAAAATAAAACCACTGAATTATAAACGTTATACATTTATTGTATTCTTAAATTCTAACAAGGCACACAACATTCATAAAGAGATTCGCTAACAATACATTTTCTTAAATAAGCTAACAATAACAAGAGCTTAAAATATTCTAAAAGCATGGAATGATTTACTTTTCCGAAAATACGATTACGCGTTATTGTACCTACATAAAATAGGTGGCAGAAAGTAAAAAAAATATATAAACATTGTACAAATGCGAACTTATCCCTTTAGGACTCTCTTCATATGTATAACGTATTCTGTATACATAGAAGTGAAACTAAGCAAAATATTTGCTCAATTATCAATGGAAGACATCGAAGTATTGTCAATAATACATCTTGCGTAGATGTGTGGTCAACAACTCAACTAACCCATTCAAGGCCCATGACGATGCTTGTGCGTAATTTCTACACGGCGGAAGAATGTTTCCACACGCTAAGCCGTAGTGCACGTAGCGTTGGTGGACCTCGAATGGGATAACAATTTCGTAGTTTCTCAATTCATACCTAGTTTTCTACTGGGAAAGTTATTTTTCCCATTTACTTTGGGTAAGCGATAGTTGAGTACAGTGTTATAGAAGACTTGACTTGTTTGCTTTGACTATAATACATTTGTCTATGATTCTGCGGGATATAAGACTGACGGACCGGCTGTTATAGTGCTTTTAACATAGCTTAAGTGCGGTGACAGCTGTCACCCCAGTACAATTGTCATGTTGGACTTTTTATGGTTTAGTTTTAGCCCGCGACTTTGCGTAGAAATCGTTCATCGGGATAGAAGTTAATTGCTGTTGTTTATCAGGCGTTTACCTCTCATCGTTCTTTCATACAAACTTCTACCCCCTTAAGAAATGATTTCCGAGATAAAAAGTAGCCTGTCTTTCCCCGGAACGCAAATTAAATACTAAATTTTATCTAAATCGGTTCAGTGGTTTAAGCGTGCAGAGGTAACATTCAGACACACTTTCGCATTTATAATATTAGTATGGATTATATTGTATTGAAGAATTACAGCTGACACTATCCACGAGCATGTGCAAAGCGTATGTACCATCACGAACAGAGATTGTTGAGCCACTTGCCAATCATCGCAACTTAGACGTGTAACGCAAATCGGGACTGACACGTCATAGGGTAACATAGGTCATTTATTACACGGCTAAACTACGGACAATAGCAAGTGGTTCGCGACTGACTGATACACTAAGGGCGGGTTGCACTACACCAACTTACAATTACAGACCGATCAACATTAAATATCGCGCCATCGCATAAGAACTTGTACAACTCTCCATACAATCAGATTTTAAGGATCACCGCTTAAGATTAGACTTTGGTGCAATCCATCCAGTGGTGGGGCAAGACCAAAATTTGATGCGGGTTAGGTACAGTCAGCATCAAAAGTAGCTACGCATATGAAGAAAAAAGAAGTCAAAAGTCTTTATTGTAAGGAAATAAGAGTTATTGATCTCTTCATATGCTTATGTGGCTAACTATATATGTGTATTATATTTATGTATGTATATTATTTTTAATTAAGTATTATTGTCGTAATTATTGGTAGGATTCATATGTATAAACTCTGCGCCATCTACTATGAATTTTTATGATTATATTTCATTTCCGCTACCCTAGGGTTGTCTGGAAGAAACCGCTCTTTAGCGATAGGACCGCCTGTTGTTTGCTTCCACTCATTGTGATTTTCTGTACTGAGTCCTTTAATTGAGGTGTGCCATAAAGAGTATTTGCATTGCATTGTATTGTATTGATGCTGACTGTACATCTAGCGAGACCCTCTGATGGAACAAAAAGTAAGGTTATATAAAAATTACAATTGAAAAACACATCACCCACGCCTCACGCCTTTTTTTGAGCCTGTGGCTTTATAGGCTAGGCCCAGTAAAGCAATAGGAGTGCACGGTTGGAGAGTAGCCTGGGGAAAATCCAGGAGAAACCTTCGACACGACCACGGGGGCCTAACGCTGCGTCTGAACCCACCCTTATTGTAGTCGGTGGGCTTTAGTGGTGGAAGAGTCTAAGATTGGTGTGTGCCAGCGTGATCTTGTGTTCGTCGCATGCCGCGATAACTTCCGCGTCGTTGTTGGAACCGGCGGGGCTGCCGATGTATTCCACGCCGCACTGTTGGACAAAATAATGGTTGAGAGGCGTTTTTTAATTAAAAAGGGAAGCGCCTTTACGAGGTATCCATTTGTGTAAGGCGTTTTTTTTTAATTTAAAAAAGGAAAAGGCCTTTACGAGGTATCCATTTGTTGCATAACAAAATCTTCTCCAGAATGTAACAAATAGGGTGAAAGCACCAGTAATGGACAAGCACCAATGATGCACTTTATTTAATTAAATTTTTACACAACATACAATTTAAAACTGTATGATCATTGCATTTTGAATGAAGTTTCCATTCCTGGTGCTTTTCAACTTAAAATGTCACCTTACTTCTCTGAGAACCATAGCAAAATCGGTACAGCCAAACGCAAGATAATCGCGGACAAAAATTCATACTAAAATACATTTTTTACGATGGTTCTGACATCAATAAGGTCTAATGTTTTAGAACACAAAATTTTCAGTGAAGAATAAACAGAATGAGTTTGATATTTGGCTTATCATCTGAAAGTGTTGCGTGATAACATAAAACTATCTACTGAATTTTAAACATAATTTTCCGGCGTTGGCTACACCTTTCGACTTCAGCTTGTGAAGTCAAATCATTTTCTGCAATTGATTTTTGAATATGTGCAGAACATTAAAAATTATTGTGTTAGTCAATTATCGAAACTAATTATGAATTCTAGTAATGATTCAAAATATTGTGTACCTCCCGTGCGGTACCCTGCCGTATGGGTGAGAATAGCCCCATCCTCTTTCTTCCAGTGGGTATTGAAAGAGTTGGGCTATGGGGATAAAATGTATTGCGGGCGATGGACTGCTGATCTATGCCATATCATATTTTATCACTCTTTAAACCTATAATAGAAGTGAGACTGGAATAGCAGATTGATATTTCATTCTTTGTCCACCTCCACATTTCTACCATCTGCATATCTAATTGTACCGCCATAGGTCCGCTGGTTTAAGCGTGAAAAGACAAAGATAGTTACTTTCTCATTTATAATACACTAGGTTTTTCCCGAGATTTCGTCCGCGTGGATCGAAATCGTTTATATCGTACATCCGTTAAAATTTTCGTACCCATCATCCCCTTAGGGCCTTAGGGGCTGATTTCCGGGATAAAAACTATCCTACATCCCTCCTCGGGACACAAGCTATCTCCATGCCAAATTTGGTTTAAATCCGTTAAGCGTTTTAAACGTGAAGAGGAAAAAAAAGAAAAAAGTTTGTATGTCTGTTAAGACATACAAACTTTTTTCTTTACAATATAAGTATGGATGGGTGTATGGATTAGCAACGTAATGTACCTGTACAGCGCGGTCGATGTTGTCCCGGAACGGGAAGAAGGCATCCGACGCGAGCGCGACCTTGTCGAGATGCGTGAGCCACTCACTACACTCTTGTTCTGTAAGAAGCGCCGGCGCCGGTCCCTCGAACAACGACTCCCATTGCGCTAACGGCATATCCGTACCTGGAGGGTAAACATAGTCATAGACATTTGTAAACATAGGTGCCATACATTGGTGGATTAATAATGGGTTGTGTAATGTTGTAAATGTTTTCGGGTTTCGGTAACGAAGGTAGATACTTAAATATCGCGTTAGACACGTTTAAACTAATCATTAAGTGTATAAAACGCGAGATTAAAAAGTGTTACACTACGTCATGCCTGTACTGGTACAAAATCAGTAGCATGATTAACACTAAACTGATTCAATATAGCTGGTTATTTAGTGTCATCAACCTTGCAGATTTTCAACAAAGGATGCCACTTGGCACAGTTGTACCTAATGGTCATCTGAGCAGATTTAGCCCTGTACCCACGAAATTCGTCCATGGTGGTGGGGGCTGGAGGGGGGTGAAAACCCCATCTACCGCGCTGCACTCTGAGCTCGATTTCTTCATAAGTTTAGTGAATAGGTCATGTTTGGTATCGTTTTCGTATAATTCAAGGATGAGGACTTCATTTCTGAAACAAAATTTTCATTCGTCCGTAGAAAAAAACAGAGTTCTGCACAAAACCTGAAAATATTTTTTTAATTTTTTTTACAAAATGTTGCACTATAATTAAACCGCGAGGTAATGCACTATAAAAAAAATATGAGTTAATAGCCCATTTTATGTGAAATTTATAAACATAAACTGTATTGACAGATTTAACCTGCACATGTGTAAAAAAAATAATTCATGTAGCGGCGGAGCTGCGTACTGGCGAGAAGCTATTTTATTTCTAAAGGAGTTTAGAAAATGGGTCATGTTTGGTATCGTTTTTGTATAACTCAAGGACGAGGAATTAATTTTTGGAACATAATTTTCACTCGTTCGCAGAAAAAAAACAAATCTGTACAAAACTTGAAAAAAATTATATGAAATACTACAAATTACAAAATCTTGCCTTACAATTAAACCGCGAGGTAATAAATACACTATAAAAAAATGAATTAATATAGAATGTACAGACATAAACTATATTGACAGATTTAACTTTTAAATGTGTTAAAAATACAATACAATACAAATACTCTTTATTGCATACCTCACACAAATGAATCAGGAGGTAGCGGTAGACAACAATATGGAAATGAATAATTAATGAAGAATTATTTAACAGTTCTGCACAAAACCTGAAAAAAATATCAAAAAAATCTACAAAATCTTGCCTTACAACTAAACCATGAAGTAATGCACTATACAAATATGAGTTAATAGCCTATTTTATGTAGAATGTATAAACATAAACTATATTAATTTACTAGCTTTTACCCGCGGCGTCGCCCGCGTAATAAAATTAATTTTTAACCGTCTACAAAAAAGGAGGTTCTCAGTTTGATGCGTATGTTTGTATGTACGTACGAGTATGTAGATACGTATGGATGTCATTTCCGTAATCGGCACCCCGTGGAACCATAAAGACGACACCTATATAAATTTTTAAGATAAATAAATTTCCGCCATCTTGGATTTGAAAATGGATGTCATTTTTATAGTTGGCACGCCGAGGAACCTCGAAGATGACAATCATATCGATTTATAAGAAAAATAAATGTCCGCCATCTTGGATTTGAAAATGCATGTCATTTTCGTAATCCGCACCCCGAGGAACCTCGGAGTTGACACCCATATCGATTTTTAGGAAAAAAAAATGACCGTATATCCATCATATAACGTCATCATATTTGAAAATGGTTGTCATTTTCGTAATCGGCACCTCGAGGAACAACAAAAATACACCCGTATCGATTTTTAAGAAAAAGAAATGTCCGCCATTTTGGATATGAAAATGCATGCCATTTTCGTAATCGGCACCCCGAAGAACCTCGAATATGACACCCATATTACTGCTCCCCGCACAAACTTGAAACCCCTTTTTCACCCCTTTAGGGAAGCAATTCCGAAAAACGCTGAAACGTGTTTTGTTGTATTTAAACAGAGTCCATATACGAAGTTTTAAATCTCTCATTTCAAAAATATTTGCTTCCCGTACAAATTTGGACCCCCTTTTCACCCCTTTAGGGAAGAAATTTCAAAAAACGCTGAAATATGGTTTGTTGTATTTTAACAGAGTCTATAATATACGTAGTCTTGCCATAAATTCTGTCCTATATGAAATGACATTTATTTTGAAAATAAAAGAAAGTTTATAAATAAATTAGGGTTATTTATATTAATTATACTATACAGATTGTATAAAATAAAATATTTATTCAAAATGTCCACCTTTTACTTTAACACACTTCTTTAAACGGTCCGGCCACTCGCCTATGACGGCACGGACGGTATCGATGGGTATTGAAGCCGCTGCCCGCACTAAATCTAACTTCAGAGACTCAACATTGCGATGAGGTTTAGAGCAGGCTTTCTCCTCCAAAATATTCCACAGACCATAGTCCAAGGGGTTGAGATCCGGGCTTCCTGAGGGCCAATCTTCAGCCGCAATAAACTCGGGTAAATGCGTCGCTAACCACCGTTGCGTTGTCTTAGCTTTATGTGCAGGGGCAGAGTCTTGTTGAAATATCCAGTGCTTACCGGCAAATAAAGTATCATTTAGCGGCTTAACAACTCTCTTCAAAATGTCTTTTTGATAGTTCGTAGCACGTATTTTTACCCCTTGTTCACAAAAATGAAGCTCTGTGACGCCTTCATAGGATACTCACCACCAAACCATGACATATGCAGGATGGTGGCCTCTTTCTACCCTTGGAACTTTTTCAGAAGCTTCTTGGGAACTGTGAGCATATATTTTATCATATTGGCGGTTGAATTTTTGCTCCACAGTAAAGATTTTTTCATCTGTAAACAGAATATTACGATATCCGCCCTTTGCATGCCGCGACCATAACACTTTAGCTCTCGTCGCTCTTATTTTCTGTAGGGCCGCTGTCAATCGCTGACCTGTGCTCCGTCGATAAGCCCCAAGCTTAAGGTCTTGTTTTATGATACGGGACATAGTTCTAGGGGGAATTTTCATTTCCCTAGCCATGATTTTCTGCTTGCGTAGCGGATTTTTCCGAATTCCCTCAGCTACCGCTTTAATCGCTGCCGGTGTCCTTGTTTGCCGTGGTCGACCGCTCCTGGGCCGGTCGTCGACTAAACCGATGTCGTTGTATCGCTTGATGGTACGATAGATAAATTTCTTTGTTATATTCAAAGGTTTCAGCAGTTTGAAAATGTTGTTCACTTGCTTGTTACACTTGTATAACGCTATCACTGCGACACGATTCTCTTTGATGCCCCACTCCATCTTCAGGGAAACGATACCTGGAGCCAAATATACTTTTTCTGACAGCCAAATGTCTATTTAAGCATAATCAAGAAACAAAAGTACATCGAACGTTTCATTATTAAATTTAAAATGGCGAAAAAGTTGGGACAGAATTTATGGCTAGACTACGTATACGAAGTTTTAAATCTCTCACTTCAAAAATGATGTGCTCCCCGTACAAACACCACATGGAACCACCTTTTCATACCTTTCGGGGAGTAATTTCGAAAAATGCCGAGTAATTTTTTGTTGTATTTAAACAGAAAGTCTATATACGAAGTTTTAAATCTCTCACTTCAAAAAATATTTGCTCCCCGTACAAACTTGGAACCCCCTTTTCACCCCTTTAGAGGAGCAATTTAGAAACACGCTGAAATAAGTTCTATTGTATTTAAACAAAGATTCTATATACGAAGTTTCAAATCTCTCACTCCAAAAATGATTCGCTCCCCGTACAAACTTTGAACCCCCTTTTCATCCCTTTAGGGGAGCAATTTAGAAAAACGTTGAAATACGCCATTAATGTATTTAAACAGAGAGTCTTTATACAAAGTTTCAACGCTTTTTCGCGCGGCTTCGCCCGCGTACTAAGAGTAATTTTTAACCGTCTACAAAAAAAGAGGTTCTCAGTTTGACCTGCATGCAGATATGTATTGGATATCATTTTCGTAATCGGCACCCCGAGGAACCACAATGATGAAATGATATCGATTTTTAAGAAAAATAAATGTCTGCCATCTTTGAATTGAAACTGGATGTCATTTTCGCAATCTGCACCCAGAGCAACCTCGAAGATGACACCCAAATTGATAATTAAGAAAAATAAATCTCCGCCATCTTTGATTTGAAAATGCATGCCATTTTCGTAATCGGCACCACGAGGAACCTCGAAGACGACACCCATATCGATTTTTAAGAAAAATAAATGTCCGCGTTCTTGGATTTGAAAATGGATGTAATTTTTTTTAATCTGCACCCCGAGGAACCTCGAAGATGACACCCATATTGATTTTTAAGAAAAATAAATCTCCGCCATCTTTGATTTGAAAATGCATGCCATTTTCGTAATCGCCACGACGAGGAACCTCGAAGACGACACGACACCCATATCGATTTTTATAAAAATAAATATCCGCCATCTTTGATCTGAAAATGAGAGTCATTTTCGTAATCGGCACCCAGAAAAACCTCGAAAATGACACCCATATTGATTTTTAAGAAAAATAAATGTCCGCCATCTTGGATTTGAAAATGAATGTCTTTTTTGTAATTTGCACCCCGAGGAACCTCGAAGATGACACCCATATTGATTTTTAAGAAAAATAAATCTCCGCCATCTTTGATTTGAAAATGCATGCCATTTTCGTAATCGCCACGACGAGGAACCTCGAAGACGACACGACACCCATATCGATTTTTATAAAAATAAATATCCGCCATCTTTGATCTGAAAATGAGAGTCATTTTCGTAATCGGCACCCAGAAAAACCTCGAAAATGACACCCATATTGATTTTTAAGAAAAATAAATGTCCGCCATCTTGGATTTGAAAATGAATGTCATTTTTGTAATTTGCACCCCGAGGAACCTCGAAGATGACACCCATATTGATTTTTAAGTAAAATAAATGTCCGCCATCTTTAATTTGAAAATGAATGTCATTTTCGGAATCGGCACCCCGAGGAATCTCGAAAATGACACCCATATCGATTTTTAAGAAAAGGAAAAATTTGCTCCCCGCTCGAACTTGGAACCCTCTTTTCACCCCTTAAAGGGAGCAGTTCCGAAAAACGCTGAAATATGTTTTGTTGTATTTAAACAAAGAGTCTATATACGAAGTTTTAAATCTCTCACTTCAAAAAATATTTGCTCTCCGTACAAACTTGGAACCCCCTTTTGAACCCTTTAGGGGAGCAATTTCAAAAAACGCTTAAATATGTTTTGTTGTATTTAAACATAGAGTCTATGTACGAAGTTTTAAATCTCTCGCTTCAAAAAAGATTTGCTCTCCGTACAAACTTGGAACCCCCTTTTGAACCCTTTAGGGGAGCAATTTCGAAAAACGCTTATATATGTTTTATTGCATTTAAACATAGAGTCTATGTACGAAGTTTTAAATCTCTCACTTCAAAAAAGATTTGCTCCCTGTACAAACTTGGAACCCCCTTTTGAACCCTTTTGGGGGAGCAATTTCGAAAGACGCTTATATATGTTGTGTTGTATTTAAACAGAGAGTCTATATACGAAGTTTCAAATATCTCACTTTAAAAAAGATTTTCTCCCCGTACAAACTTTGAACCCCCTTTTCACCCCTTTAGTGGAGCAATTTAGAAAAACGCTGAAATACGCCATTAATATATTTAAACACAGACTCTATTTACAAAATTTCATGTCTCTCACTTTAATAAATACGGTTTTTCATACAAACTTTGGACCCCCGTTTCAACCCTTTAGGGGATGAATTTTGAAAAATCCTTTCTTAGTGCACCCCTAGACCTTATAAGGAACCTACGTGCCAAATTTGGAATCTCTAGAACCAGCGGTTTGGGCTGTGCGTTGATAGATCAGTCAGTCAGTCAGTCAATCAGTCAATCAGTCAGTCAGTCAGTCAGTCAGTCAGTTTCTTCTTTTATATATTTAGATTGACAGATTTAACCTTGAAATGTGTTAAAAAATAATTTATATTTAGCGGTGGAGCTCCGTACTGGTAAGATTCTATAGAATTCTTAATTTTATTGTTAGATAAAGAAACTGATTAGGTGCTTCTAAATGAAGAAGTAATATTTTATGATATTCTTAATATTAAAACAGATTGAGATAACCATAATTCCGATTTTTTGTATATTTGGTTTTATTGGTATCCCCACAATTTTACCTGGAAACCGTATGTTGATATCAGTGCAAAAAGTTGATCTAAAATAAAGACAATAGTTAGACATTTAATAAATAATTAAATAACTTTAAATGCCGAAGATCATCTCAACCTCACATGTAATATAATAAGTATTTCACATAAACACTTGTAATATAAAGCAATAATAACAAATCTGTCAAAAATCGGCAAATCCTGAAAAAAATATCAAAAAAATCTACAAAATCTTGCCTTACAACTAAACCATGAAGTAATGCACTATACAAATATGAGTTAATAGCCTATTTTATGTAGAATGTATAAACATAAACTATATTAATTTATTGACAGATTTAACCTTGAAATGTGTTAAAAAATAATTTATATTTAGCGGTGGAGCTCCGTACTGGTAAGATTCTATAGAATTCTTAATTTTATTGTTAGATAAAGAAACTGATTAGGTGCTTCTAAATGAAGAAGTAATATTTTATGATATTCTTAATATTAAAACAGATTGAGATAACCATAATTCCGATTTTTTGTCTATTTGGTTTTATTGGTATCCCCACAATTTTACCTGGAAACCGTATGTTGATATCAGTGCAAAAAGTTGATCTAAAATAAAGACAATAGTTAGACATTTAATAAATAATTAAATAACTTTAAATGCCGAAGATCATCTCAACCTCACATGTAATATAATAAGTATTTCACATAAACACTTGTAATATAAAGCAATAATAACAAATCTGTCAAAAATCGGCAAATCCTCCTTTAAATTTCCTGTTTTGACCTTTATCGGAAGCATGAAACGCGCTTTTCTTCCCTTTACCGACAAAAAAAGAAACTGTATTAAATACACCCAGAAAAGGCGTGCCTGTCCACAGCTCAATCAATCTAATAGGCAAAATCCTACGGGGTCTCCCCACAAACTATGAGATTACTGGCTTGGAGACCAAAAACACTTGATAGTCTGCTTGCACGGGTAATGATTTAGGTACCATCCATTCTGCCAGAGGAGTTACGACGACGATGTGTTAAAGATTTCTTTTAATTTTCTTCTGAGCCACAGCATAGGAGCAAAACGAGCCAGGCTATTGGCCTCAGGCACCAAGGAGTCATCGCCAAACACTGGCACCTTATTGGAATCGGAATCCCTCCGAATCGCGAATTGTTAACGACTCGGGCTCCCTATCTGTATTCCACACCGGTGTATCCTAGCGGCAGTTTGGTTGACAGGTCTCACGGGTCTCGCGGGTGATAGCCATGGCAAGATATTGACAGAAACCGTTGGCCGCTTTTCCAAATAGGCCGCTCTGAATGACATCATCCGCCGCTCTCTAGTCAACGTGCCATCTCTTCTCGAACCAATTGGCATCGCTAGAATCGATGGCATGTGGCCGGACGGCATATCCCTCATCCCCTAGAAGGTGGGAATGGCGCTAGTACCTGTGAAACGCAAGCTGTACAGTCACTCTGGCTCCTTCTCACCTCCACGGGACTAGCAATCACCCTACCGTGGAGGCCGAAACGGCGGAAAAGCTTAAAAAGCACAAATATAGGGACCTCGGCACTGGTTACACTTTTATACCGTTCGGTGTCGAGACCCTTGGCCCATCCCAGTGCCCGTCAACTATTCAAGGACCTATTCAAAATGCTGGTGGATTACAAGCTCGCTCAACGCATCAGCATAGCGGTTCAGCGAGGAAACGCTGCCAGCTTGTTAATGACCCAATTGTTTAAACATATTTTACTTTAAGTAGTTTGGCTTTAATTTTCAGTAATGTATCCCTTATTTTCAGTAATTATCCCCAGTAGATCCCTTAAAAAGTGTAACACAACTTTTTTGTTTATTTTTATATTCTAATTTTGCTGTATTAATTGTTGTCTTTGTCTCGAATAAATATTTCTTATTCAAGTATGGTTTCCAAGTAAAATTGTGCAAACCAATTGGACCAAGTCTCAATCTGTTTTAAAGTTGAGAAGTTGAGAATATCATAAAATATTACTTCTAGATTTAGGAACACCTAATCAAAGTCATTAGCAAACAGTAAAACGAAGAACCCTATAGATTTTCACCAGTACGCAGCTCCGCCGCTAAATAGAAATAATTCTTCATTCATTATTCATTTCTATATTGTTGTCTACCTCTACCTACTGATTCATTTGTGTGAGGTATGCAATAAAGAGCATTTGTATTGTATTGTATTTTTAACACATTTAAAAGTTAAATCTGTCAATATAGTTTATGTCTGTACATTCTATATTAATTCATTTTTTTATAGTGTATTACCTCGCGGTTTAATTGTAAGGCAAGATTTTGTAATTTGTAGTATTTCATATAATTTTTTCAAGTTTTGTGCAGATTTGTTTTTTTTTCTGCGAACGAGTGAAAATTATGTTCCAAAAATTAATTCCTCGTCCTTGAGTTATACAAAAACGATACCAAACATGACCCATTTTCTAAACTCATGTAGAAATAAAATAGCTTCTCGCCAGTACGCAGCTCCGCCGCTACATGATTTTTTTTTTACACATGTGCAGGTTAAATCTGTCGATACAGTTTATGTTTATAAATTTCGCATAAAATGGGCTATTAACTCATATTTTTTTTATAGTGCATTACCTCGCGGTTTAATTATAGTGCAACATTTTGTAAAAAAAATTAATAAAATATTTTCAGGTTTTGTACAGAACTCCGTTTTTTTCTACGGACGAGTGAAAATTTTCAGAAATGAATTCCTCATCCTTGAATTATACGAAAACGATACCAAACATGACCTATTCGCTAAACTTATGAAGAAATCGAGCTCGAGAGTGCAGCGCGGTAGATGGGGTTTTCACCCCCCTCCAGCCCCCACCACCATGGACGAATTTCGTGGGTACAGGGCTAAATCTGCTCAGATGACCATTAGGTACAACTGTGCCAAGTGGCGTCCTTTGTTGAAAATCTGCAAGGTGCTCCATACAAATACGACACTAAATAACCCACTAATATCACATACCATAATCAATAATTTATTACAAAAAACAAAATGTTTTCTTTTACAGTGAATTATTGTCAGTAGTTTCGATAATTACACAGAATTGTTTCTCGACTCAGTTTCTTGGATTTTCTAGCGAGGTCTACAGATCACATAGCTACTAGTGGTAGGATACTAACCAATAGTCCCATTAACGTAGTTGTCGATAGCGTTGGACTGTACTGCTCTAGTCACGCCCCGTTTGAAGCGCAGGCCCTTTACGCGCGGGTGAGAGCGAGCCCACCATAGCGCAGCTTTACCACCCGCTAGACGAGTGCAGTGAATACGGGACTGCTGGCCTGCTCCAATACCGATCACCTGAAACAATTGGGATGATGACTCGTGTTACAATTACAACATAGTGTGACTATATGGATAGTAAACCATCAAATTGCCACAATATTTAGTAAATTATACAAATAAATTCAAATTATAAAAAGATATGGGATTATAAAGATTCGCTAAAATGTTGTTTTTTGTTTATGACCAAATATCAAATGAAATTACAGATAGAATTCTTATATTTCAATAAAAAAGAAATTTTATGGCAACTGTGTACATAAATTGCCTTTTTTTTCATACAACGGTAGTACGAGGCCATGCAGGTGTGACGTCACGCCTTCGTGTCAATCAGTATGGAGCGTTTTCAATACTCGTTAGCTGTGCTGTGCTTTGCCTCTCATTTAAGTCTTTTGTGTGTTGCTCTAATTGTAGTTGGTCCCCATACGAACATTTGATCGTCTCTAAAAACTGGTTCGAATGGCATGAAACATTTTGATTATTTAATTTTTTCGCCATTTGATTAAGAATTTTATCCTTATTCGAGAAAATTCGAATTTATTGATTTTCTTACTTGGTGTCAACATCCCTATTTAATTCTTTTTTTATATACAACGCCGGTGGCAAACAAGCTTACGGTCCACCTGATGGTAAGCGGCCACCGCAGCCTGTAGACGCCCGCAACTCCAAAGGAGTCAGGTACGCGTTGCCGAACCTTTATAAAATTTGAGGATGCACTGTGTTGACAACAGAAGGGACAAATTTAGGTCCCTCGCTCTCAAACAGAACACAACACTACATATTTGTATAGTAGTAGCGATGTTGTCTAAGGACGCTGTTTACCAAAGAAAACAGTGACGTTGACGTCACTTGTCTGTATTTACATCAAACTAGGCATTTTGCGTTCTAGACTGTCTGAGACCAACCCCATAATTCGTGCCGTTGACCAGGCCTGTTTCTCTTGGAAATAAATGAAATAAATGAACTTTATTCAGCAAGTAGGCCGCAATGGCACTTTTACAAGTCAAAAACTACTATTCGGCTAAACTCGGCTCTCACACGCTGGACCGGTCATTGCGGCACTCTATGGTGGAGACCTATGTCCAGCCGGTGATGTATTTCGGCTGATATGATGGTGATGATAATAATAATGATGAAGATGGTAATGATACCAACCTGTCCATCCCTAGCGAAGCACACAGAGTTGCTCTGCGTGTATTTGAGCGCGATCGTGGCCACTATGAGGTCCCTAACTGCGTTCTCTGGTAGCGTCTTCTTGTGTGTAACAACGTTCTTGAAAAGTTCCCGGGTTATTTTAGCGTCGTTCCTCTTCTGTTCTAACGTGAGACCGAATATAGTTTTCTGCTCCAGTACAGCTGGGTCGTAAGTGGGATCCATCTGCAAAAAGGAAAAAAGAAACAATTGCGGACATTCTTACACAAATCGACCTAGTCCCAAACTAAACTTGGACTATGGGTACTAGGCGACGATATACATACTTAAATATACATAGAAAATATCCAAGACTCAGGAACAATTAGTGCTCATCACACAAATAATGACCTGACCGGGATTCGACCCTGACCTCGAGCTTCGTAGGCAGGGTCACTCCCGAGTTAAATCAGCGATTCACAACAGGTGGCCCGTGAGCCTCCTTATTGACAATCTACAATGTTGTACCTAGTCTCTGATTATTAACACGTCTGGCCCGCGACAGTTTTGTTAGCTACTATGGCCCTTGGCTGCTGAAAGGTTGCCATCCCCTGAGTTAAATGATTCACTACAATGATGTGTCAAGGCTGTATGACGAAAACATTCAATACATAAAGTTACGACTTTATTCGTCAAAGGAGTAGACAGACATTGAGGTCTTAAATATGGAGAAAATGTGATACTGGTGAAATGATTTTCGCGGTCCGTTTTTAATACTACTATGGTGGCAATAGTAGATTATTAACTAAGGGTTGAAAGTGACCCATTTCACCCGAGATAAGTGACTCCAATAGTTCAAGGGTGGATTAGGTGGTTTCAAGTTAAAAACTCTACTTTTCATTTAGACTATGAGGAAATTTAATGAGAAATAAAAGTAGTATAGTAAATGATATTCTAAGGCCGGGTTTTATAAAGATCCGTTAGACCAAATGTCAGATCAAATATAGAACTTTCAAAAAAGTTACTTTCCACCCTAGGGTCGGATAAGCAACTTTCAACCCGGCTATCTACTCATGAAAATCGAACTTTCCGAACAGGAGAGATGAAAACAAATTTACGATATATCTGGTAGTACGCCGTGTGATGGTTCACACAGACACCGTAAGCTATGGACGCTTGAGACTTCAGATCGTTCTGCAGTGGTTGCGATAATTTTTTGATTTGAAAATACGCACTACACTTCGCGCATTCGCCGGACAACGCTACGAAGTGACTTCGTAAGGTATAAACTGACCTGTAGAACACAATAGCTTCCTCCCTTCTTCTTCTTAAGCAACTCCAGTGCTGCCTTACTGTAGCCAGGGGCGATTACTCCATCAGAGACTTCACGCGATATAATTCTCGCGGTGACTTCGTCGCATTCGTCAGACAAAGCTACGAAATCACCAAAGGAGCTCATGCGATCTGCTCCACGGGCGCGCGCGTATGCGCAAGCGAGTGGAGTGAGGTTGGGCAGTAGGTCTAGGACCATGCATACGGAAGCCTGGGGGTAAAAAACTGATTCTTGTGACTTGCAACATAGAGTTTAATTTTATTAGTCAAGATAAGTACAGTACCCAGTGATAAATAATTGCATATCGGTCTTTGGAAAGAAACAATTGGCTGTTTCCGGTGATATCCGAACACTGGCGGCCGTCCACCAATCATCGAATTTATTAATTCAACAACTTCATATCATACCAGCTTTTTCCCCTACGTATGTACGTATGTACGGATGTCATTTTCGTAATCGGCACCCCGAAAAACCTCCAAGATAACACTCGTATCGATTTTTAAGAAAAGTAAAGATTTGTTCCCCGCACAAACTTGGAACCCCCTTTTCACCTTATTAGGGGAGCAATTTCGAAAAATGCTGAAACGCGTTTTGTTAAACAGAGAGTCTACATACGAAATTTTAATGTGTGACAATGCTCTACAAGGCCGAAAGTAGCCGAGTCTCTTTTCAAAAGACGAGGTGCAAAATATTTATCGCCGGGTACTGTAAGGATATACATTATGAAACGCTGTTTCTTTCTACAATTAAAATATGTATTAGTTCAATGTGAAACCCTTATACTGGAATTTCAACATAGCTTGGGTATGCTGACACCTGTCATCCACAGGTGTCACACAACAACGTCCTTTCATACAAATATACTACACCTGTCCACCCAGTAAAATACATTTTACAGGCAGCTAAATGACAGGAAGCTGAATGACATTGGTTAAACGTAAGTAATAGTCTTGAGACTAACCTCTTGTTCAGTAAGCGGCAGTCCTATAGCCGCACCAGCGGGCGACACATGCTTAAAGCTAGTAGCTGCCGGCACTCCTAACGCCTCCTTTAGCTCCCTCACAAGTTGCCACGCGTTCAAAGCGTCGCATAGATTTATGAAGCCAGGTGAACCGTTCACGGTCGTGAGCGGAAGACGGTCGCGAGTTGTGAACACTTGTGCTGGTTTCTGATGGGGATTCATGCCTGGCGAGAGTTGAGGCATTTTAATGTTGAGCGTAGTGAGGGATTAAAAGTATCCCAGCTATTTAATAAACATACCTTGATTTTTGCTCTTATACATAAATAATCATCAAATTAATTTTAGCTAAAGTACAGTAAATATTGGCTTGGTCTGTCTGTCACTTAGAAATTTGTGTTTGTGGGAAAAGGAAATAACATATTTCAGATAATAGAGGTTAAGCTTTATGAATAAATTAAGATGCTGAAAGACTTACCTGGGCTCCAAACAGCCAAGTGCAGAAAAATTTACAATTTAGATACTTGGACAAAATAATAATACTACACTACTTTAGAAATGGGAAAGTCCTTTAATCTTGTGCCATTTAGTCAGCACTCGTTTAAATCAAATTCTTACCATATCGCAAAGTCATCTGCGCTTGCCCAGCCGAGTACTGTTTGCGGAAATAATCCGATATCGCCGTGTCGTATTCCGATGTGTGGGTGAAAGCTTTAAGGGCCAAGTTTTGCCTGAAAACATATAAGAACTTGCTAACATGAACTATTCAAAAGAGCAAGGGTAGGTTCCACCAAACCTTCTGTAATCGTAAGCGGGTTCGTTAAAATCTCATTGTTTGGAAAGTTTGACAAGAGTTACCGGCGCCATATTTAACGTTGAACGGTCTGTAATCTTATGTTGGTGCAACGACGCCGTAAAAACTGTCACTAATATGTATTATGATACGTATTACGTAAGGGAAAAGGATTGCATAACCAAGCAGTTCAGCATGACCAGATTACTAAAGACTGAAATACTGTATGAGTAGTAACTCAAAGGTTATCAAAATATATCATATGGGCACTTAGTTATTTATGTTTCAAGATAACATGTACAGTCACGAACCGGGGTTGAGCCACTTGCCTTTGTCCGTAATTTAGCCGTGTAATGAATGTCAGATGTTACCCGATGTCGTGTCAGTCCCGTTTGCATTACATGACCAAGTTGCGAACAGTGTCAAGTGGCTCAACAATCCCTGTTCGCGATGGTACATAAAGCCTAACAGTAAGGTGTCGTTAGCGACATGTTTAAGCGACCGTTATACAAGAAGAATCGCAAGAAGAATTCTACTACGTTACCAAATAGTCGTATAAAAGACAGGCGTAGTTTAGTAACTACACTAGTCCTATTGGCCCACAGAACACAGTCACTGTCGTGTTTTGTTTTAGCTCTAGCCCTCAACAGCTAAACGTCTGTTGTTACTCACCTGGTCTCCAATGAAGTCTGATGATCCTTCGACTCCTTCAATTCCTTAATGACACTGGCGTAGTCACTAGGATCACAGAGTACAGTCACTCTGTCATGGTTCTTGGCCGCAGCCCTCAACAGGGTCACGCCGCCAATGTCAATGTTCTCAACCGCGTCCGCGATAGTGACGTCAGGTTTAGCCACGGTGTTCACAAACGGGTATAGGTTGCAGACTACCACGCTAATCATGTCAAATTTCTGGCGTTTCATGTCAGCCTGGTCGGAGTCTGTGAGCCTGGATGGGAAAAAAAAACATATTTGTGTTCAGTAATCTATAGTGTTAAACCTATAGGTATTGCAGACGACAATAAAACACTCATTCCTCCAAACTTGCAGAAATATGATCTCGTACGAGTAATTAGTCAGGATCCGACAGACAGGTAAGAATGCCATCTCACACATAATTGGCAAGCTATAAGTAATTAATATATGTAGGTTCAGTAAAGCGCTTGTTCCTTGACTTATTTGAAGTTTGTTAGGATATGGTGTCTGAGTGGTGTGTGTGAGTGATGCACAGCAGGATGCAGGCTCTTGATGCGGCCGCCGAGCATCTCCGGCGCGCCGGTAAGCTCCACCACGTCCCGCACCGCGAGCCCAAAACTAAACGGCTGTTTTTCTCAAACCTCAACAGTTTCCGAAGCTTACCTAGCCAGAATTCCGTCATGTACAGCAGGATGCAGGCTCTTGACGCGGCCGCCGAGCATCTCAGGTGCGCCGGTAAGGTCCTCAACGTCCCTCACCGCGAGCCCAACACCAATAGCTGTTTTTCTCAAACCTCAACAGTTTCCGAAGCTTACCTAGCCAGAATTCCGCCATGTACAGCAGGATGCAGGCTCTTGACGCGGCCGCCGAGCATCTCAGGTGCGCCGGTAAGGTCCTCAACGTCCCTCACCGCGAGCCCAACACAATAGCTGTTTTTCTCAAACCTCAACAGTTTCCGAAGCTTACCTAGCCAAAATTCCGCCATGTACAGCAGGATGCAGGCTCTTGACGCGGCCGCCGAGCATCTCAGGTGCGCCGGTAAGGTCCTCAACGTCTCTCACCGCGAGCCCAACACAATAGCTGTTTTTCTCAAACCTCAACAGTTTCCGAAGCTTACCTAGCCAAAATTCCGCCATGTACAGCAGGATGCAGGCTCTTGACGCGGCCGCCGAGCATCTCAGGTGCGCCGGTAAGGTCCTCAACGTCTCTCACCGCGAGCCCAACACAATAGCTGTTTTTCTCAAACCTCAACAGTTTCCGAAGCTTACCTAGCCAAAATTCCGCCATGTACAGCAGGATGCAGGCTCTTGACGCGGCCGCCGAGCATCTCAGGTGCGCCGGTAAGGTCCTCAACGTCTCTCACCGCGAGCCCAACACAATAGCTGTTTTTCTCAAACCTCAACAGTTTCCGAAGCTTACCTAGCCAAAATTCCGCCATGTACAGCAGGATGCAGGCTCTTGACGCGGCCGCCGAGCATCTCAGGTGCGCCGGTAAGGTCCTCAACGTCCCTCACCGCGAGCCCAACACAATAGCTGTTTTTCTCAAACCTCAACAGTTTCCGAAGCTTACCTAGCCAGAATTCCGCCATGTACAGCAGGATGCAGGCTCTTGACGCGGCCGCCGAGCATCTCAGGTGCGCCGGTAAGGTCCTCAACGTCCCTCACCGCGAGCCCAACACAATAGCTGTTTTTCTCAAACCTCAACAGTTTCCGAAGCTTACCTAGCCAGAATTCCGCCATGTACAGCAGGATGCAGGCTCTTGACGCGGCCGCCGAGCATCTCAGGTGCGCCGGTAAGGTCCTCAACGTCCCTCACCGCGAGCCCAACACAATAGCTGTTTTTCTCAAACCTCAACAGTTTCCGAAGCTTACCTAGCCAGAATTCCGCCATGTACAGCAGGATGCAGGCTCTTGACGCGGCCGCCGAGCATCTCAGGTGCGCCGGTAAGGTCCTCAACGTCCCTCACCGCGAGCCCAAAACAATAGCTGTTTTTCTCAAACCTCAACAGTTTCCGAAGCTTACCTAGCCAGAATTCCGCCATGTACAGCAGGATGCAGGCTCTTGACGCGGCCGCCGAGCATCTCAGGTGCGCCGGTAAGGTCCTCAACGTCCCTCACCGCGAGCCCAACACAATAGCTGTTTTTCTCAAACCTCAACAGTTTCCGAAGCTTACCTAGCCAGAATTCCGCCATGTACAGCAGGATGCAGGCTCTTGACGCGGCCGCCGAGCATCTCCGGCGCGCCGGTGACGTCCGCCACGTCCTGCACCGCGAGCCCGGCCGCGCGCAACGACGCCGCCGTCCCCCCGCTACCCACGAGCCCTAGACCGATCTCTGACAGACATTTGGCGAGTGGCAGCAGCTCTGTCTTGTCGGACACGCTTAGGAGCGCTGGAGACGAGAAAAAAACTCTGATTCAGAACTGGTGACTATTTAGTGAATCACGTAATGGAGATGCATCGTTAAAAAAAATAACCCTTTTATTCGGTTAACAAAGTTGTAACACGTATTTTACAGTTATGAAGCTTTTAATCTCATTATTAGAAGATTTTTAGATAACTTTAGCCAACTCTTGGATGGGTGATCGTTTTGAGTGGTTTATAATTGAGCGCTCCCGTACTTTGGAAGGCATGTTAAGCCATTGATCCCGGCTGCTTAGAAGTTAAAGGCCTTCACTTCGGGTGTCTCACTTGACAAGGCTAATTCGAATAAGGTTTGGTTTCCCCTCAAGTTGGAAGGTCAGATGGCAGTCGCTTCCATAACAACTAGCGCTTACTCCTGGGATTAGGTAGCGGACCCAGGGCATCTTTCAGGATGCAACTGTACAGGGATACCTAACGCTAGGATGATTATAAGTGAATAACGTAACAGGGCTGATTCATGTAAAAAGTTTAGTCTTTAAAAAAGTTGTTAATTATATTTAACAGTGATGAAGCTGTTGAGATTAAAAACTTCATCAATAATCATTGTTATAAGATTTTTAGATAACTTAATCTGAAGTTATTACTAGGCGTGCGTAGGTATTGGATCGAAAAAAAAGAATAATCAATCGATACCCTAGTGCACACTCGTTCTAACTGCGGGAAAAATGTAGTGTAATTAAAACCTTATGATTTGTGCACACTCGTACAAATTACAATTGTAATTAGTACGAGTGTGCACTGAGGTATCAATATTCAATACATAACTCACCTAATTTTCCATTGGCAGCCATGTCTGTACGTTAGAAGAATTGGTAATAAACTGAGTACACTATTGCCGTCTGTGAGCCGCTGTATCTCGGTGACCTCTCGCAGGGGTTCCTGATAACAACAACTTGTTTACCACAGGCTTAGGGTTGACAATACTACATTATTGCAGAGGACGATAAAGCAATTTGTGAACGAACAAGGTGATCATGACGAATTGCAGGCTATCGAGGTCGTCCTTTTAATACTAATACTCAGAATGCACCCGAGAACGCTTATAGTTCCGTCATGTCTGTCTGTCCGTCCGTCCGTATGTCACAGCCGATTTCCTTGGAGACTTTATAGTCTTAGTGCTTATGCACTACAATTATCAAACTTGTTAGGAAGGTGTATTCTATAAACCGCTACATAAGAGTAATGGGAAATTACAAAAAATATTAAATTAGGGGTGGGGGGGGGGGGTTGGCACTCCATACATGTGACCGGTGGATGAAAAAAAAAGAACACACATAATCGTGTACCCATGGATAAGCCTTTAAAAATGATATGGTGGTTTCTAAAAAAAATCCATTGAAGTCAACCGCTTGTGGGATATAAGCTGTCAGTCATAAAAAGTGTGTCCCCCTGCTCTAATTTCCAGAATATGAAGTTTAAAATTCCTATAAAAATTGAGGTGGTGTGCATTAATAAATATATTCAACGATTTTTGGTTTGAAGAGGATAGGTTTTACGGTTTTTGAGTTTTCGCTGAAAAACTAAATTGCCCAAACAAAAGATATGACCTTTTTAGATTCAATGGTGTTGGTGCGGAGCCCTTTATTATGCGTGATCCGACACGCACTTGGCCGGTTTATTAGGGTTCCGTGCTCAAAGGGTAAAACGAGAACCCATTACTTAGACTTCACTGTTCATCGGTCTGTCCGTCTGTATCTCATGAACAGTGATAGTTAGACAATTGAAACAGAATAAAATAAATATTTAACGGGGCTCCCATACCCGTTTTTATAGATAATGGTATGGAACCCTTCCTGCGCGAGCCCGTCTCGCACTGGACCAGATTTATTAATCAATTAATAGTTTTACTATGATATGCATGTGACAACCCTGACAGTATTACGTCAATGATATTGTGATGAAAATATTATTGTTGTTGCCTCTAGCCTCTGTGATGATATAATTAACAAGTATTTCACTTTCAGTGAGCTGATAAGTTAGACCAAACAACTTGATTGCTGATAATCAAATATTTAATTTATTAGTTAATGGAAAGTATGGAATGCTATTACTGTAATAACAATTTCTTATACCCAACACCTCATGGGAAAGTGTTTACACACCGCAACAAATCTCATAGTTAACTAGCGTATGGGATAGGATGTGGTTATTATGGGTGATTATACACGAGCAGCTAACTCTCACTGGCAATATCTAGTACATATTTGAGTTTTAAACCAACAATTGCTACAAGTGAATGGAAAATTAAGTTTCATGCACTCTGCCTACCCCTTCTGAGAACATCATCATCATTGCCAAGTATGTATGTGTGTACATTTTGTTTTAAGGCCCCAGTGTGCATTAAATAATTTGACTCTAAGCTAGAACTTAATAATTGTATCGTACCAGAAACTAATGTTCACGCGTCACTAGTTGCAACGTAGATTAAGTTAGTCGGATACTAATTCACAAAGCGTTAGCACTATAGGAGAATACCTTACACAAATTCTAATAAGACTGAAAAGTTTCAACACATTTACTTAACCACAATAACTTACCACGAGGAAGTTGAGAACCCTATCGTGGTTTACTAGCTATCGGAATCAAATTACTGTAAAACTATAAGAAATGGCAGGATTAATATTAATGCTGTCATAATTAGGCCAGATACAACTACATTTGATAATGAATTAAACTTACCTCGCTGTTTTTCAAAACTGCGAAAGTTTTTGCCGGCGCAGTGTAGGTACGCATGTACGCAGAGTCAGACGGAAATCTAGTTGATTTGATAGCACTTGGTATCAATGAATTAGTAACCTTAAATACTGTACAATAAAGACAAATATTGTTGGTCAATCGGCGGTTTATTGATGCTAATGATGCCTAATTTTCAACTTTATTCCGTACGGCTTCAAATTCAATATATATCATATCCCCATTGTCGGGATCTGAAAATGTGATGCCAGACAAAATCGCGAGTTTTCCGTATAATATAGTTTTTTGTAATTCGTTTTTAATAAGTAATATAAATGTCTCAAGAACTTCAAAGTTGTCTTAAATATCACATTATCTATACTTAGCGAATTGATTTATTACTTACTAAAAGGCGTGTAAAGGCTAAATTTTCCTTCTCGTTTGAATTCAATAGACCCCACTGAATAGGGAGATTATAAAGGATGGCAACCCAGACTGTTCAGGATATTTGTTAAATCGTTCGAGAAACCTAAGTTTACACGAAAACACAGTTGCATTATGTCACTTTCGGCAGTGTCAACGTAACGTCAGAAATGCATGAGCGTGAGGTTTCTGAGGCGTGATTCGTGAACGAAATTGAATGTTATGTGAATTTTAGTAACCAATGTTTACTAAAATTCACGTGTTGTGGCTCTACTTTTGATTAATTTAATTGATCATAAGAAATGTCTCAACCGCCTGTTCCTATCAAACCTCCTGGCAAAACATGGCGAGAAATAAACCAGGAAAGAAAAGCCTCAAAGCGTCAGCGGAATGAGGAGAAAATAGTGAAGCGAGAAAAGCGTCAAGCTTTAGAGAGAGAGGCCGAAGTGAAAGTGCGAGAAGAGCAGGAAAAGAAGAAGAAATACTCTGAGATATCAACTATTAGCATAGCAGTGCCTGGTTCTATTATGGAGAATGCTCAATCAGCAGAGTTACGTACTTATCTGGCTGGGCAAATAGCAAGAGCTGCCTGTGTTTTCTGCGTAGATGAAGTCATAGTATACGATGACATTGGGGATAAGATCGGTACAAAGAAGTCTAAAGTTGAAGACTTGGATGGTGTGAAGGTGGCTCGCAGGAGTTGTGTGCAACTGGCCAGGATTTTACAGTACTTGGAGTGCCCTCAATATTTGAGGAAGCATTTTTTTCCGCTGCATAAAGACTTGGAATTTGCCGGATTACTCAACCCTTTGGATGCACCACATCATTTGCGTTCATCAAATGACTTTACTTTTAGGTAATAAATCCTATTTCTTTGTTACTTGTCCCAGATAAATACATAAAACTGCTTTTACAAATACCAAGGTATGAGCAATATAAATACTATTTAGATTCCTTGAATAGAACATGAAGTATAATTGTTTTGAAATCATCATCATCCTCCTAGTGTTATCCTAGAACAGCTGTATCCTGAAGGATGACCGACCCAGGGGAAACCAGACCTTATTGGAATTAGGCTTGTCAAGTGAGTGGGCAACTTGACTGTTAGAAGTTCCCAAGCCGCCCCAAAGGCCTGTAACGGCTTAACAACTGCTATCATAGACAGCAGCCGGAAACAATGGCTTCATGTGCCTTCCAAAGCATGAGAGCGCTCAGTTTATAACCACTCAAAGTGGTTACCCATCCCAGAACTGACCTCGGCCCACAATGCTTCATCTCTCATACCGCATGCACGCATGCATGGGCCACAAGCGCTCCAACTGTTATGAAATGTTTAATGATATTAAATAATATTCACTTAAATCTTTCAGAGAAGGCATAACCATGAATAAACCAACCAAACCAGGTAGAGGCTCCCAAGTAAATGTTGGCTTGCTGAAAGATATCTCTGTTGATGAGTTACTGAACCCTGGTATCAGAGTAACCGTGCGGATGCTCAAAGAAGGAGGCAAGAAACTGAAAGGGAAAATAGTAAGTCTCAACACACCGAGGGCAGAGACGGGAGTGTACTGGGGTTACACTGTCCGTATTGCACAGAACCTGAGTCAAGTGTTCTCACAAAGCCCTTACAAAGATGGGTTAGTATTGTTTATTATGTTAATGTAATTTGTACAAATGATCTCCAAACTACTAGATTTCCCTGCAAATATTAAAGCAATTACCTTACTATAATAAAGTATTTATTACACTTTCTGGAAACTGAGGGCCTACCACATACTGAAACCGAACTACCTCCCTCTTTGTCACTCTAATGAACAAGTGTGACAGAGAGGCAGTTATTTCATTATCGGTTTGTGGTAGGCCCTTCTTAGTTTTAATTGAAGTATAAATTCTTTGTTTCCAGATACGACCTGACTATAGGCACATCAGACAAAGGTGAATCAATTGACAACATACCCAGCAAAGAACTAAAATACAACCATGCTCTAATAGTGTTTGGAGGGCTGCATGGTATCGAAACAGCTTTAGAAAGTGATGAACAAATGCAAGTTGATGATGCCAGATTACTATTTGACCATTACCTCAATGTCCTGCCTAATCAGGGCTCCAGAACCATCCGAACGGAAGAAGCCATTTTAGTTACACTTTCTGGATTACGGAGCAAGCTACAAGCAAAGAATGAACCTATGCTCTTTAAAGGGGAAGGTGTTGCTACTAGTTCCATTTTTCCAGCTTCGATAGCTGCAACTGCACAGAAGGCTGGGATTGATGATTTAAGCAGATTTGATTAAAAACGTATGTAAAAATCAACTTTTTTTATTGTATAACCCTTATAAAAATATTTATTTGGAAGACTAATGATTAATGATGTACTCTTAGGCGGTTAATACACGGCACCAAGCTTTACAAAAATCTGCGACCTTAGAACGGCGTCGCGTGTTATCCGCCTCAATAGGAATGTATAGAATTGTAGATATTTCACTATTGCTTTCCAATAGCATTTTGCACTGAGTCCCTTAAGAGTTTAATTGTAGCCGATTGGTCCTGAGCACCTATGACAGCAGTGCCTGACACGATCATGTTAGCTCCAGCCTGAAATGAAAAAAAAATTGCAACATTAAATGAATAGCCAGTAAAATAAGAAATACAGGCAAGTACATTTGCCTTACAGGCCTTCTCAATACCAGTACCAATATGATGAGATTATAAGGCCATTATATTCATTAGGGGACATTACCAGAGCTCGGAATAGGTAGTGCCTATTTACCTAAACTTCGCGGGAGGACGTAACTAGGAGTGGTTACAAGCACCAAAAATAATTATTTCTTTTTAATGAATGCGGGTTTTCCCGGGATTTACTGTATTATTCTAGAGGCTTAATACATTTCGCTTTACTTATAAATCTTGTTATATTGCATATTATTTGTTTAATTGCCTTGAAATAACAATCAGTCATTAAAAATATAATATGGATCAAATTGAATCAAAAGGATTCCGAAATTTGATAGTTTTTAGTTGACTTAGACAGAATTATACTCCTTTCTTCCATGAGAGGGGACCTGTGTCCAGCATTAGGGCGTATATAGATTAGTGATGAGACAGAACTATGATATGGCATACAAAATATCGTACAGATGTATTCCAATTTATTTCTAATATGATGGTATTAAATAAAACTATTTTTCAACCGACTATATCGCGTATAATGAATTTAAAATACATCCCGTGACCACGAGTGCTGTAAAGGACTCGAAACATTGGAATGAATGTCGGAATTTTCTATAGGATATCATAGTTCTGTCTCATCACCAATCTATATACGCCCTAATGCTGGACACAGGTCCCCTGTCATGGAAGAAAGGAGTATAATTCTGTCTAAGTCAACTAAAAAGTATCAAATTTCGGAATCCTTTTGATTCAATTTGATCCATATTATATTTTGAATGACTGATTGTTATTTAAAGGTAAGTAAACAAATAATATGCAATATAACAAGATTTATAAGTAAAAATAAATGTATTAAGTCTCTAGAATAATACAGTAAATCCCGGGAAACCCCACATTCAATAAAAAGAAGTAATTATTTTTGGTGTTTGTAACCACTCTTAGTTACGTCCTCCCGCGAAGTTTAGGTAAATAGGCACTACCTATTCCGAGCTCTGGACATTACACCAGAATAACAAGTCAAATTTGACGCAACTCATATGGGGGTCGTACATTAGTCACGGCTTAATCACATGATGCTTTTTAGCGAATTTTTATCCACCCCCTACCCCCTGGTGATACATGGTGAGGTTCAACTTCATCATGTATTTATGTGGTATGTTAAAAGCATTCAAAATATCGATATAAACAATAACATCCAGACAGTTTGTGCAGTTCTGTTGCATTGTCAGTGATATACACATGATCTCACTAGACCCCTCCTCCCCCATCCAGCCTCACGTGACATGATGATAATTAATACTGACCTTAGCACAGCAGTCAATAGTGGAAGGTCCCACACCCCCATCAACCTCAATATCCAACAGCGGATAGTGCTCCCTCAGGTACTGCACTTTGGCCATCTGGTCTTCCATAAACTTCTGTCCTCCGAACCCTGGCTCCACCGTCATGATAAGCACCATGTCTGATATGTTTATGAATTTCTCCACTTCTGCTACGGGTGTGCCGGGTTTGATGGCTACACCAACCTGAAACAATATGAATAATTACTATGAAAAATGTATATAATATTAATATCTGCTACAAAATTAAACATCTTAAATGGAAGTGGGCAGGACATAATAAGAGGACCTGAAAAATGGAGCAAAACCTTGACAAAATGGTACCCAAGAGGCTGCAAACGGAAGAGAGGCAGATAATGCAAAAGGTGGGAAGACGGAATTGTAGAGATGGCCGGCAGGACATGGACCAGATTGGTCACAGACAGGGATGAATGGAGAAGACTAGGGGAGGCCTTTGCCAGAAGGCACACAGATGTATTAAAAAAACACAGTTACTGTAGTCTAAGTACTACACTGTAATTTTCTGAATAAGAGGCTATAAATAAATAAATCCCTTCAATGAGAGCAGGCATGTGCTCAGCAGTGAGTGCAGTATGTAGGTTGATGATAATGATGCGACTAGACTAGTTTCGTAGATTCATGGATGTACTTACCTTCATGCCACTTTCTTTGATCTTTCTGCAAACATCCTCGACATTTGTCACTGGTTCTATGTGGAATGTATATTGGTTGACACCAGCGTCAGCCATGGGCGCAATCCACTGCAATTCCATATAATGCAATGTTAGATAAATCAATATTATCGAACAATCTTACATAAATCTAACTACAATAAGTTCAATAAGACTTGTATTAAGTATACTAGGCAACAATATAACTATTAAAATATGAATACTCAAATATTTAACCTAACTGGGATTTTAACCCAGAATACTCACTAATCAGCTTTATTTATTTAAAATTAATTGCACAACACAAATTAATACAAATGGCGGACTTAATGCCTCAAGGCATTTTCTACCAGTCAACCATAGGGCCAAACAGAAACTTGCAAAGGTGGGTGCAGGAGACAGACTAACAAGCAAAAATCTTCAGCTTTGGTAGCTTGTTCTTTGCTACCTACTGATCCTTTCAGACCCAGTCAATCAATTGTGTGGGTTGATAAAAACCAAATGACAATACAGCATTTTATGTTAGAAGTCCTATTTTTCCAGTCATAACCAGGTAAATGTTAACCATGCAAATAATTACGGATGTTTTAATATTATTAAAGTTATTTTTGTTAAGTATTCTTGTACATATATTTTTCATATTCTACATTAAGTAGTATCTTATTAGATGAGAGATATTATTAATAATGAGAGACTTACTTGTTCCGGATTGGACACCATCATATGAGTCTCAAAAAATGCATTCTTTATCTTAGATCGAAGGCATTTCACTATAGGATGACCAAACGTCAGATTTGGAACGAAATGACCATCCATAACATCTAAATGCAAATAATCTGCTCCATTATCGAGCAGTTTCTGAGATTCTTCATACAATTTCGATAGATCTGCATTTAATATTGAAGGTCCAATTAAAGCTTTTAAATTACGTGAAGTCATGATTAGTAAATATTACTTATATTAAATAATAAGACCTTTCTAACCTATTTCTAAGCAAAACAATCTTAATTCGGGTCGGAATGCTATGCTAAAAAGTTAGGTTATTTGTCTTGTCCTTTCGGCACGCATGACATTGACAGGTCATTGTGAACCGTTTCGTTTTCTCTAGTTTGTTTGGTACCTACCTATTGTTCTTTGTTTGCCTGCGGTCAACCTAAACTCCGCCTATGTTTACGAAGATTTTCTGCTATTTAAAATATCCATATCTGTGTCTGAGAGCGCTGAGGGCCTACTTCGTTTACGCCTCGCGGTACGCCCCCAGAACTTGGTATCGTGTCGTCTCTTTCACTCTCGTTTTATTCACTCTTACAGGATATGAGTGAAAGGGACGGCGAGATACGAAGTTCAGATTTTGATTTTCGGAGTAGTCCTTCAGGCCGTAGATTGTACTATTACTTATTATGTGCCGTAGATTTTGCCACAAATAGCGCAACGGAGGCGCTAAATATTCTACGAGTTGGTCACAGAGTGACGCAAAATGGTATATAACTCAATATAGTTACCTAAGGTGCGTATACATTGTTGGATTTTTACATTAAACATTTTGAATGAATGCATACCTAATAGTAGATTGTTAACCGAGGGATGAAGATAATCCACAGATTGCCCATAGACACATGAAGTGAGAGTGCCAATAGTTCCTGGCTGGAATGTGTTGTTTCATCCGAGTTAAACACTAATCTTCATCTATCGCAATTGAGGAAAGTAGGAAATACAACGTTAGAAAATATCGTAAGTACCAATATCAAATAAATCAATCAATGACTCATTGTAGGGCGATACTAAAGTAGCAGAATGAACTAACAGTACTTAAATGCCTCAGGATTTGCGTCATAGTTAGGTAGGTACAAAAATAAAGTACATTCGAGCAGGATGCACCTAGGGGTCATACGCCTTGTTCCTGGCCTTATCCTAGCACTGCTTCGACACGGGTCCATGTTGATTTCATGCGTACAGTGCAAGGTAAATTTTATTTAGTAATAGTGGATTCCACTTCGAAGTGGTTGGAGCTATTCCAGGTACCGAGCACTTCTGCTGGCGTGGCGGTACTATTGAAAAATTAACTGAAGTGTTTTCTCGTTTGGGTTTCCCGAAGCAGATTGTGTCGGACATTGGCCCGCCCTTCACGAGTAGGGAATTCGCTGAGTTCACTTCCGGCAATCGTGTTGAACATGTATTTTCTGCGCCATATCACCCATCTTCCAATGGGGCCGCTGAAAATGCGGTGAAAACGGTTAAACCGGTTGTTAATAAGACTATCAGACGGGGTACTGGGATCATGGCTGCCAGACATACTTTTCTTTTGTACTATAGGAACACCCCACATTGCACTACAGTAGAGCCCGGCACAGTGCCTCATGAGTCGCAAACTGCGGACTGGTCTTGACGTTTTAAAACCTGATAGGCAAATCAGGGTTACGGCAACGCAGAGGAAAATGGTTGAAAAAGCGGGTGGTTGTCAGAGGTCTGTAGACGTTGGCGAGCCTGTGTAGTTTAGGCAGCACAATTATAGAGACAAGTGGTTGTCTGGGGTTTTGTGGACCTCCTAGGAACCACTGATTACGTAATCACATCTGGTAATGGCGGTGTAACTCTTAGACATATTGACCAGCTAAGACCGTGGAAATTAAGCTTGTTACCGTATCCCTCAAACATCAAATATCCTACGCTGGAGTCTCAGTCATTGTCTTCGCAGGATGTGTCTTTACCTCAGGTTGCTATTGCGTAGTTGCCAGGTCAGGCTGCGGTCTCTTCTGCGCCCCAAGGAGAGAGTATTGGGGGAAGTGGGGTTTAACAAAGTTTGGACATGTCACCCCTATTGAACCGCCCTGAGCCACGTAGTACGAGGAACAAGAATCCCATGTGTTAAGTTTTAGTTATAACAGTAATATTTAGTTTATTTATTTTGTTGCTTAAGTGGTGAGGGGTGTACTCTGGATATTTATCATGTCAGTGTCATTTCGATATTGAATATAAAATGGTTAGATATAAATTTGCTAGTTTAATTTACTTAACCGGGAAACGTGCATGCACCTTTATTCACAAATTCTACGCTACTGGTATTGCAAAGTGGCATGATGTAATTTTTCACACCATCTGCTCGACAATGACTAAGTAATTATACAATCACGCAAACCTTACCGAAAGCAAATAATTATAGTCCTTAGCTTTATCTTATTTCGCTCTATCTTTTATATAGCTTGTATCACGCGATGGACTGTAAAGCGACTGTAGTCAGGCGCCTGAAGAAGTCTAGGTGCTTTAGATACAAAATAAATGGCACTTACGTTACACCTATTCACTATTGTATTGGAATAGCGGCAATAAAGGCGTAAGTGCCGGCCGCCATAAGGTTCCTTTCAATTTCATATTATTTATTATTCTGACATTGTATTTGATATTTGGAATCGAACGTTTATATTGTTTTTATTTCTATTATTTTAAATTTGACTAAAGACATTGCCTAGGATATTCTAGCCGTGTATACAAATTTGACATTTCTATTTATTGTTTACATTTGACATTATTTGATTTCAATTATTTCTCTTTCATTATTATTATACCTATTGACGATCCTTTTGTGAATTTATCTTGTTTTAAAAATGTAAACCATGATGTAATTTTATAAAGGAAATAAATATATCTATCTATCTATCTATGGATTATCACAAATAATTAGATGGGGAGAACTATCTATACTTAGCCATGCATGCTTATTAATATTATAATTAGAACCAATATCACTTTATTCAGACATTAGCGATCCTCTTGTTTTATTTGTTCATGGTATGAGTCGAAGTCACGTAACCAACTAGACTTAGTTTCACTGTAAACAGTTTCAATTTGATATGATTTTTGTCGTTATTTAATAGCCGAATGTTGTCCGATATCGTATTTTATTGTGTTTTACTTTCAGGTGTATTCTACTCAGACTGTATTAACAAATATTGCACTCCAAATTTATGTGCTAAAAACTTGCAACACACCTTGTGTAAGTTTCAGGTAAGAATTGAAGGCTGACAAGCTAGCGCGATTATGTTTAAAGTCTATACAGTAGTGCTATCATGTAAACAAACACTTTTCTCTAGGAGTACCTAAAGAATAATAAATGTCACTCAAGATGTTGTTGGATACTTCAAAACCGAACAAGCGCGAGTCGGACTAGCCCGTCAAGGGGTACACGTATTTTAAATAAAGACTACATTTTTATGATTTAATTACAAATGTACAGTTTTTAAGAATTTTCCCTGTACTTGTAGTAAAAGACAATAATACCAGGCCAAATTTCATAGTTTTAGGTCAACGGAAAGTACCTTATAAATTTGGATTCCCTTGAGTGTCGAAATATACTTTTTTTGCGGCATAAACTTATCTTTTACTGACGTTTATTTAGAAGTTTGATTTTTTTACAGCTAGGCTTGAGTATATGGTTTAAATTTCAACTCTATGCCTCCACGCGTTCCCTAGATTATCAAGGTCTAAGTTGACAGACAATACAGACATACAGACGGGCAACAAAGTTAACCACACGCGTTGTGCCGGAGGTTTTCCCATGGATTTTCCCCAGGCTACTCTCCAACCGCGCCCGGCCTATAAAGCCACAGTCAGGTTCAAAAAAATTAAATTCAAGAAGTGTTTAGGTACACGATAGGACACTTAACGACAAATAGTAAGGACGTAAAAGAAGTATTACGTGATTAATGTACGACCCCTAAAGTGAAAACGTTCACCTACATTAGCCCATTAGTCAATGTTTAGATATTAGGCACATTAGTCTGTGAGATCTTCGAACAGTAGGTATATTTATTCCTTATGGGAACACATGATCCTGGGATCATGCCACCCCCTAAGAAAAGGACCAATTCTCCCCACGCATAGTTAGATCAATTGTATCAATGTAATCAACCATGATCTAATGTTAAATAAACGATTAACAACTCACCAGAAGCAAATCCATCACATTTTGTATAATAGTATGGTAAAACTTACCGAAAATTAGATATAAGTTGGACGCAATTTTTTCAATGTCCACCATTTGCATACGTTGGTTATACCGGCCTATGGTAGAGTAGAAAGTGAAGTTAGGCAATAATTGAGTGTTGCTAGCGCAAAAAATTGAACGCGATTTGTTGAACTACAAATCAAAGTTACCAAGTGATCCTGTGTAGTCTCCCCTAGGTATTCAGGTTTATTTCGGTTTCGGCATAAGAACGTGCAAGCGAGAGAGAGAGATACATAAGACCCGAATGTCATTCTAAGATTCTAAAATCCCATGGATTGTAGGTAACTTGTTATCAGAAAAGTACATTAGAAAGTTTAAGCCGCTTACATCCAACCGTGCATCTGAATTTTGGGTTTCATATCTAGCTTATGCAATGAATCCAAATTGTCAAATGAATACGCAATGAGCTTTTCTGCGACTACTTACGTCATGGTAATGAAATCTCATAGGTAAAAGCCACCTATATACGATACGAGCGATATTAAGCATTTTTTACTGTGCCTGTTGAGCGGTATTTATCTCACTTTCATTACAGCCGGGGCCCGCCTCTCACTGTCTCGCCTACGAGCTGCTGATAAAAAGCGACAAGGACAAACAGCTAGTGCTCGACAAGATAAATGCGAGGCGCGATAAAGTGGCAGCCGGCGAGATCAAATCCTTGCCATCCGCCGAGGATATGTTTAAAATGGTAATCTTTAATCTAAAGGGTTAGCTCTCACTGGGGTGCTTATGTCAAACAAGCGGAGAATTATGTTACTTGTTTACGGAGCATATGAGAGTAGGTACTATCTTTTGTCCCTGACTTCGCCCGCGTAGGTATAGGTACCTACTTACTACACATGAGGAAATCGAATAGCAAATAAATATAATTATTGCACTCCCGAATTCCACGCCACTTTTCATCCCCGTGAGTACTCTGTGCCTTGAAAGACGATTACCGAGATCAAAATCGTTTATGGCATGGCGTGATAGACGACAAGACAAAGCATCAATCACTTTCTGATGGGTGCGCCAAAGTTCATATAAAATTGCAATTCCGATTATTGTACGTCCGAAAATGTATCTTATACATTTTTATGTCATAATGATCACTATTCATAATTATTTTTGGTTAATAACTATCGTATCTCAGAATTGTCAATATTTATAATGTCATTAAATATAAGTATTTCTATTGCTATTATCTATATTCATATACTTTTTTATAATAACGATTATTAGCAATATAGTTTATTTTTATATAATTTTTATACATACTACTTTTATTGCTAATTTTTTTATTAATAATATTCCGATATTTATGAACCAAACATAATTATGAATAGCGATCATTATGAAATAAAATTGTATAAAATACATTTTCGGAGATTTAATTTGCAATTACAATTTCTAATAATACTACAATTTCTTTTCATATTTTATTTATTCATAAGTATTTTTATTCCTTGTCATTTACGTTCATAGTGTTAACAATCATACAACTATTTTTGTTACTAATGACACCTTATTTTCCATTATTTAAACCTAAAAATGTATTACCACATAATTTTTCATCTAATTCTTATTTGGTAAAAAAAGCCCAGAAAGATCTGTTAGGGCAAAATCGACTCTAACGCGGATAGGTTAGAAGATTCGCTTCGCTTCAGCTCCCGTCTTAATCTTCGAGGTTATTTTTTTATAAAAGCCCAGAAAGACCTGTCAGGACAAAATCGACGTACAAATTAGGAATTAAGATACTTTCTTAGTAATTACATTATTACTAGCAAAATTGAAATATATCCTTTATGAAGGAAACTGTTATGAAAAACAATATTAGGAATTCATATACTTTACTAGTAATGACATTATTACTAGCAAATTTATGAAGTATGTCATTTATGAAGAAAACTGTTATGGAAAACAAAATTATGAGAACAAATATAATCTAAACGATAATATTATGAGTAAAAATTTTCGGAATATTCATTATTATGAATAACGACGGTAGTAATATAAATTATTCACAAACAAGGTTAGGAAAAACAAATTTATGAAGAGTGATGATTATGATCACAAAGCGGTATTATTAGAAAAAATCGATGATAAAATTTTATATGAGCCAATATGGACCCCTTTCTGATACCGCTTGTCGCGTGTTGTTGTTGTTGTGTTGTGTTGTCTTGTCGTTTATCGCGCGATGACTGCGACCAATAATACGGGGCCCGGGTCTCCAAATTATCACTACACCAAATGTTCTGTTCCCTATTCCTTCATCACCGGCATAGTTGCCTACAGTTTCTATGAGAGTGCTACGTCAAACGATAACACCACGCCTTTAGGAATTTCAATAGCAAATATCCCTTAAGGCGATTACAGAGTTTCCACCCTTTGACTTCTTCTCCCTTATGCCGTGTGCTGCGCAGGCGACGTCAGAGCTAGTTAAACGGTAGAACCTATAAGACTATTTCTTGTTGAAGGAATGGAACGAAGAGTTGGCAGAGTCCGCCCAACGTTGGGCAGACCAATGCGTGACAAATAAAGGTGTTGGAGATGTGGAAGACGACTGTCGCGATTTAGGTGCGTGTCTTGTCAATTCATGATCCAGCTATATCCGTAAGCAAGCTGAAGTTTGCTCTGCAAAAGCTTTACAATTAGGTGCATAATTATTTTGAATAGGCAAGAAGCTAGACGGTGTGGCATTAAGACTATATTATTAATCATTAAGTAAATAATGCAAGGCGTGCAAGGCGCTAACTTAAGCAATCTAACTGGTACCAGTGTATAGTTTCCGACATGTAGGTATCGAGTATTTGTTTTGGAATGCACATATTCACTGTGTTTGATTACGCTTATTTTAATATTGCTAGATATAGGGTAGACGTACCAACGCTCGACACCTATGCCCAATAGTTGACACATAGATACTGTTCGATTTTATTACTTATAATGATTTCAGATCGGAGGTGACAAGTATTGGGTTGGTGCTGGGCACTGGGAAATTTACACTATGAGAAATCAATGGATAACTGTTATTGGTCTTCTTTTATGTAATTATCAATACGTCGTGGATAACCAGGAATTATCAATACGGCATGGTATTCAGGACAACTACAGCCGTAGATATAAATCTACGGCTGTAGTTGTCCTGATTACCAATAAATAAATAAAATAAAAGATGGCGACAAAGCATTTTGGTGTCTAATGTTGATCGTAAGTTCCAGTCACAGCTCGTAGTAATGTGATTGAAAAAGAAAACCGATTATGTTTGACTGCACCTTCAGACATACTCAATCGGTTTTACCTGTACAAATTATTGGAGTTCATAGAGTAAAATCCAGTGTAAGTGAAGGTCACTTATACCGGATTTTACTCTAATTATAAACAACTTGCATTCGGAGCTGATATACGCGCTTAATTGGTTTTAGCTGTTTAGTTATAATATAACTTATACGTATAAAGTTGGACGAGTATTAAAGATATGAACCAACAAAACCAATAAAGTCATTTTAACGTCTTCTGTGCGTATGATTTAGTATAACTGTGAGTCCGAAGGCCCATTGCAAAAAAACACTGTATTTTATGTACCACGTAAGCACGATGCTTCACTTGGAGATCAATTCTTAACATCATTACCCACGTATTACCCTACACATGGCAGATTCTTCCTGCACATTATGCAAGAAATCATTAAGCTGCCTTAATCGATTACCTATCTTTGCAACGGTCCATCGCATCGAAAAATGGGCCTTACCAGGTTTTAGAGCTCGAAAAGTAGATTCCGTATATAAAATTCTCATTTTTGACATAAGGCCACTTAATAGGTATTTGTAGCAATAGGACGATTTATTCATTTATGTCACACCTAGCCATGAAGTGGTAATTACCGCACGCTCCGCGCGCGGCTAGGGGGTGACATAAAATTTTGTACTTGCCTCGGGCGGTAATTAAGAAAGCCTCAGATCGCACAATTATCGCCCTTGCCTACGGCTCGGGCGTCAAATACCTTCGATCTGAGACATTCTTTGTTTTACCGCCCTTGGTAAGTAATGTACTATTATTGCTTAGCTTAGACTAACACAGTCATAGATGCTGCGCCTGCCACCAAAGCGATAGGTAATTAAAAGCTTGTCTCAAAAGTTATTTTTCACAGATATTTACTATTAATCCTTTTGAAGGGGCCTAAAAAACATCACAATCACATTTTATATTTCTATTTCATGATTTAGAGAACATGCAAGTGGGACAGATAGTTGCGACAGTGTACGGCGAAGCGCCCGGTTTGACGCCACCGGCTCTTGTCGATGTGTGGTACCTGCAGCTGCTGAACGTAAACGCTAGCGTGCTGGCCCAATATATACCGTAAGATTACCTACTTGTTATTAACATTATTATAGAACATCGGAGTAGCATTGGCGCACAGTGGCCCGGTGCTTCAGGTGTGTGGCTTTCAAGCAGAGGGATTCAATCCTGATGGGTGATAATTTATGTACCAATGTTTTCTATACTAAAAATGGCAGTCAGATTCATGCTTACAACTCCAGATTGCCAAGTCAAGACACGCGCGACTCAGTGGTTCCTGTCTCACAGGAACTACGAACTGTGTGGATTAGAAAGAGAAGGGTAGATTTTTTATCGTTTCGCTACTTGTGCTACTGCTGCTAGCCCTGTTGTTCTGATATGGATATGACGAACTGTTTAACAACGTGGTTTCTATTTTCTTTTCTTCCTGTGGCTTATATAGATATGATGTTTGTAAATTTTTCTCAGGTCAAATGAACTCGGCCCCTCAAGTTACAACCAATTCACGCAGCTTGTATGGGGGGCGTCGTACCAAGTGGGGTGTGGTGGAGTCAAATTCAAAGTAAGATATACCTATGTCGTTTAGGTAGGCATTAAACTAAACAAAATGTACATCATTTACTAAAGTGCTATATCTATGCTCGGGTAGCGGAAAAGCGTTTTCACAACTGCACTCTAGTAAATGGTGTAAAATACGGAAAATATTTCGATTACTTTTTATTTCCCGCAGTCTAGATTGGCCCGGTTGAAACGGTTAAAACGCATGTATCAGGCGACATGTTTCGAACACTTCGGGAGTTCTTCCCCAGGAAGAACCAGGACAGCGGGCTTCAGGAGTTCCTTTTATAAATAAATTATTGAATTGAATTGAATTGAATTGATGATTGCGTTGCATCATCATCATGTCCCCCGGAATGACAATTCATATGTAATTACGTTAGTTTTAACCGTTTTAGTGGTAGGTATAGTTATAATATATAACAATATGTAAGTTTCCAATTCGCGAATTGAATCAGTCAATGATTCCATTGTTTTTTTTATCAAACTTTGTTGGTTTATAGGATTATTTAGAAGATTTAGAAGAGAAAAATGAGAGAGTAGTTTACAGACTAGTTTGCAATTTTGCACCACAAGGGAACCAATTGGGACAGTCCGTATATACAGCTGGGCGGGCTGGTGCGAAATGTCTCTATGGTATCAGCAACATCTATAAGACATTATGTAGTAAGTATAATAAAAAAATACTAGATAATTTGGAACCTTTTCAGAGGCGTTTCTAGCCCATGTAGCGCCCCTGTGCAAATCATCACCCTCTAGTAAGGAGCGGGAGGCGCTCAGCGCTGCTCTGCGCTCCCTACGACCGCTGCGCCCGCGTGCATGTAGCGCCCCTGTGCAAATCATTACCCTCTAGTAAGGAGCGGGAGGCGCTCAGCGCTGCTCTGCGCTCCCTACGACCGCTGCGCCCGCGTGCATGTAGCGCCCCTGTGCAAATCATTACCCTCTAGTAAGGAGCGGGAGGCGCTCAGCGCTGCTCTGCGCTCCCTACGACCGCTGCGCCCGCGTGCATGTAGCGCCCCTGTGCAAATCATTACCCTCTAGTAAGGAGCGGGAGGCGCTCAGCGCTGCTCTGCGCTCCCTACGACCGCTGCGCCCGCGTGCATGTAGCGCCCCTGTGCAAATCATTACCCTCTAGTAAGGAGCGGGAGGCGCTCAGCGCTGCTCTGCGCTCCCTACGACCGCTGCGCCCGCGTGCATGTAGCGCCCCTGTGCAAATCATTACCCTCTAGTAAGGAGCGGGAGGCGCTCAGCGCTGCTCTGCGCTCCCTACGACCGCTGCGCCCGCGTGCAACGCACACCCTGCACTATAGGTAAAGCCGCCCCTGAACCTTTTTGCTAGACTATCGAGGTTGTATCCGGACCGCCTTAGCGCCTAATAAAACATTTGGCGTAAGCACTTGTTTTACGAAAGCTATTGCCCTGTGAACTTTCAACTAAGAGGCAAAAAAACTAGACCTTGTTGGGATTTCACCGATTTCCTCACAATGTTCATCGGATAGTCACTGTTAAATAAATCAAATGATTATTCGTACATAAAGAGCTCCTAGCTTCCAATGACCTTCGATTTGTAACTCTCCGTTTTCTCGTGTTTTTTAAGGCTTATCTCATTAAGAAAAACGAGGTTTACCGGAATATTAAACCATATTAACTTCAAAACTCACTGTCTTCGAGATATATGGCATCGAACTCTGGTAATTTTAGGCAAAAAAAAAACAGTTTTTTTTGGACGTAACTTAGTGAAGAGGAGTTAAAAATAAAAATCTCTCTTGCGTTGTTAGTGACGTCAATAAGGAACAGTGACATGCACATTTCATATACATAAGTGCATAACCAACATACTAATATCGAAGTTAGAGCTTTTTTGGATCATGTTTGAATAAATCATAAAATAATAAGTAGCCAGTTTTTTAAACTTTGGCTCTTGCAAATGTAGATAAAGAACTGAAGAACCGATAACCTTTTATATCATAAATATATCTATAGTTTTGACGGAGCAATATCAACTCAAAACTCGTCAGAAATCGATGAATAGTACCATCTTACACAAACCGACCTATTCCTAAACTAATCAAAGCTGGGTACGGTATGAGTACTATAGGCAAGGATATACTCATACTCATATATGTGCATACTTATATAGATAAATAGATACTTAAGTGCATAAAAAACATGCAAGTCTCAGAAACAGATATTCGTACTCACGCTCAATCACAAATAAATTCGAACCCGGGACTTTCAGCTTCGTAGGCAGAATCGCTACCACCAGGCTAAAATGGTCGTCATATTTTATAAAAACCCAGTATTACAGTCAGGTTCACTGTGGATGTGGATACACATTTATGCACCTTATTACAAAGGCATAGAGTGCAAAAGTGTGCATATACAATGAACTCGACTGTGCAATCCGGGAATTGAATCCACAACCACGACGAGTTTACAGTGGCTAACCAATGTTTTTTTAATATACCACGTCGGTGGCAAACAAGCGTACGGCCCGCCTGATACGAAGTAGTCACCGCAGCCTATGGACGCCTGCAACTCCAGGGTGCCACATGTGAACTAATTACTACAAAAAACTAAATAGAATAAATTGTATTTATTGCAACAATACAGTGTAGGTACATGGTCCACAAACTCAAATCAGCAACATAGGCTTCGTTAGGCGCGAACTACTAAATTAAGGAAAAACTAAATTAAGGTACTTGTGATTTCAGATTCACAAACAATGCAGTTACATGAAAATGATACTAAAGATTCAGACGATGTGGAGTCGGAAGAAGAAAACACAACAGATAATATAAATGATGATGGAACCCCTATGATCAATAATGAAACCATAGATACGACGCCTCCATCAACAGTGTTAGATGTATATGGAGATGATAATATGACGTTTGATTATTTTTCACATTTATTTGAATTAAACAAACAACATTTCCCGACCGCTACTACTACCGAGAAACCTAAATGTAAAAACGATTTAGCAGTTGATGAAATTGTGGAAATAGTAAAAAACAAACTGAGTGATGATCCAGCATTGAAAGCCGTTTTCGCAACTACTGCGCCTATTTCGACGGGAAGCATTATTAAAGATGAAAAAGTGGCTGCGTTCTTAAATAAAATTTACAAAAAAGCGACGTCCCCTTTGAAACCAATAACAACCAGCACTGACTTTGTCAACTCAACATTGCTTGTTAACTTGGTGGAAGCTGTCATGTTCAGGAACAGAGGTTAGAGAAAAAATGTAGTTTTCAGACCTGCTATGTTTTCACTTGCGGGGCGGGAGAGAATTGTTTGTGAGACGTAAGAGTTCTGGAAAGTGTTCGGAACTTAATGGAACTTTAAGGGGTTACTAGTCGTCTTAGTGTTCCCCACACATGAGGAGGGGGCAATATGTCTGACATTATTCAGATTTAGGTTTGTACCTCTTAAACTAAGGACATTTTGTTTCTACATTGTATGACACAGTTAAAGGTTATGAATTTTCCTAAAAGTTCGTTGATGAGCCATATTTTTTAAAGCCTACTATTAACGGAGATTCAGGCGATCAAAGTTATAGTATGGAGGCAAATTTACAAAAAGTCGTCTCTTTCACGATTTTCGTCGACACAGCTTCTATGTACTTAAAACTGGTGTGCATGTGTTCCTCTTTTTTCTCTTGAGAAATGCGGGGGGGGGGGGGAGATCCATAGCTGTGATCTCAGGATCAAATAAGATGGCCTACTCCGAACTTCGTATCGTGCCGTCCCTTTCACTCTCTATATGAATGAAACGAAGTACGAAGTTCGGAGTAGGCCCTAAGGTTCAGCAACGAACTTTTAGGAAATTTGATACTCTTATGCTCTTTAACTTTGTCATACAATGTGGAACAAAAATGGCTTTAGTACGTAACAGCTGCATTATGACGCTATTACCTCTCTCGCTCCGCGTAGCTACCGCAGGAAATTATGTATACCAAAATACCGCTGCTAAGTATCGATGTAGAAGTTTGATAGCTGAAACAATTTCTGGCATTAAATAGTTATTTATATATCCTAGTGTAGTAACCTAACTCATTTACAATCTAGAAAGAAATTACATAATTATCCTTGAGCGTAAGAACCTGAATACCCAATTTTTTTCAATATAATTTGCATCCATTCATCGTAAAACTTGTTATTGAATTGGTGCGGCTGCGTAAACTTTTGTCATACTTTAGTTTAAATACATGTTCTGTTTTAGATGAGTTAAAGGACAAAATAACAGAAGAACTAGTCACGGGCCCATTTGTTAATCCCATCAAAGTCCAAGCAGTCTCTGCATTTAAATCGAGTTACGATTTTACTGGGCATTATTTTTTTCCCGAGTATGATGGTGAAGAAACAGCGCAGCAAACAAGTGAAACAGACTACGACACTGCTGCAAAAACGTCATTGCCAGACGTTGTATTAGAAATTGAAGAAATTAGAAAAAGCAGGCCGACAAGAGATTTTATAGATGATATACTTGAAACTGAACCCGTCATAGAAACTACAACAAGGATGAAGCTCCTGTCACCCGATGATATAAAACTACCTACTAGTGGTTACAATAATATGAGGAACTTTTTAAAAGATATTGCTGAAAATGCAGAAAGTAATAAACAAACATTTGTTTGAATCTTAATTTAATATTATTTACTCTTTAATATGTGCCTACTTATTTTTTTTAATTTAAAATGAGATATTAATATAATGTATGATATTAATATAAGTGGAATATGTTCTATTTTTAGATTCGGATGGTATGTTTACGAGTATGCGAAAAGACACCAATCGATTTACGAGGAAAAAAAGAAGAAATAAAAATATTAAAAATTACGATATCTTTGAATTAGATGACCATTTATGTATGATAACGAGATTTGACGATCGTCCTGTTAGGGAACATTTTAAAAGTCCAACATCACTACGAGTAAAACATTGCGTTACAATATCAGACTTAGAATATGATATTGATGCTCGTAATTATTTTCTTAATAAATGTGTACCATTAGTCCCCATAGGATCAATATCTGTTTTGGCAGTTATAAATTGTTTTAGTTATCAAAAATACTTGTAAACAGAATAAACACAGTTCGTAATTGATTCGTTTAATTTAGTAAATAAAGAAGATAATGATTATAAATAAGTGACAATTGTATATATGTGTAGTACTCGCATTACAATGGCATCCACTAGGAATTTTCGGTTTATTACGATTACTTTCCCACATTTGTAAAATTTTATTAAACGCTAAAAAATATAAATTATTAGGAGGTACTTTTTTAGTTACTTTACACTCTTGAACTTTTTTTTCCTTGTGTTTGCAAGTTACGCTTCTTTTCACTCTTGATTCTTGGTTGGTACAAAAGCAGTCGGCTTTATCGTCTTCATTATTATTATGTTTCATTGAAGGGGTAACTAAAGAAGAACTTTTAGAATAAGCTTTATTATGATAAGGTTGAATAGTACCGGACCCATACGAATCCCTTCGTTTTACATTGAGTGCTCTTCGCTCGCAATAGTCTTCATCTGGAAGGGTAGTTTCCCCAGCAGCAGTATCGCTTGCTTGTACGTTTCGGTTGTAGAAGAGACGACTACAGGTATATCTACGAGTGCAATTTTCAACGTGTCCCCATGGTGTCCTTCCGTTTGGGAAACCACCGCCGCCGCCGCCGCCTCCCCCGCCACCACCGCCTCCACCCCCGCCTCCACCACCACCATTTATTACTCTTCCATTGGCATCAGTAATCACCGGCATAGTCCAAGTGCAAGTAATTCTACGAGTACAAGCACTCTGTGGTGAAAAGCTACCGATTAGAGTCATTTTTGTAGTAGACTGCGTTGTAAATGAAGCCGTTGTGCCTGTTGTAGTGGAAGGTGTTGTTGTATTTATTTTGTTAACTAACATTTGAATATTTGATTTTTTTGTTGTTTTTTGCTTTGCTTTTGTCGTTGCTTTTGTCGTAGCTTTTTTCGTTGACTTTGTTTTTTTTGGTGGTGTTTTGTTTTTGTTGTTTCGTCGTACATCCAAATCAAATTCTCCACCACGATTTTTTCTAAAATACATGAGTTCGTCAAACGATAAAGACCTGTCTGTACTATCATGTCGATGTTCATTGAAATTTCCCACTGTTATAGTTATAGGTTCAGTGTCAATATCTGTGTCTTTAAATGTGGTTCTAAATTTCCTGTTTATTTTGTTTCGTAAAGTTGTATATCTAGGAGTTCGTTTTTGTAATCGTCTATCAGATTCGTCTTCTCCCCAAAACAGCATGTCTGAAAACCGTCTTTCTGTTTGTCTTTTCACCCTGTGTCCAGGATCGATAAAATGGGGATGGTTGCGGTTTCGAACGTTTTTACGATACGGCTGTTTTTGTGTTTTTTGATCATTAAACCGAAATATTTTCATGTCATCGGGAAAGACAAGACTTTGATCCCGAGGGAATGATGTAGCAATCTGCGTTGATTCACTATGATGTTTCATAGGTCGTTTGCCCTCAAACTCGTTTCCTCCACGAAGAGCCAAATCAGGATAGTCGTAATAAACATATTCGCCTGGGATTCGGCGGTGATTTTCAGACCGGGGATGGTTAACGTTAAGACAATGACAGGTGAAATGGCAATCGTATGGCATAGTTGTTGGATTCACTATGCAAGCAGATGTTTGTAAATTACATGCGTGCACTGTCTTATGTTCATTTTTCTCTGCTTCTTTACAGCAAGGCTGCGTTGTGAGTATGTATTCATTTATTTTTTTGGCTGTTCTAGTACAATGGGCTTGTTCCATTTGACTGCTAGTAAATTTGCATGCGTTATTATCATGAGTTGTTTCAGAATTACGAGTACAATGCCCACTGAAAGTACGTCGTCTTACGTTGATATCATAGTAACTAGGGTTAACCATTTCTCTCATATAATCATGTCTTCTGCATTGTTCTACTGGGGATTGTGTTACGTAAATAGCGCCATGGATGTTCTGTGATTGTTCGAAGGGATGTTGACGAGCGATGACGTCATGTCTAAGTATATTTGGTAATTCCTGCTTATTTTGCTGCCTCGGTGGTGTCACATGGTGTATAAGTCCTGAAATCAAAACAAATTATAATTTATTTTTATTTGATTTTAAAACCTCAGGACCAGAGAGATAGAGACAGGCTCAGAAAGAAAAAGGAGAGGCAGTTTTTCTTAGTATATGTAGGTGAGTAAGTTTAAGAGCACAGTTTTTAATAATTATGGTACGTGTTTAAGAGATAACTACTAGTTTTATTACTTTAACTAGTACCTACAACTGAAAAAATATTTTACTCGTCCAAAAAAAGCCGAATTATTAAGATTTAACCCTTTCCCCTAATTCACTACCTTTACAAATGTGAGTGTCAACTGTCAGTGCAGCCAGTACAAATTATTTATTGCGGCCTTACAAATAAATGAGTGTCCTGATTCCTGATTGAAGCGGGATGCGTTGCAAGCGGGCGGTACGAATGCAGTACAACATCTAATATCGCACCCGCGCCATATATTTCTGTAATACTGTTAGAGTGAGGAAGTCTAAAAGACATAGTAAGATTTCGGTAAAATACAAAATACCGCATATAGATTCTGCCCCGCCAAGTACGGAAGTAGATTTAAATATGTAATGCATACCACGCGTGATATTAGGGACGTGTCTTAAGTTCTGATGCCTCATAATATTCAACAGATCGTGATCCGTCTCCCTGCTTTTGTAATCGACCCGAAGTGGGTCAATATCCAGCTTCACTGGATTATTCGGTAAGTTGATGATTCTTAAGAGACTGCTTTCGGTTGGTGCCACTGTAGTTCTATGACCTAAAATATATGCAATGGGTAAATTTTTTATCAGTCTTAAATTAATTGAATACAATATCTTAAGATTTTACTTTTCTCTGGCAAAGGTCTACAAAGTCCAGTAAATAATTCGTCTCTCTGAGAATTTTCTTTGCACTGTGTAGCCGGGAATCCAATAGTGTACACAGGTTTGCCTTTGACATTTCCTTTGGGAGCAAAGTTACACACGAGTCTATCTACCATCGTGCCTTTATCGTCTATCTGAAAAGCACGTTAGTTTATTATTACGTTAATTTATTGAATTTAAACTATAGGTAGTAATTTTTTTGCCTGGGATCAACCAAGCTGACTTTTAAAAGCATTCAGATAAAAAGATTATTCAACAATTCTGTTTCACTTCCAATTTCATTTACAAAATTAAAATTCCGTACTCACGCTAAATCTTGATTTACCGCAACCGACTAGCGCTGTTTCTGCCCAGATTAATTGCGTAAAATAATTGGTTTTGCTCTCTTCGGACCTGAGAAGTTATTCTTTTTAGTACTTATACAATTTATGACTAAGGGTTAGTGTTAAAAAGTTCCTAATCAAGCATACAATCAGGATCAAATTTACATTTCTATGGTAATAGTTGCCGCATTGCCGCACTGGGCCAGAGTGCACTGGGGACTATTGCCCATCTTCTCATCTGTGAAAGGAGGCTTGTGCCCAGCAGTGGGACGAATATAGGCTGATGATGTTGATAGTAAACACTTTCACCGCCAGACTTAAATCTTGAATGTATCCCAGGAACCGACGTAGCGGGCGTTAGTGGGCTGTCCATCTGAGAAATGTTACGAAGCGCCCGCTGGTGAAAGTATTAATAAGTGGCTTGGAGTATAATATTGAATAGATGGAGCTCGAAAGTTTACTTTACGCCCATCGAGTACTAAGCAAACCAAGAGATATTGACGTGAGACCTGTTCGCCACAGGCAAACATTACTTGCCAGGGTTGCAGTCGTGTACGAGTATACCGCTCTCGCATTGGCTTACACAGCCGCCAAAGACGTTGTCTACCTATTTGTCAGTACAGTCTGTAATAGACTCAAAAGCCATTGATGATTCCCGCTCGGAAGTATTCCCCAAACAAAATCGGGAATAATTGCATAATTTTATAGTTCTTGTATGACTCACCTATATATATATACTTACTGGTTATAATAGGTGACGCTTCCCGTATACTCCAAAGCCTGCATATACCACATTTCTACGAAACTCTTTACGCTTAATCCAGGCGACAAACCCGTTACGGTGGCAATGTTCTGACCGACTTTGGTGTCCACTGAAACAATACATCCTGTCATCAACTTCTAGCATTTCTCGGTTGTTTCTTAAATTAGCGTCGGCTTTGGCACAAACTGAGATGAGGTGTAGAAAGTAGTTTAACGGAAGCAGCTGCTATCTAACTTTCTAATCCAGAGGTAAAAATTTACGTTGTATGGATTGGACAAAATGGAATGGATTGGGTAAAATGGGTGCCAAGTTCAGCGAAAAATAGTTGAAATCTAGAAGGGTTACACGTTTCATCATTTTTTTTAATGACAATTCTGTGTCTATGGACTTCAAATACGTAATTAATATTTTCATAAATGATGATTTTTTTATCTTGTCATCTTCAAAAATTTAAAAACCTAAATGCAAGTACTACGAGTATATCAAACAATAGCGGTAATTATTTTCAAAACAAGAAAGTGTATTTATAGTAATAAAAAAGTTTATTGTTGTATTTAAACAACCAAATACACTGCAACTGTAATAATATCGGTTAGTCATTATGACGTAAGTGACACAAAATACCTACGTAGCGGCGGGGACGTCAAGTGATCAACGCGCGCACAACTAGCACTCGCGACATTCGCGACTAAGCTCTGAGGGGCTATCGCGAACCGAAAACGAACGAAGTTGGAATATCTCCCTCTTTGTGGCACGTATTAGCAAGTGCGACAGAGAGGGAGATATTCGAACTTCGTTCGTTTTCAGTTCGCGGTAGCCCCACTGTCCGAGACTGTCCGAGAACTGTAAATGTAACGTCTGTGTGCGTGCGGCGAAAATGGCACTTTGTACTGAGCGAACTCTGCTCCCGCGCGCGCCGCCGCTATTTACTTTGTGGCTCTGGTGACCTTACCAACAGGGAACACAACGCCACGTACGTATAAACAAAGTGAGTAGTAGGTCTCTGGCATTTATATGTAGGTACAATTGTAGTTTACCCAGATCTCGGCAGAGATCCTTCTTATCCGGGCGGATGGCAGGGTCGCATTGGTCTGCCCAACGTTGGGCAGTCACCGCTAAATCTTCTGACCAACTCTGTAAACAACAAGAATTATAAACTGGGTGTAAATAGTTCAACTCATGACTCGCGGCTGTATGTTTTTTTTTTTAATTTATTTATCAAAAAAAAGTACATAACAGTTACAATCTTTTAATTTCTCGCCAAACTGCCATAACAGTTTGTTGGCGAGATCGCGCTCATTTAACTAATGTTAGGTACTTACTATGCTATTACGAACTAAACTTAAACACTGAATATGACAATGCCTAAACATTGCATTGTGCGCGTGCGCTTGTAAAACTACGCAGGCTTGTTATTTGTGTGGGAGTAACATGGCAGTCGTCGTTCCAGGCGCACGCACATACACAGCGAGAGCGACAGTTACAAGTTCACGCACACATAAAGCCATGCGCCAAGATTTGAACTATGTTTAACGGGATAAAATTCATAGGCCTTGTATTAGTGCGGTGGCGTGACACGCGTGGTGTCAGACGTACGTGGAAATGCTCTCGCCTACATGAACACTCCTAACCTACACGATATGTGTCATTCTCTAGCAACGGATACGTTTGGAGGTGACAATGCGGCGCTATTTCCGTAATGATGCAATTAAGAGGGACATTTTGCTTGCTTGCTGAGCCCGCGACGCCGTGACCAAATCGCAAAGTTCCGTCAGTTCAGATTACTTATATTTACTAATATTTGTTCAGATAGTTAAATCTGAATTTATGATTGATGTCTCAGTGATGTTGAGAAACTTGTGAAATCTCTATATTCATTTATATAACTTACCTACTTCTGTTTTAACACGTTCACTGTCCCTTTACAAAACGATGTGACAATGTTACAAGTCCAACTGTGCATCACAGTATTAATTATGGGAACATGACTCCATAGTGGGAGCATGGACTCCTGAAAAAAAGGTTCATGACCGCACCCGGACAGGGAACGTGTTAATGCATTTTTGAAATGTTCGAGTCTCAGGCCAAGAAAGATTAGCTCTTTCTTTTTTCACGGTCTGCGGTTCGAGTAAGATTGGTAATTATTTATTTATTAATTTGATTTAGATAACCTATAAATACTTACACAAAAAAATATTTTAGAAGAGATACTCCTACCTGTCGACGACTCACCTAATTGGAATAACCACAGTCGCAATAATTGAACTTTTAAACAAGTTTTACTAATAACAGTAAGTGAATTGTATACTTACCTAAAATAAAATTTCATAAAGTTCTCAAGAAACTTCGGAAAAACTGTAGAAACATATTTTTCATTCTAATCCAGAGTAAATTTCGTTGAAAGGCTTTCATTTCGTTCGTACGCTTTGTTTGCCCGAAGTGTTTACCAAAAGGGGTTACAGCATTATAATGACTACGCATTATTATATTTGAGCAAAAATATTGAACGCTTACGTTCTGATAGATTACTTAATAATAAAATTAAAGATTTTTTCTACTCCTGTACTTTTTTTCGCGACTTAAGCAACCATGAACTCTAATATAAATACATACTTTATTTATTCCGTAAAAAGTCTATCTAGTCTATTGCCCAAAAACACACTCCTTACCCTACTTTAATGAAAAATTAAAGCAGACTCCTACAAATACTATGTTTAGTAGTCATTCTTTGGTGCGTTCAAGTGAAACTTTTATGATTAAAATCAGTGCTGCCAACTTAATGCAACTTTGGTACAAGTTTTATGTATTAATTAAACCACAATATATTATTTACTAATATAAATACATACATTTATCATCTTTTTTGTATTGTTTAACAAGTTTTATCTATTTTCGGATATATTTATGAAAACGAAAGATTTAAGATTCGATCCGGATTTAAATTCAGTTTATAACCAGTCACAAGCATATAATAAATACTTTTCGTACAATTAATATGTAGATATCCGTTTTGACATAAATAACTTTATGGTATATCAATATCACACTTAATACACAATACCTGCTTACCTTTTACCTACATGCCAATAAGAACCTATTTTGAGACAGACCATACCATTTTATTCATGTTAGCGGCGCTGGGTAGATTCCTCGCCAGCCCAAGAGCGACGAAGTTCCTCCTCTGATTGATTTTGTTGACGATGGCCTCCACATCTTCATTTGTCAATAATGCTGTCTTGTCATACAAGCTACAATATGGACCTGGACCAGGGTGCTGGAAAAATAAATTAGACACAAACATTAAAACATGGATATGTTGTGACCGTAAACCAGTCATAAAATGACCGCCCCTCCGGTGTGTTACTGCTCACTAAAGGACATAATATCTGACTAAAGGCGCAAAAAAAAAGAAACAGCCTCAGTCATTGAAACAATGCCGACAAAGAGAGGAGGTTCATGAAATTGGTTTTACTCAGGTACCTAGTTAGTAGTACCTATATATTTCTGTGCTCTAATGCAAAACCAGCTCCAGTCCCAGTATTTTACCCTTGCACGAAACTTTTAATCCACTTAGCTACTATGTACATTATTTGTCTATGATGATCAAAAGAAAAAAACGCCTCTCTTTTGTTTCGCTTTTGTATTAAAACTTCTCGTTCTTCGGGCATATTTGTTCCTCGCAAATTAAAACACCGACTTGAGTCTGAAATTAATGTAGCAGAAATTTTCTGAAAAGTCAGGTGAATGAGAACATTCTTGATGAGCAAAATGTAAGACACGAGTGTATTTGTAGTTCCTTACATTCTATCTGAAGTTACAATCTGAGATTAGCTAAAGGCTACTTTTACATTTGGCGATGCAGAGCCGATCCTGTATAAGTAAGATTTTTTAGACAAAAATAGGTTTACGGCCTGTCTGTTGGCAAGCAGACACCATAGCATACGGACGATTGCGGCTGGAAAACAATCACAAGTGTTCTGTACCCAAAGGGTAAAACCGGACCCTATTTATTTATCGTATGGCAATTATTTCGAACCGTGAGATCTTCGAGAAGACAGTACGGTTGCCAGTTTTTGTTGCACTTTTAGCACCACCCAGGGGTCACGTGTAGCGGTGGGTACTCCCTACGGACGTGGTGCAACTTCGACCCCTCTTGTCAAGTGAGTGGGCAACTTGACTTTTAGAAGTTCTCAAGCCGCCCGGAGGCCTCTAACTCGGCTTAACGACTGCTATCATAGTCAGCAGCCGGGATCAACGGCTTAACGTGCCATCCAAAGCACGGGAGCGCTCAGATAATAACCACTCAAAGCGGTCACCCATCCAAGAACTGACCTGGCTCGACGTTGCTTAACCTCGCATAACGCACGCGGTACGCGAGTGCCGCTGGGCCACGAGCGCTCCCAACCGGACCCTAATCCTATTACTAAGACTTCGCTGTTCGTCTATCCGTCCGCCTGTCACCAGGCTGTATGTCATGAACCGTGATAGTTAGACAGTTGAAATTTTCATAGATGCTGTATTTCTGTTGCCGATATAACAACAAATACAAGCAAACAGAATAAAATAAATATTTAAGGGGGCTTCCATACAACAAAAGTGATTTTTTGCAGTTTTTATAGATAATGGTACGGAACCCTTCGTGCGCGAGTCCGGCTCGCACTTGACCGGTTTTTATTTTCATGTTTTATTTTTTTAACCTGACTGTGGCTCTATAGGCCGAGCCCAATAAAGTGATAGGAGTGTGCAGTTGGCGACTAGCCTGGGGAAAATCCATGGGAAACCTCCGTCACTTGAGTTGCCCTTATTGACTTTGTATTGTCAGCTATATAGACAATATTTCAGGTCCGCTACTCTTACGTATGTTGTTACTGCCAAGTGTTAATAATATTAGTACAGATTCGTTACTACTGCGCTCCTAATATTTTTTGATACCTACTGATTACTTGATTAGCGCGTGATACGCGGAAGCGGGCGGAGAGTGCCGTGCTGCATGCTTACCGCTGAATGTAGTTCTAACATTATTGGTACCTACGTTGATTAAACCAGCTTGTACTGTAAGTAAGAAAATATGGGCGAAATAACTAAGTTCTCAATAAATAAAATCCCGCATGCAAATTTCGACCAGCTAAATGAAAAAGTGACGAAAAGGAGTAAAGTCGCATATGATGCAGTGCATAGGTACATGTGACGTAGTCCTCCCTAGACGAAACATACAACATAGGGTATGCGTGCAAACTACGGACACATCAACATGCCACTAATTAACTAACCCTATACACGCAGAGAGTGTGTCTCGGACATATTTTGCAGTAATCACAGTAGCACTCGCGAATGTTGTTGATAAAAACAAACAACACGATCAATTTTACATTTATCATAATAAAATACACAAACCGAAATAACCTATTCAAAAGTAAATACTGTCAAACGCGGCCTAATAGATCATTTTCATAATGTTGTGGCAGCTTTCAAGTCGTGTCAGCTAAAATGACCATTTTCTGTTATGTTTTTTGTATTCAATTTTTTAGTATTTGCATATTTTACGCATTCCAAGATAAACTGTTCTACCCAAGGAAACATAAGGGCTACGAATTATGTGAAAGGACACGAAGAAATTTCCAACTTCAGAGGTGAACCTGATGCAAATTTTCTCAAAAGTGCCTTTCCATATTATTTAAGCGTTACACAGTCTCTGTTATATTTCTCATTTCAGATGCTGTTCACCTTAAAGGAGCAAATCATACAGCAAACAAACTCAAAACGAATTTAAAATCAAATGTATTTGACAAAATACTTTCTGATGAAATGCTATCTGTGCATCACAGACATAACTTAAAAGATAGTTCAGAAATTCTTTCATCCCTTACGAGTAAGCATCATTTGGTCACTCCAATACTAGAAATAAAACAGAAATGGCCAATGTTCAAGCACGTGAATTACGTTAATGATGTCATGAAAATAGGTCAGAACAAAAATATCGGTACTAAAACGACGTTATTGCAGAAAATGATTAATCATGACGATAATTATTTAGATCCCCTTTCAAAATCTGAAATAACGTCAGAGCTAAAATTGGAAGCTAATATGGTGCCCTTTGATGTACGAAAACCTAATAAAGTGTCAGAGTTAAAATCAGAAATTCATAAACAGTCAAAAAGCAAACCAGTAAACAAAGTCATTGGAATGAGGAGTTTACCGAATAATGGGGTTAAAGCAAAGTGTGCGTGTAGGAAATCAGACCCATCGAGTACGTGCAATTGCGCCGACAGCAAAAATAACAAAAAGAGATGCACTCATTCCACTCCGAATGCGAGAACTCACGAGTGCTCGCGTTATGGAATAGCCGTAACTAACCACTCTTGTAGTCACGGCCAACCGTTTCAAAGCCAACCAACCCCCATTGCGTCTAACTCTTATAGCTACTACCCGTATTATCTACCCTATTCATATTTCGCCAGTGAACCTCCGATAATTCCATACAGGGTAAGCTATCCCCAACCAGATCTATTAAGCGACTTGAAAATTCCGAGAAAACGTAAACACAAATGTCATAAGCTCACGACACGCCTTGAAGACGATTTATATTATGAGGATGATAGCCGCGAACGAAGGCCGTATGATGATAACGTATATTACCAGGAAGGCAAAAAGGGATCCACAAACATGGAAATTGTTTATGATGTCAATCAGGATGCACTAATTAAAGAAATTGTAAAGGATTTGAAAATTCATAACAATAAGGATTTTGTCAAGGAGTGTTATTGCGATTCGTCTTTAGGTTCGTGTAGAGTAAATATTTTTGTGCTGATAATAACTTTGTCATGTATTGTATTGTAATTGACAAATTTTGTTCTATTATGCCTTGGATAAAAAAAATTCAATCCTTAAGTCTTTGATTCGGAGTAGGACTAAAAGAAAGTCTTCAATATTTCGAATAATTAAATTACCTGTAAGCAAGAAATTTCAAAACAACTACAGAGGGTCTAAAATATGTCCCCCATGTAAGAAATACGCTTAGAATAAACGAGATGCAACTCTGTTCGGGAAGGGCTTTTTTGGAGTTTTTTTAAATAAATAAGATCTATCAGACTTTGTGAAGATTCATATTTATAAGTAATTTTTAAGTACCCTTTGAATACACCAAACTAATTTTACGTTGCTAGATTCGTTTTTTACAATGCCACAGTCGACGAATCTGGCAACGTAAAAACTAGCTTGTTGTATTAAAAAGGTACTTAAAAACAAAACAGTACATAGCATTTTTAGGGTTCCGTACCAAAATGGTAAAAAAGGAACCCTTATGGTTTCACTTCGTCTGTCTGTCTGTTTGTCATATCTCAAGAACTACTTACCTATGGTATCGATTTGAAATTTGGAATAGTTATAAAGAAGACTAACCTAGATACATAGAACATGACTTTTCTAAATATTTTTTTTATTTTCTGTGAAAAATAAATATGTGGTTTAAAATTTGAAAGACTAGTGATTATGTCGAGTGGGGTGTCATATGAAAGGGCTTGGGTTACAACACATTCTGAAACATTTTTTACGTTGTGTTATTATTGTTTTAAAAAAATATCGTTACCAAGGAAAAAATATGAAATTATTACATAACATTGATATCAATATATACTTTACAGGAAAAATATCACTATAGCTCTACCTAGTTTCGTTTTTAGGGTTCCGTACCTCAAAAGGACAAAAACGGAACCCTTATAGTATCACTTTGTTGTCCGTCAGTCTGTCACGACCCTTTATCTCGGAAAAGTGTAGAGACATAGAGTTGAAATTAAAACCTTAGATCTGAGTCTAAGCCTTAGACTCAGATCTAAGGTTAGACTCTAAGGTGGTGGTTTTTTCACAGCTTCAAGGTACTAGATCTGAATAAACTGTGAAAAAACCAAACTTCTAAGTTAACGTTAAAAATACATATGGCCGTATATGTCGCAAAAAACGTATATTTCGACACTCTCAAGGGAATAAAAATTTATAGGATACTTCCCGTTGACCTACAACTATGAAATTTAGCAAGTAATATCGTCATACAAGTACAGGAAAAATTCTGAAAAACTATCTTACTTAATATTATACATACGAAAGTTAGAATGTTTAGATCTTTGGATGTTTGTTACTCAATTACGCAAAAACGTCTGAACGGATTATGATGAAACTTTGTATATAAAGAGTTTTTAGCCCGGATTTATATGTAAGATACTTTTTATTCCTTAATTCGTCCCTCAAATTGATGATTTCGGAGATGGGAGTTGAACCTATGAACCAGGCCAGAGTCATGAAGATATACTTACAATGTCTGCTGATGTACGGAAAATTCGTCTCAGAAGAACCAGTATAAGGCTGACCTCCGAATATACACATATTTGTCACGAATCTGAGGGTCAAGATACTCAAGATATAATAAGGACGTATGGTGAGGCGACTCTATAAACAGTTGTCAATAACACGATATTTGACAACGTCATGCATTGGCATTGACGTGTCATTTTATACTGATGACATTAGTTGGGTGATATCGAAGCTAATGAACATAATTTTACACAATTTACTACTTTGAGTCTTATAGTGGCTGAGATAGAGAAACTTTTCGCATTATTTAGTTTTTATTTTTAAGTTCGTAGTTGCAAATTGACTGATTTTGCTTCTACTCTGGTATCACAAGAGTTAAATAATCTCCAAACCAAAACGACTTATGTCAATAAAAAAATCACAGCATTTCAGCCCCTGATGTTCTAGCAATCGTCTAGCAATTACATGCATAACCGCATGAAATACAATAGATTAGAGTTACTTAATATACTGACCCATGGCCTCTAAAGCACTTGCGATATAAATATAAGCCAAAACTTGCTGACCCATCGAGGCGTAATAATTTTAATGTTTAAAATAGGAGATTAAATAGATTGCGTTTTGATGTCTGCTTGCCGTAGTTGTTAAGAACCGGGGTCCAATAAAATGTATGGAGTTGTTAGAGTGCTTTGTTTAAAGTCACAACAATTACTTGTGAAGTTGTAACTTTAAACCGTATTATTACTAAAGTATTGGTAATCCTTGACATGTTTTTTAGTTTAAAATAAGCGGTACCTAAGTAGTTCATTGGCTATCAGAAAAAGGCTTTTTTACCAGGAAATTGCAAGTATTTTTTTTCAAAATCATTGCAAATTAGCTCTAGTATAACCCCTTCACGGAATAGATCGAATTACTAAATATAATTTAACTAAGTATTTTTGTTTTGTAAACTCGGTTCATGTGTGTTCAATTACTACATTCTTCAGGCGCTCAAATTAATAATATAATAAAATATGTATATATTTTTCCTGAATTATTAGGGGTTTTGAGACCGCGAGACAGACTCGCACTTGACTGTTTTTTTTTATCGTCAAAAAACCTTTCTATACTAAGTTTGTAATGTAATCACCTTTGCATGTATTTTTGTTTTACAAATTCCTACGAGATTATTCTGAAAGTAGGTACATAACTTTCAAATAAAGAAAAAAAATGAAATCGGTTCACGTGATAAAGAATCATCCTTGAAAAACCACGATCATACCAAGTTATTCAGTCGCTCAAATTTGTAACAAAAGCCGCCGATAGATGGCGCTGTACCCATGGCGTTCATTTTCTACACCATGTTGTTGAGATTAACCTGATTTAATAAGGTTGGAATCGGTACACATCTGTATACGGAACCCTCGGTGCGCGAGTCCGACTCGCACTTGTCCGGTTTCATTTAATTATCTATCGTCACTCGTTCGTAATTGGTCGTACCTTCTACTAGCCATTTTTTAATTTGTTTTAACAATAAATAGCTTTAGTGCAATGCTGTAGTGTGTTTGCAGGCTGCAGAGGATACCTGGATATATGTCTGAAGCTAAGTAGCTGACGCTCGAGGTAAAAGTTGATGGTAAGCTTGGTCAGGTGAACTAGAGACTTCCACCGAGGGTGTTCTGCCGCCTACGTTGAAGATTCTGTGAGCCACAGCTCGAATAGCCAAATGTCAACAAAAACCATGACCGAAACAGAAAGTAGGAATTTGCTTACTGTCGATTTTTGGCGCCGACTTTAAAATTTGTTATATCACATTTTTTTAGTCTTAACTACTGTAATTTGCGGAATAAATATTTATTACTAGCTTTTACCCGCGGCTTCGCCCGCGCAATAAAAGTAATTTTTAACCGTCTACAAAAAAGGAGGTTCTCAGTTTGATCCGTATGTTTGTATGTATGTATGTAGATACGTATGGATGTCATTTCCGTAATCGGCACCCCGTGGAACCATAAAGACGGCACCTATATAATTTTTTAAGATAAATTAATTTCCGCCATCTTGGATTTGAAAATGGATGACATTTTTATAGTTGGCACCCCGAGGAACCTCGAAAATGACAACTATATCGATTTATAAGAAAAATAAATGACCGTCATCTTTGTTTTGAAAATGCATGTCATTTTCGTAATCCGCACCCCGAGGAACCTCGGAGATGACACCCATATCGATTTTTAAGAAAAAAAAATGACCGTATATCCATCATATAACGTCATCATATTTGAAAATGGTTGTCATTTTCGTAATCGGCACCTCGAGGAACAACAAAAATACACCCGTATCGATTCTTAAGAAAAAGAAATGTCCGCCATTTTGGATTTGAAAATTCATGCCACTTTCCTAATCGGCACCCCAAAGAACCCATATTACTGCTCCCCGCACAAACTTGAAACCCCTTTTTCACCCCTTTAGGGGAGCAATTCCGAAAAACGCTGAAACGTGTTTTGTTGTATTTAAACAGAGTCCATATACGAAGTTTTAAATCTCTCATTTCAAAAAGATTTGCTTCCCGTACAAATTTGTCCCGCTTTTCACCCCTATAGGGAAGAAATTTCAAAAAACGCTGAAATATGGTTTGTTGTATTTTAACAGAGTCTATAATATATACGAAGTTTTAAATTTCTCACTTCAAAAAAGATGTGCTCCCCGTACAAACACCACATGGAACCATCTTTTCATACCTTTAGGGTAGTAATTTCGAAAAATGCCGATTAACTTTTTGTTGCACTTAAACAGAAAGTCTATATACAAATTTTTAAATCTCTCACTTCAAAAAAGATTTGCTCCCCGTTCAAACTTGGAACCCCCTTTTCACCCCTTTAGGGGAGCAATTTAGAAAGACGCTGAAATGTGTTCTGTTGTATTTAAACAAAGATTCTATTTACGAAGTTTCGAATCTCTCACTTCAAAAAAAAATCGCTCCCCGTACAAACTTTGAACCCCCTTTTCATCCCTTTAGGGGAGCAATTTAGAAAAACGCTGAAATACGCCATTAATGTATTTAAACAGAGAGTCTTTATACAAAGTTTGAACGCTTTTTCCCGCGGCTTCGCCCGCGTACTAAGAGTAATTTTTAACCGTCTACAAAAAAGGAGGTTCTCAGTTTGACCTGCATGCAGATATGTACTGGATGTCATTTTCGTAATCGGCACCCTGAGGAACCACAAAGATGAAACCCATACCGATTTTTAAGAAAAATAAATGTCTGGCATCTTTGATTTGAAAATGCATGCCATTTTCGTAATCGGCACCACGAGAAACCTCGAAGACGACACCCATATCGATTTTTATAAAAATAAATATCCGCCATCTTTGATCTGAAAATGAGTGTCATTTTCGTAATCGGCACCCAGAGGAACCTCGAAAATGACACCCATATTGATTTTTAAGAAAAATAAATGTCCACCATATTGGATTTCAAAATGGATGTCATTTTTGTAATCTGCACCCCGAGGAACCTCGAAGATGACACCCATATTAATTTTTAAGAAAAATAAATCTCCGCCACCTTTGATTTGCAAATGCATGCCATTTTCGTAATCGGCACCACGAGGAACCTCGAAGACGACACCCATATCGATTTTTAAGAAAAATAAATGTCCGCCATCTTGGATTTGAAAATGGATGTCATTTTTGTAATCTGCACCCCGAGGAACCTCGAAGATGACACCCATATTGATTTTTAAGAAAAATAAATCTCCGCCATCTTTGGGTTGAAAATGAGTGTCATTTTCGTAATTGGCACCCAGAGGAACCTCGAAAATGTCACCCATATTGATTTTTAAGAAAAATAAATGTCCGCCATCTTGGATTTGAAAATGGATGTCATCTTTGTAATTTGCACCCCGCGGAACCTCGAAGATGACACCCATATTGATATTTAAGAAAAATAAATGTCCACCATCTTTAATTTGAAAATAAATGTCATTTTCGTAATCGTCACCCAGAGGAACCTCGGAAATGACACCCATATTGATTTTTAAGAAAAATAAATGTCCGCCATCTTGGATTTGAAAATGAATGTCATTTTTGTAATTTGCACCCCGAGGAACCTCGAAGATGACACCCATATTGATTTTTAAGAAAAATAAATGTCCGCCATCTTTAATTTGAAAATGAATGTCATTTTCGTAATCGGCACCCCGAGGAATCTCGAAAATGACACCCATATCGATTTTTAAGAAAAGGAAAAATTTGCTCCCCGATCAAACTTGGAACCCTCTTTTCACCCCTTAAAGGGAGCAATTCCGAAAAACGCTGAAACATGTTTTGTTGTATTTAAACAAAGAGTCTATATACGAAGTTTTAAATCTCTCACTTCAAAAAAGATTTGCTCTCCGTACAAACTTGGAACCCCCTTTTGAACGCTTTAGGGGAGCAATTTCAAAAAACGCTTAAACAGTTTTTGTTGTATTTGAACATAGAGTCTATGTACGAAGTTTTAAATCTCTCACTTCAAAAAAGATTTGCTCTCCGTACAAACTTGGAACCCCCTTTTGAACCCTTTAGGGGAGCAATTTCGAAAAACGCTTAAATATGTTTTGTTGTATTTAAACATAGAGTCTATGTAGGAAGTTTTAAATCTCTCACTTCAAAAAAGATTTGCTCCCCGTACATACTTGAAACCCCCTTTTCACCCTTTTAGGGGAGCAATTTCGAAAGTCGCTTATATATGTTTTGTTGTATTTAAACAGAGAGTCTATATACGAAGTTTCAAATATCTCACTTTAAAAAAGATTTTCTCCCCGTACAAACTTTGAACCCCGTTTTCACCCCTTTAGTGGAGCAATTTAGAAAAACGCTGAAATACGCCATTAATATATTTAAACACAGACTTTATATACAAAATTTCATGTCTCTCACTTTAATAAATACGGTTTTTCATACAAACTTTGGACCCCCGTTTCACCCCTTTAGGGGGTGAATTTTGAAAAATCCTTTCTTAGTGCACCCCTAGACCTTATAAGGAACCTACGTGCCAAATTTGGAATCTCTAGAACCAGCGGTTTGGGCTGTGCGTTGATAGATCAGTCAGTCAGTCAGTCAGTCAGTCAGTCAGTCAGTCAATCAGTCAGTCAGTTTCTTCTTTTATATATTTAGATATGTACATATAGGTACGTGTAAATTTTATTAGACCGACAAACCGCTATTTATTTCTTAACTATAAGATATTTTCACCGCTCACCCTCATACAATCTTTCGTTTTTGACTACAGTTCGCTCTGTCGTTATCGCTCAAAACATTCTCCGCGCTCCCTACACAGTTTATATAGTATTCTTTAAAATGTGTCTATAATACGGGGACGTGGATTACGAGAATCGAGGAATAGTCACGCCATCGGTTCTCGAAAATAAAAGAGGCAGAGCGTGTTGTTACGTACTTTGGCCACAAATCTATGAGAACTTGTTTGAATTATTCACAAGTTTTAGCCCGCATCACGACTGGGGGAAAGAAGCAAATTGAAAGTGAATATCTTTCTTAGCTCCCCCAACATGGTTTCACAATTTTAGTCTTATTTATTACACGTCACGTGAACATAGTTGGTAGATAGATAAATCTTTGTTGTCACCATTTCGCGTGAATGTGATTAATAAAAAGTGTGTATTCAAGGTTGACCCAAATTCCTTTAGCTGATTTTAACATTGTACCAAATGTCTGTGCTTTACACAGTTTATCTTTAAGATGTTTTTACCTAGAGACGTAGGTATAAGTTTGAAAGAGACAGCAATTATACATTCAAACATGGTGATTATTATTACTATACTGGGGTGTCAATATTATTGTGGTATTCAAAACTGTTTGGATTTTGCTTCAATATTCATCAATACTGAAGTGATAGATTCAGATTCAGATTCATTTATTTCATAGATATAAATTACAATATAAATTTGCATTCATGTCAAAAGTATACTAATTCACATCACGATCGTCAATTAAGATATAAATAATAATAATGGAATAGGATTTAAACATACTCACCGAATAAGGATCGTCATAACATAATTGGACACACAGAAAATATAAATAAAATACGAATGGAATTTAAGACAACAATATGGTGGCAATTAAATACATATTGATATGTATTGTAATGTGAGTGTATCGCGTATCGCGTGTGCATGTAACCACCCCCAATCACTTTCAAGGCTCATGTCGCGAGTGTCGCGACAAAATAGTAGGTTTGTAAAACGCTTTACATGTTTGCTTATGTTTTGAGTTCGACGATGATTGGTCTGGTGACATTACGTATTTTGAATAGTTTATAACTTTATACTCAACATATTGCATACAATATTGTGGTATTGGAATTATATGATGATGTAATTTAAATAGTACGTTGTTCATAATAATGTGTATAATGTAACTTAGCTACTTCTATTACTTTAGTTAGTATATTGCGATGCTCGAAAGAGCTCATGTTTAGAAGCTCATGTTTGCACTTAACGTGCACTTAACTTCAATACCTAATAGGGTTATAGACAAAATTTTAAAAATGTTTCATAATAAAATTTACACGTACCTATATGTACATGTAATAAATATTTATTCCGCAAATTATAGTAGTTAAGACTAAAAAAATTGTGATTTTGTTATTTTCATCATGTATGTACTGCGTATATTTTTGTTTGAAGACACGTGACACACAGATTAACAAACATGTTTTAATAATGCGCAAAAGAACGGTTTTGGACGTATTAACGAATGGAAATAATTAATTATAAAGTTTAATTTATTCAATAGTAGATTGTATGACAAGGGTCTAAATAAGCCATATTACTACGAGATGGTTATTTTCAAGAACGAAGTGACGGGTGGCAATAGCTGAAAAAGCCAGAATTAAACACTCTACCTTTCACTTAATGATGAAAATAAAATAGGAGTAAACAGAGATTATCCACCCAAAATTAATAATAAAATACAATGAGCATTATGACACAACTTTTTTTAACTGTTTTGACTCAGATACCTAGTAGTTGAAATAGGGACGAAAAAAGACCTAATTTTTTTTTAATAGTTAAACAGAGTATGTACCAAAAAGAACCCAACGTTCCGATTGGCTGTCGACTTGTTTTCTGATTGATGGATTTAATATGAAGTTGTTTGATTGGTCAAATTAGAATGTTTTGTAAATCATAGATAGGTATTCATATTTTCCCTAAGTCTAATATGACAGAATTTTCGAGCATGAGAAGTGAAAAGTATTATATTTTATCTCGATCTCTTGCAAATACCCTATTGTAACAAAATAAATCCAATAAAAAATCTGAATCTGAAACATATAAACAATTCTTTTGAATGGTATTTTCACTATGGTTTTTTCACTAAAATACTTTCTGTCAGCTATGCTATCAACGTAGTCCTTTTGCTATTTGCTTTTAAATGACAATGCAACTGAGTTACGAATTAACTTTTTGTTTCATTGTGTACCGTGCCGTGGAAAAGCGAATCAAATTTTCATTCGTACTCTTGATTTCAAGGGTCGTTTTGCATCAAGTATCAGGGAGACTAAATTAGACCCCGGATTGTGGATAACAGACGTGAAATTCATGATGCATGAGTTGAGATTTGTACAAAGTTTTTCATCTAAAAAGTGTTGGTTTAATATCTTACTTTACTTTACTACTTTGGTAATTACATCTGATAGAAATACAGAATTAACGTTACACATACTTTATTATTTAAACCACAGTACCTAGTTTATAGACATTGTACATTTTACATACTTATACACTTATCGATAGCAAATCTACCAATAACATTTTTGGATACCAGCAATCATAATTATCTAAGCAAAGTTACAATATTTCAAGCCGATTTGCATTATTAATTACGATTGTTAATATTCAACAATCATAATTAATAACAATACCTGTTACTTAATTGAAGTAATATACTTAGGTTGACACTTTATCCACTTCTTGTCACCATCACGGCCGCCGAGCAAGAGAGAGCTCCGTGGAAGGTGGCCGGGTATTTTATGAACTCAGCTTTGTGACGTCACCGGTGAGACTGGATTGGTACCGTCAGTATTACCAGCGCCTCCAAGTGATGGTCTTGCCACCCAAAATTACCCGGGCGACAACAACTCTTAGTAGGTATGTCTAGGTTACGGTATACCGTTTTGGTTTCACATATGTATGACTAAAATATATATAGGAATTTTTAAGGACAATTGGATAAAAATTAAATTAAATTACCGGCATAAGATTTGTCAATATGATCAATACTTACTAAATACATTATTAATACAATGGTATGGCCAAAACGAACTTTGACACACCATTCGTAAACATCTGTTATTAATATTTATATGAATATCCCTTACACCCCACTTCAGCTCACTCAAATTTTATGGAAGAGTGCTTTGGAATAGAGTACATACTACATACATGATGAAAAATAAAAATAAGCTACTGAAGCGTAGTCAGGTGAAAGGAATTATGTTTTCCGCCTGCTTTGGTAGCCAAACAGTTTACTCGTTTTGATGTTGATAAAAATAACTTTCATTCAAATGTACTCGTTTCTCTTCTTACGCAGAGTGTAGTAACACTTTACCGAAATTTAACTTCAATTTTGTATTAAACAGTCTGCTAAAAAAACGAAGCATTAATGTTTTCAATCTTTCCTTCATAAAAAAAATTAAAATTAAAAAAACACTAAAAAGTAAAACATCTAATGAAAATACCTACATTGTTCAATATGGACAGTAAAGTTTCATTGGAATTTAGGCATTATGTTTTACTTTTTAGTGTTTATTGGAGTCGGTTAATTTTTTTCGTTAGACTGCTTAATAAAAAAAATAACTTAAGTTTTCGGTACGATGGAACTGACACTGTATAAAATACGTGAAGTGGATTATATCCAGTTCTTGTGCATGCAATATCTGCGCACAAGCTGGTTTTATGGCAATATTGGCAATTACACCCTTCATACAGGCTATATTACTCGATAACAAAATGCTAAGGCTAGGGTCCATAAATATCTTCAAAGTCAAAGTCAAAATCAAATCATTTATTTGTGAACAATAGGTATACACATAATGTAATTATGCTAGATGGTAGGTACATACGAAATAGTCCAGCTATGTTCTGCCTCCAGGCGTACAAAGATCTTATGACTAACATGCTTATTGCTGTTGGTTAAAACTATCATTGAGGTATTCTTTAACTGAATAGTAAGCTTTTCCAACAAGTAATTTCTTTAGAGCCCGCTTAAATTCTAGAACAGTTTCTTTTTCCATGATAAAAATATCTTGGATAAAAATATCTACTTGTTATTTGCCTTTGTCATAATTACCTATTCAGAGGCCTTTGTAATATAGTTAGTTTCTTAACCTATGAATGCGTAAATAGTATATGTTGGCGCATCCACACTTTATTACCAATCTATACATATAATAAAGCTGTAGAGGTTCGAAAGTCTGTACATAGAAGATATTAGCAAAAAAATCGATGGAGGGGTCTTAGAATCGATAACAGAACACATTTCAACAGTTTTTAAAATTTGTGTCTGTTTGTCTGTCTGTTTATTTGTCTCACCATCACGCGAAAACTAGCCAATAGATTTCAATACAACCTTCACTAATACTTTTAATTGATCTTCGGACGGGTTATAGGCTATAAAAATCATACAGATTGGGGATGAAAGGGGGTGAAAAGAGGGGTTGAACTTTGTATGAGAAGTCCTTCAATTCGTGACTTAAAGGCTTGAAAATTGGTAAGCATATAATTGGAAGCAAAATAAAAAGAATCTTATTCACAAATTGTACAATAAACAGAAAATATGTGAAAAACTGGAGGGTAAAAAAGTGCTTACCGACAAATAACCATAAATCTCTCAACCCTTAGTGACTGTTTGAAATGAGAGATTTAATTATGTTAGTCATTGTCAAACCAGTGCCTTGAACTTCGTCTACCTATAATTGATATATATTTGTTTTTCGTGTGGTCGAGTGTGATAATGATGTCATCTGAGGGCCAGTTCAGTTCAGTTCAGTTCAGGTGACTTATCCAGCCAGCAGTTCTGCTGCAAGGACTCGGAAGAGCTGGCTGCGGTAGGGAGGAGGTGTTAGAGCAAAGTGATGCGGGAAGCTCGCCTGCTCCTCCTAGTGTAGCATATGTGGCATGAAGTTAGTGGGATATGTGAACCTCAATCGCGCACCAACTTAGCCGCACACACTAAAATATTTGGGGTATGCGAGCCGGCTCGACCCTTTGCGCCAACTTCCACCGCCACACCGCAGACAACGGCCTCCTGCCCGAGAAACCAGTAAGCCGTGTACATAGGGATAGGACTGTAGGTTTGCAGTCGGGATATTTGGAGAGACGGGAGGTGTAGCCGACCCGAATACTAGCATCGTGAAGTCAGCGTGGGGTAGATAGATACTATACTTGGTGTGTAATATATAATAGTAACTTGTGACTGCTTTATGCCCCCCGTATTTTTAGAGAAAGCCCCAGGTTCTGGCAGTGAACCTCCTCATGCTAAACGTAGATGTTACTTTCGGTCTTGTGAATCTGTGTTCACTGTCTCTTCATTGCTATCCGGCTCCGATTCTGTATCCGTTTCTGGATGTTTGTAAATTTTTTCGGCTGTTTTCTTCATTCTGCTTCTGTCAGTGGCTATGCTTTTCCGATAGGACCTAGACTTATTGGTGTAATATCGGATATCATGGTTGAGTGAGTCTTCCCATGTGAATATAGGGCGTCCTGTTTTTCGCTTACGTTCTTCGTATCTGAGGGCTGCGTGTAATAGATGCGGTCTTTCGCGTCTAAGTATGTGCCCGTAATACGACAGTCGACGAACTTTGATTATTTTTGTGATAGTTTTACCCTCCAATATTTCTCTAATTTTTGCCTTGGGGTATCTTTTGCTACTGATAACATTTCTTTTAAAATGTGCCTCTCGTATCTTCTATGGCGTGATCTGTTTGCTTTGGTCAGTGCTGTGACATTAAGACCGTATGTCATGGCCGGAGCTATTACCATCTTGTACATTAGCCTCGCTATCTTCCACTCTATTTTTTTTTTTTGTCTTTTATAAATCTGGTAAGGATCTTAGAGTTTCTTGCTGCTTTATCACAGCGTGTCTTTATCGTAGCTCTCCTGTTATGAAATGACGTAATGTATGTACCGAGGTACTTAATCTCGTTCGTCGGTTTTATCAGTGCCCGGCTAAAGATCTGGGTTGTCGATCGTTCATATTATCTCCGCTTGGGTCCCTTATGAGCAGCTTCGTCTTGGTTGTGTTTATTTGCAGGGCTATGGTCACGAAATCCTATTGTGGAGCCGAAACTGTTGTCTGTTGGGCAATAAAGCCGTATGCCCGGGAATGCCAAGTAACGAAGTGACACTGATTGCATGCAGATGTTGGGGAAGACAATAGCGTCCTTCGGGTTTTGTTAGATAGTTTTGTTTTGTCAACCAGACAGATTGCGTAGCAGAAAGTTTTATGGCGGGAAGTGGCGATACTAAATGGTTTCGGGGAGACGCGACGCTTTACACTATTTGTAAGCCGGACTATTAGTGTGTTGTTTTTTTTTAATACTTTTTTAATTGGTGTTTTGTGCGTGGGGGTCGTTAACTAGGGAGATTCTGGCTAACTTTAACAGGGTTTTTTTTGGTAAACTGTAGGTGTTACTGTTTTGGTTAGAGCTCGTAATATACAGAAAGAGAGCTTATTAACTAAATTAATGTCACCAATTAATAGGGCTATCGTACTTTAGGCGAAGTTCTTGTACTGCTATTTTGAGAGAAATTATGATAAGTTAGAAAATAGGTGCAAGAATAAAGTAAAAGCGAAATAAGGGGGTCAGACTCTCCAGTGATCTGTACTCGAATGGATGATATGTTATTCTATATAGTAGTAAATAAAATCGCTTATTAATGCGCAAAACCAATATAGACCTTCGATGGTCAGGTTTGAGGCAGCTTTACCTTAACGCGGCGTAATTATCTTTGGACCTCGACGGTCGTTATACTTGTGGTTTATGACCTGGAGACTTTAGTGTCTTAATTCTGGGATAACAAATCGCGTGCAGCCGCCCGTGCATCTGTGGTGCGCCCGGTCACAAATTTAACTTACTGTTTGTGTCTTCACAAGCAATTTGCAAGTTTCGGGATAGGTTTGCCTTGTTGGTCCGTTCGCTATACCTAAATCTGTTTCGCTATGGGCTGTGTCTGGGGCTCAGGCCCAGTCTGGTCTGGTCCGCAAGGCATATAAGACAGAGGCCAGTAAGTGGCAGCAATGGATTGGGCTCACCGGGTTTTTGGTGTGTAGTTTTGCGTTTCGCCACCCCGCTCGATGCCCGCAAGTAGGTATCCGCGACCGAAGGGCCAGCTAGACTCGGGTCACACGCACCAAGGTTTCACTCACTATGGAACGTAAATTATTTGGAGGCACTGCAACTAACTGAGCACTAAACGACACCTTAGACGAAAATAAATAGGCAGAACAAATCACGGATCGGCGCGTTGGCTCTGTTGCGTCGCTTTTAGGAGGACTTAGACGCGGCGCGGACGCTAGGGCGCGCATCTGGTGACCACCGGTGGCCTTTTGTTCTGGGAGCTTATTGTGTAGATTTTAAGACAATATTAGGGGTCGGATATGGCTCAAGGGTGCGACCGCTCTCGACCGTTGCCCGAACGAGACTCCATAATGATGTCATCTGAGGGCCTACAAAAAACAGCAAATACCTACTATTCCCACTAATATTATAAATGTGAAAGTTCGAATGTTTAGATGTTTGGATATTTGTTACTCAATCACGCAAAAACGGCTGACCGGATTATGATGAAACTTGGTACACAACACACAACGAGTTTATAGCCTGGATTAACATATAGGATACTTTTTATTCCTTCGTCATCCCTCAAATAGATAAATTCAGGGGTGGAAGTTGAATTTCATAGATCCAGAATCATGTAGAATATTTACAATACCCGCTGACTTACGAAAATTCGACTTAGATGAACCAGTGTAAGTCTGAGCTCCAAATATGCACATAGTTGTCACGAATCGTAGGGTAGATACAGTAAGGACGTATCGTGAGGCGAGTGTAGACTGTTGTAAATTCACGATATTTGACGTTTGGTTGTCAAAGTCGTGTCATTACACAGATGCCATTCGTTCAAGTCCAATCGAAGTTAATATAGATTATTTACTACTTGCACAATTCAATAATTTGAGTCTTATAGTTGCTAAGATAAAGTACATATTTTCATGTAAAGTTTTTAGTTTTACCATCGTAGTTATAAACTGAGTAATGTCGCTACCAATTGATTATGATGAACTATTATTATGAAAGATTTCGGATATTTGTGACTCTTAGAGCTTAATTATCTCAAAACCAAAGCGACTCATGTGAATGTGAATGTTTACCCCATTTCAGTACTTGCCTGAAGTTCTATTAATTATTTACATGCATAATTGTAAGAAGTACCTAAATAACGCAAATCTATTATGTTTTAGATTTGCGTTATTTAGGTACTGACTTACAGCCTTTAAAGCGCTTGCGTTTTATATCAAAACTTGCTGACCCATTGAGCCTAAATAACTTTACTGTTTATAAAATTGGAGATTAAATTGATTGGACGTAGACGATTGTTGTCAGCATTGACTGACCAGCGCTTTGATATATGCCTACATAAAAATTACAGAAATTCTACTCCACTCTATTCTTTTTATTGGAAAATAATGGATGGTTGAGAAATGTAAAACAGATTTTTTTTCTTGAACGATAGTGAGTGCGCGTTTGTTTGGAGAGTGGCCTGGGGAAAATCCAGGAGAAACCTCCAACGCCACTACACGGGGGGTTTAAACGCTGCAAGTTTGCGCTCCAGTGAGATTGGTTGAGCGGCCGCGGCCTCAACTAAATCTGAGGTGTGGGTGGAATCAAACTACTGGGAGTTTTGTCGCTGTTTCACTAAACCAAGCCTAGCTGAGAAGAGACCAGTTAGGAACTCAGCCAGACCCGACCTAGGTCGGACTGACTCTAACCGGTATGCAGCGGTATCGGGACGAATAGCGACTATATGTGTCTGCGATATCGCGATCGTGCGGTGGACATCCCCGCCGGCAGGGTAATTTTGTGTCTATCCTAAAAACCCATAGAAACCGTTACAAATCTTTTTGGTTACTATAAGTCAGCTTATCCAAAATACTAATTCAATGTAGGTAAGTAAACATGGTACAGGTATGAAAACATGGATTACCTGACTGATTAGTTGTAAAACGATAATATGCGCGTAGGTAGTTAAAAATATTACTACTGTTTTAAATTACAAGTTGAAGTTAAGGAAGCGCGAGTCTTTTTGGTAGATGTCACTCTGAGTACGCATCCCCAAGGCTTTGAAGAAGAGAAGAAAGAACTGGTTGAAGGATTTGGTAACCGAGTGTGATTACTGATTTTTCATGCAGACAGCTTAGTTAAAGTGATTGGCTGCGTATGTCAGGATGTCAACGGTTCGATTGTACGTTTTGGAAAGTGTTTCTTCACTAGAAAAATACCTATGATTGAGGGAGAAAATTTAACACTTTTGTAAACGTGTTTGTCTTAGTCAACTACAAGTACATATGAAAAAGTATTAAATAAAGTTTCATACAGAGGGATAATGCGTAGAGACATGCGCCCAAGGTGTTCACTGCAAGTAGAGCGTGTCATATTGTTGTAGGTCATTACAGATCTTGGGTTATAATGTAGGACTCCTAACACGCTGCAATTCGAGAAACATCGAAGTTTTTGTTCCATTCAATCATAATATGTTTTCCCCTGTAGTCGCTACATCGAGCATGTCAGTACTAAGGCTCGGAAAGTAGGGAATTGGGAAACTTCATAGAACAAGAACGAATGTGTATACGTACGTAACATCGAACCATGACACCACTATGCTACATGGATTTGATGACGTAGTTTCTTAGCACACATTGTGTTTCGTTACGTAGTATAAGAAATCATAAAAAATATTTGTAAGTATATATGCTATATGGGATCGAGTCGACGGCGTTCTCGGGGCTGGAATGAAATGTGTATTTAACGTCTGAATTTCCTGGCCAGTACCCTTGACCAGTACCTATTGAAAAATCATATTACCCATTTTGTTTCATTATCCGCCTATTACATCCTACTTCAAGACACATGACTCCTTTCATGAAAAAGGGGGCCCATTTAACTTGGTACTATATTTATATGAATAAGAAACTTTGTAAGGTTGTAACTTTGAGACGTAAAAACGTTTCAGTACATTTTGAGTGAGTCACTCAAAGTTAAGTAGTTTATAACCTAACCTGCAGAATATATGTATCTACCAAGGGGAAGGAATAGTCAGTAGACGTTCACGCGAACGAAGTCGCGGGCAAAAGCTAGTATGTTAATAATGTAACTCTAACTCTGTTACATTTTCACGCCGAACCAATTCAGATGAAATCTGGTACCTATGTCAGATAGTTGGAGTCCCGGAAAATGATATAGTTTATTTTTATTCCAATAATGATCCCTTAAATGTGTGAAACGGGAAGTAAAAAATTATATGGAAGAGCGATAATTAGGACTAGGCCTGAAGTAGGTATTTGAATAGCAAACATCCTCTTAGAGCCTTAAGGCCACGCTTACGTACAGATTAATCACGCGCAGTTTGCCGCGCGCGCTTGTCGAATGCATTGTTTTGGTTTTCCATACATTGTGACAAGCGTGCGCGATTACGCGTGTGCGTAAACGTGGGCTAATGAGTTCCATGCGGAATCGCGCGCAAAGCTCCCATCTCACCGATATAGAAAAAGATAATAAAAATAATTTACTTAAAACTGATTTTAAAACTAGTGGCTCTATGGGCGAATTTATTACTTTTTCAACCAAAATCCCTGACTCGACAAAAAATTCATATATTTAATTATCGAACCTCGGCTCACAAAACTTCACGAGAATTAGTTGACAAATTCGACCTGTAGAGGAGAACAACCGGAAATACGCACGCCGTATTTACAAAAGCATTTTTTGCCGAAGCTGAAACGGACACCTTCGATCGCTTCGCTCACTTGGTGAATTATATATGTTATTATAGTATAAACTTATAGATAGAGAAGATATAAATATCACGTGCCCCTAGGATGTTCAAGCCTTAATTATCTCGGCTATTGTGAATGTCACATTTTCTGTCTCATACTCCGGATTCGATTAAGCAACTTTATTGTTAAGATAAGGATATATTAATTTGGATAAAGGTCTATCTACATGGGTAAGTAATGCGTATGGCCACTGGCAATTTCGGATGATAAAACTAATAGGATCGCAGTACTTATATGGTTAAAATAATGATGATTTCAATTTTTCATCAGAATCAAGTTTTTTCCTTTTTTTCCCTATGTAATATTATTGATAAGTACAGGAATAATTTTGTTCTATTAAGAGATAACCCTATCAGCGAGTACGATGCACTTGTCGATTCTACGCTCCCGCGCACTTGTTGAACGCGTTGGATTTCCGTAATATATTTTAATAGACACGCGCTTTCACTACAAAACGCTACGAAATTTTGCAGCAAATATTCTCCCATACCCTTGAGGCATGTGTCGTAATGGGTTACAAAGAGAAATTTTACTTAGTTATTTGCGTCAGGCAACAAGACCCATATTTGCATATAATTTATAGATTAACATAAATATCAATATAAAGTAAAATGAGTTCATTTACACGTATAGTGAGAGAAAGACACAGAAAAAGACATCATTTACCTCATACTATAGCTTCCCCATACATGTCATCAATAAAATAGAGAACAATCCAAAGCAAACTAAAAATAATAATAAAAAAACAATATTGTAACTCAATTTAAATTAAAGAAGACTAAATAATGAATAAAATGTTATCGTAGTACTACAATGTTAAAATGTAAAGAAAACATTAAATATAATTTACTTTTCTTTTGAAATAAACAGTTTAAAATATTGAAAAAAAAAACCGCTCATACTTGGGTTAGCCCAGCCGCGAAAATACCTTTTACCTTACAGAAGACCGCAGCCATAATAACACCACTACTTGCTCTTTAGGTAGGTATATGGTGAGTATTCCTGGTGGTAAGGTCGCTAGAGCTTTCGAGGATGCTCGTGTTGAGAGTGAGGGATGCATATGTCTTTAGCTGTCAATACAATTAATCCTCAAGTCGATAAAGCGACGGCCATGCGTGTTTGAGTCGCAGGTTTACTCTATTTGCTTATCATCAGGCAGACCTTAATAGTGTTGTGAGTATGAGCAAGCCTGAAAGACTCAATCTGTCAGGGCTAACGCAAGTCTTTTTGGTGTGGTAAAAGGCTAGTAGTAGATTTAACGACTCGAATCTTCAAAGTTCAGAAAAGCTCTTACTCACAACACTAGGCCCTAAGCTTATAGCCGTTGTATTTAAAGACATGTGGGTTAGGGAATATAGGAAATCCCATCAAAAACAATACTTGTCAAAAAAAACCAAGTCTCGCAACTCAGTTGTTCTACGGTAAAAAGTTGTGAGATCCATGTAATACCAAGTCAGTTATTAATTTATTCAGTCCCTACTTAAGCGACTTTCTGTCCTAATACGTCCAGTCCCTAAGACCACGATCGTGGTCCATAACAATTGAAAATCAATTGTGTCTGGAATCTCCGTACTCTAAGCATTAAGTTGTTACGTAATAATTAACAGCATCTTATAGTGACGCATATCAATATTAGTTGTTCAATCAATGTTACAGTGAACAATCCTCTTAGCATAAGATTATGCGACATCAATTATTTCGCGGAATATCATCCACGAACTACAATCTATATCGGGTATCAATTATTCAATGCCAATACCATACCACAATATAATCTTGGGATCTTTTTCGGTCGTTATTCTCTGGAATTAATTAATTATGTCTCCGTTTCGTTAGGTTTCATCAGCATCATCGTCAGCGTACATACGTCCCACTGCTGCATGGAGATGTTACAGACACTTGATGTCCCACATAGGTACTATCTTTAGGATGTCCTCACGATGTTTGTCTTCATTGAAAAGCTTAATGGATTTTTCTATTGTCGCTGTTAATTCTGTGCTGTATATAGTTAATTATCGAATTACGACCTATTTGCAGTTTTTACATCTTTAACGGTGGTTGAAGCTTTTGCAACTTTCTGTCTTTAATTAGCGATATTACTTCCATATTAGAATCAATACGAGCGATATGCAGATCAATTCTGATTTTAGTTCGTTGAGAAAACGACATTCATTTAGACACATATTTTATAATAATATTAATTGACCGAGTGAAACGAAGGCTTCAGCTTCGACAAAAATGCTTTCGTATGTCCGTATTTCCGTATTTCCGTTTGTTCTCGTCTACAGGTCGCAATTTTTAACCGATTCTCGTAAAATTTCGTGAGCAGGTTCAATAGTTATATAGAATTTTTTTGTGGAGACTGTTTTTGGACCAAAAAAAATTTTTTTATTAGTGATTTTGTAAGTTTCTGCGGGCGATGGTTTATTCTCTTCTATAGGTCGCATTTCTCAACTGATTCTCGTGAAATCTTGTGAGCAGGTTGGATAAATATACAGATTTTTTTGTCGAATGTTTTTGGAAATTAAAAAAATATATATTTGTTCATCGGTTTGTTCTCCTCTACAGGTCGCATTTCGCAAACGATTCTCGTGAAATTTTGTGAACAGGAATTTTTTCGTCGGGTCAATTTTTGTAAATTTTCAAAAACAATTTTTATATCAAAGATTTTGTAAGTTTCTGCGTCAGAATTTCGGTCTGTTCTCCTCTACAGGTCGCATTTTTCAACCGCTTCTCGTGAAATTTTGTTAGCAGGTTCGATATTCATAATTGATTTTTTTTTATATTGTCAGATTTTGGAAATGATAAAAAAACTTACTCACGAGGTCTACAGCTCACAGAGCCACTGGTAAATAAATAGTAACAAATTATTATTGGACAATCTTACATAAATCAACCTAGTCCCAAACTAAGCAAAGGTTGAACTATGGGTACCAGACGAAGATATACTTACATATACATAAATACTTAAATACAATACATCCGAGGCTCAGGAACAAATATTCGTTCACTTAGTCAATTTTTAATAATAATTGAGTTCATGACAAATATGCACGTGTAATGCAAGTGTATTAATAATAAATTCCGGTAAGTTATTACTGAGACGTTAAAATAATTAGTACATGATTATTATTCTTTCCCAGATATCGAAAAACGATTAAAAATTCAGTTTTTACATTGTGTTTGAAGGTACCTTAAAGTTAGTTTATTGTTTTAAAAATAAATAAGCATTAATAATTAGACACCGTATTGTATCTAAAGTAAGCTCTATAGTAAAAATATATAGGTACTTAAGGGGTGTTATCTATAAGTGGAAATCGAAAAGATTATTGGTTCTCTAATATTTACGGCATAATTGCTTAGGTACACTTTACGATTACAGATTTACCTGTTGGGGTTCGATCCAACGATGCCACTTTCCGCCCTAAAATTTACTCAATCCATTCGCCGTCACTATCTACGAACTGTTTCTGGCCTATGCTATGCTATCCACAAACTGATTTAACTCTATTTACTAGTCGACAGCCTAACTCGACCCCGGAATTCGTAACAAATATTTTTTTTATTTGTTGGCCAAAACTATAACTAAATCATAACTAGGTAGCTTTCTTATCAACGTATATCTATGCCAATAAATTTCATATAATCCGGTCACCTGTTTAACAAACATCAAAACTTTCACATTTATAATATTTGTACATTCATATCTATATAAACGTCATATTTATTTTAAATTCAACCCGCAATTTAGTAGGATTGTAGGGAAACTTAGTGCCGGTTCTCCTGGGACGAGTTGTCGGTAACCGTTCCGAACACCAGCCTTTTTATGCTGTTCACAACATGTTTCTTCATCTCAGCCCTTATTACCATATGTTGGCACCGCAACGCGCCGGGACTCGTAATAGTAAAGCGTAATCGGAGGCCTAAGTTGCACTGGTCCTCGTCAATGAGGTGAACTGTTGCGAATACCAACGATAATCGCTCCCTGATATTCATTTGTCTCAATTCTGCATGAGACAGGATAATTTACGACCGGTCAATAAATCCGCTAAGGCTCGGTATTATAAAGATCCGTTAGACCTTATGTCGGTTTGTTATGTCAAAAATGTACTGAGTTACTGAAATTTGATCTGACATTTGGTCTAACGGATCTTTATAAAACCCGGCCTAAAGCGATGCCTTCAGCACCGTGTTTTCGGCGCCGTGGCTTTATTTTAATAAATTTATGCCTGCGTTAAGTAAAATAGGTATATTGAAGATTTGTAAAAAATAACTTAGTGTACCTTACATCAATTTATACAAAGGCACGCTTAAAATTGGCCCATTTCGTTACTATTATTCATATCTAATCGAACGTTTAGATATTCTTTAAAATCACGAAAGTATAAGTATAAATGAACCTTAGCTAAAATAGAAATAAAGTCATAAAAGAATCGTTATCAGAATATAGGAACATTTTAAACATGCCCTGAAATGCTCAGCTTACCTACATTATATGGTTCTATGTTGTTAACTTGGGTCTTTGTTATTATTATTTCGAAACATCTAAATAAATTCAAAGTAAATAACCCCTTGACCCCTAAAATTCAGAGCCTGAACCTGAAACAAAGTTAGGTAAATATCCTTGTAGGTATGGCACATCTTCAAAGTACAATAAGAATATATTATTTCGTAATATATTCGCAGAACGTTCTTCCGTCTACGTGTGTTGGATATCCCAATTATCCGATTCTTCAATATTATCATGCCTGCCAATCGTATTAAAACGTATGTACGTAAAATTCCCTATTCAAAATTTTCCCTATCTGAATGACCTTGCTCGTTCCGACTCCCTCGACCCCCTCTCCTCGTTCTTCACCTTACAACTTTTACGTCTTTGCGCGCGAGCACTCCCAAGCAGCCATCTAGTAAATAACAGGTAAACTACAACGTACGTTTGAGACTACTACCGACATCTAGCGGACTTGGTACGTAAGGCGAAACCATTACTACGATTTTATAGGCCAAGAGTTGACAACACAATAAAGAGCTAAAAATAAATACTTATATTTTATTTATGATTAACTTTAATATTACATTTGAACACAGATTTTACTGCCTAAACCAGTGGGTTTAAATAGTAATATCGGTTCAATGAACTAGCCACCTCCCACTGTACGTGTTACCAAATTGTAAGGTAAGGACAGATAAATCATCAAAGGAACTTGTATTTTTACCATTGGTAAGGTCGGCATAGAAAAAAACTTTACATTTAAGGCCATTATCGCTGTCATTAATATGCCTAATGTGTCCGTCCGTCTGTCACCAGGCTGTATCTCATGAACCGCGATAGTTAGTCAGTTGCCATTTTCACAGATGATGTAATTCTGTTGCCGCTATAATAACAAATACTAAAAAACCTGCCAAATGCGAGTCGGACTCGCGCACGATGTGTTTATTTAACCCTACGTGCGCGAGTCCGACTTGCACTTGGCAGGTTTTTTATCTTTTTCAGTTTCATTCTCTATAATAAATATATGCAATAAATAATACATGCATTTTTTTAAAAAAAACGAGCTTTTAGAAAAGCGAACTAACAAGAAATACAGAATGAGAAACGAACTTAAAAAACTATAAATAAAATATTTGGCGCAAATCTTTTATTTATAGTTTTTTGAGTTCGTTTTTGGTTATAGTTTTTATTTAATAATACTTAGTTACTTCCAATTTTGTTACACTTATTGTTGTTCCTTAAGAAATACATTAATTTATAGTCTATTCGTGTTCTATCCGTGTTTTGCTTGCCACACCGCGGGATATCAGGTAGAAATGGTTATATGGATACGCCACTAAGCCCGCGATAGCGATATTATATAGGTACACTTAATATGAATAGGTGCCATTAGTATTCATTTAATATTTTAATTTTTACAGTCATGTCGGGGTCGGGATATTGTTTGTAACGTTAGGCACACTGTTTGTTATATTTGCACTGACTATTATAAACGGTTCGACTTTATTAGAAATTTTGCCCTGTTTTGTGATTGGGAAGTTTCCTCCACCTATTTTAAAGTCGGTAAAATTAAAACGAACAATTAATTTAAAAATGTTTATTTTTATACTAAACATAAAAATTATATACTTATCTGAAAATTTCTCCAAACAAATCCGTAATTTTGGAAAGTAGGAGAAACCTGGACTACCCGTGCGAAGCCTCACGAACGGCTCACGACTGTTACACCACACAGCGAATATACATTTTTGTCGCTGTGTGATGTGTAGCTGTCCCTGGACTTGGTAATACCAATTGTGATTATAATTTACTTCCAGTGCACCAGTTTTATTAATTTTCCAGAACGGAACCTTTTTTTCTTCAATTGCTTTTACTATGCCAATTTCATGTGCTGTAATTGGACACTTTATTTCGACAATCGCATCATTGCCGCATAAACCGTCTGGTGTTGCACCCAAGTACGGCAGATTTTTGTCAATAAATAGACCACATGGTTGGATCACAATATTGAGTTGCTGGGCTAATTGTTTTAAAGCTTCCCTCTCGTTATCTCTGCCGTGACTTATGGAGGACACATGATCTAGGTCTGCCTTATATAGTAATTGTTTAACTGTATTGGCACAGCTGGTGTCAGGTCTCATTTTTATTACTTTCCCGAAGTTAGAGGCAGTCAAAAGCGACCTCCGCAACTCCAACCACTCACTTGATTGGCTTTGGAGAATGGTTTTTTTTGAATTGTATCCCTTTCCTGATCCGTTTTTTTTTAAGTTTTCTAGGTGAGCTTTTTTCAATTTTTCAAGCTGCTCATATGGCATGTCCGGTTTATGACAACTGTCACCGTAGTCACAATCTTGAACTGACTTGTTTTCTTTAGAAAACAACTTCTTCTTTGGTTTTTTGTTTTTTTTGTTAAGTAAATTTTTTCTTATAATTGATCTTTCAAATTTTTTTCCTTGGGGACTCATCCCACAATTTAGCGATTTATACAGCGAAGAAATTGTTTTCTTTGTGTTAAACCCGACAGCTGCAGCTAAGCAACGCGTTTTGTAAGAGGCTTTCTTTGAGAAATTTATCCTCTTCTCGCCCACAAACTTGGCAACAACGCTATGAAAATTCTCCACGGCATTGCTGTCAACGTCGTAGAATAAACTTCTAGAGTGCCCTGCGACGCTGTGGACTAGTGAACAGATTTTTTGCCACAATGGGCTTAAAAAGAAGTCCGCTGGTACATTGTCTTTTGCATTGTCATCTTTTGTGCGGTTGCAGAAATATGGCTTGCATTTGGTATGGTTACCAAATGCGTGTAAATGACTACACATTATGTCTTCAAAAAGACGCTGCACGTCGGAATTTGTTTTATTTTTTTTAATACTCTTTACTATTACGCACCTTGTCGTTAAGATTACCTTTTTTGTTATCAATTTTCAGAGTTTTACGGGATATTTCGTATCTGTAGTAAGCAATTGAAATTTATTGCAAAAGTTTCGCAACACATGGTTGCGACACTCAATTTTTTCAACGGTGACGTCGGCGTAAGGACGAGTTTCCAATATTTTGGAATATGTGCTCGAGTCACCATCTGAAATTAGTCTACCATAAATAAGACCATGTTGCTCTACAGAGCTTTTGAAACCTTCCACTAAAATTTGGCTTTCCATTCCTGTCGAGCTACCATCATAATTTTTAAAACATACATGTTCTTTAGCCTCTTGATTCTCAGCACGAGCACAAGTTTGACAATATTTATTCTTAACACCTAAATATAAAATTTTGCCTGTGTTCTTTCCAATGATTGCCGCGGCGCCCGATGGTGCAGAGTAATTTTTTTTAAACGATCGTTTTGACCAGCAACCGTCTGCAATGACGTCTATAATTGGCAGCCCATCTTTACTTACTCTACCCTCTTCTTTAGCTATTTCTTTTTCCCTTTCTGCAGCTAGCGTCATATTTTCAGTTGCAACTTTCTCCCAGTGCTTGCTGACCAAATCATGATTAGCATCGTAAACGTGCTGAGAGACAGCGGGCAAATTTAGGCATGATGTCAACTCCTCCAGTTGGGTTTGTCCACAACCAATAGCTACTGTGCCAGCTACCGCACAACAATTTACATTCACATAATTTTCGTCACAGCAATCGCTGTTGACGTAAAACTTAAGATTACATATTTTGCAACGAAACGTGAAAATTGATATTAGGCCGTTTTGTTTTTCATAAATCAATTCTATGTCTTTTGAACTGCAACCAAGTGGACCGTGGCTGGCAATTTCCAAAATTTGCTTCACAAAAAAGTTAATGTCCACTATGCGTCTTCCAAGAATTTTCTTCTCGGGAATGGACGTGGTTTCCGCTGATATCTCCAACTGTAACAATATATTCACTTTCTTATTAAGAGTATTCGATCTGTAACTCTCCCTTTCTCGTGTTTTTATGGCTTATCGTATTAATTATTTCCTCGCAACTGAAGTGAAAAGAAGAGTGTATAACTCGTCCATAAAACCCATTTTATACTCGATTTTATATCCACCCTCGCTCGCAAGCTCTCTCGGATGGATAAACGTCTCGTGTAAAATGGTACGTTTTATGTACTTGTTGTTGTACAATCTACTATTATTGCACACCTTAATTAAAGGACACAGTATAGTATAATAACAATAAGTCGAGGCAAATAACAGGCAATATGTTAATATGCATTTAATATCGAAAACATATATACCCCATTTTATTTTGGAAAATATTTAAAGAAATCGTAAAAGGAAGCCCTCCCTGACCTGTCCTATTAGTGTTGTTAAATCTTATATTTATATTAATCACCTCACCGTACTTACCTCAAAATTTCCCACATTACTTTGTTCTTCCTGGGAGATGTGTGAATCATCTGCATCATGATCGCTTTCCAAAATCCCCTCCAAAAGGCTAAGAAATAGATAAAAACATGTCAGAATCCTTAATTCCTTCAATTCAGTCTAAGCTATTAAGATTTTTATGTTACTAATTGAAATTGTATGTAATATAGCCACGATACTACGAACTTAACTTTCTACGACCCGTCTATAAATTATTTTTAATACCTTAAAAGCCCGAGGCAGAAGTAGAGTTACTTGTCATATCAGATAGTGCCTCAAGCTTTTAAGATCTTTATATTATAAATTTAAATGATATTTATCATAGCCACGTTACCAGAAGTTATCTTTCAGCGAATAGTCTATTCATTATTAGTTCACATAGTGTAAGCACGCGTTATAACTGTATTTCGGCATGGTAAGTTGCACAGTAAGGCAGAGACTTACCTAGTATCAGAAGAATGTCTTTCAACAGCTGCTGTGATATCTCTGCTGCTTGAATGTATTCCAATTTCCCCCGCGTCATGTTCACTAGAAATTCAATACCTATATTATAGCTTGGCAATTTTGTGCGTGACACTCCCATGGAATATTGTCATTGGTAAATTATAATATTAACATTTCTGAACACAAACTATACTTTTAAAATGGAATCCCGAGGTTGCAAGGTATATCCATATTAAGCTTACGCACCCAAGTCCCGCGAAATTGTACCAGTGCCCTTACCATGAGTTTGCGATGTTTGCATGACCGTATTCGCTATGCGTAAACGATTTAGTATGGAGAAAAGTACAGCGCCTCGGGCGGTTACGCAATAGAACTAAGACTCGGCATACCTACTAAATCTTTCACGCAGTCGTTAATGAGTACGGTCATACTAACAGTGCAAACTCTTGGTAAGGGCACAGCTATTCCGATCTCTAGGTACCACGTTAGGTAAGCATTTTTATTACTTTATCTACACACATATCATAAATCCTCTAAAATGCGTTCAGAAACCGTATATGAAAAAAAAGCGTTAAAACATTCTATGTATTTATGAAAATTTTCTTATCTGTGGCAGAACGTAACAGCAGTAATATTATTTCATAAGAATCTCCTATTTAATAATATACTCACCGGCAGAAAATTTGGCCCAAATTAGAAAAATTCATTTTTATATATTGAACATTATTTAATTTATTCAATTTATAGTTTGAAACCACGAAAAGTTTTTATGCCAAATTTTCTGCCGGTGTGTATATATATTTTTTAATTTATACATCATACAAAACCAAGGAGTTTAGATAAAACATAGATAACCTCCACTAGATAGAACATATAGGACAAAGCGTGCGCGCCACACATGTTCCATCACTATTCTATACCAATCACTAAAAATTCAAATTCAGTCGATACGAAACGTCAACTCTGTGTTTTAAGTATATATCGCACGACATTTGAGTTCGAACGACACCAGAATAGGGACTGTTGGCCTATGCTTTTTAAAAAACTTTCAGGTTTCTTCGGCTGCCAGTTCTGATTTCGCTGTTTCCGCCATTTTGGTTATTGTGAAAAAAGTTTGTATTAATACTTAATATTTATGTACAAATGATTATAATATAATGTTTTATCTTTATTTGATGTATTTCTTACCTAAATTTGTATATTGTATGTTTGTGTATATTATATTAGATTGCCGGTAGCACTGGTAGCAAACAATGTAGGTCATTTGCCTTCGGCTTCTGAACCCATCTTACAGTACTTATAATATGTGTGTAGATAAAGTAATGTATGCACTGTAGTACATAATTAGGCATTAAAACACCCGTGTGCACTTATTATGAAACTCGCCTTCGGCTCGTTTTATAAATCACACTCGCGTTTTAATACCCCTCATTATGTACCAGTTGCATAAACTACTATTGATTAGGTTATATTATACAAAATTAGGGACGTTTAAAATTGTATGTAAGTAAAATAACTCAAGCATAAAACGACTTTCTCCTTTGAGGACAAAGTTGCTTTTTGATTGCATTTGTTTGAAAATATTTTCTCTTACAACGTTGCATGAAGATATAAAAACTAAATAGTAAATAGGAAAATGTAACTAATACAAAAACAGACAGAAACTTACCACTTGCTGGCCGTAACTTCAGTCTCCGAAATCGGTACGGGTGTAAGACTTGGACTTGGAACAAGATCTGCGGCAACTAGACGCTTCATTAGCCTCCTAAAACAATAAATTGTAGGTATAATGTCACATTGGAAACAATTGATACGACATGTAAACATTCACACAATAGGTACGCAGCCCTTAGACACTATGTAATGGTTATTTATTACACAGAGTACCTAGTACCTTTTATTCGTAAAAAATAAACCTTAGGTAAATATATACTTTACCTAAGGTTTATTAAATTAGGTAAATGTATATTTCTAACTTTTGGGCTCTCATACCGACCGCACTGCCCAGTCAGGATGTGGCTAAAAACGCACTTTGGCTTTTGGTCTATTTTACTTACTGAGTGACATCGCAAGTTCGAGGCTGACGATTTTCTGAGTCTGCACCTTGATTGTCTACGAGTTGTTGTAGTGCAAGTCTTTTTCTTTGAGCTCTATATAAAAAAATAAATTATGATTTATAAATTTGTAAACTACGGGCATAAACGTAAATAAACTAAGCGTTTGACGACCGCTTTAGCTAAGTTGGTAGTGACCCTGCGAAGCTGGAGGTCCCGTGTTCGAATCCGGGCCGGGGCATTTTATTTGTATTTAAGTATCTATTTATATCTATATAAATATATATATCGTTGCTTACAAGTATGTATATTGTCCACAAATATTTATTTATTATTATTATAAATAATTTTTCATAACAATACTATAGTTTTCAGAAATTGACAGGTTCGGGAATTATTTGAAATACCTATTATCAGAGACAGTTAAACATGTCATCTGTTCGATTTAATTCAGTAAAACACACACAGCTGCCTTCAAAATGTTCTAATTTACCTAATTTCATAATTACGCGGGTAGAAAATACGTCGCGGCAAAAAAACCGTGCAATATAGGTAATAAGGTTGATTTTCTTTCTACATGTTACCGTAATCGATATTATATTATTTCACCATTACGTTCTTTTGTAGTGTAATAACAAAACATTAAATAAAATTACGATAGCAAAAATGTGAAAGTAAGTACTTACACTTCGATTTTTATTTCATTGAGCCTTTGTTGTTGGTAACGTTTCACTCTTGACACTTTCGGCATCCTAAATTTGCACCAGCAAAACAATTATTGCGTCCTTTCGCACACTTACAAAACTAAAATCATAGGGTCGATTACTATCTTAAATTATTGCGTCCTTTCACTCACTTATCTAAAATAAACAGTGTCCTATCACTCAAAATCACAAAAGGAATTCTAAAAGAGAATAATTGCGCGCGCGTCGCATCGAGTGGCACAGGTTCCCCGTCCAACGGCCTAGAGGCGACTGCCCCGCGTCGCCCGCGCAGACACCCGTGAGCCGTGGTTATCCACGAATTTGAATAGTATCGATTTCTCAAAAACCATTGAGAAATTTGAAATACTGGCAGATGAAAATGAAATATACATCATTATTGACCATTGGTTAAAGTTTCATGTCTAAGTGCTACGAAATAAGGGAGTTTATAGAGATTTTAGCTCGAGAAAAGGGTTCACGGAAAGTCCATTTTCTTGAGATACGGTATCTTTTACGAAATATCGGTAGACCATATTAAAGATCAATAACCAAGGTAAAATATTGTCTAAGAAACCTTATTGTTTATGTAACGTTCAAGCGTACTATAAGCGTCGTAAACACAGCAAATTCGTTATGGAGCCCCTTAAATTCAGACTTATCATTTTTTCGCTTGGTACACAGGCTCTAATTTTATAAACAAGGTATATTTGGATTTTTGTAATTATGAGCCTTAGTTCAAATTTTATATAATAAAAATACTATTTTTGATTTCCTGAACATTTAGTGAAAATGCCATACTTTGTTTCGCAAAAGAGCAGCCGGATAGTTTTTGGGATAAAACTATTCTATATTTTAATCCGGGCTGTTAACTCTTTTGTCTACATGTTTCATCATAATCAGATCAGCCAATTGAAATAAAGTTCAGTTTTAAACGAACCTAAGATTATATCTTCAAATTTGTACATAAGGTACATTATTATTGTAATAAAACTAAGAAGTATTTAGTTACATATCTTTATCATCGACTGTACAGTTGGCAGCAGAAGCATACATAACACATAAAAATTTAATGCTATGGACAAAATACTGAAATAGATTTGGACAAGCTCATTTACCGGACTCAGGGGTTCAGTTTATGTTCATTAGGGAGTTTATTAGTTAGCGTTGCTGATTTTTTTGCTGACTGTTCATATATTACTGGCCGCGTTTACATACAGGCAACTTTTCGTATGAGCGTAAATGCGGCTTAAATTTTTATAATGTATACATAAAAGTTGACACATAACTCACGTTAACGTTACGTCACCAGCACGCTCTAATTTCTGTGGAAAACCGGTATTTACATGATGTCACGTACTAGGCTAAAAGTCCTGTGGGCCTAGCGGTACACTGGTATCATGTCTTCTGGGTGTAAGTACTGCCTTGTCACCGAACTGTTTCTGTTTGAATTGCTCAAAAAGCGGTACTTTATGTACCTAGCTGGATATCGTGCGCAAAGTTGGATTTCTTGAAATAGTGATATTTATTTTTCCATTTTTTATTTTATTGTTGGTCAATCAGTTATTTATTTATTTAATAAAGCATTTGGCATTGTCAGGCTGGTCCTAAGGGTTGGAAATTAAATGCGAATTCCAAGACTATCTTTGTATTATCGGAAATAAAATCAGACTCGCACTGAGCGTAGTTAGAAGGTTAGAGTAGAAGGAAGGTTGGTCGGTTGGTTGAAGACGAGCTCTCATACTCGTACTATCGGTTGGACATTTCATTTTAACTAAAGTTACTGTTTTGGGGTAAAAGTTAGATAATATTGTAGTACAGTAATTGATTTATTCGAATACAGCAGTATTTTTTTATTACTTCATTCGATATGATATGGACCTGTAAAGTGCGTGATTCACAGTTTGGCTAAATAATTGTAAAATATTTGAATTAACAAAAATACAACTACTCACATGGGCAGACGCAATAGTACTCGATAACTGACACGAGTGACGGATATAACAACGAATCGGTTGAACTTGGATTTTGTCAATCACTACGTGCCGTATGACGTCACAAAAATGGCGGCTCGTATTTTCGAGCGGATAATGAAACTGCAAATTTCAATCTTATTGTTTTAGTATAAAATTGAAATAAAAATTCCACGTGATAATTGAAACGTACGGATTAATTTAGGCTACTTTTCAAAAAACATGACTAATTGTAGTTGGTGAAACAGCCGTTGTCAAAAAAAGCGACAACTGTCACGAAAGTGCTTCACCAAAGCTGACAAGCGCGACGGCAAAATCTACGACGATTCCCAAAACCCATAGATATATATGATATCATCGCTGATTGGGTTCCCGAATTCCCGATGCTATGACGCGCTAGGTGTACGGTGGGCTGCACATGTAATGCGAGGGATACAGTCTCGCCCATAAGTTGCATCGACACACGACAATTGCTGTTTTTAAACAAATTGTAAACGATGACGTATGTCTGTTGACAGGGTGTCCACTTGTTTTGCAGACAGAAATTTCATAGAATTTTGTTTTGCAGAAAATGTTTCAAATAATATTTGGTCCTTGTATTTTTATTTCGACTATTATTGTTTCAATTACTATTTACTTGAATGAAACATATTTCACAGAAACACAATTCAATGAATTTTGTAATATCATTTTTTCATTTAACAAACTTATCAAACCGTAGAATTACGTTTGGTGTTTCATTGTTTCGCAGACAGAAAATTTATAGAATTTCGTTTTACAGAAACTTGTATTAAATAATATTTGGTTCTTGTATTTTTATTTTGAAAATGATTGTATCACCGCTTATTCACTTCACAGAAATATATTTTGCTGAAACACAATTCAATGAATTTATTTTTTTATTTCTTTATTTAAGAAACTTATCAAACAGCAGAATTATGTTTTAACGAACATTGTTCGATGTTTTTTTTCATGGTATTTGAAATACATCAACACATAATAACTATGTATATATAATACAGTTTATCTATACATATAATAAAGCTGTAAAGGTTCGAAAATCTGTACATTGAAGATATTAGCAAAAAAATCTTAGAATCGATAACAGAACACATTTCAACAGTTTTTAAAATTTGTGTCTGTTTGTCTGTCTGTTTATTTGTCTCACCATCACGCGAAAACTAGCCAATAGATTTCGGTACAACCTTCACTAATAAGTTTAATGGATCTTCGGACAGGTTATAGGCTATAAAATCATACAGATTGGGGATGGAAGGGGGTGAAAAGAGGGGTTAAACTTTGTATGACAAGTCCTTTAATTAATGACTTAAAGGCTTGAAAAATGGTAAGCATATAATTGGAAGCAAAATAAAAAGAATCCCATTCAAAAATTGTACAATAAACAGATAATATGTGAAAAAATGGAGGGTAAAAAAGTACTTAGGTGACAAATAACAAAAATCCCTCAACCCATTGTAACTGTTTCAAATGAGAGATTTAATTATGTTAGTCAGTTGTTGTCAACATTGCCAAACCAGTGCCTTGAACTTCGTCTACCTATAATTGATATATCTTCGTTGTTAGAGTGGTCGAGTGTGATAACGGTGTCATCTAAGGGCCTACAAAATACCACAAATTCCCACTATTCCCTCTAATATTATAAATGTGAAAGTTCAGATGTTTAAATGTTTGGATATTTGTTACTCAATCACGCAAAAACGGCTGACCGGATTATGATGAAACTTGGTACACAACGGGTTAGCCTTAATATATAGGATACTTTTTATCCCTTCGTCATCCCTCAAATAGATAAATTCGGGGGTGGAAGTTGAATTTCATAGATCCAGAATCATGTCAAATATTTACAATACCCGCTGACTTACGAAAATTCGTTTCAGATAAGAGAGAACCAGTGTAAGTCTGAGCTCCAAATATGCACATAGTTGTCACGAACCGTAGGGTCAACATACAATAAGGACGCATCGTGAGGCGAGTGTAGACTGTTGTAAATTCACGATATTTGACGTTTGGCGTGTCAAAGACGTGCCATTACACAGATGCCATTCGTTCAAGTCAAATCGAAGTTAATGTAGATTATTTACTACTTGCACAATTCAATAATTTGAGTCTTATAGTTGCTAAGATAAAGTAGGTATTTTCATGTAAAGTTTTTAGTTTTACCATCGTAGTTATAAACTAAGTAATGTCGCTACCAATCGATTATGATTAGCTATTATTATGAAAGATTTCGGATATTTGTGACTTAATTATCTCAAAACTAAAGCGACTCATGTGAATGTGAATGTTTACCGCATTTCAGTACTTGAAGTTCTATTAATTACTTACATGCGTAATTGTAAGCAAAACATAAGATTTGCGTTATTTAGGTACTTACTTACAGCCTTTAAAGCGCTTGCGTTTTAAATCAAAACTCGCTGGCCCATTGAGCCTAAATAACTTTACTGTTTATAAAATTGGAGATTAAATAGATTGGACGTAGACGATTGTTGTCAGCATTGACTGACCAGCGCTTTGATATATGCCTACACAAAATTATAGAATTTCCATTCCACTCTATTCTTTTTGTTGAAAAAAAATGGATGGTTGAGAAATATAAAGCAGGTTTTTTTTCTTGAACCTGACTGGTTTTTTGTAGGCCGGGCCCAATAAAGCGATAGTGAGTGCGCGTTTGTTTGGAGAGTGGCCTGGGGAAAATCCAGGAGAAACCTCCAACGCGACCACACGGGGGGTTTAAACACTGCAACTGGAATACTCTAAGAATATGCGCTCCAGTGAGATTGTTTGAGCGGCTTCAACCAAATCTGAGGTGTGGGTGGAATCAAACTATTGGGAGTTTTGTCGCTGTTTCACTAAACCAAGCCTAGCTGAGAAAAGACCAGCTAGGAACTCAGCTAGGCCCGACCTGGGTCGGACTGACTCTACCCGGTATGCAGCGGTATCGGGACGAATAGGGACTATATGTGTCTGCGTTATCCCGATCGTGCGGTGGACATCCCCGCCGGCGGGGTAATTTTGTGTAGATTTTCTTAGTAAACTAGAAGTATTAAATAAATTTTCATACAGAGGGATAATGCGTAGAGACATGTGCCCAAGGTGTTCACTGCAAGTAGAGCGTGTCATATTGTTGTAGGTCATTACAGATCTTGGGTTATAATGTAGGACTCTTAACACGTTGCAATTCGAGAAACATAGAAGTTTTTGTTCCATTCAATCATAATATGTTTTCCCCTGTAGTCGCTACATCGAGCATGTCAGTACTAAGGCTCCGAAAGTAAGGAATTGGGAAACTTCATAGGATAAGAGCGAATGTGTATACGTACGCAACATCTAACCATGACACCACTATGCTTCTTGGATTTGATGACGTAGTTTCTTAGCACACATTGTGTTTCGTTACGTAGTATAAGAAATCATAAAAATTATTTGTACGTATAAATGCTATATGAGATCGAGTCGACGGCGTTCTCCGGGCTGAAATGAAATGTGTATTTAACGTCTGACTTTCTTGGCCAGTACCTATTACCAACATATATAGGTACTGAAAAATCATATTATCCATTTTGTTTCATTATCCGCCTATTACATCCTATTTCAAGACACATGCCTCCTTTCATGAACAAGGGGGCATTAACAAGGTTGTAACTTTGAGACGTCAAAACGTTTCAGTACATTTTGAGTGAGTCACTCAAAGTTAAGTAGTTTATAACTTAACCTGCAGAATATATCTAACAAGGGGAAGGAATAGTTAGTAGACGTTCACGCGAACGAAGTCGCGGGCAAAAGCTAGTTTTAATAATAAAAGCCCAGAAAGACCTGTTAGGGCAAAATCGACTCTAACGCGGATAGGTTAGAAGATTAAGACAGTTCAGTTTTACTAGGTTTTTTACCCGCATTGTTGTTGTGAACTGAAATGTGAAATTTTATAGGGTATGCATTTTGTCAAAGGCATGAATTGGAATGTTTAGAAACTGCAACTCAACAACATGTTTTTCTGCGTAATAAGTTTTATATTAACTAAATAACGTACGGTCAAAGAATATATGATTTGTAATTATATCGTAATGAATATAGAAACATTAAATTTTCTTTGTAATGAAAATCTACTATAAAATTATTTACAAAGTAATTATTTTAAGATTTGATTATTTTATGAAATGATAATATGAGATTTATTTTATGAGAAACAAAATTCTATACAACTATGGTCTTGGTAATAATTTTTACGTAAACTAAATTATATCGGAAAAAATAATATTTCATTTGTAATTCTATGATATGAATATCGAAATATTAAAAAATATTGATATCAAAAATCATTCATTTGAATTTCTACAAAGTAAGTGTTCGGCGTAATGATTATTCTGTGAAATGATAATATGAGAAACATTTTCTGCGAAACGAAATTCTTTGAAAATATTGTCTATAAAACAGTGTACAACCAACCAACAACAACCCTGTTGACAGCCATCCGCTATGGCAAACTTGCTACACTCAATATGAATTGTTATAAGAGTATCGGGGACAGTATAGCGGACAGTAGAATTAGTTTCTAAGCCCTAAATTTAGAGTGCCGATTTTCAATCCCGAGGAGTTAGGGCATCTTCTTACCCTTTTATTTATAGCTCAATAGTACCTGAGTCATGGGTACATGTTTTACATTTTGATACCATTGTTCACACTCGTACTAATTACGGGATAAAAAATAAATAAATGGTGTAACTGGTATGATAGTGCACAAATCATAGTCTTAAATACATTAAATTTTTCGCCGTTAATAGTACGAGTGTGTACTAGAATTTATATCGTCATATACATAAGTAGTACCTTAGATGGGTCTTATTTATTTATTTACTAAACGCAAATTTATTTAATTTATCAAGTCAGTATTTGAATGTTTCCCTAATCATCATTCTATACGATGGTCTACATAGATCACCATTTGCAACTTTTGCTCGCGACTCGCGACTTCGTCTGCGTTGAGCTCACAGAACATTAAATTTAATTTTCTGTGGTTGAGCTCGTTACAGAAATATTTGCTATGAAATTATTTTAGGCCCGGCCCTCCTACAATGGAATGTACAAAGAATTGTTCGTAAGATTTCAATGAAGCTTTAGCACTTATAGGCACCGATTGTATTTATTAAATATGCTACGAGTACAATGATTTTACTAACTCAGAAATTTTCAATGCAAAATCGGTAAAATTAAAAGAAAAAATATTCTTTTTGTCTAAATCTTCTCTAAATCTTCCGCGATTTTAATGACTACATATCGGTAGACCTATATGGAGACCTACATGGGTTACTTTCATGGAGAGCAATCTTGAAAATATGACTATGTTAACCACAAAACACTACAATTGTGATGCAAATGGTTATGGTATTAACTGGAATATGGTTTTAATGAGGCTTCCGTTAATAACTAATATTATTAATACTTCCATCAAAACTGGAGTTTTCCCCGGAGCATGGAAATCCGCTATAGTGAAACCTTTGTCGCAAATACAAAACCCGATACTCTTTAAAGACGATCGTATGATAAGTATTTTGCCATTCTTATCAATAATAATAGAAAAAGTTGTATGTTTACAGTTGACAGAATATTTAGAAGCAAACGACATCCTACCTACAAAACAGTCTGGTTTCAGACAGTCTCGCAGCACAGCAACTGCTTTATTGGACGTGGTTGATGACATCTTGTCTGCTCGGAATGCTGGCGATAGTACTATGATGGTTTTATAAGACTATTCTCGTGCTTTTGACATCATCAACACCTCGCTCCTACTATCTAAACTGGCTTTTTACGGGTTTGACACACGTTCTTTAAACTGGTTTGCCAGTTACCTCACGGGACGCATGCAATCGGTTGAAGTTCGCAATGACAATGGTGCTGTCCCTGTTTTTATTCCTATGGATGTCACATGTGGAGTGCCTCAAGGTTCCATTCTGGGACCGATACTTTTCATTATGTACTGTGCTGATATAATAAAATCTATAAACTACTACAATTACCACATCTACGCGGGTGATTTACAATTATACATATAGTTCAAGCCAAATGAAATTAACTCGATATTAGACAAATTAAATTCTGAATTGGAACGCATTGCCACATGGTGTAAAACAAACAAACTCGTTTTGAATTCAAGTAAATCCAAGTTAATGGTGTTTGGTTTGACACGGTTCTACGTATTATGATAAACGCAGGCAGAGCCGCGGGATAAAATAGCCATTGTTAATCGCGAAGGTCCATTCTACATCAGTATGTAGAATGGACCATTCACCAGTGGATTCACCAGTGTGAAAGAAGTTTGAAATCGGATAAGTAGCACGGGACGGACATTATACCTTTAACATACAAAGTTTACAATTTTATGTATAATAATGATGTTTTGTTTTATATAACGACTATAACAATAGTAGGTTGATGTACAGTTGTACACCAAGGGGATAAAGCACTGTTTTATGACACGGGATTAATCCCGAGTACAGTGAGAGAGGTTTAAGAGAGGAAGGGCACAGCAAAATGTCATCTTGCTCGAATTTGGAGCAGCCCAACTGGGGAAGTACCTCCACAGCCATAATAACATTATTTACTATACAACTATGTAGTGTTGTGTTCCTGGAGGTGAGCAAGGTTGCCAGAGCTCCCGAGGATGCAATGTGTTGGGAGCGAGGGACCTAAAGGTGTTCCTTCTGCTGTCAACACAGTGTCGGTCGGTCGGCAACGCGCACGTGATTCCTTTGGAGTTACGGGCGTCTATAGGCTGCGGTGGCCGCTTACCATCAGGTGGACCGTACGCTTGTTTGCCACCGGCGTAGTATAAATAAAGAGGGATTTAAGCGCGTCCAAGACAAAAACAGCTTTATCCCCGAGGAGTATACTCTACTTTTCTCACCTCTTGCGAGACAATAAAAAAACCAAGGCTCAAATCACTTTCATGACTTGTTTTCGAGTTCAGCTTTGCCAAAAATGCTTTCGTATGTCCGGCGGATTTCCGGGTATTCTCCTCTACAAGTCGCAATTCTCAACTGATTCTGGTGAATTTTTTTGAGCAGGTTCGATAATTATATTGTTATTTGACGACCGGTTTAGCCTAGTGGGCAGTGCACCTGCCTGTGAAGCTGACGGTCCTGGGTTCGAATCCCGGTCAGGGCAAATATTTGTGTGATGAGCATGAATATTTGTTTCTGAGTCTTGGATGTTTTCTATGTATTTAAGTATTTATATCTATTAAATATATCGTCGTCTAGTACCCATAACACAAGCCTTCTTGAGCTTACTGTGGGGCTAGTTCGATTTGTGTAAGATTGTCCTCTAATATTTATTTATTTTATTTATTTATTTTTTATTTATATGTAGGTATATATTTTTTGACTAGTCAGGTTTGGAAATTTTCAATTTTTTATTGTAATGACTGTATGTTTCTGCGGGGAATTTAGGAGTGTTCTCCTCTACAGGTCGCATTTTTCAACCGAATACTGAGAGCATCAGGTTAGATATGCATTTGTCATGTCAGATTTTGGAAATTAAAATAATAAAAACACTCGCGAGGTCTTCAACTCACAGAGCCATTCGTTTCGAATCTGCAGTTTTACTCCATATACCACAGTGTCATATAACACTCGCGGCTGTTGTTTTAGGCTTCAATTACATTACTGCAAAGGCCGCCACGGTAGGAAGGCTATCCCTGTTACGGCTGAGATATGTATAGTGCTCAAAAAATTCAATGAAATTTGAAAATTCTAAGAATTGAGTAGGTAATAGAAACACGCGCTGCAGCAGGCGCCGGCCTCGCCGTCTTTTGTTTTTTAGCGCGCGCGCCGGCGGTGGGCGAACGCCCCGGAGCGCACGCCTGCCCGCCGCCGTGCGGATTTCACGAAATAAGACTTTATGGACATAACAACAAGAACTATGAGCCCGGCTTATAACGAACATCACGACCCGGCTAAAGCCAAGGGCTTTAATGATTTGCTTCCGGTAAGATTTGCATGATATATAATTTGGCATTGTCGAGCAAGTGGTGTGAAAACTGCCTGATAGTAAGCAGACACCGTAGCCTATGAACGCCTGCGACTCCAGAAGAATCACAAGCCCGTTGCCGATCCCTTATTGACGGGAGGATCCGTTGTATTGAGAGCCAGAGACTTATACAAGTTCTCACTCTCAAGAGAGCGCATCCTCGGGAGCCCGATGACTTTACTCACTACCAGGAACACAACATCACGTACCTACCTAAAGAACAATAGAATTCATTGAAGTGGCAAATGCTCTGATTCTCAGCGTAGCATCTGTAGTCTCTGGAACTCTGACTTCACTCGCGCCCCTATATCCTCTTTTAGAGTAGTAACAAAGTTTAAAAAATCTCAGTTTCATCTTTCATTAGCCACATTTGACGCGCAAGTCGGTCGGCATCTTCATATCTTAAATCTCTATATCTTCATGTTGTACCTACTTATAACTTAATCTAGCGCTGCGCCGGTTGTAACAGATCGACATCCGTCATTCGTGTGAAAAGTTCATGAAAGCTTCTAAGCTTCGGAAAAACTTTAGATGTGCTTCTAAACTTCAGTAGAACGCTTCTGGGAAGCTTCTAAACTTCTGGGAAGCTTTTCAACTTCAGAAAAGCTTCTAAGCTTTCAGGAACGCTTCTTGGCTTCGTAAAAGCTGATTTCTATATTCTAAATGTTGATCATGAATGAAGCCTCTTATTGTAAATAGATGGCGTTTAAATTAAGTCTAAAGAAATTCGATTATTTATAATGAATATCACCAATCTTTTGAATTTCAAGTTATTTTCATTTTCCTAGTGCTACTTTTGTAATTTGAATAAGCTTGGTTTCTTGCTTCATATTATTAGCATTTCTCAAGTTGCAAAGGTCAAGTATGGACACCTGGTGTCGAGGATTTGAACTGTTAGTAAATCATCCGTTCGCGTAGAAAGGTTGTCATTATGTCTATATAGTAGCGAAATAAGTAGCCATCTGAAATTGCACGGTTAGTGTGGAGTCAGGGCTGTCATTCACAACGTTGAAACTAACGCGAGCACCAATTCACTTTAGACTAACCAGTGTAGGGCGGATCTCTAGTTGAGCATTTCTAATACGGGTCTCGACGTCAAGATATACTAGACGTCAGCGTCGAGTCTAGTTGATGCAAGTGGCTAATTGTAAAGCAGTAGCTGCATCGCTGCCTTTGGCGGGTATTTGAAAAAATGTTATGCGCGTGGCTACCCTACTAAAATGTGAAAGATTTATGGACGAAACAATCTTGTTTGTGTAGGTGTCTTTTTATTTTAGTCAAGTTTTAATGGGATAGACATCGGAGAGACATCTGGTGTTGAGTAGGAGATCGGAAAGTTATTCTAGACCAATGAGAAGCCAGATTTAGCTACATCAGTTGATCGCGTGATGTTAGGGGTTCTCATGATAACGAGGTGAGGTAATATAAGGAGATACACAATGGGTTCGAGACTTTTTTCCCCTTCGACGGCTCCTGCGGGTAGACCTCACGAGAGCGGCGTGCACCTTCAGGAACGCTTATGTGAGTTTTTAAAGTTATTTGTCGTGATAGATAGGAATTACGTAGGGATTCATTATGTTAGGATAAAATAGGGTGTTGTGTGTTTAATCCTTTCTGTTCACAGGATTTATGAAGACGGAGTGTTTAAATTCCATATAGCAAACGATAGTGATTTCTTTTTCATAATGTATTATGCGCGTGCGTTACGCTGCTTATATAGGTACAATTACCTTGTCGTTACCTATAGTGTTCAGTATAAAGTTCAAGTTAGATTGACAATACCTTTGCTTAATTTGAATAACCTGCTTAAGGTAAAATCTACGTTAACAATATCGATGTGGGGTGGCGTATCTCCTTTTAAATAATTATGGCTTTAAAATGCATTTAAGTACGTTAATCGTTTAATTCATTGTTACGGATATAGTTTTACCATTAGTGCAACAGATATTTAATTGATAATGTTTGCTAAATGGAATATATTCTAGGCACATCTGCGTTGTTGGAGTGTTACTACCTGATTTAATAAATACATTGTGTTTTATTATACCCATACTTATTGTGCATGCTAGTTATTAAGATTTATGTTGGTGTTTTGTGCATGCTATGTGAATTCGTGTCTATTTTTGATACTATTCAGTATTATTGAGATTTTCATGAATAATGGAGGTAGGCGCTGTTCATACAAGCTGGTTTTAATATTTGAGTATTACTATATTTGACTATTGATTTCAATTAGTTTTAAATGACTATTTGACTTTAAGGACATTATTTATTAGTAGACAATTCGTTAAAGGATTGTAATTTTACTATTAAACAGTAATTGAATTAATCTTTTGCTAATGAGGTAGTCATTATATTCTTACACTTATTATTTAACGCATTAATTATTTCATTTACATTAGGTTTCTTATGTTTCGTTGGTATTTTAAGTATGTTCTTATTGATTTAGTACAGTGTTGTAGGTGATAATAGTAACTTTAGGTTATTAAATGAGTACGTTTTATTTATGAATATATCTAAAGATTACAATGCCATAGTTTGGGTATTTGGAGGGTTTTGCGAAATCAAACCTTTATATGAGAAGGATAGACGACATCGAATGACGTATCATCGCACTGGTGTCAAGAAGATGACCATGTCAGTGCCTCCGCGCAATCACACTGTCAACGACGATATGCCTTCCACCTATCGTTTGGACCCTGGACATTTATACGGGACGTGTACCTGCCAGCACTTTCGTACATGTGGGCAATCGACGACCAGAGCCAGGCCATCCTCAATCCAACGCTGTGCCATGACAATATGAGACCCCTCACTGGCTGATCCTGCCAAGCTGATCACAGTTCCGGCGTTTGGACAACGAGGCTATTCCTGCATGATGACCTCATAGCCTACCACTGTACACACGCAGATGAAGAGATCCTTAAATGGTTTTCTAAGTTTCGCAAAACTTTCTGACTGCGTTAACTATGGTACTTATTCACGTTCCCGTTCTATGTAAATGTCATACATAATGTTACCTTTTAATAGGCCGAAATGCTATCGTTGTGTTGTGTGACCTGACATGGTTATTGCACTCTTTATTTGAAGTAATCTTGGCTTATTTACCTTTTTATGAAACTTTGGTTCCTATTACAGTACCTAATAGTCTGTTGACTACGTAATTAATATTACGTCAATACCTTATCTTCGCCTGTGCGATAATTATATTTATTTTATTGGACAAGTAGATACTGTTCCAATATTTCACATGTATGTACCAACATACATACATTTACTAATCTATTGTAGTTGTTGAGACTGGTCGCAGTGGATGTGACTGTTCCAGCAATGAGGTAATGTCACAAGTTGGACTGCCAAATGTTTTATTACGATTTTGTATGGTATGTTCCAGCCTATGACGAAAGGTTTTGGTAGTACAATGTAGTACCCAAATATACCAAATATGCCTAATAACTATTACTGTTGCTATGCAATGGTTTTACTCCAGATCGAAGAAATACGTTCATAAATGGGGTTTAGGGCTAGTCTCACAGATTCTTAACGACAGGCTTTCGTCTTTAGTCTCGATCCCAAGACGAGCTTTGAAAAGGGCTGCGGTCTTGTTTAGGCACGCGGTGCGCCTTTAGCTGCTTGTGGGAATCTTTGATTCAAACAAGACACTATAGTCCCGCTGAGACGAGAAATCTGTATTGCCGTTTGCTGAAGCTGAACATTAAAGACCCCAATATCTATGTACCCTTATATATTCTATTATATGGGCGAGATGGGATGTGAAAGTTCAATGGCGATATAGATTGATTGACGACTCGAGCAAAACTCCTTGCTGTCGTGAGAACGCTGGTCAATGCTGAGGTTTTGCGGTTGCATGGCTCAGTAGTGATATTCGCTAATGGGATGACCATATGACTCGATTTGGACATTAAACCTGAATAGCAGCAACTTGTTTGTTTGCATAATATTTGGGTACGAGGTAACTAACTCGTATTTAAGTCTACTTCAACGTAGATACATCACACGTGTATTATAATATACATATATATATAAATATAACAAGATCCTATTCCAACTGGCTTTTAAATAAGTTCAGTATTATTTACTTTTGCTGTATGCAATAAAATGGCTGGTCTCATAATATTATGGGCTACGCTCTTATTATTACCATGTATATGTTCATTCGTCAGGCGCTATTGTCACATATCACTTATAGTCTCGGCCCTGTGCCACTTGCGAGGATACTCTGTTTGCTCGTGTTAGGTGTTAGGTAGGGATATACCCAATGGGTTAGCATCAGGTATTCCTTCGCGAGACTGCTGCCTCGACATAGTCGCCTCATCATGTCCAGAAATGGCTTGGTGGTTTATATGACTTATGCATGGTACTTTTATGAGGTACTGTGGCTTTATGGTTGCTTGCAATCAGCTATTTTATTCTCACATCTGTTAGATTGAGAATTATATTATATTTCGTAATAAGCCAGACCTGTCCTATCCTACCTTGTAGGAAATAAAATACGACATATCGATACCTCGATATACCAAACACTAGTTTTAAGGTTTTATAAACATATATTTAATTTAATTCACGATTTGTCCATGACTATACGCCTCATTAACCGATAACTATAACCATTCTTCTGAATCAAATTATGGAGTAATTATCTACTCCGTATCATATTACGTCATTATACGCTTACTCCTTTTAAACTATAAACAACTTCTTTATGCTATGACTTATCACACAGCCAACGATGGTATTTTACAATTAGGTTAGGCTCTAAACTCTTAGTTACTTTAGTATTGTGTTCATGATTAGTTTTCTATTAAACTTGTGTTTTAAGTTTTCTATATTTCTAGTAAATTAGGTTCTAGGTGCTTAATATTGTGTTCACGTTTAGTTATCCATTATAAATAAGATGCTGTAGGAAATTGCTATGTTTATTTCTTTAGGTAGACTTATTTTAAGTTGTAATTACTTAGTTTAAGTTGTATTTGTCTAAACATTGTCCAATTCTCAATAGTTCATATGTTTCTCACACCTCAGAGAACTTAAGTTGCTACATTTCATAACTAGGTCTTTAAATTGCCACTAGTCGATCACGCCATTAATATTTTAATTATTTAGTCTTGGTTTATGTTTAATATTCTCCGATTGTGTAATTAACCTTTTCATTTGAATTAATTTCATTTCATAATAAATTGTAATAGGTTAAGTTGGCAGCAAGGGTTTTTGTTGAGTCCGCATTGTTTTCCCTTGCTTAGGTCTTGGCCTAGGAATCAACGCGGATGTCTAATAAAGTCCTCACCGGCTTTATTAGATAAAATAGTCAAAGTTTCGAGTAAAATCACTTTTATGAAATAAATGTATTGTTTCGTTTATTTTCTTTCTCAAAACCTTTTGTTTGATTTATTTACTTTCCCTATAGTTATTCCCATATCTTTTAGATCTGCTGAATTTGAAAGCTTTAGTAATGCTTTAGGAAAACTTTAGAAACTTTTAGAGTTTTAGGAACTTTCCGAAAGTCCTGGTTTTCAGACTTTCAGATGGTGTAAGTATTTGTAGGTAAAGTTTAGGTAGGCTTTAAGTTCCCATTTTCCGCTTTCCATTTAGACTAGGGAGGATGTTACACGGTGATAGCCCTGGATCCGGGTGGAGCGATTTATTTCGCGCCACTCAAAAGGCGCCCCCAAAAGGTAATCTTACTGTTGATTTCTTTTAGGCGCCCATAGGCACCAGGCGCTTAAGGCGGCCGCTCTATCCGCTCTACCTTATAGCCGGTTCTGGGCTTATCGACTAATTAAAAAAAGCCTTAAACCCTTATTGCATATGAAACCATATATAACAGGTATAATTTATGACCTTATTGAAACGAGTCGAGGTTCAAATTTAAACAAATAATTGTCGTCTTGCAGTAAAGGGAGTTGGATAAGGCCCGATGTCAAAACATTTGTAATTAACGAAAACAAATAGATCGTAATATTATCGCTCGGATTCGAGTGCATATAGTATTTCAATTAAGGCTACTTTGTTCCCACTCGACCTCAATTGGAAATATCGCAGAAAGATTTCATTTATCCAAGACTAGCATCCGCTTAAAACAGCACTAATATTTTTAAGTACCTTCGTACACATTATAGTTTTACAATTATGTTTAAAAGAATTTTTGTAAACCCGAAAACTAACAGGTAGAATGCTGCCTAAACTTACTTTTCTCCTTCCAAGTAGCCAATTTCTACAATTTGAAGCTATGCCGATTGATTTTTTTTCGAAGAACCTTAAATTTGAAATCTCTCCATATCTCCCATGTACATCGTAACTCAAAGAAATACGACACAATGCCTAATAAAACCGGCGGGCAGCTGAATACCGAATTTAGGTGGACGCTGGACGACTATAGGACAAAACCTGTACTACCTGTAGCTCCCAGTGATTTGATTGTTTATCTATGACTAATCAGCTAGGTATGGCTGTGTTCGTGGGACCTACATTGAATCAGTATTTTATATAAACTGACCTATAGTAACGAAAATATTTATTAGCCGGCGGGGACGTCCACCGCAGACACAAATAGCCCCTATTCGTCCCGATACCGCTGCATACCGGGTAGAGTCACTACGACCCAGGTCGGACCTAGCTGAGTTCCTTGCTGGACTCTTCTCGGCTGTCAACTGTCTAGACTCGCCTCACGATAGTCATTATTGTGTCTTGACCCTACGATTTACATATATACGATCACAACTATTTACATATTAGGAGCTCAGATTTACACTGGTTCATCTGAGATGAATTTTCGTACGTTAGCAGGCATTGTAAATATCTATAATAATTATGTTTCTAGTTCATAGATTCAGAATTTATCAGTTTGAGGGACGATAAAGGGATAAAAAGTATCCTATATGTTAACCGGGTGTATAAACTCGTTGCATACCAAGTTTCATTATAATCTGTACAGCCGTTTTTGCGTGATTGAGTAATAAACATCTAAACATCCGAACTTTAACATTTATAATATTAGTGGGAATAGTAGGAATTAGTGGGATTATGTAGGTCCTCAGATAACACCGTTATCACACTCGACCACTCCAACAAAGTTCTGGATGACCACTGAAGACATATCAATTATAGGTAGACGGAACTCCATCCGTGCTTTGAACTCAAGGCACCGATTTGTCAATGTTGACAGCGACTGTCTAACATAATTAAATCTCTCATTTCAAACAGTTACTATGGGTTGAGGGATTTTTGGTTATTTGTCGCTAGTCCCCTAAGCACTTTTTTACCCTCCATTTTTTCACATATTATCTGTTTATTGTACAATTTTTGAATAAGATTCTTTTTATTTTGCTTCCAATTATATGCTTACCAATTTTCAAGCCTTTAAGTCACGAATTGCAGGACTTCTCATACAAAGTTCAACCCCCCTTTTCACCCCCTTTCATCCCCAATCTGTATGATTTTTATAGCCTATAACCTGTCCGAAGATCCATTAAACTTGTTAGTGAAGGTTGTACTAAAATCTATTAGCTAGTTTTCGCGTGATGATGAGACAAATAAACAGACAGACAAACAGACACAAATTCTAAAAACTGTTGAATCAATCAATCAATCAATCAATCAATCAATCAATCATATATTTATTTGCATAAATAAGGGTACAATTAGGTGTTACAAATTTTTAGCATGTCCATACCTTATTTTACCATAATATGGTGTACAAATATTTTAAAAGTCAATTAAACGTTAATTACATATAAATATATTGCATAGTGTGTAAATTAATTAAATTTATATAAAAAAAATCAAGGTCAAAATATCTAAAATCTACTAATAATAACATTTTTAATAATTATTCAATTTAGTACTTACTTCATATTATTCACATATCATTCTTATAAATTACAGTTAATCAAAAATTCATCAACAGAGTAATAGCTATTTTCTAGTAAATAATTATATAAATTTCTCTTAAATAAATTTAGTGACAGCTTCTTGAACTGATCAGTAAGGCAGTTAAATATTCGTATTGCCATTCCGTGAACATTGTTCTGTACTAATGCAAGATTCGTTTTTTCCATTATAAGTTTGTTCCTATATTTACCTCGCTTTGATGTGGTAGTTATCGCCTTGAAATTCAATGGGTGTTTTCTGATAAACATGCACATTTCAAAAATGTACATAGCCGGTAATGTTAATATTTTTTTAGTTTTAAATAATGGTCTACAGTGTTCAAGATAATCAGCTCCACATGCTGCCCTAATGCATTTCTTTTGGGTCTTAAAAATTTCGATTGCGTCCACTGAGTTACCCCAAATTACAATGCAATATCTTAAAAGGGAATAATATCTTGAAATGTGTTCTGTTATCGATTCTAAGACCCCTGAATCGATTTTTTTGCTTATATCTTCAATGTAGAGATTTTCGAACCTCTACAGCTTTATTATATGTATAGATTATTAAAAACTTTGCACGTTCAATCTTATGTCATATTAATAAAAGTAACAATAGGTGTGTGTAGGTGGGGATAGGTTTTAAGTTTAAGGGTCGGCTTCGGAGCCGCGCCGCGCGAAGTTTAGGTTTTTAGCGCTACTCACACAACGATCGAGGCTCGCGCGCCGCACACGCACACAAGTACGTACGCACAGTGGTTTGTCCGACTTTGACTCGACAACTAAATTGTGACATTGGATTTTGTAACCAAATATTTAAATTGTTATGTCAAATGTGTTTTACCTTAACAAAAATGCCCACTAACTGCTGCCCAAGACTTTGTTTACGTGGACACGTTTTCCCATGAGAATCAGGTGGGAATAGTCTATTTTCCAATTCGATTCCAGATTATATGTACCTATTTTATTTTTATACAAAATTTGTATCTGTTTAGCCGTTAAAGCGTGAAAGAATAATCATCCAAACTGGCGCCTTTGCAATAAGTTATAGTAGGTATAATAAGTTCAACTATCACCGGTCACCTAGACAACTTTCTCTTGCATTTATAAAACAAAAAGGAAACATAAATCGTTTTTGTTTGATAAATTATCATAGGTAGGGCCCTCCGGTCGACTCTGTCCACTTCCTAATTTGTATCTTTCCAAACTTGTCCACTTTCGAATTCGTCTACTCCAACATCGTCCTTTTCCTAAGTTGTCACTTCATAGATTCCGAAGTTGACTACTTCCGAAACAGTCATTTCCCTATTCGTATTTTCCTAACATGTCCATTTCCAGAATCGCCAACTCCCTAAATTCTCCGCTCCTATAATGTCTTTTTCCTTGATAGTCACCGATTAGCTTACGTTAGGCTACGGGGACAACTTCCTATCTTACTTATTCCCAATATACTACTTTTTAGGATTCCGTACGTCAAAAGGGAAAAACGGAACCCTTATCAAATCACTCCGTTTTCTGTCCGTCCGTCTGTCACAGCCGATTTTCTCCAAAACTACTGGACCGATTGAGTTGAAATTTGGTACACATATGTAAGTTGATTACCCAACGACGGACGCATAACGTAAACAATTGAATTTTGAGCATGGGGTCACTTTTGGGGATTACATTAGACAATTAAAAATAAAAGATTTTTAAACTTCAATGTTTTTGTGCCCATAACGTAAACATTATCTGTCTCTTTCTATGTCGTTGGTGACAAATGAGATCGGGGTGCTAAAGTCAAACATGTGGTCTATTTTGGATTTCAAGATGGTGGACATGAACACGATTAGAATCCCGAAATCCCATGACACACATGTGTCACATGACTTTTTCAAATAAGTTTTATCCGCCAGGTTTGATGGGCGAATTAAGAAGTGGACAAGTTAGGAAGTGGCCAAATTAGGAAAGATAAATTATCAAGCGGACAAGTTAGGAAATAGACTAGTTCGGAAGTGGTCAAGTTAGGAAATAGCCAAGTTTGGAAGTGGACATGATAAGAAAGAGACAGGTTAGGAAGTGGACAAGTTTGGAAAGATACAAATTAGGAAGTGGCCAAAGTCGACCGGAGGGCCTCATATGATGTCAGTACTGATATCACAGTGTACCTAACTACTCATTTTATGCAAATAAGATTTATTTATATGTATCTACTAGCTTTTACCCGCGGTTTCGCCCGCGTAATAAAAGTAATTTTTAACCGTCTACAAAAAAGGAGGTTCTCAGTTTGATCCGTATGTTTGTATGTATGTATGTAGATACGTATGGATGTCATTTCCGTAATCGGCACCCCGTGGAACCATAAAGACGACACCTATATAAATTTTTAAGATAAATTATTTTCCGCCATCTTGGATTTGAAAATGGATGTCATTTTCATAGTTGGCACCCCGAGGAACCTCGAAGATAACAACCATATCGATTTATAAGACAAATAAATGACCGCCATCTTGGATTTGAAAATGCATGTCATTTTCGTAATCCGCACCCCGAGGAACCTCGGAGATGACACCCATATCGATTTTTAGGAAAAAAAAATACCGTATATCCATTATATAACGTTATCATATTTGAAAATGGTTGTCATTTTCGTAATCGGCACCTCGAGGAACAACAAAATTGACAACCATATCGATTTTTAAGAAAAAGAAATGTCCGCCATCTTGGATTTGAAAATGCATGCCATTTTCGTAATCGGCACCCCGAAGAACCTCGAATATGACACCCATATTACTGCTCCCCGCACAAACTTGAAACCCCTTTTTCACCCCTTTAGGGGAGCAATTCCGAAAAACGCTGAAACGTGTTTTGTTGTATTTAAACAGAGTCCATATACGAAGTTTTAAATCTCTCACTTCAAAAAAGATTTGCTCCCCGTACAAACTTGGAACCCCTTTTCACCCCTTTAGGGGAGCAATTTAGAAACACGCTGAAATATGTTCTGTTGTATATAAACAAAGATTCTATTTACGAAGTTTCAAATCTCTCACTTCAAAAAAGATTCGCTCCCCGTACAAACTTTGAACCCCCTTTTCTTCCCTTTAGGGGATCAAACAATAGGGTCTCAGTGGGGACAGGTGTTAGGAACTTTTACCTTATTACCGTTTATAAAACAATTGAATGATCGCCCTTGTTTTTCTATATTAGGTATATTCTACATTAAGAGTATTTTGGTGCTAACTTTGTGTACGAAAAGAGAAATTGATTTATGGATGTGAACCCAGCCGAAAAACAGGTACAATATTAAAATAACAGCGACGGCCATCTCCCAAAAACATCCAATAAATCAGAGGCTCTTTGAAATAAACTAGTTTCATCCACTTAGTGGGAGTACTGTTTGCTCATTCGAGCATGGGCTCAATTCGGTACTGCTTTTTCACGCATCGAATCTGTGAATCGTCGTGTTTCATGGTCTCTCTCTTGCAAAAGAGTAGCCACGAGTGTGTAACCACGATGCACTGGTATAAGGAATTCGTTTTTTATACACAATGGTAAATTGAACTGGGATTTTAAGTTGTAATGTTGAGGTTATGGACTATTACCTATTCACAACACCGAAATATCGCCACATTTTCATTAGTACCTGTAGTCTGCTTCGGTTGTTTGGGTTATACCTGTGGTTATACCTACGTATATATAGTTTTATTATGAATCATGGGGTCAACATAATAGTCACCGGCCAAGTCCGTGTTGTACTTCGCACATTTAGGGTTGCGAACCAACCGCAAAGTTAAGTTGGTTTTAACAGGGAAAATTAAGAAAGATTTAAAGAAAAAATCTGATGTATCAATACGCTGGTATTTGTTGGTAAAAAATACGTAATAATAAACATTATCACCGGATTTCAAGTTCATAGGTCAATGGGAAGTTAAAAAAATTTCGGAACAAAATTTTTGTTTGTTTTAAAAATTTGTAAAACAAAAAATATACTATTTATCTACTCAATGAATGGAAAGGTTGGCGTTCAGCCATGTCTCATCAAGAAATACCATATTTTGCCAATTTTCTGTTGCAGCCATCTTCCTAAGAAAAGTTATTCTTTTTTGGGCTATGCCCGGCCTTTCCAAAATCAACTTCCTCTGATCATTTTTCATATACCTAAAACCAATGTTCTTTAAAACTTTCCGAAGTGATGACACGCAGCCATTAGTCCAGCCGCCTTCAATGACACTACAAGTTTCTTTAATGTTGGATATTCTTTCCTTGTGTAATACATGGTTGCGTATTGCGGCAGTATTGAAGGTATATATGCTGGTCACAGGTTTCATTGTTTTCAGATGTTTATTCGGTGATCGTAATTGGTTAGCTTCTATCCCGGAAGCTCCATACCTTTCCTTTAAAATACGGGAAACAGTAAACTTGTTAATGTTTAGTTCGTCTGCAACGCGATGCTGCACTTGAGTCGCCGGAATAATCGGTCCACCGTTTTATTTTTCATGCTCAAAATGCTTGTACAGCTGCACGATTATACGCCGAGCTTGTTTGCCTAAAACTTTAGGTATTTTTGACAAAAAGATGTCAAGACACAAGTCCAAAAATACAAGTTTTATCAGTGGCCGGTAAGTAACGAGCCAAGGTCAACGATGAATGCAAATAAATATCAGTCCAAAAACGAAACGGGGTCAGAAACAAACAAAGATAAACTAAAAAACCGCACGACGGACACCCTACGACGAACTGCACCAATACAACATGTTTATTTTCAAACGTCAATACTGAATCGTTCAGAAATCGATACACCACCTATTCGTAAAATAAATAAAACTAGTTTACGTTCTTATTTAAACATGTGTTAAAACAGTTTTTAGATACATTTTTTGTAAGAAATATTTTGAAAATAATTATATATTTAATAATGATTTGTTGCGACCTAAAATGAAAAATTCATATCGATTTACTTAGACGACTACCGATTCATAACGGTGGTGTCCGGCCAACCATAAAGTAAAAAAAAAAACGTAGAAGGTAAACGTTCGCAGTGCAATTGTTTTCCTTTGGATTTCGATGTGCAAGATACGTTGTTTTGCTGTTGTGAGTGACATGTGTCAAATAATGCAAATACTATAAATGCTCCATACCATATACTAAAAAGACAGAAAGAAGTACATCATGCTTTACAATTTTCCTGTCGACTGGCCTCTGTGTACAGTCAACCAATTTGATTTCTGGACCACTTGGTACCTTAACCCACGGACATTAAAAAAAATATCTAGCAGATTTAATATTGTTTTTCATTGTCACAAGGTCCTATGTGGTCCAGAAATCACGTTGATTGAGCCCAGAAGTTTTCCTTGAGAAAACGTAACAGGTAACTTTTTAGGGTTCCGTAGTAAACAAGGAACCCTTATAGTTTCGCCATGTCCGTCCGTCCGTTCCCCGCTTTTCTCATTAGCCGTTAGTACTAGAAAGCTATAATTCGGCATGAGTATACATATTAATGACGCCGACAAAGCGGTAGAATAAAATCATAAAAAAAATTTTTTACGGTACCTCCCCTACATGTAATTGGTGGTGCATTTTTTTTTCTTCCAAACCCCATCGTGTGGGGTATCGTTGGATAGCTCTTTGAACTCAAATATTATAAGGTTTCTAAAAGCATTTTTTGATTCATGAATCGGTTGGCGTGATATTAAGAATTGAAGTGATAATTTTTGCTATGGTCAAGTGTCCTACCCCCCCCCCCCCTGCCAGCTAAACGGTGGCTACTAGGCATGTGAAAATAATCATGGTAGTAGCATATACGAGGAATTTAAAAGGAAAACTATCACAGCTTAGTAGAGATTACCGTAAAGGGCAAAAATCTGTATACACATCACAAAACAACATCTCAAAAAAGTACATCATCAGTACTAATATCAGTAAAAACCCTTCTACGGGTCCGTAATTCCGCATATGACCGGTGACGTGATGGACGGGCAACTACGGAACCCTACACTGTGCGTGGCCCGACACGTACTTGGCCGGTTTTTCACTCTTGTCACTGTAGTATTCGTATTAAATATTAATATTACTTATATAACAAAATAATTAAAACGGAGGTAGGTACATTTTAGCAGTAATATCGATGATAGCAAAGAGAAAGCTGTCAAAGTGACATTAGGAAACAGATCGTACGCTGAACCTACAGTGCCCGGGAGATAAGAACACCTGCCATTTCCATACATTTTATATTAAAATGTATGGGAATGACAGGTGTCAAGATTGACTTCTTATCTGCCGGGGACTGTACAGTCACAATGACAATAAGGGTTATAAAGGTGTTTACGTTTCCTTCACTATACCCATGGGACCAATGAAACACAGGCTTACTCTGCAAGTCGGGCTCTCGCGAAAATTCTCATATCTTGTACAAATTGTGTAACATTAACGACTTCCATAAAAGGGACCGCAATCTCTATGAAGATAGTCGTAACCAAGGTGAATTGCCACAAATGGTGCCCGAACAAGCAAATCGCCTATAGGCAGGTTTATTCTCACTTTATCCAGCTATGACAACGCCACAAGTTATTTAGCCAGTACATATACTTGTCCAAGCAGGGACTTCGGTGGCACTGGCAAAAAGGACTACAACTACATGGAGGCGTTCAGCTGAGAAGGAGTTGTGAATCTGGTCAAAATGCCCCCACCTCGAAGGTCAACAGCTGTTTTAGATGTGAAAACACTAATATATGTATAGTATACATAAATGTATAGTATACTATACATATACATAAATGTATACTATACAGATATTAGTGTTTTTATAGGCACCTGACAGCACTCAATAGATACGAATCGTTTAAATGAAAGAGAAGGAAAAATGTGACTTTAGTATGGATATTTAGATTACTTAATTATTGTAACAAATTACGACATCTCTATAAAACTTTAGATTGTGTACTCTAATAAGTAAATACATTAAAGAGAACTCACAAGCGCCACTTCTTGTTACGGTAGGTACATGTCATGATACTTAGTAATACTTATATTGTGGTAATAACCTAAACTAACACTCATATTATTATTTTACGAGTTTTCCTGACGTATTCCTTTATTACATGCTTTCAAAGGAATTCAGAATAATAAACTTTATAGACTTTTGCTCGCAACAGAAACAAATTATCTAATACCGAAGGGTGTAGAAATTCCCTTGGCATCAAATTTTTGATGATTCTCGTGTGTATACACATATCATTTATCAAATGGTTATTTATAAACTTCCTACAAATAATGAAATGTGACACTGTGTATGTTTAGCTGACAAATATTTTACTAAGAAAGTGTTTATGATCTAGATTAACGATTTTAGAGTAGATGACGTACATATTTTAGAGTAAACCTAGTTTTAACACACTAGCGTAGCAGCGAAAGTGTTAAATGGTCGCCCCTCTCCCAGTCGACATTTATTCTATGTGTGAGTTTCTGTGTAATGGGCCTATAAAATTCTATATCATGTCTGAAAAATGTGTTTACCTTATTCAAAGTAAATTAATTAAAAAACACGATTAATAAAAAAACACATGCAACAAGCTTTTAGTTTATTAAACACATTTATTCTGCAAATAGGCCTCAAAGGCACTTTTACAGGTATTGACCTGTAAAAGTGCCATCTATCTAAAGTTTTGGAGCGTTCGTGGCCCAGCGGCGTCCGCGTACCGCGTGCGGTATGCGAGGTTAAGCAACATCGGCCCAGATCAGTTCTTTGATGGGTGACCGCTATGAGTGGTTATTAACTGAGCGCTCCCGTGCTTTGGAGGGCACGTTAAGCCGTTGATCCCGGCTGCTGTCTATGATAGCAGTCGTTAAGCCAAGTCAGAGGCCTTTTGGCGGCTTGAAAACTTCTAACAGTCAAGTTGCCCACTCACTTGAAAAGTCCAATTCCAATAAGGTCTGGTCCCTCGGGTTGGAAGGTCAGATGGCAGTCGCTTCTGTAAAAACTAGTGCCCACGCCGAATCTTGGGATTAGGTAGCGGACCCCGGGCATCCTTCAGGATGCAATTGTATTGGGATAACGCTGGGAGGATGATGATCTATCCAAAGTTTCAACTTATTATAGAGGTAGAAACTATTAACACCTTATAAGTTACAATTTCAACTCTGTATTGAAACTACATATTTTACTTTGTAGGAACAAATATTTATTGATTTACAACTGGTAATCATAGTTAAATAACAATAACTTAAATAATACTAAAACTAACTTACTCGTAAATCTAAAACAGGCCCTTGGGGCATTGTACCGAGGATGCTGGCGGCATTTCTTCGCTGTATCGCAATATTTTTATTTTGTTACAACTGAATTAACTGAATAAGGTTTGAAATTCAATGTACTTAGAGACCGAATTTAGCTGGATAAAAAGCAAGCAGATTTTTTTATTACTTTTATACTAAACCTCCTGAGGTCGGACCTTCAGAAATTAACAAAATAATCTAGACCTTAATAAATTTATGTATAGTTCAAAATCAATTGTATTTTATGTAGTACCTATATCACGGGGCCTCACGAGGTTAAATACTTAGGTCAATTATTGTAAGCCCTCGTATTGTAAATTTCATCGAAATCGTATGAGCACTTTTCGAGAAACCATTTACAAACAGTAATAAAGAAATGTTGCTCGTTTAATAGTAAAGGATTTTTGTGACATAAATTAGATTAGATAATAATACCTTTTATTTCACAATATACAATGCCAATATAGAACAATAATAAAACAAGATCTTACACTAGCTTTAATAAAACTAACTTAAAAATAAATATAATAAAGAAACAAAAATTATAATTATAAAAAGAAAACAGCATCCAGCTCTCCCTCCTGCGGCATGATTATTTATTTCATGATAAGGAATTACCTTATAAATTTGCTCACATGTCAAAATTACAAGAATTGTTATCATAATCATCGAAACAGGATAAAAAACATAGTGTCAAGAGTACCTAACACCCCTTTAAATAATTCTAGGCACTTTGGTCTAAACAAAGTAGGACACTTCATATCCTCGCTTACGGACAATATAACAAGAAAAGCGAATGCAATACGTTTATATATTATTTTCCATCACGTTTCCAGGACTAGTATACGTATATATATATCCTACATTTGTCAGAAACAGCATTACCTTTCTACTCGATGAACTGAACAAGCTATTTAAGATCCATTTTAGATCTTAATGTCATAAATTCATAATACATACGTACTATCCTCTCGAAGATATCACGTTTCGAAATAATTGCCGTAATAATAGAGGTGATCAATAGGTGTGAACTATTTGACAATAAGGGACGTTTACCTTCTTCCGTACCAATCGGCAGCTATGAGAAGATACTGAGCAAGATTACGGTGCCGTGTGTGAAGGAAAGAGCACGCAAGGTGTTAACATATTCACTGCAACGCGGGCTCTTTTCTCGTACACGCGTAGCCGATACCATAAGTTTTCCAGTAAGTAGAGGAAATTACGAAAAGTTTGGCAACGAAAGTGTTAAAGAGCACAGCGTCGCCGTGGCCACTCTAGTAGGAGTGACGACAAGCGCGAGGTCGCGCGTTTTACATGCTCAGTAAAAGTGCATGCACACTGGAACTATTCCTCCCACTTAGTACTATTTTGCATTAGCGTTAATTTTGCATTAGCCTCAGCTTGATAACCCTTAATCCTAACATTAAAATAAAACATACCATATTTTGCCCAGAATTTAATGAGGATTATTATTGTCTTAAATATTTTTTTCTATCTTTATAGATACAAAAAAAATCCTCATTGGGTGTAACTGTAAACGAGACACATTTCATGGTGAGAGAGGGTGTGAACTTGTGAAGGTGTCTGGGAGGTTACAACTTTATGAATTGACATTAATGTAATAATATGAAATTAATAAATATCAATGTCATACAGGTTTCAAAACTTTATTAATTTGTTTGTCTTCCGCATACATAATTACATAGAATTACCGTGTTATAATAATTAGATTACACAGGAAAGTGGCATTTTAAAACGCCTCGTGTTTTGTGCGCCTAAGGCGGCAAGACGTGACTTGTGGGTGTCTGGGGACGGGGACATCTGTTTAGTCAAATAAATGTATGTTGAATATTATTAGACGAATTAGAAATGTATTAATTTCAAATTGCTTTTCTGATAAGGGTAACGGCTCAGAAAAAAAGTCTGTTGCGTTTTTGCGGAAATTAGCGGCTTGGGGTGTACCTAACCATCGCAATTAGCGTATCTTAAAGAGATAGAGATATACGAACTGTCATCTTCGCGCGTTCATGGTAGCAGCTCTGAACCGAGATTTCCGGAATGTCGATTTTGTCTCATATCTCTTGTTATGTTTTAACACTTTCAGTGCCAAGAACTACCCTGTGGAGTTCTCTGCACGTAGACGCGTAGCCAATAACATGAGTTTCCCCGTATGTAGAGGAAAGTCCGTAGCGCTACGAAAAACTTGGCACCGAAAGTGTTCCTATTCGCTCACGAACGCTACGTGTGCTACGCCGTACCGCGTAGCAGTATTTTCCCGCCTTATACCTGAAATAGCACATAGAAGCATGATGCATGTGACATGTGTCGCCATGGCCATAAATAAATATGGATATCGCCCTGATATTCCGGGACGTGTCATATTTTGATTAGGGATAAGTACATCAGGCATTGGTCCCACCGCCGGCGAGTAGCGAGTAATCTCATAGTAATTCTACTCGTTTGAGCGAGATAACGAGTAGAATTACTATGAGAGTACTCGCTGCTCGCCGGCAGTACGATGCGACCAGTGCCTTAGTAGGTGCGGTGCAAGTTTGTAACATTTTTTGGTGCCGTGACCGGGGTGATGGTAATGTTTTTGAGCGTGCGTAAGGTACAAAATGCCATTTTTTTAACATTTCCATACCACAAATTACAAATCTACGTAGCGTAAGTTTTACACACTACTAGGAAGATAGGTCGTATATTTGACAGTTACAAAGGTTGGTATTTCAGATAACCCTTGTCAAATTAGAACCTCGATCAGTTTATGACCCAGCCGTTGAAATGAAAACAAATCCACATCTTGCTCAATATTGTCTTGAAAAACATAATTAATACCCAATTTACTGAAAGCTGTCAGGAAAATGTTACAAGTGATGCTATCTCTAGAAATAGAATGTCAACTCATGATATTAATTAATGATAGTAGATTTGAATTTGATCTTGATTCATCTACGCGGTCTCGTAAAAAGGGTATTGACAGACGGACAGACAGATGAACAACGAAGTGATCCTATAAGAGTTTCCTTTTTTCATTTTGAGGCATGGAGCCCTAATTATATCTTTTTGTAGTTCTCAATATCACTGACTTTAAATTAGGAGCAAAATTAAATAAAATGGTATAAGTACGTCGAACATAATAATTCATATTTTAATTTAAGTTGTGAATTTAGGGCAATCAATTTTTTCCGCCTCTTGGTACCATGTTTATGTCACCTAAACTTACTCACTTCTTCTTTGTCACTTTTTAAAACTATTTTGTTTATTTGACATTATGAGACATCTTTATGGACCATCTTTTTAAGCATGTTAGAAGTCCATGTTATAATAAGAGGAAAGATTTTATTGACCCAATTATGAACACAGCTGTCCAAATGTGGAACAAGCGCCATCTAGGTCACAGCAATTGAACCCGGGACCGACCGATCGATGGCTTGGTTATTATCGATATATTTAGATCATAAGGCTATCCTAACTTACCGCATAGTTCACAGCTCCATCGATAGTGGGCGCTGTTATTAATGTAGAATTTAAATATATAAACGAATGTCGCTCTAACCAGCTCTCTTTTCCAAATAGACACGATAGAATCAACACGCATCTTATTATTACCAAAAACCCATTTCGACACCCCAGTCTGGTCCACGAAGGAACAGCAGCCTTGAATGAAAAACATATTTTTTTCTTATACAAAGTACCAGAGTGAGCTTCCCGTTTATACTAACAAAAGATTAAAAACTCACTCGAGACGCAGGAAAAACTTGCAAGGCTAAAAGGGTTTTCTAACTAGGTCACTGCGAGTGATGCTAAGAAACTAAGCGCGACCTTCTTCTCCTCTTACGCCGATTCCTAATTCAATTGTTGTCTCTGATGCTTCGCATTTCTCGGAAGCGCGATTTACAGCCCGCATTTCGTATAGAGTGAAAGATTAATTAAGCTATAGACGGTAGCGTAAGTAATGAAAGTTGCGATGAGTACTTACTCATCGTACTTACTTACCTTAGTATAAAAATTCTGGCGAAGTTTATTTTAACAACAATTCTTCCTCGGGTATTACTACCATTTAGAATAAAATAGAATACAAAATTTATACATTTTTTATTAATTGGTGAAATCAGTATATACTTAGTATTGCTACTTTTAGGATTACATGAGAAGGGATATACATGATACATCCTTCTAACACTGAAAGATAACCCTGTCATTATGCGATTGAGTAATTATCAATGTAATGTGCCCGATCAATATGAAATCGACGGGGCTTATTCCCTGGGCTTATGCAATTATTTAGTTATATAATTGCATAAGTGTACTTACAGTTGTTCAATGTCACAAAGTATTCCAGATTTTACTATCTACATATTTACAATCAATAAGTATTTGTGGACAATCTTTACAAATAGACCTAGTCCCAAACTAATACATAGAAAACATCCAAGAATCAGGAACAAATAATCGTGTTTATTTATCACACAAATAAATGCCGTGACCGGGATTCGAACCCCGGACCTCCAGCTTCGTAGGCAGGATCACTACCAACTAGGCTGAACTGGTAGTCATTTATATTTCGCACAAATTATGCAAAATATGGTTATAATAGATCAAATTTTTGTTTTATTACCTCGCTAGCCACTTGTGACTTACCCGAAGGCGCTATCGTTGCCAGATAATTGGAGGATCGCCTTACATTTTACCCCCTCGCTATTTGTAGCGTAATAATATTAAACCTCAGTTACGTAGAGGAAATCAGAGCTGAAAGTGATTAGAATATTTAATCAGATGAGCCGTGTTTTGTCAAAACTATCTTCTTCTTTTTATCCTCATTGTTGAGGGTTGTGTTGTCAGAGACGTTTGGTACCACCTTTCAGTTCTGTGACATTCGTAAGCGAGACTGGCGCCATGTATGGGACAGTTATACGATTATTATTTTATTTCCAATACGTGGGCATTGCCGAGCCAGTGTTATGTAGGGATTAGTTGGAGGGAGAGTATATTTAACAAACTCTTCACTATCTATACATAAAACTCACGCCTGTATTGGTCCGAAACATGTCGAGCTTATAGTCCGAAACATGTCGAGCTTATACTCGATCTTAAAGACGTGAGTGACCCGTTTATTATAGTTCAATATGAGTCGGTGTTATAGCGACGACGATATATATGTGTTATAGCGACGTCCCGGGGTGATTACGTAACGTTTTCCAGCGTCCGCAACCTATATCTAAATGCCATTTTTCATATCAAAAATGACAGATCTACATACCTAACATAAATAAGTTTGACATATAAAGAAATCAACTAGTTGGGCACGGACCGACCTCGGCATGGTGTATTATGGTGACTATGAGGTATCTTTAACTATTTACGCAGTACGCATAGGCGACTGGTGCGCGGCATGCGCGGCTTTTCAAAATTATTGGAGTTCCATACAATTCTGACAGACGCGCGCTACATCGCGTGTCGCCACTCACATTTCTTATAAATACAATGATGGTAACAAACAAGCTGACGACCTGCCTGATGGTAAACTGTCTGCTGCGTTGCCTATGAACGCTTGCGACCCCAGAAAAATCACAAGCGCACTGGCGATTCTTTACGGACTCGAGGATTCGTTGTGTTCACAACAAGAGACATAATGCAGGTCCCTTAATCTCAACACAGCTCTGGTGACCTTACCTTATTATGATGGTCAAGTTTATCGACGACAAAAGACAAAATAAAGCATCTTGTCGTCGATAAACGTGACCATAATACGTGGCCAGGATCGCAACACCAAATACCTAAAGATCATTAAAGGTGAAATTCCACCAAACGGACGACGCGGTGACAGCCGAATAATACCCCAAACGGCTCGCATCGCATCGGATCGGAAGGAATACGGCGACAGCCGATCGCGTCCGGCAGGATGTTGACGCATACGATCAGCTCCGTACCGTCGCTTGCGAACGTACCTATCCGTTTTTGTACCTAGTCTAAAGGTCAATTTCCACGAAACGACTCGCATCGTGTTATTGCTGCGGTCTTCAGTTTGGTGGCGGTGTTTCCCCAGTTGGGCATGGGCTGATTAAAACATGAACGAGATACCCTCTCCCTGTGTTTACGCCAATCCGTGAAATTTGCCTTATAAATAAATAAAATAAAAATAGCCTTTATTCTTGACTTAAATTAACATCTGTTTGTGTTTTTCTAATAAGTATATTTTATTTGGTTAAGCTGTCTTTGACATAGGCCTCCTCCAGGCTGCGCCACTCTTCTCGGTTTTTCGAGAGTCTTCTCCATTTATTTGGAAAGTCATCTTCCCATCTTGGTCTACCTCTATTTCTTTTTTCGTTCCGTGGGTACAACTCTGTGACTTCTCGGGTCCATTTGTCCTTTTTAGACCGCATCATATGTCCGGTCCATCTCCGTTTGAGGGTCCTGACTTTCTTTGTAATATTCACCACCTTGGTTAGTTTTCTGATGTCCGTAAGTTTGCATCTGTCTCTTAGTTTTTTATTTAACATACTTCGTTCCATGTTCTGTTGACATACTTTGATTGTATTGTGATTTTGTTTTGTTAAGGCTCATGTCTCTCATCCGTATGTTAATATTGGAAGTATACACGAGTTGTAGATCTTTCTCTTTCCAGCCATTGGTATGGACTCTGATTTCATTACCTCTTTTAGAGACCAGTACTTCGACCAGCTATTTGTGATTCTTCTCTGTATTTCTTGTGTTTGTTATTGTTTTGGCGAGATCAGTTGTCATAAATATATATAGTCATCTACATATTCTATTTCTTGATGTCTTACTTTTATGGTGCCTTTATTTCGGTTGTTAGTCATTGCCTTAATTTTGGATACATTCATGGATAAGCCAACTTTTTCGCTTTCTTCTGTAAGCTGCAGGAGCATACTTTGTAGTGATTTGGGGTCAGTAGCAAATAAGACTAGGTCGTCTACGAATATTAGGTGTGTTAATCTTGATCCATTAATATTTAAACCATAGCTGCCCCAGTTTAGGTTTCTAAAGATATTTTCGAGTACCGCCGTGAATATTTTTGGTGAAAGTGGGTCTCCTTGTCGCACCCCTCTTTGAATTGCGAATTCCTCTCCCTGTGTCTCTAGTTGGATCTTTGCTGTGCTTTTTTTTGTATATTTTTCTGATAAGACGTATATATTTTGGCTCTACTCCTTGTTTTTGCATTGTCTCGTATATAGATTTGTGGTATATGCTTTCAAATGCCTTGTTGTAGTCGACAAATGAGATGTAATATGTTAGGCTATGTTCATGGTATTTTTCTATAGTTTGTTTCAGCACATGCATATGATCTACTGTCGAGAAGTCTCTGCGAAACCCGGCCTGTTCTCGGGGCTGTTGTTCATCAAGCAGTTTACTGATTCTTCCAAATAGTACTTTTGGGAAAACTTTGTATATGTTGCCTGTAGTTATTGATTTCGCTCTTGTCTCCTTTTTTGTGTATTAGTATTATGGTTGATTTTGTCCATTGCCTAGGTATCTCTTCCTCAGTAAGTATTTTATTGAATAGTAGTTAGGGGGTTGAGGATATCATTTATGGTGTTTTTCAGCAACTCATTTGATATTATGTCTTCTCCCGTTGCTTTGTCACTTTTCTGTGTTAGGATTGCTGCCTTTACTTCGCTTGTAAGGATATTGGGTATCTTTTCTTCTTCTCCTTCTGTGTGTTTGTTGTTTTCAAGTTGGTCTTCTATTTCGTCGTTTTTATATAAGTTTTGGTAGAACTTGGTTGCTGTTTTCTGTACTAGAGGTCGCTCAGATATTCTTTTATCTCTTCTACTTTTTATATTTGGTATCCAGGTCTTGTAGTTGTTGAGCATTTTTATGGCCTTCTTTATGCCTCCTGTTCTTCTTGTTTGATGATCTATTGTAATATTTATTATTCTTTTTCTGTGGTCTCTTATGCTTGTGGAGATCCTTTTGATTATTTCCTCTATCTCTTTCAGGTATCTTTTCTCTTTTTAATCATATTGCGTCTCTCCGTAATCAACTTTCACGCTTCCTCACCTAGTTTGTCCTTGACAGGTTTCATCAGCCTCAGAGTCTTGTCTAGTTTCTTCAATGAGTGTTCAATGCTGGTGTATTGTTCTTGTACGCTGCGATTTTCGTTGCCGGTGCTAAGACTACATCTTAGTTCTGATAAGTTTTCTTCTGGTATGCGAAGTGTAATTTGATTAGTTTTAACGTGGATATTCTTCCTGGATCTTTTTACATCATTTCCTGCTTTTAGGGTACCTCTGAACATTCTATGGTTTGTGTTGAAATCTAGTTGATTGATTACTGTTATATCGTTGAATAGGGTCGGTATGTTAGTCACTATGAAGTCAATTTCATTTTTGTACTTGCCGTCTGGTAATATCCATGTCCATTTTATGCTTTTTATTTTTTCTTTTTAAAGAAGCTATTCATTATTCGTAAGTTGTTTTCCATGGCAAAACTGACTAGTCTTTGCCCAAACAAGTTGCCTTAGTTTCCGAAATTATCTGCGTGAAACGTATTTTCAACATAAATTTATCCAAACTTAATTTCCATTATGTATCTTAATGGGAGCCTGGGCCTGGGAGCTGTTTTGAATAATTAATACCTACTATTTAGCATTCCCAAACCACTGGATTGTTATTGACATCTGAGGCTTGCTATTGTCAAAGCAAATGCAAACAAATTAATTAAAATAAAATAAACACACTTACACGACCGCCATTAAGACTTTCGTCAAAAAGAAAACTGCACTCAAATCGGTTCATCTGTTAGGGAGATACGGACACACATATACACATTTTAAACTTATAACACAACACCGCGGTGCGCGTCGGGGGTAAAAACTGTCTCATGTTTTAAATAACGAAATTGTAACTTTACTGTTACAGATAGGTATTATTCTAAAGGCTTGTTTAGATATTCAGATTGTATTTATAAATCAATTATCTGAAAATGAACGTATTTCGCTCTGGGTATTTATTTACCTCTGTTCTGATTCTTGTTAACAGTCTCATAACTTTTGAAGGAAAAGGCTCTTTAGGTGGCTTTATAATGATTATTTAATATTTTTTGTTGTAAAGTACACATTCCTTCAGAGAGGTCCCGTATTAGTAAGGATGGGATTCAACAGATCCCCTCACTAAAATTTTAAGATTTGGTATTAGCTATTACAAGAAAGATGAAGACTACAGATAAAATAATGTTTGATCTACTTACCCTACTTCGATCAGACAGGAACTAAAACATCTCACCCACGGGCTTTCTCTCAGTACATTTGCCTCGATCCTCGATTAACTTACCTTGTGCCTCGTTCTGATTGGCTAAAATATCGAAGAGTTACGGAACCGCCCTGGGAGAGGCGCCAGACCTAATTATTATGTCCTTGTTTTGCGTTTTTGATCATCATCATCATCATCCTCCCAGCGTTATCCCGGTACAGTTGCATCCTGAAGGATGCCCGGGGTCCGCTACCTAATCCCAAGATTTGTTGCTTGTTTAGTCTTTGTCAAATAGTTAAATAAATACTTTTACCAATGTTGCGTATTTTATTTCTCCGATCTGTTACTAATTTGGTGTTTACTAAGAAACCTGCAATGTGAGTGTGACTAGCAAAGTATGGAAGAAAGTGCAACGAAAATGTCATTTCATTTATATTAAAGAAAGGTTTGCTACTCAGTCTCATTGTAGGTTTCAAACTAAACAAAGAAATCAAAACGTATTTGCATGTGTGCGTGCATCCGTGTATACGTGTGTGCGTGTGTATGCATACGGGTGTGTGTGTGGGTGTCAGTGGAATATTCCGCTCGCTTACTGGCCATTTTCTAGGAATCACCGTATAGATGGCGAGGCAATCGTAAAGCTTGTCTGATAACTCTATCTCAGTATATAATAATTTCCTCTAAGTATGATCTCGCCGCTCCGTTTTTTCTCATGACGGTATTTATTCCGTCTCGTTTGCATTACTTACATAGTTTTCCATTGTTTTAAAACATTTTATTTATTTTTACCTTTAATGATAATCTGGTAATATACTACTTGTCAGGTACTCAGGAGGATTATAGTTAATCTAATAATCCTGTTGACGATATTGTTAGTCTCACAGCACACCATTGAATTTGTTTATCTCCTATATTTTAATCCTGGCAATCTCTCTCTGTGTGTGTGTGTTACTGTTTTTTGTACCAAATAAATAAAAAAAAAACTTTATCTCTTCAAAATAGCTAAATTATGTACCTACCTACATTTAGACATCGGGTTTTTGGTTATTTAATGTAGGTAACTAGTAAATATTTTCTGTAGAAAAAATCTGGTGAAGTTGAAAAGGAATGAGAATTGTTCAAATGTAAACATCGACATGGGAAAAGGAATACGTAATTTTATTTATAATTTTAAATTTTCTAGTCGATTCAATAATAGCGCTGTATAAATCCAAATTATTAAATCATACCGTTAATTGGGGAATATCGTTATTCATTAAATTGGGTCCGACAATTAGGTACGGCACTGGGAATACCGGGATGGATTTTAACGCTACTCGCAAAGAAGTAGACACAGTCTGAAACTTGAAAACTGTTAAGCCGCGCATGAAATCTCGTAAGCAAAGATTGCTTGAATTTGCCTCTAGATGGCGCTGTAACCGCATGCTTCGACTTCAGAATATTAAACTATTAAATTAAAAATATATTACAGCTGACTGTATTGATTAAAAAAAATTAACATAAAAGTGTTATAGATTTAGATTTAGATTTATTTATTTCATAATATAACAATACAATATAAATTATCCTAAGTCAATTTATACGACTTTATATTATGATCGTCAAAAAAATTATGAAATGTCAAAAATGATAATAATAATAATAACATTAAATTATAAAACAATTCTCAATATTATTTAAATAATGATCATACTACTAAAATCACATCATTTATAACAATAAAAATCCGCGTCAATAATATAATAGCTATTTGCTTTTCGTATTGTACTGTAAATCTGCCGAAGCTATAAAACTTTCGTGAAAAAACCAACGAAGTGAAGCTACACGGCTATAATGTATGTACGTACTTTTAACAACAAGAAAACGAATCTCGAATAAAACACGCTATTTCGTGTTTTACGTTCATTTATGTGGTATATCCTTTTTTTGTTTAATACCAACGTGATATATATAGGTATGTATCTTTTGTTAGGCATCGTCTGCAGTTGGTTTAACTTAAGAGTCCTTATCAGTTAAAAAACGCTCAAATATTTAGACGATTTTCTGATTGAATTGACACGTATCTGATATTTTCTCAGTGCTACTATCTATAACAGGACTATTACGGTCTCATGTCATAAATTTTAAATGTATTTTTTGGATTTTTCATTAAGAAATATTTTCAAATCGACCATTTTCAAGCTAAAAACTGCGTTTTTCCGCTTAAAATCTAATACACACAATAAAATAAAAAAATGGCTATGATGATATCTAAAACTTTAATAAAATCATCTTATTCTTTAATTAATTTATTGGTATTATCAATACTTTTGTCATAATTTGAATTCAAAACATTTTTAAACTTAAACAAAAATAAAACAACATCGAGTTGTCTATGGTGAAGTGAGGTGACGCTGCTGTGCTATGATTGGACAACGTTAGTATTGTACGGACGGTGGGGAAAGATTTCAACATTGGCAGGGGCTGGGGGTTTTGGGATGCTAGAGTCTGGCTAGCGTAACTACACCCAGTATTTTTTAGAACAGCAACATTTAATTTTGTTTGAAATTGTATCTTTTTAATGTGGGCTAGTAGCAGTAAACTTCATCATCAGTTTTTTACACCATCGAGCTAACTAGCGAGCGAGCATCATAAAAATTCAGTTATCAGAAATTATTTATTTGCAGAGGGATGTTACAATACATTTTGTTTCATACAGGCTAGATGCTGCATGCAAGCGTGCAAATACATAAAATGTCAAAAGTTACAATCCATTAAAAAGTCAAAAGAATAAAAAAAAATAAAAATAAAAAATATAGTACGTCAAATTGAAATAAGTAGTAAAGCAGCGCGCCTTAAGATCGTTTATCAAGGGTTAAATATTACCCTTTATATCGCGGTATAGACCCTATTATAAAATAGAGGTTACAACACTAATGTATGCAAAGGTGTACGACCGCGAAGCTCGTGCAACCATTCCTAAGCCCCTGTTCACACGGCAACACACGACACCTTGTCTTCATATATAATCTTACTACAGTAAAATAACGTTACTAACCGAACTCGATGTACTACAAACGTGTACATATAAGTAGTGAAAAACCTTTTCACAGGCCAGGGGAAAATAAATCTTAGATTAATGTCATAAAGACTGTCAGTGAAAACTTTTCTTAATTTATCTGCAATGTTATTGTTTGATCAAATGTAATTATTTCGTTACAACGTTCTTAGTCTGTAAAATCAAATACTTTTTTTTAATTTACTTCTTCATTCCATTGAATAAAATAACTTCTTCACTTTACTGCCGCTGGGTAAATCAAATAGGAAGGATTATGATTGAGATTCGTTAAAAGCCTTCGACGTTTTGCGATCACTAAAGCGCTCAAAAATAATAAACTTATTTTGCTCCAGACTATATTGTAAATGTAGTATGATATGTAAATTCTGCATCTAATTATATATCTCCAGTCAATACAATATTTTAACTGATAGTCAAATCAGCAATTTTTTAGTCCGCGCACTCGCGTAAGCATAAGCGGGCTGGTATCATATGTCCACATACCATACTTATATAGGGAAGGTATTATGTATCCACATATAGATTCAATGGAAAATAACAACTATCTCATATTACCTATTAGCATTTTCCCGCGGCTTGGCCCTGGTACTAAGCGTAATTTTTAACAGTCTTCAAAAAATGAGGTTCTCAGTTTGACCCATATGTTTGGATGTACCCACATATGTAGGTATGTAGGTATGGGTGGATGTCATTTTCGTAATCGGTTCCCAGTAGAATCTCGAAGATAACCCTCATATCAATTTTTAAGAAAAATAAATGTTTACCATCTTGGATTTGAAAATGGATGTCATTATCGTAATCGGCGCCCCCACGAACCTTGAAGATGACACCCATATCGATTATTAAGAAAAATAAATGTCCGTCATCTTAGATTTGAAAACGGATGTTATTTTCGTAAGCACCCCGACGAACGTCGACGATGACACCCATATCGATTTTCAATAAAAGTAAATGTCCGCCACCTTCGATTTGAAAATGCGTGTCTTTTTCGTAATCGGCACCTCGAGGAACCTCGACGATGACACCCATCTCATATAGATAATTAAGAAAAATAAATGTTCACTATCTTTGTTTTGAAAATGCATGTCATTTTCGTAATCGGCACCTCGACGAACCTCGACGGTGACACCCATCATATCGATTTTTAAGAAAAATAAATATCCGGCGTCTTGTATTTGAAAATGCATGTCATTTTCGTAATCGGCACCTCGACGAACCTCGACGGTGACACCCATCATATCGATTTTTAAGAAAAATAAATATCCGGCGTCTTGTATTTGAAAATGCATGTCATTTTCGTAATCGGAACCCCGAGGAACCTCGAAGATGACACCCATATCGATTTTTAAGAAAAGTAAAGATTTGCTCCCAGCACAAACTTGGAACCCCTTTTCACCCATTCATTAGGGGAGCAATTTTGAAAAACGCTGAAACGTGTTATGTTGTATTTAAATAGAGATTCTACATACAATTCTGACCGATACAAAATTGACCTAGAATAAAAATTGTTTAACCAAGTTCCTACTCTAAATTCGTATCCAATAATGAAATATACGGGAAGAGTAAAGAAATAAAATTGCAATAAAATCGATTAGAATAATCATTCGCAATTCATTAATAATCGCTAATTATGACAATCGATTCGTCTTAGCCCCATCACTACAAACGCCAATTCATAACTGTCAAAAAGGAACTGATAGAGTTTTTTCAATAATGGAGCACGATTCGAACGTACGCTGGTTTCATTACTTCTGGCCCTTTAATCACATGAGTTAAAAAGTCACGCATAAGGCACGTCATTGCGATTTCTTAGCGTCACCGTATTTTGAGCAGCGGTGCGGTCGCGAACCTTTAAAAATTAGTGACAGAGGTGACCGTATACTTGAGCAAAGAAATAAGTATTGTATTACTTGAGCTTGAGATGGGAATGAACAGAAAATATTATGTAGGTGCTTATATATGGGTCATGATAGATAAGTAATGGCCACAATTCTAAATTTAAAAGAATAAATGTTAGCACATAAAACCTTTTCGGGACGATACTACTTGACAAATTGATTGCTAATTTGCTCCTTTTTGCTAGTCATTTCAGAAGCTTCATCGATTACTCATGAAAACCCTCATCAAAAACTTGATTACTAATTGATTACCGCCTTCCTTCTATTGAAGTGATTTTAAAACACAACACACATTAAGATTTTAATACATTACCTCAGATGTAGTACTCGTATTCCATACGTCTCTACTCTTTGGTACCTATTTGCACGTAGTTAATAAAATATCGTCAATATTAGAGTTATTACAGATACTTTTTCGGGTTCATATCAAAAATTACGCTCTGAATACTGACATCGAGTAATTAATTGGTTAACTTTGCCGGCAAATGCTAATTAGTCGAATTAAACGAGTTTACCAAGGGCGATCCTTAATGCTTAACATCGTAACTAAATCATGACCTCGAGTTTAGTCTGTTATGTTCACATGCTGAGTATTCAATCTATACATATAATAAAGCTTTGCGGGCGCCGGTTAAAATTTTGTCGGCGGCGGCGCGCCGGCTATAGTGACCCGGCGGCGGCGTGACTAAATTCCGTATTTTTTATCTAAATCCTTTTTACATTACGCATTAAACTTTTTAATTAGAGGAAATTTCCGTTATTTAGAAAGTTTTTAAGAAAGCATATGTATTTTTTTATACAACGCCGGTAGCAAACAAACTTACGGTCCACCTGATGGTAAGTGGCCACCGCAGCCTATAGACGCCCGCAACTCCAAAGGAGTCACGTACGCGTTGCCACTGTGTTGACAACAGAACGGACAAATTTAGGTCCCTCGCTCTCAACACAGTGCATCCTCGGGAGCTCTGGCAACCTTGCTCATCTCCAGGAACACAACACTACATACTTATCAAAGTTATCTTTGTATTCATATAGTGTCCAGTAAATAATGGACAAGCTTCTAACCACTGATAGAGCACCTGAGGCTGGTCCAGAAAATAATAAAATGGAGTTTCAGGTTTAGTAGAAGATATCCTTGGTTTTCGAGATAATTGAATTTTTCCATTTTCTTAATAATTGGTATCTTGTTTCACTTTTATGACCATCGAGGCCATAAATGAAGAGATTCTCTCGTTCCGTTTTTTACATGCCATTTACATTATTACGAATGAGGATATTGCTATTAATATTCATTAACAGAAAATTTTAACTCGAAAACCAAGGGACTTTTATTAAACCTGAAACTCCATTTTCTGGATCAACCACCGGAGCTCTATTGGTGATTAGAAGGTTGTCCATTATGTACTGGACACCCTAAAAAAACTACAATCACACTCATCACTAAAATTGGCTAACTTCGTTGTCCGTCTCTCAAGAACCTTTTTCTCAGGAATGCGCGGATAGATTAAGTTGAATTTAAGATCAAATACTGGTCTGTAATCGATTACAGCCGCGAAAAATCCAACATTTAGCTAATGCAAGAAAAGTATATACGACCGTTTATGCCACATGATTTGTAACTTAAAATTCGCAAAGTAAAAGAATTATTCCGAAAACTGAATTTGTAAGTATAAAATGCTGTTTGAATATAACCAGCGTAAAGGGACACCAAGACGCTGGTAAACAGTTTGTGACGGGAGGTCACATTCTAAATTCTAACTAATACGAGTCTAAGATTTGTCCCATAATATTTTATATCACCCATAATTTGATGAACAACCTTTTATTTTTTTATATATGTATGTGTATATTTATAGGGATATACGTATATGTATATATATTTTCCACAGTCGTTAGGTATTTCGTATATAATTTATATACATTAAACCATTTAGCATAAAATAATAGATGTGACTCGTAAGTACCTAACCTAAGTACCAAAAAACTATCACAAGTGGGGATTCAAACCCACGACCTTCGTTACCTACTTGTTTTTTTGAGTTGGAATAAGCCTGTTCATTAAAATAAGCAGGGGACAACGCTCCGCGTGTGGGAGGCGTAATTATTTTCGTCTTATCGTATTCCTAAATTACATACAATATTTTACCTACTTATTATATTTCAAATTCCAATTACGTAGTAAATTATGTCAATAAGATTGTGTAGATAATTACACCTTGCAAAATAGGTACAGGATATTTTCAATTTAGTAGTATCAATTAAAAAATCGTAATTTTTCAGCTAAATTACTTAATTCTACACCGAAGCCTAACCGAGTCCGTATTTTGGATGTCATACATATTTAACATTTCCAAATTAATGAAATAAATGCCGAGGTTTAACAATTCAAAAGAGATTGTTAATTTTATTCATACCTTAATTAACTCGTAAGTCCCAGATTGATTTTTGTGGTGTTGAATTTCGAATCTTCATTCATTTTATTAGAGCTTGGAACTCGAATTTAAGTAATATGTAAATAAGTATTCAGGGATATCCCAGCATTTTATTTTACCTTGTATTGATCAAGTGATCATCATCCTCCTACTAAGTGGCGGCGTAGGGTAGATTGGCACCCGGGGCGGTTTCAAGCACGCAACCCTGAGGGCCGAGGGCCCGAAGCGTCCCATCAGTTACTCACCCCTCCTTTGTTACCCCTTGGTGCTTTGTACCCAGGGCAGACCTCTGCTCCTAATTACCTGGGTCTTTTTGGTACCTAAAGTCGGTTAAAGTTGGCAGTCAAATAGACCAGAGTCACACTCTACTTTTGACTTCGACTCTGAGAAAATAATTAATTAAAGATTATCCACCCACAATTCAATGAGAATATTATTATAGCGGGATGTTTTTTTTAACCTGCTTTTATACAGATACATAGCAGTTGAAATAGAAACGAAAAAAGTTTTTTTTAAGAGTTATTAGTTGAACAGTGTAGTTGAACTGTACGTACCAAAAAAGAACCCAACGTCTGATTGTTGTCGATATGTTTAGTGATTGGTGGATTTAATGTGGTGAAGTATTTTGATTGCTCAGATTAAAATGTTTTGTATATCATAAATATGTATACATAATTCCCTAAGGGTTAAATGTATACTACTTTAGCCCCGTTTGATAAGCCTAATATGACACACTTTTCCAGCATGAGAAGTGAAAAAAAAATGTAAGTATATGATAATAATACTTAGGTATCCTACTTTTTGGTATAAAATTGTAAATAGGAAACCTAAGGACGCGCGACTGTGTATGTGTGCCATCGTAAACCACTACGCGGGTTTTATTAGTGTAGCAGTGACGCTGACACTGATTCCTCTTAGCTTTCTTACACCGCGCTTCACGATGGACTTTACGCGCATGAAACACCAGTCGGCATTGTGTCGTTGCGCATACAGAATTAGGTATACATATACACTAGCATTTTTTTTTAAACACAATTAGCCGGTATGAGTTACATTAAAAGCTCTGAGTGCCGGCGCTCCCATTAGATGGCCGAACCCATTACGGTTTGTGTGTTAGCATGTGGAGAGCTCCCAAGGATAAGTGTACATAACCTACTGTAGACATTTATGAATACATATTTTAAGCTGAATAATTCGAAAACACATACATAAATAATAATTATATTTGGATACCTTGGCTAATAATCATATTTGGATACCTTACCTACGTACCTTCAATGCTGCTGAATAACCTGTCCGAAAGCGATATAAAGACACACATCAACCCCATTTCATACTTAGATGACACAAAAATTTCCCCGCTTTAAGTGCTTGAAAAGTACAACCAGTTTTGTCAACCAGTGGTTTCTCTACCAATACGGTTTGCATAGAATCCTATTCTAACATTGTGCTAACATTGTCCACTACTCCCTTGACAGGACAGTAATATGATTTCCGTAGTCACAATGTTCTTTTTATGTATTTAAATAGCAAATATATGAGTTGAAATGTATGAACATTGTTATCGTTGGAATATAACATTTCATATTGTGGATGAAAAGCTTAAGCCTACTTCCATCATGGGAGGATTACGGTCAGATTACTAATTCCGAATGCCCGTGAATGAACGTGAATTGCCCGTGTGGTTTCCGGGTAAGAATTGCGCCACCCCATCTCTTCCCGTGGGTTTCCTAGGAGGCGAATAAGGGAAAATCGGAGGCTGGGCAGCAGCATCCTTCGATCATTACCACCATCAAACTGCGGTCGCCAACCCGCTTGCCAAGCGTGGCGACTATGGCAAATCCCCCCCAAGGGAAAAATAAATTGGGGGAGGCCTATGTTCAGCAGTGGACGTCTTTCGGCTGAAATGATGATGATGATGATGATGACTAATTCCGAATTGATCCTTATTAAAGAGGAATCGGCTTATTACAGATTTATGTCATACTCAGTGGTATTGTAAGAATTATTCTCCACTTTAAGTAACAGTGACAATCCTTATTGGGAGATATGTTGGAGGTTGTATATTTTATTAGATAATGTTGACACAGTTTAAAAAATATTCTTTCGAGTAATCAATGACGATCCTTTCTAGGAGATACTGAATTACTCTAATACCTAATAATTGTTATTTTTAATATTATTATTTATTACATTTTGAAACATTTCTTGCCACTTTATATATATTATTTACTATTGACAATCTTGTTAGAGATTCTTGTAATTTTGAAATATATGTATATGTTACAATTGGAACTTTTTATTGCAATAAACATTTATTTTGTTTTTAAAAACAACATTGTCAACTATTTAAAAATTGAATATCAGCCGAAATCAAACCTTAGCCTCATCCCAGCACACTATAATACCTCTACTGGTAAGGCGATGTCCTGACTTGTCGATGCGGTGGCGTTACGATTTAAAGTTGTCAGACTGTCAGTCGAGTCAGTATCGCTTCTTTACTGAGCGCCTACATTTAAGTAAGTGGGTCATTGTCAGATTTAGGTTCGCGTCTTTTCGGTGGACATATCAAAAGTTAAGGGTCACAAAGCTTAATTTTGGATTGGTTTAGTAACCCGCATAAACAGTATCTCCGTTGCTATAAATTCATAGCCAAACCGCAAACCATCAATTATTGACCACCGAAGGGACAACTTTTGTTTTTGCAACTGACAATGACCCAAGTGCTTCCTGACTGGTTCGAGATGCGCGGAAGCGCTGCGATAGGAAAGCAGTAGCTACTACCCTGCTCCAGCGCATGCATTGCGCAAATGTAGTTCTCAAAGCATCTTTCAAGTGAGGAAATCTTTGCGACATCAGTATCACCTCGCGTCAAAGAACAAAATATCATTTACCGATGCCGCCCCGCCACGTCAGGTTGTCGCCTACTTGCGCTTGCACAACTTACACACTTACACAAAAAGGGCGCGACATTAAAGTTGCTAATGATTCTCCTCTTGGCCGAATGTAAAATATATTTCTCGTCTTATATGAAAATGTTGACGCTAAAAATTCGATCCGGCACATGGATTGACTTAAATGCCTCTATGATTGACGAGGGTGTCGAGGGTACCGAGATGTTCTTGAAAGCATTAAGTTCTCATCTTTTTCTACGCTCACGTATACTGAATGTTTGAAGTTTGTGCTTAGGACATACCTGCGAAAATCTTTCTAATATTTACTTTATTCCGTAACTAACCAAAAAAAAAACAAAACATTTATTCTGCAAATATTAGGCCTCAAGGGCACTTTTATAAGTCAAAATCTATCTATATCAAATAAAAATAATACAATAATCAAAGTATCAGCAATTAAATGTGGTGTTACATGTCAAAAATAAGACTAAGAAACTAATAACAGTCGAGATTTGTTAGAGATGTATAAGGTCTCTAAGCCTCATGATAAAAGGTAATAAGGTGGGTACAGTAATCATAATAAAATATTGTGACATATATCTCTAAGCGAAAACATGAAAATAATAAAATCTAATAAATAAATATCCTCAGAGATATACATATAAGGTCTCTGAGCGTCAGTCTAAAAATAAAATCAAATGAGAACAGAGCGAAGTCTCTCATCATGTCAATTCCACTGAACACTAGTACGACGTTACTAGTCCTTGCAAACATGAACAGACCGGACTCCACAAACAGCACCCGTTTACGAGTATGACGTGTAACCTCAGCCATCGCCTCCCTCGACAATGTGTTAGGGAAGGTTGCGACCTGATCAACGACGCCACCTTGAGCAAAGACCTTTAGGCGAGCATGACATAATCAAGCTGCAAGCTGCAGTAAATTTTTACTACTACTCGTAGTAATAGTCTACGCCTGAAGCAATGAAATAGCAATTACATCTTTTGAAGCGACTAATAACTTCTACGCTGATGAACTCGCGGGCCAAGGCTAGGAATTGTGTATTCTAGTGTTCAAAAGTATATCAGGGTGCAAGCCTGAAACTTGCTTGGAGCGGCGTCGGTGAAGGCGTAAATAGCTATAAAGAATGTATGTATAATCTAAACAGAACAGTGAAGGAAAATCTAATATCTGTGAAGGAGCAATTCTTGTGATTAATATTTCGGGAACTCTAAACAGCTCACACGATTTTGATGAAATTTGCTTGTGAAGTTTTTGGTGGCGATCAATCGATCTAGCTAGGTCTCATTGGCGGTAAAACCTAGAGCAAAGCTCGGTCTCCCAGGTATTTACTTGAAACTTTGCCTTTGTACAAATATTTTTTTTTATTTTTTCTCTTATAAACCCCGAACTTTGGAAGAATTTCGATCAGGATCGAGCCGGGGTTGATTCCCTTGCCACGAAGCCTTTTTTAAATATTTAAAAGCAGTACCTTTTTTTCTAAAATCGGACTCCTAAGAACAAATTTCCGTACTTATCTCTTAATAGTTCAGATTTTCCCTCAGTGCATAATTTAGATTATACGTCCTGTATATTTATAAAGTAATGTAGGCAATCTTAGTTTAAATCCTGTTAATTAACAGATGTATTGTGATGGCTTATAAATGTTTTAAACAAGAGCATTCGGTGATCCATGAATTAGTAAGTGCGTCTTATAACGGGCCCTACCATCGTTGAGGCTTATAAGGGAGTTATGAAAGAGGTCAATTCAACTCGAGATATATTAACGCATAGTGGGCGGTATCATGGTCTAAGAAAACAAGGTCTGACAATAAGGATCGTGACACGAGGTCGAGTTGCCGGTTTATAGTAACAAAAAAGATAATTAGGGAAAAAAAATCTGCCGTTATCATGCAAAATAAATTGTTTACGCATCAATATTGGCATTTACTTGTTTAAGCACACAAAATAGGTCAAGTTGAACATGAATGTACCTAATAATTTAATAAAATACTCACAGAATACATGAAAGTCAGGGAGTATCATAATACACTACTGGCAACACTGCTTACTCACACATACGAGCGTCATGTCAGTCTCTTTGACGTTAACCGCTATCTCGCTCGGATATACTGATTTGCGTTGCGGTTGCTAATAAGAGTTGATGTAGGCCTGATTTTGAAATGGTTGGCTGTTCTATTCGGAACTGTAAGAGTAGAAGTGTTAAAGGCGGAATCTTATTGCTTTTCTACACTTCCACAAAACGAGTCAGTAGCCAACGAATGGCTTCACTATTGTGGAACGAAAACAACGAAAAAAAATGGTACACCGTACTACGTAAAGTTATGTGTTTTCTTAATTTGTGCATTTTAATGTTGTTGGGGTCCTTTTTATTCAGTCAAAATATAATTTTGACACTAAATGATAAGAATAGTGATGCGGCTAAGCCGATACTTGACAATTGGAATATTAACCTATTATTTGCAAAAAACTGCAATCGTTGTGTCATGTTATTATACTGATTGAATATAGCTGGGTCTATACTTTGGTATAAATAGATGATTAGAATTCATATTATTTGTCAGGGAGACATGCAAGACAATTAAGGCCAGATGCCATACCTTTTTTTGTAATGGTTGTAATTTTGTTTTTTAAGTATTTTTTAAGTAAGACAACTATTTTTCCCCATAATACAAAATTTGAGAACCATCGATAGCAGGGAATCCGAAGGCCGTGTCACCCACACTACTAACCGATGTTTCCGTTTGCCATACCTGGCGAAGTATATTATTGTACCATGCCTATAATGGTAAGTGCGAAAGTGTAGCACTCTGCCTGTTATATTTTCGCTTAAAACCAGTTGTCAGAATTTGATATCTATAGATCGTATTAATTCAAATCCTGTGTGGTGATTACGTAACGTTTTCGTGCGTGTGTACTCGTAAGGTTGATCTAATTGTTATTTTGCATACTAAAAATAGAAGTTACTTAGGTAGATCTCCCTAATGTTAGTTTGAATATGTTATATAATCAGTTGATTAGGAAGTTGCCTGATTCCGTTATTCAACCCCTAGGGTAATAACCCCCTAGAGGTATGAAGGTGAAAGGTTCACGGAAGTGCGTTTGAAAAATTCTACGAAGACGGAGCCGCGGGTATATTTGGTCCCTGATTGGTCCCCAGCGTGATTAGAACATACATGATTTGATGAATTCATTAATTGATATCTTACAATATCCACCGTGTATCAGCCGTAGAAGACGCCAGTTTATTTTGTTTACAAAATCGTGCTGTTAAAAATTTATTACAACGGAACATTAAAAGTTACTTATTTTTTTATACAAACGCCTTAAGCAGCGGTACTGCTTAAGGCGCCTATACCCGCGAACGACCTTGCGCGTTGGGGCGTGGCTTAGCCTTTCCCGCCGCACTACCCGCGCCCCCCCGCTGTAACAGGTTTTTGCAGATTTTTTGTATGTGTGTATGTATTTTTTATATTATTATTTTCTAAATACGTAGGAATGTTTGAAGTAATTAAATATATAAAATAGTTAAGTAGGTATATTGTCTCAGAACCGAACTCTTATATTTTAGCGTCGCGCGCAAAGCGACACAGCCTTCCCGTCCGAGAGCCGGTGGCAGACTGCCGCCCGTCGCCCGCGCACGTATCCGCCCCAACTTTTATGACGGTGTGGTAGTTATTCCAGGTTTTTGACAAAAGTAATGATTATTTTACAATATCCAACACAGAGATTATGAAAAACTGAATTAAGTTTTATTTTCTGAATATCCCGTGTAAAAAACATGTCTAGATAGTGAGCAGTAGCGATTTAAAAGGTTGAAAAATGCCTTATTTGATATTTCTTTTTTGTTAGGACAATCTAGGCGTGTTGCAATTTCCATCACTGAGATTGAAGAGGACATATCAATTGTTCAAGTATAACTTTTCGAGACCTATATTTCGGGCCAGTTTTGAGTTTTAGGCCTTTGAACTCGACCAAAATGTGGTATTTCACTCTATTACGCGCCTTAATACGAAGGAACGGTTGATGAATTTGGAACTGGGTAGCGATTGCACCTATAGCTCAGTTGGCTAGGTCGCAGGTTCGAATCCTGCTCGGTGCCTAAATTTTTCAATTTTTCCTTCATTCTAAATTAAAAGTTACGCCTACTTACCATTGATTTGTGACCGTTTTAATGCCGATTTTGTTACTATTTTGTGGTTTACTTTTAAAAAGATAACGAGCCGACTAGATGATTAATGAGCGACTCATCTATGACATTAAGGAATAATAAGCCAAGTCATGCTATTAAGTAAAGAATAACATAAATCATACAAGCTGTCGTCTCCCGGCGAAAAAAATAAACAATAGCATTCTTTTGTTATGATCCCTGGGATCCCAGGGACCGGTAGACGACGGGAATGAGAGCTACTGTTTTTGTGCCCATCAGTTGGCGCCACTGTAGAGTAAGGTTGTCAAAAATTGTTATTGGTTATTAAGGGCATGAGAACGAAGTTTACATTTAAATCATATTTAATACCGTAAAACCGTACCGTAAAAATATCAAACATCCCGCGTTGTAGCGCAGTCCCGTTTTGTTGGGAAAAAAAGGAGGATATAAGTTTCCAAAAGACAAAACTGTCTCAAAGCACTGACAGTCATTGACCCCCCAACCAGCAAAATAGTCCCAGAATGCGTACTTTATAAGAGTGATAGGCTTATAGCGCTCTAATATTTGTTTGGGAAAATGTCATCGCTCTTATATTAGCCTTAGACAAGTTAGTACGGTCTTAAGAACGCTCAGTCTTATTACCTAATCTCATATATGTATATAAGAGCATTTTATAATGCTATTATAAGCCTCTTGCTCTTATATTAGTCTTAGACAAGCTAGTACGGACTCAAGAACGCTCAGTCTTATTACCTAGTCTCATATATGTATATAAGGCATTGTATAATGCTATTATTAGCCTCTTGCTCTTATATTAGACTTAGACAAGCTAGTACGGACTCAAGAACGTTCAATCTTATTACCAAGTCTCATATATGTATACAAGAGCATTGTATAATGCTATTATTAGCCTCTTGCTCTTATATTAGTCTTAGACAAGATAGTACGGACTCAAGAAGTCAAGAACGCTCAGTCTTATTACCTAGTCTCATATATGTATATAAGAACATTGTATAATGCTATTATAAGACTCTTCCTCTTATATTAGTCTTAGACAAGATAGTACGTATTCAAGAACGCTTAGTCTTATTACCTGGTCTCATATATGTATATAAGAGCATTGTATAATGCTATTATAAGCCTCTTGCTCTTATATTAGTCTTAGACAAGATAGCACGGTCTCAAGAACGCTTAGTCTTATTACCTAGTCTCATATATCTATTTAAGAGCATTTCATAATGCTATTATAAGTAAGCCTCTTGTTCTTATATATAATATAATAACATTTACGAAGACTCGCGCACTTGAGAAAACTTCTTCTTATAGCCCGATTCTCTAAGCTCATTTGATTTTATAATATATTTACTAGACGCTGTTTTAAGGATGTCAGGCTAATATCAGCATAGCACAAGACTGCACTGTTAGTACGTACTTTTCTGATCTTAAGTAAAGCTATAATGAGATCAATAGCACTTTGTCTAATAAAATATTAGAGTGACATTGGATCAACACACTTACAATACAAAATACAAGATCAATATAAAATGCTTTGATCTTAAATATATTTTGGGAACACAATTGTAAGAGCAAGATTTAGTTGGCTAAAGTGAGACTGTGATTTTAATATTAGTGAGGGTTCTGCAGGTTCTACTGATATACAAGAGATCGATATTGAGAGAAATCATCATTTATCAGATTAGGATAAGCACAATGGCGATTTATACTAAATAAGTAATAATATTATTAAAATATGTTGATACTTAATACTGATTGTACGAGACAGGACAATCGATTATTTTATGGAGTTGTTGTGTAAAATATTAATGCTTGCTCTAATAGAACACTCCCACCTTCTCATTCTGATAGCTACTTGTCCTTTTAGTCGCCTAATAAACCCGTACAAGAGCACACGTTTGTTTATTTATTTAAATTCATTAATTACCAAATTTTCAAAAGTGAACCTAATTACATCCATCAGGAGTCTTTACAAATTTTCATTGCAAAGACTATAAAATAGTCGATTGTTTGTATTGATTATCCGAAGGGAATTATATCATACTAGTTAAATCGTTATGCCATTTATTTGTGGTTTCTCTTAATAAATGAAAAATATAATTGAATTCTTGCTTTTATATTGAAAAAGGACACAATTAATTACATATTTAAGAATGTTCTTCCAAAATCGGTAATATATTATACTTGACGTATCGTTTTTTAAATGGTACAACGTTTGAAAGTTCATGTGTAACGAATTTGCCAATTTCGTTTCGGCCTCATTTATCTTAAGGGTTTGTGGTGTTTGTGTGGCAGATTCTGTCATATTGTTCTTCGGTTCAAATTTGTTTTTTTTCTTGTTCTTTATTTGATGTGTCTTTGTAGTCAAATCATTTTCTTCACACCATCTTTGACCGTGCTCCTCATTATCTTGACTCCATCGTTGACCGTGTTCATCATTATCTGCACTCTAACTTTGACCGTGTTCCTCATTATCTTCACTTCGTCTTTGACCGTGTTCTAAAAGGTCCTCGGTATCCATCGTGAATTTTCTGAAAAATATTGGCATTGTATAGATAGAACAAGTGATGATCAGATTCAGATTTTGTGAAGGAAAACATCGTGAGGAAACCTGCAGATTCCTGCGAGGCATTCAATGGAGTATTTTTCAAGGCCTGACGCTAGCGATAATAATCGTGGTGTGTGTGAAGTTTCCAATCCGCACCGGGACTTTGTGGGAACTATAGCCCAAGCTCTCTTTGAGAGGAGGCCTGTGCCCAGAAGTGGATCGTAAGTGGGATGCCGATACTGTCGATTACTGTTCCAAAGGTCTCGAGACTTTTAGCGTTTTTTGTTGGAGCTCGCCTATTAAGCTCTTTAGCCTTCAAGCCTAGTTTTATTGAGCCTACACTCTTGAGCTAGTAACATTATTAAAATATATTTATTGGCTAAAAGTCTTCATCAAAATATTCATGATCAAAAATATTTTAGCCTCCAAGCCTAAATAAACAAAGGATTATAAATCCCACTTCCTGGACAGGGGAAGACCTAACATTTTGTACTTGCCACGGGCGGTAATGAAGAAAGTCTCAGATCGCATATTTATCACCCTTCCCTTCGGCTCGGGCAACAAATGCCTGAGATTCAAGTAGTTTACTATTAATAAATAGACTCAACGCCTTTCTTGGTGTACGAAATTGAAGACTTGATACAAAATGAAATTAAACCATTTAAATTGAAATATGTAGGAACATAACATTTTATTATTCCCGACATTCGTGGTAAGTACACGATTTCATTATCAGCATAAAGTAACAAACACTGCACTTACCAAACTTTAGAATTTAAATAAGGCCTAGGTCTTTAAAAAGGCTATAGCCTTAAAAAGTCTGTAGCCTTTTTTATGACTTAAACCTTATTAAAATCACTAGCTCTTTTAAACTAATTACATCAATCTAGCCCTTAAAATAACCTCGGAACTTAAAAGTTTGGAGTAAACGGCTCGATTCTTTTGGAACACTACTTCTGAAGAAGGTTTTATGTAGGTAAGCACGGAACCCAAATTAATTCAACATGGCCGTATAATTCGTACTCAGAATGCTAATATTAGTGTAAACGCTCTTACAATAGTCTAATAGTGCGCTGGGAAAATGCAGCTGTAGCAATGGCGATACTCCCAATACAAATAAATAAATAAAATAACTAAAAGAGAACATGAAATACCAGGAATGATAAGGCGCATCAAGTTTGAAGCGAGAAACAGGGTCTACTTTACAGTAAATAATTTATTCCCAGGCGATTACTTACCGTAAAACAAACACACCCGATGATAACAAACACTACGTCAATATATTTCAATATCAATAATTACTTCAAGTTTGTTACTTTTTTTTCACATGATGCACTAGCTGTCACACTAACGACTCCAGAATATTGAAATACCGTGTGAATTTAAACAATATCAAAATAAGCTAGTTTAGACTTACAGGATTCTAACTTTGGACCTATATAATCCTATGTAGGCTTATAGGGTACTTACGTAAAAGCGATATTAGCCTGAGTCAGCTTAAATTAGTTTTGGGCAAGATTACTTTAAATACGAACAGCATTCAATAAGACTGATATTGGAACGATATTAGCATATTACTCTTATAATTGGTGCCCAAATCCGGGCTTAGACGATGATATAGAATCAATATAAGAGCAAAAAAAATTAGTCTTGAGACTTTTATAAGCCTGATTTTTGCTGGTTGGGCCGCAACTCATATTTGCCATAATCAAGCTCAGGTATTGCAAAATAGTCACCATATTGATCCAATTAGATATTAACTCGCGTAGCGCAACCACAAAGAGTGACATTTGACATTTCGGAGACCTCACGCTACACTAGCGCCTCTAGCGGCGAATTAATACACGGGGCTACCGTGTATTTCATTGAAGAACGCAATCCATGACCAGGAATTGTGATCTAAGGAGCGTTGAAAGAGTTTCAAGTTAGATCTTCATCACTTCTTTTATTAGCTAAATCGTTTACGAACTCGGCGTTTTTTTTCATATTTATGTTTTTGATGAGATAGAACTTAATTATCTCACAAATAACAGCCCTACAGCTTTATCCCCGAGGAGTATACTCATTTTTCTCACCTCTTGCGATACAATAAAAAATACCAAGGCTACTAGAAACAGAATCAAATAGTCAGTCAAAACCAAATCACTTTCGTGACTTATTTTATGTTCTACTAGCTTTTTCCCCCGGCTTCGCCCGCGTAGTAAGCGTAATTTTTAACCGTCTACAAAAATAAAGATTCTCAGTTGTACGTATGTAGATGTGTACGGATGTCATTTTCGTAACCGGCACCCCGAGAAACTACAAAAATGACACCCATATCAATTTTTAAGAAAAACAAAAGTCCACCATCTTGGATTTGCAAATGCGTGTCATTTTCACAATCGGCGCCTCAAGGAACCTCGAAAACGACACCCATATCGATTTTAAAAAAAAGTAAAGATTTAACCTTTATACGAATTTTTAATTCTTCAGCTCAAAAAAAAATACTCCCATACAAACTTTGCACCTCTATTTGATCCCCTTAGGGGTGGAATTTCCAAAAATCCCGTCTTATCCCTTGCATACGTCATAAAAGTATGCTCTGGACCAAATTTGAAGTTTCTAGTTCCAGTAGTTTCGGCTGTGCGTTGATGGTAGATCAGGACTTCTTCTTTTATATATTTAGAAGAACTATGAAAAGTGAAATCACATTGTTACCCTGCGGGTTATAATGATATTCAGTACAATATTACAACCCTGCTCAAGCCAAGGGCTGTGATTTGCTTTCGGTAAGTTTTACATGATATATAATCACTATAATCAGCCATTGTCGAGCAGCACGTGGTGTGAAAAGATTATTAAAGCACTAAAAAATAGAAATAGATAAGAATTTTGAGCAACTTTATTATTTTATTTATTTATTTATATTAGGAGAACCAACAGCAGTACAAACAATGTAACAACACAGCAGAGCCAATTACAGGATCTCACAGATAGCGCTAGAGTGTATATACTGAACTAAAGTGCGCACTCGTAAACAATTACTGACGTTACTGGAACAAGAATATTAAAATAGAAAAAAGAAAAAATGAAGAGAACACGCCGAAACTATTGGAACTAGAAACTTCAAATTTGGTCTAGAGCTTACTTTTATGGCGTATGTAAGGGATAAGACGGGATTTTTGGAAATTCCACCCCTAAGGGGATCAAATAGCGGTGCAAAATTTGTATGGGAAACGTAATTTTTTTGGGATTAGAAACTTGAAATTTCGTATTTAAACTCTCTGTTTAAATATAACAAAACTGAATTCAGCGATTTTCTAAATTCGTCCCCTAAAGGGGTAAAAGAGGCTTCAAAGTTTCTAGGGGGAGCAAATCTTTTTTGAACTTAGAGATTGAAACTTCATAAATAGACTCTGTGATTAAATACAATAAACATATTTCAGCGTGTTTCAAAATTGCTCCCCTAAAGGGGTGAAAAGGGGGTTCCAAGTTTGTACGGGGAGCAAATATTTTTTAAGTGAGAGATTTAAAACTTCGTATATAGACTGTTTAAATACAACAAAACATATTTCAGCGTTTCTTGAAATTGCTCCTCTAAAGGGGTGAAAAGGGGGTTCCAACTTTGTACGGGGAGCAAATCTTTCTTGAAGTTAGAGATTTGAAATATCGTAAATAGACTCTATGTTTAAATACAACAAAACATATTTCAGAGTTTTTCAAAATTGCTCTCCTAAAGGGGTGAAAAGAGGGTTCCAAGTTTGTAAATGAGCAAATCATTTTTGTAATGAGAGATTTAAAACTTCGTATATAGACTCTATGTTTAAATACAACAAAACAAATATCAGCGTTTTTTGAAATTGCTCCTCTAAAGGGATGAAAAGGGGGTTCCAAGTTTGTACGGAGAGCAAATCTTTTTTGAAGTGAGAGATTTCAAACTTCGTAATTAGACTCTCTGTTTAAATACAACAAAACATATTTCAGTGTTTTTTTGAAATTGCGCTTCTAAAGGGGTGAAAAGGGGTTTACAAGTTCGTGCGCGGAGCAAATCTTTTTTGAAGTGCGGGATTTAAAACTTCGTATATAGACTCTCTGTTTAAATATAACAAAACGTGTTCCAGCGTTTTTCTAAATTGTTCCCCTAATGGGGTAAAAAGGGGTTCCAAGTTTGTGCGGAGAGCAAGTCTTTACTTTTCGTAAAAATCGATATAGACAGGTGTAATATTCGAGGTTCCTCGGGGTGCCGATTACGAAAATGACATGCATTTGCAATTCCAAGATGGCGCACAATTATTTTTCTTAAAAATCGACATGGGTGTCATCTTCGAGGTTCCTCGGGGTGATGATTACGAAAATGACTTCCATTTTCAAATCCCAGAGGGGGACATTTATTTTTCTTGAAAATCGATATGGGTGTCATCGTCGAGGTTCCTCGGGGTGCCGATGACGAAAATGATATTCATTTTCAGATCCAAGATGGCGGACATTTATTTTTTCTTTAGAGTAATTTTCACAAAAGATTAATAATAGCATCAGACAACTGACAGAAACAAATAAACCTCATTTATATCTTTGTTACCATCTAAAATCAACGCGGACGAAGTCGCGGGCGGCCGCTAGTATTGTTATATATTTAAAGTCTAATTTCGTGAAGTTCGCACGGCGGCGGGGACTCGCCACCTCCACGAACCGCATCGCTCGCCTGCGGCCGTCGCATTCGAAACAAAACACGACGACGAAGCCAGCAGCAGGCGCGCCGGAATTCCGCGCGTCGAATTATTACTGAAATATTTGGAATTTCATTTGGAGCTTTCTAATAATATTTTAAATTTCATTGCATTTTTTGAGAAATGGCCTCGGCCTCAACAGGGATGACCTTCATTCCTTCGCGGCCTTTGCAGTAATGTACTTACTATTAAATACCTAAAACAAAAGCCGCGAGTGCTACAAGATGCTGCATTATACGAAGTGAAACTACAGATTCTACAAAAATAGAAGACACAATTCTAATAATATGGCGAGTCACGAAAGTCATTGTGCTATGGCGGACAGTTTTCCATTATAGTATCGCAAGAGGTGAGAGAAAAGTAGAGTATACTCTTCGGAGATAAAACTGTTTTGTCTTGGGTGCAAATTCCGGAGTCCTTCGTTATGTCCAGGATTCAATATCGCGCCCGTGACATAAAACAGTGCTTTATCCCTTGGGCCTTGGTGTACAATCTACCGTTCCCGTAGTTCAGCGGTGACTAAATGATAGTACTTATGTATGCACAGAAGAGCCACTCTCAAATAAAACCAATTTTGTTGAAACGCCTTAGAGCACGCTTAAAAATTCCACGACTACCATGATGGTTTCGGTTAATTTGGCTATCTGGGTGGTGAACATCCTCGTCCTTCTTGCATTATAACAGGCCTGTTCCTCTTGCTGCTTCGGACAAACTCGGTTCTAGTAGTTCGATGATCTAGATTAAAGAGCCATAAAACTTTAAGTGAGTTTTGACATTGAACTTTAGTGAAAACTATTTCATTAGCTTTTCCTATTTATAAGAAATAACTTACGATATTTTGTAATTAACTAAGGCTCGGTTTTATAAAGATCCGTTAGACCTTATGTCGGTTTGTTATGTCAAAAAATGTACTGAATTACTGAAATTTGATCTGACATTTGGTCTAACGGATCTTTATAAAAACCTGGCTAATTAGCTTATCTTTATGGTTGTTCGGCAGACTATACACTCCCTAGCTTCTACTCACCCGAAAGTGGTTGACAGTTTGAAAATGAAAATTGTCACTAAACTACGAGGACGACACGAAACCATGACGACCTTAACTACTCTTACTAGACTAACGTGATATACGGTAGAGCGAGATGATGCCATGATGTGTGTTTTTCTAGCTGTCAAACATCAGTACTTGCTGTTGGACAGAGGACTCTAGTCCTAACAGTTTTCCTGGACTGACCTGAGGAATATACCTGACAAACTAGGGCTCAATCGTGGAGAAATAAATTATACCACTGTACGTTTTTAAGTCTATAATATAATCAATACACTCACTTCTTGTACCTACATAAAATATTTTCATATGAATTTGTTAAAGTTTTTCATATCTAATAAACAATTTCAGACTCAAAGTGTTGGTCGGAGCCATTACAGTCGCTGAAATGTATAATTTGTAAAGCAGAAAGGTTGTCACATAATATCAGGTAATAAATTAATTAGTTGTTCATAACAAGTTAGGACAGCTGAACCAACTTTTAAGTAATAAATTAGCTTAGCATCTATAGTACCTAAATAATTTAATATTTATAAAATGTGTCTTACATTGAAATCAAATTGTGAGTGTAATTTGAAAACGTTTTTTTGCGCGGCCCGCGGTAAAGAACTGCTAAAACAGGCATGCACTTCAGTTATGTTTGTTTTTATCCAATGGAAACTGGACTATACGGTCCTATAGAATTCATGTATAATTATATTTTCAGTACTTATCAATATGATAATTTCATTAAAACAATCGTCAAATCTCATTACCAGTCGTGTCCCAAAACTCAGAATTGAACAATGTTTGTTCATGCGATTAAATTGTATGCACTGGAGCGTGTACTTTTTTAAGTCTTTTGGATACAGCATTTGTCGTTTTTTAATACATTTTAATTAAACATCTTAAAGATCACTTTTAGACTACTTGCTGAGGGTTTGAAACAACCAGTCATTGAGCTGAACGAATCTTTAAAAAAATAATAACGGCATATATTGATTCACTCTCGACACGGCGTACACAGTACGAGTACATGCCACGAAGTGATTTGGCGCCAATTACGATCCTACGTACCGCCTAGAAATTAATTTGTCCTGTTTTTAGGCTTCCTTACCATATTGATAAAAAAGGAACGCTTATGGTTTCACTTTGTCTGTCTGTCTGTTACATCGCTAAATATCTCAAGAACTACTTAAGCTATCGATTTGTAATTTGGAACAGTTATAAAAAGTGTACCTAACCAGGATGCATATAACATGTTTTTTTATTTTTTTTTTCATTTTCTGTGAAAAATGACAGATAATAGGTGCTTCTAAATTTGAAAGTCTAGTGAATATAATCAAGTGGGGTGTCATATGAAAGGGCTTGAGTTGCACATTCTGAAACACTTTTTTTACGTTGTTGAGTCATTTTCCATTTATGAAGGAAAATGTATAGATAAATACCGCCCCCCCCCCACCCCCTCCTATCACCGAAGTTTGCCAAGGAGAAATTATTGCATAACATTGATATTTATGTATATTTTACAAAAAATATATAGCTATAGCTACATCTATATTTTCTTTTTTTTTATCATCAAAAAACATTTTCATACAAAGTTTGTATATTAAACACCTTTACACGTATTTTTGCCTTATAAATTCCCACGCGATAATGCCGAGTATGCTTCTTTCAAAATGGAAATGATGGGTCAGCCATCCAAGAACTGTCTTGGATAGGTGACCGCTTTGAGTGGTCTTTAACTGAGCGCTCCCGTGCTTTGGAAGGTACGTTAAGCCGTTGATCCTGGCTGTTATCTATGATAGCAGTCGTTAAGCCAAGTTAGAGGCCTTAGGGCGACTTGAGAACTTCTATCATTCAAGTTGCCCACTCACTTGACTTGTGTGCTAAAAGTGCAACAAAAACTGGCAACCGTACTGTCTTCTCAAAGATCTCACGGTTCGATATAATTGCCATACGATAAATAAATAAGTACATAATAATTACAGTAGAAAGGTCTAATGCGAGTACCTTACAGAAATTTTTAGGGGCAACATTCCATTTGACTTAATTGACAGAATGGAACACGGCTCCAAAACGTAGTGATTATATTCTCTTTGTAGTGATTATATTCTCTTTGCATGGCTCTGACATGCCGGGGCCGTCACATTTTGACAATTGGAACAGGGCATCAGAAATTAAAAACGAGCTGTGAAATTGAGTCTGAGACTGAGTGCCGCTACAACAACGACGCAGCTTTACGTGTCCTGGCTTCATTACATACACCATGAAAGCAGAGAAGGTCGTGGAGTATGTGCGCGTGAAGACCGGATTCATTCTGAGGGTCGTGAGGTTGGTCTCGCCACAAAGTAAATTTTAATCTTTGTTGTGTGAATTCCAACAGAACATGTATCGGCTTTCACGAAGGAAGAATTTTGAGCGAAGGGAGTCAAGTACCGGCGTTTGGCGGTCGGTTACCTGACACCCACGATTGTAGTGTATTTCTTTGATGTGCTAGTTTTCAAGTTATAAGTTTTGTATGTATGTTAAATAATAAATGCAATGACCCAGTTTCATGGTAAGTATATTTGAGAAATGAAATCAAAATCAAAATCAAACATTCATTCTGTAAATAGGCCACAAGGGCACTTTTACACGTCAAAATATTAATTTACAATTTAAGAAAGTCTGACTATTAAGAATACATTTTTCATGTCAGAATATTAACTTCCAGTTCAAGAAAGACTACTAATTTCGAGATTACAAAATTAATGTCATACCTACAGTGAAAATAAACTTGCAAAGTTATCTATTATTAATATTACAACATCAGTAAAGTTAGAAATGTATAAGGTCTCAGTCTGATTAAACGAAGAGTATAATGAAATTCATATAATATCCCAGAGATGTACATGGTCTCTGAGCGTCCAAGGACAATTCATAATTACTATTCTAACGTCCTTAGAAATGTACATGGTCTCAGAGCGTCAAAATTAAGACTAATTTAATATTGTTAGAGATGTATATGGTCTCTAAGAGTCACTGATAATAAAAACGAATACAGAACAGGATGATGTCTTTCGTCAATCTTCTATATATATAAAAGAAGAAGGGGTGATCTACCATCAACGCACAGCCGAAACTACTGGAACTAGAAACTTCAAATTTGGTCCAGAGCTTACTTTTATGACATATGCAAGGGATAAGACGGGATTTTTGGAAATTCCACCCCTAAGGGGATCAAATAGGGGTGCAAAGTTTGTATGGGAGAAAAATTTTTTTTTGAGCTGAAGACTTAAAAATTCGTAAACAGGTTACAAACTTAAATTCAAAGAAAGTGTTTTCAGCGTTTTGTAAAATTCTAACCCTAAGAGGGTAAAATAGGGGTGCAAAGTTTATATGCGGAGTAAATCTGTTTTGAAGTGAGATACTTAAAACTTCGTATATAGACTCTCTGTTTAAATACAACAAAACACATTTCAGCGTTTTTTGAAATTGCTTCTCTAAAGGGGTGAAAAGGGGGTTCCAAGTTTGTACGGTGAGCAAATCTTTTTTGAAGTGAGAGATTTGAAACTTCGTAAATAGACTGTTTAAATAAAACAAAACAAATTTCAGCGTTTTTTTAAATTGCTCCCCTAAAGCGGTGAAAAGAGGGTTCCAAGTTTGTACGGGGAGCAAATCTTTTTTGAAGTGAGTGATTTAAAGCTTCGTATATAGATTCTCTGTTTAAATACAACAAAACGCATTAGGAGTTTTTTGATATTGCTCCTCTAAAGGTATGAAAAGGGGGGTTACAAGTTAGTACAGGGAGCAAATCTTTTTTGAAGTGAGAGATTTCAAACTTCGTAAATTTACTGTCTGTTTAAATACAACAAAAAATACTTCAGCATTTTTTTAAATTGCCCCCCTAAAAGGGTGAAAAGGGGTTTACAGGTTCGTACGCGGAGAAAATCTTTTTTAAAGTGCGGGAATTAAAACTTCGTATATAGACTCTCTGCTTAAATACAACAACACGTATTCCAGCGTTTTTCTAAATTGTTCTCCTGATGGGGTAAAAAGGGGTTCCAGGTTTGTGCGGGAAGCAAATCTTTAATTTTCGTAAAAAATGATATAGGTGTAATCTTCGAGGTTCCTCGGGGTGCCGATTACGAAAATGACATGCATTTGCAAATCCAAGATGGCGGACAATTATTTTTCTTAAAAATTTACATGGGTGTCATCTTCGAGGTTCCTCGGGGTGATGATTACCAAAATGACATCCATTTTCAAATCCCAGAGGGGACATTTATTTTTCTCAAAGATCGATATGGGTGTCATCGTTGAGATTCCTCGGGGTGCCGATTACGAGAATGATATGCATTTTCAAATCCAAGATGGCGGACATTTATTTTTCTTAAAAATCGATATGGGGTCATCTTTGTGGTTCCTCGGAGTGCTGATTCCGAAAATTACATCCATTTTCAAATCGAAGATGGCGCACATTAATTTCTTCTTTCGAGTAATTTTCACAAAAGATGAATAGCATCTGACAACTGACAGAAACAAATAAACCTGATTTATATCTTTGTTACCTTCTAAAATCTACGCGGACAAAGTCGCGGGCGGCCGCTAGTCGCCTATAAAACGAAACTAGTATTAACGTAGTCACTATGTCCTTGCAAGCATGAACAGACCGGACTCCACAAACAGCACTCGATCTCGAGTATGACGCGTATATGAAAAAAATGTTTTCAGTACAAACACAGTAAAAGGGGCTTCCTCGATTACTCTGTAAACCACGCCTTCCGTATAACTCCTGTCGTAACTCGGCGATCACTAATTAGAGGACGCACGGTCCGGCCTCCCAACACACACTCATGGACCCGGGCGACGTAACCACAGCATCCCTCGAAAGATGGAACGCTGCGCTTACGGTGTCCAACTCAGACACGAGCGCAAACTCTTCAGTATTCCAAACCACACGCGTGGTCATGTCGGAGGTTTTCCTCTGAATTTTCCCCAGGCTACTCTCCAACCGCGCACTCCTAATCCTTCTTCCCTCCTTATTGGGCCCGGCCTATAAAGCCACAGTCAAGTTAAAAAAAAGCCTCCCGTGTAGAAGATACGCTTGATTATAGACGTGAAAAATGCAATAATTGTGTGAATGTACTTACTTTATTTTGTTGCAATAAATGTAACTTCAAAATTTCTAATAATTGTGTTTTTTTTCTTTATAGTTCAAAAGTCAAATAAAAGTTGCCTACCAATAGAAATAAAGAATCCTTATGTATAAAAACAAAGAATAAACTGTACAATAACTATGTAAGTTAACGCAGTATTTGACGACTAAATTAGCCGTTGGTTCGATAACTTGTGTGAGACGTCAAACGTGGTATGTTTACATATTTATCAATTTGTAGGAAACGTGTCGAGAGCCACTAGCGTAGAGCTAGGTTTGTCCAGATTTCTGCACTTTATTGTGCTCTAATTGTAGTTGATCCCATGAAGACATTTTATCTTCACTTAAAACTGATGCGAATTAGTCAATTAGCGAATTATTCTAGCGCAAACATAATTGGCTACGACTACATATTGGTAGTCCAGTAGCCAGTTATGATACTAGTTTATGCGAAATGTCTAACCAAATAGGCATCCGTGGTTTTATTTTGGGAATTCAATCTTCGTATAATATTACAATAAGTATCATACAGTTACATAATGTAAGGGAAAAATATTTTAAGAGTAAATATGAAGAGCAACTTTTTTTAAATCTTTTATTTATTGGTTGTCCTTGTTTATGTCATTGCACACTTCGGTAATTTCTTACGATTAAATTAACGAAGTAAAAAATTTCCACAAGAATTTTTACAGCCATGTTTTACGAAATTAAATCTTGAAAAATAAAGTTGTAATTTATAAAATGCTTACATTTAAGATCATTTGGTTAATATTTTACCTTTTTAACCGACATAAAAACGAGGAGGTCCTCAATTAGTTTTGATAAAGACAAGTCTTTGGAGTCTTCGTTTCTAAGACTCGACTTAGTTTTTTAGACTAGTCAATTAATCGAATCTTCTCTACATAAAGACAACTGTAATTGTAGACTCTTAATAATCTGCGACTTACTCGTTAAAGTACTGTAGCAATCAGCATATTTTTTGTATTTAATTCTGTGCTGAAGTGGCAGTGGGCAGGTCATATACCTATGGCCGTTGGGGCAGACTGGTTCTTGAGTGAAGACCGCGTGTCGGCAAACGTAGTGTAGGGTGCCCTGTAACTAGGTGAGGCGATGATATTCGTAAGGCAGTGGGCAGGGATTGGAGGAGACAAGCTAAAGACCGGGCCCAGTGGCGTGCTATGGGAGAGGCCTATGTCCAGCAGTAGACTGACACAGGATGATGGTGATGATGATGATGAATTCTGTGCCTTTTTCCATAATTAATTGCTGTCCAGAAAATCACCTACATTTCAAGAACTTGACCCATAATTACAGGACTCCGTGCACGGTTGTGACTACAAGACTTGATAAGACTTGAGTCTTTTGAGTCTAGATTTCATCTATCTTGATTTCATCTATTTGACTCAATTTGTCAGATTCTTTTGTTTGTAATATGAAACTTACGGAAGTAAAATTCGTCTGAACTATTAACAATTAAAAAAAGTGTAGTTGGAGGATTGACAGCAATAAACAGGGCTAAATAGAGTAGTAATCTGCCACACGCCTGAGTGGTAGTGGAATTATTTGCAATGATCCCTGCCGCATCTTTTCGTCATCGTCCTACGCGTCAGCATTTCTATCCTCACCATTTAGATGGTTAGCAGTCTAAAACTGCGTTTCTCAAGAAATTTCCTGCCTCACACAACCAAACTATGGAATGAACTGTCGCCTGCGGTATTTCCGGACCGATATGACCTTCAAACCTTCAAGAAAAGAGCGTATTCCCTTCTGAAAGGCCGGCAACGCACTTGCGACTCCTCTGGTGTTGCAGGTGTTTATGGGCGACGGTAATTGCTTACCATCAGGTGATCCGTCTGCTCGTTTGCCCCCTATATAACATAAAAAAAGTAAAGTTTATTTTCCCGCCGTTATCTGTATAAAATAACATGTACCTTTATGTTACTGCTTTACATCACAATTTAGTTGTATAAATCTCATATAGCGCTTTGAGCTCTAGTATAAAACTCCATTTTAGATGTATCGTTAGAACAGGGCTAGTTAACACTATTATAATACTTTAAGTGCTATAACACTATTATGTGTATAGCACCTAAAGTAATCCCCACGGCTGTATAAAAAGTTGTCGTATGATTCCTTATACAACTATTTACCGTACAGTAGCCGTATAATTATCTCATATAGGGCTCAAGGCGCTATTTAAGAGCTACATAACTCTACTATAGATTAGTAATACAACAGCCGTAAAAAATCCGTTAAAGAACCTACGGGTTTACAAAATACCTCTCTACGCTCTTGATCGCTATAAAAGCAATTTATAACTCTTTCAAAACCCCATTACCTATATTAACTCAATTATACTTCTTATGGTTGTCTAGCGACGCTATTGCATGCTCTTTTATCACAATAAGTTTTTTTGCTACTAATCAACTACTGCATCACCTAACTGTTAAAGGGTTTTTAAATATGCTATGAACTTAAGGAAAATTGTACAGCACTTGAACGACTCCTATGCAACTAACAAGCTATATAATGCCTATATAAGCCGCTTGTGTGCTGTTTGGGCAGGCCTCGTGCATGTACTCTTATTTATAAGTCGCAGCTAGGAATAGTAATTATGAGAATGTAAAAACATTTCTGCATGTTGGCGCCAGATGCTGTTAATCTTTTTAATGGTAAAAGTTATTTACATAGAGTGATGCCATTGCCATCGCTACAATTTAATTTCTATTCTAACCCTGTATTCTTTGGTAAATTTCATATAACTAGATATATTATGGGTCATGTAACAAATGCAGTGAAACCTTCATCACGTGCTATTTGTATTGCGATATCCGTTCCGGAATATTCAAAGGCATTGTTTTTCAAATTGTCACTTTTTCACTTTATTCATAATTAAACTATAATAATGTGTTTTCAAGGGATATGTTATTATTTGGCATATCATTCATCTTACTAGCGTTTTCCTGGTCGTATCCGAAAGAGATTCCCATCTATCCTTTCAACCCAGAGAGAGATCTAGACCGTGTTGAATATTTCCATGTCCACTTAAACATCTGTAACATGAGGAAATAAAAGTACAGTTTAGTATGAACAATTTCCTTGCGAAGCAAGGGAGTATAATAAGAGTAGGTAATATTACAACTAGATAGCTGTTGTCACATGTGACTTAAGTATTAAGAGCTTTTACGATAATAAGCAATCTACTATGGAGAAAGCTTCAGAGTATTACCGTGGCATGAATGATACAATTTGTATATTTCGTCTATTGAACTATATAGATATGTATTTTCACAGTACGCCTGTCGTACATTTTGCGTTTAAAATGTTCAATCAAAGTGAAAAATTGAAGATTTATCCCCACAGGTGGAATTTGAACCCATGACCTCTGGAACAATCATTCTTATCTATGCTCTGGAACTCGTCCATTGCTCGTAACCAACTGAGCAACAAGAACTGAGTAATTAAGAAGTATAAAGTATCATATCGGTTGTATTTTTTTTTATTTCACACTTTTTAGTGCATCTCATGACAATTCCAATAAGCTATTTATAACACGGCTAAGCTACACTGCTATAACGGAGCTCCATCCACTTTTCACCTTACGGCTTCCATTGTCAGATGGTAACATTACATAATGACCATTTAAATTGGCTTCGTCATAGTCGCTTCAGTATCTTGGTTGAAATATCTTAGCACTAACCATGAAACATTAGGACTTTTGGATGACCATCCATGATCTACTTCATAAGTTCCCGTTCACCAAATGTTAATACTTTCTGAATGCGATTTGTTACGGAAATTACTAAACTCAATATATGTTTATCTTGAACGCGGGCGAAAAAGGTAATGATATTACCTTTTTGCATTAGGTATGTACAAAAGAACTCTTGTGTAGCTGGCCACTTTGGATAAGATTTTGTTTGCAACAGTTAACAATTTGGTATGTCAGTTTAAACAATGTTCACGAATTTCGGAGTACCGTAATGTAATACAAAGACTACAATTATACAAACTGAGAATGTAATAGGGCTCAAAAGTTGTTGATGATTCTGTAGATTACAGGAAAAATAATTTAAAAATGTAGATATAAACCGCACAGCCGCCAAAGATCGAACTTAAGGCTTAGATTTTATAATTACTTAAATAAATTACGTGACAATTATGTGAATAATTTATCAATGAATGAAGTAAATCAAATTATAAAAAAGCAAATTTTGCTTGAAACGTCGACAGTCGACAACCGTTAGTCGGCATTATAGCCTTTTGAAGTTTCATAGTTTAAAATATTACGGCACAAAAAACAAAATGCTATATTTACGTGCTTGCTTGAATGAAATAGCTAAAAATATTACAGGAAAGATTTGTTTCCTTCAAAAACGTACAGTATTTATGGGTACGTATTTAAATGTCGAAAATTAAAATAATCTACAATTAAGTAATATCGAAAATGAAAACAGCGAATGATCAAAATGTCTACTATTATTATATCGACATCTAACGTGCTTATAATTGAAATGTCGAACGATTAAAATATCGAAAGTACTACATATCGATAATTATGTAAGAGATGTTTAAATTTCGAATCACAATGCATTGATCGTCAAAATAGCGAGGTCTAAAATGTCGAAGAGATAAATGACAAACAATTAATTCGAATTCGAAGCGCTAGAATCGATCATTTTCCCATAAATTTATTAGAGCCTATTGTAAAATATTGAAATTGAAAGAATGTTAATTGAATAAAAATTTTACGGGAAAATGATCGGTTCTGGCGCTTCGCCGGCCGCTACCGCGACGCCCGCTTCGCTCGCTCGGCTCGCGCTCTGTGGGGTCGTAGTTCTATAACCACTCCTCCTCGCTTCGCTCGTCGTCGTACCTACATCGATCCACCGAGAGTTTTTATCGTCGTTGCTCCTAAAAATGAATTAGTAGCAAGTTGCGGATGACGTAGATAAAAATAGAATCATCATCTATACCACTCTATTAATAAAACTAGTTTATCTCAACTGTTAATTTAAAATTAAACAAGGCACAACAATCTGAATACAAACTATTTTTGTACTTGATGAACTCAAATATAACTAATATCAATTTAATTAACACAATATAAGATCACTAAGTATTTAAATTACTTCTACACTTAAAGTTAATTATTTAAATGTTAACATAAACCTAGACGTCTCTTTGAAATATGAGCGTTACGTAAGTTTCGTTTGGCGTAGGTACTATAAAGTATAGAAACTTCCCGTTTCGTAATTATACTAAAATTATCTATCTTGTAATTATACTTGATTATGTTAAATGTACACTTTGTCAAGGTATAAACTTGAAACAGAGATATAAATTGGTTGCAGTTTGTCTTATAATGAGATTGAAAGTCTCCTTCTTACAATATCAATATTTAAAAAGGCAACATGCAAACAAACTTATCTTAGATTAATATTTTTATTATAGAATTCACACGATCTCACTATAATTTAAATGTTTAGTAAATGTCTCTTAATTTGAGCATAAACTTAATTTAATTTAAGCATTGAATACTTATGTTATTTTTAGTCACTAGGGCATATTTTTAGTTTTTACCGTTACACTGTCCAAAATTCAAACCCCTAAGACAGGTTAATACCTAGTTTAGGGGTTGGAAGTTTTAATCATATTACGCCGACCTATTGGGAACCTTAAGTATTTTAGGGTGGTCCATATTATATTTTTTTGATAGTACTTAAACTTATTATAGAGTTCAAAACTGTTGCCGGTTTTTTCTATTAAGTATCGTTTTTAAGAAATATTTTTTGAATTTTATCGTTGACATACCCACGTTTGGAGGCATTAATAGGATTGAGCCTTGATCTACTGCGAAACAAAAAAAAATAAACATCAACTTGACAGCTGATAGATGTCAAATATGGCAGTTACGTTTATGTTAATAGGTGTTTTGCCCACATCCCATAGAACGCTACCTTAATCGATGATGGATAAAAAAACTACCCCATGTCCGATCCAGACGATACATGTCCGTCTCAAACTATCTCACACATACTTGAAAAAACAAGTCTTTCCTGCTGTATTCAATACTTAACGGCGTATAATAATAATATTTTCAATAATGTACTTATTTATTCACACGTAGGTAAGTTAATAGTTTGACACCAATACACTTACGAGGTAATAGTTCAGCTATAACTTTGAAACTGCACCTAGCATATATTTACACAAAAATAATAACAACATATAATTATATAAAACACAATAAACAAAGAAATCATAGAAGAAATAAAATAAATTAGCGGTTTTAACAAGTAGATAGCACAGCCCGAGTTTTCACAACATATAGGCCTTACAAAATACACCAATCAATGCTGTCAGTAAACATTTTTACATAGAATTATATAAAAGGCGACGCAATTCATGAGGATTACTTATGAGTAAGCAGAATCAAGAACTAGGACCTTTATTGCCCTTAATTATGGCAATTTACATAGAAAAGACGCGAACCATTTTTATTTAAATCAGTTCAACGGTTTAAGCGTGAAAAGATAAGACATACCTAATTGCCGAAACATTAGTGTGTTGCACACTTGTTCTGAAACAACTAGACGCGCATGAGCGTTACAGTTTGATACTATATTACCAGGTACATAAAAATACATACCTAATATTATCATCCTACTCATAGTACAGTTTTATCTCAAGAGCGCGGGTTAACCATTGCTGTAAAGTTTAATAAGAGAACAACGGTTGGAACTCACTTGGAAAGTCACTATTTGCGACATGTTTCGGACTACAATTGGAGTCCTTCATCAGGTTGAGTGTTATCAAGGCACATTAAGGCGTATACTGGAGAGACCGGGCGAAATGTGTCCACAAGATTATTGGAACACATACGGAGTGTGAAAAATATGGACAGCAGGACCTCCGCGGTGGCAGAACATGCATGCGATACAGGTGCGTTTCATTTTTTGCGCTTTGACAAGGCGAAACTGTTGGCACGGGAAAAAATTTGTGCCACGCAAGATCCGCGAGGCTATTGAAATTGGACGACGCCCTAATTTTAATAGAGACAAGGGCTGGGTTTTGCCGCTAGCGTGGAAGCCTGTTATTCTTGGACTACAATTGTGTAACCATGATTTAGATTAGATTTAGATTTATTTATTTCATAATATAACAATACAATATAAATTATCCTAAGTCAATTTATACGACTTTATATTATGATCGTCAAAAAAAAATTATGAAATGTGAAAAATGATAATAATAATAATAACATTAAATTATACAACAATTATCAAAATTATTTAAATAATGATCATACTACTAAAATCACATCATTTATAACAATAAAAATCCGCGTCAATAATATAATGTCGAAAACTTAAATAATCATCAATCACAATACATTAAAATTAAAATCAAACAAAACTATAATTTAAAAATTCAATGTCAAACAAATTTCATTTCCATGAAGTCATTTACAGAATAAAAAGAATTTTCCAATAAAAAGATTCTAAGTTGGCGTTTAAATGCTTCGTCAGATGTTTCATTTTTTAATTTGGTGGGTAGATGTTCGTAATACGTTGGTCCTATAACGCGTGGGTTTTTTTCCGAAAGTGCCATGCGACGCGGGACTGTTCTGAGTCTACCTGTGGATCGAATTACTTTTCCCGTTACCTCCACGCGTTTGAAAATCTGTATATTATTTCTTACGTACATTAGTACCTCAAATAGGTAAAGGGAGTAGTGCGTCATTATATTATGAAGTTTGAAAAGGTCTTTGCAAGAGTGTCTTGGTTTCACTCCGGCCAATAACCGAAGTGCGCGTTTTTGGAGTATAAATACTCGCTTAGCATCTGTAGAATTCCCCCATAGAACCGTACCATAAGACATTAACGAATGAAAATGGGAAAAATACACTGATCTTAATGACGAATTAGACACTAATGGCTTTAATTTTTTTAAGGCAAATACAGCACTACTAAGTCTATTGCACAGACGGTCAACATGGCACTTCCAGTTGAGGCACGAGTCCAGTGTGAAGCCGAGAAATTTAGACTCATTGGATAATGGCATCGGGCTGTTGGAAATACATGGAGGCAGTGTAGTATTTCGGCCTGAAAATACCATGACATTTGATTTTGACAAGTTCAGTAGGAGGCCATTCGACGAGAACCATTTATGCAGCTGTCTACATGCCGCATGGATTTTTTCAGACAGCTGGTCATATGTTTTTGCGTTCACTATGACTGTTGTATCATCTGCAAACAGCATAGATAGACCGCTAGTTACTGCCGATGGTAAATCGTTTATAAATAATAAAAATAACGAATTTCCAACCGCTGACACCTGTGGAATACCTAATTTCACAAAACCGGCACTGGATGTATGGGCTTTGCCGTTTGTGGACATTTTCACAACCTGTTTACGGTTGGATAAAAAAGATTTGAACAATTTGTGGGCCGAATCATGTATGCCATATTGGCTCAGCTTCGACAGCAATAACTTGTGACAAATCACGTCGAAAGCCTTAGACAGGTCGCACATAATACCTGCCACCTTGTACTTGTCATCAATACCCGTTACAATGCAATCAATAATCTTGTGCGCTGCCGTAACTGTCGACTTTTTCTGTCTATAGGCGTAGTGGTTGTTAGTAAGCAAGTCGTTTGATTCTAAGTGGGTCATTAGGCAAGATGATAAAATGGACTCCACTAGTTTTGATATAGTAGGTACAATGGTTATGGGTCTGTAATTGTTCAAATCTTCTCTATCCCCTTTACCTTTAAATACCAGACATACTCTAGTGGTTTTTAAAACGTCAGGATATATACCATTTTTGAACATATTATTAATTAAAATTATTAAAATGTTAGATATAATTGGCCCAATACTCAATATTATATTCAATGATATGTCAAATGCATCTACAGTTGTTCTGGTCTTTAACATGGATTTTATCGTTCTATCCATAAGCTCACGTGTAATAAAAGGTAGCGTGAACTTGGGAACATCAGAGTCGCCCAGGTGCCTACAAACGTACTGTCCGGATAATAATTCATCACTCTGTATTACATATTTTGAGGCGATACTTAGGAAATGGGAATTAAATGCATTGGGGACCTCTTCATAAGGTAAGTACGCATTTGTATCTTGGTCTTTTAAGAGGATACTTTGACTTTTCGTATTTGAGCCTATCTCGTCATTTATGACCTTCCAAAGTTCTTTTGAAGGATTTTTACTCTCTGCGAGTCTCAACTCAACGTATTTTCGACGAGCTCGAAGTGTCTCGGACTTAATTAGTTGATAGTAGTGCTCAATGTAGTCAGTTAATATCTGGTTGTTAGGATATTGCCGTCGTATCTCATGGAGGTCCCTATGCTTTTGCATGTATTCAAACAGTTCGTCTGTAGCCCACGGGACTGTTGGTTTCTTTTTTAAACGTATCTGTTTAATAGGAAAATGTAAATCTATATTATATGTTAATATATTAAATAATTTATCAAACTTGTAGCCAATGTCAATACTATCGTCATAAATAAAATTAGTTATAATTGGAAATATCAGAATAGAATAAATAAATGGATTCATCATTAAATAACCGACGTTCGGCTACCTCATTCGAATTGGCCGTATGGTGCCCATGTTCCATCGTTAACACATACCGCTGTGCGTTGTGATCACTAATGGCAGTATCCACCGGTGATACACTGAGTCGGTCGCATGCTATAGTTGTTAAACCACAGTCAATGGATGACGCAGAATCGGCAGTTACGCGAGTGGGAAATTTCACTGTGTTTTCACAGCCATAGCAATTTAGTACGTCATCGACCCGCCGCCTCAAGTTATAGTCAGATGTATAATCCACATTTTGATCGCCAACTATAAGAAACTTTTTATTTTCGTCAGTTAACTTATTTAATAATAATTCTAGATTTTCCAAATAAATGTCAATATTTCCATTACAAGTCCTATATAATGCAATAATAATCAAATGGTAACATGGTATTTCTACAGCCGTGAATTCTATGTGATATTGGACACAGAGGCTATGTAGGTCATTGCGTTGTTTATAACGTATACCGTCACGTATGTATAGTGCTACCCCACCGTGCGCATCTGAGCGCGTCCGGCAATAACAGTTCCCAAGCGCATACCCACCTATCTTCACGCGTTCCAAATCAATTTTGCGACACCAGATTTCGCTTAAACAAAGAATATCAGGCTTTATGTCACTACATAATAAATCTTATAGATATATAGATAGACCTTACATTTTGGTGTATAACTATGAACTTTGAGGTTATTTCTGCGTTGTGCTGCCTTGTTTTTCTGTGGGGTTTTTTGGCAGAATTACGTTGAAAAATCGTACCACTACACCTTCCGGCCAATTTTCTGCGCTCCTGGCGACCTTCACCTTGTTTGCGGGAACTTCCAAACGGAAAGATGTGTAGTTGCCACGCGTGACCACCAGCTGCTGGCATGCCGGTGCCGTGATTCCCATCTGGGTTTGGACGTGACGCACGACATCCTCAGTGCTGGTAGCCTCGCTGAGGTTATATACGTGAAGGCTGACGACCCGGGGTGCAGCAGCCCGCAGCCCAGAGGTGCACGAAGCTTGAAGTGGATTAGCGGATGGAACAGGGGTTGAGGATGACAGCCTGACATTATCTGTGTCAGGAACAGTACCAGTGTTTATACTTGCCTGACGTATACCCTGCTTATTTTGTACCTGTGTGTTCGTACGTTGCGGGGCTGCTTGGGCTGATTACCATGGTTTTCAGCCCCAGAAGTTAATTTCTTGGACTCGGAAGTCAAGGGTTTAACATCAACTGGCTTCACGGCTGAGAATACTGGGCCAGTGGGTACAGGACTACTAATTGGAGATCTATCAGACTGGGACACTGGTGTTCTTAGTGTTGACACAGGCCGATCTTCATCATGACATGGTGTCTCGTCATCTAGGAATATCAAACCTTGAGGGTCCTCAAGGACTCATTCAATGGCTCATACGGGGTGTTTGTTATCCTATCCGTGTTAGTGTTGTGGGTGACTGTACTTAGGATGATCTGGATGCATTGGTTTTGTTGTGTGAGTAGCTTTCCCTGTTCACGCATAACACTATAACAACACTGTAGCTGCTCCTTCATGCCAATTATTTCGTCTGTTAAGTTTGAAATTTCATCCACCAACTTTGTAACGGCTGCCGCATTTATCACTTGTTTTGCAATTGATGGTGCCATTTTTTATTAAGTTTTTATGTTCACTTGTTTAATATCAATGTATATATAATAATATCACAAAACTGTATCGTAAATTGTGTTTATACTATTAAATATTTTTATATTTACATGAACGTGTGGACATAGTTAGTTCGGTGTGCCTGCCGTCGGTCGACTTGGACAATTTGTTGGAGCATTCAACTCTAACACAGGGCTATTGCTTATTAATTTTCAACACTACCATTATTGAAGTAAACTGCAACTATGACACTGACAAGTCTGATAACTTATCATTAAAATTAGTTCTAATGAAATTCCGCAACATGGCGCATGGTCATTATGTTTCTGGTCGGGCATTACTGTAATAATTTTAGACGTATATTGTGTTGTACGGTCGCATCTACTAGGAGCTTAAGCAAAAGTGCATAGTCGAACTCATAATTTGCTGAACACTTTGGTACTTAGTCGCTTTCACTTGTTGGAAAATTAGTATGGGTTTTATTTCTGAGACAAAAATATTTTAAATTCCTACCTGTAATTCCTATCTGTAAGTTGATGCCCATATTCAATACGACAATGCTTGGAATGTACGAGAATCAGTTATACTGTACTGTGGAATAGAATGTGCTACAAGAAGTTTAGAAAATACTCATTCATTACTAAAAAAACTTATAGTGTCTTTAATTTGAAAAGGTTATGTTGATATACTCTAAACAGGCTTGTTCGTCTTGATTTATTAAACCAGAAAGATGCTGAAACCGCCGGTCAGTGATAGCATCCTTCAACTAGGTTGTGTAAACACGTTACTTAACTGCTGTTAAATAAATAATGCCATTATAAATAAGAAAAATATACCTATTTTAAGGCTACAGACAAGTTTAGTTTCGGACATATTAAATTGGACTTTCCAAGGCCACCGTTCTGTGTAATGTCCCTTTAAAGGGCCTATACGTCCAAAAGGGCCTCGTGCACTAGTGCGTGAAATTTAGATTATTTTGTTAGTTTTGCCAAGACTGTATTCAAACTCAAGTAGCAGCATTTATGGATTATTTTCTACGTAGGTATAGCACAATCACACACAAGTATAGAAAAACCAGGGTAAGCCGCAGGGAATTAAATTGTGTGGACCCTTTTCCTCCGCTTGTGAGGGAGCCGACAATATGCAGTTTTGTGGACCTTTTCTGCAAATGTTAGGGTAGGAATTTGTGCTATTTTTATTGGGGTTTTCCAATAAAAATGTTATTTAAAGAGGGCACAGTGGCATTTCATCTCGTTGATACTTGATTCGGAGTAGCTGGGGAAATACCTCCACCAAACGTGACTTTACAGAAGAATGGAGCCATATATGTTATTATAACAACACTTCTTAGTATTTGCTCTGTGGTGAGTAAGGTCGCCGGGCTTTCCGAGGATGTGCCGAGTTGAGAGTGAATGACCGGGTTAGTAATAGAACGTATACGAACTTATGGTATATTTCTTATGAGATATGATTCCATATAGCAATTTTGTATGGTATAATGTTTAGTAAAAGCGCGAAACGTCTAATATCAAAATGAATATTTTTTAAAAGTATACTTAATGAACTTTGAGCATACTATCGTTTTCGATAACAATAGGGTTATTGGCTCAAAAGTTTGAGTAGGTACTCCAAAAGCAAAAATAAAAAAAACATATTCCAAATGGTCAAAATTATATTCAAATATCTCAAAAAATAACGAAACTACAACCGTTTTAATGTTGCTGGTTAGAGTTAGAGAGAGAAAGCGCGTCAGATCAGTGACGTCACTGGCCTCGAGCGCCATAGTAAATGACGATCGTTCCAATACGTTTTGCAGAAAACGGACAGAATATGCCCCGTATTAAAACTTAGATTACTTTTTTCGCCATTTGATTAAGAGTTTGATACCTTTTCGAGAAAATTCGAAGTAATTTATTTTCTTATTCGGTGTCAACATCAAGTCAACAGCCAAATTAATTAGTATAAAGTTTATTTTAAATAATAGTATAAAAATATAAAAACCAAAAGTTCGGTTCTGGACACACTGGCACACCGCTATCGCTGCACACTCGCTTCACTCGCTCGGCTCGTGCGCTGTAAGGTCCTAGTTCTATCTAACACCCCTCCTCGCTTCGCTCGGCGCCGGACTAGACCTATGTAGAAGTCGAGAATTTCTATCGTCGTCGCTCCTAAACCTACTTTTGCAATTATTATGACTAGAAATAATTACAATCCTACTACCTACTAATATTATAAATGATAAAAAGTTTGGATGTGTACGCAAATCACGCAAAAACGGTTTGACGGATTATGATGAAATTTGGCACACAACGAGTAATAACTAATAGCCTGGATTAACATATAGGATACATTTTATCCCGAAAATCAATCCCGAACTCGAAGTGATGAAATAGGGAGTGGAAGTTTACGCGTACGAAGCCGCGGGCAAAAGCTAGTCTTTAATATAATGACTAAAAATGTTATGAACTTATGATATTCAAGATCATGGTTAAAAATATATGACATAGGTACCACAATTACCTATGACAATGAAAGTATTATGTGAAGGATCATTAATGACAGAAGACTTTTATGAGCAACTACTTTAGGTATGCGAAATGAGTAATGACAATCGAATTTATATCAAATCATGTATTGCATTAGAGGGAATACAAGTAATTATGTACTAAGGCACTAATAGTTAAGAACTAAAGCACAATCCCTAAACCAGTCGTCTCCGAAAGTTGAGCCCCCTTAAAAACTAAACGGATGGAGTTATAGTCTTTGAGTTGTTTGAGTTGCACTTGTTGATTGTATAAATACTGTATTTTTTTTTATTTTGGTTCTTACGAATTACGAATATTGAAAAAAAAAAGGTATGGGAAGCAGTTGATAACTTCTTAGAATTAACTTTTGTCCTTTTAAAATCTCATTAAATATTCATCCTAGTGAAAAAATGTGTAGAACCTTTTTTGTAGAGAATTTTATTTAAATTAATAATGTTTTAGAACCTTTTTTCCTTCCCCCGGCTCAAGGGCTATGGGCGGGGACTTTAGATATGGTCATCTCCTAAATAATCCAAACAAAGTTATGAAGAAAAAAAAATGTGTTCCAAGCATTTCCCTCTATATCCTTTCGTTGCCTGGCCTATTTACAATGTTTACAGTACATAGATGCGTCTATTTAGCAGCAGCATTCAATCTAAAGAACCCGCGTTCAAATCTTTCCGCCGTTTAAAAATAGTTCTTAAAAAGCATGAATGTACAGCCTTTTTTTCCGAAGATCCATCGTTCCTTTGTACATGGTATACATGGCGCATCAATATGTTCAAGAGACGGTGTGTAATAGTGAAAGAAATAAGAGTATGTATTCTTGCAGAATGGTGTTTCATGTAGAGTGCGTGAGCGGTGCGCATTCTTATTCGCGACTCGACCCTCCTCGGGCCAACAGAGTTCCGACTCGCTCACGCCGGCCGCCCGCCTCGCTCGATTTTCTCGTAGTACAAAAACAAATTCGATCACCACGAAAAACCACGATTAGAGTGACGCAACTATTTGAAGTGAATTCAATGAAAGTGGACTAATTTGTGATTGTTTTCTGTGCGAATGAGTAACTTTTGGTAAGTTTTTGCGATATACTTAGTCGAAAAGTAGAAGAATTTTATTGTTTTGGTTTACATCTAATATGGGCATTTAGTCTCTCTGTCTCCTTTTATTCAGACTGCTGCATTACAATAGCGGCATAAAAACATTTATTTGCTGAAGAAAATATAATTTCAGTAGTGTTCTAAGAAAACTTGCCGTTTTGTTTTTTTTTGAATTGCAACCGACTTTTCAATCTCTTAGAAAAAAAATGCGGCGCAGGTATTTATCATCGATTTTACATTTTACATAATAATTGTAGCGATTTTTGTGCAGGTAAAGAGGGATACCTATTAATTCAAATCCCCTTTACCCATTACACAACCCTAAAGTTGGGTAACTTTTAGAATTACAGACGACATTGTTTTTTAATACTTTAAAAAAAAATTACGCACATTTTTACTCAACGCTTTAAGTTAAAATCTGCACGCGACCAAGTAATTTGCGCCACATCCGAAACATCGAGGTACAGAAATGAATAAAACGTAGTTACACGTTTAGCAATAAAATTTGCTACTATGTGTCAGATACTATGCGTCAATTATGTAAGAATATCCTTCGAACCGGATTTCATTAATCAAGTTATAAACGAAATACTTTTCTGATTGAACCAGATATGTGCCACGACACTCATACATAAATGGGTTTTAGTATTGCCATTTGTTAATTTATATTCTGTACTTGTCATGATTTTTAGAATCAACAGCCCTTCTGAATAAGTATGGATCAACATAATATTATTCTGAAAACGTGTTCATTGGTCCCTTAAATATACATTTTACACAATAAAGTGTTTCAGCAAGTAAATGCGTCTTTTTAAGTTAATAGACCACGTGAAAACGATCAACGGTAAGGCGATTAAAGTTCATGGAAAATTAATTGCCAAAGCTCTTAAATTAATATTTTAACTATATCAAATTATTTAAGATTTGAATAGAAATGTAAACTGATTAAATTTGTTGGCATACTGTTGAATAAATTCATCGGCATAGGTATATCTTAGTGGAGAAGCTTGGCTCTTGGTTTATTCTATTCCTGATATGTTTTTAACTAAATCAGCTCTACCTGGATAAGTTCAAAAAACTTTTTACAGTCGCCATAAGATAGTGAACCAGGCACTCACAAATATCTAAACACTACTATTGTAAATACTTTACAATACATGTCCAGATATTTTGTGAAAAAAGAAGAGTGCAGAGAGAGAGTACATGTCTTTGATGTACCATGGGCTGCAAAATTGCATGGACATGTTTCAACGGTAATAATACGGCAATACGGTCAACATCTGCCCATGCAGTTTTGCAGTCCATTGTGTCTTTCTTATATTGCTGTGTTGTCGTTCCCTCGTAGCCATCTGGCGGACTAGCACCACTGCCGCTGCGACGCAGACAAATTTCCCTTCCACTTTGTAATGCGCACAGTTCGAGTGAGACAGGAATCGCCGAGACTCGCGAGATACGACTCGGCAGAAAGTGCTACCCCACCTGATGTCTTTTAAGTAGCTATCCACATTGTATTATGCAACTCGTCGATCTGCTTATTCTTGTTGCTCCACCGACGTCCGAGCTCTGCCACGTACTCTTATAGCTAAATCTTAAACATCATAATCAATTGGCCGAAGCGTTCAAATGCTTTCGTCCGGCTGTACTCCTCTTCAGCAGGTTCAATCAAGCATCAAGCATCAAGCAGAGCAGGTTCAATAATACTTAATATAGTTTTTGTCAGTTATTAGAAAAAAAAAATATTCAAGAGGTCTACAGCTCAGTCACTAGTCTAATAGTTAACACCCATTTGGGATATACCCAAACAGGAAATAGCTACTATCATTAATCTTGCTATGTTCTAAAGTTTTAATCAAACTGTCAACATCCATAGCTCAAATTCAATTAGACTTTGTTGCTGATACCATAGTAATTGTTAATACTAAGTTATCGAATAGACAGGGATATATTGAGTTGGGAGCACTAAAATTATCTTTCGTAAATTATGTTCATACTGTAACACAGTTTTTTGAAACATTGTTTTATGTGGATTATGAGACCATATAAATTATGGCCGAGAGCAAATTAAATGGGCAAACTTTTTATCGAATTTCCCAACAAACTGACCCGTTTTAATTACTCCTAAGTGTAAGGCTTGCAAAGCTCTCAACTTTTGCTAAGCCCACAACAGGAAAAGGATATTAAATTCGTCAGGTGATTAAGTTATAGGAATACAAAGCAATAATGAAACATGTCGAGAGATGTCAAGTCTACGGGTCCATTACTGTGACCAATCCCTGTTTAATACTCTTGCGTCGTAAACTAGGCTGTCCTTCACACCGGTGCCGTGGTATCACATAGTACACTATTATCTAAAACCAGGATTACGTCAGTTCAGTAAATGAGAAACAAGTGAGATTTAACCGGATTCGTCTCAGGTTCGTTACAATGGCGCCCTAAATCAGCTCCCGAAATAAATCAAACACCAACCCAACGTCACTAAACTGTGGAACGGACTTGCTGATACGAAATTATTATAATCAAATGCGCAGTAAAGGAAACGTAAACACATACCTTTTTACTACTTCAATAAAAAAATAAAAACACGATTGCACTGGATACAAGTTAACTAAAAAGAGTAGTTAACCAGTGCAGTCATGTTTCTATTTTTTAAATTATTACTAACTTTTCCCGCGGCTTCGCCCGTGTACTCAGCATAATTTTTAACCGTCTACAAAAAATGAGGTTCTCAGTTTGACCCGTATGTTTGTATGTATGTATTTAGGTACGTATTTTTCGTAATCGGTATCCCAAGGAACCTCAAAGTTGACACACATCGATTTAAAAAAAAAATGTCCGATATCTTAGATTTGAAAATAGATGTCACTTTCGTGATCGGCACCCCGAGAAACCTCGAAGATGACACACATATCGATTTTTATGAAAAATAAATGTCCGCCATCTTTCTATTTGAAAATACATGTTATTTCGTAATCAGCACCCCGAGGAAACTCGAAAATGACACCAACCACATATTTAAATATCTATTAGGATAACGCGGGTCTCGTTCCACATCTCAAAAGCAATAATATAACCCTTATATACTTATACTAACCCTTATATATCACGTGAGTCTGTCTGTCAGTCCGTCTGTTACAATCGATTTGCTTCGAAACTACTAGACCGATTGAATTGAAACTTGACACACATACTTTCAAGAATTCTCATGTCCACAATATTAAATTTCAAAATCGATGCCATTTTCGTGATTAACGTCCTAATAAAAACTATAACTACTGTGCGTTTCTCAAGAAATTTCCTGCCTCGCACAACCAAACTATGGAATGAACTGTCGCCTGCGGTATTTCCGGACCGATATGACCTTCAAACCTTCAAGAAAAGAGCATATTCCCTTCTGAAAGGCCGGCAACTTGCGACTCCTCTGGTGTTGCAGGTGTTTATGGGCGACGGTAATTGCTTACCATCAGGCGACCCGTCTGCTCGCTTGCCCCCTATAACATAAAAAAAAACAAATAAATACTACACCCATAATGATATTTAGACATTTCAACCCCATCGCACCCAAACAGAGATGGTATTTCACGTCCGCCACGCTGAATTTTGAAATCGTTGTTGTATAATCAGCGACAGCGATGTGTTTCCATAATCAGCGACCCGAGAAACCACAGAAACAATACCCACGTTGATTTTCATAGTTTGTCACCACATTTCCCTCTTTTAGGGCTTGAAATCTCAAAAAACCTGAAACACTTGTTTACTCATTTATCATTACGAGTACTCCTGTGAAGTTTCGAATAAAATAGTCTACAAATCTTGTTTCCCAATACAAACTTTAGACCCCCGTTTTACTCCCTTAACGGGTGAATTTTGAAAAATTGTTTCCTAGTGCAACCCTTAGACCTTATAAAGAACCTACGTGCCAAATTTGGAATCTCTAGAACCAGCGATTTGGGCTGTGCGCTGATATGTCAGTCAGTCAGTTTCTTTTTTTATATATTTAGATACTATTTCGCAATTTTTGATTTTCATTTTAAAGTACTTTATGCCGTAAAATAATGTTTTAAATACATACATTATACATAATTTAGAAATAATCTTTTTAAATTTTTCATTTGGTACCACAGATGATAAAATGGAAAACATTTTTTATCTTCAGAACACACAGGATGTAGTACGTTATCCGCCATATTGTTTTATTAAAAGCTTACATATCCAATGTTACTCGGGTTAAGGCGTCGAGAGGTTCTTGGGGAACAAAGATCTCACATACATACATTATTATTGTATTTATCTCATTATAAATATTTATTTATTTACAAGCGGTCATAATAGTTAAATAACAATAACTTAATAATATTAAAAGTAACTTAAACTAAAACAGGTCCTTGCAAATTTTTATTATTTATTTATATGAGTACATGAACCCTGAAAACATTACACTCCTTTTTTTTGGACAGTCGTGTAAAAAGGAGGAGCTTCTATGCTCGGCTGTATGTTTTGTGTATGTATGTATGTTCATAACTTAGGGAATAGGCATGATGACAAAAAAATTCGAGCAACACAAAAGACGAAAATTAGAGGCAACGTACAGCATAGCTATCGAGCACTGAAAACGCTCTATACTGATTCACACGCAGGCTTGCCGTCACGCCTCAGTTTCTTTATGTTACTGTTTTATTATTGTTCCCAATAATAAAAGCAATAAGCACAAAGAAACTGAAACTACTCGCTGAAACAGTTTGTTTAAAAAATCCAGAACTACATACAGAAACATAAAGATCGGTAAAGTAACTTGTTCATAAGGTTGAAACTTATTACAAGCTGTTTAAACCGATTTGTGAGTTTCTTAACCTAAATGGTTGAACAAGTTTACAAATGCATGCTTGAAAATACTTGAGGTGGAAAATTACGCCGAACTTTCTGATTTAGTGAAAAAAGTTAAGCGTTTGCCTTACTAAGTGGATAGATCTAATCAACATTTACTGTCAGTAAGACCGCTTAATTTTGCCAGTTAACTAGTTAGTTAGTTATTATCTTAATTTTGCCAGTTAGCTAACAGTATTATAGTGACAAAACTAGTTGCATGACCTTAATTTTACGGAAATACTTCGCATGACATTAGTTTAGTCACATGACATTGGCAATTTCTTGATTTGCCGGTGTGGAGCGGCACGATAGCAGAAAACTGTCCGATATAGATCACGCTAGGCCAAGTCAGAAGCTTTTGAAGATTTAAAAATTGGAAAAACCTCGGATAAAAAGTCTGATACTTGTACACTACACGTGGAACTGTGAAGGATGAGTACCTATGCCTACATATTTCTCGCTTTACGTGTAATGCTTCTTCAGACTTTCCTTTGTAGTCAGTCTATTAATAGATGTCACATACGCTTTCATAAAAATGAAAAAGAGGTGTCAGTCAGAAACATAGCGGTATTATTTCGCATTTTTAAGAGTTCCGTAGCAAACCTTATAGTTTCTAAACCCTTACACTTTAGCAGGTTTTTTTGTTCTGGATTGGCGTAATATTTTAATTTACTCACTGCTATGAGCTGCAATTCATATCACATGTACAATTTACAAGTTATACAAGTCTAAGAAATATGATTGAATCTAGGGTTTGCTCCCGGGAAATACCGGAACCGAAAATACCGGGATTTCCCGGAATTTTGAGACCAGCAAAGAACCGGGACTGCAAAATTGAAATCCCGGTAGTTTCGGGATTTCGGGAAATCCATTTTTTGCTCTATATTTTCTCAAATCTAGTTAAATTACACGAAACAGAGAAAAGTGCAATTCAAAGAAAACTATGTATTCCTCACCATTGAAACCAGTTCTGAGCCAGTTTCAGATAAGGATAACCGAATTTCAGCGGCTATTTAACTAAAATAGGTTTAATGAACGTTTATGCATAAGGCGGTTTATATATTTAGTAATTAAGTAACTGTAGCTAGGCAAAAGCATTGACATTTCTACAGTTGTTTTCTTTTAAGAGTAAGTTTAGAATCATAACTATTGCCTTTCTCGGTTTGTTTACCAATTATATGTAACATTAGTGCGGTCCCGAAAGTAACGAAAATACCGGGAAATCCTGGTTCCATTTCTAGCTGGTACCGAAAATCCCGGTTCTTGAAAATAGTACCGGTTCTGCAATCCCTAATTGAATCTCACCGGAATTTCCCAAAATATAATGTACAATATAGGATTTATATGTAACGCTTTCGAGCGTGCCTAAGATAGGTCTAAATGTCCATATTCTTCTTCTATCTATATCTATAAAACTCATTTATATCTTTGTTACCATCTAAAATCTACGCGGACGAAGTCGCGGGCGGCCGCTAGTATATATATATAGATGAGAATGTGTGTCTGTCTGTTACCTTTTCACGCTTAAACCGCTGAACCGATTTAGATCAAATGTGGTGTGGAGACATTTTAAGTCCCGGGGAAACAGGGAAAATAAGGAATCGGAAGTTTGTATGGAAGAGCGAAGATATAAAAAAAGCAATTTAAAAAAAACGAGTCCAAGCGGAAAGAATCGCGGGCATAAGCCAGTATTAAAGCTGATGTTGCAAAAATCTTATGCAAGAACTGTTAGATTCAACGGACCCTTTATTAATAAAACTTAAGAAACTTTCTTTTCTGTTAACTAAAATGTGTTTTATCTCTTTCTCACGAATACAAATATCAACGTGATTTATAAAGACAAACGATTTTTAACGGCATTTTGACTAAAGTTAGTTTGATGAAGACTTTGAATAAAGCATTAGCTTTCAACACAAATAAACTTTATTGCGCAGTGCATAATATTAGTCATAGTCATTTATTTTATAAAGCCAATATACACGTCAAAAATCTAAATAAAAGTACAATTTATATTTCCATTGTAGGTAAAATAATTAGTCACATATCAATGTCATAGTAACAGCAAACAGTAGAAATAGAGACAAGAAAATCGGTATTACACAAAGTCGTAACAATGTTAAATAATTAGATTATACTAATTCTTTGTACATAATGTACTCATCGTACTTGTAGAACGGGCGCTCAATAAGCCAGCTTTTTAAACGACGCTTAAAACTATGCAAACTTGGGGCTTCGGTTACATCCTTTGGTAATTTGTTGTATTAAATAGCATGTATAAAGAATCAACAACAAAGATACATGCCTAGACTTGTTTATCTTGACGCTTCCGCTAACTCGGCTCTGGCACACCTCCGCGGTGTCCAGATACCCTATCGCGCTAGGAACGAAAGTGCACTTGCCATGCGGCAAGCGCGTGCGAGCGGGATGCCATGATTAGCTGTCAACATCGGTTTTGTTAGAAGAAAACCTGTACGTTGTACCTAAGTACTATTAATTATTCTGCATATTATTAATACATGGAGACAGAGGTAAAATAATAGGCGGTCTTATCGCTAAAGAGCGTTCTCTTACAGACAACCTATCTATACATATAATAAAGCTGTAGAGGTTCGAAAATCTGTACATTGAAGATATTAGCAAAAAAATCGGTTGAGGGGTCTTAGAATCGATAACAGAACACATTTAAACAGTTTTTAGAATTTGTGTCTGTTTGTCTGTCTGTTTATTTGTCTCAGCATCACGCGAAAACTAGCCAATAGATCTCAGTACAACCTTCACTAATAAGTTTAATTGATCTTCGGCCAGGTTATAGGCTATAAATATCATACAGATTGGGAATGGAAAGGGGTGAAAGAGGGGTTGAACTTTGTATGACAAGTCCTTCAATTAATGACTTAAAGGCTTGAAAATTGGTCAGCATATAATTGGAAGCAAAATAAAAAGAATCCCATTCAAAAATTGTACAATAAACAGATACTTGATATGTGAAAAAATGGAGGGTAAAAAAGTGCTTAGGGGACTAATGACAAATAACTAAAAATCCCTCAACCCATTGTAACTGTTTGAAATGAGAGATTGAATTATGTTAGTCAGTTGTTGTCATCATTGTCAAACCAGTGCTTTGAACTTCGTCTACCTATAATTGATATATCTTCGTTGTTAGAGGAGTCGAGTGTGATAACGGTGGCATCTGAGGGCCTACAAAATACTACAAATTCTAACTATTCCCACTAATATTATAAACGTGAAAGTTCGGATGTTTAGATGTTTGGATATTTGTTACTCGATCACGCAAAAACGGCTGACCGGATTATGATGAAACTTGGTACACAACGAGTTTATAGCCTGGATTAACATATAGGATGCTTTTTATCCCTTCATCATCCCTTAAATAGATAAATTCGGGGGTGGAAGTTGAATTTCATAGATCCAGAATCATGTAGAATATTTACAATACCCGCTGACTTACGAAAATTCGTCTCAGAAAAACCAGTGTAAGTCTGAGCTCCGAATATGCACATAGTTATCACGAATCGTAGGGTCAAGATACAGTAAGGACGTATCATGAGGCGAGTCTAGACAGTTGTAAATTCAGGATATTTGACGTTTGGCGTGTCAGAGACGTGCCATTACACAGATGCCATTGGTTAAAGTCGAATCGAAGTTAATGTAGATTATTTACTTCTTGCACAATTCTATAATTTGACTCTTATAGATGCTAAGATAAAGTAGGTACTTTCATGTAAAGTGTTTATTAAGCTATCTTCATTCCAAATTTCAACCAAATCCGTCCAGCCGATTTGAGATTAAGAGGTACGTAAGTACATCTATCGATCCATCAATACATCGGCACAAACTTTCACGTTTATGATATTATTAGGATACTAGCTTTTGCCCGCGACTTCGTTCGCGTGAACTTCTACTGACTATTCCTTCCCTTTGGTAGATATATTCTGCAGGTTAAGCTATAAACTACTTAATTTTGAGTGACTCACTCAAAATGTACTGAAACGTTTCTACGTTTCAAAGTTACAACCTTACAAAATTTCTTATTTATATAAACATATTAGCAAGTGAAATGGGCCCCCTTGTTCATGAAAAGAGGCATGTGTCTTGAAGTAGGATGTAATAGGCGGATAATGAAACAAAATGGGTAATATGATTTATCAATACCTATATATATATGTATGTTGGTATTTCATTCCAGCCCGGAGAACGCCGTCGACTCGATCCCATATAGAATTATACGTACAAATATTTTTTTATGATTTCTTATAATACGTAACAAAACACTAATGTGTGCTAAGAAACTACCTCATCAAATCCATGTAGCATAGTGGTGTCATGGTTCGATGTTGCGTACGTATACACATACGTCCTTGTTCTATGAAGTTACCCAATTCCCTATTTTTCGAGCCTTAGTACTAACATGCTCGATGTACCGACTACAGGGGAAAACATTATGATTGAATCGAACAAAAACTTCGATGTTTCTCGAATTGCAACGTGTTAGGAGTCCTACATCGTAACCCAAGATCTGTAATGACCTACAACAATACAAAACACTTTTATAAAAGTTTTAAGCACCCACTCAAAATATATGTAAGAAATTCTCCCTTAATCGTAGGTATTTTTTAGTGAAGAAACACATTCCAAAACGTACAGTCGAACCTGTGACATCCTGATAATTATACGCAGCCAATCACTTTAACTGTCTGAAAAATCAGTAATCACACTCGGTTGCCAAATCCTTCAACCAGTTCTCTCTTACAAAGCCCTGGGGAGGCGTATTCAGAGTGACATCTACCAAAAAGACTCGCGCTTCCTTAACTTCAATTTGTAATTTTCGTTAGCAGATGTTACTGCTTAAAATAGTAGTAATATTTGTAACTACCTACGCGCATATTATCGTTTTACAATTATATATAAATTAATCAGCTGGGTAATCCATGTTTTCGTGTTACCTACATTGAATTAGTATTTTGCATAAGCTGACCTATGGTCACGGAACGGTTTCTATGGGTCCTTAGGACAGACACAAAATTACCCCGCCGGCGGGGATGTCCACCGTAGGATCGCGATATCGCAGACACATATAGTCCCTATTCGTCCCGATACCGCTGCATACCTGGTAGAGTCAGTCCGACCCAGGTCGGGCCTAGCTGAGTTTCTAGCTGGACTCTTCTCAGCTAGGCTTGGTTTAGTGAAACAGCAACAAAACTCCCAGTAGTTCGATTCCACCCACACCTCAGATTTGGTGGAAGCCGCTCAACCAATCTCAATGGAGCGTATACTTTTAGAGTATTCTAATTGCAGTGATTAACCGCCCGTGTGGTCGTGTTGGAGGTTTCTCCTGAATTTTCCCCAGGCCACTCTCCAAACAAACGCGCACTCCTACACTGGTTTTTCTGAGACGAATTTTCGTAAGTCAGCGGGTATTGTAAATATTCTACATGATTCTGGATCTATGAAATTCAACTTCCACCCCCGAATTTATCTATTTAAGGGATGATGAAGGGATAAAAAGCATCCTATATGTTAATCCAGGCTATAAACTCGTTGTGTACCAAGTTTCATCATAATCCGGTCAGCCGTTTTTGCGTGATCGAGTAACAAATATCCAAACATCTAAACATCCGAACTTTCACGTTTATAATATTAGTGGGAATAGTTAGAATTTGTAGTATTTTGTAGGCCCTCAGATGCCACCGTTATCACACTCGACTCCTCTAACAACGAAGATAAATCAATTATAGGTAGACGAAGTTCAAAGCACTGGTTTGACAATGATGACAACAACTGACTAACATAATTCAATCTCTCATTTCAAACAGTTACAATGGGTTGAGGGATTTTTAGTTATTTGTCATTAGTCCCCTAAGCACTTTCTTACCCTCCATTTTTTCACATATCAAGTATCTGTTTATTGTACAATTTTTGAATGGGATTCTTTTTATTTTGCTTCCAATTATATGCTGACCAATTTTCAAGCCTTTAAGTCATTAATTGAAGGACGTGTCATACAAAGTTCAACCCCTCTTTCACCACTTTCCATTCCCAATCTGTATGATATTTATAGCCTATAACCTGGCCGAAGATCAATTAAACTTATTAGTGAAGGTTGTACTGAGATCTATTGGCTAGTTTTCGCGTGATGCTGAGACAAATAAACAGACAGACAAACAGACACAAATTCTAAAAACTGTTTAAATGTGTTCTGTTATCGATTCTAAGACCCCTCAATCGATTTTTTGCTAATATCTTCAATGTACAGATTTTCGAACCTCTACAGCTTTATTATATGTATAGATAGATAGATAGATAGATGTATAGATAAAAACATTCATCAATACGTTCATATTTCTTACACCGGCAACAAACAGTAACACCATGATGCATCGGTTATTAGTGTGGGTGACACAAGTTACGGCATCAGCTATCGATGGTATGCGGACGTAAGTGTGAGTGTGTTGCTGACAGTGACGTCACTGGTGTCACGATCCGGATTGTCAGAATTTGTTTTCTTAGACCATTAGCAACACGGACATGTGATGTGACGGTAATATTGCCGGTCGTAGTAATGCAAGTGCAAACAAGCTGAGCTAGCGCAACTTGCTGCCAAGTCGCATCACGCGCGACTCAGTTATTTCTGTGTCACTCGTACCGTATCGTGAATTAGAAAGAGAAGGGTAGATTTTTCTCGTCTTGCGTCGCATCACAGCGGCAGTTCTGCCAGTTCTGCAAGTACAATTAGGAATAATCTAAGCTAATAAGTCCCCCTTTTCATTAGTTTGTAGCCTACAGATTACTTAAACCAAGATAGATGTATTTTTTATAAGAATGGTTTTAGAAATACTCTACGATCCTTAATTTACCTAATTAAAATTGGCATTAAAAGCTTTTGTGATCCCATTCAATTAGTGTAACTCCGGAGTTTCAACTTCTTAATCATCAAGATAAAATTACAGTAAGTTATTAAATCACAATCTTTGAAATAAGCTCATGGATTTTCGCCGTAGGTATGTGACTTACCTCATGGTGCTATACCACCTGGATTTTCACCATTACGATCTCTGTTCATAGCTAGTTCTAAGCAAGGTCCATCAAAACAATCGTATTGATAAGATTCTGGAGATTCCCTAAGGCAGAGAGTGTTTGAGTAAACAGAAAATATCGATTTTTTGATCGATTGCTTGATCGTTGAGTTACGGCAACATTCGAATATTGAATCTCGGCTCGGCCTTGTTGTGAGTAGTTTTTTTTGTGGACACAGTGGTGCAATAATAGACTGACTAGGCTGGACAAAAAAATAACTTTCTGTACTGTAACGTCGCGTCATCTGTTCAGACGTCGAGAATAGTTTAAATCTGATTTCCCAAATTCACATAAAGCGTCACTCTTTATTGTCTCTAACGGCCTTGTCGCTCTCTGTCCAGTCTTGTTAAAAGGCAGTCCCTAATACACATGTCTCACACAATGTATTTTAATTTTTGTACTGTCAGCCAGTTCATGTACCATGTTATTTTTAGTCAACAGATTGATATTACCCACATTGATAGACTTATCGTGTGCTAAACGCCTGTGCCATAAATAAATCATGTCATTGTTTTTGTTGTTAGAGTAATTGCAATGTAAGACATAAGTTTGCATCTCAATTGTGTACAATGAACCTTCTGGAAAATCCGTAATAATTAATTCACTACTTGGATTATAAATTTCTACCCTTTCATTAGAAAATATTACATCAAAACCTGCGCTTTCCATTTTAGATACAGATAATAAATTCATTCCCAAATCCTGTACATACATTACGTTTTTTTATTAAACGTGGCTGGAATCCTTGAAGCGTGTTGAATATTCCTGTTGCTGATGATATCTGCCTTCCAGTTCTTGTTAATGATAGCCTCTAGCTGGTCCAAGGTAACGATGGTCGTATCTTGAATGTCCTTGTTGATGATAGCGTCTAGCTTGTCCGGGGTAACAATACTCATATCCTGTTATCCTAGTCCGGTATATCCTCCTCTTTTCTGTGGACATTGATATTCTTGGGAGCTTTTTTCCCACAATTAAAACACTAGAATGCACTCCCATACAGCTCGCTTCTGCCTCCCCTCATTCTTGTCTCTTTTCCTTGTAATCTATTTTGTATAAAATCTTCAGATCAGGTATTGTTTGTACATTGCTTTACGATTTCGGAGTGGACAAGAGAAGTTTTTCGTGTTCAGATAATGTATTTCCAGCACTCACTTCAGAAAAAAAATCTCTATTTTCGAAAAATGTTTAGCCATCTTGTTGTTTCTGTCGTCGTATAATTTGATCTCTGTTAATCTCCATAATAGAAACATTCTACTTCTTACACCTTTGTTTCTGGTTTCTCGTAATTTATTTTGTGTATCTTCGGAAAATTTCTCCTCAAGCGCCGCCTCTATACAATTATTCTCTTTTAAAACACTTTTGACTCGGAATAGCCATATCGAAAAGTTTTCCCCTTCAAACAGCCTCACATTGTAAGACTTGTCACTTCCCGACGTATTGGTGACCTTACACTATTTGTGGGCCGATACACTATTTCTTCTATTTTTCACTCCGCACGCTGTGCCCATAACCCCATTAACGGGGTATCCAATTGGGCTATTCCTTTCATAAAGTAAATACCTCTTCTTATATTTTCAGCTATTTATTTTAATATAATTCCACAAACTACACATTCTTATTACACCTCTTGACGGACACAGTTTTTCCATAGATAGGATACTAATACAGATGCACAACTGCCACTTAATGCTTGATTTAGTGTGATGCTTGGACGAGCCGACATAACAAATTATAGGTAGACAAAAGAGGTGACTACGATTTAAGCAACCTTTTCGAGCTTGCATAAACCTATTTAAATGTCATCTTCCATACTAAAACTGTCAGTTACTTATAATCGGAATTTTTTACCAGTTCCTTTTTGACACATTATAATACCCATATAATGTATGTAAGCACTTTATTGTACACAATAACAGGTCAATAATAAACGTAAGATGCAAATGCACATTACATATCGAAACAATAAATAAAATCAAGCATTGATATTAGAGCTTCATGAGTAGTTAGAAAGTTGTAATACGCGTTTTAGACGAGCAAACAAATTAATGGATATTTTTTCTATCACTGCTTAGTAATTTATGATGAACCATGAAAACAGGTACGTACTATACGTCTTTTATTTTTTTAATCTAGTGTAGTGACCACAGATCAAAGAGATAGTGACTAAATCATTCGTTTCCATTAAGATGATATTTCAAGTAAGTTGATGGAAATCAATGAATGTAATGTAATAAATTACGTGTTATAAATAAAAAAGTAGGTATTGCAAACGATGAATTGTGAAATTACCTCTATCGCCGATTTTGGAAATATAGTCGTATCGATATTTGAACGATACAAAATTGACGTAGGTAGAATAAAAATAGCATGACAAAAGTTCCTACTCTAGATTCGTATCCAATAATGAAATATATGGGAACATTTAAGAAAAAAATGCAATAAAGTACCATTGAATAATTCACCATTTATTAATGATCGTTAATTATGACGATCGGTTCGTCTTACCCTCATTACTAGAAACGCCAGTTCATAACTGTCAAAAAGGAACTGGTAAAATTTTCCGATAATTCATCTACTTGGGGTAAGTTTCACACTAGCTGTACACTCTCGTGCGAGAGTACTCGCGCTCGACCTGTCGCTGTCGGACGGAGGGAAATCGCTGGCGAGACCCTGCTGTATACTCTCGCCAGAGTGCTCTCACACGAACTGATTAATCAAACCTTTTTTTCTTGTTTTACACAAATTATCAAAAGTATAATTATTAACGAATACCTTACTTACAATCGATTCAGTACTATGCAACCAACTATAAATCTCTTTTTTATAGTGGGGAAATGCCTTTACGCATACCCGGCCTTATAGAGACACGCTGGGTGTAAATTGTCCAGAATACCCACTAAACCCCACTTGAGCCGCTTCGCCGCTAAAACGGCAGGGACCCGGGGACGCTCGCGCACTCGCCCGCGACCCCGCCAGCGGCTGCCCACAAAAGTAGGCCTATGACGAGAGTTTAAGATCATACTTCTTCCCTTCCGGCTTTTGTAGGGCGCACTTCGCTTTGCTTCGGTGCGCCTCTCGGCTCGAGGGCTCTTGCGTAGTGCAGCGGACGCCTTCTTGTCCTCCGCCCGCTAGCCCCCTCAGGGCGGTAGTAGGCGCTCGTGTACAGCGCGTCTTCGCCCCGGTCTTCGGCGGCAAGCGGCATCCGCTTCTGCTGCGCCAGCACATTCTCATCGAAGGAGAGAACTGTGTCTCACGCCTCTCGGGCCTGGACCATCACCGCCACAACCGCCGGCAACGAGAGGTCCGATCCCATCTCAGTCTCGTGGTTCAGAGCTCGTGCCCTAGGCGTTGCTCGCTCCACGCTCGGCCAAGGTGTGTTGGGCGGTATCTTCGGGCGTAGCACAATCATGCCTGGTGGCACATGGTGGTCGGCTCCCTCCCCACGACCTTCCACAGAAACCTGCCAAAGCAGCCATGCCCCAACAGGATTTGGGTCAGCCTGAAGGTTAAAGCCCCGTGTTCCCTGTCCACCCATTCCCTCAGGACCGGAAACCAAATATAAACCTTTTTTATGTGGGGAAATGCTTTTACGAATCCCGCCCTGTCGGGGAAGCCAGGGCGGGTATGACGGACTCCCGGGAACCGCCCGGACTACCGTCTAAAACCCCACGGTGTTCGTCTCTCTGAACTCAACCGCGACTACTCAACCGCGACTCCGCCAGCAGTTGCCCAATGGACCCATCTCCAGGGGAATTTGTGAATCCCCTGAACACCGTTAGGGGCGTGCTCGAATACTCAGCACGCCCTCCGACCCGAGGACTCCTTTACCACGACGCCCCCGTGCCTGCCACCCGGAAGTCCTCATTATGGCGGCGTGCGGCGATCTTCCGCCAGATGCCTGCGCCCTGGTCTTCTGCGTCGCATTGGGTCGGCTTCGGCATTTTCTTTCCGAGCGCGCTCAGCCGCCTCTTTTGTCGCCATGACCTGCTCGCAAAAGAAAGCCACCGCCTTCCACGACCTGTCGCTGCCGACCATGGCTTCTACCACGGCTGGCTGGGAGAGGTCATGACCCACCACGTCCACCAGGGTTGCCCGCTGTTCCTCCCAAGCTGGACACACCTCCAGCGTATGCTGTGCTGTGTCCTCAGCACTATCACAGTGGTGACACCCTGGTGTCGGCTCCCTACAACACACCTTGCACAGATACTTGTCAAAACACCCGTGGCCAGATATGATCTGCGCAAGGTGGAATGACATAAGTCCGTGCCGCCTCTCTGTCCATTCCCTGAGCACAGGTCTAATGGCCCCGACTGTGGCTCGTCCAGCACTTGGATCCTCCAGACGCTCGCCTCACTTGCGGAGAAGAGTGTTGTGCCCGTCCATTCTCCAGCGTTTTACTTCCTCCAACATAGGCTCTTGTCCCCTAGCTCGTGAGTCGGCAATTCTTCTGTAAACGCCTGCCAGAATTTCGGCGTCTAGGTCCCAGGGGTCCAGGGCCATTGCCTGCCCTGAAATGAAGTAATAGTTTATGCAGTTAGTTTATACCGTTCTGTAAGTTATCTCGAATTTCATTATTATTACTATTTTAATGCAATTGGGAATTGACATGGCAATGGCAGCCCCCGACGGATTTTTCTGGGCTTGTAAATATACCTCGCAACCAGCAGGCGAATCACGTAACTTTATGTACTAACGGTAGATAGATTTTACTGTCAATTTTGAAGTATAAATGTATGAGCTGACAGTTGAAATTTGACATTAAAATCTACCTAACGGTAGTACAAAAGTTACGTGATTACCCCGCAGTTAACCGTTGAGAAAAAAAATGTTTTTATCTATATGTAATTATTTCCTATAGAGTCGGGGGATTTTCAAATGCATTATTTAATTATTTTTGAATTGAGAACATCCATCGGGGTATTTTCAAAATTTTTAATTTTGCCTTTATTGATTATAATTCTGGACATATATTTTTGTCCGTAGGGCTAACGAATACATTCTCAAATGTGAAAATTGGGAACTGTAAAGCGGGCTTTTGAACAGCGGACAAATGGCATGTGGTAAAATGAATGCGCTGTATTTCAAATAGTAACGAAACAAAGTATTTCGATTAAAAACATCGGTTAACCGTTTTCGGACAAGTGAAATACGGGAAAAATATTTTGAAACATTGATACACAAGATGTGTAGGCGCTAGTTTAATTTAAATCTGACCCCTAATTACATATGATTAATGTACGTAATTAAAAATACCACACAACTTGTGTTGGAGTTATATATTCCACTGCTATATTTTGCTATAATTGTTAAATTTGTAAATCTGTTTAAAACATGTATATGTGTATACTGTGAATTACAATTTCTTTTGTTTATGTGTATTATGGTGGTGGCATGGTGATGATGAGGGTGTGATGATTGAGGGAAGGTGTTATGTTGGCTAAATCGTCGAATCATCATACTTAGCTTTAAGTGACAGTTGTGAATCTGTATTAGTATCCTATCTGTAGAAAAACTATGGCCATGAAGAGGTGTAACAAATATGTGTAGCTTGTGGATTTATATTAAAATAAATAGCTGAAAATATAAGAAGAAATGTTTACATTATCAAGGAAATAGTCCAGTAGGATACCTCGTTAATATAATTAAACATTCGCCCGGACGTAGGTAAGTACGTAACTAGGGATAATCATGTAGGTACAAGAAACCGTTTTTAGTAGCTAAATTATTAAGCTTTAGTTGTGGAAAACAAAGTAAAACATTTTTGCCGTTTCACGATTGCTAATGAAAGACGGTATTTTAGAAACGCAATAAGGAATAGAATTTTCGCGATCAATGTTTAAACTTCGCCGGACATTCTTTAGGTATAATGTTGGAAGTTTTACTCCATTACCTTTTTCCGAATATTGCTTGGGTTTTCAATACGCCGGTTAACGTCACAGATGAGTTGTCAAAGTATTAATTATTGTCGACTTCTTGAGCAGCGTAATTAAGCCATTTGGTGAAAACATAGATCGCTATTTATTTAAATGCTTAGACTAGTTACTTTGAAGGCTTGTTTTGGAAGTTTCAAATAAGGAGTGACGAATTTTTGTTGTTAGACACAATAGTAAAGGGATAATTCTGACAGAGACCTTTAACTTTCGTTTTGGGTATAGCCGGCTAAGCATGGTTCAACTACCCTTAGCGAATAAAATGATTTTCCTTTTACCTGATTATTTACCTTAATACGGGTGTATGTACTTTCACCAAATTTTAACCCAAATATGCTTGTGGTTTTTGAGAAAATCGCAAAAAAAGGAAAATCTTTTTTATTTATTTTTAGGCAAATTACTTATTTCACATTTAATAATATTACAAATATTGTTCACTATTTTATAAATTACAAGTAATTATTATGCTACGCAATTATTATAAGCAAAATCGTCCGCCCTCAACACAAACTAATGTCGCCCGAGGCATCGTTCCCAGCACGCTCGCCGCATTTCCTTGTTGAACAACCAATCTCAGCCTCTGGGCGAAGTAAGACCCGTGTAGTGTAAGATGCTTATTCATACTATCTAGCCTATATAACCAATGCTTATTATTAATAAATGGCAGTCGTATTCAGAACTCGGTTGTTTCAATACATCTCCAAACACCCGTCCTCATATGGCGATCCTGCCAGCGCAGCGATTTGCGCGCTGCCGCTAACATCGCGCGCGAAAGTGTTCACAATAATATTTCAAAGAAATGTACGCGACGGAAAATAAAAATATATTTTTGAAAATGGACAAACTTTACGATTCAACGGTGTGCGTTTTTTACATAGCGGGACTTATTTTGCTAGTCGTGATAATAGGCTGCAGAATCATCAAGTGCTTCGCGTAATTACACTATGGGGTCTTCGCAGACTAAAGAAGAAGTCGTCGTGGCTCAAAATGCTGCCGGGGGTTCTAGCAACAGTGCTGATGTTGTGAAGAGTATAGATACCACAAACAACCTGCTCGTGGCAGTGGTATGCATTTTTGCATTAATATGTGTCGCTGCTGCATGCTACATGTACAAGAAATGCCACAAAAAATGGATTCGAGAGGAGATACGCGGACACGCATTGAGGAGCTCAGTTTTTCGTCGGGGCCCTAAATCGGAAAGCGGGGTTTAAGTGATCGACAATTACGTCTAAAGTGCAGTGCAAAGTGTTATTGTGCGAGAATTGCGAGATGTACCCGACAGTATACGCCGGACTCCAGTAAGATTAGAACTTAATTGAGTTATAATTAGCATATCATGTAACCAATGTTTATTGTTTAAGGCGAATGTATCAACGTTATAAGTGATGGTTTAGTATGGCGGAAGAGTTGTTAGACTTAACTAATCAGCTAAATTCAGTACGCCAATATTTAATCAAAATCGGTCCTAGTAGAAGGAAAGGAAAAATTTTAGAAAGTAAATTAGTTGAAGCGCAAGAGTTGAATAGTGAATACTCTAGATATTTAAGTACTTTAAACGAAGTAAAAGAAGATATTAAAGACGAGGACCTCGTAGCTATACAAAAATACTGTCGTCAATTTGAGAAGTTATATGAAGACATTGTGAAATTATGTACTGAATCTGCTGAAGAGCAGACAGAAGAAATGGAGAAGTTTAACTTGAAAACGGCTTTGAGTTTATTACCAGTTATGAACGATAATGCTAGCGATATTCAAAGTTTGATCGACAACATTGAGTATTATCAGTCTATGTTAGACAACGATTCAAAAACCAAGTTAGTTAGCTTCATCTTAAAAAGTAGGCTATCTCAGTCAGCAAAATTAAAGCTGCTGCCTGAATATACTAACATTACCGATTTGATTAACGATATGAAAAATGAGCTATTGCCCAAAAAATCAGTACCGGCGTTGCAGAAACAACTTTTAAGCTTAAGGCAAAACGAGCTGTCTGTAGATGATTTCGGCAAGCAATTAACGGAGATGTTCGTCGACCTCACATTATCACAGGCGGATAATAATACCAGTAATTATAAAATACTAAGGCCCTTAAATGAACGACAAGCGATTCACACCTTTGCTGACGGGCTGCGAAATCGCAGACTCGGCACCATAATTGCCGCTAGAAATTTCACTAACCTAAAAGATGCAGTTCAAGCCGCTTTAGACTATGACCGTAGTGCACCAGGTACTTCGGAAGGGATTTTGTCAATGGAACGTCATCATAATTATAATTCGAGGTATTTCAGAAACCCATTCACATACTCCAGGGGATATCGAGGCATGTCGGACTCAGCACGCGGCCGACATCCAGGCACGTACGGAACCCACAACCGACAGCGAGGTGCGGGACGAGGCTACCGAGGTGCTGCTGGTCGAGGAACAGCTAGGCCGTACCAGTATAATAGAGGTAGGTCTCAATTTTATTCTAACCGACCTAGAAACGAAGGGATACGCAACCAACAACAAATGCATATTATGACAGAAAATACCGTCGAGCCAAACGTGTCAAACCATGAACAGGAAAACCAGTTTTTTCGTGACTGAACAATACATTTTAGTTAGTAACAATAACCATAGTTATGTAGAATTATCATTAGACAACAATTTAGCCACAAAATGGTTAGCGGACACCGGAGCTACCATAAGCGCTATAAAGTATAAACATATTCGTAATCAGAATATTCCAATCCATAATGAGAATATCGTAGTCAACGGAATCGGCGGCAAAGTTCAAGCAATTGGATATGTTTACTTACGACTTAATTATGGTGAGCAATACCTTAATCATAGGTTCTATGTTTTTAATTCGTTGCCTTGTGCGGCAAGCGGCATCTTAGGACAAGACTTTTTAAGAAAATACAAATCGGTTCTAGATTGGAACAACAACACTTTGACTTTAAGGGATAGTCATGACTGTGAGCTTATATTACCGCTGCTTACGGAGAATAGCAACCTTTTGTCGATACCGGCTAGATCTGAAGTTGTGCGTTATGTTACGACGAATATGGAAGAAGAATGTGTAGTGTGTGCGGATGAGATTCAATCTGGCTTGTTTATGGCTAGTGCTCTAGTTCAACCTACTAATGGAAAGATACCCATTCGTTTCCTTAATACAACCGACAATGACTTGACTGTTAACAAAATAAATCCGACTATTCATAAAGCAAGCGATTACTACGTATGTATGTTTAACGAGATTGAGAAAAATGCGGAAAGGGTAAAAAAAGTATTTTCTTATTTAAAACTTAGTCATTTGAATAAAGAGGAACAATCATCCATTGAAAAACTGTGTGCTAAGTATTGCGATATTTTTTATTTGCCCGGAGACAAACTGACTACAACCAACATATATAGCCACCAAATTACTTTGAAACCGAATGTACAACCCGCTTATGTCAAACCTTATAGGCTTCCACACTCCCAAAAAGGGGAAATCCAGCGTCAATTAGATAAAATGTTAGAGCAGGGAATAATAGAACCTTGTAAAAGTGAGTGGTCCAGCCCAATCTTATTGGTACCTAAGAAATCTGACAGTGGAAATAAAAAATGGCGTTTAGTTGTGGATTACCGAAAACTTAATAATTGCATCACTGATGATAAATTCCCACTTCCTAACGTTACAGAGATATTAGATTCTTTAACAGGTAGTATTTATTTTACGCATTTAGACTTGAACCAGGGATACTATAATGTAGAATTAGAACCAGACAGTAGGAAATATACAGCTTTTTGTTCAGGTCAATTCCAGATGACAAGGATGCCAATGGGTTGCAAAACTAGCCCGAACGCTTTCTCACGAATGATGAATATGGCTATGGCTGGATTAACATATCAACAATGCTTTGTTTACTTAGACGATCTTATTATTTTCGGACGGAACTTAAACGACCACAACAAAAACTTACAGGATGTTTTTGAAAGACTTAGAAGCGTTAATTTAAAGCTAAATCCAGAAAAATGTGATTTTCTGCGAAAAGATTTACTCTATTTGGGACATGTAGTCTCAGGTAACGGCGTGTTACCAGACCCATCAAAAATTGAGGTTATGAAGAATTATCCAGTCCCCCAAAATACAGACGAGGTTAAACGGTTTGTAGCTTTCGCTAATTACTACCGTAAATTCATACCAAATTTTTCCGAAAACGCCTATTACTTAAACTTACTTTGTCGTAAAAATGTTCAATTTAAATGGGACAGTAAATGCCAAAATTCATTTGACTATCTTAGAAATAGCATGATATCACCACCAATATTGCAATACCCCGATTTTTCAGAAGAAAATCAATTTATAATTCAAACAGATGCTTCGAAAAATTCAATTGGAGCAATTTTGGCAAATTCAAACGAGTTACCCATAGCATACGCTAGTAGAGGGTTAAACAAAGCTGAAATAAATTACCCCACAATAGAAAAAGAGTTATTAGCTGTAGTGTGGGCTGTCAAGTATTTCAGACCATACCTGTACGGACGTAATTTTAAAATTTGCACAGATCATAGACCTCTCGTGTACTTGTTTAATATGAAGGATCCTTCTAGTAGATTACTGAAGTTTAGACTGGCATTAGAGGAATACGATTATGTGGTTGAGTATGTCAAGGGAAAGGACAATGCAGCTGCAGATGCTTTGTCCAGGATACGTATTACGTCAGAGGAGTTGAAAAAGATGCATGAGAGGGTAATAAATGTAATGACAAGGGCACAAAGAAGACGAATGAACACTGAATCTCCGGTTGATATGGTGTCTACTGACGACAGGTCTGATCAGCCAAGAGTTGTAGCCACGCATAGCAAACCGAAGGATTCCGTGGAGTTACGATTTTTAGACTTAAAATGTGTCGATAAATTAAAAACAAAAAATTGCATTAATCACGAGAGTAAAACGTTGTGCTATAGCCACGAAAGAAAAACAATTTATATAAAACAAGTATCTCAATCACAACTGACGCGAGCCGCTTTTGTGAGAGAACTTTGTAAATTTTGTAAAGAAATAAAAGTACAAGAGATATTTCTTATAAAAACTAAGACTAATAATATTTTTGTTGACAAGTTAGTAAGTGAGATAAAAAATACTACTGATTGGTCCGGACCACGACTAATTATTTTAAAAGAAGTAAAAAGGATATATGACAAAGACGACAAAAAAGTATTGCTTAATGATTTTCATCTTCTACCCACAAGTGGCCACGCGGGTATAAGGAGAATGTATAACAATATGAAAAAATATTACTACTGGCCTGGCTTAGAAAATGATATTAAACAATTTATAAGTAAATGTGAAAAGTGTCAGCGCCAAAAATATACGGTTCAGATAAAGGAACCCATGGTAGTGACGTCAACTGCGCATTCCGCATTCGAAAAAATATTCTTAGATATAGTAGGGCCCTTAGATAAGGATAGCTATAATAACTCATATATTCTCACCTTGCAGTGTGAACTTTCAAAATATGTTGGTGCGTATCCCCTTGTTTCTAAATCGTCCGCAGAAGTAGCAAAAAGTTTTGTAAACAACTTCATCCTTCAACATGGCATACCAAACACCATAGCGACAGATAGAGGCACAGAGTTCATCTCAGCAACGATGAAAGAGGTTTGTAAAATTTTAAATATTAATCAATTAAGTTCTACCGCGTATCATCACCAATCAATTGGATCCCTCGAAAATTCACACAAACATCTTGGAGCATTTTTACGCATACAAACTGACAGCCACCCGGACGCATGGAGTCAGTGGCTACCATTTTGGAGTTTTGCATACAATACGTCAGTTCACTCGGAAACTAAGTCGACACCCTTTGAACTGGTGTACGGTAAGCAGTGTAATTTACCCAGTAGCTTAGTAACAACAGTAGATCCCCTTTACAATTATGATGATTATCCAAAGGAACTCAAGTATCGCTTACAGGTTTCACAGAAAGAGGCACGAGATAATTTAATAACTAGTAAATTGCAACGTAAATTCAAGTATGACTCATATGTAAATCCGATTACTTATAAACCAAACGATCAATTATTAATTAAAAATGAGACTGGAAATAAACTCCAAAGCCTGTATTCAGGACCATATACAGTTGTGAAGGACATGTCACCTAATGTAAAAATAATAAAAAATGGCAAATATGATGTAATCCATAAAAATAGAACAAAACCATTTACACCGTAATTATATTGAACAATAACTTCTCACCTACTGTATTATTATGTTAGGTACAATTGTACTGTGTAATGTGTACGTATATAAAAGGTATTGTTTATTTATAGATGATATGAGCATAGCTAATTGATGTGTAATGTACCAACTAGTTATAATAGACGTAAGAGTTACATAATGTAATTGACAAAAAAAAAAAAAAAACATTTGTTATTCTTTTTTTTCTTTTCCTCCGGGGGAGGTGTAGTGTAAGATGCTTATTCATACTATCTAGCCTATATAACCAATGCTTATTATTAATAAATGGCAGTCGTATTCAGAACTCGGTTGTTTCAATACATCTCCAAACACCCGTCCTCATACCCGGAGGAATCCATCATTTTACCGAAAATCGGTACATCGATTATCGTTTCCTATAACACTATTCGCTGAATATTATTATCACTTACGAATCATTCATCGTTACCTTTTACACAAGAATCAACTCATCGAAATCGAATTTTAATTCAGTATTTTATTTGTTCATCGACGTAGTCGTTCATCGAATGGCCTTTAGTATAATTTTGGTTTAACGAAGGTTTCAGTTCCCAAAATTCTTATTACCTAAAACATCATTTCACCACTGTTTACTATTCTTGATATACGTCTAAAATTATTTTTTTCCCAGATTCTTGGTGTAGTCTGTAAAAGTACTCAAAAACAAAAATACCCAAAACCTAAAATGTACAAAAGACCTGTTAGGGTAAAACAGACTGTAATGCGGATAGGTTAGAAGATTAAGACGGAAGCGAAGCTTCGCTCCCGTCTTAATCTTCGAGGTTATTTTTTTTATATAAGCCCAGAAAGATTATGCGCCTTGAAAAATCATGCTTGCTTGGTTGTTCGATGAAACATTGTTCTTGGAAAGAATACTATATGGAACGTACTATCTGTGAATCATGTTTCGTTAAATTAATACTATGAATAACGAATATTTCTATGAAAGGTAAATTCGATGTACCGTTACGCTACGACTAGAGACGGATTCGAAACGATTAACTATGAAAAGTGGTTCGATTTTATAAAATGCAATGAATTGACGATTATGTGATTAGAAAAAAAACCCAATGAAATTCATCGAACAGTTTTCGGTGAAATGAAAATCGATGTAAGATATTTCGATAAAATAATAGACACCCAAGACCCGGCCCTGAGATCACCTGAGACCCCGATCAGTTTTTGAGACACTTTTTTCACTAACTCTTTAGTGTCTGATTACCAGGGTCCCAGGGTCTCCACTGCAAGTGCTGTAAATATGTAATTATCCTTTAAGAATGCGTATTTGCGGCACTTCACAGTTTGGGCTTCGTTAGCGGCTGACCCCGACTTATTAGCGGAGCGCTGGACATGGGACGGGGCCAACGTACGCAGGTCACGTCCCATGCCAAGAGTCGACCTAGATGCCAAGGTACCAATGTGCATCCGTCAGGTCTTTTTCCATCAGCAGCAGACAGACCTACTAGCTCCAGAGTCGAAGGGATGACTACAGAACCGAGAGCCCGGTGGACAAGGTCATTGAGAGCTGCGTGTCTAAAGTCTAAACCACCGACCAGTCCAGTGACTGGCAGTGTAGACATCAGCCGAGCCACCGCAGCGGCTGCAAAGGTGTGGCTTACAAACTTTGAGCCCTAGTCTAAGGCACACAGCTACACGCAATGCACCCAGGTCTAAAAGCGAACCAATATTACGCGAAGGGAGAGCGTGTAGCCAGTGACGCGACTCCGGCTCGGACACAGCTAGTAGTCGAGCGCGCTCGCTTGGGATAGGGCTCTGTTCTAAAAGTTGGTTGTGGATTGATTTGACTTTTAAAATGCCCCAGGCAGCTTGGCTCGCCTTTTCAACAGGTGGGCTCTCGCCAGGATTCTCGGTCCTCCAACTTGCCTCCCCATCAGCCAAGCCCGTCACAGTCGCATCAGCAGGATTAGAAACATCAAGAATTCCACTGATGAGAATAACGGTACCGTGGACAGATGAAAGGAAAGCTGGAAGAGCCAGGTCACCTGTGCCGCGAATGCCCAGCCCGCCATACTTTATTTAGCTCAACCCCCGTACACCTGTACTTTTAGTATATTGTTTAAAAATACCTTTATCTACAACTATGCCAATATTCGCTTTTACTAATTATTTCCGCGATTTTTCCTTCGTTGAGAGTAATAATACTTACCGATCGCATCCCGCATGCGAGGCGTTTGTGTTATATTATTTTCTCCTTTTAGGCAAATCAAAATTCTGTCTCGCTTGCACGGCAATGTTAGCACAATTTAACGTGCACTGGTCACTCGTCGCAGCAACCAACAAAAGTCATCATTTAAAAATGTTAACAGTTTAATATGGATGTGTATTTTTGTAATGCACAATAATGCATTTTATTATTATTATTAATGAAGTTTAAGATTTATGTATTCTGATTCCGTATTCAGTACTTAGCGAATTTTAAGTAGAAATTAACCGAACACAAAATATTTTTGCAGTAATACTTATTGATATAAAACAAATTAAAAAATTAAATTAAAAGTAAGATTCAATGGTTAGCATAAGCTCCTTAGATTATTAAAGGACAATTAACTCTCGTATATTATAAAATAAATGTCTTTATTATATTAGCATCTTTTATACATTTCTATTTCTGTCACCTATGCTTCGAAGATATGGGATTTTTTTTTTCAACGATTCGTATTCCGTAAAGTCGCAGGTTGCTTTTAATTAATACACACGGGTGATTACGTAACGTTTTAGCCTAATAGCCCAACCATTTAGTGGAGGAGTTTATGACACTTAACAGGTGAACATATACTTAATAACAATTTATAACAGTACATTAATTTAATACGTGTATATCTTAATCTAGATTATTGTAGTGTATTTATGTAAATGAATGTCAACTCATAACTAATTATAATTATTTACAATGACATGAATTCTGACATCTCCTTTCCTAGATTGTTTTTACATGTAATTAATCCTAATCTACTTGTAATTATCTAATTTATTGTATTATTTCAAGCATAATCATTGTACTGTTTATGAATAAAATAAATTAATCAGTCAATTATTCCATCATCTTCATCCTGTTCATACCATTTCAGATCATTTAGATTCCATCTACCAGTAATAGTCTCTGTGGCCGGTGCTATCTCTCTGTGCGTTCCGTGACACTGGCGGGGACAGCATCCGCTCGGTGTACCCGTTGATCTTAATTAATTAATTCTCGAAAGGGCCTCTACGTGTTGGCTATATGATACTACTCTGGTAACTCGGTATTTCGTCTTCACGCACGCCTCCCAAAGGTCTAGGGACATATTCATAAAGTAAGAGAAAAAGAATGTCTAACGTGGTATAGTAACAGAAAATTAGAAGTTAAAAAAACATACAGCCGCGAGGTTTATAGTACAAACAGCAAAAAAACTAATGGCTGACTTTTAATACCGCTTTTAAAAACTGTTATTATAGAACTCACACAGCACAAAACAACCGTCAGCCAAAAAAGAAAACATATGCTGGTATTATTAGTATCGGTACCTGAAAAGAAAATTAACATAATTTAATCACGTTTTTCCTCCGACCGTTTTCATAAAAGATGATTTTATACCTTTGTTAACAAACTCCATATTCATTAACATTTTACATATAGTTACGTTTACTTCTTATGAGTATTGGGGTAAAGTTAGATTTAGCAACGAGTGTTGAATTGAGTCGCGAATGTGAATCGTATTTTTATGTATTATCCCATTCTGAATTTATCCAGTTTACAAGTACATACAATACAATAACTACACGTCCTACATGCCTGAAAAGTTGAGACAGAATATAATTAAATAGAGACGACGAATCTCTCGTCTCAATCTATCGTCGTCTTAATCGAGGCAGAGAAATACTACTTATACCCATTTGTCAACTTCTTCATATAAGTTTGCAGATACTTCATATAATCATTATTTTATTAGCTGTTACTAACTTTGTATTTTTACTCGTATTTTTAAATTTTAATAAGATAGAAATAAAGAATAGACGTTTACTCCAAACACAATAACAGTACTCAATTTTGATCCCATAATTATAAGACATCATCGGCCCATTATCCTCTCTCTCTCCATTTACAAATGAATGCTATCTAAAATGTAGATAAATTCCAATGAGGGTTTAGTCAGAAATTCAAATATAACTGGGATTTCCTCCACATAACCAACATGAATTGTTCTGTAAATTTGTAAATACACATGTTCGGTTCATCTATGTCTGTTTATCTTCCGGATATAACGTGAGTGTTCGTAAAATGTTGGTACTCTATCAATAATTAAAGCTATTTGCGGTAAACATTCTTTGATAAACCGAGGGTCTTACAATTAATCAGTTATAAAAGATTTTCTAAATTTATACACCACACCATGTTTGGGAAAATCAAAGTGTAGTTGTTGAGTCATTATTTGGGCCTTTGTTCCAAATCACTTTCGTGGTCATTATTTTGTAGAATTGAATACAAATTTTATTGCCGTTTTCGGTTATTTGGTACAAATACGGGACCGTTACCAACTTACTCAGAAATGCCACCGAAATCTATAGCCAATTCGTCAAAAACGTGTCCACGAAAAGGAGGTGGTTTAAACAAGCGAATAATAACCCAATTTAGTCTATCTAAATTAAAATGTATACCGTGAGCTTAATTACGATCAAATTTCTTACGTTTGAGCTTCTTCAAGGCGCGAGACCTCAAATTGAGCAATAAAATTATAATGCAGGTAAAGTGAGAAAACATTTGATGTAAATCAAAATTGCCTTGTTGTAAATAAATTTAATGGAAACATGCCATGCTCTCTAAGTATTCCGTACGAAAAGCAACTTAATATACATACCTACAGTTACAAATATTACAGGTACAAATATTGCAGTCATCGTAATATAGCTTCTCTGATGAATACACATAAAATTGAGGTACCCAATTAAAGTGCTATTGGTAATTTTTTATATGTGAAAAATACTATGCGTGCACAATTATTTCCGCTAACATTTTTCTTTTCAGTAGGGACAATAGCGTGTGACGAGACAGGCAAAGCCAGTCGTCGCACATGTGTAAGGAGGATAAGGGAACGTAATTAAGAACAAAAACAAACGATTATAATGTATTACATACATTGGGAGAATAAAAATTAACAAACATTAAAATAAGCTTTTTTCACTATTATTTAAATAATTAATAGAATATTAGCATTAAAATAGACTATAATAAGAATCTGAATTGATAATAATATCAAAACAAAGGCGCTTGGGGTCAAACACCTCGGAAACCGTGAAAACAGCGGAATCTGCGGAATCCGTTAGAACTACGGAATCTGGGGAATTGTCAAAGACCCCGAATCATGCGCAAATATTAACATTTCAAGATTCGCGCAAGTTTGAGACAACGCGAGGTTTTTGTGGGTGACAGCGGAAAAATGCATGAGATATTGGAAGACTATAAAAGGAAGATGGGGTCGGAATCGGGGATGATTGAATTCTAGGACAACGAAGCGGGAGGACGAAGTGCTGTCAGTTTAATCTCGGGTTTTGGGAAGTTTACATTAGCAGTCTCAGAGTTTAAATAGTGTGATTAATTGAAGAGGTTTCGGACGCTGCAGAGTGCAGGGTGGCTGCTGTTCAAGACGGGGTAACCGGCCATTTGGAGTTTGAATCTATTGGCGGAGCTCCGTGTTGTTGCTGGTAGCAAAGAAGTTTTCGTTCGAGATTGTTAGCAGAGAATTTACCATTTAATATAATGTTCTATTAGGAGAAGGAAACTATGTAATTATAATTTAATTGGGGTAAATTGCCGCCATTTTTATAAAAGTTCATTGGATTTTGGATCTTCCTGCCTAGCCAATAAGGTCACTCTTAGAATAATTATTTTAGGATTTTAGATAATAAAAACGAGGTCCTGCATTCTAGAGTGATCTAAAGTAACGAGTAATCTAGATAAATAGATTGAGCATACTCTTTAATTCATAGATTCTTAAGTTATATTATCTTTATTAGTTAGGAGGAGGTTTACTAATCATGTGTGCACTGCGAGTCTGGAAATCTAACGATGCCAACGTAAGGTCTCAGTTTGCAGTGGTGAAAGTGTTTTGATTAGCTGTTATATTCAGCTAGATTGGCGTAGAGTTTAGGGAAAGTTGTAGATTACTAAAGTAAGACAGATTGTCATAAGTCCTTTGAGATGCAAAGAAGGGTTGGAGTTTCGGTAAGTCAATTTCTCATTATAAACATTAAAGGATAAGAGAGTATGTATTTACCATTTCCTATGAACAGAAGTTAGTTTTACAGTCTGAAAGTAGCCAGGCCCTTTGATGTTTAGCAAAATTATATTATCTGCAATAATTCATAACAAATAATTCTAAAGAGTGAGAGAGAATTTGTTATGATAAAAAAATAGATATTACTATTTTCTAGGTGTTTGTAATGGTGTGTTTTTCAGGTGATTATAGTGTGTATTCCAGTTTAGGTATTCAGACCGTCGAAATATATTAGATTTAAACTTCTAATAATTTATGTACGTATTTTCCAGGTTTAGACTAAATAATAACTATGATCAATAACTCCAAAATCAACTTAATGTGAAAAGGTTCCATGTAATAGAAACTGTGCTTCAACTTTTCATTTACATCTGGCAGGATTTCTATTTTTCAGGATAGTAATAAAATTTCATTAAAATAAAATCGCAAATATATAGCAGTTAACTAGAACCTATTTATGGCATTTTGGTCAAGGTACTACCTGTACCTCCCAGTGATTTGATTGTTTATAACTAATCAGCTAGGTAATCACTGTTTTCATGTTACCTACATTAAATTAGTATTTTTGATAAACTGACCTATTATAGTAACCAAAAACATTTGTAACAGTTTCTATGGGTCCCTAGGACAGACACATAATTATCCCGCCTGCGGGCACGTCCACCGCACGATCGCGACAACACAGGCACATATAGTCCCTATTCGTCGCGGTACCACTGCATACGGGGTAGAGTCAGTCCGACCCAGGTCGGGCCTAGCTGAGTTCCTTGCTGGACTCTTCTCAGCTAGGCTAGCTTTAGTGAACTAGCGACAAAACTCTCAGTAGTTCGATTCCACCCACACCGCAGATTTGGTAGAAGCCGCTCAACCAAGCTCACTCGAGTGCACACGCTTAGAGTATTCCAGTGTTTAAAACGTCCGCGTGGTCATGTCGGAGGTTTCCCCTGGATTGTCCCCAGGCCACTCTCCACCGCGCACTCCTATTACTTTATTGGGCCCGGCCTATAAAGCCACAGTCAGGTTCAAAAACAACTTATTTTATATTTCTTGACCTTCTGTTTTTACTGCAACGATTTTGGAGTGGATTTCAAACACGTTGATTTTCTGTCATTTTGTAGGCGAATATAACATATGAAGTAATTTGTTAATTCATGGAATGCAGTGGCAATTCGATAAATTTTAAGTAGGCCTACATCAAAGCGCTGGATTTAATCTCCAATTTTATAAATAGTAAAGTTATTAAGGCTCGATGGGTCAGCAAGTTTTGACTTAAAACGCAAGCGCCTTAGAGGCTGTAAGTCGGTACTTAAATAACACAAATCTATTCTATTTTTCTTACGATTATGCATGTAATTAATAGAACTTTAGATACTGAAATTCGGTAAACATTTACATTCGCATGAGTCGCTTTGATTTTGAGATAATTAAGCTCTAAGAGTAATAAATTATATCCGAACTAAATCTTTCATAATAATAGCTCGTCATAATCAATTGGTAGCGACATTACTCAGTTTATAACTACGATGGTAAAAATAAAAACTTTACTTGCAAATACCTACTTTATCGTAGCTACTATAAGACTCAAACTATTAAATTGTGGAAGTAATAAATAATTTTTATTAACTTCGATTCGACTTAACCGAATGTCATCTGTATAATGGCACGACTCTGAAACGCCAAACGTCAAATATCGTGATATTTACAACTGTCTTGAATCACCTCACGATACTTCCGTATTGTATCTTGACCCTACGATTCGTAACAACTATGTGCTTATTTCGAGCTCAAACTTACACTAGTGAAATTTTTGTACGACTCTGGTTCATTGATTCAACTGCCATCCCCGAATTTATCAATTTGAGGGACGATGAAGGGATAAAAATTATCCTATATATTTAACCAGGCTGTAAACTCGTTGCATACCAAGTTTCATAATAATCTGTTTAGCTGTTTTTGCGCCATTGAGTAACAAACTTCCAAACATCTAAACATCCGAATTTCCACATCTATATATATATTACGCGAGGCCGATTTTTGTACACCCCATCAGATCTACAGTTATGGTCCGATTTTAATAAATGATGTGTCATAAGATTCGTCTCATGCTGGAGAGTTGCATAAAACCTTCTTGCATAAAACTCATATTTTTTAAGAAAAAGGACTAAAAAATAGATTTTAAAAAACTACTGTGCGCTGACCACGTGACTTTGGCCGCGTGACGTAACGCGACGTGGCTCCTGTTTTGAATTTACATAACACAGTAAAAAATAAACAATAACTGAACTCAACTCTGTAGTAGTAAAATATACGTTTTGAGTCGGCGACATATATCCACAACCCCAAGAAAATTAACAAAATACTAAATAAACGATCTTTTTGCAATGTTTACAATTTACATGAATGACAGACGTATTGTATCGTTATTTAAAAATTCAACGTCAACATTTAACATTTTTTTCTTGTTTATAATATTAGTGGGAATAGTGGGAATTAGTGGGATTTTGTAGGGCCTCATATAACACCGTTATCACACTCGACCACTCTAACAACGTTCTAGATGACTACTGAAGACATATCAATTATAGGTATACAAATTTTGAATGGGATTATTTTTAGTTTGCTTCCAATTATATGCTTACCAATTTTCAAGCCTTTAAGTCACGAATTGAAGGACTTCTCATATAAAGTTCAAGCTCTGTTTCCACCCCCTTTCATCCCCCTGTATGATTTTCATCTGTATGATTTTTATAGCTTATAACCTGGCCGAAGGTCTATTAAACTTATTAGTGAGGGTTGTACTAAAATCTATTGGCTAGTTTTCGCGTGATGCTGATACAAATCAACAGACAGACAAACAGACACAAATTCTAAAACCTGTTGAAATGTGTTCTGTTATTGATTCTAAGACCTCTAAATCGATTTTTTTGCTAATATCTTCAATGTACAGATTTTTGAACCTCTTATTATCTGTATAGATATATTTTTTTATCAAACAATGAAATAATTATAATATTTTATATTCTACAAGTTACAGTTACTGTGCATAGGCAAGCTACATGTCTCGTAGGAGAGCAGAGCAGAGAATTACAGTAGTTTTCATTGTGCTTCAGTTTTAGTTTGAGCTAAGGTTTGTCAGCTTGATCTTGGCAGAGGGTGCTTGTGTACTGTCCATGATTCTGGTCCTTTATAGTGATTGGGAATTTAAGCTGTGGTGGTCAGGGAGATTTTGGAATGGTGAACCAGTTAAGCGGAACGCACGGCTGTGAGTAATGTCTGTATACTGGGAATCAATGATACATTCTGACGTCATTCTTTGGTGCTACAGTAAGGATTCGTACTAGTCATTGTAGAGGACAGAGTGCTTGGGAAGTGTGTGGGGTCCAGCTGTTGGGATTAGAGTTGGGAAGGCTCCTTAAAATTTCCACTTTAAAGAATATTATACATAAATGTGGGTCATATATTCTCCAACTTGTTAAAGTATTTAAGTTTTATCTATGGCATTGTCAGTGGTAAAAAAATACAGATACGTATCTGTCACTCTCTGTTCTGTTCTAATGAAATAAAACAAGAAACGATTTTTTCTATAATGTTATATTATATATAATAAAACCAGTGTACTGATTTTATAAAGATATAGTTCGATTCAAGATCCTCAAGACAACTGATGTTCAAAATAGGCGGACCTGTCCCCACCGCAGGAAAGTTGGTGTGTGCTGAATAGAAGAATGAATCCACCGCAATACAAAATAAGGAAATCCTTCCTGCTTCTAAGGTAGATTAAATACTTGATTTAAAGTAGAAAGTGGGTTCCTCAAATAGGTACCATAGTATAATATGATTCTTTGTTACAGATATATTTGAGTTAGACATAAATATAAATTGACGAGATTTTTCTACATGATGAAAAACTAGATTAAAAAGCACACACTGATTCGCCGTACGATTCAGCGGTTCTACAATAGTGAAATCATTGTTGTGATACCGTGTGTAGGGGCTATTATTCCAATCAATAATAATAATAATTTAAATGACTGTATCACTCCAAAGAATTATAAACCTATTATATATACTTTTATATCTTTACTTTACTCCTATTCTCATTAGCTCGACATGAACTTACTAAGAACTTTGTTTACAAATAATTACTCTTTTAGTTATCTGTGGTTCCAAGCATTTTGAAAAAAGATCCGAGGTTACTATTCATAACTTGGGGTTACTACCAAATACTAGACGATCACATGTATGAAACATGTGATCAAATTAATACGTGACAAATTAAAATACAGTAGGTTTTAATTTCCCAAGGGTATCTTAGCGTCTTAGCATTAAGAGTGGGGAATAGGTAAGATTAATGAGGGGTAAGGGTGATTGTCTCAAGCGCCAACGGGATAAGCGTGCCTGCCTTAGAATTAGAATATTTTGAAATCTAAGGAACACTACACTACTACTGGCGACATTTTATATCCATGCGTCAAATTCAAACTTTGTTACGGGAATGTAAGATATTTACGGTAATATCTGTAAATTTCGAAATATTTTGGTAACTAACGCTTGCCTCGTTAGGGCAATTGCACCGATTGAGTATAAACTGTTTTTTATCAATAAAATGTATAAAACAGTTTACTAATAGTACCTACTGGCACGCAGTAAGAAATTCCGACACCCCCATTTTTAAAGGTTCGACCGAGAACTTTCAGTGGGAAATCTCTCGTTCAATCTTCATCCCGTGTTGATTGAACGGTTGCGGCCGAGGTTGTTTTATACATTTTGAATGAGACATTGATATTGGATTGTCATTATATTATGCTAATTGAACATGATATATACAAATATGTGAACAGATTCTGTCGTAATGAATTTGTTTTAATGGAATTAGTTTTAAGACATGAAATCCTTATTCTATCTTTCATTATATGAAAGGTACGTTTTAATGTTTGATAGCTTATCTATTCTATATAAAAGTCTAAATATATAAAAGAAGAAGTGTTGATCTACCATCAACGCACAGCCGAAACTACTGTAACTAGAAACTTCAAATTTGGTCCAGAGCTTACTCTTCCGACGTATGCAAGGTATAAGACGGGATTTTTGGAAATTCCACCCCTAAGGGGATCAAATAGGGTGCAAAGTTTGTATGGGAGAAAAATTTTTTGAGCTGAAGACTTAAAAAATCGTCAAAAGATTACAAACTTAAATCCAAAGAAAGTTTTTTCAGCGTTTTGCAAAATTCTAACCCTAAGAGGGTAAAATAGGGGTGCAAAGTTTATATGGGGAGCAAATCTGTTTTGAAGTGAGAGACTTAAAACTTCGTATATAGACTCTCTGTTTAAATACAACAAAATATATTTCAGCGTTTTTTGAAATTGCTCCTCTAAAGGGGGTGAAAAGGGGGTTCCAAGTTTGTATGGTGAGCAAATCTTTTTTGAAGTGAGAGATTTAAAACTTCGTAAATAGACTCTATTTTTAAGTACAACTAAAAGTATTTCAGCGTTTTTTAAAATTGCTCCCCTAAAGGGGTGAAAAGAGGGTTCCAAGTTTGTAAAGGAGCAAATATTTTTTGAAGTGCGGGATTTAAAACTTCGTATACAGACTCTCTGTTTAAATACAACAAAACATATTCCGCGTTTTTTGAAATTGCTCCTCTAAAGGGGTGAAAAGGGGGTTCCAATTTGTATGGTGAGCAAATCTTTTTTTAAGTGAGAGATTTATAACTTCGTACATAGACTCTCTGTTTAAATACAACAAAATGTAATTCAGCGTTTTTCAAAATTGATCCTCTAAAGGGGTGCAAAGGGGTTTACAAGTTCGTACGGGGAGCAAATATTTTTTGAAGTGCGGGATTTAAAACTTCGTATACGGACTCTCTGTTTAAATACAACAAAACGTATTTCAGTGTTTTTTGAAATTGCTCCTCTAAAGGAGTGAAAATGTGGTTCCAACTTTGTACGGGGAGCAATTCTTTTTTGAAGTTAGAGACTTGAAACTTCTTAAATAGACTATGCCTAAATACAACAAAACGTATTTCACTGTTTTTCAAAATTGCTCCCTTAAAGGGGTGAATATAGGGTTCCAAATTTGTAAAGGAGCAAATCGTTTTTGAAGTGAGAGATTTAAAACTTCGTACAAATACAACAAAACATATTTCAGCGTTTTTTAAAATTGCTCCCCAAAGGGGTGAAAAGGGGTTTACAAGTTCGTACGCGGAGCAAATCTTTTTTGAAGTGCGGGATTTAAAACTTCGTATATAGACTCTCTGTTTAGATACAACAAAACGTGTTCCAGCGTTTTTCTAAATTGTTCCCCTAATGGGGTAAAAAGGGGTTCCAAGTTGACAGATGGGGACTTATATTTTTCTTAAAAATCGATATGGGTGTCATCGTCGAGGTTCCTTGGGGTGCCGATTACGAAAATGATATGCATTTTCAAATCAAAGATGGCGGACATTTCTTTTTCTTTAAAATCGATATGGGTGTCATCTTTGTGGTTCATCGGGGTGCCGATTCCGAAAATAATATCCGTTTTCAGATTCAAGATGGCGGACATTATTTTTTCTTAAAAATCGACATGGGTGTCATCTTCGAGGTTGCTCGGGGTGATGATTACGAAAAATCGATATGGATGTCATCGTCGAGGTTCCTCGGGGTGCCGATTACGAAAATGATATGCATTTTAAAATTCAAGGTGGCGAACATTTATTTTTCTTAAAAATCGATATGGGTGTCATCGTCGAGGTTCCTCGGGGTGCCGCCGATTACGAAAATGATATGCATTTTTAAATCCAAGATGGCGGACATTTATTTTTCTTTAAAATCGATATGAGATCATCTTTGTAGTTCCTCGGGGTACCGATTCCGAAAATTACATTCATTTTCAAATCCAAGATGGCGGATATTTTTTTTTTCTTTCGAGTAATTTTCACAAAAGATTAATAGCATCAGACAACTGACAGAAACAAATAAACCTCATTTATATCTTTGTTACCATCTAAAATCTACGCGGACGAAGTCGCGGGCGGCCGCCAGTTTATTAATAGTTGACATACATTGTTCACCCCTACTGTTACGAATTAAGATTAAAAGTATTCGAAAAGTAACGCAGTTTTCCTGTTAGTTCTGACACGTTAACTTTTCGCACCTGGAAACAAATTCGCAAAACAAATTCAAATCATATGGAATGCGAAACGCACGTTCCAAAGTGAACCCTACCCTATCGGAGATTATGTCAGGAAGTCTGTTAGCTCGGGCTATATTGAGGATTCTTGAATATCCTGTCTAATGGTTTTTCTAGGTTTGTGTGATTATGATTATTTACCTCTTTTATATAATCTGTACTCGTCTTTTTTGTTATTATGCACTGCCCAATAACTAATTTCTATACGCTGTATCGCTATCTGAAGGTTGTCTGGAAGAGATCGCTTTTTAGCGATAAGACCGCGTGTTGTTACCTACTTACTTAAGTCCTGTTCATGTTTTGTCATTGTAATAATTCTCCATGTAGTGCACAATAAAGCATTTTATTATTATTTTTATTATTATTATTTGTATCTCTCCTTTGGGATATCACGGCACAATGTCCGGTCCTTTTGGAAGGCGTTCATGGGGATACAGATCCAACACGAAGAGGCCCCTTTGAGATACGATAATGTATTGGGATGTGTACACCTAGCGGATACTATCTCTGCCATGCATTATTGAGGAGATAGAGACAGCACCCGCTACGTGCAAGGGCTATTGCGAAAAGAAGGGAAACTACACCGGTTTTATGGGAAGGAACTTGAGGGACTTATTATTATTATTATTATCTCTTTATTTATTTTATCGCTTAAGTTAGGTTTTTACAATATCTTTATAAAAAGTAAAACATAAAAATACATTTACAAAACATAAAAACCTAACCTAGTGTGCCGCCGGCAGCGAGGCGGGGCCTAAGCTACCGGTGGTTAGGGCGACAGAGAGAGGAATCTCCTGACTATCCGCGCCGTGTCCAGGAGTACCGCCTTCTGTATCTGACCCTTGACCCAGCCATCTAGCGAGAGTCTCTTGAGGTGTTGGTCGAGACTCTTCGCTATTAGACCGTTCGCAGAGACGACTATCGGGACAATGATCGTTGAATCAACATCCCACATGGCGGTCACCTCGTGTGCCAAGTCTAGGTACTTGCTGACTTTGTCTTTCTCAGCTTTCACGAGGTTCTCGTCATGGGGGATGGTGATATCAACGAGCACTGCCTGGCGCTTCGATCGATCTGTCAGCACGATATCAGGTTTATTGGCTACAATAGTCCTGTCCGTGATGACAGATCGATCCCAATAGAGCGTGGCACGACCATTTTCGAGAACTGGTGCAGGTGTATACTTATAGTACGGCACTTCGAAGTCCACAAGACCGTATAAAAGAGCAAGTTGCTGGTGAATGATCCTGGCTACTAAGTTATGTCTGTGCAAGTACTCGCCGTTAGCAAGATGACCACAACCGGAAATGATATGCCTGAGTGATTCTCCGGGACGGCGGCATGCCCGACAAATGTCGACCGTACCGTCCTTCAGGATATACTTCCGGTAGTTGTTCGTCATGATAACTTCGTCCGCAATTGCACAGACAAAACCTTCGGTTTCCCCGAAGAGATCCCCGAAACGTAGCCAGTTCACCGACGCGAGCAGGTCTACGTCGGACCCTGTGAGGACCTTGTAGAACCGCCCGTGAGCTCCTTACTCTTCCATACCACCTTGCGTTCCTCGGTGCTCCATACTTTAAGTCTGCGCCAGTTCTCCTTTGCCATGGAAAGCGGGGTGAAAGATGCGTCTACTGCTACTACGTCTCGATGCATCTCACACTCGCTGTTAAGGAAATAATCCCTGAGATTGCACACCTCACGGTTGTGGAAGTCTTTGGCATTTAGAAAGCCGCGACCTCCACACTTCCGTGGGATGTACAATCTCATAACAGACGAGCGTGGATGTGCCATGCGGTGCGCAGTGAGCAGTACACGCACCCTTCGGTCCAGGGCATCCAGCTCAGTCTATGTCCATCTTAGTATGCCAAAGGAGTATGTGAGCAAGGGCATCACCCAGGCGTTGAAGGCGCGCACCTTGTTGCCGCCCGACAAAAGACTTTTAAGCACTTTTGTCAGGCGACAGAAGAAGCGTTCCTTCAACGCCCGCTTTACGCCCTCACCCTCAATACCCAAAGACTGTGACATACCAAGATATTTATAGGTTATTATTATTATTATTATTAAGACTATTTCACCTTAATTACATGTCGTTCCTTTGATTTGAAAGAGCTTCGGGCAAATTACACAAATTATACAAAATAATGTTCATTGTTAGTGTGTACATTCAGTGTTGGTGTATCAATGTTGCGAAAATTAATAAATCTCAGATATTATATTTTACTTTGATAACTACCTACTCAATCGTAATTATCAAGTACACTGTCAGCATGCCGAGCCACTGCTAGTTAATTAACGTAACGTGTCAAACTAACCTTAGGTAAATTTAACTATCAATTTTATAGTGTGGAAAATGACATTTAGATCAACCTTACATACGCTCAAAAACGGCGGTACTTAATCACTTCGCTCACCATTAGAACATTATAATCTGACTAAATAAAGTATATGCTATGATTTCGATGGGTCACGTCACCGTTTTCCGACCGGCGCACTGGAGAATGAATGGATGACTCTGTGCCTATTTAAGTAATGTATCAAACTTAGGCTAGGACAGGCAGATTTTACTGACTGTTTCAGCAGACAATTACTTTCGCAACCCAGCGCAGGAGTATATATTAATAATTAGGCAGGCACGTAAAGAGATGAAATCTGATGATATAAAATTTGTACGCCGTTTAATCGGTAAAAAGTGGAGATCTGTTAAATTGTGACATAACACCTGTTGTATAACATTGCCTACTTTTTGGACAAATAAACTATTGAATTGAATTGGAGTGTTGCCTGCGTGATAGGACCCATACCAAGGGAGCCCAATTATCTTTAGTTTAGTATTAGTTAATTTTATTTTTATGTCTGTTTATAATGTTTATTATTGTTAATTTAAGAGTAATACGCGATTATATAAATAAATAACCTTTTTCGTATGGCAAGCGACATTTAGACAACCTTACGCATGCTCGGAAACATTACGTAATTATCCCTCTGTGCCGGCCGTACAGTGCATTCAGTCTGAATTCTGACATCTATTTCGCACTCTTGTAAAGTGTGGTGGCTGTTAGTTATCATTCGGTTTATATGTTTAGCAGTCCGGACCAAAATGGTAAAAAAGGAACCCTTATAAATTCACTTTGTCTGTCTGTTTACCAGTCTGTCACATCGTTAAATATCACAAGAACTACCTATGCTATCGATTTGAACTTTGAAATAAAGAAGAGTAACCCAGATGCATAGATTTTTTTATAATATCTTTTTATCTTTTGTGAAAAATGACAGATAAAAGCTAGTTGTAAATTTCAGTAAATTCAGGAATTATAACATAAAATTACTATCAATGCATATTTTACATACGTACTAGTTTTACACCATGTTGTTAAGATTTTCCTGAATTAATTGGGGATCCGACACATCTGTGATGGATTCGCACTTGAGCGGTTTTCCTTATACAGAATCGTTGATCTATATCATATCCTCATACAAAAAAAGTATCCCAAATATTCTACTCCAGATCGTCACATTTTTTGTATGGCATCTATTTTTGTAAGTAGGTACCGACGTGACGCACTGAAAGACAAATTTTTCATAGTAAAATCTGCGACTTTTTTTTGTATCAGGATCTCTTGTATTTACATCTCTTTATGAAATGTTAAATGCAACTACGTGTTCTCTACATTGCTTCAAAATTCTATGTTGATGGCGTCATAGTTACCTAAATACTTGTAACGAAAGGAACTAAAAATAAAAATAAAAACATTTATTTCAGAATACTAAAATTCCATATTTTGTTAATAATAATTTAGCTACTGAATTACTGGAAGAGATCACTCTTTAGCGATAAGACCGCCTGATATTTACCTCGAAATTTTAAGTCTGTTGAATATGTCAAGTGGGGTAATCAGGGCTTGAGTTACATATTCGGTAACTCAAGCCCTTTCATCCCCACTTGACATATTCACTAGACTTTGAAATTTTGAATTAGCTTTTTTGTAATTTTTCACAGAAAATAAAAAGAGATAATAAAAAAAACGTTCTATGCTTCTGAATACAAGTTGCCTACGCGATATATCTAGGATTAGGTAGCGGACACCGGGCATCCTTTAGGATGAAACTGCATTGGGATTGGGATAGCGCTAGGAGGATGATGAGGTATTGATCAGAGTATAGGTTAATTTCTTCTTGACCCGGTGAACTCAAAATCTACTATGAAACATCACTTTTAAAGTAAGTATTTAAAACAGTTATAGATAAACTAATTGCTTGTTAATTGTTATTTCTGCCACAAAAACTTCGGCCTGCATGTTACATAAACAACGAGGTGTTCCCAGACGTTTTTTAACTCAGTGGACACCTTTTTGAAACTAACTAGTTTCCTAGTTGTTGTTGTAAATAGGAAAACTTACTCTCAATCACCGATTCAAGCTCGAATTCAGCTTTTTGACATATTTTCATTAATTTTTAGGGTTCCGTACCTGAAAAAAGAAACCCTTATAGGATCACTCGTGTGTCTGTCCATCTGTCCAAAATTGGTCATAAAGCAAATTGCAGTGTGACAGAGGCCAACTATATGGGATTCTACACTGCACCTGGCCCAGCTGGCCAGCTTCAAATGTTCAATCTATATTCCACGTGGCAGCTGATTCAGAGCTTAGTTAGGTATTGAACAGGGGCCAAATGTCCCGCGAGAAATGTCTCCTGCGACTTGGGGTAAAATACGCTGCCAGAATTCCCGTGTGAAATTGTGAAAGACATGTCAAATGAAGTCTCACCATTTAGTTTTTTTTTTATCAACCTGAGTGTTGCTTTACGAATATAGCGATAGGCGAGTAGCCTGGCGAAAATCCAAGGGACAACCTCCGACGATACCACGCGTGTGGTTTGGAACACTGGAATACTCTAGAGTTTGCGCTGCAGTGAGATTGGTTGAGCAGTTTCAACCGAATCTAAGGTGTGAGTGGAATGTACTGGAAGTTTTTTGCTGGTTCACTAAACCTAGCCTAGCTGAGAAGAGTCCAGCAAGAAACTCAGCTAGGCCCGACTTGGGTCGAACTAATTCTATCCGGTGTGCGGCGGTATACCGGGACGAATAGGGACTATATGTGTCTGTGTTGTCGCGATCGCGCGGTGGACGTTCCCGCCGGCGCGCGGCGGGAATGCCTAAGTGTACGCGTCGTGTCTGAGTTGGACGCCGTAAGCGCAGCGTTCCATCTTTGTATAGACGCTGTGATTACGTCGTCCGGATCCGTGAGTGTGTGCCTACGACGCCGGACCGTGCGGCCCCTAATCAGTGACCGCCGAGTTATGACAGAGGGAGGAGGGATGGGAACTTAGTCGACAGCCTTCCTAACTAACGGATTCCTATGATGGGGAGCGTTGTCAAAATAACGGCTGGCAGTCTGCTTAAAGAAACCATACATGGTGCTCATCCCCATGTCGTGGTGCAGACTGAGGTACGACTGATACCACGGGGCGCCAGTCGCCCTACGCAAAAAACGATTCTGAATGACATGAAGCGGCTTGAGCGATGTTATAGGCACGTGAGCAAAAGCTACACTTTCATAAGGCATGATTGGACGAACACAAGTTTTTTAAAGTGTCTGCTTATTTCTATGTGACATTTTACTAAACTTGTTAATCATCGGCCCAAGCCTTCCTAGCACAAATAACAACCGGTTGCCTACTGATATGGCTACGGAAAGTCAGCTTTCTGTAAAGGATCACTCCAAGATATTTGACTTCGTTGGCCCAGAGGATGGCCCGGTCAAACAGCTGGATCTGGCTACCCGTCTTTCCGGGCTAACGCGGTCAGACTGGTGGAAGACTATCGCAGTGATTTTTTCCTGATTGACTTACTCTCAAGGCATTCGGCTTTATTACTATTTTCGAAAGCAGGGGTAGGGTGATTCGGACGATCCAAGGGGAGTATGGTCCAACAGGCATCTGATTTGAGATATCTCGCTAGTTTCCAGTAAGCCACTAGGCGCGATATCACCCTTATATTAGATCCCTGAACGAGTTTTCCCGAAATTTAGCATTCGGCAATTCTCTGTTTGGGCTTGTTACACAAATCACTCAGGATTTGACGGTTTTCGGCAGAAGGGTGGTTGGAGTAAGTCCTGATTGCACAATTTTTCCTTGTCACTAACTTTCTCAATTCCCTAGGTAGAGGTTGGTTTTGTATATCGTCCGCCGACACTTCGCTTGAGGCCTCACTTCGAACAGTATTGAGATATTTGGTGAAAAAATCGATCGCTTGGACGATCTGTTCAATAGTAGTTATACAGTCAGGGATGTCTCTAATCAGGGGAGGATCTGTCTGTAAGAGACCTGATTGTACCTTATTCCAGTCCATGAGTGTTCTGGTACGAGGTGTATTATTAGAGTGAGGTCCTAGTCTCAAAAGAACTGGTTTATGATCCGGGTCAAGTCCGTGTATCACTTCTACAGAACGCATAGTTAACGCTACGTTCTTTAGGAGTGCTATGTGAGTATGTTAGGTCGGTGCTCTACGTTATGAGGGAAATAAGTCGGTTCTAAGGGAACAAGGAGATTGAAAGGGTGGCCGTCGATCAAAAGGTGATGAAGCCGATTACTATTGCGATTGGTTGCTATGTAACCCTGGTTAATATGTTTACTATTTAGGTGCCCGGCCACGATAACTGAAGAACTACCTAGGGAGGCTAGTGAGGCGAGGTCAGTCTTAAGTAAGTTACGTTGAGGTGAAAGGTAGGTTGACGCAATCTATATCGGCGACAAACAGACACTTCCATGTTTGTTAGGGTGGGGAGGGGGGGGGTGAGACTTATGCAATCGCCATTTCGTACGTTGTCGCTGGCAAAACGGATGACGGATGTTAGAACGGAACGGCAAGGGATGGATCAATGAACTTAGATCTGCAAATGTGGAAGTAGTGTACTTTTATGGGATTATGGGTGTTTATGGGTCTGATGTGATGATGAATTAATGAAACTTCAAGGGCGTAGTGCTCTTTCAAATATCAATAAACCCGCACGAGTGTACAGTTGTTGATCTCGAACCCCATATCGGGTGACCACCGCGAAACGAAATCATAAGCCAGTAAAAGCTTGTTGCAATATTATTTTGACAGAAACTTTTACAACTACAAATCTCGAAATGATTGCTAAAAAGTTTTTAACATCCATGAAAAATCGTATTATTATTGCATCAAAAACCTTAATTTCGTACAAAATATAACTATAACTAACGGCCTTTATTTTTCAGAAGGATAATGTAAAATTATCGTAATTCATTACCTTAATATATTACAGACCCGAAACTGCCATTTAAATAGATAATCTATTGGAATTCCCAAAATATTATAATCATGGCCGTATATAGACTGTATAATAGACTGGATTTTGCAGCATGACACGGAAAACAGACTAATTGGTATGCGATGTTTTAGGGGTGTTCAATAAGTAATGAGAATGATGTATAAACTCTTTAGTGAGAAAATGTAAAAAATATTGGCCGGTATTGCCAATATTATTGAAGCAGTAAATAAGTAAAAAAATATGTGATAATCCTTTGTTTTTTTTTTAAACGTATACATCTATTTTGTTCTGTTGTCAAAACTGGACAAAATTCACGTTAAAATGGTAATTAAATTGCTGCGCTTGAAAAATTTTACAACAAAACAGGTTCGTTTAAACTTGTAAGTAACATTAGGGGTTCGTGCACCTTTTTATTCGACGATTGCGCGGTGGTAGGCGAAGTTTAAGAGAAGGAGAACTTGCACTACCTAATACCGACCCAGGCTTGGGGCACCTAACTTCAGTAGTAACTATCAAGTGATAACAAAAATTTAGAAATTTACTTTAACGGGTCGCAGTGTTCATGTTCATTTTATAGCTGAAGAAGTTAAGATTTTGATAAGGAGCATCTATAGCATGACCCTTTGGGTATGAAAAAAGTATCAGCGCACTAGGTGCCCGCAGAATGCTTACGGGTGCGCAGGAATACTATAAATTGTTTTTATTTATTTTCTTGTTCTTTTTGTTTTGCACGAATAAATATTTCTGATTTCTGATTTCTGAATTGCGGAATTTACTCAACTGTTTGGAATTGTTACAACAAGATTCTGACAGATTTTTCCCTCAACTCATAACTAATATGGACTAAATATGACTTCTCCATTACGATCCAGAAACTAAACAACAGTTCATGACTTGTAAGTGGCCATCATCTTAGTACTGAGAAATGTAAGGGAATTCCATCCTCCGGTAAGCTAGGGCTCTCTTTTCTGGGATAACCAAGGGGTGGTAATGATCTAAGCATCATGCAGCAATCATGGAGCCACTACTACAGGGACTTTATACACAGAACCAATATAAAAAAAAACGTCGAGGCACATTTTCAAAGGTTGTTCACTTTCCACCAAGGTAACGCTTCAGCGAATAAGTCTAAGGTTGCGATGGCTGCCATTAAAGATGATCGCTCAAATCAATGATGAAGCATCTTCCATGTTCACCAGGCCTTCCTCCTAGCGATTTCTATCTATTTCCGAGACTGGGGTGTTCTTTACCCCAGAAGGTAGAAGTTTAAAGATGATGTCACATTGATCGCCGCAAAATAAGATTTTTTTAAGGTTCAGGATAAAGATTTTTTTATATATCTTTTTATATTTAGATAAACGATTTTGTAAGTATACTTCTAAAAGATGACTTTAATGAAAAATAAAACAGATTTTATAAAAAAAATACCTGTGTCATTATCATTCTCATTACTTATTGAACACCGCTCGTATTAATATGCTAATTGCAGGTAAGGGCTCGCATTGTAATAATTATCTAAATGAAATATTAAAGCTATGAATAATTTCCAGTATACATCTTCCGTAATTACTTGCGTTCCTTTTAATAGAAATCCTTTTATCACTAATTACTGACCATAAAACAGGGTCAAAAGATTTTGTTTTGTACATACTTGTGTCTTATTTTGGGTACCAGTAAATATCAAATGATTTTTCTTACGTAAGTTTTTTTCACAAAACCAGCGGTAGGAGAAGGAATTTCAACACGCGATCTCCAAATAAAAGTCACTTGTTTTACCGCACGGGGCTACAGTACTTATAAGGAAATTCCCGTATGTAGCGAATTAATTTCACTTTGTTAATGTCGTAGAGTAAGAAAGAAATAACAAAAAATCACAATAAACATTATAAACAAAATAAATGTAAGCAATCGGAGTAAAAAAAAAAAAAAACGCCTATCCGTTTTTGTTCACACATTGTTTCATTTTGTGAATTTCTGTGCATTATGCCAATATAATGTGAGCTTCTGGCTGTCTGTGATGTGACTTCAATCACTGGAAACGAGTCCCTGAACAATTAATTTAACATAATAAGGCACTCCAACAAATGAGGGTGGACTTCCGTCCTCATCTCGTTAAATAAAGTGAGTAATGGAAAAAATACTTCATTTACCTACTAGGTCTTCATTTTTCCATGGATACTCGTTTTATTTTCATTTAATTAATCCCGTGTTAACCAGTACGCCACGATAGATATAGATCGCGATTAGTTTGGGAATAGAATAGCTGTCAATTCACATATATTTTGACGTAAATATACGGAAGAACTGTCACTGTACCTTATTTAACAGCCGCTTTTATTACAAGTATACAAATATACAAATACAAACATTTATTCTGCAAATAGGCCACAAGGGCACTTTTACATGTCAAAATATTAATTTACAATTTAAGAAAGTCTGACTATAATAAGTAATACATTTTTCATGTCAAAATATTAATTTACAGTTCAAGAAGGAATAATAATTTCGAGTTTAACAATTATAACAAAATTAATGTCATACAGTGAAGATAAACTTGCAAAGTTATCTATTACAAATATTAAGTTAGAGATGTATAAGGTCTCAAGATTAAACAAGGAGTGAAATTAATATATTATCCCAGAGATGTACATGGTCTCTGAGCGTCAAAATTAAAATTAATTTAATATTGTTAGAGATGTATATGGTCTCTAAGTCACTGATAATAAAAACGAATCCACAACAGGATGATGTCTCTCGTCAATCCTCTATGAAAAGACACTAGTATTAACGTAGTCACTATGTCCTAGCAAGCACGAACAGACCGGACTCCACAAACAGCACCCGATCACGAGTATGACGCGTATCTCAGCCATCGCCTCCCTCGACCATCCAGTAAGTATTCCAGGACCTCGGTATTGTCCTGTTGGGAAGTTCGCGTACTATGTAGTTTTTTCCGGAAAGGTGTGTAGGAATCTTAGTAAGCACATACTTTAGACCCGCGAGGACAAGCCCTTGGTGTTTCGAAAACAATTTTTATTTTTTTACACGACTGCCCAAAATAAAGAAGTGTAATGTTTTCAGGGTTCATGTATGTATGTAGGTATGTGAGATGCTTTGTTCTCCCAGAACTTCTTAACGCCTTAACCGATTTAGATTTGTAAGGTACCCTTGGAATCCTTACGTCATGCCTAGTATCATATGATATGTAACGTTGCAATAAAAACAATATGGCGGACTATGTACACCATATCGTGTGACTTGAAGTAAAAAATAAAACCGGTCAAGTGCGAGTCTGACTCGCGCACCGAGGGTTCCGAACACAGATCGTGTACCCGTCCCGACCCCATTTAATTCAGCGCGATGTACAAAATACAAATTGAACGCCGTGGGTCATTCCGTCACAAGTCATTGTTGTGACTTTAAACCAAGCACTCTAACAACTTCATAAATTTAAGTTGACCCATAGGACACACACCCCCATAGAAGTCAGATATTCGAACTAAATCAGAAGCAAAATCGCTCGATTTGTAACTGCGTTCGTAAAAATAAAGACTAAATAATGCGTAAATCAGCTTTATCTTAGCTTAGATAAGACGCAAAGTAGTCAAAGTAGTAAATTGTGTATAATTCTTCAACTTCACCTAATGTGATCAGTATAGAATGACACGTCAATGCCAATGCATGACGTTGTCAAATATCGTGTTATTGACAACTGTCTGTAGAGTCGCCTAATCATAAGTCCTCATTATATCTTGACCCTGAGATTCGTGACAAATATGAGCATATTGGGAGGTCAGCCTTATACTGGTCCTTCTGAGACGAATTTTCCGTACGTCAGCTGGCATTGTAAATATCTATATGATTCTGATCTGGTTCATAGGTTCAACTCCCACCCCCGAAATCATCAATTTGAGGAATGATTTAAGGGATAAAAAGTATCCTACAGGTTAATCTAGGCTAAAAACTCTATGTATACAAAGTCTCATCATAATCCGTTCAGACGCTTTTGCGTAATTGAGTTACAAACATCCAAAGATCCAAACATCCTAACTTTCGTATAATATTAAGTAGGATATTTTGTATGATTTCATTACAAATGTATAGTTTTCAGATTTTTGCCTGTACTTGTAGTATATGACGATATTACATGCTAAATTTCATAGTTCTAGGTTAACGGGAAGTACCCTATAAATTTTAATTCCCTTGAAAGTGTCGAAATATAAATTATTAGAACATAAACGCCCGTATCTTTCTTTTACATTATCTTAGAAGTTTGGTTTTCACACAACTTCAAAGGACTGTAGATCTGAGTCTGAGGCTTTTAACTCGATACCTCTACGCGTTCCCGAGATAAAGGGTCGTGACTGACAGACATCAAAGTGATCCTATAAGGGTTCCGTTTTTTTCCTTTTGAGGTACGGAACCCTAAAAATGATTTTATCTAGTTGTCTTTATCGTCTTTTCAAATTCTTGAGTTTGATATCCCTTCAAAAATATATATAACCTGTGTTTTGTAGTGTGTATTTAAAAAATCCTTTTACGACATTAAAGTACCTTAAATAAAAATCATAAATTTCGAAATAAAATCGGGAGAGCTAATATTTTGGTATTGTGTGTAGTATAGGTCACCCGGCTGCGAACAAAATAGATTTCCTTAAGTTCTTTATTTTGAAACTTGTTTTTATCTTTTTAGTTTACTTTTATCCAATGCAGTCGTTTTTCATTTTTTTTTCGATACCACTGATTGAAATGTAGTGGTGTTGTTGTTCCAAACACTGCATTTATTTCTTATTAGTATTTGAAGCATAAAACAACTCACTTTTCCATCATAAACTTATTTTATTTATTAATAACAACTCACAGCTACAAACAACTCACACCATCTTTTTTTCTATCTCAACTTTTTGCTATTTTACTATGGACTATGAAACTACGAACATATAAAACCTATTTGGACAAAATATGTAAATTATTGTTCTGATCTGAACAGTTGTAATATTTTTGGAATCAGCCAATCACCCCTTTTTATTTGATAGGTTTTTGAAGAAGGTTCATTTTTTATCTAAAAAAATGATCACACCATAGCTGGAAAATGTACCAGGTGACTGCTGTCCGCCCAAGTCTAAAATACTAATTAAGGGTGCCTTTCCATCAGAGCTACGACTACATGGACTTTGAGATTGAGTAACAATCAGCCAAACATCTCGTTTATTCCATTAGCTTGGTTGTTTTAAATGGTTTCGGAATGCGGGGTGCATTCCATTGTTAAACTCTGTTAACTATGTAATGGAGCTGTAAATCTGTATCTATATCCGTATTTAGCTTTAGGGTACTTACATTAAATATCAACGGATTATGGATTAATTTCATGGCGCATTCATCTTTTTTTAACGTGACTTTATAGGCCGGGCCCAATAAAGCGATAGGAGTGCGCGGTTGGAGTAGCCTGGGGAAAATCCAGCGGCATTACTTCCGACACGACCACGCGTGTGGTTTAGAACACTGGAATACTCTAACCCCCGTATTCATAAAACTTAACAAACCTCTGCTAACTAAAAAGTTCTGTGTCCCATTCTCACAAACGTCAATGTCAAAGTGACAGATAAGGACAAACGAACTTTAGCGGCTAGTTAACTAATATAGGTTTGACAGACGTTTATGAATAAGGGGGTAAGAGTTTGCGCTCCAGTGAGATTGGTTGAGCGGTTTCAACCGAATCTAAGGTGTGAGTGGAATTCATCATTCGCTTGCCGTATGTTTGATGTATTATCCCATTTATACTTGGTGTCGACGCAGTCTGTCTTTTTCTTCCATAAGTGTTTACACGTGACGTCGTCTCGTATATCCTTCATAATTATGCACATCGTTTTCTACGGACAGTTTTCTTGGCATATGGATAAAAAATATATTTAACAAACCTATAATATATTAGGGATCCTTTGAGATGAGATGAGTGATGAAAGAATATATAAAACTTAAACTGTTAAATTAAACGAAGATATCTTAAAACCTCATTAAACCTTAATGTACCTACGTGTAGCCATTAAATTAATTGGAATAGGCTCCTAAAGCTCATTAGACTGATTTGTTTTTGTATTAAATTACTTCAACCATTAGATGCACGTAAACCACAGCTGCACTAATGGTCGATTTTTCAATCCCCAGCTAAAATTATCCGTTAGTTAAAATTATCGCTGTCACTTTCTAATGTCATATGAAAGAAAAAGGCTGCGCTAACATTTATCTAACAGATACTTTTATCTGGGGATTGAAAAATCGGCCCTAAGCTAAGTAAATTCATCTATCCACTAGCAATCTCATAGCAATTTGTAATCCTTTTTATTTGATAAACGTTTGATTATTCAAACTGAAAAGAAACCTATTATCCCAAATAAATCGTTTAGTCAAGTCATTACTGTTAACAATAGTGTAATTACATTCCAGTCTTCATATGATGGACGATCGACCTTAACATTAACACGAAATTGCTTCTGTCCTTTGTCACTGTCGACTTTGGTTCGGTATTTTATAGTGATAATGTTTAGATGGACGTGCACGAATAATCGACGAAGTTTTTGATAGATTGTCCAGTAAATGAATTGAATGTTTACTTTGAAATTCGATATGGTACCTCATTCAAATGATTGTGGTATAATATTTTTAATTCAATTTGATAGAGTAAGTTGATATGTCTAAAGGATATTTAGTTGTCTATTTGTTCGATAGCCATTACGTCGAGGTAAGTCATACAGTACCTACTTTTATCTCACGAACGCGGATGTGGCTATGGTTGTGTGTTGAGATGCACATCATCTATGTGTGCGTCAACGTACTGTCTTCTCGAAGATCTCACGGTTCGAAATAATTACAATACTATAAATAATAATAGCGCAGGAGCTATGAGTTCATATCGTCTATATATTCGTAGGTATATGTCACAACTACAACCATGGTTAACCCGCGCTCGTGAGACAAAAGTACTAATATTGCTCATTTGTGTAGTTTTCTGGGAAAATGGACCTTAGTGTCTTTGGCGCATGCCGTTGTTACGTCATGAAACGTCGCAGTTTTATTAACGCTATCCGCAATAGGGTATTTTCGCTTCAATGACTATTATTATACTATTATTAACACGAAAATAACTCCTCTCTTCCTATATCTCGGTCTCTGAACCAATTTTAAATAAAATTGTTCTTTTGGTATGAATCCCAAAGAGAAACAAAATACACTTTTATACCAAAAAATAATCTGCAAACGGGAATTCACCACTAAGTTTTGAAGATTTGCGTCACTGTCTTCTATAAATAGACCATTATCTTCATTTTTCAAAATATTGGAAATTCCGTAGCGTTTTATTCTGTTCACGATGTACGGATCGCCGCGTTGTTTAATGGGGAAGCTCTGTCAAACCGTATGAAATCCTTACGTTACGTAAATCCTAATAAAAATACAGCACGCGTGTGTAATATCCTGGATTATGAGCCTAAAAGAGGAGTAATAAGAGCCAGGTTACGAGGATCTGTTTATAAATAACATTTTTTGCAAGAATATGACAGTTCTACCTAATTGGTTTATACGAAGACTTCGTTCAATTTCGTTTCTACTGTTTACTGGAATGCCCTCGTGATGGTCTGGCTCTCATTAACAAAATCACGTGGCGCCCTCTATATTTAAACTTTCTAGTGTAAATTAAACAATTTCAAGAGACCTGTAATCATTCGTGACGACATTCAAGCCTAAGCTCAATCGCCTAGATACCTACATTTAATTCAATTCTGTGGTCGTCGTCGCAATACACGAGAGTTAAAGCCTATGGCAGGGTCGCCATGAACTTTGTGGCGTTGGTGGTAGTAATGATAGGAAACTTACTTGATTACTGAACATTTATTTATGAACATACAGGGATATGTCGGTATGTCCGTGACATTTAGCTTTACAGTAATATATTAGATTAAGTACATTTAATTCGATTTTAGATATTAAGTTATTGCTTTGTAATGTGATATTTTATGTTTATTCAGTTTAAAATACAATATTAATCGATATGTATCGAAAATAAGTCTGATGTACAAAATAAAATTACTTTGACCCTGTTTTATGGTCAGTAATCTAAATACATAAAAGAAGAAACCGACTGACTGATGGACTGACTGATTGACTGACTGATTGACTGACTGACATATCAAAGCGCAGCCCAAACCGATGGTTATAGAGATTCTAAATTTGGCACGTAGGGTCCGTATAAGTTCTAGGGGTGCACTAAGAAAGGATTGGGGGTGAAACGGGGTTCCAAAGTTTGTATGAAAACACGTATTTATTTAAGTGAGACTTAAAACTTTGTATATAGACTCTCTGTTTAAATATATTACTTGCATATTTCAGCGTTTTTCTAAATTGCTCCCCTAAAGGGGTAAAAAGGGGGTTCAGGTTTGTACGGGGAGCAAATCTTTTTTGAAGTGAGAGATTTGGAACTTCGTAAATAGACTCTGTGTAAATACAATAAGACGTATTTCAGTGTTTTTCGAAATTGATCCCCTAAAGGGATGAAAAGGGGGTTCCATGTTTATACGGGGAGCAAACTTTTCTTTTGTTCCTCGAGGTGCCGCTTACGAAAATGACATGCATTTTCAAAGCCAATATGGTCGATATTTATTTTTCTTAGAAAATCGACATGGGTGTCATCTTCCAGGTTTCTCAGGGTGCCGATTACGAAAATGACATGCATTGTCATCAATGATGGCAGAAATATATTTTTCTTAAAAATCGATATAGCTGTCATCTTCGAGGTTTCTCGGGGTGCCGATTACGAAAAAGACGCATTTCAATCCTTTGAGTCCTTTGATGGCGGACATTTATTTTTCTTAAAATCGATATGTGTCATCTTCGAGGTTCCTCGGGGTGCTAATTACGATAATGACATCCCTTTTCAAATCCTAGATGGCGGAAATTTATTTTTCTTAAAAATAAATATGAGTGTCATCTTTATGGTTCCTCAAGGTGGCGATTACGGAAATGTCAGCCGCCATACATGCCTACATATGTTCGTACAAACATACGGGCCAAACTGAGCACCTCCATTTTTGTAGACGGTTAAAAATTTCTCTTAGTACGCGGGCGAAACCGCGGAAAAAAGCTAGTTAGGTTAGGTAGTTAAAAAGAGAATAAAAAGATTTCCGTTAAACGGAACGCAAGCGATTACGGCAGAATTATATTGAAATTTTTCATCGCTTTAATATTTTATTTAGCTAATATTTACATTGCGAGCCCTAACCTGCAATTAGCATATTAATACCTACATAATAGGTTAAGCTTCAATGAAGAATGGACAGTGTATTGTAAACTTGCACCTCCAACTTTCAGAAATTGTATGCTGCTCAGAAACACCAGCTCTACTCTTTCGATCCTCATAAGTAATAAAATTTTCATAAAACGTCATATACCAATTCATCTGTTTTATGTGCCATGCTGCAAAAGCCAGTCTAGTATCTAAGGCCATGATTATAATATTATGGGAATTCCAATAAACTATCTGTTCAATATTTGTGATTGTATTTATTTATTTATTTATGTATGATTTTAATTAATTTGTGTTATTTCCTATTTATTGTGATAATTTGATGGTTTTCTCTATCCATTTAATCAAACGTCATCCAACCAATTCGGACTTTATGCATACTCTAATGTAATGAGAAAGTGCAATGTACTTAAAGTTCTTTGTTGGTAACTTGCCACGGGGAAGGAAAGATTTATATATTTCCTTCCTAGTGACAAGTTACCAATTAGACGTGACAAGTTAGATGATCATGAATTTGTCTGAGGAAATCGTATTTATTATAAGTAGGTAAAAGATTATTATCACATTTCAGATACAAAGCCGAGTCTTGTAAATTGAGATTTGTTATATCATTTTAACATCACGTTCTGTAACACATATTTACATATAAGTATAGGTACAGTTGTTATTCACAATAACGCAATTGTGAACTTACTCGAAATATTTGAGCATCAAGCATAAATATGTGAATTTTTTCATTTGAAACAAGCGGCATCAATTTTGAGCGTTTTCACGCTCCGTAGGATAACAAGAATAAAATACGATACATGGCAATTGTTATTCACGCGCGCACATTTTAAGTACCAATTCGATTTAATATTTTCTTGAAACATGAAACATTCAAGAGGAGTATCTTCTCTCATCTTTCTTTCATAATTCTTTAAGCGAGAATTAGAAATTAAATTATTCAACGCACATTACTGTTATTATCACAATTTCTGTGTTATGTTATATTTTTTATGACCATAATTAAATGTTACGCTACGTCAGGTTTTGTATGGGTGGCCCGGGTTGATTTAAGTTAGCGCTTCCGTGTCCTTGCAAAAGCTATAAGAAGTAGATTCTGATACTGTCTACAACTGCAGTCGTTGGAAGAAATTTAGTTTTTCCTTTGTAAAACGAAATTTCTGCTGAATGAACTGATATTGTTGGAGTCAAGACCGCTAGGTTGAACTGGGTCTGGGCGGGACATGTCTGCCGCTTGCATCCACAAAGGTGGGCTAAATTAGCAACGAAGTGGGTGCCGTAAGATGGGCGGCGAAGACGTGGCAGGCCAAGGTGGAGATGGCGGGATGATTTAGATGCTTTTCTAAACGACTGGCTGAAACCGAGCGAGTGGAAGTCAAGGGCGAGGTCTTTGTCCAGCAGTGCGACACATTACACACACAGGCTTATAGAAAAACTAAAGAATGTAGGTATACTCGAGACGGTATTCTTATTTATCTTCTACCTTTACGAAGTTTTTAAATACAATTTTGAACTTTTAACAATGTCTTTGCACTGAAACCAAAACCGTCGATTGGTTTAAAAATACGTAGGTATAGAAACGAAAAAGTCACCCCATTCAGTGATACTACGAAAGTATTTAAAGGAAAAAAAATCTCCGGGCCACCGCTGTTGTTTACCCCTACTTTAAGCCTAATGTTCTATATACGTACTGTGTTCTTTTTGAGGTGTGCAATAAATAATAGAGCATTACTGCAGATGCCGGGAAAGAAGGGCTTGCCGGGTGAGTAGGTATAGACGGCCGACCGCAGGGAGGCCGTTTAGTGATAAGAAGCCGGCAAGCCCTTTTCACGGCCAGGCATGTATAGTGCTTTTCTGAAACAAATTTTAATTTTCCCTCCAATCCCTCCATAATGTTTTTTTTTACGGAAGTCGTCCGTATTACGCGTATGTAGTATTCGAATAGCCTTATAAGGGCCATTATACACAATTGTACACACACGCGTTACACTACATACGCGTAATATTATAATAAGAATCTTAATTTCAATAATATATATTTTTGTTGTTTTGTTTTGTTTTAATGGCAATAAAAATTCAATAAATTATATCGTAATAAATAAAATAAATGCAAAGGATTTCGTATATTGTCTATGGTTTCTGGTGACTTTATTATAGACAATATTTTAACCGTATTCATCAACACATTGAATCATAGATTTGTATTTGTTTTTATATCAGTTCGCGTGTAATAGGCATTAACGCGGATATTTTTGGTCCGCTAACCAGTCAGCCACTAGAAAAAAATAAAAATATATAGATCTCCGATGAGAAATGTAATTTGAGCGACAGAGAGAAAAAATACGATAGTGCTTTCGCGGTCGCTGCCCTGTTCATGAACACATATATGCCGTGTAAGTTTACATTAAAATTAAAAAAAACTTCCCGGCCTAGGCCTTTTATTTTGTATGAAATTCCTTTACAGTTCTTTAGAGTTGTTCCACCCGAAACGTGATACTTTAAAGGCTGTTATAACGTACGTAATGACGACATTTCATCGCATGTTTGAGAAAAGAGTATTTGTATTATATTGTACTAGCGGCCGCCCGCGACTCCGTCGGCGTAGTTTTTAGGTGCTAACAAAGATATAAATGAGGTCTATTTTTTCTGTTAGTTGTCTGATGCTGTTAATATTTAGTGAATAATTAATGAAAAGAAAAACTAAATGTCCGCCACCATGGATTTGAAAATGGATGTCATTTTCGTAATCGGCACCCCGAAGAACCTCGAAGATGACACCCATATCGATTTTTATGAAAAATAAATGTCCGTCGTCTTGGATTTGAAAATGCATGTTATTTTCGTAATCGGCATATTATATCATACTATATCGATTTTTAATATAAGTAAAGATTTGCTCCCCGTACAAACTTAGAACCCCCTTTTCACCCCTTTAAGGGAGCAATTTTGAAAAACGCTGAAATGCGTTTCGTTGTACTTAAACAGAGAGTCTACTTAGTTTCAAATCTTTCACTTCAAAAAAGATTTGCTCCCAGTACAAACTTGGAACCCCCTTTTCACCCCTTTATTGAAGCAATTTCGAAAAACCCTGAAATATGATTTGTTGTATTTAAAGAGAGAGTCTATTTATGAAATTTCAAAATCTCTCACTTCAAAAAAGATTTGCTCCCCGTACAAACTTGGGACCCCCTTTTCACCCCTTTAGAGGAGCAATTTCGGAAAACGCTGAAATGTTTAGTTTTATTTAAACAGAATGTCTATTTATGAAGTTTCAAATCTCTCACTTCAAAAAAGATTTGCTCCCCATACAAGCTTGGAACCCCCCGTTAGGGGAGCAATTTAAAAAAACGCTGAAATGAGTTTAGTTTTGTTATAGTCTATATTCAAGTCTATATTCGAAATTTCAAGTTACTAAGTCACAAAAAATACGTTTCCCATACAAACTCCCATCCCTTGTTTTACCCCCTTAGGGGACAATTTTCTAAAAATCCTTTCTTGTCCTCAGCCTACGTTATAAATGTAACCGACTGTCTAAAAACAACTCTCTAGCGTTAGTAGTTTCGGCTGTGCGTTAATAAGTCAGTCAGTGAGGACTTCTTCTTTTATATGTATAGATTGTAGCGAGGCGGACGCACTGCGCGCTTGTTCGCCCCGGGTCTGTTTAAAAAATACATAGTTTAATATAGATATAGTCGCGCGGGCTCTGCGACAATTTAAAAAAAAACATTATTTGACACTTTCACTGCCAGCTTTTCGTAGCGCTACGCAAATTCCTCTACATACGGGAAAACGCATGTATCGGTTACGCGCCTATGGACATAGCACCCGCTAGGCGGCTTTCTTTCAGCACAGACACATACATATATAAATTCATGCCTGTATTCCCAAAAGAGGTAGGCAGAGAGCATGGAATTGTAGTACCTGGTTGCAGTGTGTAGTGGGCGATGGGCTAGCAACCTATCACTGCAATATCGCTTATTTTTCTGGCAGTAAATATATAATATGTTTAATACGTTACTCGAAACCACAGCCTGCATTTTTTGGTCTACGCGTAAGTGAAAAATTGAATTATTATCGCTCTGGGCACTTTTCAATTTATTTTCATGGAACCTGGTATCATCATTGGCAATTAATAAAAGGCTTTCAGAAGCGTCCATCAAAGTGAGGCATTTGCGTACGTCGCAGGAAGGCGGCAGGGAATCTGTTTTTTAATATATAAGTAGTGCTTATTCATTAGTACGTATTCTCATGTTATAATTTATTACCTGCCGTCGGTAAATGGTTAATAAATTCTTCAAATAACATGACACAGCGTTAAAACAAAAAGATATAAGAATACATAATTTCGATTAATAAAGCTCATTTTTATCGTTCAACATTTAATAGGTACCACTAGAAGTCTTAACAATGATTTTAAAAGTAAAGATAGGTACTTCCGAACAATTAGTATCAACATTTTTGACACCCGAAACAAACAACACTGGCAATGACATGATAATCATAAAGCATATAAAATCTAATAAGTATAGCTTTATAAGTCAAACAAATTGTAAGTTACAAAATGATATTTAATACAATACCGTGTTAAGGTAAAATTTACGGTTAAACGTCTCTTTCGTCTGTGGGCGGAAAGAATTAGATATGTTTTTAATTGGTAGGGTGACTACGGTTTCCGGGAAAAATTTGGAATAAAATCATTTAGAGGTTATTGGCATCAGTTGCACGGTGATTATTACTCACTACTACATGTCGTACTGTCTCTTACCGCCACCGACTGATTTTGCGTTGGTACTTTAGAAACATAGTTCTTGATTCGGCCTATACCTACCTAAATAAATCAATGCAATAAAATGTCATTTTGTAGTTCTATGACAATGGATAAGGGCAGTGCTAAGAGATAAAAAGGTACAGTTGCCATCAGATTAATCGGAGCAAATAAGGTGCAACAGTCTACATTTTTGTATTTCGGTTAGTGTGCTCAGGAGCTGCATAAGCTCGTACCACCTTCCCCCTTCTTCCATCGGAGATTCAGACGTACGGCTAGCTACCATCCTTACCTGGCCGAAATCCCTCTTTTACGAACCAACCGCTCTTTCTTCATCTTTTATAATGCGAAATGCTTGTAATTCGCTGCCGGCGTCTGTATTTCCGAGTTCATATAAACTAGACCTTTTTAACGCACTAGTGAATAGGCATCTTTTGGGTGAGATCGCTTCACCGTCGGCCTCATCATTACCCCTTGGCTAGATGCTGGCCAAGAGCAATCCCATTTTTTTTTATAAAAAAACATGTGCACTTAAATATTCGAACACGACTGCATGTTGCCAAGACATTTAGAGTGCATCTTCAGATGTTTTTGTGGTACTGTATAGTTGCAATCTAATATATCTGATATATTTGATGGCAACTGTACGTGTCTCAGTTTCCTTTACAGAGTACAAATTGCGCGATCTTGTTTCCCGCCGGCGGGGACGTCCACCGCGCGATCGCAACAACATTGACACATATAGTCCCTATTTGTCCCGGTACCGCCGAACACCGGGTAGATTCAGTCCGACCCAGGTCGGGCCTAGCTGAGTTTCTGCTGTACTCTTCCCAGCTAGGCTAGGTTTAGTGAACCAGTGACAAAACTCCCAGTAGCTCGATTCCACTCACACCTCATATTCGGTTGAAACCGCTAAACCAATCTCACTAGAGCGCAAACTTTTAGAGTATTCCAGTGTTTTAAACCGCCCGCGTGGTCGTGTCGGAGGTTTTCCCTGGATTTTCCCCAGGCTAGTCTCCAACCGCGCACTCCTATCGCTTTATTGGGCGCGGCATATAAAGCCACAGACAGGTTCAAAAAAAAAAACACAAAAAAAAGCGATCTAGGCATTGTTGTACCAAAGTACCTAGTGTCATTTAATTTTTTGCATTACATTTATTCCTTCCTTAGTCTGTGGAAAGCTAAAGTTCTTATTAAATAGTTCAGACACTACAATGGCTTACTTTCCTCTCGGATAAGACTGAATAGACCCTTTTCACACGCTGACGACAACACATGACGTTGACTGATGGGCCCCAACTGTTTGATTGTGTTAAAAATATCACAGGTCACAATGTACGCAGTTAAGTAGGAATAACAAATCGGTACACCTTTTTAGCATTCAAATGAAGCCTTTGTAAAGTTCAATGCGGCGTTCTTTGCCAAATGTCCATAAATAGGACTATAGTATTAGTATGAATAAGGTAAATGAGTGTTTTATATAAAACAAACTTTGCAAGTTTGAATGTGTAGGTATTACCAACCGTAGCTCGTATTTTTTTTCATCTCAAGCAACGGTGCAGTGGAAGGTAGTGGCTGAAACTTATTGAAATACGTATTTGTCAAGTTGAGCCCCAGTGTTCCACTTCCAGCCCGCGACTTTCTAGTTTAAGTCCTTCATCAAACTTCTGATGTTGCTAGCGTATGCGTGGCGGACGGAAATATTTTTTTTGCTGTCTGGGCGTGAGAAGGTTAAGGAGGCGTTTAAGATATTTAAAAAATCTTATAACTTTCGCACTAAGTGGAATAAAGTAATTTCTATCCTAAAATAAACAAATGTGAATCTGAAAGCATGTACTTATTTAAAAATTTGAGTGTCTTATGTCTTATTTGACGACAAGAAGTGACTTATGTTGATGGTGAACCAATTATTTAGGTCTGGATAGAGTTTTGGAAATTGCATAGACCGGATGAATTACCTATTGGACTAAATGAAATAGAGATTGATCTTTTATTTTAATTGATACAATAATTATACTTAACTAAATAATGATATACTTAGTCGGAATAAAATGGAATAACATCATAATCAATCTCAATCATTTTAAATTAATCATTCTAATAGGTAATTCAAATCTCAATGCATTTTGAGACAAACGAATAGGCCAGAAACGAATGACAAAAAAAATCATGGGAATCGAACCAGTTTTTTGAGATGACCAAATAGTATAGGACCAACTACAATTCAGGTAACACATAAAACGAAAATGAGAGGCAAAGTACTGCATAGCTAACGAACACTTAAAACGCTCCATGCCGATTGACACGCAGGCGTGACATCAAGCTTGCGTGGCCTCGTACTACAGTTGTATGGAGAGAAGGAAAATTTTCCGTTTTTGTCGTGAAAAATTGCGTTTATGTACATAGTTGCAATACAATTTCTATTTTAGTTTAAAACGAGAATTCTATTGGTAACTTTCAATTTACATTTGGCTTATAAACAAAAACCAAGATTATACATATATTATAAAAACAATATTTTTAGTCCCATATTTTTTTATGATTTTAATTAATTTGTGTAATTTACTATTTTATTGTGATAATTTGATGGTTTTCTATCGCTATACCTATGTTATAAATTGTAACATGAGTCATAAGTCATCATCCCTATTCTCAATTACAAAGGATCGGTAATGCACTTCTCTATAACTTCTCCCTGTATGGGCCCAGCACCAAAAGTAGGTCAAGAGGCTCTAAAAGAAAAGTTGTTCCCAGAAAATATTCAACACAAATCAGTACTACTAAAATGTGTTTGCACCTTGACGGAAGTGAGAAATCGTTTTTGCTAAGTCTCGATTTCTGGAAATTTGTCTCCGGATTTCATTTACAATGTCAAGGAAAGCTTCCCAGATAAATATTTAGATTCCAGTCTCGCTGTATCCTAATTACAAACAGAACAAACATGAAATATCAGGATGTGGAATCTAATAATCATAAATAACACTCTCCCAACTTGAAACTAAATGTATTTTCTATTCCAAATAAATAAATAAATCCTATTATATATCACACATTTGACGTATTTCACAGACTGATAAAACTGTATGGAAACCTATTTATTCTTTATTCTTTTTTGCATTGTAGTCATGTTCCTAACAAATTAAGGTGTTACAAGACAAGTATTGTAGGTACATGACATCCTGTAAGGGCACTCAAACATGTATCCTAAATCTAGGTAAGTACATGATATTTTTAAATAATTTATGTACACAATAATAATGAAATCAATATTTTATAGACATTTATCTACTTAATACAAAATGTCAATGCTAATCTATACATATAATAAAGCTGTAGAGGTTCGAAAATCTGTACATCTATCTATACATATAGTAAAGCTGTAGAGGTTCGAAAACCTGTACATTGAAGATATTAGCAAAAAAATCGATTGAGGGGTCTTAGAATCGATAACAGAACACATTTAAACAGTTTTTTGAATTTGTGTCTGTTTGTCTGTCTGTTTATTTGTCTCAGCATCACGCGAAAACTAGCCAATAGATTTCAGTACAACCTTCACTAATAAGTTTAATTGATCTTCGGCCAGGTGATATGCTATAAAAATCATACAGATTGGGGATAGAAAGGGGTGAAAAGAGGGGTTGAACTATGTATGACAAGTCCTTCAATTAATGACTTAAAGGCTTGAAAATTGGTAAGCATATAATTGGAAGCAAAATAAAAAGAATCCCATTCAAAAATTTTCCAATAAACAGATACTTAATATGTGAAAAAATTGAGGGTAAAAAAGTGCTTAGGGGACTAATGACAAATAACTAAAAATCCCTCAACCCATTGTAACTGTTTGAAATGAGAGATTGAATTATGTTAGTCAGTTGTTGTCAACATTGTCAAACCAGTGCTTTGAACTTCGTCTGCCTATAATTGATATATCTTTATTGTTAGAGGAGTCGAGTGTGATAACAGTGGCATCTGAGGGCCTACAAAATACTACAAATTCCCACTATTCCCACTAATATTATAAACGTAAAAGTTCGGATGTTTAGATGTTTGGATATTTGTTACTCAATCACGCAAAAACGGCTGACCGGATTATGATGAAACTTGGTACACAACGAGTTTATAGCCTGGATTAACATATAGGATGCTTTTTATCCCTTCATCATCCCTCAAATAGATAAATTCGGGGGCGGAAGTTGAATTTCATAGATCCAGAACCATGTAGAATATTTACAATACCCGCTACTTACGAAAATTCGGCTCAGAAAAACCAGTATAAGTCTGAGCTCCGAATATGCACATAGTTGTCACGAATCGTAGGGTCAAGATACAATAAGGACGTATCATGAGGCGAGTCTAGACAGTTGTAAATTCAGGATATTTGACGTTTGGCGTGTCAGAGACGTGCCATTACACAGATGCCATTGGTTAAAGTAGATTATTTACTTCTTGCACAATTCAATAATTTGACTCTTATAGATCCTAAGATAAAGTAGGTACTTTCATGTAAAGTTTTTATTTTTGCCATCGTAGTTATAAATTAAGTGATGTTGCTACTAATTGATTATGATAAGCTATTATTATGAAAGGTTTCGGATATTTGTGATTTTTAGAGCTTAATTATCTCAAAACCAAAGCGACTCATGTGAACATGAATGTTTACCGCATTTCAGTACATGAAGTTCTAATAATTGCTTACATGCATAATCGTAAGCAAAACATAATAGATTTGCGTTATTTAGGCCTTACAGCCTTTAAAGCGCTTGCGTTTTAAATCAAAACTTGCGGACCCATTGAGCCTAAATAAATTTACTGTTTATAAAATTGAAGATTAAATAGATTGGACGTAGACGATTGTTGTCAGCATTGACTGATATATGCCTACATAAAAATTATAAAATTTCCACTCCACTCTATTCATTAAAAAAAACGGACGGTTGAGAAATATGACATAGGTTTTTTTTTCTTGAACCTGACTGGCTTTATAGGCCGGGCCCAATAAAGCGATAGGAGTGCGCGTTTGTTTGGAGAGTGGCCTGGGAAAAATCCAGGAGAAACCTCCAACACGACCACACGGGCGGTTAATCACTGCAATTAGAATACTCTAATAGTTTGCGCTCCATTGAGATTAGTTGAGCGGCTTCAACCAAATCTGAGGTGTGGGTGGAATCGAACTACTGGGAGTTTTGTTGCTGTTTCACTAAACCAAGCCTAGCTGAGAAGAATCCAGCTAGAAACTCAGCTAGGCCCGACCTGGGTCGGACTGACTCTACCCGGTATGCAGCGGTATCGGGACGAATAGAGACTATATGTGTCTGCGACATCGCGATCCTGCGGTGGATATCCCCGCCGGCGGGGTAATTTTGTGTCTGTCCTAAAGACCCATAGAAACCGTTACAAATCTTTATGGTTACTATAGGTCAGCTTATCCAAAATACTAACTCAATGTAGGTAACACGAAAACATGGATTACCTAGCTGATTAGTTTATATATAATTGTAAAACGATAATATGCGCGTAGGTAGTTACAAATATTACTACTGTTTTAACAAAATGAAAATTACAAATTGAAGTTAAGGAAGCGCGAGTCTTTTTGGTAGATGTCACTCTGAATACGCCTCCCCAGGGCTTTGTAAGAGAGACCTGGTTGAAGGATTTGGCAACCGAGTGTGATTACTGATTTTTCACAGTTAAAATGATTGGCTGCGTATAATTATCAGGATGTCACAGGTTCGACTGTACGTTTTGGAATGTGTTTCTTCACTAAAGAATACCTATGATTAAGGGAGAATTTCTGACATATATTTTGAGTGGGTGCTTAAAACTTTTGTAAAAGTGTTTGTATTGTTCTAGGTCATTACAGATCTTGGGTTATAATGTAGGACTCCTATCACGTTGCAATTCGAGAAACATCGAAGTTTTTGTTCGATTCAATCATAATATGTTTTCCCCTGTAGTCGCTACATCGAGCATGTTAGTACTAAGGCTCGGAAAGTAGGGAATTGGGTAACTTCATAGAACAAGAATGTATGTGTATACGTACGCAACTCGAACCATGACACCACTATGCTACATGGATTTGATTAGTGTTTTGTTACGTAGTATAAGAAATCATAAAAAAATGTTTGTACGTATAAATTCTATATGGGACCGAGTCGACGGCGTTCTCCGGGCTGGAATGAAATACCAACATACATAAACAAAATGGGTAATATGATTTATCAATACCTATTGATAAATCATATTACCCATTTTGTTTCATTATCCGCCTATTATATTCTAATTCAAGACACATGCCTCTTTTCATGAACAAGGGGGCCCATTTCACTTGCTAATATGTTTATATAAATAAGAAATTTTGTATTGTTGTAACTTTGAAACGTAGAAACGTTTCAGTACATTCTGAGTGAGTCACTCAAAATTAAGTAGTTTATAACTTAACCTGCAGAATATATCTACCAAAGCGAAAGGAATAGTCAGTAGAAGTTCACGCGAACGAAGTCGCGGGCAAAAGCTAGTTTATAAAATAAGTAAAATAATAATTTGGTATGGTAGAATTGGTAAATATGAAATGTCTAAGTAAATTCATAAATCAACTTAAAATAATAATAGTTTTGATGTTTTCATTGTAATCTTATTTTAGATGATGTATGCATGTCGATAAATGATTAGGTACAGATAACTGACCGAGTGAAACGAAGGTCTCTGCTTCAGCTTCGACAAAAATGCTTTCGTATGACCGAATTTCCGGATTTCCGTTTGTTCTCGTCTATAGGTCGCAATTCTCAACCGGTTCTTGTGAAATTTCGTGAGCAGGTTCGATAGTTATAAAGAATTTTTTTATGAAGATAGTTTCTGGGAATTTCCAAAAACATTTTTTTTATCAACGATTTTGTAAGTTTCTGCGGGTGAATTTCGGTTTGTTCTCCTCTACAGGTCGCATTTCTCAACCGATTCTCGTGAAATTTTGTGAGCAGGTTGCATAAATATACAGATTTGCTCAATAAGTGTTTTAAAAATTTAAAAAAATATATATTTGTTCAACGGTTTGTTCTCCTCTACAGGTCGCATTTCGCAAACGATTCTTGTGAAATTATGTGAGCAGGTCCGGTAATTATATAGGATTTTTTGTCGAGTCAGTTTTTGGAAATTTTCAAAGACAATTTTATTCCAAAGATTTTGTAAGTTTCTGCGTCCGAATTTTCGGTTTGTTGTTCTCTACAGGGCCCATTTCTCAACCGCTTCTCGTAAAAATTTGTTAGCAGGTTTGATATTCATATTTGATCTTTTTTATAATGTCAGATTTTGGAAATGATAAAAAAACTCACTCACGAGGTCTACAGCTCACAGAGCCACTAGTTTAGGTAGGTAAGAGTACATAAGGTACATTACTCCAGTGTTTGGTCATTTAGAAATTCGTCTATTGAATAGTATGCTTTGAGTAGCAGAAGATTTTTGAGGGTATTATCAAATTTCATATAATTCAGTTCCTGTTTGATGCTGTCGGTGAGTTTATTTGTAATTTTGACACATTGATAGTAAGGCCTCTTTTTGTACATAGCTAACTTCGTATTTGGTATTGCTAGCTTATTTTTATATCTATTGTTTGTTTTACAAACTTTGGCTTTAAATAGTCCCGAATGGTTTCTAACAAAAAGTGCTGACTTTAATATATATATATAAAATTTTAGTAGCTTGTGTTTTATGAAATGTGGACGACAACTGTTTGGTACTTCGTACTACGTATTCGCGGCGTTGTGCCCAGTAGATCTATTTACATGTTGAATGCACGTCGCACGCGAGGTTTTATTATGAGCTAATGAGATCAGCCACAAAGATAAAATATAAATTTACGATACAAAGCATGCCAACCAAATAAATGAGACGTATCGTTATACACTAAGACGCGACATACTGCGTAAACACACGTTAACAAATGTCACACACAGCGCTGTGTTTGCGGGAGATGTAAACATTGTAAACACAGTTCGAATTACGGCTCTGGGCTACATTGTTTACTGCCAGCTTTCATTTCCGACATGGACTCGCTACGCAAACGCAACGTACAATTTTATTCGCGCATTACAGTTATATCAGATTGTAAAACAATCACGCCACACATACGTGTTTATTACCCACAGTACTCTCAAATACACCTTTCTTTTCAGGATCCGGAAAGTTACGAGGATGTAAACAAACCGCATTATGTATGACATCAATCATACGGAATATGACTTTGAAATATATGAACCAAGAAATGGATTAGTGAAAAATGTTTCAACTACAGATAATACTACAGTGTATACGAATGAAACACGGCCGGACTACGAAAGCTGGTGCTCAGCAAGTGTGTCGACAGGGGATTTTCTCACATCTCCGCTGTTCCAAGCGTGTGTTTATTTCATGTACTGCGCAGTATTTATTGTGGCCCTCGTGGGCAACGGGCTAGTGTGTTTCGTGGTGCAGACGTCCCCGCGCATGAAGACGGTGACCAACTACTTCATAGTGAACTTGGCGGTGGGAGACATTCTGATGACTCTGTTCTGTGTGCCGTTCTCGTTCGTGTCGATGCTGGTGCTGCGCTACTGGCCCTTCGGCGCTGTCATGTGCAAGGTGGTCAACTACTCGCAGGCGGTGTCCGTGCTGGTCTCCGCCTACACGCTTCTCGCCATCTCCATCGACCGCTACATGGCTATCATGCGGCCGCTTCGCCCTCGCTTAGGCAAAGCGGCTGCTAAGCTCGTGGTGGCAGCGGTGTGGGGCGGAGCACTCGCCACGGCTGCTCCGATCCCCGTCGTATCCACTCTCCAAAGGCCAACGGAGTGGTACAAGTTCTGCCAAGCGTGAGTAAATACCACGTATGTATGTGTTACGGAAAATAAACGCATTAACTATTTTACATTGATATTGATTTATAGGAATAATGATTATGTAATTTTCACAGAGATATTTGCCTCGAACAGTGGGAACGGGTCGAGCAGAGTTCGCAGTACACGTGCGCGCTGCTGGTGCTGCAGTTTGCGCTGCCGTTGAGTGCGCTAATGTGCACGTACGCGCGCATCGCGCACGCCGTGTGGGGCGGCCGCCCGCCCGGCGAGGCGCAGAGTGCAAGGGACACGCGCATGCAGCGCTCCAAGCGGAAGGTGAGCATAACACTCATTTGAATGTAAGCGCGAAGTAAAGACGTGATACTGACTTGACTGACAGTTGACACTGACAGCTTTCTCATATCGTATCGTACCATCTCCGCACCGCGCTCAGTCAGGAAATCGCCTAAGTATTGACAGTAAATAGCTCAAAGCTTAAGTTAAACTAACTGTTAAGCTTGCATTGTCTTGTCGAGTTTACTTTACGAAGTTCATCTTTCTCTAAAAAAATAAACTCAGGTTATTGGTTCGTAGGTCGTGCTAACATTTTTGTTTATGCATTTTTGTATGTGCGTAATTTGCATCTTGGATTGAACTCGCAAAATTAAAGATAAACTACACTGATGTAATACTGTGGAGATCGCCTGTTGTTTGCCTCTACTCATTGTGATTATGTGCTGTACTGTGTTTTTGTTTGTTGAAGTTGTGCAATATAGTATTTGTATTATATTGTAATCGTATACAGAAGTTAATAAAACTGCGATAGCCCAGTGGTTCAAGCCACATTGTTAAGCGGCGGTTAGAATCGTACTAATGAATATTTCAAACTACCAAATCGAAAATAGGCTGACGAATAGATAGATGATGATGATGACAGGTTAATAAAATATTGCACAAACAAACAAACACAAAAGAAGTTGCTCTAATGTTAGCTGGAAGAAATCGCTTATAGGGATAAGCACTCCTTTGTACAAATATGCCAACTGTTCTTGTACTTTTGTCTTGTTTTTGTGTTCTACTCATGTACAATAAAGAATTTTACATACCGTACATTAGTATTATAATATTTCTGATTTCTGAAATAAATAAATACCGAGCGAGCAAAGTATCAGTTGCTAACTTTGACGTGACTAACCCCTACCAAGACTGTAAGTGTTAGTGTAATAATGAAAGTAATTTTGAAACATTTTCCACGCGGCGTTGGTACGAACACAGGTGACTTTTTGTAACAATGTAATAACAAAACAGCTGCTGTGTACTCGTAGTTCTATCATTACTTCGCCAACACACTGACACCATGCTCATAAAAAATACAGTAATTTGTATTGTATGATACTGATACTCCAGTGAGCGATTGCTAAACATTTTACATGAATACCTACGATATTTTCAGAAGCCAGCAAAAGTTAACAGACCTGGAAATATTATATCATGTGGTTTAGTTGATTACGATAACTACAAAAACTCTCGACTATACGATCCGTAAACTATTTTTAATCTTTAAATAGGGTGCCATATCAATATACATCCCTACATACCTACTCGTATTCTCCTACAACACAAAGTTAGCAATGATATTGTTAGACGAAAGACTAAATTAATATTGATCGAGAAGAATATGACTTTTTAATTTTCGTAATAAGTGCCATTTAAAAATCGAACATATTTTCGTAGTAGGTAACGTTCGTGTCACTCGATCAAATTGTCAAACACAAGACAAATACAAGACAAAAATTACGTTGAGTATGATGATTCATTATGTAAAACAAATGTTGTCTTATTGAAGAAAATAAATTATTTTTCAACAAGTATTTCGTCCACAGATGATCAAGATGATGGTGATGGTAGTAGCTGTATTTACAATTTGCTGGTTGCCACTAAACGTTTTTATTGTGAGTATCGCATATACATTTTATCCATAAAATGTAGGTATACACAATTTGTTTGCATATTTTTATATCAAGATATCTGACGATTTAGGAATGTTACAAAAAATTATTTAAACCAAATACTTATTCGGCAGGTACCTTAGGCCTCAAGAGCTCTTTTATTATATCAGAGAAATCAAATACAATTACAGTGGTTACATTAAGTGACAATATGAGTAAATGTTGATACCTAAAAATATGAATATTATGTTTTAATTCCTACCGCAGGCGAATCACGTAACTTTATGTACCAACAGTACATAGATTTTACTGACAATATTAAAGTATAAATGTATGAGCTGGCAATTAAAATTTGACATTAAAATCTACCTAACGGTAGTACAAAAGTTACGTGATTACCCCTCCAGTCACAATAGCGTGCACTTCCCCTGAATGCAATGCCGCGCAAGCTCCGTAGTATCATTATGCCGCGAGGTGCACCGATATTGTGGCCGGATATGTGAATATTGATATATGAAACCATTGGATATTGCTACTATAAATAGCTCAACAAGTTCTTGTTAAACACATTGCTCTTTCAAATTCATAGACATTATTACAATAAAATAAATTATACGATAACGTAATTGCTGTACTGAAAGCTTAATTTTATCCCGGTGCTAAGTTTTTGTACGCAATAAATATAATTTCAATAAATAGATGATGTGGACTGCGCATGAGAGTGACGCGGAGTGGGGTGCGTGGCCGGGCATGCCATACGTGTGGTTCGCGAGCCACTGGCTAGCCATGAGTCACACCTGCTACAACCCCATCATCTACTGCTACATGAACGCGCGCTACCGCCGCGGGTTCAAGCAGGTATCCGCTCTGTATTACCCGCGCTGGCTGACCATGAGCCGCACCTGCTACAACCCCATCATCTACTGCTACATGAACGCGCGCTACCGCCGCGGGTTCAAGCAGGTATCCGCTCTGTATTACCCGCGCTGGCTGGCCATGAGCCGCACCTGCTACAACCCCATCATCTACTGCTACATGAACGCGCGCTACCGCCGCGGGTTCAAGCAGGTATCCGCTCTGTATTACCCGCGCTGGCTGGCCATGAGCCGCACCTGCTACAACCCCATCATCTATTGCTACATGAACGCGCGCTACCGCCGCGGGTTCAAGCAGGTATCCGCTCTGTATTACCCGCGCTGGCTGACCATGAGCCGCACCTGCTACAACCCCATCATCTACTGCTACATGAACGCGCGCTACCGCCGCGGGTTCAAGCAGGTATCCGCTCTGTATTACCCGCGCTGGCTGGCCATGAGCCGCACCTGCTACAACCCCATCATCTACTGCTACATGAACGCGCGCTACCGCCGCGGGTTCAAGCAGGTATCCGCTCTGTATTACCCGCGCTGGCTGGCCATGAGCCGCACCTGCTACAACCCCATCATCTATTGCTACATGAACGCGCGCTACCGCCGCGGGTTCAAGCAGGTATCCGCTCTGTATTACCCGCGCTGGCTGGCCATGAGCCGCACCTGCTACAACCCCATCATCTACTGCTACATGAACGCGCGCTACCGCCGCGGGTTCAAGCAGGTATCCCCGGTGGGCCGTACTATAAATCTAATCACATTAATATTTAGTACTGAACAGTGTCACTATTCGAGTGGGCTCGAACATTGAACTGGCTGTGGCACCATCATAATATTGCAAATTCGGGGTGTAATATAAAGTTTTTTTTTCACAGGCATTAGCGGGTCTACTTTGTATTAAACTTGAAGTCGGTCACCGGTCCTGTCACCGGTCGAGTATGTGCGACGGCATGCCAATGTCAGGTCAGTGTTGAGGGTTTTTTATGCGTAATATCAGAAGATTGGCTTTATCGGTACACCAACTATTTTCCAAGATACTTTCCTGTACACAATAGTGAAATACTGAGGATTTAAAGCAGTCTTGTCCGACAAAGTTACCTACAATGCATACCTTTTAAAATAAGGTTGGCAAACGGCACCGTCAGATACTTCATTAGAAATCGTATATCTTTATCTCGCCTACTGAAATGTAAGACAGTAATATTCAATAGGGGTAATATTAGTGTACCCAATTTTGTTAATGTTTTGGTAGTGTATATGTATGTACACTACAAACGCTACAATGTAAATTATTTATTTATTTACGGAGATAACACAGAAACAATCATACAATGTGTTGAAGATTGTTAGACTTCATCTCGTTAAAGTAAGGTTCTAATGGTCGGTTAACAGTGTCATTGAATCGTGTGCGCGGGAAAAGGATTTTGTTGCTAAAATGCCAGTTGTTACATCGTGGCCATCAAAATATATCTGTACCTACTCTTCAGGGTGCTCAAAAATATCTTAAAATGACACTAGACAAGAGATTCTTGTTCAGATATTTGTGAGCACCTTGTTCGCTCCGATATATCTGATGGCGACTGTATAGGTACATGTCACTGTTTCTTCTAAAAAAGAAATCGAAACATTCGAAACTAATAAACATTTCAAACGAACAAATTGTATGTATCTTGGCGTGGAATTATATGTATGTTGAAGATTCAATTGGATTAACATCCAACGACGACGGTGGATCGTCCGCCATGTTGGATATTTTTGTAGTCAGCGCGCACGTGCGGCGCAGGCGAAGTTCAGGCAAGAAGTGAGAACCCCAAGAACCATTCGCACTGCTGACAGACCGGAATGAAGTTGCTACAAAGCATTATAGCTACCTTCACATTGTATTACACCGCCATCTAGCGGTGCTACTTAACATCAACACGAGTCTGACTTACCGTACATCAGAATCTAGCCTATCTTACGCATTCTCCGACACGGCCATTCTGATAAACAGCGCGTTCTCGCGTTGTGTACAGTACACATTCATTCATTCACACAAGTCAGTCATCTACCAATCACAGACCATATTGCAAAGCGCAGCGTATGTCAGCTTTCAGTGAAACTGTCGCGCGAGGAGTATAGGCCTCCAACTTCAATGAATAAACGTGCAAAGCGCAAAGACTTTCAACAGCACTAGAACATTAATGCACAACTGTTAACATAATGCAAAGCGTAAAAGCTTTCAGCAGCTTTGAACCACATTGCAAAGCGTAAAAGCTTTCAGCAGCTTTGAACCAAATTGCAAAGCGTAAAAGCTTTCAGCAGCTTTGAACCACATTGCAAAGCGTAAATGTTTATGAAAAGCATGTAAGCTTTCATCATCTCTAAAGCAAAAGCAAAGCGTACAAGCTTTCAGCATCATTAAAGCAAAGCGTACACGCTTTCAGCAGTGTTTGAAGTCTACGCAAAGCGTAAAAGCTTTCAGCAGCTTCACATCAAAGTATAAAGCGTAAAGGCTTTCAACAACTTAACAAAAAAAAAACAAGTGCAAAGCGTGTAAGCTTTCAGCAACATCATATCAATGCAAAGCGTAGCGGCTTTCAACATTTCGCCATTTCTAGGGAGTAGTAGGTATCAGCTTCCAAGACTATGCAAAGCGTTAACGGCTTTCAACATAAAATCAGAACACGATATAAATCTCAATCGTGATTTTATTTCAAAGCATTTCTTACCTACTATTTTAATACAAGACAGTAAAGCGTAACGGCTTTCAACTATGAATGCAACACACTATTATTACTAGGCACAAAACATGGTTGTAATCACCAACAAACCGTACCAAGACTTTGATTAATAGAATACAAATCATGATTTGCATTATCTACACATTGCCTAATACTATATAAAAATAATAATCAACTTAGATAAACGTAACGTATTTCAATTTAACGAACTACTACATCCAGGCTCGTCAAGTGACTCCGACATATACGGTAAACTAGAGGGGTACTCACGCAGATGTTCGTGACACACGTATTGTTCACGACCACCCGAGATCGGTCGTATTTTATAACGGTCATTAGCACAGACCTCAACAATGGTATTAGGCCCAGAGAACTTTTCACTCAACTTTTTAATTACTCGAGGGTTCTTCTGCACTAAAACGAGATCTCCTAACTTGAACGGTCTAATTACTGCCTTACTAGAGTCGAAACGAGTCTTATTTGAGATCCCTAGCTCATCCATCCTAAGCTTCGCGTCTCGTCTGATTTGTTCAATGTCAAGTTTATCAAACTCTCCTATCAGTCCGTTCAGCCGTGGAGGACATTTGTTGCAGCCTAACAATAACTGTAGGGGGCTTTTCCCGGTACTTTTTGACACCGAACAATTCAGAGCAAGTTGAACCTCCTGGACAACAGATTTCCATGATCTCTTTTCATGGTTTTCAGCAATGGTGAAGCAATTTGTTAGGACAGACATAAATCGCTCCACCTGCCCGTTAGCACGGCTTAAGCCACTGGCAATTTCATGGAATTCAATAGACCATTCACTGCAGAGATCCTGGAATTCCTGTCCCGTAAATGAGGTCCCTTGATCAGTGATGATTCTCTTCGGCGTACCAAAGAGGCTTATAAAGACCCGTAAAGATTCACAAGCAGATTTAGACGTCAGGTCTTTAACCGGTACTAAAAGGCAATATTTAGAGAAGGCATCTACTATCACAATGACGTATTCTTTCGAGAGCCTCCCGCCAGTCAGTTTACCGCTCGTATCCATGTGTATTGTATGAAAAGGCTGTGCGACTTTGTCGATAGGATGAAGAGCAGATTGTTTCCTGCCAGAGGGATTTTTATTTATCTTGCAAGCTAAGCATCGATCGACATAAGTACGTACGCATGAAGTCATATTAGGGAACCAGAAATGCTCTCTAATTTTAGTCAAAGTCTTCTCCCAGCCTAGATGTTTCAGTTCATCATGAAAACGCTGTATTATCTGCCACCGGAAATTCTTAGGGACAATTACGCGACTGTAAGTTTTGCCGTCAACTTGGAAATTCTTGTAAAGCAAACCATTCTTCACAGAGTAGCTGGATCGCAGACTAGAGTCTAGGGTATCGTTCTCAATTTGCTCCATAATACGATGAATATCAGAGTCAAGCTTTTGCTCCGCCATTAACCAGTCATCATTTACACGAGCTACGTTAACTTCCTTACTATCAATCGGGTTGCGGCTTAAGAAGTCTGCATGAGGAATTCGCTCTCCCTTCCTATACTCAGGCTTAAACGTGAATAATTGCATGTAAGCCCACCACCTATGAATCCGCGGCAAAAGTTCCCTTTTGTGTTTTGAGGCCACCAAAGCGTTACAATCGGTCACTACTTTAAACTCCCTGCCGAGAAGGTAAGGGTAGAAGTGTTTAAAAGCCTTGAAGACAGCCAGAGTTTCAAGTTCATAGCTATGGTATCTACTCTCAGTCTCTGTGGTTCTCTGGCTGAAATAACCAATAACTTTGAGCTGGTTGTTAACCTTTTGAAAAAGTACCGCTCCAAAACCAATAGAGCTTGCATCTGTATGCAATTCTATTGGCAGAGCGGGGTCAAAAATTGGCAGGACAGGAGATGACGTCAGATACTTGATTATAGTGCGATGGGCCTTTGAATGCTCTTCTTTCCATTCCCACTTAATGTCTTTCTTGGTCAAAGCATAAAGTGGTGCCATGATAGATGAAAAGTTTGGCACGAACTTTCGAAAATACCCTGCCAAGCCATTAAATTGCCTGAGCTGTTTGACGTTAGAGGGCAAGGGAGCGTTAGTTAATGCCTCGATTTTCTTAGTGTTAGGCTCGATTGTACCGCTTTTGATTGTGTAGCCAAGAAACACAGCCGAAGTTTTGAGGAAGGAGCATTTCTTCCAATTGAGAGTGAAACCAGACTCGATCAACGCTTTAAGTACCATTTCAAGATGCAAAAAGGCTTCATCTTTAGTTTTGGAAAATACTAACACATCGTCCATGTAGACCAAAGCAATTTTATCTTTTAGGTCTTTCAGGGCTTTGTTAATAGCTCTTTGGTACACGGACGGTGCGTTACAAAGCCCGAAAGGCATTTTGAGGTACTCCCAGATACCGTCACTTGTAATAAAAGCAGTCTTTTCGATTGAGTTAGGCGCCATCGGTATCTGGTGGAACCCCGACGCCATATCCAGACATGAAAAGAAACAAGACTGACCTAAGGCATCAATCTGCTCCGAAATTAGAGGCAAGGGGTAGCTATCACGTCCGGTATTCGAATTTAACTCCCTATAGTCGACGCAAAGTCGATCTGAGCCATCCTTTTTTTTAACGAGCAGTGCGGGACTAGAAAAAGGGGATGAACTTTCACGCACTATGTTTTTAGACTCAAGATCGGCTATTATCTCGCGTAGTGCAGTCCGTTCGACAGGTGCCATACGATAAGGATGACGTTGTACTATTTTGTTCGGATCTTTAAGTTTTATTTCCATTTCCCCGGTGGTGACGGTAGACCGAGAATTCCCGTGAACAAAATTATCTTTACACCGTTTTAAGAGAGATACAAGCCGATCCTTATCGTCATCATCTGTCAAGTCAGTGTTAATGTTCCCCGTTTCCAAACTAGAGGTTACTGGTGACTCTTGCGCACTAAGGCATACTTCGCGCGTTATTTTTACTCCATCGCAATTCATAGTTAGTACTAAACCGGGGGTATTGAAAATCTCGCGGCCCAAAATAATGTCGTAAGGCAACAGGTGTGAATCTACTACGACAAAAGTGACTTCAGTATGAATTCCGTCAAGTCCAACATTAGTAGTGAGTTTACTAAAGGAGTAGCATGGAATGGAACCTATACCCGTGAGTCGAGTGAACGCAAAAACATGTTTTTCGTTTAATGCCTCTGCAACATTTTTTCGAATAAGCGAACATTCGGAGCCACTATCAATCAAAGCGTGTAAATTGTAATCCCCTAGCTTAACCTCGATCAAGGAAGCATTGGAAGTCGAACAGACGTTAACTGACTTCGTAACCGAGGAGTCCGTTGACGACCTGGATTTTTCATCTTTTTGTTTTGCAAAGCAAGTCCTCTCAGTGTGACCAGATTTAGAACAATACGAACACTGAACAAGTGGTTTGTCGTTTGCCTTCATAAGAGGTGGCTGGGCAGGGCGCGAATCACTTTTAGTATTAATAGTTTTACGTAAAAGAAAACAATTACGTTTTAAATGACCTGTCTTGCCACAATGGTGACACGTTCGATCCTTAGAACCCGAAGGTTTATCATTTGGTTTTAATCGCTTGGGAAATGAACCGTCATTATCACTGCCCAGGGACCTCTTATGGGCTTTTAACTTTGGGTACGTATTAAGATGCCTTTCCAACGATACAAAATCAGTGGGAGTATTTTTTAACAATTCAGAACGTACCTGTTCATCCACGATGCCGGAAATTACCACCTCGATTTTGTTAGCTTCACTCCAGCCGGTCTCCAGTCGGTCGATGAGCGCCACCTTCGTAGACGAATACTCCAAGTACGAAGTCGCCTGATCACTTCTGTAGTCAGCCATGTCCCGAAACAGGTCGTGAAATCTTCTGGTCGCTGCAAACTGCGATGAAAGCTTCTCCTTGAGGTCCGACCACGTCCTACATTGAGCGTATGAACGAGTCGCCCACTTTTTCGCGCGTCCTTGCAAATGAGTGAACGCCGCGTTTCGAGTCTCATAATCAGTCCATGAGTTTTGAATCTTGTGATGATCAATTTCTTCGCACCATTGTACTACCGTAAACTGACACTCGTCTGGATCGAATGGTGGAATGTAAATCTCACTAAATTTCATTTTTCTTCCTCCACTGCTTGTTCCAGGTGACTCTGGCGTCTTTGGTGCAAGATGCCCAACAAGATTTTGGAGAAATTGGGTCCACGTGTCCTGCGTCATAGCCGGTATTTGTTCTTGTGGTAAAACCTGTGGTGTTTGTTTTTCCGCGTTAATAGCCGTGAAATATTGCTTCGTTGGCGTAGCACGGGCCGTATTTGATATAATCGGTGACTTTGGAGCGGATCCCACCGCTGCTGTTGAAGATTCAATTGGATTAACATCCAACGACGACGGTGGATCGTCCGCCATGTTGGATATTTTTGTAGTCAGCGCGCACGTGCGGCGCAGGCGAAGTTCAGGCAAGAAGTGAGAACCCCAAGAACCATTCGCACTGCTGACAGACCGGAATGAAGTTGCTACAAAGCATTATAGCTACCTTCACATTGTATTACACCGCCATCTAGCGGTGCTACTTAACATCAACACGAGTCTGACTTACCGTACATCAGAATCTAGCCTATCTTACGCATTCTCCGACATGTATAAGACGTTTTTTAATGTAACATCATCCATCACAGTCGTCATCCATCACAGTCGCATCAAACAAAATGTAACAAAATTGTTTTCAAAACAAAAATATGACTCGCCTGACAGTGTCTACCGAGCGAACGGCGTAACGAAAGCTCAAATTATTTAAGATCATGAAGTTCTGAAGCGATCTTATTTACGGAAAATCAGGATAGCCTGAAAAAGTATCGTAGTCCTCAGCACACTACTGAATTATTATAACGTGTGTTATAAATATAATTAGATAAAATTATATAATTAAATGATATAAATAAAAATTATATATAGAACTAGCTTTTGCCCGCGACTTCGTTCGCGTGAACGTCTACTGACTATTCCTTCCCCTTGCTAGATATATTCTGCAGGAACAAATAATTTATATGATTTCTTATACTACGTAACGAAACACAATGTGTGCTAAGAAACTACGTCATCAGTCGCGTACGTCTACACATCGTTCTTGTTCGACGACGTTACCCAATTCCTTACTTTCCGAGCCTTAGTACTGACATGTTCGATGTAGCGACTACACGGGAAGACATGCTTGAATCGAACAAAAACTTTGATGTTTCTCGAAATGCAAAGTGTTAGGAGTCCTACATCATAGCCCAAGACTTTTATGTTCTACAACAATATGATACGCTCTACTTGCAGTGAAAACCTCTACGCATTATCCCTCTGTATGAAAATTAATTGAACACTTCTAGTTTACTAAAAAAATGTTTTTTATATGTACTTGTAGTTTACTAAGATAAATATATTTACAAAAATTTTAAGCATCCTCTCAAAATATCTGTACAGAATTCTCCCTTTATCGCGTATTTCTCTAGTGAAAGTTCTACCTCCAAAACGTACAATCGAACCTGTGACATCCTGAAAAACTCGTACGCAGCCAATCGCTTTAACTGAGCTGCCTATAATATAAGGTCTATAATAACAATAAGTAATCACACTCGGTTACCAAGTCCTTCAACCAGTTCTCTCTTACAAAGCCTGGGGAGGCGTACGCAGAGTGTCATATATCTACCGAAAAGACTCGCGCTTCCTTAACTTCAATCTATATTTTTCTTTTACAGATGTTACTGCTTACACATATTAATATTTTTAAGTATCTACGCGCATATTATCGTTTTACAATTACGAGCCCCAATGCAAAATAGCTCGTCTAGTCGCAATTCTGCATGCGTATTTTTTTTCAAAAACTAGTATTTCTACCCGAATCGACTTTGATGATTAATGGAATACACTAGACGCAATGTCACTAAAGCTAGCTTAGTTTTGAGTTGTACAAAGTGTACATCTCGTTATTTATTTTAAAATAATTTAATTATAAATATTACATCTCACACGCAAATAATTACGTCTGCTTCATATTTAAGGCAAAATAGGTCGTCTATTTAAAATAAAACCTGTTTACCAGGGTTCGTAATATAAAATATTATTTTCAAATTGAATACGGAATATTCTCTGTCATGTAAAATGACAAACCACTATATAAAAGGGCAAATTCAGCCTAATTTTTTATTACTCCAAATCGTTTTTCTATCGAGATGGCACGAGGTAAGCCAGTGACTGAAGAAGTGCGGAAAATTATAATCTCCAGTAACAATAAAGGCAAATCTACGTACCAAATTGCCAAGGACCTTTCTATGCCAAGGTCTTCAATCCAAACTATCATCGAGCATCATCGAAAACACGACAAAATTTCTTGTTTAAAGAAATCCGGCCGCCCACGAATTACTACTAAAGCAGAAAACAGGATTCTGAGGAAGATCATCAAGAAAAATCGTCGTGCAAGAGCTGGAGAACTTACGGTACTATGGCGTGACGCAATTAAAAAAAACATTTCAGTGGATACTTGCAAGAGAGTGATGAAGAGGATGGGCTACGGTTTTTACACTGCTAAAGAGAAACCGTTACTTACACAACGGCAGAAAACTAACAGGTTGAAATTCGCCAAAAAGTACAGAAATTGGACCGTCGATCAGTGGCGTAAAATTATATGGAGTGACGAATCTAAATTTGAAGTCACAGTAGGCGATGAACGAAGTAAAGTCATTCGCGAAAAAGGAGAGGCATTTCAAAAAGATTGTCTTAAGCGTAAGGTAAAGTTTCCAGCTTCCTTAATGATTTGGGGCTGCATGTCGGCACAGGGTGTCGGCTGTCTGCAATTTATAGATGGAACCGTCAATGCCGAAAAATACAAAAGCATCTTACAAGAGAGTTTGCTGCCGTCTATACGTAAGTTAAAGTATAAAAATGCGTATACTTTTCAACAAGATGGTGCCTCATGCCATACCGCTAAAGCAACGATGGCGTGGCTGAAAAAGAAAAAAATACCTACCATGTCGTGGCCATCCAGCAGCCCGGACTTGTCTCCCATAGAAACGTTGTGGTGGAAAATGAAGAAGAAGTTGCGAAAGGACCCGTCCAGATCAAAAGCTGATCTTAAAGAGAAACTTACCTGTGTTTGGAATGAAACAACCCCGGAAGAGTGTCGACAGCTGGTAGATACAATGCCGCTCAGAATTAAAGCCGTTTTAGATGCAAAAGGAGACGCCACCAAGTGGTAGACGTTCTAATCTGCGTCGGTAACACTAAAGACGAACTTTTTTGCATTTTAGTACAATTGGTGAAACAATGTTTTTTTTATTACCAAGGAAAGTTCGTTTTTTTTTTCATTGAATAAATAAAATACGATTTATAACTTATACTGTTTTTATATTGCTAATTCTTCCAAACACCTTCGTCCCCCAGAATTTTTAGGTTAACGTTAGTTTAGTACATTTTTTTCCTACCAGACGTACTCATTTGCATTGGGGCTCGTATATTTAAAAAGAAATCTAAGCCCGAAGACTGAGAGGCAAAATGCTTAAGTACTTTTCTCCGTTACTTTCGTTTCTAAGAACCTTAAAATATGAAATCCCTCCATATTTCCCATGTAGCTCCTAATTCCAAGAAATTCGAAAATTACATAACCTCTTCATATACCTACTACCTGTACCTCCCAGTGATTTGATTGTTTATAACTAATCAGCTAGATAATCACTGCTTTCATGTTACCTACATTAAATTAATATTTTTGATAAGCTGACCTATAGTAACCAAAAAGATTTGTAACAGTCTCTATGGGTCCTTAGGACAGACACAAATTACCCCGCCTGCGGGGACGTCCACCGCACGATCGCGACAACACAGACATATATAGTCCCTATTCGTCCCGGTACCGCTGCATACGGGGTAGAGTCAGTCCGACCCAGGTCGGGCCTAGCTGAGTTCCTTGCTGGACTCTTCTCAGCTAGGCTAGCTTTAGTGACCCATCGACAAAACTCCCAGTAGTCCGATTCCACCCACATCTCAGATTTGGTTGAAGCCGCTCAACCAATCTCACTGGAGCGCACACGCTTAGAGTATTCCAGTGTTTAAACCGCCCGCGTGGTCGTGTCGGAGGTTTCCCCTGGATTGTCCCCAAGCTACTCTCCAACCGCGCACTCTTATTGCTTTATTGGGCCCGGCCTATAAAGCCACAGTCAACTTAAAAAAAAAACTTATTTTATATTTCTCGACCTTCCGTTTTTACTACAAAGATTTCGGAGTGGATTTCAAACACGTTGATTTTCTGTCATTTTGTAAACAAATATAATTTTTGAACAAATAAATTGAATTTTTTTTTGAACCTGACTGTGGCTTCATAGGCTGGGCCCAATAAAGCGATAGGAGTGAAATTCGATAAATTTTAGGTAGGCATACATCAAAGCGCTGGTCAGTCAATGCTGACAACAACCGTCTACGTCCAGTCTATTTAATCTCCAATTTTATAAAGAGTAAAGTTATTAAGGGTCGATGGGTCAGCAAGTTTTGGCTTAAAACGCAAGCGCCTTAGAGGCTGTATATCAGTACCTAAATAACACAAATCTATTCCGTTTTTCTTACGATTATGCATGTAATTAATAGAACTTTATATACTGAAATGCGATAAACATTCACATTCACATGAGTCGCTTTGGTTTTGAGATAATTAAGCTCTGAGAGTCACAAATATCCGAACTAAATCTTTCATAATAATAGCTCATCATAATCAATCATCATAACCACATTACTCAGTTTATAACTACGATGGTAAAAATAAAAACTTTCCATGCAAATACCTACTTTATCGTCGCTACTATAAGACTCAAATTATTAAATTGTGCAAGTACTAAATAATTTTCATTAACTTTGATTCGACTTAACCGAATGTCACCTGTATAATGGCACGACTCCGAAACGCCAAACGTCAAATATCGTGATATTTACAATTGTCTTGATTCGCCTCACGATACTTCCTTATTGTATCTTGTCCACACGATTCGTAACAACTATGTGCTTATTTCGAGCTCAGACTTACACTGGATCAACTGAGACGAATTTTCGTAAGTCAGCGTGCATTGTAAATATCCATGGACTCTGGAGGCAGATAGGCAATGTTGACAGCCACTGACTAACATAATTAAATCTCTCATTTCAAACAGTTACTATGGGTTGAGGGACTCTCAATTTTTTCACATATTATCTATTTATTGTACAATTTTTGAATGGGATTCTTTTTATTTTGCTTCCAATTGTATGCTTACCGATTTTCAAGCCTTTATGTCACGAATTGAAGGACTTCCCATACAAAGTTCAACCCCTCTTTTCACCCCCTTTCATCCCCAATCTGTATGATTTTTATAGCCTATAACCCGTCCGAAGATCGATTAAAAGTATTAGTGAAGGTTGTATTGAAATCTATTGGATAGTTTTCGCGTGATGGTGAGAATAAACAGACAGACAAACAGACACAAATTCTAAAAACTGTTGAAATGTGTTCTGTTATCGATTCTAAGACCCCTCCATCGATTTTTTTGCTAATATCTTCTATGTACAGACTTTCGAACCTCTACAGCTTTATTATATGTATAGATTTTCTAAAGATCATTATCAATATTTTTATTTTTAAGTTTTCGTTGCGTGGATATACCATCTAAAATGTACCTAAATGACATCGAATCTAAATGAAATCCTCCCTAAAACATTCTTAAAAACGCCAATAATCGTAAGCATGACCTGTGTTCGATGAAACAATATCTTGATCTTGTCGGCAACCATTTTACTCGGCAGATATACTTATGTTTTATGACAAATTACTGACAGGGAATCAAACGACTCAAGTCTTCTATCTTTCAGATCACAACACTTACTTTGATGTCTTAAATATGGATTTGACTTGAACTCTTAACGCTCCAGTGTATTGTGTTAAATCATGACGAAACAAGCAGACCAGTAAATGTAAGGATATCGAAATCAGACTGATGTAGAATGATATATATATATTATCTTAATGCTGCCCGCCCCTGCTGTTAGTAGGTGCCTATTTTCAAATTAGATCATAAATATTACAATACATGGATACCGATGTTTTATATTAAATATTTACGTGCGTTATCATCAATGCGCCCCTCGGGGTAAGATATCAAATTATCATGTCATCGTCGTTGTCAAAACTGCGGGCCTTGTGGGTGTATAGGCTAAAGCCAGGGGCCGGAGCGTTCAATATTAGCCTAAATGACGAGATTTCGCTTACAATATTCTATAGCAACGTCTTGTTGCAAAATTTCATTGGTCTTGGTAATACTTAACGTTTCCATAGTTTCTCAGAGAACGCGTGTAGGTATAATATTGCCCATGCATAAGCGAGGCCGTAGCTCCTCGTGTTACTCATTTATATATACGTACAAAAATTTCATGCTAGTTGAGTTACTTTTGCAGCATTTAGTAGATTAATAGAACTCATTATACCTATCTCAGTAGCCCGCAATGTAAAAAATTGCAAGTGTATAAATGGCATTACGATCGAGCGTAGTCCGGCCACGTTGCCCCACTTCAGATTAATTGGGGTCCTCGCCGAAATGCTTGTTAATGTCTAATGTGGTATCACGAGGTGTGGCCCTGGCCGAGCATTATCATTATGTGGGCTTTAGACAGCCAAATTAATACTTCATGTGAAACGAAATGCCGCGCGCGCTTGTTTACGCATTGGAGTTTCATTCATTTTGACAGACGCATCCTATTTGGCGCCGCGCCCGTTTACGCGTCCCTACGCGATATCCCCCAGGATAACACCGAAACTTCTTTAACCAATTTCAACAATGGAGCATGTTACTAAAAAATCTATTTATTCCGACAGTCAGGTCATCAAAAAATATTGGACACGTATTTTTTTGTTTGTCAATCAAATAAAATAATAATGAAGACATATATCCCGTTAAAATTCCGCGTGACGTCAATTTATTGCACATTTTGTAGAATGATCTGATATCACGCGTAACTTTAACAAGCTCTATCTTCATTTTTTTTGTTTGATTGACAAACAAAAAAATACGTGTCCTAAATATTTTGATAATCTAACTGACGGATTTTTTAGTAACATTCTCCATTATTTCACCAGTATTATGGAATGGATCTACTGTACAGATTATAAACTACTTATATGTATTTTATTTCGTGGCTCCATCTGGGTTCTCTGTAAATGCAGGTGGACAGAGCAAAATACTTGCTGATACTAAATATTTGTAGAAGCCACGTATGAATGTCGTACATGCAACTCATGTTATTTCAGTATCCTGTGCACATTTCTGCGAAATTATACAGGATGCAATGTATATTGCATGGATTTGTGTAAACAATTGTCGATTTGCGTTTTATAATGTGCTAGTTCCTTGTCCTCAAATTGGTTCAAATGAAGTCTGATATCAGTTTCCACCCACAATTTGTTTTAAGCCCCCTATCTGTTAAAACGCCTATATATTTAGGCTTTTTTCTGAGCTAATTGACATATAAGACATAATAGTCATATCTTGACATTTTCTCTTCGTTATTATTAGAGTTGGTACGCTCTTGAGTTTGCTTACTTACATTTTATGACAAAGGACAGTTTCCAGAAGATTGGTTGAAATCCACATTCCTCCCATTACCTAAGAATGCCAACGCCAAAACAAGCGGGGACCACAGATGAATTAGTCTGACGGGTCATGCGCTGAAAGTATATATGAAAATCAAACACAATATAATTTATGAAAAAATAGACAAAACATATCTGAAAATCAGTTTGGATTTAGAAGTGGATTAGGAACAAGAGGAGCCTTGGTAACAGTACAGGTCTAAATACAGAACAGCTTGGAATTCAACAAAGTTGTCTCATGCTTTATTACGATTTAAGAAAAAGCATTTGATAATGTCAATCGAGATATTAACGCAAATACTGGACAGCCAATATCAAATTAGGGACATCAAGCTCAGGCGACCTAAACATCTTAAAACGGCAAGGTTATATTTTGTCACCACTGTTGTTTAACCTTTATTCTGAAACCATATTTCAAAAAGCTTTTGAAGACGTGGAAACCGGTATCAAGGTTCCCCCTCCCCTGACAAACATGGAAGTGGGCCACCCCCCGATATCGATTAAGACTGACCTCGCCTCACTAGCCTCCCTAGACCCTTCAGTCGTCATGGCTGGGGACCTAAGTCGTCATATTAACTGGGGTTGCATAGCAAGCAATCCCAACGGCAATCGGCTTCTTCACCTTTTGATCGATAGCCTCCCTTTCGATCTCACTCCCTTAGAACCTACTCATTTCCCTCATAACGTAGAGCACGGACCTGACATATTCAACATAGCACTTCTAAAGAACGTAGTGTTAACACTGCGTTCTGTAGAAGTGTTACACGAACTTGACTCGGACCTTTTGAGACTAAGACCTCACCCTAATAATACACCTCGTACTAGAACACTCGTGAACTGAAATAAGGTACAATCAGGCATCTTACAGACAGATCCTCCCCTGCTTAGAGACATCCCTTATTGTATAACTACTACTGAACAGATCGACCAAGCGATTTATTCTTTCACCAACTGTCTCAACACTATTCGAAGTGAGGCCTCAAGGGATTTGTCGGCAGAGGACATCCAAAACCGACCTCTGCCTAGGGAATTGAGAGAGTTAGTGAATACGAAAAATCGTGCAATCAGGACTTACTCCAACCACCCTTCTGCCGAAAACCGTCAAATCCTGAGGGACTTATGTAACGAGTCTAAACAGAGAATTGCCAAATTTCGGGAGAGCTCGTTCAGGGACCGGATGGGCGACATCGCGCTTAGTCATCTAGCATACTGGAAACTAGTGAGATCTCTCAAATCAGATGCCTGTTGTACCATACCGCCCTTGGATCGTCCGGATCATAGACATAGACATAGACATAGAAATATTTTATTTAACATCACAAGGGATCACTCTACCCTTGCTTTCAAGGATAGTGAGAAATCCTTGTAAGTAGCTTAGAGTCCCAATGTTCGCCTAGGCTTCTACACACCGACGAAGCCCATATTAGATGGGTCGATTCCGAGGTGGCCAGGAGATTGCGTCTCCCCGTAACTTCACCCATTTTACCGGTGTCGGTTAAGGAAGTCAGTGACCTTGTTAGGCGTCTTCGTATTAGGAAGGCTCCGGGTGCGGATGGTGTATCCAATCGTACCCTGAGACTTCTCCCTGAAACCCTACTCCTCATTTTGGTCGGTATGGCATCTTCAATGCCGCGCTGACCAATGCTCACTTTCCAGTCGCGTGGAAAGGTGCAGCAGTCATAGGAATAGCGAAGCCCGGTAAACCCCGGACCTTGCCTACCTCTTATAGGCCGATCAGCTTATTAGTTTGTAAATTATTATAATTTATAGGGTTCTGTACCAAAATTGTAAATATGGTTTCACTTTGTCTGTCTGTCTGTCTGTCACATCGCTAAATATCTCAAGAACTAATGCTATAGATTTGAAATTTGGAACAGTTATAAAGAAGGGTAACCTAGCTACATAAAACATTATTTTTTAAATATTTTTTTCATTTTCTATGAAAAATTGCAGATAATGGATGGTTCAAAATTTGAAAGTCTAGTGAATATGTCAAGCGTGGTGTCATATGAAGGGGCTCGAGTTGCACATTCTGAATCTTTTTTTTTCGTTGAGTCATTTTCGATTTATGAGGGAAAATGTAAAACAATACCGTTCCCCCCTCCTTATCTCCGAAGTTTACCAAGGAAGAAATATGAAATTATTACATAACATTGATATCAATGTACATTTTATACGACAAATATAGCTATAGCTTTATCTAGTTTTCTTTTTTTAAGTTCAATAAGTATTTCCATACTAATTTTGTAATTTAATCACCTTTGTATGTATTTTTGTATTACAAATTCCTACGCGATTATGATCACAGTACCTGCTTTCAAATAAAGAAATTAAATTGAAATCAGTTCACGTGATAATGAATTATCCTTGAAAAACCCATCATACATACTAAGTTATTCAGTCGCTCAAATTTGTGACAAAATTCGCCTATAGATGGCGCTGTACCCATGGCGTTCAATTTCTACACCATGTTGTTGAGATTTTCCTGAATGAATGGGGTTGGAACCGGTACACATATCTGTACGGAACCCTCAGTGCGCGAGTCGGACTCGCACTAGACCGGCTTTTTTTTTTCTGTGCCACAATGTACTTATTCACTTCGTATTGCAACCGTAGATACTTAATTAGCTGAATTTTCAGCCACAAAAGCAGTTTCATTGAAAACACAAGCATCGATAATGCGGTTATTAACCACGACGTGCACGTACAAACACATACACTTATGACATTTATAAACTCTTACTGGTAATCCAATGTTGCTGCTCAGTTTAATGTAAGTCAGATTTGAAATTTAAATTGAAAACTCCCGTGAGTCTCACATTGAATTATATATGCGACCTTGAAGACAACCCAAGAGTAACCCGTTTATTGTATTTCAGTAAGTCAAGATGTTCAGAGTACATATACGATGAGGTGAGTCGAGATAAGTTGTGAATAGTATAGACAGAAGCTGGACTATTCACTTTTTTCACCTGACCTCCTCGCTCGTCTATTCGAAGAACAAATGTCCAGTACATACACATCGGTTGAAGTGAGCTGTGGTAGCGTAATAAACTCTCTAACCGAACCGGTAATAGTATCCCAAGATGCCGCGGCACACGTTGCACCTCGCTTAGATAAGGCACATTTGCGAAGAGGTAACCTAATATCAAAGCCATTTACTCGCTTATTCAGTAGAAAACTTGGAAAAAAAAATAATATAAAATTTCACGACGATAACAGAACTCTCGAGAATGTCGAGTGTTTGAGAAACTTTTCTCCGACATTATACATTTTAAATTTTTGCTGAAGGTTATGATGAACTTTTTTCTGAAGTAAGAATGATGAAATTTTGAATTGGTTATATGACTGACCCTCCGGCAATACGCCAGGGACCAGGTTGACTGGTTTTTAATAAAAGTCTAATAAGACATTAATCACATAATTATAACGCATACATAAATTAAATAAAATAACAAATTCAGTGTCAGAAAAATATGTTATTGAATTGTTAAGGAACTTTTATATACACCTCGACCAGAAATTGATCTATTGTAGCATCTTTATAGTCTATTGCTTATAATCGTTGCCCCTAGGAACTTCCAGTTTTGGGCCACGATTAGTTGTACAGCCTCTGGTTGCATGATGTGCCTTAGTTAGAAGGCCGTAGAACTAAAAGAATGTCAATAGCTGTTTCTGACTCCTGGCAGAATCTGCATTTTGCATGGTGTAAGGAAATTGTTAGTATTATTTTATTATCTTTGAATAGAAATTAAGTGAAATTTTTATTAGTGTATCCAAAAGTATTCACGATTGACAGACGCGCATGGCTACACTTGAAAATATGTAGGTACGTTTCGAAGTATATACCTATGTACAATGTAAAGGATTTTCAGTGGTCCGTGTGAAGTACAAAAGTAATGATAATTGTAGAAATAGTACACAATGTTCGTTGCACAAAGTTTCCAGCTGACCCCCTCGATAATATGTAACTTTAGTTAGATATAGTTGCTAACTATAACCCTGGGCGGTACTTAAAGTTGTACAGTTCTCTAATAATCGTAGTTTACACTATCGAAGTCCGGGTAAACAAATAAAATGTAGATAAGTTGCGGAGTTGCGTGTACTTTGCAATCAAAAACTTTAGTATCTGCATCATTAATCTTTTCTAAACAATTTACGTGTTTAATATCGGTAAATTGTATTGGAAACAGTAACTTAATCATCTTAGCGTTATTCCGGACGTACTTATACTAGTGAGCCTGCGGTCCGCTTGTTACCTAATCTTACATAATCAACGTAGGCATTCGTTTTTGCGGAAGCGATTACTAAATCTACTTCCGACCCAAAGGCAAACGGGACCTTCTTGAGACTATATTTAGTTCACCAAACAGCATTTAGATATCTAAAAGGTCAATTTTATGTAACCCGTTGAAAGAAATAAACAATTTTTTTGCCACGTATTAGAGCCACATTTCTTTGCGGAAACGATTGCTATGTGATCTATCATCCAACCTAGGGTGGCAACTAGATCTTGTTGGGATTAGTCTTCGTTTAACAACACACTGTAAGCTCCAAAGCATCTCAGTCTTATCTAAACTCTAATTGTCTAAGATCCGAGAACCTAAAACTACCCTCATCTGTTATTCGATAATGACATACATTACATGCCAGATTTTCGACTATAAATAGGTAGGTCCAGTTGCTATTGGCACCTTCCCTCCCTATCCTTGCGTTGTCCGAACTTATATAACCACTATAGCTTTTGTCCGCGACTTCGTCTGCGTAGAACTCGCTATCACTTTCCCGTACAAAATAACAGACAGACCGACAGAGTTACTATAATTTATAATATTAGTATGGATTCCAAATAATATTATTAATTAATCTATCTATAAATAGATACATACCTACTTACATGTCTACTTTTTATTTTTCGGTTCTTACTTACAAACATTGCAAGTACAGTTATAAGTGTTATAACACTAAGTATAGTTTCCAAGTAATGCAATCCCGACCAGCGAAAACCTACTTCCACAACAACTTTCAAGACTACCATTGTTAACGTGAATGCAAAAATGGAAGTTTGAAATATTTTTCTCCTTCGCTATTCAAAACCATTCAAGATGCTTAAATCTTTAGATCATTGAATGAGGGAATAAGTTGTAGTGTCTAGTAATTCGTAGCCTTAGGCTACTTCCTGACTTTTTAGGGCAGATGCGGTACGATAGTAAGCTGTCAGTGTAAAAAAATATAATTAGAGACAGTACCGCTTCTTTACTGCTCACCTTTATTTAAATGAGGGATTCCTGACTGGCGCGAGATACGCGCAAGCCGGGCAGTGCTGACCTCATGCCTTGCTCCCGCGCAGGATATTATACTCAGCGAATGTAATATTGATCGTATCCCATCAAGTGTGTCGCTTAACTTCAAACTCAGATAAATCCACTCTAACCACTTGGCATTAATTCGGTGATTTGAAAGGCAGTATCTTTTTATTATGGCTAAAGCATTAAAGAAAGCGATCCTGCTCGACAAATTCAGTATTAAAACCATCCATTCTTTACAGAAAAAAAAAAATTGATTGGATTTACCTTCATTTGATATATATATCGATTGCAAAATGCAAAATATCTATCTTTGAAAGATATAATAAATATTATTAAATAAATAAATAAATAAATAGCCTTTTTATTTCTCAAGTATTACAAAAAGAAAATTACATTACTATATTTACATTATTCTATCTTATTATTTATTAATTTTTCATGCAATGATAATTTGATTTACATAATATACATTACTTGTTATCTTAATATGTAGTCATTTCTAATAATTAGTAACATTCATTGCAATAGTAATTTAATTTAATCTATGTATTGTACTTATGTCCTTAGTTCAGTAAAATTATTCTTAATTATTTAAATACATTGTTATTGAAATTTATTGCTTTGCATAACTTAATTTTTAATTTTTAGTCAGGTTTCTGTGAGAACCCCTCCTGTGAGGGTATAGGCCTCCTCCAGTGATGACCATTTATCTCTATCTTTTGCAGTTTCTATCCAGTCATTTCCTCCTATTTGCGTGATGTCGTCAGCCCATCTTGTTCAGGTCTGTTTTCTCTGCTCTCTTTCTAGTCCCTGCAGGTCCCGGCCATGATGTTATTTATTATAATAGACATAGACATAGACATAGACATTATTTATTGGTAATAACACATTACAAGTCGAAAAGTAATAATAATATTTATTATAATTATCGTTTATTAAGATTGATTGATTACAATAAAGTAAGATATAATCAATTTCATGACATTACTCTTTATGATCCAGATTCACACTCTTTATTGGTAATTATGTCATGATACTCTGTTATACCAATTATGTAGTTTACGTAGCGATTTGTGTTGAAATTATATTATTTCCAGACCGGGAACGCTCAATGCTCATTCTTTGTCCACATCAACCTCGTTAGGAGACTTCCTGACTTGGTGGTGCGGGATCGATATGTGACATTTTTCTTCTTTCACGTGAGCTTTACGAACGTCGCACAGATTTCTTCACTTGACCGAATAGTGTCAGTAGGTATTACACTTGCGCAGTAGTAATATCATGCGTGGAATCGTGGCAGTACTTCATTCGTGTCGTTTGCTTCCGCGCATGCCGTATCAGTCAAAAAGCACGCATTTAAATGTAGGCGCGAAGCAAAAATAAAACAACAAGTGCGAGTCGGACTCGCGGACGAAGGGTTTCGTACCATTATCTATAAAAACGGCAAAAAATCATATTTGTTGTATGGGAGCCCCCTCAAATATATATTTAATTCTGTTTTTACTATTGTTTGTTATAGCGGCAACAGAAATATATCATCTATGAAAATTTCAATTGTCTAACTATCATGGTTCATGAGATACAGCCTGGTGACAGACGGACGGACAGCGAAGTCTTAGTAATAGGGTCCCGTTTTACCCTTTGGGTACGCAACCCTAAAAATGATACTGACTCGACTGACAGTTCATATTGACAGCTGACAGATTTCTCATATCGTCCCGCCCCCACACGGACAAGTCATTAGTCTCTTATAGATTCTGATATTTTTAATTAGAGGTGATATAAGGGTAACTTTATTTCATAAAAAAGTACCGTAGGCACTTTAACGATTACGGAATAATCACTTCCGATGTGAGCCCGTAAACGTCAGGTTACTTGCTCTAATTAAAAACATGAGTAAGTGTCCCCGCGCACTGTGAGCTGAAAATCGGGTCTCGTAAAAATAGGAATCGAAGTAACTGAATTTTTTATTTGGTTCATAGTTTATGGCCGAAGATTAAATGAAAGAAGTACGACCGATAGATAGTATTACTTTGGTTTTAGTGATATTAGAGGATTTCCCAGTGCCGCTCTTAAATTTTGAAATTTCCTGTGAAGAACAAAGTTATTTTATTTAATCAAGAATGAAGGGAGAGAGGATAGCGATACGTCCGTGATCAGAAAGTTATAATACAATCGTCATATCTAATTTTGTTTAAAACGCTGATAAGATTCAAAGTTTGAAATCGCCATAGTTTTAAGATGTTGCTCCTAGAAATGCTAAATTACTTAAGGCGACATTCTGACTTAGCGCGGCTGAATCGAAACTTGGTATTTTATTATTGAACGTGAGCTTAACTGATGTTGCACATTTATCGTCACTTCTAGTCTCAAACTCGGGTAAATCCAATTCTGATATTTTTTATGATTTTGGTATAAAATAAAAGGGTAAAATACTAGTTTTCTTACAGTTTTATCGGTCAAGTAGAAATCCATGTGGTTTCTGAGAAAAATATAGTTATACTTATAATATTTTGTCAACATCAAATAAATCCATATGACAGTATTTAAATGTAGGTAAGTCCATCCGAGCCAATCAGCGAAAGACGTTTGTTCAACATGGCCGTCAGTTGACGTAATAATTCTAATCGTTTTTTTTTTCACATCTAAATAATTCCAGGTCCATACTGAGTTTTTTCCGCGATAAGTATAATAAATATTATATTCAAAATAATATTTCTTTATTAAGATTGAAGAATCTGTTGAGAAATGCGACCTGTAGAGGAGAACAAACCGAAATTCGCCCGCAGAAACTTACAAAATAATTGAAAAAGGTTACTGAAAATTTCCGAAAACTGACTCAACAAAAAAAAGTCTATATAATTATCGAAACTGCTTAAAAAAATCATGAGAATCGGTTGAGAAATGGAAAATCGGAAATCTGGAAATCCAGAAATTAGGACATCAGGATATACGAAAGCATTTTTGTCGAAGCTGAAGCAAAGACCTTCGTTTCACTCGGTCAATAATTTCATGTTTTGTCCTTAGAAATGGTCGGCATGAACGGCGTAACCCGTCGCGGCACGATGACGAGCTGCGTGAGCAGATTGCAGCGCGCACCCACGTGCTCGTCGTGCGCGTCGACTCGGCGCGCGCCCGCGCCGCGTGCCGCGCCGCCGCCCGTACGCGCAGTCTCCGTGCGCACACACTTCAACTAGACCGACGGCAGAACGTAATAAAACTGCTAGATTAGTAAACAGCAGGGTAATCATATAACTTTATTTACTACGGTAATCATATTTTAATGTCATTTTCACGTCATCGCTCATATATTTATATTTCAAAAGCATCAATAAACATGCATAACGTTAATACATAAAGTTAAATTATTACCCTGGAGGACGAAATCGCGTATAATTAAATTCTAGGTCGCAAACAGGTACAGTTGTACGCGAACAAGTTCCGTGTACTAATAATAATTTGAGAAAATCGTGTAATTTTAATAGGCTAGTTTTCTAATTATTACATTCCCGAAGGGTAGACTACATAACAAGAACAACCCATAAGCTGTGCCAGGAGTCAGGAGTGAGAGTGGAAGCGAGCGGGAAATCATACCCACATCTCACCTACACACACAGGCAGCATTATTGCCCTTTATATATTAATGTTGAAAAAGAGCGCTTAGGTCCTAGGTCAGTGGGTTTTTTTCCAACGTATCACCAAAAAAATTGAATGATTCTGATTTGAGAACTTGTTAGAGACCTTTACCATATTTCAGGAAAGCGATTTCTAGTTTTGCACCATCTAGTCACCAAAATATCTGAAAATGACCTCTTAAAGATCAACGTCGAAAAGGCAATTACCAAAGTCAACGCAAGTGTAACGTATCGAGAAGTGCCCCATTTAGTTTATGAGATTATCCTTGCATTGAACGGTGCAATAGGTATCATATACATAGAAGATTTGGAAATTTTGTAAAATGAAAGTTCGGAGTCAGAAAATGACTGAACTATACTTAAGTGATTAAGTTCCTGTAGTAGGTAATTATTGAATATTGGATTAGATTAGATCAGATTAGATTATTTATTTCATAACAAAATTACATACATGTCAAAATTACAATAATTGTTATCATGATCGTGACAAGGAAAATAATGATAATAACAACATAATGTCAACAAAAGTTAAACATAAAACAGTAAAAAGTAAAACAAACGTGTCTCCCATTCGGAATAGTCAATCAGTTAAAAATTAAATAATATCATATACTTTTAATATGAAATCAGTACATTCAGAAATAATAATTTATATGTTTGCAAGCTAAGATCCATATACTCTGTAATGGATTTTCCAATAACATGCGTTTCAGGCGGCGTCGATATGCTTCGTCAGATGGTTCTAGTCACAGGCCTTAATAGTCTAAGGCCGGGTTTTATAAAGATCCGTTAGACCAAATGTCAGATCTAATTTCAGTAACTTAGTACATTTTCTGACATAACAAACCGACATAAGGTCTAACGGATCTTTATAAAAGCGAGCCTTAGATCAGCGGGCAGTCGCTCGTAATAGGTAGGCCGAATGATACTGGGATCTTGCCTGCAAGTGCCATGCGCCGCGGAACAGTTGGCGGAGTGTTTTCCCAATTTACTGTATTCATTCATTTATTCATTGATAAAACACTTTTAAATCCTTATCAGCGGTATTTTTTAACCAGAAAGATTGTTCCTTACGAACATTATAATTTCGTAGACGTAGAGTGAGTAGTGTGTCATAATAACATGTCACGAAAAGTAATCTCTGCACGGGATTCTCGATTTTGCCCCGACCATCGCACATCCGGCATGTTTCTGCATGAGCAGCACTCTATTGGCATCCGTTGAGTTTCCCCCATATGAGTGTGCCGTACGACATCAGCGAATGAAAATGGGCAAATTACACCTGCTTTAAGGCATTATCAGATATAATTGGCTTTAACTTACTTATAAGCAAAGCCTGAACTACTCAATCTGTCACATAGTTTGTCTACATGTCACTTCCAGTTAAGGTTAGAGTCCAGAGTGAATCCAAGGAACTTACGTTGTTTGATGCACACGGGGAATTATAATTCTGCGGCCCGAGAAGACCATAATGTTGGATTTAGCAATGTTTAGGAGTCACCAGGTCGGCGATGGAGCGGCTGAGACGGATTTGGGGCGACAAGAGGATTACCAAGAAGAAGAAGGTCAGATTGATGAAATGCCTTGTCTTCCCAACCTTTCTCTATGGGTCTGAGACTGCAGGATCACCGTAAAATCGACGCATTGGAGATGTGGTGCTGAAGACGCCTCTTAAAAATCCCGTGGACGGCGTTTGCACTAATATGTCCATCCTCAAAGAGCTTCATTCAGCAGCAATTTTTCAATTTTACAACTGTGAATACGAAGTTCTTTGGTAACATCTCGAGGAACGAAGATTCCATGTAGAGACTAGTGGTCCAGGGGTAAGTGGAAGGCAAGAGATCACATGGCCGATCACCAACTCGCTGGACTGATTTGACTAAAAAAGCTACCGAGTCCACCATGGTCCAATGTACTCGCGATGCTTCTAGCCGGCAAAAATGGAAGTTTATCGCTAAGACAGCTGTTCTCGAAAGCAAAAACAACCCACTGAACTCCGTGTACCTCGTCAGCGCAACCACGACCACACTGAAAAGAGTGACAAACTAAGAGGCATCATTCAGGAGCAAGTTGAAGGAATTATGGCTAATGACTTGTGAATTGCTTGGATACTATATTTATATGTTATATATTTTATTTTATTTAGATATATGTACATAAATGTATATATATATTTGTATGTTACGTAGTTATATATGTTTATTAATGTGTAGTTGTATATATCAAGAATATTCATATAAATACATCTTTGTACACTTTTTGGTTTGTCTATTCTTCACTCAATTGCTCAAAGGTTAACTGGAAGAGATCCCTTACGGGGTTAAGTTCGCCTTTGTACATGATTGATCTGTCTTTTCTGTATAATTTATTTTACCTTGTCTTGTGTGCAATAAAGCATTTACATACATACATACTAAGAAGAAAAAGAAGTAAACCACGAAACCACCACAAAAATGAGAAAACCACCTCTGCAGTTGATCACATTCGTCATGAATCTTCTGTCCAAGTTGCTCAAACGTACACACACTAAGTACCACCGTCTGTCTGCAACCCGCATATCCTGTGAGTCGTCGGCGATCGGACTGGCGAAGTGCTGTCAATACGGGTTTCAATTATGACTTTGAACGCACTCGTCTCGAAGCTCTGGATACTAAACGCCATATTCGTAAAACTCGACCCAAGCCCTCCTACGAATACATTTATTACTCAAGTGGAAAGCTGTACTGTTTTTCATGTTGCCGGAACTTTAAAACTACTTTTTCTTTATACAACGCCGGTGGCAAACAAGCTTACGGTCCACCTGAATGCAAGCGGCCACCGCAGTCTATAGACGCCCTGTGTTGCACTGTGTTGAGAGCGAGGGACCTAAATTTGTCCTTTCTGTTGTCAACACAGTACATCCTCAAATTTTATAAAGGGTCGGTAACGCGTACTTGACTCCTTTGGAGTTGCGGGCGTCTATAGGCTGCGGTGGCCGCTTACCATCAGGTGGACCGTAAGCTTGTTTGCCACCGGCGTTATATAAAAAAATAAAGTTTTGGCTTTGCAAGTCATTCTCGTGCACATGCTCGTAAAGGAAAAGAAAATAACATCTCTATTGCGATATAGAATAAAATTGTCAGGATGTCGCCTACGACGAATGCGTCTGGGAGGACTAATTATTATAAGTACCACCGTGGTATCATATTTCACCGATAGTCAAATCAGCAACATTTTATGAAACGTCAATATGATAGCTAGCTGTCTGTTAGTACGAAGTTTGTAACGAAATACAAACTAGCGACTTCACAGTTTCGTATGCCCAAGCAGCGTCCTTTTTTGCTTTCTATGTATTTTTTTTTAAATAGGCATTACTTATTAGTTGACACTTGAGTATTTTCGTAAATTTCGTATATTGGTAATATTGCAAAAACATGTTTCTTCCTGTTGTCAAGTGTGTACATAGTGTGATCATGTATTCGTTGTAAAACAACATCATCGATAACGTAAAACAAACAAAACATGGTTATTATACTATTCGCAAATCATTATTATTCAGCGAGTTCACTCTATTGACATTATCAAATACTTTGTTGTTTTGAACTAAAACACATAATGTTCCGAATGTATAGCATAATACAACAGTTACAATGGAAACAGTCCAAATCCCAAAGCGGTTTTCGGCGAAATGTCAGCAGGGCATATAGGATGCTGAAAATACAAAAGAAGTATCTTAGTAAAAATTCCACGTTGGTTACGTTATTTTGTGTTGAGCTAACGTGCTTACGTCACGCCCTATGGCATTCGACACCGTAACAGCTGTGTTGTTTCCTTCACTACAACTGAGATATCACTTTTAATAAAACTGCGCAGGTTGCTATAAAAAAGTAATGGTAACTAGTAAGGCGACTTCCAGACTTGGCGGGCGGGATCGGTATGTCCTATTTTGTCCATTGATGTGATTTTAATGAGTTCGCATAGGTTTACTCACTTGATGGGGTAATGTCAGTATTACATTTGCGCAGTCTTTGACTTCTTGATACGGCTGGACGTGTACAAGAGTGAAACTCTTAAATAATAATAATATACAATACAATACAATACAATACAAATACTCTTTATTGCACACCTCAATCAAAGGATACAGTACAGTACAAAAAACACAATGAGAAGAGGCAAACAACAGGCGGTCTTATCGCTAAAGAGCGATTTCTTCCAGACAACCTTAGGGTAGCGGAAATAAAAATAATAATAATATATATGTAATAATAAAATAATATATATGTATAATAATAATATATATGTATGTAATATGTATGTGGTAATATATTTGCGCAGTACTAATAAATATCATGCGAGGAGGCAGCGGGGCAGAACTGCATTCCTATAGCTAGGCTTCCTCGCATCACGCGTCAGTCAGGAAGCACCTACAAATCAGGAAGTTGCCTAATCCTATCGTTAGAAATTCTACCTGTTGGATAAACTGGATTCTACGTATAGAGATCGTTTAACCCTTAGAGCCACTTCGTATAGCAGGGTATACGCAACAAATGTAAAAATAAAGTGGGTACTTTCCAAATAGTTACACCCAAATGTTAGTTATATAATTGTTCTTTAAGGTGGGTAGAAACTTATTAAAAATACGATGAAGTTTACTTGTGGCTGTGGCTTAGTTGCACAAGTTCGCTGACAATGAAGAAACCTCTGCGGAGTTATAAGGTAAACATGTTTTTTCATACGTAATTTCTTTCTGAACTACAAACATATGGTGCCAATTACTCACATGTGGTAGTAAAGATAATATTTACGTTGAAATACAGTGTCCAATTTAACATCCTAAGTATGTATTACCATTTGTGTAACACTGTATAGTGCACTATACGTTGGCAATTATCTAGTAAACAATGCCAGATTTGTTGAGTATGGTATGCTATACACTGCGACTACTCGAGCAAATTATAGGATCTTTATTTAGTATAGTACAATATACCTTGCCATTCAAGTAATAAAATAAATTCGGCTGCATTTTGATGTTATTTTAATATCAGACTTAAACATAAATAAAAAGCTTTTGCTTGTGCTTTTTTATTACATCCCTATTGAATAACTAATTGAATAGATTTGATCAACAGCTTACGTGCAATTTTGATTTGTTCCCATGTGTATGTGTGGTAATTAAAGGTACTGTAAATGTAGTTTAATAATAGTTGCGCCATTTCTTTTATATTTTGTTGTTTCAGTCGTCACTGCATGACCGTACTAGGCGTATTTTAGCATTAGTACCGAAGTTAGGTGCTCGGTCCAGCGAAAGTGAAGAGTCTAGCAGCGACGATGAAGCTCATATTATCGCAGTTCCAGATTCCCTTGAGTTTTCATCGTTTTCGAGCTCACCAGCCCCGTCCAAATTCTTCTTACGAAAGGCTTGATTTATTGGCGAATGACATTTCACTAAGAGTAAATGATGATAGTCAAGTTCCTCTGTCACCCATAATTCTACAAGTTTTTCCGGATTTGGTGCAAAGTGACTACGAAGCGTTACCCTCAATATCTTCTGTGCCATCACTCCCTTCTGTGCAACCATGCACAAGCTTACAAACACCATCATGCACAGAACCATTGCCAAGTACACCTGGATCAGCTACCATTCATCGTAAAAATAATGGAACCCCTGCATCTAATACACGAGCTAATCGGAAGCGAAAATCAGAACCGACTATACCTAAAAATATAAAACGTCGCCGAATCCAAAAACTGAAACTTCGCATGAAATGGAAGAAAACTAAGTTCGCACACTGTGCTGAAATAGCAAAAAATAATTTCAAAGAACCGACACCTGAAGGTTGGTCACCGCTCAACTACTTTCACAATTTTTTTCCCTTGGACTTAATTGACGATATAGTTGTCAGCACTAACATATACAGTGTGCACTAAATAGGCAGGTCCATCAACGTCACGAAAGAAGATATTCTCGACTTTCTTGCAATTAATATTTTGATGGGTATTGTGAAAATGCCATCCATCAAAGATTACTGGAGTACATCATTTCGATATGGTAAATTAGCGGATATAATGCCACTCAAAAGGTTCCAGCAGATAAAACGTTACATCCATTTCGCTAATACTGACGATTGTGACATCACAGACACATATCATAAAATAACACCAGTCCTTGATAAAATCAGATCTCGATGCTTATCAGTGGAAGAAGAGAACGCTTTCAGCATAGATGAGATGGTTATTCCATACAAAGGTAAAAAAGCCGGTAGCCGGCGTCAGTACAATCCTAATAAACCTCGAAAGTGGGGGTTCAAAAACATTGTCCGTGCTGGAGCATCTGGCATCGTATACGACTTTATGATTTATGCTGGCGATGATACTTACAGAAATATCTCTTTCACTAGCGAGGAAGAAAATTTGGGTGTGGGTGCCAAAATGGTTCTTGCCCTGTGCAAAAGTATAAACAATCGTGCGTGTGTTGTATACTTTGATAATTACTTTACCTCGCTCGAGCTCGTTTATCTTTTGCGAGAAAACTACGGCATTTTTAGTCTCGGAACTATCCGACAAAACAGATTGCAGGATGCTAACAAACTTTTGACATCAGACGAGGCACTGAAAAAAAAGGGACGAGGTTCATCATGCCAACTAGTATGCAATGACAACAAGCTTGCCGTAGTGAAATGGTTCGACAACAAAGCCGTCACGTTAGTCAGTTCATACGTAGATGCTTATCCGATGCAAAAAATAAAGAGGTATTCCAAACAAGCCAAGTCGCGAATTAATATTGAGTGTCCACAAGTCGTCCTCCATTACAACCGACACATGGGAGGCGTAGACCTCGCGGATATGCTTATAGCTTTGTATCGTACCGGAATGAAATCTCAGCGTTGGTACATGAACATCTTCTCCCAAATGATTGATATTTGTATCAATAACGCATAGCTTCTAAGACGACGTCATTACGAACAGGCGGAAAAAAAAAAAAAATAATCGGCTCAAAAGTTTCCGCTACGAAGTCTTTGCTGGATTGATAAAAGAGAACCGGATTACCAAAGAAACTGATTTTGGAATGGTGAATGAAAAGCAAAAAATTCAAACACCAAAGGCTGAGAGGCCTAGTGATAGTATAAGGTACGACAAAGTTGATCACTGGCCGCAGCTAACTGGATACGGAAGATGTAAATTTTGTAAACGTGGCCAAGCTTGCACCAAATGCACTAAATGTCAAGTGCACTTGTGCTATGTAAAAGCAAGAAACTGCTTCGCCACTTATCATCAGACTTTGTAGGAAGTATATCATTGCATAGTATACCACACAGAGTTTAAAAGTTGATTTTTGTTAAATTGTTGGCAGCGTATAGTATTATATACATATGATATCTCGATATATACTAAATGTAGATTTTTTTTTAATTTTTCGATATGCTTTAAAACTATAAATAAACGGATAATCACAAAAAAATTGTTCTATATTAAAAGAAAAATCTTGCGACTCTAAGGGTTAAGAACTTCTGAGGGACTAAGATGATTCCTTAATTATATGTCGGACATATCATCTTAGCCCCGCAGATCATAATCATATTATGATAAGGTTCATTACCGAATCGTTAATAAAACAGATCAGTTTCTACAAGGTCAACATTTCATCCACGATGTTTGATAGAACGAGATATCTCGGCGGGACATTTCTCCAATTTCATATCTCGAACAACAGAATATGATTTTGAAAGAGAAGAAACATAAAAATGGAAAGGGGAATCCTTTGTCAAATATAGCAATATAAAATACCATTTAATATTGAAGAGGGTTAACACTGTTTTTTTGGAGTTTACTTCTTAAGAATTTTCATATATAAGCCCGGGGTATGAAAATTTATAGGATATAAAATCAAACGTAATCTGCCGTGATAAATTAAAAAGTCGTATCTCAGTATACGATCATACAAACTCAGCTCAGCTGTTGCGACGTATAATGCCGATTTAGAGTAGTTTGTAAAAGCCGACGCAATTGCTCTTCTGATAATTTACAACCAATATGGCGAACTATTGAATAAATGTTTATCTTATTACGAATTTTAATTTTTTTACATATTTTTTCTTTCTCCGTGTAGATACAAGATATCCCTGGTCAATTTTTGTTTTTTTGAACCTGACTGTCGCTTTATAGACCGGGCCCAATATATCATTAGGAGTGCGCGGTTGGAGAGTGGCCTGAGGAAAATTCAGGGGAAACCTCCGACACGACCACGCAGGCGGTTTAAACACACAAGGGGCGGGCAGTACGATACGAAGTTCGGATTTCGAACTTCAGAGTACAGGCCCTGAGGTGTGAGTGGAATCGAGCTACTGGAAGTTTTGCCGCTGGTTCACTAAACCTAGCCTAGCTGATAAGAGTCCAGCAAGAAACTCGGCTATGCCCGACCTGGGTCGGACTGACTCTACCCGATATGCGGCGGTACCGGGACGAATAAAGGCTATATGTGTCTGTGTTGTCGCGATCGCGCGGTGGACGTCCCTGGTCAACATTTATCGATATCGATAACGACTAGACGCTGTCTTTATTCATGTAAATAAATGTAACATGCATAATTTCAGTACCGTAAAGTGGAGCCCCTTGGGTCTCAAATAGCCTCACTTTGCGGTAATAAAAAAGCGAGTTCATTTATCCCCATTCACTAATCTATATAATTCATTTACTAATCTTTAGTAATATACTTTATAATCGTTCGTAAAGAGTAAACTCCAGTTGTGCGTTGGAACATACACACACTTTTTTATTGCTTTAATAGAACCAGACCGTAGAATTACGTAATACACATTATGACACTAGCTTTCTTCTAACCTACCTTTTCAAAAACTTGTATTTAGCTAATTCATAATTCGAATTTTCCTTAAGATAAATTAAGTCCTCTTTAAGCATTTCCTTTTAAGAAAAAATGATAAGCAGATTTTAAATGCGTAAAATAATTTGCAAAATAATATTTTCCGAGCGGAAAACATAACGGACCCAGGTATTTTTAATTAAATTATTTTATTGAAGTAACCATAACATATATATATCGTTCGTATCGTTCATATCGTTCTATTCGTTATATATATATATATATATATCAATCAACAATCAATTCAATCAATAAGTAACTTAGTTAACTTAGTTCTCAATTAGTAACTTATGAAAAGCACAATTTCCCGCCCTCAACACAACCTAAAGTTGCCCGGGGCATCTTTCCCAGAACGCTTAATTTATTTCATAAATACATATAGGTACATGATTATTAGATTCGAAGAAATACTCAATGTACCTTGGCTATGCGCTAGCTAGCGACTCTCGTAAACGAAAATAATTTCCATATTACTTCAAGTGCATAGTAAAAATATCTAAAAGTGCAAAATAAAACAATCATATTTGTCATGATACCTGCGATCGGGAGCCACGTTCCCCGAATTGATATTATGTACTTAATACCTTGGCAAGAGTAAAACCAATCTTAAAATGAACGTCCCCAGAAACACACATTGGAACAATCTCTACCTACTATAAATTGGGCGTTTATTCCAAAATTGGTTTTACTCCACTGTTAATTTCCCAAACATTGAGTGGGTGCGTACCTAATGTAATATTTAACTTTTGTTAGAAAGGTAACCCGTCGTCATAACAAAAGAATGCTGTTGTTTATTTTTTTCGCCGGGAGACGACGGTTTGACAACATTCAATATTATATATTTTCATGTAATAACTTTTGTTAGGAAGCTATTACTTTACATCGACGCCCGCGTCTCGGAAAAGGCGTAATAAATTAAGTTGAAATAAATTGAGAAAATTAATTCACAACCTATTTTTAGGGTTCCGTAGCTAAACTGGTGAAAACAGAACCCTTATAGTTTCGTCATTTCCTTCCATCCGTCTGTTCGTATGTCACAGCTATTTACTCGGAGACTATGAGCACTACAATTATGAAATTTGGTAAGAAGGTATATTCTATGAACTGCATAATTATGTTTTTTTTTTGAGTTCATCATGGAATATTACAGTTTCCAGCATCAGATTTACAATATTCATTAGAAGTTCAACGGTATACATGGTTTGATAGCCTGTATCGGTATATTGTCATGCCCCGAGGTCGTTTTATTCGTAAGGGAAGCCTCAATTTTTTTTTCACACCTGCTATTCAGAAAAGATCTTTTTTTCCTCATTGAAAGGCAACAATAACTTGCCTTTGAATGAGGGTTCAAAGATGTACTTTTCTTTCCTTTCATTAGAGGGCAACAATAACTCTTTTCCTCATAGAAGGTGTGAAAAGCAGTGTGTGATACTCTCTATTAAAATCATTTGTAAGATATTTCATGTTTTTAGCAGCGAGCCTCATAAGCGGTGTGAAAAGAAGTATGTGTCACACGGTAGCAAAATTATTTTCGTCTTGGGCGTAAACACTTGAATTCCTCGCTACGCTCAAGATTCTAATTTAGAATCCCTCGCTATGTTCAGGATTCTATTGTAGAATCTTTCGCTTCGCTCAGAATTCAATATACCGCCCTCGCCGTAAATATATCATTTTGCTCCCTTGAGACACAATCTACTATTATGTCATAACCATGACAACTGACCGGGGCCAGAAAAATACTGTTTGGAGGACTTTCGTTTTTGCTTTATATTCAATCGGGTTAAACGACTTATGTACGTTTTGGGAAATATAATATTTATCAAATGCTTCAGCCATATCGTGAGGATCTAAATATGCAGTCCTATCCTCTTCAATCCTTTTAATTGTGCTTGGAAAGGAATTTGTGGAGCTTGTATTTAGTTTTATCAAGCCCCATATAGCTTTTTGTTTATTAGTGCTTTTATTAATGGACATATCGTTCGATATTATTTTAGATTTTCTAGTTGCGCTTTTTAAGACTGCAGTATTTCTTGTATTTGATCAGAGGAAGTGTATTATTTTTAGTCTTTTGATTTGTTATATGCATCTTCCTTTCATTTTTGCTAGATTTTAGGATACCTTTTGATTTCCAGTTTGGTTTCTTTATATAAGTATTTTTTTGTTTTTTTCCAACGAAATGCAGAGATTGAATATCAAGGAGAAGATGTCGAGAAATGCTCTATATGCAACACATTTGGGTCAGTTTTCTCATAGACATACATAAAATTGATTTGAGCAATGTACTTTATGAAAATATCTAGATGATAATCTATCCTCCACTTATCTACATACCAGTATTTTTCATTAAAACTATGGCTATTTGGTAATTTAATAATTTGTCCCGTGTTATCTGATATACCCAAATTCATAACTTTTGAAGCATATCGGTGGGAATTTGTCAACAGATTGTCAATACATGTTCGTGAGCTAGGTGTTATTCTTGTAGGATCATTTATTGTATGTTTAAGATTAAACTGAGTTAGTGTATGTAGAAACAACAATAATAATAATAATAATTGGGTCAAGGGTCAGATACAGAAGGCGATACTCCTGGAAACGGCGCGGATAGTCAGGAGGTTCCTCTCTCTGTCGCCCTAACCACCGGTAGCTAGGCCTCGCCTCGCTGCCGGCGGTACCATAGGTTAGGATTTTATAATATTTTTATGTTTTGCAAGTGTATTTTTATATTTTACTTTTCATAAAGATATAGTAAAAAGCTAGCCTAAGACGGAAAATAAATAAAGAGAATAATAAAAAAAATTAACATTTATTTCAGGCACCTGTGGCCCATATTACAAATACCTTAAAGACTAACATACATATTGTTTTGTTTCCCAAAACTAAACTAAATAATTTCACGTAGACACTACGACGCGAGGCGCTTACTATGGGTGTCTAATAACTGGCCGCGAAACCGCCGGGATACGATACCTTTATGAAGGTCGACAGCTTCTCGATTGGTAGTCTCACGACAAATGAATTGTAGTTCACATTGTGGCGACTCCAATCGCTCGACCCTCAGGATGATGTTGGTCTTGGTGCACAAATACTGGACGAGCTGTTCAGCTTTTATCGAGTAGTGCAGACGGGACACGTACAACTGTGTCGTCGGCACCGCCGGTCGAAGTGATCCAACCGCTGCGGTCCCACACAGATTGCGACGCGCCGACTTCTTCGTATCCACCGATATGAAGCCATCTTTGTCAGCTCTTTGTTTTCTGCCAGTAGGTTTCTACGATGGTAGAGGTGCAGCTTGTCGTTTTGCAGCAGCTGTGCCGGCAACAACAGCATAAGCGTGATAAGGAGTCGACGCACTGGCGCATGACGTCAGCGTCACCATCACAGCTAGGGCATATGACTGGGCGATGGGAAGCGGTGCGCGGGGCGCAGGGGGCGAGATGACGTGATCAAAGTCAGCGACTTATGACACATCGCATCTCGCTGACTCGACACTGCACTCGGGCGCACGCACCTTAGAACACGAGTAGAAGTTAGTGTCCAAACTCATCTTCAGGGACGTTATGTCCTTCAGCAGCCTGGTAACATCGACTTGGTCAAAAATCACAGGCGAATGCCTTCGTTTGTTTATCTATACTTGAGATTTTAATGTTGAAATCACCTGTTATGACAGCTTTGGCATGACGAGCGGAGTGTTGTTAGCTTACTAAGGAGAGATTAGTGATAAATAAGCCAAAATCCCCGTCAGGTGTTCTGTACATGCACACAACTATGTGGTTAATTTCAGGAATTAAAATTGCACAAGCCTCGAAATGTGATTATATTGGCATATCTGAAATCCATTGTAGACTGTTATAATTCAAACTATTTTTTATATAAATGCAGACACCGCTATGAGATTTACGAGATCTGCATAAGTGTGTGGCCTATTTAAATTCATCAATTTGTAGTACGGACGTTTCATTTTTTCTAAAAATATTTTTTCTAGTTAGTGAATATGCATAGGTATAATAATGTCTGTCTTATATTATTAAAAAGAAAACTGCACTCTTGCTGGACCAGAATAATATATTCAGAGCAAATACCTATTGTAGTCAGAGGAATGTATACAGTATTTTGTGATGTGTACGTGATATTTCCTCTACTGTACATATATGTATGTATGTAAATGTGTTTGTAATCACATTACTTATTTAATGGAGGAAAAACGAAATATAAATAATTTGAATTGCTCTGAAAATAAAACATATTTACTAGTGTTTTAACGCCTAATTATGTACTGTTGTATAGAGTACTATATCTACATCCGTATATTAAATTCTTTTTCATGTGCTTCATATGGGCGTGTTGAGCCGGCGGAAGAATTGTTTGACGAGATAGCCCGGTCCGCAGCACCCGGCTATAGCGGCGTGCCTATGCTGTTAAGTTGTTCGTGATCTCATAACCGTTCAGCTTATGATGCGGTTATGGCTGTCTCCGTCCAGGCCTGGGACGGTGGGCACATTAAATTGTAAAGCTAGTCCTTACCTACGGTTTTTGAACACATTAAAGGGGATTTACTATAGGTGTAGATAAAACAAATAAACTCTATTCTAATCTGTAAATGAATACTGAGATTGAAAATGTCACAATATAAACGGGTATTAGTTAGATGGTTAGGTTATTTTATACTCGTATTTAGTATTAAGAAAGTGTAAACGTGTAAATATAGTATTTAAGTATTGAAACGTTACGTTATAATTAAGACTCTTGTAAAAAGTGAATAATAGTTGTTCATGCAATTGTTAAATTATGAGAGATATGAAAACACGAGTGTGGTTTCGCCTTCGGCTGGTTTCATAATAAGATCACACGAGCGTTTTAATTCCTAATTATGTACATTTGCATACACTACTTTATTTACATCCACATATTAAATCCTCCTTCATGTGGGTGCGTTGAGCCCGCGTGCGCAATGTTTGACGAGATAGCCCCGCCCGCAGCCCTCCCCCCCGGCGGCGGCGCGCGGCTGTGATAGGCGAAAATGACCATAACAATTCGATTTATGATGCTGTAATGGCCATCTTCGCCTCCGGCCGACGCGCGCGCGCGCGTCCGGAGGGCGCTGGCCGCGGTATATTGTAAAGCTGGTCCTTACCTGTACTTTTAGAGCATATTAAAGATGATTTATTACGTATATGGGTGTAGATAAAGTAAAATAACCTGTGATTGTTATACGATTATAGATACCTACTTTAAATTACGTGTGAAGTGTATGAATGTCTCAAATGTGTCCGTTATTGTTATTTAGATTAAGACAAAAACAGTACCTCTAGGTATAGGCATTTTTTTCGAAACATAAACACAAACGAACGCGTTTGAGTTTTAGTCTCAATTTGTATGGCAACAAATAGTTACCACCAAAGACTACCAGAGGCGCTGATCGAGTAGCCTAGCCATAGTTTGAAAAAAATATCATATACTAGAGGTACGTATCCATGGAGTAAAACCAATCTTAAACTGAATGCCCTTTCAGTGCGTTTCCGCTCACGTCTCACGTAGGCATCTGAGCCCTATTCCTATAATATCTATTAGGAGATCGGCGTTCATTCTAAAATAGGATTTACTCCACTTGTTACACTTAAAAATTCAATCAAATGTACTTGTCTCTAGTCAAAGGCATATGTAATTAATTGTGATATGAATTAAATTATCCCAAACTTGGCATTTAATTGTTTTACTGGGTACCACTAAACTTTTTTACCGAATTTTATTTGTCCGAAATTTTTTAGGTTTTGTTTTACATACCGAATATATAATTCGTTAGTTTTTCATTAACCATTTGCTGTTATCGAAACAAATCATTTGTCCAGACAACTTTTACCACTACAATAATTTGACGTTTCACTGCTTTCGTCTTTTATTTCACAACCCATTTTTCACTTAACCAGCATGACGTTCCGCATTCTACACGCTTTGTCGTCAATTTTCATTAAAACTAAACATATTACAGAATAATGTTTCATAAAAAAATGATTTGGCAAAAAAAGCCCAGAAAGACCTGTTAGGGAAAAACCGACTCTAACGCGGATAGGTTAGATGATTAAGACGGGATCTGAAGCGAAGCGAAGCTCCCGCCTCAATCTTCCAGGTTATTTTTTTATAAAAGCCCAGAAAGACCTGTTGGGGCCAAATCGAATCAAACGCAGATAGGCTAGAAGAATGATATATGCTATGGTGCCTATTGTTTTTTTAGTTGTCAAACAAATAAAAAAAACAATAGGTACCATAAATGCCGAACCGTTAACATTTGAAGTGAGCATTCGGACAAACAAAAAAAGTAAAACAACTTTTGTCGAATAGTGTGCCGAAACGAAAAACGGACAAACGTTTTTAGTGTTACCGTTTTACTGTCATTATGTAACTGAATGTTATACTTGCGTAGCTAAATATTCAAATGTGAAAGATGTTTATCTTCAATTCCAATAAAAGCAGGAAATGTTGCTCATGACTTGAATGTCAAATATAAGTGTCAAATTGACGACTTAAACTTCCTAAGAATTTGGAGGGACACTGAATCATGATTCTCAATAATGGTAAGTCTGTAAATATCGTACATAAATATTATACTTAGAACTAGACAGCATCTCAGGATCTCTAGGCATTCATAATTAATCTGACACTAATTACCAGCCTACTACATTCAACACTTTCAAGGGATTTTGTATATCTAAGCTAAATGAAATTACGTCAAAATATGGGCAATATCATATGATGCACAATTAATGTTACGTCAAGCCGCGACAAGTTATCTTCACAGCGACCCTCTGCGCGGCTGTCAACTCTATTCAGCTGGTATAAGGTAAAAAACATCATAAATTGTATGAAATCGACTGAACCTGACCTTATGTCAACCCTTTAAGCTACTGAATGTGTTTCTGCACTTGGTATTTATTCATTAATGTATGCTAACGTGCTCGCTAAAACTGAGGAGCCGCGAGTGCAAACATGCATTGCGCATATAGTAAATTCCCTCAGAACTTGCGCATGCAAATTATCCAATGAATAGTTAATTTATGACCTCAAACTCTACGTGATTGTGGTTTCGAGATTGCAGAACCAGCTTCGATGTTCGTCTTGTCTTCACAAGACAAGCTGCGTCTTGACGCAGTCTTTAGAATGTTTTAGTTGATATTCTGGGTTCTTATCGACCGGATTCAACTAAACATAAATATGGAATTAAATGTAAATATTGTATGAAATAAAATGGCAGAATAATGGGGTTTAATGAACGAAAACGAATAAAGAGATAATAATAATAAGTTTGGTAATAAGTTTTACTCGGAATTCGAAGTCCTACATACGTAAAAGTAAACGTGGAGGCTCTAATTATCCAAATAATTTCCAGTTAGGTAATGATAAATATTGCAATGGCAAAGAAAATTATGTAATGTTTTCAATATGTTCTTTGAGAGTGTCTTCATCCCTGTAGATTTGACTTCCAACCAATACATTGAATCTCTAGATTATAAGCAATCGCATGTACTGTCTGGTATTCACTTAACGTGTGACACAGTCCGAGGTTTTTTGAAAAAATTAGATAAGTAGAGTTTTTGAAGAAATCAGTTGTACTTGTATTTAAATAGTATGTTCATTCGCGGCACATGGCACTGGTTTAACTCGCTGTGCTCGGGTTCGACGGCAGCGTTGCCGTCCCATCCACTAAAAATATTTTTTATAATTTATGTATACCTACTGAACCAATATTATGAATAAACGATTGCACCTATTTAGGTCAGAGTCAAGCAAACAAAATGAATACCGTCTATATACGAAGTTTCAAGTCTCCTACTTGAAAAAAGCTTGCTCCCCATACAAATATTGATCCCCTTTTAACCCCTTAAGGGGATTAATTTCGAAACACGCTTAAATACTCGTAAGTTCTGCTGTATTTAAACAGTGAGTCTACATACGAAATTTCAAAAATGTTGGCTCCCCATAAAATACTTTGAACCCATTTTTAACCCCTTCAGGGGATGAACTTCGAAAAACTATGTCACTAATTTTGTTGTATTTAAGCACAGAGTAGAAATGATATTTCAAGTCCCTCGCTTGAAAAAAAATACTCCACGTACAAACTTTCATCCCATTGTTTTACCCTCTTAGGGGATAAATTTCGAAAAATCCTTTCTTATCCCTTGCCTATGTTATAAATTTTCATGGACGAAAACTTTCACAAAACAAAGCATATGTTTATTCCCATTTCAAAACAAAGTAAGACTATATGCTTTACCGTGTTATGAAAGTGATACTCTCTTTTGGAAAAAAATAAAATAAAAGTTGAAACAATGAGCGACTTTTGCAGAACAAAGTATATCGGGATACCATTTCGTAACAAATTAAAGATCTCATGTTTACTTTGTTTTGAAGCATTTGCTGCGTTTTGATATTGTTTTTCGCATAAACTAGCTGGGAAAGTGTTCCTTTACTTTGTTTTCCGGATAGCTATTTTTTTTCTAAATGTCCAATATTTTTAAATTATTTTTTTTCTGATTCTCCTTAAAAAATTAAGTTACCCTGTGATGGAATCTAATTTTTTCAAAAATGTCCTTTACTCTGTTCTGTTATGGGGCAGCCGTATCCCTAAAAGATATGAAATAGTGAGTTTATTACATCATCAACCTGATTACATTTACTGATAGGTAAAGAAATAGGAGTTAAAAATTTAGAATAAAGGAAAAATTAAATTACACCTATAGCTCAGTTCGCTAGAGCGACTGGCCGCGAGTGCCGTGAGGTCGCAGGTTCAAATCCTGCTCGGTGCCTAAATTTTTCAGTTTTCCCTTTATTCTAAATTTGTAGTTTACGTTACTAGCGGTAATGCTTAACAAAATTAAAATAGGAATTAAAATAATAGGGTGACAGCAGCATCAATTGACAAGTACGAATGATGCATATTAACTCTGACGACACCTGCATTGTGGATTTGGTTGTGTGTGTATTGCAGTAAAATAAATCATTTGTAGCAAAAAGACAGAACATGTCAAATTGCAGTGATAGGTTGTTACTCTAATATAATGGTTACTTCTAATGGAACACTGTTGAAAGAGTGCATAATAATTAAATAAATGATGGTTAATATCCTTAAAAAAAAATTACAAAGACAGTGTAAAAACTCATTAAATGCTAATATATATAAAAGTGAAATTGATTTTCTATTACTGAAGGTGTCTCATAAGAAATTTCGGGTTTCGTAACTAAAAATTTACAACACCTCTATTTATGCATATCGTAACCTATTAAGACATTCTCTAGTTCTATAAAGAATGCAATTGTCGTACTTTATTTTAGTACTGTTTTTGTTAATTGACGGCGTAACACGTTTTGATAATAAAAAGCATGGAAGGCGACAAATATGGAATTCGCGTATTGTTGAGAAATTATTGGAAACAAAAATTTATGTGAAGTTGAAGGGGGAGTCGTGTCAAATCTCCCTCTCGATCGATATTGACGCTACAAAGGAAGCCGTTGAAAACCAATCCAGTACCAGTGCTATGAAATGAAATGAAATGAAATGAAATCATTTATTCTTCAATTTAGGCATGTTACATGCACTTATGAATGTCAAAAAACTACCACAGGTTCATAAAATAAACCTCTGCCTCAAGAAGAACCGGCGTAAGAAACTCGGCGAGGTGTCATTTTTTCAAAACAATATACAATGTATATAAAATAACAGTAAAAATAGTACAAAATTCAAATGCTACAGTATAAACATACATACATATTTTTTAATATCAAGGACAAAATATTTCTGTGTTCGATTACTTGTGCGGGACACTATCACTGCCAAACATCCCTATCCATGATGTAATCGTTTATCTTATAATATGCTTTTGAAATAAGTGTCTGTTTCACGACAGATTTAAATTTAGAATCCGTAAGTTCAGTAATGTGTCTTGGAATTTTATTGTAGAATTTTATACAATTTCCCAAGAACGACTTTTTCCCCTTCACTAGTCTATAAAAAGTTATTTTGAGTTTTCCAGTGTTTCTGGTAGTTATTAACTTATCAGTATTCGTTGGGAAATTGTATAAATTCTTCCTAACATACATGATTATTTACGCTCGTCGATTAAACCAGTCTCACTTGGACCTTCTAAAGACAATATACATCGCTACTTAAAATCATTAGATACGACCTATAAAAGTTGTCGAACCGACATTATTTATGAGACACCCCAATCAATTTTCATAATTCGGCTTATAAATTTCGAAAATATTGTAAATCGCCTGGGCGATGAGCCATTTTTTTCAATTTATTATAAAGGTTATGTCATTTCCAATATTTTTTATGTCATCGGGTACTTTATTGTATACTTCTCGCCCTAGAAAAAACATTTTTGACGATTTAGCAAGTCGGTAACATGTGGTGTCTAATGTATTTCTGTTTTTTTTTCTGCTATCCTTGTGCACCGTTACTGGAAATAAATGTTGCTCTTAAAAAAATAAGAGTCGTTTATTTCGTATACAACAATCAATTTAAAACCGCATGATCTTTGAATTATTTAAGATCGAAGTGTTCATCACTGGTGATTGTCAGCTTAAAGTGTCCAAAACTGGTACCGTCACCCTAATAAACCCTAAAATTATACACCTAAAACCTAACAAATACAATACTTATAGTAGGTTACTTGTCAATTTTATAAAAAAATGGTTTTAATATAATAACAATGTTGTAAATTAAAATTTTGAACAATAAAAAAAATCTGATGAAATATTATGCAATCCGTACTTATTTAATTCCATTAAGATTTTTGGGATAAAACGGGATCCACTGCTATAAATGAACCAACCTCTTCGCCTGACTCTTCGAAGAATTGTATCTCAACTAGCAAAAACGATTTTATCAGCACCTGTTTATAGCGGTATGACGTCACTAGTATCACAGCGTCATTTCGATCGTATGACTCGCAGATACGAAAAACTTAAATGTATTTCATTCATTCTCTGCGTGATCACTTCAGAAATGAGGCCATCCGTAGCAGAACCAAAGTAACCGATATATCCTTTCGAATCGCTAAACTTAAGTGGCAGTGGGCGGGGCACATTGCACGTAGAACCGATGGCCGTTGGGGCCGGAAGGTTCTCGAATGGCGACCACGGACCGGAAGGCGCAGCGTGGGTAGACCTCCCACAAGGTGGACTGATGACCTGGTAAAGGTCGCGGGAGTCCGCTGGATGCGGGTGGCGCAGGACCGGTCATTATGTCACTCTTTGGGGGAGGCCTATGTCCAGCAGTGGACGTCTTTCGGCTGGTATGAAGATGATGATGATTATTATTAAATTCATATTAATCTATTAAATGATTTTAATTTCAATGTAACTAATTTTGTTCTAAGAATTATAAGCTACATTTAAAACTATGTTTTAATCATTAATTACATGTGTCAAGTACCCTATTATCTTAAACATGCTTATATAAACACGCTACCAGGGGCCTATTTCTCGAAGCTAAAAGTTACTTCTATTAAAAGAGACTTCCACTTGTAAATAGTAACTTTTAACTTCGATAAATAGACCCCTGCAGGTAGCGTTCCCAAAATGCTGGCCGCTTTAACACGTTGGATGCATGGCAATGCTCTTATTTTAACCTAACTGGGGCTTTATAGCCCAATAAAGTGATAGAAGTGCGCGGTTGGAGAGTGGCCTGGAGAAAACCTCCGACAATTTTTAAGTTTTTTTTATTAAGATTTTGCGTTCCAATGAGATTGGTTGACCGGCTTCAACGAAATCTGGCCCTGTACTCCGAAATCCGAACTTCGTATCGTGCCGTCCCTTTCACTCTCGTGTTATTCACTATATGAGTGAAAGGGACGGCACGATACGAAGTTCGGATTTAGAAGTTCGAGGTAGCCCCTCTGAGGTGTGAGTGGAATCGAGCTACTGGGAGTTTTGTCGCTGGTTCACTAGCCTAGCTGAAAAAAGTCCAGCAAGAAACTCAGCTAGGCCCTGGGTCGAACTGACTACCCGATATGCGGCGGTACCAAGACGAGTAAGGACTATATGTGTTTTTTTTTTCTATTTATTCAGAAACAAACAGTCATACATAGTTTTATGAAACAAATTAAAGAAAAGAAGAACAGACCTATGTTTCATACAAAATACAACATAAGAAGGTTCGTGGCTGTTACATAAAGGAAAAAACACAATTAACTTGTATTTTACAATAACTGGGTTGTCGCGATCGCGCGGTGGGCGTCCCCGCCGGCAATGCTCAGTGTATATGCCAAATAAAGGCCAGCTACTTCAATTTGCATAACATTACAGACTAAAGTAAGATACGAGTAGGAATTACAATATTATCAATCTGTTGAAACAATGACATGACGTTAAGAAGTAATAAAATAACTCGTTCTGTATTAAAATATTCATGAAAACCTGCCTTATATTTTTGTCTGTCACATTTATAATGTACCTAATTTGACACCCATTTAGTAATTTACTACAAAGTTCATTAGTAGGTATCCAGCCTGAGTCAACAAGCTCTACTCTCTCACAGATTACGTGTATTACACATACTTATATAGGTATGCATTTAGTACAGTAAAATAAGACTAAATATGCTAGTTTCGCGGCAAATTATGTATATCAATGAAACTTTGTTTATAACTTGGAAGTTATACACAATGTTTCATTCATGTATATGTTTTGCCTCCAAAGTAGGTATGCTATTTTGCCTGTACTAACTACGTAATAAGCATGCAAAGATAGCGTGAGCTTTTCAAACATATTACTATTGTTATATTTATATCACCTATTTCCAACAAAATTCATGAAATAAACACGAATACTTTTACTTTCAGCATTTTTAAATTCTCATACAAAACGAATAATGCTTAAATATATAGGTACGTGCCTGTTTTCTGAATTACACAAATTTTATCGAAATGTGCTTATTCCAAAAATATGGTAAGCCTCACACCTTAACTCATCCGCAATAAAAAACTTGTCCTCGTCGGCTAAATATAAACAAAATCATTTAAGCTAGCATATTGTTCGTCGTATATTTTTATCTTCTTAGAGTAAAGAACTCACTAGTTCTCTACTCACGTAGCACGAAGGCTATACGTTAGTTAGCAACAATACACTGCACTCAGTGTATTTATTTTCACTTTGCTTTCTTTTTTTAACCTTTTTGTTACCAAAATTCAGTTCTGACGATGGAATACATGAGGAATTGAGGGGACTCCTTTAGAAGCGATTTCAACATTTTCTGTAGCAAGTCGTCAATCGCCCGTTCATCAAATTAATTTAGAAAGTAGCATTTGATGAACGGGAATTGATGAAGGTTATCCAATACTCCTAGTTAGGGTTCCGTACCAAAATGGTAAAAAAGAAACCCTTATGGTTTCACTTTATCTGTGTGTCTGTCACATCGCTAAATATCTCAAGAACTACTTATGCTATCGATTTGAAAGGAACAATTATAAAGAAGGCTAACCTAGATATTTTGATGACATTTTTAAATTTTTTTTTTATTTGCAGTAAAAAATGACAGATGGCTGGTTCAAAATTTGTAAGTCTTGTGACTATGTCAAGTGGGGTGGGGGGGACTATGCAAAGCGCTTGAGTTGCACATTCTGAATCAATTTTTTTTTTAATTAAAAGTAATTACAAATAAACAAAGAAATTAAAATAAAACTAAAACTAACCTAAAATGAACCTAAATATACTTATCAAAAACCCTAATCTAACAAACCGCTGCCAGTGGGTAATGTTCCCAAAATGCTGGCCGCATTTTTTTACATTGTCATTTTTGTTTTATGAGGGAAATTATACCGTAAAACCGTTACCGGCTTTACATAACGCGTCTCATGCTAACGCATGCGATGCCTAATATCAGTCTATCAATAAGCAAGACCTAAAGTGAATAATCTTTTTATTAAGCAGTTGGCGCTTATTAATATCATCCTCAGTTCCGATAGCATATTTGGTTAAGAGCGACGGGCCGCGTATGCCAGAGAAGGTAAACACTCACCGTTGGGCTCGTTTTAGCGTATGTAGTGATTCGATTTTAGATCAGTTGTTTCTATGGTTTTCGACGCGACGAAATTTACTCCATAATCGACGAGGCAATGATTTTCGATTTGTGTACTCGACTGTCGCTTGTGCCGAAGTTGGCAAGTCGCTTAATTTTTTTTTGCCTATTTTTCACGGTGACGTCCGTGACCTTGTAACATTGCCTTGCACCGTCCTGAAACACGGCCAAGTTCCGGCTCTGTGGAAATTTTGGTGACTTTATTACATTTATCATAACATTCGCATTTTATGTTTCACAAGCTGTTACTGTTTGTAGTACTTAAACAGTTTTTATGACGACTATTTGTATAAATGAATCATAATTACGAGCAAAGAGAAATGGAAAGATGCGATGTGATCATATATATTATATTAGCTTTTTCCCGCGGCTTCGACCGCGTACTAAGAGTATTTTTTAACCGTCTACAAAACAGGAGGTTCTCAGTTTGACCCCTATGTTTGTATGTACGTATGTAGGTATGTAAGGATATCATTTTCGTTATCGGCACCCCAAGGAGCCTCGAAGATGACACCCATATCGATTTTTAAGAAAAATAAATGTCCGCTATCTTGGATTTGAAAAAAAAATCATTTCGTAATCGGTGCCCCAAAATCCCCCATTTCACCCCTTTAGGGGGTGAATTTTGAAAAAACCTTTCTTAGTGCACCCCTAGAACTAATAGGGAACCTACATGTGCCAAATTTGGAATCTCTAGAGCCAGCGGTTTGGGATGTCCGTTGATATGTCAGTCAGTCAGTTTCTTCTTTTATATGTATATTTAGATGTACTTATATATATGCGATCATATTACATATTTATAATATTTTCTTTACATAATGTATCATTAGGCACATATGAACAAGGTGTACGTGGTATAAGTGCTACGTTATTTAACTTATTAAGAAAACGGTTACAGATATTTTTATTCAAATTATCTACCTAGTGTAAAAAGTAATTTAAAATGCTGCCTCACTCGCGGGAGATATTGTTTCAATGTGTGAGTTTCTGTGTATTGCGTCTATCGCTCCACTGTTCGAAAAAGAGTAGACGAATATGAACAGCGGCGCTTAGAAGACCTGGATGCGAAGCGCCGAAGCCCTCGTATACCTATACTTACAACGGCTGGTCAGCTTGTCCACCATGTGACCGCATCTTCAACAAAAATCGTCACGTTCCATATACCCAAATAAAGATGGTTGAAGGAGTCGCTGTCGCCGGATACGGTGAGGAGGACTATATTGCATCTATAATATGCTTCCTCAAAACATTAAGGTGCTTTCAATTTTAAAATTCGTTTTACTCTAAACCTTTTAGAGCTAGTTATTTGCTCTCACGTCAGCCCCGTTACCCTAATAAAAAGGAAAATGTATCGACTAAAACACAACATTTAATAAATTTGGCTTAAATAAGACGTATTTTTCCCCATAAATGTGTTTATAAACAACATGGGAATACATTCGATAATACTCTCCCTGACTCGACATTGAGCTTTTAATATAATTGCGTTCTATTTTTTTACTTATGACTCTTTTTTATCCAATGTAATATGATCTCTTATTACATATTACATTCTGAAATATACAGAAATGTATTATACATTCTTGATTAGCTATGATGCTCTTTACGTCTCTACTTTTGTGTCTATATTTTTAAACGACTAAAAAAAGGAGGAGGTTTTCAATTAGAGTGTACGAGTAGGTATGTTCACCCCGTCGTTTAAGAACCAATTTGGAAAAAAATCTTTGTTTGAAAGAAGATACTTCAAGATTGGTTCCGTTGTTACGAGAAACCGGCTTTGATAATGGCATCCATGAGGAATTGAGAGAACACATCAAAAATTCAAGGAAAACATATAGCGATTCTAGTCTTTTCGGTAAAAAACCGAGCATTTGCATTCAGAAAGTATCATTTGGTCAACAGAAGCTGATGAAGAAGACCATGGATGGTCATCTAGTACTCCTAATATTTCATGGTTAAGGCTAAGATATTTAGATACTGAAGCGATTATGACGAAGCTAATTTAAATAGTCCTGATCTAATGTTACTATCAACACCTGTATGGGAATAGAGGTAAAGGAGGGCCGCAAAAAAAATGTTGACCTACCCCATCTAGTGGGGTATCATTGTTTAGAGCTCGTTGAGTAAATAAATACCGTGTTTTGAGTTTTATAGAATATTGAAAAACGTAGGAGGAAGAAGCCACTTATAATTAACTTTCCCCCTTTAATATTCTATTAAATATTGATCCCAGCGAAAGTGTAAAAAACGTTTTTTGTAGAGAATTTTATGTACCTATAAGAACAATTTTTGCTGTGGGCCACCGTTTATACGAGGTTTTTATGAATCCCTAAAAAAAGGGACTTTTCAGGGGTTAATTTTGTGAGGATGAAGATAAATAAATCGCTGTCTCAGGATTACATCGGTTTTAAGGGGTCACACGAACTGTTATGTTTTCTTTAGTTGCACACCACCACTCTCCGATAATGAGGGTAGTAATTCCTGCAAGTGTATCAGCGACTGTAAATATTCTTATGGATTATTTATTATAGTTATTTAACCCTTTAACAGCCAAACGTCATAAAAGTTTCTCACAATTTTCAACCCTGTCATAAATCAAGAAGGTGTCATTTGTCCTGACACTTTTTCTACCATATCCTACTATGGCGGTTAACCCGTCATCTACCGGTCCCTGGGATCCAAGGGATCATAACAAAACAATGCTATTATTTATTTTTTTCACCGTGAGACGACGGCAGGGTCGAAAATTCCTTTAGATTTTATTACCTTTTAGAAACCTGTCAAGATACTAGAGTAATTCTACGCCACGGGATAATTTAAAATTCCTTTCAACTTATTTGTCCATGTTTTTCCGTGAGAGACCGAAAATTTAATCTCCGCGGCGAATATTGCGAAAAATGGAACAGATGAAGGTAAGGCGAGTTTACTCCCTCAAAATCGAAATGAAATCTTTTTATAGTGTTATAAAATTGAGGCAAAGGCTTTTCTATAAATAACTTTAACGTGACATGCATTACGTGATCGAATACGGTTTTGTTAATAATACGAGAAATAGCTATGCATATGATAAAGATTTGATAGAAGGGATTTTCGGTGGTTTTGGAGCCTATGCTTTTTTCTTAAACCTGACTGTGGCTTTATAGGCCGGGCCCAATAAAGCGATAGGAGTGAGCGGTTGGATAGTTGCCTGGGGAAAATACAGGGGAAAACCTCCGACATGACCATGCGTGTGGTTTGAAACACTGGAGTACTTACCTTAAAAGTTTGCGTTCCAGTGAGATTGGTTGAGCGGTTTAAATCGAATCTAAGGTGTGAGTGGAATCGAGCTACTGTGGGAGTTTTGTGGCTGGTTCACGAAACCTAGCCTAGCTGAGAAGAGTCCAGCAAGAAATTCAGCTAGGCCCGACCTGGGTCGGACTGATTCTACCCGGTGTGCGGCGCTACCGGGAAGAATAGGGACTAGGGGTCTATGCACACCGCGTTATTTAAACGCGCAGTCGACGCGCTTTCCTCTACTACCATTTGCTACTGTAAACATGTCTATTTAAGGGGCTCCACGCGCTATTCATCGATTATTGACGAGTTTTGAGTTGATATATTTTTTCACAGCCTTTTCTCATAATGCATATTATTTCTGTTACTACTATTAGCCCCTTAAAGAAAAACGATTTTACAAAACTCGAGCAAAATAAAAAACACTTATATTAAGGTTGTGAATAAACATTGAAACATAAACATCATATATGTTTAGTTTTAATACTTCCATTGCCAAGAACTCCGCTGCTTGGAGGAAATTGCGTAGCGTTACGAAAACTTTGGCAACAAAAAGGTCATTGGGAGCTAAGAGCCCCTTAAAGAAGAACGATTTTACAAAACTCGAGCAAAATAAAAAACATTAAGGTTGTGAATAAACATTGAACCATAAACATCATATATGTTTAGTTTTAATACTTCCATTGCCAAGAACTCCACTGCTCGGAGGAAATTGCGTAGCGTTACGAAAACCTTGGCAACAAAAAGGTCATTGGGAGCTAAGAGCCCCTTAAAGATGAACGATTTTACAAAACTCGAGCAAAATAAAAAACATTAAGGTTGTGAATAAACATTGAAACATAAACATCATATATGTTTAGTTTTAATACTTCCATTGCCAAGAACTCCACTGCTCGGAGGAAATTGCGTAGCGTTACGAAAACCTTGGCAACAAAAGTGTTAAGGGCACAAACTCCGCAGTGATACTCGTATTTGAGGCCTTTATTCACATAAAAAGGAACTGACATACAAATAAGTGGTTAAACAGAATTTAGAATAACTTTTCTGTTTCTTAGAAATACAACGTCAAAAATCTGTTTTATTCCTGGCGCTTTTTCCCTGCGAAAGATATGAAGGGCCTTAAAGGCGAAATTCGAGCCGCTAAATGGCCGCTAATCATCCTACCGTAGCGTGCCGGGAAGCTCATAAATTCGTGGGTTTATGCGGCAGCTATTTAACGGATCGCAACACACCTGACCCGAGCAGCATGGAACGGATACTCTGTTACTGGGCAACGGGAAAAATATGGTAAAAATATATGTTACACTTGTGGGTCAGTTTCCTGCTACGGATAACTTGGCTCTCGCACAGTTTTGGTGCAATTCATCCGACGTGGTTGACACTGACATGATAGTGTCACTCATCGTAGTACAGTCCCTTGTCACAGTGACATTAATATGAGATGTCGAGCGGCTTTCATATTGTTTTTCACTGGGATAAGTACGAAATGGCCCGTCAATGAAATTGGTTGACTTTAAACCGCTAGCGATTAAAAATATCGAGAAATCCATCTACAAAATCCTTTTTTTACTGCAATCTGTCTCCTTCTTTCGGAGTAAGTATAGTTCGCGTGCTCGGTATGCGACCTTTGTCGTACCCCATTCTTCCAGACAGTGTAACTGGTTATATTACTGAGGGCAGACTAAGTCTTAGGGTATTTTTCGCTTAAGTCTTCGCGCTTCTTTCTGGTCGTCCATTAAAGAGCCCAGAATATTTGGGTGTTGTGCTATGCGTTCCTTGTAGAACTTGGTGTGCCGGGCAATTTATTGCTTCACCGTGGGAATTCTTAGGTCGCGATGTACTAGTTCGTTTGGTACAAACCAAAGGGCATTGGTTAACATGCGTAGTGTTTTATTTTGGAATCTCTGTATTATTTCAATGTTTGAATGGGATTCGGCACCCCATAAATCTAACAAATTCTAAGCTTATTTCTATTCCATAAAAACTGTCTAAAAATTGTATTTTTGTAATAGAAGCTCTATTACATTACCTAGCGTTAAAGTAGACTATGCAATAGAATAAGAGCATAATAATAGATGTTCATGTCAAGCTCAAAGTAATCGTTCTGTACTACACCATGGTCTAAGAAAACAAGGCCTGAAAATCCGGATCGTGACACAACCATACGTCACTGTTGACGACACACTCACACTTAATCTACGTCCGCGTACCGTCGATAGTCTGATGCAAAACTGATGATGTATTACCAACCGACAAACTACTCTGTCCACCTGGTTGGGTGGTTGGTAATTTTTTTTCTTAACTGCCAAGTTGGTTGGTCAGATATGACGTAAATCGCCATTTGTATAATTTTTTCTGTATTTTGTGCAATAAAGTTTAAATAAATAAATAATATTCGGTTATTGGTTTCTTTTGAAACTATTTGACTGATATTGTATTTATTTATGTAAAATTGTAGGTATATATACTTATTTTATATCTATTTATGTATGTTTATTATTATTTATTTTTGGCATCCACATGTTATTTATTTATAATTCATACTTCGGTATGGATTTTAAGTAAATCGATGTAAGTATTCTATAAAAAAATAATACAATAAATAACTTGCTAGTTTGTCAATTATTTTAGACTACTCTCTAACGTATATCAAAATAAATCAAATCGGATGCGGATGGTTGGCTACCTTTTCTTGTTAGCATCAGTTTCGGTTCTATTTACTTAGGATTTGGAACAAAGTTATCTTCGTGTCAGTGTTAGATGGAATTTTCATTGCCTGGTATTTGTTGTCTCTCACGATTACGACGTGCTTGAACGCTATTTAGTTTAAGTAGGTACGAAAATGTTCCTACCATTATGGATATATTAAGGCCATCCATACTAATATTATAAATGGGAAAGTGCCTAAATCTGTCTGATACCTACCTTGACGCGCTTAAACCGCTAAAGTACGCATTAAAGATGATTTTTTTACCTTTGGAGGAGTACCTCCAACCAACAGTAGTTAAACTTCTGTGAAAAATTACTCAAAAAAAAAAAAATGGCCGCCATCTTGGATTTGAAAATGCATGTTATTTTCGTAATCGGTATGCCAAGGAACCTCTACGATGGCACCCATATCGATTTTTAAGAAAAATAGATGGCCACCATCTTTTTTTGAAAATGCATATAATTTTCGTAATCGGCACCCCGAGGAACTTCGAAGATGACACCCACATCGCGTTTTAAGAAAAGTAGAGATTTGCTCCCCGCACAAACTTGGAACCCCCTTATCATTCCTTTGGGGGAGCAATTTCGAAAAACGCTGAAATGTGCTTTGTTTTATTTAAGCAGAGAGTCTATATACGAAGTTTAAATCTCACTTCAAAAAAGATTTGCTCCCCGTACAAACTTGGTACACCCTTTTCACCCCATTAGGGAAGCAATTTAGAAAAACGCTGAAATATGGTTTGGTCGTATTTAAACAGAGAGTCTATTTACGAAGTTTCAAATTTTTCACTTCAAAAAAAATTCGCTCACCGTACAAATTCATAACACCCTTTTCACCCCTTTAGGGGAGCAATTTAGAAAAACGCTGAAATACGCCATTAATATATTTAAGCAGAGAGTCTATATACAAAGTTTTAAATCTCTCACTTCAATAAATACGTGTTTTCATACAAACTTTTATCCCTTGTTTTGAAAAAAAATCGGAAAATCGTTTCTTATCCCTAGCCTACGTTATAAATGTAACCGACTGTGCAAAAATCAACACTTCTTTTATATGTATAGATTATGAGTTAGGGAGTAGGACATAGGATAGGTACTTTCATCAAAGAGTAAAATGGGGGGGGGGGGGGAATTTCTATTAGCTAGGGAAAGTAAATGGAAATGTCAATGGTTGACGCACACTTGCGTGTGGACGTTGACTGAGTAAATCCAATTCCCGGATTATCGAATCTGTCCTCTTGATTGGATATCACGATTTTTTGCATGAAATTTAATTAACTGCCGCGACTGAAACGGATGCGACCAGCAGATGCATCATTAATATGAGCTTTACTTTTTGGATAAGGAATGATGGAATTATTCGATAGTTTGCGGAATTATTGTCGAATTTATTGCTATACCGCTACAGAAAGTGCAAACTTGCTTATTCATGTAAAGAACATTCAACTCAAGCTGGGTTGAACGTTCGCCCAACTTTAGATTGGAAATAAAAGTACGTACATTTAAACTTTAAGTAAAGAAACTTATCCTTGATTTAACTATGAATATTTTTCACTTTGGATAAACGAAAACTGAGTAAAGAGTTCAGGGGCTCTATCAATAAACCTAATTGATTAAATTAAATATATATTTGTTACGTTTCTGGGTTCCTCGCACGCTTTCTTTTTTTTTCACGTTCGTGGAAGGCTACCGCTGCTCAACCCACGCAACGCAACAGACGTTCGCAAGCTCTCTGAAGCATTTTACTAGTTAACACTCGGGAAGAAATGTCTGACGAATAATATGGCAGATAGAAAACACCCTACAAAATATAAACGTAATTTCATATCGAATATGTAAATCAGATAGAATCCTCGTTCAGTTCAATACTAAAGAATATACAATGTTTTGCGGCACCTGCTGCAGAAATTGATCTAGCCTAAGAGTATTTTTATTGGCCGTTCCAACGAAATAAAAATATGATTTTTATCCTAAATTTAGAAATTTCTTTGTTAGTCCTTATATTATGGGGCTACATTTCAATTCTTTATCTACATTTGAAAGAGCCAAATTTCGAAAATACTATTTTTTTATGTTTTATTCAAACATGGTCCAAAAAAGCTCTAGTTTCGATACCAGAATGTTGTTTTTGCACTTAGATATATGAAATATACACTGTTCCTTATTGACGTCTCTGTCAACGCAAGAGAGATTTTTATTATTGACTCATCTTCACAAATGTCCAACTGGTTTTTTCGCTTAAAATTGCCAAAGTTTGATACCAAATATCCCGAAGACAGTGAGTTTTGAAGTAAATATGGTATGCTATTTCGGTAAGTCTCGTTGTTCTTAATACGATAAGACATATAAACACCATAAATACGGAGAGTTACAGATCGAAGGTCATTGGGAGCTAGGAGCCAGGATTGTGCATTTTGAGTTGTACCCCTAACTTTTTTTTTAATATAAGTAATTTTGGGTTTTTTGACTAAGAATCACAGGTACTATTCAATTTCGTAAAAAAGTATCCGCAATAAAGAGTGAATTTCGTGACGCTTGTTTTATACAGTTTAAAATATGGCTCGTTACAAAACCGACACATAATGATTATATGGAAAAGTGAGAACAATTTTTTTTCTTCATCATAATCAATGGTACACGTGATTCTGTGTCCGAAAAACCCAAAATTACCCAGACCCCAAAGAAGGGGTACCTACACAAGAAAGTGAAAATATACTCTTAAGCCAATAGCAAACATCGATTATATAACGGTTGTACCAGGTTGAAGTCGCGGGCGAAAATTACTCCTTTATTTTTAGCTAACTAAAGATGCAACCAAGATGTCCTCGTAAATCTTCGTTTGTTCAAAGAATTAAGACAGTTTTCGTTAAGCTTGTATTGGTTTTAAAATCAATACAAACTTTGTTAAATTTGCATCGGACTTACAGATACTTAGTAATAATGGTGTGGTATTTCCTTATCAAGTTCATTAGCCTGGTGTTCAAACTGTTGAAAGCGAGGGACTTGTAAGTTGTTAATACAGGAAGTCAACAAGTTTATGTTTCTTCTGCAGCCGCAAGAATAGGCTACGTTAGGCACTTCGGGCAGGTCAAGCTTAGTCCACACTTGTATCGCTTTAGCGTATCGAGCACGCGTATCCTAAGTGTAGACGCTCAGTTTGGGTATAACGATCATTATACGCGTCGGTGATACGCGACAGAGATACGATACGCTAAAAAGATACAAGTGTGAACCAAAGCGTCACACCGTACAAACTTGTCAGCCCGTATAGTATCCCCTCTCTGGTGACCTTTATGATTGGGGAAAAACCTACACCAGTTGGATCGAGGCGTATCACGTATCAAATCACACCTTCATATCTCCGTACCGTATCTAAACACGTCCACACTTACCGATCATGATACTCGTATCTGATACGCGAGGGTGCGGAGTATTTAAGATACGCGGTGCAGTTTGGATCAAGACGTATCAGATACGGCGTTTTGCATGATCGCGTATCTTTTCGGGTCCACACTAACGACCATGATACGCGTCGGAGATACGATAGGGTAAAAAGATACAAGGGTGAACTAAGCTTTATTACTTAGCCTTGTTGGCTACCGCCGTGATATTAAAAAGATACATAATTTTACCGCTGTAGCCAAGCGGTAAGGCACGAGACATTTAATCTGGAGGCCGTGGGTTCAAAATCCGACTGGTATACCACTAGGTTTTCTGAAAAACTTACGTACCAGCTTATCGTTTGATATTTAACTGTAATTATTTCAAATATGAAACACAGCTGTGCATAGTTAGATGTTTGTTACATACGCTCTTTTTATAAAACAATATTCGTGGATCTTTGCAAAGCCGTCGTCTCCCAGCGAAAAAATAAACAATATCATTCTTTTGTAATAAATAAGCCCTGGGATCCAAAGGCTGGTAGATGACGGGTTAAAATATAAGATTCTCGCAAATATAAAAAAATGATTGTTTAAATTTTGCGTTACTTCGATCCGGACAATAAAAAAGTAGTATATAAAATGTTGTCAATTATACCGCTAAGTATCGGAAAGGTAAACAAAACGTGTTCAGCGTGCGTCAAGGCACAATCCAATCACATCAATCTTTTATATCTGTGGCACCACAGATAGGCGTGAATGAGTAATTTGAACGAATCACGTGGTTTGTTTCTTTTACGTTGTATTTTTTTACACCACGACTTTGGCGAACAGGTTTAAAATTGTAGTTGATTATGTAACGTGTCAACCTTACGTTAGGAAGAGCTAACTGTAATTTTTAGTATGGAAAATGGTATTTAGATCGGTTGATAAGGTTTTACCCACGCTCATAAATGTTACGTAAGTTGCGACGCGTGTCTGTGTGTGTGAGTGCATCGAATCGGATGACGTTTGTTCGGTTTTTTTTTACCTAACTGGCTTTATAGGCCGGCCGGGCCTATATTCCCTGCTGACGGGAATGCCTAAGTGCACGCGTCATGTCTGAGTTGAACGCTGTGATTACGTCGACCAGGTCCGTGAGTGTGTGCCTAGGTCCCCGGCCTGCGCGGCCCTATTCAGTGATCGCCTAGTTAAGACAGAGGGGGAGGGATGGGAACGTAGTCGACAGCCTTCCTATCTAATGGATTCCTATGATGAGGAGCGTTGTCAAAATAACGTCTGGCAGTCTGCTTAAAGAAATCATACATGGTGCTAATCCCCATACCGTGGTGCAGACTGAACTTTGACTGGTACCACGTGGCATCAGCCGCCCTACGGAGAAAACGATTTGGGATGAGCTGAAGCGGCTTGAGCAATGTCATAAGTACGTGAGCAAAAGCTACACTTGCATAAGACATGATTGGACGAACACAAGTTTTGTAGAGTGTTAGCTTATTTGTAAATGTCATTTTACCAAACTTATTAATCATCGGCCCAAACCTTCCTAGCATGAACAACGCACAGGTGCGTACCCTACTGGTGTGGCTACGGAAAGTCAGTTTTCTGTCGAGGGTCACTCCAAGATATTTGACTTGTTTGGCCCACGGGATGGGCCTGTCAAACATCCTTTCCGTGCTAACGCGGTCAGACGGGTGGAAGACTATCGTGGTGTTTTTTCCGGAATGACTTCGATACCTCAAAGATTAAAACAACGACCTAGGTCAGTGATTGCCTCCTGGGAGTATCGCCGGCCCCAGTTGCACGCCTGGGAATGTCGTTCGTGAATAACGAATAAATAGTGGGAGAGAGTACGGAGCCTTGCGGGATTCCAGCCCGGATGGGGTGTGGATCAGAGCACGTTCCACAGCGAGATTTTAAACAGAAGCAACATAGCGAGAGTTCAGCAGAGGTAGACAACAGGCAATCTTATCCCATTTATGGTCTACTACATCTACGACCGGCCGGATTGGGAGAGGTTTGTTTTTTTAAGTTGATGTGGTAAAATATATGATGGAGGAGGCGCTGGTAATTGGTAGACACACGGCCAGAACCATAGATGGAAGGTGGAGCGAAAAGGTACTCCACTGGTACCCAAGGGACAGCGGCCGGACGCGGGGCCGCCCGAGCCGCCGCTGGCGGGACGATATCGAGGCCGTGGCTGGTGTCACTTGGACCCGCAACGCGACAAACAGGCATCTGTGGCATAAGATGGAGGAGGCCTATGTCCAGAAATGGACAAACCAATAGATGTAGGATAGTAGAATAATAAAAGGATAAATGACATAATGAATCATATGAATAAAAATATATTAATTCGGTATAAAATGTGCATGTCTATTATTAAATTTAAATGTATTAATCGATTTGTAATCTATTAGAAATAAAGGCTATTATTATTATCTTTATTTATTTCTGGTCTTAGGTTAGGTTTTACAATATTTTTATAAAAAGTAAAATATAATAATACACTTACAAAACACAAAAATATTATAAAATCCTAACCTAGTGTGCCGCCGGCAGCGAGGCGGGGCCTAAGCTACCGGTGGTTAGGGCGACAGAGAGAGGAACCTCCTGACTATTCGCGCCGTGTCCAGGAGTACCGCCTTCTGTATCTGACCCTTGACCCAGCCATCTAGCGAGAGTCTCTTGAGGTGTTGGTCGAGACTCTTCGCTATTAGACCGTTCGCAGAGACGACTATCGGGACAATGATCGTTGAATCAACATCCCACATGGCGGTCACCTCGTGTGCCAAGTCTAGGTACTTGCTGACTTTATTATTATTATTATTATTATTCTCTTTATTTATTTTCCTTCTTAGGTCAGGCTTTTACAATATCTTTATAAAAAGTAAAATATAAAAATACACTTACAAAACATAAAAATATTATAAAATCCTAACCTAGGGTGCCGCCGGCAGCGAGGCGGGGCCTAAGCTACCGGTGGTTAGGGCGACAGAGAGAGGAACCTCCTGACTATCCGCGCCGTGTCCAGGAGTACCGCCCTCTGTATCTGACCCTTGACCCAGCCATCTAGCGAGAGTCTCTTGAGGTGTTGGTCGAGACTCTTCGCTATTAGACCGTTCGCAGAGACGACTATCGGGACAATGATTATTATTATTATTATTATTATTTGTATGTCTTTCCCGTTCACGGGACAATGGTATCCCGGACCTTTGGGAGGCGTGCGCGGAGCCGAAGTACCGAGGCACCGAAGTACCAAACGTGTACCACATAGCCAACACGTAGAGGCCCTTTTGACACTTTAATGAAATGCAAGGCATACACCGAGCGGATGCTGTCCCTGCCCGTGTCATGGGACGCACACAGAGGCAGCACCCGCCAGGGTGTACAGGGACTATTTCTGGTTGATGGAGCCTAAATGAACTGGGTTATTGGGTGAAAATGTTGGATTAATGGCTGGGCTATTGCGTGAGACACCGGACGCCTGCCTAATAAAACTGTCTCAAATATTTATTTCCGGCAGGCGGTGACTCGCTCTCTGCTAGATGGGCCCCCATAAAATAGCGACATTATAAAATGGCCTAAGGGCAACACCGGTCAGAGAGCTGGGGGTGGAGAGGTGGCACTGGACTTTAAACATATAGCCAACTCGCCACTTAGGTGACCACATCCACCCTCGAGCATCAGCTCTTGCGACTCCACTCTGGACGGCCGGTTAAGGCAAGCCAGAGGCGGGGGGGCCTGTCTCACCAACCACACAGGCCACCTCCAGAAGCACTCAGGTACGTAGGGCCGCTACTCCCTAAAAGCTCGCCACAAGCCGCCTTACGTTGACTGATTGCACTGGAAAACCAGTGGGCGATGGGGTCGTCACATCCCTACATTTATTATTATTATTATTATTATTATTATTACATCTACGAAGTATCATGCCCGGAAGCGGGGCAGTACTGAATATCCCATCCCGCATCAGTACGGAAGCACGCATTTAAAATGCAGGCTCGCAGTACAGAACGGTACTGACTCGCATGACAGTTGAAACTTACAGCTGACAGCTTTCTAATATCGTACCGCCTCCGTAACGGCAAACCAGGAACTCACTTAAACTATATATTTTCAGAGTTGATAATATCGAGATGCATTATTCGACTAATACACAGGTTGGGACCTTTTTCGGGATTGTGGTCAGATTTCTGTCACTTGTCACGACTTACTTAACCGACCCTTTTCGTCACTGGTAAGGACGATATTTGCTTGCTGAGCCAAGATTTACTACCAACAACCCACGTAAATATATATAATAACGGTTGCATGGGTTTTGAACGATGTTTGTTTACAAATCTTTCCCAGTGGTTATAAATACGAATATATGTATCTAATACCTATAAGTATCTAATACAAATTACTGTACATTACTTCACATATTTGATGTATTTGACGACCGCTTTAGCCTACTTGGTAGTGACCAGTGACCGTGCCTACGAAGCTGGAGGTCCCGGGTTCGAATCCCGGTCAGAGCATTTATTTGTGTGATGAGCACGAATAGTTGTTCCTAAGTCTTGAATGTTTTCTATGTATTTAAGTATCTATTTATTTATATAAGTATGTATATCATGGCCTAGTACCCATAGTACAAGCTTTGCTTAGTTTGGGACTAGGATGATTTGTTTCAGATTGTCCACGAATATTTATTATTTATATCTAGTGCACATTTTAATTAATTACTTCCCATTTGAGGTATTGAGTTTGGTGCAATACTGAAATACCACAGAAGTAGCGCAATAAAAATATCAATACGAATGTTGACTCAAAATTTGACTACTCCAGAAGACTACTTCAAAAGAAACAACGCAAAAAATACCCAATGGTGAAATTCCTATTTGGAAGTATTAAAATAATTATGATTATGTAATTATTTATTTTTTTAAGTAACTTTTTTCGCCATTTGATTAAGATTTTGATGCTTTTTCGAGAAAATTAGAACTCATTGATTTTCTTATTGGGTGTCAACATCCTTATTGTGGCTGAGTATCTAGAGCTTAGGTCGGGATCGAACTGATATGACATCTTTTGATTGCGACAGCGACACTTCTTACGTAGTTAGGTACTCGTACTATAGGTACATACCTATACTTAATAGGTTTCGCCACTTTTTTTTTCTGAAACTCAGTAGTACAATAAAGTCCTACAGCAAACTTCAAAAGACCATTACTTTGCTAAACTAATAATTATTCCTGATTTATTACTCTATAGGTTATTTATTTATTTATAGTATGGCAATTATCTCGAACCGTGATATCTTTGAGAAGAGAGTACTATTTTAACACCACCACCAGGGAGGGGTCACGTGTAGGGTAGCGGAGGGTCGCCGGTGGATAACTCCCTACGGACGTGGTGCAACTTCGACCCCCCTTGTCAAGTGCGTGCTTGACTATTAGTGGCCTGGAGGACTCTAACTTGGCTTAACGACTGCTATCATAGACAGCATTCGGGATCAACGGCTTAACGTGCTTTCCAAGCACGGGAGTGCTCAGATAATAACCACTCAAAGCGGTTACCCATCCAAGAACTGACTTTTTTAATTTTTTTTGACCCAGAGAAATGCATGAAACTGCATACCTCTACGTAACCTAAGGCTCCGGGAGAAAACCAGAAATTACGCATTGGTTATGTGGGGCTCTCTAGTCCAGAAGGGACTAGCCTACCCACTGAAACTCTGGGATGCTACCTCATGGGATCGCGAACATTCAACTACGACATCACCGGCACCTTCGCCCTTGGGCGAACCCTCTCCAAAAAAGCACACTGCAGCATGAACAGTGTGCTTTCCCTCACCTGGTTCCCTACACACCCGGGGAATCCTGGAACCGGCACCATACACACGGTGTCCCGGCCCCACCCTCACGGCACCGGGAGGGCACATACCCCTACCCCGGTGCACCTCCGCTACGAGAGGACAGAGGCCCCTACCCCGTAGCACTCCTCAACCGGCCGCGGGAGGACAAATGCCCCTACCCCGCAACCACGCCGCATCCGATCCGGTTATAGGCCCTCTGCCAACCGGAATCGGAGCAGCCACCTCGCAACGGCACAGGTCCCTTGTTACCCTGTCCTTAGTGCCCCCCAAACAGGCCACGGGAGGACAAACGCCCCTACCCCGCTTCCTGCCCCTCACTGCCGCACCTGGGGAGCCTTGCGACTCCCTGATGCAGAACCCCCATCCCCCCCGTGTCAGGTTATTGGTAGCATCGGCAGGCGATCACTTAGGCTCCAGTAAATGATCACCTGCCGTTGCCTCCAGGGTGCACCGGCCTGAGCTCTACCCTTTACCGCGGATCAACCGGATCAAGGGGAATTGGTAGAGCCCAGACACTCGAGGAGGTTACCTGACATAGCGCCCCATCCAAGAACTGACCTGGCCCGACGTTGCTTAACCTCGCATACCGCACGCGGTATGCGGGTGCCGCTGGACCACGAGCGCTCCATTGAAATGAGATGAAATCATTTATTCTTCAATTTAGGCATGTTACATACACATGAATGTCAAAAAACTACCACCGGTTTATAAAATAAACCTCTGCCTCGAGAAGAACCGGCGTAAGAAACTCGGCGAGGTGTCATTTTTTCAAAACAATATACAATGTATATAAAATAACAGTATCATAATACTACAGAATTCAAATGCTACAATATAAACATACATACATATTTTTTCATATTAAGGACAAAATATTTCTGTGTTAGATTACTTGTGCGGGACGCTATCACTGCCAAACATCCCTATCCATGATATAATCGTTTATCTTATAATATGCTTTTGAAATAAGTGTCTGTTTCACGACAGACTTAAATTTAGAATCCGTAAGTTCAGTAATGTGTCTTGGAATTTTATTGTAGAATTTTATACAATTTCCCAAAAACGTCTTTTTCGCCTTCACTAGTCTATAAAAACTTATTTTGAGTTTCCCAGTGTTTCTTATAGTCATTAACTTATCAGTATTCGTTGGAAAATTGTATAAATTCTTCCTAACATACATGATTATTTCAAATATGTACAGCGACGGCAGGGTTAGGATATCTATTTCCTTAAAGATTTCTCTCAATGACTCACGCGACCCCAAGTTATAAATTGCTCGTATAGCCCTTTTTTGCAATATAAATACAGTTTCGATATCAGCAGCTGATTCCCCATAAGATAAGACCGTAACTAATTATACTATTAAAAAAAGGGAAGTAAACTAACCGAACCGTTGCCACATTGGTAAGCTGCCTTATTCATCTGACTGCAAAAGCAGCTGAGCTCAACCTACTTCCTATAGCGCTTATGTGGGAACCCCACTGCAATTTTGAGTCCAGTGTAATACCTAAGAATACAGTTGTCTTAACAAATTCTAAAGTTTCACCATTGAGTTTTATATTTGAATCTATATTGATATTTGACGATGAGTTTGCTAGTGAGAATTTTATACATTTCGTTTTTTTTTCGGATTCAACACTAAGTTATTGGCAGCAAACCAGTCAGATATCATGGAGAGGGTATTATTTGGTTCAACGAGTTTAGTATCTTTCCTATTAACCTTGAACAGTAATGATGTGTCATCTGCGAACATTACAATTCTTGATCTTCGAATTACCATATATGGTAAATCATTTATATAAACAAGGAATTGGAACGGGCCTAGAATAGATCCCCGAGGTACTTCCATCTCTACCACTGTATCTGATGAAATAGCTCCATTTATCGCTACCCTTTGATTTCTGTTGTGTTAGGTATGACTTAATGAGATCTAATGCATGTCCTCTAATGTCATAAAATTTCAGCTTACAGATTAAAGTACCATGGTCTACACAATCAAAAGCCTTGGAAAGGTCACAAAAGGCTCCAATGGCATCCTGTGACTCTTCCCAAGACTGCAAAATGAATTTTATCAAACTTGCACCATCATCAGTTGTCGATCTACCTTTCGTGAAGCCGAACTGCTGTGCGTGCAAAATATTGTTAAATTAAAGTGAGAAATCAATTGCGTCAGCATTATTTTTTCGAATATTTTGCTAAACGCAGGCAGGATAGAAACTGGACGATAATCAGAAGGATTATTTTTATGACCTGATTTAAAAATAGGAACTACTTTACTACATTTCATTAAATCTGGAAATATGCCATTGTCTATACAAGTATTAAAAATGAGAGCTAAAGTGGGATTCTATAGCTATTATTAAACGTTGATTGTGTCACACTTTGCGTAATATAATATAACAAGAAAAAAATATTAAATGTTGACGTTGAATTTTTACATAACGATACAATACGTAATACGTCTGTCATTCATCCAGGCCTAATCGATTAAAAAAAAATTGTAAACAGTCTGTGTTGTAGACATTGCAAAAAGATCGTTTATTTAGTATTTTGTTAATTTTCTTGGGGTTGTGGATATATTATTATGCTGAAGAACTAACTACAGGTTTGAGTTCAGTTATTGTTTATTTTTTACTGTATTATGTCAATTCAAAACAGGAGCCACGTCTCGTGACGTCACGCGGCCAAAGTCACGTGGTCAGCGCACAGTAGTTTTTTAAAATCAATGTTTTAGTCCTTTTTCCTAAAAAATATGAAATAATAAATATGCAACTCTCCAGCATGAGACGAATCTTATGACACATCATTTATTAAAATCGGACCATAACTGTAGATCTGATGGGGTGTACAAAAATCGGCCTCGCGTAATATATATATAGATAACTCTGAATTTAAAAGTGAAGTTTATGGGTTTTTTTAACGCTTCATGTTTTATGTATCCGCATTTATAAAATACATTTAGATTTCAATATAGCTCTGGAGACCAGACGTATTTTATGAGTTCTAACATAAGATTAAGCAAGTTTAAAGCCTTGAGACAAGCGACGTACCAACTTTGAAACATTCTCTCATAAACTGAAACTATATTTACAAGTATCCAACTTTGGGCATTAAGCCCAATATTCTTGTGGTACAATATAATCAACGGATTTAAGACTTACTTTGTTTTTAGTCAGAACTAGGTTTTTCCTGTGACATCGTACCTACGTGTATACTCACTTACAGCATAACCGTGTGTCTTTCTAAAATATGTACCTATTGACCTTTCATATTCAAAAATGTTCAGTCAAACCTGGCAAATTTATTACATTTTTTCTCATGAACTTGAATATGATTTAGACGAAAGTAGGTATAATGTAATAAATTGTATACGACAAGCATACACCGAGGACTTGATTTTTGTAAACTTGTTAAAAATACATAAAAAATAATGGAGGGAAAACGAACACAGGTAAAATTGGCATCTTTACCTACTTGCCTGTTTTCGTACAATTACTCTTACTATTCGGAAGCCAGTGAAAATTACTGTTAACGTAGCGAATATACGTAATATATTATTGTGCAACAAAGTACGCAGTAACAAAAATTGGCCGCAGTACCCAGTATTAGGTAAAGTTGTCGCACGATTCCTCTACGTACACACCACATATTTAATATTTATTTAATAACTTTATGCACTTAATATTTATAACTTTGGGTATATTTATGCACTTTCAATACTTTACAAATCATCTCAGCTATATTTAACAAGATATATATAAAATTTGCTTGCCTGCAAACAATAGTTTTAGCACTACGAAGAAAACTTTACAATGACACTGAAAACACGTGTAAACTCCTTTTCAAACGGCGAAATTGTCATAACGGTGAATGCAGGCAGTGTCGAATAAAAAAAGTTGTTATACGTTTATAGTTTTTATAAGCTAACTGTTTTGTCCGGAGGTTTCTATGAGTTATTTATTCATATTTAGTAATATCATATTTTGTCACTTAAGGTAGACGATGGTATAGTTGCGTACAGAAGCTAATGCCCGGGATAGCAAACTAACAAGCTAGTGCGTCTATGCTCGTGTATACAAAGCATGTTTTCTATACACGAACATAGACGTAAGCTTTGCACCAGCTTGCTATCCTGGCTTGAAAAACTATAGCCTTGTGTATTCCGGGCATAAGGTTGCCACGTTTGACGATAGTATTTTTCTATCTGGAGTTCGTACGTTGGAACCCTGACTTTTACCATTGGGGTATTCTTAGTTTTTGGTGAAGGAAAATATTCGGAGGAAACCAGACTAATCCCAACGATCTAGTTTTCTCTCTGGGTCAAAGATCAGATTATAGTGGTTTCATAGAACTAGTGCCTATAAATAATGGGATTAGGTGGCAAAGCGGAATCTGGGCTCATTTACTCGTACATGGAAACCAACCAGGAAAAGGCTAGAAGGATGGTGATAAAAATATAATATGTCCTTGAGACTTTTTTTACTGCATATTAATGCGTAGTATTTGAGATATATTGATTACGGAAACGGTAGTGAAGACACTAACCAAAGGTTAAAAAACAAAGAAAAATAAAGATTAAACGTAAACTACAAAAATTGACCATGAAATAGACAGATGCTAGACTGATTGACATGCAGCGGGCGACTAGTAATGTAAACACAGATGCTAAATGATCCGGAGCAAATATATGAGGAAATATTTTTAACAACCGAGTGATTACGTCGGAATGCAATACAATTAAAGCGCGGAGTAACCCTAAATGTTACATTATGAAAGGCTAGGGCTCTAAAATTAACTTGTAAATAAATCTGAACAAATAACCATGTTATCTTTCATTAATTTAGAACCTGAACGGTTGATTTTTTTGTAAACCATTAAATAGGTACAATGTCAAAAAGAATCTTGGAATAGTTTTCAATATAAAATTTACTACTACTTTTAAACTGCAAGAGATATTTACGCGGCTATAGATTTAGAAAAATGGTTATTCGTATATCTAAAATCTAAATGTTTCGATAGATTTAGATTAGATTTAGATTTTATTTCTTTCACAATACACAATGTCACTTAGAATTGCAGTGTGTCGAGAAGGAATTGCGTTTGTCTCTCTGTCAGTACAAGGTATTCTCAAATAAAGGATCGGCAACACGCTGTTGACTCCTCCAGAGTCGAAAGCATCCACAAACCAAACAAAATTACTTTCCTTATAGCCTACATTTACTTACAACAAACGCAACACAAACAATAATCTCTTTGGAGATAGAAACGATGAAAGAATAATAAAAAGCGACCCGAATAGGTAACAACTAAAGTGATCCAATATTATCGTACCAAATCATTAATTACCGGTCTGTACGTACAAAGAACAATTGAAAATATATAAACAACACGTTCACAGTTTAAACCGCAATTCGAAGACGAAATATCTGCTTCTCTGTCGCACTTTCATATTCGAGCGACAGAGAGGGACATACTTCGTTTTCGACTCGCCGTAGGCCCTCAGATTACGATCTCGTTCCTTCAATGAACGCTGACCTATATACGAGTATTCGTGGCAGTGGCGGCAGTAATTTGTGAAAATAGACATAACACGGTAACTCAACCTATCAAGCCTGTCGCAATGTACAGGTAGGTCCAGTGAACTACGCGTCATCGGAGTACAAGGTTTTCTCACTAGAGCGCGCTGCTTGTCCTGAACCGTATTGTTAAAGTCGTTTTTCTACTCCAGTACTTTTTTCGCGACACGCAATTATGAACTGTAACATCAAAACATACTTTATTTATTCTGTAAAAAGTCTATCTAGTCTATTGCCCAAAAACACACTCCTTACCCTACTTTAATGAAAAATAAAAGCAGGGTTGGGTGCCACAGATTACTACAAATACTATGTTTAGTAGTCATTCTTCGGTGCGTTCAAGTGAAACTTTTATGATTAAAATCGGTGCTGCCAACTTAACGCAACTTTGCTATAATTTTTATGAATTAATTAATGCACAATATATTATTTACTAATATGAATACATACATTTATCATCTTTTTTGTGTTGTTTAACAAGTTTTATCTTTTTTCGGATATATTTATGAAAACGAAACAGTTAAGATCCGATCTAGATTTGAATTCAGTTTAAATCGGATGCCAAGTCTAGCAAATAAAAAAAGAAGCATAAACAATGTGTCATATTTTTGATTTCCCACCAAATTCATAATTGAAAACCAAAAACATTCAAGCTGATAAATGATTATATTACTTAAAATAAAACGATTTTTTTGTGTTCATGAAAAAATGTGTAAGTAGGTGCGTACCTACTACACGCAGATTCTTTTAAAAATCTATGAAGAAGTTATATAGCATTAGTGAAGAAATTGTGTAGGTAAGTTGCACAATTACTAAGGGGAAATATGACGCACGAAAAATCTGAAAAATACTTACTTTTTATTTGAAATGAGTCGTAGAAAAAGTATTGTATGCAACGGTGTATAACTGGTATAAAAAGGCTCGTGGTGTCTTTACTTAACCCACACCACTCGCCTTATTATACCCTTCTTATACACCAGTTGCATAATATACTATTTTGCGCCCGGCACAAATTTTGTGGTTGGAAAGCATTATGTAGCAATATTATAATTAATACTCTAACCTAGTGAATTTATTTTACTTGCTGTAACTTTAATCCTCGCATTTTTAACGAATAATTTATCACTTTGATTAGAAAAGTCATTGTTTGTTAAAAGATCATTTATTGTTTGAATAAGCAACACTAAGGAATATCTACTATAACAAGCTTATTGTAGGTAGAAAGCAGAGAACGGCTGCTTTTGAGAAAAATAGTTACTCAATGTGTGTCACTATCTACAATAAGCTACAGATGCATGTAAGATACTTGCGTGTATCTGTAGCTTGCCAAATAGAGAATTTAAACTGCACTATTTCGATGGGTAACAATGCATCTTCGACCCTTTATTAGCTATAATTATAAGTTAGGTAATAGGATAAATTTGAATGCTGTGGACAGCTAAAAAAGATGGGACATATTTAAGTATTTAAATGTAACAACTTTTGTAATTAAACCGTCTCTTGAGCCTCTCTTGAATTATGAATTATGAATTTCACAAAATAATGTTGAATAAGTAATGGACCGAACGTATGTAGTATTATGAGTATATTGAATCATCACGAAGTAAATTAATATAATAAATCGTTAAATTTGTCAGTCCGGGCGACACGTTTCGAACGCTTCGGGAGTTCTTCCTCAGGATGAGTGTACCAGCACACGCTTAAATCGTTAGTTATAAAATTGGTTTATGTTGTTAAATAAAGGCCGTATTTTGTCCTTCACCGTGACCTTTCTGGTATCGCCCAATTTACAATCTAAATTGGCTGCCTTAATACCAACCAACCAACCGAACCAAATTCGAAAAAAATAAATAATAAATAAATATTTGTGGAGAATCTTGCACAAATCGACTTAGTCCCAAACTAAGCAGAGCTTGTACTTGGGGTACTAGGCGACGGTATACGTATTTACATAGATAAATAGATTCTTAAGTACATAGAAATCGACCTAGTCTCAGGAACAGATATACGTGCTCATCACACAAATAAATGGCCTGACCGGGATTCGAACTCGGGGCATCCAGCTTCGTAGGCAAGGCCACTACCAACTAGGGCTAGGGCGCGAGGCTTTAGCATAAAGCGAGTGTCAAAAAACGTCTAGTTGGCTTTGTTCGCCTTTCACAGTATTACCGTGAATAAATACCGCTATCGTCGATCAGTAAATTAAGATCGGTAAGCGTATAATGCCGATGGCGGAAGGCTTTGATTATGGCTGACGGGAATCGGCGCTGATTTATTGTTGGAAAAGCTTACTTTGTAAACCGCTAGCTTGCAAATATAAAGCAACCCCGGCAAACAAATATTGACATAAATCACAAGCCGTTATAAGATTTGATCGTTTGTGAAATAACTTCCATTAAATTATTATTAAATTATTAAATTGATCCATTAAATTTTACATATTTTTATAGATACATTAGCGACACTAGAATGGTAGGTTTTCGTTTGGCATCAAAGGGAAATAATAACTCTGTAATGATATCTATAATAGGATAGATGGCGCTAGCGTGCCACGCGAAACAACGGCTGTGTTAAATTAATTAAGATAAAAATTGTAGAAACCTCAAGAAAGTGTTAAAAATCAGTGCAGATAATAGGATACCATCCAGAACAGACTATATATTATTATTAGGTAATGAGCGAGACATTCAGTGTATACAGTGCAAGAAAATAAAAATATAATCATGTGACACCCTCAAAAAAAATCGTTAACGAAACTTCAAAATGCATCCCACAAATGCAATTTCACTAATTATATAATGAGATAGAACGAAAGTAACACTATTTAACCAGTGATAGTGATATTACAGTGTTTTAATAAATGAACAAATTCGTATTTATAGAAGGACGAGGATTGCAAAAGAACTATTAGTTAACTACATCATTGTGACGTGAGTCGTAGGAAGTGATTGAGACGGTGATCTAACTTTAAGAAAAATCGTAATACAACATTAAGTATATGCACAATAAAATTAAAGAAAAATCCACTGAAATAAATCATTAAATAGCTATATTAATACAAACTCCATCTAGTGAGACACCTCGAAACCATATGAACCAGGACTGATAAGCATACGTTGGAGGAGGATAGCGGATGAGAAAACCGCGTTTACTTAAGCATGCTCAATTAACAACCCCAGGCCCCGCCTACTCATTACGGCTTCTCGTGACGGCAACTGGAATAAATAGGCCTACTTTTGTTATAAACTATCCGCCGTGCGAATATAGAAAATGAATTGCCAAGCATGCTGTAGCGTCATAAAAGCCACATCAGAAAAATTACAATGTATAGCATGTAAGAGTTATTACCACTATATGTGTGTAAATATAACCTCAGCTTATCTTAGAGAACACAAAAATGAATTAAAGGATTCCTGGCTTTGCCAGTGTTGCGCCAATATAACTAAACGTTCGGAAAAATTATGATGATACCCCAGTCCGCAAACGAGACGAACGCGCGGCTATGAATAATACGACGATGTCAGTTGATGATCAAGTTCTCGAAGAACAAGGCGGCCCTTTGGGAGACGCAAAAAACTCGCTCGACCACACGAACTATGAACAACAACCCATCCAAATATGCCAATCGAACGATTTACAACAATTAACCTTCTCGACATCAAGCTTGAAAAAAATAACGAAAAAAATATGCACAATATGAGGAATATGATCCAAACTGAAGTGAGCGCGGCTATTAACAATCTGAAAAAAGACTTCCTGCACCAAAATAATACAATTTTATTACAGCAGAAAACTTATAAGAAAGAAATAAGTGACATAAACTACAAGATTCGACAATTAGAGGAGGAAAATAAAAAAATATCTACAGAACTCAAGGCTATCTGTATAGCCTCTACACAAAATAATACAAACTTAACCTGCGAGGAAAATAAAAAAACCATCGTATTATACGGCTTAGATGAATACAATCAGCCAGAAAGCGAATCGGAATTAGTATTCCGTATTTCAAATATGTTTTATGATTTATTAAACATTGAAATCGAACACCACATCGATACGGTTTCTCGCATGGGAAAAAGATGAAGCCGGAGACGTCCAATCCTTATTGAACTAACAAATAAGAGGCTAACAAAGCACGTACTGGAACATAGCTATTGTTTCCGAAATACCGGTTATGCAATATCAGAATTGTTAGGGCGCGAAGCCCTGATAGAAAAGAAGAAACAAAGAGAATACCTGCTACAAGCACGACGAGACGGAAAACACGCGATCATAAGAAACAATAAACTATACATCAACGGCGAAGAATTTTACCAAACGGAACCAGACACGCAATTGCTGCCCCAAGCGATACAAACACCAAGCACCGCAAACAAGGACACTCCTCTCGATACAAACTGCAGCTCCACTTCCATTCCTGATCACAAACAAGACAACACAAACCCACTACAAAACCCTATACGCGACGAAGAAAACCATTCCTTTCGTGAATCAATTTAAAATATTTATCCAGAATACACAAAGCGCCAAAAATAAGTTACATATTATAGAAACATTCTTAAAAACACATAATATACAGGCGGCATGTTTATCAGAAACGTGGATAGCGGAAAATCAAAGAGAAAGACGGGTACGAACTCGCCACAGCATATTGTAGGAGGGAAAGAGCCGGAGGAGGAGTAGCTATCTTATTACGGGAAGGGATTGAATACTTCGAACGACAGGACATTAGCCAGTTATCCAAAGAATACGTCTTCGAGTGTTGCGGATTAGAAATACCTAAATTAAACCTACTACTTATAAGTGTATATAGGGCCGATCGAAATCCTGAAATATTTTATGAAACATTAAATATACTTTTAGATAAGATTAAATTAAAACAACAAAAGCAACATGTAGTATTAGGAGGAGACTTCAACATGAATGTATCAGTCAACTCGCCAGCTACAACAAAGTTACCAACCACTCTGCAGATGTTTAATCTTAGGCACAATGTAGTTACCGAACCCACGCGGGAAGTTAAAACATCTAGAACTTGTATAGACCTTATATTTACAAATGTACCAAGCCTTTCTTGTGTAACAGTGGAGGACTATGGCATTTCAGATCATAAAGGTCTAATGTTTAACCTATCGACCCCAAAATACAATATCACAAAAAATAACTGGTTCACATATAAGCGTATTTTTAATGAGGATAATATGCAGAACTTTAAAAAATCATTGTATGACATAAATTGGCAATCGCTTCTCAAACATGAGAATGTAAATAAAAACTATAGCATCTTCATCCAAAGTTTAAAAGAACGACTATAAACCTAAACTAAAATTTAAACTAAAGCCTCTAAAAAGATCGACATGGCTAACTAAAGGATTGAAACGCGCATGTAAAAATAAGCGCACATTGAAATTACTTTTAAACCAAACCTATAGTATAGTACTACAAAATTATTATAAAAATTACGAAAGAATGCGCTCGTCCGATAACAAAACCAAAACAATGTGGAGTGTCATAAAGGACACGACATCAAAAACGCACCAAAACACGCGAAGATTTAAAAATGTACAACTAATAAAGGGTGATGCAATTATACACGAGCCCAACCAAATTGCTGACCTATTTAATGACTATTTTGTAACAGTGGGTGACTCATCAATGTCTCAAGCGCGCCGCGCTGAGGCGTCCGGCCGCGCCGTGCATTCCCCGACTACTAACTCGATTTACCTGGAACCAGCTACGACGCGGGAGGTATTTAATATTATTCGCGAGCTGAAAAACAAACAAAGTTTCGGCTTAGATGAAATCCTCACGACATTGCTTAAAACGTGCGCGTTAGAGATAACGATACCATTGACTATTCTAATCAACCAATCGTTCGAACAAGGAGTATTCCCAGATGATTTAAAACAGTCTAAAATAAAACCTATACTAAAACCTGGAGGCGACGCACACTACCCGGCACAATATAGACCAATAGCCCTCTTGTCGTCACTATCCAAGGTATTTGAAAAATGTATGAATAACCGAATTAGCAAATTTTTTGAAAAGTATAACGCATATGACAAAAATCAACATGGATTTAGAAAACATCATTCTACCACAATTGCCGTTTATAAATACATCCAAGAAGCATTACATCACTTAAACAATAAAACCTATGCAGTCGGTCTGCTTCTCGATATGACGAAAGCGTATGATAAAGTTTCCCACAAAATTCTACTTTCAAAACTTTATGGCATGGGCATTAGAGGAAACGCACACAATTGGCTAAAATCTTACTTACAAAATCGGTCACAATGTGTACAGATCGACTACAATAACGAACGCACAAGGGATGTACAACCTATACTGTCGAAAACGCGCTACGTTACCTCATCAATACCTCAGGGGAGCGTGATTGGTTGTACACTTTTTTTAGCGTATATCAACGACCTACCAAAGATTTTAGATACCACGTGTATAATGTTTGCCGATGACGTTTCTGTGTTGCTACACTGTAGTGAGAGCAATGAATGTAACACAAAACTATCACAATACTTTAACGTAATTTTCAATTGGCTACAGGATCACAATTTAGAAATTAATCTAAGCAAAACAAAGATCATTCAATTTAAGCCCTACCAAAAAAGACCACTCGAAATAAAATTACAATTGAAAAATCAAAATATAGAACTAGTCGACCATTTTAACCTTCTAGGCATAAAAATAGACACAGGAATAAATTGGAAAGCACACATACAAAGCATACGAAATAAACTATCCAAATTCATATATGCCCTCAGCATTTTAAAAGCAAACACGAACTTTGAAGCAGCACTGTCAGCATATTATGCATATGCGTACTCATGGATTAGATATGGCCTTGTTTTATGGGGCGGGGCGCAAGCACAGATACACACGACGTGTTTGTCTTGCAAAAAAAATGTATCAGAATATTAGCAAACATAAAGGGCAAAGATAGCTGCAGACCACATTTCATTAAACATAATATTCTCACACTTCCATCCCTATATATCTTAGAGTCAGTAATATTTGTAGTAGAGTCAGTATAAAAATATCCATCTTTTCGCCCAGAAAAAAGACTATTGTAATAATTATAACACGAGATCAAAGAATTTATTAGCACTACCAAAATCTAGATTAAATATTTTTAAAAATGGCCCACATAGTAGATGTGCGAAAATATATAATAAAATACCGCCGAATATCTTAGAAGAAGAAAACAATGCTAGGCTAATAAGAAAAATAAAACAGATATTAATTCAAAAATGCTATTATTCTATTGACGACTTTTTTAAAGATAACCATTTCGATGAAGCTTAATCAAATTTAAACAAATTATTAAAAACCGAATTAATTAATAATAATTTTAATTATAAATCTGACTAACCTTTGGTAAAGAAGTCAAGAGGGTACTGAAGTTTCTATGGGATTCCGGTAATTTATCCTGGACCTATGAGAAATCTAATGTTTGGTGTTTCGTGAAATTTGAATTTACTAAATCTGGAAATGAATGTGGGTAATATCTGAAATAATGTTATCTAATCATTATGGTGACTGAAGTTTCGTGACTCCGTTAAAAGCAATTGGGTGAATCAAATTTTTAGTGCTACTCGTTGCCGTGATTACACGTCTAGTTGTCCACGGGACAAAATTCGAATACAATCATGATTTTATGTTATTTAAGTTTATCAAACATACGTATTTGTGGTACTCATAACTCATAAGCTATTTCCATAATGGTTCATATACAGTTAGTAGAACTTAACACATTTTCTTTGAACAAACTGCGCCACTAGTGTCCCTTTGACAACGGGTCCAGATAACAACACAAAAAAGTTGATCCACCCAATATTCCTAAATTTGCGATGAACAACATTGAAATGAGGATTTTTTTGCCACTTCCGATCCCCGGCGTTATTTTAAGGCCCGGACTTCAGAATCTGACACAGTCCGTATGTCGATTTAAATTAAATGCACTTCGTTCACTCATTCTGACACGTCAACATTTGGCGCGTGGAAGCGAGCACAAGAAACATCATCATCATCATACCAGCCGAAAGACGTCCACTGCTTGGCATAGGCCTCGAGCAAAGAGTGCCAAATTGACCGGTCCTTGACCCGGGCAAGTCCTAAAACTACAACCAAGACCACCGGGGATGGGCAGCAGCGTCCTTGGAGTGCGGTGGGAAATACTGAGATCGCCAACCCGCACGCGAAGCTTGGCGTATGGCTTTTCCCCCCCATGCAAACATCAAATTTAAATGCCAAATGTCAGATTGACCCTTTGCCCTGATAATAGAAAGCTCTTAAAGAAATTGAAAGACTTGGTTGGTTGCTAAATTACTTTGACAGTTGTAACTTTGTTAACCCAAGCTGTAACTCGATTTGCCTTACATTTCGGAAGGAATATAGGATGTTTCTTCAGAGGGCCGATTTTCGATGTCCGGGGACTTATTTTAATGAACTCTTCAATTTAGAAGTTTTTTTTCAGAAGTGACTTATATTCGTAATTCGGTTTTAATAAATTCCAGGATGACGTTGTAGAGCTGTAAGTACATAAAAATAGCTATTTACATTTTCTGGATGTAGAAATCACGTAAATGTGACATTTACTGCCTGCATTATTATTACTTTCAGCACTTTTGCACATTCAAATTTGTCCAGACGTTTTTTGACCTCTGGTATTCATATGATATTCAGATGCGAATTTATTCCACATATTTTCAAAGAAACTGATGAAAATAAAAGTTATTATTGATAAAACTTCTTTAAAAAACTATAGTTCTAATCGGTCCAAATAACTTCGATAACGTTTGATTTATTGATATTTAAGCTATCAAGCTAGAACAAAACTTACTAAAGTTCTCAGGAGTATCAACTCTAGGTACAACAACAAATAAACAAACTAAAGAAAACTAAAGTTTTTCCGAAGTTTTTTTAGATTGCGTGTCCCACTCCCACGAGTAGGCCACGCAGGCAGGGTGTTATTAGCAAATCAATAACAAGCCGTCGTCTCCCAACGAAAAAAATAAACAATAGCTTTATTTAGTAATGATCTCTGGGATCGCAGGGACTGGTAGATGACGGATGATTTATTTAATGCCAGACAACGTACTTAGCTGTGCATATTCATTAGTAGCTGAATTTCGCATTTAATATCAGCTACACTCTAACATGATCGATTACTTGTTCATGTTTGACACCTTGTACACAAAAGAGGACACAAAAGAGGACAATAGTTGTGAAACATAGATTTCACAACTGTTGTTATAATTAGAGATAAACTCTATTAAATTAGAATTAAAATAGAATATGGAACAAAAGCAGTCAGCGGTATCAAACTCGAAGTAGTCGTACTGTATCTAGGTTTAATAATAATTAGGAAATATAGGGACTGACACTGTTTCGTCTCCTGAGTTGTTTTTGGCGTTCTTTCTCTTATCTGAAAAACTGCGAGCAAACAGTGCTCTTGCTTGGCATGATAAGAGTATACTTTTCAGATAGTTTTATCTCCTAGTTATAGCAAAAAATACAATAGATCTAAAAGTTAATTCGTCAAAATGACCCTGAACTTAAACGGTGTACGTTAAAATCTGATTTTATGGAAAGTTTGTAATATTTTTTATTTTTTTATGTGGAACGACCTTATTTAACCTTGGTCGGTTTCTAATCATAAGTTGGTGCAATCCGCCGTTAATCTGTTGACAGTTTCAATCTTATCTTATAACAATTTTAAATTATTATAAGATTATATTTAACTAGGCGACAGAGGGGCTCGTCCCATTGTCTTTGCGAACATGGGTTGGCAGGCGGGTCCGTGTTGGGGCATGTTAACAACCATACGTTCTTGGCCTCGGCACGGTGCGCAGCCTCCAGGACCCCAATTATTTAATTGCTACTATTTAGTAGGGGCTAAAATTTTCCCGATGAGGCTCACAGCACCGTGTACCGAAGCCAAGAAAGCAGGTAGCGCCACGCTGGAAATTTTGCGGATGCCCAGGCCGCCAAACCTAATGGGTAAGCTAGCCTGGGTCCATGTTCTTTCGCCAAAAGATATGTTGAAAATAGAAGTGAGTGTTTCTAAAACTATATTATCTAAATTTGAAATCAAAGTGGGGTGTTTCCAAAAATGTGATCCGCGAAGAATGTATGTGAATTTAGACACAAATAAACAATGTTTAATTATGCAATACGCCGAATGTATGTTAATTTTAGTCAAACGATGTGAGGATGTTTTGAAATTTTGAATTTTTGTATTTATGAAATTTTCGAAAGATTGGTCTAAGATAGGGCAACCAAGGAGGTGAAGCGATTCCTTTTTCATAATTTTGATACCAGGAGCTAATTGTTTAAATTGTTCTATGGCGCGTTCCTCATTTGAATACGACTCTGTAACAAACAGTTCACATTTGGAGAAGTTAAGAGAGAGGCCGACTGCTTTAAGTTCTGTTGTTAATGTTTCTAAGTCACTTTGCACTGAAATCGCATCACCGCCGAGGGTCCCGTCATCTAGATACCATATATTTAATTTTGAACTTAGTTTCTTAATTATGGGATGTATGGCGAGGCTAAAATTGCTGGACCAAGTGGGTCGCCTTGTTGACAACCTACGCAGGAAGCCAAAACGTTGGATTTGTACAATAATTTAGACGGGGAACCGTAACACTGCCAAAGAAATGTAAAAGTAATAGGAATTTTCTCTTTAATTTAAGTTAACAAGGCGCCTCTGTCTACGGAGTTTAAAGCGTTAGAAACATCCACCTTCAGCAGAACCTCTCCAGCCTGGTGCTCAATGTACGTTCGAATTATATAATTAGAATATCCAATGCAATAAGTGCATATGGCAGTTTCATACAACCCATTCGAGGCCCACGATCGCTACGTGTCCTACCTATTTATCCGCCTTGTAGCGGAAATCGCAAGTAGAGGCATGACACATATGTGTCGTCATGGGCCTAAAGTGGGTTAAAGTAATTTACCTGTACCCGAGCTAACAATAACTGGCTGTTTCCAGCTTCACGCCTGTAATTCAAAATTAAGGAAAAGCCATTCCGTTGCAAATGACCCCCTCTAACACGCGTGAGTTTGCAATTGACCATCCCGCTCTCTGTGGAAGCTCTGCGCGTAATTTCATAAATATTTAGTACATTTTAATTGACTTTTGAAACACTGGATGACTTATGAAAAATTTGTCCATATTATTTTGTTAAAACAATAAAAAACCTACTCGTATCCTTTTTGTAAAAAAAAACATATCGCTGTTGTTGATAAATCATGAAATCTGCATGAAAGTTTATTTTTACGATGATATTTAGGATTTTTTGACAGAGTAACCAAGGCTTTTTTCAGTATTATGTTTAGTTATTTTGTTTCTTTGTTTTTCATCAGTCCACATTAATTTTTATGTAGTGTATGTAATTCTATACATTCTTATTCACACTGGAAGCTCAAACTTCATTTTTTCGTCAGATCTATGAATGGGCCTTGCCTTAACATGTATTCGTACTTTATAGATACCTAAACATATTATTATCCTGATATCCGGCTTATATAATATAAGTACTAATCGTATTAAAGTAGGTTATCGAACTACCAACTACTAAATATTAACGTCGAAATAAAACTTGAATTTCAATGCCTGATAAGTGTTACCTATCTAAATCGCACAATAACTTTCACTAAACGCCCGATTTATCTCTTTGAGACGTATTTTATTGGGTTTGGTCTGAAATCTTTTCCCTATTGCCTTTTGTCACGGCATCATTGACACGAAATTGAACAAAATTTAAATATTGCCTTTGATAAGGTATAAGGCATTAGCAGGCCTTTCATTATTGCTGTGCAAGATTGCACTACTTTTTGTAGCTTTTTACTAATTTAGTCTTTGGTTTTTTATAAATATTTGTGTGATGAGCATGAATATTTATTTCTGAGTCTTGGATGTTTTCTATGTATTTAAGTATTTATATCTATTAAATATATCGTCGTCTAGTACCCATAACACAAGCCTTCTTGAGCTTACTGTGGGGCTAGTTCGATTTGTGTAAGATTGTCCTCTAATATTTATTTATTTTATTTATTTTTATTTATATATTTTTAATGTCTGGTTGATTGGTGTCATTATATCTTTTGTCTTCGGAAAACCAGTGCCTTTTAATTTAATATTTAACAATTGCTATTTTCGTAATTTTTTTGCTTCATAAAAATATTATTTGTAGAATAAAACGTTTTAAGAAAGAAAGAAAAGAAAGAAAACATGTTTATTTAGCATATACAAAATTAAAATAATAAGAAAACAAAGGAAAAGTTAAATATCACTAATATAATATGCTAAAATGGTCGCCACTCAGCTTGGCGCCACGAAATAAGCTATTAGGCGTTACGTCGTGGCGCTGATTTTCAGTGGCGCCTGGTAACCGGAGTAGCTGCCACTTATTTAGTATACTACTTACTTAAGGGTCCTTATCAGTTAATAATATACATCTATTTATGCTATTTACTGTATGACTTAACACTTATCTAGAACTTTTCTCATTGTTATTATATTAGATATCTTATTGTACAGGTTTTTTTTAAACAAGTACCGCTGCAAACAAGACTCCAAATCGCCAATATCAGACCAAAAACTGGTACTTTACGCTTAGAAACCACTACAGAGAATAAAATCAAACAAAAATAAAATAAGACGTATGTAAAACTGTCTCTTGGAATAATTTTACAGAAAGCGATATTTGATGCACCCTTATACCGATATATATAACGATACTGGTTTAAGATTAACACTTTCACAGTCCCCATACAAAATGTTTCAATTTTCTTGGACGTCCAAGCAAATTACTTTCATCACACGTCCGTGCTCCACGTTTGGGTCACTATGAAACGACCAGGTATGATTTTTAAGTCGTGATCTGAAGTGCCTGGGGGTGATGGGGTGGGTCACACTGAGCAACTTTTACTGTGGGGCCAACCATGAAATTGCGAAAAAAAAACACCAAATTAAGAGTTAATTGATCGCTAACTATCCTATGTATGGAACATTTAATTTTTTTTCCCATGATTTAGTCATTTATATTAGATATTAGAGGACAATCTTACACAAATCGAACTAGCCCCACATTAAGCTCAAGAAGGCTCGTGTTATGGGTACTAGACGACGATATATTTAATAGATATAAATACTTAAATACATAGAAAACATCCCAGACTCAGAAACAAATATTCATGCTCATCACACAAATATTTGCCCTGACCGGGATTCGAACCCAGGACCGTCAGCTTCACAGGCAGGTGCACTACTGGCCTTTGTTTGGGATGACATTTCTTTGCACTTTTAAAGTAGGCATGTTTAATACTTTGTTATAGAACTTTAACCATCGCTTTAAAAAGTCATCGGGTATTGGAGAGTCCCATAAGAGATTTGCTTTCCAAAGGTCCTGTAGAAATTGCTTAGCTCTTACAACTACCGGCCCTGCTAGTCCCAAAGGATCAAAAAAGGAACCGATAAAACTGAGTATTGAGCGCTTGTCCCATTTGTTAACCGGCTTGTTTGGGTAGCCAATCTTGAATACATCTTGGTGGGTATCAAATACCATACCTAAGGCTTTTAAGTCAGTTTTCATGCAGAGCTCATGGTCATCCACATAACGCTTTTCAGATGGAATGCCTGATAGCAGTTGAGGTTCGTTTGCTGCCCACTTGTGTAGATGCATATCGGCATGGGACAGTAGTGAAATAAATTGGTTTCTTACCTCCAATGCTTCTGTTATAGAATCAGCTCCAAAAAGCGCATCGTCTACATACATTGCTGTGCGGACCACCTCTGCTGCTCTGGGAAGCTCTGCCTCATACCGGGCAGCCAACTCCTCCAGGCATCTTGTAGCGAGAAAACTTGAACTTCGAAGTCCATAGGTCACCGTCTGTAATTGAATAACTATAAGTTCCTTGTTGTCATTTCGCCATAAAATATTTTGTAAATGGTGAAACTTGGGGTCTATATCTATAGCCCTATACATTTTGTATGTCTGCCAACATAACATACTTGTGTTCTCTAAATGATATTAGTATATCAAACAAATCTTTTTGGATTTTGCCTCCGTTGAGCAAAACATCGTTGAGACTGTTATGCTGTTTGCTTGCCCGAGTGTTCCCGTTGAAGACGACTCTCACTTTATTAGTTATTCGATCTTCCCGGATCACCGGCAAATGTTGCATAAAATACAACTTTTGTTTGTTTGAATTGGTTAATGGTAAGACTTTAGCATGACCCATTTCTAAATATTTATTAATAAATTCTTTATATCTTTTTTGCAAGGTTTCGTCTTTCTCCAATCGTTTCTCAATGCAGTTTAGTGTTTTGACTGCAATGGGAAAAGTGTTACCCAGGTTGAGTTGATCCATTGGCTGAGCTAGAGGAAGAGACACTTGAAATTTATTATTAGTTAATTGTACCGAGTGCTTGAACTCGGCTTCACAGGAATTCTGCTTTGCTGTAACCTCCTTTGTAGTTTCAGGGACCATTTCAGTCTCCCAAAACTTTGTTAGGAGGGTGTCAACATTATCATTGGCCTCGTGGGTTGCCACATGCAAGGCAACATGATGGCAATTGGTTGCCCCATTTTGGCAGGGTGTTTCCCCAGACAGTATTGAACCAAATTCTGTACTTATGAGATAGAGCTCAGTATTCGAGATCTTTGATTTGCTGGGTAGTAATATCTTGAAGAAAACATCAGCCGATAGCAAGAAAGAGATCTCGCCCGGAACATAATATTCATTGTCTGCTAGTATAACAGAATCCGGTAGTGATATTTTGCTTCTATCTATTATTTTTTGCGGCAATTGTGTTGTTATCTTTTCTACTAAGGCACATGTAACCTGACAGCTGTAATCTGAATGAATAGACCCAAATATTGCATTTACTGATTTTGTTGTGTTTTTGGACTGGCATCCTAATGCTGAAATACTGAGTTTATTATGATTTGGCTGCAAGTTTAGTGACTTTGCTAGTTCATTTGACATGAACGAGACTTGGCTCCCACTGTCGACCAAGCCTCTGGCTGTGACAAATGACACGCCATCTTGTCCATATATTTTTACTTTGACAGTTGGTAATAAGACTGCACTGTTCGTCTTGGCGTGGCAATTGCTGACACTTGCAACATGTAGCAATGTGTGGTGATCTTTGCTTTGGCATGTTGCGCATTTGAAATGAAATTTGCACTTATTCTTGTGCATGCCTAGGCATACCTTGCATAAATTGTTTTTCGAAGCCATATCTACTCTTTCGTTTGCTGATTGAGCTGCAAATACTGGGCAGCAATATAGTTTGTGAGACGTTGCTTTACAACATATGCAAGATGGTACCACATTATTGGCCACATTAGTCACTTTAATATTTTTATTGGCAAAGGAATAAGATGACTTACCCTCGCTTTGCTTGCTCTCCTCAAAACTGCTCGCTCTCTTCTCGGTAAAAACCAAGAAGTCTTCTAGAGTTGGCATGTTTTCATTGTCCCTCTCTTGGTGATAAGCTCTGCATGAAAATTGATCCACCTTTTTCAAAAGAATTGTTAGTATTATTAAGTCCCACTGGTCTGTAGGTTGTCCCAGTGCCTTAAGGGCACCCATGTGCTGTCGCGTGGTCGCAACTAGTTCCCTTAGGGCACTAGCAGTACCTTTGCTTAGAGGCTGCATTTCAAGTAAAGCCTGTATGTGGTTCGTAATAACAAGAAATTTGTTGTCATACCTAAGCTTGAGCAGTTCCCTAGCCTTAACATAAGATTCACCGGTCAAGGGAAGCCCCTCTATTAGAGCTAAGGCTTCATGTTTCAAGTATTTTCTGAAATAGAACAACTTTTGCACTGGTTGTAATTTGTCACATGAGTCTATAACAGCATCAAATAACTCCATGAATGTCATGTATTTCGCGTAGTCCTTGCCGTCGAACGTAGGGATCTCGATTTCCGGAAGACGCATTGATGCTGGACTGCTTTTTTCCTCCACTGTCGCTGCCGATACGTCGCACGATGTTTTTGTGTGTAGAAGTTTCCGCAGATGTGATATAACTTCAATGCATCTGTCTTCCTCGGTGCCGTTCTCGAATTCCTGGCTCGAAATGTTGTTGGTTGCGACGGCCAATTGTATAACTAGATTATTATACTTTGTTAATGTTGATTCTGCCCTTTGCAGTCTGATTTTAATTGTTTCTAATTCCATGTTCGTTGATTCACTCAAAAGGTTCTTTAATTTTGTTGTGGAACCTTTACACCACGCGACTTGTGCTTTTAAGTTCTGGATCATTTTCTCGTTTTCTTTTTCACTCATCTTGTTGTAGTCTTTTTCACAGTTTATAGGTTATGAAAATATTGTGACGTTGAGATGTCAACATGACAGAGTGAAATGTCAGTCTTGAGTGACGTTTCTCAGTGAACGAAGTTTTGAATGAGTTGATCTTGCGAGTAGCTTCACTTTTGCTTGTCCTTGAAGTTGGAAAAAATGGCGGACGTTGAAGCTTGAATTCCCAGAACACGCGAAGTTTGCAATGTCGTTTTCGTTGATGAAATTAACCATAAATGCGATAATTTCTTTCTTCTTAGATTGCAACGATTCGCACGACGGTTTGTACGCGTTTTTTCGCGATATTAAGAGACACTTGCAGATTTTTTCACTGAACTGGCACTTTGCACGAGGCGTTGAATTCACTATAAAGACGAACTTTTTTTTGATTCACTTTTTGTTTCGGCACCATTTATGTTGGTGGATGATTAAAAAGTCTTATTTATCTTGATAATCACTGTTTATTACTATAAAACTTATTGTAGATGTTAACACGGTGAGAGTTGGGATGGAAGAGAGCGATGAACGGAATGGATTATAAAAGCGAATGAATGACTTAATTTAACAGGTCCGTTCAGACATCGTTTAGAAACTAATATAATTACAATGTTTTGGTTTCGTTCCGAAACACGGTGTCATCTAAGGGCCTACAAAATACCACAAATTCCCACTATTCCCACTAATATTATAAATGTGAAAGTTCAGATGTTTAAATGTTTGGATATTTGTTACTCAATCCCGCAAAAACGGCTGACCGGATTATGATGAAACTTGGTACACAACGAGTTAGCCTGGATTAATACATAGGATACTTTTTATCTCTTCGTCATCCCTCAAATAGATAAATTCGGGGGTGGAAGTTGAATTTCATAGATCCAGAATCATGTAGAATATTTACAATACCCGCTGACTTACGAAAATTCGTTTCAGATAAAAGAGAACCAGTGTAAGTCTGAGCTCCAAATATGCACATAGTTGTCACGAATCGTAGGGTCAAGATGTATCTAAATAAGGACGCATCGTGAGGCGAGTGTAGACTGTTGTAAATTCACGATATTTGACGTTTGGCGTGTCAGAGAGGTGCCATTACACAGATGCCATTCGTTCAAGTCGAATCGAAGTTAATGTAGATTATTTACTACTTGCACAATTCAATAATTTGAGTCTTATAGTTGCTAAGATAAAGTAGGTATTTTCATGTAAAGTTTTTAGTTGTACCATCGTAGTTTTAAACTAAGTAATGTCGCTACCAATTGATTATGATTAGCTATTATTATGAAAGATTTCGGATATTTGTGACTTAATTATCTCAAAACCAAAGCGACTCATGTGAATGTGAATGTTTACCGCATTTCAGTACTTGAAGTTCTATTAATTACTTACATGCGTAATTGTAAGCAAAACATAATAGATTTGCGTTATTTAGGTACTGACTTACAGCCTTTAAAGCGCTTGCGATTTAAATCAAAACTCGCTGGCCCATTGAGCCTAAATAACTTTACTGTTTATAAAATTGGAGATTAAATAGATTGGACGTAGACGATTGTTGTCAGCATTGACTGACCAGCGCTTTGATATATGCCTACACAAAATTATAGAATTTCCACTCCACCCCATTCTTTTTGTTGAAAAAAAATGGATGGTTGAGAAATATAAAGCAGGTTTTTTTTTCTTGAACCTGACTGGCTTTTTGTAGGCCGGGCCCAATAAAGCGATAGTGAGTGCGCGTTTGTTTGGAGAGTGGCCTGGGGAAAATCCAGGAGAAACCTCCAACGCGACCACACGGGGGGTTTAAACACTGCAACTGGAATACTCTAAGAATATGCGCTCCAGTGAGATTGGTTGAGCGGCTTCAACCAAATCTGAGGTGTAGGTGGAATCAAACTATTGGGAGTTCTGTCGCTGTTTCACTAAACCAAGCCTAGCTGAGAAAAGACCAGCTAGGAACTCAGCTAGGCCCGACCTGGGTCGGACTGACTCTACCCGGTATGCAGCGGTATCGGGACGAATAGGGACTATATGTGTCTGCGATATCCCGATCGTGCGGTGGACATCCCCGCCGGCGGGGTAATTTTGTGTAAATTTTCTTAGTAAACTAGAAGTATTAAATAAATTTTCATACAGAGGGATAATGCGTAGAGACATGTGCCCAAGGTGTTCACTGCAAGTAGAGCGTGTCATATTGTTGTAGGTCATTACAGATCTTGGGTTATAATGTAGGACTCTTAACACGTTGCAATTCGAGAAACATAGAAGTTTTTGTTCCATTCAATCATAATATGTTTTCCCCTGTAGTCGCTACATCGAGCATGTCAGTACTAAGGCTCCGAAAGTAAGGAATTGGGAAACTTCATAGGATAGGAGCGAATGTGTATACGTACGCAACATCTAACCATGACACCACTATGCTACTTGGATTTGATGACGTAGTTTCTTAGCACACATTGTGTTTCGTTACGTAGTATAAGAAATCATAAAAAATATTTGTACGTATAAATGCTATATGAGATCGAGTCGACGGCGTTCTCCGGGCTGAAATGAAATGTGTATTTAACGTCTGACTTTCTTGGCCAGTACCTATTACCAACATATATATATATATAGGTACTGAAAAATCATATTACCCATTTTGTTTCATTATCCGCCTATTACATCCTATTTCAAGGCACATGCCTCCTTTCATGAACAAGGGGGCATGAACAAGGCATGAACAAGGTTGTAACTTTGAGACGTAAAAACGTTTCGGTACATTTTGAGTGAGTCACTCAAAGTTAAGTAGTTTATAACTTAACCTGCAGAATATATCTACCAAGGGGAAGGAATAGTTAGTAGACGTTCACGCGAACGAAGTCGCGGGCAAAAGCTAGTATATAATAACTTAGTATGCAGTAGCAAAACGCGCCCGTCGGGCACGGTTAGTATAAGAGCGGCTTTTTTAAAGCCACCAATAGCAACGCTTCACATACGCTTTATCCCTACCATTGTAACATACAGTTAACTCAAATTATCAAATCTTGCTCGTCATTACCTATTGTTTGTTCTCACATACAACCACTTCTGCACATACCTCTTTTGGCCAAGCTATTTTGTAAATCAGCACCTCTATTGAAATTATACAGTCAACTTTACATCGAAGTTTTATTTGTGTCGTCGAGTTCCATCATCACCGGCACCGGCGTCTACAACACTTTATGTGCAATGATCAGTACACAATAATTCGCATCATGATTATCAGGCAAAAGAATATAACAGAATAGAACAATCTAAACAAAAATATAATTATAGTGATTTGAGTGCGTACCTGGTCGGCTATAGTGATCCATGTACGGGGCACGGACTTGTGGAGATAGTTCGTCGTGACCCATGTATGGACACTAGACTGTGAACGTGTTAACTTTATGGTATTTCAAGTTTCATAATGAAGGCTGAAACAAACGCCTTTGAGATTTACTTCATAACATGTGCCCTTTTTACATTTTGTGAGGTTTTCAGCAAAGGTGAAATTTAAAATTTAGTCTACCAAAAACATTTATTTCTACTCGTCGACTTTTATGTTTGAATTAAGATATCGTAGAGAAAACTAAAATCACATAGGTACTTTTCTCTATGGAGCCCTTCAAGTTATTTTTTAGACGAAACAATATACTTTCAATAACTAAAATGTCTGAAAAAAATCCAATATAGTTTTCTTACAAAAAATATAAGTCTGGCTGAAACTTATTATGTGGGAATTATCAGTTCTCAAAGCCCCTTCAGTGCTGCCTATCACGAGTATGATACTGTTCCCTCTTCAATGAAAATAGACTTGGAAAAATGACATTTTATTAATTTTTAATCTATCTATTCTGTCTGGTACACCCATTACACGATTTTTATGTTATACATATTATTATTTATACACATATTCAAAAGAAATAACAAATGTAACTCGTATTAAATACGTACTTAAAAGTTTTCACCTTCAAGCGCCTTTTGTATGCCTGAACTTTTAAAGTTACGCAAAATCTCAACAAATTTTCTCAAAGCAAATTCTGGAAAAGGCCTACATTTTTATCTCAAAGGAAAAAACCCACGCTGTCGTCAACTTCACCTAAATATCAATTAAGTGTACTTGCAATTTTATTATGCCGTAAAATTTGTTGTCCGGCTTCGAACGACGTAATAAAACATGAGTCAAATAATTAAATGGGTTCCCGAGCACATTTTCTTTGGACTATTATCTCCCCCGTAAATACATACATTATTCTTAGTTAGTTACAGAGCTCGGGTGTTGCGCCGTGATATTCTGAGCTAGTGAATATTGCATCAAAAGCAAATCTAATTTATGTTGACAATTTTCAATGTTTGAAATTAATGTTTTAGTTATGTAACGAAATAAGAGCGGAACTAGAAAACCTAACTTAAAGTATTTAATGTATTTTAATGGGAATTTCCGAGTAAACAGCTTAACCAAATACTTCACTGTAGAGCCTTTGAAAAGTAAAATTTTGTCACCCAACATATTTTGGCATAAAGGCACGAGACACTGGACTGTATTGTATTTATTGGACATTGGATTGGTATCTCAGTATCCTAGAAAAAGAGAGGCTGGCTCACCCACTACTGCCGTCGCCGCAACTTTGAAGAAGCACTCCTCAACAGCTCCGAGTTGTGTTGTCGATTTTAGGTTGATTTTTGCGATAAATAAGTCATTTATTGACATTGATGTGTCTTTAAAGATTTGGTTTGCGGTTGGTTTGTTGCCGGCCAATATCTTATTTTCATGAGTATTGAGGTTTCATTGGCTCCGTTATGTAACTATGGAGGAATGTATTATCTTCTTAAATCTTCAGACTTTTATAATTGAATCTTAATTTACGTATGCCTAAAGAGAGTCGTGTGCAGATATTTATGAGTAGGCTGCTGCTTCTATATATCGACTGTATACGCTTATGTCATGATGCACTCTAAATATCCATAAATATTACAGTTTACCTTTCGGACTGAATTTGAGATTGGTTATGTACTTAATCTGTGCCTATGAAATGATGTGGGGAGGTGTGAAACTAGACTAAGAGAATTTACGTCCAGTAAATAGATGGGAGGGTCGGAAGGACGAGGCGGCCGAGGCGAATCTCAACAAATTTACTGCGATTCTGTTTTTATTTATTTTAGGAGAAACAGACAGAAGTAAATGTACAAAAAGAAAACATGAAAGTACCAGTACTTCGTTGCTAAACATGCATTTACCCCCTTGACAATTTCCACTGAGATATAAATATTAAGTAGGTATAGGTACACTACGCTGCACTTAACCTAGCTCCACATGCACGTACATCATTAGATTTGGCCACTAAAGTTCTGAGGCTAGCATTTTTGCCACTTGGTATTGGTCAGAAATACTCGCAACCGCCAAGCTTGTATCGGGAGTTGTATGAATGATATTAAAGCGAAGGAGGCATCTAAGGACTGAATTATTTGGCGTTCCTCTTTAAATAAGTATCTAGTGTCGTGAACGCTAAATTTATGTATCTGTGCTTTCAAGTACCTATAAATTTCTTTTATCGCATGTTTATTCCACAACCGATTGGAATCTTCTCACTTGGCTAATCTGAGGAACGTGACATCTTACAGTTTTGTTTCATCTTGGAGGCACTTACTTAAGAGGGATTATGTGTAATTCAACAAGGCCGGGAAAGTCTTCTTATCTTCCAGAATCCGTTCCTACGAACACTCGTCTCATTTAACTACAGAGGCTATGATATATCCAATTAAACAGGGTTAAATTATCCAATGATTTTGTAAGATTGAGGTTTAATGATAAAGGAAGTGACATGAATGGTTGGGTATCTAAAAGGAAATAAGTGTAACAATTTTATTATTCTGTAGGGGCATGTTGTGTTGTAAAGCGAAGCGGTATAATACCATTTTTGATGGGTCGTGGGTATGGAATAAGGTAAGCTTCAATGTTTGACACTTCACCACCTAATACTTGAAAGATTGGGTCAATGTTCAAACCTTCCTAAATACGAGATTTAACAGTGATGCTGACACATAGCTGTCATCGACTGGACGCATTAAGGCTCGATTTCATAAACACCAGTTTGACCTTATGTCGCCAAGTTATGTCAAAAAAATTAAGTTACCAGAATTTGATCTGGCGTTTAGTCTAACAGATCTTTATTAAACCCGGTCTAACATGTTAATCAACTTGTCGACGAGACTAGCATGTTCCGATTGGTTCATATAATTATTTAAATCCACTGGACTGTTCAAAACCTACGACCCATCATGAATTGCGCAAGTTAATAGGAGTAACCAAGTCAATTTCGTGACTTCACATATAATTTTATTTGTCTATTAAAGGCTATGTAGATATATCTATAGATAACTAAATAAATATACTTCTATGTAAAGCCCCGCAACAGACTTTGTTACTCGTATTAATTGTTGTAACTTGTGCAATTCATTATGGGTCGTACATCGGCTCATTAAAACTGCTGTTATTATCTACCTATTACAAAACTATAAAATAGATAAGTATAGGCACATAATTCGATTGGTCATGGTTATGACACCAAGAACCACGATTTGAATTTCCGCGCTGTTCATAATGTTGCAAATTATAGGTAAGAATTAATCGTCATCATTTGCTCAGAAAGCTCAGTGAGCAAATCTGACTGTCTGACGTATGGGTATTATTCGTTGAGAATTATACGGGTGCTTGATGAAATGGGAACTTTGACCTAAGGGCTTTGCTAGGTCAACGTATTAGGTCTATTGCGGGCGGTGTATAATTTCGGGTAACACGCAAGAAAGTGCGTAGTCATTTTATTAAAGTGGCACAGATTTATTTTGAACAGCTTCTAAGTACTGGACAAATATACTCGCTAAGCATTTTTTTAAATATTGTAAGTATTACTGTGCATTATTGTAGGTAATACTGAAATAAATCATCTTCTATTTTATTCTATATTCTCTACTAATATTTTAATACTGACAACAAATACAAAGAAAAAATCACGTATGAAATTGCATTCTAAGACCGTCTAATAATAAGGCGTAGTCACGGGTGTCGGTGCTCAAAACTTACCAACAATTAGACGGATTCACTTTCAAAATAACTGATTCCCAAAACAATCTAACAATTCATTAGGGTACCGACCAGTATAATTGACCTCTGATCACGCACTGCCCTACGAATCTCGAGGCCAGTGCTTTGCGCTGCCCGCTTCGCTGATGAGTGAATGTCGCTTTGTGAAATGTAATTCTATTAATATTCAACTTGAACAATTATTCGAGGTCTTGAATCACCACCTGGCCATTTACTTAAGTTGAACTTAATTGCACTTCTAAAGCCAATTGACACCTTCAGTCTCGGCAACTCGCTATGGTTCTCTTCAGTGTGTCAAGTGTTAACTTGACCAGGATATCTACATAGCGCTACGTTCGTAGACGATACCAAGTAGCCGTAGACGTTAAGTAGCTCATAGCCAACGCAAATTATACCTACAAACGGAGAACCGTACTCGTAGACGCGTAGCCGATAACATGCGTTTCCCCGTATGTAGAGGGAATTTCGTACCGCTACGAAAAACTTGGCATCGAAAGTGTTGTGCACCTGGCGCAGAGTTGAATCGACCCGCAGGCACTAACGGTAGGTAACTGTATGTACTAACGGTAGATAGATTTTACTGTCAATTTTGAAGTATAAATGTATGGGCTGACAATTAAAATTTGACACTAAAATCTATCTAACGGTAGTAAAAAAGTTACGTGATTACCCCGCAGGTAGTCGTAACTTTTTTACTACCGTTAGATAGATTTTAATTTCAAATTTACATAACATAAAGTTACGTGGTTCGTCTGCCCATTCTACACTTTAGCCTTGTATGGTGCCTTGTGTGGTGGTGGATTTACATGTGTGTGTGCGATGCTTTTTGGGTTATACCCACACAGATTTAGATTCGCATCTTTCCTGTGGATATAGATCTAAAATTAATGGTTAATAACACTATGTTTGGTTAGACTCATCATATATGCAAAAACGGCGTTTCCATTTCTTGTACAAATGTAAGTACCTACTTTTTTGTACTTAGCTGTATTTTTAGTTAAGTAGGTATATTTTTATTTATTACTGGTTTCGTTTTTGTTTATCTTTGCGTTCATTATTATTATGATTATGTTACTTTTATGAATAAAAATCTTGTGTTGTAATTAATAATAGCTTACCTAACCGTGCACAGAAGCCGTTAACTATTGACCACAGGAAAAACAAAACATTTTTTATTTTTATTTTTCCGCTGTTAATAAAATACATAACACTTTTATGTGTGCAAAAACTATTAAGTATAATAATTGAAATCACTATTAACTGCAATCGCGTTACTTAATAAGCTAATGCAAAATGACTTCACATTAATCACAAACAACTTTAGAGCCATGTACAAACAATTTTGATCCGCTGTTTGTGAGGTTCTCACACTCAGTATTTGATACCTACGTTGGCGGTGATTGATTACACCGATGATGGAGATGATTTAATTAACAAATTATAATACTTAACGAGGAAATTTCAATGATTCTACATGGGACGAAAATATTGGAATTCAAATGGTAATGAAAAACAGACCTAGTACTTGGCCACATTACGTAAAGGGAGATAAAGTATAGTGTTTTCTAATCTAATAATACAGAAGTGAATAACTAGAGCCTGCAATGCTAAACAAATACAGATAAATATATGTACAGAGATGTATAGTCATTAATATTAGGAAATAAAAACAAACCCTCTTATTCATAAAACTTAACAAACCTCTGCTAACTAAAATGTCTGTTGTCACTGCAAGCACATGTGTCAAAGTGAAAGATAAGGATAAACTAACTTTAGCGGCTAGTTAACTAAAATAGGTTTGATAGAGGTTTATGAATTAGGGGAAAGAGAATAAAAGAGTAAGTACCGACAGAGACGTACACTTGTAGTCTCAATGTCAGAATAAAACGAATAAAATTAAACAGAGGTATAAATATTCTCCATAATTTTTAAACAAAAGAAAAATAAATAATTATTATTTAACAGCTTATCAAAAAATAATAACTGCGCTTCAAAATACTACTAATGAAATTGCACAGAACAAGTAGTTGTGCAAATCAGCAGTTTTACGTTGTTAGGTTTTTTTAATGTTCCTTTAAATACTACCCGAAATAAATGTGGACTCACTACAAATACCCATTTATTTTTCTCTTACTCTCGAGTGTAGGTAAAACTTATGCCTATGAATCTAGAGGTTAGTCTCGACGGGCTCCACTATAGGGTGACATAGCAGTTGGTTTTTTACAAAGTACTTTCTAGTCATAAAATGTAGAAGTACCGACTGTAGTATCCGCAAACGAAACTGACATCTAGGGCTATAAAAGATCTGTTTTTTTCCTTAAGACCATGAAAGTGTCAGTTTGGTTCGCGGATATTAAAAGTTTTTACTGAAACGGATATTCACAATTTTTGTACCGTAGGCGTAAAAATATGAGTCATGAGGCTCATAGGGATTCCATCCAAACTGGGACAAATGCGACGAAGCAAATGATTGATGATCTGCGATCAACTTTTCCGAGGAGTAATTGGCATTTCTTTCCAGGCGGATACTATGATTTACTGATGAAAAGCTTTTACATTTTAAAATTACATTCATATTAGCCTCTGCCCACGTCTTCGTAACTAATTGTAACTAAGATAGGTTAGACGGAGGCGAATCGGATCGCAGGGCGAATCAGGTCAACTTAGCATTTTCTGTCAAATTCAAACGATCGTGGCTATCCACGAGCACCCAATCAGCGTTCCGCGTTGGGTTTGACCCTGCACGACTCGAAACCAGCCACCATTGAATCGACCTCAGTACTCGTTTCGGTATGTTGTGGTTTTACTGCCGATATATAAAATTTGGTTACAATATGGATTATAAAATCAAATTAAATTGGCTAAAGTTTATTATTTTTTATTAAATATTGTTTACAGTGTGTTTTGTATTGATATGTTAAAAAATATTGGTGTTAGGTAGATATATTATAAACATATGAGAAACATTGAGGCTATTCGTATGCTTGGGGGCGAAATGGATCACTACTTTAGATAAGTTTTTTAAACTTACATTAATAATATTAATTGTGGACATGTTTTAGATGATTCGTAAGTATTAAAGAAAGACACACCATGGAGATAGGAATGCAGGAAACATCAGCAACAGCTGATAACGTCTAGAGTAAAGACCTGACATTACGGGCCAATGAATTATACAATTATCTTTTATAACAAAAACGTAGGTACGTTTTCAACAGAATATAGCTTTCAAAATGCAGTTTGTTTTATTCGTACGCTTCGTACTATCGTATTAGGTACTTATAGCAGTAAGAACATTTTTTGTAAACCCAAAGACGGAGCCCTGTTAGAATATTCCCTACCTACTACTACTTTCTTCCTTCCAAGTCAGCTGCCTAATTAATTACCAGAAATTTGAACAAAAAAAGGGATTAATATGAGCAATCTCCATTTTTAAAAAGTTAAGTAATTTTTGCGAACTGGGACGAACTCATCGCATCAAGACTCAAGGCTAGGTTCCGGAGGAGGATTCAAGACTGTGTCCTGGCGAACAGCCGAAGACCTCATCTCAAGGCCTAGGTGCGGAAGTCCAAAAGACCAAAATCTTCATAGCCTACCTATCTGTGATTTGACGCAAGACCAAATTCGAACGTTACGGCTTTACCTATTAATTACCATACTTCATATCAAAAATAATCAGATTTCAATTAAGTCCTTCAGTTCTCGACGAAAGATCCATTTAACTAAACAACTCTATCAATTTTAACTGCTCCTGAACTTAATTCAAGATACTGATTGACTGAGATTGGTAGGCAGAGTTTGTCAATACTGAAAACTACTAAGGTGTCCAAGCTATTAAAGCGGTTATTGCAGCAGCAATTAATTATGATAATATGATTATAATTTTAATTGTTAGAGCGTTGTGTCCTGGAAAGGTGTTTTAGATGGACATAGCTCAAGTTTTAGGTGAAATTATTTGTATCTTCAAATGGGCCAACTCGTATATTTCTATTGTTTAATGTTGTGTTTATTAAAAGTCTGATTTTTATTTTATTTTAGTTTTTATATTCCTGTCCCGCTTCTGCGCATGATATTACTACTGCACAAATGCAATACTGACGATATTCTGTCAAGTGAGAATTTTTGCGACGTCAGAAAGAAGAAAATGTCACATTATCAATCCCGCCCCACCAAGTAAGGAAATCAAAATGTATTTGTAGATTTCTCTTTATTTGTAGATTTGATTTCTACCTCTATAAAATAACGGTAGATATCTAAACTACCTGATTGGTTTTTATCTCTCAATATTTATCCAAAACCAATAATTACCAATAATTTACCCAACGTCACATCACATAATCATTCATTAATTTAACAGTAGCAAAGGAGATGTACAATTCTTAGTACCTAAACCCGTATTTTGTATTTCTATATACAGAGGAAACTATATTTATGGCAAAAGATTTCACTTCCAATTTGCGTAAGTATTAACAGTATCCAATATACGAATTACGAAAACACAAAATCTGAAGAAATATGGCAGCACGCGTTAAAATATCTTCACACGACGCTAACGGGAGGTATTTTTCTAACGTACATTCTTGACATCAATCTTGTAGAAAGCTCATGGCGGTTTCTCAGTAAAGAAGATTTTACGTTAAATAAATTAAAGTTAACTCGGAACTCGTTAATCATTCTTAGACTCAATTAATTAAAGACGTTACCTATGCTGATTAAGCATGGCGCGTTACCCAAATATTATGTTCACGTAACGAATGAAATTCACTAGTGTGGGCGACACAGGCTTACGTCATCGCTGCTATAGGTAGTTCCGTATCATTCTGTGTTGCCAGTGGTGTATTAGTCATGATGCTTTCAGACTCCCATGTAGGTTTTACCTGTATTCAATTATTATGTTTAGAGTCTGGCAAATGAAAGAAGAGAATGAGTTTAAAATTTAGAAAAGCCTTAAGGCGTAAAATAGTTTACGTTAGCAGCGGTACTGCTTAATACGAAGGAACGTTTGATGAATTTGGGACTGGGTGGCGATTGCACCTATAGCTCAGTTGGCTAGAGCGACTGGCCGTGAGTGCCGGGAGGTCGCAGGTTCGAATCCTGCTCGGTGCCTAAATTTTAAAATTTTTCCTCTTTTCTAAATTTAGGTATGGGATGGCGTATCGCAACTGACGATTCTCAATATGATTTGAAACGTTAGTGCCGTTAATGAAGCATGAGTCTTCTGGTAGATGTCGCTGTACGCCTAATGAGTTTTTTATGGAACTTTATATTTACTCGTCGCTACTCATTATCTAAAACGAGTATAATAAAATTATGCGCGGATTTATGTCAGGTTAACTTAAATATTTTTATTCGGCATGAAATTAGATATGGGGATCGATTATAACACGGGTCAACATTGGGTAGGTTACTTTTTAACTTAAGACTCGGTCAAGTGCACATGTGTCATTCCGACGAAGTCGCAGGGCACAGATAGTTTATAATATTAGTTTGTATTGTACATACTATGTACAGGTAAATTAATAAAATAGTTTTAAAATTTAAATATATTACAAGTGTCAAGACCTCTTTCCGCGTTACACATCAGGGATAACCACACTCAGAATTTTTGAATTTTCCGCCATTTCTCATTCGCATCTTTCATTTGCCAGACTCTATTCATGTTTAACTTGATCTATTTTGTCTGTTAATATAATCGTAATGCGTAAATAATATATTTTGCGTGATGACAGTAGAAAACCTTTTCATCATTATTAGTTTTGTTAGTTAGGCAATGCAAATATAGGTTCAGGACTTCTGTGTCTATAATTTGTTTATTTTAATTTCTAAATAAAACGAAATATCAATGCAAGCAAATAGTCATAGACTTATTATTCACTATTATAAATTTCAAATAAAAGGTACACAATGAAAAAAATATTCCAGTATTAAAATATATATAATTTCAGTATTCTGTATACGACGGTTGAGAACTGCTGGGTAATCATAATCACGTAACTTTATGTACTACCGTTAGGCAGCTTTTAATGTCAAATTTTCAGCTCATACATTTATACTCAAAATTGACAGTTCAATCTATCTACCCTACATAAAGTTACGTGATTTGCGTGCTGGACCTTTAATTTTTCCCTTTTTCTGACGTGCAAGAAATTTGAATATCAGTTCATATAAACGTCACACACGGCACGGTTTCAGAGATATGTTGCGAATTGCTCCGGTTGCGAAATTAGATCCCTATCAAGGGTTTCCCGAGGGAAGAATTCCTCAAAGGAGTGAACAGGTATTTCAAAGAATGACACAGACGTTTCGACTGGAGGTACCAAATGTCCAGTTAACGGCTGACCAAAAGGACTTTAGTTTGATTATATCAGTGTGTTACGAAAACACGAAGTGGACGCAAAAAAATATATCATAAAAGATGAATTTTGACATATAGTTAGTTTTTGAAAGGAAAAAGTTGGTGTCCATAATGGCGTGTAGTTAAAATACCATTAGGTAATAATGATGCTGTAAGAACTCCAATCCCATACAAAAAAGAAGCCAGTCGGATGCGAACATGAAGGGTTTCGTACTATCATACAAATAAAATATTAAAAACGCAAAAGTCACCGTTTTTGCAGAGAATCTTTTGTAATCCCTGTAACACTTACAAAATTTCTGATTATTTTAAACTTTTACTCAAGGTTGATTGCATGCAGCTCGCTGAAAGACGGACGGGCGGATGGTCAGCGAACGGAATGACAAAATCAATTATAAATTTTCCTGCTTTGCAGCAACATAATAATAAACATGTAACGAGAAAGTTGGCCATTAATGATAAAAACTAGATTGTTCGCGTCCGCTGGGAAATTCAGCTTAACCTATTTTGGTTCATGAAAATTCAACCGCTCATCTGAATTAATTGAGTCCTCTCCAACATAATTTTATATGTTGAATGAAGTGACACCAGCTTGCTAATAACATATAATATGTTAAACTTACGTTCGCCAGATCAAACTGCAATTTTTAGTCTCTTACCTCATAGCAAAAAAAAAGAAAGGGTGGTAGGGCACAACAGAACGTCATCTCGCTCATACTTCGAGCAGTTGGCATTACGCCTGAGATTCTTCTGGAGTTTCGAGTGCCCATAGGTCACAGTATTTGCTTACCATCAAACACGCTAAAAGCCACTTGTTTGTTACCCTTGTTGAAAAAAGAAACCTTATAAACAACCTAGTGAAGCCTTCACTCTTCAGTAGGTACGTATCGCAATGATGTGACGATCACACTTTTCGAGTTATTGCATGGTTTACTTTGCATGTGTATGTGAGCGTGAGCTTACTTATCTAACATGGTTTAAAAAATATGTTTAACTAGGTTATTCATAATGCTCCCATTTTTTTGTATTTTTACTAGCTTTTACCCGCGGCTTCGCCCGCGTAATAAAAGTAATTTTTAACCGTCTACAAAAAAGGAGGTTCTCAGTTTGATCCGTATGTTTGTATGTAGATACGTATGGATGTCATTTCGGTAATCGGCACCCCGTGGAAGACGACACCAATATAAATTTTTAAGTTAAATTAATTTCCGCCACCTTGGATTTGAAAATGGATGTCATTTTCGTAATCCGCACCCCGAGGAACCTCGGAGATGACACCCATATCAATTTTTAGGAAAAAAAATGACCGTATGTCCATTATATAACGTCATCATATTTGAAAATGGTTGTCATTTTCGTAATCGGCACCTCGAGGAACAACAAAAATGACAACCATATCGATTTTTAAGAAAAAGAAATGTCCGCCATCTTGGATTTGAAAATGCATGCTATTTTAGTAATCGGCACCCCGAAGAACCTCGAATATGACACCCATATTACTGCTCCCCGCACAAACTTGAAACCCCTTTTTCACCCCTTTCGGGGAGCAATTCCGAAAAACGCTGAAACATGTTTTGTTGTATTTAAACAGAGTCCATATACGAAGTTTTAAATCTCTCATTTCAAAAAAGATTTGCTCCCCGTACTAACTTGGAACCCCTTTTCACCCCTTTAGGGGAGCAATTTAGAAACACGCTGAAATATGTTCTGTTGTATATAAACAAAGATTCTATTTACGAAGTTTCAAATCTCTCACTTCAAAAAAGATTCGCTCCCCGTACAAACTTTGAACCCCCTTTTCATCCCTCTAGGGGATCAATTTAGAAAAACTCTGAAATACGCCATTAATGTATTTAAATAGAGAGTCTTTATACAAAGTTTCAACGTTTTTTCCCGCGGCTTCACCCGCGTACTAAGAGTAATTTTTAACCGTCTACAAAAAAGGAGGTTCTCAGTTTCACCTGCATGCAGATATGTACTGGATGTCATTTTCGTAATCGGCACCCCGAGGAACCACAAAGATGAAACCCATATCGATTTTTAAGAAAAATAAATGTCTGCCATCTTTGATTTGAAACTGGATGTCATTTTCGTAATCGGCACCCAGAGCAACCTCGAAGATGACACCCAAGTTGATAATTAAGAAAAATAAATCTCCGCCATCTTTCATTTGAAAATGCATGCCATTTTCGTAATCGGCACCACGAGGAACCTCGAAGACGACACCCATATCGATTTTTAAGAAAAATAAATGTCCGCCATCTTGGATTTGAAAATGGATGTCATTTTTGTAATCTGCACCCCGAGGAACCTCGAAGATGACACCCATATTGATTTTTAAGAAAAATAAATCTCCGCCACCTTAGATTTGAAAATGCATGCGATTTTCGTAATCGGCACGACGAGGAACCTCGAAGACGACACCCATATCGATTTTTATAAAAATAAATATCCGCCATCTTTGATCTGAAAATGAGTGTCATTTTCGTAATCGGCACCCAGAGGAACCTCGAAAATGACACCCATATTGATTTTTAAGAAAAATAAATGTCCGCCATCTTGGATTTGAAAATAGATGTCATTTTTGTAATCTGCACCCCGAGGAACCTCGAAGATGACACCCATATTGATTTTTAAGAAAAATAAATCTCCGCCATCTTTGATTTGAAAATGCATGCCATTTTCGTAATCAGCACCACGAGGAACCTCGAAGACGACACCCATATCGATTTTTATAAAAATAAATATCCGCCATCTTTGATCTGAAAATGAGTGTCATTTTCGTAATCGGCACCTAGAGGAACCTCGAAAATGAAACCCATATTGATTTTTAAGAAAAATAAATGTCTGCCATCTTGGATTTGAAAATGGATGTCATTTTTGTAATTTGCACCCCGAGGAACCTCGAAGATGACACCCATGTTGATTTTTAAGAAAAATAAATGTCCGCCATCTATAAGTTGAAAATGAATGTCATTTTCGTAATCGGCACCCAGAGGAACCTCGAAAATGACAACCATATTGATTTTTAAGAAAAATAAATGTCCGCCATCTTGGATTTGAAAATGGATGTCATTTTTGTAATTTGCACCCCGAGGAACCTCGAAGATGACACCCATATTATTTAAGAAAAATAAATGTCCGCCATCTTTAATTTGGAAATGAATGTCATTTTCGTAATCGGCCCCCGAGGAATCTCGAAAATGACACCCATATCGATTTTAAAGAAAAGGAAAAATTTGCTCCCCGCTCAAACTTGGAACCCTCTTTTCACCCCTTAAAGGGAGCAATTCCGAAAAACGCTGAAACATGTTTTGTTGTATTTGAACAAAGTCTATATACGAAGTTTTAAATCTCTCACTTCAAAAAAGATTTGCTCTCCGTACAAACTTGGAACCCCCTTTTGAACCCTTTAGGGGAGCAATTTCGAAAAACGCTTAAATATGTTTTGTTGTATTTAAACATAGAGTCTATGTACTAAGTTTTAAATCTCTCACTTTGATATGTACGTATATAGGGAGATGAGACGAAACACGGAGTCACTTCAATGGAGGTTTATTAACGACCGAAATAACGGTCAAGTGCGAGCGGCATACCCGCATTCTCTCATAGCAATACTTATGCCTACCTACATACCAGAATATACCACATTACTTCCCCCTTCACTGATAAGGCTGTTGACGTCATTCACTAATGAGTGTGTAGCACGTTACAGCTAGCTGTTTGCGAGTATGCCTAAACCTTGTGAGAGGGGATGCAATGTAATGTTTACATCATTAAGAAACTAATTGTACTTAGTAACTAAACAAATGCGACTTTCACTCTAAATCATTATTTGATAATCACAATATAACGTTGACATGTTTATAAATCATATCATACTGCATGCTGCTCTTTACTCCTCCTTCACATGATACAAATGCATGTAGCTTATTACAGACTATATGTGAAAAATGGGAAATAGTGAAATTGTGAGGTTATGTTAACTATTACAATACTATTACATAGTTTACGGATATGTTTCCTCGAACCCATAACGAATGACTGGCACGCGCGCGCGAACTGGTCGGGTGGTCGGCGCGGGCGGCAATTCCCGCGGAACCCTGCTGCTGGTGGCCGCTAGGGGGGATATGCCGTCGCCAGCGCCGTTTATCGCTTCTCGCAAGCGTGCCTCGCGCCAATGGCCAACCGCGCCGACCGGCGGTGCCCCGGGTTGCGCGCCCTCCACGCAGCTCGCCGACGCCGACTCGATAACGCGCCGTGCGCGCAATTGGTTGGTGTGCCGAGATATTGTACCTTCCTCTGTCTGAACCTTGTAGTTGTTGATGCCTATTTTTTTTACGACTATAGCCTGAATCCACTTTCTGCCTTTACGAAAATCCCTGGCCCATACTGGATCTCCTACCTCGACAAACCGGTTATTCTGGGGTCCGCTGGCTATTTTAATTTGTTTGTTTCTTTCGACTGTGTCGAACAAGCCTGTCCTTAGTAAATCGAGCCTTGTTTTCAATTGTCGTCCTAATAACAACACGGCCGGTGACTCGTCAGTGGTACAGTGCTTAGCGTTTCTATAATCTCAAAGGAATCGTTGTAAAAAAATGCTGGGGTCAACCTTTTCTTTGGTTGCCTTTTTTAGGCTTTTTTTTATGGTACGAACTGCTATCTCTGCCTCGCCGTTGGAGGCGGGGTGATAAGGCGCTGACGTAACGTGTGTTATGCCGTTTGTGAGTAAAAAACGTGCGAACTGTTCACTGGAGAACGGGGGCCCGTTGTCTGAGACCAATTTGGAGGGTATACCGAATCGTGCGAATAACTCTCTTAACTTGTCCTATGGTCGATGTGGCGGTCGTAGTGGTCATTGGGAAAACTTCGATCCACTTCGAGTAACTGTCAACTGCTACTAAATAGGTTTTCGATTCGTACGTTAAAAAGTCTATGTGTATTCGGTCAAATGCCTTTTTAGCCATCGTCCAAGGCACGATGGGCACACGCGGGGGCGCGTCAGCTGTCTCTGCGCAGACACGGCACGAATTGCACATTTGTTCAATGTCCAAATCTATGTTGGGCCACCAAACGTAGCTTCGTGCGATGCCCTTGCATTTTACAATGCCCATGTGGCCACCGTGCACCTCAGCCAGCACTGCCGATTGCAGGGATCTATCTCATTAGATCCATTCAGTAGATCCACTGTGTATCTAATGAGATTTTTTTTTACCGCTAGATACATTGCAATTCATAATGGATCTATTGGGATGTTTTCTTTCATTAGATACATTTTAGCCGGGGGCTGTGAGGAATGGATCTAGTGAGACTTTATTTCTCATTAGATTGAAATCTAGAATGGATCTAGTGAGAAGTTAACAAAAAATTTTTATTATTTATCATTGCATTAATATGTTTTAATTTTTATTTTTTATTTTATTCCTAATATTATTCTACTAAATTAATAAATAAAATAATAAATTAATGAGAAAGATTGTATGTGTAGACATTAATTCCTCAATCACACTAAACAGTCGATGTACCTACAGTTTAGATTAAAATATATGCAAACCTACCCAAATACCTACATTTTTTTTATTAATATTTTTTCTCTAAATTTATTTAAACTCAATTTTATATTGCATAAAAGATAATTGTAATGAAGTTTGATCACTTCGTACTCTCTACTTTGCTTTTTCATTTATGATTCTTACGTACAGTATAAATGTACACTGTAAAAAAAGGACCTCCCGTAGGTACTCGATCGAGAAAATGATAAAATCACAGATTTCACGTACTGAAATTAAGGCGTTTCCGTTTATTTGGAATTTAGGAAGAATAAATTGAACAATCGGGTAGAATAGATCTTATGAGAAATAATTCTTGACAGATCCTTTATTAATAATAGGAATGGATCTAATGAGAAATAAATTGTCACTAGATCTATAATTTATCTCGGGAAATAGATCTAGTGGGAATAAATGCTTACTAGATCCACAGTCTTCAGAAGTAATAGATCTAATGAGAAATAACTCTCACTAGATCTATAATGTATCTTGGGAAATAGATCTTGTGGGAATAAATGCTTACTAGATCCACAGTCTTCAGAAATAATAGATCTAATGAGAAATAACTCTCACTAGATCCCTGATAAATTGTAATCCAATAGATCCAATGAGAAAAGCACTGTCACTAGATCCATCATGTATGTCACAAAAAAGATCTAGTGAGAATAAACTCTTACTAGATCCTGTAATGAGAAACTAGATCCTAGATCTACAATTCTATAATAAGATTTATAGAAAATCTCTAACACAAAGGGACAGCATAGGAATTACAAGCTTTATATGAATTTGGTCGAATGCTTCATAATTTCAATTAATTATAATAAGTTTTTTCGGTATTTGTTTGATCGGCTCACAAGGAAACGAGCCCGAGCGACGGACACAAATAGATGTCCTTGCCTTTTGTTTACTTCTGTTTAAATAATATACAATAAAGAATAATACACTTCTTTTTAATCCTAGCTAGTATAATGGCCGGATTTAGACCACCTAATTAATCAGGTAAGAAGGATTTCAAATATTGAATATAAAAGTTGATTAGAGTAGACCGACTGTAAATAGGATATGTATTTTTTTCTTAACTGCAAGTAACATTATGTCTACTAAAAGTACCATTCAAATAACTGTGGGATATTTTATACTAAAATAATAATCCAGTCAAGGGCTATACAGATTATTAAGTTATTTTCCTCTTTTCGCTTCTTAAACAATGTTAACTTCTGTATACGCTCCTTAATCAATATTAACTTATTTATTCAACGGGTGTCAACCGAGCCGTATACTAAGAACCGATAATTTTTATGTTATATAACTTGTATATTACATAAAAATTATACCATATTATGGTTATAATATATATTTGAAAATTACATATACAAAATGTTTATTATATAAAATAAGTGACTAAATAGTTTGCAATAATATAAAGTGTTATTATACTGAATGCAAATATATAATTTATTTTTATACCCCACATTTTTTACACACCCTCGGGTTCAAACCTCGGCTGGGATTATTCCCAAAAAAAAACTTACGTACGACCCTCCCGGTTTTAAAATAAAGTTATATACGAAATATCATCTGATATTTAGCAGTAAAATTGTCTTTAAATATTTAATGGATCTGGGAAAATAGATCTATTGGAAATAAAAATCTCGTAAGATCCATTGTCTTTGATCTAATGATAATAAATTCTCATAAGATCCACGCTTGGTCAGTAAATGTATCTAGAGAGAATAAATTTCTCATCTGATCTATTTTATATAATCTAATGAGAAACAAACTCTCACTAGATCCATTCCTCACAGCCCCCGGCTAAAATGTATCTAATGAAAGAAAACATCCCAATAGATCCATTATGAATTGCAATGTATCTAGCGGTAAAAAAAAATCTCATTAGATACACAGTGGATCTACTGAATGGATCTAATGAGATAGATCCGATTGCAGTGCTGCCGGCACCACCGCGCGGGTGCCCCAGAGAAGGCAACCACCTTCTATATTGAATTCATCTCGCCTTCTGTAATATGGTGTGAGTTCTGATGGAACACCTCTCATTGGCCAACCTGTTTTGACATATTGCGACACTAGATGTAGTGTTTTGTCAGAAGCAGTCTCCCTTTTGAGGTCTAGCGCATGAATCGGGAAGTTATTTTCGATGAACTGTACAAAGCTGCAGTCATCACTTGCATCACTCTGGTCAAGTAGGGTTAGGGTAGGCGCGATAATCCGTCTGCAATATTTTCTGCGGAATTCACGTATTCGATGTCGTACTGGTATCCCGACAATAATAGGGCCCATCTGATGAGCCGTCCCGCCGTTGTGGACGGGATATCAGTTTTTGACCCAAAGATGGTCACAAGTGGACGATGGTCAGTGCGCAGTGTGAACTGCCGGCCATATAAGTAAGTATGAAACTTTTTTACTCCAAAGATGATGGCTAATGCTTCACGGTGCATTTGGCTGTAATTACGCTCGGCCGCATTCAGCGCGCGCGACGCGTAAGCCACGGGCCGCTCCCCCTCCGGCGTGCGGTGCAGGACAACGGCACCTACCCCCGTCTGGCTCCCGTCACAGCAAAGTATTAAGGGCAGACTTTCGCTATAATGTGTTAAAACGGGGCTGTTAGTTAATGCGATTTTTATTTTATCAAACGCTTTTTTTTGTGGCTGTCCCCACTCCCACTTTTGTCCTTTCTTTAACAATTGATATAAGGGCGTTAAAATATCCGTGAATCCACTTATAAATTTAGAGTAAAAGTTTACCATGCCGAGAAAGGATTTTAGTGTGGTCGTATTTTCGGGTGCCGGTGCCTCAAGTATGGGTCTAACCTTATCATCATCCGCTCTTAGTCCATTTTCCGAAATAATGAAACCCAAGTACTTAACTTCTTTAGCAAATAAAGTGCATTTTTCCTTACGTAGTGTGGGCCCCGCATTTTCGAAACGTTTTAAGACTGCCTTTAAGTTTTGTATGTGATCGGCTTCATTAATGCCTGTTATTAGGACGTCATCCTGGTAAACCGCAACGTTAGGTATTCCAACAACTACCTGTTCTATAACTCGTTGAAAGATTGACGCTGCTGACGCTACCCCGTATGCTAGTCGGTTATACCTGTACAGTCCGCGGTGCGTGTTTACTACCGTGTATTGTTTGGACTCTTCGCTGAGCTCGATTTGCATGTAGGCTTCTTTAAGATCCAATTTTGAAAATAGTCTGCCTCCACTCAGATTGCTAAATAACTGCTCAGCGCGCGGAAGAGAATACCTATCGATTTCTAAGGCTGGATTGAGAGTGGACTTGTAGTCCCCGCATATTCTGAGACTACCATTGCTTTTGACAACAACCACTAAACAAGAAGCCTAGTCAGAGGAAGGAATTGGCGTGATAATACCTGCGCGCTCCATGCGCTCGAGTTCGGCGTCGACGGGCGCGCGCAGCGCCAGTGGAAGCGGGCGCGCGCGCCGGAACACAGGACGGGCGTCCGCGCGTACGCGCAGCGTTGCGCGCGCACTTGTGTGCTTCCCCAGAGATTCGCTGAACACTCGCGCATGATCGCGTATTATTGCCGACTTGTCAAATGACTCGCCATGGATCTTGTCGTTATTGTCTATTTTTAACACCGAGTCAGAAACGATAACATTCATTTTTAGCGCTTTTAACCACTCCCGACCCAATAACGGTACACCGCCGTTCACAATAACGTGCAGGTTTAGTTCACGTATCACTTTTGAATACTGTACGCTCACTCGTATGAATCCTAGAGAATGTATGAGTCCACCATCGTATCCGCGTAACTTTACGGCGTCTTGTTGTAGCTTGTGATGAAAAAACAAGGTTTTGTACATATCTTCATTTATACAGGCGTACGGCGAACCGGTGTCTACATGCATGCGGAGTTCGTTCCCATCAACGACAACTTCCGCCACGACCGGCTCCCGTCCCTTCAATTCCACATGGTACAGGCCCGCGGAGCCGCCAGCCGCGCGTGGCTCCCTGTCCTCATACCAGCTGTCATCCGAGTCATTACCACGTTCACCAGTACTTATATCCGCATTGGAAGTGTAGTTCATGTTGTCACGAATGTTGGGACACGACCTTTTTAAATGGCCCTTATTTAGACATATTTTGCAAACATACTCCTTGAACTTGCACGATGTTTGATCATGACCGTGGTCTCCACAGCACGAGCACAGTTGACGTGACTGGCGTGACCACTGGTCTCTGGAGAGCCGCGCTGGGATGCTAGCACCGCGCCCCCGGCCAGCCATCTGTCCAACCGAACCGCCTCGACGAGTGAAGCGCGCGGCGCCGTTGCCGCGCTCGTGTCTTGGCGCCGGCGTGGCGTGTACCGCGTGAAGGTCGTGTTCAAGTTTTCCTGACGTTCCCTTTTCGACGACAGCAGCGTTTTTGGCCGCGGCTTCTAATGCAATCGCCATCTTGTAGGCCCGCTTAAAGTCCAAATTGTTTTCTTCACAAAACAACCTTTGGCGGGTAGTTTCGCTGCTCAGGCCACATATGAACTGGTCCCGCAGGTTATCGTCTAGAGCCGTTTTGAAGTCGCACGTTGTCGCTAAGCAGCAAACTGCGCGACAGATTCACCCGCGGTTTGCTTGGTTAAGCGAAACTTGTACCGCTCGGCGAGAAACGACGGTTTCGGTTGAATGTGCGCGGCCACTAACTCGATCAAGTCGTCGTATTTAATGTCTTTCGGCTTTTTTGGGCTGCTTAAATCCACCATTAACTCGTAAGTGGCCGTGCCGACGCTGGCAATCAATGTGGGCACTTTTTTCGATACGTCGATGTCATTTGCCAGAAAATATTGTTCCACAATTTCACAATAGGTCGACCACTTTCCTTCATTTAAATCAAACTCTTTTAGTTTTCCCACAGACATGTTCGTACACTTGCACTACCTATACCTACACAAAATGCAATAGGTTCGCGACTGCGCCAATTGATATGTACGTATATAGGGAGATGAGACGAAACACAGAGTCACTTCAATGGAGGTTTATTAACGACCGAAATAACGGTCAAGTGCGAGCGGCATACCCGCATTCTCTCATAGCAATACTTATGCCTACCTACATACCAGAATATACCACACACTTCAAAAAAGATTTGCTCCCCGTACATACTTGAAACCCCCTTTTCACCCTTTTAGGGGAGCAATTTAGAAAACGCTGAAATACGCCATTAATATATTTAAACACTGACTCTATATACAAAATTTCATGTCTCTCACTTTAATAAATACGGTTTTTCATACAAACTTTGGACCCCCGTTTCACCCCTTTAGGGGGTGAATTTTGAAAAGTCTTTTCTTAGTGCACCCCTAGACCTTATAAGGAACCTACGTGCCAAATTTGGAAACTTTTGAACCAGCGGTTTGGGCTGTGCGTTGATATGTCAGTCAGTCAGTCAGTCAGTCAGTCAGTCAGTCAATCAGTCAGTCAGTCAGTTTCTTCTTTTATATATTTAGATTACATTTACCATACTCACGCTTGAAAACAATCTCTTTTAATCCTGTCGAGGAAGCAAATCCTCGAAATGTTGGTAGCTTTCATGAAATTATAGTTTTAGGACGGGGTGTCTCCTGTCGGTTTTAATTGCGAAAAACGTACCTTCGTATGGTCATATCTGTAGCTCTTTTTCTCTCTACAACTAGCAACGTTTGTCATTTTTGAGGCATTAGGATTGGATTTCCATCATTCGGCATGTTTTTCGCCATGTTCTTTAAGTAATAATAAAATTTGAGTCAATAACCTTATTGAAGCACTTGATAACGGTTGTTGAGTTTTGCGCTAAATGTTTATTTTTATGAAATAAGGAATAACAGAGAATGCACCAACGAGTCAGTTAGTTAAGGTATTCCGCTCAATTAATTTGACAAGTTTGTACGGGGAGCAAATGTTTTTTGAAGTGGGATGTTTAAAACTTCGAATATATACTCTCTGCTTAAAAACAAGAAAATATGTTTCAGCGTTTTTCGTAATTGCTTCCCTAAAGAGGTGAAAAGGGGTTTCCAAGTTTTTGCGGGGAGCACAACTTTCAAATCAAACATGTCGGCCAATAATTTTTCTTAAAAATCGATATTGGTGCCATCATCGAGGTTCCTCGGAGAGCCGATTACGAAAATGACATGCATTTGCAAATCCATGATGGCGGACATTTATTTTTCTTAAAAATCGATATGGTTGTCATCGTCGAGATTCCTCGGGGTGCCGATTACGAAAATGACATCCATTTTCAAATCCAAGATGGCCGATATTTATTTTTCTTAAAAATCGATATAGGTGTCATCTCCAAGATCCAGGGGAGCCAATTACGAAAATAACATCCATACATATCTACATACGTAGGTACATACAAACATACGACTCAAACTTTTTTTGTAGACGGTTAAAAATTACGCTTAGAATGTGGGCGAAGCCGCGGTAAAATGCTGGTTTATCATTATAAAAAAAATGTAGGTAAGCTCTAAGCTGGTTTATTAAAAGCTGGTTTATTACTTATTATTGGTTGGTTTAAGCTGGTTTATTATTGGTACACAAGTAAGCTGTAAGTATATCGTGGTCTATTACCCATAACACAAACTTTGCTTATGAATATTATCATCAAATTCATGAGTTGCCATTCCAATATTGTGGTATAAATAAAATAAATGAAAATTTGGTTGCGTTTTGTTAAACAACTCAGAAACAATCGAAATAAAACAAAACCAAGAAGAACGAAATATATTTCGTCCCTGTCTAATACGCCATTATACTAATAATCTCGCTCCTTTTCTCTCTCATGCCATATATTTTTCTCTTATCTCGTAGGCCTCGGAAAAATCATGTCAAGAGCTTCTCGTGAAACCAGAACATATTTTTATCGATTTGTCTTTAGTTCCATCAACAAATCACACTGATCGGATTCTCGTAACCTGGGCCTGTACTCCGAACTTCGAAATCCGAACTTCGTATCGTGCCGTCCCGTTCACTCTCGTATTTATACACTATATGATTGAAAGGGACGGCACGATACGAATTTTGAATTTCGGATTAGCCCCTCCGCTCTGCTTATTTTCGATATAGACGTTTTAGGGTGGGTTTCACTAAAACTGTAATCGTAAACGGTGTTCGTGTAAACGTGGTTGTATGGAAAATTGGTAATGGTTCTATGGGATTGCAGCTAGCTGCAGCGGGGATCCATCATTTTACCGAAAATCGTTACCTACATCGATTATCATTTCCCATAACACTATTCGCAGAATATTATTATCACTTAGGAATCATTCATCGAACTTCGTTAGATCGCTCAAACATTTGCTCAAATTACATTTTACACAAGAATCAACTCATCGAATTTTAATTCAGTATTTTATTTGTTCATCGACGTAGTCGTTCATCCAATGGCCTTTAGTATAATTTTGGTTTAACGAGGGTCCCAGAATTCTTATTACCTAGAACATCATTTCACCACTGTTTACTATTCTTGATATAAGTAAGTCTAAAATTTTTTTTTTCTCAGATTTTTGGTGTACTCTGTAAAAGTACTCATAAACAAAACAAAAATACCCAAAACCTAAAATGTCCAAAAGACCTGTTAGGGCAAAACCGACTGTAATACGGATAGGTTAGAAGATTAAGACGGGAGCTTCGCTCCCGTCTTGATCTTCGAGGTTATTTTTTTATATAAGACCAGAAAGATTATACGCCTTGAAAAATCATGCTTGCTTGGTTGTTCGATGAAACATTGTTCTTGGAAAGAATACTATATGGAACGTACTATTTGTGAATCAAGTTTCGTTAAATTAATACTATGAATAACGAATATTTCGATGAAAGGTAAATTCGATGTACCGTTACGCTACGATTAGAGACGGATTCGAAACGATTAACTATGAAAAGTGGTTCGATTATATAAAATGCAATGAATTGATGATTATGTGATTAGAAAAAAAAACCTAATGAAATTCGTTGAACAGTTTTCGGTGAAATGAAAATCGATGTAAGATATTTCGATAAAATAATAGACACCCAGCTGCAGCTCCTGCCCGCGACTTCGTTTGCGTAAATTTCCACTCCCTATTCCATACCGTTTACGCTCGCATCTTTTTCGCGGTAGGTTTGTTATCGCCAAAATGGCGGGTAGATTCGAAACAGCGCACGGCGCTAGGCACTGAATCATTCCGGTAAATTGTCATTGAGTAGCCCTTATACAGCCTGACGGACGGCTGTTTTTCGGGTCTCGCATACGGTTAAAGAGAACAGTCACGGTTGGCTTCGTAGTTCGGTTAGTTTGGGTCCAACCCTCCCGTCGAAGCCTAGAATCTTAGTGATTAAATTAGGGGTATGGTACGAGTCCCCTGGCGCGTTGGGGGTGAAAATTCGGTGAACAGGCGGGCTGCGGATGTCAGGAGATGGAGACTGAGGACACACACGCCCATACATACTACAAAATCATATACACAAGTCGCGCTGGCGGTCTACGCTGCTAGAGATCTTTTATTAGACGGTAAGTCTTTAGTGTTAGGTACTTATCTAGATTTCGCTACCTTTGTCATCACCGTTATAGAAACCGCGTGTTTGGAGGCATCTCATGGGCCCGTGTTTCCCGTTTTATCCTGGTGGGAACAAATACATACTTTACAGGGGTTTTCGGGATTAAAAGTATTCTATATGTTAATCAGAACTATACTCGTGTACCAAATTTCACCAGAATTTTTTTTTACCTGACTGTGGCTTTATAGGCCAGACCCAATAAAGCGACAGGAGTGCGCGGTTGGAGATTAGCCTGGGGAAAATCCAGATGAAAACCTCCAACACGACCACTGGTTTGGAACACTGGAATACTCTAAGAGTTTGCGCACCAGTGAGATTGGTTGAGCGATTTCAACCGAATCTGAGATGTGAGTGGAACCGAGCTACTGGGCATCAGAATCCGTTCAGCAGTTTTTGCGTGATTGAGTAACAAACATCCAAACATCTATAAACTATCGTACCACATCGACTAGATCGTGAAGTAACCCTTCTAATCCCAACAAGGTCTAGCAATAAGACCGCCTGTTGTTTACTTTTATACTTTATGCCTAATGTAATTTACTGTGTTCTTTTTTTCTGAGGTGAGGATAAAGAGTATTTGTATTGTATTTGTCTAGTCCCTCTGGGTTAAGTCAGGTGGCAGGTCGCTATTTTAAAACTAGTGCCAAAGCAAAATTTTGGGGATTAGATGCCAAATGATCACAGGATCATTAAGGATATAACCTAGAACAAACGCTCGGAGGATCATGGTAATGGGCTACCCTACACCTTGGACAGAATACGTCTTGCTGTTTGAACTGATTCTGAATACAATAACAATAAATATCTATTATCAAAAAACAGAAGGCAGAACATGAAAACTGATTAAATTTATCCCAGTTCATGAATCCTTTCTTGAAGGAAATTAACATTGTAGGCACCTGAAAGATTACAATAACTGCAAAGTTCCTAAGTAGAAATCCCTTAAATTGGAGAATATCTCTTGGTCGAAAGAGTCGAAGAAAGCATTTCATTTATTCTAAGAGTAATTTAATATTTAAAGGGACTAGTGAACTTTGCATAACTTAGAATTTCTGAATTTATTTTATTCTACAGCAAAGTTTCGTACAAGATGAAATTCCGTTGTTACTTTTCTGTTACGAAACCTGTTGGAATTTGGAATTACGGGTCTTGATTAGTAGCCTGTATCCAAATTATTGGGACCTATTCTGTACTGCAAGATTCTAAACCACCTGTTGAAATGTTTACAAATTGTAGAACCCAATCATGTGTGACGTGGCGTCCAACTTCCGCACAGAAAGACCTATCTATGACTGACTGACTGACTGACTGTCAGGGATTTGAATTGAAATCCCGACCACGAACAAGATATAAGACTAATAAAAAAAACAGACAAGATATCAATTTATTGGTTGTGGGAAACTAATTATAATAAAATTAATAGGTCAACATTTTCATAATAAGTTTGCACGTCACAAGTTACTCAAATATACATCAGACTACGAACATAACGAACATACCATTTTCCTGTATATAAATTATAATCGAATACAGTCACAAAAAAACTTCTCGTGATTGATATGATTTATTTATCTCGTAATATACAATATTACTTAAAATTTTACATATTCAATTTTTAAGAAACTGAAATCTTTTATTAATACACAACAAAAAACGAGCAAAAAACAAACAACACAATAATATAAAGCATTATAAATAAAAAAATTGCCCTAAGTCTTCGGTGCTCGGTAGGGTTCCCAGAAGGCTGGCCGCATTGCCACGCTGGATAGCTATGGTAATCCGCTGGGCGAAATAGTGGCCAGCCCTCTGGTCACCGAAAGCCTCTATAAGGCGCCTTGCAATGTCCTTATAGAGGCGCCGAGCACTTGGACCCCATGGCCCCAGGGTCTCAACCCCAAACGCCGCAAACATGTAACTACTGCCGAGAGTGGCATATTTGCGGCGCTTGAGGTTTTCAGCTGAGGATGCAGCTGCACCAGCATCAACTTTGGTGCGTGGAATATGAGACGGCGCCAGGGTATCTACACAAGTAGCATCCCAGACAAGGGGCCGACCCATACTCCAAGGCACCAACGTCATTCCGTCGGGTCTCCTGCCGTCATCTCTAGTCAGACCGTTGGGCTCGAGGACTGCCGGTACCTTTGCACTGACAAGGCCCCTTCGGATGACGTCGTTGATGCTGGCATGCCGAGGGATCCTCCCAGCACTCCGGCTGCATGAGAGGCCATGGTGGCCCAGACTGGCAACGGTGGGGCATATTTGTTGACGCCCCTATTCTAAGGCAAGTGGCCAAACGAAAAGTATTATTTTATCCAGCAATGTGCCTATGGATGGGGATGGGAGCGCCTGTAACCACAGACCCGATTCCCACTCTGGGGTGGCAATGAGTCGAGCTCGGTCTGTCGAACTAGGTGCCGAATCTAGGAGTCTGTTCCTAGTTAGGCGACAGAGGGGCTCGTCCCATTGCCTTTGCGGACATGGGTTGGCAGGCGGGTCCGTGTTGGGGCATGTTAACAACCATGCGTTCTTGGCCTCGGCACGGTGCGCAGCCTCCAGGACCCCAATAGTAGGGGCTAAAATTTTCCCGATGAGGCTCTCAGCACCTTGTACCGAAGCCAAGAAAGCAGGTAGCGCCACGCTGGAAATTATGCGGATGCCCAGGCCGCCAAACCTAATGGGTAAGCTAGCCTGGGTCCATGTTCTTTCGCCAAAAGATATGTTGAAAATAGAATCGTCATATAACATTTTCAAATTAAATTTAAATTATGAATATTTTACAATTATATAATATGTCAACAAGTTACAAAATAAAGGTTCCAAATTAAGAAGTCAATACGTTAAAATTAAGATCACCATTTACCATCTCTTGATCGTCATTAATCCTAATTGTACCCACATAATTTAAATAACTACACAATTCAGATGTCATACGAATAAAAATACATTTTGATTAGACTACGTAATAATCCTAGTCAAATAACCTGACCTGTATCGTTCCATTAAATCGCAAATGTGCAGCTCGCGCGTCGCGTTCCCGCGTACAGCAGCCTTTTGCGCCAGGAAAGAGCCGAAACGAGGGCCGTGACCCCTCTCCCACAAACTTTGGCGAAATTACTTTTTTGTCCCTCGGTCGTCTCGAGCGGTAGAAGGACAAACGAGTAATTTGTTAGAGCGGCGTTTTGTGTCACTTCCTCAACACCACCGGCTCAAATGCACAGCCACCAAAGGATAGGAATTATACCAAAATAAACGCTTAAAAAATGTTGACGTTTACTACGTGAGTCAAATTGGACCTAAGTAATTATTTCACAATTTAAAATTAATAACTGAGCCTTTTTAACTAGGTGCGGCGACAAAAGCGGCCGAAAAGTTGACAATAATAACATGAGGTAGGTAGATTCTGTATTGTTATCCATTTGTCCCTCGGGATACATTGAGAACTTATTTTAATGTAGGTATCTATTAATTGGTCATTGCACTGGGCTGGTACAAGAGTTATTATATTACGTAGTATTGACGTTTACTACGTGAGTCAAATTGGACCTAAGTAATTATTTCACAATTTAAAATTAATAACTGAGCCTTTTTAACTAGGTGCGGCGACAAAAGCGGTCGAAAAGTTAACAATAATAACATGAGGTAGGTAGATTCTGTATTGTTATCCATTTGTCCCTCGGGATACATTGAGAACTTATTTTAATGTAGGTATCTATTAATTGGTCATTGCACTGGGCTGGTACAAGAGTTATTATATTACGTAGTAGTAGGTTTTAGGAATCTTAGCTAGTAGTCATTTGAAATTCGATAATCATTTGCGATGTGTCTCCATAAATGTCTACCTATTTGCAGCGTATGTGTAATTCTACTAGTATTACAGCAATTCATTGTCGATTTTATGATTCCCGACCATCGCGTCGTTTCCCTTCTATTTATTTGTGCTTGTACCAAGAGACGAACCTACGCGAAATTCTATTACGTAAGTACCTCGTGATGTCGTGTAGGTATGTGGCCTATCAAAGCCATTGACAGCTAGGAAACTCTAATCATGCCATGAGCTCTACTGCATTGCACCACCTTGGAGGCACGTAAGGTGAGTTTAACCGGAGCGGTAGGTGTGTCCCACCTTCGCCTGATTACGGGCGTGTACCTATGGCTTTAACGCATTCACTGCCACTAACGCATATATGCGTTTTGTTGACATTCCCCTCGTGCCTTGAACGCTACTGTGAGTTCATACATTATCTCAGTACCCTCAACGCACATGTGTGTTCAAATATTTCCGATACATTCCATTCATAAAATGTGTTATGACTATGAATGAACGCATATAGCGTTTAAGGCACTGAGCAAAGTCCGGCACCAGGCGAAAGTTCGGAAAAAATGCCGGCAGTGAATGCGTTAAACGGCGCGAGCCATGGTAGTTGATTGACATTCATAGGTGCATGTAATATTATGCCAAAGTTTTATAACATGTACTTTTATCTACACCCATATAATAAATCCTCTTTAATATGATCAAAAAGCGCGCGCGGGCCCGGGACGGAGATGGTCAAAACCGCATCATGAATTGAAGAATGAGGTGCGCTCCTGTACAATAAAATACCGGCTGAAATTAAAAATGTAAACTCATTCAACGCATTCAAAAAGGCACTCGCTGAAACCATTAATTTTTGGCATTTCCGGGTTGTAATAAGTAAATAAATAAATTTATGAGCTGAATGGGTGAATAAGCTTGTCTATAATTAGTACACTACCTACCTGTATTGTTTCAATATTTTGCATGACTTAATTCCTGTTATTACTATTATGTTTTAATTTTTTTTTATTACTTTATATTACTGTATGTGTTGTCTACCTTAAATATGATTTTGCATTCAACTTGTGGTGACAACAACCAAGTCGAATACATGTATTTATCTATAACCATGTTCTCATGGAAGTGATTGTAGATCTTATATGAGAATAAATATCTTTAAACCTAAACCTAAGAATTATGGCCATCTCCGCCGATTACAGCACAACCGCGCGCCGCCGCCGGGAGCTCCGGGCCGGGGTACCTTGTCAGATATTGCGCACGCCGCCGCCGGCTAAACGCGCCCACATGAAACACATGAAAGAGGATTTTATATATGGATGTAGATAAGGTAGTGTATGCAACTGTACATAATTAGGCCCCTTCGGCGTCTACGAAACCGGAGTTTCGAAACTGGCTTCGATCGAGGCTTTTGTATAGTACTTGTACGTAACTGGCTTCGATCAAGTATTTTTTTTTACTTGTACGTAATTAGTTTCGATCAAGTAATTGTCACATTTTCTTTGGCCGCCTACGAAACCGTATTTTGAAAGTATTTACAAACTTAACACTTAGCTTAGCACAGTTTAGTTTGAGGTTCTATGGTGTTTCCTTAGGATTTATTTTTTATTTTTAGATATCATGTTCCGACCCATATCTCCATTACAAAAGCCTCGATCGAAGCCAGTTTCGAAACTCCGGTTTCGTAGACGGTCGAAGGGAATTAGGTATTAAAACACTCGTGTGATCTTATACGAAGTAACTGTTAACGAAGTACTCCTACGACGTAAAACGGACGAGCACAGATCGTACGGTGAGAACGCACCTTAAAATAATTAAACACGGGGAAACAAAATGTTTTACCAATTTTGCGTTTAATTAGAATGGGCGCAAGGTAATTTATCACGACGTTAACCCGTTTCGTTGTTTATGTGTAATGTTTTATGAATGGCATTGTTTTGTTTTTAAAATATACGCATAACATTTATCATCAGTTGCTATTTCACTTTATCTACAGTAACATTGACCTTGACATTTACATACTTCTCTATTTGAAGTAGATATAACCTACGCAACCCACCCCAGGAGGCCAATTATCGGGCCATTCGAGATGATTCCGATTGACACAATATCTATTGAAAAATGTAACCAAAACATCGATCAAAAAGCAAAATTTCTTATTCTGGGTCACGATCGAGATTATGTCGAACGACGATCTCGATGTGTATTGTAATAATTTTTTCGATTGAGTGAATTTACAATCTAGTGAAAATGATGAATTATTTTATAAGTTATTCCACTTAATTAAATATCACTTATACCAACAATAACAGCGTTATTAATTTACAATAATCTAATAAATAATTAAGCTGACATATCAAACATATTTAAGAGTTTTTGTTTACACGGCCCGAAAATTGGCCTCAGTAGGTAGTCGTTCGTTCGCCGGGGCCAGCAAACGGTGACACCCGTCACACCCATCATTTTTTTTTAAATCCAATTAATTTAGCGCAGTATTTATAGTTAGAGTTAGGACTAAGACTTTACATTACATTCAGTTGATTGGTAAACAAAAAGAAAGTACTTATCACAAGGGGTAATTAATAATCATAATTATTACATGACATAAAATAAATAAATAAAATAAAATGACATAAAATACTTGTTAACTAATCTAGGGTTGGATTAAACAGCTTCTCGTACGCATTGTATAATTTAAATAAAAAAGAAGTCGTGCTGCAGTACTAACTGCCTACCATGCGTATGTAACACCTACATTATACGTTATGGTATAAAGTTCTGGGGCAATTCAACAGCTCGAGAGTGGGTATTTAAGGCCCAAGAATAGTATCTTACGTTCCGCTTATGGCCTAAAACCAACCGTAACATGCAAGTCTTACTTTATTAAATTAAAAATATTAACATTCCCCTGTTTATATATACTTGAAATAGTCATGTATGTTAAGTCCAATGTAAACCAATTCTCTGTTTTTAATAGTGTACGGCAGCGACATAAGATCGCAAATAACCAATCGAAAACAGTCTTACGTGCAAAAACGCATTTTACTCTATAAAATAATATTTAAATTATAAAATTTCCCGTAATAATAAAAAAGACTAACCGTTTACTTAACTTTTAACTTTTACTATAATTAGCATGCCCAGTATCAGGCAGAATAAAGTGTACGAAAATTATCATTATCAACATCCGCTTGACTGTATTCTAGCAAATAAAATAATTTTGGCTTGTGATAGGTTATACATCTTGTGTGTTTTAGGAAGCTATTTAGGGTCGGTATAGGTGGGTTTACAGCCTGTTAATTTGATGCGCCAATTTGCGGTCACTTGAATGAGTTGATGCACTGAAAGGATATATTCTTGCTTTTTTAATATATTCCCATTCAAAAGCTACTAATTAAAACCCATACGATTCACTATTTCTTTAGGGCATGTAAAAATGTCATCTTTAATTGAGAAAACGTCGTTCTTCACAAGGCCGCAAACTGACGCAGGCCGCTTAACTGGCCTAGCGACCCTATATTGTTTGCTGAGGCTATTTAAATAAATAAGTGGCAAAATTATGTGACCGTGACGCACAATTTACTTTAGTCGGGTGACCTAATCTTTGTACCCACTCTATTTAGGTCGGATTTTATAAAGATCCGTAAGACCAAATGTCAGATCAAATTTCAGTAACTCAGTACATTTTTTGACGTAACTAACCGACATAATATCTAATGGATCTTTATAAAACCGAGCCTTAATGTAACAGGATGAAAAAGTAATAAATTCAAATTTATATAAATTATGATAAATCGCCGAAGAAATTCAATAAATCAGTTTTTATTTTCCTTTCCACTTTATATTATTTCTGTTTTTTCTGGCGGATGGTAAATAAACACCATAATAGACACTTGATTACAAAGCAATCACAAGCTCGCTGTCGACCCTTTTTTCTTTGACGATTCGATGTATTAACGGCTACAAACCTAAAATGCATTTCACTCATTTTGAATACAGCGAATCTCGGATTCTGAAGAAGGAGCTGTCGACCATATTCCTAACAGCATAATTTTGAATAATGAATAATAGAGGCACAAGTTTTATAGAGATGAGTCATCGCTCTTCCCCAGGTATAAGTAGATTAGGTACTACTCAAGTCAATTTCTGGCCTACTTTTAATAATCAATCTTCATCATCATTTTTCACAGAACCCTTGAGATAGGTTTAGATATTATGACAATGATATTTTGTTATTTGCCGTGAGCTTACTATTGTGCAAAGATGATCTCAGACGACGGGATACTTAAGGGCAGCACTTCCACTTAAAACTTGGCTTAGAGGATATTTGTTGCCTTTTAATTCTTATACAGGTGTGCATAATTACCTCTCTCTTATATTTAACACTTTTAAGAGTCCAGGATAAAACTTATGACTGACCTCCGGGACTCAGACTAGGACCTATCGCCATGTTAGACTTTATTTTAATCAGTTCAGCGGTTACTTTCGCGTTTAGGTATAATTTAGTATGGAAAATTATGAATAATGTAGAAGGTATGTACATAACGTGCAAAAGCATTATTAAATTAACTAGTGACCAAACGTTTGGGATAAATGGTAATTGGGATTGATTACAGAGGAAACACTATAATCCGAATGGTTTTTGACGTATTGAACTCTTATGCGAAACATATTTGACGACCGCTTTAGCCTAGTTGGTAGTGACCCTGCCTACAAAGCTGGAGTTCCCGGGTTCGAATCCCGGTCAGGGCATTTATTTGAGTGAACACGAATATTTGTTCCTGAGTCTTAGATGTTTTCTATGTATTTAAGTATATATTCATTTATATAATTATGTATATCGTCGCTTAGTACCCATATACAAGCTTTGCTTAGTTTGGGACTATTTCTGTGAGATTGTCCACCAATATTTATTTATTTATTATTATTTATATTGGTTAATGCTGTCCTTTTTTTCGTAAACTATACGCGCTTGCAGGCCACATGTATGCTGAAATAAGATTTAAATGAAACTGTTGTTTGTACAAATAGATATCCAGCTTACGTCGGCGAGGTACGGTTACACGGATATTGGTTTTCGCGTAAATCAGTTCAAGTATAGAGTAAACACATCCATTTGTTAGATTAGAACAGCAAATTATAGTACAGTGTAGTATGTATCAAATGATATGCGGTTTTTCCCGCAAAGAGGGAAGTACAAATGATTACGCTAACACCTAAATACACTGTCGGAACGCTCGTGGACCAATGGCGCCAGCGTAACACATGCGGTATGCGAGGTTAAGCAACGTCGGCCCAGGTCGGTTCTTGGATGGATGACCACTTTGAGTGGTTATTAACGGAGCCGTTGATTACGGCTGCTATCTATGATAGCAGTCTTTAACCCAAGTTGGGAGCCTTTGGGCGCCTTCAGAACTTCTAACAGTCAAGTTGCCCACTCACTTGAAAACACAACACAACACACAACACACATACAACTAACATAGATATAAGTACAATAATGTTACTAACCATATATGGATTTTATCTGAAATAAAATTATTTGAATTTGAATTTGAAAAGGGAGGTCGAAGTTGCACCACGTATGTTGGAAGTACCCACCGTTAGCCTACAGCTGACCCCCTGGGTGGTGCTAAAAGTGCAACAAAACTGGCAACCGTACAGTCTTCTCGAAGATCTCACGGTTCGAAATAATTGACATACGATAAATAAATAACGGTGACTATAAATGGTAAGTAAAATGTGGAATACATTAGCAGTAGCACTCCGGTACATTTATTTTAAGCACAGGTGCCCAAGAAAGTACATTCGGACCTACAAACCCTTAGACGAAACCTTTCGAAGGTGTCCGAAATTAAGCCATTTCAACGCAAGTGGTTTACAAAGTGTCGTTTCCTGTGTCCATTGTATTCGTATTCGTAACGCGTGCGACCTTTCCTTCTGGACAGTTCTTAAAACGCGTTTTAAAAGAATGAGCGTATCCATTGAATATTTTGGATATCACGATAGTAACTAACAGACATATGGTTAGATCACTGCCAACTATCTGTTGTTTTTACATGTTGATAGTATAGATTTTGTTTTCTTTATTTGAAAGAAGGTACTTTCAGCATAATCGCGTAGAAATTTGTAAAACAAAAATACATGCAAAGGTGATTAAATTACTAACTTAGTATAGAAATGTGTTTTGATGACAAAAAAAGAATAACTAGATAGAGAATAGAAGATAAAGAATAACATAGATATATATTTCCTGTAAAATATACATTAACATCAAAGTTATGTAATAGTTTCATATTTTTTCCTTGATAAACTTCGGAGATAAGGGGGGGCGGTATTTTTTTTTACATTTTCCGTCATAAATCAAACATGACTGAAATAAAATCTTAAATAATGTTTCAGGATGTGCAACTCAAATCCATTTTCTAAAACAATTCTACCTACATGTATAAAAATAAATACTTTTACTATAGTGTTTGTGTTTTTCTCGTGTCCAATTCATTCTCCTATTGTGCGGTTTGCTACCATATTAACATCAGTCATAAAAGATAAGCGTACTTCGGAAATAAGGACTGCATGTGCATTAATACTTTACCGGATTATAAACTATGGGGCCTTTGCCAAAGGTTTAAACTGATTTTTTACATAGAAATGTGACGTTACACGGTACAATGGTACGAATAGTAGGCATCTGGATCGTCATTTTTCTATTGGTGCACTCGTAATCCTTTGCTTACGGAGAGAATCGATAAATTTTTGTTCTTTGATGAGTGAGTGTCCTGACACAGATTTCTTCACTTGACGGGATACTGTCAGTATGATATTTGAGCAGTAGCATGGTCTAAATAAATAAGGTCTGACAATCCGGAGACGTGACACCAGTGACGGCACTATCGACGACACACTCACGCTTACGTCCTCATACCATCGATAAGCTGATGTCGTAGGTCGTGTCTTTGTTGTTATAGCGGCAACAAAAATCCATCATCTGTGAAAATTTCAACTTTTTAACTATTACGGTTCATGAGATAGAGCCTGGTGACGGACGGACGGACAGCGAAGTCTTAGTAATCGGGTCCGGTTTTACCCTTTGGGTACGAAACCCTAAAAAGGGTTAAAGAAGGGTCTCATTTTTCACGTGAATACTCACAAGTACTCGTAGGTAAATCTTTGTTTTAAATATGTCGCGTATATTTTGTTTCAATACCATAACTATTTTATCCCATCGCAGATAACTTTCCATTAAGTCTCCAATAAATGTCAACACTAACAAGTTTATGGTGGCGCAAATCACCTTTTACTGTAGCACGTAAACACGGGACAAAGGTTAAAGCGAGTGTAGCCTTCTTAACTCCCAGCATCTCGATTCCATTCGCACCTCAGATTCGGTTGAAACCGCTACCATATTAGCTCGTAGGGATGTCAAAAAATAATCGATTATTAAAAAATCGATTAAAAATCCATTATTGTAAAAAAAATTATTGATTTTGAAATAGATTTAGATTTTGCAATAAATAGATTAATAAAAAATCTATTATGATTTTCACAACCGACTAATAGTAACATAATTTATAAAAGAATATTGTAAGCTACCACTTTGGACATGAGAATATTAGACGTCTACAAAGTCCTAAAAAAGACCCTGGCATTATGAGGACATCTCTAGCAATGAAGCTAATATTGAAACCACACCCCTTAGGTATCGCGGATTTTAAAATATCCGGATTTGCTCAGATATTATCACGATGCTGCAATACACGTCAATATTCTTGTGATACTGAGCATGATATGAGTGTATCGCATGATAATAATAACTGTGGAACCGACCCCATAGGAAAAATAAATAAAAAAGGGATTATTGAAAAAATCGATTGTTTTCTTATCCATTTTAATTTGGAGCTAAATAATCTATTATTTAATAATTGATTTTTCAAGACGGAAGTGACATCCCTATTAGCTCTACATGATATGATCAACTTGATATAAAGCTTTTCAGTGAAGGAAAAGCCCCAGCCAAATCTTGTTTTCCCTCTGGGTTGGTAGGGCAGATGTAAACCGCTTTCGTGAGACTAGTAACTACTCCAAATCATAAAATGAGATGCCAAAGGGGACGCGAGTCTTCTCTAGGACACAAAGGGGAATATGCTAGGAGGATGTTGAAAATGAACTAATTTATTCACTTTCGGTCATGACTTTCGGGATAAACAGGGTCCTAATGTGTGTGTTTAATTAAGGATAGGATATAAACTAATTAAAATTTGACGTGGAATTTTAATTATTTTATCAGTTGTTTCTGTTACTATTGCGTATTTGAGTAACGAACATTCAAGAAATCCAAACTTTTACGTGTGGATGTACGTCATAGTTTAGTCATTCTGTACTTTTTTCTGTTCATTTTATTTAGGTTCAACTTATTTTTTTCTACTAAGGTCACTTTTAATAAAATTGTTTGAACAAGTATCGTTCGGCTCGAAAAAACACAATGGTTAACATAGTCAAGGAGTTAGAAATAAATATAATTTTATCTATAAGAGCTTTTTATTTTTCCCACACTTCGTGCTTTAAACTCGTGTTGTAAGGTTCGTCATAAACATGACTACATACAGAGTTACACGGAGGATAGTGGAGGCGTCTTCATATACTTAATTTTGATCGCAGGTCACTTACAGGTAAGTTACTTTGATCAATCAATAGTGATCTCTAATCTCTCCCATCCCCTAAACAGTTTAATATTAGTAATTAACATGTATTTCAAATCAAGGTGGCATATTTTCGTAAATATAAATCAAAATTATACTTCATTTATTTTTATATGTATATACCTACTCGGGAATGTTTAATAAAACCCCAATATTTATTACACTCTAGTATCTTTGAAAGAATAATTTATATTACACACTTTTTCCAATATTTTTTTTTACATACCTAACTGAAATGCGAAATGTGTCAAGCAGATCTTATCACAAAATCATTTTTCCGAAGCGAGAGACGTTTATTGGAAGTTGACGATGATACTACCCGTCCGCAATATCTGAGAACCTCCCGCAAAAATAAATGTGGAAGTTGACTCGCAAACTACCTTAATTAGACAACCAGAACAAGTATTTTTCTAAACGGTTAAAACTCGCGTGTTTATTGTCACTTGGTCGACAATGTCGACATGTTTCCAACTCTTCGGGAGTTCTTCCTCGGGATGAATGCATCCGCGACGATGCCGCAACGTACACTGTGTACGAGTGACAATTGGGTCATTGTACTTTTTCTTGACCAACAACAGGCGAATCACGTAACTTTATGTCCTAACGGTAGACAGATTTTACTGTCAATTTTGAAGTATAAATGTATGAGCGACAATAAAAATTTGACATTAAAATCTACCTAACGGTAGAACAAATGTTACGTAATTGCCCCGCTGTTTTTATTACAAAAAAAAACTATGATATGTATTAAATTAGTGTACAAAAATTGGATTACAAAATAGTGCCTGAACCTAATAAAAGGAATTCATAGGTAAAAAGTGGTAAAACCATTTTTTCATCCAAATGGTGAGACATCCAAAAACCACTGCGTTACTCGATTTATGGACATAAGCTGTGGTTCGGTAATTACCAAAACTATCGGAAGTGATACTGCAATTAAACCTCTTTCTAAATAGCAATACAAAAATATGAAGTGAGGGCCAAGTATTCCAAAATCTACATTAAAAAAAAAGTGTCTGAAAATTATGTACATGAAAAAGTGGAATGGCCCAATTAATACATAACCATAAACGGTTACATATTAATGTAACCGTTTATTAAAATATAGTTTGAACATGATTCACGAAAGTTTAAATTTAAACAGAACACGTGATATGCGATACAGCGGGCTAGCACGGTTCGGTGTTTTCTAACTGTCAAATATAGGTTTTGTTCGATAGAAAACCTTCTACACGTAATACTATTAATTATTCTATACGGGCACGGTATCTGTCTTTTTAATAACGTGTCTTCACAATAAAATAAAAAATAAATAAATAAATATTAGAGGACAATCTTACACAAATCGAACTAGCCCCACAGTAAGCTCAAGAAGGCTTGTGTTATGGGTACTAGACGACGGTATATTTAATAGATATAAATACAATCAAGTTGAATGAAGTAGTCAGTGTCCGGCGGTGTCAGCCGAGTTCGGTAATAATTGGGTCATACACGGATTTAGGTTCGCGTTTTTTCTGTGCACATACCAAAAGTAGGGCTACACAGCTTAATTTTGGATTGGACCAGTAACTCGCATAAACAGTGTCTCCGTTTCTATAAATCTCTGTAATAAAAACATAGCTAACATGCATATAATCCGTTAACTATTTATATTTACCACAGGAGGGACGACTTTTGTTTTTCCAACTAGGTATGACAAAAGAAATATACCTGCCCCATAGAAGGGTATGGTGAAGTGCATGCAGATATTTTGACCGGGTTACCGTTATAAAGAACTTGTACATTATTACTCGTATACGGCACTCTGAAGATTTTTCATTAAGTCACCTGTTATATATATTTAGGTTATTATAACACAGGGTAAGACTAACATGACATTTTATTTTTATCTGTAATAAATAAAGGTATTTTAATTTTGTAGTATCTTACTTTGATCTAAAATTCCAAAAATAGATAGAACTATGATAATACTAGCGGCCGCCCGCGACTTCGTCCGCGTTGATTTTAGATGGTAACAAAGATATAAATGAGGTTTATTTGTTTCTGTCAGTTGTCTGATGCTATTATTAATTAATCTTTTGTGAAAATTACTCTAAAGAAAAAATAAATGTCCGCCATTTTGGATCTGAAAATGAATATCATTTTCGTAATCGGCACCCCGAGGAACCTCGACAATGACACCCATATCGATTTTTAAGAAAAATAAATGTCCCCCTCTGGGATTTGAAAATGGAAGTCATTTTCGTAATCATCACCCCGAGGAACCTCGAAGATGACACCCATATCGATTTTTAAGAAAAATAATTGTCCGCCATCTTGGATTTGCAAATAAATAAATAAAAATAAATAAATACATAAATAAATATTAGAGGACAATTTACACAAATCGAACTAGCCCCACAGTAAGCTCAAGAAGGCTTGTGTTATGGGTACTAGACGACGATATATTTAACAGATATAAATACTTAAATACATAGAAAACATCCAAGACTCAGAAACAAATATTCATGCTCATCACACAAATATTTGCCCTGACCGGGATTCGAACCCAGGACCGTCAGCTTCACAGGCAGGTGCACTACCCACTAGGCTAAACCGGTCGTCACATGCATGCATGCATGTCATTTTCGTAATCGGCACCCCGAGGAACCTCGAATATTACACCTATATATATCGATTTTTACGAAAAGTAAAGATTTGCTCTCCGCACAAACTTGGAACCCCTTTTTACCCCATAAGGGGAACAATTTAGAAAAACGCTGGAACATGTTTTGTTGTATTTAAACAGAGAGTCTAAATACGAAATTTCAAGTTTCTAATCCCAAAAAAATTACGTTTCCCTTACAAATTTTGCACCGCTATTTGATCCCCTTAGGGATGGAATTTCCAAAAATCCCGTCTTATCCCTTACATACGCCATAAAAGTAAGCTCCAGACCAAATTTGAAGTTTCTAGTTCCAGTAGTTTCGGCTGTGCGTTGATGGTAGATCAGCGGGGTAATCACGTAACTTTTGTACTACCGTTAGGTAGATTTTAATGTCAAATTCTAATTGTCAGCTCATACATTTATACTTCAAAACTGACAGTAAAATCTATCTACCGTTAGTACATAAAGTTACGTGATTCGCCTGCAGGACTTCTTCTTTTATATATATTAGGCTGGCAACGGAAAATGTGTCCGGAAATTATGACTGTAATCAAATATCTGACGATTTTGCTGTATTGAGAAAGAGCTACACGAAGTCGAAGGATGAATGATTAACTGTAGTAATAACTATCGTATAAATTAACTATCAAACTGGAAAATAAAACCATACAAATAATGACGTTTATCGTCAGATGAAGTATGTATATACTTATTCCTGTTTCGTAGATTTCAAGCGCAAAGATCGACCGGTCTGTATACTTATTTTATAAATGGCACGGTGGTATGGTATAGAAAGACACCCTAGAGGGTGAAACTCTAAAATAATCACGAGCGCATTGCCGATCTTTAAGAGTTTGAGGATTCATTGCATTTAAAACTAGAGACGTCCAGGATTCTGACTCTACCATACAAAGCTATTTCAGTTGTCAAGATAAATCTTACTGGTTCTTACATGCTCTGCTGATAGTGCCCTCGATACTTAAATACCTACATCTAGTGGCCGGAAATAGCAGTGAAAGGCAATCTTGTCCCTTTTTATTGAACCATAAAGAATGCCAACTGAAACGTCTATTTTTGGTTAACGTAAAATGTGCCTTATTTTCAGTATACATAAAGTGAAAAAATGAATCGTATATTGGATTAAGATTTTTATTATTCTCGTAGATTCGGTAACCTCTAAATCCATTCACTTATTGCTGTGTCGCAGTTGTAGATTTAGATTTATTTATTTCACAATATACAATGTCACTTTGAAGAAATTTATATTGTAGGCGTCAGTTTTGAAACAATTATAAATTAGGTATGTAGATTCATTATAAATATATTAAAAAATAAATATTTACCAATTCATGTCAATGAATTACAAAATTAACATATTCATAATTTTAAAAATAAATATCTGATTACGGGTCCTCAATAATCTAAACATTACATAATCCAAACAAAAAAATATTAGGTATAATTTCAATATCATTAATAAATAAAATAAAAACGAACACAATAAATCTAACTAGTTATGTCATAAATTCATAATACTCATTTCTAATGTGTAATGCAATGAAAGGTATAGAATCCATTTTTTTATTTTGAATATCACTTTTAAGTAAAATAATATTGGGAACTTTTGATATTGTTCCAAGGAATGTATGTGAAGCTTACAAATAACATTTCCGTCGATTCCTACACAAAAACAATTTCTTAAACAAATACAATAAAACTTTTCCGTAGATCTAAATATTTTGATAAAAAATTGAATTTTCTGAATGTTGGAGCAAAAATAAATGAAAAACTAACATTACAATTGCGAAAGTTTTTACATTTAGATAACCGGGTGTTTGTTCATCTAGCAAAAATTTGGTATGAGCTTACGAGTTGAATTCAGGGCGCGTTGCTTTAAGACCCATCTCCCTATCCCTCGCAATCCCAAATTACCTATAAATATGCAGTGCTCTTCGCTTGCGCAAGACCCACCTTGCGGAATATAAATCCTAATCCTAATAATATTATAAACGTAAAAGTTTGTGCGGATGAATGGATGTAGGTTCCTCCTAATCTCAAAAACTGACATCTATGAATCTATCCAGTATAATAGCTTAGAAATCAGAATAACACATAGGCTATAATTGGTTTCATAATTGGGGATTCAAAGGGATAACCTTTAGGGTGTAAAAAAGGGGGTTATATGTTCATATGAAAAACGTTTATTATCCGAATTGAGGGACTAGAAAAATCGGAACTACCCGTGCGAAGCCCGGGCGGGTCGCTAGTAAACTCATACTTTTAAAACGTATGATTATATAGGAACAAACGTTCAGATTTTAATATATGAATTACCTATCTTTTTTAGAAAGGACCGTATAAATATCTCTTGTAGGTTACAAGTAGTAGTAATATTTAATGTTCAATAGAGCCTTATTAATTGCCTGCTAGGCTAGATGCTACTTAGACCAGTAGCGACCTAGACTGGTAGCTACTTAGACCAGTTGCAGTTTAGACGAGAGGCGTTTTAAACTAGCAGCGTTTTAGACCTGTTACCGCTTGTACTAGTTGCGTTTTAGACGAAATGGTCATAACCCTATATTATTATATTTTTTACATAGTACTTAATCTTTTGGAACTAAGTCAAACTTTCAGATTGTACATTTTTCCTAATTTATTCATTAGGTCATTATAGCGTTTCAAAATCTATCATATTGGGTATAGATACCATCGCTTTAAACGATCACCTTGAATGTTTTTGCATTCAGGGCGCATATGACAGGTCCTTCAAATCCATTCACTTCCCATTAGTTAGTGTCACATATTCTATACTTTTTATCTCGGTAATCAGCCCTATATCGTATAATTACTTTCATACGACCCATATTCTTACCTCTAGGGTAAGAATATGGGTCGTATGAGAGTAATCCCGTAAAACTAGGCTGAATAAACCTAAACAGAGGTATAACTGAGCAAGACACAATGTGTGCGGCTAATCTGGTTTGAATATTGGAATTAGTATTAAAAAATTTATATATATATAAAAAAATTATATATATTTTATATATAAAAAACCTATCCGTCTACTAATAACTTAGTCAACGATCGTAACTACACGTTGCGAATTCTGTATTACGGCATTACAATACCGATTGTACAGTTTTTAGGGTTCCGTACCCAATGGATAAAACGGGACCCTATTACTAAGACTCCGCTGTCCGTCTGTCACCAGGCTGTATCTTATGAACCGCGTGATAGTTAGACAGTTGAAATTTTCACAGATGATGTATTTTTGTTGCCGCTATACGTATATCAACAAATACTAAAAAATAGAATAAAATGAATATTTATGGGCTCCCATACATCAAACGTGATTTTTTGTCGGTTTTATAGATAACGTACGGAGCCCGACTCGCACTGGGCCGGTTTTTTTAGCATGCTTGGGTAACTAATTTCCATTTCAGAGTCAAGAATACCAGCTACTTTAGACAGAAGTACCGTATTAATTAACGACAGCATTTGAATTTAGACATGGGTAACTCCGGAGTGATAGATAAAAAATATATATATCCCTCCGCGCGCACGAATCATTCTTCATATCCTTCCAAATCCGAGTATATCAGTATATCCGTATAACTCACTCACTCGCGGCATGGTTTGCACTGTCGCGTTAACGCCAATCGCAACTCTCTGTCTCACTCTATGGCTGCGGCCGTTTGGGCGAAGAAATGATGCACTAACCTACCTATTTGATTTCGGCATATTAGAACGATACAAACTAAAGCAACTTAAATTCCTTAACACCATTCATTACCTACCATAACCAAGTTATGTCATTAAATACACGCCCGGAAGAATCAGTTTACTCAATGTAACTCTGAAATCCCTGAATACCAATATACCACTGTACCAATTAAATTAATGAAATGAAATGAAATGAAATGAAATGAAATGAAATGAAATGAAATGAAATGTTTTATTTGCTGAATATGGTGAGTTACAGTTGTTACAATATAACTAGGCTAAGTACATATTCAGCCGGAATTCCGGCATGCAAATGTTATTAATACAATAAAATTTAAATTGTCATGGTTAATTAGTTTACTTATTAACATGAAAACATTACAAACAGATACTGGTTCTATATATTTTTTAATTTAATTTAAATATGTCAATACGTGTAGATATATAATTAATGTCAAATTCTTAAGTCTAATCAAACTCAATTAATATTTATTAAATCTGCAAGAACTGTTTTGCAAGAATTCTTTGACTGTGTAGAAGCACTTTTTATTCAACCACGAGTGCAGGGCTTTACAAAAACTGTTCAAAGGCAGTCTGCTAATTTCCGGGGGAATGGAGTCATACACCAACGCCGCCATATAATAACAGTTATTTTTGTATAATTTTAGTCTAGGACCCGGCATAGACAGGGGCAAATGAGTCGCTGGTCTTTTGTTTCTGTTATCTTGTAGATCGAATAGCGATGGATTATATTTGACAAATTTACATATTTCATAAATATAAATACTAGGTAAAGTGAGCAATTTATATTTAGAAAAAAGTGGCCTACAAGACTGAATGCTGCGTAAACCCCAAATTGCTCTTAAGCATTTTTTTTGTGCTATAAAAACTCTGCCTACCTCTGACGAGTTTCCCCAAAAAACTATCCCGTAACGAAGGATGGAACATACGTATGCGTGATAGACCGTGATGGCAAATTCAATCGAACAAGTGTTTCTTATTGTTTTTAGAGCGAAAACCAAGGAATGCAATTTTTTACATACCATATCGACATGACTCTTCCATGACAAATTTTGGTCAATATTTATACCTAAGAATTTTACTGTCTCTACTTGTTCGATTTTTTCTTCATTGTACTCTATCTTCAGACTTACTTTCTTAGCTCGATTGCTCGAAAATTGAATTGCTTTGAAATAAGTATATAAAATAAAAGCAATACTATAATGAACTATTAAACTACGTAATAAATAATTCTTACAGTTAAAATAATAAAATAAAAATTCGACCATACAGAATCATACATTATAAAAGTAAATCTATATCTCTTACTAAGTTACTGATATACAAGATTGATTCACTCGAATCAATCTCGATCCGTAATTCGCGACGCAAAAGAGCGCGACGACGCGTTGCGTCTCCTGGCGAGAGCTACTGATCCACGGATGTCACGGATGCATACGGATATAAAGATATAGAAGAGTGATATATATATCACAGGTACCGAAGGATATGTTTCACTCTTTTTTTTAAAGTGACACATTTCGCCCATGTCTATTTGAATTTCTCATTTAACGTTAGTAAATACTTTATTCCTTCTTTCGCCACGTAAATACAAACGTTCCACGATCTAGACGGTTTTATAGAAACTCTAGCATGCATTCCCAAGAAGACATCAGTAATAGAGGTAGGTATTCAAAAAGGCATAGGTAAACATTCCTGCATGTGTTGTAGGTATAAGTATAATATACGTACTTATGTTTTATCTTAAGAGTTAGCTGTAAATAGCAGTTGTACTTTTAATACAATCTTGAATAAGCAATAGGCAGAGATAAATTAAAATATAATAAACGGGTAACTCACGTGTTTTAGGTCGAATATCGCTCGACAATAGAACTAGTCCGCCGACGTAAGTAACCCGTTTATTATCTATCTATACATACAATAAAGCTGTAGAGGTTCGAAAATCTGTACATTGAAGATATTAGCAAAAAAATCGATGGAGGGGTCTTAGAATCGATAACAGAACACATTTCAACGGTTTTTAAAATTTGTGTCTGTTTGTCTGTCTGTTTATTTGTCTCACCATCACGCGAAAACTAGCCAATAGATTTCAATACAACCTTCACTAATAAGTTTAATTGATCTTCGGCCAGGTTATAGGCTATAAAAACATACAGATTAGGGATGGAAGGGGTTGAAAAGAGGGGTTGAACTTTGTATGACAAGTCCTTCAATTAATAACTTAAAGGCTTGAAAATTGGTAATCATACAATTGGAAACAAAATAAAAAGAATCCCATTCAAAAATTGTACAATAATACATAGATAATATGTGAAAAAACGGAGGGTAAAAAAGTGCTCAGGAGGCTAACGACAAATAACCAAAGATCCCTCAACCCATTGTAACTGTTTGAAATGCGAGATTTAATTATGTTAGTTGGTCGTTGTCAACATTGTCAAACCAGTGCCTTGAACTTCGTCTACCTATATCTGATATAACTTCGTTAGAGTGGTCGAGTGTGATAACGGTGACATCTGAGGGCCTACAAAATACCACTAATTCCTACTTTCCCACTAATATTATAAATGTGAAAGTTCGGATGTTTAGATGTTTATATATTTGTTACTCACGCAAAAACGGCTGACCGGATTATGATGAAACTTGGTACACAACGAGTCTATAGCCTGGATTAACATATAGGATAATTTTTATCCCTTCATCATCTCTCAAATAGATAAATTCGGGGGTGGAAGTTGAATTTCATAGATCGAGAATCATGTAGAATATTTACAATACCCGCTGACTTACGAAAATTTGTCTCAGATGAACCAGTGTAAGTCTCCGAATATGCACATAGTTGTCACGAATCGTAGGGTCAAGATACAATAAGGACGTATCGTGAGGCGAGTCTAGACAGTTGCAAATTTACGATATTTGACGTTTAGCGTGTCACAGAGACGTGCCATTCGTTAAAATCGAATCGAAGTTAATGTAGATTATTTACTACTTGCACAATTCAATAATTTGAGTCTTATAGCTGCTAAGATAAAGTAGGTATTTTCATGTAAAATTTTAATTTTTACCATCGTAGTTATAAAATAAGTAATGTCGCTATCAATTGATTATGATGAGCTATTATTATGTAAGATTTCGGATCTTTGTGACTCTTAGAGCTTAATTATCTCAAAACCAAAGCGACTCATGTGAATGTGAATGTTTACCGCATTTCAGTACCTGAAGTTCTATTAATTACATATATGTATAATCGTAAGCAAAACATAATAGATTTGCGTTATTTAGGTACTGATTTACACCCTCTAAAGCGCTTGCGTTTTAAATCAAAACTTGCTGACCCATTGAGCCTAAATAACTTTACTGTTTATAAAATTGGAGATTAAATAAATTGGACGTAGACGATTGTTGTCAGCATTGACTGACCAGCGCTTCGATATATGCCTACATAAAAATTATAGAATTTCCACTGCACTCTATTCTTTTTTTTAAATGGACGGTTGAGAAATATAAAATAGGTTTTTTTTCTTGGACCTGACTGGCGTTATAGGCCGGGCCCAATAAAGCGAGTGCACGTTTGTTTGGAGAGTGGCCTGGGGAAAATCCAGGAGAAACCTCCAACACGATCACACGGGCGGTTTAAACACTGCAACTGGAATACTTTAAGAGTGTGCGCTTCAGTGAAATTGGTTAAGCGGTTTCAACCAAATGTGAGGTGTGGGTGGAATCAGACTACTGGGAGTTCTGTCGCTGGTTCACTAAACCTAGCCTAGCTGAGAAGAGTCCAGCAAGGAACTCAGTTAGGCCCGACCTGGGTCAGACTGACTCTATCCGGTATGAAGCGGTATCGGGACGAATAGGGATTATATATGTCCGTGTTGTCGCGATCGTGATGTGGACGTAATTTTGGGTCCATAGAAACTGTTACAAATCTTTTTGTTTAATCAAAATACCAATAGGTCAATTTATCCAAAATACTAATTTAATGTAGGTGACGCGAAAATAGTGATTACCTAGCTGATTAGTTATAATCAAATCACTGGGAGATACAAGTAGTAGGTATATGAAGAGGTTTTGGCCTATGGTCGTCCAGCGTCCACCTAAATTCGGTCTTCAGCTGTCCGCCAGTTTTATCAGGCTTTGTTTCGAATTTCTTGGAATTATGAGGTTTTTTTAAAATATAATTGTAATATGATAATGTGTGCTTACTAAACTATAAAATATTACTATATTGTTTTAAGCAGTAACATCTGTTCACGAAAATTATAAATTGAAGTTAAGGAAGCGCGAGTCCTTTTGGTAGATGTCACTCTGCGTAAGCCTCCCTAGACTTTGTAAGAGAACTGGTTGAAAGACTTGGTAACCGAGTGTGATTACTGATTGTTCAGACAGCTCAGTTAAAGCGATTGGCCGCGTATGTCAGGATGTCACAGGTTCGATTGTACGTTTAGGATGTAGAACTTTCACTAGAAAAATACCTACGATAAAGGGAGAATTTCTTGATATTTTGATAGGGTGCTTAAAATATTTGTAAACATGTTTGTCTTAGTAAAGTAAAAGTACCTATAAAAACATTTTCTTAGTAAGACTAGAAGTGTTCAATTAATTTTCATACCGAGGGATAATGCGTATAGGTTTTCACTGTAAGTAGAGCGTGTCATACTGTTGTAGGACATTAATAATCTTGGGTTATAATGTAGGACTCCTAACACTTTGCATTTCGAGCAACATCAAAATTTTTGTTCTATTCAAGCATAATATGTCTTCCCCTGTAGTCGCTACATCGAGCATGTCAGTACTAAGGCTCGGAAAGTAGGGAATTGGGTAACGTCATCGAACAAGAACGTATGTGTAGACGTACGCAACATCAAACCGTGACACCACTATGCTACATGGATGTGATGAGGTAGTTTCTTAGCAGTCATTAGTGTTTTGTTACATAGTATAAGAAATCATCAAAAATAATTCATACGCATAAATGCTATATGGTATCGAGTCGACGGCGTTCTCCGGCCTGGAATGAAATATGTATTTAACGTCTGACTTACTTAGCCAGTACCTATTACCAACATACATACTTACGTACCTATATATAGGTATTGATAAATCATACTCATTTTGTTTCATTATCCGCCTATTACATTCTCTTCAGGACACATGCTTCCTTTCATGGACAAGAGGGCCCACTTCACTTGCTAATATAGTTACCTATATAAATTAGAAACTGTAAGTTTGTAACTTTAAGACGTAAAAACGTTGGAGTGTGAATCTAACCGGCATTTATCTACCAAGGGCAAGGAATAGTCAGTAGAAGTTCACGCGAACGAAGTCGCGGGCAAAAGCTAGTATTTAAATATGTCTGAAACTCACCGCTCACGGAAGTTTTATATTTAAAGAGGCAGAGATAAAAATTATTTATTAGTGCGACTAGCAACTGTCAGTTTAAAGACGGAGAAATTGTGATATTGCAGTAACAGGTAGCCCATTGCGTACAACATACAATTATATTCCCGTAGTTAACTTTTACGACTCCCACGGGAAGATGGGATGGTACGTTTTCCCGACAGTATACGCACTTTGTTGAAATCAGTTCAGTCCGATTTACTAGAGACGCTTGAAGAGTTCACGGAAGTAACATGTCAAGTCCTTTAAAATTTCGAAGCCAGTTGCACCGTATGTCATTATAAGCTAGGTTGCTTTTTGTTTTGGAATTTAAAAGGATTACACATGATTTTTCCGCGTACTTTTCACGTTTGTTCTTTTTAAATAGGACAATTTTATTCTCTTGTTGCATATTTGGATCTTTATCGCAATCTACTTAATATTATTACTATGTTGAGAAAGTAACTGTCTGTCACTCTTTCACGCTTAAACAGCTAAGCAGAATATGTTTGGTATGGAGATAATTTGAATCCTATAAAGGACATAGGGTAGTTTTTTCCCTAAAAAGTATGCACGTAACATGCCGGCAAGACAGTTAACCATAAAAAAAAAATCGTGGCACCGGCACTGAATGGGGGTTAAAAGTAGGGTGACACTTGCTTTAGCAGTGCGATAATTTATTCTGCGTATTCGATTTTGTTGTCGTGGGCAAATCAACATAATTAGGTATCATTCGCCAGCAATAGGTTCCTCTTGTCGAGGTAAGAACGATTTTTAGTGATAAAGTATTGAAACAGAAACTGAATAAAACGATATCAAAGTTTCTATTCGCAATATTGAGAATTATTTTTCAAATTATTAACAAAAAAAAAATCATACAACTTGACCAAGTTGAGCACACTCAATACATATTTACACACCACACACGACATATTTTTGTCATTCCGTTATACAACGTGTGTTAAACGTAATAGGGTGACGATGATTTAAGTATTCGGTTATAATTTTTCAGGTAAAAATTTGAGAAAAACATCATCATCATAGGCCTATTTTGGTAACTGTATAGACCAATGAGGGAACGACACGATCTTCCACAGGTGAAAGTTCACACGTCAGAATCTCTAGTTCCGATTTGTTGTTTGAGAAAATAAACTTGTGTGATTATAATTTAGTATTAATAATTGATAAGTAGCGGGCAAATAAATGAAAAAAGTATAGTTGTTATCGTATTTGCTAAAAAAGTTTGTGATCAGATATTAAAAAAACTTAGTCCATCTCGGAGAAGACCGCAATTTAAAGTAAATATAATCGGGTCGACGCGGAGGTATGTACAGCGTGAATCTTCATTATTTTCGTCTTCGTCAGAGAGGACGGAAACTCCAATACCTGAGTCTCCCAATAGGTACTTATTTGATCTCAAGATCAAACAATGCTAAAAACAAACAGAGTTAACAAATATCAGAAGACCTGAATATATAGCACACGTCAATGTCACAACTAAAACAAACTTTTAATTACACCTCATACATTAAATTCCGTCAAACTATTATTATTACTATTTGGGCTGTTCCATAACATACGCGCATACGTACATACAAACTAGTAAATTAATATTATTATACTCAAACTTGAAAAATATCACTATCTTACCTTCGTCCATTAAATAATAATAATAAAACATTACTGTAGTCATTTCTGCCCAATGTGATTAATAAAGAACAATTTTCGATAAGGGGCCTTTATAAATCGAAATTGGCCCTTGCGTCTAAAATAAATTATATGTAAGATATTAGAATTATTTAGCATTATTTTACAATAATATTCATATGGAAAACATGTATACCAAGAAAAATAGGGATTAAACTCTCTCCTGCGAAGTTACGCTATTGTCGACACGTGGCGTGACACAGATCGGGGAGTCTGAGAAAGTTCAGTTCGAGCCCTTAATTACCTATTGGGCAATACTCCAACCAATCACAAACGAGCCGTCCAAATCACAAAGTGCGAAACGTTCGAGCACTAGGCGGAAAATTTGAATATGTGAATGATTGAGTACATTGGGCAGAATCTGAAAGTTTATTTAAAAGCTGCCGGGCAGGAACCACTAAATCAAAAGTGTTCTTAATTGAGAACATTGAGGAGAACGAGGATACATATCAATAAAAGCAGCTCTGATGTAGGGTGCGGATAGTTGCCACGGAACTGCCGAAACACGACACCCTTCGGCCAGAAGTCAGCACACGCGACGGACTCCTGCTGCGGCACGCGCACCACAAACGAGCTGAAGTGCACGTTATATATTGACACAAAAGTGGATTAAAAATTTTCTTAAGCTTCATTTTCAGAGATTCTCCCCTGAATGAACATTTAGAGGAAATCTAACAGGTACGGCGTGATATGTATGTTTTCTTGTCAAACTTGTGTACCGGTTTGTGATATTTAAACGTAATCTTCGAAAAAACCCACCAAAATTTAATCGAAGTCCCCAATTTGAGATTCGACAATATCGGCCGAATTACAAGCCCGAATAATAAAGAACGTTTAATTGAATTATCAAAAGACGTTATTGTTTTCCTTATAGGAACAGTCCGCACGAAAACATTCTAAGTCCACTATTATTATTATATTAATATTACAGTATTATAAATGTGAAATTTTAGATGTTTGGATGTTTGTATGTTTAGACGAGACTCTTTACATCTCTTAATTATAGGTTAAGTTTATACTATAAAAAGTTATTATAGACCCTGAGACTCTATACATCTCTCTGCAAACGCGTGCCCAGGTTATTCGTCTGATGTATTGTTCACTTATTGCTGTGTGCTTTCACTATAGGTACTAACTATGTTTTTGACTTGTAAAAGAGCCCTTGAGTGAGGCCTACTTACAGAATAAATGTTTGATGTTTGATGTAGATATTTGCTACTCAATCACTCAAAAATGGCAGAACGGATTCACGATTTGTTTGTTATGCAAAAAAGATGCATTCGTATACTTGTAGGCATACGCAATTGGGATAGTTGCAGACCTCACTTTGCTAAACATGGTATACTTACCTTAACATGCCTATATATTAAATCATAATAATAAATACAAATTAATATTACCAGTACCAAAATTAGAAACCTCCCGTTACGCAGCAGTAAAATGTTACAAGCACCTTCCAAACCATATCAAAGCAGAGGAAAAAGATACAGTTTACTTATGTAAGAAAGTTGAAGTCATTCCTTACCAAAAAAACCTTTATACGTTTGAAGATTTTTATAATGATAATAATTAGTTAAAAGATATAAAACTTGTATTTTTATTTGCATGTTTTTGTTAATTAGGGATAATTGTGTGCCATGTTTTATTTAGGTATTTATTACAATCTACAGATACTTACTTTGATATCAAAAATCAAATCAAAATATTTATTCTGCAAATAGGCCTCAAGGGCACTTTTACAAGTAAAAACCTATCTAGGTATATCAAATAAAAATAAAACAATAATCAAAGTATCATTAATTAAATGTAGTGTTACATCTCAAAAATAAGACTAAGAAGCTAATAACAATCGAAATTTGTTAGAGATGTATAAGGTCTCTAAGCGTCAAGATAAAAGGTAATAAGGTAGGTACACTAATCATAATAAAATATTTTGAGATATATCTATAAGCGTGTCACGTTACGTCGCCCCCCGATAGGTTGGGAGGCGAGGTAAATGAGTAAAAGTAACAAAAAAATAACGGACTAGTTGTGTACAAAAAAGAGAAAATAATTCAGGGTCGGGGTAAATGTTAATTTATTTGTCACTGAAATATTTAGATTTTATCTTGACACGGGTTAACAAAAAAAAAATGTATAAAGGTCGGGAATGAATGGCACGTCAACGGCGACGATATGTAGAATCCGGTGGGTGGCGTAGGTGACGAGCAGCCAAGGACGTCTGGCAGGATCGGCGGAGGTGGCTCGAGGTGACGCAGGGTAGCGTCAGCAAAGACGGTTCGAGAGGCCGCAGGCAGCGCCAGCAGAGGCGGCTTAGGGGGCGCAAGGCAGCACCCGTAGAGGTGGTTCAGGGCCGCGGAACAGCGTGGTAAAAGCGGCTCGGTGCCTCGGAGTAGCGTGCTTATGCCGGGGTCTTCTTGAAGTGCGGGGCCTGACTTGGCCCCGCACAGACCAATTTCGAAATGACTCTTTTAAGTCTAGACGAGAACTAAATTTAGTAAGCGATGTACGCCTTTTATATCTATGCCCGTAGTTGTTCCAGAATATTTATTTCTAATTTCATAATTTCAAATTTATAAAATACCAGTAACCTATTTTAGCTCAAAAATTAATCTAACCTCAGCCTAAATCACGATTGACAATTTACGTTGCTATGACGATAGACAATCAATACATTTGTCAAGTAAAAGAAAAATACAGAATTATGTATAAAATACGTAATAAATTGTAAACTAAATCAAGTGGGGTAAGTGGGAGGCGCATTTTTATGCGTCCCATATTGTGAGCAATGTGGAAATGTCATAAGTTGAACAAAACTAAACAATTCGTCGTTACAGCGGGTGTGAGAAGTTTAGCGGAACCAATAAATGATTAATATGGATAACAAGGAGATATACGAGGAGAGGCGCTTTGCATCAAACTGCAGTCGAGGGTCAGGCAGATGCTCACAACACGAGCAAGCACAAGGTATGTTACAAGCGTCAACTTGAAAATAATAAAATCTAATAAATAAGAAAGGTTGTCGAGTGGCGGCCTCGCACAGGTAGATGGAGCGTTGGACGGCCTCCCACTAGGTGGACTGATGACTTGGTCAAGGCAGCGGGGAGTCGCTGGATGCGGGTGGCTCGCGACCGTGTGCTGTGGCGCTCCTTGGGGAAGGCCTATATCCAGCAGTGGATGTCTTCCGGCTGAATGATGATGATGATGATGATGAATAAATATACTCAGAGATGTATAAGGTCTCTGAGCGTCAATCCAAAAATAAAATCAAATGAGAACAGAGCGAACTCTCTCATCATGTCAATTCCACTGAACACTAGTACGAAGTTACTAGTCCTTGCAAACATGAACAGACCGAACCCCACAAACAGCACCCGTTCACGAGTATGACGCGTATATATAATTGCCACATCCGAAACGGGTCCATGAGAGACAATTATATGTAACAACTTGTACCTATACCATGGTGCAATAAAGGATTATGATTATTATGATGAACGGATTCTGATTAAACTTGGTATACAACGAGTTTATAGCCTGAATTAACACATAGTATATTCTGTTTATAGCGAAACTCATCCCCCGAAGAGATGAAATAGGCGTAGAAGTTTACGCCGACGAAGTAGCGGGCAAAAGTTAGTTTTATACAAGTTAATATCGCGAAGTACGACAAAAGGAATTGCGTAATTAAAATAAAATTTTGAAGAGTTAAGAGAGAGAAAAGTAAACGAAATAGAATGCTTTATAAACAAGCTCAAACCAGCGGGGAAGTAGACAATCAAACTAGAGTAACATCAATCTTAAACTGAATTCCCCTCCATTTTCTTTCTGCTAATATCTGATATGCTTACTTATAGGCACAATAAATAGAAATTAACACATATATACAGTCTCTTACGAGCGGAGCGTTATTTTAAAAATTGGTTTTTGGGTACCTACTCTAAACCGCGACTCGAATTAGGGATGTTTTAAGTTTAACATGTATATATGTGTCAATAGTATCGTAGCTCTCTAATAAACGGAAGAACTGATTGGAGGTTGAAAGACTTGTCTTATTAATTATCGAAATACAAAATGGTTCTCAGCTATGTTTGTTATGATGGTTTTTTTAATGTTCAATCGAAATTTTGTATTGAAGTAAATGGTAATTGATATAACAGCTCCACACAAACTTGATAGGTACATAAATTTACGTGAATGGACACGGTGACGATAAGATACTTACGCTTTACGATTCAATTTCTATATTTTGCGGGTCCCTAGATAAAGTATCAGACGAGCGCAAAACACAGTCAAATTAATTAAAAATTAAATTAATGCGGAACTTCACTTTCACACTTCATCCCAGCTGTTTGATTTCCAAATCATCATCATCATCATCATCATTACAGCCGAAAGACGTCCACTGCTGAACATAGGCCTCCCCCAATTTGGGGGGGATTTGCCATAGTCGCCACGCTTGGCAAGCGGGTTGGCGACCGCAGTTTGATGGTGGTAATGATCGAAGGATGCTGCTGCCCACCCTCCGATTTTCCCTTATTCGCCTCCTACGAAACCCACGGGAAGAGATGGGGTGGCGCAATTCTTACCCGGCAACCACCCGGGGGGGGGGGGGGGCGTGGGGATTTCCAAATAGAACAATGTTACCTGCTCCAAAAATTAGAACATCCCCAATTTGATATTCTGACCTGCAGTAAGGTAAATAAATATATTTCAGTATTGACGGTGGATTATGGGCACACAGATAGATCCACGCGTATCGATTATTGCATAAATGTTGGATTCACTCAGCAAAACTAAAAAAAATGCAGCACACGGCGTGTATGCGTAAAGAGTTCCACACACATCAATTTGTCACAACCTAGAGATGGAGATATAAAACGGAAAGATCCAGCTGTCATTTAATTCATTCATCTTGATATATGTACAGCACTTAAACCAAATAGATAACGCTACAACACTACTGGCCAAAATGTAGGTATACATATGACGTAGTTTTACCGTATAATTGTAAAAAGTGGGTTAATTGTCCACTTTCCTTGTCAAGCTGTCCACCTACAAGGCGACTTAGTCTTTAATAGATCTTCCGTAGCTGATAGTTAAGGGTTGTTGTATATGTATAAGTACCCACTAATACCTATATGTAAATATATTTCTAAAACATACATTGGGCTGAAGTATCCCTAACTTTCAGAGGCAGGAAGGAGGTATATTGTCTTTCACTACGTATGAGCCAGACTGCTCAGTCTGTACCTACTTTGGTGCCTTAGTAACTTGGATCTAGTATGTGTGTTGATACTTGGGAATCCTTGTGGTCGAAGTCCCGGGAAAATCCTAAGTAAATTAATACATGTATTTCAATCACAAAAACACTCACTTCATCCGTGCCATCGCCATTTTGTCAATTTAATAAAAATAATTCCACGCCATCTAATAGTACGCCCAACGAAGGAAAATTGGCGGAAATAATTCGTGTATAAGCGAATTTTGGCACAGTTGTAGGTAAAGATGTCCTAAACAAAATACTAAAGGCACTGGCGGATGGGGGGGGGGGGGGAGCTAACGGGTAGTAAAGGTCCCTTTTTTAGTTTTTTGTAAAAATCTCGTAAACGGTGGCCCCTAGCAAAAAAGATTCTATACACTTTTTTAGCTAGGATCAATATTTAATGACTTAAAAGGGGCAAATTTAATTTTAAAAGGCTTCTCATTCCTTTGTTTTCCAATATTTTTAAAAACAAACAAATTCTAAACAACGACACCCCACTCGCTGGGGTAAGTCATTTTTTTTTCGCCCCCCCTTAGCTGTATGTAAGCCCCCCTTATAAACATGTAAATATATTTTTTGGTAATTTCTATAGATTCGGGTCAAGAAGATGCTTAAACTGTCAAAATTCGAAGACTGTAGCTAAACCGTTTACCTGTAAAGCCTGTGTGACAGACGACGGACAGACAGATGATCGCGTGAGTGACAGAATAGGGCTCCGTTTGGATCCTTCGGGTACCGAAGCCCAAAAATTACCATTTACTGTGAAAATTTAATCAAAGGCATTGCACTCCTGAAAGTTATAAGATAGAGTGAGAAAATCAGGGTCATTTTGCTGCCTATCTCACTCTTTCTTAAAGATACGGAGGGAAGTAGTTGGACAATAAAAAAAGTTATATTCATTTAAATACGGCGCACATATAGTCCTAAAAAAAATCTAATTATATCCTCTAGCCGCCCACCATACGAAACGAAATAAAACAAATGAAACTGTGTATAAATTACATTGAAACTACTTTTTAATAGGTCTTTGGATCATCATCGTCGTCGTGGTCTACAGTATCTTTTATAAACTTACCTTTTTAATTAACACTATCCCCTACTGACCAAACCTAACTCCAGCCACTTCACTCGCAAAGCACGAAGCAAAGAAGGCGCGTTACCCGGTTAGAATAAATTTATGATGTGTAAAATTCATTATAATTAGCTTTCCCTTTAGATCTCATTAAATATTGATCCTAGCGAAAAAGTATACAGAATCTTTTTGTACAGAATTTTATGTAGATTACTTATGTCTCAGAACATTTTTTGATACGGGCCACCGTTTACGAGTTTTTTACAAAAAACTGAAAAAAGGGACCTTGACATCCCCCCCTACCCGTTGGCTCCACCCCCATCCACCAGTACTTTTAGTATATTGTTATGGACATCTTCACCTACGATTATGCCAAAATTCGCTTATACACGAATTATTTCCGCCAATTGGCAGTTAATGGTCTTCGTTGGGCGTACTATAATTTATTATGTTTCGCTTCAAATGTATTTCACTGCCACTATTCGTATGAAAAATGACATACAAACCAGCCACATACGTTTGACGTCAATTAATTACTCCGCTGGAATGATTTACAGGGAGGTACTAAACTTTAATTAAATCTAATACGCCCTTCTCCCAAAGGAGGCCCAATTAATTGGATTTTTGTATTTGTTCCAATTAATTATCACTGCAATATAGAATATTTTCCTTTGACAAACATGTAGGTTTAGGAAATACTTCCAAAGAATTAAATTGGACATTAGTAGTATGTATTCGCCGCTACTGCCCCCGGTTCCAGGTAGTAACCCTCCCCCAGCCCCCTTCCCCTGTCCTACCCCCGCCCCGCCCCCAAGGACCGCCCCGCTCTACCTGCCCAGGGGGGTGGTCAATCGGCAACATGGCGGTCATCCAATCCTAAAAAAAAAAAAAAAAAAAGTTTGGACTTTTTTTCCATAAACAGCCCCCCATTTGAGACGATTGCGCCGGGTCCCATAGCTCTACGACCACGCCTTCCCACTTTTACCTAATGTGCTAATAAAACAATACACACCACTCGATCCCTTTTCTCGGCTTATTCTATTGTTCGAGCATGCGACCCTCAGCGGCTACCTGCGCCGCGCGGACCATCGCCGGTCACCTGGGTACCTGTATTTTTTTCCTTATTTGCAATACAGCCATTCCTTATTCTCCTACAATTATCAATTTATATTTATAATATATCTACCTCTAATACCTACTCTTTTATCCGTAAGAGTCAATGTTCTAAGTAACCTAACCTAACCAAACCCTTTGTATGTACATAAACAAACTTAGGTGCCACATAGTGTGTGTAAAATGATATTTTTCAAGTAACTGTAAGTGATCTTCCTTATCAGTTTTAGGTATTCATTTTGATATCAAAATTTAATTATTTTCATACCTACACTTTTTTAATTACTTCAGGTTTAGTATAAGTTTATTTTTAAAGCGATGTCATATAGTGTGTGTAAAATTATATTTTTCAAGTAACTGTAAGTGATCTTATGTATTCTGTACATATGCAGCACGTTTATTACGCGGCCGCGCGGACCGCTGCCAGTACGGTACCTGGGTACCTGTATTTTTTTCCGTACTTGCAATAGACCCATTCCACAACATTACCTAATAATTATCCATGTATATTTTTAATATATCTGCCTCTTATACCTACTCTTTTATCCGTAGAGTCAATGTTCTAACCTAACCTAACCTAATTTTGCGTTTCACAATCTTTACCTAACCAAACCGTTTGTATGTACATAAACAAATTTAGGTACCTACCTATTTATGCTATATATGTTTAAGGGTAATTTAGTTATTTATTACCTAACCAAGCCGTTTCTTATTCGTTACTTGTACTTACGTACATAACCAAACTTAGGAACCTATTTAAGTTTTATATGTTTGCCGGTAACTGAGATATTTATTAATTCATTTCTTACTCGAGTTAACTGCAAAAAGAAGTAAGCGCCATGAAATTTACGGCGGTTAAGACCTTTTAATTTTTAATATGCTGCACATTGTTTAGACCTTTTTCTTGAACGCTCCACGTCTTGGGTGTCCATTTAGGTACTTAATAATTTCAATTAATGTTTTCAGAAAGAAACCTGTTTAAACCTGCAATCTGCCCAATTATATACATGATGTTGATGGATTTACATTAACATTAAACCCATTGTTAACTGGCTATTGTAATTTTTGTACAAAGCATTTGTGACAGCCCTCTCTTAAATGTGTATACGAGAAACATGTTTGAACAGGAGATTGTGGCCGTTGTACGATGCTTAGAAACGTGTTACAACCAGTATTTCATCAAAGAAGCAATAGTATATATTTTTTTGTTATTGTAATCTTTGTACAAAGCATTTTTCACTACCTTATTTTGAATGTGTATTCAAGGAACATGTCTGAACCAGTATAACCAACCAAGGAAGTAGTAGGGTATTTTTTTGTGCTGTAAAATACTTATAAAAGGAACCTCTCCATGTTTATACCTTAATAGTTACCTCGTGTCGTTCACCAAGTCAAGTGCACAGTTCCGAAAGTATAACGTGTGAAGTTGTTTTAAGTGAAAGTCATCTGTCAAGTGTAGTGTCTCTATTCGCTCCAAAATGGATGTAAGTATGTTTTTTTTTGTTCTCATTCTATAAATTTAATGATTAGTTATGTATGTGTTTAATTAATTGACAAATGTTGTTTCAGTTCTCTGACAATACGTTCAAGAATTACTACTACCCAGAAACCAACCAAGAGGACCCTAGCAGTGACGAGGAGGGCACTGTTGGCCTCAAAATAAGGCAAGCAATAGCTAAGAAGAGACCAGCGAACAACATCGACAGCTTTTTCGAGCGCCCCAAGAAGAAGACAAAAGTGATTAAAAAATCATCAAACGTATCACAAAGTTCAGCGGATGGAGTATCATATTTAACGTCTGGTCAAGACGATGCCGGCTACGCGTCCCACCTCATTAAAATTGAAGTCTATGACATGGAAAAAATAAGAAATTTACCACCCACAGACCACTGGAAACACTGTGATATACGACTAAAATATTATTCCATCGGCGAGGATGATGTACATGTGCAAAGTGCTCGTGACGTTATTTTTAATATTACAAAACAATTAGCTTCAAAAGAAAACAGTGTTAAATATTTTATAGAGACTGATAAGAAAAAGTGATAATTTGTTCATTTAGTTTTTATTTATCTTTAAGTTATTAATTTTAATACCACTCTTTAGTTGTGAATTCTATTATTTTGGGAGTTATGGTAATTTTTTTTTTAATGATAAGAAATTTTTGATTTGTAAAATGCCTTTACCTGGAAGCAATCCCTAATTATCTTTAACAAACCGAACCCGAAATGCATTGTTTCAATTGTTAAAAACAGAGATAACGTTTAGAAATGTTACACTTTTGTTGTAATTCCCAATCAATAGTCTTAACATTGTTAAGTTATTGTACTCGGTCGAGTTTAGCGGCCACACACACAAATTCAGTTTCAATTGTATACCTTCAGATTTCTAAGAGTTGACTGATAATGGTTTATCTTGGAAAATAAAATTGTTTCATTCCAATTAAAAGTAGGAAGTACTTATCTGTAGTTATTTAAAGGCACATGCATTTGGTGAGGGCACTCATTCATACGATCCAATCACTATGGACAACTTGAACTGTAATAGTTATAACCCACAACTGGTAAAAGCCTGTGAAGACGTCGAAGAAGATGAAGAATTATATAACGCCGGAGAACTTGCAAGCCAACAGATGAAAGAACCGTGAGTATAACTTTAATCCTTGTTTATACTAAATCTTGTTTCAACCTGTTCATAAAGTTCTTGTCACCACAAGTTCCGGGCTATCCAGTTGAGACATGCCATTGTTGTTGGTTTGGTGGGGCGGACCCTTTCACAATATAAAGGCATTCACTGGGATTGAAATAGTTCAGTAACGTTTGTGACTTCAGTGTTTGAGTGAATTTTATTTGTTACAACAATGGCATTTACGTTTTTTCTTGGGCATAGGCTAGCTAGGAGTGAAATAGCCAGTTTAAGTAAAGGTTTTATCCTTCGTAGATTTCATAAGTATATTCGATTGTGGTATATTGAAGGAGTTCTACCGGATTATCTTATGGAGGACCAAGAAATTATACCATATTATACGCCATGCAGCGGTCATGTACAAGGAAAACCGGAAGCAGTATCACATAATTCCGATGTAATTGATGGGGTTCTCCCAATGCAAGCCTATTGTTTGCATTGTAAAAACGATTTAAGTTAGTATTTATAATCTAATGAATAGTTCATACATTAATTACTATGTAATTCGTGTATAATTATATGGTGTTTAATTTTTATAGGTATTCACAAGTTGGACGAGGGATAAAACGTCCAGCAGCGGATCCTGTTGCAGAACCATCGGCTAAGAAGAACCTTCCTTCAACCAGCCGTAAGAACATCGCAACAAATCAACCGTCAACCAGCCGGGACACTTCAACAACAACATCAACAGTCCAAGAACCTACAAGTAAAGTAAGTGCAACAAATAATGATAAAATTGAATGTTCCGTGTGCCATGTATTTGTCTCCAAAAAATATTTCACTAATCATCTTAACAGCAACACTCATAAAAATAATGTCTTTTGTTCTGATAGTGAGTTAATTAACGTTCAGTTAATTGAAAACGCGTTCCGAAACCGAGTTGCAACCTACAGAATATCAAATGAAAGTGATCCCAATTGTCTAGAAACACCGGAAGCGTTTTTAGAAAAAAATAAAGATACGATATTTGCTTTATTAGACCGCTCAATTGCTAATCATCGTTCTTTAAAAGTAAATTTTATACTAAACGCGAATTTTACTCAGGAAACAAAAAGCCTCAACAATGTGTTTGATTTTCAGTTGAGTAATAACCTAGTTAATGTTAGTAGTGATAAAAATGAGATATTTTTATCCCTTGTCAATGAAATTTCAGTGAGATTATCGAACTTTGAGAGAAAAGATAGTGGGTGGTCTTTAACAAAGGTAAATTATCTAGATGTCAATGTTAATAAGTATAACCCATTACGAGGGTCTTCATATATCAAGTTACCGCGTGATATACAGTTGAAAAAAGCTGTAATTAATGTTCAGAACAATGATCACGAATGTTTCCGGTGGGCTATACTATCTGGATTATTTCCACCAGAAAAGAATAATCGTGCTCATAATGTTAACACATACAAAAATCATAGGAATAAATTAAACTTTGAAAACATTCCATTTCCTATGAAGTTAACGGATATTCACAAATTTGAAAAAATCAATAATTTAAGTATTAACGTTTTTGGGATAGAATACGATTCACAGAGTAAACGGCATTCTGTTATAGGTCCACTTCATTTCACAAAATGTAAAAAAGAAAATCATTTCAACTTGTTATACATCACCGAAGGTAATAAAGGACATTATTGTCTTATTAATAATTTATCTAGATTAGTATCTGCTCAACTGACAAACACTCAACATGCTGCTCATATATGTGATGGTTGCTTAACAAATTTCACATCAAGAGAGAATTTAGTAAACCACCAACAAAACGATTGTTTTCATGTATGTACTAACTTGCCTTCTGAACAGAACAAACGAAACAATTGGTTCAATGAAAAAGTTGCTTCCAATGAAGTGACTTTCGATAATTATGATCGTAAATTACGGCATCCATTCGTTATCTATGCCGACTTCGAAGCGTTTTTAAATCCAATCCAGTCATGTTCCAATAATCCACTTACATCTTCAACTACTAATGTACAGAAACATGAAGTATATAGTTTCGGATACTATATTAAATGTTCGTATGATGATAACTTGTCAGTCTATCGAACATACAAAGGAGAAAATTGTGCAAGAACGTTTATGGAATTTCTTAAAAAAGATTTGCAGAATATTTGTAAAAAGAATACATTTGTAAAGACCCCTCTGCCTTTGACATCTGAAAACGAAGAAAACATTGCGCAGAGTAGTATGTGTTATATCTGTGATACAGACTTAAACGGAGATGCCACCATTTCATATAATTGCTACACTGGTGTTTACGAAGGTGTAGCACATGAAATTTGTTGTAACAAATTAAGGGTTCCCAATTTTGTGCCAGTGTTCCTTCACAACTTAAGTAATTACGACAGTCATTTCATAGTACATGGACTAAATTTTGAGGATGGTGAAATAGAAGTTATCCCGGAAACCAAAGAAAAATACATATCTTTCACAAAAAAATTGCAAATTAATAATCGAGTCATGAAATTAAGGTTTGTTGATTCCCTTAAATTCATGTCCAGTAGTCTTGACAAACTAGCCAAGAACTTAATACCAGAACAGTTCCATGAAATGAAATTGAATTTTCCATGTGAAGATGACTTTCAACGTTTAATACGTAAGGGTATATATCCATATGAACACATGACATCGTTTGATTCATTAAAATTGACATCCCTCCCCTCTCCAGATAAATTCTACAGCTCCTTGACCGATAGTCACATATCGGAAAATGATTACAATCATGCCGAAGATGTATGGAACCATTTTAACTGTCAAAACATGGGGGACTATTCAGATCTGTATTTAAAAACAGATGTCTTATTACTGGCCGACGTATTCGAAAATTTTAGAAACGTTTGTCTTGAAACATACGGTTTAGATCCGGCACACTATTATACTGCACCGGGGTTAAGTTGGGATGCTATGTTAAGAGTCACAAAAATCAAACTTGAACTGTTAACTGACATTGATAAGATTACTTTTATTGCAAAAAATATTCGGGGAGGTATATCCCAATGCAGCAACCGACACGCCAAAGCAAATAATAAATTCATGGCGGAATACGATTCGGCTATTCCTTCATCCTTTCTCATGTATTTAGATGCAAATAACCTATACGGGTGGGCTATGTCCCAATGTCTACCAACAGGTGGATTTCAATGGGTGGATGTAAATACGGATTTTAATGTGTCTAACGATGCGGAGCATGGTTTCATTTTAGAAGTTGATCTTGATTATCCCAACGATTTACATGATTCACATTCAGATTTTCCCTTCTGTCCAGAGAACGTCTGTTTTGGTGATTCAAAGGAAAATAAATTGATACCTAACTTGAAAAACAAAAAAAACTACGTAATCCATTATAGAAATCTTAAGCAATGTTTGAAAAATGGTTTACAATTAGTTAAAATACATAAAATTTTGAAATTTAAACAATCTCCATGGTTGAAAAGCTACATAGATTTAAACACCCGCATGCGATCACAAGCATCTTCGGATTTCGACAAAGATTTTTTTAAATTAATGAATAATTCAGTCTTCGGAAAAACGATGGAAAATGTTTTGAAGCGAGTAAACGTAAAACTATTGAATCATTGGGAAAATAAAGGTAAATCTCAAGGAGTTCAATCATTGATAACAAAACCTGAATTTCATAGTTTATCAATATTTTCAGAAAACTTGGCAGCTGTACAATTGAAAAAGACTAAAGTTTTGTACAACAAACCAATATATCTTGGTTTTTGTATTTTAGATATGTCTAAAACGTTAATGTACAATTTTCATTACGACTATATGAATCCTAAATTCGGTAATAAACTGAAACTCTTGTACACAGATACCGATAGCTTAATATATCAAATTTTCACTGAAAACTTCTATGATGATATAAAATCAGATCTGAATTTATATTTTGATACATCAGATTATCCCAATAATAATGAGTTCGGTTTACCTTTAATAAATAAAAAGAAATTGGGTTTTTTCAAAGATGAGAACAATGGCAAAATTTTCAAAGAATTTGTTGGACTTCGTTCAAAGATGTACGCAATTGATGTCGAAGGTAGTAGTGTGATGGCTAAAGCTAAAGGAGTTAATAAATGTGTAACTAAAAAACTTACCTTAGATAACTACAAAACGTGTTTATTTGATAAGCGCATACAACATAACACAATGTTACGTTTTAAATCAATTAAACATTTAATATTTACACAAAAAATTAACAAAATATCTCTTTCTTATAATGACACAAAGCGATTCTTGTTGGATGATTCCACAGATACCCTTGCATGGGGTCATTACAAAACATCAAATTTTTTTTAATAATTTCATATTACAACATGGCAGGACATTCATTTATTTGATATTATTTTTGCACTTTCTTTCTATAAAAAAATATAGTACTAAAATTGAATGTATAATATACATACTATTTAGTACTATATTATTTTGATGCGCATGTAACTTGTATATAAAAAATAAAAATGTACTTTGAATATGTAAATAAGATAAAAATGTAAATAATTTTGTTAGTTTTAATCTTGTAAATTTATGAAACTTGTATAAAAGATGTGTTGTTAACTTTTAAATAAAATAAATTACAATGTAACACAACTTTATAACAATGTATATAAATGTCTTTTATTTTAAGTAACAAAAATTTCAATTTAGTATGTGTTATTCTTATGTGTAATTTTGTGATATTTATGAATGTAAATAAATTACCCTTGATTGTTTTACATTAAGTATTTGCATGGGTACTAACTAAAATAAAATGAGAAATGTAATAACTATTACGTTAAAATTATTTCAATATTGTATCTTGGTTAATTATTTTATCTAAATAAATTACATAATTATTAACATACTTATGATTTTTATTATTATATATCCAATTCTTACCTACCCTATTCGTTTTATTTAAATGGTAATAACCACCACAACATTGATCATTTGAATTTCAAACGTTTTCATATCAACACGCACATTACGTTGTTACAATGATTCATTTTTACCATCCATTTACTACCATTGTGGCGGGTCCTAGTGGGTGCGGTAAAACCAATTTTGTTACAAATTTTTTAAATCATTCCAATGAACTATGTAATGTTGAATTTGATGAAATTATTTGGTGTTATGATGAAATGCAACCTTTGTACAATTTAGAAAATGTGAATTATAACCAAGGAATACCTGACATCGCCATGTTTGATGGGAAAAAACCTAAACTTATTATTATAGATGATTTGATGAGGGAGTCAGATGGACGAATAGTTGACATTTTTACGAAAGGTAGTCATCACAGAAACCTAAGCCTGTTTTATATTACTCAAAATATATTTCATCAAGGCAAAGGTCAACGTGATATTTCTTTGAATACGAGCTATATTGTTTATTTTAAGAATCCCCGTGATAAAACTCAAATACGCTACTTATCTCGACAAGTTTATCCAGAAAATTCAAAATTCGTTGATGAAGCCTACAAGGATGCTACTGCAAATGCACATGGTTACCTCATGATTGATTTGCGACAAAATACTGACGATATGTGTCGTTTTAAGACCAAAATATTTCCATTCGATGGTCATTGTACAGTATATATCCCTAAAAAAGGGTTTAAATATAACAAGAATCACCATATTCTAGTCAGTTCTAAATGATGCAAGCTAGAGTTAACACATATAAACATTTACTTGAAGCGCTACATTTACTCAAACCAAAATATCGCACGGCTTTACTTAAATCGTGTGATGACGAAGAAATTAATATAATTTGTGAGTGTATTTACAACGTATTAAAGGGTAAAATTCCTTTAGAGAAAAAAGAAAAATCCAAATTAAGAAAATATAAGGATACGTTACGAAAATTAGTGACTAAGGGAAAACATAAGCTAAGAAAAACCGTAATTATCCAGAAAGGTGGTGGTTTTCTGCCTATTGTATTAGGTGCAGTTTTAAGTGCTTTAGTGAACTCTTTAACATAAAGAAAATGGAAAACATGAAAAAAATGTTGTTAGTAGAACCAGATTTCATCGAAAGACTCAAACATAGTGATAACCTATCAGAAAATTCATCATCCCGTCTAGATGGTGAAATGCAAAAAAATCTCAAGAGTAAAATAGATGATCGTGTAAAGTGGGCATTATATTCCCAAGCATTACAACGATTTTTACATTTTACTGAAACGGATCGAAAACCGTTTAAAATACCATTAGTGACTGAAGTTGATCAACTCACCAACGAAAACAATGAATTTCATCCGAAGATCACCAAAAAGGAGGAAATTGTTAATAATAACTCAATCGTAAACGCAGTATTGCCAGAACCAGAAGGGGATGTATACGCAACACCACCTGGAGGAACGAAATCTGATTTACCTAAACAATATTCTCCATCTTATATTATAGACGTAATACCGAAATCGTATCGATCAAAAAGCCAAACTTTGTTGGAATGTATGGTACAAAGTAAACCAAAAATTTGGTGGAAGGAGAACGGGGAAGTAGTAATAAACAATCGTACCATTCCAAACAGTAATATTCTCGATCTAGTAGGCGACGTGCTTAGACCTCTAAAACGTTCAAAACCAAAAGGTTGGGAAGATTTTGCTAGTGTTTTACATGATATAAAAGTTCCTAAATCGTGTATAGGTAATCCTACGAACTTAGAATTTATGAATAAACTACAATCTAATGATTCTAGAACTTCGATTGCTTCTTTAAATCTGGAAACCCCGTCAGTTAAAGAAAAAAACACCTCTACTCCTCTATCTACTAAACCACCCAGGCTATCGAGAAAGAAATTAGATTGGGAGAGATGGACCCCCTATTAGAGATAAATAGGATCTACTACGATGTATCAAATCCAGCCAGTTATAGTAGCGTAAACAAATTGGTGAATGAAATGAAAGGTAAAATGAACAGAGGGGAAGTGAAAGATTGGTTATCATCACAGGAAGCGTACACGCTGCATAGACCCGTTCATAAACGTTTTAGTAGAAACAGATACATCCTCTCTAACTTTAATGAACTCTGGCAAGCCGATCTTAGTGATATGCGAACGTATAGTCAGTATAACGATGGATATAAATATATTCTATGTGTTATTGATGTTTTTAGTAAATATGCTTTTGCTAGGGCTATGAAAAAGAAGGACTCTGAAACAGTTAAAAAATGTTTTGAAAGCATTTTTTCAGAAGCCAATTCTACCCCTCGTCACATCCAATCTGACAAAGGGACCGAATTTGTTTCAAAGGTGGTTAGAGATTACTTTAAAAACAAAAACATTAATTATTATACCACAAATAATCCTGATATTAAAGCAAGTATTGTTGAAAGGTTTCAAAGAACTCTTAAATCTAAAATGTGGCGTTACTTCACTCATCAAAATACTTACAATTACGTCGACGTTTTGCAAGACCTGCTTCATTCGTATAACCATAGCTACCATTCTAGCATTAAAATGCGACCAATTGATGTTAACTCTGATAATATTATGACTGTTTGGTGCAATTTATATGATCGCAATAAGGATAAACGAAATATATTGGAATCTCCAATACTTAATGTAGGTGATCATGTTAGAATAACTAAATATAAACATATATTTCAAAAGGGGTATGAGACTAACTGGAGTGATGAAATATTCATAATAGCCTCAGTTATTAAAAGAATCCCACTTATTGTCTATACTTTAAAAGATTTAGAAGGTGAACCAATTATTGGTACATTCTATTCTAAAGAATTACAAAAAGTCACTTACCGCCCCTCCATGAGGTATAAAATTGATAAAATAATACGCTCGCGACGCATTGGTGGCAGAAAGGAAGTGTTCGTTAAGTGGCAAGGTTATCCCAATAAATTCAACTCTTGGATACCTACATCAAACTTAGAAGAAATATGAGTGAAGATAGTTTTTATCTAACTTTGTTGAGTAACAGCTCATCGACCTACTTTACCGATAATACTACAGCTCATTTTTTAACTAAATTACCTAGAACCATTAAATTGGAGGGAGAATGGGTTGTTGGATTAGTGGAGTTCCAATACCCATGTTCCATGTATAATGTTCAAGAACATGAAAACATAGTCTACATTAAAAAAAAGGTAGCTGTACCGACTCAGGAAAAATACAAAATCGTTGATGTAAAAACTCACATTCCAGCAACTTCGTATGATAGTATTGATCATTTTCTCAAAGCATTTAACGAAAACCCGCAGCTAAAGACAAAAGTTAAATTTAGATGTGATGCAGTTACTAAAATGGTGGCTGTAACAGCGAACGAAGAGATAACATCAATCATAACTTCCCCTATATTAAGTCTTCAGCTTGGTTATAAACCTAGAACTAATTTAAAAGAAAGTACTATTGGAATACATCCTGCAAATTTATACTTAGGTTTACCATCACAAATATTTGTTTATACTGACATTATTCAACCACAAGTGGTGGGGGATGTAATTACATCATTACTAAGAATAATACCATTAGACCCCACAAAATTTATCTATGGAGCATATAAAATGCATGTTTTTTCACCTGCTCACTATGTTCCTGTTTTACGTAGAGAGTTTGACACTCTTGAAATAGATATAAGGACAACCACGGGATCAAGAATACCATTTCAATTTGGATCCTCTTGTGTGAAGCTACACTTTCGACGAGTAAAATGAATCATAAACGAGTGTCTCACTCCTGTCCTTATGAACATTACTATTCTCATCAAGCTGGCTCTGGTGTAGGAATTGTCTATAAAGGTGTTCCATATCAACGAGGACATGGAATCGGTAGCTTTTTGGGTGGACTATTTAGGTCTGTACTTCCTTTATTATCTAGCGGTTTTAAAACTGTAGGAAGAGAAACTTTAGATGCGGGGATGGGACTGTTGTCTGATATGGTGAATTCACGTCCTATGGAGAGTTCTATTAGATCTCGGCTTAAAGAAGCAAGTGCGAACTTAAAAAGGAAAGCTGACGAAAAAATAGATTCTCTTATGTCGGGATCAGGGTATAAAATGTCAACTAAGAGACGGGAACCTCTCATTACTTTGAAAGCCTCACGACGAAGAGGAGGTAAAAGAAATAAAAAATATAATATTGAGGATATATTTTCAAACTAATTATGTCTTTCTTACATAGTAATTCATGTGAATGTGCTAAATCAGAACTAGATTTGTTTGCACTGCCATCAACTCAAACCAGCATTGAAAGCGGACAGTGGGTTCATTACAAACCAATTTCATCTTTAAGTGACGACGGACCCATTGAGTTTCAAGTTCCCGGATCTGGTGATGACTATATTGACCTATCACATACTTTGTTACATATCAATGCCAAAGTATTAAACCAAGATGGCACAAAACTAAAAGCAGATGCCCCAGTTGCACCCGTCAATAATTGGTTACATTCCCTGTTTAGCCAACTAGATGTATATTTAAATCAGAAACTCATATCACCACCAAATAATACCTACGCCTATCGTGCTTATATGGAAAATCTACTTAATTATGGTCCAGCAGCTAAAGAATCTCATCTTACTTGTGGATTATGGTATGAAGATACACCACACTATATGGATACCGCTGATGTGAATAATAAAGGCTTTCACAAAAGACAGAAATTTATTAAAGAAAGTAAGGAAGTAGAGCTGATTGGTCACTTGCATGGTGATATGTTTAACCAAGAGAAATTCTTAATAAACGGAGTCGAAATGCGTGTTAAATTGGCACGTTCTAAAGAATCGTTTAATTTAATTTGTCACCAAGATCTCAAACTTAAAGTTCAGATAATGGATGCCAGTCTCATAGTAAGAAGAGCAAGAATCAATCCAAGTGTTTTGTTAGCACATCAAAAAGTATTAGCATCAACCACAGCAAAGTATCCAATCACAAGAGCGGAAGTAAAGGTTCTTACATTACCAGCTGGAATACAGGGAAAAACGTTAGATAATATATTTCTCGGGCAAGTCCCTAAAAGATGTATTATTGGATTCGTTTCAAACTCGGCATTTAATGGTAATCTAGCTTTGAATCCTTTTAATTTTCAACATTTCAATATGAACTCTTTTAGTTTGTATGTGGACGGTCATGAAATACCTTCGAAAACATTGCAACCTTCATTTAATTCTGGTTTAATAGCATCAACATATCATACGTTATTTTCTGGATCAGGAATTCATTTCCATAATGAAGGTAATGCAATAGACAGATCAAATTATGGAGGGGGTAATTGTTTGTTATGTTTTGATTTGACACCTGATTTGTCTGCCAGTTCAACTTCACACTGGAATCTTGTGAGACATGGTTCTGTTCGGATAGAAGTTCGTTTTGAATCATCTTTAAGTACTACTATAAACTGTATCGTATATGCAGAATTTGATAACATAATAGAAATAAACAAAAACCGTGACGTTACGGTAGATTACAACAGTTAATAAACAAATAAATAGATTATTTTTATAATTTTTTTTCATTAGCTCATAGTCATTACAAGCAAGATCATCGATAAATGTGAATGTTTATTATTATAATAATGGATACAAATGAATTACAATTATGTATGAACAAAATAAGTTCTAGTTTTAAAACAAATGTTTTTGCTGCAAATCAAATACCTATTTGGGTTAATTTACCTGCTTTCATTATATGCAATTTAGATCCTGACTCCAAGCCCGGCTCTCACTGGGTTGCCATGCATATTGATGTTAATGGGATAGGTGAATACTTTGATTCCTTTGGTAGAAAACCTACTGGTTACCATAAGTTATTTTTAAAAAGAAATACAAAGAGGTGGTTTTATAATAATAAATTACTTCAAAACCATCTTACCTCCGTCTGTGGAGAATATTGTTTAGTTTATCTATATTTTAAGTTTCAAGGAAAAACAATGTCAGACTTTCTAAGTCTATTTTATAATAATACTTTATGTAACGATCTAGTATTAAGAGCTTTGTTTAAATCAGTATTTGTGAAATAAAACAATGTCAATAAGGTTTTTCTGTGTTTTACTTACTTATATTTTAATGCAATGTACACGAACAATATAAATTATTACATTCCATAAAAAAGACAGTTTTATAACTTAAGTACAGTAAAAGATAAATAAAAACTAAATGAACAAATTATCACTTTTTCTTATCAGTCTCTATAAAATATTTAACACTGTTTTCTTTTGAAGCTAATTGTTTTGTAATATTAAAAATAACGTCACGAGCACTTTGCACATGTACATCATCCTCGCCGATGGAATAATATTTTAGTCGTATATCACAGTGTTTCCAGTGGTCTGTGGGTGGTAAATTTCTTATTTTTTCCATGTCATAGACTTCAATTTTAATGAGGTGGGACGCGTAGCCGGCATCGTCTTGACCAGACGTTAAATATGATACTCCATCCGCTGAACTTTGTGATACGTTTGATGATTTTTTAATCACTTTTGTCTTCTTCTTGGGGCGCTCGAAAAAGCTGTCGATGTTGTTCGCTGGTCTCTTCTTAGCTATTGCTTGCCTTATTTTGAGGCCAACAGTGCCCTCCTCGTCACTGCTAGGGTCCTCTTGGTTGGTTTCTGGGTAGTAGTAATTCTTGAACGTATTGTCAGAGAACTGAAACAACATTTGTCAATTAATTAAACACATACATAACTAATCATTAAATTTATAGAATGAGAACAAAAAAAAACATACTTACATCCATTTTGGAGCGAATAGAGACACTACACTTGACAGATGACTTTCACTTAAAACAACTTCACACGTTATACTTTCGGAACTGTGCACTTGACTTGGTGAACGACACGAGGTAACTATTAAGGTATAAACATGGAGAGGTTCCTTTTATAAGTATTTTACAGCACAAAAAAATACCCTACTACTTCCTTGGTTGGTTATACTGGTTCAGACATGTTCCTTGAATACACATTCAAAATAAGGTAGTGAAAAATGCTTTGTACAAAGATTACAATAACAAAAAAATATATACTATTGCTTCTTTGATGAAATACTGGTTGTAACACGTTTCTAAGCATCGTACAACGGCCACAATCTCCTGTTCAAACATGTTTCTCGTATACACATTTAAGAGAGGGCTGTCACAAATGCTTTGTACAAAAATTACAATAGCCAGTTAACAATGGGTTTAATGTTAATGTAAATCCATCAACATCATGTATATAATTGGGCAGATTGCAGGTTTAAACAGGTTTCTTTCTGAAAACATTAATTGAAATTATTAAGTACCTAAATGGACACCCAAGACGTGGAGCGTTCAAGAAAAAGGTCTAAACAATGTGCAGCATATTAAAAATTAAAAGGTCTTAACCGCCGTAAATTTCATGGCGCTTACTTCTTTTTGCAGTTAACTCGAGTAAGAAATGAATTAATAAATATCTCAGTTACCGGCAAACATATAAAACTTAAATAGGTTCCTAAGTTTGGTTATGTACGTAAGTACAAGTAACGAATAAGAAACGGCTTGGTTAGGTAATAAATAACTAAATTACCCTTAAACATATATAGCATAAATAGGTAGGTACCTAAATTTGTTTATGTACATACAAACGGTTTGGTTAGGTAAAGATTGTGAAACGCAAAATTAGGTTAGGTTAGGTTAGAACATTGACTCTACGGATAAAAGAGTAGGTATAAGAGGCAGATATATTAAAAATATACATGGATAATTATTAGGTAATGTTGTGGAATGGGTCTATTGCAAGTACGGAAAAAAATACAGGTACCCAGGTACCGTACTGGCAGCGGTCCGCGCGGCCGCGTAATAAACGTGCTGCATATGTACAGAATACATAAGATCACTTACAGTTACTTGAAAAATATAATTTTACACACACTATATGACATCGCTTTAAAAATAAACTTATACTAAACCTGAAGTAATTAAAAAAGTGTAGGTATGAAAATAATTAAATTTTGATATCAAAATGAATACCTAAAACTGATAAGGAAGATCACTTACAGTTACTTGAAAAATATCATTTTACACACACTATGTGGCACCTAAGTTTGTTTATGTACATACAAAGGGTTTGGTTAGGTTAGGTTACTTAGAACATTGACTCTTACGGATAAAAGAGTAGGTATTAGAGGTAGATATATTATAAATATAAATTGATAATTGTAGGAGAATAAGGAATGGCTGTATTGCAAATAAGGAAAAAAATACAGGTACCCAGGTGACCGGCGATGGTCCGCGCGGCGCAGGTAGCCGCTGAGGGTCGCATGCTCGAACAATAGAATAAGCCGAGAAAAGGGATCGAGTGGTGTGTATTGTTTTATTAGCACATTAGGTAAAAGTGGGAAGGCGTGGTCGTAGAGCTATGGGACCCGGCGCAATCGTCTCAAATGGGGGGCTGTTTATGGAAAAAAAGTCCAAACTTTTTTTTTTTTTTTTTTAGGATTGGATGACCGCCATGTTGCCGATTGACCACCCCCCTGGGCAGGTAGAGCGGGGCGGTCCTTGGGGGCGGGGCGGGGGTAGGACAGGGGAAGGGGGCTGGGGGAGGGTTACTACCTGGAACCGGGGGCAGTAGCGGCGAATACATACTACTGACATTTGTTGCGGCATGGATCCTTTATAAATCTGGAGCACAACTGGAAAGGTCCTATTTTGTTTCCAAAATGACATTTATAGTTAGGAAATACTGGTCTTATAAGCCGTTTTTCGTAGAGTGCAGTATCGGGTAATAAAACCACCCATCTGTGGCTGTCTGTCATTAACAGCCCCTAAAACAATTTCTCAGTAACACCATACCCTAATAGGCACATTGCGTTACGTTTTTACGGCCTGCAAAATTACCGAGATTGTGTTTAGGTACATGTACATGAGCATCTATCGATGGGATGAGACAATTAGGGTTTCCTGAAATGATGTAAGTACAAGTGCAACTAGGTGGTAGCACTGAAAATGTCAGATCAGTTTAGGCGGCTTTAAAACGTTACGATTATTGTGGGAAATATTAACCACTACCAGTTCCTTTTTGACAGTTATGAATTGGCGTTTGTAGTGATGAGGGTAAGACGAATGGATTGGCTTAATTAGCGATTATTAATGAATGATGAATGATTATTCAAATCTATTTTACAATAATTTGTTTTTTACTGTTCCCATGTATTTCACTACTGGATACGAGTAACAAGTTTTGCCATTGATTTTTATTCTACCCACGTCAATTTTGTATCGCTCAGAAATCTAAATTTAGCGATAAAGGTAATTTCACACTTCATTCGTTTGCAATTTATTGGATTTTTTTTATAACACGTAATTTATTACGGTTATAAATTCATTCATTTGGACGATTTCCATCAATTTACGAGAATGTCATCTAAATAGAAACAAATGATTTAGAAAATAAAAGATTTCATTTGACTGCTCCTTTAAAACGCGTATTACAACTACCTAACTACTCATGAAGCTCTAATATCATTACCTACTTGATTTTATTCACTGTTTCGATGTGTAATGCGGATTTACGTTTTCAAATCAAAGATGGCAGACATTTATTTTTCTTAAAAATCGATATGGGTTTCATCTTTGTGGTTCCTCGGGGTGCCGATTACGAAAATGACATCCAATACATATCTGCATGCAGGTCAAACTGAGAACCTCCTTTTTTGTAGACGGTTAAAAATTACTCTTAGTACGCGGGCGAAGCCGCGGGAAAAAGCGTTGAAACTTTGTATAAGGACTCTCTGTTTAAATACATTAATGGCGTATTTCAGCGTTTTTCTAAATTGCTCCCCTAAAGGGATGAAAAGGAAATCTTTTTTGAAGTGACAGATTTGAAACTTCGTAAATAGAATCTTTGTTTAAATACAACAGAACGTATTTCAGCGTGTTTCTAAATTGCTCCCCTAAAGTGGGTAAAAGGGGGTTCCAAGTTTGTACGGGGAGCAAATCTTTTTTGAAGTGAGAGATTTAAAACTTCGTATATAGACTTTCTGTTTAAATACAACAAAAAATTACTCGGCATTTTTCGAAATTACTCCCCTAAAGGTATGAAAAGGTGGTTCCATATGGTGTTTGTACGGTGACCACATCTTTTTTGAAGTGAGAGATTTAAAACTTCATATATATTATAGACTCTGTTAAAATACAATAAACCATATTTCAGCGTTTTTTGAAATTTCTTCCCTAAAGGGGTGAAAAGGGGTCCAAATTTATTTGGGAAGCAAATCTTTTTGAAATGAGAGATTTAAAACTTCGTATATGGACTCTATTTAAATACAACAAAACACGTTTCAGCGTTTTTCGGAATTGCTCCCCTAAAGGGGTGAAAAAGGGGTTTCAAGTTTGTGCGGGGAGCAGTAATATGGGTGTCATATTCGAGGTTCTTCGGGGTGCCGATTACGAAAATGGCATGCATTTTCAAATCCAAGATGGCGGACATTTCTTTTTCTTAAAAATCGATATGGGTGTCATTTTTGTTGTTCCTCGAGGTGCCGATTACGAAAATGACAACCATTTTCAAATATGATAACGTTATATCATGGATATACGGTTATTTTTTTTCCTAAAAATCGATATGCGTGTCATCTCCGAGGTTCCTCGGGGTGCGGATTACGAAAATGACATGCATTTTCAAATCCAAGATGGCGGAAATTAATTTATCTTAAAAATGTATATAGGTGTCGTCTTTATGGTTCCACGGGGTGCCGATTACGGAATGACATCCATACGTTTCTACATACATACATACAAACATACGGATCAAACTGAGAACCTCCTTTTTTGTAGACGGTTAAAAATTACTTTTATTACGCGGGCAAAGCCGCGGGTAAAAGCTAGTATATTATAAAAGTCATGTTCTATCTAGATTAGCCTTCTTTATAACTGTTCCAAATTTCTAATCGATGGCATAAGTAATTCTTGGATATTTAACGATGTGACAGACAGACAGACAGACAGACGGACAGACAGACAGAGGATTCCTTTTTTAACATTTTGATACGGAACACTAAAAACATCTAGCCTCCAATTTTGTATGAAATTCCATTAAAGACTTCCCGTCTACTAGTCGTGTAACATCAATTTTTGAGATTGAGATTTCATTGCATTATTGAGAAAAATAAGTTAAGCAACGTTTTGAAACACGAAGCGAGCATGGGCGAATTCCATCAAATCGAATTCTATAAGTTTAATGAACTTCTTACTTCGAGGAGTTTTTCGCTGAAGTCTATTTATTTATTTTTTCTTTGATTTGGAATTTCCAATAAGCTTAGAGGCAATGAAATAAAGAATATATTTTTGCTTAATGACATTACAAGATTCGCGCTTTTTCTAAGTACCTAATTCCATGTTGTCGACGAGCGTGAAATTGAATATTTTGCGTTATTTACATGTGGTTACTGAATGAGCCACTGGCTCGTAAAGAATACTGCCGATCTTGGTCTCAATTTAAGGAATGTATTTTTACATATAAGTTGTAGGATTTAAATTTGTATGAGCGATATTTGCCGATAGAAAATAAGGCGTGACTTTCGCCTAAATCTAGGGGACTTACTTAAAATTCTTCAATCCTGGGTCGGTGACTTGCTGAGATTTCCAATTATTTTCTTGTTAAACAATGCAACGACGAATGTCGCGCATGAACGATGCGATGTAATACACTTGATATGTTACTTTAGAAAAGATGTCCAAAGGTTCACATATATTAATGACCCCGGGGTATAAAACACATAAAATATAACAGTTCAGGACGGGCGGTTCTGCGGCACTGGCAATAACAATTATTTCTCCTTGGCCGTATAGGAGTTTCAGACGAAAACTGAATTTTGAAGTATGTCAACGGACATTACTATATCGCCGCTTTTCGCCCCTAGATGGCGTGGTCGCACTTATATCTTTCGGCATTTATCGCTTTGGCTCAAACAGTTACGTTGACAAGCGCGCGCGTGTGCGCGGCCTTACTCTTGTGTACCTACTATTTAGATACCAGTCAATAGGGACGTTGACACCAAATAAGAAACTCAATAATTTCAAGTTTTCTTGAAAAAGGATCAAATTCTCAACCAAATAGCGAAAAAAGTAACTCAAAAAAATAAATAACTATATCATTATAAGTCTTCAAAGTTTTAAGTGGGAGCATGTTCTTTTCCCTCGCAAAACGCACCTCTGTATTGAACGACATTTACCATGGCGCTTTAGGTCGTCACTGACCTTATTATTTTCAGATTCACTGATTTGTAGCGCTTTCTCACTCTAGTTAAAAACATTCTAACGGTTGTAGCTTCGTTATTTTTTGAGATATTTTAATGGGATTTTCACCATTTGGCGTAGTTTTATGTCTTTTGGATAATAATAAATTTTGAGTCAACATCCCTATTCGCTTCCATGCAACCTGTTCTTTTTCTACCTAGCGTTATCCCGGCTCTTGACAGGGTCCATTTCCCTGCTTGCCTTTCTCCACTTTGCACGGTCCTGGGTGTACAAACCGCTATAGATATTTAGTTTTAAGATACCCCGATAGATGGCGCTGTTCCCTCGGCAAACTGGCGAACGACTGTTTATCGTGGATTATAGTAGTGTAAAATTTTTATTTACTTTATGATGATATGTGTGGAGAACTTTATGGCTAGATTAAACATACGTCAGTTTATCATTAGACTCGGTGTTTTATCTTAGCTCCTTTTCGAGACCCCAAGAGTGCACAGAGTTGTACATTGGTCCGTCGAATCGGATAGCCTTTTTTGAAAGTGGCTTAGTAGTCTGTGAGACTACACTTCGTCCCGAGCTTAGCAGTGGGTCGCTGCTTCAAAGGCTGGGTAAGGTTGCAGCTAACTGGAGGTTGCCAACGCCATCTAGCGGCGGATAGCTTGCAGACGGCTGTAGAAGATCGATAAGGCAAGGAAATCGAAGATCGCAAGTGGCGCCATCTAGCGACGAGTAGCTAGAAACAAGAGGCAGTTGGCAGTAATTCCGAGACAGGCGCAAGTGGCGCCATCTGGAGCAAGCAGTTAGCAAACGGCAGTAGGTGCCGTGGAGGTCAGCGAAGTGTTTACGTCACACATCAGAGGAGTGAGTGGTCAAGTGCGAATCGTGAGTACATTTAAATTCATTTTACGCGAGTTTCAACTTTAAAACAAGAAATAGTTCAGTGATTTTACTACGACATTTTGAACTTTATATGCAAGAACAAATTCACTTTGAAGAATCAGTTGGTCTACATTAACTTAAAAAAAATCATCATCGAATTTGTATGAACTTTCAACTTAGAATAATTACGTTGGTAATTTGTATTGGATATTAACATAGACTAATTTGTAGTTAGCATTAACTTAGAATTTTAACCGAAATCCTGTTGGAACGGGGAACCTATGCCCAATTTTTGTTTAGTGTGACAAGGTTCCAAACACTTGTAAAAACTTTAAATTTGTAATCGTTGAACTTTGTTTTGTCAGTAATCAACTTAATTGAATCATGGAAAATCTGCTTAAGTTTCAAGGCGAGTTATCAGCGCGTATATACAAGGCGCGAAGTAACTTTAAAAAGTCCCCTAAGGAACGTATTTCAAAGAATTATATAGAGAGTAGACTAGAAACTTTAGAGCAGTGTTGGGCCGAATTTAGGCAGGGTCATAAAGACTTGATGCTTAACTATGAATTTACAGAGTTAGTTACAACGTCGTATATGACTGCCAACACTTATGACAAAACAGAGGACGAGTACACAGATTACCGTTGTGAATTAAAGGATAGGTTGGCTGAACTTGTAAGTTTTCGGTCAGGTCAGTCGAGGTCTACTAATGAAGATAGCGTACCGTCTAGGACAATTGCTGTAAAACTCCCTAAACTAAGCATACCAACATTCTCGGGCAAATATCAAGAATGGACAACGTTTAAAGATTTATTCGTTTCTATGATCCATCACAATGAATCTTTAGACAATGTCCAAAGACTTCAATACCTAAAAAGTTATCTCAGTGGAGAGGCAGAGCAGTTGTTGCGCAATATTCCAGTTTCTGACTCTAACTACACTCGGTGTTGGAATCAATTAGAACAGCGGTACAATAATAAAAAATATTTGTCGCATTGCATCCTTAAAAGTTTATTGAGTCAAAAAAGCGCAACTGCTGAATCGCCTGCCTTTCTGAAGGATCTTTTAGATACGTCAACAGATTGTTTGAGTGCATTGTCTAATTTAGGCATTGATGTTTCTACATGGGACATTATAGTAATACATCTGTTGACAATGAAACTTGACCCAGAATCACGCAAGCAATGGGAGATTAATGTAGCGACTAACTTAGCCTCGGACGCCTTGCCTACATTTGCACAGTTTACAGAGTTTTTAACCAGTAGGTACCGAGCGTTGGAATTTATTGAGCCGAAATGCGCCAGTAAGATCCCAAGTGCTTGCGGGAGGCCGTCCAATAGTAATAATCATAGTAACAAGAAAGCAAATGTACTCTATGTCGCAAACGCAACCACACTCGCGTGTGAATTTTGTGCCGGGCCTCACAAGCTTTGTTTTTGTAAGAAGTTTGCTGGTGAGGATTTCAATAACAGGCACGAATTTGTCACTAAAAATAAAATGTGCTATAATTGTTTAGGTAGCAACCACAGTGTAAGATTCTGCCAAAAAGCCACTAGCTGCCGAATTTGTAAGAGGAAGCATCACTCTTTGCTTCACCAAAAGGATGTCTCAACTTCAACTGCCAATCCGAGGAGCGTAGTTCAAGCAGTTGAGTCTGGGTCTGGAGAAGCTGCACATGTCGCAACAGAGATCAAAGAGGATAAACCGGTAGTAACCTGTTTTACGAAAAAGGTAGATCAAGGTGAGGTATTATTGCCCACCGCGCTTGTAAAAGCTGAGTCGAAAACAGGAGACTATCAGGTCATTAGAGCATTTTTAGATCAAGGTTCACAGGCTTCATTTGTGACTGAAGCAGTAGTACAAGCCTTAGGGATAAAGAAATTTCCCATTAAGAGTGCACTTTCAGGATTAGGTGGGTGTAAACTTCCGGTAACACCGAAGTATGAAGTATATATAAAAATTCAATCCCTCACTGATCCAACTTTCAACCTTGTATTGAAGGCTTATGTCTGGAATAAGGTCACCCCGGATCTTCCTAGCGGAGATGTAGTAATTCCAAACTGGTTGGAACTACAGCACCTCACGCTAGCCGATCCAACATATAGTACACCCAACAAGATTGATATTTTGCTGGGTGGTGAGGTTTACTGCCGGATTATAACGGATGGCGTGCTAACCGCTCCCGAAGGAGACGCTCTAGCACAGTGCACCCGACTAGGTTGGATTCTATCTGGCTCAGTAGGCTCACAGAGAGAACAAGACAATTTAACGGTCTTTCATGTTCGAGTAAACGAAGACGATCAGCTCAAACGTTTCTGGGAAATTGAAGCCGAACCATCAGGTCAAACGAAGCAGTTCACAGTGGAAGAACAACGGTGTGAGGATCTATTTGCGTCTACGACTGTGCGAGACACAGAGGGCAGGTACGTGGTGAAGTTGCCGTTTCAGGATAACGCTCCAACCTGCAAAGGAAATTCTCGTGAGATAGCAGTCAAAAGATTACACACATTAGAGAGAAGGTTTGGTAAGGATCCCACACTTAAGGCTCGATATTCAGCGGTCATAAAAGAATACGAGCAACTCGGTCATATGGTTACTGTGAAACAACCTGATGACAAGAAGGAAGCGATTTACTTACCCCACCATGCAGTCATCCGTGAAGACAAATCCACAACGAAGGTAAGAGTTGTCTTTGACGCCTCCTGTAAATATGACAATGGATTGTCTTTGAACGATCAACTCATGACAGGACCTACCTTGCAGCCGGAGCTTCGTCACCTAATTATGTGTTGGCGGCAGTACCCAGTATGTCTCGTGGCAGACATAGTCAAGATGTACCGGATGGTAAAGGTTGCTGATGAGGACACAGACTGTCAACGGATAGTCTGGCGAGATAACGCACAAGATGAGATCAAGGACTACAAGTTACTGACCGTAACTTTTGGTACTGCATCAGCACCTTACCTAGCGGTAAAGGCGCTTAATCAGGTAGCATGTGATCACCGAGAGCAGTATCCCATAGCTGCACCGCGTGTCCAGCAGGAATTTTATATGGACGACCTGATGACGGGTTGTCAGACAGAAGAAGAAGGTTTGCAACTGTATACAGAAATGAAAGGATTATTACAGGAGGGAGGATTCACACTACAGAAATGGGCTAGCAATAAAAAGGAATTGCTAAGTAAGATCAATCAAAGAGAAAGAGAGAACAAAGAAAATGGGGAAGAAAAGAATAACCTGGAAATAAAGACAGATAATATAACTAAAATACTGGGACTTACTTGGAACAGAGATGAAGACGAATTTCAGTACTCGGTGAAACTGCCACCGCTATCGCCACCTGCAACTAAAAGAAAAATTATATCGGACGTCTCACGTTTGTTTGACCCGTTAGGTTGGTTAGCACCGTGCGTCATTAAAGCCAAGATGTTTATTCAACGGTTGTGGTTAGCTGGAATAGGATGGGATGAGGAACCGCCCGCCGACATACTGCATGATTGGTTAACTTACCGAGAACAGCTGGCTTACCTTACAGACTTCCGGATTCCTCGATGGTTGAATACTAGGTCGGATGACGCACTTCACGAGCTGCACGGTTTCTGTGATGCCTCGAACGCCGCGTACGCTGCTGTGGTTTACCTTCGAGTATTGGACTCAGCTGGGAATGTAAACGTGGCATTGGTGACAGCTAAAACCCGAGTATCCCCTGTCAAGCAGATCAGCATTCCCAGATTAGAGCTATGTGGAGCCGTGCTGGGGGCTAAGCTTCTAGCAGAAGTTGCTGACGTTATGAAGATACCTAAAGAGAACATCAGGGCGTGGACAGATTCCACGGTAGTTTTAGCGTGGCTCAACAAACACCCAAACCATTGGAAAACGTTTGTGGCAAATAGGGTGTCGGAGATCTTGACTACCATGGACTCCACGCAATGGGCCCACGTTCCCACCAAGGAAAATCCAGCTGATTGTGCTTCCCGCGGGATTCAGCCAGAAGAGTTGAAGGAACATGATCTGTGGAAGTTTGGACCGAAATTTCTGCACGATAAGAACATTCATTATTTCAAACCAAAAAATAATGAAACTAATTTAGAGCAATCAGTAAAGGTTTACATGACAGTCGTTGAAGAACCGTTCTGGACTAAATATTCGTCATTCAAAAAACTTATACGAGTTGTGGCTTATTGCAGACGCTTTTTGAGAAAGCGCAAAACACAGAAGGATCAGAGGTGCACGAAGTACCTGCAAAAGTGGGAACTAGATGAGGCGATTATAACCTGCGTGAAGATGTGCCAAACTACGGAGTTCCAGAGTGAAATCGAGGAAATCAATAAAACAGGTTACGTTAGTTCAAAAACTTCGAAGATTCGCTCGCTAACGCCATTTATTGATAATGGTGTCTTGAAGGTCGGTGGTCGATTAGAAAACGCATCGGACCTAGACATGGCAAAACATCCGATGATATTGCCACACGACTCGCATCTGACTAAGCTGATTGTAGCAGATGCCCACGAGCGTACACTCCATGGCGAGCAACCAGCTATGCTCAATTATTTGAGATCAGCCTACTGGATAGTACGCGCTAAAGATTTAATAAAACATCACATTCTAAGATGTGTTCGCTGTATTCGCCACAAGGCCAAGACACAAACCCAACTGATGGGTGCCTTACCCGCAGCAAGAGTAACTCCTGCCCGAGCCTTTATACGCAGTGGAGTTGACTATGCCGGACCCATCAGCTTAAGGACATCCAAAGGCCGAGGACATCACTCGCATAAGGGGTACGTGTGTTTGTTTGTCTGTATGGTCACGAAGGCCATACATTTAGAGGTAGTCAGTGACCTAACCTCACGTGGATTTCTTCAGGCTTTCAAGAGGTTCGTCGCGAGACGCGGTCGCTGTTTAGAAATTTATAGCGACAACGGCACAAACTTTGTCGGAGCAGCAAGAGAGTTAAAGGATCTATTCAACGCGGAGAAATCCACTATGATTCCAGAGGTGGCTGAGAGTCTTGCCTTGAATGGTACTGCATGGCACTTTATCCCTCCTCGAAGCCCGAACTTCGGTGGCTTGTGGGAAGCAGGGATCAAGTCGACCAAGTACCACATTAAACGGGTTATTGGAGATGCGACACTTACGTACGAAGAAATGGCCACGTTACTCAGCCAGATAGAGAGCTGCCTAAATTCGCGTCCTATATGCGTGGTGCCTAATGATCCAAATGAGCCCGACCCGCTAACACCGGGTCACTTTTTAATAGGAGAGCCCCTAGTGACGGTTCCAGAGATCAACTACGAACGCTCTACCCTCAGTACGTTAAAGCGCTGGCAGCTGACCCAACGTATGCTGCAAAACTTCTGGCGTCGTTGGTCAAATGAATATTTGACCCATTATTTGCAACGCTACAAGTGGGCACATCAAGTGCCAGAACCTAATGTTGGAGATGTCGTTTTGGTGAAGGAGGACGATCTTCCACCCTCCAAGTGGCTTTTTGGCAAAATTATGCAGAAACACCCTGGCTCAGATTTACTAACCAGGGTAGTAACTATAAAATGCAAAAATTGCTTGATAAAGCGGCCAACTTCGAAAGTTTGCTTACTGCCCGTGGCCAATTAGCTGTAACTGGTGTAAGCATATGTATAGTTTTAAGTCTGGTATCTGTAAAGGTACCCCCTTTATTTACGTAATTAGCAAACCTTGATTGTCAATTACCCCCACCTATTATATTGTCGAGATCGCTATGTACTTTAAGGTCCCTAATACTTGTTTTATAGTCATACTGGCTTGGATACTTCATGGTGGGCGGTCATGATGAAGGACATGTTGTCCTTGGTGGGCGGCATGTACAAACCGCTATAGATATTTAGTTTTAAGATACCCCGATAGATGGCGCTGTTCCCTCGGCAAACTGGCGAACGACTGTTTATCATGGATTATAGTAGTGTAAAATTTTTATTTACTTTATGATGATATGTGTGGAGAACTTTATGGCTAGATTAAACATACGTCAGTTTATCATTAGACTCGGTGTTTTATCTTAGCTCCTTTTCGAGACCCCAAGAGTGCACAGAGTTGTACACTGGGCGTCCGTTTTAGTGCGCCATTTCTCGTTCATTTCGGTCTTCACGGCATCCAGCCATAGCTTCTCACAGAGCGTTTTCTGTTGGAAGTAACTTTTGACACATAGCAGCAACCATATAACGAAAACTTGTACGTTTTATAGACCCAAAAAATAAACAATCACTAGCTTTTAAGCTTTAGAACTATTTGTAAATCATAAATACATTCATCGATACCCTAGTTCACAATCGCACTATATATTTACGGGGAGAATTTTGGTATAATTAACTAGTACGATAGTGCACAAACCATAGTCTAAACTACTTACACTTAATTTTTTCCCCGTAATTAGTACCTAAAATTGTGAACTAGCGTCTCGACATGTTAACACCAATACATGTAGTTTCATATTCTTTTCTCGGATATTATTGTGAATAAAAGCACGATACTCAAACGTTACACTTTTTTATTTAATCTAGTGCAGTAACCAGTACCATTGTTAAAATTTGGTATTAAAAAAGTATAAATGACAATGCACAGTGAGTATGCCGTGTAAATAGCCAATTATGTAGTAAGCGGGGTTGAGGAAATGTGGCAAAGGTTATGCCGCAGTATAATTTGATTGATACGAGATAGGTAAAATGAATTAAGGGCTTGGAAACTGCTTACCTTTGGTTTTTTCTGCAGCTCCCGTGGTGTCTCTCTTGAAGAAGTAGACTGGTGGCCAATATCCGCTGACGTTAAGAGCAGGCAACTATTACGGGTGATTGATATTTGCGTTGCGGGCGTATACAAAAGGCGGTAGAACAATAAACGGCAGCAATAAGATTATTTCAGCGGAATATGTTTTATGGAATATTAGTATCGAAGGCGATTGATGAGCTATATTTTTCTCAACTGACTTATGACTTGTGTCATGTTATTTATTTGATAGGCTTTATAATCATAGAAGAAGCAGCCTCAAAAGCGGTTGGACGATACCAAAGGGAATCTTGATAATACGGAGGCGTAACCATGGTCTTACTTTTACGCTTTTCCAGTTTTTCTCTTTATATTTCGGTTAATATGCCAATCGATTCGCTATAGCCACATCACTTTTTTGTCATTTCACATTTGTGTCAAAAGTGATTTCTAGTTCTAACAGCAAACGCTCTGCGGCCTACCACGGGGAGTTCGCTTCCAACCTATTAGAATTAAAATTCCCCTACTCAAGCAGTTTAAAAACCATTATAATTAAGTACACGCAACGTAAAAAGTAGGTGATATTCTTGGCACGCCATGAGGGTGCTATAAAAAGGTTTCCGATTTACTGCATAAAAATATTACGCTGGTTAATTCAGAAGCCAAAGCTCGTATACCATTAAATATTTGATGAAAAGTAGGACAAATTTGTTTTCGCAGTAATATTTTAGACGTTCGCGATAGACCCCTGTTTAATATTCATAGCGATTACTTGACACTGCGTTGATATTCCAGTCGCTTCGTTTTGTGATACTCTGCTTAAGTGTTGAAATGCCATTTCAAAGGTGGCACATCTGTGGCCGGTTCCATAGGCCTTCCAAGTATTGAAATAAAAATTCTGAATTTTTAGGGTTCCGTGGTAAATAAGGAATCCTTATAGTTACGCCCTGTCCGTTTGTATGTATACGTTTGTCCATCTGTCTGTCCTTTTTTCCGTCCGTATGTCCACCTACGGCGGAGCTCAGTCCCTTACTATTAGAGACCTGTAATTTCACACATTATGTATACAAGTTGAAAGAGTTAGAAATTTAAATTAATAGGGTTGCCTATCCTTACATGTAACGGTCCAATAATAAGGTAAGGTACAATATGACGGTCGGCAACTACGCAATCCAACACCGTCGCGTTGCTCGGCACGCACTTGGTCGGTTTTATTGTTTTTTTTTATACAACGCCGGTGGCAAACAAGCGTACGGTCCACCTGGTGGCTGGGCGGTATTTATAAGTCAAGAAGAACTTCCCTATTCTACTGGTTAGATTATAAAAACCTACTGGCTAAAAAGTCGGTGGCCAACTCTGTTAATATGTTAAAGCAACCCTCATTACCGCAGTGGATTATTTAGGACCACTCGCTACATATCAAATTAATTCAAAGATCCATCCTGTATTATCGCAAGGGCCGCACGCGCTCGTTCTTTAAAAATATGATAACGAGGACCCACAAACAAATCTGCTGGAAAAAATGTGGTAACAATAACAATTTACATAATAACACTCTTTGCGTACACCGATGCAGAAAAGACAAATAAGAGCTCGCAACCGGAATGAAGATACAACGTTCCGTATTTGGCTTTAGTATACGACCCAGACTGTTATATTGCGGGAACCGGGAACTCACTATGATCAGTCGGCAAAACAATATCCGAGAAATCTAAAAGGGTGAGAAATATAGAGCGTTTAAAATGTGAGGTCGAGTCAGCTCATACTGGGAAAAATTATCTACTTATTTGTGAAAAAATAATTCGTTTCACTCAGCTATCTGATTCACTAAGCACAGTCCTCACCTGCCACCTCACAGCTCACCCGTTTTTATATGGAAACTGTCAAATTTTATTTGACACTTTTTGATACTCATACTCATACTCATTTATTTGCAATGGATCATATACATTACTCGTCAGAAACAATGATTGACAATGATAAAAATGTCAAGGTATGATTGATTTACAATTTGTCAAACTGTCACAGTAAAATTACATTTAAATTTGGAATTCCAGTATAAAATTAAAATAATAATAATAATAATAATCATAAATCCATTTAAAACAATAATAATATTTAAAAAAGAAACACATGTATTATTTAATATTTAAATGTCACATAGTTCTGAAATGTTATAGTAGGCATTTTCAAGGAGCCATGATTTAAGTTTATTATAGAAGGAGTGTCCGTTCAGCTCTTTAATGCTATTGGGAATGGCGTTATATATTTTAGGACCAATTATGTGTGTAGTTTTGGTAGACTTGGTTAGTTTGCATCTAGTTGTAACAAGTTTGCCGCTATGGTTGCTTCGCAGATTCCGTGAACTGTGCGCTCTTTGGGGAAAGGATTCAATGTTGTTCCTCACTTACTTCACAATATTGAAGATATACAGAGATGGTATTGTCAGTATACCCAGGGAAGTAGAGAGATAGTTTCCGCATAAAAACGGGTAAGGGGTGAGGTGACAGATGAGGACGAGTCGATATGTGAATAACAGCCCAGGTTATTTCGTATAATATATGTTAACGTAAAATTGTAAACTTCGATAGTTTATATAATCTAAAGCGTAATAAACAAAAGCGTGAAAAATATCGAGCGCTTTGAAATATGAGGTTGAGTCAGCTGATGATATGAGAAGAATACATTTTCTCCAATATACTCGATATTGGAGAAAATGTATTCTTATTTATTTGTGAAGATAGTTTTATTTTGTATGTATTTTATATATGACCTACTCACAGTGCTCGACAATAACCTAATACTTGACACTTTCAATCTTACGTCACCATAATAAAGGTGAAAAGTATTAGGCATTAAGATGACAACACTTCGCACGTTTACCTTATTTTTAAAAAGAGATTTAAGTCTAACCTTGTATTGACGTTGTTTTTATTGTATCCCCGAAAATAAGAGTTTTATCAAATTATCACATGTAGGTATTGGTTACTACAGTGTGTGTGTGTGCGTGTATTTTGTGTGTGTGTTTTGTTTGTGTTTTTTTGGGGAGTACCTGCACCGAGTTGCCGGTCGCGAGGAAAGCCCACGCTGCCATGATGAGATGATGTGCGCCAGACACTGGAGGTGGGGAGTGTAAAATATAGATTTAGATTCCAAAGAGAGCGGCGTGACCGCGCACATAATCTCAATATTAGAGATTTCGCAACAAAAAGAAGAAAATTTTATGTCCTTTTTTTATGAAATAAATAGTTCTAAATTAAAATTTTTTTTTTTTAGTTGTGCATACATTACACATTACATTTTGGTACATTTTGGTTTTAGGGAGACGTGTATTTAAAAGAGGAGAATTATTTAAGCATTCTTTTTTCTATATTATATCCCTTCAGAACCGCTTCCTCAAAGTGATCCATACACAAACTCTGTTAAGGTCAGTCAACAGTTCCCGCCAAAATGGTCCATAGAATAACGATCTTAAATTGATTTGACTGTTTCAGAAAACGTTTCTTCACACCACTGCTAGTAAATATGGCAATAGATAATAGATCTATAGTAGCTTAACTCATGAATACCTAACCTAAAACACTACAAAAATGTTATAGTTGTAGTGTTTAAATCGTCCAATCTAAACACGCCGTGCACTTCATATGACACAAAATCAACCAATGACAATGACAACTCGTAAAAATAAGGTATTTTTTAGTGTCACCGACTATGTTACGAAATATAATGTTATAAATAGCTTAGTGTTTAATTAACGCTATAAGCGTTTTAAAGTGCCTTTAAGTGTTTGCATTATAATTAAACATTTATTGCATAAAAACGACTTTGAAGTATCAAATAACACTAGCCATTAAGAGTGTACTCGAAAATAATAAAAAAAAAACAAGAAAGTATAAGCTCTTGTATTGTCAAAAAATTATCGTGTTGCTGCAACTATAACCAACTAACTGTAAAAATGGATTTCCTTGCAGTAGACGTGAAAGCCGTAAGTGCAATAACTAGACTCGTACTTTCGAGCTACGGCGTCGGCCCTCGAACTAACTCTTCCATCTTCTTCTCGTATTCGAAATGATAATCAAAGTGTTTAACACATTCCCTGCATTTAGCCATATTTGACTTTCCGCCTGTGCGGCAGCTAGCTGTGCTTGTCTTACGCTCGGTGCGTCAGTGTTTCTACTATGTTCTCGTGTACGTAAGAAAGAGATAACTATATTCCCGACGTTCTAACTTCAAGTATATTTCATTTGAAAAGAAAAAAAGTACGGAGGGTGTTTTTGCGTAACGCACACAAGGTAATTATTATCCTTTGGTGCGATACGGGTACTATTTGTCCGTAATTGGCAACCCCGTACCGCACCGAGATGCGGGTACGCAGCGCTTCAGTTGGCCATAGTGATGTGCAGTATTCAACCTAAATATATTATACAAAATTTTACTGAAGCATAATATGAAAGTTTTATCTCATATATTACTTATTTATAAAATCAACAATGTTAATTGGAACGTATCCAATTAACATTGTTGATTTTAAATAAATAAGTGATATACATTACATTAGAATTACGATTTGAAACGGGATATTTACCATCTATATTTATATTTTTGAGTTCCTGATATTTCGGCACTGTTGCAAGCGCCATTATCAAGGATAATGGATAAGTTAATCCTTGATAATGGCGCTTGCAACAGTGCCGAAATATCGGGAACTCAAAAATATAAAAAAATATAAATATATATGGTAAATATCCCGTTTCAAATCGTAATTCTAATGTAAATGACCATGTAAGCTTGAAATCTTATAATATACATTACGGTTACAGTACTTCCGGTTTTAATTACTTATATCTGATCAGAGATCGGGTTCTTGGTGATATTGCTTATCGATACGACACCTGAATGACATCTAATGAAAATTACGTGTTAACTCGAGTGAAATCTCCCATTTCCAAATATCTCGGCTGAAATGGGTCGCTTTGAACCCTTGAAACAGTCTACTCGTATTTAGCATGACCGCTTTTACTTGTACAGTATGTAAAACATTCGTCCTTCACTAGGTATTAAATATATGTAAATGCGAGAGGGGCGAATGCTTATGTAGTTATGTCGGACGTAAGCGCGAGCATTCTATAATCGCCATCAGATATATTGGAGCGAATAAGGTGCGCATAAATATCTGAACACGACTCTATTGTCAAGGCTTTAGAGTGCATGTTCAGATATTCTTGAACACCCAGAAGTGTACAGGTATATTTGATGGCGACTGCACATTCTTTTTTGTCAGGCTGTACATATATTTTGAAAGAAACGAAAACAATTGAATTACGCATCAATGGGGCAGGCAGAGCGGACTCCAGATAGTGGGAAAATTGGCCGGACAGGCACCTTGAATTATGCAACAGGTTCTGAAATACTACAGGGCAGTAAAACAAAATAGAAAAGACAGCATTTTATTCTTCTACGTTTATAATAATAAGGTAAACGTTCCAATAGTTGACACTTTTATTCCCATAATCTCTGGTAAGAAAGTGCCAAGTAATTGGGTCAGTGTCAAGCACTCGGGACATTTACCCTATTCCAGTCATATAAGAAGTGAGTCAAGGACATCAATTAATGTTAATTTAATTTACGTATATCTCTGTACGAAATATTCTATCGTCTTTATTATGTGATAAACATTGATGAAATTCTCCCCAATTGAGCTCTCGGAATGTGAGCGTGTTTGGCTCAATCAACTTTTTCATTATTATTTAACCATGTCATTATGCCTCAGCCAAAGAACATGCGATACTTCATCCTTATTTGATATGCTTTTAGTATATTATTAGTATCTCGCTCTTTTTCTCTCTCATGCCATTTATTATCTCGTCTACACTCGTCTCGTCTACTGTTTTGAGAACGACCAAACAAGACGAAACTTCATTTTGTGGCGATCATATTATATCCATTTCTTACGAGTTATCTGCTAAGTATGATGTTACTTAGTCTTCTTACAACCATGCAATTCCGTCACTATTTTCTTCTCGCTAACTGACGAATAACAAAAAAAAGTTGATGGACCTCCCTAGAAAGTTTCCCGCGGACGTATGTATAACTAGCATGTCGTATGCCTAATCTCAACTTACTTTGACAACCATTTATAATTCGGTTTCTTTCTTATGACCCCAAACCGGGCGACCTTGGTCCGCACGGACCGTGAAGAAATTTTTTTTCCAGCAAGATTTACTTTGAAAACCGGTCTTTGCGGACCAAGGTCGCTCTGGCCTAGGGACTGGTCGGCGAACGTATGGGTCGCGCTTTACCTTAGGTACAAAAAATATTATGGACTATTTTATGTATCCATGCTCATATATGGGGAAAAAAATATTGAACACTTTCGTCAGCATCTATCCCTTTTAATCAGTATGTTTATTTCCGTAATGAAATTCGTAATACCTAACAGATAAAAAGCTTAGGCTTAATAACAGACAGTATTTGGTAACACTTAATTATACACAGATAAAAACGTACGTACATCGAAATTGTCCGAATCGGTTGTTCAATTGCGATCGCATCGCTTTGAGTACAGTAAGGTAAGCTAAGAAAGTAGTTTACTAGTTTTCGACTCTATTATGTATGCATTAAGGTTCAAAAGTAGTAGACAACTCTTCAGGCTGGCTGTGCATACGGGCAAAGCGAATAAGTCAGGCAAAGATAATGTATGCCAGTACCTACATCAATTATGATAGGCTTCACATATGAGCGAGACTTCACAAGCGCACTTTTTTACAGAAGCATCATTTCTATATAGTAGGTCGCTCATAAGAAACGCATTTCTTCACAATTGCACTTCGAATCTCATTATTCAGTACAACCTAGAAATTAGTAGTATGAAAATAGTGATGATATATTGTAGTGAAAAAATCCGTTTATGAATTATTAGAAATATGTGAAGAACAAAAAATGTAGTAATTTGTTATTGTCCAAAATTGCATTGGCTTCGAAGCATCGCGAAAGGGAAGAAACGTTTTTGTGTAAAGCCTATACAAGCCACTAAGTTGTCGCTCAAAATGGACACGACTAACCGTATGAGTTCGGTGTGACTTAAATATATTATTTTTACCCTATCTATCCAATTTGCCCGTCGCACCCTTTTTACTTACACCCTTTGATTGTGTACCACTGTTATTACAAGGTCGGGAATAGTTTACGATCGGAATAGCTGTCATTTTATATACACTTTGACGTAAGTATATGGATAGACTGTCACCTCTAATCCTATTCTAATCGCTGCTAGGTAATAATATATATTATATCACACCCTTGTTGGTATCACAATAACAAAACGCGCATACAGTTTCACGCGACGTTATGTTAACGCTTGATTAGACTTCGTTAGCCATATCTAATAAATTTTTAGTTAAAGTAGGTATTTAACACTTGATAACAAAAAAGTGTGTGTCAGCTCCGTCGCACGACTGGAGTTTACTCTTTATGAACGACTATAATAGTACATTACTTACCAAGGGCGGTAAAACAAAGAATGTCTCAGATCGCAGGTATTTGACGCCCGAGCCGAAGGCAAGGGCGATAATTATGCGATCTGAGGCTTTCTTAATTACCGCCCGAGGTAAGTACAAAATTTTATGTCACCCCCTGGCCAAGAAGTGGGATTTTCCGCGCGCGGAGCGTGCGGTAATTGCCACTTTATGGCCAGGTGTGACATAAAATATATTACTAAAGATTAGTAAATTAATTATATCGACGGTGTAAAGGAATAACCCTTTAAGCGACATTTTGGTCAAAATCGAGTTATATATATCGTTGGAATCGGCGTTTTTTTCTGCGTCGTTTGAGCCGGGTTTCACAGCGATCCGATGACTTATATGTCGCTTAAGGGGTTACAGAAATAAGGCCCAAATTTAAAAATCGTTACCTGATGCGACACATAATTTGAGTAAAATCTTACCTGAGTCACTTAACCATATATACAGGCATAACCATAGTCGCATAAGTGATTTTTAAAAATAGGTCATATTCCATGTGATGTCACTTACATGTTTATTCCAAGTACATTTTACATAGGTTACGGCGCTTAAGTGGTTCTTCAAAAGTGTTAAAATTAACTGTTGTCGCTTAAGTGAATGTTACAAAAATGTACCTAATATTTCATTACTTTAAGCGACATGCTTGGCCCTGGCCGAAATTGTCGCTTCAAGTATTTTTTAAAAACAGCAATACGTTGGTTAAATGAAAATTGCAAGAAGTGTGATGGCGTTTGAAGTATCGCCCAAATTTATAGTATGGCGTTTAAGTGTATAATTTTTTGTTCGAATTACGCGCGAAAGGGACTCTTATAAACGCAGTGTAACGCCGTCGGTCGCTTCAGTCACCGACAAACACTAGGAGGGGGTGGTTGTTTTGCCGTTCGCTGACGGCTGACTTGTTTTTACTATACCTAAATGTTTAAAATTAAAACTAGTTTATTGATGTTATGAGAGCTATGTTGATTGTTAAACTTTTTACGGGCAGATTTTCTGATACTACGTTATTTAATAAGTTGAACTCTATTGTGATAATGAGTGAACTTGTCTATCTTGATGTTATGGCTTAAGCCAACCAATAAAACAACAATTTGATTTTTCCTATTGTGTTTCCTTTATAAGTGTACGTATTTTCTTCTATTATACTTAAATGAAAATTCCAATACTTTCGAATAAAATAAACAACAATAAATTCATCACATCCCTTGCTTATTTAAAACGACGGCCAATTTATTTTTATTTATGCAAATACACTACTGTCGCTTAAATTAATCCCCGAGATCAAATTAGATATATTGGTGTAGTTTCATTGGATTTTTTAGGGCCCTGGTTATAGCACGAAGGTGTCGCTTCAATGGTTCTTCCGGGATCGTTTCGGAGGCCTATTCACTTAAGCGACACTTATTTCAGAATCCTGTAAGATTTCAAGTTTTATAATATTTTTAAAACATAGCTATTAAAATTTGAGAAAACTTGTGTATAGAACTCAACTTTCTAAAATCAATAGTAAAAGAGATAAAAAATTTTTTGTCAAAAAATACACTTTAATACGCTCTCCTGTAAAATTCAAAAAATGTCGCTTCAAGGGTTATTCCTTTATACCGTCGATATAGATTAGTGAATGAAGATAAATAAACTCGTTTTTTATATTACTCGTTTTTTAGTACTGAAATCATGCATGTTACATTTATTTATATGAATAAAGACTTAGCGCGTAGTCGTTATCGATATCGATAAATGTTGACCAGGGACGTCCACCGCGCGATCGCGACAACACAGACACATATAGCCTCTATTCGTCCAGGTACCGCCGCATATCGGGTAGTCAGTCCGACCCAGGTCGGGCCTAGCCGAGTTTCTTGCTAGACTCTTCTCAGCTAGGCTAGGTTTAGTGAACCAACGACAAAACTCCCAGTAGCTCGATTCCACTCACACCTCAGGGCCTGTACTCCGAAGTTCGAAATGCGCATTTCGTATTGTACCGTCCCTTTCATTCTCGTGTTATATACTATACGAGTGAAAGGGAAGGCACGAAATGAAGTTGGGATTTGGAATTTCGGAGTAGCCCCTCAAATTTGGTTGAAGCCGCTGAACCAATCTCACTGGAGCGCAAACTCTTAGAGTATTCCAATGTTTTAAGCGCCCGCGTGGTCGTGTCGGAGGATTCCCCTGAATTTTCCTCAGGCCACTCTCCAATCGCGCGCTCCTATTGCTTTATTGGGCCCGGTCTATATAGGCACAGTCAGGTTTAAAAAAAAAAGTGACCAGGGATATCGTGGATCAACATGGAGAAAGACAAAATTTAAAAAATAATTAAAAAAATACGAAAAAGGATAAACATTTATTTACAATTCGTCATATTGGTTGTACACTAAATCGGCATTATACTGCGGCATCTCTTAATGAGCCAGGGGCGGGTGCTGTGGATTTCAGGGACGAGCTTTCCACTATTCCCAGCGCGTGCGGGACCGTTAGTATTCGTAACAGACCTACGGCTTTGTATTTCCATGTATCCCATATAGATTTTCACTCTAGCAAACCAATCTGCAGTTTTGTCAATTTCTCCATACCTAACCAATGTGTCCAAGGTTTGCACCCTTTTGGATTCTTGAGTGAATATTTCGCTAACTTTATACCAATTAAATAGCACATTATAAAATATTTATACGTTGTTTTATTATTTTCGATCTGTACAGACACACTTGACAATTCAACAAATAAGAGCTGCACAAGATAAGTTGCGCATGAACATAATTATTGGTCGGGGAGCCCACGATGCTAAATATGTATTTACTCGAGCGTCGCTGGGTCCTATTGGATTTTGAAGATTGAATTTTTTTTCATCCCCTGGTTACATGTATGGAGTGCCCCCCTAATTTAATATGTTTTCATAAATACACATCATTTTTATATAGCGGTTCATAAAATACACATTGGTACCAAATTACATAATTTCTCTGACTACCTACATTAGCTGTGACTAACTTGTTACTTCGGCTTGTGTAAATGGTCAGATTAAGATTTCCCGTTCTTCGTGAATGATTTACTTACTTCATAATACAAATAAAATCCATCGCAAGGTCACTTTTTTTAGCAACTTTGTGTCCCTCCCACTATCCTGCATTATGCTCAAATCGTCAGATTAAGTAAATGTACCCATTTTGTGGTGTAATTAACCCACCTCGCCTTAATTCGACGCTCCGAAGATTGTTTTTTTTTACTAATGCGGCAGGCTCCTCTAGATAGAGGGTGGTTTATAAATGGAGGAGGTACTCAACAGAGTGCAAGATATCCTCCATATTTTAATCTCACGCGGTTGAGCAAAACCCGAAATCCCCTCTTGGGCTCTCCCACCGTAACGGATAACGCATAACGTGCTAAATTAAGAAGTCGTATCTTTACCCTGATCGTATACTGAGATACGACTTTTTAAATTAGCACGGCAGATTACGTTTGATTTTATACCCTGTGAATTTTCATGCCCCCCGGCTTAAATATGAAAATCGATACATAAGGAGTAAACTCGAATAAACTCCAATATAATAAATTATTTTGGATGTTATATTTATGAATACAATATTAGTTCAGAAATTGGTATTGGAAACATGATACGCAATCAGGTACCTAAACACCCTTTGAACAGTCAAAAGATAGCTCGTAAATAACGAATTAAAACTGAATTGATTGATTGATTGATTGATTGGAATTGTCGTTGAGAATCTGTTTCAACGTATTAAATAATAATTAATAAGGATGTCGTCGTGGACCTATCAAAAATCTTCTCACGCTCTTCACGGTTTCCTTAATTCCTTGCATGTTGTGCTAACACGGATTATTGGCCTATTATATCAGTCTAAAATTGGAAATGTATATTGCGGTAGGTACATACTTTCAAAATCGGTTTTTATTCTAATGGTCGTTTGTCTACACAAGGTATGTATGTATATATTTCTAAAACCCTTTAAAATGCTATTTACAGTTTAGGAGTCTTTTACACTGTCTATTAAATGTATTTCGCATAAATAAGTCAAATATTTGCGAGTCACGAGAGAAATTAAATATCATGATTAGCAATATGCTCCCTTTTGAACATTGCCATATCCCAAGAGATACAAAACTTCTATACAAATCGCGCATAACGCACTAATCTTTGTTGTTATTTTATTAGTGGAAACTGTTTTGGCTCATTTATCAGTTGATCAATTTTTATATTATGTATAATTTTTAAGCTGTTTATTTCCCAATAAAAAAAAACTATACGATTAGCTATGTACGCATGTGGGATAAACAAAAAAGTTTTTAAAGAATTTCATTTCGCAGAAAATGTTTCTCATATTATCATTTCACAGAATAATCATTACACCGAACACTAATTTTGTAGAAACTTAAATCAATGATTTTGATATCAATATTTTTTAAGATTTCGATATTCATATCATAGAACTACAAATGAAATATTATTTTTTCTTATATTATTTAGTTTACGTTAAAATTAGTACCAAAACAATAGTTGTACAGAATTTTGTTTCACATAAAATAAATCTTATATTATCATTTCATAGAAAAATCAATTCGTAAAATAATTACTTTGTAGAATTTTTTATAGTACATTTTTATTACAAATAAAATTTAATGTTTCGATATTCATTACGATATAATTACAAATCATATATTCTTGACCTTATGTTATTTAATTACGTTAATAAATGAAAGTACACTGATAAAGATGATAATATTGATTGACGGATTCTACAGCATAAACAAGATTATTCAGAAATTGAATTATTATAAAAAATCTGAAAAATACTGAAATTGTAATTTACTGTTCGAAATAAATGCAAATAAAACTGAACTGTCTTAATTTTCTAACCTATCTACGTTAGAGTTGATTTTTCCCCAAAATGTCTTTCTGGGCTTTTATTAAAAAAAATAACCTCGAAGATTAAGACGGGAGCTTCGCTTCGCTTCAGCTCCCATCTTAATCTTCTAACCTATCCTCGTTAGTCGATTTTGTCCCAACAGGTCTTTCTGGGCTTTTATTAAAAAAATAACCTCTATTATAAGGTATTATTTTTGAATTGTGTTTCAGCAAAATATGTTTCTGTGAAGTGAATAGGCGGTGATACTGATTGTATCACCGCTTACTAAAAATAAAAGTACAAGGACCAAATATTATTTAATATAAGTTTATTTAAGTTTGTGTAAAACGAAATTCTATGAATTTTCTGTCTGCGAAACAATGAAACACCAAACATAATTCTACTGTTTGATAAGTTTGTCAAATAAAACACTGATATTACAAAATTCATTGAATTGTGTTCCTGTGAAATATTTTTCATTCAATAGTCATTGAAATAATAATAGTCGTAATAAAAATACAAGGACCAAATATTATTTAAAACATTTTCTGCGAAACAAAATTCTATGAAATTTCTGTGTGCAAAACAAGGGGACACCGTAGAACGCTGTGTACTTTAGAGTAGATAACTAGAGAGGGCAGCCAGTAATTTCGATAATTTTTGTTTCGATTGTGTATTATTTGCATTAATTTACATCAAGCCGATAAAGTTAAATTCTTCATCACATTCAACAAAAAAGGTTCACCATCAAGACGGATATTTACACTTTTATGATATTTTTATTCAATATTAACAGCAATAAACTTCGATAGAAGTTTTCAATATTATTGTGAAATAACATTCGCCACATCCAAACAGGTAAACATATATATATGTACAGTGAAAACAGTTATTACCTGTTAAAATATAATTCACACGGCGATAAATGCCGTAACGACTACCTAAGATTTCACCGGTCCATTTCCTCCAGTCAAGTTGAGATATGCACTTAGTCAAAAAAATCAGTCTAGGTGAAGTAACTCGAACGCACGGAGAGGGCGCGCGCCGGCGCCGTCGGTGGTCTTCCTACCGTTGGGCACACTTTAAGCTCCAAGGAATTGCATTTGCAATTTGAGCTGATGACACCGTTTCGAGAGCGACACCGGCAACCGACCACGCCGCGTCGAGCAGATGAACAGTTCAGACCCATCATTTCTGGGGACAAAAGTTTGGTCATGAAGAAGTCTCACGGTATGTTGGTCGAGCGCTTAACGGACAGCAAAATTGTCTGATCAAATGTTTGGCATGGATCCCGTACCTAATCGGAGTACGAGTGATTAACATGAAACTGTGCCTGCAATGAAACAGCGTGCTAGTCGGAAGGGGCGCAAGAACAGACTACAAAACCTACCGGAGGCACTGTCTCAGCTAAGCGGTCGATCTATATACTCCATTTTTTTAAGATTAGAAAAATCGTGCGTTATATGAATCTTTGAAACGTACTAAACTACTGAAAGATTTATAATTAGTACAATATTATTCTCAGATATCCCAAGTAATCGCATAAATATTTATTCTAAAATTACCGTTATAATTCTCATTAAAAAAAGAGGTACCTATAAGTATTTCTAACAATTCGTTATTTTAATACATACAAAACGAAATAATTGTAAACAACTATGTACCGTACTCGTTATTCTGAACAGGCCTTAACTTTTCAAAATAAAGCCGTTCTTCTTATATTCGCACTTATTATTCTCAAACGGACAATGTCTAAAGCCTACTCTGATAAATATGAAGATTCTACCTACACAAATACGAATGTCACGGCACACTTTTAGTGTTATTCAGTTTTAGACAAAAATAATGTACTTAAACAATAATTGATGTTGTTAATAGAGTACGTGCAGAATTAAAAATAGGAGGGGAAAAAAGTAAAATTCGCCATCCGTAAAATTTGGATACAACCTACCTTCAACTCTTAACGCATGAATTTGCAAATATCTAATTGAACTTGGCGGTAAGTATGCCTGTCTCTTTTGAAATATTGTTAACAGGAAAATTACGGCCATTCCCAAACGTTGCCCGTGTTCCCGGAATATACCTACAAGGAAACGATTGTAATCGCAAAATACTCTACTTAAATAAATATTTGCGAGTTTGCGTATACCTATTGCGAACTTTGTAACGTTTTGTCACGGCACATCGCTCCCCCAAGTCAGCCTTAGTACTCGTGGCTACGCCTATTTCTAGATTTAAAGGACTAACAGTAGGTATTTGATTTCAGTGACTGTGCTAGAACGTGCGGAACGGGCGGCGTCGTGTTTTCCTTAAGTAGATTCGAGTTGTCAGCCTGTCACTCGCTGGCATTCATGAACTTCACACGTATGTGGCTCAGTATACATACACGAATACTGGAGTCTTCTCTATTTATTTTATTAGTTTATGACCTACATTTTAGTGTTTTGATTTTGAATAGGGGTTAAAAGGAAAATGCAATTACTTAAGCGCTTGCCTTAGCGGGGAGGAACCGGTATTCGGTAGTTTCTGCTTTTCTGACAGCGCCTAGATATCATACTTATCGGTATACTGTCAGTATAAACATTTGCGCAGAAATATTAAATTGAAAATATACCTACGAGTAAAGAAATCTGAGCTACATTAGTAAGCTCTAGGTAGAAAACAAAATACAGCATACCGCGATTTCTCCCCGCCAAATGCGGTTTAAGTTTACATCAACTGAATGTTTTTGACGACTTTTGTAAACCGGTTGTTACATTAAAACTGATTTAAATGTGTTTGTACCTACTATTAATACAACGATCAAGAGTAAGTAACGGGTAGTCTGTTCTTTTTCACTATAGTTAAACTAATGTAAAATAACAATGCAACCATGATCATTCATCATTCGCCTATGTAATGGCCCTTTTCTCATTTGGGGTCGGCGTAGCATGTCGTTTTCTTCCATACATCTTTGTCACGCCTCATTTCGGCATTATAATATTTTCTATTCACGTCGTCTCTCACACACTGCATTCACCTTTGCCTTGACCTATTTCAACAATAATAGACATTAGAATATGGAAAAAATTAAAGGACGAAATGCTTCTAAGACTTGATAAAATCCGATGTGTTCAAAAGCCTAACACTGATAGCTTGTCTTCAAAATACAAAGTTTGATTCTTCATCATTGTATCCTACTCATACTCATACTCATTTATTAATAATATATAAAATTTTACATGTCAAGAAAATAAGTTACATATTTATATAATAGATATGTCAGTTGGTATATATGTTGGTAGGTATATTTGTGACTCATTTTACAAAAAAGTCTTAGAATTTCAATACATGTTGACTGAACTGTCAACCTTAAGGGGTCAAAGGCCAAATTAAAATTTGTGACTGTATCGACTTCAAGGTAAAAAGTTTGCTTTGAAAATTGGCTAGTAATCTATATATTTTTATCGAGTTTTAATCCCTTGCACTTGACACGGTGAGTTTCCTATTGAAATATTATTACTCGCACGCCCAAAGTTAAAATAGGTAACTAGTGCCTCACTGGGCTTAAACTTTAATCTTTAGTCAAACCATCTATATATGTCGCTACAGATATTTTGCAATTGGTTTGTACAAATGTACAGTTCAGTTGAAACTATTTATACTACGTTGCATTTAATTCATACAAAGTATAAGAAAGTAAACCCAGTGGTACGAGACGGAGTTCTAACCCACGACTTGCAGATTAAAATCCGCGTGCCATTTAAATTTTAATTTCAGCTTAAATTTTAATAAATAAAAAAATAAGGCAAACAACTTTAGAAAATTATTTCATCACAATACGGCTCTATAATCAAACGACCCATCAACTACCGGAAACAAAACTGTTTCATTTGCTTTCCCAAAGAAAATCGTACACAAACAGAAAATGTACCTAACAAGATGAGACATGACAGTGAGAGAGATTCCATCAAACTTCCTATCTTTTATTTGTGTTTTAATACCGTGTCTTAAAGTTGATATTCCTCCGAAGTCTTAATTGAGATGGAATCTTTTGTTTCTCAAATAGAACACGGGATATCACCTGACATAGGCACACCCTCGCAGACACTGGAGCGGTGGCACGACCGATCCTCAGCGTGCTTGAGACAGAAGAAACCTCCAAGTACCTGTCAAAAACAATATTGCTTTATTATTACAAATAGATTCGAAATCCTCCCTGTCAAGGTTCTGAATGTGGGGTTCATTAGGCGAAATAGCTTTCCTTTTCATATTTTCCCATTAACTAACCGTTTTTGTTGCAATAAGATAGATAGACAGTCTTTTATTTTCCTAAGCAGCTTGTCAGCTTACTATTGATAGCATTTTTGTTCTAATGAAATAGGTAATCGACTCATTAGTCGACTTTCAGTATAGTATGTTGCTATTTGTACCTAGGTAGAGGGCGAATTAGCCTAAATTTTTCAACTCGACAAATATTAGAGTCGAAAAGTAGTAGATTACTGTTTATGTAGTGGTGGACCCAGTGAAATGCGACAAAGGCTTAATCTTAATCTATCTATCTATCTATACATATAATAAAGCTGTAGAGGTTCGAAAATCTGTACATTGAAGATATTAGCAAAAAAATCGATGGAGGGGTCTTAGAATCGATAACAGAACACGTTTCAACAGTTTTTAAAATTTGTGTCTGTTTGTCTGTCTGTTTATTTGTCTCACCATCACGCGAAAACTAGCCAATAGATTTCAATACAACCTTCACTAATAAGTTTAATTGATCTTCGGCCAGGTTATAGGCTATAAAAATTATACAGATTGGGGTTGGAAGGGGGTGAAAAGAGGGGTTGAACTTTGTATGACAAGTCCTTCAATTAATGACTTAAAGGCTTGAAAATTAGTAGGCATACAATTGGAAGCAAAATAAAAATAATCCCATTCAAAAATTGTACAATAAATAGATAATATGTGAAAAAATGGAGAGTCTGCAACCCATAGTAACTGTTTGAAATGAGAGATTTAATTATGTTAGTCAGTGGCTGTCAATATTGCCTATCTGCCTCCAGAGTCCATGGATGTTTACAATGCACGCTGACTTACGAAAATTCGTCTCAGTTGATCCAGTGTAAGTCTGAGCTCGAAATAAGCACATAGTTGTTACGAATCGTGTGGACAAGATACAATAAGGAAGTAACCTGAGGCGAATCAAGACAATTGTAAATATCACGATATTTGACGTTTGGCGTTTCGGAGTCGTGCCATTATACAGATGACATTCGGTTAAGTCGAATCAAAGTTAATGAAAATTATTTAGTACTTGCACAATTTAATAATTTGAGTCTTATAGTAGCGACGATAAAGTAGGTATTTGCATGGAAAGTTTTTATTTTTACCATCGTAGTTATAAACTGAGTAATATGGTTATGATGATTGATTATGATGAGCTATTATTATGAAAGATTTAGTTCGGATATTTGTGACTCTTAGAGCTTAATTATCTCAAAACCAAAGCGGCTCATGTGAATGTAAATATTTACCGCATTTCAGTATATAAAGTTCTATTAATTACGTGCATAATAGTAAGAAAAACAGAATAGATTTGTGTTATTTAGGTACTGACTTACAGCCTCTAAGGTGCTTGCGTCTTAAGCCAAAACTTGCTGACCCATCGAGCCTTAATAACTTTACTCTTTATAAAATTGGAGATTAAATAGATTGGACGTAGACGGTTGTTGTCAGCATTGACTGACCAGCGCTTTGATGTATGCCTACCTAAAATTTCACTCCTATCGCTTTATTGGGCCCGGCCTATGAAGCCACAGTCAGGTTCAAAAAAATAATATTTTATATGTTATAAATGTCTACAAAATGACAGAAAATCAACGTGTTTGAAATCCACTCCGAAATCTTTGTAGTAAAAACGGAAGGTTGAGAAATATAAAATAAGTTTTTTTTTGAAGTTGACTGTGGCTTTATAGGCCGGGCCCAATAAAGCAATAAGAGTGCGCGGTTGGAGAGTAGCTTGGGGACAATCCAGGGGAAACCTCCGATACGACCACGCGGGCGTTTTAAACACTGGAATACTCTAAGCATGTGCGCTCCAGTGAGATTGGTTGAGCGGCTTCAACCAAATCTGAGATGTGGGTGGAATCGGACTACTGGGAGTTTTGTCGATGGGTCACTAAAGCTAGCCTAGCTGAGAAGAGTCCAGCAAGGAACTCAGCTAGGCCCGACCTGGGTCGGACTGACTCTACCCCGTATGCAGCGGTACCGGGACGAATAGGGACTATATATGTCTGTGTTGTCGCGATCGTGCGGTGGACGTCCTCGCAGGCGGGGTAATTTTGTGTCTGTCCTAAGGACCCATAGAGACTGTTACAAATCTTTTTGGTTACTATAGGTCAGTTTATCAAAAATATTAATTTAATTATTCATATTTTAAGGTTCTTAGAAACGAAAGTAAAGGAAAAAAGTACTTAAGCATTTTGCCTCTCAGTCTTCGGACTTAGATTTCTTTTTAAATATAATTGTAAAACGATAATATGCGCGTAGATACTTTATAAATATTAATATGTTTTAAGCAGTAACATCTGCAAAAGAAAATTATAGATTGAAGTTAAGGAAGCGCGAGTCTTTTTGGTAGATATATGTCACTCTGCGTACGCCTCCCCAGGCTTTGTAAGAGAGAACTGGTAACCGAGTGTGATTACTTATTGTTATTATAGACGTTATATTATAGACAGCTCATTTAAAGCGATTGGCTGCGTACGAGTATTTCAGGATGTCACAGGTTCGATTGTACGTTTTGGAGGTAGAACTTTCACTAGAAAAATACGCGATAAAGGGAGAATTATGTACAGATATTTTGAGAGGATGCTTAAAATTTTTGTAAATATATTTGTCTTAGTAAACTACAAGTACATATAAAAAACATTTTCTTAGTAAACTAGAAGTGTTCAATTAATTTTCATACAGAGGGATAATGCGTAGAGGTTTTCACTGCAAGTAGAGCGTATCATATTGTTGTAGAACAGTCTTGGGTTATGATGTTGGACTCCTAACACTTTGCATTTCGAAAAACATCAAAGTTTTTGTTCGATCCAAGCATGTCTTCCCGTGTAGTCGCTACATCGAGCATGTCAGTACTAAGGCTCGGAAAGTAAGGAATTGGGTAACGTCGTCGAACAAGAACGATGTGTAGACGTCCGCGACATCGAACCATGACACCACTATGCTACATGGATGTGATAAGGTAGTTCCTTAGCAGATATTAGTGTTTTGTTACATAGTATAAGAGATCATCAAAAATAATTCATACGCATAAATGCTATATGGGATCGAGTAAACGTAGTTCTCCGGGCTGGAATGAAATGTGTAGTATTTAACGTCTGACTTACTTATTCAGTACCTATTACGAACATACATACATACGTACCTATATATAGATATTGATAAATCTTACCCATTTTGTTTCATTATCCGCCTATTACATCCTACTTCAGGACACATGCCTTTCATGGACAAGAGGGCCCATTTCACTTGCTAATTATTATATTTATATAAATTAGAAACTTTGTAAGGTTGTAACTTTGAGATGTAAAAAAGTTGGAGTAAATTTTGAGTGAGTCACTCAAAGTACTTTATAACCTAACCGGCATTTATCTACCAAGGGCAAGGAATAGCCAGTAGAAGTTCACGCGAACGAAGTCGCGGGCAAAAGCTAGTTAGCAATATATTTACATTTATGCTATTTAAACATATTCCATTATTAAATTTATTGAATCGTAAGAAAGTAAAATAACATATATTAAATAAGAATAACTAACCTAATTAAAAGAAATACAAGAGATAATCACACAAAGTCACCCAGGTCGGATCCTGGGGGAAGGGTCCCCATAAAACAGGCTGCGTTTCCCCTTTGGATGGCTATGCCTATCCGCTGGACGAGAAACGAGCCAGCCCTATGGTCCCCGAATGTTCTGGCCATTTTTTTGCCAGTTGGCCAAGCAAAAGATGGGTGCTTGGGCTTCACGGTTCAAGCGTTTCAACAGCGAAAGCCGCAAACAGATGTTGGTCTGTGAGGCCAATGTATTTGCGGCATTTCGCTGTCTCAGCTGCAGCAGCTGCCCCGCCTGCTCTCACGGATATTGTGCCAAGGTGGGACGGCGCCAGGGTGTCTACGCATGTGGCGTCCCAGATAAGGGGCCGTCCCAGTTTCCAAGGCACAAGGGTCATACCGTCGGGCCTCTTGCCGTCGTCCCGTGTGGTTCGAGCACGGCTGGTACATTGGCGCTGACAAAGGCCCGACGGATTATATCATTGAAGCAGGCGTGGCGAGATAGGCGACCAGCACTCTTTGGACAGGAGAGACCATGGTGTCCCAAGCTAGTAATCTGGGCTCCGCAGGGGCAGCGATGTGGGGAGACAATGTCGGCACCTAAGCGTAAACCGACAGCCAACCTGAGGGTGTTACTGTCCAGGAGTGTCCCGTAATTTGTAGATGGAAGGTCATGAAGCCATGAGCCGGACTCCCTTTCCGACACAGCCAATAGTCGTGCTTTTTCCTGACTGGTGGTACAGGAGTCCAACAAATGGGAATGGACTTGCTTACAGATTGGTTGGTTCCAGATACGCTGAATATTTTTATTAATCGGTAGGTCTACTCCAGACCTGTCATCCTCCATGCGTCCTCTGCCTCGGACAAGTACGCGACCTCGAAATCACGTAGTGATGGCCTAAGGACATTGCCTACAAGGGGCAGCGTACTATGTGCCGAGGAGAGGAACGCAGGTAGGGCGACGCTAGATACTTAGCGAATGCCGAGACCTCCGAATCGATCGGTAAAGTTGCGTGTAAAAATTGCCTGTCGTTTATTTTGATGTTTATAATTTTTTGGCGCTGATGATGGAGCATGGAGTCTATAGACGAGTAATTTGGGAATTTCCAAAGTGGGCTACAGCGCATAGCATATGTGAATTTTGGAACAAAAGGAAGAGCATTAATTTCAAGTAGACGGTCCGAAAATTCGTTGAAACTATTGATTTTTGAATTAATGAAATCTGGGATTGACTCCTCGAATACAGGTGCACCTAGGAGATAAACTGTGTTCTTTTGCAGGATTTTAATAACAGAGCAGATGTTTTTAAAGTTTTACTGCATTTCTGATTGGCCTGGAGTGTCCGGATTGATGAAAAGTTCACATTTGTTTATGTTTAATTCCAGTCCTATTGTTTTGAATTTGTTGATAATCCTAATAAGGCCATTCAGGACTGAATTAGCATCTCCGCCCAGACTACCGTCGTCGAGGTACCAAACGTTAAATTTTGAATTTAGTGCCGAGATAATGGAATGGATGGCTAAGCTAAAGATGGCCGGGCCCAGGGGGTCGCCTTGTTGAAATCCGACAGAAGATAAGATGTTGCTTTTTTGTAGACTAAATTTGTGGAAGCGATAGAGGTACGAATAGATTCCGGGACTACTCTTTTGAATTTCTGATAATAGTGTGCTTCTATCTACGGAATTAAAAGCGTTTTTTCACGTCAACCTTAAGCAGTACCTGACCTTCGGGACTACACAGAAAAGTTCGGCAGGCGTGGACGGCTCCTTCACATCCACCACAGTTGGTTTGGTTGAAATTTAGTTTCTAGGTCCGAAATTACATATTTACAACAAATTGGAGGTTAAACGTCGAAAAGTTGTGCCCACCGCGATAGGTCCAATTCCGCCATCTTTTTTTTAAAGCGCATAGGTTAGCGCCGTAAAAAGCAGGCACGATAAAAGAATTAACTTTTCCTGTTAGCATTAGATTGGCTAGGCGTGTAATACTTGATAATAGACTAAACATTCTGACCTCCAGGCATGCTTATGGTCAGGTCGTTTAGATGTTGAGATGTTATACCATCTAAACCACCTGCGAAGCCGTTTTTGAAAGAAGCAATAGCGAACAGGACTGCTTCATCTGAGCACTGCATGTATGGCAAGGCCGGGCTGGGTGGGTCCGGAAGGTCAGGTGAAGTGGGCGCTGGTGGGTGTTGGTTTTGTGGGCCGATCAGCGTTTCCGGGGTATCCGGGGCGGACGTGTCGCTGGAAAAAAGCAGTTGAGCAGCACCTTTGAAGTCTCCATCGTTAATTTTTGAATCCACTAGTTTTTGGATTTTACTGGATTTGGGATGATATATAATATTACTTGTGTACAAGGTATGGGACCGAGAGCAGTTTGCTTTTATTTTTGAAGTCAAAGATTTGTTTGTGTTGCGTTTGTCGACGTGTAGTACGTTATAGGCGAAGGATAGGATGCAATCCCAGCTTGAGATAGAATTTTCAGTAACGCAGTCATCTATCACTTTAGTAAGATGAGTTGCAACCGTAAACCTCGCGCCTCTCGGGATACGTTTTATAATGGGAACTGAATTTTTCAAAGAGCTTAGTTTTGTGGACAGATCGGTTTAATTGAATGCCGTCGGGGCTAATGAGGGCTGAGATGCAGGGATGTTTGAGCTAGAAATGATTTTATGGCACTTGCCTAGATGTATGTGGAGGCCACGACGTCCCTTTAAAAGTTTTGGGGCTGGGTAATGCGGGTATTGAATATACTCATCCTGGGATACTGATTGGCTGCTTGGCTGGCTGTCGGCAAGCGTATTTGTATCGGGGGCTGAAGATACACTGATACTTAAGTATTGAAAATAAATACAAATTGTAAATAAACAAAAAGAGCTTCAAATTGACGTCGCTGTCAGGGCTCCGTCCGTCTTGTCCCTAGATAAGAGTGTGTATGATGGTCTTGTCTGGGGGCACAATTTTCTTCTTTTTTCGACGTGTTTCCAGCCGGACGCGTTGTGTTCGCGATCGGCGTAAGTAAAGTCGACGTATTGGTTTAGGTTGAGTTGGGGTTTCAATGCGAGTGTTCCGTACACGTCATAAACTTTAACGGGTTTTCGAATTTGACAGTTTTAAGGCCAATGTCATCGATTCCTTGTTGATACATTATTTTTGTTAAATTATTATAAATAAGCAGAATCCTCAGGTATTTTATACTAGTATACGTTTTCATAAGAAAAATCAGCAGAATTTCCTTCAGTTTAGTTATATATTACTGGAAAAATAAATATTTTAGCTTAGAGGAAACAATATCAGTACTTGACATGACTTCTCACGTTTTTCTGCAGAACATACCAAAAATCAAATAAAACCTCCGAAGAACACAATAGTAGATTGTATGACAAGGATCTAAAAGGCTTGTAGACCAGAGTTATACACTCTACTTTTCACTTCGATCGCGAGAAAATAAATAAACAAAGGTTAACCATCCAAAATTAACAATAAATTCCACGGCGAACTTATATATAATTTGGCAGCATGTTTTTTTTTTCGAAACAGCTTTGACACACAAAACAGACACCGCAATTCGCGCGCAATATTCACGCCCAAAAAAAAAGCTAACTCACCTTTCATTGAGCGCTTCAAAGCGTTGCTCGAACGAATTAATCACTTTTTTTAATTATTGTGAAATAGGGACTACAAACTTAATCTTTAGACTCTTTAGAGAAATGAATTTTGTTTCCTGATTGGTCGATTTGAAAGCTGTATTCTGGGTGGTTAATACCCAATACCAAATATTTTTAAAGAGTTAAATTAGTGTTTTGTAATTGGTGGATTTAATAGGTGAAGTATTTTGATTGGTCTAAATTGAATGTTTTGTAAATCATAGATATGTATTCATATTTTCCCTAGGGGTTAAATTTACTACTTTAGCCCCGCTTGACAAGTCTAATATGACACAGTTTCGAGCATGAGAAGTGAAAAAAATAAAATTGCTTTTGAATTTTCAGTAGTTCTAAAATCAAATGGTACAGAACAGAACCAATGCAACTGTATTTCTTTACAATTTGATTGTACATTCCATAGAACCGTTATTATGTTATTTTTATAGGAATCTGGGAATCACAAGGACGTGTACATGCTTTAAAAACATTACCCGCCCTTGTCCAGCAGTCGGATAAGCATAATAATTATTATGCAACACACTCCGTCCATTAACAGATTACAGATAATTTACTAACGGGGATAAAACATGGGGCTTTAACTTGGTTCTCGTCTGCAACAAAACTCATTTTTCAGGGAAAACATGAAAATATCTAGTCTGAACAACATCGAACTTTCAGGGTACAAAATCTTAATAAGATTAAAAATCGCTTCATAGCTTCAAAATAAGCTTTTATTACACGTTAAAAAGACATCAAGTTTTCCCTAATTATCACGAAATGAATACATTCTTAAATAATTAATTACGAGTTAAGAAGGTCATTAATAATTTTGAGAGAATTTATTAAAAAAAAATAACTATGGTCTACAAAACATTTAATTTTATTCTAGTGATAAAGACTAACAGCTTTAAGTCTTCCATCCTAATTATAAGAACAGAATTTCTGAAAACGCTTAAGTCTTTATTTATCTTGTAGAGACTGTATTCAGAGGATTTTCTCGCGCGCAGTAATTAATTTTATTTTATCCTCCTACTATTTTTCCTATTATGCCCTGAGGCGCACGTGCTCCGCTTTGAAACCTAAAGATTTGTCGTAGGAACTAGTTTTTCAAAACTGTTTGCCATCTGACCTTCCACCCCACAGGGAAAACTAGACTCTGTTCAGATTAGACCGGTTTCCTTGTGATGTTTTCCTTCAACGTCACTGTTAACTTTATATCAGGTTTGTTAGATTGGGGTTTTTTATAGATATTAGCTTCATTTTAGGTGAGTTTTAGTTTTATTTTAATTTGCAATTTTATATTTATATCAACTTCGAATTTTTAAATTACACTTACAAAACATTTTTGTAGCTTATTAGTTATTAGTCCGCGTCAGCTTAACGAGTGCCTATCTTAGGTCCTGTAACCTGACATTAAAGGTTATGTTTATATAAAAAAAAATGTTACAAAGATACATACACCTTACAGACACTACACGATAAATGATACTTTTAAATTTGCACAAGCTTATAGACCGAATGACATCCAAAGTGCACACAGCATGATCAATAAGTAAGCGCATAATTGACGTAGTATACATACAGCACTAGTTTCAAGTCGACCAACACAGAACAGGGTTAATTACATGGTCAAATGCAATCGAGTTCAGCATTCTATAACAGAGTCGCCATACTCTATTTCAGCCAAGTCGAAACAATGATGTATCAGCACCCGGACGACGTAATCATAGCGTCCATCGAAAGATGGAACGCTGCGCTTACGACGTCCATCCAACTCAGACACGATGCGTACACTTAGGCATTCCCGCCGGCGGGAACGTCCACCGCGCGATCGCGACAACACTGACACATATAGTCCTTATTCCTCCCGATACCGCCGCACACCGGGTAGAGTCAGTCCGACCCAGGTCGGGCCTAGCTGAGTTTCTTGCTGAACTCTTTTCAGTTAGGCTAAGTTTAGTGAACCAGTGAACCAGTGACAAAACTCCCAGTAGCTCGCTTCCACTCACACCTCAGATTCGGTTGACACCGCTCAACCAATCTCACTGGAGCGCAAACTCTTAGAGTATTCCAGTGCTCCAAACCACACCCGTGGTCATGTCGGAGGTTTTCCCCTGGATTTTCCCCAGGCTACTCTCCAACCGCGCACTCCTATCGCTTTATTGGGCCCAGCCTATAAATCCACAGTCAGGTGCAGTCAGGTGCAGTCAGGTGATATAATTATCTTTTTTATCAACATTTACACTTAGTAGCAAAAGTTTGACTAAAGGAGATAAGTACACATTCTTAGGTACTAACTGAACGATAAATCTGAAACGAAATGAAATAAACAAACAAATGAGGGGAAAACGTTTACTTTTCAGGGTGAGCAGAGAAGAGGATACCCGCCAAGTCTCTCTTAAATTTAATAATGCGTGCGGATCAAATATGTCAACATGAACATTACTAGCCACCAAGTCATTATACTGCCTGCACATTCTAGTAATTGGGTTATAGAAGGAAGTGTTGTTTTTGTACTCTCAGGGAAAACAGCTTTAAATGTTCAACCCCTTTTTTACAACCTTAGGAGATGAATTTTCAAAAAACGCTGAAATTGCTTCGCTTATTTTAACTGAGAGTCTAACGGTCAAGTAAGATCACTCACTTAAATAAATCAGGTTGCCCATAGAAATTTCAATGAAATGTCATATCATGTTCATTTTACAACACAATAAGGTGAAAAAAATAATATGTCTTTTCATAGTCATAAAATGAGCTCATAGTATTAATCAAGATAAAGCAATAACTACGAAGTTATACTTACACTTGCATACGGCCTTGTTTACTAGGTAGCTTCCATAATAATACTGGTATTGCTTTAGCGTTTTTTCCGGAACCTCTTGCTTATAACCAATAATATTATGATAACATAACCATTTCTAACCCGTTCAAAATAGCATATAAAGAGAAATATAAACATCAATAATCCGACCCAATAAAAGAGGGTTTTCCTCAAATATATTACTTATGAACAGGTGAATATGAGGTATAAGGAAAATCTCGAATTTTCTCATTGTGACACAAGGTGTCCTTACGCGTGCTCCGTTAGGTAAAGAAAAATCGGTATAAATTGGTCATTATCTTTATGCTTGAATACATATGACATGAGTACTAATAAAAATAAGACTAATATAACACACTATACTCTCGCACTTTGCACACATTTACTTATCTCTATTTATCTCTGTCGCACGCGCATGTAGCCGTTATAGTTTCTCAGTAGCGACCATAGTAGTCAATATGCTAAATTCTAGGCTTCAGATGCGCAAATCATAGATATAATATAAATAAAAATGAGCGAGAGTGCGTCAGATATATTTGCGCACTTTTTCGCGTTAAACTTGTTCAATCTCGCAATCAAGCAACCCTCATTCATTACAGCGAGTGTCCAACAGGTCCCTTGGCCTTTTGTTTCCATTTGAAAATCTGTTAGTTAAAAGCATTTTCCTGTCGTTTTAGAAAAATACCTTGTTTTTAACACTGACTTTTAAAAATGTGTGAACTCTGTGTTTGATATTCTGTTTCATCCTAAATTATTATATATATATGTGTCGGAGATACATTACATAGCGGCCTGTTAGGGCCTTATCACACTTGCGATTTACAAGCGAGGCGAAAGCGAAGCGAACGCGCAGCGAGTTCGTCGCGAGCCCGTTACCAATTCGCAGCGAGTGCGTCGCGACTTCGCCGCGAGCGCGCAACGATTTCGTAGCGAGTTCGCCGCGTCTAGATATGCTGTACATTCGTCAGCAAAATTCATTTCTACCCACTTTAGTTTAATCCTATCATTTGTAGTAGTTTATTATCTACGAGTGTGATCACATGTAACAACTCGTAAAATGTAAGTCTTGACATGCGCATATAGGAACGAAATTTTTTGGGATTATTTTTGATTCGTTCACAAAACAGCACATAATAGTCGCTCTCTTGCAGTCGATTACTTAAAAATGGATCCTCCCAAACACGCCGTTTCTGATTTAGTTTTCGTTTCTTACTTCTTCGAAGCAATAAAGCTAACAGAAGTGTTTCGTCGTCGGAATCCATTATGTAAGTGACTGTCCAAGACGCAGATCACTTTCAGCGAATACGCAGCGTATTCGTTACGCGCTCGCGGCGAATTCGCGACGCACTCGCTGCGAATTAGTTACGGGCTCGCGACGAACTCGCTGCGCGCTCGCTTCGCTCTCGCCTCGCTTGTAAATCGCAAGTGTGATAAGGCCCTTAAGCACATCAACGCTACGAGATTTATATTTAAGAAAACGTAGTTTAATGTTGGAAACGCCAAGCGGTGATAGCTTGGGAGTGGTCTGAGTTTAGTCCATCCGGGTACTTGCTAAAAGATGCATTGAGAACTACCCTTTTCTAAACTAACTAAAAGTCACGTTGACAGTATAAATGGTATTGGCCCCGTGGGATCATTCTGAGACAGGCAGTCCGTGTCTGAGGAGGCTATCATTCTGACTTTGTGGCGAACGGATATAAACGGAGAATGCTCCGCGTTTCTGACTATACTGAAATTTCCTGAAGGCTTATCCTGCAGGTTTATAATTCGTGGTCACGTGAGCTTGGTTCGCAATCACTGTTTATTTGAGTATTCAACGATAAGTGAATGTTTAAAGTTGTAATCGATCCAGTGCTTAATTTGAAATAACCAATACAGTGTAATCAATTCTATTAGTGACGTGTTATTTCCCATTTCCGTGGGTCAATGTGAATTTCTAGTTACGAGGTGATTATGATGAATTGTGCTCAATGCCATCACTATCTACCACTGATCTATTGCATACACCGCCCGACCAAAAACCAATGCATCACCACCGCCTTCAAGTGATATACATACATTTTAATACTTAGTTAATTATTTAATAACATAATTATTATAACATAAATTGCCCGTCCACAACGCAACCTAAAGTTGCCCGGGGAATCGTTTGCAGAATGTCAGCCGCATTTCTGATAAGCACGGATGATCTGATGGATGCCCATCCTAAGCTAATAAATACAAAGACGTACTTCAAAACTGGTACCAATACCGGACTGACGAAATTAGGAAAATAACTTTTATAAGCAGGAAACTCAAAAAGATCTGATCACGCTTTGGCGCTATTACAAAATAGTCATGTTTATAGTATTTAATGGCGGCCACCGTGATTTCGTCCGCGTTGTAGGTATTTAGATGACAACAAAGATATAAATGAGGTTTATATTTTCTGTCAGTTGTCTGATACTGTTAATCTTCTGTAAAAATTTGGCCTAGCCTACGTTATAAATGTAACCGACTGTGCAAAAATCAACTCACTAGCGTTAGTATTCGGCTGTGCGTTGATGAGTCAGTCAGTGAGGACTTATTGAATCCCCATAGGCAAGAGATTTGTTTACCTATTTCTTTACTTCATTTATAGAAAACATGTTTCAAATAATTCCAGATAGAAGTGTCACGAAGTCTAGAGGTATAAACACTGAACGTCAATATGATATAAATCTTCAATGATATTATTTTACAGCAATTCGACTAACAAACAAATATATAAATATGAGAGTCGTAGAGCATAGTATAAGCATTAATAATAACTGTAATATATTCGTAATCGCAATTTTTATGCTATATAATAATTTAATTACAAGTTTATTAAAAAGGTTTCCACGATGTTAAGCCGATTTGTGCAGCTTACAGGATTTTCCCTCATTATTTTGATAGCGTATACATCCAGCTTAGACGGGATTACTGTTAAGTTAACGTTTTACTAAAATTAATGCATTTGTAAATATAATAATAATAAGCTAGATGGTGTTCTAGCAGGAGTGGCTCATGGCCAGCCAGCGCGGGTAATTCAGAGCGGATACCTGCTTGAAACCGCGGCGGTAGCGCGCGTTCATGTAGCAGTATATGATGGGGTTGTAGCAGGAGTGGCTCATGGCTAGCCAGTGGCTCGCGAACCATACATAGGGCATGCCCGGCCACGCGCCCCACTCCGCGTCACTCTCATGGGCTGTCCACAACATCTGTATAAATAATTTTCTTTTAACATCATTCACTAAAATACTTTCAGTATCAAAGATAAACTCATTTTTAAAGTAGCTAAAAAAGAAAAACTTACAATAAAAACGTTAAGCGGCAACCACGAAATCGTGAAGACTGCGACCACTGTCACCATCATTTTGACCATCTGCGAAGAAGCAATAATGAATACCACTTCAGTTAACAACTGTTTTCGATAAGTATAACAAGTATAAGGAAATGCTGCCAGTATCCTCGGTACATTGCCTCAAGAGTCTGTTTTAGATTTATGTTAGTTTTAATATTGTTTAAGTCATTTTTCTTAAGTATTCTTTTATATATTCTCCGCTCAATTAATACACAAGTATAATATAGATTTACTGGAACGAAGTAATTCAATACGATTTTGAAAAAACTAAAAAAGATATTTTTTCTGTTTAATATAAATATATATATTTGTATTAAATATATTTTTTCTGTTTAATATAAAAATATATACATCATTGGATAAATATTAATATAAATATATTTTTTCTGTTTACTACAAAAATATATACATCATTGGATGTTAAAAGAAGGCTCTATTGTTAACTCTATCAAAATATTGAAGATCTAATAATTATACAGAGAATGAAGGAAAATTTGCGCCTAGAAATTACATCTAAGTTAACACAATTAATTTTGGAACACACTCATGGAAGGTCTGTGAATACGATTTTAAAATTCATAGTACGACTTGGGGTTTATAAAATACTAATACTAATATATTAGTGAATAATCATTTAACTTAAAATAAGAGACTACATTTATTTGCATTCTATGTTTATTCTCTGACATGTTCCATGACAATAACAACTCCGTTATTTAGATTCACGCCCTACCTAAAATCAAAGCGAATTTGAAGTGGCGAATTTCAAAAAAGTTAACTATTTAAATGCAAGCTCGTTTTATCTTAATCTATAACTAGTTTTTACGCCATTAAGTACTTCTTTACTCACGGTCGCCCGTCTGGCATGGCAATATATGTGGGAGAGGGGCGCACTAAGGCAATGTGTTGACTCGTTTTACGATTAGGTAACTCAAATATGGGAGATAGTTGTGACTTAAAAGATAGAATTCAATTTCTCTCAAACATTAATGTTTGACTAAATTAGGGGGTTTGACTAAATATTATTAAAATAGAGGGGTTGCCAACCTCGTAACCTTACTTTCCGGCCTCTGTAGTAATGTACTATTATTTGCCATGGAAGAAATTAATCAAGATATTATATACGGAACATAATACTGTCTCACACTTCGTTGTAAGTTGTGCTCACCTTCCGCTTGGAGCGCTGCATGCGCGTGTCCCTTGCACTCTGCGCCTCGCCGGGCGGGCGGCCGCCCCACACGGCGTGCGCGATGCGCGCGTACGTGCACATCAGCGCGCTCAGCGGCAGCGCAAACTGCAGCACCAGCAGCGCGCACGTGTACTGCGAACTCTGCTCCTGGTTCGCCCATAGCTCGCCGCACACGTCACTATGAGGTTTAGTTGCAATATCAACATTCAACAGTCAGACAACCGTGTAGTAGCAAAATAGCTGGGACCGTGAGTATACACTACCGAGATATCAATATTATCACACATTTTAGATTTGCTTGGATTTTGGTTCAATATTCATTGATATTTACGTGATATTTATTGTGATATATAACGTTTATCGATACTAATGACCATATATAAGGTGCCGATGAGGTTTATTTAGGTACAATATTACTGTGTCGGCAAATCAGCAACTGTAAAGCAAAATACCTGAAAACGTTTAGTCGTCCTTTTGCTTAGGCCTGATAGCGCCAACACAATTGTTATTTAAAATAAATTTATTGTGTATCAGTACAGGTCTACTGTAAATATTAATTAACAGAAACTATATTCTCAGCTGTTTGTAAAGTCGCAGTAATCCCAATAGTGCGATAAGTATATCAACTGTCAGGAAAATATTTATTTACTCAGTTTGGTTTTAGGAACAGAGGGGTTACACCCATCTACGATTACAGACTGATCAACGTTAAATATGGCGCCGACAGACTGTCCCATAGATCTCAAACTTTCCATACAATCAGATTTTAAGGAGCACAGCTTATGTACCATTACAGAAGGTTTGGTGCAACCCAGCTTAAGTTAAACGCTAAAAAACGATTATGCTATAATAGACTTTACACTTAAGCTTCTCTTTCTATTCGTACGTAAGTCTACACAAACATTTTCACAACAGTAGTTTGTCACTATCGTTAAAAATGATATAAATTACCTTTATTCTGCAATTAAGCCGCAATGGCACTTTTACAAGTCAAAAAACTACTAGCGTTATTTTTCAAAGTCCGTTTTTTATACAAAGGAATTAAAAAGAAAACCAAATTACACATAGGTATTAATTACATGTATTGTTCGTTTGTGAATTCGACAACACATTTATATAACGACTAGCGCAACAATTAAGAATGTGAGGTATTGGAACTATATTATGTATGTTAATACTATAAAAAGTTATTATAGACCCTGAGACTCTATACATCTCTCTGCAAACGCGTGCCCAGGTTATTCGTCTGATGTATTGTTCACTTATTGCTGTGTGCTTTCACTATAGGTACTAACTATATTTTTGACTTGTAAAAGAGCCCTTGAGTGAGGCCTACTTACAGAATAAATGTTTGATGTTTGATGTATTAGGATTCGGATGTAATCGTATATTTTGGTATAAAAACGTGTAAGAGCAAGTGAGAGAAAAATAGTCAAAAATACTTACATTTCACAGGCTACATGCCAAAGTGAAGGCCTTTGTAGATTCGACACAATCGGTATAGGGGCAGCGGTGGCCAATGCCCCGCCCCAAACGCCTGCCACCACCATCTTAGCGGTGGCCTTCCCAAGCCTGGGCTTTAGAGGCCTCATGATAGCCATGTAGCGGTCGATGGAGATGGCGAGGAGCGTGTAGGCGGAGACCAGCACGGACACCGCCTGCGAGTAGTTGACCACCTTGCACATGACAGCGCCGAAGGGCCAGTAGCGCAGCACCAGCATCGACACGAACGAGAACGGCACACAGAACAGAGTCATCAGAATGTCTCCCACCGCCAAGTTCACTATGAAGTAGTTGGTCACCGTCTTCATGCGCGGGGACGTCTGCACCACGAAACACACTAGCCCGTTGCCCACGAGGGCCACCACAAACACGGCACTGTACATGACGAGCACAGACACTTGGAAAAGGGGGGAAGACATGAAGTCCTCGGTCGTTGTTTCAAACACGCACACCATTCCGTGGTGGGCATCCGTGTGGTTGTATGGCATAGACTCGTTGGGATAGTGAGTCGATGCCACACAGTGATCGCACGCGCTTTGCAATAATGTTTCATTTTGGATCGTGGGCTCGCTAGTGTAGAGCATTATTCGAAGACATTAGACGCTCACATATTTTCAGAAACCTGCTCCGCTGTCCAGGACAAACATCTGAAACAAGGAAATAGCGCTAATTTATGTCCAGTCATGCTACTTGGACAAAAAGTTTGATAATTATAATTATAACTAATGTATCTAACACGAGCGGTGCTAAAGTCGCTCGATACTCTTAGTAGGGCAGGTACAGTCAGCATCATAGGTTCACATTTGTACAATTTTCGACCTAAATCTAAAGGCACACATTCAACGGCATCAAAAAAATACCTAACAACCCAAAACTGCTTATTTGCACAAAACGGCGTTTTGCTGTGAAATTAGTATTGTTGCTATGCAAATCAGTATTTTTTGATGCGCAGTCAGTATTTTTTAATTTTCTACTAAATATATCCCATTTCTAAATAATAAAACGTTAAAATCTCGTAAACGTGTATCATGTTGATGTGTACACATGTGACATGCATGATATAGAAGCAGGAAACAATACACATGACACAATTATTTAGTCGAGTATCACTCAGGAGCTAATGTTAATTAAAACGGTAAAGATAATAACGTCCTTGATAACGGTAGGTATCTGACACGTTTTTGCCTTGTTTAGTTAATTATCGCATATTTTCCAGGTCGCTTATTTGTCTTTGTAAAATAGAAGTTTCTATTACAAAGCCAAATATTAGTACACATTTAATTGAAAACTCAAAATGTGGTTAAAGAAAAGTTAAATAATTACTGAAAATGTTAAAATTAAAGTTTAATTGGAACTCGTACCTCATACCACCTGCTAGACCCTGACTGCTAAGCATTACTGAACACTTTCAAGCTTTGGGAGGCACACAGGAAAACAGACATAGTGAATAAAGTTTGAGTATAGCGATCTAGGAAACGTTACAAGACAAGCTGAAACTATTCTCTGGATTGTCGCACTTATCTTAGGCGGCATTGTCCTTTAACGCGCATGTTTCATATTTACCAACAATACCAACATGAATTGGATATTAACTGTACTTCATTCTCAAACATAAAAAGGATGCTCTTAATTAAATGATATTTAATAATAAAATTAACAGTTTATACACAGAAACTGTCTTCCCAACATTGCGAGTCACTGCAGTAGGTACTCGCGGCCTAACTAAGTTGAATTTAGTTAAGTTTATAATAGTTATGTATATGTGATCTTCTTTAAGAGATAAGGCGCTTAACTGTTAAGTGGAAATGTAATTACCTAACATGTATCAGTGTACTTATTGTTGAAGGTCCAAATAAATCAATAAAAATAAAATAATAATGTCTGAGTACGCGTGTATTCAGGTGTCATTTAAGCAATTTGGGCACATTTCTAAATGCGTTAATCTGTATAACAGGGATGTAAAGTCTAGGTAATAGCTTAGTAATTGTCAAGTTAGCTTAGTAGCATCTGAAATAAACCTGTCATTTCTTTTATACAATTGCTATTTCATATTTATTCGGACAAATGCATATGGACATTCTTGTTCAGAAATTATTCAGGATTAAGTTCATGTGTGTAACAGTTTTCAAACAGAATTAAGTGTTAAGGTGTAAGTAAAATAGAAAAAAAGTGGCGATTTACATTACAGTATCTGTTTGCTTTTGTGTTGTTGCATGAAATAAATATACCCATGGAAATGCACGGTGAAATTGAGAAGTAAATCTTATCATGTATTATAACCACGATTCATGTCAAATAGTACTGCGCAAGTAGTTTTATCGTGAAAAGCATATGAATAATTTTCTCATTTTTCACGCGCCTCTTAGATATTCAATTTTAGTCAGTGTAAATAAGACAAAACCTTATGTGATTTGTAGACGAAATAAAAACCGTTACTCAATATCATGTTTTTAATAGAAATTAACTACACTATTTTTCAGTTTCCATCTGTGTTAGTTAGCTTATAAACCATAATTTTATTTCCTTTGTACCGAAATAAGCTCTATAAAGAATCCAGAAAATACTTTTATACAGTAGCTGAATAATTGATAAAATGTGGAACCTTATGTGAAGGACGAAATAAAAGCGGTTACTCAAAAATCAAGCTTTTTAATAGAAATTAACTACACAATTATTCAGCTTTCATATGTGTTAGTTAGCTATAACTATGACTGTATTTCCATTATACCGAAATAAGCTCTATAAAGATCCCAGAAAACACATTTATACAGTAGACGAATAATTGATAAAATGTGGAACCTTATGTGACTTTAATATACGAAATAAAAGCGGTAATTCAAAATGAAGCTTTTTAATAGAAATTAACTACACCTTTATTCAGGTACTTCTACTATTATACACCTAAATACTGTCCCAGGAACTCTTTGTCAAATTACAGTCATCTGTGATGCTTTAATCCTAATAACATCTGTGTTATAATGTTGTAAAGAATTTATTACTAAGTTTTAAGAAAATACTCAATACAACTTTTACCAAGCTTTAAGAGTAATAAAGGCCGAAGGAAATATTATTCAGAATTTGGCTATTTCAATGGCCTTTACTCACGTGGTATGGAAGCTCCATAGAGCTTATAGCCGTACAAATCGTGAATTGCTATTACTCAAACTTTTTTCACCATAACTGTGTTACATAGGCTTTTAAACATTGATCCCGGTTGTTGTCTGTTATGGAATTAGTTGGGCTGTTTGGATCTGTTCAGTATTTTACGTTATAGCACAAAACACAACGTCTTTTTTTCTTCTTTTCGAAAGGGATTAGTATTAAATCATACAGCTAGTTTGACGGAGATGAAACTAAACGCTTTTCCGAAAGCTAGCAACACTGGTCCACATAATTATGGCGAGCACGCCGCGCTACGCGCAGCCGTTACAAGCTCTCATCGCAATGCTTGAAGTTTTAAAAACCCTATATAAAATCTAAACCACAAAACACTCGTCGCGAAACCTAAGCAGATCCTGGCTCTAGCGACCTATGAAGAAATCCAAATCAAGTGGCTCCTAATGTGTTACTCCAAGCGATGGATCAGTTCAGGTGTCTCTTGACAACTAGCTCTAAAACCATCGAAGGCAAACTCACAGGATCTAAAATATTTTTATTATATGTGATAATCCACATCGAAAGGGACCTTATGGCGGCAGGCGCTTACGTTGCACCTATTCACTATTGTATTGGAACAGCGGCAATAAAGGCGTAAGTGGCGGCCGCCATAAGGTCCCTTTCGATGTGGATTATCACATATAACGCTAGTAGGTCCTGTGTTAATTTCATTGGTTTTAAAATCCTAATTAGGGCGCCTAAGCAACTTGTGGCTTGTCGGATTTGTTAGTTTACTTAAAGCATTAAAATGTCAGTATTGTTCAACCTTTGTATGGAAAAAATATAGGTATGTTTTCGACTCTCATCCTCTGTTATTTTAATGTATGTATAATATACGTATAATATTATAAATACGGAAGTTCAGATGTTTGGATGTTTAGATGTTTGTTACTCAATCACGTAAAAACGGCTGAACGGATTATGATGAAACTTGTATGAAATGAGTTTACAGCCTGGATACTTTTTATCCCGAAAATCATCCCTCGAGGGGATGAGGGAGTGGAAGTATACGCGGACAAAGTCGCGAGCAAAAGTTAGTATTTTTATACTTCCCTTAAATTTTAAAAATACAAGCAGCAGCGACCACCTTTTAATGTCTCCTCAGTATGAAAAAAACTGGTCGACACGAGGAACCTCTAGTTCTAGTTCCTGATTTTGTCCCATTTGCAAAAATAGAACATGGCTGCATCATATACTCACGAGCAAAAATAACGGGTTCACTTTCTATGGAAATGCAATACAAAGTTATTTTTGCTCGTCAGTGTACATTGTGAGCCGTTATAATACAAGACCGAATTTCGATTTCCAAGTCCACGGAATACCACAACTCATTCGATTTACCCTAACGCGATGCTTCAAACCAGAACTGTGCGAATGACACGGGAAACTTGGCCAACAACGTCGCGGCGCGACCCTTGAAAGATTTGGGACATGTCTTTATTTTATCTTCGTATGGCAAATGTGAATATAGTTTTCATAACATCAGATTTAACAGATTTTTAGAGGTTTTAATATGTATATTGTGATATAAACTGTTTTTGATGCACTTTTACAATTTTCAGTAGGTAAACAATTTAAATTGCTTTGCATTCAGCAAACGGCACATAAACTCACGATTTTTTTACTAAACTGTGAATGAAACGTCAGCATAGCCGTATGGGTATTTGCTGTGTATTTAATGCTACATTTAAAACTTTAATCATCCTTCTAGCTTTTTCCCGGTTGTATCCCATGCCGGTGTGGTCCCATTGAGTATCGTTAGAAACCTTCCTTCACTGTAGGGTAGCTAGCATGGGTGGCACCGGGCGTGGGAGTTCACCCAGTGGCGTGCTCGCCCTGTCAATGGGGCGCAGATTGCGCAGAATCAATGGTGACGCGTCGATGGTCACCGGGTGTCATCCCAAGAAGGGTGTCACCCAGAGCGGACGTCCCTATTAAAGGCAAGTATTTAACAAAACAATTGTACCAATATAAAAAGTAAGATGGTTCACGCTCGAGGCAATTGTACAACAATGAGTTGCCAAATCACCAGAACTCGACCGTAGAATGGACAATAAGAATTTAAATGTATTTTCGGGTCACATTCGAATTCCCAAGTCAGCAAGTGCGACCCGAAAAAATAGATGGAACTTACGTAGGGATTAAATTGTTTGCCTACCTAGAAATAATGAAGTTATTATCTATTTATTTGGTTGTTTATTTTTCTAGACTTGGGTCTGGTAAAAAATTGAGTTTTCAGACCTCGGATTTGTAAAGATCCGTTAGACCGACACGATCACGATGTACTCATGGGTCCGTCCAGTGCCATGCACAGCATTAGAGAAATATGTTTTCAACACATTCCATACAAGCCCATAATATCTTGGCAACCACATGACCGATTTGGTTAATTGCCAAAATTTCAAAATCTTTTTGTCTCACTAATTCGCCTATCACATTTCACGATACTACTAGCGCTATCGTCGAAAAGACATGTACACATGTACAATGTACAATTACAACGCAGGATTATTCTCCCTCGCTTCCTCGTTCAATTAAACCGTTAAACCTAATAGCACAAAAAAATCTAACATACAATAAAGAATAGCCGAACATATTACGATCGATTTATTTCGCCAATGGCATGTAGTATGTAGTTACTACAGACAGGCATTACTGTCGGTTGATTTATGAAACACATTCAATAAATTCCATGAATCGCCCATGAATAGTCTTTATTGGAGCTTCAGCATCTTTTTAGGGTTCCGTACCAAAATGGTAAAAAGGAACCCTTATGGTTTCACTTTGTCTGTCTACCACATCGCTAATTATCTCAAGAACTACTTGTGCTATCGATTTGAAATTTGGAATAGTATTTTTTTTTATTTTCTGTGAAAAATGGCAGATAATAAGTGGTTCAAAATTTGAAAGGCTAGTGAATATGTCAAGCCTGTCATATGAAAGGGCTTGAGTTCTGAAACATTTTTTTTAAGTGGAGTCATTTACCAAGGATCAAATATGGAATTATTACATAACATTAACTATCAATGTACAATTTACAGGAAACATATAAGTATAGCTCTAGCTTTTTCATTTCTTTTATTATCAAAAAACTTTTGTGTACTATGTTTATAATTAAATCACCATTGCATGTATTTTTGTTTTATAAATTCCTACGCGATTATGCTAAAAGTACCTTCATTCAAATAAAGAAATATTTTTGAAATCGGTTCACGTGATAGTCGCTCAAATTTGTAACAAAAATCGCCCATAGATGGCGCTGTACCCATGGCGTTCAATTTCTGCACCATGTTCAGATTTTCTTGAATTAACTGGGTCGGGATCGGTATCAGACTCGCTCTTGACCGGTATTTTTATTATTTAGCACCATTAAATCAAGGGCAGATATTTATTTCTGTAACAATTTATTGGCGTAAGTGATGTGTCCGAAATTTCTTTGATGTGGGACGGTGCGAGTAGTTATTTAAAATCCATTAATCCCTCTTTTATGGCCTGAATTCATTTACAAAATACTAGCTTTTTCCCCCGGCTTCGCCCGTGTAGTAAGCGTAATTTTTAACCGTCTACAAAAATGGAGATTCTCAGTTGCACCTACGTATGTAGGTATGTACGGATGTCATTTTCGTAATAGGCACCCCAAGTAACTACAAAAATGACACCCATATCATTTTTTAAGAAAAACAAAAGTCCACCATCTTGGATTTGAAAATGCGTGTCATTTTCGTAATCAGCGCCTCAAGGAACCTCGAAAATGACACCCATATCGATTTTTAAGAAAGGTAAAGATTTGCTCCCCGCAAAAACTTGGAACCCCCTTTTCACCCCTTTAAGGGAGCAATTTTGAAAAACGCTGAAACATGTTTTGTTATATTTAAACAGAGAGTATTACTTAACTTGTGTCGCAACTATGGGAATAGGGTTGAAATGTGTTGTATTTGTATTTTAAACAATTGCTGACTATGCTAGTAAACTTTAAACTGCAAGCAGTATGAATATGCCAATAATTTGAATATGCAGGAGTAAAACCGAGGCATTCGTGCTGAGAAATATTTAAAAGTACGAGTTAAGGACCCACTAATCACTTTACGTATATGAATTTATAATGTTCACACGTGAAAATATTAATTTATTTAAACGGGCAAATATGCCTCGCAGAATCACCCGTCGACTACTGCCCGTGCGGCATCGACTTGCGCTGCTCGACCAAAATCCACGAGTAGTTGGCCCGGCATTTATGAGCGCCTATCAGTCTCAAAAATGAAATCTCTAACGATAAATTTTAGACACCTACTAAAGAATTTTTTATTCCCTAAACCGTCAAGGACTGTAATAAGGAACTATTTATATTCAAATTCTTTCTCTTTTTTCATTTTAAATTATTATCATTGTTTTAACATTTTTTCACATTCTTGATTGTAATTATATTAATTACTGACATTGTACCTACCTATTGACATTATGACATTCATTAGTCTTATTATTATTGTCAATTTGATGTTTAACATCACCTAGAATATCTTATTACTTAATTTACTATTATTGTTTTGAAGTTGGAAATGACTGTATAATATCTTTAGACGATCCTTTAATGAATAATTTTTATTTTATTTGAATGTAAAATAATAATGTTATTTTGTAAAGGAAATAAATAAATCTATCTATCTAACTAAAACCTACAGAAAATCTTTTTCAAAATTATTATACTCTGCTGATGTATGTGAACAATATTTATGTGTAAACTTTACTTTTCCTACGCTAAGTACAAATATTTTATGCAATTCATACTAATATTTTTTATAGTTAAGGTGTACCTATTAACGCATCGTTTTACAGTTCCCTTAACCCATTTTTATGTCAAAGTGCTCCATTTGTTAAGCGCAATGTTTCGGTAAGAATTAAGTGCCAGAAGGCTTTGTTAGATGAGTGTCTGTCTGACATCGCCGTACTTAGCGAAATGAAGAGATGTTGATATTGCTACGCTACATTAGACGAACACGCAACTTCGCCAACAATAATATGACTAAACAAAATAATTGCTTAACGGAAGCAAGCAAGCGATACCAAAGTCGTAATATTAGAATAATATATGTTACACTATCCAACTATGATAACAGGCATAATCTTGTTGTATTACCTATCTATACATACATTTCACTTTGTATTGTAATTAGAATCAGTACCCATGTATAGGTAGTGCCACGAAAGTTGAGGTGAATGACTACACACACAGTTACACTTACATCTACCTACATTATGGTAAATAAAAAAAAGACACGAAGTACGGATTACCAAAATATTTAATGAATAAAATACCTGACTGAATTTAAATGAAAAAACTTAAGTAAATATATATTTCTAATAAGTATCTGACCTTCATTTATTCATATAACCCATTTATTTCAATAAAACTATTTGAATCGGTATCTATAAATATTTAAATAAAATAGATCAACATATTTTATTTTCTGTTTTGTTTGTCGATGTATTTTTGTACATAATACTTAACAAAATAGATTAAAGTAACTTTTTGGTCTATCTTGAAATTCACTGTTGAACTTGCTATCGGTACGAAACAAGAATAATAATGTTGTTGTGTGCGTGACCTCAACTCTGGGGGCACTACCTATACCTGAGGTCATAGTTAGAGCCATTTTACTTTTGAGGAGATAATAATGTGATTTGTGTTCTGTACCTTACAGGATCACTTTGTTCTCCGTCTTTCTGTCTGTCAAGACCTTTATCTCGGGAACGCGTGGAGGTACCGAGTTTAAATTAAAACCATATGTACTCAAGTCTACAGTCCGAAGCTGTGAAGAAATCAAAAGATACGGCCGTTTACTTATGCCACAAAAAAACGTATAGAGTCCGACCACGCTAACTCTGCATTGAAATAATTTGGCAACACTACTTCAAACGTCACATTTTCATACAAATATGACGTATAATGCACAGTGTTGCCAAATTATTCCTTGCAGAGTTAGCGTGGTCAGACTCTTAAGTATTTCGACACACTCAAGGGAATTAAAATTTATTGGGAACTTTCCGTTGACTTACAACTATGAAATTCGGCAAGTAACATCGTCCTATACTACAAGTTGCTGCAATAAGTTGTTGGTGTTGTGCAACCAAACTATCGAATAAACTGTCGCCTGCGGTATTTCCGGGCCGATATGACCTTCAAACCTTCAAGAAAAGAGCGTATTCCCTTCTGAAAGGCCTGCAAGGCACTTGCGACTCCTCTGGTATTGCAGGTGTTTATGGGCGACGGTAATTGCTTACCATCAGGCGATCCGTCTGCTCGTTTGCCCCCTATAACATAAAAAAAAAACATTTTCAAATCTCTCGCGTTAAAAAGGATTTGCTTTCCGGACAAACTTTTTACCCCTTTAGGGAAGGAATTTGAAAATCGCTGAAGTATGCCATTAATATATTTAAACAGAGAGTGTATCTACAAAGTTTTAAATCTCTCACTTCAATAAATACGTATTTTCATACAAACTTGGACAACCGATTTCACCCGCTTAGGGGGCGATAATTTAAAAATCCTTTCTTAATGCACCCCTAGACCTTATAAGGAAACTACGTGCCAAATTTGGAATCTCTAGAACCAGCGGGTTGGGCTGTGCGTCGATATGTCAGTCAGTCAGTCAGTTTCATCTTTTATATGTTTAGATTAGTTATTTCTGTTAATAAATTACCGTTATTAAGCTAAACATAAAAATAATAATTTTAAAGTGTACAAATTCAAGAGAGGTAGGGCACAACAAAATGTCATCTTGCTCAAATTTGGAGCAGCCCAACTGGGGAAGTACCTCCACCTTGCAGAAGACCACAGCCATAATAAAATTTTCTACTATACAAGGTAGTGTTGTGTTTCTGGAGATGAGCAAGGTTGCCAGGGGTCCCGACCCGAAAATGCACTGTGTTGAGAGCGAGGGACCTAAATTTGTCCCTTCTGCTGTCAACACAGTGAATTCTCAAATTTCATAAAGGATCGACAACGCGTACGTGACTCCTTTGGAGTTGCGGGCGTCTATAGGCTGCGGTGGCCGCTTACCATCAGGTGGACTGTAAGCTTGTTTGCCACCGGCGTTGTATAAAAAACATATACAAAATACATGCTTAAACGTTTTAAAACACGAATTTCCGATCATCATCATCTGATTATTCAAATCAATCAGTACATCAAAGCAAAATATAAATAAACTGTTTACTTAATGAAATGGAAAAAGCGTGATTGAGCGGCTCGAACATATTGCATCGAAATTGCGTACTAATGAATCACGCAGAATGGCCAGATATCACAATACAAATAATTTAACATCATGTGTGAAACTGCCATACTACTAAATTTCTTACCAGATGAAAACGAAGAAGTACCAAAATGTGCAGCTATTTATGAGGCAGACTGAATTACCCGCTCACTCGGTTTTGGCAACAATGCCAGGCCAATCAACTTTTTCTTGTTGTTATTCTGTCCCGTCAGCGAGGAAAATGTTTATAATATGGACTTCAAGCATGCTCAAGAGACCCATGTCCAAATGGATTTATGCTCATCGCTAAGACTCATGTTTGGTAGATTTAAACCCTATAAAATCACAGTTTTAAAGAGTGACTCAGGAGACGTAACCATGGTAACGAGCAACAAAGAATAGTTGATCCACCCATTAAGTGCTGGCCGCCCTTACCTCCGTTAACGTGTCTGCTGTATTAGAGTAGAACGGTATCGCACGTGACGACGGCAAGCGCCCCGACTGCATGACGCTCATTCCATTTGGAAGCTGGGGAGGACGCCACCTGCATCGATACGCTAGCGCCGACCTGCCTCCAAGCGACCTCCTCCTAGAGCTGAAGCTGCGGCCACCACGGCGGAGCAACACAAGCGGCGCAAATATGCTGCAGCGAGGGCTACATATTTGTGCCGTTTGGTGAGGAAACACTGACTCGGAGACCGACGCGAAGGCCCTCTCCAAAAAGATCGCGGAACGCCTTAATGAGACTCCAAAGGATAAGTTTAGCTATCTAAAGGGGCAACGCTACCAGACTTCTGGATACGATAGCCAATGAAGGGGACATGTGAGCATTTACTTTTCATAGGCTTTATTAGGTTTAGTTTATAATTTAGTTTTAGATTAGTTTAGTTATTACTCTTGAAATAGATGAATCCTTTTCAATGAAGGAACTTTTGCTTAAATATAGTAAAATGCTCGCATGGTTTATACTTACAGTTTATTTTTCTTTTAAAACTAGTTTTTTTATAGTATGTACAACTGTACAGTTAAGGGCATAAATATATATACGTTCCCAAATCGACAAAAATATCTGTACTATCTGTTAGCCTTAAATATCCATACAACAATTTCGATCCGAAATAAGTGAACATTAATCGAGTCATTAAATTGTGTACGCTAATATGAGTACGTTCATAAATGTGCTTACAATGACAGACAAATATACGTAAACAAACACGCAGACAAAAGTATCTATGCACATATTTTTCATATACATGTGAACAAAGCGGGGGTCAAAGATATTTACACAAGAAGCCCCTATTTCATATAGATAGCAAATATAATCAAATATTCAAGCAAACTTTTTTCATAAATATCTAGGCAAATAACAAATCCAAATTATATCTGGATAAGAAGAGGGTAAAGTATGTGAACATGCAAACCCCTATTACCATTTTTAGTAGCCGTTAGAGAATTTTGTCACCACTTATATGTCGACTCCGGTAACATTTTTGGTTGCCGTTACGACGTTGTTCGGTTTAGAAGACTAAAATGGGGACTATCCGATACAGTAACATTTGGATACTTAGTTACGCCGGCGTGTGGTAACATACTTACCAGTTTACAACCAGTTGCAGCGCAAATCATTCGTTCATTCACTCACTTGTTCCAAATTATTTGACATAAGAGTTGACGTCAACAAATTCCTAACAATTATGAACCAACTCCATTCCTTTTATGGAAGTATTTATTATCAGTTTTATTTTTTGTTATATTTTGTGTTTATATTATCCGAATAGTATTGCGAACAAATATACACTGTGTAATTTAGTCAGAGAAGTTGTAATTAAGCATCGCTCTACTACTATAATTGAAATTTAACGATTGGAAACAACTATATCATAGGTTTTATTCGATTGCCTTTCACATTTCTAGACCTAGGATGCCTCAATTTTAGCATTAAATAAACAATTATTTTGTAAGTATAAAAAAAAAGTATCGATTAATAAATACTGGAAAATGCTGTTGACACACTCAGTCGCAATATAAAGATTATGTTGACACCGTGTCGATATGTAACTTAAAGTACTCGTAGTTACAAAATTACCGACTTTCCAAAATGGTGGCATGTACTTTTATATTTAGTTACAAAGTGTAAGATCAGTTCCGTAACATTACGACACTTTTTATAAATTTTAGTAACAAAGTGCCTACACAGTTACTAAACATTATGCCTAAATTGTACACCAGCCACAATTTTAACGCAAATGTGTATAAAATGTTTAGACGCAAATGTTTCAGTAACATGTGGACACAATTACTACATATTATTACTAAAATAATTTCGATTCCATTGTGTGTAAACTGTTACCACACACAGAAACCAAATCCAACGCAGTCGCAGTGAATCGTAACGATTACTAAACTGTTGCAACTTGTAAATATGAAAATTCTGCGACCGAAAATGGCAAAATGGGAAGCTCATAAATATCAGCACTGTAAACAAACCAATATTGTAATTTCGAAAGACGTTCATCGAGAAGAGATCGGAATTGGCATGCGATACATTCGTCCCTTTCATTTTGAGCCTTCATTTGTTTATGGAAATCGCCTTTGATTTACATATTTATTATATCCACATTTTGCTTCTTACCAACTATAGAATAAGTTACAGATAGTTCAATTTCGATTTTTCGATACATTATTTATTTATTATTTATTATTATTATATATTTATACATTTTAAAACTAAGCTAGGTGTTTTACTATAATGTTAGAAACATTATAATGGACTTTGGATATTTATCAATTATCTTCGTGTCTACGAATACGCAATGAATATTGGAGCTTGTCTCAGAAAATTATGTTTTATTAATTTGTCTACTCTGTCTTATGCTGTGATTCGACTGTAATACATTTTTGACATTTAGGTATTGTTGAAATATGTGGCCAGTATAAATTTATTACTTGCACCTCTTAATACCTAAATAGGTTTAATCGAACCTGCTCACAAAATTTCACGAGAATCAGTTGAGAAATGCGACCTGTAGAAGAGAACAACCGGAAATTCGGACATACGAAAGCATATATTGTCGAAGCTGAAGCAAACCTTCGTTTCACTCGTGTAATACTTACATTCAATTACTTTGATCAATGGTATAAAACGCATAATTGTAGATTTGGTATGTATCTACGGACTTGACTGTAAGACCCATTATACGTATAGATATTTTTGTCTAGACCTTTGGTTATATTATATACAAGCGACCCGCCCCGGCTTCGCATGGGTGCAATGCTGATGCAGGTATTACATATACATATAAACCTTCCCCTTGAGTCACTTTGTCTATTAAAAAAAACCGCATCAAAATCCGTTGCGTAGTTTTAAAGATTTAAGCATACATACATACACATACATAGGGACATAGGGACAGAGAAAGCGACTTTGTTTTATACCATGTAGTGATATATATCACAGAAATATGTGTACCTAGATATATTGATCCCTGTTTTGTTCACATGCTTATTGCTTGACATATACGTTTGTTCACATATGAAATACATAGATACTTTTGCCTGCGTGTTTTTATACATATAATTGACTGTCATTGTAGTGATATCTATGAACGTATTAGCGTACAGAATTTAATGACTCGATTAATGTTCACATATTTCTGATCGAAATTGTTGTATGGATGATTTTGGCTAATAGTACACATATTTTTGTCGCTTTAGAAACGTACATATTTGTATGCCCTTGACTGTACCTACACCTATTCCAAATAGACCAAGTGTTCCGATTTACGCGATACGCGAACGACGGATGCTGCATGATTGATGGAATCCGTAAATTTACATATGCGTCACTATTCGCTGAATGTACGGCACTGAGTGCTTGTGTTTGAAAGAGACTCGCTTCCACACACGTAAAAAAATCGTAATCGACAACATTTTAATGCTAACAGTCATACTAATATTATAAATGCGATATTACACTGACAAAATAGTATCCGGAGAAGAAATGTGCTATTACCGGAAATATTCCCGATTTTGTATGAGGAGTACTTATTTCCGAGCGTGAATATGTTGACAACGTGAATATTCCATGCGCGGCACATCTGTAATCCCTACGAAGGACAAAGGATAGTTTTTATGCCGGAAATCATCCCGTAAGGGGGTTAAATGGGGGACGGAAACGGGCAAAGGCTAGTGGCAAAAAGATTAAACCGACTTTACGAATCCGATGCTTTAAAACAAGTAGTATCCCTCGCAGGGTCCATTTAATCAGGCTTTTAGCTTTTAATACTGTAGTATGGTGTTTGGCCACTTTGATTTTTAGCAGTAACAATAGTTTACTGCGACATAAACGCATATTGCTTGTATCAGCGCAACCTAAAGTGTATATATAGTTAGGTCCGATATTAATAAAAGAACTCTACTACCAGCACTAAGTTTACCTCACCTCTCATATCCTGGGCTAATCCTGTACTAATAGTACAATACAAGCGAAAATCTCAAATAAAAAAATATAAAAAATTGTAAACAGGCTTCCACTTGTATCACAAGTTCTATTCCCATTATGAAAGGGAAGGCACGCACTACTCGCCCAGGCTATACACATGTGTATTAACTTTCGCCATAAATTATTAGGCTCCGAACAGCCAACAAGGTAATTCAGAAACGCACAATAGAGGATGAACTCAACAAGTACTAGCACCAAACTCAAAGGTTACTAGTGGAACTCAAACTTATCTAGTAATGGACGCACCGTGCTAATGAAAGCGTAGGAGTAGATTTCATTGAGGACATCTCTAGTTGCCACATAGTAATTAGTAAATACGGATATTTCGTTGTTCTTAGTTAATGTTAAAAGTTTTGCCTTTTTTAAACTTTAGTCTAGATATTTCACATGCACCCTTAGAGGCCAGTTCTTATAACCTTTAAAATTGTTTCGATTCTTCCCGAGGCACCTTGGTATATCTTCATAATAATATCTATATCAGATTTTATATTAGACTATCTAACCTAGGTTCATTTAGTTATTATCAGACATGAATTGACTTGTAAAATAATTTATGAATGTACCGCTAAACTATTTGACCTCTCACATTTTCCTTTTCATTGACCATGTTTCTTTTGTAGTATAATACTACTAATTATGAATTATTTAGTATGTTATGTTATTTTGAATAAGTTTAGTATTAATCCTGCTATTGATGTTGTACGCCTACAGCCTATAGGCAAAACATGGTGTTACACAACCAACTATCCATCCACCAATGTATTGCACCTATGTTTACAAATTAGGAAAATAAACTATGGTAAATAATGTTAAGAGAAATTGTCATGGCGTAAAATATGTCGCGCTTTCTCTCCTAGCCTAATTAATAGCTGAACTGCTCAGCCGTGACGGACCTTAATATACGATAATTAATTCTCAAACATTAATACCGAGTACCTTTTTGCGTCAGCACTTATGTTTTTTAGCGCACTTAATGAAAATACAACATTTTAATTAATTACGGTTACTACGGTATAATACATGAGCTAGTTACTGGAGGTCAATTTAACAGTTGTATTTTGCATTGCACCACGCATTGTCGTTTTCGCTGCAATCGGCCATTAACATGTACACTGTATATTACCTACTAACTTTTCAGCAAAAGGGAATACGTTACATTGTTAAAAATCTGACAAATGCAAAGAAAATCCAAGATGTAAAAAAATCCAATTCCGCAAAGGAATTATACCCGACTATAATAGGGAGCTATAATATGTTCCATCCTGTTCACACTGTTTTCATATTGATTCGCTGTGTCTTTTCGGACGGACCAGCTTCGCAGAATTTAATAAAATGAATGATTATTATTCACTTTTGTATGAAAATTTAAAATAATTTGATCCCGGGAAAGTGTTTCGCCGATGCGAATCGAAAAGAAAAGAGAGTGTTGCCACATACAAATATGTTAAAGTAACTAATATTTAAGTGCCATATTTTAACCTAATTAAACTAGATTTACACTATATGTTTTGTATTAAACAGAAGCGAAAAACATTTATCAAAAATTTTTGACTTTCAAACGCTCGACATCGAAAGCGAGCGGTAGAAAATAGTCGCACGCTACAATTTATCACGATTCGACAAAGTAGTCAATACCACTCTACTTTAAATTTTCTATCGCTCGACGTTGAAAAATAGCATGTCATCATTTTTGACAGTTTTCGAGTGAAAAAGTCGCGCGCTCGAAACTCAAAAATCGGCTTCCAGGTCCTTCACTCCCAATACATCGCACATTCGGGAGATACAGGAACAATTACAACACACATACTCAAAATGGCATGATACGAGCACGTCGTAGACACAGATGCTAGTAGGGTAGCATTTGCTCAATCGTAGCATGCTTTCGTGCTAATTTTGAGCATGTGTATGATACAGGTACTGTTACACATGCTGATTTCTAGCACGAAAGCATGCCACTATTGAGCAATTGTTGCTTAGTAGCATGTGTGTCAAAACATTGCTAATAATGAGCATGCTGATTTTGAGTTTGCTCAAAAATCAACGGTCGTTCGATTTTTGCGTATGCTACCTGCAGCGCGGGTGGAGAGGGGCGTGGTATTAGCAAGATTAGCAAGTGTGGACGCTCTTGCTTAATAAGCATGCTAGTAGTTTGTATGTGAGTAGCATGCTTATCCCAAGCAAATGTATACAACTCAAAAGTATGCTCATATTAAGCATACTAATGAGCATGCTTTTTATGTGCTAATTTTGAGCATGTGTAACAGTACCTTACTATTAGACATGCTCAAAATTAGCACAGAAAAAGCATGCTTGAGATGAGCATGCTTTTGAGATGTAAGTAGTTACGTAAGCACTTTATTGTACACAATAACAGGTAAAAACAATAGTACATGTCACATAAAATTAAAGTACAAAGGCGAACTTATCCCTCAAGCAAACAAGCAAATTAAGAAAATTATTAAGCATATTTGGCTGTGATAAGCATGTTACTACCATACTAACTACTAGCATGCTTATTAAGCAAGCGCGTTCACACACATGCTAATTTTGCTATTACCACTCTTCCTTCCAGCCGCACCTCGGGTATATAGCATGCTCAAAGATAGCGCGGGCCGCTATTTATTATTATCAGCATGATGCTACGAAAAGCTTAATACGCTTGAAAGATAAATTATCTCATTTCATTTTTTTTCGATATGACATTACGCTGCGCCTATCTTTATAATTGTATGCTTTCGTAGAAAAAGGAACTCCATTATGTTTCTAGCAAAAATTTGCACTTGAATCTTGAATATACGATGCTAAGTTCCAACAGTTGTATTTAAAGGATTATAGTGCATATGAATCTAACCCGATTCATAAGTATATAATTAATTATGTTTTGTGTGTACAGCACGAGAGTTGCATATTTCGATTTGGAAACAGATGTTTTTTTATATGTGTGTAACAAAAAAACATCTGTTTCCAAATCGAAATATATATTTTCAAAGTAGGTTAGAGCTTACAGACCATTCCGGTAATAGTCCAATATTCCAATGCACAATTGATAAAAAAGAACCAATTTTAAATACTGGAATTCTTGTATATTGAATCTTTGGTTTCAATATCAGTAGTATTTTTTTGTCCATTTCAATATGACAAAATTTAAAATAAATTGCATGAAGCTCGCAACAAAGGCAAAACAGAATTAATTAAATGGATTATTTATTTTGTGATTTATATCTGTTTCTTTCACCCTTTCCCCACTTTTGGTTTAAATCTCATATTTTTGATAAACGCTGGCGTGAATTAAACAAATCCTACATTGCGCGGGTGTCATAAATAGGGTTCTATGAACATTGAATGAACACAACAAAAATCTCCTAATACATTGATACTGTTTATCGCAAATTGCTTCTACACAAATTCTAACCCCTCAATATCTCAAGTTATTTTTATATTTTCATCTCCGGTTTTATTATTCCTTAGGAACATAGGGGTTTATTTTGTCATCGGAAAAGGTTCAAATGTATTCGGACGTCGATGCGAAGCCAGAAAGTATCGCTGACCAGAATTTAAATCGTATTTCCCCCAAGACACCCAAAGTTCAACAGCCACACAGAAGATATCAATCATAGAGCTAAAAGCCTGGATCTAGAAGTCAACAAACCAACTTAAAGTGCGTGGAGCAAAGCAAACCGAAACTTGATAAGAATAATCTTATAATGCTCAATCCGAATGACTCATTTTCTAAAGTTCTAATTTACTGGATAAACTTTTTTGAAAAGCTTTTAATCTTATTTTACAGTATAGGTTCTCTACAAGTATAAATAAAACCCTGATACTTAATTGGAATTATCTGTTTGACATCCTAATCGCATTTCTTATGCCCGAAAACATTAATTATTATAATTACGGGTTTTTTAATCATGTCCGTCTGACTGTGTCTGTTAGTCCGGATGTCACAGGTATTTTACAAAAAACTATTTTGTGTGTTAGAATAAAATTTTAAATGTAGGTTTATAAAGAACTTTGATGCCAGTTGATGTAAGGGTTGTATGATCAAACCTTGCAATGCAATTAAACTTGCACGCAAGTTCCTGCAAATGTAAATCGGCCTTTAAATTGGCCTCTACATAATTATGTAGTAAAATACTTTTAAAAAACTTTAAGGGGGCACACAATACATGTACATTCAGCAACGAAAGTCCATGAACACATCCAAATTTTCAAAACACCTGCAGACTTTAATAAAGTTTCATATGTAACTGAACAGGATGTCATACAAATCATATTCTTAATCAAATGGCGAAAAAAGTAACGCAAAAGAATAAATGACTATATAATCTCTTCAAAGAAGAAGAAGTCTTCAAAGTTTTAAGAGGAGGCATACTCTGTCCCTTTTCCGCAAAACGCGCCTTTGTATTGGAACGATCGTCTTTTACTATGGCACTCGTGGTCAATAATGTCACTGATCTGTCGCGCTTTCTCTCTCTAACCAGCAACATTAAAACTGTTGAAGCTTCGTTATTTTTTGAGATAATTGAATCAGATTTTCACCTTTTGGCATATTTTTATGTCTTGTTTCTTTTGAAGTAATCATATAGAGTAGTCAAATCTTAAGTCAACACCCCTATTGTGTGATTACGATCGTGAGATAAAGAAACATTGTTTTTTTTAAGATTTGTAATATTTTCCTAAAACAGTTTTTATTGTATTTGTAATAGATAAAATTAATTTAAGTTTCGAAATCAACTAGAGATAGAGCTAGCACAATATAGCTTAATAACTAAGTCCTAATCCTAATATTATTTAAACCGCATAATATAGTATAGTACAGTACAGTCAGAGCTAAACTTCGGTACAAAAAGTAATGATATCCCATCAAAACATAAATGTGAAATCAAAGCCAAGTTCAATATGAAGAATATGCATCGTTGTTGACTTCGCCGACAAAAGAATTGAGATTTATCCTCCTAAGACCCCGCGTCCTATATAAAGGACAAAATATGGTCAACGGAAAATAAGTTAAATTTTGAAGCGATAGAGTTGCATTTGTTTTGGTTTGATTGATTTGACATAAAATAAAATTCAAATTTGTAATCGGAACTGTTAGGTTCAAATTCGATTGTATTTTTATTTGTATGGTGGGTCTCAGGAGGTTATATTTTAAATTCCTTTTTTTATGGGATCAAAAGTCACTGCGCATATGAATACGTCAAAATTCTTTATTGTTAGGAAATACGAGCTTTGACCTCATCGTATGCTTAGTTACTTTTGAACTGCTTGTGCAATACGTGACACTGTAAATTTAATTTCATCTACTCTACCTCTTTTCGGTATGCAAGTGTGTTTATGTATTGTTATGTTTGTTACTGAAAACATCAATGTCCGCTCGGTAGTTTATGCTTTAAAAAGAAAACATCTAAACAAATATCCAAACAAACATTCAAACCAAACATCCTTACGAACTATCGCGTTCGTAATATCAATTTGTCAAAGATCAAATACAGAAAGGTACTGTTAAGTACGGTCACGGACCTTAGGTAATTGCTGAGCCATTTAGAGTTTACTTTACTGTTGTTCTTCATAGCTTAACTATTAAAATAATGTAATTAGTTTTGACAGTAATTAAAGTCTGTGAGTGTAAATCCCGCAGCAACATTGGCGCAGGTGTGCACTTTAGTACAGCACTTCAAAGTCCATGTAAAGTCCATAATCAAGAGAAAGTTACTGGTGAATAATCCAATGCAAGTACTGGTCGTCAGTAAAATGGCTACAATCGGAAATAGTATGCCTGACTTAGGCTCCTATATTTAATATTTTTAATTCTAACTTAAGCTTAGCCCGCACTTGTATCTCTTTACCGTATCGTATCTCCGTCGCGTAGCATCGACGCGTATCATGATCGTCAGTGTGGACGCGATCATGCTACACGCCGTATCTGATACGTCGCGATCCAACCTACACCACGTATCTTAAATACTCCGCATCGGATAGGAGTATCATGGTAGGTAAGTGTGAACGTAGTTTGATATGTATGATTTGATACGTGTTACGCCGCGATCCAACTGGAGTAGGTTTTCCCCGATCATCAAGGTCATGATACGATACGCCACCTCGATACGCTAAAACGATACAAGTGTGGACGTGTTTTTTTACACGACAATGGCAATGATACGTTATGCCCAAATTGAGCGTCCACATTTAGTATACGCGTGCTCGATACGATACACCCGATCTTGATACTCTTAACAAAAAAAACTGTGGACTAAACTTTACGCACAAGACGATTGAATTCATGAATATGGGGATCATATCTGATCAGTAAGGTTTAGGCTAGCAGATAAAGGAATATAATAAGTTCCTCATTACTAAGTACCAAGTACCTCCACATACAACCAACGAAGGTCCTGTGGCTTGGAAAGGGGGCGCTATAATGGAAAGGTTACTATTGAATTTCCTTACATTCCCTTAAATGTGTTTATTGTACAGGTTTCACAATGCAAACCTTTCCTTTGCATAACATTATTTCTAAAGGGAATTCTTTTGACAGGTACGAGTAAGTGGGCATCTGTATAAAAACAATTTACGAAAGCCGTTAGAGTATCATACGAAGCCAAAGGAGATTGCTTGGTAGGCAATGTCTATTGACTGGCTATTGACTATATATTTTTTTTCACTTCTCATGCTCGAAAAGTGTGTCATATTAGACTTGTCAAGCGGGGCTAAAGTAGTACATTTAACCCCTAGGGAAAATATGAATACATATTTATGATTTACAAAATATTTGAATTTGACCAATCAAAATACTTCACCTATTAAATCCACCAATCACAGAACACTAATTTAACTCTTAAAAAAATATTTGGTATTGGGTATTAACCAACCAGAATACAGCTTTACTAAAATCGACCAATCAGGAAACATAATTATTTTTTCTATAGAGTCTAAAGATTAAGTTTGTAGTAATCCCTATTTCACAATAATTAAAAAAGTGGTTAAATCGTTCGAGCAACACTTTGAAGCGATCAATAGAAGGTCAGTTAGCTTTTTTCGCGCGTGAATGTTGCGCGCGAACCGCAGTGTCTATGTTTTGTGTCAAAGGAGTATAGAAAAAAAAATGATGCTGCAAAAGTATATATCTTCGTCGTGGAATTTATTGTTAATTTTGGGTGGGTTAACCTTTGTTTATTTATTTTCTCGCAATCGAAGTGAAAAGTAGAGTGTATAACTCTGGTCTAAAAGCCATATTACCCCTCGAACTATTTTCCCTCACTTCGTTCGGGAAAATGACTATCTCGTGGTAATATGGCTCATTTTAGACCCTTGTCATACAATCTACTATTACATTATTGCTGATGCGCACAAACATAAAAAAGGCTTTATTAAAGTAAGAGAATTTAGTAAGAAGTTTCAAGTCTTCTATTTTATTGTTTAAAGTAAGAGCGAATATACGTAATTTGACTTATTGCTGTTTAGAAGTCCATTTATTTATTACTAGACAGTAAATATAATTTTAAATTCAATGCCAAACGATGTTAATATAATGTGGACCATCAGCACCAAAAGTGGATATATAAATGAAAAGATCAAAGTCTATTATGAGGGAGTAATATCAGAAGATAGAGGAGGAAGTTAAGAAGAGAAATCTTTTAACTTCTTCATCAGCAGTGATCTTTGACCGCCCACAATATACCTAAGGACAATTTATACCGAGTTCCAAATAACTTCGATAATGCACGTCTATTCAGTGCACTCATGTGGCATCATCGCAGTATTAAACCTCGCTCCGTAGAACTTACAATTCCCGCCGGACTAGTAACGCGACGAGGGAAAATGAAAGCCAGTCAACATCTGATGGTAAAAAGTAGGCATTGATATAATGATGTAGTTTTTCTAGGCCAGTGCTTTTCATGGATGGTTTTAGCATTTAATGTCAATGAAAATGTATGTATATTCAACGTAACCTTTGTGTCATTTCTACTAAAACAATATCCCTCTTAATCCTCTAGTAATAAGTCAATATGGCCTCATATCAAAGTAAAGTGAGATTTTTAATTTATGTATTTCAAATACATACAAGTTTACAGTTCATAACCAAAACACTTACACGCTACAACCAATTAAACATTCATTACATTATTGATAATGATGAGATGTGGCCGTATAGCACTCACATACGGGCACATACCTATGAAATAACAAATTCATTTCAGATATGGCCTTATTGCAGTTACTCTATTAGTTGTAATTACACTCTTAAGATAGAATTTACATACTACTGTTTATTTGGTACCAGCTTTATAAACGGGCCCTAAACCAACACTTTCTAAGAGCATAAAACCATTTAGTCTCCTTTGGGTGATACATTTTGGCTTAGGGCGGGTAAAAGTCGTTGAAAAGGTCTTTATTGTAGTGACATTTCTTCAAGAAAACAGAGTAGGTTAAGTGAAGAACGTTTGTTTGGGACTTGTTCATCGTAAGGTGTGACAAACTACGCAGGGAGCACAAGGCGTTTCGAAAGAAACTAGTTTACAACTTGTTGTACTGTATGACTACTACAGTACTTATACATATTACATCTTATAGATTATTATAAAACTAGCTTTTGCCCGAGACTTCGTCCGCGTAAACTTCCACTCCCTATTTCATCCCTTCGAGGGATGATGTTCGGGATAAAAAGTATCCTATATGTTAATCCAAGCTTTAAACTCGTTGTATACCAAGTTTCATCATAATCCGTTGAGCCGTTTTTGCGTGATTGAGTAACAAACATTCAAACATCTAAACTGTCGCAATAATATTAGTAGGATTAGCCTAAAGCATGCTTTGTGTTTATTTTCTATCATTCTGGAACTTTCATGTCTTGTTAGTAATTAAAAGGTGTCAGATTTTGGTTTGTAGATAATTTTCTTAGAGATTGATATCAAATCCTCTTTTGTTAAGTGTGCCTCTATCCTTTAAACTAAGGGATTAACCTTTAAATTTTAAAGGCGTAAATCAAATTATTATATTGTAAGTATATCATAATATGAATGTAAACAAGTGGCCCAGTCCGATATTAAACATTTTATATTGGCTAGCTAGAGCAAAAAAGCTGGAAATTTCCTTTAAGTCGTCAACTCCCGAACCGAACCCGAGACGAATATCTCCGGACACATAACAAAACATAGCTAATATTCTTTATTTTTTTCTCCGGGAGTCGAAGTGGGCAACTCGATAGTAAATACTAAATACTCATTTATTTATAATACACAAATCACGTCAAAGGTTTCATACATTTAATAAGTTGTTTATAATTAATTAATATTACAAGAAGTAAAATAAATATATATATATATATATATATATAATTTGTACATCTCCAGTGCTCTGTAAAAAGTGTCTTACAAAGGAAGAAGTAGGTGCCGCGGCAGACAAATTGCCGTCGTTTTAGCTCTATAAAAATAAACTTCCCGACTAAGAGCTTTAAGTACAAACGTGTCCTCTGAGTTAGTGAAATTAACGAATATGAAGTACATTTTAGACTCAGTCGTTCAATACTTGAATTTAAACTTTCGTAAGTTATGTTAAAATTAAATTTTACTAGACGGTTAAAAGTCGGATATTAAAATGGCACTCCGGGCGATATGTTTTGAACTCCCGCTCGCCCGATGCGAGTTTTAACCATCTAGTAAAATGTAGTTTCAGTTGTTCAAGTTGTAATATAAAGCTATTGAATTTTTTATCTTACATGACACGCGGAGAAAGCCATAAATGTTTTTTTTAAATATTTTTCTGACTTTGAACTATACCCTTTACCTTCAGATGTAGTAGTTACTCACGTTCATTTACGGGACATTTTTAAAATCTATTGCTGGCTCGTGGACTAATATTTTAATCTTAATGATTCTTTATTTTTTCACTTTACATCATACCGCTGGAAAATTCCCACTTTTCGTAATCATAAATAATGTTTGGCTATTACTTTGAAAAGTTACTCTTTGTGCCTTCTTCCCAGACAGATATTTACGACGACGCTTTTATCTGCTATGTAGAATCCTCTCGCTGGTCATTTGCACGCCCTTTGAGTTATGGTTCTTGAAAGCAATTGCAATAATTTATTAAATTATAGTAATTTTAAGGAACAATAGAATAATGAGTACGAATATTTTTGTAGGTACATGTAAAACATCTGTCTAAGATTTTGCGGATACTCATAATATTACATTTTGAATGAAGCCTGTATGCGTTGTGGATATTTCCTGCATGCGAGGGCTTAAATAATGTTTTAGTAGTTACGTCATACATATATCACACTTATTAAAATATTCGGAAAAGGTGACCAAAGCATTGACCACCCTTCCGAAATTCAGGGTAACCAAATTGGTCACGGCTCCATTCATATGACTAATAGAAGACATTTCTGAAAAAATAATCGGTATCATAAATAAGCAATGAAAGTCATGGCGGGGAAGTTAAAATTCAATAAATGTCACTCCCGGCGTAATATCTCCTAATATATGAGGTTTGAAGAAATAAGAAACTTTTGCCAAAGTTAAATCAATGAGTAAGTAACAGGATTAGGTACTTACTCAGTTCTATTCTGGATTTATTCCAAAGCTGTACATTCGGCCTCATGAGTAGCTGGATACGTTGGGACTTTGTCGCTTTCACCCGTTGCACCCCCTTCCGTACTACCCCCGAGTGTTTTACAAGCGAACCAAGACTCAAAACGTCCCTTCAGGAGCCTCCCTCTACGCGTGCCTGGGGGCCGAAAGCACTGAAGGCTCAAAGCGTCCTTCAGAACAAGATCTTTATCTCTACGCAAGTCCGAGGGCGGAAAGCCCGAAGGTCGAGGCCACGTGGACCCTTCCTACCCCCGAGTATTTTACAAGTGGACCTCGGGGCCGAAGACTCGAAGCGTCCCTTCAGAACGCTCTCTCTACGCGAGCCTGGGGGTCGGTATCTCGTTTGGTCTTTCGAGGAAAATTAATTTACTTAAACTTTATTGCACAATAAAATAGTACAAATGGCGGACTTAATGCCTTAAGGCATTCTCTACCAGTCAAAACAGAAAAGCTTGTAGTGCAGGCTTTAATTCAAATTATAATTATTAACTGAACCTAATAATGATACAATACAAATCCCAAATAAATCATTACATCTACATAAATTTAATAAAATATACATTCGTAAAGCCCGCCAAAAATATACGACCCTTGTCAAGAGGGCGCTATTATTTTGATTTATGTGGCAACAGACTAAATGACATTTTGGACTTGTTTACCTGTCAGCTCTGATGTTAATTATGAAATGTTTTGCAGCGAAATAGTTTCATTTCCCAAACGTTTTTTTTCAGCAGTTTATTATATTATTTATTAATAATTTTCCGCTCTTGATTAGGAATCGTTTTGGGCATTTTTTTGTTATTTATCATTTAATTTTCTACACTATAATATTTTTGAAATAAACCACAACTGTAACACTGACCTGACAAATCTGACAATAGAGATAAGAGATAAATAACTTCACGATGAAAAAATCACGGTGATCTGCCGTTAAATAGTATAGTTATACTATGACTTGTCACGAAGTAACAATGATATTATTTAATTTTGCGTTATCACTGGAACGGTAACACTGCGTTTTATGAAAAAAAAAACACTAAATTCGAGCAAGAGCGGCGCTGATCGTCGGTAAATATCCGATCAAGCTAACTGTTTAAATATTAAATTAACCTAACAAAATAATGTGATTAAATAGGGAAATCTTTTTTTAAACATTTTTTGATTTCGATGAAAATCATTATTGTTTACAAGTAAATTAATTATAACTGTTGCCACAGCGCAACGACTAAAACAATGGTATTAATCATAGTTAATATTTAAAATGAATAAAGTAATAGATAGACGGTTGAAACGTACTAAATGTCGTGATATGAAATAACCGGAGTGACAGAGTCACGGTGACTTTTCACTGTGATTATTTTGTAACGGGAATGACAGTAATGGTGATCGAAAAGAAACGCTTTTCCCCAAGTCTATCTGACAACCTTTCATAAAAATTATTGCCAGTGTAAGAAATTAGTACCAATGAAACATGGCGCACTCTCATGTATTTCTGGTCGGGCATAATAATTTACGTATCCTGTGCGAAATACCGTGACGTTAAATTAACCAGAGATATCGTCGAGAAAATGCTTGCGCAACTTGTGCTTGAAGGAGATTTTCTTTTGTGCTTGCCGGATATTGAGCCGCAGAGCATTCCAAAGCCGGGTAGCAGGGACGGTGAAAGAATTACTCATAAAACAGTTGCGGATGAGTGGGACAATGAGCTTCAGGCCTCTAGACTGACGGAGAGTACCACCAAGCCGAGCAGTTATAAATGAAATTTGGACCTAAGATAGCCCGTGCGATCGAATCTATGACTAATGACGTCACAATTTTCTATTTCAAGCTGCGTCCTTTTTTCCATCTTTATGTATTTAATAATAGTGTGAAAAGATTGAATACTGATTTTTTCCAAATATTTACGTAACTTTTGAATATAGTAATAATAACATTTTTTACTATTGTTTAATACCTACCGAATTGTATCACTGTTGTAATTTATTGCAAAATATAATACATATCATTAATTAATACCTATCTGTTAAATAAGTAGGCAGAAAATCAACCACTTGTGAGAAAGGCCTATCGAAATACAATATATCAGAATAATGGAAAGAAGTGTTCATTTCGAGGATGCTAGAGTATTTGGATTAGAAACATTATTTTATACATAAAATCTCAATTTCTGTTTAAAAGTGCTCAATAAAATGCGACAGGTTTATGCCAATTTCTATAATAAAATGACTACACAACCGCCGTGTCGATAGTATTATTAGATTTTTTTACGAGTTCCTTTTTGACAGTCATGAATTGGCGTTGGTAGTGATGAGGGTAATACGAATCGATTTTCATACGTATACGTAATTAGCGATTATTAATGAATGGTAAATGAATTTCGACGCCATTAAAAGCGGTAAAACGTTATAACGTTATTGACATGGTAATAAGCGGATTATACAGGGCGTCCCACGGCTATGCCACATGGAGGGAAAGTACCTTAAATATTGTAGATGGAGCATTTTACTGAATGAAGACATTATTTGAATTAAAAAAAAACATTGTAAATTGCATTCACAGATATTTAAATATTTTTATGGTTGAATCGGGAATCGAACCCGTTTACACGTGATAAATTTATTAATTTTGTATTAAAAATGTTAAAATTCATGGTCTTCCTTTTATTTCTGATACATGTTTAATTTAGCTTTATTATAGTTTAACTTACTTTATTAAGTGATAAATTATTAAAATAATATATGGTGAATGATAATTCAAATAGACTTTATTGCGTTTTTTTCTTAATGTTCCCATATATTTAATTATTGGATACCAATCTAGGAACTTTTCTCATACGATTTCTCTACCTACGTCAATTTCGTATCGTTCAGAAATCGATACAACTATATTTCCAGATTCCGCGATAAAGGTAGTTTCATCGTTCACTTCATCGTTTGCAATTTATTCCAATAAATTTCAAACGTTGTACTAACTTGTTTTTATAACATGTAATTCATTACGGTTATAAATTCATTAATCGATTTCCACCAACTTACGGAAATATCATCTGAACCGAAACGAATGATTTAGTTACCTCACTAAATTTAAAAAATAAAAAATATGGTATGTACCTGTTTCCATGGTTTATTATCATAAATTACGTACTACGCATTAGTGATAGAAAAAAATTCTTGATTCCTCTAAAACCCAAATAACAACTTTCTAACTACTCATGGAGCTCTAATATCAATACTTGATTTTATTCATTGTTTCGATGTGTAAGGCGCATTTACATTAAGTATATGAGTGTCATGATGTGTCAAAAAGGAACTGGTAAAAAATTCCGATAATTGTTAATATATATATGTAACACTATTGAGTACATACATATTTTAATTACTTTTGAAGCACAATTACAGGAAATATCCCAATATTAAATAAATGGCGCAGTAGGTTTTTTTTTAATTCCTATTGATATTGGTTAGGTGCATTTACTTTAAAATAAGACAGTAAAGACGAATCTTTATACTTAGGTAACTATTTTACAAGGTCCAAAGTACATCAAAGCTCTAGTTCAAACTTACCGAAATCACTTCCTTCAAGCTCGCAAACAAAACTATTTTCACCAACAACACTTTTAAAGGTTATAATATACAATATCGTTTCGAAACATTCGCCGACTTTTAACTTGTTCAAAGTTTTTTTAAATATGCAATCACTTAAACGTTTTCACTTATCATGGTTTATCGTGTGTTTTAATAAGTTTTCTTCGCCGGTCCTAGTCCCGAGTTTCGTCTGTGAGAGCCGGTTGATAAATGCGAGAGTTGGCGTGCGCGCCGCGCATGCTCGTTACTATTCTCGGCTGCACTTCATTTCTTAAGCGTTAACTTTTTTCTATGGCCTACAGGGTGTCCAGTAACCACCGACCGTAAGCCACCGGTAGAGCAACTTTTCACCCATTATCTAGAAAACCACGGCATTTTTACTAAGCCTGAAAGTCCATCTTCTGGACCAGCCTCATGTGCTCTATCGGTGATTAGAAGCTTGTCCATTATTTACTGGACGCCGATATATTGAGGCCAGCTAAATGAGCAATGAAAAACGCTGCAAAAATTGATCTGAAACTGAATATGATATACAAGCAGCCCGTGTCCTCATACCGCGTTCATTGTAAAATACTAAAAACTATGTAATGGCTGGGTAAATTACTACGTAATACCTTGCTACGCTCGATAAAATATATACTACTAGTTTTTGCCCGCGACTTCGTTCGCGTGAACATCCATATCAACTTATACTATATGTACTCCGTATTTCATAGCGTTGGGAGGTGATTCCTGGAATGAAAAATGTACTCCAGCATGTTTAAATTCAATAGTATTGTGACTCGTATATATTTTACGGCTCATGCTACGTCACGTAAACTTGCTAGGCGCTGCATCTCGTGTACTATGATGCCTAATATTATGTTCTTCTTGAATGTCTACTCTAACTTTGGCTAAAGTTGCAAATATATTCAAATATAGAATAAAAAGATTTAGTATAGAGGTGAGAAAAAGAGCCCTGGAGTGCAGCTTCCTTAAATCCTTAAGATACTACTTATTACACTCATTTTACTTATATTTTCTTGTGTTTTTGAAATTACGCTTTGTACACATATTTAAAGGTGTGTTTACACGGGCCTAAAGTAATATTTGTGTTTTAACAAAGGTAAACCAACATAAATATCGCGTTAGACCCGTGTAAAAAAATCTTGAAATTATTCCTACTACTCTGCCAACACTGGAAACTTCAAAAGTTATTGACAGTTCCCTAAGCGTAAAAGTTCGCAATACGTGTAAGCGACCGCCCCGTTTCCCGTTTCCCCCGAAGAATACTTTGTCAAGAAAATATAGAAAATCGTTATCTAATTGATATTCTTAAGGTGATGCCTCAATTTTGTAAAACAAAAGACACGCTTATATCTTCTTTGCACGATAAAACGAGATGCAACACTCTTTAAGAATGGCTTTTTTGGACAAATTTCGATACTTATCAAATTTTGTGAAAATTTATTCATATTTCCTCTACTAAAATACTGACATAATTTTAAATTGATAGTGTCGTTTTTATATGTGTTGTTCTTCCAAACGCACCCCAATACAATTTCATATTGTATTAAGTACCTATACAGGGTGGAAAAAAAATGATGAGCTCTGGAAGATAGTTCACCTTATATTCTTATTTTAGATAATTTTATTTAAAAGAAACATTTTTTTATTAAAAAAAACAGTATTCAAAGATTTTCAAAAATTTTATAAGTCTTTATAAGAACTCGTGTACTAAATATTCTAATATTCGGTTTTATGGATATCTTATCTTTAACATTGACCTGTGTCGACTAGTGGAGTGGAATAAAATAGCGTGTGATTATTTTTTGTTTTTTTAGCTAGTCGATTCCCGGGTGATTACAAGCGAATTTCAGAAAATCTTTGAATACAGTAATGTTTCTTTTCAAAAATAAAAGAATATTTTTTTAAGTAGCATGAGCTAACTTAATGATTTAAGGCAGCTTCCCGCTAGGGCCCATAAGATTTTTCACCCTGTATACTAACTGACAATTCAAACGCATTATTTTATTACGATCCAACTTAAATGGACAGGCATTAATAATACGTACTTTATTTGCGCGTCACTAGCTCGGAAAACTTGGACGGCACCCATTTTTTTATTATCTATGAAAACCTGCCCGCAAAAACCCATTTTATCTGCTAGCGTGGAAAGAGATTACTAAAAAAAGTTTAATGAAAAGTCAGCTACACAGAGTATAGGATAGGATGTCATAACTCTAGTTTCTGTTATCTACGGTAAACATACCAGTGCTCGACACCTTAGTGTCCAATATATGACACCTATTTATCACCTCTGTCATGACAGACAGCCATGTATTGGGTCAGTGTGAAGCACAGGCACGTTTACCTTATAAGACCTCTGTACTGTAATTAGTATGTTGACGTTTATAATGAAAATAAGTATATGTCACTCGCTAAAAAGTCGTTTTAGAGGTACACTGATAAGGATTATCTAGAAAGTTTACTTTGCAGCCAGGTTTCCGGTAAACAGATTACCGAGTAGCGTAGACTGTTTGAATGAAGTTATGGTGTTGATCTAGGCTACTAGGATAATCGCTAGTGAGGTTGGTCATAAAAATATGTATATGTACGTACAGTATACAATCTTAGTATGGGTTACTCACACAACATAACATACATAAACTCACACCTGTATTCCCAAAAGGGGTAGGCAGAGCACATGAAATTACTCTATACCGCTGATAATGGAAAGTTTGACACGTGCAGGGCGTGGTGCCGGCGCCATGTTTAATTTTGTAAATAGAAACACGTAATAATATTAGTGCTTCTCAAGTACCTAAAACAATATTTAGCTTTTCTTAAGAAACCTTATAAATTTTAAAATGTTTTGATTTCAAATTATGACAAAAGTATTGATAATTCTAATAAAGTGATTCTAACATAGCCATTTATTGTTCTTATTGTGTGTATTAGAGTTTAAGCGGAACAACACAGTTTTTGCTTGAAAATGGTCGATTTGGAGTTATGTTTGAAATGATATTAGTTATACTAATAATTTATGACAATAGGTCGCAATAGTCCTGTTCTACATAGTAACACTGAGAAAATGTCAATTCAATCAGAAAATCGCCTAAACGCGATGAGCGTTTTAACTGATAAGGACTCTTAAACATAATCTAACTAGTGCCTGCGTGTGAATCTGTATGAAGCGTTTTCAGTACTCGTTAGGTATGCTTTACTTTGCCTCTAATTTACGTCTCTTGTGTTGCTCTAATGATAGTTTGATTCCGTTTTCAGCGTTTTGGCTACAGAACCCTAAAAACCTTTGATAAATATTTAATAAATAAATATTTTTTTTGCTGTGACTTCGTCCGTTTGTTTGGTTTGAGGGGAATGATTAAGTAAAGTTTTCGAGCATACGGAAGGTATATCTAAATGTCAATTTCCTTACTCAAATGACAGTTAGATCTACGCAGCGTAAGTTTGACAAGTTATATAATCAACTAACCGCTAATCACCTTGACGGATGTTTACTACTAAATTCCCTCGGGTCCAGAACGACTAAGTTTTCAGTTTTCTGTTCAATTATTTCAGGCGTAGTCTTAAATATCGCTCTCCTTTAGAATCTTTATCATTTTTCATATTAATCTGTTCTGTGCTTTAAGTCTGAAAAGGTATTAGACATACAAACAATTTTAAAAAATTCGAACTAGTCCCACACTAAGCAAAGCTTGGGGTAAGTAATACCAGATATAAGAACTTATCATGTAATAGTCATAACATATACGCTCACTTTGTATAAACTTTTTTTTAACGTGACTGTGGCTTTATAGACCAGGGTCCAATAAAACGATAAGAGTACGCGGTTGGAGAGTAGGCAGGAGAAAACCTCCGACACGACCACGCGTGTGGTTTGGAACACTAGAATACTCTAAGAGTTTGCGCTCCAGTGAGATGGGTTGAGGTTTCCCAACGAATCTGAGGTGTGAGAAATCGAGTTTTTGTATAAACTTGTTAAGTATAACGTTCACTGCATATAATGAACGAAAGACATAGTTTCAATGGTTACCTATCGCAACTTCGAATTTTTTTATGCCGAATATTAAAAGTCCGAAAACGAAACGCCTTTTTTCATTTTACATTTTTTTCATTTGTCCGAAGTTTCATTTTCTATATTTTCTATTGACAGATTTTTGTATGGTCACAATTTTATTATCCAGCTAATTTAAAATCACAATGATTATAATTCCGTACATTCATTTGCCAAATTTTTATTTGTCCGTAGTGTTAAAATACCGTAACGTCCAGATATTTCTCAAGATAACAAAGTTCATTATTTCCATCGAGTTATAACAAATCATGAATACTGTGTCATTTGCTATGAATTTAAATGCAGGCGTTGATTGAGGAAACTCATAATTATATTTCGGCTAGGACTAAAAATTACGTTCATTATTATGCATGATCAGCCTACAAACAGTCGATACAATTATTAGTCGATTATGTCCCAACAAGTCTTTCTGGGCTTTTATAAAAAAAATAACCTCGAAGATTAAGACGGAAGCTTCGCTTCGCTTCAGCTTCCGTCTTAATCTTCTAACCTATCCGCATTAGAGTCGATTTTGTCTCAACAAGTAATTCTGGGCTTTTATAAAAAGAAATAACCTTGAAGATTAAGACGGGAGCTTCGCTTCGCTTCAGCTCCCATCTTAATCGTCTAACCTATCCTCATTAGAGTCGATTTTGTCCCAACAAGTCGTTCTGGGCTTTTATAAAAAAAATAATCTCGAAGATTAAGACGGGAGCTTCGCTCCCACTTAGTATTATATATCGAAATTATGGAAAATGTCACGTCAACTTTCCGTATCATTGAAATTATGAAAATGTGGCTAACGTATAAGTTGTCAAATGTAAAAATTGGGAACTGTAAAGCGGGCTTTTGAATTGCGGACAAATGACATAGTGGTAAAATAAATCCGTGGTATTTCAAACAGTTGCGAAACAAAGTATTTGGATTGTAAAGATTCGGTGAACCGTTTTCGGACAAGTGAAATTCGGTAAATAGATTTTCGAAACATCGATAGGTTACCAGTTTCAATATATCCACTTTCGTAAAGTATAACATTATTTAGATATAATACCAAATGATATAACAACTAAAGCGTGTAATATTCATAACACCTTTTAAAAAATATGATTTAAATAATCTAACTTCAAAAAGCATTAAGCAAACAAGAACGCATACATGCAAGCAAGCAAGCAAACAAATACGCATGCATATATGCGAGCAAGCTCCGCTTCCGCCCTAGCCTCCTGAACCTAACAACATTAGAGTCGGTTTTGCTCTGGAAGGTAGCCAAGTTTGTGTTTTAAAAATGTTACGTAATATAATTATGACAACGAAGGTATTATGCGCAGATTGGCAAAATAATTATGAGCAACAACCAAGCAACAACTTGCGTGACGTGCGCCTTGACAAATTATACTAAAACATATTATGTATTATGAGCGTTACACGTTATGTATTTTATACAAATTGAAATTAGTCAATTTGATTGCTATAGGAAAAAACATTATATAATATTAAATAAATTGACTGTTATTCGTCATAAAAGTATTGTTTTCGTTGTTACAGCTAACGCCATATCTTGTGAACGTTATTAATATGAAATTATATACATTGTTGTTGTATGTCGTGAGACTTACCCCAGAGCTTATACTTTTACCTCCATTATAGTAACAAACCTCGACGACTGTACAAACCAGAAAGTGGGCAATTTTAAATATTATTTGAATGTAACAAAGTTTATTCGCTGCGGGAAAATGTAATTATTGAGCTATCTACGATTGAGCGCGATCGAAAGACAAAAGTAAATATGTGAGTATTGGCGTTGTTATAACCCTTATTTAGTGTGAAACCAACTCACTGACAACGGGTGGGCTTAAAACCAGCTTGGCGCTGTGCTCACACCGATTTTTCAACGTCTTATTTTTAATACCCATACTTACTATAGATTGAACATTTTTGAGAATTTTTTTAACAAAAATAAAAAATAAATTGTTTAATTTCTTACGTGATAAGTAATTACCTCGATAACAATTTATTGACTTAAGCAGGAAATACTGAGACTTAAAATGTGGCCTCAAATTTGCAGTAAACCAAATTTAGGGAGCCATACATTTTAATTGGCCTTGTTAGGGTAAATGAGTTTTAATACGACATGAGTATCCTGTTAACGGACGGGACGAAGGCATAACCTCAGTGTAAAATGGCCAGACATATAGACCTGTTTGTTTTTGAACCTGACTATATAACTCTCTCTACTCTCTCTCTCTGTTATATAGGCCGGGCCCAATAAAACGATAGGAGTGCGCCGTTGGACAGTAGCCCTGAGAAAAGCCAGGGGAAACCTCCGACACGACGACAAAGACCCAAATTTTTGCTTTGTAAATAGCTCACTTTTAATCACTTTTCTGGCCACTAAAGGGATTTTAATATAATTTTATGCTTAAATATTTTAAAACGAGGGATAGTGCCGACGACGCCCTAGTAAATTTTGTTGTCAAGAGAAATGTCCTTACGAAAGCAGTTGAACCCGAACGGTAAGCACGATTTACAGTTTTGAGGTCGTGTGTTTGAACCCCGGTACGTACCTGCTACTGGATTTAAAAAAAACGTAGTTACGAGTATGTACGAAATAGCATTTGATATTTAACAGTAGCTTGTCGGTGAAGGAAAGACTAAGGAAACCGATTTAACCCCAACAAGCTCGCTGGGTTGGATAGAGTAGAAATGATATCATCAGATGACAGTCGCTTTAGTAAAACTAATAACGTAGGCACCTACGCCAGCTATTGTTACCAAGTTGCCAAAGCAAACACCGGACTACTTTAGAATAATATATCTTAGGAGGGTGTTGACGGAAAATTTCACTACGAAAGGTTCTGTCGCCTGTCATCGTATACTGCTGTGCTAAATTAAGAAGTCGTATCTTTACCCCGATCGTGTACTGAGATACAACATTTTAAATTAGCACGGCAGAATTATGTAGGTAATTTTGTTGGTTGTACACTGTTTTATGGACAACATTTTCAAATAATTTCGTTTCGCAGAAAATGTTTCTCATATTATCATTTCACAGAATAATCATTACGCCGAACACTTACTTTGTAGAAAGTAAAATCAATGATTTTTGATATCAATATTTTTTAATATTTCGATATTCAAATCATAGAACTACAAATGAAATATAATTTTTTCTTATATTATTTAGTTTACGTAAAAATTATTACCAAGGCAATAGTTGTATAGAATTTTGTTTCTCATAAATTAAATCTCATATTGTCATTTTATAGAATAATCAGTTCGTAAAATAATTACTTTGCAGAAATTTTTATCGTAGATTTTTATTACAAAGAAAATTTCATGTTTCGATATTATTATTATTATTATTATAGCCCTTTATTTCTCATTAAATAAACTAAAACTAATTTTACATATAATCTAATCTATCTTAAATTTAATGAGATAACCATCTAGTGGTGTAGGCCTCCTCCAGCTGTCGCCACACTGCCCTGTTGGCCGCCTTCCTCGTCCATGCTCTGCCGGCAACTTCCTCTGTGTCGTCCTTCCACCGGCGCCGCGGCCTGCCGCGAGGGCGGCGCTCTCCGTGCAGATACCAGTGGAGGACCTTCTCCGTCCACCTGCCGTCGGCACACCGCGCGACATGACCAGCCCATCGCCATTTCAATTCACATGCTAGCCTTGCAGCGTCTATTATTTTGGTTTTTTGGCGTATTGTAGTATTTTTTTGTTTGTCACTCAGTCTTAAGTTTAGCATGCTTCTCTCCATGGCTCTTTGCGTTACTTGTATTTTATTTACAACTTTCCTGCTAAGTACCCAATTTTGACACCCGTATAATAGAGTAGGAAGTACACAGGAATCCATAGCTTTCTTTTTAAGTGATATAGGTAGCTTACTTTTAAAAATATGTTTAAGTGACCAGTATTTGTTCCAAGCTTTTTTTGTACGTTTATCTACCTCGTTAAGTGTTTGGTTTTGAAATGAAATACACTGTCCCAAGTATGTGTATTCTTTTACATATTGAATAGTTTTATTCTGGACTGCTATTGGAACTTCTAGGCTATTCGTCATTATACAAGTCTTATCCGGGTTCATTACCAAACCCTTTTCGCGACTTTCCCTGTCGAGGGCTTCGAGTATGCTTAGTAGGTCATGGTGGTTTTCAGCGACGATCACTATGTCATCCGCAAAGCGGAGATGATTTAGGTATTCTCCGTTTATGTTTATACCTTTTTCATCCAAATCTAGGCGCCTGAATATGCTTTCTAGCAGGGCTGTAAATAGGTTAGGTGAGATCGGGTCGCCTTGACGAACCCCTCTTTTGATTTTAAAGCTTTTTCCAACTTTTTCCAGTTTTACTCTACTTTTGCTCGTCCTGTATATTTCTTGTAGGAGTTGTGTGTAGATGGTAGGCACACCTTGTTCTTTTAAAGCTGTCCATAGTGCGTTATGATATATAGAGTCAAAAGCTTTTTTATAGTCAATAAAAGCTACATATAGTGATTTATTGTGCTCTATATACCTTTCCATAACTTGGGTGAGAGTAAAAATGTGGTCCATAGTAGAGTAACCTGGTCTGAATCCGGCTTGTTCTCTAGGTTGTTCTTTTTCCAATATTGGTCTAAGTCTTTGTAGTAGAGCGCTTGTAAATATTTTGTAGAGTACTTGTAAGAGACTGATTGGTCTGTAGTTTTCAATGTTCGAGTGATTTTCTTTTTTGTAGAGTAGGTTGATCACAGACGTTTCCCATTCATCAGGTATCATTTTAAGTTCCACGATGCGATTAAACAGCCGGGTTATTATTGTTTCGATATTCATTACGATATAATTACAAATATTATTTTCTTTGACCTTATTTTATTTAGTGAATATAAAACTTATTATGTAGAAAAACATGTTATTGAATTGCAGTTTCTACACATTCCAATTCATGCCTTTGACAAAATGCATACCATCCTATAAAATTACAACACCGTTCACAACAACAATGCGGGTAAAAATTCTAAAACTGAACTGTCTTAATCTTCTAATCTATCCGCTTTGGAGTCGATTTTTCCCCAACAGGTCTTTCTGGGCTTTTATTAAAAAAATAACCTGTATCATGTATAGATGTTATGATAGGTATATATGTACACATAGTTATTATGTGTTGATGATGAATACCATGGAAAAAAACACCGAACAAACAACGTTCGTTAAAACATTATTCTACTGTTTGATAAGTTTATTAAATAAAAAAATATTTTTTTAATTAATTGATTTATGTTTCAGCAAAATATGTTTCTGTGAAGTGAATAAGCGGTGATACAATCGTATTTAAAATAAAAATACAAGCACTAAATATTATTTAATATAAGTTTCTGTAAAACGAAATTCTATGAATTTTCTGTCTGCGAAACAATGAAACACCAAAGATAATTTTGACGACCGGTTTAGCCTAGTGGGTAGTGCACCTGCCTGTGAAGCTGACGGTCCTGGGTTCGAATCCCGGTCAGGGTCAATATTTGTGTGATGAGCATGAATATTTGTTTCTGAGTCTTGGATATTTTCTATGTATTTAAGTATTTATATTTATTAAATATATCGTCGTCTAATACCCATAACACAAGCCTTCTTGAGCTTACTGTGGGGCTAGTTCGATTTGTGTAAGATTGTCCTCTAATATTTATTATTTAATTCTACTGTTTCATAAGTTTGTTAAATAAAAAAACGATATTACAAAATTCATTGAATTATGTTTCTGTGATATATGTTTCATTTAAGTAAATAGTCATTGAAACAATAATAGACGAAATAAAAATACAAGGACCAAATATTATTTGAGACATTTTCTGCGAAACAAAATTATATGAAATTCCTGTCTGGAAAACAAGGGGACACCAATTTTGTTATCTTAGGTACGCGTACTTGACATCCGTTTCAAATGGATCAAATGAAAACTGATAAAGGATCTCGACAGTTACCGATTTTATCTCTTTATCCTTCTTGAAATTTAACCCGGCCAAGAAACCTTCGAGTTCTTGTGTTTTCAAGCCGGGCCCAGGGCCCACTGTGTTGAGACTTGAGAGAGGATCCTACGATTTCTGATTACAATCGAGCGGGCGTGATCTCATCTGAGTTTTTTTTTTTTTTCATTCTATGTTATAAGAAAAACAGTCCCCGCGAAGGATACGGGCGGCTGAATTCACTATTCCTATAGTAATGAATGATTTCTAATGTATGTGATACTTCTATATGTATATGTAGGAATGGAAGTTGAATTCGATGATGAAAATCAGTGAACTATGGGTCGGACTATGTATTGTTGAACTTTTTTAGGCTATTTATGATGGTGGTGGAGAATTTACAAAATGAGGCTATTATGGTTTCTCTTCTAATGAGGTCCTGTAAATTATATGGTTCTATGTTGAGATTATGACAGGCGAGTTCGTGGTTGAGTCTAGGGTTGGTGAATTTTGGGCAGTTTTTCAGGAGGTGGTCGATTGTTTGTGAGGTGGTGTTATCACATGGGCAGTGGTCGTCGGCGGTAATTTTGAAACGGCATAAGTAGGATTTATGGTAGCCGTGTCCGGTAAGGATTTGAGTTATATGGAATGATACATTCGTCTTGTTTCGGAAATCTTGGATATGCTGTAGTGTGGGTAGCCAATTTTTCAGATGAACTCCGAAGGTAGAGGATAGATAGTGATTGCTACGTAGTTCTTCAGTTTCGGATTTGCAAAGGCGTTTGATATAGGAGAAGGGTGGAAGGTATAGGTCAAAATCGGGTGCTTTGGGAAGGGTAGCGGCAATTTTGGCTTCTCTGTCTGCCTCTTCGTTTCCAGGTATGCCGACATGTGCTTTAATCCAGCAGAATTCTATAGTACCTCTCTGTTTAATTTTATGGATTTTGTGGTGAATCTTATTAACTGTATAATTCGTGCTGCTTCTGTTGGCTATTTCTTGCAGTGCGGACATGGAGTCGGAGAAGATGGTTACGTCGCTAATTGCAAGTTGAATGCACGATTCGCAGGCAGCTTCTATTGCTACGCATTCGGCCTGAAAGACGGAGCAGCACTTATGTAGTTTTCTGCGTTCTATTGTGCGTCGGCCACCCGGATGGTGTATCACAAAGGCTGCTCCAACTGCTCCGTCATGCTTACTACCATCGGTGTAGATCCGGTGCTTGTCTAGTGCATCATAGGAGTCGTGGTCAGTGGTGTTTTGTATTTTAATTATGTTTATAGAAATTCTGTCAGACGGGTGCAGTAGTTTGGCTGGGGATATCTTTTTATCCAAATAAAAGTCTGTGGGTGCATGTTTATTAAGTCCAGTGCGCTTTGTTTTTTCTATTTCAGCAACTTCATTTATTTTAAGGTGGAGTGGAGTGAGGTCTGCTAATGCGATGGACGAATCAGTGGGTAATGTGCGGAAGCCTCGTACAATTTTTATTGCGAATCTTCTTTGAAGTCTTAGAAGAGAGCTAATCACTTTTTTGTACCTCAGGGCACTACTCCAGACTTCAGCGGCGTACGTTACAGTGGGCTCAATTACCTGCTTATATATGATAGCGACATTCTCAGAATGAATACCCCAAGTAGGCCGAATGATTTGACAGAGTTTTCCGAAGGTTTTTTGAGCTTTTTTAATGATGTAATCGCAGTGATCGATAAACTTAAATTTTTGATCGATTACTACTCCGAGAAGTTTTAGGGTGGTTGAAAATATAAGCAGGATGTTGTCCATTACTATCACGCTGGTTTTGGCTTTTGGAGTACAAGTAATCATTTGAGTCTTCTGTGGTCCGAATTTAAGGTAGTTGGTAATGCCCCAGTTGTAAATGTTCTGTAGAATGGTGTTAGCGTTAGACTGTAGCTTGTTATTGCTTTTAGCGGTACAGATGAGGAGAACGTCGTCAGCATAAGCTTGCATAAAATTGCCATCTGGAAGTTCCATGTCTAGGAGGTTATCCATGATCAGATTCCACATGATTGGTCCTAGTACTGAGCCCTGTACACAGCCTCGATTTTGTGTTTTATTGGCTATAGCATCGGCATAATTTAGTAGTATTTTCCTGTCTTGCACATAGCTTTGCAGAACCTTGTATATGTTTGCCGGGCATTGAATATGTTGTAATCTGCTAAATAATGCTGGCCACCATGCATGATCGAAAGCACCTTGAATGTCCAGTGATATCGCAATAACCATCTTCTTTTGACTTTTGGCATGTTTCATAATTTCGATTGCATTTATAATTGCGTCAGAAGTAGTTGTTTGCTCTTTAAATCCATACTGCTTGGGATTTGCTGTCTTGTTAATATGCATGTGGTGCGTTAGTCTTTTGGCTATAAGTTTTTCAAATAGTTTTCCAAAAACGTTGAGTAGGCCTATGGGTCTGTATGAGGATATGTCAGCGTAGTCAGATTTATTGGGTTTTGGGATGGTTTTAATAAAAGCAGTTTTCCAGTAATTGGGGAAGTAACATATTCTGAGGCATCGATTCAAAAGTTGCGTGAAAAGTAATGGGTAAGTAATGATAAAATGGTAGCATATGTCTGGGGTGAGATGATCAATCCCCGGTGCCTTTTTAGTGTTCATCGATTTGCTCACTTCGATAACTTCCGCTGAGGTAAAGTCACATTCATTGTCGAGGTTAAGAAGGATACAAGTACTTCGTCTGAGGTTCGTTTGCTGAATATTATCACTTTGAGGGTTGTCGTCAGGGAAGAACTTATTCATGAGTGCCTCGGCTGATTCTTTGCTGGTATTTGTGTATTGCGTTGGAGAAATTTTCAACGTTGCTGGGGGCTGTGGTTGAGGAAGATCTTTGAGAATTTTATTAGTAATGGTCCATACGTGTTCACAACTTTGGTTTGAGCAGAAATTTCTAAAGTGATCTGAGTATCTGTTCATTTCAAGGAAAATCATGTATGGTATAGAATAGAAAAAAGTTTATTCTTACTTACTATACCTATTTACAAGTACCTATTTAAACGCCATTGAAATGGCCTCCACTCAGCTTTATCCTTTTCGCTGCCATTGACTTGATATGAAGTACATTTAGTGCCCCACACGCCATGACTTTATAAAATGAAATGAAATGAAAATGAAATGAAAGAAAAAAACGAAATGAAAAATAAATGAATGAATGATATCAAGTCGATGTAAAGCAACCTAGAAGCTGTCAAGTAGGGTTCATTTTCGGTCGTTTGCTCTGTGACTTTGGCGTATGAGACACAACTTACGAAATTTACTGTGGTGGTGAAGAGGTCAATATTAAGCTACCTTGCGAGTAATCATGACGCTGGTCAGCCGTGGATACATTTCAAGGGAGCGCTTCAACACGCTTCACACATACTTAGTTATAGCAAGGTGTACTATTGTGAATACTCGTGTATTCATTGCGAATTTAGGTTTATGGGAATAACATATCTAGACTTGTAAACAATTTAAAAAAATTCCTCGGAAGTCATCAATGGTTTAGTTTTGATACACTTGATACCAACGAAATTCGGTACCTATAATTATATCATAGATACTATGAATATTTTAGATTGTTTCACAGCTGCCTCTTTTATGTCGTTTACCTCGGTATTTGTGTCGTTCAGAAGTAAAAGGTACCTTCTTTGTCTACGTCAACAATGACGGTTGTTAACTGCGCCGTTACGGAAACAGCGCCTAATTGACTGACACTGCCCCAAAAATAACTTTTGGCTAAAAATTATTACATATCAGTCAGTATGCAACGAATATGACCATCCAACAATATTACCATAAATAAATGACAAACGACTAAAAAACAAAAACTATCTCAAAATTGAATTATGCTACCTACGTGTACCTATCTAAAATGGGCCCCCGTGGCATCATACCCTCGCTCTACTGCCAGCATCACTCGTGGCATCGTCATTTAAACAGTTGCAGCGCGGTTGGCTCTCATGGCCAAGCCAAGGTCTCGACACCGAAATCTATGAAAAAATAAGTATGTATGTACAACGAGTAAGTTGTCCCCAAATTTAATCCCTTTTCAACCAGTTTTCGGTATCTGATTTAGCTGAAATTTGGTATAATACTTATGTAAGTTTAGTGAGAATGCAATATTATGGTACCACAGAAGGTGGCCATAACAACTCCTAAACTACTTACGTACACAAGATATACCCGTCGCGTTTGGGCTCATTGGAATCATCTCAACCAATACTGGATGACTGTGGAAAAAAGGTACAGTCGGCAATGAAAGCTTATACCAAAAAGGAAATTTTGACAGAAACTTATTTGTTTAGTCATCACTATTAATCTTGAGACCTTATACATCTCTAACTTAATATTTGTAATAGATAACTTGGCAAGTTTATCTTCACTGTATGACATTAATTTTGTTATAATTGTTAAACTCGAAATTATTATTCCTTCTTGAACTGTAAATTAATATTTTGACATGAAAAATGTATTACTTATTATAGTCAGACTTTCTTAAATTGTAAACTAATTTTTTTGACATGTAAAAGTGCCCTTGTGGCCTATTTGCAGAATAAATGTTTGTATTTGTATTTGTATATAATACCTACTAAAGTAATAAATTTCCATTAATACACACTTAGTAAGCTGTGAGCTCATCAATAAGCTTAGGTACTTCATATAGGCGATATTCCTCTAGATTTGGAATTGATAGCCTCTTTCCCGAATGAAGGTCACGGCACGTCGGGGTGTAATGGTTCAGCCCATGCCATTATCGGTTTTTTACAAGCCTATTTTGTGTTCACGTTTCTGAGGGGTTCTGTTGATGAAAATTGAAGAGGCTGCCATTAGTCTCAAACTCAGATAGGAATGTTGACAAATTCGTATGAATTTGTAGATAAATAGGAAGAAGTTACGTCACGAATTTATATAATAAAACACCATTAATTTTAACTTCTTGCAACTTGTTGTTGTGATATTGGTATTGTATATGTGTGTGGTATCCCTACCAAGATAATAATAAATAAATATATATAATAATAACACAATATTTACTTATATACATAATAGTATATAATAATCTATAAATAATAATTATTAATCAGTATATGTATGCATGAACATTTAATACCTATATTACACTGAACATAATTAAACATATAAATAAATAAACAATATAAATAAATATAATATACACTTTCACTATTAATACATAAATAAATACATACATAGAAACACAAAGACACTCACCAAAACTGAACCAGAGTGTCGGGACGTCGCGCCGAATGCCGTGGACAAGCCCGCGTGACGTCATACAAACGGGACCGGCCCCGGCGCAGCGCAGCGGACGCGCGCCGCGCCGCCCGCCAGTCAGATGCACATCTCGACGCCAGACGCATGTCGCTTCGCTCCGCGCACTTATGCTTAACGCTTACGTATTATAACCGATAATATTACCTATCAGCTGCTTGTGCCAAACGCTGTTGTGTGCTTTGCATGAAATACATGGTGAAAGTGATTGGGTCGTTTTCTTCGGACTATAACCACAACGACCTAAACTGGTGACCCCTATTTTGGACGAAGATCGCAACTTTCTTCCGGATTACCATTCATCTAGGAACAAATCGTGAGTAAAAGTATTATGTGTGATGAAGACAACGACGTGTTTACCGACCCAGCGAACGAGAACATTCCGAAAGATAACGGTACTATGAGCCTTGCCACTGGTGTCGACACATTCCGTGTCGGAGTTAAAATCCCACCGTTCTGGCCGCAGGAACCTTCCGTCTGGTTCGCACAAGTCGAAGGCCAATTTATCTTGTCAAATATTACGTCTGACGCGACTAAATTTTACTACGTGCTCTCGCAACTTGACCACCAGTACGCAGCCGAGGTTAAAGACATTATTATCTCGCCGCCTGCGGCAAATAAGTATGACAAATTAAAAAGCGAGCTTATCAAACGGCTGTCGGCTTCTCGCGAGAAAAAGCTGAAGGATCTCTTACTTCACGAGGAATTAGGTGACAAAAAACCATCTCAGTTCCTGAGGCACCTCCAGCATATCGCCGGCCCGCAAGTTCCTGAGGATTTTTTGAAGACCATCTGGACAAGCCGCTTGCCGCACAACATCCAAGGAGCTATAGCTACCCAACCCATATCTACTCTCGACTCTTTGGCCGATCTAGCAGACCGGGTATGGGACATATCTCCAGGTACTCCTCAAGTGGCTAGCACCTCTAACCAGCCTGGCAACGCAGTCATCGAGCATATGGCTAACCAAATCGCAGCGCTTTCGAGACAGGTACAGGAGCTCTCAACCCAAATGCGATCTCGATCTCGCCCGAAACACAGAAGTGGAGGTAAGCAGCAGTACCGAGGACGTAGCAATAGCCAGCGACGTGGAAATAGTCAGCAACGTTCGCAATCCAACTATCGCAAGTTTCCAGTTTGTTGGTACCACTACAAGTTTCAATCACAGGCAACCAGGTGTGTTCAGCCTTGTGACTTTACCTCGGGAAACGGGCAGGGCAGTCGATAATGGCGGCCGACGATTGCCCTAGTTCTGGTCGCTTGTTCGTCACAGATCGGCAGTCCAAGATGCAATTTCTCGTGGATACCGGAAGCGATCTTTGCGTCTTTCCTCGATCTGCATTGCGCGAGCACCGACTTAAAACCAAGTATCAACTTTTAGCGGCAAATGGAACCATCATCAGCACCTATGGTCACGTGCAGCTGAAGCTGAATCTAGGTCTCCGTCGCGAATACAGTTGGCAGTTCGTCGTAGCGGATGTCACCAAAGCAATCATCGGGGTCGACTTCTTATCTTTTTATAATTTAGCTGTCGACTGCCGTAATAAGCGCCTGCTAGACATCACGACGTCACTCTCAACGGTGGCTACAGCAGCAACCTCAGCGGACACCGTGTTTTCAATCAAAACCCTCTACGGTGAGTCCAAGTACAATGACATCCTGAGAGATTACCCCGAAATAACAATGCCTCCTGGTATCCACCGCGATATAAAACACAACACTGTGCATTATATAACAACAACGGAAGGACCGCCGATACACTGCACACCGAGGAGGCTAGCACCAGACAAGCTAAAAATAGCCAAGCTGGAATTTGAGGCGATGCTCAAAAATGGAACAGCAAGGCCATCATCAAGTCCCTGGTCTTCACCACTTCACCTCGCTCCGAAAAAGGATAACGGCTGGAGACCCTGTGGAGACTACCGGCAGTTAAATGCGCGAACTGTTCCAGATCGATACCCCATCCGCCATATCCACGACTTTGCCCACCAGCTGGCCGGTTGTACGATCTTCTCCACCATAGATTTGGTAAAAGCGTACAATCAGATACCGGTAAACGCGGATGATATAGCAAAGACCGCCATAGCAACGCCGTTTGGACTATACGAGTTCCCCTATATGACTTTCGGTCTTAGGAACGCTGGGCAGACATTTCAGCGGTTCGTGGACGAGGTCACTAGGGGCATGGACTTCGTGTTCGCGTACTTAGACGACTTCCTCATCTTTTCCGAGAACGAAGAAGCTCACATAGAACATCTGAGGCAGCTGTTCAGTAAATTGAGGGACTACGGCATTGTCATAAACCCCTCAAAATGCGTCTTTGCTACATCAGAAGTAACGTTCCTAGGTTACCATATTTCTGCAGAAGGCACAAAACCCCTAGAGTCGAAGGTGGAAGCCATACAGTCATTTCCAGCACCTAAGAGCGTTAAGGAACTACGAAGATTCTTGGGCATGATCAATTTTTATCGCCGATTCATCCCTCAAGCAGCAGCGATCCAAGCTCCACTACACAACTTGCTGACCGGCTCGGTAAAAGGATCCCACCCCGTCGCAATAAAGGACGAGGCTCTGAAGGTTTTTAACGACTGCAAAAGAAGTCTCTGCGATGCAGCACTCCTAGCACACCCAGACAGTAACGCAGCACTGGCACTAGTAACAGATGCTTCAGACACGTCATTGGGGGCGGTGTTACAGCAGAAGAAAGGAGACGCATGGCAGCCGATCGCGTTTTACTCAAAGAAGCTGAGCCCCGCCCAACAAAAATATTCACCCTACGATCGGGAGCTGCTCGCAATCTACAGCGCAATAAAGTACTTTAGGCACATGCTGGAAGCACGAGTCTTCACGGTGTTTACTGATCACAAGCCATTGTGCTTTGCCTTTGCATCACACAAATCGAGCTGCTCACCAAGACAATTTCGCCACCTCGATCTAATCTCGCAATTCACAACCGATATCCGACACATATCAGGCAAAAATAACGTTGTCGCCGATACATTGTCGAGGATAGAAGAATTGGAGAAGCCAATCGACCTGGTACAGTTAGCAGAGGCACAAGGCAGAGATGCCGAGCTGAAACAGATTTTAGACGGTGACACAACCCATACCATCAAATTGAAGAAGATGATGATACCTGGCTGCCATACCGAACTATACTGTGACAGCAGTACTTCCACCCTGAGACCCTACGTTACACCAGAACTTCGCCAGCAAGTCTTCAACAGCCTGCACTCGCTTAGTCACCCTGGAACCAAGGCAACAGCGAGACTCGTGGCTGAGCGGTTTGTTTGGCCGCACATGAACAGAGACTGTCGTAGATGGGCACGAGCGTGTACAGCCTGTCAGCGTGCTAAAATAACTAGACACGTTCAAGCGCCCTTGGGAACATACCAGCTACCTAAAGCCAGATTCGCGCATGTCCACATAGATATAATAGGACCCCTGCCACCGTCCCAAGGTTACCGTTACTGTCTAACAGCCATCGACCGATTCACACGCTGGCCAGAAGCAACTCCAATGATGGATATTACAGCCGAAACAGTGGCAAAAACCCTTCTGTCCTCCTGGATATCCCGATTTGGTTGTCCCGTGGACGTAGTCACAGACCGAGGGAGACAGTCTGAGTCAGCACTGTTCACTTTCTTGGCAAAAATAGCAGGATTCAAGCATAGACGTACTACAGCGTATCATCCTGCCTGTAACGGGATCATTGAAAGATTTCACAGGCAGTTGAAAGCAGCCATCGTCTGTCACGCGCAGGAAAACTGGACCGAATCCTTACCACTAGTTTTGCTAGGGATCAGGAGCGCGTTCAAAGAAGACCTGCAAACATCGTCCGCAGAGCTAGTGTACGGGGAAACGCTGAGACTGCCCGGAGAGTTCTTTCAGCCCTGCACTGTAACGACTACGGATGTCACCGACTTCACTGCCCGCTTGCGTAACATTACCCAGCAGCTGAACCCTGTGCCAACTTCAAGGCATGGATCTAAGAAAACATTCGTGTTTAAAGACCTGAAGTCAGCCACTCACGTCTTCATAAGAGAAGATGCTGTACGTGGCGCGTTAACGGCAGCATATACTGGGCCATACGCAGTAGTAGAACGTGGAGACAAAGTCTACAAAATTAAAATAAAGGGCAGAGAAACAACCGTATCAATCGATCGATTAAAACCGGCATACACGCTCGAAGACAGCACAAATGACACCGGTAGCGAGTCGAGAATTAAGAATACTCACCCCCAGCAGACGACAGAGATGAGAAGAGACACGGCGAAAATGTATACCAGATCAGGCCGACAGGTGAAATTCCCTGATTATTATCGCCCGTGAGACGGTCTCTGGAGGGGAGTGATGTGGTATCCCTACCAAGATAATAATAAATAAATATATATAATAATAACACAATATTTACTTATATACATAATAGTATATAATAATCTATAAATAATAATTATTAATCAGTATATGTATGCATGAACATTTAATACCTATATTACACTGAACATAATTAAACATATAAATAAATAAACAATATAAATAAATATAATATACACTTTCACTATTAATACATAAATAAATACATACATAGAAACACAAAGACACTTACCAAAACTGCAGCCGTGTCGGAACCGGAGTGTCGGGACGTCGCGCCGAATGCCGTGGACAAGCCCGCGTGACGTCATACTAACGGGACCGGCCCCGGCGCAGCGCAGCGGACGCGCGCCGCGCCGCGCCGCCCGCCAGTCAGATGCACATCTCGACGCCAGACGCATGTCGCTTCGCTCCGCGCACTTATGCTTAACGCTTACGTATTATAACCGATAATATTACCTATCAGCTGCTTGTGCCAAACGCTGTTGTGTGCTTTGCATGAAATACATGGTGAAAGTGATTGGGTCGTTTTCTTCGGACTATAACCACAACGACCTAAATGTGTATTTGGTAAGGCAGGCGATAAATATGCGTAACTGCCACTTTATGGCCGGTATGACATAAAGATATTTAAAGCAAGAATAAATTGAAGCGATACTATTTCCGAGCATTTTTGTTATTTTGTTTACTTATTGGTAATACTAGTTTTTGCCCGCGACCTCGTTCGTGTAGTAATTTTAATGTGACTAATATAATTTTTTTAGGTTATTACATTGACAATAAAATAAGCCACTCATTTCACATTGACAAAATTTGTAGTAAAATTGCTTCCGGTAATTATGCTCTCTTGAAACTCAGACCTTTCATTAACAAGAAAACCCAAGTCATGGCTTACTACGCCCTTATTCACGCTCATCTTAACTATTCTTTAACCATTTGGGGCAATGCTGCTGGTATAAAAAGAATCCTTATATCTCAAAAACGAGCCATTAGAATTATTTTCAGTCTATGCAAGGGCACCTCGGTTAGAGAATACTTTGCAAAAAGTCGAATAATGACTGTAATATCATTATTTATATTTAACAGTCTGTTAAAAATACATATAGAGAAAAAATGCTTCAAAACAAGAAAAGACATTCATACATATATAATACACGCTGTAAAGATAAATTGTGTATACCTCCAACAAAATTAGTAAAATCGTTTAAACAAGGTCTCCCACTAAAAATTAATTTATGTAATTTACTACTATCTCATATAAGAAACATGATATTTTTTGAATTTAAGAGTAACCTCAAACGTTTTTTTTTTCAATGTAATCCATTTTACTCTAACAATGAATTTAAGGAAAAGTTAAGACAAGAGAAATCGCTATAATGAACAGACATACTATGTATAAATTTGAATAAATGTAGATGTTAAATGAAATATTTTGAACCAATCTATCTATACATATAATAAAGCTGTAGAGGTTCGAAAATCTGTACATTGAAGATATTAGCAAAAAAATCGATGGAGAGGTCTTAGAATCGATAACAGAACACATTTCAACAGTTTTTAAAATTTGTGTCTGTTTGTCTGTCTGTTTATTTGTCTCACCATCACGCGAAAACTAGCCAATAGATTTCAATACAACCTTCACTAATAAGTTTAATTTATCTTCGGCCAGGTTATAGGCTATAAAAATCATACAGATTGGAGATGAAAGGGGGTGAAAAGAGGGGTTGAACTTTGTATGACAAGTCCTTCAATTAATGACTTAAAGGCTTGAAAATTGGTAAGCATACAATTGGAAGCAAAATAAAAAGAATCCCATTCAAAATTTTTACAATAAACAGATAATTTGTGAAAAAACGGAGGGTAAAAAAGTGCTCAGGGGACTAGCGACAAATAACCAAAAATCCCTCAACCCATAGTAACTGTTTGAAATGAGAGATTTAATTATGTTAGACAGTCGATGTCAACATTGACAAACCGGTGCCTTGAGTTCAAGGTGCGGACGGAGTTCCGTCTATATATAATTGATATGTCTTCAGTGGTCATCCAGAACGTTGTTAGAGTGGTCGAGTGTGATAACAGTGTTATCTGAGAGTCTACAAAATTCCACTAATTCCCACTAATATTATAAATGTGAAAGTTCGGATGTTTAGAAGTTTGGATGTTTATTACTGAATCGAGCAAAAACGGCGATATAGATTATGATGAAACTTGGTATGCAACGAGTTTATACCCCGAGTTAACATATAGGATACTTTTTATCCCTTTATCGTCCCTCAAATTGATAAATTCTGAATGTATGAACCAGAGTCATATAGATATTTACAATGCCTGCTAACGTACGAAAATTCGTCTCAGGTGAACCAGTGTAAGTTTGAGCTCCGAATATGCAAATAGTTGTCACGAATCGTAGGGTTATGTACCTTACATAAGAACTATCGTCAGGCGAATTTAGACAGTTATAAATATCACGATATTTGTCGTTTGGCGTATCAGAGACGTGCCATTACACTAATGAAAAAGGAATCAGAAGATGACATTCGGTAAATACTAATAGAGGTTAATGAAGATTGTTTACTTACTACTTGCACAACTCAATAATTTGAGTCTTATAAGCCTCTAAAGCGCTTGCGTTTTAAGCCAAAACTTGCTAGCCTTAATAACTTCACTGTTTATAAAATTGGAGATTAAATAAATTGGACGTAGACGGTTGTTGTCAGCATTGACTGGCCAGCGCTTTGATATCTGCCTACCTAAAATTATCGAATTGCCACTCCACTCCATGAATTAACAAATTATTTCCTATGTCATATTTGTCTACAAAATGAAAGAAAATCAACGTGTTTGAAAGTTACTCCGAAACCTTTGGAGTAAAAAACGGATGGTTGAGAAATATAAAACAGTTTTTTTTCCTTGAACCTGACTGTGGCTTTATAGGCCAGATCCAATAAAGCAATAAGGAGGGCGCGGTTGGAGAGTGGCCTGGGGTTAATCCAGGGGAAACCTCCGACACGACCACGCGGACGGTTTAAACCCTGTAATACTCTAAGTGTGCGCTCCAGTGAGATTAGTTGAGCGGCTTCAACCAAATCTGAGGTGTGGGTGGAATTGAGCTACTGGGAGTTTTGTCGCTGGTTCACTAAACCTAGCCTAGCCGAGAAGAGTCCAGCAAGGAACTCAGCTAGGCCCGACCTGGGTCGTACTGACTACCCGGTATGCAGCGGTATCGGGACGAATAGGGGCTATTTGTGTCTGCGGTGGACGTCCCCACCCACGTAATTTTGTGTCTGTCCTAAAGACCCATAGAAATTGGTACGAATCTTTTTCGTTACTATGGTCAGTTTACCCAAAATACTAATTCAATGTAGGTACCATGCATACAGTCATTACCTAGCTGATTAGTTATAAACAATTAAATCACTGGGAGGTACAGGTAGTACAGGTTGTCCAGTGTCCACCTAAATTCGGTCTTCAGCTGTCCGCCGGTTTTATCAGGCTTAGTGTCGTATTTCTTTGAGTTAGTAGGTACATGGGAGATATGGAGAGATTTCAAATTTTAGGTTCTTCGAAAAAAGACAATCGGCTTAGCTTCAAATTGTAGAAATTGGCTACTTAGAAGGAGAAAAGTAAGTTTAGGCAGCATTCTACCTGTCAGTTTTCGGATTTACAAAAATTCTTTTAAACATAATTGTAAAACGATAATGTGTACGAAGGTACTTAAAAATATTAGTACTGTTTTAAGCAGTAACGTCTGCTAACGAAAATTATAAATTGAAGTTAAGGAAGCGCGAGTATTTTTAGTAGATGCCACTCTGCGTACGCTTCACCATGGCTTTGTAAGAGAGAACTGGTTGAAAGATTCGGTAACCGAGTGTGATTACTGATTGTTCAGAAAGCTCAGTTAAAACGATTGGCTGCATATGTCAGGATGTCACAGAAGAGATATTAAAGTTCACGCGAACGAAGTCGCGGGCAAAAGCTAGTATTATAATATATGTGCATGATAAAAGTTAAGAAAAAATATGTAAGATGACTTGCTAGATGTAACGTGACTTTGTTGCTTGGCCAAATAAAGAAACTAAACTAAACTAGCATATAACCTACTGAATATGTATATAAATCTATGTATAGGTAATACAATTTACTACCTATTATGGGAATATATAAAGTACTAAATAGAAAAATACAAACAAAATGGCACAACATACTATTTTTACAAGATAAAATAGAAGCACTACGCACAGTATTGAACATTTTAACGACTTCGATTATTCAAAAATAACGGGTTAACGGGGCTCTCTCCTGTATACGTAGGTACTGTCTCAATCATGATATTTGGGTTCCTATCACACTTGGTACGGAATTGTCCACTTACCTTCTATATTATACCCTCGTAAGTCCCTTGTACAAGTTCATATACAAATCGAGTTTCGAACTCTAACAAAATGAGCGAAGATTCTAAATTCACAAATGTCAATGATGGGACTTACGACTCCCACGGGGATACACGACCCTTATCTAGTCTTATCTGAAAGATCACCACGACCCTCGATTCAATTTAGGACCTACCTACATTGGATATTGGATTACAAGCTATTATTACCATAATATGAGAGACCGATAGACATTTTCCATTGCATAGAATTTAGAGGTTTGGTAACCTTCCTGGCCGGGAGCGAACCAAACCTTAAGCTCTCGAGATAAATTCACTGATAGAATCTTCTGCGATAAATTAAGTACGGTCAAACTGACAAGGGGTAAGCCCCTGGACGCTTTATCGTCAAGTCCCCCTCTGTCGTAACTCGGCGATCACTGATTAGGGGCCACACGGTCCGGCGTCCTAGGCACACACTCACGGGCCCGGACGACGTAATCACAGCGTCCATCGAAAGATGGAACGCTGCGCTTATAGCGTCCAACTCAGACACGACGCGTACACTTTGGCAGTCCCGCCGGCGGGAACGTCCACCGCGCGATCGCGACAACACTAACACATATAGTCCCTATTCGTCCTGGTACCGCCGCACACCGGGTAGAGCTAGTCTAGTAGTAGGTAGTAGGCCTAGCTGAGTTTCTTGCTGGACTCTTCTCAGCTAGGCTAGGTTTAGTGAACCAGCGACAAAACTCCCAGTAGCTCGATTCCACTCACGCCTCAGATTCGGTTGAAACCGCTCAACCAATCTCACTGGAGCGCAAACTCTTAGAGTATTCCAGTGTTCCAAACCACACAGGTGGTCGTGTCGGAGGTTTTCCCCTGGATTTTCCTAGGCTTCTATCCAACCGCGCACTCCTATCGCTTTATTGGACCCGGCCTATAAAGCCACAGGACAATGTACCAAAGTGTCCACTTACTTATCAGTTCGACTGTACCTACACTAACTAAAATGGTTGAGTGCCGATTTACGTTTCAATTGCTCTTCAATTAATTGAAACCACGCAAATGAACGCGGCAAGCATGTTCAAACTATAAACTATGGATCTAATGTTTCAATACAGAAATTGTACAGCAACTACAAATGTCCATAAGCGCAAAATTTCACGACCAAAACGCCAAATTACTCGTTTTTTCCATACGACGGTAATACGTACCTATAAAACTCGTCACATTTCGCTGTCAATCAGTATGGAGCGTTTTTAGTAATGGACAGCTAGGCAGTTGCTCTAATTGTAGTTGGTCCCATACAGATATTGATCTTCTCTAAAGACTGGTGCGAAAGCCGCCATTTAAAAAAAAATAGTCAAATAGCGGATTGTGGGCTCGCAAAGCTGTGTGTAGAACGCGGCCCGCGGGCGCAATCAGTTGGTTGCGCCTGCGTGTCACGCTACCCCGGAGTTGGCTATGAGTTGGGATCTGATGTAAATTTTGTCTTACGTATTTGCATACTTCTAATATGTACACACTGGGTAACGTCACTATTTCACAATTTTTAAACAGCTCCTTAGCCGGAGGTTTTCTAGTCAAAATGCGGAGGGCTCGCTTCTGCAATTTGAATAGTCTTTCACGGTCCGCAGCAGTACCCCATAGGTCAACACCGTAGATTAATATAGAATGAATGTATCCATAGTAGGCCTTCCTTAGATTTTCCTCAGAAAGGCTGTGAGTTAGCATAAACGGAGGTGAGTGCGCAAATTCATAGCTACGCGTTTATTACATTGAGGAAACGAATCTACTGATATTATAAATGCGAAAGTAACTTTGTCTGTCTGTTACCTCTTCACGCTGACATCTCACGCTCACCTCTTCGCTTTTTAATTTTTATTACGTCAGAAAATTACGGCTTCGTAATCTATAAATACTTACAATTAACAGCAATTTTAGGTATAGGTAAAGATGGAGAAAATGTGATATTGGCCCGGGCTGCTGCCCCACATTAGCTACAAAACTTGTTAGCATGCAATGTTCTTGTATGTCAATGAACTTGTTGACCTTGTGGTAAGCGATTACCGCAGCCTATAGTCGCCCGCAACTCCAAAGGAGTCACGTGCGCATTGCCGACCTTATATAAAATTTAAAGATGCACTGTGTTTGTGTTGTAGTTGCATTATTTGTGTCTATTTCGATGTATATAAACTTATATTTAATTGACCTTAATTATTAAGTTGTGTTTAGGGTTCCGTACCCGAAGGATCCAAACGGAACCCTATTGCTGTCACTCACATCAGTGTTTAGAGCTCATTGAGTATTTAACCCTATTTTTTACAAAATTTTATATTTTATCAACAAATGTATTGATAAATCAGATTTCATAGAATTTTTCTTATTTTTCCTTAGAACTTAGTGTTGCGGTTGGTCCGGAACCCTAAATTTATGTGCGGAGTCCAACACGTACTTCGCCGGTTACATTCCTATGCACTCTTTTTATTCAGGAGTAGTATTACATTTGGCTAACAGCCAACCTTACACAACATCAAAAAGTATCAATCCCACATTTACTTTATTTATGATGACCAGGTAACAAGATCTCTCTCATAAATACACCTCACGTAAGCCGCTAACTAGATTACTGTGAAAGTACTCTTTTGCAGATCGAATATACTGATGACGAGCGGCCAATAACTTAATAAGTAAACTACCTATATCAGGGGTCTTGGGAGTGCCTTGATACTTTCCGATACGTACATTCCAATAACTTTGATGAAATATTTCAGTTCTTGTAAGATTACTAAACTAAACCTAAGTTATTCAGCCGGTGCCTGAAAATGCCAGTGATTAATTAACAAATAATTAGGGTACTTGATATTTCTTTCTTGCGAGTATATGCCTCTGGTATTTCATACCCAGTCAGCCAGTATCAAAAGGTCCTTGCGAGGACGGGCTGCTTCAACAGAAATTTAAAAAAAGATATATCGTGAAATAGTTATAAAATCTAAATAGTGGCCAAAGAGATGATATATACTCCGTGTTTGTTTGATACATAATTATTAGTACCTCGCGCGCTCCTTTTCCCTCTCGTGTCATTAATTATCTCACCTCGTTGTCCTTACCATAAAGAACAACAGTTAGTTGATTATGTAGTGTCAGACTTCAGTTGAGTAGGTCTAACTGTCATTAATTGGCAGTCATTGCACTGTTATCTACACACAACAACATGCTTTGGTTTTAAATTACTTAATAGAATAAACACGACTGCCGTGCCCCCAGTTAAAAATTACATCAAAGGATCAAAGGGTGTATCGGAAGAGACTGGCTTAAAGTTTAGGCGGGGTCATGAATAACAGTGCCTTTCCACCGGCGAGGCGGGGCGAGATTAAGTGCGATCGTGCGATGGGCGATAAATTTGCTGGTTTTAAGCTGATTTGCTGTAAAATAATTAGATTTAGGTGTATTATGAAAATGAAAACATTTATTGGTAACATTCGTTACAGGTCATACAAAAAATTGTTTTGAACATTACTACATTTTATAGGTATATAGTAAAACAAATTATAAATTACTTACTAATCATTATAACACATTATTTCATGTCATTGGAAAAATATTCATCTAAGCCATAAAATGTTGGTTTTACAAGCCATTTTTAAAATCTTATGTTAAAATTATGAGAGGAAGGTGCATCCTTAATACTTTTTGGTAGGTGATTATATTATTCAGCAAGAGACTTAAGAGTCTAGGTAAGCCTAGACTGTATTTTTGTTGTTCAGAATTTATGTGGCCAGTACAGTCGCCATCAAATACATCGGTACTCTTTAGCGTGCTCAAAAATATCTGAACATCAAATGAAACGCATTGACAATAGAGTTTTGTTGGGATATGTTTATGTGTACCTAAACTATTTAGGTGCTGTCGAACTATACTAGTTTATACACTATCATTACCAGTTATCTGACCAAATATAACCCCCTCTCTAATTCACAATTTGGCTTCAGACAAGGAAAGTCCACGGAAGATGCAGTGTTCAACACATGTTAAAACCCAGTGAACTAATTAGAATGTTATTATTATTATTTGCAATATTACGAGTATTTGTCTCTTTCATAATAACCACTTTGGTCTGTAGTTTATTTTTGGGTTTCTCTTAGGTTTATGGTATATATGTATGTATGTTTACTTACTTATATATTATTTATATATATCTATTATATGTGTTTTACCTTAATTTTTATCTCTTAGTTTTATTTATATATTCCAGCACCCAGTTTTTATTTTTGCACTAATTTTTTTGCATTGAATATGTATGTTTAGTTCTCTCCGCTACACAAAGATTGACTGGAAGAGATCGCTCTTTGGCGATAAGACCGCCTGTTATCTTCCTCCTATATTATGTTTCTGACCTGCTTTATATTTTTATTGAGATGTGCAATAAAGAGTATTTGTTGTTATCTATACATCTATACATATAATAAAGCTGTAGAGGTTCGAAAATCTGTACATTGAAGATATTAGCAAAAAAATCGATGGAGGGGTCTTAGAATCGATAACAGAACACATTTCAACAGTTTTTAAAATTTGTGTCTGTTTGTCTGTCTGTTTATTTGTCTCACCATCACGCGAAAACTAGCCAATAAATTTCAATACAACCTTCACTAATAAGTTTAATTGATCTCCGGCCAGGTTATAGGCTATAAAAATCATACAGATTGGGGATGGAAGGGGGTGAAAAGAGGGGTTGAACTTTGTATGGGAAGTCCTTCAATTCGTGACTTAAAGGCTTGAAAATTGGGAAGCATATAATTGGAAGCAAAATAAAAAGAATCCCATTCAAAAATTGTACAATAAACAGATAATATGTGAAAAAATGGAGGGTAAAAAAGTGCTTAGGGGACAAATAACCAAAAATCCCTCGACCCATTGTAACTGTTACAAATGGGAGATTTAATTATGTTAGTCAGTTATTGTCAACATTGTCAAACCAGTGCCTTGAACTTCGTCTACCTATAATTGATATATCTTCGTTGTTAGAGTGGTCGAGTGTGATAACAATGTCATCAAAGGGTCTACAAAATACCACAAATTCCCACTATTCCCACTAATATTATAAATGTGAAAGTTCAGATGTTTAGATATTTGTTACTCAATCACGCAAAAACGGCTGACCGGATTATGATGAAACTTGGTACGCAATGAGTTTATAGCTTGGATTAACATATAGGATACTTTTTATCCCTTCAACATCCCTCAAATAGATAAATTCGGAGGTGGAAGTTGAATTTCATAGATCCAGAATCATGTAGAATATTTACAATACCCGCTGACTTACGAAAATTCGCCTCAGATAAGAGAGACCCAGTGTAAGTCTGAGCTCTAAATATGCACATAGTTGTCACGAATCGTAGGGTCAAGATACAATAAGGACGCATCGTGAGGCGAGTGTAGACTGTTGTAAATTCACGATATTTGACGTTTGGCGTGTCAGAGAGGTGCCATTACATAGATGCCATTCGTTCAAGTCGAATCGAAGTTAATGTAGATTATTTACTACTTGCACAATTCAATAATTTGAGTCTTATAGTTGCTAAGATAAAGTAGGTATTTTCATGTAAAGTTTTTAGTTTTACCATCGTAGTTATAAACTAAGTAATGTCGCTACCAATTGATTATGATGAGCTATTATTATGAAAGATTTCGGATATTTGTGACTTAATTATCTCAAAACCAAAGCGACTCATGTGAATGTGAATGTTTACCGCATTTCAGTACTTGAAGTTCTATTAATTACTTACATGCGTAATTGTAAGCAAAACATAAAAAAATGGATGGTTGAGAAATATAAAACGGGTTTTTTTTTCTTGAACCTGACTGGCTTTTTGTAGGCCGGGCCCAATAAAGCGATAGTGAGTGTGCGTTTGTTTGGAGAGTGGCCTGGGGAAAATCCAGGAGAAACCTCCAACGAGACCACACGGGGGGTTTAAACACTGCAACTGGAATACTCTAAGAGTATGCGCTCCAGTGAGATTGGTTGAGCGGCTTCAACTAAATCTGAGGTGTGGGTGGAATCAAACTACTGGGAGTTTTATCGCTGTTTCACTAAACCAAGCCTAGCTGAGAAGAGACCAGCTAGGAACTCAGCTAGACCCAACCTGGGTCGGACTGACTCTACCCGGTATGCAGCGGTATCGGGACGAATAGGGACTATATGTGTCTGCGATATCGCGATCGTGCGGTGGACATCACCGCCGGCGGGGTAATTTTGTGTCTATTCTAAGGACCCATAGAAACCGTTACAAATCTTTTTGGTTACTATAGGTCAGCTTATCTAAAATACTAATTCAATGTTGGTAACATGAAAACATGGATTACCTTACTGATTAGTTTATACATAATTGTAAAACGATAATATGCGCGTAGGTAGTTAAAAATATTACTACTGTTTTAAATTACAAATTGAAGTTAAGGAAGCGCGAGTCTTTTTGGTAGATGTCACTCTGAGTACGCATCCCCAAGGCTTTGTAAGAAAGAACTGGTTGAAGGATTTGGTAACCGAGTGTGATTACTGATTTTTCAGACAGCTCAGTTAAAGTGATTGGCTGCGTATGTCAGGATGTCACCGGTTCGATTGTACGTTTTGGAAAGTGTTTCTTCACTAGAAAAATAACTATGATTAAGGGAGAATTTTCGTGTTGTTATAACGTGTTTGTCTTAGTAAACTACAAGTACATATGAAAAAGATTTTCTTAGTAAACTAGAAGTATTAAATAAATTTTCATACACAGGGATAATGCGTAGAGACATGTGCCCAATAGTCAGTTCACGCGAACGAAGTCGCGGGCAAAAGCTAGTTGTTAATATTTCGAAACGTTTAAATATAAATACATAGATATTATTTCGTGTCAAAAAACATTGTTACATTTAAAAGTCTATTATTTCAATAAACCTATTGTCTAAGGTTTTGATCTAGGTAGTTTATTCCTGGCTTTTAAACACAATTTCTCCTACTTATAAATATCGAAACGAAAAACATCGAACGGAGTTTAATTTCTGTAATTGTTTTCTAAAGAGTAAAAAGTGACTCATGTTATTTTAATCACGTAAAAGTTATACAAGGTCTGAAATTGTATTAACAAGGATCATCATAATCAGCTAGTAAGGGTAATATCAGCTGTCTTCACTGCTATGCTTCTCTTGTCCAAGAGTTTTAGAGGATCTAGTCTTCATAGGGTTCCTGCTCTATCGTCACATCCAAATGGTCTTATATATCTTCCCGAACCTCTCATCCATACTGAGAAAGGTGTTTATAGTTGAAATCTGTATCTGTACCCCTATTTAGTGTGAAACCAACTCACTGACTACGGGTGGGCTTAAAACCAGCTTAGTGCTATGCTCACACCGATTTTTCCATGACTTTATATCCCTATACTTCAAAAAATTTAATTCGAACAATGTGAAAAATAAACAACCTTGATTTGATTTTGTTTTTTTTTACTTTTACTTTTAGCCAATACATAACTTGTGAATACGCATTTTCCCATTTAATATGAAGTAAAAAGTTGAAATTTTGCTTTTTAAAGGGCTACTGGGAATATAAATGAGGTAAACGTTGGAAACAGAATTACATATTTGATTGACTTGATTCAACATCGTTATTATTTGGTTTTCTTTTAATTTCTTTTAAATAAAACAAAATTAACGAGCCATTGTTTCTTTCAACGCCTGAAGAAAAATCTGTATGTTCCGTAAGGGCTACTGGGCCCACCGGTGAGCTTAATCTTACTGTTCCATTTAGGCCATGGGGGTCACCCGTGAGCCGAGTCGGAGGTTCAATGTAAACGCTTCGTGCAAGCCATAGAGTGTAGGTAGCTATCGAACAAAACGCATATGGAAATGAACCGCGTGGCCCCGTAGCCGGACTCGTCCACATGGTTTTCAAATTCAATAAATACTTGTAGAATTTTTTCAAGGTGATTTTAGTGACACATGATTGATGTTCTAAAATGGTGCCAATGAAAACTTTTTTTTGTCTCATTGGAGATAAAAACACACATACATATGTAATTACATATCCAGTAATAAAATACAAAGGAACATAATAGCTTCATTCTCAAACAAAAACGACTTTTAACAATATCTTCTATTAATATATTTAAAATAAAAGTGACATCCTGAATGATCGATCAACGCAGACCCAAAACTCTGAACAAAGTTAGATCTTTTTTACGGTAGGATAGCATACGATTACGAATGAATTTGGTGATTGAAGAGGGTAAAAAGATTTTGAAAGTTTCTATGGAAATGTCTTCTTTTAAGTGAGACTTAAAACTTTGTATAAACATAGATTATCTATTTAAATAAAACAAAACTTATTAGAGAGTTTTCCGAAATTCATCGCCTATAAAATTTAATTAAATGGGGGTTAAAAATGTGTATGGCAAACACGTCTTTTTTGAAGCGAGGAACTAAAAACTTCGTTATTAAAACACGAGAAATCCGATTTCATCGTTGTTCGAAATTCCAATGAGGGTAGAATGGGGAACAATCTTTTTTTGATACTTGAATGTTCGTTTATAGGTTTTGTAAATAAGAAGACAACTGATTTCAGTGTTTATCAAAATCATACTCTAAAGGGGTGAAAAGAGTTTGAAGACTTTGGGGATGAAGTAGTTTTGAAACATAATAGACTGTATATTTAAATCACAAATAATATTTCTGTGTTGCCAATAAATAATCCCCGAAGGGGGTTGAAGATATACCTAGCCCCTAAAAATATTTTTATAGGGTAACGGGGTTGTAAATCTGTATCAAGATTTTTTTATCAAGAAGTACACATACGAAGCAACTGTCGCAGCGTTTTCTGAAAATCATTCTTTGAAGAGGTTGAATGGTGTTGAACGTATGAGCAACAAGTGTTGTTTGAAGTGATATAATTGAAACTCCGTAAGTAGCACGTTTACTAAAATACAGGAATTCCCATTGTAGCGTTATTTGGAATTGATCCCGGAAGGGAGTTTAAACGGTATTGATAAATTGGATTGAGATTAAGTATATTTTTAAAGTGGGAGATTCAAATAGTAAACGTGTAATGTAGCTATTTCAGTATTCTCCACATAAAAATGTAAATTTTTTTTCGGAAACAATTATCATGTATGTAATAATGAAACTGAAACTGTGAAATTACGAAGACCACAGACGACAAAGGAAACTCTACCTACAATAATAAACATCGTCGGAGTTCATTTATGTTTATCAAAATGCACATCGTGACCAATCGTGACGTGAAAATTATGATGTAGTACTGGCGTCACCTTTTTGTTACTTGAAGTACTTTTTCATCGGAAACGGATTCAATTTGCCCGTGTGGTTGCCGGGTAAGAATTGCGCCACCCCATCTCTTCCCGTGGGTTTCGTAGGAGGCGAATAAGGGAAAATCGGAGGGTGGGCAGCAGCATCCTTCGATCATTACCACCATCAAACTGCGGTCGCCAACCCGCTTGCCAAGCGTGGCGACTATGGCAAATCCCCCCCAAGGGAAAAATAAATTGGGGGAGGCCTATGTTCAGCAGTGGACGTCTTTCGGCTGAAATGATGATGATGATGATGATGGATTCAATTTGGAAACTAATGTTCAAAAGATTTAAGTGTCTTCATGTTTATTAACTGCACTTCCTGTGTTATCACGAACTATTATAAATCATACATTTCATCATAAAACGTAGCGCGTGAAACTGACGGCCGGAGCTAAGGTTGCGCCCGCGGGGGTAAGCCGAGAGTGACCCTTTGTGTCAAACATAAAGTTTTAGGATTTTCCCGCACGCAGGTCGAGAATATCCACCGTTTAAGGGTCCCGTAGCCAAAATGGTAAAAACGGAACCCCTGTAATTTCGTCATGCCTGTCCGTCCGTCCGTATGTCATAGTCAATTTACTCGGAGACTATAAGCACTACAATTATTATATACTAGCTTTTGCCCGCGACTTCGTTCGCGTGAACTTCTACTGGCTATTCCTTGCCCTTGGTAGATAAATGCCGGTTAGGTTTTAAAGTACTTTGAGTGACTCACTCAAAATTTACTCCAACTTTTTTACATCTCAAAGTTACAACCTTACAAAGTTTCTAATTTATATAAATATAATAATTAGCAAGTGAAATGGGCCCTCTTGTCCATGAAAGGCATGTGTCCTGAAGTAGGATGTAATAGGCGGATAATGAAACAAAATGGATAAGATTTATCAATATCTATATATAGGTACGTATGTATGTATGTTCGTAATAGGTACTGAATAAGTAAGTCAGACGTTAAATACTACACATTTCATTCCAGCCCGGAGAACTACGTTTACTCGATCCCATATAGCATTTATGCGTATGAATTATTTTTGATGATCTCTTATACTATGTAACAAAACACTAATATCTGCTAAGGAACTACCTTATCACATCCATGTAGCATAGTGGTGTCATGGTTCGATGTCGCGTACGTCTACACATCGTTCTTGTTCGACGACGTTACCCAATTCCTTACTTTCCGAGCCTAAGTACTGACATGCTCGATGTAGCGACTACACGGGAAGACATGCTTGAATCGAACAAAAACTTTGATGTTTCTCGAAATGCAAAGTGTTAGAAGTCCAACATCATAACCCAAGACTGTTCTACAACAATATGATACGCTCTACTTGCAGTGAAAACCTCTACGCATTATCCCTCTGTATGAAAATTAATTGAACACTTCTAGTTTACTAAGAAAATGTTTTTTATATGTACTTGTAGTTTACTAAGACAAATATATTTACAAAAATTTTAAGCATCCTCTCAAAATATCTGTACATAATTCTCCCTTTATCGCGTATTTTTCTAGTGAAAGTTCTACCTCCAAAACGTACAATCGAACCTGTGACATCCTGAAATACTCGTACGCAGCCAATCGCTTTAAATGAGCTGTCTATAATATAACGTCTATAATAACAATAAGTAATCACACTCGGTTACCAGTTCTCTCTTAGTCTCTTACAAAGCCTGGGGAGGCGTACGCAGAGTGACATATATCTACCAAAAAGACTCGCGCTTCCTTAACTTCAATCTATAATTTTCTTTTGCAGATGTTACTGCTTAAAACTTATTAATATTTTTAAGTATCTACGCGCATATTATCGTTTTACAATTATATTTAAAAAGAAATCTAAGTCCGAAGACTGAGAGGCAAAAATGCTTAAGTACTTTTTTCCTTTACTTTCGTTTCTAAGAACCTTAAAATATGAATAATTAAATTAATATTTTTGATAAACTGACCTATAGTAACCAAAAAGATTTGTAACAGTCTCTATGGGTCCTTAGGACAGACACAAAATTACCCCGCCTGCGAGGACGTCCACCGCACGATCGCGACAACACAGACATATATAGTCCCTATTCGTCCCGGTACCGCTGCATACGGGGTAGAGTCAGTCCGACCCAGGTCGGGCCTAGCTGAGTTCCTTGCTGGACTCTTCTCAGCTAGGCTAGCTTCAGTGACCCATCGACAAAACTCCCAGTAGTCCGATTCCACCCACATCTCAGATTTGGTTGAAGCCGCTCAACCAATCTCACTGGAGCGCACATGCTTAGAGTATTCCAGTGTTTAAAACGCCCGCGTGGTCGTATCGGAGGGTTCCCCTGGATTGTCCCCAAGCTACTCTCCAACTGCGCACTCTTATTGCTTTATTGGGCCCGGCCTATAAAGCCACAGTCAACTTCAAAAAAAAACTTATTTTATATTTCTCAACCTTCCGTTTTTACTACAAAGATTTCGGAGTGGATTTCAAACACGTTGAGTTTCTGTCATTTTGTAGACATTTATAACATATAAAATATTATTTTTTTGAACCTGACTGTGGCTTCATAGGCCGGGCCCAATAAAGCGATAGGAGTGAAATTTTAGGTAGGCATACATCAAAGCGCTGGTCAGTCAATGCTGACAACAACCGTCTACGTCCAATCTATTTAATCTCCAATTTTATAAAGAGTAAAGTTATTAAGGCTCGATGGGTCAGCAAGTTTTGGCTTAAGACGCAAGCACCTTAGAGGCTGTAAGTCAGTACCTAAATAACACAAATCTATTCTGTTTTTCTTACGATTATGCACGTAATTAATAGAACTTTATATACTGAAATGCGGTAAATATTTTTCACATTCACATGAGTCGCTTTGGTTTTGAGATAATTAAGCTCTAAGAGTCACAAATATCCGAACTAAATCTTTCATAATAATACCTCATCATAATCAATCATCATAACCATATTACTCAGTTTATAACTACGATGGTAAAAATAAAAACTTTCCATGCAAATACCTACTTTATCGTCGCTACTATAAGACTCAAATTATTAAATTGTGCAAGTACTAAATAATTTTCATTAACTTTGATTCGACTTAATCGAATGTCATCTGTATAATGGCACGACTCCGAAACGCCAAACGTCAAATATCGTGATATTTACAATTGTCTTGATTCGCCTCACGATACTTCCTTATTGTATCTTGTCCACACGATTCGTAACAACTATGTGCTTATTTCGAGCTCAGACTTACACTGGATCAACTGAGACGAATTTTCGTAAGTCAGCGTGCATTGTAAACATCCATGGACTCTGGAGGCAGATAGGCAATGTTGACAGCCACTGACTAACATAATTAAATCTCTCATTTCAAACAGTTACTATGGGTTGAGGGACTCTCCATTTTTTCACATATTATCTATTTATTGTACAATTTTTGAATGGGATTCTTTTTATTTTGCTTCCAATTGTATGCTTACTAATTTTCAAGCCTTTAAGTCATTAATTGAAGGACTTGTCATACAAAGTTCAACCCCTCTTTTCACCCCCTTCCAACCCCAATCTGTATAATTTTTATAGCCTATAACCTGGCCGAAGATCAATTAAACTTATTAGTGAAGGTTGTATTGAAATTTATTGGCTAGTTTTCGCGTGATGGTGAGACAAATAAACAGACAGACAAACAGACACAAATTTTAAAAACTGTTGAAACGTGTTCTGTTATCGATTCTAAGACCCCTCCATCGATTTTTTTGCTAATATCTTCAATGTACAGATTTTCGAACCTCTACAGCTTTATTATATGTATAGATTTATTTACATATTTAAATATTTATTTGTATCAACAATAGTAAGAAAATCCTTGTGGTCTTAGTACGGTTTTGTTGAAAAATGTATATATAAGAAAGGTTGACAAAAAAACTTTAACAAAACAAAGAAAATTTGCGTAACTGATATTTCATATAGTCTTAAGCGCTCAAACTTTACACTCCGTGGGCTCTTCAGAAACGTAGTGTAATCGGGTTTTAGTTAATTTATTTGTGCTACTTATATTTGTAACCGGGTTTATTTAATTATTTTAGTCTATCAGTACGTGCTAATGATTCAAATTAGGAAGTGCTAAACGAAGATCCTACTAAAATCACACATATGTGAAACGACGTAGATAACAGGCACTGCTATTAAGATTGTAACAGGAATTATGTTAATAATATTTTCATGTTACAGTACTACTTCTTTGAGTTTGATATTGTCTATGATCTTTTTCCATTGGAGAGTCTACTGTAACACTAATGTAATAGAGTTTATATTACAAACATACAATTTTTAGACAGTGTGTATGTAATAGAAACTCTTTAGTAACTAAGCAGAATATCCAATGGAAAAAGAGCTTATGTCAGTGTCATAAAGTCATTTACCTGTAATAAGACTGAAAACGGGAGTGAGATGTAGGTGAGATCATACCAACATCGTTAATTATCCCGATTAATATTAACGCAAGGCCGCGTATAGGGTTAATGACTGATGATTAACAGCACAAAACATGAGCGGCAATAGCCATAACGTGTAATGGTAGCAGCAGATCTCCTTTAACCATAATAAACATTGATGCTGTATTTCTGGAAGCTACGGTAGATGGACGCTAGTAGCTTCCGAAACGGCAGCCGAGTGGTTGAAACAGGCGGGTCCTTCGCTCGGACTTGGGTCGGACTGTTTTCTTGAATAACCCTCGTCATCCTTAAGAGGTCTAGGCTCAGAGGGCCTACTCCGAACTTCAAAATCCGAACTTCGTATCGTGCCGTCCCTTTCACTCTCGTGTTATACACTATATGAGTGAAAGGGGAGGGCACGATACGAAGTTCGGAGTACAGGCCCTTAATACGGACAAGGCCGCGTACGGTTGGCCAGACACTACTTGTGTTGGTTTTTGTTTTAATTCTATAAAGTCTTCTTAGAATGCATCAAACCACGAAAAAAGCTTGTTTACGCTAAGTTAAATTACAAATAGACATGAAGACGAAGTCAATTATGGTAATGATGATTAATTTATTCTTTATACATCTGTGTTTACTTCCAAGATAATATTTACTTGATACAAGCAGTGTAGTAACACAATGGAAGGTCATGTGTGCTGATTTTTTAGTTTTTCTTTGACGATTAAATACTATAAGGTGTATGTTATTTATCACGATATCTGATGCTAAGCAAACACCGTTACCTATGGAGGCTTGCGCCCCAGAGATGTCAGGTCAGAAGTGTATTAAGTACTGATATTTGAGGTTTCGTTGAGCCGAGCTTTAGACACAAATTTAGATCCCTCTTTCTCAACATAGCATATCGTAGAACAGTATACCTAACTATACATTTATAATAAAGCGCTCAACTCAACATAGCGCATCCTTGGAAGCTCTGGACAACTTTACCTACTCCTTACTCACATCAGCTAATTCAGGGGTCGGCAAACCGTGGCCCTTTGAAGGGCCATTTGCTTCGAGGTCGCTTTAAAAATTAGTGAAAAATCCGAAACAGATATTTGTCATCCACACTTACAACTATTTTTACAGGTACTAGGACTAAGACAAGTGTAACTACTATTTATTTATATTATAATATTACTTTTCTATACTAGTACGCTTATGGCATATATTGCAGCAGCTCTCAGAGGTTTACAAAAATTGATATTTTTAGTGAATTGGTTCCTTGGTTAAATAGTTTGCCGAACCTTGAGCTAATTGATTACGTAACGTCTCAAACTTACGCTAGGTACTTACTATTAAGTGGAAGGTATATACATGAAAGAGGTTTTACCCTTAACACCTAGATCGTCATTATTCGCTTGCCCTTTTGCCATTTACGTGGGGTCGGCGCAGCATGTTTTTTTTCCATAAATATTTCTATATCGCCCGTCATGACGTCACTCACATCATTCCTCTCCATATTTTCTCACGCAGCACATCCACCTTTTTCTTGGCCTACCCCGTCTCTTACATCCCTCCACATTCATTCCTAATCCGAAGGGGATTGTCACAGGACTTTCTTCAAACGGCCCATATTTAAGAAATTGTGTCCTATCTCTAAGATACTCAGCGAAGAAAGTGGGGAATTCTAGGTCGAGCCCTACATTCCTAAGCTATGAGTTCACATTGTCTATGTGTTCATAGTTGGAAGTTAGTTGTGACACATACGAAATAGTCCGTTTTGTTCCAAGATTTTGTTCACATCGTAGGACAAACCGGACAAAAAAGTCCGTTTTGTTCTACGACAGATGCCTAACCCGCGATCGTGAGATAAAAGTATTGTAAATTAAAATGCGCCGACTTGGCTCTCTCTGTCTCTCCCGTCATTGCACCATGACGTCAATACATCATTCGAGAAAACGAAGAAAGTAATCAACGAATATTAATTATTTTACCTAAAGAAATCATGTGTAATAATTAGCACTAAGTTTCATAGATTTAACTCATTTATATGAAGTTTATAGGGAAATATGATTAAACCAGTGAACATTGACGCCACAAATTTTTTATGGTAGAAACACGTCCTTTTTCATCTTTATGTATTTATTTAAATAAAATTCCTATGTATATTATAGTATAATTGAAATTGTTAAACATTACAAATCTGCTTTATTTACCTTTTTCGAGTTCCGAACCCTATTTGTAATTCATTATTATTTGGGTACTCGGCCTTTATTAATCTGCATCTGCTTATAGTAATTAGCAATACTTTAATAATAATGGGGTGAATTAACAAAGCTACATACATATATGAATATGACTAAACTAATAACGACTAAATCTAAATTATAAACTAATCCCCTTCACAGGTACTCATTATTTATGTTTATTTTTTGCGCTACTTATGCATGTTACGTCTTTACAAACACTAATAGATAAATGTTATGTTGTTATGGAAAAATTTGTAATAACCATGACTGTTAGAATTTTTTATTATAGGATTACGTAATTTGCCTGAACCTGTTTCACAGAGCGGTATAAGGAAATTATCATAACACGCAAGACGTCTGTACGCTCGTATAACGTTCAAATATATACTACATTGAATGATATAATCGCCAATTAGCCCAAATTCAATTAGAACGCCTATTCGAGTTCAATATGTTTGATCGCACAGTAAATTTCGAGCGAATGCCCGACTCCCACCCGACGATCCCACACTCGTATATGTTTGTGTTGGGTGATTTTCGATGCGTGCACTGATGCCGTGCCGAATATCTATTATCTACTCGCCCATAAACACAGCCTAAGAAAAACAAGTCATTACGTTAGGTACTCACAAGCCCGCATAGTTTAGACTGCGTGTTGATTTATTTGTTACACCATCACCGGCGCGTGCGCTTGTTTCGTTGTTATTGTGTTCAATTTAAAAAATGGCGCCGGAAATTAAATATACTAAGGTTAGTAACATGTAACTGGTATTATTTAGTTCCCAATATTAAGACTGCCAAAGTCGACAGATAACAAGGTAACAAACGTCCTATTACTTGACATAGTCCTTTAGTCCTAATAGATACTTGATATACTTTTAATCTTCATTCATGACAATAAAGGTGCACTTATTCATTCGTTCACCTAACCTATTTTAGTTACATTGCCGCTAAATTTCGTTTATTCTTGTAGGAAAGGGGCGAAACACATTTTAGTTATCAGCTTTGTTAAGTTTAATTATCTATTATTGGGAAATAAGTATCTATTATTGGGTAATGAGGTGTCAAACACTGGGACCTTAAATGGCGTTATAAACAAATACCTACACGCAGATTTTATTTACTTTTACGGTGCTGTGACGCCATCTAGTGAATCCTTTGACATGGACCATACTATTTACTAGCCCCTCGCAATACAATTTTTAAATGAAACCAATCTTACAATCAATGCGGCTCCAATATGTTTACGAAATTATAACAAAATTAGATATCTATTGTTGTTATTAGGTAGGTACTAACATGCATTAACTACTTAAATAATATAACATAATATAAGTAAAATAGTTATTTGTAATCGTAAATTCTTTATAATCATAATAACATCCAATTTTGTTGTAATGTTCGTAAGTGTTTGTTTGAAGGCGCGTTCAATTTAAGACTTGTTTTAGGTTGGCCAACAGGTTTGAAGCACTAAGGGTCGGTTGCACCAACATACGATCACAGGCCGGTTATCGTCAAATATGGCGCCCGCAGCTATCGTCCCATAGAAACTTGTCAAACTTTCCGTACAATCAGATTTTAACGAACACTGCTTACGATTACAGACGGTTTGGTGCAACCCAGCCTAAGCCGCTTAGCCACGAGTCTGATTTTACATATCAATACTATTAGGTAGAACTCGAAAGAGCACGGTGCTGTTGCATTATTAATGCACTGCAGAGGCCTTTTATGAGACACGAATACATTCTTATTTACATGCTTTTCTTTCGGGGTTGTTGACTCATTGGCCCAGTAGGTAAAAAGTAACAAACCATAGCACGTACAGCCGAGGATAAAAATACATATACATTTTTGAATCTTATTGCTACGGAATAAGGTAAAATAATGTATACTATATTGATGCCCTTTTCTGTTATTTCTAATTTAAATGGGATATTCATTTATTTAGAAAATGTTCTATTTAGGTAATGACCTACAACCTATTTTATTGTAGAACTGGATATCTGGCCAATTTGTCTACATAGCCATCTGGCCAGTTAAATCTATGGTACTCTGAATAGAGACGAAGTTACATGCTCCTCCGTTTTTACTTCTGTTAAACCACGTAAAACATACTGATGTTGTTTTTTTTAAAATTTTCTAAATTTAAAAAGACTTGACTCTAACATGTGCATTTATGTTTAGGGGACGATTTATGGTTTTTTTTTATTAGAAACGTCGATGGTTGACTTTACTTCCTTGACCTTAGTTGACATCTATTGTTCACGTCCATTATTATTTATGAGTTTTATGCAATAATATTGAGTCAGTACCGAGCAATGGTGGATTTACCTTATTGCGTTTTACGTTGTTTCAAGTTGTTCATCAACAACGAGTGGGTGGACTCCAGGAGCGGCAAGACTTTTGAAACATTCAATCCTCATGACGGCTCCGTCATCGCGAAGGTGGCTGAGGGCGACAAGGTACTTAATTACTACTAGTTTATGTGAAAAATACTAGGTCCTATTCTTAACAATCATAATTACCGTCAACATTGTGATACAGACAAGAAAACTCGGACTAGTCAAATTACTTTGCGAGATTATTTTGTTAATTAATCCAGCAAGTTCTGGAAGATATTAATATAACCTTTGGACACAATAACATTTCAAATAAAAAAACCTATTGACTTAATTCATGTTTATTTGGGTCCATAATTGAAAGTTAAAAATATAACAAGTTGGAGAGTCTTTTAAGAGCCCATTTAGACACCAACATAATATTTACTTTACGGTCCACCTGCTAGTAAGCGGACATCGCATCCTATAGACGCCCGCAACTCCAAAGGAGTCACGTGCGCGCTGCCAACCCTTTATAGGTTTGAGGATTGAATGTTTTGACAACATAAACGACAAATTTAGGTCCCTCGCTCTCAACACTGCATCCTCGGGAGCTCTGGCGACCTGGCTCACCTCCAGGAACACAACACTGCATAGGTCCCTGAGAGGCTACTCCGAACTTCGAAATCCGAACTTCGTATCGTGCCGTTCCTCTCACTCATATAGTATATAATACGAGAGTGAAAGGGACGGCACGATACGAAGTTCGTATTTCGAAATTCGGAGTACAGGCTCTGTAGAGTAAATAGTTTTATTGTGATTGCGGATGCGTATTGTAAAATTTTGGACGGAACCTGCGTTGTGGTTGGCTGTGTAAGTGTGTGTATTGATTACATAACTTCAGTAAACTGTTGATAATGATGTAAATATAAAAATTGTCATTGAAATGTTGACTGCAGACTGACATTGACTTGGCAGTGAGCGCCGCTAAGGCCGCCTTCCACCGCAATTCAGAATGGCGTCAGCTGGATGCCTCAGCCAGAGGCAGGCTTCTCTGCAAATTCGCAGACCTGGTCGAGCGTGACGCACAGTACCTAGCACAGCTGGAATCCCACAATAATGGCATGCTGCTCAACTTTGGCCTCTGGTCTATTCAGAAGAGTGGGAACTCTATTCGCTATACGGCTAGTTTGGCGGATAAGATTCAGGGGGATACCATACCTGCTGGTGCGTATAAGTATTTAGCTTTGTTTATGTAGGTACATACAGTACGGGCGACAGCACCGGTCACGCGACTATGTGGACACCACAGTATTCTAACGGCAGCAGTTGTGCCGCCGAACCTGTACATTAACAATATCAGCAGCAATAACAACAGTTATTATATTTTATTATTAAATCTATGAAAAAAAGGACAAACCCCACATCTACTCGTAAATGTACGAGATTGGTATACTTTTACATAGTCTTTTTCCTTTGAGTTGCAGTTTATAAAAGCGCTATGGCGTCTTGTGTGTTGTTGTTGTGTTGTGTATGGTGGGTACATATTTTACGTGGCCTAATTACTAAATTGTATTATCACAAGAAGACGCAAAGTTTGTTTCTAATTTTGACCCAAAAAGTTTGTGCAACTTTCCTAAAGAAGATAATTTTCGCTTGGGGCAAAGAAACAAGAAATTTCGAAGCTACCCTTACTTAAACTTTATACCCAGCATTCAACAGGGATTTTCAAACTTTTTCTATTGTTTTAACCCCCGACATGAACGAGGGGTGTTATAAGATTAACATGTTTTTGTGTGTCCTTATGTGGTATAATAGTGAGTGTGGTGTGAGCTGCTTGACAAGCTTGAACGCCTGCAAAACGTATGTATCAGGTACATTTTCGGTCTACGCTAGTATGATCACATCTCCTACTTTCGGTCTCAGCTTCAGTGGTTGCCGATCCGCCGGCGGAGAGATGTGCATATTCTGTCGTTACTGTTCAACACACTTTTTAATCCTGCTGCCCCTCCATACCTTTCTGAGAGATTTAGATACATGGCTGATGGCAGTGGTCATCGTCTGAGGTCCAGCGCCAACCTTACTCTTGCTCTACCGTCTAATAAGACGCGAACATACTCTAGATCTTTCACGGTACGCGCTGTGAAGTTGTGGAACGAGTTGCCCTTGTCAATAAGACAGTCCCAGTCTGTCGCCTCACTCAAGAGCAATTTGAAGAAATTGTGGCTCTCCAACAACTTGTGATTTGGTTGAATACTATATATATTTATTTATGTATATTTATTTAAATACGTATATATTTATAATATGTATTTATTATATGTTATAGTTGTTATATATTTATTTGGTTTTGGTTTTAGCTATAAGTTTCCTTATTGAAAAGTTTTAGTACACTGTGTAAGTTTGTCTATCTCATTCTCCCACTATACACTCAATCCCTCAAAGGTTAGCTGGAAGAGATCCCTCATAGGGATAAGTTCGCCTTTGTACTCTAATCTTATGTGACATGTATATTGTTTTAACCTGTTATTGTGTACAATAAAGTGCTTACATACATACATACATAATAGTTCCAAAACGGAACAACAGATTTGAGTGGGGTTTTTTAAATCGAAAGTTGTCTGTCGAAATGTTGCGTAGCTACGGTTGATGATTGAGGTTCTTTTTAAATCTTATTTGTAGGTTATTAAGTTATAAATAATTATGTTACAGACGGTGATGTATTCACGTATACACTGAAACAGCCGGTGGGCGTTTGCGGCCTCATCTTGCCGTGGAATGTGCCTGTACTTATGTTTATTAGCAAAGTCGTAACTGCTCTTGCTGCAGGCAAGTATAAATGGCATTTCTGCCGTGTCAGGCCTATTTCTGTTATTAGAAATAATAGAGATACGCTTAACCAGTGCAAAAATAATTTATACAAACAAAATTTCAAAAAATATATTTAGTTACCGAGATATTTCATATTACAAGATAAACGATTTTGATATTTTTGTGATTGAGTTATGCGCATCTCTAGCATCTCCAGTGAAAATAATTTAGCGGGACTCTCCGCAATTTTTGTACGGCGTCTGGATTTCTACTATCTCAGGTTATCATAGTTCCGCGTGACCACACGTAATCTTAATGTTCTAAGGACACATTAGGCCCGCCTCGAGGTGAGGATGGCGGGCGCGGGGGTACCGCTCGTCGCTCCCGGCCATGTACATTTTGTTTATTTATTTACCTACATTTCATAACGTACGTAATATTGACACGGATAACCTATCGTTCGGGTTTTTGTGTTTATTATTCTTAAAATGAGTTTTGTACCAAGTAAGGCTTTGTTACGAATGTGTAGTGACAAAAATGTGCTAGAAATCAAATGTTGGGCTACTTGTACTTGAAAAATCAGTGTATTTGAAAAGAAGATCACGTGTGAACAATTGTATGTGTCATTTAAATAATGAATCCTAGAGTCCATTCCTAATTAAAACTTTACAATTTTTATTTTTTATTTAAAGGCTGTACAGTAGTTGTGAAGCCAGCGGAGCAGACACCTCTAACAGCGCTGGCGCTAGCCGCCCTTCTGAAGGAAGCGGGCGTGCCAGCGGGCGTGGTAAACGTGGTCAACGGCTACGGGCCAACCGCCGGCGCCGCGCTTACGCATCACCCTGACGTCGCTAAGATCTCATTCACTGGCTCCGTGGAGGTAACCCTGATGCCATAGCATCATGAGAGTCTCGAATTTCGGATTGTCACAGCTTGGGTCCCCAATCAAGCTCCATTCGGAGTTAGAAAATAAAACTAGCCAGCTTTGTTTAGTCACTCACAGCGCTTGCTACAACTTAGCATCTACGCTTGGGCATCATCTAGACGTCGCAAAGACGTCAATCACAAGCCCAATGGAGGGAATGAGTTTTATGTTTTATTGTTAATGTTGTGTTCAAGGAATAGTGTTATTTTTACCCCTCTTTTCTTTTTACCGCTTTTAAAGCTAATGAGAATAAATTAGTAGGGAAGATCATTGAACCTCACTTTCCGTTCGATACATCTACGAGGATTACAGTCAGCAGTAAAAGTAGCTTCACGGACCGAGTGTTCAAAATTATATGTACACACGGTAGCGTAGTGTTCTCGGTTGTATGTAATTTCTGCTTCTGACTGTACAAGCCAAGAAAGTGGTCCATCTCTTTTGGACTTTGTTATTCTACATTAAGGTTCCAAAGTGGTACCACTTTTTTGGCTGACTTTACCACATTTTGAGCCAATGCGTTTAAAAATATTTTTCAACTAGTTGCGGTATCATCCTAGAACTTGTTGCGCAGGTCGGCAAGATCATTCAGTCGGCGGCGGGGGCTAACAACTTAAAGCGGGTCACCCTGGAGCTCGGCGGGAAGAGTCCCCTCATCATTATGGCTGATGCAGATTGTACGTACTACTCACTACATAATTATAGTAGATACCTACATATCATGCAAATAAACATAATATACATGATCAATCATTCAAATCACCCCTTGCGAGCAGGCGGCAAGTACGCCATTGGTAAAAAAGTCTATGCAGTCCGAGAATTAATGGACGATTATAGAAACAATCCAAAACCTAAACGCGAGGTCCTAGATATTCAAAACTTATAAATGATTTTTATTTTTTTATTTAGACTTGAATACATAATAGGTACATTTAGATCAACTTATTCCTAAAAACGTATGTAGACCGCGTGGCTTTATTTGTAAATTCTAGTGACCGAAGCGGTACATGCTGCAGCGTTTGGCGTTTTCAGCAACCAGGGGCAGATGTGCATCGCCGCGTCACGGCTCTACGTCCATTCCTCCATCTACGACCAGTTCGTCGAGAAAGCGGTCGAATACGCTAAGAACATCAAGATTGGACACCCAGCTGAAACAACCACGCAACATGGGCCACAGGTATTCATACCTAACTTGCAACTTATATACTTTATAATGGGTTGTGGATCTAGGATACTTTCCGAGATTCCACAATACGAGTAACTCTGTCATGTTATGTGTCATGACGTGGCTTTTACATCGAGTGGACTGATTAATTAAACATATGATAGCCACGTTACGACCAAATTTTATAGCTGTTAAATCTCCGGAAATATTTCACACCAATGACCTTGCCCTTAGGTATCGCATTTAAATACCTACTACTAAACTACTACTTGTAAAGCCAGTCGCCATCTTTTGGTATGCTGACATTATGTTCTCTTTGGCCTATTTCTTCTCTTCTCTTTCACCCATCATCATTAGTCTATATACGTCCCATTGCTGGGCAGAGGGAAGTCTCCTCTCATAGATAACATGGAACGGGCAGTCGGCATTCATAGGGTACCTAATAAGTGCCTTTACTATCACATTATTTTCATCCCTCTTTCGTAAATAATATTCAATCCAGAGGTTTTGATGATGAATGATTTTACTTTGCCACAGGTTGACGGAGAAATGATGAACAAAGTTCTGGGATACATTGAGAAGGGCAAAAAAGAAGGAGCAAAACTTTTGGTAGGAGGTCAACGAATAGGAAAACAAGGCTTCTACATTCAGCCCGCAGTATTCAGAGATGTTACTGATGATATGACGATAGCAAAAGAAGAGGTTAGTTAGGTCTTAATTTACACCATGAGAATAACTTGCAATCTCCTACGTTAATTGAAAACATCCAATTAGTTCACATAATGAGTGTTAATAAAAATTTCGTTGTAGATTTTCGGTCCCGTGCAGAGCATCCTGAAGTTCGACACGTTGGAAGAGGTGATCGAGCGCGCCAACAACACCAGCTACGGGCTCGCGGCCGGCATCTTCACCTCCAACATTACCAATGCTCTGCAGTTCGCGAAACATGTTGAATCTGGCGTCGTTTGGTAATTTGTTTCATCTATGTACTAACACGGACCTCCTTGAGGAGGTCCGTATTAGTATCCATTTATGAATAGATGATTCTGACAGCTTCCAAGAGTTCAGAGGCTGGTTCGGCTTTATTTTATTTCCATTAATTATTGTTATAGAGCAGATAGTCTCTCTTTTAAATATATTATAGGCCTACCTATTCCGGTAGAGAAAGCCATTTATTTACTTTTTATTATTTGTTGGTACTGTAGAAATTTCAACCAGCCTGCCTATTACGATGAGATATAGCCTGCTGACACATATAGGGACAGTGGAGGCTTAGTCTTAGTACCAAATAGATTTTCGTTCCGTTGTCACCCTTTGGATACTAGAGACCTAAAAAATAAGAGTACTTTACGTAGAATATGTTATCCCAGAAATAAAAGAATCGATATTTTCTATTGTCTACTATTTTTGGTGAGCAATTAATAATATTTGTATTGTAGTGTAATATATTAATAATATTATCATCTTAAAAGTAGTATATACTTACCTATTTATTTATAGAAAATAATAATATGGAATTATATAACTACACGAAATTACAATAAGTAGGTAGGAATGCTAAAATATAAGTGTAGTATTTTGGTATCTGATCATTTGCATAGTATGATGTTTATTTAACCGACCCTGATTTATTAAGTCCCGTAAGATTTATTACAGCTATTAAACAGCTGATTGTACATTATCTGGTAAAGTAACCTCTAGTCTTTCTAATTATGGATAGGTATCTGTTACAAATTAACATAAACAGGCTATTCATATTTTAAGACAGAAATATTTTCTAAATGTAGAATAGATACCGAAATCAAAGTTAATAACTATGTGTTGGTACCAATAAAATAAATTACATACAGATGATATTTTAATCATATCATTTATTTTAGGTATTAGGTTTTATATTTGGACGAAGATTCCTAGTAGCCTAGGTTAAAAACCACTCTTGAATGTAGTTGTGAGGCATTTATTTTGTTAATCGTACAAATCTTAAATATGTAATATCTATTAGAACGCGCCACGAAGTGCATACGTTTTTTAATCTATAATGGGATTTTAATCTAAAATGGGTTCAATTTCAGTGTTACTTTTGATTGTTTCAGGGTGAACCAGTATCTAACATTCAATCCTCAGTCTCCATTCGGTGGCTTTAAAGATTCTGGATTGGGACGCGAATAGTAAGACAAAATCAATATTTTTCAATATGACGTGTCCCAACCTATCTTAAATATAGGTATTCAGAGATTTTTATTACATGTTCTGAAAATTACTGAATGCGCGATGCCAACGTTGCATTTTTTGTTGCTTTTGACTGACTTATTTCCATGACATCAACAAAGTTTAATCGAGGACATCGTCAAGAAACCATTTTAGTTAACTAACTTCGTCTCAGTCGCTCATTAAAGTCACTAAAAGTATGAATAAATAAAATACATCTCCGTATTAAGGAGACTCTAAAATAGCTTCCATCTTTGAAATAATTGAAGCGATTTAAGGCAATTTGAAACTAAATCAATAAACGAGGAATAAATGGCGAAGTTTGAAACGCCGTTATTCCGGGTCTCTTGTGAACTAATTTGTCTTAAAGTAATATTATTCCTAACACACGCTGCAACATGCGTTGCTACTGTTGCTAGTACATAAATGCGGCCTTATCCATCGAATTCGAAATTTCGCACCTAAACGGAAGAACTGGAACAAATGACTGATTGATTCTTTCGGAATTGAAGTGACTTTCCGGAATTAATGGATAATCCTGATGGATTTATTTTATCTCCTAGCTAATTTTTGTTCTCATTTCAGTGGAATGGACTGCGTGAACTCTTATCTGGAGGTCAAGACTGTGGCAATAGCTCAACCGAAAAAGTTTTAATATGATTCTTGGAATCGGGCGCTCCTTCAAATGAGATAATCGTATTTTTTGTATATATAACAACAGTGGCAAACAAACTTACGGCCTTTCTGATGGTATGGTGCCACCAGAGCCTATGGACAGTTACGACTCCAGAAGAAACATTAGCGCGGTGCCAACCCATAAATTCGTTAAAACTGTATTTGATATTTCTAATAAAAATAAAGTGTAACATGAATACCTAATACACATGAAATTAATAAAGCTACTTTTGTAATTTTGACAGTGAGTTTCACATGTCATCAAAACGAGTGGACGGAGTAACGGGCTAGTAATTATGCTGGATTGAGGCTCGGTTTTACAAAGACCGTTTAGTTTAGACCTTATGTCGTTATGTCAAAAAATGTACCTGCGGGGTAATCACGTAACTTTTGTACTACCGTTAGATAGATTTTAATGTCAAATTTCAACTGTCAGCTCATACATTTATACTTCAAAATTGACAGTAAAATCTATCTACCGTTAGTACATAAAGTTACGTGATTAGCCTGCTGGTTACCGAAACTTGATCTGTTGGTCTAACTAATCTTTATAAAATCCGGCCTAAGAAGTATAAAACTAAGAAATAATGGGATTACTTGAATATCAGAAAAGTCATCTTTAAAGAGTTTCATTAAAACGATAACACTTAAAAATGTTTTAAGACTTTTCATTGGGTTTTAACTTACCTTCATTGTAAAACCTACTTACTAAAAATGTGCTAGGTATTTATTGCTCCTTTAACACTGACAAAACAAAGCGATTATCTTTAACATGAAATCAACCCTTATTCGGTATCGGATATCCATGAAGCATTCATTCATTGAAATTGGATCGTCCCTCATTTGGTTCCCTTATGATAACATATTGAACGCACGGGAAACAAATCTATCATTTTATTATAGATCAAACAAGAAAACCGAGAAAGGAATTTATATTATGTATATTGATTTCTTGTCGATGATCTATGTCGTCAAATACTTTGTTTCTTTAGCTTCGATGTAGTGTGTTATTTAACTATTTTTAAGACCCCAATACAAGTTAGTCTTTAGTATTTTATACAATCGTCACATATAATGACAGCTATTGAAGTAGAGTAATGCGTTTACATTTGCCGACTTAGGTTATCCAATTTATAACTCCTCTACCAACCTCTACAATTCGATACCTCATTTATTTTAGACGTAAATTAAATGTTCCTAGAATCTGCTGCCCTAGTTCCAGACTACAAGGCCGAGTTTTTGTGGGTATTAGGGTCCGCTAGATGTAATGTCAGATCGAGGTAATTCAGTACATTTTTTCACGTAACTTTCCGATATAAGGTTTAAAGGATCTTTATACAGTCGAGTTTTAGCTAAATAAAGCTCACGGTTATGTCCGGGCTTCGTGTACACGTTTTCGGTACCCGTTTCCTAACTACGAGTACACGGTTTTCTGACCCGTTCTACACGTATAGTCGGGTACACGTGTAAATAAAATCCGTGTATCCGTATACCCGTGTACACGTGTACACAGAAGACCTTAAATACACGCGGTTCTAACCCTTCCTTGACGTGTAGCCGAGATTGAAGTCATAGGTATATAGTTTTAATAAAACAAAGGTTCAGGTTCAGGAGGTCCGATTGTTTGACAGTTTTATCGGATTTATTTGTTGCAGATAATTTTACAGGTCCCTAGAGTATATTTAAGTATGAAACATTATAGCTTTTACGATGTTTTTTGGAGAAAACTGAAAAATAAATTTGCTACGTAAAGCACCCTGTTAATGTGATTATTAAATGAGAACTCATTGAACAAATGCTAGTACCTCTTTTACGTACCGTTTAACTGTAACTGGCCACTTCACGTCGATAAATCAAATACTTGATTGTCAATATCATGTTATTTTCCGTCTAATTGTGTCGTTTGCAAATAAATTTTATTTTGAAGTGCCTTATCGCTACCTAAACGACGTGTTATCACGATGCAAACTACAATTCGGCGACAGCTATAAGGCTTTATCTACAACGATACAATGTGAATATGGATCCTCGCACTATGAGTGAAATGACAGATAGTGTTATACGTCGTGTCAGTTAAATGCACATGATGATTATTTTTAAACGAAATTACAATTAGTTTTTTGTTTCGGTAAATGAAAACAAAAAAAATATATGAAAAGATTTCTTAATTTCTACTTAAAGTTAATTGTTTTAAAGTAAAGTATCATTTGTTAAAATATCTGCAACTAATAAATTAACACTATATACGACGCCTTCTAGGCTCAGGGCCTTGTTAGATTTACTGAGAAGACGTTGCAATTAATATAATTAAAAAACCGGCCAAGTGCGTGTCGGACCACGCACAATGAAGGATTCCGTACCAACACCTACTAGTCCACATTTGAAATCACTATCCAATACATTGAATCTAAAAAAGTCGTGTCCTCATAGGGAACTCACGGCACTTACGACCTTTTGTTTGGGCAAGACAGTTTTTAAGCGAAAACTCAAAAACCGTAAAACCTATATTGTTCAAACCAAAAATCGTTCATAGTATTTACTAATGAACACCACCTCAATTTTTTTTTAAGAATTTTAAATTCTATAGTTTGGAAATTAGAGGGGGGGATACACTTTATATGACTTTGACAGCTAATATCTCACCAACGGTTGACTTAAATGGACAAGTTTTTTAGAAACCTGCATATCATTTTGAAAGGCCTATCCATCGATATCCAACAAACGCGACTATATGCTTTGAATTTTTTTTTTCATCTACCGGTTACATGTATGGAGTACCCCACCTAATTTAATATTTTTTGTAATTTCACATCAATTTTATGTAGCGGTTCATAGAATACACCTTCCTACCAAATTTCATAATTGTAGTGCTTATAGTCTCCGAGTAAATCGGCTGTGACATACGGACGGACGGACAGACGGACGAACCGACGGACGGACGGACAGACATGACGAATCTATAAGGGTTCCGTTTTTGCCATTTTGGCTACACAACCCTAAAAATGAATAAGACTTGAACATGACTTTATTTTGTACGCCATTCTTGTCATATTCTTAAAAGTAAATTGACCGTAGGTACAATATTTACCTACGTAAGTAACGTACCCATCAAACTTGCGATAGATAGATCAGGAGTGCTACCACGAACCATAAACGAAGTTTCTCTCTCTGTTACACTTGCAAGTTAGCACATAAGTGGAACAGAATGGGAAAACTTCATTTGTGTTCGCGGTAGCACTCCTGACTGCAATTTTTAGTAAGGAAATGGACATTTAGGTTGACATCCTTACGCACGATTTCTACTGTATGACGACATTCTAATGCAATGTGTAATGACGTAATGGCAGTTTTATTGTTTTTTATAGGCATGTCTCCGAGTATTGTCTTGTTATCATGACATAATTACCCTACTTATCGCTGCAAAGTAAGCATGACATTAAATTTTATTTTACATCTAGATGTTCTAACTATGATTGTTTATCAAACCGGATCGTTATTTCAATAAGTAAGAAGGTCAAGTTATTGTACAATATCTCATCATTACGCAAAACCGACATGAGTCATAATTATTTGTAATCATAATGTTTGAGAGCATAAATAACAATCGTGATAAATTAATTCCGTATAAAAGCTTTAAGCATAAATATCAATCGCCGTAATACTTAGCTTTACGAAATACGAGTAATGTACGGTCCTGGCCCTGTACTCCGAACTTTGAAATCCGAACTTCGAATCGTGCCGTCCCTTTCACTCTCATGTTATACACAATATGAGTGAAAGGGATGGCACGACACGAAGTTCGGAGTAGTCCCTCTGGTGCTTCGCCGGCCGCTGCCGCGGCATACTCGCTTCGCTCACTCTGCTCGCGCGCTGTAGGTCCGCAGTTCTACCTAAAGCCGGGTACGGACAGTGCGTACTGTCAACCAATTTGATTTCTGGGCCACTTCATACCTTGTCACAGTGACAGATATCTATAGGCTGATGAGATCTCTAACGGCTTTCATATTGATTTCCACTGTGACAAGGTACGGACTGGCCCAGAAATCAAATTGGTTGATTGTGCATTGGCAACCGTATTCGGTGACGCGTGTCCACGCCATATTGATATTTTGCAGCTACGCGTTCATGTTATCCTTATATAAAACTGAACCTAATGTAACAATAATAAGAATAAGGTGGATATGTAAGACACCCTTGCTGTGTATTAATAATATAGATGTCTAATTAAATAACTAACACTCACAACTCTTTGGTTAACAACACAACATCACATTTCCTTTGTAATTACGTAAACACATTGAAGGCGCAATCATTATAAAAATGAAGCCTGACCAGAAATATATGAACATGCGCCGTGTTGCGGAATTTCATTGGAACTAATTTCTTACACTGGCAATAATTATAATGATAGGTTGTCACTTGTCAGTGTCACAGTTGCGTTTTATTTCAGTAATGGTAAAGTGTTGAAAATTAAATGATATTTTACAAAAAATGCCTAAGGGTTGTTTCACTCGTACCACAACCACACCACGTCGCAGCGTTAAAATGCGGTCAAGCAGTTGTTACGTGTGAATTGTACTATTTATTAAACATACAAAATATGCGCCCGACCACGTGTTGTGGTTGTAGTGTGGTTGTGGTTGTCGTGTGGTTGTGGTACGTGTGAAACAACCCTAAAACCATTCATAGTCAAGAGCGGGACTTTATTAATAATGTGTTTAATAATCTGATGAAAACAAAAGGCTTGTGGAATGAAACTATTTCACCGCAAAACATTTCAAAATTGACATCAGAGCTGACGGGTAAACAAAGTCAAAATGTCGTTTAGTCTGTTGCCATATCAATCATAATAGTAGCGCCCTCTTGACAAGGGTCATATATTTCTGATCGGGCTTTACTCTACTTATTTATTTATTTAAGCTTTATTGCACAAAATACACAAGTTGTACAAATGGCGGGCTTAATGCCAAATGGCATTTTCTACCAGCCCAATGGTTATTGGGCTAAACAGATATTTTATAAAAGGTGCAAAGAAAAAAGTATGAAAATGTATATCAGAATATCTAATAAAAGGTATACAAGATACATATGTACATACAGGATTAGATATACTACTACATATTCAATACATACTATACGTAATTATAGGGATGGATTCTATACGAATTCTTGTTTAAGCAGGTGCTTACGCAGCATCCGCTTGAAAGCAAACTTGCTTGGGGCTTGTCTGATGTTCAGAGGGAGTGAATTCCAGAGATGACTTGCCTGTACGGCGAAGGAGTGAGTCATGAAACCAGTATCGGTGGTAAGGTATAGATAATTTGAGAACACGGGTGGTACACAGCTCACAACCTGGGCGAGGGGTATCAAAAACAAGTATATTCAGTAGTAGAGTTCGGTAGACGCAGCAAAATTTGACAAAAATTGGGTCACTAATAACCTGCTTGATTTTGCATTATTAGGTTTAAAATCATTCAACTGGACATTAATACGTATAAGCATGAGTCTGCTGAAATTACAGAGATAAATATCTAACTTCTAAACAGGCGATAACGCGATAAGTTGAATACTTATAAACATTATCACACTGCTGATAATTTTAGTTGTGGGTGTCTTTTACCGCCGGCATCGCTAAAAATATGGCTCCCGAAGTCAAATACACCAAGGTAAGTTGTACGAGTAATATATAATAGCTTTTTAATATATTTTTAACCTGTGATGTGAACGAGGGGTGGTATCTAGTTCGCAGATAAGTTTAACATACGTATAGACTGCATCGTAGCTTCCAAAGATTTTTAAGGTTAAGTTCACAGTTAGGCGAAGTAAACTGACAGATCGGATGCTGCCAGGAGGATTATATAACGGTGTACTATCAAACTTATTCCAATGTTGTAATCTACGGGCTATGAACTTTCCAGCTATGAAAATAATATTTAAATAAGTAGTTTAGTCCTTTAAGTATGAATAAATCATACGATTTCATCATTATAATTTGACAAATTCAGAGCATATTAGATTGAGAGACACAACTGTTTTCAAGTTTCGATGTTCTCGTTCTAAATGTGTGCTAATAGTCTAGTAACCGGTCTAATCTCATGTTTCGGGTTTTTTTTGTTTTTGCCATATCTTTTAGAATCATGGAGTCAAATGAATTTGAATGTAAAACGTAACTCCCATATCAGAATCATGGTTACTGAACTTAATATTCAATGTTAGAAGATAATAAGCGATGCTACAAGGCCATTTCTGTCTACGGTATTTTGTACTTTCTCGAGAGCTTACTGATTTCGTCCAAGTTTCCTTACTTGTTGGTTATTAAGAGTATTATATTTTCGCATATTATGTAAGCGGGGCGGTACAAAGGTAACTATTGCATCTCGCAACAATCAAGAAGCATTAATCCGTCGTCAAAAGAATGCTATTGTTTATTTTTTTCGCCAGGAGACGACGGCTTGACAATATTTCATATTATCAACTACTTTATTTTAAGGAACCCGTATTTTTTTCTTTTTCACGAAAGAAAAATCAATGGAAGCGTAATTGTTGGAAGAGATATCGGAGTCTAGTAAGACAGTGTTAAGTCTTTCGTGACCCTTAAAAATGTGCGAATTAAAGAGTGACAAAATTAAATAAGCGTCGTGACGAGAACCGAAAATCTAATAAATAGCTTAGTAAGCGGCTTATGGAGGCGACAGGTGAACCACACGCAGGCAGCTTTCTCGCGCAAAGAATTGCCATCGCAATCCTGCCTGCGTAATAGGCACCATCCCGGGGGACCTAATTTTGATATTAATTTTTAATGTTTAGTTTTTAGTTAGATATAGTTGTTTTTATTTCAAGTTTTTAATTCATTTAATAATTATTATTTTAATAAATAGTTGTGACAATTGATAAAACAAATCAACGTCAAAAAATAAATATCAGAAATTGACAACCGGATACAGCTAACTTTTTAATCGTATCATTACTAAAGGTCTCTCTCGATAATGCAGGGAAAGTGACGTCAGCATCTGGTTCACACTATTTCGTGATTTTTTCCAAAATTATTTTTTGTGTATTTAACACGTTTTTAACGAAATGGTTTTCGAATTAAGACGGTTGAATATTATGAATTATTGAAATGTGGACACGCCGTACAGAACCTATGCCGTTACCGACAGGTGACAGCTTACCTAGAAATTCAATTCGAGTTTAGAATTATAACAAAATTGAAATTAACTAAGTTTTCAAATTAAAATCACAAAAAGCAATCTAGGACTTACACATATGATGCACTTGGTGCCCGATTCGAAAGTCCGTTGGGATATCCCGGCGGCCCTGAGATGTAGTGTATATATCAAATAAAATTAAATCTAAGGGCGATTTTAAATGCCTATAATAAGTGTTTAATCTTCATTCCAGTTGTTCATCAACAATGAGTGGGTGGATGCCAAGAGTGGCAAAACATTCGACACATACTCCCCTCATGATGGCTCTGTCATCGCGAAGGTGGCTGAAGGAGATAAGGTAAAATACACCAAAATATAATTTTATTCCTTGCTCATTAATAACCTATCTACGTGATGTCAAATGATACCTGAAATAAATGTTCACTCAAGTAAATATTAATACCGAATCTCAATTTTCACTAATTACGCTTTGAATTTAGTTTTGTGTGCTTACTTCTGAACACAAAACTAAATCCAAATTCATTTTCAGTGAAAGGTTCAAAATGAATTGAGTGAAGTAATTAATTGATAACAAAAGAATATTTTTCTACATAGTACCTATTTCAGCTTTTTATTGGTTTACCTAGCCTGTTTAATTAAAAATTTGAACCGCTTTTAAGCTGTGTACCTTCTTAATTGTATTCTTCTCACTAGAAAATGGCAATCTTAAACCAAACGCTCCTCCAGTGTGTCTCAGTGTGCGTCGCGTATGAACACATAAGTATAGCAGTATTATCTAGAATTCAAGTTTCTGTCGACTCGCACATTGAAACAGTGTCTGCCAGGAGAAGGGCGTTCATTTTCAAATTGGTTTTACTTTACTTAATTACCGAATAATAGTCGATAACGTATATATCTGATTACATATTGCTTTTTGATTCTAGGCTGATATCGATTTAGCAGTAAGTGCAGCAAAAGCAGCGTTCCACCGTAACTCGGAATGGCGGTTGATGGACGCATCAGCCCGCGGGAAGGTGCTCAACAAGTTCGCAGACCTCTTCCTTCGCGACGTACAGTACCTCGCCGAGCTAGAGTCTTACAATAATGGCATGCTCGTTGGCATGGGCACAAACATACTAATCACATCCGAGGGCACAATCCGCTATCTCGCCAGTCTCGCGGATAAAGTTCAAGGCGACACCATTCCCTCAGGTCATTATTACAAGAATTTTAGTGTCTTGAAAATTATACCTACGTTCTTGACATATACATTTTACTATTAATTTTTAGATGGTGACACATTCACATACACTTTGAAACAACCTATTGGTGTTTGTGGATTGATTCTGCCATGGAATTTCCCCATTCTGATGTTCATCAACAAGGTCATCACGGCTTTAGCTGCAGGTATGTGAAATATGTTAAATACTTCATTTCAACGTAACTTCATTAATATCTTTAGAGTTGATGCCATTCCATTCTCGTTTATGCCAGGGCTGTGAACTCCTTATACAAAATTAATTACAGAGCTCTTTATACATTGATCTTTCCTTTGATTTGATCCATATGTATGCTCCATCGTACCAGCAGTAGTAGATTTTTCTGTGATCAACCTACCTCATCTTCAGTTTTTTTCTTACCGTCTAAAGTGTACCTTCCAAAGTTCCATCCCCCCGTGGCTTGACACAATTCATTAATGGATTTAGAGATTCTACAGGATGTACCGTGGTGGTAAAGCCTGCGGAACAGACCCCACTAACGGCGCTTGCGTTAGTCGCCCTGCTTAAGGAGGCAGGCGTGCCCGCTGGCGTGGTCAACGTGGTAACAGGATTTGGCCCCGGGGCCGGTACTTCGCTCACGCACCACCCTGACGTCGCGAAGATCTCATTCACTGGATCAGTAGAGGTACGGCCAATATATTTTGTTTCATTAAAGTCATGACAAATTTAACAGTTAGACTCTTGTCGGTGTAGCTCTCTCCATCTGACACTATCTAGGGCCACCTCCTTGATCTTCCTATATAACACGACTGCAAATGTTCCATTTATTTGTTTCATGTAGCTTATCCTCGGAAGACCGAGGACCTACATAAGCTTCCTCGCTTTCCTTTCTTTTTTTATTTAAGTACTAGATTAAAAAAGTGACTGCATAAATCTGTCTACAGGTAGGGAAGCTAATTCAGCAAGCTGCTGGAAAAGTTAACTTGAAGCGGGTTACTCTTGAACTTGGAGGGAAGAGCCCACTCGTGATCATGGATGACGCCGACCGTAAGTTCTGAATTACAGGTTGATAAAAATCAATTACTTAAAAGTGTACTCGTATTCTTATTATTGAGGTCGGGTCGGCATATACAGTCAAGGATTGGAAGAGGTCAGATGGCAGTCGCGTCCATAAAAAACGAATGCCTACGCCAAAATCTTGGCGATCCCGACGGCTACCGAAGGCTAAATTTGTGTAGCTGCATCGTTCTCTTTCTGTACTCAGTATTTTAATGTAAGTAAAAACTTTCATGATTTTAGTGAATATAGCTGTCCCGTCAGCTGCGTACGGTGTGTTCATACATCAAGGCCAGATTTGCGTAGCCGCATCGCGTCTATTCGTCCAGTCTAATATATATGACAAGTTCGTTGAAAAGGCTGTTGAATTTGCCAAGAATAGAAAGGTTGGAAACCCAGCTGATGCGAGCGTAGACCAAGGGCCACAGGTAAATCAAATTATTTACGTGGGTACATCTATTGTTATGAAAATTTGCCAAATAATAATAATATTAGGTACTCTGTATCGTCGGTGGCCACTCGACAACCAAAACTCACTAAGTAATAAATACCTAATTTCATTAATGGTTGCATCTCAGCGGGGCTAGCACAACTGCCGCTGCGACGCGACGCGAGTGGAGAAAAATCTACGCTCCTCTTTCTATTCTGCACAGTTTGAGCGAGACAGGAATCGCCGAGTCGCGCGAGATACGACTTGGCAGCAAGTTGTGCTAGCCTACCAGCTCTAAAAAAAAATCAGTCATACCAGTGAGTTTTGGTTGTCACCCGACTATACATACTTAGTTACTTTAGAAAAGTAACAATAGGGAATAATATATGCATCATTTTTTTTCATGATGCCATTCGAACCAGTTTTTAGAGAAAAACAAATGTATATACAGAACAAGTACAATTAGAACAACACAAGACACCCTCAAAACTCCCATACTAATTGAGCATAGCATGTGACGTCATATACATACTATGCGCTCCTACTGGTTACCGATCTGAAACATTAAAAACGTTTGTCCATTTTTCGGTTCGGCAAACACTATTGGACAAAAAAATTGATTCACTTTTTTTTTGTTTGTCCGAATGCTCACTTCGAATGTTAGAGGTTGGTCATTTATGGTATTTTTTTTTAATTTGTTTGACAAAATCATCATTCCGAATTATTGATTTGCCCGCAATATCATTATTCCGATGTAACGATTCGGTTGGTAAACTATTCATATTTTTTGAAATAGACTTAGTTGTATTTGACATATTATTGTTTATTTTTTACTAAAGTATGTCACTGATTCTGTTGTTTATAATCAAAGTTCTAATTTCTATGCAAGCACGCATGTATGTGATGAGTGATTCACTTCGCTTCAGCTCCCGTCTTAATCTTCTTACCTATTCGGGTTAGAGTCGGTTTTATCCCAAACCACCATTACTATATGTATACCATATACCATACTGCATGGAAAAACGAGTAATTTACTATTTTGGTCGTGAAATATTGCGTTTAGGTTCATTAATATCGTATTTTTTTTTTGTTTATTAAAACATGAGAATCCTGATGGTGGTTTTTAATTTACTTTTAGTCAATAAAAAAAAATTACATCGTTTTTTGAAACTTTCAAGTGGCATGTCTTTTTAATATTTTGAGCCTTAATAAATATATTACAGATGTATTGCAAAATAATTTTCCTTCGGGAAAACTCGGATCTCAATCGGAATAAGATGGCACCCGAACTGTCAATCAATGATTGTATTAAATGAGTGACGTTTTCATTTCATAACTTTATTGTTTAGTGTCAAATGTCAAAGTGAAAAATGTGATTGAATAATATAGAGATACTGTATTACAACCACCTTCAATAACTTTGAAAATACTCTGAGTTATTGCTATTTTTGAATTTGCTATTTTTTGACATGAAGTACAGGTATATATTAAACATAATTCCTTGGACTGGATTTTTTAACCGTTTTTGAGGTTTCGGCATGGTACAACCTTTTTATAAGTAAACTGTAAAAATATAATCAAAACTAGAGCGAATATTTGAATTACGAGTTAGCCACTCTATATATATATTGGTCTACTGATGCGACTTACCCCTACGGCTGTAATCCGGGTACTGAAACTAATTAAGAGAGCACGATAAATACGAACTTTTCCGATAAAGTACGAAGGAAAATCATTTTGCACTGTGACTGTAATGTACCTACTGTTTTTTGTCAGAATTTGATGGCTTACTATTCATATAATGATATCTTATTATTATTAATTCCGCATGCATATTCTCTATTGAATATAAATAGATTAGTTACACTTAAGGAATGATTTTTTGTGCTTCTTGGTTTTTTTGTGTTCGTTTTGTTAACTAATAAACACCCCTCTTTTCCATTGGGCAAACGAGGGATGTGAATTAAATTAATACGTAATAATTAATACTGTATAAGTTAATAATGTGAATTATAATAATGACATAAAATATTATTAATAAATGACCATGACTATGACTATGTGTGAGCCACCACCAAAAGCTTACAAAACTGAATTTATTTGGTTAATTTTTCTTTTCAATAATGATGCAGTATTTTATATGATATTTTCATGTCTAGATTGATGGTGAAATGATGGACAAAGTACTCGGCTACATCACAAAGGGTAAAAAAGAGGGTGCGAGACTGTTAACTGGTGGTAAACGCATCGGCACGTCTGGCTTCTACATCGAGCCCACCGTCTTCGCTGACGTCAAGGACGACATGACCATCGCCAAAGAAGAAGTAAAGTGGTTACTTTGTATTAAATACATCTACTTGAAGTTATAAAAAGCAAATAGTCGGAAAGAAATCTATGTAATACGGTTTCCATTGCATCCATTATGCGAGGACTGGTTTGATTTTTAATAATCACTTCCCCAATTCAGATGTTTGTAACTGCAATTATTGTTGTTATCGAAATACAGTTAATGGCGTAATATGCAGGATGCTAACGTACGCCTCAAGGGAAATCTGATTTGCAATATAAAAAACGACGATGAAAGACAGAATTTTTTTTTTTTTTATTAGATCTTCGGCCCAGTGCAAAGCATCCTGAAGTTCGACACGTTGGAAGAGGTGATCGAGCGCGCAAACAACACCAGCTTCGGGCTCGCGGCCGGGATTTTCACCACCAACATTACTAACGCTCTGCAGTTCGCGAAACATGTCGAATCTGGCAATGTCTGGTGAGTTTCTTTCTTTGTAACATCTTGCACTAGATAGTAAAAGACGTACTGTACAAAAACTTTATCCGTTTATAATACGAGTACAGAAATTGATTAACGCTCCCCATCATAGGAATCCGTTAGTTAGGAAGGCTGTCGACTACGTTCCCATCCCTCCCCCCTCTGTCGTTACACGGCGATCACTGATTAGGGGCCGCACGGTCCGGCGTCCTAGGCACACACTTACGGACCCGGACGACGTAATCACAGCGTCTATCGAAAGATGGAACGCTGCGCTTGCGGCGTCCAACTCTGACACGACGCGTACACTTAGGCATTCCCGCCGGCGGGGACGTCCACCGCGCGATCGCGACAACAGTGACACATATAGTCCCTATTCGTCCCGGTACCGCCGCACACCGGGTAGAGTCAGTCCGACCCAGGTCGGGCCTAGCTGAGTTTCTTGCTGGACTCTTCTCAGCTAGGCTAGGTTTAGTGAACCAGCGACAAAACTCCCAGTAGCTCGATTCCACTCACACCTCAGATTCGGTTGAAACCGCTCAACCAATCTCACTGGAGCGCAAACTCTTAGAGTATTGTGTTCCAAACCACACGCGTGGTCGTGCCGGAGGTTTTCCCCTGGATTTTCCCCAGGCTACTCTCCAACCGCGCACTCCTATCGCTTTATTGGGCCCGGCCTATAAAGCCACAGTCAGGTTCAAAAAAAAAAAAACAGAAATTGATATGTACGATTTTTATTTGTTTCAGGGTGAATGGCTACTTGCTCGCTACTCCTCAGACGCCATTTGGTGGCTTCAAGGACTCCGGCATAGGTCGCGAAAGGTAAGTTTTCCTAGTTTGAACTTATCTCGGTGCAATAAGGTTCACAATTCATCATTTAAATGTATCTCTGGTGATATACTGGACAATTTTACGTCGTCCTGTGCATTCTGATATGAGGTGCGACCTTCCTGAATGAATTATTTTCATTAGATTATGCTGAGTACCATGTTGGTACCTACTTAAAACTTCTGCTTGTACATATTATATATATTTTCTCTTTTGGATTATTTGTTACGTACATATATACTTAGTCTACATAATATCTTACAGAACCAATTTTTTTCCGTTAGAGTAATCTATGTTACCAGGCCGCAATAGTCCTGTCCTGTACAGGATAGAAATGAAGAGAATGCCAAGATACATGTTAATTCACACAGAAAATAGCCTTAACAGATGAGTCTTTTTAGGGCCCTTAAGTATAATTTTTTTGTTTCAGTGGAGCGAACTGTCTCGAACATTTTTTGGAAGTGAAAACCGTAGTCATCAGCCTACCAAAGAAGTTTTAGAAGCGCAGTAAAAATTACCGATTTGCCTCATAATTTGGCAAGTAGTATAAGAAATATAAATTAAAATACATTGGTTATTTTCTTATTGAATTGTCCCTTATCTTTATCATATTAAATTTATGATCAAAAGGAATGATTGTTTACGCGCTTGCGTAAGGTACCTACATTTAAATGTCAATTTTCATACTTTTGTCAGTTAAATCTGGCTAGCGTAAAAAGTTACGCTAGGAGTCAAAGGACTCGTTGACTATGGACTATGGCTACCTGGCTACGGATTCGAGCGCATACATATTTAGCTATATAATAGTATGATCATGCATTTACTTTTTAACTTATTTATTTGCACACAATGTCATTATTCCTTGGTAAAAACATGTAGGAAAGCTGTAGGGGCCTTTATGTAACTACTTATGTAATTTGTGTAACCAAGTTAAAAACAAATAAATAATAAAGGGTGCATGAATTATATATTCAGTTATTACATTATTAGTAACTTAAATAATTCTTGTCTTATTCAATGTGAGAACTATTGATTATATTATACTAAAGTCGATTGATTTTACGGAAACGACAATTTTATACATTCGAAAAGCAATAAAAAGTGATTCCTGGTCAAGGTGTATTAAGTACGTTAAGATATATGGGGCGCTTCGTATTTGTCTATGTGTGCGTTGCGGGTAGATAACTTGTTGCCAGTAATTAGAAGATATTTATTATTGGACAATTTTACACGTGCATTACACGAGAAATATCAGAGCTGTCAATGCCAATACTGTCATTTATTTCCAACCAAAGAATATCATTAAAGGAGTTTCCAACTGACAAGTAATTTGTTTAAAATTAATTTTGGATTTCTTCATTAACTAATTATATTTATTTTACGTTTGCCTAATGAAACCCAATTCGTGTAGGACTGACAGTTAACCATGTCTACATATATCTACCGAAAATGTGATAAATGCGGAGCAACTGCTGCTCAAATTAATTAATTAGATTCCACCGTCTCTCAAAACTGGAAACAAGAAATTAAGTATTTTAAGGTAAGATACTTTTCATATTTTATTCGGTTACAACTATCTAAAGCCGGGTACTCGATCGGCTATAGCAAAAAGAATATAATATCACTACGTTTTAGGCTATAGTACCAATTGTATACCTACATGGTTCAAGAACGGCTCGCAACGAGCCAATGAATAGAACTCCCAGTTACGTACATACTAGAACTACATAATTACAGAATCCGTTCAGTTACGGTTACCGTTTTTATAAATAGCTTAAAAAAACTGTGTATCTGTTCAGGGCTGAAAAAAAACATCATCAGCATCAGCATATATCTACATCCCATTAGCTAACTACTACTAAGAATTTAACTGTACGATGGTGGGAAACAAAGACTCCGAATCCTATGAGACTCTCGACTCCAAAAGATCAGAGTTTGTTTAGATGTGGAGAGGCTTTTTTAATTAATAATATTTATTTGATTTTTTTAATGTTTACTATTAGTATTATGTGATTCATTTCGTCCTTAAATGATTGAACAAATTAATACCTACAATTTATTTCATACTTATTTAATAAACAGAAACCTACCTTGAATTTTAACAACTTTACAATCTAGATATTATTTCAATATGAGCAGGCGGAACGATCATTCCCACTAACTCCACACTAGCAATTTGAATATCATTAAATTCGTCGCTGAGTTGACGCTATTCCCATTCTGCAGCTTTTAAATAGTCAAGGCACAATGTTGCTATAAGATGCACCATGGAGCACTCATGGAGCACTGAACAGAACATTTCCTTCAGCTTCCGTAATTAAAGGCCGTTCTTCTCAACTACGTAGCCCTCAATTTCTTAGCACATTTAGTTTCGGTGACAATTCAGGATAATTTAAAATGTACTTAGTACAACTCGTAGATTTACAGTTGCAACGCTAAAAATAATAACAAAAAATCAACGACGCAAAAATATGAGAGTTATTAATGTCATTGCGAAGGAGGAATGAAGTAGGAAATATCTTAGTGGCCAGTCATTTATCGTACCTAGTCTAAGGATTACCTATTATAATTAGGTGATCCTTAGACTAGTATAACTCTTCTTGCAAAAGAGGGAGGGAATAGACATAGCACAATTTCCCATTCGAATTTTGTGTAACCAACCTTTTTCTCTAATTATGTAGTTTGACCAACTAGTTCCGATTTTCAAAGAAGAATCTAAACCGTGATTTGATCTATCTATGCCCAAGAGGAGAAAGTCATATGACATTGTCTCTTGTAAAAATATAAAGAGATGGCTATGGCAAACGTTGCCAGTTCGTCCTAAGATGCGTTACCACTGGAGAAGCAAATATTATTTATTTATTGTGTATTGAAATATTAAAAAAGCATATTTCGACCTAGATGCAATATTGATTACTCCTTATGACCTAAGGAATGCGAGGTCAAAATCTTTCCCATTCCTCATGGGCACCCTGTATATCTATATTTCTGTTATATTATTCAACCTATGGTTAAGCTGCGCGCGGCTCTGACAGCGATGTCATTTTCAAATATGCTGTCATATATGGCGCAAGGAAAAAACATAGTAGAATAGTCAAACATAGCTGACGTAATAAAACTTTGGTTACAGAGCAACATATTGATTTTATTTGTCTTTTCTTCTAATAAGAAGAAATGACCTTATACATATATACATGTATTTCGTATACGTATATTTCAATGCGATTGTAAGAATTTTAGTGGGTTCGACTCCCGGTACATATATAATAATAATAATATACTTTATTGTGCACTATACAAAATTGATATGTAATATGGTACATAGGGTGGTATATGGTGGTGTGGTGTGGTGTGGTGGTGTGGTATGGTGGTATGTGTTATGGTAATGTTATATATATATATGAGCATTTAGTTACGAGTGTTCAAATAATAAAACTTTGTTTTGACACACTTGTTAAGTTTCAAGGTTTGTGTTAGAAATTACGAACGCATTGCCACAAACCACTGACTGGAACATTTTGCAAACGATGTGGCAGTAAAATGAAATGATGTATGAAATTACCGCCTCATTTAAAAGGCCTTAAGTTATTCTGTAAAAGAGGTCGGAGTAAGGTTATTTGCTGCACCGAATACCTTGGTGGCTGAGTTATTGTGAAATGTATCCTTTGGGAGAATTCTATTAACAATCAACTTGTACTATTTCTCAACAATACCTTGCTATAAAGTTATAAAGAATTCTCCAACAACTGCTGTTTACTTGAGGACAAATAAATGAAGAGAGACTTAACAAAGTTTTACTAAGATTGCGCTATAGAAACGGCGATGAATGTAGACAAGACTTAAGAGCGACTAGAATATAACAAAACGTTATTGTTTACCTAAACTAATTTGTCCACCAACTTATGATTTACTTGGCAAAATGTTATTTAACAATGACAATTATGTATATTTACACTATTGGCAACTTCAACCATTTTTTTTACAAATCTTAAAAATAGAAGCTTTTTATGTAGAAACCAACTACAACGACAATATGCAATTTGACCGTGTGGTCGGTTGAATGTAACCGCTACACTAACTATTCACACTAAACCACTACTTTTTGCCGCTGCGTTGTCGTGTGGTTGTGGTGCGTGTGAATAGACACTCATCGTCGAATGTTACCTATGTCCATCGTCGAGCACTAAAGTACTTGTACAAAACATTTGTGAACATTTCATGAATGTTAGGAACTATATGTATTTAAAGAAAAATAGAGTTTTACAAGTTCAGAGTTATTTATTATATGGGGGCGTTTTCACTTAAAAGTGTATCATGCACTATTTGTCTTAGTGCCTACTTGGAATCTTGGGGTTTTTCTTGCTCGGACTCGAACACTTGGTTCTGATACTTAAAGTAAAAAATCCCCAGTTTTTTATTCTACTGTGTGTCGTTTTTGCACACATTATACATGGAACGTCTCATAGCGGATATCCTAAAAAGTTATGGAAAAAAATACAGCTGATTTTTTTAAAATATCACAGGAAAGAAGCATTTAATACCTACTGTGAAAAAGAGGAAAAGGTACACTTTTGATTCAAAACACCCATTTGAGCCACAGGTTACAATGTAGGCTTAGTACTTACCTATACAATTATATTTGAAATACGCCGTGACGTTACGTTTACAATCTTTAAGCCGTCCTCTCCCGGCGAAAAAAATAAACAATAGCATTCTTTTGTTATGATCCCTGGGATCCCAGGGACCGGTAGATCTTTATTTATTTGCACACACGCACAGTAATTACATAGCATCATATGGTATATGCATTAGGAGTTTGAATTGTACATGCATCGTAATATACATATGTGTTAACTTTTATATACCTAAAATATTATTATATATGTAAAATTTGTTAGTCTTTATTTCGTTTCATAGTTTAGAAGACTAATTCAAGTTAAAAAAATACAGTAAGTCCAACGAGATTAGATATCATTATTCATTATTCCTTGTCTAATTCACCATAAGTAAGTACCTCGCTCCTTTTCTCTTTCATGCCATTATTTATCACGTCTCGTTGACTTTGCTTTTCTTGCCTGTGTCGGTTGTTCTTGATGTAGCACTTCTTAAAACTTTTTAGGCAGCGATACCGTAACCGTTTTTACTTCTAAATACTCTTCCACGCAATGGACTCCTCTGAAACATTAAGAATATATTTGATATATCAGTTTATACTTTCTGTAGGCTTTTTTCACTATGGCTGTCACTTTTTCATTTGCTTGGGCATAAAAACTAACTGGGTCTACTTTGATGCCTTTTGGTTAAAAACTATAGAGAACCACCGGAGAGATAATTGAAAATTGTATAAATAATACGAACTTTTCACGACCAACTCCGGAGTCCTTGAAACCTCCGAATGGAGTTTGTGCTGTGGACGCCAAATATGTATTTATCCTGAAACAGCGCGATTTTATATATATATATATATATATAAAAACAAATACCATAAAAAAGACAGTAAATAATATTCCTGCTGTAAGGTGTCAAATTAACCGGAAGTTACCTCTTTAAATTAACATATAGGCAGGTACTTAAAGTGCTTGTTCCTACATATGTAATAAGTACTCGTAGAATGTTGGTAAGTTTAAGTAGTTAAGATATGAAGTAATACACCCGTTTATAAGTATTTAAGTTCTTAGCCACTAGTTTTGATAAGAATTGAGAAGTGATTTTATAAATAAACTCAGTTTGGGTTTCCGAAGGATCACCTCCACAATCTAAACTAATACTTACGGTACGAAGTAAGTATCAACGTACCGTAAGTATTAGTTTGTTGGTGTACCTATTATGTTAAGCTACTTGTGGCGCCGTTTAAACAGGTCAAACTATGCTATAGTTACAATAATGTCGTCGTTGTTATACAGGGAAAGGAAACTGATTGTCCTATTGTGCGGTTTGCTACCATATCATTGTCCGTCATAAAAGATAAGCATACTTCGTAAATAAAGACTGCATGTGAATTAACACTTTACTGGATTAGCAACTCTAGGGCCTTTGCCAAAGGTTTAATTGCTTTCACGTATGGCCCAATATACCCGGTTTACCTGAATACCTGAGAATGGTACGAATAAAAGGCATTTGGACCGCCACTTTTCTATTGGTGCTTTCGTAATCTTTTGCTTACGGAGATAGTCAAGACGATTGTTACGACTTTTTCCAACGTGGTAATTAGTGTTTTTTTTTGCGGTCACCCCAACAATATCATTGTTTTCTTTAAGTTGCTTATCCAAAATTGAAACACAAAGACTATACCTGAATCAGTTGGATTTTCGCTTCTTTCAAGTGTCATATTCTGCTTATAGATATTGAAAAAGTTTACGAGTACATTTGACTCTTATATTTTAAATTGCAGATAGCACTAAATAAGTCGCTTTCAAAACCAAGTCAAAGTATAAGTAACAGGGACGAGGATAATGATAAAAATTAAGCAAAGCAGACTGTTTTATTATTGGACTAAATATTTTCATCCCAAAGACTGATTACTGCAATATCTGTAATATTTTCTATTGAGAGAGCCAGAGAGTATAGTAATTAGCCAATAGTTGTAGTAGTAACCTAATAATAATAGTAATTTATGTAGCCTTGCCTTTTAATAAAATTTGTAAATTCAAGTAAACCTTCAACTTCAAGTAAAAAAAATTCTATTCTATTTTATTCTAAACCCTTACCTTTGAAGTAGTTTGTACAAGCAAAACTATTGAATTTTCAATATACGCAGCAGCAAGATACCAATCCGACCGGATTGAACGGAGTCCGGCCGGATCCGCAGCCGGATTAAAAATCACACCGGATTGCAATCCCTAATAAGCACCCAACAAAGTCTCAAAAAAATATGGACTGTAAATAATATTGTGCAATACTATCATCATCATCATCATCATTTCAGCCGAAAGACGTGCAATACTATGCGTGCGATTATTCAGATAAGATTCAGTTATGTTGATATCATAATAATACAACAATGTCAACAATTCAGGGGGTATAAAGTCCGAAAATCTCTGTGATAAACGTTATCAAAAATAATAAATATTATATTAAGATTAGATTAGTTTTATTTGTTTCACAATATACGATGTCTCAGAAATACGAAACATGTTAGTTTAAAATCCATAGCAACTTTTCAGTCTTAAACTACTTCAGCAATTTAGATAAAATGTGTGGGTAGTTTGAATCCCGGGCAGGACCTGTTTTTAATAGTTTTTATTTAGAAAGTTAACTGCTGACAGATTATTTAGTGAAATAAACAATACAAAAGAAAATAACGATAAAAATAATACTAGACTAAGACTAAAAAGCTATTAACTAAAATTGAAACCAAGTATAAAACTAACCTAAATTTAAAAACGGCCCGCGCATGCCTCAGCCAGCATTACCGCTCTGAATAGCTAAACTTTTACTTCGCTGAATAGCTAAACTGTACCTCGTCGAATGGCTAAACTTTACCTCGCTGAATAGCTCAACTGACAAATTGAGATGAATCTTGGTTGAGAGTTAAAACCTTGGGAAGGCTAGCTTCGTTTTTATATCGGGGATCATCAACAGGGATGAAAACCTTAAATGAATTAAATGAAATAAATGATATAAATCAATCGATTTCAGTAGGCGTTGTTATTAATCCCTTAAGCAGCCGACAAAAGCTAGTAAAAAAATTCGATCTATCTTACCAAACGTTTCCGGCTTCCACGTGTTTGCTAAAGTGTATGGCATCATTAATGTTCCTTGTAAAAATTCCTGATGCAAGACCATAGTTAGTGTTGTTAGCACGGTCAATCACCTCCTTTAGGCTTTCAAACTTGAAGATACATTGCACAGGTCCGAAAATCTAGAATAACAAAATACTGCTTTTATAATATTTTAATAAAATTTGCTAGAAACATATGATTGAATATAAATATGTTTATTTCATTTCATTACATTACATATTTGAATTATTATGAAAGGTCTTAATACTATTGAAACCACATTACACACACATCCATACACACGTACACATACATTCACATTGTTATGAGATGGGCCTTACGAAGCTATTATAATATAGGTTTTGACTATTATATTATTACTAGCAGCGCCCTGCGGTGTTACCCGCGGATAAAAGGCCTATGTCCTATTCTGATGTCTAAGCTACAATACTGGAAAGTTTCATAGAGATTCGTTCAGTAGTTTTTGAGATTGAGCGGATCGTACATCCATCCGCACAAACTTTCACATTTATAATATTACTAGCAGCGCCCTGCGGTGTTACCCGCGGATAAAAGGTAGCCTATGTCCTATTCTGATGTCTAAGCTACAGTACTGGAAAGTTTCATAGAGATCCGTTCAGTAGTTTTTGAGATTAAGCGGAACGTACATCCATCCGCACAAATTTCACGTTTATAATATTATTAGGATTAGGATACTGTGAGTACAGTCAACACGTGCAGTCGCAGATTGTATGCAGGTAATAGGGTCAGATTCATCTGAAGCTACACAATCCATAACAATATCATCCTTTCTATTTGTGAATATCACCTCCTCTTTAGCTATGGTCATGTGGTCCTCGACATCAGCGAACACGGTAGGCTCGATATAGTACCCACTGGTGCCAATCCGGTTCCCACCTAGCATTAGTTTCGCTCCCTCCTTCCTCCCCTTCTCGATGTAGGCGAGAACTTTGCTCATTATCTCACCATCGATCTGTAAATTACATCTCTGTCAGTTGTTATGACAAATTGTATAGTTTGTAGTGTGCTAAGGTAACAGTGGTCAGATATTATGACAAATTGTATAGTTTGTAGTGTGCTGGTAAAGTATTGGTCGTGTTTATGTCCTAAGTAAGTAATTCCGTCATTAACAACCTAGGTTTCGCCGGAAAATCAGCGCCAGCTCCCCGAGTCGGCATTACGCTGAGGCGAAACCTTTTCGATTCCTTGTTTTTTTTTAATTACGTTTATTTATCTATATTTTATGTTTGTATCGTCACGAATAAATGTTTTTTCACTTCTCATGCTCGAAAAGTGTGTCATATTAGACTTGTCAAGCGGGGCTAAAGTAGTACATTTAACCCCTAGGGAAAATATGAATACATATTTATGATTTACAAAATATTTGAATTTGACCAATCAAAATACTTCACCTATTAAATCCACCAATCACAAAACACTAATTTAACTCTTAAAAAAATATTTGGTATTGGGTATTAACTAACCAGAATACAGCTTTACTAAAATCGACCAATCAGGAAACATAATTAATTTTTCTAAAGAGTCTAAAGATTAAGTTTGTAGTAGTCCCTATTTCACAATAATTAAAAAAAGTGGTTAAATCGGTCTAGCAACACTTTGAAGCGCTCAATAGAAGGTCAGTTAGCTTTTTTTCGCGCGTGAATGTTGCGCGCGAACCGCAGTCTCTATGTTTTATGTGTCAAAGGAGTATAGAAAAAAAAAACATGCTGTAAAAGTATATATCTTCGCCGTGGAATCTATTGTTAATTTTGGGTGGGTTAACCTTTGTTTATTTATTCTCTCGCAATCGAAGTGAAAAGTAGAGTGTATAACTCTGGTCTAAAAGCCATATTACCCCTCGAACTATTTTCCCTCACTTCGTTCGGGAAAATAACTATCTCGTGGTAATATGGCTCGTTTTAGACCCTTGTCATACAATCTACTATTCTTTCTTTCTAATTCACATAACGTAATGCATTCGTCCCTCTCGCATTTACTAACTTGTTTGTGAAATGGTAAATGCTTTATGTCTGATTTACTTAAATACGATGCTAATCCATTGCTAGGCAGCAGTGGCGTGGCGTCATACTTATCTATAGGCACACCGGAGCTAATTTGATCTATGTGCGTTTAAGTTTAATAGAGATTTCTGGACACCACGCCACTCCTATACATAGACGAGTGGTACTAAACTAGTCAAATTAAGTGCCACATGTAAATTTCCTAAATTACATCACAATATTGTTCTTTAGACGTTAATGTCAAACGGGCCGACGGACAGACTAACACCTACATATATTTTCTACATTACCTAATTATTCAATTTAATACAATTTTAAATAAAAACATATATAGTTTGAACTTGAAGAGACCAACAACGCCACAACTTCGACAATGCCCCAAGGGCCTGTTTTAGATTTAAGTTAATTTTAATATTATTAAGTTAAGTAAATCAATAAAGGAGTATTTTCACTTCGACATTAGATAATAATTTCAACTCGATATTTGACAAATAAAATAATGAGGGTCCAGACAGGCGTATAACAAAGACAAAGTGATCGTATATGGGTCTCGCTTTATCCGTTTGAGGTAAAAGAAGCTGAAAATAGAAAAACGTCTAAAACAGACTATCTCACGAACATTATTAATTATAACTAGAAATTGGAACAGAAAACCCATTAAAGTAATAAAAAAGTAAGGTAAATATCTCAGAGTCTCAGAGTCTAACACCGGCCCAGTACTTGGCTCCTTCAATCTTAACTCATAGCAGTAAACTAACTATAATCTAATCTCTCTAATCTCGCCAAGAAACTGTTATCACAGTTTCGCGAGTAATTAGGATGTTGGAGCTGTTATGTACGTTTTTGATTTAGCAAAAAGAAGTTACCCATTATGTTAATTAAAGTGTCAAACATTGGGACGTTAACCTTATTTGTGGCAATGTTTTATTTCTTCAAACGAGTTTCTCGAATTTAATTAAAACAGGTAGGATTCAATTTTTCACTTAGATTAATAAATATAATATCGTTAGCGGAAACATCCGCTGGACAAAATTTTAATTTTAAAATCAAAAAGGGATAAGCTCGCCTTTGTGCATATATGTCAACAAGAACTTTAGATACATAAAATCTAAAATTTTCTAAAATTAAAGATGAAATAAACTCACACATCACGCCGTGCCGCTCAAACTCGGAGAATGAAAGGCGTCTCTATATCTAGGCGTCCTAATAAGGCACCATATGGACCTACTGCCTTCTAAAGAAAACCATTTCCCTTCGTTTTTCAAAATATATTCGACTTCAACACTAAATAGTACAAGTTTCAATACCATGATGGTGGTTGTATGGTGTGTCTTCGACGGGTACTAAAGGAAAAAAAGGGAAGGTTGGACCAAACTTGTATGCAACCCGCGTGAAAGAATACACTGTGAACTGCTAGCAATTTATCTTTGACTTAATACTTTCACTGCCAGACTTAAATCTTGAATATAACCCGAAAATTTTGCAGCGCCCCTTTTTAGGCCGTGCCGAGCGGTTGTCCCCAACCTAAAGTAACTGGCCCCGTAGGAGGCCAAACTTAAAGTGCATCTATGAAAATAAAAAAATCTTTAAAAAGTTATTAAAAAAAAACTTAAAGCAGGTTCCTGGCAGTGAAAGTGTTCAATATTTCCAAAATACAAATAAAAATAATAAGTACATACTTGCGGGCCATGGTCAACCCCAGGGTCAGCAGGATTGCCAATCTTAATATTCTTCGCAAACTCGACAGCTTTCTCCACGAATTTATCGTAGATGCCAGACTGAACGAATGTTCTCGACGCCGCAAAACACATCTGGCCTTGATTACCGAAGACGCCGTGCGCCGCCCACATTACCGCCTGGTTTACTGAAACCGGAGTAGACTAGTCAATTATATAGACTGACAAGACTGCCTATGTCTGCATATAATGGTTTGTTCCTTTAAAAAGCCTTTGTTGCTAGTTTCACTATCCTCTTAAAGCCGATTATACAAAAACCTGTTCAAAATTTGAGTCACGTATTAAAAAACAGAATTTATTTCCTTTGATTCTAAGATTCAATGACGCGGTGTCCCACGTGGGCGAAATCCTCGCGAACGCGAAGCGAACCGGCGCGGCGCGACGCGGCGCGAAAGAAACAAACACTCGACGCTCTATTGAAGTGTCCTACGTGACCAATACAGGCGCGGCGTGCGGGCGGCGCGACGCGGAGCGAAGCGAACGCGATCAGTTGGTTTGATATTTTCGCGCAAATGACACATGATTGTTAGTCGAATCGCGCGCATGTAGGACAAGGCTTCCGCGAGGATTTCGCCCACGTAGGACACGGCCTTAACCAAAAGAAATACGGTTTTAAATATTTGTTATTTCAGATGTGCTACAAAATGTGTACTTGTGTAGACTTGTGCTGCCCCATAGAGAGGTATCTAGCTCCTAATGATGCAAATGTATTAAGCAAAACTCTAAGTACCATACGAAATGATTCGAACAAAGTCGCTAGTGAAACAAACTAGTTACAGAATCCTTATGAAGTTAATATTATTTATCGTAGCGCGTTGTAGTATTTTCTGCTAAGCCGCGGAAATCGCTCGTAGAGACTTCGGCCCCCGAATTAGTAAAGAAAAGCAATATTGTATAAATATTGGCAGTTTTATATAAAATATTCCCGTGAGTTTCAGACTACTTTTAATATTACATTTGCAGTCTTTATAATTTACTATACTACAAAGACAGTTTTACATAATTGCTGAATCAGGGTTATAAATTGTGGGATACTCACAGTCAGCATCGTTCATGATCACAAGGGGGCTTTTTCCTCCCAGTTCAAGTGTCACGCGCTTAAGGTTTGCTTTTCCGGCCGCTTGCTGAATTTGTTTTCCAACCTGCGTAGTAATTATAAATTTGAATTTATACGCTAAGATAATATTGTTTCGTCTTTATGCTTTCATACTAAAAATTATTGTTAGTAGTAAATTATCTATACATATAATAAAGCTGTAGAGGTTCGAAAATCTGTACATTGAAGATATTAGCAAAAAAATCGATGGAGGGGTCTTAGAATCGATAACAGAACACATTTCAACAGTTTTTAGAATTTGTGTCCGTTTGTCTGTCTGTTTATTTGTCTCACCATCACGCGAAAACTAGCCAATAGATTTCAATACAACCTTCACTAATAAGTTTAATTGATCTTCGGCCAGGTTATGGGCTATAAAAATCATACAAATTGGGGATGGAAGGGGGTGAAAAGAGGGGTTGAACTTTGTATGACAAGTCCTTCAATTAATGACTTAAAGGCTTGAAAATTTTTTTCTTCCTCTTTTTTTTTTTTCGCCTGGATCACTCGGAGCAGCAAGACGCGTTTACCACCAGCGCTAAATAGTTAATTTAATATTTAATAAAGCTACAACTGAAAGTGTACCTTAGTGCATAGTGTGCAGTGCTCAATTTAGTGTACTCGACGCAAAACTAACTGTCAACAGATTCGCTTCTGTGCGCGGCGATTTGTTTCACATCGACGTTATCGCGACCTCCCGTACCTACACCACGTGAATGAAAGAGATGGGTGACAAGACGCACAACGTCGACATCGACTCTGAATCGGACACGGGTTCGAAATCTACCTCCGTGTCCTCCGTACCAGCACCTCGAACACCGCCACATAAATTCTCATCAAATCCAGACCTCTCTTCGGAATTCCGTAAACGTAAATATGATAAAATGGTAAACACACCGGAAGAAGTGAAGGAAGTGATCGATCGAAGGTTTTCAGATCTCCAGGACAATATAACCGCCACTATTAACAAAGCGCTGAGCGCGGGCTTAAAGACGGAGTTGGCGAATATATCGAATACCTTAACTCTCATTCAAACAGATATCCAAAAACTTAATCAGGACAACACTAGCATCAACCAGTCGTTAGACGAGGTTAAGAGTCGTTTGACACAAGTAGAAGACTCTGTTCAATTCGCTGGGTCGCGCCAGGACTCCTATGAGGGCAGGCTGCGGGCTTTAGAATCCAGTACTTCATCAGCTCAAGGACAGGCAGACCGCATACAGACACTTGAACGGTCCATAGATAAGATGGAACAGCAAGCCCGAATGAGTAACTTGGAAATATGCAACCTGCCTGAAAAGCGCGGCGAAAACCTAATCGGTATTATCAGCAACATAGGAACTGCCATAAAATTCACATTTTTGCCCAGTGATATCGTGTCTATACATCGCGTACCGCACGCCGACCCAAACTGCACTCGGCCTAAAAACATTATAGTGCGATTTACGTCAGTTGTGTTACGAGATAATATTTTAGCTGCATTTCGCACAGCGAAAGGACTCAACACATCTCAGATAAATATTACTGGACCCCAACAAAAAATATATTTGAACGAGCACTTAACACTTAAACACAAGCTCCTGCTTCGTCAGACTCGTGAAGCCGCTGCCAAGCATAGTTATAAGTATGTATGGGTCCGGCATGCTACCATATTGGTACGCAAAGATGATACTTCGCAAATAATAGCTATACGAGCTGCCCATGACCTGGACAAGATGTCACCACGTAGTACCTGACCAACGTAGTGTAAACAACTCGGGCTATATTTTGAATTTAATACTAATTATGCATCAACTCTGTAGGCAATTAGTTAACTGTTTATCAATAATACCGCGCGTGGATATTTCTTACACTTTGTTTATGCATCTAACTGCTGCCTCAAGCGGCCTACTCCTATCACGTAAGTACGTTTTGTTTTTTGCGCTCGCAGCCGAACAAGTTACTCTAGTTCAGATCAATACAATATTCTATTTGTTTAACATCATTTTGCTTAAAGACCACAATTACAACACATTTGTTAATAATTATATTATATTTCTAGACCATAATGGATAAAAAGTTATCAATTTATTATCAAAACTGTCGAGGCCTCCGTACTAAAATAAATACGATATATATGAATATTTTATCTCATAATTATGACGTTATAATTTTAACAGAAACATGGTTGTGTCCTAACATTGCGAATAACGAGTTTATAGATAAGCGGTATGTGGTTTTCCGATGCGACAGGGATCAAGCGAATAGCGGGCGCGGCGTCGGCGGCGGCGTGCTGGTAGCCGTGCTGCGCGAGCTCGGTGCCGCTGCCTGCACGCCGCCGTCCCTCCCGCCCGGCCGACCCCCGCCCTCAGCGCTCGTGGATAATGTCATGGTTGCGATTCCCATTGGTACTCTCCATAAACACATTATAAGTGCGGTCTACATACCGCCACAACAACCAACTCTAGTATACGAAACTCACTTTGAACAACTACAAACACTACTTTTAAGAACAAGTACCAAGAGTTGCATGATCGTAGGTGATTATAATTTTTCTTCTTTGGTATGGCGAGACAATGGAAATCACACAACAATAACTTCGAATGAACGCGAGTCCCCTCGCCACAAGTTTCTTATTGAATTTATGTCTTTATTTAACCTGACCCAACGTAACGTATACTTAAATGCAAGAGGTAAAATTCTTGATTTATTTCTCACTGATAACGGCGACTGCACTTGCTCGCTCGCCCCCGTCGCCTTAGTTCCCCCGGACGCTCATCATCCACCATTCTACGTTGTCATGTCATTTCCAGCAAATAATCATAATAAAAACCACTCTCCTAAATCGTCATATAAGTACTGTTTTAATAAAGCCGATTATACCAAAGTTAATGAAAATATTAATACGATTCCCTGGCCAGCCCTCTTAAATGAATCTCCGGCTGAAAATGCCGTATCACTGTTTTACGAACACATTTATAAGATTATAAAAAAACATGTCCCATATAAAAAAGTACATTCTAACAATTTTCCGTACTGGTTCTCTCCTGCATTAATACACATTTTTAAAAACAAAAATCGAGCCTGGACCAAATGGAAAATATACCAAAATTTAGTTGACTATGAAGAATTTTCAAAGTTAAGAAGTAGATTTAAAACAGAGACATGTAAGTGTTATAGTAAACATCTAGAACGAGTTGAAAATAGTATACATGACAACATAAAATACTTTTGGACTTATATTTCAAATCGGAGCCACTCTTCTGATATACCCAATACTATGACTTACCAAAACATAAGCTCTGATGACAACACACAAATATGTAACATGTTCTCAGCATTTTTTCAGTCTGTTTATCAACCTTCCACAGTGTCGGATAGCCTCGATATTCCTGAAAATAACCCTACATCCAATGTAAACATACACAACCTATGCATCACTAGTAGCCAGATTTTCTATGAGTTAAGCCACCTTGATTTATCAAAAGGCCCGGGCCCCGACAACATTCCATCCGTATTTCTAAAAAACACAGCAAAATCAATAACAACACCTCTCGTTACATTGTTCAACAAATGTTTGAACGAGGGAGTCTTTCCTTCCATATGGAAAACTGCAAATATAGTTCCAGTACACAAAGATGGCTCCAAAAACATGGTAGAGAACTATAGACCAATATCAATTTTATCCACACTGTCAAAAGTATTCGAGAAGATAGTACACAAGCTGATTTACCCCAAATTACATAGTCAGATAATTCCATTTCAACACGGCTTTGTACAACGTCGATCAACAACAACCAACCTTCTTGTTTACACATCATATCTTTTTGAAAGCCTAGATAGTAACACGCAGGTAGACAGTGTATACACCGATTTCCGGAAGGCTTTTGACAGGGTGGATCACAGATTGTTATTGGAAAAGATTGCTTATAACGGTATAAGGGGTAACTTGTGGCGCTGGTTCAAGTCCTATATAACTAATCGTACGCAGAAAGTAACAATAAATGGATCTGAATCGTATGCAATAACAGTAAGTTCTGGGGTGCCACAGGGCTCTATTTTAGGGCCATTGTTGTTTACACTATTTATCAATGATATAAGTAAATGTTTTACATTCTGTAACATACTACTATATGCAGATGATTTAAAAATTTACCACACAATTCGTAATGAAAATGACTCCAATCAATTTCAACAGGATTTAAACAATTTTTCTGACTATTGTTCTGCAAATAAACTTGCACTTAATTTAGATAAATGCAAAGTTATTACAATCACAAAAAAACGATTAGTAATTAATAATTCTTACACCCTAGGTAACACAAGACTAACTGTAGTCCAATCTATTAGGGACCTCGGAATTACACTTGACTCAAAGTTACACCTTGATTTACATATAGATTCCATAATAAATAAGGCATTCAAAATGTACGGCTTCGTTATGCGATCTAGTACCGAGTTTCGACGTCCTACTACCTATTTACAATTATTTAAATCCCTAATTCGGTCTCAGCTAGAACACGCAGTCGCGGTTTGGAACCCCTACTATAATAAATACTCATATGCCCTTGAATCAGTTCAAAAAAAGTTCTTGAAGACAATGTACTTTCGATGTTTTCATAGGAGATTATCCTACTCACAATTGTTAAACAAATATGATTTACTGGAATTAAAATCCAGGCGTATGCTGCTTGAGGCAATGGTATTATACGGCCTGTGCAACAATCAATATGATTGTATTGCACTTAATAACAAACTATGTTTCAAAATACCTAATTCTAGTAGACAGCGAGAGGCGCGCCCTCACCGACTGTTCGCGACCGGCCTCTGCCGCACCAACGCCGGTGAGCGCGCTCCTCTGCGCAGACTGGTCTATACTTACAACACACGCTTTAATCAGGTAGACATTTTTGGTTGCAGAGTTGGTGTATATAAAAAACTTATAACAGATATACTTAATGATACACAGTGATTTAAATTTTATTTTAAGGTGATGTTAAATTAAATGCTTATATACATTATTAACTACACCTTGTACTAGTAATATAAGTGGCTATAAAACATAAACGAAATTCATACTCAAAAGGAATATTTAACCATATCATAAGTGTTTTGTACTCAAATTGTAAATTCAACACATAAGAGGATATCGATCCAATTTTTATAAAATAACGATACCTATCGTCTAATGTAACACTTTTGTCATTATGTAGTAGTTAGCATATTTGTAGAATGTATGTTTGTCGTTGAGACACTAGGAGCTACTGTGCCTCGTATATAAAACTCCGAATGATCTTAATTGTTTTTGAATGAATTAGTGGTGAACGGTGTTGGTCACACATATTGTAAAAATTACTGTCAGTAAATTATACCTAAGCCTCTTTGTAGTGACTGTTTGTTTACCCAAATAAATGAAAAAAAAAAAAAAAAAAAAAAAAAAAATTGGTAAGCATACAATTGGAAGCAAAATAAAAAGAATCCCATTCAAAAATTGTACAATTAACAGATAAAATGTGAAAAAACGGAGGGTAAAAAATATGCTTAGGGAACTAACGACAAATAACCAAAAATCCCTCAACCCATTGTAACTGTTTGAAATGAGAGATTTAATTAAGTTAGTCAATCGTTGTCAACATTGTCAAGCCAGTGCCTTGAACTTCGTCTACCTATATCTGATATATCTTCGTTGTTAGAGTGGTCGAGTGTGATAACGGTGTTATCTGAAGGCCTACAAAATACCACTAATTCCCACTATTCCCACTAATATCATAAATGTGAAAGGTCGGATGTTTAGATGTTTATATATTTGTTACTCAATCACGCAAAAACGGCTAACCGGATTTTGATGAAACTTGGTACACAACGAGTCTATAGTCTGGATTAACATATAGGATAATTTTTATCCCTTCATCATCCCTCAAATAGATAAATTCGGGGGTGGAAGTTGAATTTCATAGATTCAGAATCATGTAGAATATATTCAATACCCGCTGACTTACGAAAATTCGCCTCAGATAAGAGAGAACCAGTGTAAGTCTAAGCTCCAAATATGCACATGGTTGTCACGAATCGTAGGGTCAAGATACAATAAGGACGTATCGTGAGGCGAGTCTAGACAGTTGTAAATTTAGGATATTTGACGTTTGGTATGTCAAAGACGTGCCATTCGTTAAAGTCGAATCGAAGTTAATGTACATTGTTTACTACTTTCACAATTCAATAATTTGAGTCGTATAGTTGCTAAGACAAAGTAGGTATTTTCATGTAAAGTTTTTATTTTTACCATCGTAGTTATAAAATAAGTAATGTCGCTACCAATTGATTATGATGAGCTATTATTACGAAAGATTTCGGATATTTGTGATTCAGAGCTTAATTATCTCAAAACCAAAGCGACTCATATGAATGTGAATGTTTACCGCATTTCAGTACCTGAAATTTTATTAATTACATATATGCATAATCGTAGGCAAAACATAATAGATTTGCGTTACTTAGGTACTGACTTACACCCTCTAAAGCGCTTGCGTTTTAAATCAAAACTTTCTGACCCCATTGAGCATTTACTGTATATAAAATTGGAAATTAAATAAATTGGACGTAGACGATTGTTGTCAGCATTGAGTGACCAGCGGTTTGATATATATTATGGCTACATAAAAAATATAGAATTTCCACTCCACTCTATTCTTTAAAAAAAAACGGACGGTTGAGAAATATAAAATAGGTTTTTTTTTTCTTGAACCTAACTGGCTTTATAGGCCGGGCCCAATAAAGCGATAGAAGTGCGCGTTTGTTTGGAGAGTGGCCTGAGGAAAATCCAGGAGAAACCTCCAACACGATCACACGGGCGGTTTAAACACTGCAACTGGAATACTCTAAGGGTGTGCGCTCCAGTGAGATTGGTTGAGCGGCTTCAACCAAATGTGAGGTGTGGGTGGAAACGGACTACTGGGAGTTCTGTCGCTGGTTCACTAAACTTGCCTATAGCTGAGAAGAATCCAGCAAGGAACTCAGCTAAGCCTGACCTGGATAAGACTGACTCTATCCGGTACGCAGCGGTATCGGGACGAATAGGGATTATATGTGTCCGTGTTGTCGGGATCGTGCGGTGGATGTAATTTTGGGTCCATCGAAACTGTTACAAATCTTTTTGTTTACTATAGGTCAATTTATCCAAAATACAAATTTAATGTAGGTAATATGAAAACAGTGATTACCAAGCTGATTAGTTATAAACAATCAAATCAAATGTTAGCCTTAGTAAACTAAAAGTACCTACAAGAAAACATTTTCTTAGTTAGACTAGAAGTGTTCAATTAATTTTCATGCCGAGGGATAATGCGTAGAGGTTTTCACTGCAAGTAGAGCGTGTCATACTGTTGTAGGACATTAATAATCTTGGGTTATAATGTAGGACTCCTAACACTTTGCATTTCGAGCAACATCAAAATTTTTGTTCTATTCAAGCACAATGTGTCTTCCCATGTAGTCGCTACATCGAGCATGTCAGTACTAAGGCTCGGAAAGTAGGGAATTGGGTAACGTCATCGAACAAGAACGTATGTGTAGACGTACGCAACATCAAACCGTGACACCACTATGCTACATGGATGTGATGAGGTAGTTTCTTAGCAGTCATTAGTGTTTTGTTACATAGTATAAGAAATCATCAAAAATAATTCATACGCATAAATACTATATGGGATCGAGTCGACGGCGTTCTCCGGCCTGGAATGAAATATGTATTTAACGTCTGACTTACTTAGCCAGTACCTATTACCAACATACATACATACGTACCTATATATAGGTATTGATAAATCACACCCATTTTGTTTCATTATCCGCCACACATGCTTCCTTTCATGGACAAGAGGGCCCATTTCACTTGCTAATATAGTTACCTATATAAATTAGAGACTTTGTAATGTTGTAACTTTAAGACGTAAAAACGTTGGAGTGTGAGTCACTCAAAGTTAAGTAAGTAGTTTATAACCTAACCGGCATTTATCTACCAAGGGCAAGGAATAGTCAGTAGAAGTTCACGCGAACGAAGTCGCGGGCAAAAGCTAGTATAATATAAATCTACCTCGTTCTGTGGTGGTGAGTAGCTACTATAGAGTAGGTTGTGACCCTGTGCACTTGGGAGAAAAACTTACTAAGTAGTTTAGTTTACAAGACTGAGAGAGCTCGTCACAGTCCATGATGACTAAAAAAACCTTGAATATTATAGTTCTGTCTCTCATGTGCGTACACATTCATATGCCAAAATTATCGATCATCCCAGACCTGAAGATTTTCTTGGAGCTCAGGGACTTTACAAGTTTTTTTCATGATACGACCAGGCGAGACAATTCGCTATGCCAAATCTAGGGGTTAAGGTAGTGAACCCCGGGCATCCTTCAGGATGCAAATGTACTTGATAACGCTAGGAGGATGGTGACGATCGGTAAGACAAACCTCAAGTGAACCAGTAAACGATATTTTAGCAACGTCCGGGTGGTGAGTAAGCGCGGTCCCAGCGCCTGGACCGAAACCAGTCACCACGTTGACGACCCCTGCGGGCACGCCTGCCTCCTTCAGCAGAGCTACCAGCGCCAAGGAGGTCAGAGGAGTCTGCTCTGCGGGTTTAACTACCACTGTGCAGCCTGAAACAGTTTATAGCAGAAACTTAAGGGGATAAAGTAATTAGGTGGGTATTAAATTAAAAAAAAAAAAAAAAAAAACATGCTTTTATTTCAGACCTTCTTTTATTCATTGTACTGAATTCAGAATCTTTAGAGCGGAACGTATATATTCAGGATGCTAAATTCGGGACAATGTAATACTCGCTTTACAGTCAGCATGATCTCGCGCATTAGTTCAACTGGGGAAGTCCAATTGAGTTCGATAATATTAGAACGAGAAAAATGACCATATATATGTGAGCACAACTTTATTAAGGTATAAGGTTGCTCAGATATTTTTGAACCATTGGGTTTATTAGCAGCATTAACCTTTATATTTATGGACTCGACTGTACTTTCGTAAGATGTGTGAAGACCGCAGCTAAAAACACTAAACTACTTCGTATAAATTATTCGTATGTAAGTAATCTTGCATTCCTGGTTAAGAAATAGGTCACCGTTCTCGAATGCGGTGTATGGACTCAATGTACATTTGTTTGCCATGGTAGTAGGCCATTGTTTACCATCATTGTGGTAAAAATAAATTAATTACCTGACGTAGTAGGAAATCAGCCCTCTATAAATCAAAAAACCTCTAGTTAAATATTCATAGGGCATATGGTAATTATAATAAACTTTCAATGCGTTCACCTGCCGCTAGCGCCGTGCAGACTTTATTCACAAACATTAAAATAGGAGCGTTCCACGGCAGTATTAGCCCACAGACGCCAACAGGCTGTTTCAGGGTGTACGAAAATAGCTCGCCATCTGAAAAGGTCGTGAAATTATCATACAGATTGCAGGGGGTCCCCTGGTAAACTTACTAAATTGAAATCATTGTGGACTTAGCTGCGCGCACTTACTAAAGTTCCGTTTACACACGTGCAACAATTTGCATGAGTTGCGGATTACCGTACTTATAACGAGTTTAATCGAATTAATTAACTGTTAGCATTATCTCGATGTCAAAATATACCTTTTTTAGGGTTCCGTGCCAAAATGGTAAAAAAGGAACCCTTATGGTTTCACTTTGCCTGTCTGTCTGTCTGTCACATCGCTAAATATCTCAAGAACCACTTATGCTATCGATTTGAAATTTGGTTATAAAGAAGGGTAGCCTACATGCATAGAACATGTTTTTTTTTTTATATTATATTTTCTGTGAAAAATGACAAATAAATAGGTGATTCAAAATTTGAAAGTCTGGTGAATGTGTCAAGTGGGGTGTCATTTGAAACGGCTTGAGTTTCACATTCTGAAACATTTTGTTATTTACGTTGAGTTATTTTAGATTTATGAAGGAAAATGTAAAAAAATATCGTCCCCCCCTTATCTGGTCCCTCCCTTTACAGAGGAAAAAAATTGTAATTATTATATATGGTTGATATCAACATAAATATTACAGGAAAAATATAACTAAATCACTATCTAGCTTTTTTTTTAATCGTCTTAAATATATTTTTTTATACAACGCCGGTGGCAAGCAAGCTTACGGTCCATACCTGATGGTAAGCGGCCACCACAGCCTATCCACACCCGCAACTCCAAAGGAGTAAAATTTATAAAATTTGAGTGTTGACAACAAAAGGGACAAATTTAGGTCCCTCGCTCTCAACACAGTGCATCCTCGGGAGTTCGGGATTTCTATACTAATTTGTTTTGTAAACTTCCATGAAATTATGCTGAAAGTACCTTATTTCAAATAAAAAAAAATATTGGTGATGAAGAATTATCCTTGAAAAACCGACATACATACTACGTTATTACTCAAATAGTAACACAAGGCGCCGATATATGGCGTTGTACCCCTCGCTACTTCGCGCTGTTAATATTTTTCCTGAATTAATGGGGTCGATACGCGTACTTTATCCGTCGTGGTTTCATGGTCTTGGTTTTTGGTCTTTGTCTTGTTCTGTTCTAAAGTCGAGTTTGTTCTGTTGTGTGGTAAAAGGGAAAAATAGTCATTGGGTCTAATCTAATTGTCGTGGTATTACTTTAAAGAAAAGGGGAAAAAATTTATCGAATAGTCGTGGTGTATATTAGTTTTGAGCTTTGTTTTTACTTAGCTGTTAAAGAAAAGTTGTATTGTGGATGTGGGTAATTTAGAGGGAAAAACAAAATAAAGGTTTCTCGAGTCTAATAATAGTTTTACTCATTGATACCTACTGTGATATTAAATTCCGATCTTTTCTCTCCTTTTTAATGGGGTTACAGGAAAATTTTCTTTGAATAATTCATACTCTTTGCAATTCTTGCTAGTAACACTAATAGTCGCATCTTTACAAAGCAAAAAATGTGCAAATACGGCTTTTAATGAACAAAAGATTTCCTTTGGCAGGATTGATATCTGTGGTTTAAAAATATATTTCATGCCAATTCATGCCTTACAAGCATGAATTGGCATGAAATATATTTTTATTGTGTTAATAAACCCACCCCTACCATTCCAGGATCACAAAGTAGTTTTTTTAATGATTTGATTTTTAGTCCTATCTACGATTTTCATTTTTTTTTAATACTTCCACCATAGGAATATTTTTGTTATATTTGTTTAAATATATAAGATTAACAAGGCTTCCTAAAGAACTAATTTTTTTCCAAATAATGGAGGTGTTTTTTTAAATTATGTTCATTTTCTATTTTCCATATGATCGTAAAATTACCGTTTTTTTCTTATTTCTCAAGAATTTTCTATTGAATGGTAACGTAAAATAATTCCAGAAATGAATTCGGCATCCCTGATTTACTCGAAATTGACACCCAACTTGACCTAGTAGCTTAAATGCCGCAGATACCAAGGAAAACCTGTACTTTTGTTCACGAAACGCCGTATAGTTAATTTATCGTACCGACGCCACTATAACTACTGTCTGTCGAATCTATATTCGTATTCTATATATTATTGATGTTTGCAAGAACTAGTAACTTCGTACTAGTGTTCAGTGGAATTGACATGATAAGAGACTTCGCTCTGTTCTCATTTGATTTTATTTTTAGACTGACCCTCAGAGACCTTATACATCTCTGAGGATATTTATTTATTAGATTTTATTATTTTCATGTTGATGCTTATAGATATAGCTCAAAATATTTTATTATGATTAGTGTACCTACTTTATTACCTTTTATCTTGACGCTTAGAGACCTTATACATCTCTAACAAATCTCGATTGTTATTAGTTTCTTATTCTTATTTTTGACATGTAACACTACATTTAATTAATGATACTTTGATTATTGTATTATTTTTATTTGATGTACCTAGATAAATTTTGACTTGCAAAAGTGCCCTTGAGGCCTATTTGCAGAATAAATGTTTTGATTTTGATATATGAGTTACTTGTACCTGACTTGCGAAGGCAAGTCAAACCGATTCAGCCGGATCAAGAACATTTACAATTGTTATTTCGTGATAATAATAACCTGATGTCGAGTATACCGCTGTTGGTCATTGGGTGTGCATACATCACATTCATGGGCAGGTTAGACTTTATGATAGTTTATACAATGACTTGAGTAACCTGCAACCAGAATCAGAATCAGAAATTTTATTGGTAAAATGTCATTTTACATGTCAAAAATGTATGTGAATTAAAATTATGTATATAATTTAAAATTAATCATTTAGTTCTGAAATACTATGTCATACGTCATAATATCTTATTTTATACATTTGGATCAGAAACATTTATTCTCAGTTATATTCATTAAATAAATTATCTATACTTTTATGTGTTGGTCAATGATACATTCAACGTCAACGTCACTGCATTGCTGCTTTTCCCCCATCATCCAGCAGTGGTATTTCCGCAGGTACAAAAACAAGACAATGCTTTCGATTGTAGTGTATTTGCCATTGCGTTCGCAACTTCCATCGCACTTGGTTTTGATCCATGCGACCAATTATATTGCGTTCAATCTATGCGCCAGCATCTATTTAACATGCTTCAAAGAGAAGTATTGTCTGTATTTCCGTATGTAAATATTTCAATAACAGACGAAGTGAGCGATGAAATTTCACATGGGTCAAATAGAAGCTTGCCTAATATTGACATGCCGGCAATTAATGAGTTACGAGGTGGCCCTAAGAATAAATTTAATAGAAGTTAAATGGAAAGGCAACGCAATGCTGAGCGGGAGAAAAAAAGACGCCAAAAAATCAACCTTTCTTTGCGCTTAGCGAGTTCCTGCGAAACTTTAGGGCATCAAACTCTTTTATATTATCTGTGAAAAATTACAAAACTACAGTTAGTTCAAAATTTGAAAGTCTAGTGAATATGTCAAGTAGGGTGTCATCTGAAAGGGCTTGAGTGCACATTCTGAAACATTTTTTTTTACATTGACTCCGATTCGATTTATGAAGACAGATGTAAGTAAAAATACCGTTCCCTCGCTTATCTCCGAAGTTTGTTGCAATTTAACCACCTTTGCATGTATTTTTGTTTCGTAAATTCATACGCAATTACGCTGAAAGTACCTTCTTTCAATTAAAAACAAAAACTGAAATCGGTTCATGTGATAAAGAATTATCCATGAAAAACCACTGTACATACTAAGATATTCAGTCGCTCAAAATTATAACAAAATTCGCCGTTGCTGTACCCATGGCGTTCAACTTCTACACTATGTTGTTGAGATTTTCCTAAATGAATAAGGTTGGAACCGGTACACATCTGTGTACGGAACCCTCGGTGCGCGAGTCCGACTCGCACTTGACCGGATTTTTTTTAAACTAGCGTATTTGAGTGTACCACTGCTGGGCAAAGGCCTCCCCCTTTTTCCTTCATTCGGACATATTGTTCGTTTCTTCCCGCCAAGTTAAGCAAAATGCGTCCAGATCGCCCCGCCATCTTCTCTGCCTCTGTTCCAATAGCCATCTTGTGGGGTCCACTGCGTACGTATTTTCGCCCATCTTTCCAGATGCATACGGCAGACATGTCCGGCCCAGTCTCACTTCATTTTAGCGGTCTTGACACCTACATCCACAACTCGTGTTATGGAGCGCAGTTCTGAGATTCTGATACATCTAGTATACTGCGCTCCAACGCCCGCTGACAAACCTTGAGTTTTGACTTCTGAGCCTCAGTCAAAGATTTGAGCACCCTAAGTTAAGATGGGCAAGATATCAATAAGTTTGCGCTTAAGACACAAAGGAAGGCCGCCCTTCAATAGAGCCTTCATAGACCAGAAGCTCTTCCAGGCGTTTTCGATACTTCTGTCGATTTCGATGGACTGCCCGTTTTCGAAGGGAGCTAGCTTGCCCAGGTATACGTGCTCGTAGACAAATTGTATATCTTGTTCATCTACCGTGACTTTACATTTAGCTCTGTTGGTCATCAACTGGGTTTTCGCTTTGTTCATTGTGAGTCCCTTCAAGGTTTGCCCTGCTGAGATCTTGCAGCATTTGTTGTAGTTGAGATACTGTGTGGGAGACAAGGGTATCGTCTGCGAAGTGTAGGTTTGTTAACCTCTTACCGTCCACGTCAATGCCCATCATCTCCCACGAGACCGCCAGTTTTTTGAATATTTCTTAGAGGCATCTGGTGGACAATTTTGGAGACAGCGGGTTGCCCTGTTTAACGCCCTTTTTCACTCCGAATACGGGGTCGGGTGCATGCAATTTCATATTAGCTGTGCTATTGTCGTACATCCTTCCAACGACTTCAACATACGTGGAGTCTATACCTTGATTTTGCATAGCGGAAAATATGGTGGAGTGTTTAAATATAACTCATATTTATCATACCTAGTACATATTCTAGGAAGGTGACTCAAATAGTATTTAAGCACTTGTAAATACATTTTTCAATTACAGTCAATGCAATCATTTTACAGAAATAAATACCTAGCGTACTAATTGCATGAAGATAACAGCAAAGGTGGAATAAGTTATGGATATTACCTATTGCATGTGGCCGCGATCCTGCAGTCGTTCATCGGAGACCGACTACGAAGAGAGAGTACCTATGGCTACCCTAGTCTCATTCAGAGTTAACCCGCGATCTTTTGAATATCATCGATCCAGGCTGTTATATCCGGTGTACTTAAATATACGATGACTATATAGAGAAATGATGATTAAGCACTTGGGTTGGAAGGTCCGTAACCGCTTCCATAAAAACTAATGCCTACGGCAAATATTGTGACTAGGTGGCGGATCCCGGGCATCCTTCAGGATGCAACTGTACTCTGATAACGCTATGAGGATCATGGTGATGACTATTTAAACATTGAGACTATAGTCTGACCTGCAGGTATAGTATCGCCATGGATCTTATCCGCCAAGCTGGCAGCATAGCGGGCTCCATTGACGCCTTTCTGCACAATACCGAGCGCCATGCCGATGTTCATCCCATTGTTATACGACTCCAGCTGGCCCAGGTACTGAGCTTCGCGTTGGATGAGGTCAGCGAACTTGTTGAGCAGTCTGCCTCTAGCTGAGGCGTCCAGCAGCCGCCATTCGGAGTCGCGATGGAAGGCGGCGATAGCGGCGCTCACTGCCACATCGATATCAGCCTGCGTACATTCAAAATAAGTACTTAATTGACATATGGTATCTCTTTTGTGGTGTTACCTACCAGATTTACTAACAATGCTTCTTTCTCTTAGATACTTCATTAATAAGATCAATAAAAAATAGTCATTACATACATTCCTTTATACCATCTATGACAAGGAAGTTTTTGATGCTTTGAGACATATATATATAGAAAATTACTCTGTGGCTTTGAGTCATGCAACTCAAAGCATCAAAAACTTGTCAGATAAATAACTAAATGTGGAAGAGAGAGTTGTCCAAAATAAATTATATGTGATTGTAATTCTTGTTTACAAAATGAAGTCGTTTATTATGTTTTGTTGATACTTACGTATTCAATATAGAAAAGTTTCAACGATTGTAAGAAACAATTAATAGGGATTTACTCTAAACCAGAAGTAAGAAATACTTTAGTAATTTATTGAGTAAATACTTAATAAATTATTTTCAAATTGTAGTGTCATAACAACAAGTGCTAACTTAGATTTCTTGAAGGTATAAATACTCTCAATATTCCATTTGCGCAATATTTAACCGAGTGAAACGAAGGTATCTGCTTCAGCTTCGACAAAAATAGTTTCGCTTGCACGGATTTCCGATTGTTCTCCTTCACTTTTTAGAAGTTTTCTAAAACATTATTTCTTTCAATGATTTCGTATTTCTGTGCGGATGGATTTCGGTTTGTTCTCCTCTACAAGCCGGATTTCTCAACGGATTCTCGTGAAATGTGAGCAGGTTCAATAATTATATAGAACTCTTTGTCAAGGCGGTTTTTGAAATTTTCAAGAACATTTTTATTTAAACAAAAAACAACACTCGCGAAGTCTACAGCTCACAGAGCCACTATAGTGATATCATGCGCAGAAGCAGGGTTACATTCAAATTGCCCTGCTTCTGAGCATACCGCGCAAGTCAGGAAGGACTTTCAAATGTAGGCGCACAGGAAACTAACGCCTTTTTGACACTCACGCTCGGCTTGCCTCGCTGTGCCCCACCGAAAGTGTATAGGCGGCATAACAGCATTGACTCGGATGGCAGTTGACACTGGCTGCTATATAATACTATCGTATCGCCTCCGTTCCGCCAAATCATGACGTCGCTTTTATTTATACGGTAATGTACCTTATCTCCTTCAGCGACTTGAGCGATGACCGACCCATCGTGCGGGCAACAGGCGACGAATGTTTTGCCGCTGCGCGCATCCGCCCACTCGTTGTTGATGAACAGCTGCATTAAGTGATTAGTTGATTACCTACTCATTAGTTAGTGGTTCTAGTATTAATACTAGTAGAACAAATCTGACAATTATCAAATACCTACGTTCTGGCTTTACGATATTAGTAGGTAGGTAACCGCTTTGTACCTACTAATAATTAATATAAAGCTGTAAGTTTGTTAGCGATTTATAATTCTGCCATTATTAAATTTTTAAATGTCTAGAAAGAACAAAAAATATGAAAACCTTAAACAACCACTAATAATAAACTTTCATGGCAAGAGAAATTCCTCGAATCTGAGAAATCCATCCCAGCATCCCCAGTAGATAGCCTCAAGGGCCTGATTTGAGTTATTTTAATATTACGTTGATATTATTGTACTTACATAATTATATTTTCTTGGTACCTACATAAATAAATGTATTTTTGAGACTTAAATAAATAATCCATTTTTAAGATTTCGTCTACAAAAACCATAACACACGAAGAATATGAAACTAGTTCAATAATTTACGTAATCGATTGATAAAGACACATGATATTGGCATAACTAACTTATAATTGCTAGTAATAAAGTGACTAACCCTTATGATACAGATTTGACTTTATAAACTAAACGTATATATAACCATTGGTTATTAACCGCCGACGCGCTACGCAAATGAGGGAGGGGTGTTAAAGTTTTACATGTATAGTATATCTGTATGTCTGTCTGTGGCCTCGTAGCTCCCTATGACGAACTGATTAAGAGCGCGGTTTTTTTAAATCGAAAGTGTTGATGGCGGAGATGGTTGAACCATCATGGTTCTTAACTATATTTTGTGTCGGCTGGGGGCATTTTTATTTTTTATTTAATGGACGTATTTTTCCTGCCCATTGCCGAGGATAGCGATCCTGGGCAATGGGGCTTCTCGTTCCTACTTTACGATGAAGAAATAGATCATATAAAGATTCTCTGTTCTTTAAACCCCAAACCCCGGGTTCAGGCAGTTATTAGAAAAAAAAAACATTATTTCAAAAAACATTTTACTAACTAAACTCTGTGTAGCATTAGCAGATAATTTAATTCTAAGCCTGTCAAAATATAGCCTCAAAAATGTAGGTACGTATAGATATTATTGGAAATAACAATTTTGTTTTGTTGTACCTACTTATATTAAACGTTTCTTATAAAGAAGTAAATTAAATACCTTTGTATATTTAACATCAGGCGCCATATTTGTCTCAACACAGACGATGCACTGAATATTTTTTAAATGTTGCAGTAATAATAAGAATGCAACCAAACAGCATTATCTCTGTGTCAATAATGAGATTACATATTGGTTTACTTCGAACGAACTCTATCCGTATCACAAGGTGGGGGCAACGTACGCCTTTGCCCTATTAACTACTGACGAGGTCTATTCGACGTAACAAGTGATATGGAATCGATTTCGAAATTGGCACGCACGCTCGCTTGATGCGTGCCAAGTTAAAAATCTCGATAAATTACAAATCCGATTCTTAGATTTTGAAGGTCTTGACGGCCGCTCTGGGTCATTCACATAGGTGGGCGTTAACTGGTTAATCCGTTAATCGTTAATTAACGAAGCTAACTTACCAGTTAACTCTAAAAATTGTTAACGGACTCATTAACTTCCGTTAACTTTCCATAAGTCCGTTAATCGTTAATCAAGTACCTACTATTTGCCGAAAGAATAGATATTGTACTGTGCCGTCAACACTTTCTGACTAGGACGTCCATCAGGTAATGAAAATCCAGGGGCAGATTTGTGTATGTCAATTTTGTAAGCAAATCAGGAGACTAAATACTTTATGCATTTATATGGTGCTTAACTGAAATTATATATGATAGTAGCCGAGTGGTGTATGTATATGTACTCTCAAATATGACGTCATGGATTTTAGTCCTTATTTTATTTATCGAATGGCAATTATTTCGAACCGTGAGATCTTCGAGAAGACAGTACGGATGCCAGTTTTTATTCTACTTTTAGCACCACCCAGGGTAACGGTGGGTACTCCCTACGAACGTGGTGCAACATTGACCCCCTTGTCAAGTGAGTGGGCAACTTGACTGTTAGAAGTTCTCAAGTCACCCGAAGGCCTCTAACTTGGCTTAACGACTGCTGTCATAGATATCAGCCGGGATCAATGGGTCCGTTAATAACCACTCAAAGCGGTCATCCATCCAAGGACTGACCTGGGCCGACGTTGCTTAACCTTAACCTCTCATACCGCATGTGATACGCTGGCGCCACCGGGCCATGAGCGCTCTCAATTAATTATGTGGGTCTAACAATTTGGCGGCTTAAGTGGTTATGAACGGAGCGTTCCATGCTTCCATGCACACTAAGTCGTTGCTCTCGCTTTTAATCTACATATGACTAAAGTTCTAACAGTCAGCTTTGCCCAATAATCAAAGCCTATAGTTTTCGACAAACTAGTGCCTACGCTAATAGTGGGAATTGGGTGGCAGGCGGGCCCGAGCTCCTTTAAGATGAAATTGGGATATCGTTAAGTTGACAAAGATTTATAGATGAGTTTTATGGTTCCATACCCATACCAATATTTATTATAAGTAAATTTGCAGCTCAAAGGCGTACAAAATATAACTTCAATAATGAGTTAACAGATTAACTGTTAACGTTAATGTTACGCTTTAACGTTTAACGAATTTTTTTAACGGATTTACTAGTAACGAAGTTAACTATATTGTGATCAACGGTGCCCAACTCTGGTTATTCATGAATTTAATGTCGCAAAGAGTACCTAGCAGACAGGTTAGCGATTGAACGTGAAATTGCGGCCAGTGTGATGGACGCCTTCGTACCAGGAGTGACCCAAGGCGAGTTATTCGATGTTTAAATAAACGAATCGGCTGAAAATAGAAATGCAATTCATTAATTCATTCATTTATTTATTCATAAATATTCAGTAGAGCAATATCTTCCAATATAAAAAAATACTTATTCGCACATAAGTTAACAGATTGACATTAAAACAATTACGTGAATTAAACAATTGTTTAATCTGATTCCAATTTTATCTGTCACGTCCAATAAATCCCTAGTTTGATGAGATAATATTATATTACGTTCACCTGCGTTAAATATTTAAGGATGATTCACATTAGACCGTTCCGTGTCCGGGCCGACCCGTCTCCGAGCCTTTTTGTGTGTCAATGTGCTAACCGTTCCGCGTCCGGGCCGGGCCGGGACCGTGCCGTTTTCGAGCCTCGGACGTAGTAGATCGGCCGTCAAATGTTTGCATTGATAATAGAGCGACTGTTCCATGTCCGGGCCGGCCTGTCTCCGAGCATCACCGGGCCCGTCCGTGGCCGGGCGACCGTCGATTTTCTGTCATAGAAAACGGGCCGGCCCGGACACGGAACGGTCTGGTGTGAATCATCCTTTATGCGTTACAACCCATGTCGATCTGCCTGTATGCTAATCCCCATGTTGAGTAATTTTTATGTATTAGTAATTCAGAGACATATTTGTCACTTACCTCATGAGAAATATATACATGCGAAATACCAAGGTTAATAATGGCGCTGTGAGCTGTAGACCTCGAGAGTTTTTTTTTTTGTTTGTAAATATAATGTTTTCGATTTTTTTTAAGACGTGACTCGAAAAACAAATTCTGTATAATTACCGAACCTGCTCACAAAATTACACGAAAATCGGTTAATAAACGCGACCTCTAGAGGAAATTAGACCATTGAAAATATTTTTATTTTCATAAAATTAAATCGACCAAAAAATTCATATAATTATCGAAAATTGGAGCACGAATAAATAAATGAGCCACTCTGTGTAAGTGGAAGGCTGTTACAATATGTTCAAACCCACCTCAATATTTAAATGTGAAGCATCGGCATTGCTTTTTCACACAACCTGCTGAACAATGGCTAATTATATATCATGCAAACCTTACCGAAAGCATAAATCATTATAACCCTCGGCTTGAGCTGGGTTGTAATATTGTACTGAATGTCATTATAACCTGCCGGGTAATAATGTACTTTCACTTTTCATAGTTCTTATTTATTTATTTATACATTTATAAGCTAACAGTAAGGTACCAAAGCGCCTATAATGTTATGAGATTTGCAACATCAGTGCTAACAGTAACAAATTAAAGAAAATATAGACCTAATATGAACTAACAATATAAATCGCACAATTCACTTATTTTAGAGAGCAGGGTACTCCAGATATCTGCGAACACGTCGGCATCCTGCCTCAGTACGAGTTGATTGAGTAGCGCCGGCGCGCGGACGCCGTGCGCATTACAGGCGCGGCGCGTGCGCGGGCCCGCCGCCGCCGCCGCCGCCGGCGCCGCGAACAGCGGACGGCGGCGGCGACCAGCGCGCGCGTATTGCTCAGGGACGAAAAATCGGATGCCTTCCAACGCCACTACTGGATTGTCAATTTGACCTCTCAGCAGGAGACTGTAATGGACGGCGAGATGTAATTTCCGCCTAAAATTAAGGGTCTCGAGTCCGACCATACCTGCTACAAAAAGTTATTGATACAGGAAAGGATAGTAGCCTAGTAGTAGTAGCTATACTGCCTCTTGTACATGTATCGAGCAAATTTCCTTTGTACTCTTTCAAGTACGAGCTTATTCTCTTGGGCGGGATTCCGAATGATCGAATTATATTCCAATTTGCTCCGTACGTTCGAATTATACAATAGGATCGGTACTGCCATAATAAAAAACTGGGGCGCGATACGCATTACAAATCTCAATGTTTTATGGGCATTCTTTACTAAACCCGGAATATGGGTATGAAAATCTAATTAGTGTCCAGCACTAGACCTAGGTCGCGGATAGTTCCAACGCGACGAATTATTTCACCACCAAGCTTATATGTATAGTTTATCATATTTTTGCTTCTACTGAAGGACATTAGTTTGCACTTATTTCCATTGAAGGACAAGCGATTCCTTTGGCTCCAATCCATGACTGCATCTATATCACGCTGCATCATGTCTGTTGCATAATTATATTAATAAAAGTCCGGCTGTACCAACTCGTGTTTATTATGTTCTAACCATCGACATCCTAGACTCACATAGCCAAATACAAACGGTGCGTTCCGTTTTAGCAATAATATTACAACATCTTTCCCTTAAACAATTTAGTGGTCCAATTGACAGTAGTTTACTATAAGACTTTTATCCACACTTATTCTAATTTAACACAATCACAAACATAATCACTGAGGTAACTTGGTGTTTTTATTTGCCTTCTCAGTTCCATAGACCTTGCACCTTCATTTATTATATCCTGGTAATTTACCACCGGCTGATCTTCACATTGGTGTTGATCCTTAGAATTGCCCTTTATTCGTTCTCGGTCCTCGAACACTGGAGGTTCAAAGTCTATGGAGTCCTCACAGGGGGCTAATACTAAATGCCAACGATTGCGCCTAAAAACACCCTTTTCAGTATTTACAATATATGATCTAGGTTCTGAACATTTTTTATTAATTGTACCATACAACTTTAAATCTATTACCCATACCCTATCGTTTACATTTAATTCAGGTAACTTTGATGCTTTATGGCGTTTATTATAATAACATGCATCTTTATGCCTTTTTTTGTCTCTTTCCTCTCTGTAATTTTCTGTGACATGAACTGGTTTATTTAGTGTGCTAGGTATTATAGGTAGATTATCTCTAAGCTTTTTATTAAACATTAGTTCAGCTGGGCTGTAACCTGACTCTAACGGGGTATTCCTGTATATTAGCAAACCCAGATATATATCATCATTCTTAGCTAATAATGACTTAGCTATTTTTACACCTGATTCTGCCAGACCATTACTTTGGGCATGATATGGGCTGCTAGTTATAGCCTGAAATTCATTTTCTCTAGCAAATGCTTTAAACTTTGACTTAAATTGACTACCACAATCAGTTCTTACTACCTCAGGAAACCCATATCTTGCAAAAGTTTCCTTACATTTGGATATTACACTGTCTTCTGTGAGATCCTTTAGTTTGAATATTTCTAGAAACCTAGAGTAATAGTCTATCATAACCAGATACCACAGGTTGTTGAATTTAAATAAATCCATTCCAATTTTCTGCCACGCTCTATCAGGAACCTCATCAACCAACATCTGTTCTTTATGATTAACCCGGCATTCTATACACTTTGGGCATTTTGTAACAATTTCTTCTATACTTTTTGACAACCCTAACCACCACACTGATTGCTTAGCCCTCTCTCTGCACTTGGAGATTCCTAAATGCCCTGTGTGTATTCTAGCTAACACATCTGACTGTAATACTTCAGGAACCACTATTCTTGAGTTATACAAGAGTATGTCATCTTCTACTGTAAAATTGTGTCTAAATTGGAAATACATCTTCAAATTATCTTCTAATTTATTTTTATGAGGCCAGCCTTTAACTGTATATTCTTTTAGTTTCAAATGGATTTCATTTTTCTGCTGCTCAGTTTTTATTTTGCTAAATATGTCATTTGAGAGAGATTCATTGGCACATAAGTAAAAAATTTGATTTGCAATACAGTCTTTTACTTGTTTTTCTGGTAAAGGGTTCCGAGAGAGGGCATCAGCTACCGATAAATCTTTGCCAGGTGTATATTTAACTTCATATACAAATCGCATCAATTTAAGTCTGAACCTAAGCAGTCGAGGGGTTAGGTCGTCCAAAGGCTTTGTCTGTAAAATCTGTAAAAGAGGCTTATGGTCTGTCTCTAGCACGATATTAATTCCAATTACATAGTCTTTAAATTTATCTACAGCCCAGCACAGAGCTAAAGCCTCTTTTTCTATTTGGGCATAGCGTTTTTCTGCCTCACTGAGTGTTCTACTTGCATACACCACTACTGATCTCTGGCCCGTGTTATCTTCTTGCATTAATGCAGCCCCGAGCCCATAGGAGCTGCTATCTGCTGATACTATTATCTGTTGAGCCGGATCAAAATGTGCTAAAATGGGTGCCTCTAAAAGGTGTTTTTTAATTTCTCTGAATGCCAACTCCTGAGCACTTCCCCAAATGAACATATTTTGTTCTTTCAATAAAGAATGTAGAGGGTCTAATATGTGCGACTTGTTTGGTATGAAACGACCTACAAAATTTACCATACCTAGGAACTGTAATAGCTGTGTTTTATTGGTTGGTGTATCAAACTCACTTATTGCCTTTATCCGCTCCGGGTCTGGCATAATGCCCTGTGCATTTACTATGTGCCCTAAATAGGTAATTTGCCTTGCACCAAATATGCATTTGGATTTATTTATAGTAATACCTTCCTTTGCCAGTCTACTAAGAACTTCCCTTAAGGTTTTATCATGGTCTTTTAAATTCTCCTCATAAATTAATATGTCATCCATGTGAATTGCAATGTTTAGATCCTTGAAGAGGTTATTAAACTTCATGGAGAAGTACTCGGGAGCGCAATTGAGGCCAAAAGGCAATCTGTTATAAATATATCTGCCAAAAGGAGTAATTATTGTGGTGAGCTTTTTTGACTCCTCGTCCAGTTGAATTTGATGAAATCCAGATGTAGCATCTATTTTAGTAAAAAACTTTGCTCCTTTTAGCTTTGCTAATGTATTTTCCACTTTTGGTATTGGGTAAATGGGCCTCTTGATGTTTTGATTGACTTTAGTATAATCCCCACATATCCTAACTTTATCATTTTTGTATACCACTACAATCGGGGAGACAAAATCTGTTGGTTCTTCTACTGGGCTTATGATACCTAAAGTCTCGAGTTTATCTATCTCTTCTTTTACTTTTGGTAGTAAGGGTATTGATACATTGCGGGCCGTTGTTTGACAATAAAACTGAGGAGAATCGATTAAATTAATGTGGAATTTATCTTTAAAAACCCCTAATTCATCAAATATATTAGGAAATTCTTGTTCCACTTGCACTGTAGTTACCCCTGTATCATTGTTATTACTCTGATTGGCTGACATAGCACAAATGGATAATATTTTCATGTCTTCAATTGCTGCCCGTCCCAAAATAGCACACTTTAAACCCTTGATTACATAAACCTTACCTAGATACACTTTATTTTTATAGACTAACCTTAGCTGAGAGGTTCCAACTACATTTAACAGTTTACCATCAGGTCCTTTCACTGTGTCATCACATGTCCTTAACTGCAGCCCATGGAGATCCTCATCAGGTATAGCTGTTACATCTGCGCCTGTATCAATTAGGAAATTAGTGTTATTTATATGAGTCCCATTGTTGTACACTGCCACTTCTATGGTATATTTGTCATTAACATCACCCACCTTGAACACTGAACTATTAGAGCGGCACAAATTGGCGAAATGTCCCATTCTGCCACATTTAAAACACTTGGCCTTAAGGGCAATGCACTGGTTCTTTGGGTGTCTGGCTCGTCCACAAAACCAACAGCTCTGCTTAAATTGGTTGTCTTCTTTTATACGGTTGACTTCTAGATCTCCGGATGGTTGAAGTATCAATCTGCTTTCTTCCTTCTGAATCTCCGCTTGTTTACATATTGTAATCGCCTCCTTAAGCTGCAGGTCGCTCATCAATTGTAGTCTTTCGCTCGTTCTCTTATCTATTATGCCTATCACTATTCTATCTCTTATAAGTTCTTCATGCAGCTCCTTGTAGTCGCATGTCGCTGCCAACTTATATAGTTCTGTTACATGTTGTTCCATAGTTTCCCCTTCTCTTTGATTTCTGGAGTTGAACTTATATCTTTCAAACACCACATTTTTCTTGGGGAGGAAATATTCTGTGAACTTCTCTAAAGTTTCTTCGTATTTCAAGTTTTCTTTAAATTGTAGAATGATGTCCTCCGCTCTGTCACCCATACAGTATAATAGGCAGTCTATTTTTTCCTTATCCTCCCTCGCATTGTTACCCGAAAGAACCATATACCTTATAAATCTATTTTTCCATTTCTCCCATTCCGCAGGCACAAATGAAAATTTCTCGGGTGCCGGGACGCTCGCAGTTGCGGAATCCGGCGCCATTTTTTTTTCTCGTCTGGTTTCCTTCTGATTTATTTTGTCTCTATTCTCTTAAAACTTCTCTCTTTACTCTCTACTTGTTTCTTCTATCTTCTTGTCTATTTTACCTTCTTTTAGTTTAGTTTTTACCGCTGCCACCATGTTGCATAATTATATTAATAAAAGTCCGGCTGTACCAACTCGTGTTTATTATGTTCTAACCATCGACATCCTAGACTCACATAGCCAAATACAAACGGTGCGTTCCGTTTTAGCAATAATATTACAACAATGTCACAATCGATGGATGAGTTAACGGCATAGAACAACTTCAGATCATCAGCAAACAATAAGCATTTGACACAACTAACAACTGAAGCGCGCTGGCCGCGGGCTGCTGCCATGCATGTTTCCAAATTATTACTGAAATCCTAGGCTTCAATTTGGAGCGTCCTTATAATTTTCAAACTTCATTGCAGTGTTTGAGAAATGGCACTGTAACATTGCGTTATTTTCTTAAAGGGCACAGCAGGCTGGTTTGAGCAATTTATTTAATGTCTCAAACTCACCTTCCTAGTTATGCATATTTTCAAGGAGCAACATTTTCTCATCAGGCTAGCAATAATTAAGTAATTGTCAAATCTAATTAAGCCAATCAGAATAAAATTAATTATATTCAGAATTGCCAACAAGACAAGGAATGTTGGAATATGTGGGTATATTAAAGAACAACAATAATAAAATTCTAATATTTAATTTTTTTAATTAGGTTTAAAACGTAAAAATGATTTAAATAATATTATTGACCATACATAGGTCCACAATTCAAAGATAAAGTTATTCCTTAATAAATAGCAATAATTGGTTACTTGGATTTCTTCAGCGCTGGTATCATTGTTACTTGGCAATATTGTCCAGAGCTGCGTGGAAGACCCTTTCGAAATCATCATATGAGTCTCGTAGAAAATTGTCCATTTTCATCCCGTCTCTGCAGCGATTAACAGTGTGGCGGAGTGCCTCTTTTGGTGGCTGTTCAGGTGGAAATGGCCTGAATATTTTTGTTTTCCGGAGTTATCAAATGTAAGTGGTTATTTTCTTCCAAATTTGTGTATGATCTATTGCTTTTGAAGACCTTTTTCAGCTTCTTACCATGCGGTTCTTTACAGACATTGGCAGTTGATCCATGTGGAAGGGTGGGCTCGGCACGAGAGACTATAATCCAATTTTGGAGCATTTCTCTGGTAAGAGAGATTCTCTGAACATTCCTTTTGTTAGGTTCAAACCACATGGTTCTAATACTAATAGAAATAATTTATTCCTTTCAGCCGATTGGGTGTTTTGAAGCATGTTTTGTGTGCTGTATTTTGAAAGTTGTCTTGAACCATGCTTGGAACTGTTTGTAGAATATTTTGCCGGAAGTAATTTGAAGTATTTCGGGGATCCATTTCTGCTTTGGGGCCAAGTTCCTTCGCATGTCCCCACTGTGAGGTAATCTGCTGGGTCAAGCCATCCAGCAGCGTTCACACAAGCAACTGAAAAAAAGATCGGTGTGAATTTTATTTTATATGGAGGGAAGTAGGATTTAAAATGAAGTCTTTATTGATAGCACAGAATATTTAGGGACTAACATATAGTTTAGATTTCTGGTAGTTCAGATCATTCATGAACCGCGAAACGACCAGCTCTACCGATTGAACAACTCGATTCTTAACAACCTAAATGATGATCTGTTCTCCAGTAAGTAAGTAGTTAAGGTACTACAATTCATTGTGTATAAACGCTGATTAGGAATTAACCTCTTTTATTTATTCCCTGTAATTTACCCTAATCTGTAGATAAGCTGATTCTGTTTTCTAAATAGATGCGCTCGGGCGTAAAATGCGGAGTCCTTCGTTACGTTTAGGATTCAATATAGCGCCTGTGACATAAAACAGTGCTTTATCCCTTTGGTGTATAATCTACTAATCAAAAAACATGACAAAAGACAACGTGAGTATAACTATTTTGTCGCTAACAAAGATGATCAATCTGATATTTTCTTTTTACATTTTAACCTACCTATTAATGTGCTTCGAGAGATCATTTCCACGCGCCTCCAGCTATCACGTCACAAGGAAAAGCAAAAAGGTCGACAACGCGCTTGTGATTATATGGAGTCGCAAGCTTCCATAGGCTACGGTGTCTGCTAATCATCAGACAGGCTGTACGCTCGCTTGCGACCCTCGTAGTATAAAAAGTATGTATGCGTAATAAATGACTATAAATTTTGAATGTAAAAAGTAAGTGTGAGATTGATCTCTAGGTTATAACATTTTCCGCCTGAAAATCAAGTCATGCCTTGAATAGGCTTTAAGAACTAGAGACTGAGATTGAATATGGAAGGAGGCATACTTACGAGTAACTGCCTACTTATATGTTCACAACTTGTTTCGCCTCACTGCTCACGCCTTTTATGCATATCTTAATATCGGGAAAGCAACAACGCGTAAACGGAGGTCTGGTGTTTACACTGGTTCTCCTTAGATTTAGTTAGGCATTGTGAATAACGGTCTGAGAACGCAAACCAAATTTGAGAAAAGTGGGCCGCACGGCGTGACCGTAACTTGGGTAGTTCGAGAACGGGACGACAACTCCTTTTTAGGGCGCTATTCAAGAATTCAAGACAAGCAACCTCGAATGTGGGTGTTATTTGTTACAATGGCCCATAAATAAGAGAATCTTTACATTAGCAATATTAAGAATAGTAAATAAGTAGATGTAGGTAACTTTGACTTAACGTCAAAAAGGAAACTTCTGGTTTTATGGTCTCCGGGACAGAGTTGCAGAGGAATTATATGTTATTGCCTAGTTTATATTTTACTTTTAAATCCAAGGTTGGCCTGGTGAGGACACTAGCATTCCCAATTCTTCTTCAGTTTAGTTGCCTATGTCGACAAATAACCGCGATTTCAGACACATTGTTTTCCCGCCCAACAGACAAGTAGTCAGCGATGTACCTACGCTTTGCTTACGCTTAATCTTACGTTACCTTAATCCTATTTAATCATATCGTTCAGATTCAAAACAGAAACAACATTATATTACCAGATTTATCAAGTTTACCTACTTTCGCAGCCCATTACATTCCTAGCCGAGTTTTCAGCCTAATTTTAAAATGAATTGCCGTCTCGGAAATTAGAGGTGCTAATTGAAGAGCCGTAATTTTTTTAAATGTAGCCAGAAATAGATCAGAATATTGTCGCGTTCTGACATGACTATACGTCTAATAACGACAGTTTTTTTTTCCTGACTCACCAGTTCTACCACCAATTTGCCAATATGATCTCGCCCAACATTACAAATTTTTACACCAATTTGTCACAAAGTAAATCACAACTTGGAATGAATTTAATGATAGTTGTATCATGTAACTATAGCTGCAACTCTGTCTGTTGTTGTGACAATTTTATTGTTTGTAGTGCACTAATATGAAAAAATCTATAAGTAGCCAATATCGTGTCAGTTATCTCATAAATCAACAACAAGATTAAAGTTGTTTAGCAAACCAGAACCACAAGTATAATCCTCATATTTTACCGTTTTTAATTCCCTTCTGTTACACAACGTTTTCCCCACACCGTTATGAGTTATGTTATGAAGCACCCGTTTGTGTTTTACGAGCGCCTATTTATTTAATTAGGCAACGTGCGCTGTTGTATAAAGTTGCGGAATTCTTGTGGTTAAGCCTTCAAATTTTACTGTTGTCTGATACAAACTTTGTAGCATTTACTTTTATCTTTGTTTTGATCGTTATATGTTTCGGAAATTAGGTGAAAAAGATACACAAATTGAGTCTACAACTATAACAAATGCTTAGAGATTGAAGTCGATTTTTCTTAAAAGGCCTGTATGATTAGAGCTTGAAGATATCCGGTCAGTACCTTAGTATGTGGACAAATACGTGCGAAATTCCCATGATATTGGTAATGAAGCACACAAGTTCAACACAAGTGACATAGCTTAGAGCCATCTCTAGGAACCAGGCAAAACTTTCAATTAATAAAAACCGCACTCAAGTCGGTTCTTCCGTTTTGAAGCTACGATGGCACAGAGATAGATTAAACTTGTAACACAGCTTGTTTATATAAAATCACCTGTTCATTTCATAATATACGTACATAGGCCCTATTGTCAAATTACTAAAAACGTTCGATCTCCTTCATCATGGCAGGCCTATACTTTACCTATTGAGCACGATAGACACAGGCCTTCGATCTCTGCCTAGCCTACCAGACGCTGCATAGGCCTACCTACCTATTGTTTACCAGGGAATTTTTTACCAGTTCCTTTTTGAAAGTTATGAATTGGTTTTGTGTAATTCACAAATCGATTGTCTTAATTAGCGATTATTAATGAGTGATGACCAAACTGTTCACAGCTGTGCTAGAAAAGGTATTCTGGAAACTTAAATAAAAATAGTGAGAAATTAACACATTTGAGATTTGCAGACGACATAGTGATCTTTGCCAATACTGCAGAAGAACTACAGCAGATGCTCATAGAACTGAACACAGCTAGTAAGGAAGTCGGACTCTCAATGAACATCCAGAAAACCAATTACATTTTTTTTTTTATGTTTTTCCAAATTCCAAATTCTTTTCATTACTGGATACGAATCTAGAATAAGAACTTTTGTCATATGATTTTTATTTGATTTTTATTCTACCTACGTCAATACCCGTTACACAAGAAATATAATTACCCTGTAGCTTTATCATACCAATCGAAAGGCTTCATCATATGGATTATTTTTTGCTATATAACATAGTATCAGAAATAAAAGGAAGACCATGAATTTTAACATTTTTAATACAAAATTAATCAATTTATCACGTGTAACGGGTTCGATTCCCGGTTCAACCATAAAAATATTTAAATATCTGTGAATGCAGTTTACAATGTTTTTTAAATTCAGATAATGTCTTCATTCAGTAAAATGCTCCATCTACAATATTTGAGGTGCTTTTCCTCCATGTGGCATAGCCGTGGGACGCCCTGTATAACAAAAATGACGAAAAACACGAACCACATAGCATGTGTGTCCCAGTCCCAGCGGCAGGGAAAACGGACATGGCTCAGCATTATGCACAGAGCTGATTTTCAGCCAGTAGGTATCGTCGGTGACTCACAGAACGCCATACAATAATTAACTGTACCTACTAAGTACTCTAGGTAGTAGAAAAGGAATCCGAATATAAATCTTCTATACATATAAAAGAAGAAGTCCTGACTGACTGACTGGCTGACTGACTGACTCACCAACGCACAGTCAAAACTTCCAATTCTAGAGAGTAGGCTAGGGGTAAGAAAGGATTTTAAATTCATCCCCTAAGGGGGTAAAACAAGGGATGAAGGTTTGTATGAAAACACGTATTTATTGAAGTGAGAGATTTGAAACTTTGTATATAGACTCGCTGTTTAAATATATTAATAGCGCATTTCAGTATTTTTCAAAATTTTCCCCTAAAGGGGTGAAAAGGGGTTCAAAGTTTGTACGAGGAGCAAATCTTTTCTGAAGTGAGAGATTTGAAACTTCGTAAATAGACTCTTTGTTTAAATACAACAAAACTTGTTTCAGCGACATTCGAAATTGCTCCCCTAAATGGGCGAAGAGGGGGTTTCAAGTGCAGTGCGGGGAGCAAATCTTTTCTTTTCTTCAAAATCGATATGAGTGTCATCTTCGAGGTCCCTGGGGCTCCCGATTACGAAAATGACAAGCATTTGGTAAAGACCAAAATGGCGGAAAATTATTTTTCTTAAAGATCAATATGGGTGTCTCTTTCGAGGTTCCTCGAGATGCCGTTTACGAAAATGACATGCATTTTCAAAGCCAAGATGGCGGACATTTATTTTTCTTAAAAATGACATGGATGTCATCTTCGAGGTTCCTCGGGGTGCCGATTACGAAAATGACATGCATGTTCAAATCCAAGATGACGGACATTTATTTTTATTAAAAATCGATATGAGTGTTATGAGGTACATACAAATATACGGGTCAAACAAAGAACCTCCTTTTTTGTAGACGGTTAAATATTACGCTCAGTACGCAGACGAAGCCTCAGGAAAAAGCTATTACCGTAACGTAGTTCTTATACATGTAATTTTAAGTTTCAAAAGGAAACATTACTGCAGGATATTTTTTTTAAACCGAGTTTTGTGTCCTATTTACAAATTAATAGGTAATCGAACCATTTGTCTCAGTTGAATTAGCGACGCGCGAAACCCTAAGCACGTCCAATCGTCCATTATTACCGCGCGAATATAGTAGGCGTTATCTCATCCCGCCACCCGCAGCTGCGCAGCTCTCGCCTGTGCCGGCGGCGACACTAGAGCAGATCCTGTACTCCGAACTTCACTATATGAGTGAGAGGGACCGCACGACACGAAGTTCGGATTTCGAAGTTCGGAGTAGCCCTTCTGCGTCGTTTCGACTTTTCCGTGAAACGAAACGTAACCCTTTTTTATCACATAACTGTTATTGAGAAGCAGTTGCAAAAGTAACTGGTTTCTCTATGCGTCGCCGGTCGCCGATCGTAACGAAATGAAACGTGCGTTTCTCCATGTGTTGCGTTTTTACGTTTTGCCAGTTTCGTTTCGTTGTAAGCGTTTTGAAACGAGTACATACGTGAGTTTGATTTTGTGTTGCGCTTATATTTACGTTTTGCAATCAGTTATCGAGTTGCGTTTTCACGTTTTGCACTGCAACTGTAGAATCATTTTGTGTCGCCTCCTTGTCATCTTATAGAAACAGTTTTAAGCCCTAGCAAGAAACTGTTTCTCTGTTATTGTACGAGAAACTGTTTTTCGAAAGGCTTACGGAAAAAGCGCCCAACTCTACCTCCGGCACACTCGTTACTAGTGACCGACCGAAACATGTTATTTTGCCGAAACCGAAACCGAAACCGAAGGTTCGGTTTCATTGTAGTTTCGGCCGAAACCGAAACCGAAACCGAACCTTTTATAAAAAAAAAAGTCCTTAAAAAGTCGAAAAAATGTTAGTAAGTTTTTTTCTAAAATTAATATCTCGCCGACCTATAATTACAGGTTTCTACTTTCAAAGATTTATCACAATGAAATTTCAGCACAGTTACAGAGGTTCTGTTTGAAAATTTAACTACCCTATAAATAAAGTGAAAAAAATACATTATTTGTAACACAAAGTTAGCGATTTTTTAATGGTGGTATAAAATAAGTCGGCCGGCGGAGTCAGACGAGCGACGCCATATTGCCAGCCGTGCCGAGCGCGCCCGACGTTAGCCGAGCGCGACCCGAAGGTACGATGTTGTAAGTTTCGGCGCGGCCGAAAGGTTCGGCCGTTTTTGGCCGAAACCGAAACTCGGGCCGAAACTTGATTTTTTGGCCGAAACTGGCCGAAACCGAAACCGAAACCGAAATTTCGGGTCGGACACTACTCGTTACGAACGTCTGACGGAGAGGCCGCGTCCCCTTGCGCGCTGGCCGCGTATACGTGTGTCGCAGCTCTTTTATTTTATTTGAATAACCACCTAAATGTGGTAGTTGGTCGCATAGCCATGCTAATATTTAAATTCAGTGTATAAACCCCTGAACGGGTAAGTTTCGAATGAACGAACATTCTGCATTATTTAAATATAACTGTAGATTTTAGGGCGTGGCATGTGCCGTTGCTAGTTGCGGTTTAAAGTGCTTTTATTCTGTGCCTACGAATATTGTGATTGCATTGCCTTGCCGAACTTATTGCTGTAAAATAATTCACCGTTTTATTCCCCATTTAATTACATTTTGTCCTTTTTTCTTAGTGCAAATACTTAGCCGCTTTAGAATATATTATATACTTATTGCAATGTAATTGTGTTTTGCCGGCTCTGTAGTCGGCCTGTAGTTTAGCTATTGTTAAATGCTTCTATTTTTATCCACCCATCTTCTTGTAACTACGTCTGACTATGACACCGCACATCACCTCACTTCCACTTTGCATTTTCCTCCTTACTTTACTTGCGGCTGGTTATAGTCAGCGGAAGGTTAGTGATGGGACTAATCTGACACTCGACGTGGAAAATTCCAGGGTTCGAGGATACGGCGGCATAACGGCTGAAGAAGGTTCCGGAACCGGCGCGTCATCGTCTATGACGTCTTTTGTCCCGAGCTGAGCCGTCCGCACCTTACGCCCGTGTCCTCCATTTGCGTGCGCCCGACCCTAGCAGCCAGAGGAGTGTGCTATTCACGGACGAGCAAATTAACATGTTAAAAATGACCGTTAACCGTTATTTAATTCTATACACTTTAAAATAAAACCGTTATAACGGACGTTAACAGTTTGCTCGGATTGTGAAACCAGACAGGCTTTAACGAACCCATGATTATAAATTACTGGGTTTGTGGCTTTGTGGGAAACGGAAATATATCTTTGTCGTATACAACTTGTTTTATTTTCGCTGGACTCCGCGGGTAGCCGTCGCAGTACATAAATAAGACAAAAAACGACTTCCTACCAACTTACATACAAAACAGAATAATGCGATATGTATTGCCGTCATATTGTTATGTGGGTACATTTTGACCATAAAACGCGACTGTAAAACTTTCTCCATAAAATCATACTTATTGTAAATCATTTTGAGGATTAGATAGTGTGCTCACTACCTACTAACTAATCATGAAACTACACTAAGAGTAAAAGATATTATAGGTACGTTTATAAACCTTTATTGTCGTAGCACCAACCCATAAACTATCAAACCGAATACAACACAAACAAGTAGTTCGCCCATAAAGCCGAAATGGAACGATATTTCAGTATGCCTAATTTATCACAGCAGCCTACCGCAGTTGGCAATAAAAAGGAACAAAACATACATTTATCATCACTCACGGTTTGATTTTGAATCTAAGTACAGCCATACAGAACGTAGGGCCCGTTTCGAGAACAGGTTAAGTTCCATAAGTCTAAGCGCTAGAAAAAATTAAGATTCCGACGTAGCGAGACCCTCCTTTTTAAAAGTCGGTTATAAGTACAAGCTTCGTGAAACGGGCCCAGATTTACTTACTTGCCGGTATACCTATATACCTACGGTATACAGTCAGTATGTTAGGCATTACATTTTTATTACCTATGTTGCGAGGGAGCGGGGCGATAATTGGTTTATATATATGGCTTATATGACTAAAAAAATTTTATGGTGCGATTCAAACCAGTCCTTAGAGACGATCAAATGTTTGTATGGGACCAACTACAATTAGAGCGCCACAAACGCTCCATAGGTACTGGTAGGCAGTAAAATGTAACGTCACATTGCCATTGCCTTGTATGGAAAACGAGTAATTTGCCATTTTAGACGTGAAACACTCTACTTTTCATTCCGAATACGAACTAACAAAAAATATATATATGCAAAAACATTGACTGATTCAGTTAAATCCTATTGAAACCATTTTTAAATAGTTTGTATACCTATAATTATGGACCATTTTGGCGGGAACTATTGGCTGACGTGCTTGTGTATGGATCATTACCTGGAAGTGAACCTGTAGGGTAATTATATTGAACAAAAGAATGCTTATAATTTATTTAAACAATGAAAGGTATCGATAACATTTTTGTTTATTTCCATAAATTAAAATTTTAATTTATTGTAATCATCCATGAGCTTCAAATATAACTAGGTACAATTTAATGGCACTGTGGCTGATTAAGTTTCTGCCAATTTGCTTTTTTAAAGAGTTTGTGAGGCGCTTAAAATGTTTAAGTTAGTTGCTTATTAAAATGCATTTCAATTTTAAATAACAATATCTACCAGTTATAATTTAGTTTTTTTACCTACCATAATTTAAAATATTAACTTTTAATAATTATTAACACAATTTGAAATCATTTAATTTTTACGAATGTGTCTGTACAGGTTCCTTTCATTGCTTTTTTTATTACAGTTCAACCCGCATTTTAGGTCAAATATGACCTACTTTCAGAGTATGAGGAATGGAAATAAACAAACAAACAGTACCAACGATTTTAGCTCCACTATGTCTCGTAAATTAACTTTCGTAACGTAACGGAACGAATTAAAACTAATTAATTGAAGGGACTAAAGTTTGTGTCTATTTTAGAGAATGCTCATCAACGTTGTTTATATCTACATTTTAATAACTAATAAAACAATAAATAACTCCGGATGAGAGGAGCGGCTTCTCCTAACACAAGTATTGTCATATAAGTATTACCTGGAGGGGTCGGCCACATTCATATGTTACTACCAACAAGATACCAAATAAATATTTTTTAATTTGATTTCTTTTTTGAATTTGAATAAACGATTATTGAAAGTAAAAAGAAAACTAAGAAAAGCAATTGATGGCTTCGGCCGCCTCGGCCGCTGCGCCGACCCTATGCATTGTACCACGGAGATGAGACTGGGCTAGTATGTTTGTGTTCACACAGGTTGCGTCCCACACCAGCATCCGTCCCATTTTCCACGCTATTAGGGACATCACGTCCGGTCTCTTGCCATCATCACGAACGATGCCGACTGGTTCAAGCGCCACCGGCACGTTCACGCTGGCAAAAAACCGGCGGATAATTTCGTTACGGGCGGCGTGTCACGAAAAACTAGTTCATGCAGACTTTCTTGACATATGGAACAACTTTAGAATTAGAATTGGATACCTAATATTATTTTTTGTTGAGCCTCGAAGTGGATGCAGCGCACGCTGAGCCCGAGCCTATTGTCGCACCATTGACGATTCCTTTGTTACTTTTACATTTTACCACAATAATTTATGAATTTAACCTTGTTCTTTTTGTGTATTGCTGATTTCTTTTTGCTTCTTTTGCGACAGTAAATATTTTTATTATTATTAAAAGCGGCCGGCGCTTTTTGCGCATGACAGACCGTGATGGTACCCCAACCGGTCGACGACACTGCCATGTCAACGAGCTATTTCTCAAGACTTCTAGTGCGTATCCCTGACACTGTTTTTGTTGCACATCAATGACATGCTGACTATTGACAGCATCTATTGTTATGCGGATGACAGCTCCGGGGATACGTTTTATACGGACCGTGCCAGTATTCCTCGTTCCTCTGTAGTTGAGAGTCGTGAACACTCTAGTAAAAGTTTCTGAGTGGGACTAGGATAATCTGGTCGGGTTCAACCCCACCATGATACAAGTATGCGCGTTCACCGCTAAAAAAACATTTACTGTGGCCCCATGGATTCAAGATACCACCCTTATTATCTCCGAGAGTATTGAAATCCTTGGGGTTGACGTCCCCAGCGACGTCCAATTTCACAGAGCCAAAGGCAAGGCAAAGCCAAGCTGGCATCCAAAAAGTTACGTGTGCTCAATATACCGAAGCGGTACTTTACCCCGGGCCAGAGACTTCTATTATACGTAATAACCTTTGGGCGGGAGCGCCTGGATAAAAGCTTGGGCCTTTAGACTCACTTCAGAGATGCGTGCTGTGCGGATTAAGGAGAGAAGAACCATTAAATTTAAGGAGAAACTTTGCATCTTTGTGCGTGTTCTATCGCTTGTATAATGGGTTGTGTTCCGAAGAACTGTTGCCATGCGACATGATGCCGCTTTCTATCATCGCACCGCTCGCAGTCGGCAGAGCATTCATCCTCATAACTTAGAACCGAAATGGTCGCGTACGGTACGATTTCAGAGGAATTTCCTCTCTCGGACGCTCCGATTGTGGAATGAGCTCGTACCGAGGTTTTCCAGAGGGTCTACAGTATGGGATTCTTCAAGAAAAGAGTGTTAAAAATTTTAAAAGGTCGGCAACGCTCGTGTGTTTCATGTGTACCCCTGGATTTCCAAGCGTCCATAGGCTGCGGTGACCGCTTACCATCAGCCGGGCCACGCGCTTGTTTGCGACGTGGTATGTAAAAAAAGAGTTAGCTACCTACTTAATATGAAGACAAAGTAAAATTGTCATATCGTTGATGTGCCCATAGCCCCCAGCTATTTTCTCTGGTTAACAATTTCTTTATCGAATATTTCCATCAACTGTTCTTCAGCCGTGACGGCTGCACCATTAAAAAGTTACCTACTTACCCATAGCCATCGTGTAACTTAATCAAAATAATAATATCTTAGCCACATACATTAATACTAATGGTATGTAAAGAAAATATTGTTTCTTCAGAATTGTTTACCTATTCTCGACAAAATATTATTTGCATGTTCCGATTTTCTAATGGACTCAAAAGAAAGAACCTTCACTAATGAGCATCTCAACCTAAAATGCGAATAAACTTGCGAAAATGCCGCGAAAAAACCTTTGTCATTCCGGTGCTAGTACTTCTGTGTTTTCTAATAAGTGGCGTTATAATAAGGCGGAGAATGAAAAGAAACTACAATACACCGGAAAACAAAGTGACCGAATGGAGTGACCCGCGACTAGTGCTGCCGACCTTGGTGATGGCTTGCCACGAAATATCTTTAAAACGAACTATGGAGACCGTCACCAGATTCCGACCGAGCGCAAACATGTTCCCCATTATTATTGCCCCGTATTGCTTTAACACCACAACAATCGCGGTCATCAAATCGTTCACCAACTGGGACCCCACCATCACCTTCCTGCCACAACCGAATGAGACACACAATCGAAACTATAAATTTGTTCTTAACCATGTATTCAAGAAACTAAAGTACAAAGCTGCTATCGTCCTAGAAGAAAATTTGGATATTTCACCTGACTTCTTCGAATATTTCCTAGGTACTTATCATCTCTTAATCAAGGATCCTAGCATATGGTGCATATCGGCATGGAACGATAACTGCAAGGTAGGTTTAGTGCAGGAAAACCAAAATCATTTGTTACATCGAACGGAGTTCTTTCCAGGCAAGGGCTGGATGCTGTTATCTAAAACATGGAACGAAATAGAACCAACAATTCCAGACGATTTTGTCCTATACCATCTTCACAATCCAGGCATTATTCGTGGTCGTGTCTGCATCAGACCAGAATTATCCAGAACGTATCCGTTTGGGAAATTCGGTCCAAGCAATGATATGCCGATAAGAATACTGAACACTGAATTTGTACCTTTCACTCGCCTTAACCTTTCTTATTTGCTAAAACAAAATGAGCATTTATTCGTCCGTTTTGCTCACTCGCGTCCGGAAACAACAGTGGAAAATCTATTGTGGGGCAATATAAATAGAACTTTCAAATATGTTCAGATCCCGTATCGAACTACTACAATGTTCAAAAGAGCTGCGAGGAAATTGGGTCTCATGGATGATTATATACACGGTGTGCCTCCAACGGGGCTACGCGGAATAGTACAATGCTACATCAATGGCCGTCGTGTATTTTTCACTCCGTCTTGGAGTTTATCAAAAATTCTCTTCACCTCGGAATTTGACTACCAAGTTTCAAAAGGCTCTATAATCAACAATACTTCTTCCAAGTAGTTAGGTACGTAATGGAAAGCAATAACATAATTAAATAAGTCAACATTAACTACTAGTAGTTACGTATTTTTGTCTTCACACCCTTCACACACTCACAGGGCCCAACTCAGGCCTAGGCTTTTAACAATAAAAGGTTGCTATTAGGTATTTCCAGATGGGCAAGCGCAATTTACTGCCAACTCGTATCTCGCGCAACTCAGCGAATCCTGAGGCGAAGTATATTATTGTACCATGCTGAGGGGCTACCGCGAACCGAAAACGAACGAAGTTCGAATATCTCCCTAGTCTCCTCATAGCGACAGAGAAGGAGATATTGGAACTTCTTTCGTTTTCAGTTCGCGGTAGTCCCTCTGTCTCGCTTTAACCATAGTCTAAGAAAACAAGGTCTGAAAATCCGGATCGTGACGCCAGTGACGTCGCTGTTGACGACGCTCACACTTCCGTCTGCATACCATCGATAGGCTGATGCCGTAGGTCGTGTGACCCACACTACTACCCGATGTACCGAATTGCCGTACTTGGCGCAGTATATTATTGTATCATGGCTCGAACTGTGGTAATTAGAAAGAGGGAGGTACATTTTTCTCTAATCGCGTCGCGTCGTAGCGGCAGTTGTGCTAATAGCTACGCAGGAAACAATGTGTGTGTCTGTCCATACGTCTGTCTCATTGAGATTAAGTATTTTCATACTTTTACCACGAAACGTGCCTGATAAAAAAATCTCGTAAGTCTTTCTCTGAGGGGCAACCGCGAGCCACAAACGAAGTGTTCCCTCTCTGTCGCATTTACATACAGACATGCAAGTGCAACAGAGAGAGAAAACTTCGTTTACGGTTCGCGGTAGGCCCTCTGACATTCTTTCCAATGCTAAAAAAACGAAGTTTAACTTTTTGCCAAGGAAGTTTCAAGTTGACTTAAGCCTATCACACACTGCAGCGGCCTGCGATGGCGGCCAGTTGTCATTGTGATAATCCAGGCCGCGTGTATCTGAATGCATATTAGGATTGTCATAGTGTACAACAGGCCGCCACCGCGGCCGCCACAGCAGGCCGCTGCAGTGTGTGGCACGTTTAATGGGTTCTGATAGTTCCCTTCTCAGAAGATTCGATAACCTAAGATACCTGATTCTGGTAACAATCACTAAAATTTAAGGCTGCTTGAACTAAAATCGCAATTCACACCATTTTTAAGGTACCGTACCAAATTGTAAAAAGTGGTTGTCTGTATTTTCGGTATGCGGACCATAATTTTACGTCATAAGAAAAAATTGATGAAAAAATGCATACTTTTATGAATTTAATTGAATTATTATCACTGAATTATCATTATTTTGTATAATTCAAAGAAGCGCTGGGATCGCCCTGTTTTGCCGACGGAGCCGCCCGCGCTCTTTGGGTAAGGTAAGGCTGGGCGAGCAACAACGCCAAGAGCGAGTTCGCCAAAAAGGGCTTGAGCACATCGATTTAAAATACCCTAGATGCACCATCCGCCTGTCAAAAGCGTCCGCGCTCAAGAGTGCTTAAATGCCTTTTAAGCACTCTTGCGCTCATAGTCGCGCGCTAGCCATCGGCGAGTCAACATGCCCGAGTGCTCCGTAAAAAAATGCATAAACAACACGTTAACGACGTTAAAAAAGGATGGAATTTCGTATTTTCGGTGAGTATTTATTTAAAGTTTCATTATTTAATTGATTTGTAGTTATATTAAGCTTTAACGCGCTTATAACAATTATTTTATCAAAATATCAGACACACGACCAGCTATGCTACTGTCTCTTTCCCTCACGTTGAGTGAGTCGTATATCGAAACGAAACAGGAGACCTATGAATCGGACTATAGTAAAATTTCGAAGGAATGGAGTCGCAGACTGACTAATTTTTTTATGAAAGCTTTCAAGTATTGTTTGTTATTAGTACACACCTATGGAGTGTGTATGTAGATATGTAAGATCGTAAAAACTATAAATTAAAATATTAGCGTTTATCTAAAAGAAAGTGAATAAAAAGTATTAAATGATTTATGGCTGTTTATAGAAAGATAAGTTCTGGTAATTTTGAGGGGTATGTTACCTATATGTAATTTCAAAATGTAAAATAAAGATTTCAAAGCTTGAGACACTATCACATATATAAGTTACTCTGATTCAGTGTATTTTTTGTAAATTAAACCTTGTTTTTAAAAATATTGTGTTACGGATAATAATATTCTATTTCTTCTTTCAAGTATAACCTATTCGATTAACTGCTTTAAATTTAGAACTGCTTTAATTTAATGGTAACATAACATGAAATTACAGTAGAACCATTTAAAGTGGCTTTGTCATAGTCGCTTGAGTATCTTGATCGAAATATCTTAGCGCCACACACAAACACTAGGTGTTTTGGATGGTCCCATCCATGGTCTTCGTCATCAGCTTCTGTTCTCCAAATGCTACTTTCTGAATGCAAATGCTCGATTTGTTACCGAAAAACTAAAATCGCTATATGTTTCCCCTGGTTTTTTGAGGATTTCCCTCAATTCCTCATGGATACCATCATCATAACTAGTTTATGGCAACAACGGGACCAACATGCTTCGAGCATATGATTCCAAACAAAGAAAGAATTTTCCGAATCGGGTCATAAACTACGGAGTTCTAAAGTAACACACATTAAAATAATAAAAATTAAAAAAGAACATACAACATAATAAATCGATTTATCATTACTATTGTGCAAGGTAACACCTGACGTCGTATACTTGTTTATCACCTACCTATTTTAAACAAATCATTTTCGACTCCACGGTACACGATACCAACTCTGTTACAATGTATGTCCAATGCTGCCAACACAATCAGTCCCGACTTGATTCGTGCAATTTGTAATGCTGTAACCGCCAAACGCTCTCATTTAAAATAAAACGTTACGCTGGTGATATAAGGCTGACTATTGGAAAAAAAAAATTGATCCCAATTGACTTACGCTCGTTTAGCGTGTGTCTAACACGCACACACTCACAATGTCAGCTCGGCCGGCTCGGACACTTTTTCGTCTTGAATTTGTAGGTGATAGTGTATCTAGGGTATTTTAAATCGATGCTTGAGCACGGCTAATTTCCGGGCGCTTGACGCGTTTTACCCTTCGAGCTATGCGATTCACTAAGCACCGTCCTCACCTGTCGCCTGACAGCTCACCCGTTTTTATATGGAAACTATCAAATGTCATTTCTCACTTTTTGACAGTTTCCATATAAAAACGGGTGAGGCGTGAGGTGACAGGTGAGGACGAGTCAGTTTGTGAATAACAGCCTAGGAGAGAAACGGGTTTGACCGTCAACTGTTTAGGTATAACTTGAAATCATTCAGTTAGCCGAGTTGCATCAAAGTAATTCGTTCGAAAAGCTATTTTACCGTTCGAACAATAAGGTTCAAAATCCAATAACAATTTTATAGAAATTCGCTTAACAAGGCTCAGGTTAGTCATACATTACGTCACACTTTTTCATGTTGGATTCCGTTCATCGATTTATAAGACGTTATCACGTCAAAGAGGAGCCCTTATGGTTTCACTTTTTCTGTCCGTCTGTCTGTTTATCTGTCTGTCTATGTGTCACATCGCTAATTAAGTATCTCAAGAACTACTTATGTTATCAATTTGAAATCTGAAGCAGTTATGAAGGTTAACCTTGATGCGTAGAACATGTTTTAATATTTTATTTTATTTTGTGTGAAAAATGACAGATGGTGGTTCAAATTTTGAAAGTCTAGTGCACATGTCAAGTGGGGTGTCTCGAAAGGGCATTCTGAAACAATTTGATACGTCGAATTATTTTTATGACGGAAAATGTATAAAAAAATACCTTTCCCTTGCCTTATCTCCGAAGTTTAGCAAGGAAAAAGTAAAGAATCAATACTTAAATAACAAAATTTTATCGCTGCTTCTACAAATATGCAAAGAATCCACATTAAATTAACAATTTATGGACACGGCAACATTTTACACGCCAAACCAAACCAAACCAATCTTACAACGACGTCTCAAGTCTACCGTTTCCCGCGCGATGTGACAGCGGTTGTCAGTCGGGATATTTGAGGCTTTGTTAAAAACTTTCGAATCCAATATATGTATATTTTACAGGAAAATATAATTATAACTCTATCTAGTTTTTTTATTTTAATCATCTAAAAATATTTATATACAAGCCAGTAATTTAATCAGGTGTGAAGGTTCACAACATGTATTTTTTTTTATAAATTATGCGCGCTTATGCTGAAACGTAGAAAGAGGATTAGATAGGAGGATTAGCGAATCACCAAGGGGGACGGACTTATGATAGGCTGACTAAATTGAGATGTATCAGAACTGATATAGATGTAGCACAATTCTGGCATCTCACCATTAGTCGTGCTGTAAATACATTGGCGCCAAATTTAAATTAAGCCAATAGGCTTGAATACATTGATGACGTTTCAGTGACACTGGCCGGGGACAAATAATACGCGATGAGGGACAGTTGATGGCACATTGTATCTCGTTCCCAAGCGTGTTGGTGTCTATGCTTGCATCTCTTTCTCACATCTTTGTATGTGCTTATTGCCGGCTCCAGTCTTAAGTATCCTTACTTCATATGCTGAATGTACCTTCTTTTTTAATTATCTTTGAAAAACCATCATACATACTAAGTTATTCAGTCGCTCAAATTTGTAACAAAATTCGCCGATAGATGGCGTTGTACCCATGGCGTTCAATTTCTACACCATGTTTAAAAGATTTTCCGGAATTAATTGGGTCGGGACCAATACACATCTGTGTACGGAACCCTGTGTGCGCGAGTCGGACTCGCACTTGTTTTGTATCAATCAACAGTACGTTCATTTAAAGATAAATATTATTAAATATTGAAAACTTACTTCTGCGAATGGTTAGCGTACAATGAAATTTAAAAGGTTTATCAATGGTTTTAATGTCATTCGAATTTAACAGTGACAGATGACAGTTTAGAGTGTTATGACAAAGACAAAAGTCACAAAAGTTAAATGAAACTTGTTGAGCAAGTTTCTAATTAAGCGAAGTAAAATCCATAGGTTTACAATTATTATATTTAGAAGTGTAGTACTGATATGCTACTATAACATTCTCTTCTTATTATTCGCGTGAAGCTAGTATTGATTGAGAATGGAAGAAAGTCACGTGAACTCGTTCGCCGTATCTTATGAAAACAATCGGGTAAGTTATACATTAAACAGAATAAACAATGGTATTTGGATACTAACTAAAATCTTATAATATCGAAGACTATTAATAAGTTAAAAATATAATATCGATTCTCATATGTAGTTGTTGGTATTAAGTTTAATTACCTGATCCATCATTTTAAAGTAAGACCAATAAAAAAGTATAAATTATTGCATGAGAGAGAAAAGGAGCGATATATTAATAGTGACATAGCAGACAGGGGTGAAGTAAATCTTGTCTTGTTGGATTTACTTCAACAGTGCAATCTACCAGTGATAACCTTTTAAGCCAAACATACCTACTATCCACTAAATCATAACAACTAGTACTTGCATGCACATGCAGTCTTCTGCATGCAACTGCTATAATTATGTACTTAGTTAATTATTATGTTTATTACTTAGATTCCTGTTTTAGTAAATTACTTAAGGTGCAATGAGTGTGCAAAGTCCCAAGTAAACAATTTTTGGAATAGAATAATGAATTAGAAGTAATTTTAATTTTATTGTTACTCATTTTAACAACAATAAGAATAATTTTATGGGTCAAAACCTTAACAACAACTTAGTTAATCTTAATACCTAATTTTTGCAAAATTAATAAAATAAAATAAATAAATAAATATTAGAGGACAATCTTACACAAATCGAACTAGCCCCACAGTAAGCTCAAGAAGGCTTGTGTTATGGGTACTAGACGACGATATATTTAATAGATATAAATACTTAAATTCATAGAAAACATCCAAGACTCATCCAAGATTCATTGTATATTGTCATTAGTAATACTTTAACCCGCCGTCTACCGGTCCCTGGGATGGGAGGGAATATTAACAAAAGAATGCTGTTTTTTTTTCACCGGGAGACAACAGCTTAATAAACCATTTTAAACCACATGGCTAAAATTCAGTCAGTTTGTGGGAATTCGCTTATACCAATTAACCTATCCTCGACCAACAAAAAAATAAACAATAGCAATTTTTTGTTATGTGCCGGGAGATCTCCGGGATGGGTAGACAACACTTTAAAAAAATAAAGCCCGGTCACATTGGTCAGGGCACAAGTAAACAAACAGATAAAGTTGCAAAGGCAGTGTTGGTGGAAACACTACAGACCTGTATTAGGTTATCCTCCATATAAAACAGTGAAGAAAACTGGGTACAGCACTAAACACTTCGGTCAGATACACAAACTTTCAACAGTATCAACAGCTGAGTGTCAAAATTGCATGTTACCAACTAAAATATTTATAATAAATTGTGCATTCAAATGTATTGTAATTAAATAAAATAATGTAGTCCAAAAACAGTGTGGAAAGTTTACTGTCACTGCACATTATCCTATATGCACATAACCATAAAAGGCGGATAACTTAAGGCCATGGTGGCCTAGTAGTTAGAACATGAGATTGTCAAACAGCGGTTCTGGGTAGTAATACCCACAGGTATTACAAAACCGGAATTAATTTACACTCAGAATAGCTGCCATTTCATATACACTTTTATGTATGTATATAAAAAAAAAACTGTCACCTCTTATACTATTCTAATTGCGGCTAGGTAATACTTATGAATTTTTCTATATTTATGTATGGAATCATCATTCTCTTAGGATTTTCGTGGTTGTATCCTAAGAGCCTGAGATCCCCGTTGGCATTAGTTTTTACTAAATCGACTGCCATGCGTTACCGGTTCATTACAGCCAAGTATCATAATACCCTACTATAGATTTAAGATTGATTTTACTCTAGCAACATGTTTTTATCGTATGGATAATTAATAGCGTGTTTGTTAAAACTGACAAGTAGGTAAATATGATATCTTATATCGAATCGAAATCCAGTTCCTAATACTTACCCAAGAACCTAATTGACTCCTAAGACTTATCCGATTTGAGAGCATTAAATCTGAGTCGCGACTACGCTTAGTGCTCTACTGACACAGGTGCTTATTGAATTACTGTGAATTGGATCAGATAATAGTGCCAGCGCCGACGTATTGGCCTGATGCATCATTCGTGGTTACGACTGGACTCTTAGTGTCAGTTTAGTATATTTGATGAAGGAGAGCTTCAAACATATGACGCGTTTATTGGAATTTGTCACTGGAAATTGAAAATTCCTTGCAGTGCTCATGTTTTTGTCTCTAACCGCTCGCGGACTTAGATACTCATATTTTTCCGCAATGTAATATGGAGTGTGCAATGTGACAGTGAAAGAAAAACCAGTGTACTTTACTTTCTTTTTTAATGTCTTTACGGTGAACATTGAATATCTCTCCAGTTCATAATAAGAAACTCACTAGTATTTCATATGTACGTACAAAATGCAGACTAGCTTCAGTGTAATAACAGACTCCTATAATATAATACGACGACAAAAACTCGTGGTTTTATTAAACTGCGCGCACGTGTTTTGAAGGAAGTATCTAACTAACGACGAGCTGTATACGTGTTTAAACTGTCTAAGTGAAGGAGAAATTGCAATATGCCGCAAACTGCTATAGCGAAGTTCCTTTCTGGACACTTCTGTACGATCTTAAACATCGGCATTGTTGTATGTACGTTCGTGGAATCTTATATGTTCCCTTTTGCTATCATCAAGTGGATGATAATACTGGCCAAGTACAGAGACGTTGGGAGTTTGTTAAAACGGTGTATAAAGAGCCCAGCTACGCCATCACGAACGCGATATAAATATACGTTGAAATTGATGACAATGTGCCACATTGTTGAGACAGAAACGGTGTCTTGTAACGAATCTTATGTGAGTGTTGTTATGGAAAGTGATATTGGACAAGCTTACGATGGTATCCAGGTATACTTTATTTATTTGTGGCACTTTTCTACAATCGTCATGCATACCTATAATAGAGAATAAGCATCATTTTTTTCCATGATGCCATTCGAACCAGTTTTGAGAGAGGAATGAAATGTCTATATGGAAAAAGGACAATTAGAACAACACAAAAGACAAAAATGGATTTCAAAATGCAGCATAAAATCCGAGCCCTCCAAACGTCCCATGCTAATTGAGCATAGTATGTGACATATGTGACGTCATATACTATGCGCCCGTACTATCATTGTATGGAAAAACGAGTAATTTGCTGATTTGGTCATGAAATATTGCGTTTAAGTACATTGTTGTTTGTTTGTGTAGTGTATACTACTACAATGATTTTTTCACATGCCTAATAGCCACCGTTTAGCTGGCAGGGGGGGGGGGGGGGGGGACACTTACCATAGCAAATATTATATTATCACTTCAAAGCTTAATATCACGCCAACCTATTCTTGAATCAAAAAATGCTTTTAGAAACCTTATAATATTTTTGAAAGAGCTATCCAACGATACTCCACACGATGGGGTTTGGAAGAAAAAAAAATTGCACCACCACTTTACATGTAGGGGAGGTACCCTAAAAAAATATTTTTTTTATGATTTTATTCTACCGTTTTGTCGGCGTTATTGATATGTATACTCATGCCAAATTACAGCTTTCTAGTACTAACGGTTACTGAGAAAAACGGGGGATGGACGCGGGACGGACGGACATGGCGAAACTATAAGGGTTCTTTGTTGTTTGTTTACTACGGAACCCTAAAAATGACATCATTTTTCGAAACTTTCAAGTGTCATTTTTTAAGATATTGAGCATATTTCTTAATTTACTGTTTTTGACATAACTTGATGGTTTACTATTCATATAGTGATGCATATTCTCTATTATTAAGCTATTAGCGGAACCATCATATTGCCGGGTAGATTTTATTGTCATGTTTTACTGCCGAAATCTGACGGTTTGGGCCCTAAAACACGACCATATACTATGGATAGATTACAGCTGTCTTTTAAATTTTAATATCTCAGGAGTTGACAATACAAAATTCTTAGGCTTGATATTGGATCACAGTTTGTCATGCAAATGATGTCAGTATTAGTACAACATTTACACCAATGTACGTGTAAATGCAACAAGATGCAGCACCTAGCAAGTTTACGTGACGTAGCATGATGAACCGTAAAATATATACGAGTACCAATACTATTGAATTTAAACATGCTGGAATACATTTTTGATTCCAGAAATCACCTCCCAACGGAATACCGTATTTCATAAAATACGGAGTATAAGTTGATTTGCAGGGATGTTCACGCGAACGAAGTCGCGAAAAAAAGCTAGTACATTATAAATTTGCATAAGTGTCAAAATTATCATGATCGTCAAAATAATAAATATAACACAATGCCAGTAAATAAACAATAATCAAAAAGAAAAGCTGGATGAGTTTTTTGTACTATTCTATGTAGAAACTTGCGATAATATATTTTTATTTTCAATAATTAGATATCTTACTTTTTGTTCTATAGTAAACGCAGGTTGTTAAGAATTTTTTTTTTGGACAGTCTTACACAAATCAACCTAGTCCCAAACTAAGCAAAGCTTGTACTATGGGTACCAAGTGACGATATACATACTTAAATGCATAGAAAACATCCAAGACTCAGGAACAAATATTCGTGTTCATCACACAAATACATGCCCTGACCGGGATTCGAACCCGGGACCTCCAGCTTCGAAGGCCGGGTCACTATCAACCAGGCTAAAGCGGTCGTCCATCGGTATTTATTTCTCTAGTCTATTTTTCCTCCTTTCTTCCCGTGGGTGTCGTAAGAGTCGACTATGGGAACCGTGTTTGTAGTGTACTGGAATTGAATTTCATGTGCTCTGTGCCCTTTTGGAATACAGGCGTGAGTTTATGTATGCATGTGTATGTATTTTGAGGAAAATTACGTTACGCGCTCGCAAATACGAGCGGCAGAGAGGGAGATACATACCTACACGAACGAACTTTGTTTTTGGTTCGCGGTAGCCTCTCTGATCCTAAATACTATAGAAGATGATATAGTCTTCTGTTTCGAGTACTGTAATTTATTTTGAACTGTTACTGATGTTTGTTCTCGTAACGCAATCTGTAATTTAAATCGTTTCTATAATCACTGAATCCAATTTCCAATTAAACTAATTAATATCCAGCTCATTTCAAAGTTTCTTACAAAGTGTGATTACTTATTAATAACTGTTTAGTTACTTAGATATTGGCGACATTTATTTATTAGGTTATTTACCATTCCAGCTGAGATTTAAATACCTGTGATGCTAGTATACCGAATATCTTCTCGGCGAAACTATATGGGTTCCATGTTTACTACGGAACCCTAAAAAATGAAACAATATAAAAATAATTGAAAACCTCGTGCACCCCACTGTGACTAACGTATAAAATTTTGAAGCCATAATTCGGTTTAATAATACTGATAAAACATTTCTAGACAGACATTTACGTTCATGTTAAAATAAATATGATTAACTAGCTTGTGCCCGCGATTTCTTAAGCGTAGGAGTAATACTTTACCTGTTCGAAAACTAACAGTACACGCTGTACACGCTATTAAATATCCTACAGGCGTGTTATTAGTTAAAATATATTAGGGAAAAGTCAGCAAGACACCCCAATCTTTCCGCTTGTAGCCTTTATACTACTTAGGGTCGATTTTTCAATCGCCAGATAAAATTATCGTGAGAGTCAGGATGGCGGGTGTACCTAAACAAATATTTGAATAAAGTGTACGAAAAATTTGTACTGAATTTGTACTATTTTGTACCACTTCAAAAAAAAATTGTACCCTTCCGTATTTAAAGTTATTACAAAGTGAAGGTACACCCGCCATCCTGACAGTCAGGATGGCGGGTGTACCTGGGAAAATTATGATCCTACCAATTATTAACCAATGTTAATATCTCAATTTTTTGCACCAAATTTGTACTCAAATATACAGTAAAAACTTCAGCCATCTAATTCGTAGTTTGCGAGTTTTACACATTTGATGATTTTCTACTGCTGGGCAATACGGTTATTCTAAGTAATAAATGTATGGGGAAGTCAAACAGGTTAATAAAGTTTCGAAACTTGTGTGACATGATACCTTTGGGTACAGTCTTCAAAACTCACGATTCTCCCGTCCCCTCCCCCTGACGCTTCACCCCCCTTCGCTGTAAAATGCGCCCCCTTTACCGTTATACTTAGAATAACCGTATTCCGCACAGGGTCCTCGAGGTGGAAAACTTAGGATAGTCTCCTTAGTGTACCTATCCCCAAATTACCCTGTAAAGTTCTGGGGAGAAAGTACATAACAGCTGGATTACATATATGTAATGACAGTTTAAGCCCACAGACGGAGCTATAATAAGCGATCGTGAACCCTGGAAACTAGATGTATTGCTTTCCGCGACTACATAATTCAATTACTATTAATCCAATAAATGTTCAATTTCCCACGTCTCACGTCGCTCGTGCTTAAAATGTAATCACTCACCTGGCTTCTGGGCCAATTATAGCTACGATTCTAGAGCGAAGAAATTACGTTAAGCAAACTTACGAATGGATTCCTAGCGCTTTGAGATATGCGCTCGTCTAATAGTCTCTAGCAATTACACTAAAAACTTCGGTACATTCTGGCAGGGAGAAACGAGTAGAATTTAATCAACGAGAAAAGTTCCCATAGATGCTAGTTATATGTAGTTCGTGTTTCGCTGAATATTTATTAAATTACAATATTTTCGTGACAGGCCAGTGCGGGCACTACGCTGAATTCCCTTACATTCATATGGAGATATGTGCCCAGCCACTAGCCAGCAATATACTGGGTGTCCAGGAAATAATGGACAAACTTCTAGCCACCGATAGAGCACCTGAGGCTGGTCCAGAAAAAGGACTTTCATGTTTAGTAAAAGTCCTGTGGTTTTCGAGATAATCGAACTTTTCGAGTTTTTTTTTTAGTTTTATATACCGCAGGACTCACCTACTTTTAAGGGCGGAATCCTAACCAAGTGGATCGGCTTCCAGCGTAGATAGGCTGATGAACGAATGAATTAATAAAAGTTTCTACATCAATTTGTTATTTTTCTTTGATATTAGTTTGTTTAGAAGACTCGTCAAAATTTTGGCTCGATCCCTATACGCCTTAATTTCTGTAAATCAAAAAATCAAAATCAAAACATTTATTCTGCAAATAGGCCTCAAGGGCACTTGTGATGTTATTAGCTGCTGAAGTCCACTATATATTGCTGAACATTGATTTCAGTCAGACTTTCACAGCGGGCGATTGCACGCCATCTGTTTGCGCTGTGATATTTTACGACCATGTTTGGGTTCATTGACACTTGCACCAGAACAAATTAAAAGTACCTAAATATAAAAACAATCAATTTATGAAAAATATCATCTGCCTCAAGCTTAACTGAGATCAGATATTTTATTACAAATAAAAAATATATTAACATTTCTTGTCTTAAATTACTCCCAACGTTTGAGGATAACTGCGTCTCCAGTGGCATTTCGAGCCAATAAATACGTTAATATGATACTAATAAAGTGACCCGCGTAAAGATAAAGTTGGAATAAGAACAATATGACGACATTGACGACACATAAAATGTTCCCATTGCAATTACGTTTTACGCTCTACGAAATGACGGCTGGATTTAAGTTACACTTACGACTGTTGTTTGAGTATGAGAGAACATTCGCTTGCAGCTGTAACTTATGCACGGTTTACAACATGACAGTTCCTGTCCCTGATATAATTTGTACCTTATTCTACCCTCTTATTCTTCTTCTCCCATGTTAATAAAATAAAAACATAATATAACGATTCAATTGAACGCTAATCAATAAAAAATAGATAAATAGTTTTGCATTGATTTTACGAAAAAATAAATTCGAAACATGTGACATTGTATTTTTAAATGCATGTTAACTATAGGAGGCTACGGCAAGATTTTTTCCCAGTAATCAGAAGTTAGACTTCTATGCAGGTACTCCTGAGATAAGCTGTCGGTAAGGACCGTGTCACTGGTTGATGTCATGACGTCTTCCGCCGCGTTCAGCGTCAAGTTATATGTATTTATGGGCATTATAACACGGGCGATTTACAAGAGACACGAACTCCCTGCACACAGCATAGATAAGGCCCTAAGTGCAGCTACATTTCTGATGATGTTGGCACGTGGCGTGCAGCATGGACCGGAGACCACGGCCTAAGGGCGCGGCCACATCACTGCGTTGCGCTAAGGTTAACGAAGTCGACTACTACTACGGAAGCGAAAATCACTCATGGCCATGCCATATATTTTTTGAGTGATTGATTGAAGCGTCTTATTGATTTGCATTAGCTTCCACCTGACGAAGAATTGCAGGTTATTTATATACTCATTTAATATTAACAATGCCATGTTGTAACGATCGCTCCTCAGCGCACGAATTCTGAAAATACGCGGGAACGTTTATTTACATCTTTTTAAAAAGCAAATCAATTTTCGTATTGTGTTTTAGCGGTCTTTTTCATCCCTACCGGAGTTATCTATATCGGAATATTGCCGGATCCGGTGGCTATCGAGGTACTGGATCCAGCCACATTACCGTACCTATCTGACGGACCAGATTGCAATCCCTAAGGCACTGGTCCCACCGCCGGCGAGTAGCAAGTAATCTCATAGTAATTCTACTCGCTTAGGCGAGAAAACGAATAGAATTACTATGAGAGTACTCGCTGCTCGCCGCCAGCGGTGGGACCAGTGCCTCAATGTAACACAGGATAGTTCGTGTAGTGTGGTATAAAATAAAACAATTTTAGTACTTAATAAATAAAACAACTAAAATGAAATGTATTCGGCTCGGCCGAAAGGTTCGGCAATTTTTGGCCGAAACCGAACCTTCGGTCGGACACTAGTTATATATACACTATATGAGTGAAAGGGACGGCACGATACGAAATTCGGAGTAGGCCCTCTGTGACGTCATGAAAATGGCGGCCAACCGTCGTCGATTTTTGTCCAAATTTCAGCTTCTATATTAACAATTTGTACGTGTGAAGTGTCGTTTGTTCGTTGAAGCTTATTAAACGTACTTCAATTGCTTCCTTAACATTTATACCATCAGTAGCTTATTTTTTTTGTATTTGGTAAAATATGTTTTCTTTTTACTTAAAAAAGGTATTTTCTCAAATATTTAAAAAAATAAGTTATTTATGGTATAAATGTTAAGGAAGCAATTATCATACGTTTAATAAGCTTTCAAATGACACCTTACACGTACGGATTGGTTTGGTATCATAAAGCCTAAGATTTAGACGAAAATCGACGATGGTCGGCCGCCATCTTCATGACGTCACAGCTATGGCTATGCTCCACTCCATTTCTTAACACCCGTTTTAGGTAAATAGAAGCCGTGTCGACGAAAATCGTGGCGACGACTTTTTGTAAATTTGCCAACGGTCTATTAGGGCGAAAGAAATGTCGGTTTTTCAAAACAAAATAAAATGTAGGGTTAAAATCTAATTTCAAAAGCTCATTCTCGCTCGCTATATCTTTTTAATATAGTTGCTCAAAAAGTAGTACTTACGTAGCTGTATATCGTGCGCAGAGTTGGATTTCTCGCACTAGTGCTTTTAACTTTTTATTTATTTTTTTTTAATTTACTGTTGGTCCAAGCCATTCGTCCAACCGAAGGTTCAATCAATTTATTCATTTATTTAATAAAACATTTGGGATTAAAATTATACGTCTATTATATTTAAATCATTAAAAAAAAGAATGTTAGACAAATTAAAAGGTTATCAAATATTACAAAATCTAAAACTATTTTATAAATGTTGGTTGATTGACTAGACCAATGACTGGAAACGATTATTATACGAGACCTCCGCTTAATAGACCGATTGCGCTGCACGAACGAACGCTTGTTTTTTTTCACCAAATAATCCATTTATTTACAAATAAATGAAATATAAATTAATTATAAAATCAAAAATAATTGTTTTTGTCATGTTTAAATGTAATGTGACATGTGAAATGATGGAACATGTTTTATGAAATAAAAATAATTTGTAATTGAATACCTAACGTAATTAATTACAATTGTAATTGTTAATTGAAATTGCAATTCCTATTTCTTTGTTATCTGATTATTAATTTTTAATTCAATTATTTTTTGCCCAACACCGTCATATACTACAACAATACAATACAAATATTCTTTATCGCTCACCAAACGAAGTACATTCAAAGAACAACAGAAATTAAAATACATGTAACAGTGGTAGACAACAGGCGGTCTTATCGCTAACAAGGGATTTCTTCCAGACAACCTTTGGGTAGTAGAAACTAAGCTAGAAAATTTAAATTACTTGAGTAGGTGAAACAGAAAAATAGAGTATAAACAACCTATAATACTAACTATGATTATAAGGAGCACCATAAACTTACATAAATACCTATGTATTTATGTAAGTTTATGGTGTGTATGTATGTAAACCTACATACATATATAAATACAATAACTAAGTATTCAAAAAGCCGTAGCACCAACAGTCTAAAGTAAACAGCACACACAAAGATAATCCTACGAGTAATCACGGGTGAGATAAATAGTACTCCTTTAATCTGCTTTTAAATACGGGAAGAGACTTAGCAAGTCTAATTTCAGTAAGCAAGGAAATCCACAACCGAACAGCTCGGAAGGTAAAAGAATTGTTGTAGAATTTTGAGTTTGAAGGGGGAACACTGAGAAGCAACATCCCAAGCACATCTCGCAGAAGAAAGAAATTTAAAGCATTCCTTGAGATAACGGGGAGTTGCTGGATTAAAAAGAATTCCATAAAAGAGGGTAAGAACATGAGAGTTACGTCTGAATCGGATAGGGAGCCACTTGAGTAGAGAACCAAAACTGGATACGTGGTCATATTTGCGTAACACAAATATGAACCTGATACATAAGTTTTGAACACGCTCAAGCTTGTTAAGTTGCTCCTCTGAGAGATCAACATAAGGAAAGTCAGCATAATCCAAAATTGGGAGATGTAGCGATTGAGGAAGCGCAATATTGGTAGCAATGGGAAGGAAATTACGAAGCCTTCTCAGAGAACCAACGGCAGCAAACATCTTCCTGCTAACCTCATTCATCTGTGGCACCCACGAAAGAGTTTGGTCCAAGATAATGAATGCCAAGTTTCTTTACCTGCAAAGAGTATGGAGTCAATACGCCATTGAACAGAATCGCTGGGAGATTAACAAAGTCGACTTTAGATGTCATTTTAACGCTACCAATGATGATGGCATGAGTCTTTGCTGGATTCACATTGAGGCCATAACTATTACTCCAATCGGACACACGTACCTACTATATTCGATTTTCGTAATGCCGCTCCAGGCTTTATGCCCCTTGGTATCAAATTTCGTAATATTTCGGGAGCTCCGTCTACCCTCTCAAGTGACGCAGTAAGCTGATCCGATTGATTGTCAAATCAACAACTATTGATAAAAAAAACGTTCGCTCTGATAGTATAAACGCCTTATGAATTATTACATTGTCATTGTTTCTCAAATTACTCCAACTCTGATTACAAAGGCTTATTATCTATATGCCAGATGGCCGCTTTAAAGAAACTTACACATGGCTAGGAGGGTATGATACTAATAACAATGTTAACAAACTTATGTTCCATACTATTTTTTTAACAAAATACTGCACCCACTAAGCCGTCTTATGGGTAGTGAAAATACATGTCTATAGAAAGTGTTCAGAGTCGTTAAACAACGTTTACAATAGACGATAACCGCTGATTTAAGGCTCCTCATTGGTAAAAACATAACCATTCTATACATTAAGTATTACAATGTTTATATCACAAAACAATAATAGGCAAATCTGCAAAGGCATTAAGAGTAAAAAGTTAAGAGTGTAGTAGTAGAGGGTCAAAACTCATACTCGTATAATTAAAAATAAATTACTGTTATTAGTCAACAAGTCTATTAATTTTTTCACTTTCTTTTAAATTCTTTATTTAATAAAGAGGGTTTTACAAATGCCACCCTCGTAGTGGCTCTCTTATATACTAATCAATTCAAATTCTAATACAGTTTTAACTAATTTGTATAATGGTTCTGCCTCTTCTTAGGACGGACAAGCTATAATACTTATACTATTTATCCTACCGAGATCGTAGTTATTTATGTTAAGTAGACGCCGTTGTGCGTCGCCACGGCCATACTCCATTGTAACATGTTACACGTCTTCCACAACCCCACATATGGTTCAATTGGGAGAGTCAACTTTCCGCATCATGTATGCATAGCTATTGAATGGAATGCGGCCGGAGCGAAGTTTCGGAGCGACAATCACGTCTTGTCTACTTATTTTACTTAAATAGAACCACGGGTTTCGAGGAAGTGTTGGTTGGATGGTTTTGTACCAAATTCCTTTGGTGCAAGATCTTTCATCAAAGTATTCAGTCCACATTTTATAACGGATCTCTTTGACCTGGAAAAGCTCGTCAGTAAACCAAGGTGTTGTACGGTATGAATCGCCTATTTTGACCGCTTGTCTCAATTTTTTTCACTTGTAGGTAACCTTGTACTACTCTATTTTCTTCTAAAAAGATTTAACTTTGTAATCTTCATTTTTAAAATAAGGACTTGTTTTTTTTTGCTCTTTTTATATAATAATCCGTTTTGACCAAAAACTTGTTTTATGCCGATTTTCGCAAGTTTCCGCGCGTCGGGGCAATTGAACAGCTTATCCAGCTAACACTATCGGAGCAAGCAAGACAAAATATTAGCGCCGGTAGGGCCTTAAGTAAATTAATATCCCGTTTAAACATCAATCAACACACACTACATAAGACTGTAACTTGACTCTAGGCTCGTTTAAGTCATAAGTTATCGAGTAGCAACCCGATCACAAAGATTACTTGGTGTATATAAATGAGTCATTGTCAGATTTAGGTTCGCGTCTTTTCGGTGGACATATCAAAAGTTAAGGGCTACAAAGCTTAATTTTAGATTGGTCTAGTTATGTGGGATAAACGGTGTTTCCATAACTATAAATCTATGTAATAATAACATAACTTATACGTACATACGCCGTTAACTATTGACCACCGGGTGGACAACTTTTGTTTTTACAACTGACAATGGCGCAAATAGCAGTGATACCCTAGTCGTTAGAGGCGCGTGAACGCGTGATGAGTGTTCTCGTGGCGATGAGTGTTCTCAGAGGAGCTATTCCGAACGTGTATAACACGAGAGTGAAAGGGATAGCACAATACGAAGTTCGGAGTACAGGCCCAGTACTCATAGTGTAGCGGTACAGCCCGAAAGTAAAATGCAAATGGTGTTAAAACCATGAAAACCGGGACTATTGATCTTTAGTCCATAGATTCGTAGCACTAAAAAAAGGAGAGGAGATGTTGTTATCTTATATTTGCATATATATATTATCCGAGGCTGATTTTTGGGCTGACGGACTCCGGGCGCCTTTAGCCTCCTGAAACGAACCGTGCAAAAAAGCAATCCATTTTGAAAGTAGCAATTTCGGTACCAAATTTAAATTTTATTTGTTCTTATATCAAAAGAAGTAAAACAAATGCAACTTTCGTTTAGAAATTTGGATAATTTTTTATTAACCATTTTTGGTCCTTTTTATAGGAGGATATGAGACAGGTGGGCTTACGCTAGGATAAGTACTCATGGAAGCTTGAATTTTGAAAGAGACGAATAACCTGTCCTCTGTTTTATTTAAACCCCGACTTTTTGTGTGATCCCGACGGACAGGGAGATTTGCGGAATAGAGTCAGGTAGCAATTTCAGATAAGAACCAAATAAAGCTAGTTTATTGTCTTCCTTTTCTTTGTATACCTACACGGTTTGAACCATTTCAATCTAATTAAAGTCAAAGAGTCGGAGCACTTTGTGCTTTATTTTCATTGTGACATTTGTGATAAACCAAAAAATAAAGGAGAATTGTTTTAGTCTTTTACAGATATGTCTTATCAATTTTAGTTTTCTTAAATCTAAATCCTGACTCGGTGGGGTTGAATCTGCAACCTGTGGTTTCAACTTTACCGATATTGTACGTATCTGCTACGAAACATTTGCCGCTAACACTATACATGGTGAATGAGGAGGCACTGAGTAATAAAGAAGCCATTAACATGGAAGAATACAGCTCATTTTTCTATTTAATTACGTCCCACGTAGAGTAAAACTTATATAATCTTAAACTAAAGGCCGCTCCAGTGGTTCTGCTCACCTCTGACGCAAGCAAAGCATACAGTTGCAATACACATAACTTTGAACTCGCCGGAGGCGCTGCAGTAATTTAATTATTTTCCAATTAGGTACATCCGTTGTAGTATTTTCAAATATTTTAATTTTGCCTTTTACTATACAGCAATATCATTTTACACATTGATTTATATTGCAGTTGACATATTGTGGCCAGGATTGTCAGCGAATACCACCAGCTTTGTTCAAGATGTATGGTGCCAATGTGCGTTACTTAGACTTAAGGTGAGTATATACTTTCAACGTTGTTACAGTTTAACCAAACTATGGGACTTGTCTGCAAGATATCCCCCAGACTGAGGGTTCCAGTCAAAATTGCAAGCTAAGTAACTAGGTAGGTATATAGTGTGCAATCGTAATTTGCAACGGCGGCTGTTTTGTCATTAATTCGAGAATTGAATGTGACATTATGGTTACATTCACTTCTCGAATAAATGAAGGTTATTAAGGTACCTATAATCATCTACACTACATAAATATAAAGTCAAAAATTAATTTTAGTTTAATATAAGATTTGTCCCGGAAGGACAGATGATTTTGAGGGTTGGGGGGGAGCCTCTAATGATGATAGATACATTTTATTATTTGTACCTATACTTTTTATGTAAATAAAGTATATTTTCTTCAATGCCTTTTATGGGAATAAAACTGGTAGGAATTGATCCTAAAACATTTACGACCGTCGTCGTAATTTCGTAGTCCCATCTTTCATAAAATCCATCCAATTTACTAAAAAAATATATTATCATAATATTGCTAAGTTTATGAATACCTAGAGGAGATACGTTACTTCACAGCAATCATAATAACTAGGTAATCTCGAAAAGCACGCCAAAGAAAAATGATCTCGCATTTATTTTAGCTTAACCATTTTAAAACTATAATAAACTTATGTAACGAAGGCTTCATAGTGACGTCATAGATATGAATCAAAGAATGTGAGCAGTGAGCACCAATATAGAAATCGGAGACCAAAAATGATAGTTATACAAGAAAGTCGAACTTATATTTTCTATTTTCGTGATCGCAGTTAGTCTCCGAAATTACCGTTCTATTTATATAGCCGATTTCGATGGCGGCGACCCTGACAAATTATGGATCTGCACTATTGTGAGCTTATATGTTTGGCTAGGCCAAACCTGCTCTTGAATACTCTACTCTACTGCATGCGTGACATTAGAGTTGGCTAGACGTGTTACCTGAAGGAGGCTTTAGGCCACTCTTTCATTTAAAAATACGGTGTCACGTCTAATACGTATTTTATCCGCCTCGGTGTTCCTGTAATCGCGGAACCCGGGATCGTGATCACTGGAGTCCCGTTTACAAATAGGCCCGATCGAACTTTAAGATTAACGAAACAAAGTGGCTTACGTGATTCAATTAATTTAAAGCCGCGCCCTTCACAACAATTTATACCTATTAGATGTAATCAGTAAGAATTAGGTAGCAAGTGGACTCCGAATTACTTTCCTTTAATGCAATAGAGAATATGCATGCGAATATATGCTCAAAATCTTAAAAATATATGACACTTGAACGTTTCGGAAAAACGTATTTTTTTTATTTACTAAAAGTAAATAAAAAACTACCATCAGGATTTTTATGTAAATAAACAAATTGTATGGCAACAATGTACCTAAACGCAATATTTCATGACCAAATCAGCAAATTACTCGTTTTTCCATACATTGATAGTACGGGCGCTGACGTTTTTTTATTGAACCTGACTGTGGCTTTATAGGCCGGGCCCAATAAAGCGATAGGAGTGCGCGGTTGGAGAGTAGCCTGGGGAATATCCAGGGGAAAACCTCCGGCACGAACACGCGTGTGTTTTGGAACACTGGAATACTCTAAGTGTTTGCGCTCCAGTGAGATTGGTCGAGCGGTTTCAACCGAATCTGAGGTGTGAGTGGAATCGAGCTACTGGGAATTTTGTCGCCGGTTCACTAAACTTAGCCTAGCTGAGAAGAGTCCAGCAAGAAACTTAGCTAGGCCCGACCTAGGTCGCGATCGAGAGCATACTTAAGGCGGTCGTTCTCAGCGGCCAGCCGATCGATTTCAGCCTGCATAGCCCGCATGGTTTCCTCCATCATCTCGAATCTGGCTTGCATCTCCATCCTAACTATTTATGTCGGTCACCGCCTAACACTTTACTTATGGGGAACCAAAAGGCTAACCTAATGTCGGTGTCGAGTATTGTCCACTTGTCCGCCGTGTCAGTGTCAACTAGGTGTCCTACGCACGAAGGGAAAGAATCGGACTGTCCGCAATTACTGGGCTTCGTGGTGGTATCCACCCCACACTGTAACTTCGTTGGCACCGTTAGGATCCGTTGCAATGCAGCCACTGCGAGCGTGGTCTTTCAAAGGGACAGAGACCCGGGTCTGACTTGAGAAAGTCTTAACTAACGGATAGCCACCAATTGTGTCTAGCCCACAGTACGATCGTTGCGACTACTACGAGCGTGGATTTCCAGAAGGGCAGAGACACGCGGGTCAGCTGGAGATTTAAGAAAGTCTTAACTAACACACCCGGTGCTTCCAAGTGGTAATTGCGATAATCACCAAGAGGGGTAGCGATAAGAGTGAGCAGGTAGTCGGAGATAAAATTCGAGTCACAACAACAATTGGGTAAGAGCGCACAGGCTAGCACGACCTCACTCGACCGTTGCCGCAACCGGAATGAGTATACGACATCACATGCTCAATTAGTATGGGATGTTTTGAGGGCTCGGATTTTATGCTGTGCTTTGTAATCCATTTTTTCTTTTGTGTGTTCCTCTTAAAAATTGGTTCGAATGGCATCATGAAGAAAATGATGCATATTCTCTATTGCAATAACGTTAAAGGACGAAATATAATTACTAAGAATATGTAGTGTGCCAAGCTGGACTATTTCGTCAGCGGATTAACTGCGTCAGCAGGTACAAGTCTAATTTTGAAAATCTTAACTTATATTCATCATCATCACAGGGTTATCCGGTCAGTATTCTAATAGATTCCGGATCCGCTTTAACACCTAATCCCAAGATTTGAAGTCTTCATAAAGGACTGTCCGTTCCCTCTCCACCGTGAGCCATCCTTTGCCCAGCAATGGGACGTATAAAAGCTAATGTTGATGATGATGATATTTTACAGCTACAACAGCATTGAAACGCTGAAAGGGCTGGAGCAGTTTCCCCGACTAGATGAACTGATATTGGACAATAACAAGTTGGGCGACGGCGTTATCTTCCCAAGGCTGTCACATTTGAGGACGCTCTCCGTCAATAATAATCAGGTAAATTAGGGGGTTATTTTTACCCATAGGTACCACAGAATACCATTCGTGAACCGTATTGCGAAGGTATGCGGTCTACCAATGGTCAGTTACCTGTAATGGGCTTCTGTCTAACAAAAAACGATCTTGACTTCTAGAAAACTGAAATCGTGACTCACTTGACGTCGCTAGGGTCGTCACGTCACGTATCATTATCGTGTACATCTCAAAAATATGTTTACACTACTGCACCTGGAATACCACTGTCATCATCATCATTCGCCTTTGCCGGTTCCAGGCCAGCTTCTTGCCTATCATACTATCAGGCGATCAATGCAATATCCTTATACGATGCTTATGTACAAGCAAACAGGGATTGTTGAGCCACTTGCCAATCGTCGCAATTTGGACGTGTAACACAAATCGGGACTGAAACGTGATCGGGTAACATCGGTTATTCGTTACACGGCTAAATTCTGGACAGTGGCAAGTGGCTCAACAATCCTAGTTCGCGACTGTACCTAGGGCACAGCGGAACGTCATCTCTCTTATATTTGGAGCAGCCTAACTAGGGAAGTACCTCCACCTCACAGAAGACCGCAGCCATAATAACATCAAACCACTACTTGTTCTTAAAGTACCAACGTAATATTATGTTCTTGGTGGTGAGTAAGGTTAATACTGTATAAGTCTCTAGCTATCAACACAACATATCTTCAAGTCGATAAACGGTCGGCAACGCGCTTTTGATTCTTCAGGAGTCGCAGACGTTCATAGGCTGCGGTGTCTGCTTACCATCAGGCAGGATGTAGCTTGGCTGCCACCGTCGTGTAATAAAACACGTTTTCTCCATCATTGAACATATAAATTGCTAAAAGTGGTACTGAACATTAAATTTCACGTGCTATGCCATCCCTCTTTGGGTTTATAGGGTCTTACCTTCTACTTAAGGAGTCGTTACATCTTCCTGAATTAAGATCTATAGAGTGGGACGCAGCAATACGTTAGTGAGATGCTTCAACTTTCCTCCCCTATTGAGGGTGCTAAATTTAGTAAGGTGGAATTAAGGGCTTTATACTGAATTTTATTCATATCCCGATATATTTCATCTTATTTTCCGTAAAATAATGTTTTACAGAATCCCCGCAACCTACGTTTCGCGTAGTAAGTACATACATTATGTCAATATCGACGGGTAATTACAAGGAACTTGGCTAAACGCTTTGAAATTACACGGAATTTGCACACTCTAATTGAGGTTGGCGGCGTATATTCCACAATCAAATTTCATTAATGATTTTACAATACTATAGTATTTTCTGCGACTTTGTCCGCGTGAAATTACGTAACAACGTAATCTCCCTTTACTCTCGGGATAAAAAGTATCTTTTGATTACTTGTTTTAATCTAGTTTTCAGCCGTTTTTACGTAATTGAATAACAAACATACAAAAATCTAGCTATTCAATCATTTATACCTACTTATAATAATTTAATGGTAAAATTTTATACAGGGTGTTCCATAAGTAGTTGTCCAAACGAAAACTGTCGATAGATAAGACAATTTCCTATCTTAATTACCCAAAATAGATTTAGTAAAAGTCTTACGGTTTTCGAGATGATTAGGATTTTTCAGTTTTTGAATTTATCACCTTTTTTTTAGTTTTTTGATCTGATTTCCTTTAATACGGGTTTTTTTTATTATTATTATTATAGTATGAAATTAAATGTTCCATGAGATGTGTATCAAAGTATTTCAGAAACGTTAACAGTTCTTCGTTAAAAAGGTATCAAAGTTGAAGTTTTAGACCGAACACAGTTTTTCCTTGAAGTTTGAAGTCCTGCAACCACAGTGTCTATTAGCCTTAAAAGTTCTACATTTAATGCAGATTCAGGAACAGAAATTAAAATTCAGTTTTTTTAACAGTTGTTAACACTTCTCAAAAACTTTGATACACACTCATGGAACATTTAATTCCATACAATAATATTAATTAATAACAAAAAAAAATCCTTATTAAAGAAAATCAGGCAAAAAAACTAGAACAAAGGTGAAAAAATTAAAAAAACTGAAAAATCCAAATTATCTCGAAAACCGTAAGACTTTTACTAAACATCTGTTGGGTTATTAAGATAGGAAATTGTCTTATTGATGGACAGTTTTGGTTTGGACCACTACTTACGGGACATCCTGTATAAATCTGGGATAATTTAATAATTACCTACAATATAGTTACAACTTTAGTATAATGCTACTTACTACTAACATTATAATTGCGAAAGTTTTGATGTTTAGATGTTTGTCAATCCATCACACTGAACGAATTTAGATATAGTTTGGAATTTAGATAGAGTTTATAATCTGGATAAAAAAAAACAACACATTATTATTATTGTTAGTTGTGGGCCTTCTTTGCCGCCTCGACCAGTATTGATCTATTGTGGCAGTCCTTAAAGTTCTTTGCTTATACCCGTTGCCTCCAGGAATTTCCAGATTCTTTGGGTCGAAAATCGAACTTATTGATTTTCTCATTGAGTGTCAACATCTCTATAGCAGTAGCAAATATAGTAATCCCCATTTCATTTTTTATTTTATCATAGTTTCAGTATTGTTTAAAAAACAGCTAACGATGAGATGATAGTGGGATACCAAAATCAATTTTACCAGGCCGTACAACGTACGTACAACCGTCTCAGCGGACCATACGCCTTGATATAGATTGTCGAAAACGATGTAATCAAAGAGCGAATTCGATTTATTCGGTGTAAATGAGTGAAATTTAATTTGATATCAAGTTGGCAAGTAATTTGTGCACGTGCTTTCGTGTTATGATTGATAACACAGAAGTTCAGAACCAATTAGAGTTCCCAACTTCATTCATTGTATCTACATACATATAGGCGTGTACCTAGCATATTTTCTGAGTGGCGCGGAAAGTAGCAGATATGGTAAAATCTATTTTTAATCAGAGAAATGTTCATCAAAATTCAAAAGGAACGAGGTAAAATGCAAAAAATACTGCAACTACAAATAACGATAAATCCGAGCAAAAGATTAATTATCGAGTTCCATTAACATAAGTATTATTTGTGATGACGTGTTTGGAGTGCTGCCGTTAATTAGCACTCCCTGCGCTTTCATTTACTAATAATACTAATAATATCTTAGGCCCCGCCTCGTTGCCGGCGGCACCCTAGGTTAGTTTTTAGGGTTCCGTACCAAAATGGTAAAAAGGAACCCTTATGGTTTCACTTTGTCTGTCTGTCTGTCACATCGCTAAATATCTCAAGAACTACTTATGCTATCGATTTGAAATTTGGAATAGTTATAAAGAAGGCTTACCTACATACATAGAACATGACTTTTTTTTTTAATATTTTTATTATTTTCTGTGAAAAATGACAGATAACAGGTGGTTCAAAATTTGAAAATCTAGTTAATATGTCGAGTGGGATGTCATATGAAAGGGCTTGAATTGCACATTCTGAAACAATTTCTTTATATGTTTTTACGTTGTCATTTTTGTATTATGAGGGAAAATGTAAAAAAATACCGTCCCCCCCTTATCTCCAAAGTTTACCAAGGAAGAAATATAAAATTATTACATAACATTGATATCAAAGTATATTTTACAGGAAAAATATAACTGTAGCTCTATCTAGTATTTCTTTTTTTATATCGTCAAAAACATTTCTATACTAAGTTCGTAATTTAATCACGTTTGCATGTATTTTTGTTTTATAAATTCCTACGAGATTATGCTGAAAGTACCTTCTTTCAAATAAAGAAAAAAAAATTGCAATCGGTTTACGTGTTAAAGAATTATCCTTGAAAAAGTACCATACATACAAAGTGATTCAGCCGCTCAAATTTGTAACAAAAGTCGCCGATAGATGGCGCTGTACCCATGGAGTCCAATTTCCACACCAGGTTGTTGAGATTTTCCTGATTTAATAGGGTTGGAACCGGTACACATCTGTATACGGAACCCTCGGTGCGCGAGTCATATCTATTCTGCAAGTAGGCCTCAAAAATGTGTTCTGTAAAAGAACTTTTGTGCACCTTTTAATTTTCTAAGAATACTGAAATAAATATACAAGAATTGCTCTTAAAGATATTATTAGATAATACCAAACTCTCGGAACGTAGGTCTGGCCAATTCTCCCCAATGGCCAAAATTACCGAGGTAACACGGAAAAGGTCATTTACCTCCATTTATATTAATCGATTACTATAAATCACATCCTTACCACCTCAGAAAGACTAATAACTAATGATAATCGATACTTGGAGCTAGGGGCTTGAGGAATGGCTCTCTTCCATTCTTAAGGCAAGGCCCATTCACAGATCTGACGAAAATACTGAAGTTTGAGCTTCCAGTGTGATGAAATAATGTAGAATTACAATACACAAAAATTACAGTAGACTGAAAAAAAAACACAGAACAGAAATAACCGAACAAAATATTGAAAAATGCCTCGGCACAAAACAAAATCTGTCAAAAAATCCTAAATATCATCGTAAAAATAAATTTTAATGCTGCAGATCTCGTAATTATGAACGACAGTGATACGTTTTTTTACAAAAACGATAGCTTTTTTATTGTTCTAAGAAAATAACCGGATAGATTTTTTATAAGTAATTCAGTGTTCCAACAATCAATAAAAATGTACTAAATATTTACGAAATTACGCGCAGAGATTCCGTAGAGCGCGGGATGGTTAATTGCAAACTCATGTGTGTTAGAGGGGGTCATTTGCACTGGAATGGCCTTGCCTTAAATGAAATAAACAAGTCGTTCACAAATGCGATTAGACTAAGTTGAAGCACCCGTGTGATGCGGTTAGAATAGGACTTCCCCCTTCCCGTGGGTGTCGTAAGAGTCGACTGTGGGAACCGGGGTTAAATTTCATGTGTTCTGCCTACCCCTTTTGGGAATACAGAATTTTAGGTATATATTTATGTAAGTTAAAACACACGTCCCAAATATCTGGCTAAAGAAAATATATTTAACTTTCCATCTCCAAATCACGCGATTAACTAAATCTGTATTGACCATAATAGTACTTACTAACAGAAGTCTAGATCTAAGAATACATAGCTGTCAAACACAGTTTGTGTTTGACAGCTAAGGTGCATTAGGATAACTTCGACAATGGTGTAATTTTAAAAATGGCAAATATCTACTGAACTAGAAGCACTTAATACTTCAGTAAGATTTACGCCCCTACAACGCTTGCCAACGATAGATGCTGCCACGGTAGTAAGTACTGCTAGTTTCGTAGGTATTTGCCATTTTCAAAATTACCTCATTGTCAAAATTAGCCCAATGCATGACTCAAATCATGCCGCACTGCTTTATCACAAAGCACATGCTCTTTCGTCACGTCTTGTGTGATACTGACACTACTGACAGTCGCGAGGGGGTGTGATCAAACCTGATAAGTTGCGTAAGAGGTTTTTGAAATTAAAACTATGCGTAACGGATGTTGAGTTCTTATTTCAAAATGCAATAGGCACGATGTCAAATTGTTTTTTCGTGCCATTCGAACCACTTTTTCTGAGACGATCAAATGTTTATTTATGGGACCATCTACAATTACTTAGAGTAACACAAAAGACATCACAGCAAACAAGCACTGAAAACGCCTCATACTGGTTCACACGCAGGCGTGACGTCTCGCCGTGTATTTTTTACGGAAGTGATTACCATGCCATCTGACCTTCCAACCCGAGGGGAAACCAGACCTTATTCGGGCAACTTGACTATTAGAAGTACTCAAGACGCCCGAAGTCTGTTGTCTAACTTGGCTTAGCGAATGTTATCATAGACAGCAGCCGGGATCAACGGCTTAACATGCCGTCCAAAGCACAAAGGTTTTTCATAAACTTATGTGCCAAATATCATTTGAAATAGAACAGTGGCTTTTATGTGAAGGAAAATATCTTGAGGAAACCGGTCTAATCCCAACAATGTCTAGTTTTCCTCTGGGTTGGAAATCAGATGGCGGTCGCTTTTCGTAAAACAATTTCCTACCCGAAATGTCGGAATTAGGTGTCAAACCAGACTTTTTTATCGCGGAAAAATCTTTCCATCCAGGTACGTACCCAGACATCGGGGGATACCTGGCTAAGTGGTATTTCTACTCACTAAAAACTCCACGGACCGCCATCTACGCTCTCTTGCGGGGAACTCCAGGATCTCAACACTGAACGCACTAGAGCCCCCCTCGCACTTTCCTAGCTTTGGCTTTTAGAGAGATCCACACCACCCGCCCTGCGGCTGATATGCAAGTGCCATGTGGTCCCTGCCACATTAAGCACTCGCAACCCCGGTGACCCCCGTTAGTCGTCTTTTACGACAGGCGGGGGAGACCGTAGACCTGTCCTTGTCCGAGCCTATACACGGTTGCGTCACAGGTTGATGAGGTGCGCGAGAGCCTAGTTTAGCCAAAGCCGCGAGAGGAACTGACCTACCCTGAGTTTTCACGCTTCTTAAAGAATCCTTTCTCATAAACAAACGGACCTTGCTCCATTTTCTTTGAAACTTACTTCATAAACTAGTAGATATGTATAAAGACTCATCATTGAAAATCGATAAGCTTCACGTAACCAGCTTATAGAGTTTAAACTTACCAACCGTGTCAAGGCTTCACATTTGAGAACTCGCAATGCCTTCTTATTGTTGGCTTTATGGAATAGAAAATTGCCGTTCTGCAGTACATGACGTGGGTTTAGAAGCACAATGTACGCTTCGTTTACGTTGACTGAATTGTGAATTGCATTCGACCTTGAAATCGTTTCGAAATTTTTGATGTCAATTCTCCAGCATTTACCTAACGATTTAAAATTGAAGTACCTACATCTGAATATGAAAAAGGTACAGAGCGGATAGTGCGGAACTGGCCAAGTGCGTATCGGATCACGCACAATGAAAGGTTCCATACATTGAACAATCCAATACATTGAACCTAAAAAGGTCGTATCGTTATAGGGAACTCACGGCACATTCATAACTAGCTTTTGCCCGCGACTTCGTTCGCGTGAACTTCTACTGACTATTCCTTGCCCTTGGTAGATAAATGCCGGTTAGGTTATAAACTACTTACTTAACTTTGAGTGACTCACACTCCAACGTTTTTACGTCTTAAAGTTACAACATTACAAAGTCTCTAATTTATATAGGTAACTATATTAGCAAGTGAAATGGGCCCTCTTGTCCATCAAAGGAAGCATGTGTGGCGGATAATGAAACAAAATGGGTGTGATTTATCAATACCTATATATAGGTACGTATGTATGTATGTTGGTAATAGGTACTGGCTAAGTAAGTCAGACGTTAAATACATATTTCATTCCAGGCCGGAGAACGCCGTCGACTCGATCCCATATAGTATTTATGCGTATGAATTATTTTTGATGATTTCTTATACTATGTAACAAAACACTAATGACTGCTAAGAAACTACCTCATCACATCCATGTAGCATAGTGGTGTCACGGTTTGATGTTGCGTACGTCTACACATACGTTCTTGTTCGATGACGTTACCCAATTCCCTACTTTCCGAGCCTTAGTACTGACATGCTCGATGTAGCGACTACATGGGAAGACATATTGTGCTTGAATAGAACAAAAATTTTGATGTTGCTCGAAATGCAAAGTGTTAGGAGTCCTACATTATAACCCAAGATTATTAATGTCCTACAACAGTATGACACGCTCTACTTGCAGTGAAAACCTCTACGCATTATCCCTCGGTATGAAAATTAATTGAACACTTCTAGTCTAACTAAGAAAATGTTTTTTTGTAGGTACTTTTAGTTTACTAAGGCTAACATTTGATTTGATTGTTTATAACTAATCAGCTTGGTAATCACTGTTTTCATGTTACCTACATTAAATTAGTATTTTGGATAAATTGACCTATAGTAAACAAAAAGATTTGTAACAGTTTCGATGGACCCAAAATTACATCCACCGCACGATCCCGACAACACGGACACATATAATCCCTATTCGTCCCGATACCGCTGCATACCGGATAGAGTCAGTCTTATCCAGGTCAGGCTTAGCTGAGTTCCTTGCTGGATTCTTCTCAGCTATAGGCAAGTTTAGTGAACCAGCGACAGAACTCCCAGTAGTCCGTTTCCACCCACACCTCACATTTGGTTGAAGCCGCTCAACCAATCTCACTGGAGCGCACACCCTTAGAGTATTCCAGTTGCAGTGTTTAAACCGCCCGTGTGATCGTGTTGGAGGTTTCTCCTGGATTTTCCTCAGGCCACTCTCCAAACAAACGCGCACTCCTATCGGTTTATTGGGCCCGGCCTATAAAGCCAGTTAGGTTCAAGAAAAAAAAAACCTATTTTATATTTCTCAACCGTCCGTTTTTTTTTAAAGAATAGAGTGGAGTGGAAATTCTATATTTTTTATGTATTAGCCATAATATATATCAAAGCGCTGGTCACTCAATGCTGACAACAATCGTCTACGTCCAATTTATTTAATTTCCAATTTTATATACAGTAAATGCTCAATGGGGTCAGAAAGTTTTGATTTAAAACGCAAGCGCTTTAGAGGGTGTAAGTCAGTACCTAAGTAACGCAAATCTATTATGTTTTGCCTACGATTATCATCCATCATCATCATCATTTCAGCCGAAAGACGTCCACTGCTGAACATAGGCCTCCCCCAATTTGGGGGGATTTGCCATAGTCGCCACGCTTGGCAAGCGGGTAGGCGACCGCAGTTTGATGGTGGTAATGATCGAAGGATGCTGCTGCCCACCCTCCGATTTTCCCTTATTCGCCTCCTACGAAACCCACGGGAAGAGATGGGGTGGCGCAATTCTTACCCGGCAACCACACGGGGTTTGGTTTTGAGATAATTAAGCTCTGAATCACAAATATCCGAAATCTTTCGTAATAATAGCTCAATATAATCAATTGGTAGCGACATTACTTATTTTATAACTACGATGGTAAAAATAAAAACTTTACATGAAAATACCTACTTTGTCTTAGCAACTATACGACTCAAATTATTGAATTGTGAAAGTAGTAAATAATCTACATTAACTTCGATTCGACTTTAACGAATGGCACGTCTTTGACATACCAAACGTCAAATATCCTAAATTTACAACTGTCTAGACTCGCCTCACGATACGTCCTTATTGTATCTTGACCCTACGATTCGTGACAACCATGTGCATATTTGGAACTTAGACTTACACTGGTTCTCTCTTATCTGAGGCGAATTTTCGTAAGTCAGCGGGTATTGAATATATTCTACATGATTCTGAATCTATGAAATTCAACTTCCACCCCCGAATTTATCTATTTGAGGGATGATGAAGGGATAAAAATTATCCTATATGTTAATCCAGACTATAGACTCGTTGTGTACCTACCAAGTTTCATCAAAATCCGGTCAGCCGTTTTTGCGTGATTGAGTAACAAATATATAAACATCTAAACATCCGACCTTTCACATTTATGATATTAGTGGGAATAGTGGGAATTAGTGGTATTTTGTAGGCCTTCAGATAACACCGTTATCACACTCGACCACTCTGACAACGAAGATATATCAGATATAGGTAGACGAAGTTCAAGGCACTGGCTTGACAATGTTGACAACGATTGACTAACTTAATTAAATCTCTCATTTCAAACAGTTACAATGGGTTGAGGGATTTTTGGTTATTTGTCGTTAGTTCCCTAAGCATATTTTTTACCCTCCGTTTTTTCACATTTTATCTGTTAATTGTACAATTTTTGAATGGGATTCTTTTTATTTTGCTTCCAATTGTGTGCTTACCAATTTTCAAGCCTTTAAGTCATTAATTGAAGGACTTGTCATACAAAGTTCAACCCCTCTTTTCACCCCCTTCCATCCCCAATTGTATGATTTTTATAGCCTATAACCTGGCCGAAGATCAATTAAACTTATTAGTGAAGGTTGTATTGAAATCTATTGGCTAGTTTTCGCGTGATGGTGAGACAAATAAACAGACAGACAAACAGACACAAATTCTAAAAACTGTTGAAATGTGTTCTGTTATCGATTCTAAGACCCCTCCATCGATTTTTTTGCTAATATCTTCAATGTACAGATTTTCGAACCTCTACAGCTTTATTATATGTATAGATTGTAGTGCTTATTTTATAACCTCCGAGTAAATCAGCTGTGAGATATCCATGGGCGGACGGACAGACATGACGAAACTATAAGGTTTCCGTTTTCGCCATTTTGGCTACGGAATCGGAACCCTAATATAAATTAGTCATTTTTGTGATTTTGTATGTAAAATTGGTAAAAGTATTTCATTGTCAAACGTTTTATGTTTATCTTAACTATGTTGCTACAAAACCCCGACATAAATCAGAACTGATTAAAATGTATTATTTATCGCGAAAATAGAAATTATAATATTAAACAATAAGACATACAAACGTTCACGAACTTCATTAATTGGATTTCATAAAGCGAAAGCTGTTTAAAGTTTTCTCATAATACCTTTAGCATGAAATGTCCTCATAACTTCTGTGAAGATAGTGAAAGTGACGGATCCTGGACAATTACTAGAAGTGTCCAGGAAAATCCAATCCTACTGTGCAGGAAGTAAGCAGGTATGTAAATCTTCTTACATATCATAAGCCTTATATAATTTACGGTTGTATCCCCGATACAACCCGCTGCTTTTTTTGACAGTGCGATCAATACCTAGGTATGTCATTGGCAACATTTTGCATAAAAATGTTTTTGGTGGGATAGCTATTTACTAACAGATACACGGGTGTCCAAAATAATCATAAGTAAGCAATGGAAAGGTAAACCCTTCCAACGCTTGTGAGTCCGTCTAACCACTACCTGTTACCTATTACACAGGCCAATATAGTTAACCGCTAGCCTGATTGATTGACGGAAAGGTTAATGGGTATCTCTTGGATTCAGCCGACCCATTCATCATGTTAACAATATTTACTGGCACAAATTACACTTGACCTATTGAGCCTTGTGGGTTTGTCTTGTTTGGGGTGATTAAGTATTTAAGTTACTTCTTTATATTTGCGCCGCTATCGTAATATAAGTTTATATACTTATTCATTTGATTCAGGATATTAACATATACGTTATATAGGGATCGTGTATATTAATCACGTGTCATGCGGGCCAGATACCCTGGTCCATGATACGGAACTTACGGACTTGTAGATTTATTTTCCCGAGGCCCTATAAGCACTAGAAGCCGATATAAGTATTACTGCCGAAGTTTTTGCCCGCGAAATGCGCTTTATTTTGCTAAATTCGGGTTCTTCGGTTGTACAAGTAAAACTTTTTAATTGCAGTGTTGATGAGATCAACATAAAACATTTTTGCGTCGGAGAAAACAAAAGCCCGTTCCTTCTTGTTCGTAAAAGAAAGCTTTCGGAAATAAATAAAACTTTTCATGGGTATTTACTCAATACTCTGCTGAAAGAGTGATTGTGTTTTTTTATCCCAACGCGAATATGAGAAGTTATGTTATTTTAACCCGACAACACATGGGGATATTGGTAATAGGAGCATTAGAGGGAGAGGCGGAGAGTAGAGGGTAAGAGGAATATTAGGAGGAGCATCCCTTTATGTAGGTAGGTACTTGATAATAAATACTAGAAATATACATGACGACGAAGTTGGAGGTCCCGGGTTCGAATCCCGGTCAGGGCATTTATTTGTGTGATGAACACGAATACTTGTCTTGGATGTTTTCTATGTATTTAAGTATATATTTATTTATATAAGTATGCATATCGTCGCCTAGTACCAAAGCTTTGCTTAGTTTGGGACTCGGTCGATTTGTGTAAGATTGTCCACATATATTAAAAAAATAGGTTTCAAACCGGTTTCGTCTTCATACAATTAACCGGTTAAAAATTTCGGTTAATTGCGTCTCGCGATATATATTATATGCCAATGTTATAATACTGGTTAACAATACAAAAGTAAATATATACCTACTCAGGTATTGAAATTGTATAAACACCCTAAAAATATATCGCATGAATTTTCGCTTATATTTATTTATTTCATGAAAATAAACGGTGTATCGATCAAAACCATTAATATCAAACAGCCCCAGATTTTATGCAAAATAAACATTTCTCATCAGATACAAAACTAAACTCTGGGCACAATTTTTTTTATCATAAATGTATAATTGAGGATTTCGTTGCGTGGCCCATTTTATTACTAGGTCCGTCTATAAGGTTTATAACACAATAAATTCTTTCCAGATAACAGACTTGGAGGCGTTCGTGAATAAAATCAGTGAATGCTTCCCCTCCTTATCGTACCTGAGTCTTCTTAGCAACAAGGCTTGCCCCGACCAGCTCTCCGACCTCGACAAAGATGAATCAGATTATCAGAGATACAGGTAATGATTTTGGAACTATTATCAGTTTCTCATGGTATTTAACGGGTAAAAACCGACGGCTTATGCAGCACTTGAATTTATTTGTCTAACGATTTGAAACAAAATAAGTATAAAATAACGACCGAATTGCCTTCGATATGTTTCGACAGGTCATCTACAACTTTTACTGTTGAGCACGATTTTCTAGCCCCTCACTCCAGATATTGGAATAACCGAAGTGAGGGGCTAGAAGAACTTTTATATGTTTTCTATACAAACATTCAACCATCCTATTTTACACCCTAACGGGATGAATTGAAATAAATTATAGCCTATGTGTTATTCTAATGTCTGAGCTACAGTATTGGAAAATTTCATAGATATCTGGGTAATATTTTTAGAGATTAAGAGGAACGCACATCCATCCATCTGCACATTTATAATATTATTAGGATTAAATAGAAACAAGTAGCCCAACTATATTAGGTTTTTCTTCATTTGCTCGTTAAAGATACGTGTAATTTGTTTGTCTGTGGAAAGAGCACCCCCGTAGTTAATGAGTCAATACTATCCGCAATGGTTCCTTTTCCACACAGTTTTATCTGGGTTAGAAATATTTACATTACAAAGAGCCTCTTAAGTTTAGTAGTAGTGTGATAAATGTGTCGGAAATACACAACAACAGAATGAATCACAGCAGTTGACTAATTACTATCCGAATTTCTTGGCGCGAACGTCCGGTGCATTTGTCACGGCTACCCAATTTATTTAATTGATGAATTGACTACCTACTTCGTCTAAATGAAAACTGCAATTTATCATTCATTACAGTTTTGCAATTAACTTCAATAAACGTATCTATAACAAGTAAACTACTGACACTGGCATATGTATTGGAATTAAAGAAGACAAGATATTTTTATGTTTTTTCTTGGTCAGACCATGGCATTGACTTATGTCATGTGTCGTCATCATTTGCGTAACGTTGGAAAATAGTAACACGCTCAATTTCAAAATTATATGTGCTTGCTAAACATTCAGTTTCCTCGACGCACGAGACTTTAGCATACGTGTGTTTTCCATAAGGGCATGAGTGCTCGGAAATTCGTAAGTTGAATGTTGTCCTGACAATACCTAGCTACTGAATAGTTCAGTAATTTGGTGTACGTACTTCCAACTCCTAAACTATGAAATCGAAAATTCATGTTCTAACTCGTACAAGAATGTGTAAATTTGACTACCGAGAAGTAAATGTGGGGTTAGTTACTTATTATCTTTGCCTTTTCTATTTACATGACATTGATGTGAAATTTCAAACAAGATTCTGATAAAAGCTTATATAGTATCTGAAAGTGCTATTTTTATACCTGGCATAACCGCATCGTAACTTCTAAGGAGGATCTAGATACATAGATAGTAAAGAGATCTAGATTAAAATTAAGTTCCGGGATAAAATTGTTCTGTGGATGTTTCAGATTAGACTCATTTTCTGACACTGAATTTATGTGTTTGTTGGACGTAAATCCACTTCTTTAGCAATTACAAAATAATTAGTTTTAAAATGTAATTTATTTTAACTTTCGTGAGGCAGTAGGTAGATAGCTTTCATCATAAATTAAACGGCACAATGGATATTCGGCAGATTTTTAAATATAATTTACAAGTCCACAAACTAAATTCGCATTTATTTTTCGCCGATAGCAGTCTAATTTTCCGCTACGATTCTGAAATCAAAGCCGGCGTTAAATTACCGGGCGCGACTCACCTGACCTCGCGGCGTTAGGCCAATGCCTTAGGCTTAGGATGTTTACGGACTAGCGACTATAGCGCAAGATAAATTCATGATTGGTGAACTTTCCTGTAAGCGAAGTTCATAAATTTCATAATTATACGAAGAGTAATCTCTCAGTGATCTTAAAAAATGTTATAAAGATATACGGGTACATACTACTACTCGAATGACAAGTGTTTACAGACCGATATTTTTGCTAAAATCTAAAAATATTCTAATCTACCAAACTGTATAAGTATAACGACTACGTGGACTACTTACTGGATTTAGCTACTTTAACAAGACCTCAGTGCCGTGCGAGAATATAGGTTCCCAGAAAGATTTATTGAAAATATCTAATACATAAATTGTAGGTGTGCATTATGCTAAATGTATGACCTGCCGTCGTTGAATATTTTGCCCGTTTCTCATAGTTCCAATTCATACCTAGCGTACCCGCTGGCAGGAAACCAATTTAAACGCTTGCGTCGAAGGATGTTATGATACATTCGAAACGTCAGGCAAACCTCAAAAAATTTGAATAATTTACTATTGTATCTACGCGATTAAGTCCCATTTATTGGTAAACGGGTAACGGTTGGCCGTTACCCGTTTATAAGGGGACTCCCATACAGCTAAAGACAGCCCGAAAAAAAATTTACCAACCCCGTCGAATTGGGTATCATTATTTGTAGCTCCTTAAGTACATAAATACTATATTTCTTGTTTTTTAAAATTATTGGAAAACATAGGAATGAGAAGCCACTTATAATTTCTTATAAATTAACTTTCCCCCTTTGAAATCTCATTAAATAATTATCCTAGAGAAAAAATATGTAGAAACTTTTTTGTACAGACATGTATGTAAATTACTTATGTCTCAGATTTTTTTTTTGTTATGGGCCACCGTTTACTAGTTTTTTACGAAAAACCGAAAAGTGGGACCTTCAAACCCCTGAAAAAGGCTACCCTTTGCGCGCAATAAAATCCAACCGAATTTAAATAGGAAACGTAGGTGTCACATTGACCTCAGGGACATGTGACACGTCTGTCTCTGCAAGTCTAGAGGTGCGATTAAAGGGTTTACCCTCGTCAATAGCGAATGTCTACTGCTGTCGCTTTTGTATATTGCCCTTTCAACTGAAATAAATAGCGGGCCGCTAACTGATTTGTGAAAATCGGGCATACACAGTTTTAGATTCCAATTTATGTTTTACGTATTATGAAATCTGTGCTGATAATTAAGGACTGGAGTATATACTTATATCCATGATTTTACTATATGGACAGGCTAAAATTACGTAAGCAGTTTACACACTCTGCGACAAAATATGCGAATATTAATGAAAAGGGCGAAACCTAAGAGAGACCGCACACTAGCATCTTTTGAGCATAGACATCGTCCGTCCGCGTAGTGTTGACGCAACGTCGGCGCTGCATCAGCGGCGCTTATAGAGCGTAAGCGTCTCACCATCGCCCACGCAGCGACGACGTAACGTCCCTAACTCCACTAGCTCCAGGGCCGTAGCTAGGGGGGGGGCATTATGGGGCAATGCCCTACCTTAAAATACTATTGCCCTACCTTAACCCATCGACTATGATATTGTACTAGTAAAACTAGTAAATGAAGTCAGTCGATCTAAATGGTGTATATACTTCGTATTTTTAATAATATTCCGAATCGAAATATAAAATTGTTTTACGGAAAAACAATTGAAATTGAACATTAAATTTCAGTTTCACAGTCAGTATGGAAGATGTTTTCGGAAGTAGCTTCTTTGAGAAGGCTACGTAATTTCCTGCCCGTTGCCACTAAAATTGCGCTTACTCAAACACTACTCCTCATCTTGGATTATGCTGATGTTTCTTTTTTTTTAACCTTACTGTGGCTTTATAGGCAGGGGCCAATAAAGCGATAGGAGTCCGCGGTTGGAGAGTAGCCTGGGGAAAATCAAGGGGAAATCTCCGACACGAATACGCGTGTGGTTTGGAACACTGGAATACTCTAAGAGTTTATGCTCCAGTGAGATTGGTTGAGCGGTTTCAACCGAATCTGAGGTGTGAGTGGAATCGAGCTACTGGGAGTTTTGTCGCTGGTTCACTAAACCTAGCTTAGCTGAGAAGAGTCCAGCAAGAAACTCAGCTAGGCCCGACCTGGGTCGGACTGACTCTACCCGGTGTGTAGCGGTACCGGGACGAAAATGGACTATATGTGTCAGTGTTGTCGAGATCGCGTGGTGGACGTCCCCAATAAGAGGATAAAATTGTCTTTGCAGACCCAATAAGTATATAATTACGCAACCTGCTCACAACATTTCATGAGAATCGGTTGAGAAATGCGACCTGTAGATAAGGATAAACGGAAATCCGCCGGACATACGAAAGCATTTTTGTCGAAGCTGAAGCAGAGACCTTCGTTTCACTCGGTTAATTAGCCTAGCTTGCTTAGCCAACAAATATACTCAAAGAAAGAAAGAATTGTGTTTATTTACATTGTAATATTATTCACAGATTCTCTGAACCGTTCAGACGGTTAGCTGATAATCGAAAAGTTTCGTTACGTTATCCGTTCCGGTCAGCGGTCATGTCTATTGTCTACGCCAGTAGGGTAAAAACAAGCCAAGACAATGGACTACCACATTTCGATTCTCTTATTTGGAAGTTAAAGTTCAAAGTGGTAGACCACTTTCTCTAACTATATGATGCGGTAAATTATACGATACAACTATTATGTTATGTATTTGTAGAAATATTAGACATACGTAACGTCCGAAATCGGTCAAACATCATCTATTTTAAATATAAAACTCCCGTGAGTTTAGACATTTGAAATATAATAAACGGGTCACACACATTTTTAGGGTCGAGTATCGCTCGACATTTTTCGGACCAATACGTTAAAGGCCCTTAATCATGAGAACCAGCCGCGACGGCCGCGCGTCTAGCACAGCGCGCTCACGCGAGGCTTTATCTGCTGCTGGCTGGTGTCGAGCGATACTCGACCTTAAAGACGTGAGTAACCCATTTATTATATTTCAAAACATCATCAATGTTGGATTTTACTTATGGAAAAGGTTTTGTAAAATATCCGGATACCTATATACAAGATACAAGACAAGGTTAGTCAGCGATAGTGTGAGTGAGAAGAATAATTTATCCGCATCACGCATTAACCGTTCACACAAGGAAAAAACATTTAAGCATAAAAAATAAGTGTTCCGTTGGACCAATGTTTATTAGGTTACTGAACATTTATATCCCTTAAAATTAATAAAAATACCCATGGAACGTAGCAGCAGAAACTGTTTTTGAAATATCTGAGTAGGTTTTTTTTCCTTATAATAAAGACTTGACGATTTCATCAGGGCAGAGAAGTCAACTGTCTAGGGGGGCATCAGATAGAAGCCCCCGCGCGCGCAAAAAGTAAATTGAAAAAGTTTATTGCCCCATCGTCAACTTGAAAAGAGCCAATGCTTTTCAAAAAAAGAAAAATGGGCCGAGAATTGCATTGCATAGGAGCCCCGACATGGTTAATCCCACCCTAGATTTCATATGCGTAACTTATTTTGATGCATACTGTACCCATATTATAAACAGACGCTTTATAAGTATACGTACTATAAGTACTAACTACTAACCCGTTACAGTCACTTCCTTAAGCCCAAGGCAAGTTTGAGGCGGAGAGCGTTACATAATCATGCGTCAACTTAGTTAAACCGTTAAACCACAGGTTCAGTGGTAACTTATCAGGCAATTCGGAAGTCCGCCTTTACAAGCAGGAAGTATGTATGTTTAAATTTGTTTGATATGTGAGAAACTGAAAGTGGCCCACAATAGTACATTTTGACGCAAGTGCGGAAGGTATGTCATTTTGCCCGAGTTCGGGACGAGTGAAAATGACACTTCCGCGCGCATATCAAACGACGTTTTTTAATACAGTTGCGAAAAAAATATCAAAGAAACAAAAATAAAACAGACAAAACAAAATGCGTTTACTTGCCTAGCATAGTTTACATACATTTTATTTAACAATCGTATAAATCGCACATATCACAAAAATATTATTAAACTAATACTAAATCATTGGTCATTACAAAATTAATACGTGAAATTATGAATGAAAGAGGCAAGAATTAAATAAGCGGGTCAACTTTTTATTGATACACTTTTTTCAACATGACATGGTTGTCAGCATTCAGCCAAATCAAAAACTATTTTGTATGAGGTTTTATGTCCCATGGTAGTTTAATTAAATTTAAGCAGGAAAGACATATTATTTAATTTTATAATTATATTATTAATTATTGATATTTGATTTATTTGTAACTAAATGTATTATTTGTCAAAAAAAAAACAAGCGTTCATAATTCGGCGCGGCGGTCTCGGATAATACTCGTTTACGGTCATTGGTCTACTCATTCTGTCAACTTTTCTTTAATTTAAATATAATAGAAGTATATTTTTGATGCCAAATGATTTATTAAAATCAATAGTAAACTGATTGAACCCAAAGCTCTGTTGGATGTATGGCTTAGACCAACAGTAAATTACAAAAAAATTAAAAGTAAAAAGCACTAGTGCGAGAAATCCAACGTAAAGTTGCGTACGATATACAGCTGCATATACAGTACCACTTTATGAGCAACTGTATAAAAAATGTTTATAATACCAATTTGAAGTGGGTAGGTACGTGTTTTATTTCTCTATTAACATTAAAACCACCACACACAATGATACACTTTTTGCTCTTAAAGACACTAGCGAGCACTTCATCCATAACGGATTCGAATAAAGTGTAGTCCGCTGACGGGGGTCTGTACACGCATACAATTATAAATTGTTCCAGCTCAATACAAGACAGTTCAATTTGCCGTTCAATAGACATGTCGACTATATCTTTACGCTCTTTGCTTTTGAGGTTATGCTTTACTAAAATCAAAGATCCTCCACGGCTGTAGGACTTTCTATAAAATGAACTCAGTACACTATGATTTGTGAAATTGAACATTTCATGACCTTTAAGCCAGTGCTCAGTTATACACAAAATATGAATATTTGAACATTGTATGAACAAATCTATTTCTAATTCTTTACTGGCAAATCCCTGGATATTTTGGTGAACTATGTTCACTACATCATTACTCGCATGAATACTAGTGTTACAGCGATCGAGAGGCTCGGAGCCGGCGGATGTAGCACACTTTGTCGAAGAGGTTAGTTTAAATCAACCGCAGGCTCCGTCCCGGATCCTCCGCTACTAAAACGTAACACAGGACCCGCCTTAAAACTATCACAAACCGTGTTTGACATCACGGGGTCTTCAATATTATATGCTAACAAATTAGCAACATCTCGCAAGTACCTCCTAGGAAGGTGGGTACGCTTTCGGGTCAGGTTGAATTTTTTAACAAATTTATTCGTATCAAAGTACGAAATCGTACGGCCGTACAAGGAAAGTTTGTATAGTATAGAGTTGAAATAGGCCAACTTCATATTCTCCTTCTCCGATATCATATCCGAATACGGCAACGCGCAGATAATAATTTTTCCTACACCACGGCGATCGATGTCAGCGAGGACCTCAGACAATTTAGTGATGTCCCGCCTCGTATAATCCAGGCTCTCGCTAATGAATACTACCAGCGTGCAGTCGCGGTCAAACTCGTCGGCGGAAATATGCGAGATCAATCGGTCGATGGACGCACCCGGAAGGCAGTGGTTGGTGACCTTCTGCGTCAACCGGCCTGCCAGCAGCGCACCCAGGCCGGCACCCGCGCGGTCAGAGTACATGGCGGTGCGCCGCGTGCGCCCGAGAGGACTCACCGGCGGCGGGGCCGGCGAGCCCGGGCGAGGGGACAGCTGCAGCGACTCGACTCCGCTCGTCGGTGGCGGCTCCACACGGCTCGGCGGCGACTCGACTCTGCTCGGCGACGGCGGCTCCGCACGGCTCGGCGGCGGCTCGTCTCGGCTCGGCGGCGGCGGCTCGGCTCGGCACGGCGGCGGGGCAGGCGGGGCGAGCGCCCCTCGGTGCGGCGTGGTCGCGCAGGCGGCGACGCGGCGCAGCGCGGGGGAGGCGGGGGAAGCGGGCGCGGCGCCGAGGCTCGGCCCGGAGCAGCGCGCCGGCACCCGGGGCGACTCCAAGTGTACCGGGATGCCGCTCCCCGGTTCTAGAACATTATTCATAAAGGCTATGTATTCCTGCAATGTTTTGTTTGACAGCTCGTGTTTGATAGTAATATCTTTCAACTTTGCCTGCAGTATCTTGATCTCTTCGGAGCGATTATTCAGCTCTTTGACTGCCTCCTCTAATTGTCTCTGACAATTAAGTAGCTGGTCATTCAGTGCCACATGATTGAACTTTGACATTACTGCCTTAAAAATTGACTTGTGGCGTTGCAATAAAACTTTAGATTTTTTGATAAATCTACTTAATTTTAAATATTTTTTAATCTTATTCGACCCCCTCACTCACATTTTTTTGTCAAAATGATTCTGTAAATACACAGAATTGGTCAAATCTATTGTTTCAACTATGGGGGCACTTACTAAACTATCCTGCATTATGTCTACTTCACAATTGTTAAGTTCGGCAAAGATACTTAAATTATTCTCATCCAGCTCGGAGCAATACTTGCAAACAGTGGTCTGTTTTGCATGAAGTTCCTCAAGTTCTTGCTCCAGATCCCGAATACGCTGCAATGCCTGCTCTCTTAATAGAAAATTGTCATACCATTTTTAGAGATCCGCACCTCAAAAGGAAAAAACAGAACCCTTATTGGATCACTTTGTCGTCCGTCTGTCTGTCAAGTCAAGACCCTTTATCTCGGCAACGCGTGGATGTATCGAGTTGAAATTACGTAATCTATCATCGAGGTAAAACCAAAAACAACTTTGATTACCAACAAATTTAGGTATTAACTGTTAGTATAACCACAATCTCACTCATGAAACACAGTAATATAAGTGATTATTGGTTTTGGAAACTAAAGTTCGGGAAAAACTGCGAGACTCGATTCTTGATCTAATATATATATCTGTGTGTGTGTGTGTCGGAGATACATTACATAGCGGCCTGTTTAGCAGATCAATGCTACGAGATTTAGATTAAGACTTAGTTTAATGTTGGAAACGCCAAGCGATGCCGGTGATAGCTTGGGCACTTGGTCTGCGTTTGGTCCGTGCGGGTACTTGTTAAAGGTTGCATTAAGAATTTCTTCTAAACTATTAAGACGTCATGTTGACAGTATAAAATGAACCTGCCTCCTTGTCTGAGGATGACTATCATTCTGATTTTGTGGCGCACGGACATAAACGGAGAATGCTCCGCTTTTCTGACTGTACTGAAATTGCCTGAAGGCTTATCCTGAAGGTTTATAGGTAATTCGTGATCAGTAAACTTGGTTCATAATCATTGTTTATTCGAGTGTTAAACGATAAGTGACTATTTAAATTTTTAACAGATCCAGTGCTTAATTTGAAATAACCAATGCAGTGTAATCAATCCTTTTAGTGAAATTTTATTCCTTATTTCCGTGGGTCGGTGTGAATTTCTATTTACGTGGTGGTGATGATGAAACATGCTCAATGCCATCCCTATCTACCACTGATCTATTGCATACACCGCTCGACCAACCACCAATGTACTCCAAAAGTGCTAAACATTCAAATTCCTCGACTGTATCTCCAAAATGTTACGGAACTTTCGGTGCGCGATTTCGACTCGCACTTGCCCGGTTGTTTTTGTATTGACAACTGGCTTTACTAAAAAAAAATACATATTTGTGTATGCAAAAGCTAATTTTCCGAATAAGGAACGGAGCACTGCCTACCAAGTTTTTATAGAAATACGAGTAATATCTACTGGTCCTGCCTTTTCCAAATCAAATCCATCGCATATTCAGATATCCTAAATAAATATTTGCAATTCCCTACATTTTGGCTACAGAAAAAATTGAACAGGGATACCAAAATAAATACAAGTCTTACAAGCCGGCTTTGTACTCATACAGGCTGTCCCATAAACCTATGATAATCCGTGCACAGTTGATAGGACTGCTAAATTATCCTTAATCGCTATTCCATTGCTGGGATCGTACCTTCCTTAAGGGGATGCCTCTCTTATAGTCTTTCACGCACGACAAAACGGAATGCAACACTCTTCGAGAATAGCTTCTTTAGACAAATGTCCATAAATACTTATATGACTGTATGCCGTTTTATTAAATTTCCTCTTGACAGTTTAGATGAGGTAAAATACCATTTTTTTAACTTAGTTGTGTCGTTTAATAATGCGTTGTTTTAGTAGGCTGGGTAAAAAAAGGAAAATAAAGACTCGAGTTTGGATTTTTTTTCTATCGAGAAAATTTTAAGCAATCATGTTTCGCCTATTGTCAAAAACACAGTCAAGAATAATATATCTGAAAATCGATCCTTATTGTTTCCTCGTCTGGGCAGAACGGCGTTTCAAAGAACGCGATTTTTCTCGTTGCACGGTTTTAAACTATCAGTGGTCTGCTGCTAAATATCTCAGAATATTATATAGATATTCTGCCCATGACTGTATATAGGTACCTAAAGTACTATACCAAAATATCTTTAGTAAATAGTCTTAGTTTTCAAGATAATGGCATTTTTGTAAAAGTTGGATTTACTATTTGCGATTCTATTCTGTTTATGGGACACCCTGTTTGCTGAAACAACTGGCCGATCCTGATTAGCAGAGGCTATGTGATTCACGTCCTATTTCTACTCCTCTCACCATTCACCCCGTGTCTTGACCCCGATATTCGTAACAACTGCACGTAATCAAAGGCCTGATTTATACTGGCTCGCCTCAGGGTTTTCGGCAAGCGTTGTTATTCTTAGTCCAAACCAAGTTGTATTTTCTTGCTGCTCAGGCTCCTTTACATTATTACTTGATACTCGTAATGTGAAATTACGGGGCCACAAGCGAACGAAAATCTTATACATTTTCGCTGTGTAAAGGGTCCCCAAGTAACTAGGTAAACGTAATACTCTTGACTTCTATTTATTACGCGGATCAAGAGCTCGGAAAGTTCGGCACTCAGTTTGTTGTCAACACAATAAGAATTTTGGTAGATTTATTTAGACTCGCTAGTCATCTATCTATACATATAATAAAGCTGTAAAGGTTCGAAAATCTGTACATTGAAGATATTAGCAAAAAAATCGATGGAGGGGGATCTTAGAATCGATAACAGAACACATTTCAACAGTTTTTAGAATTTGTGTCTGTTTGTCTGTCTGTTTATTTGTCTCACCATCACGCGAAAACTAGATAATAGATTTCAACACAACCTTCACTAATACTTTTAATTGATCATCGGACGGGTTATAGGCTATAAAAATTATACAGATTGGGGATGGAAGGGGGTGAAAAGAGGGGTTGAACTTTGTATGACAAGTCCTTCAAAATTGGAAGCAAAATAAAAAGAATCCCATTCAAAAATTGTACAATAAATAGATAATATGTGAAAAAATGGAGTCCCTCAACCCATAGTAACTGTTTGAAATGAGAGATTTAATTATGTTAGTCAGTGGTTGTCAACATTGCCTATCTGCCTCCAGAGTCCATGGATATTTACAATGCACGCTGACTTACCAAAATTCGTCTCAGTTGATCCAGTGTAAGTCTGAGCTCGAAATAAGCACATAGTTGTTACGAATCGTGTGGACAAGATACAATAAGGAAGTATCGTGAGGCGAATCAAGACAATTGTAAATATCACGATATTTGACGTTTGGCGTTTCGGAGTCGTGCCCATCGATTTAAAATACCCTATATTATTATTAAATCGATGGGTATTTTAAATCGATGGTCGTGCCATATACAGATGACATTCGGTTAAGTCGAATCAAAGTTAATGAAAATTATTTAGTACTTGCACAATTTAATAATTTGAGTCTTGTAGTAGCGACAATAAAGTAGGTATTTGCATGGAAAGTTTTTATTTTTACCATCGTAGTTATAAACTGAGTAATGTGGTTATGATGATTGATTATGATGAGCTATTATTATGAAAGATTTAGTTCGGATATTTGTGACTCTTAGAGCTTAATTATCTCAAAACCAAAGCGACTCATGTGAATGTGAATGTTTACCGCATTTCAGTATATAAAGTTCTATTAATTACATGCATAATCGTAAGAGAAACAGAATAGATTTGTGTTATTTAGGTACTGACTTACATCCTCTAAGGCCATTGCGTTTTAAGCCAAAACTTGCTAACCCATCGAGCCTTAATAAGTTTACTCTTTATAAAATTGGAGATTAAATAGATTCGACGTAGACGGTTGTTGTCAGCATTGACTGACCAGCGCTTTGATGTATGCCTACCAAAAAATTTATCGAACTTCACTCCTATCGCTTTATTGGGCCCGGCCTATGAAGCCACAGTCAGGTTAAAAAAAAAATCATATGTTATATTTGTCTACAAAATGACAGAAAATCAACGTGTTTGAAATCCACTCCGAAATCTTTGTAGTAAAAACGGAAGGTTGAGAAATATAAAATAAGTTTTTTTTGAAGTTGACTGTGGCTTTATAGGCCGGGCCCAATAAAGCATTAAGAGTGCGCGGTTGGAGAGTAGCTTGGGGACAATCCAGGGCAAACCTCCGACACGACCACGCGGGTGGTTTAAACACTGGAATACTCTAAGCGTGTGCGCTCCAGTGAGATTGGTTGAGCGGCTTCAACCAAATCTGAGGTGTGGGTGGAATTGAGCTACTGGGAGTTTTGTCGCTGGTTCACTAAACCTAGCCTAGCCGAGAAGAGTCCAGCAAGGAACTCAGCTAGGCCCGACCTGGGTCGGACTGACTCTACCCCGTATGCAGCGGTACCGGGACGAATAGGGACTATATGTCTGTGTTGGTCGCGATCGTGCGGTGGACGTCCCCGCAGGCGGGGTAATTTTGTGTCTGTCCTAAGGACCCATAGAGACTGTTACAAATCTTTTTGGTTACTATAGGTCAGTTTATCAAAAATATTAATTTAATGTAGGTAACATGAAAGCAGTGATTACCTAGCTGATTAGTTATAAACAATCAAATCACTGGGAGGTACAGGTAGTAGGTATATGAAGAGGTTATGTCATTTTCGAATTTCTTGGAATTAGGAGCTCCATGGGAGATATGGAGGGATTTCATATTTTAAGGTTCTTAGAAACGAAATTAAAGGAGAAAAGTACTTAAGCATTTTGCCTCTCAGTCTTCGGGCTTAGATTTCTTTTTAAATATAATTGTACAACGATAATATGCGCGTAGATACTTAAAAATATTAATATGTTTTAAGCAGTAACATCTGCAAAAGAAAATTATAGATTGAAGTTAAGGAAGCGCGAGTCTTTTTGGTAGATTTAAGTCACTCTGCGTACCTACGCCTCCCCAGGCTTTGTAAGAGAGAACTGGTTGAAGGACTTGGTAACCGAGTGTGATTACTTATTGTTATTATAAACGTTATATTATAGACAGCTCAGTTAAAGCGATTGGCTGCGTACGAGTATTTCGGGATGTTACAGGTTCGATTGTACGTTTTGGAGGTAGAACTTTCACTAGAAAAATACGCGATAAAGGGAGAATTCTGTACAGATATTTTGAGAGGATGCTTAAATTTTTTGTAAATATATTTGTCTTAGTAAACTACAAGTACATATAAAAAACATTTTCTTAGTAATCTAGAAGTGTTCAATTAATTTTCATACAAAGGGATAATGCGTAGAGGTTTTCACTGCAAGTAGCGCGTATCATATTGTTATAGAACATTAAAAAGTCTTGGGTTATGATGTAGGACTCCTAACAATTTGCATTTCGAAAAACATCAAAGTTTTTGTTCGATTCAAGCATGTCTTCCCGTGTAGTCGCTACATCGAGCATGTCAGTACTAAGGCTCGGAAAGTAAGGAATTGGGTAACGTCGTCGAACAAGAACGATGTGTAGCCGTCCGCGACATCGAACCATGACATCACTATGCTACATGGATGTGATAAGGTAGTTCCTTAGCAGATATTAGTGTTTTGTTACATAGTATAAGAGATCATCAAAAATAATTCATACGCATAAATGCTATATGGGATCGAGTCGACGTTGTTCTCCGGGCTGGAATGAAATGTGTAGTATTTAACGTCTGACTTACTTATCCAGTACCTATTACCAACATACATGCATACGTACCTATATATAGATATTGATAAATCTTACCCATTTTGTTTCATTATCCGCCTATTACATCCTACTTCAGGACACATGCCTCCTTTCATGGACAAGAGGGCCCATTTCACTTGCTAATTATTATATTTATATAAATTAGAACTTTGTAAGGTTGTAACTTTCAGATGTAAAAAAGTTGGAGTAAATTTTGAGTGAGTCACTCAAAGTTAAGTAATTTATAACCTAACCGGCATTTATCTACTAAGGGCAAGGAATAGTCAGTAGAAGTTCACGCGAACGAAGTCGCGGGCAAAAGCTAGTATCTAATAATCTATGTACATTACTTCCTAGCTACCAATACAGGCTGACCACTTTATCTACGTCAATTCAATACATTTTGATTCCTTTAAAGCTTATGGTACAGCTATTTATTAGCTGTCGTGAATGTTTCAATAATCTGTCTAGGCAGATATCTGGAGAAAGTTGCTAGGGATATCGTGGACGGAGTTCCGCACCAACATATCCATTCTCCAGGAGCTAGGCATCACGCAGCGTTTGTCGGTAGTAGTACAATCGCGAATATTGGAGTTCTTTGAGCACGTCTGCGGGATAATGACTCCGTGGAGCGGCTGGTCGTACAGAGAAAAGTGCAGGGAACTAGATCGCGCGGCAGGTCAGCTATGCTCTGAACTGACCAAATGAAATCCGGTGTATGAAACTGCGTATCTGACTGCCCCAGACAGTTTGTCAACAGGGAGAGATGGCGGCAAATCGTGCGGAGAGCTGTGTCCGCCTCTACCATCGACGACGCCTCAACGTGACCACGACCGCTCTGCCAAGAGCGAAACGACGGAGAAGAGAGATACCTACTCCTAATTCTACTAATTACTCGGCAAACTGCTATACTCTTAAGTTTTTCCGTTCCCCTATCGTCAGCATTGTCCATAAGATAAGTCCCACTGCTAGACATTCTCTTTTTAGGGTTCCGTAGCCAAAATGGCAAAAACGGAACCCTTATAGATTCGTCATGTCTATCCGTCCGTCCGTCCGTATGTCACAGCCAATTTACTCGGAGACTATAAGCACTGCAATAATGAAATTTGGTAGGAAGGTGTATTCTAAGTCCGCTACATAAAAGTGATGTGAAAATACAAAAAAAAAAAATTTGGGGGGGGCACCCCATACATGTAACCGGTGGATGAAAAAAAATTTCCCTTCAATTACCCAAACAAAAGGTCGTAAGTGCCGTGAGTTCCCTATGAAGATACGACTTTTGTAGATTCAATGTATTGGATAGTGATTTTAAATGTGGACTAGTAGGTGTTGGTACGGAACCCTTCATTGTGCGTGGTCCGACACGCACTTGGCTGGTTTTTTTAATTTTTATTTCATGACAAATGTTTTTCGTCCTCAGGTACTTCGTAATATACAAGCTAAACAACCTGCGCTTCCTAGACTCGCGGCGCGTGGGCACGAGCGAGCGCACACAAGCGCAGACGCGCGGTGAGTTCATGCGCGTGCGACGGCCGCGGGAGCCCGAGGTAGAGGCCCGGCGCTCAGCGCCGAGGGAGCGGCCACTGCCGCTGGACTTCAGCGCGTTGGGCAAACACAGAGGTACGGGTATTTACAAACTGAGTACCAGCCTACGCTTCCTGCGGGGTAATTGAGTAACTTTTCGGACGTGCGTTAGACACAGATTTTACACGGTAATAAATGGAATGTGCTGACATTCTAATAGGTCATTTAAATGCAACCTGCTCTTCCTAGGCTGCCGGCACTTTGTAGCCTGGTACTTAGTGTAGTGTTTAGTGCGAGTTCATAAAATAGGAGCGTGTTCAATTTTTTGTGAGTAACTTTTGTATGTATGCACAAGTATGCACTAGTCACTTATCAATGTGTAAACAGGCCTTTATTAACAAGGTCATCTACCGGTCCCCGGGATCCCCGGGCTCATTTTCAAAAGAATGCTATTGTTTATTTTTTTCGCCGGAGAACGACTGTCTATAATATTCTATTCTTACTAGTGAGAAACTTAAATTGGCTTTTTGTATTACATGTTTAAAACTGTAATGATAGCAGCTATTGGTTCTCCGAATAAATAATTAGTGTCGTTACCGTGGGCCTATTAAATTGCGAAACATATAGGTTGGATAGGAAAGGGATGAACAGAACGGAAACCCACTACAGCAGAAACAACTTTACCTTCTGTTTTCCAGGAGCCTACGGCAAATGCAACTACAAGTACACCGGCAAGCATTCGGAGGGCAACAGGTTCATTGTAAACAGCGATTTGTGACCGCATAGGTACATCCACGTGTATTCTAGACTGGTGCCTGATCTTATCATACGTATTATGTCTATGGTAAATAACCTTTTCAACTCCAACGACTGAGATATCCGCATCATCGGTTCATCGCCAACGACGGATATATCCGTCATCGCGTGTATTGCGATATAAACCTACATGCATTTCTATTGCATTCAACTTCGCGTTTGATATTCTGATGTCTTGGCGTGAATGTCAACTTTTGCGTTGAAAAGGTGAAGTAAACAAAGATTTTTTTTACATTTTAAGTAGTATAGGTACCTACTTTACAATGTGTTTACGAAAAAATCACGATCTCATTGCGATTTTAGTTTCGCGTTATGAACTGCCGAATGGAAGCATTTATAAGGTACACAAATATTTGTAATAAGATAACGTACTTCATATTTTAATAAAATGATACTACTGTATCTTGTGTTTTATTATTATTTTACTATTTGCATTCAAACATCTTGCAAGGGGAAATAATACATAGTGTAGTTATTCAAATATTTATTTTATTCATTATAATGAATATTCTGAACCGTTAAAACCTTAGGAATGCATTAAGTGGGTACAGCGTAGGTAGGTACGTAAAAATAAATTAAGTACTAAAAAATTACTTCAAAAAATTTTGCTATATAATACAATGTTAACTACGGTTTATCATATAAACCATTTCACTTTTTACTCCACCGACCTACTGTATGTACATTATAAAATACCTAATACGTGTGTAATGTATAATTATGTACATCGAAACTAAATGCAGTAATTGGCTTGACATTCTAATGTTGTCATTTGTTGGGATCCATTACGATCGAGAATTTCATTATTATTTGTTTGCGAGTAGTTGGGCCCTAAATGGGCTTCAGATTGTACTGTAGGTACATATTATAACTATCTTATCATAATAGAAAAACTAAAAGTTAAATTTATTTCAACGTGTCAAGACATTTTAAGGATTGAGGCATTGCTAAAACAAAATTTGCATATGATTCGGAATCACAGTTCCTAAGGCCTTTGAATGCCTAATATCTTCTAAAATAATTTGTGTTTGTGCGGTGTTAAATGTTCCTTGAGGCTTGTCAGTGTTTTATCTATTGGCTGATAAGATAAGATAAGGAATACGTGTTACTTGTCGCGTTGTCATAATAATTAATGCATCTGAAACTTTCTGTCAAATAATATCAAAAAGTCCATAATGCTTTATATTTATCACGACATTGCGAGCATTATATCACCCACGATCACTAGCAAGTATGAAGGTGTAAGAGGAACGAATGCTTTAATTTCATGCTAGCAATGCTGTGGTGTATATAAAATTATAAGTGTGCGTAAAGGAGCTAGTAAGCAAGTCGCTGCCCCAATATTACAGGGTTCTATGTTACATTTTTGGAGTAATTGCTATTAGAATTACTATCACTATAACAAGGTTCAATTTTCAATTGTTTAAAACTGAAACATAGAACTCTGTATTATTGGGGCAACGAAGCGTCAAGGTGTATTGTTCAAAAGAACTTGACACCAGCATTTGTTTCTATTACGTGAATTGTTACCATGAAAGCATAGTACCATACCATGATAAGCATAAACAGCATATGATTTAGATTATATCCGATGTGAAATAAAAGCTTTTACAGTGAAATGAATTATCTTCGTTTCAAAGCATTTTTTTTTATTAAAATTATGTGTGACCTTAATTTTGTGCACGATTAAAGCAGTTTAAATAAATTTAGAATGTACGGTAAGTTAGGCAACTTCTATCACATCGTAACCTAAATGCTACAACCACTATAATACTACTGCTTCGCGCAACATCACGCAATATTATTTGCATTCTATACATATATACTATAAAATAATTTATTATGATCAAATTTTATATATTTATAAAACACAGTGGATGGTACAACACAACCAGACAAGCAGTCACAACATAATTACAATTATATATTATAAGCACGTATTGGGGATCATCTAACCAAGTAAAGCATGCTCTGGCAAATTCTACGTTTGAGCAGAATCGCTCAGAGTTCGTATATATTAGCTTGAAAATTTATTACCCATCATCATATAAAGATTGATCTACAAAATGGCGTAGTAATAAATTCAGACGAGGCCATAGTTATGTCTATATTAAAATGAATCCTTATAATAATATTATGTCAAATAAATCATTCAGATATGTTTACAAAAGGTACATAGTAACATACAAAAAGTTAACATTTAAATCATTTCTGTACATATAGAAAAATATATTAACTATATGGCTCTTGATACATAATGTAATTTATACCATATACTAGTTCAAATGAAACTTTGGTTCAATATCTCTCCTATTGTTTGTTACGCATATAACATAATTTCAATGTCTCATTGGAATGTGCGAATCACATAACGAAGTTGTTGCAAACATCACATAATATACGTAAATATACATCTTTCGCTTCACCTAGACTGTGCGTGATCGATACAATGGCACAAAATTTTGTAATCATACATACATTATACTTAATCTACAACAATTATTACCTCATATATTTCGGTAGTACTCGTTGATCACGTTATCGTACTATTTCCGATTATTTCTCTATTTTATGTGGACTTCATTACTAGGGACTCGCGTAGTATTTTCGCATTATACGTGCCACTTTAATCTTTCCGCAAAATGTTACATATAAAGTGTATCTATTTCTCTTTTCGTAAAAAAACCAACGTTGCTGTTATGCCAACATGAAAAGGTCGCACAAATAATTGTTTCACTAATCGATGTTCAGTCCATGTTCCTGAATCAGATAATTCACATTTCCAAATTCTGAAAAAAGGTAATAGGTACATATTCTTATTTGCGAAAACGCCACTCTTATTCCTGGTTATCATTAGAAAAATGCCTAAGGTACGATTTGTCCATTATATTTTTATTTAATCGGTGTTTTCAATTTCGACTTATATACTCAGCCATGGCACACCTACATACTTTCACAAAACAGTTTCTCTATAATAATAAATGTACATGCATCCAATTATAAAATTTCAGTAAGTACATAAGAATTTCAATGCATACATCCGATCGCGTCACTAAATCGAGTAAAGCTTTTCATTACATTATTAGAAATATCATAAGAAATAACTTTGAAGAATAGAGCGACATTAAATAAACATAAATTATAGTATATTCAATATTATCCGTCGAGTTTCCACTTGAATATAGACAACAGGTAAAGACTATCCTGTTGTAAACATTAGCTAGTCCCAACTGGAAACAGGGCAGAGTATAAAATGGACTCTACCTATCAAGAACATTACGATGGCCAGATTTTCTTAACGCCCAAGTACGATCCCAAACATATTTGAGAAAGATAACTGAAACATATTTTAAAATTCAAGTTAGCTCACATTCACGTGCAAACCTGAACTTTATATGCGAAGGAGAAGGTTAAATTTTCCTTATCAGTCTTATCACGTTCAGTGTGTGACTCGTACTTAGAAGAGGATGTAGCCTGGACTATTGCCACGATATCGTAGACCGATGTTTGATTATCTCCATCTCTATCGCGCTTACTTGAATCGGGCGATAGCGACAGAGATACACGAACTCGATCGGTTCCTGGTACAGCCCCTGAATGTGTGGGCGTGAGCGCACGGTAAACTGGCCTCAGTGCATAGTGCTGTAAAGACTAAACTTGCGTGACGCAGTGCGCAAGTTTCTGCAGCTCGTTTTGTAGTGCAGCGCGCTTCTCCGTCTCTGCGGCCAGTTTGCTTGTTAAGTCCTCGATGGCAGCGGTGAACTTCGCGTTTTGTATTTCTAGTAGCTTCTCCAGATTTGCTATCTGTGAAGACATAAAATCAACTGGTGAGCTTCAAAAAACTGCGTGCTATGTATCGAGTGCGAGGGAGCAGGATGCCATGTTTTGAATTTTCTAGCCGTCAAACATCTGCTATGTTAGACATAAAACCTTCTGTAAGTACAGTCAGCGTCATATAGTATGTAGCAGCCAAAGTAGCCAAATAGTTCGGTATACCATACAAAATAAATGGCGCTGACTGTATTAATTACTTACTCTGTGTTTCAGGTTTCGATGAAATCGTTTAGTTTGGTATAAGAACAAGTTCCAGCTTGGGACGACGTTACTAGGTAAAGGTAATTAATTAATGGGGACGATCAACTTTTCCTTATTGTTATTCTGTCCTGTCAGTGATGAGACAACAGTAACCGAGTTTCATAGAAAAAATGTTATAATATCGACTTCTAGCGTGCTCAAGACATGACCCACGACATAATATATAATAATCATCGCTAAAACTCATGTTTGGTAGATTTAGACCGTATAAAGTCACAGTTTCAAAGAGTGACTCGGGAAACGTAACCATGGTAACGAGCAATAAAAAATAGTTGATCGACCCAATTACTCTCGCAAGAAGCGACTAAACCATTTTTTACGTGACTTTGAAACTGAAATTATAAATTGTCTATCTGGCTCCTGGCTCACACTGGCTCGTGTAATGAACAGTCGGGGAATTTCAATTATACTATACTACTGAAATAGAGTCCAAAAGTGTCAACCATTCGAATTCCTCAACTGCACGTACCCTATTGTTGAGTTGAGTGACGAGTGCCTCAACCGCGTCACCCCTCGCGGGCCGCCTCTCTAGTGACGCGTTCTTCTCCACGACGACCGGCTTCTCCATTTTCTCTTCTGTCTTCTCCAGCCGCTCGACGGTGCTCTTCTCGAACACGCCCGATTTTGAGCTGCTCACTTCGCTCTTCTCCGACGGGAGGGTGGTTTTTTCTGTCGATTTATTTGCAAAACACAAAGATTAACACTTAGTAATCCCCTTATTATTCATAAAAAATAACAAACCTCTGCTAACTAGAATGCGTTTCGTCCCTTTCTCACAAACACAAAGTCAAAGTGACAGATAAAGACAAACGAATTTTAACGGCATTTTAGCTAAAATAGGTTTGGTGAACGATTATGAATAAACCCTTTGGTGTATAATAATGTGGTGCAACCGCTTTGTTAGTCGAATAAGGACCATTTTACATCGTTTTGCCATTACCGACAAAGCGAGATATTTCCTGTAAATATTTGTGGACAATCTACACAAATTAACCTAGTCCCAAACTAAGCAAAGCATGTACTATGGGTACTAAGTGACGATATAAATACTGAATGGACATTAATGTCGCAAAAACTCGTTCCCACTCCCGAAAAGTTAAATGTTTACAAGTCGAGTTGGTAATTTACACTGGCAGGTGGAGCTAAATTATGTCCAAAATGTCCGTTTCGTTATTAAACATATGAATTTGACATTGTTCAGTTTTGACATATTTATATCAAAAAGCCTGGCGTATTTACGCCTACTTAAAAGAACTAGCCCAGATCACGGTTCAAATCCAAATGAGGGCTTCATCGCCAAAACAGTTAACTGACGATTAGTGCACTTTATGCGCATTGTAATAAGGGCGTGACCCTTATTACAATGCGCAGCTGGTGGTGCAGGGCAGGGTCAATGATTCCAGATCAATGCGACATGAAACAACTGCTAATGTAATTTTAAAATTAGGTGTGAGGAGCGTCTATGGCCATGAAACGTATACAGATCAGGTCAAGGCACTAACAAGTGCTTAACAAATGTGCACACAAAGCCCAAGCTAGAGGGAACCGCAGCAATGACCAAGACTGCTCTGTCAAGAGCATACACCTAAGAAGAAGAATAAGGGTCAGTTAACCCGCGGAATGTTATGACGTTAGATATATGCATTACAAATTGAATAGAGAATATGCATGCGGAATGAATAGTAATAAATAAGATGTCACTATGTGAACAGTAAACCATCAAATTATGACAAAAAAGTAAATAATAAATACGCTCAAAATCTTAAAAAGATATGACATTTGATAGTTTCGAAAAAAAATGTATTTTTTTTAATGACAACGTAAATAAAACCACCATTTTCTTTGAATAAACAAAAAATGTACGACAACAATATACCTAAACGCAATATTTCACGACTAAAACAGCAAATTACTATGCTATGCTCAATTAGTATGGGGCGTTTAGAGCTCGGTTTTTATGCTCCACTTTGAAACCCATTTTTGTCTTCTAATTGTAGTTATTCTATATACACATGCGTTCCTCTAAAAACTGGATCGAATGGCATCATGAAAAAAATGCATATTCTCGATACTACGTATATACGTGTCGAGTGCACTTTAAAAAATATGTAAGTAGGGTCTAATAATAGACCATAGGACGTTCCACGGGTTAACCGTGTTGGCGTTTGTACGTACGGATATCGATGTTGGCGGTTCCTGCCGGGTCGGCGCGAGCGCTGGCGGAGGGCGCGGTCGCGGGCTTCTTAATGTCGTCCAACATGGCCAGGAGCGTACGCCCTGGAGATGCCAATACAAGAGGTTACAGGATACTTGACATCGTTTATAATCTGTTTTAATACGTTTACTATCGGAAATTTTTACCAGTTCTTTTTTGGCACATCGTAACACCCATATAATGTAAATGCGCATTACACATCGAAACAATGAATAAAATCAACTAATGATATTAGAGCTTCATGTCCCCGTGGGAACTACGCTGAATAAAAATGTCCTGTTACGAGTATAGTGAGGAAGAGTAGGACCCGCGACTTCATTTCAGGCAACAGTTGGGATTGTTTTTCCCAATACAAGCAAAATTTGACTTCTCATATTGTCACTAAAGATAAGACTGGACTCTGCTCTTTTGATTTTAACCTCGACGAAAAAATTAGTATTATGTATAATATGCTAATGAAATATTAAACTCGATTTAGGCCCGTAAGTCATGGTTGGCCAAAATTGAATCAAAACACATATTACCAGAATAAATGTGAATTTATTTTCATTCTTATTCTTTACCCATGACAGAACGTGTAGAAAGTATGTAAAAAATACAAACCATTCCGGACAAATGTAAACACATTTCTCCGAAATGATTTGCTTTCTCATCAGCGAGGAGAAGCGAGGTGATGCGAGGATACTGTGGGCGATTGAACATATTTATGACTATTTTAATCGTCGACGTTCTTGTCTGTAAAAAATCAACCTTAACTTCGTTTTTTGAACACCAATTCTTCGTGCTGCTTTTCTTAAAAAGTTGTTATCCTAATGTTGACAGCGTACACATATTGCACAACATCAACCATCAATCAAAAGTATGGGATTATTTTAATGGGAAAATAAAAAAATAAAAATAAATAATAAAAAAAATACGTTCCTGATTGGCCTTCGTGTCGCTCCTGCGCTAAATAAATGAGAACCATCCTGTTTAGAATTGACTAGTCTAAAAAGGCGTAAAGTATAAAATGTACTATACCTATCAAGAACATTACGAATTACGATACAATACATACCTGCCGCGGTGGGTGAGTGAACAGGTCTGACAGGCTCGGGGTCTCGCGGTGCCGGCGTCTTGTTGTCGGCTGAGTGACGCACTTTTGTCTAAAAACAATAGCCAATTTTAGGATATACCAAAATTGTGCATACTATGAATACAATCTCTCTCGAGCTAGGTATCTTAATGCACTGCAAAATCAATTCTCAAATTTAGACTGACTAAAAGTTTTATAAATCCAGAAAGACCATCCTACATACTGGGGAAAAATCATTAGAACTTACAAGATTATCTTGTGTTTATATATGACTAGCTTTTGCCCGCGACTTCGTCCGCGTAAACTTCCACTCCCTATTTCATCCCTTCGAGGGATGGTTTTCGGGATAAAATCCTATATGTTAAGTAAAAGGTATCCTACATGTTAATCAAGGCTATAAACTCGTTGTGTTCATTATAATCCGTCCAGCCGTTTTTACGTGATCTAAACATCCAAACTTTCGCATTTATAATATTAGTAGGATAGTGCGTTTACAAATTGAAATTCTAAAGTAAGTCAGATGACTAATATTCTTTAAATATTTATCACATCACGCTATACTTTAAGAGGATTAAAATAACAAGAATAACCTACCTCTTCGAAGCTCTCCATAACTGACATCCTGCTGCTAATAGACGACGTGCTCTTTGACATTTCCATCGAATGCGAAGATCTCTTCTCCTCCAAACCAACATCCAGAATTCTGGAACACATTAGAATTCTAATGATTCAATTTACATTTCTTTTTGGCTACATAACGCGGTTTTTATTACCTTAATATATACTAAGCATAATAAAAAAGTACTACTATTTAAGCCCCTGGTTTATGAGACACAATATAAGCATCTTAGCTAACGACATGGTCGTCGGATAAGTACGCTTTTGCTTACCAAATTTAATGTAACTTGTAATTGATTGTCCTCGTTCAAAAAACGTAATTTCGACCAACAACAGTATTTGCTATTAGACAAGATCCACAACAGTGCATATTTCCTGGGATCAACAATGTCTTACGATCGTGAATACATTCTCTGTCTAACATGTTTTGACAATCCTGGAGCTTATTTCACAAAGACTTGTAACACAATGGAAGCCTCTTTTCAATTTATTTTATTATAAAGAGATATCCATAAGTTTTGTGAAATAAACCCTTGGTTCCAAATGTTTTCCATGCGCCACTTTCAATTGCTAGAAAGTATCTAACCTCTCCTGGAATTTCTTCGCCCACGCAAACTGGGCAGATCGATCACCCAAGTCAAAAGCCTGTCCAACAAATATGTGAAAACCTTTAGATGCTACCAGTTCTACAAACATCTCTTAGGCGACATCAAGATGGTCTGCCATCCAGACAATAGATGGCAGACCATGGAAGGTCAAAACCAGATCTTGGATCCAACAAGCTGCCTTGACAGTGTTCCTGTTATGTGATGTCCTGGGGCCTATACCACAAAACTTTACAATTGGACCAACCTGATATCTTTTTCTATGAATAATTGTAGAATTTTGTGAAATTGTACATTTGTTAAGTTATGGTGTTGTTACCTGTCAGTACTGCCAGTGCCACTCTTGCCAAGGGAATCCGGCCGCTTGCCATCGATACTCGTCTTCTTCGCCTGGTTCAGCTTCAACTCTTCCATCCACGGCGCTCGGTGCTTCTCCCATTCACGAGCACGCGGTTTTATCTCTTCAGGTTTCTCTATCACTGATGGTTTGTCACCTGGAACTAGATTATAACTATGATTGGATTTTAATGGAATTATGTGGTTTCAACGGGCGCATTTTTAGGTACACAACTTTGGTCGCTTATTTCGGATGTAAAAAATGTGTTGATAATGTTCAGAATCATGACTTGTAAACCCTAAATAATGACGTTGAAAATAAGTATGACAGAAGACAAACACAAAAAGTACATGAGGGTACAGCGGTTTTTCTAGATGGTAGACAACAAGAAAAAAATAGTCCTGATTATATAAGTATGATGGTCGCCTAGTACCCGTAGTACAAGCTTTGCTTAGTTTGGGATTAAGTCAATTTGTTTAAGATTGTCAACTAATATTTATTATTTACTTTGCAGATATTATTATGATACTAATGATAGTAATGACAATAGATAAATTTAATGAAAAATTTACAATTGCTTATATAAATTTCCAAGTTACCTTCGTGTCCATTACTTAATCCAATTTGCTGCGGAGTATCATCCCGCAACGCTTGACTAGGCGGTCGTCGTCGAGGCGCTTTCACTCTGAAATTTAATTATTATTTTTATTATTCGTATGTCAAATCTTTCGAACCGTGAGATCTTCGAGAAGACAGTACGGTTGCCAGTTAGTTTCACTTTTAGTACCACCCAGGAGTCACGTGTAGGGTAGCGTAGGGCCCTTCCTATGGACGTAGTGCAATTTCGACCCCCTTTGTCAAGTGAGTGGGCAACGTTCTTGGATGGGTGACCGCTTTGAGTGGTTACTAATACTAACAGAGCGCTCCCGTGTTTTGGAAGCCAGGTTACACCGTTGATCCTGGCTGCTGCCATAGGGCAGAAGTCGTTAAGCCAAGTTGGAGGCCTTCAGGCGTCGTGAGAACTTCTAACAGTCAAGTTACCCACTCACTTAACAAACCTAATGCGAATAAGGTCTCATTTCCCCTATGGGTTGGAAGTCGATTTCGTAAATACTAGTGCCTAGATGCACCTATACTGGGATAACACTAGGATGATGGTGATGCGTAAACATCACCATACATTACATCATCGATAGGGATGTTCGGCAGTGATGGAGTCCTGCACGAGTAATCTAACACAAAATATTTTCAACAAAGATGTTTTCTATTAGCATTCAAATTTTGTAGTACTGTGATACTGTAATTTTATATACATTGTATATGTATATGGGTTTGAAAAAATAACACATCGCCGAGTTTCTTACGCCGGTTCTTCTCGAGGCAGAGGTTTATTTTATAAACCAGTAGTAGTTTATCAACATTCATAGGTGCATTTAAATTGAAGAATGAATGGGCGGATCAACTATTTTTTCTTGTCCGTAACCACGGTTACGTTTCCTGAGTCACTCTTAAAAACAGTTATAGGGTTTAAATCTACCACACATGATTTTTAGGGATGAGTACCTATAAGTAAATCCATTTACACGTGGGTCATCTCTCGAGTATGCTTGAAGTCCATATTATAAACATTTTTCTACAAAACTCGGTTACTGTTGTCTCCTCGCTGACGATACAGAATAACAACAAAGAAAAGTTGAATAACCCCAACCCAAATAAAACTGACCTGCCGGCGCGCGGGTCGTTTAGTATAGAGTGTCGCTCGACATGATCGAATGTGTTGTGGTTGTTGTTGGTGTTGGCATTGTTGGTGGTGTTGGTGTTGTTGGGTTTGCTGGCGGCGCCGCCGTCGGGCCGGTCCCACTCGCCGCCGCTACTGCTGCCCGATGACACCGTCGTTGACGACTTCTCCCTGAAATATTGATGAGGGGTATTGTGGTGTGGCAGACTTTTTTATTTCTTAGTATGTTTAAAGACTGGCCGATAGCATTAACGGGTGCTGTTGTTTACAAAATGTTTTTGTAAACAACAGCATATAGTAACAATTTTCTCTTTTTTTGTCTAGACTAAAGGCCTATTTTAGCTAAAATGCCGTTAAAATTGTTTTAATCTGACTAATCTGACACTTTGACATTTATGTTTGTGAGAAAGGGATAAAACACATTTCAGTGTTTTACAATTTGTATATAATGTTAGTTACAATTATTATGAAACAAAACTGTGGTAAGTGAATATGGGTTAACATCGACATCTATATATTTCACTTATAAATCGACAGTCAAAATTCCAGTGTGAAAAGTCTCCTATGGAGCCTAAACACTTTTACATTTATAATAAATATTGATGGTTTCCTCACTTGTCTGTAGACATCATCTTGCTTTTGAGACCGCTGAACAGCCCTGTCACGCCAGAGGTTGGAGTCGGACTCTTCTTTAATGGCACCGGTGGTTTCTTTCCCTAAAAAAGAAACAATTTCTTCTTAATCGCAATCCAACGCGTAAAATTTATGTGGAACACAAGTGCCAGTTAAGACCATACTGGATAAAGAACATTTGCGATATTGAACCAGAACTCGTTATTGAAAATCAAAAGTCACAAGGTTATCAAGGATTACTGTCATAAGTAAACTTAATATGATATTGAATTATGATACTGTGCAGCTTGTTATAACGCTTGTGTGCTAGTTGGGGATTGCTGCTGTAGTCCAAAATCAGATAAAGAGGAAGAAAGAGAAGGGAGAGAGAGGGACAGAGAGAAAGAGAGAGGGAGAGATAATGGAGGGAGGGAGAGAAAGAGAGAGAAGGATGGAGGACGAGATGCTTACTTGTGAGTCTGGCGTCCCGTCTGTGACGCTCTCGCTGTGTATGAGCTTCTCTGACTCGCTTTTGTTTGTGTGCGTGATTGTACTTGTCGTGCTATTCTCCTTGCTCAATGTATTTTCTTTGTGCATACTGAAAATAAAAATGAAGCCATCAAAACTTACTTTTTTTATGGGCATATACACTACACCACATTAAAACAGATCGTTTCTTATGTTTTATAAAAAGTTGCTGATGTGTCTGCCAATACATACCGTATTTAGTAATGTTATAATTACAATTTAACGATAGATATCGATTCGATTCATTGTTTATAGCTACTAATACTAAAAATAATAAGGTACAATTTTGAAGGCAAATGGAAAGGAGAGTAAACAACTACAATATTATTAGTTGTGTTTCATCACGTGTATGAGTTACCATAAATTCGGTTATAGGGCGCAATCAACGAATGCGTACTGATATTATTTTGGAGCGAACTCCATCCAAACAGGCATTTCCTGTGGATAACAGACGAATCGACGCAATATCAATATATAAACACATACAAACTTACAAAGGGATTTTATTATCAATGACATTGGAGAATATGCATGCGAATGAATAGTAGTAAGATGTCACTATATAGATAGTAAACCATCAAATTATGACAAAAAGAAGAAAAAAAAAAGTAAATTAATAAACATGCTCAAAATCTTTAAACGATATGACACTTGTAAATTCGAAAAATTTCGTTTTTTTTTATTGACTAAAAGTAAATAAAAAACCACCATCAGGATTCCTGTTATATAAACAAAAAAAATATGACGACAATGTACCTAAACGCAATATTTCAAGAACAAAACAGCTAATTACTCGTGTTTCCATATATGACGTCACATACTATACTCAATTAGTATGGGGATGTTTTCAGAGCTCGGTTGTCATGCTACTTTGAAACCCATTTGTGTTTTATGTGTTGTTCTAATTGTAGTTGTTTCATATACACATTTGTTCCTCTCTAAAAACCGGTTTGAACGGCGTCATGAAAAAGAATGATGCAGTCTCTATTCTGGAAACTACATGAAATACAGGTTAAGTTACCTTATTTTAGAGGTGGTCAGTTCTTTGACAGAGGCGGTTTTTTCAGAGTACTTGTTCAATACGGGGTATATCGAGTTCTTGCTGGGCGGCCGGTCAGGTTTCTTCTCTTCCATCGTATCGTGTGTCACTGAAAAAAACCACAACACATATAATTAGTACAGAGTTAGTGCATAGCGAATTGTTATCTCTGAGATTTGGAGCAGCCCGACTGGGGAAGTACCGTGCCGTACCGTGGTACTTCTCCAGTAAAGGAACACAGAAGCTTATTTATAGAAGGCACAAGCATAATAACACTATTAATTGGTCTGCAGGTGTGCTGTGTTCCTGGTGGAAAGTAAGGTCGCCAGAGCTCCTGAGGATTGCGGTGTGGTGAAAATGACATGTAGACCGTATGCTTGAAAATTCTATTTCTTTGTCTCAAGACGTTACAAAAGACGGTTGTTTTAAAACAAAGATAGAAACGCATTATGCTTGGTTTAATAAAGGTAAATACAGCATTGCCCTTTCCTGGTCATACTGTAGGCGTAATTTCAAGATCATAATAGAACAGCATAACAAAATGCACGATCCTTTCACCTTTGACACAAAACAATTAAACAAAACTCAAAATTTTCAAACTCAACTCACTGTCTACAATGTCCACTCCCATTTTCATTAAATCACAATTTCATGGAAATACACTATAACGACGCGATTACACCAACGCGAATGAGGCAACTGCATTAAAAAAGACACAGCCGAGCGATGAGGTAAGTTACGCAAAATCACGACTACGCTAACCTTCATGAGAAATGTCAATAGCAGAATATCGAATATTAAAGCACGGTGGGCGGACTGTTTACCAACAAGTACACGCGACCTGTTACAAAACACACTTGTGCAACCCTTAAATAAACTAGAATAAAGCTTAAATTGGCTTGTTTTAACGTCAAGATAACGCGCATTTAGTTTATGCTCTCAGTTAACGCGTGCTCGCTGCTAGTACTAAACTAAATGGGTGTCGTTTTGTTTCAACGCCAGTTACCTCGAACTGCCTCAAAGAAAACCATTGTTGTGTTAATATCGGCAGCCATTTATAAAAGGAAGCAAACACTTTATCACAGACCATAAGAAAGAAAAATGCCAAGAATGATTGACCTGGCGTGTGAAATGTACGCTTTCGAAATTAGTTCCAGTTGCGTGACCGCCGCGAGTTACTCTATTAAAGGTTATAGTTTAATAGACTATGCCATAACATGTAGTTTACTTACAAATAATTTCCATGAATGCATTGGAATTCATACAATACTTAATGGGATGCATGACTCTTATCTTGAAGCAATTATCTTATTGTCGCAAGGTAATTGTAAAGATATTCTGTATTGATATGTAGGTACGTGATTCAAAACTACGTTGAACGAAACAATGTTTTTGTTATTGTAAAAAGTATATGGTCACGTTCAATGAAATGCTTATTTTATGTAGAATTGAAATTTCCTTCAGACATTCTTTTGAAAATTAATGAGGCAGGTGCCTAAACACAGCATACATAATAGCGATGTTGACACCACATAAGGAAATCAATAACTTCAAATTTTCTCGAAAAAGTATCATATTCTCAACCAAATAGCGAAAAAAGTAACTCAAAAGAATAGATAATTATATAATTACAAGTCTTCAAAGTTTTAAGTGGGGGCATGTTCTGTCCCATTTTCGCAAGAGTCGCAAGACGCATCTCTGTATTAAACGATCGTCATTTAAGTACTATGGCGCTTTAAGTCAGTGACGTCACTGATTTGTAGCGCTTTCTCACTCTCATTAAAACATTTTAACGGTTGTAGCTTCATTATTATTAGAGATATTCTAATGGGATTTTCACAATTTTGCATAGTTTTGTCTTCTTTCTTTTGGATAATAATTTTCATAGCAATAAATTTTGAGTCAACATCCCTATTGGGTCATACTCGGATTTAGGTTCGCGTCTTTTCTGTGGACATACCAAAAGCTAAGGGCTACAAAGCTTAATTTTGGATTGAACCAGTAACCCGCATAAACAGAATCTATCTCATTAGATCCATTCATATAGATAGATTCCATAAACAGTGTCTCCGTTTCTATAAATCCCTGTTTTGAGTCAACATCCCTATATATTGGGTCAAACTCGGATTTAGGTACGCGTCTTTTCTGTGGACATACCAAAAGCTAAGGGCTACAAAGCTTAATTTTGGATTGAACCAGTAACCCGCATAAACAGAATCTATCTCATTAGATCCATTCATATAGATAGATTCCATAAACAGTGTCTCCGTTTCTATAAATCCCTGTTTTGAGTCAACATCCCTATATATTGGGTCAAACTCGGATTTAGGTTCGCGTCTTTTCTGTGGACATACCAAAAGCTAAGGGCTACAAAGCTTAATTTTGGATTGAACCAGTAACCCGCATAAACAGAATCTATCTCATTAGATCCATTCATATAGATAGATTCCATAAACAGTGTCTCCGTTTCTATAAATCCCTGTTTTGAGTCAACATCCCTATATATTGGGTCAAACTCGGATTTAGGTACGCGTCTTTTCTGTGGACATACCAAAAGCTAAGGGCTACAAAGCTTAATTTTGGATTGAACCAGTAACCCGCATAAACAGAATCTATCTCATTAGATCCATTCATATAGATAGATTCCATAAACAGTGTCTCCGTTTCTATAAATCCCTGTTTTGAGTCAACATCCCTATATATTGGGTCAAACTCGGATTTAGGTTCGCGTCTTTTCTGTGGACATACCAAAAGCTAAGGGCTACAAAGCTTAATTTTGGATTGAACCAGTAACCCGCATAAACAGAATCTATCTCATTAGATCCATTCATATAGATAGATTCCATAAACAGTGTCTCCGTTTCTATAAATCCCTGTAATAAAAACATAGCTAACATGCACATAAGCCGTTAACTATGGACCACAGGAGGGACGACTTTTGTTTTTTCAACTAAGTATGACGCTATTATGGCCTTAGGTGCTTAGGGGCATTTATTTACAGGCGTGAGGGATTCTATATTCGCGTGACGCGCCTGTTCATAACACGGCCTTAGAGGGCTCCGAACCGAATACGGTATTTTACTGATAATCAATTCAGCAACTTTATTATGAAACGTTACGCTCCGTTGGTACGAAGTTTGTAGGTAAAAAAAATACTAATGACGACACAATTTTCGATTGTCAAACCAAACCGAGTCCTTTTTAGGGTTCCATACCCAAAGGGTAAAAAGGGACTCTATTACTAAGACTTTGCTGTCCGTCCGTCTGTAACCAGGCTGTATCTCATGAACCGTGATAGTTAGACAGTTCAAATTTTCATACATGATGTATTTATGTTGCCGCTATAATTCACTACACTATACAAATACTATAAAACAGATTAAAATATATATTTAAGGGGGCTCCTAATTTAGTGTGTTCTTTGGCTCCTAACAACAAACGTGATTTTTTTGCCGTTTTTATAGATAATGAACCCTTGGTGTGCGAGTCCGACTCGCGCATGGCCGGTTTTTTCATCTTTATGTATTTATGAATCTTTAAAATAACATAAATTGTGAGGTCCGCAGGTCCTCAGGAGTGGGTGTTCGGATGGGAAGGCAAAGATAGGAAGCCAGGGAAGTGGGTATTTATTAAATATAAACAATAAGGCACCCGTAACAAGCATATGATGCGTTTAGCCTACGATTTATTGGTCAGCTACGTATTAAATGGGTTAAATTAACAAATAGGTATGGAAACTTACAATATTGTGCCTTGGAACAGTATAACAAAGCTGTACTGTAGAAAATAACTGAATACAATTCTCTCGATCACAATACGAATCGTTATCGTTACATAAATAGGTTGAACTTTAATGTTTTCTAAGTATTTTCTTAAGGTTTGTTTATTAGTAGGTAACGTAATTTTTTTTTCTGTTGTTATAATTCGAACGTGTTAAATAATTCGATATGTGCTCAATATAAATAAAATCTCAACGTACCTAACATGCACGCATAAATTGTTACTAGACACAGTTCAGCGTAATCGTTTTACTATAAACACCAAAATAGAGCAACATACGAATACGACATTCACGCGTGAAATTTTGTCAGTTTATGTGACAATCTATTATCAGCATTGATATCGTTTACAGTAAATTACACAGCGTAACTGATTACGTGTTGATATGGTCACTCCTGAATATAGGGACCGCATTGGTACATAATTACTTACTCAAATACCTATTCCACTTATCTATTTATGTGGCTACCTTTCGTGAAATTATTATTAAGTACTCTATAGTACAGTAACAATATAATGACGACAATATGTTGACAGAATGGCAAAGCGCATTTTCTTTTCGGAACTCCAGAATGTCAAGCGTACTGGCCAGTACCTTCCCTACAAATATGTTCTGAAAAGACACATGAAGAGATGCAAAATTTAGCCCTCTAATTGGGAAAAGAGGAGAAGGCAGCGCAGCGGCCTCAATGGCGACGGCTCATCTATGAGAGAACACCTTTGAAACTGAGCGCCGTAGAGAGCTGGACAGAAAGCGAGACGGTCTCAAAGCTCATCCACCAGCAGCCATAAAGTATAACTACCTGGGTGGGGTTATTAACCTGCCCATATTGCGCTCGTTCCTTTGTAAAAAAAGATTACCACTTAAGAGCGCACCAGAGAGCAGACCAACAGAATATCCGAACCAGATCAAACAGTCGCTGTTGCCGAAATCGACCGACAGGATCATCATGATCCTCATCATCATCAATGTGCACATCTAGAGTCAGCATCATAAAGTAAGTAACAATCAAAGCAGCTAAATTTATCGTATTCCTACAGTAATAAGAAACGATGTGTCACGATATATTTGGGTATCTTGATTGTCATTAATTATGACGCTGTCTGTACAGTCATCAAATAGCAGCGTCAAAGGAACGTAATGTTCAAACAAGTTCACATTATCGGAACACGCCTTTATTATCATAGCAGGAAAGGTGAGTTACGATGTATGTATAAGGTCACATTGGATGCTCTCAGTTTGTCACTATTTCATTCGATATCAATTGCAGAATACCCCAATGTGTTGCGGATAACCGCATCCGTATTAAATTTTACAACCGCATCTGCATCCGCAATAACCAATGCGGAGTTTATGCGGATGCGGATTTTGAACAAGTCGGTACAAGAACGACTTAGAGGCGACGCGTGCGACTTACGCGTGCTAGGTAGTTTCGCCATTAACCAATATAAATCTCGTTACGTTTTTGTGATTCGTCGATTGTGACAATGACAGTGAGAAGAAGCGATGAGTTTTTAACATTAATATTATTATTTTTTATAAATAAAAAAGACTCATCTTTTTATGTATTGTAATATCTGCATCCGCAACCGGATCCATGTTTTGTTTTTAAGTTAATTGGATACACTATGTGTCTACACTGTGTTTGGGCACGAGCTCACAACACTGTGTTTATTTTTGTAAGCCCAAAATATAATTATATTTAATCAAACAAAGGAAAATAAAATACTCTAACAATATAGTATATAAGGCTTAAGTTTATATTATATTCTATACTGAACTAAATCTAAAAATGCCCCCTGCGGCATTGTGCTGAAGACACTGGCAGCATTTCCCCGCTAAATAGTAAGGTCAATTTAGTCCAAAATAGGAATTAAATATTGTTTAAAGTTAAAAGTAGTTATAATATCGGGCGTGCTTTAATATTTCCGTTAATTACAGAACGCAGAGATAAACAAACGTTCAAACAAGTTCACATTAATAATTGATGTTCCGAAATTATCACAATTTAGTACCAACAATGTTGCTTTATGCTTCGATAAGGCCCGGCTGCTTGAAGTCTTATATTGAATATTCTTATCATTACAGCAACCGAAACAACTTTTGGGTAATAAATATAACAAAGAGGTAATACATAAGACTACACTTTATTACTGACATTGACTATTTTGTGAATAATGTGATGATAACCAAAAACCGGCCAAGTGCGTGTCGGATCACGCACAATGAAGGGTTCCATACCAACACCTATACTAGTCCACATTTAAAACCATTATCCAATACATTGAATCTAAAAAGGTCGTATCTTCATAGGGAACTGACGGCACTTACGACGTTTTGTTTGGGCAAGACAGTTTTTCGGCGAAAACTCAAAAACCGTAAAACCTACCGCGCACTCCTTTACTTTACACCACCAAACCTACCGCGCACTTTATTGGCCCCGGCCTATTCTCTTTCAACTGACCTTTATTGCCCCTGTCCCGAGTTTTATGGTCTCAGTCATCAGTTTGGTTGATGGTAAGTATAGTGTCAAGAGAATAAAGATTGCGTAACAAATATTTTTGTCGTACTATTTTGCGTAGCTATTTCTGCTGCTGACGGTTGAGAGTACAGCAATGTTGAGATCGTGCCGGAACCAGGTACACTCATGAATATTGTACAAGTGTGAGAACAGTACTAATGGAGTACTCAATTGTTATCGTTACAGTTCGCAACCCGCCAACCTACATAGGGACAAGATAAGATGTTTAATTAGAAACTTAAGTCTGTATTATTTCTATTAGAACGTCGGTAATTTCCGAAATTACTGAGATGATTTCTAAATTCCTTTCAAATTTCATTGAAATGGGCCATCAGGCAGGTTAATTTGTAATAATTACATTGACAACAGTCGAGTTCGAAAATATGTAGGTACACGGATAAAGTGATTAAAAATATGAGAGCACGATTAATTACGGTCGGGCGCCTTATTTTGATAGAGGGCACGCGAACGCGCCTCCAACCGCGGACGGGCGCCTCCTTCGACACAATCTCACCCTCCGCTAGTGTCAGCTTGTCTATACTGTGGTACTCAACAGACGGCAACACTTGCATGAAGTTTTAAGGTCAAATCTTTTATAATGCACACTGCTAAGGGTTGGAATTCTCTGCCGGCGTCTGTATTTCCGAGTTCACATAACCTAGACCTTTTTAAGTAACGAGTGAATAGGCATCTTCTGTGTGAGTTCGCTTCACCGTCGGCCTCATCTTTACCTGGCAAGATGCTGGTTAAGAGCAATATCATGTTTTTTTTTGTTTTATAGCTTTCAGGGAAAATGCCGACGCGGCCGTGCAGCTCGCCGCGCCACCAACCGCGGTCGGGCGCCTCCTTTGACACGATGTCGCCCTCCGCTAGTGTGAGCACGTGTATATTATACTCTAATTGACTGTGAGTTTACAGACCGGACCAAAAAAAGCGATAGTGTTGGAGAGTAACCTGGGGGAACCTTCGATACGACCACGCGGACGGTTTAAACACTGAAATAATTTAAAAGTCTCTAAGGTACTCACCGGGCGGCAACAGTTGCACGAAGTTGTCGGGGAAGAGTCCGACGCGGCCGTGCAGCTCGCCGCGCCACCAGCCGCGGTCGGGCGCCTCCTTCGACACAACCGTCACGATCTCGCCCTCCGCTAGCGTTAGTTCGTCTTCGTTCACCGCCGTGTACGGGAACAGGACCCGGCATAGCTCCTTCACTGTGACAGAAGGATGATTTTGATATTGAAAGTGGCGGAACGTACCGAGTATCAAACCAGGTAATCAAAAGCTGGATTTATACGTATTACTGACAGGGGACCATGTAAATACATTTCGTGTCAGTAAACGTTGGCGGCCACCGATACGTCTGAATCCAGCTTAACGCCATGCATAAAACACAAACTAGTATGCAATTATAAGGAATGGATAGCTCCGCTTCCTCGTGGATTGAACCCTAACTCTAGCTAATAGGGAAACATCAATTTCTCCCACTCCTTGTCAAAATTGTCGATCTATGTGTATGTTTATCTTAAAGATAAAAGCGTGGTGTTTCCACTCCGATATTTGGTAAGTTCACGAATTGTTCACCCTAAAACTTTGCTTAGGTCTCGTATCGAAGCCACACGCTGGCAACGGCGTCAAAAGTATCATGACACCAGCTCTATTTTTAATCGCAGACTCTTTGTTAGCAATTACGATAGACTAGGTCATCTCGTGATTCATTAGAAAATGTACACTTATTTAATACTGAATACATCATCTCGTCTCTTTTTTTCGTTTTAACTTCGCGTTTGATTATGCAATAACCGGAAAACGCGGTAATGACATCACAGATATTCAAACATTAATTATGAAAAAGAAAATTATCATTTAAAGTGAGGAAACCCCTTCGCTCAGTACATTCAACTCTGAGTCATCCTTACAGCAAATAATATAAGGAACATTAGTGATGAACGCAACGTGGGATTTAACGGTAAAGCAAACAATAGAAAATTACTAATTAAATATTAGCTGATAACGGCTCTTTTGCACAAATTACAAAAATAATACCGTAGCCATAAAATAAAGTAATAATGCTATACGTTATAAAAGGATTTCATAGTTATTGAAAAGTTATATTTGAACGCCCATGGACGTCGGTGCCTTCAGCGGCACGAGGTCCTGTTCCGTCGCCCGACTCTCAAAAGGTAAATTAGGGTTCCGTACCCGAAAGGTCCAAACGGAACCCTATTGCTGTCACATACGCGTCCGTCCGTAAGTCGTCTGCCACGCAGGCTTTACAGCCAAACGGTCCAACCGCTACAGTCTTCAAATTTTCACAGTAAAAGCATCTTGTTGAGCCAAAGCCATACCAGCTCTCATACAACAAAAGGGGGCACAAAAAAATCTGACCCCATCGTATGGTATCGTTGTGTAAAGCTCATTGAGTAGATAAATTTTTGTTTTAAAAAATATTGGAAAACAAAGGATCTCATTCCTTTGTTTTCAAATATTTTAGCCACCAAAGACTGAAGAATTTTGATAACTTCCCATTGACTTGGTAACTTGAAATTTTGTGATAATGTTTATTACGTATATTTTACCAACAATACAAATATATTGATAAATCAATTTTTTCCATTGATATTTGATATTGCCTTATTTTTCCTATTAAAACCAACTTAATTTTGCGGTTGGTTCGGAACACTAAATGTGCGGAGTCCGACACGCACTTGGCCGGTTGTTTTATGAATAAGGGGGCAGGGGGATTAAGGTTTGAGTACAAGTAGGTACGGTACCTGGTTTGGGCGGGAGCGCGGGCGCGGGCTCGAAGGTGGCCTCGTACGCCGGCGGCTGCTGGTCCAACATCACGACGAAGTTGGAGGGGAACACGCCCACGCGGCCCTGCCGGCGCCCCTGCCACCAGCCCTCTTCCACCTGCGACCAGACCCGAAAAATATTAGTACTTACAGCCGTGTTTGAAAATCTGTGCACTTAATAAATCTGTTGTGAAACAGACACTTATTTCAAAAGCATATTATAAGATAAACGATTACATCATGGATAGGGATGTTTGGCAGTGATAGCGTCCCGCACAAGTAACCTAACACAGAAATATTTTGTCCTTAGTATTAAAATATATGTATGTATGTTTATACTGTAGGTAGCATTTGAATTTTGTACTATTTTTACTGTTATTATATATACATAGTATATTGTTTTGAAAAAATGACACCTCGCCGAGTTTCTTACGCCGGTTCTTCTCGAGGCAGAGGTTTATTTTATGAACCGGTGGTAGTTTTTTGGGTGTCCCCTTGTTTTACAGACAGAAATTTCATAGAATTTTGTTTCGCAGAAAATGTTTCAAATAATATTTGGTCCTTGTATTTTTATTTCGACTATTATTGTTTCAATGACTATTTACTTGAATGAAACATATTTCAAAGAAACACAATTCAATGAATTTTGTAATATCATTTTTTTATTTAACAAACTTATCAGACCGTAGAATTACGTTTGGTGTTTCATTGTTTCGCAGACAGAAAAATCATAGAATTTCATTTTACAGAAACATATTAAATAATACTTGGTTCTTGTATTTTTATTTTGAATATGATTGTATCACCGCTTATTCACTACAAAGAAACATATTTTGCTGAAGCACAATTCAATGAATTGAATTTTTTTATTTCTTTATTTCAGAAACTTATCAAACAGTACAATTATGTTTTAACGAACATTGTTTGTTCGGTGTTTTTTTTTTCATGGTGTTTCAAATACATCAACACATAATAACTATGTATACATATAAAAATATAATATCTTTATATAATACAGGTTATTTTATTAATAAAAGCCCAGAAAGACCTGTTAGGGCAAAATCGACTCTAACGCGGAGGTTAGAAGATTAAGACGGGAGCTGAAGCGAAGCGAAGCTCCCGTCTTAATCTTCGAGGTTATTTTTTTTATAAAAGCCCAGAAAACCTGTCGGGGAAAAATCAACTCTAACGCGGGTAGGTTAGAAGATTAAGACGGTCCGTCCTAATCTTCGAGGTTATTTTTTTATAAAAGCCCAGAAAGACCTGTTGTGGCAAAATCGACTCTAACGCGAATAGGTTGGAAGATTAAGACAGTTCAGTTTTACTAGAATTTTTACCCGCATTGTTGTTGTGAACGCAGTGTTGTAAATTTATAGGAGGGTATGCATTTTGTCAAAGGCATGAATTGGAATGTTTAGAAACTGCAACTCAATAACATGTTTTTCTGCGTTATAAGTTTTATATTAACTAAATAACGTAAGGTCAAAGAATATATGATTTGTAATTATATCGTAATGAATATCAAAACATTAAATTTTCTTTGTAATAAAAACCTACTATAAAATTATCTACAAATTAATTATTTTACGAATTGATTATTCTATGAAATGATAATATGAGATTTATTTTATGAGAAACAAAATTCTATACAACTATTGTCTTGGTAATAATTTTTACGTAAACTAAATAATATCAGAAAAAATAATATTTCATTTGTAATTCTATGATATGAATATCGAAATAGTAAAAAATATTGATATCAAAAATCATTGATTTGAGTTTCTACAAAGTAAGTGTTCGGCGTAATGATTATTCTGTGAAATGATAATATGAGAAACATTTTCTGCGAAACGAAATTCTTTGAAAATGTTGTCTATAAAACAGTCTATTTATCATCAATATGTTTCATCATTGTCATAATCAGTCACAGAATAGATTGCGTTTCTATTTTTTGCACACAACTTTTCTTAAGAAACCCTAGAACTAGAAGGCTTCGTTTGTACGAACGGAAAACGTCGCGGGGCGGTGCCGGTGCGAGACGCGTGCTGTGCTTATTATGTCTCACACCTCAGATTCGGTTGAAACCGCTCAACCAATCTCACTGGAGCTCAAAATCTTAGAGTATTCCAGTGTTCCAAACCACACGCGTGGTCGTACCGGAGGTTCTCCCCTGGATTTTCCCCAGGCTACTCTTCAACCGCGCACTCCTATCGCTTTATTGGGCCCGGCCTATAAAGACACAGTCAGGTTATAAAAAAAAAAGCTTAATATGTTTGTGTTTGTGCAGATTCCGCCGCGGCCTGCCCTGCCCGCCGCCGAACGGCCGCTGGGATATAACCGTGGCCTTACGGAACAGTCAACAAAGTAGACGCAACTACGCAGAAAACAAAGTACCAATAACTTATTTTCTTATTAATGAGATCGTGTGTCCTTGTGTGTATTGTCTCCCGGCAACAGATAGTAACAAGGAGCAAAAAAAACAATAAAATTGTTTTGTTATGTGCCCAGAGTTTTCCGGGCCTGGGAATGACGATTTCAAAGCACTACACTTTTGCTGCTAACTGTACTTTTTTTCGTTTACCGACCGATCACATCTCTCTCTCTCTTTTCTACGCAATTACAAAATTAACAATAGCCACATGCAATAGCTTACGAGTTTACTTTTATTGTAGGTCGTTGCACCGTAATTTTTTTTTGCGCTTCCTTCCTTGGCCATGGAGTTCTCAAAGGAAGCCATTTTGGAGGCAAACATGGCCTTCATATCATCCATGCTCCTTTGCAGCTGTGCTAAGTGGTCCATTATGTGTTGAAAGGTGTCTCTACTCACAGTGACCTTTGGACTCTTGTTGATGTTGAGTAGAAAGTGATAAATGCAGGAGAATATTAGCGGGGGGCAGCGATGAGGCAGTAAATATTACATGTAAGTTATTTATACATGCAAAAAATGTAAATATCTATTTTAATTTATTTTAATTATAGCTCTACAACTTTTGACTTGTTGTTTGTTTGACTACCCACCGCAAAAAAAACATTATACATTATACATTTGTGACAACCACAATACAAATAATTTTTCATGGAAAATGTACACGTTATAATCGAAACGCATTTTCCTGTTAGCAGGATGTGTTAAATCGACAGGAAAAGTGGCAATTGCACTGCTGACATAGAGCGTAATGACAAAAGTCGCTTTCTATAGAAATAGATTGAAGCTTAGTTGCCTAGGAATACTGCGACAAGTATGTCGTTGGCAGTAGCCAACGGTTGCACTTCCCATATGGTTGGAAACTTGTTAAATTTATCCACACCCCCTCCTGTACTATGTTGTACTACAGTCACATGCAAAAATAGGTATATATTGAATTAATAGTCTCATAAATATGTAGGTACCTACTGCAACTTAAATCGTAGACATACGAGCCATAGGACATATTTTTGAGTAAGTTGTATGTATTGTATTTTTGCACTTCGTACAGCGAAGTGCAAAAATAATAAATATTATAACAACGCATTACTAAATAAATATTAAAAAAACAATAAATATTATAACAACGCATTACTGAGGCCATAAGCGGTATATAAAGCATATGACGCATAGATGTAGTGTCTTCTGTGTTATAACAATATTTACTTGACTAATATAACATGACACTAGAACTGAATTAGAGGACGATGAAAAAGTTATTTCTTAAAACTAGCAGGCAATGGATGGAACAATTGAAGACCGATGGGTGAAGATAAGTATATGCTATTAATAAAACTCAATAATCAATAAAATGATGCCTTACCTCCCCGAGTACATCTAGTACGTCGCCAACGCACAGCGGTAGCTCGTCGGGGTTAGCTGGCTGGTAGCTGAACACGGCTCGGCATCGCCCCGTCACACCAGTGCTGCTTCTACACAAAACATCACTTTAAAATAACAAAAGAAAGGCACAGGAAAGGTTTTGTTGTTAGGAAAAAGGGACCTTTATAAATATTTATAATGCATGTACTCGAAAAGTGCGATTTCTAAGCAGCGAAACTGTGCTGAAAGTACCACTTTTGCGCACTAGTGCTTTTTGCATTTTTAGGGTTCCGTAGCCAAAATGGCAAAAACGGAACCCTTATAGTTTCGTCATGTCCGTCTGTCCGTCTGTCCGTCTGTCCGTCTGTCCGTCTGTCACAGCCGATTTACTCGGAAACTATAAGTACTACAGTGATGAAATTTGATGGGAATATGTGTTGTATGAACCGCTACAAAATTATGACACTAAATAGTAAAAAAAAGAATTGGGGGTGGGGCCCCCCATACATGTAACTGAGGGATGAAAATTTTTTTTTCGATGTACATACCCGTGTGGGGTATCAATGGAAAGGTCTTTTAAAATGATATAAAGTTTTCTAAAAAACATTTTTCTTAAAGTGAACGGTTTTTGAGATATCAGCTCTCAAAGTCGTAAAAAGTATGTCCCCCCCCCTCTATTTTTATAACTACGGGGTATAAAATTCTAAAAAAAATAGAGGTGATGCATGCTAATTAACTCTTTCAACGATTTTTGGTTTGATCAAAGTATCTCTTATAGTTTTTGAGATAGGTTGATTTAACTGTAATTTTGGTTAAGTTATTTTTGCTGTTTTATAGATACTAGTACGGAACCCTTCGTGCGCGAGTCCAACTCGCCCTTGGCCGGTTTTTTTTTTAATTTTGATCTCCGTCGTTAGCCCGACGCAAACAGAATTTGTTATTTGAGAAGAGTTTTAGAAATAAGTCAATTACAGATTTATTCTTATAAAACGTATATAAATATGAATACTTCATTAACCGTATTCCTTCATTAACCATTTTAGATTTAAATTTTTATCTATAAATAAATCGTAAATATTCACTAACATGCTTGGCTGAATGCAGATTCAGCCTGTGCCTTGCCGATTTAGCATTCTGCACATGCGCAGTTAGTAGAGACGTTGACGTATCGAGCAATGTAAATCATAACCTACAAATTTTAAATTAACTTTTCGATTCAATTTATTATTTCCTCGCACAATGCATTATAAAACGTTGTACGATACATGTTCGGAAATGGAATTCCCAACTCGTGTCGGTCAAAAACACTCGCTAATCGCTCGTGTTTTTGTTCACCTTGTTGAAAATTGCTTACTTTCCTGACTTGTATCGAAAATGTATACTCTTACTAGATGAGGTTATTTACGATGCTCTAGTATAAAGGCTATGCTTCGTAGCGGCAGCCGCGATGATGATGATGGTGATGAGTTCCTGTTATCCCTCATTAGGGACATAGGACTCGGAGAATAGTTCTCCATTTGTCACGGTCTTGCGCGGCTTCTTCGAGCCGAGGCCCCTTAAGCCAGACTCTTTTACTTCTAGAAGACTTGTACATTCTCTTCCTACTTCTAGAACACTTATCTATAGCAATATCAGCGACAGAGATGGAGAAACACCTCGATTTTGAATTTTCTAATAATTTTCTAATGAAAGACGTAATCGAACTAAACAAGAAATTGTTCAGTTCGATTACTATTCCACAAAACCAAATAATTGGACCTTTATTATAGGAAAAATATAGACTAATTGTTCATAATTTTTTCCAACAGCTACCTCCGCAGACGAGCATTCGTATCGTAATATCTTAAAAAGCTTGAGCGCGGTAAGTCCACACGATACGTAAAATATAGGTTACTAGCTTTTGCCCGCAACTTCGTTCGCGTGAACTTCTACTGACTTCTTCTGCTGATTCCTTCGCCTTGCTAGATAAATTCTGCAGGTTAGGTTACAAACTACTTAACTTTGAGTGACTTACTCAAAATTTACTCACACGTTTTTACATCTCAAAGTTACAACCATACAAAGTTTCTTATTTATATAAATATATTAGCAAATGAAATGAGCCCTCATGTGCCCTGAAGTAGAATGTAACAGGCGGATAACGAAACAAAATGGATATGATTTATCAATACCTATATATATATATTGGAAATGGGTACTAACTAAGTAGGTAAGTCAGACGCTAAATACACAATTCATTCCAGCCCGGAGAACGCCGTCGACTCGATCCTATATAGCATTTATACGTACGAATTATTTTTAATGATTTCTTATACTATGTAACAAAATGTGACAGTCCATATCAAAAGGGACCTTATGGCGGCCGGCACTTACGCCGTTATTTCCGTTGTTCGAGTACAATAGCACCGATTCGCAGCGTAAGCGCCTGCCGCCGTAAGGTCCCTTTCAATGTGGACTGTCACAAATACTAATGTCTGCTAAGAATACCTACTACCTGTACCACCCACCTAGTGATTTGATTGTTTATAACTAGTCAGCTAGGAAATCGCTGGTTCCATGTCACCTACATTAAAATAGTTTTTTTTATAAACTGAATATAGTAACCAAAAAGATTTGTAACAGTTTCTTGTATTTAAAAATTACTGTAATGGCACCTCTGACACGCCAAACGTCAACAAATATCGTGATATTTACAACTGTCTAGACTCGCCTCACGATACGTCCTTATTGTATCTTGACCCTACGATTCGTGACAACTGTGCATATTCGGAGCTCAGACTTACACTGGTTCATGTGAGACGAAATTTCGTATGTCAGCAGGCATTGTAAATATTTACAAACTCTGTTCATATATTCAACTTCCACCCCCGAATTTATCAATTTGAGGGACGATGAAGGGATAAAAAGTATCCTATATGATAATCCAGGCTATATAAACTCGGTGTATACCAAGTTTCATCATTATCTGTTCAGCCGTTTTTGCGTGATTGAGTAACAAACATCTAAACATCCGAACTTTCACATTTGTTATATTAGTGGGAATAGTGGGAATTAGTGGCATTTTGTAGGCTCTCAAATAACACCGTTATCACACTCGACGACTCCTAACAACGTTCTAGATGACCACTGAAGACATATCAATTATAGCTAGCCGGAGTTCAAGGCACTGATTGTCAATGTTGACAGCGACTGACTAACATAGTTAAATCTCATAGTTATAGCCTATAACCTGGCCGATGATCCATTAAACTTATTAGTGAAGGTTGTACTAAAATCTATTGGCTAGTTTTCGCGTGATGCTTGGCAAATAAACAGACGGACAAACAAACACAAATTCTAAAAACTGTTGAAATGTGTTCTGTTATCGATTCTAAGACCCCTCAATCGATTTTGCTAATATCTTCAATGTACAGATGTTTGAACCCCTACAGCTTTATTATATGTATAGATATAGGCAAACTAGCTGCTAGTTTCCCGCGCGGATCCGCCTACGTATTACATAGATGGCAGCAAAATATGCGCAAATAAATAGAACCTAGTCAATCCTGTAAACTACTTACTGAAATAAATTTTGAAATAGGATTACTAAATCTAGAATTTATTACTTACATATACAAACCTTTCCTCTTAATTATAATATAGGAATTGGATTTCATAACATTTTGTACAAGTAACAATTCAATGATGACTGATGAGTGCATTCCTCGAGAATATTACTACACACGTATGTAAATAATTTAAGCGGCTGTTTGTCATGACAGTGACCCAGATTATTAATATGATCGAAGAACAAACGTGCCCCATCCATTAAAATGACACAGCATATTGTTGATATAGTATTTTACATAACGGACAGTTTAAATTCTTCCTCCTCCTACCTTCCTTTGCAAGTTACCGTTGGCCCTATGGTTGACTGGTAGAGATAGAGAATACCTTGAGGCATTAATTCCACCATTTTTACTAATTTGTAATCACTACATAGTATAAAACAAAGTCGCTTTCTCTGTCCCTATATCCCTATGTATGCTTAAATCTTTAAAGCTACGCAACGGATTTTGATGCGGTTTTTTTTAATAGATAAAGTGATTGAAGAGGAAGATTTATATGTATAATACATGCATCAAATAGTGCACACCGAAACCGGGGCGGGTCGCTAGTAAGTAATAAAGATGAAATAAATAAATTCTAATAACTTACTTGTTCCCAATAATTTCAAAAATCGAGCAAAAGTTGGAAAAATACGATGTATTTGAAGCAAGGGCCACAGTACAACTCGCAGACCGCTCGTCTTATCATCTCCTTATCCACACTGATAAGATTTCATTATAAATAGCGCTAATCAAAAAATAATCAGGTTCAAATAGCAAACTATTCATACATAGGGAATATATGAAACGATATATCAAGGCCTGGAATAGGAGGAACTGACAACACAGGGAAAAGAAAGGATTTCTCGCACCCTAAGGGGGTTTAAAAAGGGGTTCAAAATTTGTATGGGGAGTAATATTATTTCTAAGCGAGGGACTTGAGATTTTGCATACAGACTCATTTTTTAATTATAACAGAACTAATTTCAGCGTTTTTCGAAATTTATCTACTAAAGGGGGTTAAAAATGTGGATGGGGAGCAAACTTTTTCTGTGTGAGAGACTTAAAACTTCGTATATAGACTCTCCATTTAATTACACATAAATGTTGCTCGATATAAGTGTCACTTCTGTTAACTCATAATCTTTCAATAGGTACTGTCAAATCGCTTTTGCTCCCGCGATAACGATGTATGGTTAAAATATAAGAATTAATTACATCCTTTTTGAAAATTCATCGCTTAAGAGTGTAAATGAGGGGGTTGAATGTTTGTATGGAAAATTAGTAATAAGTGAGAGACTAGAAATTTCATTTATAGTAACATATAGTATAGCAGGTAGTAGATCAAACCATTAAAAAAGCTCGACTACCCGTGCGTAGCCGGGGCAGGTCGTTAGTTACACGATACAATCTTTGTATCCAAATTAGTAGATGAACTATACACAAATAGATACCTATTACACGTACTCCCTTCGATGACAACACGTTTACATGTTCAATTATATTTACACTTCCAATAAGTCTCAATATATCCTTGATTATATTCGAAACGAGCATAAACAAACTGAGAATTCGATAACCCGTGCCAATATTTACTAACACTGTCCACTATACAAACGTGGTGTCCGAAGGCGAATGCCATATACTATGATCTAAACCTACACGGTGCTGTACCAACTACGTGCTACGTATATGAGTACATACTAAGTCAGTCGCAATTCGTATGACATCATTTACTCCCATACTAATGCTATGAATACTATGAATAGTAAACGCGGAGCTTGGACGCGGCCTCCCATGGTTATAAGGGTTTTATGTCGCTTGCTAAAATGAGAGTAAAACTTTCACCTTATCAAATCCGATGCAGATCAGTAATAAACAAAACAGAACCAGTTGTTTTAAATTACAAAACTTATTTATGTGTGTCAGTGAACTAGAAAAAAGTCTCACACGGCAATTGTATCTAAACCAGTTCCTTGGAACTCGAGTGAGTATAGAACGGTGGTTGATGTCCCGCCTAACAGTACGGCTAACACTAACTTGAACATGACCTTTGAGGAACCTGTTCATTTATATGGGATATCTTAAAGCATACAAATTTACCGTAATATTCAACGCTTATGAAATATCAGCGCAAAAAGCAAATGGGTCATTGTCAGATTTAGGTTCGCGTCTTTTCGGTGGACATATCAAAACTTAAGGGCCACAACGCTTAATTTTGGATTGGTCTAGTAACCCGCATAACTATAAATCCATGTAATAAAAACATAAATGTACACAAGCCGTTAACTATTGACCACCGGGTGGACAACTTTTGTTTTTACAATTGACAATGACCCAAACAGTACATGCAAATCACAATTGTAAATTAAAATAAAATCATTAAATATGAGAAGACGCAGTGAACCTAACGGTGGGTTAAGATCAAATCATTGGACTAATCACATCATAACAATAAAAACTCGTGTCTATACACCATAGGGACGTTGACACGAAAATAAGAACATTAATAAGTTCGATTTTTTCGATATACGACCATATTCGTAATCAAATGGCGAAAAACGTAACGCAAAAGAATAAATAAATACATAATTATAAGTCTTCATAGTTTTAAGAGGGGGCAGCATATTCTGTCCCTTTTTGCGCAAAATGCACCTTTGTATTGGAACGATGGTCATTTACTATGGCGCTCGAGGTAAGTGACGTCACTGATCTGACCCGTTTTCTATTTCTTACCCGCAACATAAAAACGGTTGTAGCTATTTATTTTTTGAAATATTTGAATAGGCTTCATCATTTGGCATATTTTTTGCATTGTTTTATTTGGAGTAGACAGTCAAATTTTGAGTCAACCACCCTATTCATGGTGTGCCTTGGATATGGAACACTTTGGGAGCCTGACAGAGAGAAATATGTACAACCTATATTGGTGCTTAGGTTAAAAAAGTTTTTGAGTTTGAAAAAGAAACATTCGCAATATGTAATATAATTATATACATTTTGTATTCACGGAGCAATTAGTTAATAAATCGATATGACACCCTACCATAACTGTTAAATCTCACAACTATATAGCTCACGATCTATCATAAACCGGGCAAAGTTATAGTGCTGCTTCGCTAAAAGTCCTCATCAAAAGGCATTCGTAGATACCTGAATTCGCTCTTAGGAATATGTGTCTACTCATTATTCAAAGACATTGCAATCCGTGAAGGGTCACGCACATCAACATGCATCTTTTTAAGATTACCTACCTAAAACGTGGGAAGTGAGTTTGTACTCCTTGAGATCATTTGAAAACGAATGAACAAGCAAATTCAAGAGATACTTAAAAATTTAAATCAGAAATGATTCATCGCACATGTTACCCGGCGTAATGCCCGCCCCGGGATTATAGCGACATCTCACACAACTAAAACAGTTAGGGCGTTTAGTATTTTTGTCGGAATAAAGAAACACACATATGTACAAACATGACCCTAAAAAGTATTACACTTAGTATACCACTAAGTACCTTTTTTGCCCAGTCGAGTAAAAACATTTGTTTCGTGTAGTTTCGTGCATTCATCGTAACGTAACGTACAAATAGTGTATAGAGGAATCTGTATAACGATTCACGCTCACTGGCTTTCGTAATCACTACAAATTAATCTTGATTTTCGTTGACACCTGCCAAGTAATTGTTTGAAGTAGAATGTAGCGGCTCGCCCGCCTACACGACTACCGCTTTAGCCTAACGTTTATTACAGTGTAATTGAACAATGACGTTAACAATGAACACAGATTTAAACGTACGTGCTTATATATAACTACCTAGTTTCCAACCGGGGCTTGGTATGGTTATTCTAATGTGTAAACAATATTACTGGAAAGGACTGGAAATACGTTCGGCGGTTTTCGCATGAAAGAGTAACAAAATCCTCGCATTGGCGTTTAAAATATTAGTCAGACTAAGAGCTACCTAATGCACTATCTCCATATTAAAAAAAGGAAAACTTTCACTTGGAAAATTACGGAATGATTCATAAACCCACACACTGGTTTTAGAAATTCAACACGAATTCTAATGATAAACATTCCATTCCAAAACGGCATAAAGCTTTGGCATCCAAATTACATCCATACGTCATACCTACATACGTAGGTACATACAAACATACGGGTCAAACTGAGAAGAGAACCTCCTTTTTTGTTAGACAGTTAAAATTACGCTTACTACGCGGGCGAAGCCGCGGGAAAAAGCTAGTTAACAATAAGACAGTTGGCAATATGTATGTGGCCTTTACTTTGTTTTAAGAAGTTAAAGTTGTAGTACGTTATTTATTGGAGTTTATATTGATGTATTTATGTAGCTAAAACATATAGCTACAGAAACACTGTCTAATCTTTTAGCGAAAAGTCCGGTTGTATTCTGAGATATTCTCTTCGGATATGCTTCGGAGCTTAGAGTCCATTTTCCTTCACGCAGCGCCTCGCCAGGCCGGATCGTCAGTTCGTCCGGCTCTGAGGCGTCGCACGCGTAGCTCGCTGTCACACTCACCTGACGCTGGTCGGCTCCGTGGTGACGGTCACGAAGTTGTCGGGGAACATGCCCCTGCGGCCGCGCAGCTCGCCGCGCCACCAGCCACCGGGAAGCCGCTCCACGTCGCGCAGCACCTCGCCCGGCCGGATCGTCAGCTCGTCCGGCTCTGACGCGTCGTACGCGTAGTTCGCTATGCAGGTCACTGATAACATAATAATACATTACTGCAGACGCCGCGGAAGAAGGGCTTGCCGGGTGAGTAGGTATAGACGATATAGTGATACGGAGCTTGCAAGCCCTTTTCACGGCATGGCATGTATAGTGCTTTCTCAAACATACGCAATGAAATAAAAAACCGGCCAAGTGCGTGACGGGCCACGCACAGTGTAGGGTTCCGTAGTTGCCCGTCCGTCACGTCACCGGTCGTATGCGGAAATACGGGCCCGTAGAAGGGTTTTTACTGATCTTAGTACTGATAATGTCCTTTTTTGAGATGTTGTGTTGTATACATATTTTTGCCCTTTACGGTAATGTCTACTTAGCTGTGATAGTTTTCCTTTTAAATTCATCGTATATACTACTACCATGATTTTTTTCAGCAGGCATGTGAAAAAAATCAGCAATCCAGGTGTAGTGAGTAAGTGTAGCAGGATTCTGCTATGGTTTAGACAAAAATGCTTGGCCGGATTTCCGGTTGTCCTCCTCTACATGTCGCATTTCTAAATCGATTTTCGTGAAATTTTGTGAGCAGTTTCGATAATTATAGACCTTTTTTTGTTTAATGTGTGTTTGTAGCAAGCAAGTTTTATTAATCTCACTGTGGGTTTTTAGGTTCATCTGTGATGTAGAGTAAAATAGTCTATGATATTTGTAAAAAGATAGTCGGATTTTTTGTGTAGATGCCGATTTCGCTCTTCACAGTGATTTTTGATTTTTATAAAACATAAAAATATAAGAGGAATAAGGTTGCGGAAAAATGAAAACAATAATGCCAAATAATAATAATGGCACGAATGCCAAATAATAATAATGTAAATCCTTAAGTAAAATAACCGAAAATTTAATATTTTGTATTATGGAATTTTATTTTATTTTATATTATTATCTTTTTAAATGTTATTTTGACTTTTATACTAGATCAACTTTAATGTATTGTAGAACTTTTATAATACCTAATGAACTGTTAAATTACTGTCATTTTAATTTGTTATTTTAAAATTGATATTTTTACCTAAATACGTTAGATAATCTTCTAATAATCTTCTACTTGTGTTTGTTTCTCATTTTATTTTTAGCACATGCATGAAATATTAATTTAAAAAGATGTGTTCACCTATAATAGGGGTACATGTAAGCCCAAAAAAATGTATAATTTTATAAGAAGAACTGTTAATATGTACTCTGTTGGTGTCCCGAATATAAATAAACAATAAACAATAATCCAGTCAATTGACCAATACAAGATTAAACAATAACATGGAATTCAGACTAATTATGTGATATTAATGATCCAGTCTGAACTAGTAATATACCAAACAAATGTTAAGTTGTCAATCTCCAAATTTCAAAAAAAACTGTCATCCAATCATGTTTCAAAAAAAAAAAGTGTCTAAACCACTAGATTAGAAGAATATTTTGACATTTATATCCTATCCTCTAGTAAAAACATGCCATATTTTGCAACAGTTATTAGTGGTAACAGTAATAAAATTGTGTCAGTGCATCTGGAAAGGTACCTAGTCACGACATTTAGTTACAGAGTTACATGAGTTTTTGTGGAAGCTGGTGAAAAAGTGCCAAAATGGGTTTGTTATAATTGGGTTATTTGCATCCTAAGGAACACGTGTATAAAAGAATATCAGTAAAATTATGTTTTATTAGTATATTTCTCCGACTATAAAGTTTAGTAGTCAGGGTACCTTCCCACACCATGTCTTAAAAGCCTTTAAATTTTGAATAATTTTGTCAATATTTCCATCGCGGGTAGTCAAATACCTCTTTCTAAGATAGGGTATAGGATCGGTCTATAGCAAAATGATTTTTTGAACCAAAAAAAAATACTTAATGTTTTTTATAACCTTCAATATCGTGTGTCGTGACGCGACCATGCTGAGGATAGATTGAGGGAAAATACCGATTAGGTATATTTCTCCTACTAAAACCACACCAAGGTCGCGTCACGAGGTGTTTCTGTATTAATAATAATTTGTTGATCTCGAATTTAGTCAATGAAAAATTGAGCTGTGATTTTAGTTGTTTGACGTATATAATTAGTATTATAATATTGATTGAAAGACTGATAAATCATAAATTAGGTGCAGTTATGTACACAATTGAGTTATTAATTTTTCTAATTTTACTCCATTTATGTAAGAGAATGACTTAGCGTGACAAGGTACCCAGTTTAGTAAAATGCTAAACTTTATGTCTTACACGACTAAAACAGAAGTTTTTATAAATAAGAATACATTGATTTCCGCTATAATTATCCTAAATAACATTTTGTTACAGATATTTCTTGCATTATAGGTACTAAAATAGTGATCTTCGAGTTTAAGTTACTAAAGTTTAGTAAATGTCGTGACAAGGTACCCTAGTTACGTTTCCATACAAAAAAAACTGCTTTAACACCATTTCTATTATACCATAGTGGTACACCACGCTAAATATCATATGATCTTGTGATATAACATAACATATATAAAGTCAAAATCATCCCTATTAGTGCCTGAACCCGCCCGGGTGTCGTAGAGGTTAAAACATATTATTTTCAAATGGATTATAAATGCACATCAAAAAACTTATCAGTCGTCAATTTATTTACATCGAACAAAGGATTTTAAGGGATCTTCAGATCAAAGGATCACGTAGGCTATGTATAAATTAATATTCTGAATTGAATTGAGTTTTATTATATATATAGGTTATTAATATTATCATTGTTCATTTGAATAGAATAGAATAGAAAAACATTTATTGATAAACCAAACATACAGCACGACATGAAAATAATTAAACAAATAGAACAAAGTAAAAAAAAGTAACACATTTTGAATTATAAAACAGACAAAAAGAACTTATACCTATTTGGTGCTGTTATGGTGGCTACAAAAGGACACCACTCAGCATATGCTGTGGCATACATATACCACAGCGCTGGTCTTCCGTGGGGCCCAGGGCCGAAAAGATAACTCAAAACAGACGCACTAGTGACGAGCATATTATGATTGTGTAACAAGTAAGTAGACACTATCATTTTACCAGTTATACAATTACAATGTTTAAGCTTTAGGACAAAGGATGGGAACGATTTAAAAAAATAAAAGAGAAGGGTAGGTGTATAAAAAAAAGGATTATGGTATAACAATATTTTTATATGAGTAAGTATTAAAACAAAAATTTCATAAAACACACTACGGACACGGCAGTTGCAAGCTAAAAAGATATTTTCAGAATTTAAGTTATTTGATGTAACTATTGACGTGTAATATGAATTATTATGAAAATAAATGAATATGAATATATATAGCTTGTATGCCAGATATCAGAGACCGGAATTTAGGTGGCATTTTGAGCTGCCATAGTGACTTTTCATTCATCGACTCCGTCATATTGATATATGTATACTTAAATATTAGATTTACTAAGGATATTTATTTGTTAGTGCTAAGTGCTCATCGGTTTATCTCGTAATACGAGTAATTATACTAAATATTCTTGGTGATGATAAGTTTTCTGATTTGTTTCAAATGGATGTCACAAAATTAAACAATTTTGTGGAATCCGGATACATATAAAATTACTTTCAAACTAACCAGTTTCATACAATGCATTTTTAACTTATTACTTAAATGATATTATCTTTTGAGAGAAAGATATTGTACATTCCTTACTAGGCCATAATTATGTGAATTAAACTAGTAGTCAATGACAGAATTTTAATATTTGTTAAGTAAAATATTTTAATTTTGAATTTACATGTTTTTATTGATAACTTTAACATACATCGAAAGTCTGTAAATGAGAAGTCACTATGACAGCTCGTAAATGCCATGAAAACTCTGGTCCCTGGCTAACATTATTATTAAGTATCAAAAATTGCAAATGGGACAACAGTACAAACAAATTAAAATGCAAGATTTATACCAGGCACATATTAAGTGTACTTACATAGTAAATAATATATTAGATAAGAGTTATATATGAATTGGGCTGAACTAACTGGCAATCCTCATCAATGTGAGTCACTATGAGTCCTTATTTACATTCTTATCACACAAACAATACAATGTTGACTCAACATTTGTTTCCAAGAAAATTCTTTAGTAAACTTTAGATTATAAGGAATATAGTGTAACTTCATATGTAGTTTTATTAGTTACTAACTCTTGATGAAAAAAAATGTTCGTGTAGAGTTTCAACGCTAATATTAGGGTGCGTCCCGCGTTTTGTTTATTAGAATTCCGCATGCATATGACATCACATAGGTAGCCAAGATGACTCATTCAACACTTATGAATACCTACCACAATACATACTAAGGAATACCAATATGAGATTAAATTAAAAGGAAGCGAACGAAAGTACGTAGCAATATTGAGATAAGATAAAATCCAGTGAAACAGATTTTGTAAAACTGACACCTGAAACCGCTGACTATTAGATTTATTATACTTCCGGCTCTTTACTATTGCAATACTTTTATGCATGTCCATCAAAAATAAGTTAGGGCAAACTACGTCAGCTGCATTCATGTCGCGTAAGGTACAGTTATTTTATTCATACACAAACAAGACCAATAAGCTAAGACATGGCTTACCCTTTTGATTTGCATTAGTCTCCATATCTGTCACAAATAAATATCACATGTTCACAACACTATCACCAATAACACCGACCGTATCTGAATTTACGCCACGACCCACAACGAATACAATACAACACGTCTTAAATTAATATGGGCAAGCGCGAGAACGAGAAGAAACACGACATGTTTTTTTTTAATCATGTCAGTCTGACCTGCCACAGATAAGACAATGTTAGCTTAGCTAAAAGCAGGGAGAATGTAATACGTCTAATCCTGTGGCGCTACCGCGAACAGCAAACGAAGTTTTTCCTCTCTGTCGCACTTGCAAGTTTGCATATAAATGAAACAGAGAGGGAAAACTTCGTTTGTGGCCCTTCAGAGGTGACATTGACATGGGACTGAGATGGATTAACTGAGGAAGCAAGATAGCAGTATCCGACATTATTTTTTTGCCAAATTCCATACAAATGTGACATTTTGTTCCTAGTTGCGCGAGCCTGATCACTACATAGTATAAAACAAAGTCGCTTTCTCTGTCCCTATATCCCTATATATGCTTAAATCTTTAAAACTACGCAACGGATTTTGATGCGCTTTTTTTAATAGATAGAGTGACTCAAGGGGAAGGTTTATATGTATAATACATGCATCAGCATTGCACCCGTGCGAAGCCGGGGCGGGTCGCTATATCAAATACAGAGGGGCTACCGCGAACTGAAAACGAACGAAGTTCGAATATCTCCCTCTCTGCTGCACGAATAAGCAAGTGCGACAGAGAGGGAAATATTCGAACTTCGTTCGTTTTCGGTTCGCGGTAGCCCCTCAGAACACTCTTTATGGCCAATGAGTTTGACAACTATTCAAACCTCATTTCAACAGTGAGGGATTCCCATGTGTCAAAGAGAATATAACCACTACGTTCAAAGAGACGGGACTTCGAACTATATTATTACTAGATGAAAACCCGGCTACGCTTGGGTAAAATAAATAATATTCATTTTGAATAAAAAGTAATTATTTTCTTTTAGACAACCCTTACTAAAATTCCGTTTAGATGTGTATTTTTTTGGTGCAGTCAGTATTATTTTTAGTAAGCGATTAACCTTTTCCCCTTTTTATAATAAGGTATCTCCCCGCCAAACTATTCGCCAAATTATACATGTTTTTTTTTAGTCTGTACAGTCAGCAGAAAATATATCTAGACAACTTTTACGATAAATAATAGTAAGAAGTTTGTTTAAGTGCTAAGATTTCCTCAAAAATTAATAGTTTCGTTTTAAAGTTGACGCTGACGCCACGTCCAAGCGCGGCGAACGGCATGAGCAGTACCAAGTTATAAGATAAAGCGAGATAGGGATATGATTTTGCAGGACGCGCCGTGCTTCCGGCACCTGTCAACATGGGCCGAAATCACCAACCAACCCCTCGGTATTTTATGTTTTGGAAAAAAAAACACACCCAGCCGTGGCATGCCTTTAACATTCATTCGTTGGCATTCATATTACACGATGATTATTATTACGCGATACACTCATATAACAATACCTATCACTCGTATCTTCACGAATATTGAAGCAAAAAAATCCATACAGTTTTTAATACCACGTTAATATTGACACCCCAGTATTGTTGCGAGTAATAATCACCGTGTAACTTAACTAATGCTAACCTGTCCGCTGTCCACTCTTTGCGGTAAGTTACACGGTTATTGTTTTCAAATTCTGGTTTGTTAATATTATCGTGATAAGTATGCAATTTGCTTCAATATTCATGAATACATGATCAATACGTATCATGATATGAGTGTTCTCGTAATCACCGTGCATGAAGTAAGAATAAGACTGGAGCCCGCCATAGACACATACAAAGAAGTGTGAAAGAAATGTAAGCATAGACAATGACGTGGGAGCAAGATGAACTGACAAATCTCCTGTCCCTCATCGTGTATAAGGCCGTAATATTTGTCACCGTCACCGAAACGTCATCGATGAATGGCATTGCTGTCACCACATATAACACGACTAAGAATGGGATGTCATGATTTTGCTAGAGGTTGTATCAGTCTTCTGATACATTTTAATTTAGTCAGGTTACCATAAGTCCGTCCCTTTTGGTCATACGCTAATCCTCTTTCTACGTCACCGTGTAACTGATGCCTTTGAGATGTTTTTTCGCATTCACAGTTTCTGAACGCACTCGTCGTCTATGTCAAACGTGGTCCAACAAACAAAATCACTTGTAGTCACAGCTTGTGACTACAATTCGTGTGTTGTGTTGTGGTCACAAAAAAATAAGTTTCTGAACGCATCCTTCAATCAGTCAATGGCAACTAATAAATATGGCAGATCCATTTTGTCATTATTTTCCCATATTTAAACACAAAATACGCGAAAATCCGAATTTTGCCAATATATGTTGTTGATTGAAAACTGTTATTTTTTTACGCTTTATAATTTGAAATAGGTTTCGTTCGGGTCTACCGTACCCCTTGACGGAATTATTAATATAGAAGATTGTATCATGATAACCAGTTATTGGAAATTTGAGAAACCGGTTTCAGTTGCGTTCGGTTATACCTTTCCCAATTTAAAGTACTTACTAAAAATTAAATAAATTCCCAATATTATTTACTGTGATTTTTACTAATATGTGTAGTTTAGATTTAGTGTAGAATTAATGTTGTGTATGAATGAGGGGGTGTACTCGGACTGCCACATGCAGTCGTCTCATTGTATAATTTTAATAAATTATAGTTTTTAACATTAAATACCCGTACCTAACCGGTTATAACTAGTTTTCGGTTATTTTTCATCATAACTGAATCCATAACCGATTATTGCATTCCCTAATAAAAAATCATAAACTTCTTATACTTAGTAAATAATGTGCTGCAGTTTTGTATCTTTATTTACAACTATCAACATTGCTTCATGCTACTTTTAAATAAAATTATTTTGTACACATTTGTGTCATCAACTCATTACAAGCATCTACATGTGCTTTGTTCATAAATAATTGCAAAGTCGTCTTTAGTAAAGACTTGCAATAAGCCAATGACTTAGATTTTTTTTTTCTATTTCTTCAATGGTCCAACTGAATCGGGAGGAATTCCCAGTTCATCATCCGTCCAGGTGCTAGGGTCTATGTACGGCCATTCTCCCTGAAATAATAAACAAATACAATAATAATAGTGTAAAACAAATGCTATAAATGTGTGAAAAACTATGACCAGTACAGAATAGACCGTGGGCTAGTAACAGATCTCGTTGACCAATTTCCTCTCATATGGAAACTTGTACACGAAAGTTGGTTACGAAAGTTGTACTATGAATGAAGGACTGTGGACGTTTGCCGCGATTCTGTTAGCGGGTTGACGAGAAGCAGCCTCCCAAAGATGTAAAAAAAGTAATTTCCTCTCGGCTGAAACTAGTGTCAAATGAATAAAATTCGTCTGCCTGTTGTAGAGTGGTGGAATACCAAAAAAATCAAGTCATTTCCTCTCACATGAAATTTTGTCAGATGATGGTTTATATCTATATACTATTGTGAATAAATATATTATCAGTTATCAATAAATATTTTCATTATCATTAAAATTATGATTACCATTTTTTTAATGGCAATGTGAGGGAGAGGGACTCGATAAGACAAAGTGAGCCACCCAACAATGCCCTTTTTTCCAAATTTCGAGAGACATCATATTCCTAAAAACGTCCATGGAATGCTCAGTTTTTTAGTTTATATATGATTGAAGTCTTGTGACTTACAAGATAAGGTTCAATTTTATGTGTCAAGTGTTGAAAAGATGTTGTTCTAGTTACAAAATTTTACAATATTATAATGGCATTGATTATGATTGAATACCAGATGTTTCTAAAATTAAGTTAAATAGACTCATGGAGTTTGATGTATTGCAAGACTAAGAAAAAGACCAGATATTACATTTAACCTAACAGTCTGTTCTGCAAGCAGCTTCGCAATATTATTGCCGATGCCTATTCATAAAATAGAAATTGTTCTTAACCCTTTTTAGGCAGAGGGATTATATCAACCACAAATAATAATACAGGACCCTTTTTATCATCATCATCATCATCATCATCATCATTTCAGCCGAAAGACCCTTTTTATATCAACCACAAATAATAATAATAAACCCTTTATTAACAATCACAGTTTTGATATTATTAACCCATCATCTACCAGTCCCTGAGATCCCAGGGCTCATTACAAAAGAATGCTATTGTTTATTTTTTTCACCGGGAGAGGATGGCTTAAGCCTGGTGTATATACTATGATCTTGAGAGAGAATCAACCACATACTGCCAGTTAAATACGCATTATAAAATAATTTTTAAGAAAAAAAAACCGACTTCAATTGGGGAGGCCGGTGAAAGATTATTACACTTAGATGGTGAACTCTTCCATACAATGATAGAATAGTAGTTTATGCAACTGGTATACAATGAGCGGAATTGCCTTATTACGTAAAGTTGCATACATTACTTTATCTACACACATATTATAAGTACTCTTAGATCGGGTTCAGAAGCCGACCTGCATTGCTAGCAGTGCTACCGATTACATATTTTTATAGATGCTTTATAATCAGAAAACCTTATCCCTGAATTATTTAAAATAGAGTATAACAGTTTTAAATTTGAAAAAAAAAAAAAAAAATTTACATCAAATTCAAAATAAAACATTTTTTTTTTTTACTTAAAGTTCCAAATAAATCATCCTGATCATCATCAGCAGTTCCACTTCATCAAATGTCACGTATTTCAATGTAAGTGCTTGATTTGTTTATGAAAATACTACAATCACTATATGTATGCCTTTAACATTTGAGGAGTTCCCTGGATACCTCATGGATGCCATCATCAGAACTGGAGCTTGACAAATGATTATTTTGAAAATCTAACTTGCTTAACAAACACAGCAAAGAGGACAATTCGCCAAACGTGAACTATGCGTCGTTGAAGAGTTCCGTTCTGATCATCATCAGCAGTTCCACTTCATCAAATGTCAGTTATTTAAATGTAAATGCTTGATTAGTTGATGAAAATACTAAAATCACTATATGTGTGCCTTTCACATTTGAGGAGTTCCCTCGATTTCTCATGGATCCCATCATCAGAACTCGACCATGACAAAAATTCGTTGTGAAAATAGAACTTGCTTAACTAATACAGCTAGGAGGACAAATCGCCAAGTCGTTGTCGTTGTCGTCGTCGTCGTTGAAGAGTTCTGTTCTGATCATCATCAGCAGTTCCACTTCATCAAATGTCACATTTTTGTATGAAAATACTTGATTTGTTGATAAAAACATAAAAATCACTATATGTTTTCCTTTAAGATATGAGAAGTTCCCTCAATTCCTCATGGATTCCATCATCAGAACTGCGTTTTGACCAAAACGGGACCAACTTGGATATATATACTTACAATCAAAAAAATAATTTCCAAAATCGGTTCAGACATGACGGAGTTATGGAGTAACAAACATAAAAAAAAAACAAAAAAAAAAAAAACAAAAAAAACATACAACCGAATTGAGAACCTCGTCTTTTGAAATCTTGAAGTCGGTTAAAAAAGTGGAATCCACTTATCAAAACTGTTTAAAACATAATGTTTTATTGCTTTTAACAATGTCAAAATCGCCTCATGTTAGGCTTTCATATTCACTTTCTAAGCAAATCAGTCCATTTTGTGCAATTGGCCCCTTGACTGTCACTGTATCCGTATTCTACTGAATTAAGGAAAAAAAATCTGATAGTAACTTAAACAACCATTCTGAAAAGGCATAGAAAGATGTTGCCACTAATTATATATCTATGATATTTGAGTTACTATTGGTACAGCAGGGTAATAAGATGAATGTATTTCAAAAGTAGTTTATCAAAGGATTATTATTTCATGAAATGATCTTACATAAATATGTTCTGGCTCCGTGAAGATGTGGTGAAGGATCCACCACCAGCAGAGGCCGCCAATTATGTTAGCCTTCATCTCCACACTCTTCGATGGCATAGGTGGAGGCACACGGTATGTCCAAGAACTGAAAAAATATATAACCTCATATTATGGATGAAAAATGGATCAACTGCCTGAGTTGGTTTACTTACATAAATAAACAATAATAACACTAAATTAAGACAGCTATTTTATTATCTATTGGTAAATATTGATGACACTTTCATTTTAGGTATAAGTAGGTAATAATCGTCACTAATTCGAATACCTGTGTTACATTTTCTATTAGGTTTTAAAGCCACTGGAATAACTGTGTACTAGGGTATTTTCTTGTGAAGTGAATACATTGAGAATCTTTATTGGTTATTATTATTATAAATGCCATGAACAAACTTTATGTTACGAATGAATCAAATAAAGGGAACAGGAGTAGGTATTGTGATGTCCAGTAATTAATTATCTCCTAGGCAATTCTTAACTAAAATGTTCTTTGACATCAATGACATAACACTCACCCATGTCCGGAGTTCCTTATGGATTGTTTTGCATTTTTCACGCTTTGTAGCAACAATGCTCGTGAAAGCAGTGTTTTGGTTAACATTTTCTAAAGTTATTGGTTTATTTGAGTGTTTTGACCAAAAATTAAAAATTCAATAATCGCCGAGGTGCCTCGGCTCATTACCATGCCTCGGCTCGGGAGACAGAGACACGAATGCCCGACCAATTAATGCCCGGCCCGAACAAAAGTGGCTTCGGATTACTGGCACGGAATAAGATTGCCCAGACATGTAATACACGACCAAACAATTACCGTCCACTTTTTGGACGCGGATTACTGGGCTGGGAATTACAGGCCCAAACAAAAGTGGCTTCCGATTACTCGCCCGGAAAAGGATTGCTCAGACATGTAATATACGACCCAGTAATTTCCAGCCCCGTAATCCATGTACATTGGACGCGAATTACTGGGCCGGGCATTCTTGGGCTAGGCATTACATGGCCGGGCATTATAGGCCACCTAATTTTTTATTCGTATACAAAAAACTCAGTGTTGCCAACTTAGCATATTTTCTGCTAAATTTAGCATATTTTCGACTTATTTGGCAGAAAAAAATTACATTCAGCATTTAGCATATTTTTTTCAGGTCATGAATCTGTTAAAATATATATCGTATTTGAATCTTTCGCTTGTTCGTGACTCAAAATAAGCACTCGCAGCATAAAACAACTTTGCTCTCTTGTTGCATAAATAACTAGTTCAACACTGATCTAATTAATAAATGGCTCTACTTTAAGCTAAAATATTTCAGCGTAACCTTAAAATAAATGTGACTTATCTTTCTTTAATATTAAGCCCGTTACGCGGTGATTGTTACCATAATACTAGGGTGTCAATATTATCGTGGTATTGAATATTGTATGCATTATGGTTCAATATTCATGAATACACGGTCAGTCAATACGTATTGTATTAGAAGTGTGTCACGTGATAATAATCAGTGTGTAACTGATGCCAATCTCATATTATATGTATGTCAGTACTTTTTAAACTTCCTAATATATCAGTAATATTATTTTTTAATATACACATATATTTATTGTAAATAAATCATTCATGAAAAAAGCTTATAAATCGGCATCGGCGAGCACTTCAACGGCCGCAGAGTTACCTGACGGCTCTGACGCTGACGAAGATATTATAATACTATTCGAATAAGAATAATATTACAATATCTTCTTTACTCACCATTTTTTTATCGAAACGAAAACGAGGGAAATTCGTGTCAACCCCCCTTTCTGTCGGTGCGACAGAGAGGGAGTAACGCGAACTTGGTTCGTTTTCGTTTCGCGGTAGCAGCTCAGGGACGCTACCGCGACAGCAAACGAAATGTTCTCCCTCTGTCCCACTTACATGTTCGGACGTAAGTGCGACAGGGAGAGAAAACTTCGTTTGCTGTTCCCGGTAGCAATCCTGTTACTACTACGAAGATTAGACAGCTAATTTGATAATTAAAGACGCTATTGATAACTAGTACGATTTTTATTTAGCATATTTTTTAGCATATTTTCAAAAAAATTAGCAGATTTTCGTATATAGTTTTAGCATTATTTGAAATTTCGAGTTGGCAACACTGTTTTAGTATATAGTTTTAGCATTTGGCTTAAAGGTCTCAGCAACCAGGCCATAAAATCCCAAAAAAAAAAAAATAGTTTTAGCATTATTTGAAATTTGGAGTTGGCAACACTGAAAAAACTGGCAATAAAATTAAAAATTGGTAAAACCTTTCCCGTTTTGCCATTGTTAGCGATATATATAGTTTTCTTGTAAATCATGTGATACTCAAAAATATCTTGAGATAATATAGCTTTACTTTTAAAGGAGAAACCTTATTACACATCATGTCGTCCGAAGAAATTAGAAAATCAACCGAAACCGATCTAATACATCATGCTCAAACTATGCATTCAGAATCTCATAAGCCGGCCGAAACTGCCGATAAAAACAAAACAAACAAATCTGGAAGTGATTCCCAAGGATCTTGCTACTGGTAAGTAAGCTTGTTTAATCAAGTACTAAGATGCTGGCAAGTGAGAATAATTTGGTCAGCATTCCAAATTTAACTTCTCCCTTTTTCTTCTAAATTTAGGCATAATCAAATGCGTTTCGTTTTATTTTCACAGTGGCAAAGACAGGAATCTTAACATAGTGGAACTACTTTGTGCTTCATGCAACAGATGGTTTCATGAGTCTTGTATTGGGTACCAGTTGGGGAAATTGGTACCCTTTATGACAAACTATCTGTTTATTTGTAAGAACTGCTCACCAACTGGCCTGGAGACCTTCAAGAAGAATCAAGCTCGTGAGTATTAATACTATTAATAATAATTAATACAATGTAAGGAAATAGGACACATGTTTTTTTGGATCTATGTAACACAATATTTGTTTGTTCGCAGCTTTTCCACAAATGTGTCTGACAGCCATTGCTAATTTGAAGCAGGAAAGTGCTAAGGATGGCAGCAACAAGACTTTATTTAGCAAAGATAGGGAGATTATTCCATACATAGATCAGTACTGGGAAGCAATGACTACTATGCCGCGAAGGTATTGGCCATACATTCTATTTAATGTAAAGGGATTTAATGATTCACCAGACTTAGGGTGGTTTGCACCAAACCATCTGTAATCGTAAGCGGTGTTCGTTAAAATCTGATTGTATGGAAAGTTTGACAAGTTTCTATGGGATGACAGCTGCCGGCGCCATAATTGACGATGACCGGCCTGTGGTCATATGTTGGTGCAACCGACCCTTAAAATTACAGATGTTAGCGTTGCTGACACCTCCTTGTACAGAATATCAATAAATGTTAAAATTTAACAAAACCTTCCTAAAAAATATATGCCATAATGTAGTGTTTTATGAATACTGGCCACTTTTAAAATGTCAAATTGGTTCTTTTTGCATAGTTATTGTGTGTCAAGACACAATATAAAATAATAATTTTGTTTCTAGAGTGACCCAATCTTGGTATGCGACAGTACAAAGAGCCCTGATCAAAGACATCCAAGTCCTGTTTACATATGAAGAGGAGTCAACCCATGGTCCGATGTTCGGTCTGTACAATATGGAGCTGACGGCAATCAAACCTAACTACGAAGCTATGATCAAGCAAGGACAGCTGAAAGTCACTGACATGGGGATTGCTACAAGTAAGTTACATAAATCAAAGTTACTGATTCTTCAATTTAGGCATATTACATACACCTATGAATGTCAATCAAAATCAAAACATTTATTCTGCAAATAGGCCTTGAGGGCACTTTTACAAGTCAAAATCTATCTATATCTAATAATAATAATAATACAATAATCAAAGTATCATTAATTAAATATAAGAATCGAGATTTGTTAGAGATGTATAAGGTCTCTAAGCGTCAAGATAAAAGGTAATAAGGTAGGTAAACTAATCATAATAAAGTATTGTGAGATAATATCTCTAAGCGTCAACATGAAAATAATAAATTCTAATAAATAAATATCCTCAGAGATGTATAAGGTCTCTGAGTGTCAGTCTAAAAATAAAATCAAATGAGAACAGAGTGAAGTCTCTCATCACGTCAATTCCACTGAACACTAGCACGAAGTTACTAGTCCTTGCAAACATGAACAGACCGGACCCCACAAACAGTACCCGTTCACGAGTATGACGCGTATCTCAGCCATCGCCTCCCTCGACCATATGTTAGGGAAGGTTGCGACCCGATCAACGACGCCACGGTAAGCAAAGACCTTTAGGCGAGCATAACATATTGAATATGTCTGCTGCAGGACTTTTATAATTAAAGTAGTAGTTAATAATAAAATATCGAATACAATGAGAAACCTCATTGTGTGTTCAAATGTACATGAAATGATTTTACAACAGTAAAAGTCCAGACTAAAATTGTAGTTATAGGTACACATAATTATCTACATTATAAACCATTACTAATTCTAGTAAATTAGACAACTGGCTTAAAAGCTTCTTGGTCGTTTAAAAAATCATTGACGGAATAATATGCCTTTCTCAATCAATAAACTACAATACAATACAAATAATCTTTATTGCTCACCAAACGAAGTACATTCAAAGAACAACAGAATTTAAACTACCGCCGGTTTAGCAAATAAACCTCTACCTCTAAAAAAAACCAGTGAGGTATAAAAAAAAAATAGGAACCGGCAGAGAAAACATGGTGATGTATAATTTTTCCAAAACAGTATATGTACAATGTGTGCTAAATTACTGAAAACTGCTCTAAAAAAATTAAGTGATTTATGTGTTACCCACACTAGTACCTAAACAACTTTAAAACTTTATATCAAATCTGAAGTATACCCTGAATTAGCGCAAACTAGAGCTAGAGTTTTTTAAATATTAAATTATGTTTTAATTCATATTACAGTATCTAGAAATATCAATATATCCAAAATCTTTTTCACACCTGCTATTCAGAAAAGAGTTATTGTTGCCCTTGAATGAGGGATCAAAGATGTACTTTTCTTCCCTCATTTGAGGGCAACAATGACTCTTTTCCTCATTGGAGGTGTGAAAACCAGTATGTGACACTCTGGTAGTAAAATCATTTGTAAGATATTTCATGTTTTTAGCAGCAGGCCTCATAGACGGTGTGAAAAGCAGTATGTGTCACGCGGTAGCAAAATTATTTCCGTCTTGGGCGTAAACACTTGAATCCCTCACTACGCTCAAGATTCTACTTTAGAATCCCTCGCTACGCCCAGGATTCTGTTGTAGAATCTTTTGCTTCACTCAGAATTCAATATACCGCCCTCGCCGTAAATATATCATTTTGCTCCCTTGAGACACAATCTACTATATCATCACCTAAGTGCAGTTTCATTAATGCATTGTATGATTATTTTCATTATTATTCTTTCTTGAAGACAGGGAGATTTGATATTCTGAATTGGAAAAGGCTTTAAGTTCAGTCATGCTCATGTTAGTGGCCAACCACAGCCACCACACCACTACATAGTGCCATCACACGAAAGACCCGAAATAATCACTACATAGTATAAAACAAAGTCGCTTTCTCTGTCCCTATATCCCTATATCCCTATGTATGCTTAAATCTTTAAAACTACTTATATACGCAACGGATTTTGATGCGGTTTTTTTAATAGATAGAGTAATTGAAGAGGAAGGTTTATATGTATAATAACATCCATTAATTAGTGCACCCGTGCGAAGCCGGGGCGGGTCGCTAGTTGAACATAAATACGGTATTTTCTGATAGTCAAATAATAACTTTTTATGAAACTTCAAAGGCGACCAATTAATTTGAAGTTTATAGGGAAAAAAGACTGATGACGTCACAGTTCTCTATGGTCACCGTGTCCTCCTTCAACTATTTAAATATTTTGACGTTTTCCAAACTTTTTTTTATACCACGTCGGTGGCAAACAAGCTGACAGCCCACCTGATGGTAAGTGGTTACCGTCGCCTATAGACGCTTGCAACACCAGAGGCGTTACTCGCGCGTTGCCGACCCGTAAGAAACCTTTTCACGCCGTTTTGGGAGAGTCCCATTCTGTAGCCCATTGGGAATACCTCGGCAGGAAGCTCATTCCACAATCTATTTCCGGTATTTATTTTCGTTCTTTTGTTTATTGGTGACGTAAAAATTATATATTTTGACTGATATTTTTATTTATTACAGTCGAGTTCATTAATATGTTTACACATTTGCACTCTATTCTTTTGCATTAAGGTCAAAAAATGCGTATATATTAGTGAACCTGACTAGCGTTTTATATCAGTCCAGCTGGCATGGTAGGTTTTATAATCATGTTTTACTAGGGATGTCACTTCCGTCTTGAAAGACTATTCAATAATCGATAATTTTGCTCCAAATTAAAATCGATTAAAAAAACAATCGCTTTTTGAAGAAATGATAATCGATTTTTTTCGGTAGGTAATCGACTTTTTATTTATTTTTCCCTATGGGGACGGTTCCACGGTGTTTGTTATCATGCGATACACTCATATCATGATCAGTATCACAGGAATGTTGACGTGTATTGCAGTATCGTGATAATATGTGATCTAATCCGGATATTTTGAAATCCGTGATACCTAAGCAGCGGGGCTTCAATATTAGCTTCATTGCTAGAAATGTCCTCATAATGCCAGGGTCTTTATTAGGACTTTGTAGACGTCTAATATTCTCATGTCCAAGGTAGTAGCTTACAATATTCTTTGATAAATTATTTTACGATTAATCGGTTGTGAAAATCATAATCGATTATTTTTTAAATAATAATCGGTTTTTAATCTATTATTTTTTGACATCCCTATGTTTTAATATTTAAACAGCCCAAAGACCTAAATAAACCACGCGTGACCACGACTATAAAAACTATTATGCATACTGGCTGCACTCGATATTATTCATTACGATCGTTAACGCCAACGAAGCCTCGTAAATAAACTAAAACTTTCGTGGTGTTAGCTCTAACTAAACTGACGTGATTTTCCTTGGACGTCCGTCTTACGAAGACTTAGATACGTGTATACAATAGAGTTGGAGGAACATACGTAGGAAACCTGTCAATAAACGCGTCGGAATATAATTAAAAATGTAGCACACCTGAAAATTAAACGTAAAATCATGTTCTCATCATATAAGTTGGCACGTAGCCAGCTGAAAAACGCATCCGCACAGAGCACAATGCAAACAACGACTAGCTAGAGCGTCATAGCGCGATTGGATAATGACGCTCAAGATCAACTATATTGTAGATTCGCCTTTTTGCTGTAGAACTCAAACGCATAATTTTTGTCAATTATCTACTTCATAGATTTAAGGGGTAGGTTCTTGTCGGTGGTGCAATTTCCTTGTATGGGTCATACTGTTTTCGTAGCCCTTTTTCTATTGCAAAACGCCATGATACGTTGAATTAGACGAAAATTGTACTTCGAATTAGTACCTGAGCCTAATAAAAGCAATTGATGGTACGATACCATTTATGTATGATGCACACAAACCAAACTAATGCCTATCCGAACAGTCCACAACTACATACAAAAAGCGCTTGACTGGAGTTTTTTGCCAATAAATATGGAGTATATTTGCTGATTCATTTGTATTATTTATACGCCGCTTTCTTGTCCTTGTGTTTCCAATGTTCCCTACGAGTAGGGTCTTCTGGGAATCTAAATGGAAAGGAAAACAAAATTACAACATAAAATTAAAATAACCAATTTGTCTAGTGACTTACTACCATACCACACTTGTGTTTGTGTTACTAAAATTGTGAATTTCGAACCTATATTTTCAATAGTTATAAGTTCAAATTTTAATATAGCGTTTCACGGATTAAATAATTTGTGCATTGCATAAAATAATCTACTTAATAAGAGAATAACGGTTGAAATTTACTTAGAAAGTCACTATGTATTAGCGACATGTTTCGGACTACACTACCAGCGTGCGCGAAGCTCGCGGGCGGGGGCGAGCGGTGCCGGGGGCGGGGCGGCGCAGTCCTGTGCGAGTTGTGCGACGAGTTAACATTGACTGCTCAACCAAATTTTCGAAGTTGACCGACGGCAAGCACACCGAACTACCTATATCAACACGTTCATCGTTACACAGTTTTAGTCCAGGGATAACAGGCTTCCACGCTGGCGGCAAAACCCAGCCCTTGTCTTGTCCCTATTAAAATTAGGGCGTCGTCCAATTGAAATAGCGGTGCGAATGTGGCGTGGATCTAGCTTTTGTGAAAAATGACAGATAATAGGAGGTTTAAAATTTTGAAAGTCTAGTGAATATGTAAAGTCATATGAAAGGGCTTGAGTTGCACATTCTGAAACATTTTTTTAATTTTTTTTTACATTGAGTCATTTTCGATTTATGAGGGAAATTAAAAAATATGAAATTATTACATAACATTGATATCAATGTATATTTTACAGCAAAAATATAACTACAGCCGTATCTACTTTTTTTTTTAATTTTATCATCAAAAAACATATCTGTACTAAGTTTGTAGTTTAATCACCTTGGCATGAGTATTTTTTTTATAAATTCCTACGCGATTATGAAGAGAGTACCTTCTTTCAAATAAAGAAAAAAAATTGAAAACGTTTAACGTGATAAAGAATTATCTTTGAAAAACCACCATACATACTAAGTTATTCAGTCGCTCAAATTTGTAACCAAATTCGCCGATAGATGACGCTGTACCAACCAGTTTCTACACCACCATGTTGTTGAGATTTTCCTGAATTAATTAGTCGAGATTAATAGTGGAAGTCGTATCTGTGCCTTTACCATGAGTTTACATGACCGTACTCGCTAGCGACTGCTTAAAAATTTGTATGGGCAAAAGTACAGCGCCTCTGGCGGTTACGCAATAGAACTAACAATCAGCATACTAAATCGTTTACGCAGTCGCTAGCGAGTACGGTCATGCAAACTCATGGTAAAGGCACTGGTGCCTGTTTTAAGGACCGCCCACCACGGTACCGATTTCGTTGCGCCACAATTTAGCGGACAGAATGCTTCCATGTATATTTCCGTTCACTAGTGGCCGTACAGATACACAGACGTTTCCCTATTGAACCCAAGGTTAATGGGGGCTATCGTTTTTGTGCTCACCAGTTGGCGCCACTGTCGAGTAAGGTCCAGCTGTCAAAAATTGTTATTGATTATTATGGACACGAGAACGAAGTTTACATTTAAATCATATTCAATACCTTAAAACCGTACCGTAAAAATATCGAACATACCGCATTGTAGCGCGGTCCCGTTTTGTTCGGAAAAAAGGAGGAAATAAGTTTCCGAAAGACAAAACTGTCTCAAAGCCCTGACAGTTATTGACCCCTAACTCATATTTGCCATAATCAAGCTCAGGTACTGCAAAATAGTCACCATATTGTTCCAATTACATATTAACCCGCGTAGCGCAACCACAAAGAGTGACATGTGACATTTCGATGACCCCACGCTACACTAGCGCCTCTAGCGGCGAATTCTTACGCGATAGCCCTCATTAACATAGTTGTAACTTGTAAACAGTCACATTTCTCGTTGTACGTGCGCCGTTCCGGACAATTAACTCCGCTATTCGAGTTGCCCTCAATATGTATCTACCTCTATGGAAAAAATATAAGTTACTTAAAAATAATAACAGACTTTAAAAGCCGAGGGTGTTAATTTAAGTGTTAATTTAGTAGAAAAACATTTAAATTGATTTTAGGGTTAATAGCTATTTAAAAAAAATAACAGAAAATTAGGTATTATTTAAAACATTTTCCCCCTTTCTTCCCGTGGGTGTCGTAAGAGTCGACTATGGGAACCAGTTTTGTAGTGTGTTGTAGGTGATGGGCTAGCAACCTTTCATTGCAATATCACGTTTTGTCCATCTTTAAACCTACAATGTCTAAATGTGGCACTGGAACTGAATTACATGTGATCTGCCTACCTCGCTTGGGAATATAGGCGTGTATGTATGTATGTATTTTTTTTATAGATAATACCATTAACAAATGAAATTGTAAATGTCAGGTCAAGATTGGAATGATACTAGTTAATTTGTAATTGTAATTTGATGATACTAGTTAATTTAATTTGTAATTGAATATAAAAATAATGTGATAAGATTCAAGCGTTTAAATTAAAAAGGATTTTGCAGAAAATAACTACCTATTCGCATCATAAATAGCTATTCATTAGATACATTCTAATAATATGCATGAATATGCAACAAACATAAGGGGCTCCTAATTCCTAATGACCTTCGATCTGTGACTCTCCGTTTTCTCGTGTTTTTATGGTTTATCGTATTAAGAACAACGAGGTTTACCGAAATATTCACTTCAAAACTCACTGACTGAGATACGTGGCATCAAACTAGGCAGTTTTAGACCAAAAAACCAGTTTTTCGGACGTAACTTTTATGAAGATTAGTTAAAAAAAAAAAAAAAACTCTTGCGTTGTTAGAGACGTCAATAAGGGACAGATACATAAACTTACACTAACGTGAGACATATTTACACTTAATCCAATTGTAGCCCGAAACATGTCGCAAATAGTGACTTTCCAAGTGAGTTCCAACAGTTGTTCTCTTATTAAGGGACAGATACATGTACATTTCATATATATAGGTGCATTAACAACATACTAGTATCGAAAATAGCGCTTTTTTGGACCATGTTTCAATAAATCATAAAAAATAAGTATAGCCAGATTTTTCAAAATATGGCACTTGCAAATGTAGATAAAGGGTTGAAGAACCGATAACCATTTGTGCTATAAATATATCTATAGTTTTGACGGAGCAGTATCAACTCGAAACTCGTCAAAAATCGACGAATAGCGAATAGTCCCTTAATTTTTTAGCTATCAGCTGTCACTGTTACTTGTATATGTATATTACTGATATGTGTTTGAGTTGTCATTATAACTAACCGTAAACCACCGGCAGCCACGCGGTCAATTCCCGTACCCCATCTACGTTATATTTAATCACATTGTCCGCTATTGTATGCATTAGTGTTTGTAAACATGCACACACGCACACATTACGTATGTGTTATTATATCAGTATTCTCGATGTCTCACATAGGAATTGTGGCGTTTGCCGTGCTGTGTCTTGACTATTGATTTTAGATTTAAATGGTTCACCTTGAACTTTCATGGCCGGTGAGTTTTTTTTTATATTTTCACATTTTGATTTGCGTCTTATCATTATCAGTGGACGCTGTTTATACACGTGTGTATGTATTTATGCTCGATTATTTTATGTTCTTATCTTGTTGTCTACAGGAAAAATGTAAGCGATTGGGCGAATGTACAGAATAATGTTGCTATTAAATATTTAGTAATTCTTTTTTTTTTCGATTATCTCATTGCTAAGTAACACAAAATTACCTAATATTGTTTGATACATTTTACATTTGCGATATTGACGGATACTCGAATCAGCAACCGTTTGTGAAACATCAAAAACGCTTAGTTCCTAGATATTTGTCGGGCATTCACAACTCACGTCACCACTTTCTTCAAGGTCAAGCAGCAAAAATAAGTAAAATCGTAATATTTTTCCAGTATTGTCGTGATTTTTATTTATTGGTAATGCATTAATTAAAATAGCATTTGATCTTAATTAGCAAGTATGTAATGCTAATAAGTATGCGAAAGAGACGAACGCGATGTCCGACTTAAACGCGAAGAAGAAGCCGGTTTGCCACAATTTTGGGCTAATAATATGCACAAGAAACGCACCAAGCAAAATATCTGTATGACCCTAATATACACATGTTACACCTGGCCCCGTATATAATGATCACGTTTATCGACGACACACGACAAGACAAAGCATCTGTCGCTTTCTAACGAATGGTATCAAAAAGTTATAGATGTTTTATCTTGACGTCGATAACCGTGACCATCATAGACGCCCTGAAATGGCCAAAATATGTGACGTTGTCATGTTTACGCTGCAAATATGTCACCGCATCGTTTTTTTTTAAGGTTTCCGTCCTGTTTCGGCTAAGGCCAAGGAGCGTGTCAACCGCGCCCTTTCTCGTACGTTACCAAATATTCATAGCTTGCGATGAGAAATGCATCAATCAATCATGGAATTAACAACAGCGTGTTTACAGGTTAACTGCATGTATTCACAAAAGTTCATACATTTGGAACGCTCCGTGGCCATACCCTTTTATACTAATAAACTGAAAACAATCTACGTCAAAGCATATCAATACCAGGCTAAACCTCAATACATTTTGTAACAATAAGCGGGACTGAAACGATTTTTTTTATTATCGCCAATTGCTACGATCTCGCTCAAGTAGGTAGACAAGAAAAAAATTGTGAAAAACTAATATGCATCTTATCTTTCCGTGTTGACTAAATATTTTATTATAGTATGAATATAAATTAAGGCGTAAGATCACATGATCAGTTTAATTATTTAAAAAGAGTTTTAGGCATATCGAAATGCGTAAGCACTTTTTTGTACGTAATAACAGGTCATAAAACACGTACATGTCATCAGTTAAAAAAAAATTATATACGTTACGTTACTTATGCCCTTTTGATTAAAAAAAAATCTAGAGCTTTAGGATGTGTTTTTAATAAATAAGGCTACGCGTATTATAAAAAGGTTTAGTTTGAATTTCGATGAGTTCGTGTATGTTGTATGGGATGTGTACTTCAGAAGAATAAGAACGTTAGTCCTATACATTTACTGAACACTTTCGACCGTTAGGACTTAAGGCAATGGATACATAACCGTCGATTAGACTCAGTTCCCACTGATAGCGCAATCTTATCGCCGGTCTTACGGAATGAGAATTTTGTGTTATTGGGTTTAGGTGACATCGGAGCATTCATTCGACATGGATTGTGAGTTTTTATTTCATTTTATTATTGTTAACAATTGAAATAAGATCAGAACATAATTGCAGACCTATATAATCCCTGTGAGAGGTTTTAAGTGTTGGCATAATGTGGTCTATTATTTGTTAACAATAGATAAACGAAATATAAGTAAAAGACTTGACTATATTCATACATTTATAATAATTTATTCCGTAATAATGTGGCCAGACTTTTGTATTGGTAGGAAACTGATAAAGCTAAACACATCACGTAGAACCACTCCAATCTTGCGAAAATGGCTTATTTCTTCCACAGCTTCACTTATAAATTCGACCTTATCTATTCACCTGCATAGTTCATTTTGAAATAACAAGCAATATGCAAAAGTTCAGTTCTGATAAGGCGCTCTTCATATGCAATCTATTATGTGACTAGTTTAAGTTGACATCTTAACACGGATCGATCCTTCAGACTAGCTGGTGTATCGAAACTGGTCGGTTTATGCGCCAGTGGATTTATTATTGGATTGTTACGTACACAATCGGAGACAATTAAGTGACAGTGTCGGATATCCGCTAGCCTCGAGTTTGATATGCAACTGTGCAAACTGCAATAATAGTTAAATAATATTACAACTAACTTATTAAATCTAAAATAGGCCCTTGGGGCATTGTACCGAGGATGCTGGCGGCATTTCCTCGCTGTATCGCAATGCTGATACGTTGTGCGAGGAAGTCGCCAGGTCTTCGGTCACCAGTTACGTCAACCAAACGCTTCGCGATTTCACTAAATAACTTGTGCGCGCTGGGACCCCATGGACCAAGAGTTCGACACCAAAAGGTACAAAATTGTACTCTCAGCGGGGGCCCCTATATTTATTACGCTTTAATATATCGGCATTCACTGTTCAAACTTACACGAGATTTTATTTCTCTTTATACCTATACGGTTTCTACATGTTTTCTTGTGGTATTTATTACTTTTTTGTTGTTTACCACTCAGATTTACATAAGTAGGTGAAGTAGTATCATTGTAACAATCATATTTTGGGAGAAAATGACTGACCGTCAAGTTTTTTTCGGTGTTTCTTCTCGGCAGTGGTCTTTTGTGAAGCGCTTATAGTTTTTGACTTGTGAAAGTGCCATTGCGGCCTTCTTTCAGAATAAAGTTCGTTTATTTAATGTATCCAGTTACCCAACCGCGTATTTAAAAATGCGGCATGACGGGCTATTAAGCTTTGACACTTTTGACACTAACAAAATTTGTACTTGAAAGTTGGCTAAAGAATGGCTATGCCGCCTCCAAGCGCTATGCCGTCCCTGTGTAGGCAATAGGCATTTCCCACATGAAAACTTATATTATCTAGCCACGATTAGAATAGGATTGGAACTGACAGCCTTCCAATATGGATCTATCTCATTAGATCCATTCAGTAGATCCACTGTCTATCTAATGAGATTTTTTTTTACCGCTAGATACATTGCAATTCATAATGGATCTATTGGGATGTTTTCTTTCATTAGATACATTTTAGCCGGGGGCTGTGAGGAATGGATCTAGTGAGAGTTTGTTTCTCATTAGATTATATAAAATAGATCAGATGAGAAATATATTCTCTCTAGATACATTTACTGACCAAGCGTGGATCTTACGAGATTTTTATTTCCAATAGATCTATTTTCCCAGATCCATTAAATATTTAGTGACAATTTTACTGCTAAATATCAGATGATATTTCGTATATAAGTTTATTTTAAAACCGAGAGGGTCGTACGTAAGTTTTTTTTGGGAATAATCCCAGCCGAGGTTTGAACCCGAGGGTGTGTAAAAAATGTGGGGTATAAAAATAAATTATATATTTGCATTCAGTATAATAACACTTTATATTATTACCAACTATTTAGTCACTTATTTTATATAATAAACATTTTGTATATGTAATTTTCAAATATATATTATAACCATAATATGGTATAATTTTCATGTAATATACAAGTTATATAACATAAAAATGATCGGTTCTTAGTATACGGCTCAGTTGACACCCGCTGAATAAATAAGTTAATATTGATTAAGGAGCGTATACAGAAGTTAACATTTTTTAAGAAGCGAAAAGAGGAAAATAACTTAATAATCTGTATAGCCCTTGACTGGATTATTATTTTAGTATAAAATATCCCACAGTTATTTGAATGGTACTTTTAGTAGACATAATGTTACTTGCAGTTAAGAAAAAAATACATATCCTATTTACAGTCGGTCTACTCTAATCGACTTTTATATTCAATATTTGAAATCCTTCTTACCTGATTAATTAGGTAGTCTAAATCCGGCCATTATACTAGCTAGGATTAAAAAGAAGTGTATTATTCTTTATTGTATATTATTTAAAAAGAAGTAAGCAAAAGGCTAGGACATCTATTTGTGTCCGTCGCTCGGGCTCGTTTCCTTGTGAGCCGATCAAACAAATACCGAAAAAACTTATTATAATGAATTGAAATTATGAACCATTCGACCAAATTCATATAAAGCTTGTAATTCCTATGCTGTCCCTTTGTGTTAGAGATTTTCTATAAATCTTATTATAGAATTGTAGATCTAGGATCTAGTTTCTCATTACAGGATCTAGTAAGAGTTTATTCTCATTAGATCTTTTTTGTGACATACATGATGGATCTAGTGACAGTGCTTTTCTCATTGGATCTATTGGATTACAATTTATCAGGGATCTAGTGAGAGTTATTTCTCATTAGATCTATTATTTCTGAAGACTGTGGATCTAGTAAACATTTATTCCCACTAGATCTATTTCCCAAGATACATTATAGATCTAGTGAGAGTTATTTCTCATTAGATCTATTACTTCTGAAGACTGTGGATCTAGTAAGCATTTATTCCCACTAGATCTATTTCCCGAGATAAATTATAGATCTAGTGACAATTTATTTCTCATTAGATCCATTCCTATTATTAATAAAGGATCTGTCAAGAAGTATTTCTCATAAGATCTATTCTACCCGATTGTTCAATTTATTCTTCCTAAATTCCAAATAAATGGAAACGCCTTAATTTCAGTACGTGAAATCTATGATTTTATCATTTTCTCGATCGAGTACCTACGGGAGGTCCTTTTTTACAGTGTACATTTATACTGTAGGTAAGAATCATAAATGAAAAAGCAAAGTAGAGAATACGAAGTGATCAAACTTCATTACATTTATCTTTTATGCAATATAAAATTGAGTTTAAATAATTTTAGAGAAAAAATATTAATAAAAAAAGTGTAAGTATTTGGGTAGGTTTGCATATATTTTAATCTAAACTGTAGGTACATCGACTGTTTAGTGTGATTGAGGAATTAATGTCTACACATACAATCTTTCTCATTAATTTATTATTTTAGTAGAAATTAAATTAGGAATTATAATAAAAAATAAAAACAAAAAAAAATAATGCAATGATAAATAATAACAATTTTTTGTTAACTTCTCACTAGATCCATTCTAGATTTCAATCTAATGAGAAATAAACTCTCACTAGATCCATTCCTCACAGACCCCGGCTAAAATGTATCTAATGAAAGAAAACATCCCAATAGATCCATTATGAATTGCAATGTATCTAGCGGTAAAAAAAAATCTCATTAGATACACAGTGGATCTACTGAATGGATCTAATGAGATAGATTCTCCAATATAATTGATATAATTCCGTCTGTATCAATGTGAATTCACAACTATTTCATTCCCTAACTAATCACGGTCTTATAATACATTTGTGGTATATAGGGCTTAGAATCTATATATGACTTTTATGAGGACTGAATCTGTTCAACGTCAAAATCGTTTGGAATTAGAACATTATGATTTTGTTGAATTCACATTAACAGGAAAGCTCGATGTCTTCTTATCGAGTATAAATAATTTTTTATACTCCAGTTTTTTGTATTCCAGTACCTCTAGCTGGCAACGCAAAGGGGAGACAGGGCAAGCGCCGGCCGGCCGTGAGTGGCGCGGCAGAGGCGGGCGCCCCGGCTGGGAAGAAAGGTCGTGCTGCCGACCCGGCTAGCCTGAAGCTCCCCTCACATGGATACCCTACGGAGCACCCCTTTAATAAAGACGGCTATCGGTATATACTGGCCGAGCCTGATCCTCACGCGCCGTTCAGACAGGTAAGAGGCGATTGCATCGACTTGCGACTACATACCGATCAACCGTAAAAAACATGGCCATCCCATAGAAAATCTTGCCAAAGAATTAGACTACCGACTTTTTAAAACACTACAACATAGAAATCGCGAGAGTGCTGTCAAATTAGTTTAATGACATTTGTTAAAATATTAACAATATGAGCTCACAAAATGGGTGTAAAGGGATAGAGCAAGCAAAACCATTTGGCGAGTCAAGCTGAAAACGCTAGGAAGATAATATTAAACTGAACATCAACACAATTTTGCTACCAACTAAAGGTATAAATCGTAGCTGCACACAGCAACTGCTCGTTCCGCCGCACTCCAACTGGAACCGCCGTAAAATTCTCGATTTCAAGTAGGCGCAGAACAGTCGCGACCGTACGGCGACACTTCAAATTGGGACTTTCAGTCTTATGATTACGGTACAACTTCGTGTGCGGAACGTGCAGTTGCTGTCTGCAGTCGGCTACGAAAATACGTTAAAGCCACCTGTATTTCTCAGGAATTTGACGAAAGCAACGAATGGAGCGGCAAGCCGATCCCTGGCTGGTTGTACCGTTCCCTCTGTCCTGGGGTAGTGCTATTGGCGCTTCACGATCGAGCTCCTCAGCTCAAGATATCCGAGGACAGACTCGCGGTCACCGGGGAGAAGGGGTACTGCATGGTGCGGGCTACACACGGTGAGTCTAGAGCCCTTTAACTGCCATCATCTGTTACATCAGACAGTGAAAATGTAAGTTGTTGGCGCTTCACGATCGCACTCCTCAGCTGAAGATATCCGAGGACAGACTCGCGGTCACCGGGGAGAAGGGGTACTGCATGGTGCGGGCTACACACGGTGAGTCTAGAGCCCTTTAACTGCCATCATCTGTTACATCAGACAGTGAAAATGTAAGTTGTTGGCGCTTCACGATCGCACTCCTCAGCTGAAGATATCCGAGGACAGACTCGCGGTCACCGGGGAGAAGGGGTACTGCATGGTGCGGGCTACACACGGTGAGTCTAGAGCCCTTTAACTGCCATCATCTGTTATATCAGACAGTGAAAATGTAAGTTGTTGGCGCTTCACGATCGCACTCCTCAGCTGAAGATATCCGAGGACAGACTCGCGGTCACCGGGGAGAAGGGGTACTGCATGGTGCGGGCTACACACGGTGAGTCTAGAGCCCTTTAACTGCCATCATCTGTTATATCAGACAGTGAAAATGTAAGTTGTTGGCGCTTCACGATCGCACTCCTCAGCTGAAGATATCCGAGGACAGACTCGCGGTCACCGGGGAGAAGGGGTACTGCATGGTGCGGGCTACACACGGTGAGTCTAGAGCCCTTTAACTGCCATCATCTGTTACATCAGACAGTGAAAATGTAAGTTGTTGGCGCTTCACGATCGCACTCCTCAGCTGAAGATATCCGAGGACAGACTCGCGGTCACCGGGGAGAAGGGGTACTGCATGGTGCGGGCTACACACGGTGAGTCTAGAGCCCTTTAACTGCCATCATCTGTTATATCAGACAGTGAAAATGTAAGTTGTTGGCGCTTCACGATCGCACTCCTCAGCTGAAGATATCCGAGGACAGACTCGCGGTCACCGGGGAGAAGGGGTACTGCATGGTGCGGGCTACACACGGTGAGTCTAGAGCCCTTTAACTGCCATCATCTGTTACATCAGACAGTGAAAATGTAAGTTGTTGGCGCTTCACGATCGCACTCCTCAGCTGAAGATATCCGAGGACAGACTCGCGGTCACCGGGGAGAAGGGGTACTGCATGGTGCGGGCTACACACGGTGAGTCTAGAGCCCTTTAACTGCCATCATCTGTTATATCAGACAGTGAAAATGTAAGTTGTTGGCGCTTCACGATCGCACTCCTCAGCTCAAGATATCCGAGGACAGACTCGCGGTCACCGGGGAGAAGGGGTACTGCATGGTGCGGGCTACACACGGTGAGTCTAGAGCCCTTTAACTGCCATCATCTGTTACATCAGACAGTGAAAATGTAAGTTGTTGGCGCTTCACGATCGCACTCCTCAGCTCAAGATATCCGAGGACAGACTCGCGGTCACCGGGGAGAAGGGGTACTGCATGGTGCGGGCTACACACGGTGAGTCTAGAGCCCTTTAACTGCCATCATCTGTTACATCAGACAGTGAAAATGTAAGTTGTTGGCGCTTCACGATCGCACTCCTCAGCTGAAGATATCCGAGGACAGACTCGCGGTCACCGGGGAGAAGGGGTACTGCATGGTGCGGGCTACACACGGTGAGTCTAGAGCCCTTTAACTGCCATCATCTGTTACATCAGACAGTGAAAATGTAAGTTGTTGGCGCTTCACGATCGCACTCCTCAGCTGAAGATATCCGAGGACAGACTCGCGGTCACCGGGGAGAAGGGGTACTGCATGGTGCGGGCTACACACGGTGAGTCTAGAGCCTTTTAACTGGCATCATCTGATACATTAGACAGTGAAAATGTAAGTTGTTGGCGCTTCACGATCGCACTCCTCAGCTCAAGATATCCGAGGACAGACTCGCGGTCACCGGGGAGAAGGGGTACTGCATGGTGCGGGCTACACACGGTGAGTCTAGAGCCCTTTAACTGCCATCATCTGTTACATCAGACAGTGAAAATGTAAGTTGTTGGCGCTTCACGATCGCACTCCTCAGCTGAAGATATCCGAGGACAGACTCGCGGTCACCGGGGAGAAGGGGTACTGCATGGTGCGGGCTACACACGGTGAGTCTAGAGCCTTTTAACTGGCATCATCTGATACATTAGACAGTGAAAATGTAGGTTGTTGGCGCTTCACGATCGCACTCCTCAGCTGAAGATATCCGAGGACAGACTCGCGGTCACCGGGGAGAAGGGGTACTGCATGGTGCGGGCTACACACGGTGAGTCTAGAGCCTTTTAACTGCCATCATCTGATACATTAGACAGTGAAAATGTAGGTTGTTGGCGCTTCACGATCGCACTCCTCAGCTGAAGATATCCGAGGACAGACTCGCGGTCACCGGGGAGAAGGGGTACTGCAAGGTGCGGGCTACACACGGTGAGTCTAGAGCCCTTTAACTGCCATCATCTGTTACATCAGACAGTGAAAATGTAAGTTGTTGGCGCTTCACGATCGCACTCCTCAGCTGAAGATATCCGAGGACAGACTCGCGGTCACCGGGGAGAAGGGGTACTGCATGGTGCGGGCTACACACGGTGAGTCTAGAGCCCTTTAACTGCCATCATCTGTTATATCAGACAGTGAAAATGTAAGTTGTTGGCGCTTCACGATCGCACTCCTCAGCTCAAGATATCCGAGGACAGACTCGCGGTCACCGGGGAGAAGGGGTACTGCATGGTGCGGGCTACACACGGTGAGTCTAGAGCCCTTTAACTGCCATCATCTGTTACATCAGACAGTGAAAATGTAAGTTGTTGGCGCTTCACGATCGCACTCCTCAGCTGAAGATATCCGAGGACAGACTCGCGGTCACCGGGGAGAAGGGGTACTGCATGGTGCGGGCTACACACGGTGAGTCTAGAGCCCTTTAACTGCCATCATCTGTTATATCAGACAGTGAAAATGTAAGTTGTTGGCGCTTCACGATCGCACTCCTCAGCTCAAGATATCCGAGGACAGACTCGCGGTCACCGGGGAGAAGGGGTACTGCATGGTGCGGGCTACACACGGTGAGTCTAGAGCCCTTTAACTGCCATCATCTGTTACATCAGACAGTGAAAATGTAAGTTGTTGGCGCTTCACGATCGCACTCCTCAGCTGAAGATATCCGAGGACAGACTCGCGGTCACCGGGGAGAAGGGGTACTGCATGGTGCGGGCTACACACGGTGAGTCTAGAGCCTTTTAACTGGCATCATCTGATACATTAGACAGTGAAAATGTAGGTTGTTGGCGCTTCACGATCGCACTCCTCAGCTGAAGATATCCGAGGACAGACTCGCGGTCACCGGGGAGAAGGGGTACTGCATGGTGCGGGCTACACACGGTGAGTCTAGAGCCCTTTAACTGCCATCATCTGTTACATCAGACAATGAAAATGTAGGTTGTTGGCGCTTCACGATCGCACTCCTCAGCTGAAGATATCCGAGGACAGACTCGCGGTCACCGGGGAGAAGGGGTACTGCATGGTGCGGGCTACACACGGTGAGTCTAGAGCCCTTTAACTGCCATCATCTGTTACATCAGACAATGAAAATGTAAGTTGTTGGCGCTTCACGATCGCACTCCTCAGCTGAAGATATCCGAGGACAGACTCGCGGTCACCGGGGAGAAGGGGTACTGCATGGTGCGGGCTACACACGGTGAGTCTAGAGCCTTTTAACTGCCATCATCTGATACATTAGACAGTGAAAATGTAGGTTGTTGGCGCTTCACGATCGCACTCCTCAGCTGAAGATATCCGAGGACAGACTCGCGGTCACCGGGGAGAAGGGGTACTGCATGGTGCGGGCTACACACGGTGAGTCTAGAGCCTTTTAACTGCCATCATCGGATACATTAGACAGTGAAAATGTAGGTTGTTGGCGCTTCACGATCGCACTCCTCAGCTGAAGATATCCGAGGACAGACTCGCGGTCACCGGGGAGAAGGGGTACTGCAAGGTGCGGGCTACACACGGTGAGTCTAGAGCCTTTTAACTGCCATCATCGGATACATTAGACAGTGAAAATGTAGGTTGTTGGCGCTTCACGATCGCACTCCTCAGCTGAAGATATCCGAGGACAGACTCGCGGTCACCGGGGAGAAGGGGTACTGCAAGGTGCGGGCTACACACGGTGAGTCTAGAGCCTTTTAACTGCCATCATCGGATACATTAGACAGTGAAAATGTAGGTTGTTGGCGCTTCACGATCGCACTCCTCAGCTGAAGATATCCGAGGACAGACTCGCGGTCACCGGGGAGAAGGGGTACTGCAAGGTGCGGGCTACACACGGTGAGTCTAGAGCCTTTTAACTGCCATCATCGGATACATTAGACAGTGAAAATGTAGGTTGTTGGCGCTTCACGATCGCACTCCTCAGCTGAAGATATCCGAGGACAGACTCGCGGTCACCGGGGAGAAGGGGTACTGCAAGGTGCGGGCTACACACGGTGAGTCTAGAGCCCTTTAACTGCCATCATCTGATACATTAGACAGTGAAAATGTAGGTTGTTGGCGCTTCACGATCGCACTCCTCAGCTGAAGATATCCGAGGACAGACTCGCGGTCACCGGGGAGAAGGGGTACTGCAAGGTGCGGGCTACACACGGTGAGTCTAGAGCCTTTTAACTGCCATCATCGGATACATTAGACAGTGAAAATGTAGGTTGTTGGCGCTTCACGATCGCACTCCTCAGCTGAAGATATCCGAGGACAGACTCGCGGTCACCGGGGAGAAGGGGTACTGCAAGGTGCGGGCTACACACGGTGAGTCTAGAGCCTTTTAACTGCCATCATCGGATACATTAGACAGTGAAAATGTAGGTTGTTGGCGCTTCACGATCGCACTCCTCAGCTGAAGATATCCGAGGACAGACTCGCGGTCACCGGGGAGAAGGGGTACTGCATGGTGCGGGCTACACACGGTGAGTCTAGAGCCTTTTAACTGCCATCATCTGATACATTAGACAGTGAAAATGTAGGTTGTTGGCGCTTCACGATCGCACTCCTCAGCTGAAGATATCCGAGGACAGACTCGCGGTCACCGGGGAGAAGGGGTACTGCAAGGTGCGGGCTACACACGGTGAGTCTAGAGCCCTTTAACTGCCATCATCTGATACATTAGACAGTGAAAATGTAGGTTGTTGGCGCTTCACGATCGCGCTCCTCAGCTGAAGATATCAGAGGACCGATTTGTAGTCACCGGGGTGAAGGGGTACTGCATGAATTGCTCAAATTTAGGGTTTTAGGTGTGCGTGCGTGATTATTTTAGTGTAGGTGCGTAGTAAGTGTGCGTAGTTTTTTTATAATGTGTGTTACCGCATCCCCCCCAAAATCTAGCGAAATATTTTGTTCGGAAAAGGCGTCTTAAATGCTCTAGGCAAATTTACGTTCACAAATATAAAAAAAAACATTCGCGAGTTCTACAGCTCAGCTCACAGAGCCAATAGCAAATTGTTTTTTTTTTTCAGGAGTGTCACGAGGAACTTGGTACTGGGAAGCCTCTGTGGAGGAGATGCCTGAAGGCGCGGCGGCACGGCTCGGCTGGGGGCGGCGCTACGCCAACCTGCAGGCGCCTCTTGGATACGACAAGTTCGGATACTCGTGGCGCAGCCGGAAGGGAACCAGGTAAAAAACCTGCAGGCGCCACTCGGATACGCCAAGTTCGGGTACTCGTGGCGCAGCCGGAAGGGAACCAGGTAAAAAACCTGCAGGCGCCACTCGGATACGCCAAGTTCGGATACTCGTGGCGCAGCCGGAAGGGAACCAGGTAAAAAAACCTGCAGGCGCCTCGGATACGCCAAGTTCGGATACTCGTGGCGCAGCCGGAAGGGAACCAGGTAAAAAAACCTGCAGGCGCCTCGGATACGCCAAGTTCGGGTACTCGTGGCGCAGCCGGCAGGAAACCAGGTAAAAAAAACCTGCAGGCGCCTCTCGGATACGCCAAGTTCGCATAGTCGTGGCGCAGGCGGAAGGGACCAAGTAAAAAAAAACCTGCAGGAGCTGCTCGGATACGACAAGTTATAGGTTAGGTTAGTTAGTGTTCACAAGCCTCTGTGGAGATGCGAGAGGGCGCGGCTCGTCGTGGCTAACGTGATTGGCAACGATCCTCAATTTACAGCAATTTGTTCTGAAAAAACTCATCTCAGTTCGGATCAATGGCGGTCGATTGCGATTATTTAAAAAAAACATATGGCGTTTTCATCCTTTTGAATTTAGAATTCAAAAATAAAAATGTTTTTTGATTGGTCGAATTTATTGTAGCGTCTGTGCAAAGGTGACAAGTTGGTTATAAAAATGGAAATATCAAGGGAATATGTGCTTGCGATAATTTTCTACAACTTTCAAAGGGGATGAACTCGACTTCAGTGCTTTGAGGAGATCACTTCTGTGTTTAGTGATACCATGTCTTAGGACTATAGAACGCTGGTGTTTAGAATTTCAACGTGGGCCAGTACTTTCGCCTGTAATACTCTAGTTTGCTTCTTATTTCTCTACAGGTTCCACGAGTCGCGCGGCAAACATTACAGCAACGGCTACGGCGAGGGCGACACCCTGGGTTTCCTCATAGTACTGCCTAACAACTACTCCACAAAGTACACGCCAAATACTTATAAAGACCGGGTTAGTCTACAATGTTTAGTTTCATATGCTGCAATAGTTTACTATTCTCAGTGTAATAACCGAGAATTCACCTGGAAACAGTATTTGAGCAAGCTATCTCTTAACGAATGTGAATGTAAAACTTTATTTTATTATTTATTTATTTATTAAGAAATAATAATAAAACACAAATAAGTACCATAGACCCACAAAACCGTTTGCACAATTTGACTGTGGGATCGATCAGTCTCTTCTCTCTTCTAACAATAAATTATTTTATGAGTTTAACAAGGCAACTTTATATATTATGATTCTACATCTAGGTACAATAGTTTATTTTACGAGTTTAATAAGGTAACTATGTAGCTTTTTACTAAGTTTAGCTTTATTGGCTTCCTGCCTGATGTCAGAGGGCAGGCTGTTGAGTATGTAGGGAAGGCGTTTCTGGAGACACCTATCGCCGCAGTAATTAGTGACCTTTATGTCGCCCCTAGCTGTAAGATTGTAATTACCGCTGTGTTGAGAGCGAGGGAACTAAATGTGTTTCTTCTGCTGTCAACACAGTGCATCCTCAAATCTTATAAAGGGTCAGCAACGCGCACGTGACTCCTTTGGAGTTGCGGGCGTCTATAGGCTGCGGTGGCCGCTTACCATCAGGTGGACCGTAAGCTTGTTTGCCACCGGCGTTGTATAAAAAAAACGTCCATTATGTGTGCAGAAAAATGTACTTCCTGGCCAATCGAAGCCATAAAATTTTGCACACACAACCGATAATAATGAAGAAATATCTGCTTTCTATTTCTGCCAAAAATGTTCCTCATATTTGGATGTTAACGGTATTGATATAAAGTCGAAAATGCCGAAATTTGAGGTTTGAACCTCAATTATTCAATTTTTTAACGCGTGGAATGTTATGACGTCAGAGATATGCAATAAAAATTCAATTGTATGTATATACATGTCAAGTGCAATTTGAAAAAAACTTATGGACTAATTAGGCAGAACGTGCCACGGGTTTAATGTAACATCCACTAATAATATTCCATTTTCTCAGCCTTTAGTAAAGTTCAAAAGCCATCTCTACTATGAAGACAAGGACAACATACAAGAATCTCTGAATGGCCTGAAACCGCTGCCTGGCTCGAAGATCTACTTCTTCAAGAACGGCCAGTGCCAGGGCTCGGCCTTCCTCGATATATACCAAGGCTGCTACTATCCGTCTGTCAGTTTGCATAAAAGTGCTACAGTTAGTGTTAACTTCGGACCCAACTTTAAGCATCCCCCGGGGAAAGAATATAGCTACAGACCGGTAAGAACCTAATAATAATTTAATTAATTGATGTAATGTTTTCGTAGTATGAAGTAGAGAGGTAGAGCATAACATAATGTCATCTTGCTTGAATTTGGAGGAGCCCAACTGGGGAAGTACCTCCGCCTTGCAGAAGACCACAGCCATAATACCCTTATTTACTATACAAGTATGTAGTATTGTGTTCCTGGAGGTGAGCAAGGTTGCCAGAGCTCCCGAGGATGCACCGTGTTTGGAGCGAGGGACCTAAAAATGTCGCTTCTTCTGTCAACACAGTGCATCCTCAAATTTTATAAACTCCTTTGGAGTTGCGGGCGTCTATAGGCGGCGGTGGCCGCTTACCATCAGGTGGACCGTGCGCTTGTTTGCCACCGGCGTTGTATAAAAAAAATGTTTTTACCTTTATTTCTTTCTAATTTTGTTGTGATTCTGTGACAGACAGCGGTACCTTGGCAATACAGTTCCGTTTTGGTACCCTCCGGGAACGACCAGTTACGGTTTCCGATTACGTTAAAGTTAGTATGAAACTAAGGCCAAATTGTGTCAAACGAACGCAAGCAAAAAAAACGACTAAGAGCTCTAACCAAAAGGTAGATTCTTGCTTGCCATCATTTGATAGAATTTGGCTACAGTTTCGGACCATCATTTGTCATGGAATTGGTATCGTACGGGAAGGGCCGGTTGAAACGCTCTTTAGCCTTACCCATTTAATATTCAACACTTAACTATTGTTGTAATAAAGCACCACAGTGACATTGACAATGCGCATGATGTGTTTATGTTTGTGTGAGGCAACGCGCTCACGGCGAGCCGACTGTGCGCCGCACAAAATGGCGTCGGACGCGATAACAGCTGCTGCTGCGTTTATTATAATTCATCGAATAATTAATAACTAATAAGTGGCAAACGTAAATATTTAATTTAACCCACTTAACCACACAAAACCGTCAATAAAACCTACGCGCCGTGAGCAATGACAAGTCTGAACTAGTCAACGCGCGCGCGCCGCACACGGGCACGCTCGGATATACGTCCAAATTAGTCGAGTCGACCAGTATTTAAAAAAACCCTGAATTAGCCCAATATTTGGATTAGTTTTTGCTCTACGTAGGGCTGAATCATTTATTTAGGTAACAAAGTCGTATTATTAGATTGTCCCATTAAAAACGAAGTAATGAATTGGTGACCGTAATAATACCGGTATTTTTCTATGGAGCAAATACCGGTATCCGATCGCTGCTTTGAGCACGGTTAAAAGACCGACTGCGGCCGACTCACCGCTCACCGCTCGCTCGCTGCCCGCGCACGGCGCGTGAGCCGCGTACGGACTTGAGCAAACAGGCGAGCCGTGCGTGCCTCGGCTCGAGGCTGCCTCAAATGCGTACGCACCTTGAGAAATTAGTTTTTTTTAATTTTTTTTTTTAAATATTTGTGGACAATCTTACACAAATCGACCTAGTCCCAAATTAAGCAAAGCTTGTGCTATGGGTACTAGGCGACGATATACATACTTATATAGATAAATATATACTTAAATACATAGAAAACATCCAAGACTCAGGAACAAATATTCGTGTTCGTCACACAAATAAATGCCCTGACCGGGATTCGAACCCGGGACCTCCAGCTTCGTAGGCAGTGTCACTACCAACTAGGCTAAAGCGGTCGTCAGTTCCAATGAAGTTCCGCAACATGGCCCATCATCATCATCATCATCCTAGCGTTATCCCGGTACAGTTGCGTCCTGAATGACGCCCGGGGTCCGCTACCTAATCCCAAGATTTGTCGTAGGCACTAGTTTTTACGGAAGCGACTGCCATCTGACCTTCCAACCCGAAGGGAAACCAGACCTTATTGGTTCCATATTGGTTAAATTCCGCAACAAAAGAAAAGAGCGTATTCCCTTCTGAAAGGCCGGCAACGCACTTGCGACTCCTCTGGTGTTGCAGGTGTTTATGGGCGTCGGTATTTGCTTACCATCAGGCGATCCGTCTGCTCGTTTGCCCCCTATAACATAAAAAAACATGGCCCATAGTTATATATTTCTGGTCTGGCTTACTTGGCTATGACAAATGGGATGTTGAGACCAAATAAGAAAATCAGTAAGTTTTTAATATTGTCGAAAAAGGATCAAATTAAACAATTATAAGTCTTCAAAGTTTTAAAAGGGTGCATACTCTGTCCCGTTTCCGCAAAACGCACCTTTGTATTGGAACGATCGTCATTTACTGTGGCGCTCGTGGTCAATGACGTCACTGATCTGTCGCGCTATCTCTCTAACCAGCAGCATTAAAACGGTTGTAGATTCGTTATATTTTTAGATATTTTTGAATAGGATTTTATTTATTTATTTAAACTTTATTGCACAGTAACAGGTTACAGATACAAAAGGCGAACTTAACGCCGTAAGGCATTCTCTACCAGTCAACCTTCAGGCCATAACTAAACAAAGAAATGTGGGAAAGCCGATAAATTATTGGACTATGTATAATACCGATTTTCACCTTTTATCATATTTTTTTGCCTTCGTTTCTTTTGGAGTAGTCAAATTTTGACTCAACATCCTTAATATTCTGTTCAAATTCAGATGTCCGAGAAAGCTGAGGAGGCGATATGCGAACAAACCATGGCCGATTTGCTCTACCTGACCGACAACGAGGGCAAGTTGAGGCTGGACAACTTCAATCTCTGATACACGTAACACCGTTAATTCGGTGTACATGCTGAGCGCGAGGACTGAACGTGTGAGATGCACAACTGTAGGTACAGTACTTTAATCTGTCGAACACGGGTGAGCTATGGTTGTGTGTTGCGATACACACGCACATTGATATCATGGTCTAAGAAAACAAGGTCTGACAATCAGGATCGTGACACGAGGTCGAGTTGCCACTTTATAGTAACAAAATAGATAGGTAATTAAAAAAAAAAATACTGCCGTTGTCATGCAAAATATAATACGTAATGTGTCGCATTAAGGCACAAAATAAGTCAATTTAAACTTGAATGCACTTATAAAATACTCACAGAATACATGGAAGTCAGGGAGTATCATAATACACCACTGGCAACACTGCTACGAGCGTCATGTCAGCCGCTTTGACGTTAACCGCGATCTCGCTCGGATGTACTGAATGGCATATTTCGCTCTCGGTCGGTGTCAGTGTAAGCAGTAATTGCCAAACTTTTTTGAGGTGCCGTTGCTATTAATGATGTAGGCCGGATTTTAAAATGGTAGGCTGTTTTATTCGGAACTGTAAGAGTAGAAGTGTTAAAGGCAGGACTATATTGTTTTTTTCACTTCCACAAAAGGAATCAGTAGCCAACGAATGGCTTCGCTATTGTGGATCGAAAACAACAAAAAAAATGGTACATGTACATTTAGGTACATGTACCATTTTTTTAATTCGACAAAAGAAGAAAAAAAAATTATGTAAAGTGTCAAACACCCATTACTGAACATTGAACATAATGAAAATGATTTGTAAATAAAAACTCATGGTGATGACTTATATAACATTTTCTAATTACATTAAAATTATAAATTGATGAATATTTTACAATTATATAAATATGTCAACTACATCGTTACAAAATTAAGATTCATGTTTAAGATGACAATACGTTAAAATTAAGATCACCATTCACCATCTATATGTCTTAGCATAATTCAAATAACTAACCAATTCAGATGTCATACGAATAAATGGCAAGACAATATAGTAAATTCAATCCGTAATGCCATAGTACTCCTCATCTATATATGTGTGCGTTAGCGTAGGCCCTATGAATTCACATTGTCTATGTGTTCGTATGTGTCACAACTTCAACTAAGTATAACCCGCGCTCATGAGATTAAAGTGCAGTAACAGATATAATGTAAGTTGTTTTTCGTTTCGCGCTGACCGTTCAGTGGCGCCGATGCGAAGAAGCTACTGTATCGTAGAGTTCATGTGATATTCTAGCGCAACCTCTACCTACCTACTGTGATTCTTGACTTGAGATTTGAAGATAAACATATTCTAGACGCGCAGACGCATTAAGCCGTTGTCTCCAGGCGAAAAAAATAAACGATAGCTTTTATTTGTAATGAGGCCTGTGATCCCAGGGACTGGTAGAGGACGGGTTAATCTATTCGACGCATATATCTGCACAATCGGTACAACGCTAGCGACGGATATATCCGTCACCGCGTGTAGCGCGATATCAACCTACATGCATTTATATAAGGTTAACATCGCAATTGACATTCCCATGTCATGGCGTGTGAGTGACAGCTTTTGTATTTGACATGGCGTTGAAAAGGTACAGTTTTGCACTATTCCTTTGTAATAGTTTCCAAAAATATTGCAAAGGAATAGAAATATTAGAGAACCTGACTACACAGTCAAGTTCAAATATATGTGCACAGACGTGGGTATATGTGGGGATGAAAACAATGTGAAAAGTCTTTATTGTTAACGGCATAAGGTTGCTCAAATTTGTTTGACATTTGGGACTTTTTAGACTTTGGAACAATCATACATATTAGACTGTTGGTGTCAATGGTCAGCGAGACACTAAAATCAACCATAGTATATACTTATTCATGTATTATAATATATGTTAACAAACCAAAATTTGGTAGGACTTATGTTGTCGAAATACAGTATAATATGTTCAAATACATTTACGACTTAGATGTACCAATGTACATTAAATATGAATGAAATATATGAACCTCCATTATAAAACATTATCAAAATTGATCAAATCGAATTTTTTAATAATTAAACTAGAGGTCACTCACTATATTATATAAACAGTTAAAGCTATATAAGTGAAGAAGAATAGGGTAACGGTCCTACAATGTAAATGGTCGTCTAAAATAATAAATATAATCATGTATTCAAATAATACTCTATTGTAAAGTTGAATCTGAAATTACTTCAGATTTGACTTAACATATTCCATATGTATAAGTACAAAATTAATACTATATACAATATTTTAAAAAATAACTAAGTTTCCTTGTGTATTGTTAAGGACGGCCGTTGCTAATACGACGAGAAAAAGACAACACGGAAAAGTAGAGTTACAGTGTCAAGGTCATTCAGATCAGAACAAGTAAGATTTAAATTGTGGTCTTTTGGGAAAGTATTCTAGACTTTGTATATTATATACAAAAATACCTATCAGACAATGAAAATAATTGCATGGATACATGACTTCTGTGAAAAACATGCTTGTATAAATTATATGTATTACATATCAAAATCTGTATCAAGAAATGTATCTCAAGTGTATGAATTTGTGTTGTGTTGTGTAAGCTAAGTGTACATGCCGATAAAATGTTTTATACCTAAGTAATTGTTTTATTCTTCTAATTTTTAAACTATTTGGTTTTTCAGTGGTGTCATGTTCATGGGGTAAAGTGAGTAAAACATTTACTTCTTGTCAAATTCATTGACAATTTCGTTTTAATAACATTTGTAACTACTTAATATTTATGACACAATAACTTTTTCTATTCAGTTTAATCAGTCCCTCCACTGCCTGGGTTGTGTTCCTGTGCTGCTAGACTTCTGTGCCACTGGATGGGTGTTTTAGCTATGATTGAAAACATGTGCGTGCCAGCTTGCAGTTCCTCTTTCAGAATCTCATTGATAAGATTGTACCTCTGAAAAAAATTAAGTTCATACAAATATTGATTACAGTAAAAATTAAAAAATAGATTACTTACATCTGGAGCAGCTGTTGGCAACAGGCGGGCCGCAGGCCCTTACTTGCAGCCCGCAAGCCTCCTTATTGATAACCGACAATGTTTGTACAACAACCTTTTGTCTGATAGAGTAATAAATTATTAACACATGCGCCCAGCAACACTTCTAACCACTATGTGGCCCTTGGCTGCTAAAAGGTTGCCAACCCCTGATCTAGAGTGAAAAAACTTGAAGAACGTCTGAAAGTCATTTCTCACTTTATCTCTACACTATACACAACATGGTTACCCATATTCTCTTTGATAACAAAATTGATTTTCCTGTGATAAAAATTAATCTAGTGGGATTCTCTGCGGCGTATTTTTACTACTAAGCAGAAAAAACAAGCACCATAGGGGGCAGTCCACTGTCAGAATTATACCTTGTACATGGGCAATCCATGGAATTTGTCAGTAACCACAATCAATTTCAAGTGAATCTTTTCCTTCAGACGACCGTCCGCACTCTGCTCACTTGTAACGTCCAAGTGTGTTGTTTCTAACGCTGTTTGTAGTTTCCTCATAATTGTGTTCTCGACTGCTCCGGACTTGCATCTTATTGTATTTGTATAAATACCTGCAAGTGGAAGACAAAATTCAGTAAAAATATAACTTATAGTTATGTGTTCGAGGTAAGTCAACCATACCAGTGTAAAATACCGTATACATTGATGTTGTGTTCCTAAAAAACATTGTATCGATTTTAATTCTAGACTGGCATAAACAAACAACATAACCCCAAAGGAAAAGACACAGCACCTTGACAGTGACAGATGATAGTTGCCTTGACGTTAAACATCCGTTTAGAAACGACCGGTACTAGAACATTGAAGAAAAAAAAATCGAGCATGTCAGAGGATATTGGTCGCTTTTATACTTTACCGTGGACGTCCACGATATGCCGTAGGTTTGCTGCTTTTCCCACGATATCGTGACTATAAATGCGCGGATTAGATAAAAGGAGGATTAGCGAATCACCAAGGGGGACGGACTTATGATAGGCTGTCTAAATTGAGATGCATCAGAAGACTGATGGATGTAGCGCAATTCTGACATCCCATAATTAGCCGTGCTGTACATGCATTGGCGGCAATTTAAATTGTTTGAATACATGGATGACGTTTCGGTGACACAGGCTGGTGACTATGAAGTAAAGTTCCTTTTATGAATAAATTATTGAATTAAGTTGAATTTAAGGATAAGACTGGAGCCGGCAATACATACATACACAGATGTGCGAAAGAGATAAAAGCATAGACACCAATATACGTGTGAAAGAAATACAATGCGTAATCTACTGTCACTCATCGCGTATTATTTGTCACCGGCATGTGTCACCGAAACGTGATCAATGTATTGAAGCCTATTAGCTTAACTTAAATTTGGCGCCAATAAATATACATCACGACTAATTATGAGATGTCAGAATTGTGCTACATCCATATCAGTCTTCTGATACATCCCAATTTAGTCAGCCTATCATAAGTCTGGGAAATCGTGAGAGTCAGGATGGCGGGTGTACCTTGACAAATATTTAAATAAAGTGTACGAGTACTATTTTGTATCACTTAAAAAAAAATTGTACCCTTCCGTATTTAAAGTTATTACAAAGTGAAGGTACACCCGCCATCCTGACTCTCACGGGAAATCAGTTTGACCACGAGGAAAAATGGTGGAGAACTACGACCGAAAATGGCGATATCGGTTTGATATCAGACGATGTAACAAGCAATATCGGTGTCGGATCGTATCGGGTAATGTGAACACGCCCTAATAAGATAATTATCCTTTTAATCCATCTGGCAACTCCAACCATCAAATTTTGACAGCACATAACAAAACTAAAACGAAAATGTCTCGGATTTTGGTGATGGGCCATCGATTTGTTTAATTTTCGTGATTATTTCTTTTGCTTCCGTTCAAACTCGTAATTATAATTAATTTATAGTTTTCATATTCGCAGTTTCTCATTTGAACAATCATATATTTCGCTGCGTTACGGTCTCGCTTTTGTAGGGCACAATTACGATTTAACATATTTCAGTTATTCGGGCTTACAATTTCTTACAAACAAAAAGGACTTTAACGGCTGTGAGATGTATTGCCTTCGTTGATGATCGTGTATGATATTTTTCGCTGAATGTTAGTTTACAAATCCTGAGTCTTAGACGCCATGTTGTTATTTACTCTTTGATTTGTAATCACGAGTCGTGATATGGGTTTATTGTTATTTTGTGGAGCGTCGGTTAGTGCGTGAGCATGTTGGAAGATGTCCCCGTCCACGGGAGCCGGAGTGACGCCAAGGGCACAAAGGTCCCCGTGCATCAGAGAAATCTCAGCTTGGATTTTAGGTAAGTACAGAAACCTTATCAGTGATATCTCATGCTGTGCGTTCAGGTACGTGAGAGATTAAACTTGTTTCAATGTTAAACTACGATTCAGGTTCAATAACAATGCAGGTACAACATTTTGATACCTGCATTGTTATTGAAGTGCCCTCTTTTGCATATTATGTTAATATTTGCTTGGGTATCTATCTCTGTTTTTTTATTAAATTTTCGTTTTTGGAAATAGCTTATTACAGTTATGATTCGCAATGGATTTAACAACACAGTTATGACTACAAGATGATAAACATAACCTTCCCTTAAGTTATTTTATATTTAAAATATTTGGTTGCATGTGGCTTCTTTGTTTTGAAATGCAACTAAAGTGAATGGTGTTACTTTGAAGCAAAATCTACTGTTCACTTGGGCACAATGGTAGTTCAGTTTAAGCTGTCATTTTCCGGGCCCAGTGATCTCCGACACAACAAAACTATCTCATTATATGTTTTTATAGTCAAGGCAGCAGCGGGTTAAGAAGTTGTCTGTATTTGGTACAGTTTTGTGCAGTCTCACTTACCAAAGGAAGGTCTCACCTGCTAGTACAGGCAGCAAAATATCTGCCAAATTAGCCAAATATATTATAACACATCCTTACTTGTATGGTCATAAAGATGTGTTCAATATATGTTCCTACTTTTGCTGCTACTATCTATATGATGCAGACTGTACAAACTGATGTCTATCTTTTCTTTGATTCTATCTAAATATTAAAACTTCACTCTGGTATTTACTTCCATTTCTTTCCTCAATGTTTACTCTTCTTATTTCATAAAAATATGTTTGTTTTTCCAAAATTTGAGAATTGTACTATGCTGCATAATGAAATTAACCCATTGTCTACTTGTCCCTGGGATCCCCGGGCTCATTACAAAAGAATCCTATTGTTTATTTTTACCGCCGGGAGACCACGGCTTCCAAAGTATAAAATACAATGTTGTAATGTATGTGATTATATTTTATGTTACCATCATCAAGCAGGAAACTACAAAAACTTGATTACAGTAGAATCCGCTTATAACATTTTACCGCTTTTAACAACTTCGAAATCACCACACATTAGATTTGATATCATAAATCAGTCCGTTTTGGGCGACATCCTGTTAGTGCGACGTAATATCACCGGTCCCTTGACTGTCGCTTTATCCGGATTCCACTGTATTATTATATTCTGATGTATTCTCAACTTCCTTTATTTATTATGTATAAACCATATTTGGACGCTGTTACACAATTGTGTGAACCACATTAATACAAAACTCAAAATGGAAGCTTCTGGGTTATATTGCATATAACAGTTGTTAGTTTCATACTAAACATTTTCAACATAAATCAGTCCGTTTTGAGCTACATTCTGTTAGTCCTTTGACAGTCGCTTTATCCGGATTCCCCTTTATAAGCTATTGATTTTCGAACTCTTGTGGTTTAACAGACTATAACATAAGTGTCCATTTATAAAAAGGTTGCTAGCATGCAACTAACAGTTTGGTATTTTACCAAACAACAACAATTTTACGATCTTCACGTCTTTCCCCTACTTTATTCAATTCATATTGAATCACCAGTTAAGAGGACATGAAACAATGCCTTGAGAAACTGGTCACACTTCATGAACACAATTTTATTTTGGTTACACATTTGTGAAACTAATTCTGTAATATCATATTGGCCTTGGTCCACCCTCTAGTTTGGATTTGTTTAAACAACATTCTGGTATTTGCATTTGTTCATAAAATGTTTGCAAGTGCACTGATGTAATTGGCTCATTTTTACTGGAGTGGAACTAACTTGTAATACATGGTGAGTTAAGCAGTTAGAACTTGTTGATCAGTGCCAGCTCTAGTTCCTGATCAGGGCAGAAGCTATTTAATCTACGCTACTCAAAAGGTGGCTCCAAAATGTATCACAATATTAAATCATTTTAATTCTCATAATAAAATCTTGACCGTTCTAATCCTAATCATTGATTGAATAATAAAATTATAGGGGCCATTAAACTCATGAGCCAACAGCCAACAACAATGAAAATTTGGGTTGGTTTTTAAATATGATTAGTTAGAATGTTAGATCATTCTATATGATTGCAGTAAATATATGAATAATTGATGAACATTAAACCTGTTACTCCTAAAATGCAATGTTTTCTACCATATCTTATATATACTTAACAAACTTTACTTAACAAGCCAAGGCTACCCTGCTTTAATCACCACCTATAATGCTTCTCATTAACTTCATTCTTAAAGTATGTGCTTTGTTCTACTCCAATAAGTGTTAATTTTGAACACCTGTACTGCAATTGTTTACTCCTATTACTTTGGACATATAAGGTAAACTCGTTTTTGCTCACTGACCACTGCATAATCCTGTATACATACATTATATGATTATATTTGGCTACCTTTACGTTACGGTAGTCTTTAATCAAATATGTCCAGCAAATCATGGACATTTATTTTTTCTTCATTTTATATTGTGGTACTTTCCTAATGCTTATGCTATTAAAGTAGAAATCATAGCTATAATTTATAGCTGTTTCTCGTTTAGCTTTATGAGAAATAAATAATTCTATAACCCGAAATACGATAATTTCCTAAGGGTAAAATTGGCCGTCCAAACTTGATATATGAGACGAGTATAATTATTCAAGTTCTATTTACCTCAATTCCGAGCAATTAAGTCACAAATAACTAAAATGTTAGTAACTGGGCTGGAACTAATGTTATTCACACATGATTGATGAGTGTGCTAGATGAAATGTAGGTAGCCTTTTCTGTCCTTTGACCCTACGCTACGTACCCCAACCAACGAGTCAAAGCAGTCAGGTGAATAATGAATTATTTTCACAACACACAACAACAACGTATGGAAATGTAACTATTTTTGTACACGACATATTTCGTAGGGTGTCATGTCAGACATTGTTTGTCCGATTCTGAATTTGATTGACAAAATACAAGAAAACAGATACTGTTATGGCGTGCTTAAGAGTCCTTATGGGTTAAAAAACTTACATCTATTTGGCGATTTTCTGATTTATTCGACACGTATCTTGACATTTTCTCAGTGTTACTATCTAGAACAGGGATATTGCGACCTAATCTCATAAATTTTAAATGTATTTTTTTGATTTTTCGTTAAGAAATATCATTTCAAACATCACTCCAATCGACCATTTTTAAGCTAAAAACTGTTATACACACAATAAAATAAAATCTAAAACTTTAATAAAATCATCTTGTCCTTTACTCACTTTATTGTTATTATCAATACTTTTGTCATGATTTGAAATCAAAACATTTTAAAACTTATAAGGCCTCTTAAGTATTTGATTTTATATTTTACTTATGATTCAGTTAACAGTTCAAAAGTCAATACGCAAGCCCATGCTTGTCTCGGAAAGTTGTTTTGAAGAAAAATGCTAGTGCGGCGACCTATATATGTACCTATTCTTTAAAAATCGGAGTCCAAAATGACAGCAGTGGTCGACAAACAAGGAAACATGTAACATTATGCCATGAGCCGTTATATGACTTAAATGACATGAATCACTCATGACATGAGTAATCGCGACAAACCAAGACAGACATTCCTCCTCTTTCTAATTTGCTGAGTGCAAGTGTGACAGGAGTCATTGATTTGCGCGCTTATGTGCAACTCATACTATAGGCATGTCTCTTGCTGTCGAACATCGGTTTTGTTTGATAGAGGAAGTTCTATACTAAGTACAGAACGTTACGTTACATAGTACGTTAGGGTCAAACGTGGATTTAGGTTCGCGTCTTTTCTGTGGACATACCAAAAGTTAAGGGCTACAAATCTTAATTTTGGATTGAACCAGTAACCCGCATAAACAGTGTCCCCGTTTCTATAAATCCCTGTAATAAAAACATAGCTAACATGCACATAAGCCGTTAACTGTTGACCACAGGAGGGACGAATTTTGTTTTCTCAACTAAGTATGACCCGTTATTTATTCTGAGCCTAGTGCATAGCCTTCTGGGTTCTGAATCATGAGTCTGGAACGAATTCGAGGGAAGGAATGTTGAGGTCAATTTGCTGATTAGACGAAAAAGATTCAATTGGAATGTAGGGCGTTCCTCGACCGCCAGGTGAATGTACGGAAAGTAAAAGTGGGCGGAAAACTGCGCCTTCTCGGCTTCCTGGCGTTTTAGTATCAGCCTCATTACTTTAACCTCATGTCTCATTAAACAAAAACATCCTTAATCCGCTTGGTGTAAAGCCTTCTTTACAAGGAAACGTTAAAGTGAAATGTCAAACTCATTGCTGTTACATGATCATTAATGCGAATATAGCTCTTATCCGGTTCACATAAAGTCTTCGAGGGTGACATGGGCAATTACGGACGTTAATTATGTGCGTGACATGTCATCGACATCGACGATCGGAGAAAGGATTTGAAATGATATAACCGCGTGGAGGTTTACCGATTTAGTATTAGTAAAACTAGTTGGGATATATACTTTTACGGAAGCGACTGCCATCTGACCTTCCAACCCGAGGGGAACCCAGAACTTATTGGAATTGGGCTTGTCAAGTGAGTGGGCAACTTGACTGTTAGAAATTCTCAAGCCGCCCGAAGGCCTCTAACTTGGCTTAACGACTGCTATCATAGACAGCAGCCGGGTCGGCTTAACGTGCCTTCCAAAACACGGGAGCGTTCAGTTAACAACCACTCAAAGCGGTCACCCATTCAATAACTGACGTAGGCCGACATTGCTTAACTTCGCATACCGCACGCGGTACGGGCATTTAGGTCATGCATATGTTCACGAATTTTTATAGTTAAAACTTTCCACCACATAGCGTTGTCGTGTGTTAATTTATTTGATGTTCCCGTGTGGCGCCAAGCAAGCGTTCCTAATATCCTACACGTTAATGTAACGCGGAGTAGCTAATGACCTAATGAGGCACGAGTCTTTGAACCCTCATGTTATGTTAGGCTAGAGATCGCTTCCACGTTCCGAGCTCTCTCCTATGTTAGTATTCACAACTCCTATCACTCGCCTCAAGCGATCCAGTATAAATGTGACCTTAGTAATTACGTTTACGTACATATTACTAGTATAAGGATCAAGATATAATGATTATTGATTAATATGGTGAATTGAATAGGCTGTGATTCGCATCGTTAGTTGTGTAATGTCACGAGCTACTTAGTTACTTTAAATAATTTAAATTAGGAAGTGTATATTTAAGGGGCTCGACGCGTTATTCATCTATTTTTGATTACTTTTGAGTTCACACTGGTCCGTCAAAACTATAGATATATTTATAGCAAACGATTATCGGGTTCTTCAATTCTTTATCTTCATTTTCAAGAGCCTAGATTTTGAAAAAAAACCGACTACTTATTCTTTATGATTTATTCAAACATGGTCCAAAAAAGCCCTTTTTTGATACTAGTATGTTGTTTACGCACTTTTATATGTGAAATGTATATGTAACAGTTCCTTATTGACGTCTCTAACAACGCAAGATAGATTTTTATTTTCAACTCATCTTCACAAAAGTTACGTCCAAGAAACGGTTTTTTTTATGGCCTAAAATTGCCAGTTTGATGCCATATATTTCGAAGACGCAGACAGTTTTGAAATGAATATAGTATACTATTTTGGTAAACCTCGTTGGTCTTAATACGATAAGCCATAAACAAACACGAGAAAACGGAGAGTTAGAGATCGAAGTATAAATATGATAACAGGTTACGAATAGCTGAGTTACATATATTGCGTTGCGATATAAATAGAAAGTAAATTTCATGTACGAGCATCGGTATAAAGTGTAGGTACTTTTAACTTGATTTCGAAGAGTATTACTGAAGTTTTCTCGTAATCTATAATCCCCCCATTCAGTTTTTTTGTTTCTTTTGTTTCATCTGTACACGATGTAAGTACCACATTTGCAGCAACTTCATTTACAAGTATACAGTTGCTGCCTATTTTCATATGTAAATATGAGACATCTTAACAATGCCTTGACCACATTTCCGTTTATCGTGATGTGAAATCATTGCGGATTTACGTGAATAATGTTTTTATAAAATAGGTTGTTATTGTAGCGTTGTAAATCCGGTAACCTTGTCGCCTGAAAGTACGGGGTAGTTTGCGTCAAATCCGGTAGTTCTGATATTTTGCAGACTTGTTTATGATGTTGGCCCAATGAATAATCCAAGTTTGTGACCTCGAGCGCCGAACGAAACTTATCAAAAATCGAAAAAACGATTATAACCCTAAAGGACTAGTTGCTGATAATACCATCTCAGGACGTCATCCTAAACAGGTCTGTAAAAAATCAGAACTAAGTATCGTGTTTGACGCAAGCTCTGAACACCGTATAAAGTTACAGGATTATCGTGGGTTTCTTCTTAAACAACTTGACACTTGACAAACGGTATCCAAACAAGTAATCTGGTATGGATACACGACAACTACCTCACCCTAGAGGGATGCTTGAGCTAGCGAACGGAGATCTGGGTCTGTATAGACTGCTCTTCAATTAATTATGTCTCGAAATTCAGCGCTATAACAATCGCGTTAAAAGTGCACTAAATTACGAACGTACTAAAATGGCGGCAATGAATACGTCCTTTATATTTATAAATGGAAGATTTATTCGGACACTAGTTAATTGGCTATGGCTAGGTAACACTAATCATTTAAACCCAAGGTTGACAAATTGACGGCCGTCCGACTTGAATGAATAAATGACGTGAATTCATCATAATATTTCATCCTCTTTTTGTAGTTAATTATACGTGCGACGCTGTTTCCTTTTTGCTTGCAATTATCACTTTATTTTTGACATTTCCGCATCAAGGCTAAGGCCATAATGGGGACAACGATCGTTACTGGATGAGTAATTACTTTTTTTACCTCTGTTAAATACGCTTGTTAAGTTACTGAAATCAGAAATCAGAAATCAGAATCAGAAATTATTTATTTGCATAGACACAGTAAGTATGGATGTTATAATACATTTTGTTTCATGCATCTAGCCTGCATGCAAGCGTGCAAATACATAAAATGTCAAAAGTTACAGTCATTAAAATGTCAAAAGAATAAAAATAAAAATAATTGAAATAAATATAGGAAGTCAAATTAAAATACTAGTAAAATTAACATAATAGGCATATCACAGTCAAAGAGGCACAATAAAATCATAAAATAATAACAATTATATAACTAAATATTACTAATTCTAATGCTGGTGTTCGAGATACGCCTTTACGCTGTAAAAACAATGTTCTAAAAGCCAGCAGCTGAGTAGCAGTAGCTTACTTTGTGCATCTTCAATAAGCTTCATCTTAAAAATAAGTTCAACTCTAACTTTTATTTAATGAGATATTTTTCAATGACATATTCTCCAAATGTCTGTGTTAACAATATCGTCGTATCGATGATAGTTATTCGGTAAATGATTCTGCAATGAGTTATTTGTGGCCTTCGGTGTGCTGGACAGACCAAGGCAACATTATTGTTCACTTGTTTGTTTAGCCATTAGGATGTTGTAAAGAAAATAAATTGTGTACTTTATAAATTAGGTCAACTGCATTACTTTATAGTTAATACGGTATCTACACTCTTAATACCTTGACAATAGAATCGTATTTGTGACAGACCGTTATATCTGATGAGAACTGCATGTTTACAAAAGGAACGATTCTTAATCTTCTTAACGAACTGACTCATTTAGGCAATAGAAATATACTTAATTGTGTTGTCAAGGATTTACTTTCATTGCACATAAAGATAACCAAGTTGGCTTGCGATAAGTCCAGTGCTCGCTATAAGATTCGTCATTCGCCATAATCTCTCTAGATAATGTTTTGCCCGTTAGAATAACTTATGTTTCTTAGAAATATAACGTCAGAAATTCATTAATACAGTGATACCTTCAACAACTTGAAGTAGAATTGATCATTATTCGGATTCAATCCCCCTTTGAGCAGGATACTCCCTGTGTTCCTCGATTTAATTCAATTAAACTCTGTTCGCTTTGTGTCCTGGGAGCTCTTTATCCCCAAGCTACAAGCCGCATTCATACGAGAATGTTGTACACCAAATTAAGGCTAATCTTCATTTGATTCGGCTCTGATCTAATTTGAATTCGCTTTCGGAACATTCTGAAAAGCGAGAATTTATTTTGTACAGAGGCGGTGGCTTTGTGTCGTAATCATGGTATAATCACAATGTTAATTTTAAAGAATACGTAAAATGTAAATATAAATGTGTGAGAAAAATTTCCTCGATAACTCTCACAAAACAGAAAAATAGATCGTTCAAGGGTAATTACAATAATGACACGTTTTTTAGGGTTCCGTAGCCAAAATGGCAAAAACGGAACCATTATAGATTCGTCATGTCTGTCCGTCCGTCCGTACGTCCGTATGTCACAGCCGATTTACTCGGAGACTATAAGCACTACAATTATGAAATTTGGTAGGAAGGTGTATTCTATGAACCGCTGCATAAAAGTGATGTGAAATTACAAAAACATTAAATTAGGGGGGCACTCCATACATGTAACCGATGAATGAAAAAAAAATTTCAACGCACATAGTCGTGTGGGGTATCGATGGATAGGCCTTTATAATTAAAATGATATGGAGGTTTCTAAAAAACTTGTCCATTTAAGTCGACCGTTGGTGAGATATTAGCTGTCAAAGTCCTAGAAAGTGTGCCCCCTCTAATTTCCAAACTATAAAGTTTAAAATCTGAAAAAAATTGAGGTGGTGTGCATTAGTAAATACTTTCAACGATTTTTGGTTTGAATAATATAGGTTTTAAGGTTTTTGAGTTTTTGCTTAAAAACTGTCTTGACCAAACAAAAGGTCGTAAGTGCCGTGAGTTCCCTATGAAGATACGACTTTTTTGGATTCAATGTATTGGATAGTGATTTTAAATGTGGACTAGTAGGTGATGGTACGGAACCCTTCATTGTGCGTGGTCCGACACGCACTTGGCCGGTATTTTGTTGATAATTGACTATATCAATATATGGATGGATGTTAGATCACTACGGAGTGCGGCAATCGACGTTTCATAACTGTTTCCGTCTGACCGATTAATTAAACAGCCACACTGTTCAATAAGTGGGTAACCTCGTGACCGGCGGCTCTTCAGCTTTTTCTGGTAACCTTCTTGTCAAGAGCCATTCAGTGTCCATTTACCTCGCCGGAAGCCTAGAACGGGAAGCGACTACAATGTTGTCGATATTTGTCATTGTCGATTCGAGGCGTTTCGCGTTTTTCTCGTGCTCATCGAATTTATTTCTGTCCAATTGTGATTAATGTTTTCGGCAGGTTATTTGTGATCGTTTTTTATGCGATCCACCTATTATGAGTGCGAAGGGTTTTTTATAGTTCAGTCTACGTCTACGGTTATGTGTCATTTTGCGACGTTCAAAATGTGAACTGTGATGCTGGTGTGTCAACCAAAGAGATGTGTGAGTTGTAATACAAAATAATCCATATGAGCATCATCTTTATTTTTAGCAGAAAACTGGTTAGAAATTATAGCTTTATGCCAGACTAATAACGCCTACTCGTTTACCCAATTCACTGTGACTAATATTTTTCTGTCGGAGTCAATTCGAGTTAGCAATTAATGATAGAAGCGTCCAAGTGTAATAAGTTGCCTCAATTACAGTTAATTGCTGACCCTTTATCGGGTGGACAATCAGGCGAAGCATGCTAAGAATGCACGACAGGATCCACTGAAATGACAAAGGACCTATGTATATGTCGAATTAGTGCACAATAATGTCCTTTGTCTGCCTGGCAGGGCTGTTAGATGACCGCAATTTAAGCTGATCCGTACTCGCCCATAGAATACGTAATTGTATTGTCTTCGTTGATTTGAACATTCAGTTGTATTGTAATCAGGAAAAGCGATTTGTTCCCGCTCATTTTTGCTGTAATTTATTTAAACTTTGTCACAAATCAAGTTAGTACAAATGGTGGAATAATGCAAAAAATGACATTGCTTGCTTTGTTGGTTTCGTAACTTTGGGTCGAAGCAAACAATGTGTGAAACCAAATCTTTCTTTCCCATCGAATGTCACGTTTTCCAAAGTGTTGGTCCGACACGAGACAGGGGTGTCACCTCTCGTATCGCACCCATTCTTTGATCGAACATCCAAGCGTGGAGCGTGAATACACGCTCACCTTGTCAACGTACCATTTATTCTCACGAAGCGATTAGTATCGTCTGTTTTAATGCGAACTATGTAATGGACGATCCCGTCGTATGTATTCCCTGACAAATACTATCTACGTGTCTTCAAAGCAAGTGTTTTTTTTTCCTCCCTGTTTGGCCTGCTAGGCGGCCAGTAACAGATAATTTGTGGGACAACCTCCCCATGAGGCCTCATGGGCCGGTTGCATGCATGAGTGAATCGGCATTACTGAACCAGTGAGATAGCCAAATCCTTTAGGTATAGGTACTTAGGGTATAGTTACTATCAGGGAGCCGATCACTGGCCAGTCATAAAAAAAACCGCATCAGTTAAATGATACGCCGCTAGTAGACTATTGTATAATATTTGAACTTTATTCCCCATGCGTCTCCACGCTGATGGCAGTTGTCATTATCATTATTATAAGTAAGTGATTGACCTCGTTGAGACTTATCTATTCCATAATATTGTTTGTACTTCGTATTTATATTTCCTGTGCGTAGAGTAAGTAGGTAGAGAAGGATACTATGCCGGAAATTAATAATTATTAATATACCAAACAAAACTGGTTTCCCTATTGGTTATACTGCGCAAAATGTGGTCAAACATTATTCTCAGTCATGTTACGATTCTATTCTATATAACTAACATAATCCTATTTTCCCTTACCATAGCAGTTTAGTTTGTATTAAACGGTACTAATGTAAGGTACCTACGTATAGGTACATAAAGGTATCTATGTTAGTTGCCACGGAACATAGCCATGGAACACTATATTATTATAACAAACAGTAGTTCTGTCTCGCTCTACAAACCGGTGCTTGCGCACTCGGCCCGTCTGAGTACATTAGATATTCACAACACGACGTCTAACCACCCTACCAGTGTAAGTCTGACCTCCGATGACGTATAGTTGTAAGGGATTACTGTGTCAAGTTGTATTGGGGAGTGGGGTGAGTTCAAATGACTTGTGAATCGCATTTATGCGCTGTTGCGCAGAAAGAGATGAATATTATTATGAAGGCATTCGAGGTTACCTATCGTGACACCGTGCTAAGTATGCGATTGTAAACTTGTTTATGACCCGACTTATTTTAGTAAATATGTAGTTATTATACTATACTGCCAGGGTGGCCACTTTCTGGAAAACCGGGAAAAGTCAGGGAATTTCGCTAGTCATGGAAAAGTCAGGGAATTGTCAGGGAAATTTAATGGAGGTCAGGGAAAAAAATTGTCTCTATGTAAATGAAATAAATGAACTTTATTCTGCAAGTAGGCCGCAATGGCACTTTTGCAAATCAAAAATTACTAGCGTTTCTCATGAAACCACTGCTGAGAAGAAATGCCGAAAAAAACTCGACAGTCAGTCATTTTCTCCAAAAATATGCTTAATTATAATGATACTACTTAACCTACTTAAGTAAATCCGAGTGGTAAACAATGAAAGAGAATTTGAAAAAATGAGGAAAAAAGAACAATAGGTATTTACAATGCGTAGTTCCACAAGAAAACATGTCGAAACTGCATACGTATTACATGGTATTACCAAATACGAGATAAAGGTAATAATTCTAAAAGTGCCCAACATTTATTTTGCAAATAGGTGTAAATATTTGCAAAATAAATGTTTTAATTTTAAATAATAATTGAAAATACTTCTCCTAGACATTAAATTAAATCGTTTGATATGCTTGTCTGCAATAACTGTGTCAACTAGATACAATGAAAATATTATACATGAGTCTTTACGCTATTTAGGTATTTGGTTTGGGCCATGCATTTCTGTCTGTTAAACAGTCCTCAACCCTATAATAAGCCTTTGACATCAATGTTGTTTTAAAGTAATTTTTAAGAGCTGGAAAGGGTAAATTCAAAATTGCATCTCGTAACTTATTATAAAACGGACACATTGACCTACTTGTATATTTTACGTACACGAAACTTTTAAGAGGCAATTTTCTTTTTATTCCTGGTATTAAAATTAAGGATATCAGAATTTTTACAGAATGCGTCCCGGTTCTTTATGACATAAACAATATTCGCATTGGGACGCTACAATTAAAATGTTAATTTCTCTAAAGAGTTCTCTCAATGATTCCCACTTTCGTATGCTTTGACTAAGTTTTTAATATCTTGTTTCGATCCCGCAATCACAGTCAATGCAGAATTCCGACGACGAGAGAGGCTCGATAAATTGTTGGACATATTTGTCCAAAATAACCGGCTTTCAGGATATGACGCAGATAACGCCATAAGTGCCTTCAATGATATTTGTAAATCACCTGAATTTGAAAAATCAATGAAACAATTAAATAAATAAATAAATAAATAAATATTAGAGGACAATCTTACACAAATCGAACTAGCCCCACAGTAAGCTCAAGAAGGCTTGTGTTATGGGTACTAGACGACGATATATTTAATAGATATAAATACTTAAATACATAGAAAACATCCAAGACCCAGAAACAAATATCCATGCTCATCACACAAATATTTGCCCTGACCGGGATTCGAACCCAGGACCGTCAGCTTCACAGGCAGGTGCACTACCCACCAGGCTAAACCGGTCGTCAACAATTAACCATAAGGATACAACACAACACAACACAACAACAACAATCCTACAACAACAACAATACACAACAATCCTATCCTTATGGACAATTTTCCATAAGGATAGTCACCGACTGGATGATCTTTGGCTCGGTTTGATATAAAATGAAAATAAAGACTTGCAATCTTTAATAAAAATGGTCATGGTGTTATCCCACGGAAACACATATAGTGAGTGTGGCTTTTCCATCAATAAGGAGATATTAGTGGAAAATCTTTCGCAAGTCTATAATTGCCCAAAGACGCGTTTATGACGCTATATCTTACCACGGCGGTTTAGACAATATAAATATTGAAAAAAAAAAAATATCCACGCGGTTCGTAATGCTCACTCCTTTTACACGAAGGATCTACACAAAAAGAAGGAAAATTTGAGTTCAGAGGCAGAAAAAAGAAAAACTGCGGAAATGGTTAAAGAACTAGAAGCAAAAAGACAAAATTTCTCGAAGGAGCTGCCAAAGAAACTGCGTTATGGAAAAACAGATTACCAAGTTGCAATATAGTTTTAACCGACTTCAAAAAAAGGAGGAGGTTCTCAATTCGGTTGTATGTTCTTTTTTTTTAACGTGTGTTACCTCAGATCTCCGTTGTTTATGAACCAATTTGGATTTTTTTCTTTGTTTGAAAGCATATGCTTCTGTTGTCCAGAATCTAGTTTTGATGGTGAGATCCATGAGGAATTGAGATAACTCTTCGAAAATTCATGCGAAGCATATAGCGATTTTAGTATTTTCGGTAATAAATCGAGCATTTGGATTCAGAAAGTAGCATTTGGTGTACGGGAACTGATGAAAAAGACCACGGATGGTCATCCAAAATTCCTTTTGTTTCATGGGTGGCATTAAGATATTTCGACCAAGATACTGAAGCGACTATGCCGAAGTCAATTTAAGTGGTCCTGATGTAATGTCACCATCAACCTGATCTGGTAATTGAAGCCGGAAGGTAGGCAACGGAACTCCGTAATAAAACAGTGTAGCTTAGCCGTGTTTGAGCTTATTGGAATCGTTATGAGATGCACTCTGGTAATGATTCACTAAAAACGTGAAATAATTAATGATTCACTAAAAACGTGAAATAATTAAAGATTCACTAAAAACGTGAAATAATTAAAAATTTTAATAAAAAAATAAATCCGACACCAAAAATTAAAAAAATAATTGCCTTCTAATACGAGACTACACTTCTTATTGCACAATGTAGAAGTATCTACAAGTCGGTTTTTGTTATTATTAATTCAAATTATAATTACTCGTAACATGATAACTGATGACTAGGTAGTTTTGTTTCAGTTAAACCCAAGATTTTTAACAGAATTCAAAAAATGAGGTTTTTCAATTCTTCACTTTAATTTGTACCATAATACGCAAAATGTTAAAGTCTAATACTTATTAATACGATTAAGGCCCGTATAAAGTGTTCTCTTTAGTATTTCACGCTGGATGATATTATATGATACATTTAATATATCCAATAAATTCAGTAGTCAGATGTACTGTTTCAATTGGGTTTTCCTGTACAGCTTTGAACAAAAATGGTCAAAAATGAAATGAATTATTGGGTAATTGAAATTGTAGAACTGTCTGATAGCAAATTAAAATATATAAATACAAGAAAACAGTACAAAAACGTCACCTGACGTAGGATGTGAACCCACGACTTCTGTCTAACAATGCTTTCGCTCTTACCAACTGAGCTATTCAGATACTACTTCTTATTATTTCCATTTATGTATTAATTTCATTGTATTTATAAATTGTAATTTGCTAGCAGATAATTCTGAAAAAACGTGTCCAAATTACATATTTTTTATTTATTACATTTAAGATTATGGTCAGGGAAAAACTTGAAAAAACGCCTGGAAAACTGGGAAAAGTCAGGGAATTTTGGTTGTAGTAAATAGTGGTCACCCTGACTGCGGCTCCGCTTGGGTTCTTTGTAATAGAAAGAAAGAAACAAAACATCTTTATTGCCATATTTCACTAAAAAGTACCACGAAAAAAAAACCAATACAAATAAAATTATAAAGGCAATCAAGGCATGTGTTAGCCAGAAATGACCAGCGTTGGTTTTCAGAATGATCCCCAAAAACGATAATAATAAACGAAAGTAACAGGACGGTCGCACATTTCTATATAAATTAAAAATTAAAAAGAAGATGAAAAATACAATAGGTGGGTAGGTCCTTTGCGCCTGTGCTCTATGGGTTATTTTTTTTTAATACGCGGGCGGATCCACCCGCATCTAGTGAAGAATAAAGTCCAAAGGGATTTGGGCTCCTAGCCTAAGGGGTTCAAAACTTACGCCTAAATCTGTTTTATAAAAGTTAGAAAATGGAATATCGAATCTTGCCCGGGGCACTTTATCTTAATCGGATTATACTGCCAGTCTTTTTTCTATAGGGTTGCGTACCCGAAAAGTTTCGGTACGCAACCCTATATAAATACTGTGTTTTTTGTTTTTTAAAATATTGTGATAAGCAAAGGAATGAGAAACCACCAAATCAAATCTGCCGATTTCAAAGGTGTGTATAACTCAATATCGCCAAAAATGTCGGTTATCCCATTTTGCCTTTCCAGCGTCGATATCTTATCTTATTTAGATGAGGGCCCTAGCGGATGCACTTCGACCCAGTGGGATCTTTTGTGCAATTGCCCCCTCGGGTCGTACGTGTTAATAATTTGTGACTATCAGGCAAGCGGTACCACATTGCAGGTGGTCAATTAGGAGGCTCACGGGCCTGTTGAACCCTTTCACCGCCACATACGGCAAATCACGGCATCGGAAAATCTTGGACGCCAACGACATATACAGCTTACAGCCTGGTCAAAGCAATGGCGATCTATGCGTGTTTGCATGAGGTTTTATTTCAAGTAGAACAATGCGATGGTTTGGCGTCAGCAGCGCGTCACTCGTGTCCAATACTTGGCGCTCAAAAAGTTAAAAAATTACATATACTAGGTACTAGGCGTAACGGATCATCATAAAATCCGGCCAAAGCTGGCTTAACGTATCTACCTCCTTTCTACTGCCACAGTAGTGTTATAATGGTTTTGTTATGATTATGACAAAGCCAATATTGTTGCTACATCGTATGTCCAAAGTCTATCAATGTTTACGATTCCAAGTGACTCATGTTCACATGAATCAAAACTCTTTTTAAAGTTAACTGAACTTAATGAGTCAACACAGTATACCGAGATAAACTTGTCTACTGACCAGTGTTAGTACTACTGACATAATTGCCTGACTCATTATTGTACAGTCAAGCGGATAAATTTCTATAGAAAAAATCGGATGCTATGAGCCTTGGGTTGACTCATTTTTATTAGTATTTGACTGTACGAAGGTTGAGTGTCGATTGTTCAATGAATTCGAACAGCCTCGGTACTTAACTTAATATTATTGGAGTTAGCAGAGTTGTGTCGAGTAATTATACAAAAAGATGCAAGAAGGTTTAAAATCCAATAACAGTTTTATAAAATATCGGCCAGCACAAAAGATCTGAACTATAATTACTTATCTTGGTTAATGATTATTAAGTAAGTACTTTGGCTTAGAAAAATATTAAAAACGATACCAAACTTTGTTGACATCTGCCTTGTGTCAAATCGGTATAACGCTATATAGTCTGTTTTACCTATAATGTAATGATTTTCTTAGCTTATGGGACTTTCTACTTATTGTAATACTTTGAGTTCATCATTATCGTACCTATGTACGATAATGATATAGATAGCTGATATAGGACAATAGGCAACTGTTAGTAAAATGTAAGTGGCAACACTGATTCATTTAATGAGGGATTTAAGAGATAATGAAAATGACTAATGATATCATAACGGATGGCTTATTAGCAGTCTCAGGACAGATAACGGACCCATTATGCGGGTGAAGTCGCGTTGTAAGACGCGAGACTATAATGTGACTTCCCACGGATAGGTATCGAGGTCGCACACGCGCCCACGAAGTCGAATAAAGGTCTTATAGCTCTTTATACGACTACTATCGTAAAATAAACGAATTGCTAACTATAGGCATGTCTGTTTCTCTTGCCGTTTTGGCTAAACTAGGCTTTCACATAACAGAGGTGTTCACCTGAATGCGGCTGACACCGTCGGATAGTGACAGCATCGTTCAAGTTGTTTATGTAAACACGTTACTAAGGCTCGGTTGCACCAACATACGATCACAGGCCGGTCATCGTCAAATATGGCGCCGGCAGCTGTCATCCCATATAAACTTATCAAACTTATAGCAGAGAATTATATTTAGCTTGTACGACTCAGAAAATATTATGGAAAGGGCGGCCTGAATATCTGTTTGAGAAGCTTAGATGGTCCAAGGATGTAGGTACATAATTTAAATACGCGGTCGAAATTTTTTAAGTATCCCTCGAAGTAACTCAGCCGGTTTTAGAGGCTCTTTCAAATATCGTGCTTCAAAGATATGGAACAATTTACCACCTCCTTTAAGGAACAAAGTAGGCTGCCAGACATTTAAAATAAAATTTAAGCAAGTATTATTTGCATGAGAGGCAGAAGTGCGATTTTGAAACAGCCTTTAAATAACATAAATGTCCGTACATAGAAAAAAGAGGTAAAATTAGCGTAGCCATTCACTCACACACACAGACGCACGGACACACACACACACACATGCGCGCGCGCACTCACACACACGCATGCACGCACACATACACACACACACACACGGACACGCACACACACACACACACACAGTCATTAGATATTATTAGTTAGTTTGGTAATTGCTACCCTCATCCAACACATTTTCCTTCTTCTCGGCAAACACCCTAGCCCGAGTTCAGGGGCACATTGAAAACCAGCGCTGGTGGCCCATTTATGGGCCGCCAGCAGTCGCTGAATGTACTCCTTTTGCCTTCGCCCTTAAATGTTACTTATTTTATTATTGTTACTATTTAATTATGTTCTGGTTTTTAACAGTGTCACAAATTGTATTATGTTGTTTGTGTAATGGCAATAAATTATTTCTTATTCTTATTCTTAAACTTTCCATACAATCAGATTTTAACGAACACCGCTTACGATTACAGACGGTTTGGTGCAACCCACCCTAAGTGACCGTTGACGTCAATCCAGACTACCCTAAACTAGACATCAAAACACGTGCTATACGGTAGAGCCCGCTCTACCCCAGAGAGTAATACTAGACTGCTAATAGCGCATTAAGCGAAGTTGTTTGACAAGTCAAAATGCACAAATGTTCCCACAATATGGCCGGTGCTGTTCGTATCGATATAATTTAAGGCCTTACTAGACTCACCGATCTTTCGGCGCAATTTATCGGGTACTCCTAACTCTCCTAAGTGCTTGCCGAGAACATCGAAAATCTAAATCGGTAATGTTTCTCTCAATATAACATGCTCTGAATTTGTCAAATTAAAAAAATTCGTTAATCTTATGATTTATTCCCCAATTTCAAGGACCAAACTTCATATTTACATACCACTTTTCTTCTCCCGCTTAACGAGCCTTTATGCATATTTTTATGCATATCTCATAGATTACAACATTGGAATATGTATGGTAGTACAACGTTATGCTTATCTATATATACCGTCACTATTATTTTTTTTCTACTCCTGGCAACATATTATCTGTCAGTTTACTTCGCCTAATTGTGGATTTTAGCTTAGCTGTCAAACGTAACTTCGCTTTTGTTGTCAATAGAAAACCTTCTGTACGTAAGTATTATTAAGTCCATTAATTATTCTGTGCTATAGGTCCTTGTCGCTGACAGACACAGAACAGACGTCATACCTATTTGATATATAGAAACCACAAGATGACGCAAAATATATTGCCTTACCTACGGCAACTGGTAAATATAGCATGCATTGAAGACAGATAAAATTATGCTCCTCATAATAGGAGGAAAACTTCAGAAAGTACCTATTATTGATGGATTTCCCCGTTTAAAGTTGTTTGTAAATTAAGTTAATGTCAATAAAATTGACTTCGAACGTATACAGGTCAATCCGACTAGTTCAGTCATGTCTTTCTATTCTTTACACTGGTGTTTTATTTCGCATTACCTAGTCCAAAAGACGGTAACATATATTGCAAAAATCACTCAAACTAGCTCAAGGTTCTTAAAAACGTGAAGGAAAGGAGATGAGAATTTCCGCTGCAGAAATGATGGCTAACAAGGAAAATTAAATATCCAGATCACGTAAGCATTCGTTAAATATGAAAATTTTGTTGGATCAGAAGGAGGCCGTATATTTCCGTACTTAGTTTATAGTGACCCAGAAATGAGGACGTTATACATTAAACCCAACCCCACCCTGACTGACAACTTTCAAGGCACACCCCCATCAAAAATCCAACACCATTCTTATAAAGGTCGTAGTCCTAGTTTATTTCACGTCCCCTTTTGATTTAATTACGATAGACAATACCTTACGCCCGTAAAGAGAATCATTCTATTTATGGCAAACCATAAAGACCCTATAATCCCGTCTTGTCATGTATAATTCATGTCGGACGTCGGTAACAATTTGCTGAGATTAAATATAAACTGGCAGAGATATAACGTCGCCTGGGCTTCGGGGAGACTAGGGGAGCACAATGGACGGAAGCCATCAATCAGTGACCCCGGGCTGAGAGGCCGCGTAACAACAGACGGTGACCACGGGCGCCAGACGAGTGCTGTCCCCACACTTCGAGACTTCGAGTACCCCTTAGTTCGAATATCCGTGCACACCTCAAGTTGCCATATCTGTACTCACAGCGACTTCTTATATGACACTTTCTGTGTAATTTTCTGTCCGGTGTGAATAAAAGCTCCCTTTTAATTTGACCCTTTCTTCTAGGCGGAACAATTATGGCTGGCTTGTCTGCCTTTGCTTTGTTAATCCTTGAAGATAAGCTGAGGAATTATTACTATAATGGATCGAAGGAACGCTTATGTCTTAGGTTATGTTAGGTCTTCGCTTTTCCTTTCCCCTCCGGCACTTTAGGTCTTATTACCGGAATGTCCAGTCGGTTCATTAAGTCCATTTCCCTGAACGTCCACTTGCCTAATAGTCCACTTCCCTGACTCTACAACATAGAATAATAGTTAGCTTTTTAAATAAATGAAAACCATTTGCAATGTCTAACGTAGCTTCTGTTATGAGTTTTTCATGTTAGTACTATCTTTAAAAATTTCGGTATAGTTTCAAATTACGATACTTACGTATTACGTAATATAAACCTACGACCTTGCTTTCCGTTCGGAAGTGTCAATTCGCAGGTTTAGCTCGCCTTGTTAGACGCAAGGCCGAAATGCCAGCGGCTACGCCTGTCCGAAATTGCTGCCATGCCTTTTCATCGAGTCTACATCGAAACATTTCGTCAAACAGTACAGAAACTACATTTCTCATTCACTTTTGGTAAAATGCGATGTAGTTTTCGCTGGAAATGCCTCCCAAAGCATAACGTCGCTATTCTTCCTAAAAATAGAACGAAAATGAGAACACGCCCAAAAGCTTTCTTCTCTAATAAGTACTTACAATGACAGTTTAAAAAAAGAACGCCCAGTTGGGAACGGCTATCTCGACAGATGTATTTTTAGAATAATTAGGTAGTTCGCGCCGTGGGAGAATTATACTGGCAATTATAGCATTATTTTAAGAAATTTAGTGGAACTGCTCTCGCTGTGTGACAAAACTATTGTTCATTCGTTAAAAATGAGCAAGTTTCACTCGTGTTTTATTATTGCTATAAATTGTACAGTCGTAAAGAATTTAGTAGACACATGACCGGGCCGCGTGAATTGGATTCATTTGGGGACGGAGGGCGTAGACAAACTGCCTACGCTTGTGGGCTGTAAACCGCGGACCGAAATAGCAAGGACACGCATGATAAACCTGCATCACTCAAATGACAAGGTTAGCAATAGAACGAATTGATTTCTGCACTGATCTCACACAGCGGGTAATGTGGGCGACCTCGATCGGATTTTTCAATGCGAAATACACGTTGATTCGCTCTACCTGTGTATAGAATTACATTGTGTGGTGATTGGGAGGCTATTTTTGCCGAAGTATATTTGTATTGTATCGTCGCATGTATCCACGCGTGGTTCATAAGTGTACCAAAATCGCGATGACTTCAGTGTTAATTATTTCGATGCGAGTAGCCAACTCACACGGCCACACAAGATCTTTGTATGGTTTCCTCCGAATGTAACCCCGATGACCTTAAACATCAAAACAAATGTTCATATGCTTTTAGTATTTCAATCAGACGTTGGTGATTTTATTTGTATGATCTCATATCTGCGTCAGCTGTAGCTTTTGGACGATAAGACAGTTTTATTTACGAATGTCTGGATCTTGCTGTGATTAATATAAAAGCCACATTCATATTCAAGCTTCTCGTTTGCCTTTACACTTAAACTCACATATAATACACAGTGCACTTAAAGGGAGAGCGTATCGCAATATCCATTAAATGACAATTACAGCACATTATCTACCAATCAGTGCCAGGCGGAAGCCGTGATTGTCACAGTTCCTCCTATTGTGCGGATTGCGGACTGGCAGTCACTGACTGGGGCTCTCCGGGATTCCTATCGCTTTGACCAACGTTTGCTTAATTGCTGCTGTCATCAGTCAACTGTTCTGCTTGGTCAGCTTTGTCTTTAGAACCACATAAAATGATCGGGTGAAGGCCAAATCAATGTCATTAAGTCATTTTTTTTTATGTACATTCCTTTACGTGTTTGGTTTGGGCACGGGCATCACTGATGTAATAACATTTAGGTCGGTCCGCGGCAGCCATAATCCATTTCCAAGCGAGCTTCAAGCCTCTGAGGAATAACATCGAATAATGGATAGTAATCATTATAGGCAGAATTTTGTTTATTTACTTTAGAGTTATAGTAAAAAAAGTTAATAGAAAACTATTAGCCTAATAGAAAGCTATTAGTAATTCCCAGAAATTAATGGTTGAAATAATCTTTATAAGGAAGGGCCTTTGTTCCTAAAACTATTCGTCTTGTTTTGATTTCGTACAAAGTTTTAAGTTTCGTCACCTGTGTAAACTATTGTTTTAACTGCTTTGTCTGGAAGCGTCTAATGGTAGTTCGAGGGTTACTTTGTGTTTCTTATGTCAAACGGATATTTATTTACAGAAAGGGCCTTACGCCATGAGTTCCGGATACGATAGTCGTATCCCTGAGCGTCATATAATCGCTCTGTCGTCATGCTGCCTGCTTTTTACATTCTATTGTGTCCGAAGGAAGTGTGTGATAATTGCCCTTCATTACGTGCAATGGAAGGAAGTTGGGTTTATAAACGTGGAAATTACTTTATATGAAGGGACAGACAATTTTGATGATTGTTGCGGAAACCCTAATGCCTGTTGGGTTTCGAAATGACCGTCTGATAAAAATAAACCAGTTCAGTTTCGGCAGTAGTTTTTCCCATTATTATATGAAATTCTAGCTATAGATAAAAGTTTGTTACAACATCCTAAATTCTTTCTCCATCTTTTTTGTGCTAGTATCGGGAAAAAATTATGATGAAGAAAGAAGTATTCGGTGCATTTCGTACTTCGCACACTTCATAAATGGAGGATAAACAAAAAAGTGTTAATTGGTTTACTTATGTGTGAGATGAGTTGCTATAGATATGGAGATTTAGGTTTAGTTGCACCAAACCGTCTGTAATCGTAAGCGGTGTTCGTTAAAATCTGATTGTATGGAAAATTTGTCAAGTTTCTATGGGACGACAGCTGCCGGCGCCATATTTGATGATGACCGGCCTGTGATCGTATGTTGGTGCAACCGACCGTAAACTGCTAAAGACTACGATGTAGCGCCACGAGCGTAGAATGTCAGTGATTGAGTCAAGAGAAATTAGTGCTAGTTCTTGATGATAAATGAATCTATTACCTACACGTCAAAGACGGCTTTGTCCTCCGGGCGATCGGCGTAATCCAATTTGTTTTGGTCAGTCCTCGCCTGTGTATTGGACAAATAACCCAATCTATTCCACATATCTGTTACTGTGTCTATTCCTGCGTTTGATTTGATGTACGTGTCAATTAGAAGTTCATGTATGCTTTCAATTGCTACTATTCATCTAGTTCATTATCTCTGATTGTATAGTTCTTGCGGGTAAATAAATCCATCAGAGGTATGCGAAGCTGTATTTTCATATATTTGACGCCTCATACACTTGACAGCTAGGTGCCATATACTCGTATATGAAACACAGCTTTGGACATATCTGGTGGAAATCCGCCCTTTTTCATGTATTAGTTATGCAGTGTTATTCATATTCAATATTCTTCCACAACACAATATACACTTATTATTTCGTGGCCTTTCGTCATTATGAATTAGCCTGTGAAGTGGCAGCTGTAATATGTATATTTTTAGATTGCTTTAGTTTATTCTAAACATCCCAACTTAGTCAATAATGTCACTGTAATGACACACGTGTTTGACACGCCAAAGTTATTTTTCTTATCACTTGCACGAGGCAAACCTGCATTGTTTCTTAATGGTTGCGTAAAATATTGATACCATTGTCGTTGGTCTTTATTGTCGATAGTCATTCGAGCGTGAATTCATTCAGTCTGAATTCTAGTCGAGCATAAATTATGTGATAATTTTTACATTCAGAAAGAAATTTTATTCGTTATTCCCTAAAGATTCCTAAATCAGATTGTCGGTGTTTACACGTACGGACTACTGGATTGGGACAGGCTTTTGGCTCAAAGGATACTAATATCAACTATTAATATAATACTATGTATCAACCATTAAGTCGCTAAATATGGCTGATTAAACGACCCAGAATTTAGTGTTATGGCTATTAGGATAATGGTTAATAATTATGTTTAGTAACGAAGCCACCACAACGATGGGTTTTATTACTTTATCTACACCCATACAGTAAATCCTCTTTTATGTGCTCAAAAAGTGTAGGTAAGGACCAACTTTACAATATCGCGCCGGTCCGGGGCGGAGATGGCCATAACAGCATCAAAAACGGTATCGTTATAGCCATCTCCGCCCATAACGATACAGGCTCGTGCTCAAAAGACTTCAACGGGCTCACGCTCGACCTTACTACACTTGCAACGCGTGGTTCCTGAACACATGAAAGAGGATTTAATATACGGATGTAGATAAAGTAGTGTATGCAACTGTACTTAATTAGGCCTTAAAAGACTCGTGTGATCCTATTATGAAACTCGCTGACGCTCGTTTCATAAAACCACACTCGTGTTTTGAGACCTCTCATTATGTATCAGCTGCATAAACTACTATTATTTTATTTTGTTTAAATAAGATAAAGTAATAAAAAGCCATGTGAAATTCCAGTTGTTATTTCTTATTTTCAATCGCTGTTTTAAAAAGCAAACTCCCAAAAAATCCCTATAGTCAAATAAATTGTACTTTGGAATAAATTTTTGAGAACTCCTTAGGGATGTTTCATTTTACCGAAGAAGTATTGAAATGAAGACTGAGAGCATTTAGATCAGATAGTAGGCTCATTTGACCCGAGGTATGTATCTGATTGAATTTGCTTTAGGCCAAATTTGAAATAACCTCGCCGCTGAGTGGAATCTTGTTCGGCTTCGGTTCAGTTTTGGAACTTTCAAAATAAATGAATTATGCAAAAATGTGCTGAACATGTTGACATTAACTGTCTGTGTGTACAAATTTCAATGGCAAATATATTCAAAGAAAACTTGATTACCTAAAGAAAGTAAGTATATTTTGTATTTTCGCATGAATTCGGAAGAATAATATAATTTATAACAAATTTGACATGAAAACGCAAATACCTGTTATGGTGAAACACAAAATATGTAATACTATATGGTCGTACAGTCATAGCGTATAGTTTGTAGCAGCCAAAGTGGCCAAATAGGTCGGTACACCATATATTTTAGCTACTACATACCATATCACGCTGACTGTACCCATAACACGATCCTTATTGGGCTTTTTAGATTGTATCCTTATATTTACATATATTTATTTTCTAAAATAAACGAAATCAACACCCGTGCTCGAGAAAACGCTCCTGGAAACTGCATCGATAATAATAATTCGGAAACATTTTTTTCGAAAAGTGGCGAGACTGGTTTTAGCCACGTTGCGCTTGGGGCAGGTGGCTTGGTGATGGTCTCATCTTCCGTTTAAAATATGAAGTCCTCCAAAATACACACATTGTGCAAATTTCGCACTATCATCGTACGATCGACGCAGATGGCCCCGATGGGGCCCCAACCAATCCGTGTTTGGAGGCAGACAGCTGTGCATACAAACGCACCTTGCAAACCCTGGATGAAAGTACTTTTTTTTTAACATATTTTTTTATTACGAAAATAATGTACATAAATATATTTTAATCTATCTGCCAAATCGTATGACAGTTTGTTAGCAGTAAACTTGGATCTATCGTTGGCAGAAAACGTGGAACGTTTATCTATAAACATCTTTTATGAATCGTTCTCGTAATAGTCTTCTGACTATCGTTTATGATGCACATCATTTTTATTGCAGTAATAAAAATATTGTTCAATATCGTATAGTATAAAAGATTGTATACTGTAACATTAACTGGCAACCAAAGATATTGACAATTTGTGACATTAACTGATTTGGCCAATGACATATAGGGTCGGTAGGTGGGTTTACGGCCTGTTAATTTGATGCGCCATTTTGCGGCCACTTGGATGAGTTGATGAACTGAAAGGATATTTTCTTGCATTTTTAATATATTCCCATTCAATACCAACTAATTAAAACGCATACGACTCACTATGTCTTTAGGGCATGTAAAAATATAAATATCTTTAATTGAAAAAACTTCGTTCTTCAGAAGGCCGCAAACTGACGCAGGCCGCGAAACTGGCCTAGCGACCCTATGTAAGTTTATTGTAATGAAGATGAGGCCTGCTAACTACGGTCACTTTAAAATGACTTACAAACCAAATTTTCTTACACATTTGTAATCAGTCTCAATTTTGTTGAGGTACTTCCACGAAAGTTGAAATTCAAATTATGTGAAGTTTCTGGCTGTTCTCGGAATCTGACTATCATGGCGTTAGTTACTAATAATCTGTCTTGATTTACTGTAAATGTAATTAATTGTGAGGATAAAGTAATCGAAGAAATTGTTCGCGTATGGCAAACATGTTTATTAATAGATTACCGACAAGAGAATCATATAAAACACACTTCATTAGGCACACCATATTGACTTTACCATGCCTTTATGAAACAGCAGTATACATTAAAACCAATATGCATCAATTTTCTGTTTAAAAAAGTTCTCGTCGATGTGACAAATTGTGTACGAAGTCAATGAAAACAGCTTTTCATATAAAAGTGTTTATAGCACCTAAAATTTACAATAAATTGTTAGATATAATATGTTAGAAGGATTGATAGAATTAAAAAAAGTCTATTTGCATTTCTAGTTATAAAAGCCTACTACAGGTCAGGTCAGGTTAAAAAAAATCACTAAGGGAATACTTGACGGATGAAGAATTGCAACTGTTTAAGAATGCTCCATCTTGACTCGTAATATTTGTAATGCCTTATGCATGGCAAAACATAGAGAGACGTTAATATGAATAATTATAAGACCTATATTGTACCTATGTTTACAAATAGATGTTTTTGACTTTGACTTTTTTTTAGCATACAACGAGTTTAAAATGTAGGCAAGCCCACACAATTGGAACATTCATAGATATGAATCGCTTACTCGCTCCTAGTAGGCGTGTATGCTACAGCAATTAAACCGGGGCGGTCCTTTATGTGAAGTTCATTTGACGAAGTCTGTTGCGGATTTCATCTCTGGTTCCCCTGATTTGTATTTGATATGTTTATGTACGCACCTGACGAAGTATTTGCGGATTAGAATTTATGAACCACGCATAATTAAACTGATACTTATACACACCTACTTTGGCACGCCTTTCTACTTACTAATCAATCGTTGCTAGGGCCCGTCCATTCTCACATTACCCTCATCCGGCTCATCCCAAAGGGATCGATTGCGTTCGTAATCGGATCCGACACCAACGTCGACATTCGCTGAATTATTAAGTTGTATCAATGTACGACAAGTTGTCATGTTGTCTAGTTATCTATGCATGGCCGGGTCAGCAGGGCTCTGACGGGGGTTATTCGCGTATTTTAGGTCGGCGCCTTGCCTGACCGACACGCTTATTTTATACGGGTGAATTATTGTTCGAGGCGTGGCGTATTTCGCTAAATGTGTTGTCATTTTTATAAGAAACTAATGTTTAATATTCTTTAGCTATTTAAAAAAAATCCTGTTGACTTACGCACTAAATCCTGAATCATATAAAGTTTTTGCTTATGTTAATAATTTACAATTGTATAATTAATGAAGCTCATTAATTTTATATTGAATATTTCGTCGCATTATTGTCGCAAACTTTGATTACTCCGCCGTTCCAAACGAAACTTTACAAAACGGAAATTGTTTACACGACCATCAATCACGTTCCTCGTAAATTCAATTTTCACGAGAAATGTTGTTTGAAAGTAAACACTAAAGTATTAATCCACAGTTTATATTTTCTTGATTTATGGAAGACCGGGCACAACATAAGAAACACTCGGCGTCTAAAAACGAGAACATTAGTGAAGTTGTTACATTGTAGCTTTAATGTTCAAACTTAAATGAATTATGCCTAAATAAAACGTTAACATGGGCCGCCGTTCAACAATATTTCAAACAAAACCTTTTGTGGCGTTCGCGCCAAATTGAGGTTGCCTTGCTGAGGTCACCACACCGCATTGTTTGCTACTTTTTTTTAGTCTCAATCTTAAAAAGATTCACTTTCACAGCGTTCAAGCAGATGCTTGATAATATAAATAAATGCCCCGGAGAAGCCGTAGCAATCACGGAATCAGGGTACTGCAAATTGGTTGAATAGGCTTCTGCATTATTGGATTATGACAGCATTGCTTCCAGAAATATCGATAGAATCTTATTCGGTGACCGATATGGACCTAATCCGCGTGCACGTGTTTCTCAGTAAATATTGAATGTAGGAAAATACCAATCTCCGCCTATGTTTAGATTTCTTTGAGGATAGCTGAAGCGGATTATAGTCAACATAACTTTTCCCTTCGTAATAACTACAGGAGTTTATTTATCTCATAAAACACCAGTAATTCCGGAATAGAATTATAAAACAGGGAAGTGTTTTTCATCTTCGTTCATTTCCTTTGACCCTGCAATATGGAGGTTCCATTAAATATTCGAAGGGCCCAAGATACACTTGTTGCCCATGCCCAATATGGCAATCAGAAGTATTACATTGTTACGCTAACTGATACATGTTTAATTAAAAGTATTGCGCTCTAAATTAGTAGAGTAAATCCAGTGGGTCAAGGTTTGCCTAATGTTTATACCAGCGGCCAGTCCAGTCTGTTAAAAACATCTTGCGATGAAAGAAGAATTGTGCGAATTACACAGAAATCATTCTAGATGTTAATGATAACTATTACACATTCAGTTTACAATTTAGAAATTAACTAGCGACCCGCCCCGGCCTCGCACGGGTGCACTATTTAATGGATGTTATTATACATATAAACCTTCCTCTTCAACCACTCTATCTATAAAAAAATCAAAATCCGTTGCGTAGTTTTAAAGATTTAAGCATACATAGGGATATAGGGACAAAGAAAGCGACTTTGTTTTATACTATGTAGTGATTTCGCGCTTGCAGAACATGCTATGTTAACGTTAAGTTGGAGACATTGCGTTGTGTATAAAATAATATTTTAGTGAATTAAGTCGGCTTGATTAAAATATATAATACAAGGTAGTTAATGTCTATCTAGCATGTGAAAATTCGCACAGAAAGTGTAGCGAATAAGCGAACATCGCAACTCCGCAAGGCCGTCGGCGAGCATTCACTTTCACGCTATTTGGCAAGCACGTAACACCTTAAATTTCATGTTCACAATCATGAGTGCGAGAGGCTTTTAAGAAATTACTTAAACGACCCGACGAGCGTAACATTGGAGTAACATTGGAACTTTACCAACATTAAGATAAACAAGTCGGTTACGGCATTAACCTGGTCTGTTTAAGCGGGTTCAATTCTAGATGCCTTTGGATTACTTTGCTGAGGTTTCGAACTACGAACGAAGCGATATTCACGTGTTCTCATATGTCTTGTATAACGGTGAGTTCTGTGAGTGTACAATTTCTTGTAGACATTGTCATAACAAATTATCAGCAAATGAAAGTGTTCATGTCTGTCTCGTTGCCCTGAAAATCAGCGTCATGATTTTCATGACACTATGCTGAGCGGCACCCATTTTGGTACTAAATAGGTACCTATTTACTATATCCTACAATGTGTAAACAACTTGTACCAAATAAATATTTCTTTCTTTCTTTCTTTCTTTCTTTTCATCTGTTTTGAGTTATTGTGCTCTCATTTTCATATGTATGGCTGGCGAATGATTCTGGATAATGCTAACCATAATCATTTGTCTTTTCCCACTATCTCAACAGTCTAAACTCGATATGCGTTGCCCGTGTGATTTCAAACTTTGGGTTTCCCTTCTAGAACAATGGTAACCATAAACAATCGTTTTCTTTAATTATTTCTACGATATAAGAAATCAGTTTGCAGAAGTCATGCGTTGCCTTTCTCCAATCACCCAGTGTCCGGAACAATGCAGTCGGGCGCCGAGTCGAATCAATTCTACCATTGTTTGGCTTGTTGACGTCATCATTCGACAACTGGGCTCGTGTTAGTACGTCGATGGTATCGTACACTTAAAATATGAAAACCAGTGGAGTGATTAGCAATGTCACCGAATGAAGGGACTTGTTCGCATATTTCTCGCAGGGTCGTAAGCTTTGGGAAAGCTTACTTATTCGTTCTGTTTTCTCAAAAACCTTCATCTGCTTTGCTTAAAATTCGAAAACACCCTCTTATTATATGTAATTGGCTTATATCCCGCTGCACAAGCTTCCTTCTCGTATTGAGCCGTTATGTAGGTACTAAAACAATCTCTTTCCAAGAATTGTTAGTGCCAGTACTACAATGTGTCTTTCTCTTTGGAATGTCAAACCAAATTTTACCAAGAGAAATCTTGGTCTGTTACACTGAGGGTTAAATATGTACATTAAAATGCTAGGAGTTCAAAAAACGTAAAATATTCATTTGCTTCGTCTAGTCTATACTCTCTGAACTTGTTGAAATGAATATAAACTGACTGCTAATTGACATTGCTTTATTTTATTGACTCCATTGAAGCGTTGCGTTGTCGTCACACCTTTTAAACTTCAATTGTTTTGTTTTCGTCGTCAATTATATTTTATTTCTATAATGGTCGGTTGTCTTCCATAGTAGCATTGGCATCAAGTTCCGCAATAGTAAGTTTTCGACCAGCGCAAAGTATGTACCAACTTATTTTTTATGAAAATAGATATGCGACTTTAGGGAAAATCATCTTTGGCATCGGAATATCGTCATTGGGACTGGAGTCGGGTCATTTGCAAACAAACGCATTTGTACAGTGATGTTTTCATATTCTGAGCTTCATTACATAAAACTTGTTATCTCTCAAAAAAGTAGATTCGACGCGCGGTAAAAAACTCACTATGCCGTTGGATCTAGTTCAGTCACGTGCATAGCTTGTGATGGTTTCGTTCTCAATTCCTTGCTATTATGTAATAAACAAATCGAGCCGAAGGCAGGCCTGTGTTGTTAGTGCTGTAGCCATTGATATTGATGGCCCGACCTCACTAAACTGTCACAGTGACCGCATCACATTTAGCTAAAAATAGATCTGCCTTTATCGCTCCCACAGCGTACATATCCGCTGTACGAGTATCTCTCAAATTAGCAGACGATGACGTTAATATGGTTTTAAAATTTCATTGCGATGGCAGTGAAAACCGTCTATTGGCTCAAGTCCATGAAGTACGGCGCCTGTCAGCGATAATTGATCGTTAAATATGAACGTTTATTGTTCCTCGTATGTGTAATGAAAATTGTAATTAGTTGAGTTGATGGCTGCCGTTAATTAAATTTAAAGAAGGGCTTCTTCAGAGCTTGCCAATCAACCATTCCATTACCTATTAGGTAACTAACCCATGTTGGTTATATAACTGTGTTACTGTGAATAAAAGTCTACTTCCTGCCGACTTCCCATTCGTATGACTAGACTCATTCAACGAATATACCCAGCGTTTTTACAGCGTCTGCATTTATTTACACGTTCTTTCATCCCATTAGCCCGGAATCCAATGAATGCTCTTCCGAGCTGTGACTCCATCAGCGGCACATGTGTTTCGCAGGACGCAACATATGCCTCATACTCGATAACGTTCCTAAAATATCCGATGTTAATTCGCTCCCCACTCACGCTGCGTCGGAATTCTTGTTCAGTAAAGTGGCCATAACACTTCCACTTCCTCTACTTTCTTGATTGAGTGAATACTCGACCGCGCCGAGAAAGCCCCCGGACGACCGCGCCGCCAGCGCCAGATGGCTCTTCTGAAATTGATAGCTTAACTGGCGATAGAGATTTACAGGGTCGTCGGCCGCTTTCTCCCAAATGTTGGTATGCGGTTTTAAATCCAGTGTTATGTCATTATGTCTGTCTGCGCATCGTAATACGACAGGTGGCCACTACTGAATACAATCAAGTGTTAGTTCCACTTTTAAGTGTTAGGCCAACTTTGTTTACGAGCATAACTGTTTCTCTTTAATATTCCTTGCTGCTAACGCTAATGCGGTACATTCCTCATACGGCAGCTATGACGACCTGTTGATATGCAACGAATACAAATATGGGCCCAATGTTCGTGTAGATATTAAAGTTTCCTCGGAGCACGTATTAAGAAACCGCGTCATTGAACCTTTGAACAAAATTTCGAGTGACGTCAGGCGAGTTTCTCGACGGTTAAGCATTGTTTTTGACAATAAAGCATAATTTGTTGTCAAACTCCATAATTAATTACATGTGTTCACCTACGTCAATTTGCGCAAGTGTATCTACTGTATGTGCGTCCATAGATACGTAAGTTCAGCATCCGTGAAGTCGGTCGGGGAAATCTTTGGGCCGCGATCTTTGTTTACTGTTTCATTTGTTGTTTAGCGGAGTTCAGGCATCAGGCTGCGTAATCGAGGCGATCCTTGTACAATGGACAGCGTAGCTTCCAACCATTGATACAATTTTCATCATTATTTCTATAGTTGTACCGTTGGTTTTGGCGTAATTGTTTGGCGTGTTGGTGTACGAATGGTATGCCGCGGCGTGCTGATGCTTTGCCTAAATCAGTACGCCCCTCGCCGTCGACGAGGACGGACGCGTGTGCCTGTTACTGGACTGTTTACCTTCGCAATCACAATGCCTCTCGCATTGCCAGTGCTACAATAATGTTTGTGTGAATTCTTGGGAATATCAAAGTGACCAGTGCTTAGTGTTTTGGAAATGGTTAGGAAAATTGTTGTTGTTGGACTGCAGTACTATGAGGACCCGTTTTATAAGTACGTATTATTCCGTAATCCACTTACGATATCAACACTATTATTTACGAGTGTAAACTAGATTTATGATGTTTCCATGTTACTGGCTTATTTCCGTGACAACTCGTTGGAGATGTCCGTAAAATGGAATACCTTTTTATCGGAACCAACTTCATAGTTATTTTACTCTTTTATATATTAAGCGTTCCTACGTTTATTAAATCTACCTTGACAAGAATGTATGTTAATTTGAGACTTTAACTATTGAAAACTGCATTCAGCTCGTATTAAATTCCGCCAAGCCCTTTAGGCTACACTACACATCGTGCCAAAGAAATAGACATACATAAATTTAAAAACAATACCCTCTTTATGTTTTAAAATGTAATCGGCATGTATGAATGTGGATCGGCGTATATCTACTCAGTAAATACAGTCGCCGAGTAACGAGGTTTAGAGCACACGAGGCAAAACGTGCTCAGATTTATTCCTCACATAATGCTATGGCATTATCAACCAGTCTTACTTAGGTTTTATTCATGTATCAACTAGCCTGGGAAATGGTGCTTGCTTCCAACCAAGACATTTTGTATTTATTCACACAAACTGAATGAAACTTCACTTATATCCCTCCCCACCAATACTATACAGTAGAATCCGCTTATAACGACTTCTCATATTACCTTTTAACGACTTCGAAATCACCGCACATAAGATTTCGTACCAAACATTTTAAAAGTAAATCTGTTCGTTTTGTGCGACGTTCTGTTAGTGCGACATAATATCACTGGTCCCTTGACTGTCGCTTTATCCGGATTCCACTGTATATGCGAAAGTTTGGATGTTTAGATGTTTCTGACTGATTACGCTATAAACGGTTGAACGGATAATGATGAAATTTGGTATACAAATAGGCCACCACCATGCTGAGTTTGATAATTTACGCTTGATCTTCAATTAACTTTTTTCTTCATTTTGTATTATGTGCCTACTCCATAAACGATTTCTGTAAAGGCAATAATAGCTTCAATATTATAAAGAAGCTTAGTCGACCAAGAAGCGTTACAGTTTAATGTCGAAACCACTCTGTATTCAGTAGCAGTAAGATTTCTTCATTTGCCGACGCCGTCAATGGCATTCGCTGTAATGCATTTAGGGTGCAATGCTGTAAACCGCGACCTCGGCTACTGTAATTGTTATTCAATTAACAGTATAAATATTGCTAAACGTAGTTATTATAAACCGATAATTTTTTTTATTATTTTTTTTTTTATTTATTAAAAGGGAAACATACAGCAAATAGTAATACAGAACATGATAAAAAAAATCTGAATGATGACAATAGCCAAAAACAGTTTCCACTGGAAATTATGTTCACATAATCTTTGCTCTGTAAGTAAAATGTAGTAAAGTGTATCGTGCAGAATTCGGAGAAAATTTACCTTTCCACTTAACTGAGCGTTAATCCCACACCGAGGTTGACTGTTCGGCCTTTTCTCCCCTATTTTGCACGATTTTCTGCCCTTTTTGTGGCACAATTAGTATTTTAGTATCATAATCAGTATTTTATAAATGGACGCTGGTATGCAATAATGTATCAACCAACTATAGGTTTTCCTATTAGATTGATACATTATTGCATAACAATATCCAAATAAACGTAAATAAAACAATATCCAAAGCTTTTTCTAACAGGAGCTATCGGATGCGGCATAGTCAGAACAGAAGAGTTATAGAATTTTGAATCTACGATCATTTACCAATCCGGGAAAAAATCCGAAATCTATGTTTCGTAAATAGGTATTACATGATTGCAAAATTAAGGCCTTTTATATACTGAGCGCTCGTGGCCCAACGGTGCTCGCGTACCGCGTGCGGCATGCGAGGTTAAGCAACGTCGTTCCAGGTCAGTTCTTGGATGGGTGACCGCTTTGAGTGGTTATTATCTGAGCGCTCCCGTGCTTTGGAAGGCACGTTAAGCCGTTGATCCCGGCTGCTGTCTATGATAGCAGTCGTCAAGCCGAGTTAGAGGCCTCCAGGCGGCTTAAGAACTTCTCAACAGTCAAGTTGCCCACTCACTTGACAAAGGGGGGTCGAAGTTGCGTGACCCCTGGGTGGTGCTAAAAGTGCAACAAGACTGGCAACAGTACTGTCTTCACGAAGATCTCACGGTTCGAAATAATTGCCATCCGATAAATAGATTCATTTAATTACCTACTATTGCATGCTTAGACCATGGAAATTATCACTGTTATTTGATAAAATGTTACTAAACGTCGTATCATGTATCAGAAATGTGATGCAAGTGTAAAATGCAATACCGTTCGTATTCATTCAAAGTAATAATGGAATTTTACCTGCATCGCAAAAACTTTTGCTACATCAGCACTCGTCTTTAACTAAAGAAAATACCATGATAACGACACATTGCAAGGTTTATTATTGTTGTGTTAAAAACATTATTATTGTTCTGTATTGTTTTAAGGCGATGATTTTTTTTATTCGTGGTCTTGTAAACGTTTATTTTTATCAAATTACTTCTTGGTACTTACTGTTGAAATGTAAAAAAAACACAATTCTTCTATGCAGTTTTACATCAGGTTTAGGTACTTTGAAATTGAGCTATCCAAGTGACTATTCAAGTGCTGGCTGAAGAATTGAAGATTAAAATATTTTTTTCCTGGATCATCTATATTATTATTAAATTTACAAACGTTTGTTGGTACATGATGAGACTTTGGGGGAATATAGTTGCTTTTAACGCAGGCTGTATGTTGTGACAGCCATATATTAAACTAACAAAGTATTATGGGCGTTGTTGTCGCAACCGTGAAGCTTTTAAAAGCTCTCTGTAATTCACAAAAGATATATGTGCAAGCTTTAAGTCCCCTTTCTTGTTGCACGTATTTTTCATTTTATTTGCCACCATCATTTTCCGGTCGTTGTCCCATTTATTAGGCTCGGTGAAGCGTCTTCCATTCATCCCTATCAGACGCCATATTTACGGGCTCATTCATCATAGAACGTTTTACTTACTTATTGTTATCGCTGGCAAAACAATGCGGTCTTTGTGTACATTAGGAAAGGCAGTGGCCTGTAACTGCGATACGAACAGATGAAGGCTAACGGTGGGATTAATGTTGTTATTATTGTCCACAGGCATGTGACGGGCGCCAGCGGGCCGCCGGCGGGATGCGGCCACCAGCGGAACCGCTCGCTCGACTCCGTCCTCCAGCGGATACCCGAGGACATGACGCCGACGTCGCCCGAGGGCGCGCCGCTGCGGCTGCCGTGCGAGCCGCCGGCGCCGCGCCTCGCGCTGCCGCCCGAGGTGCCCGCCGGCTCCGACGACTCCGGCATCCACACACCCCCCGACGGGCCCGAGGACGACCGGCCTCCGCAACCCGCCGCCGCGCGCTCCCGCGAGAGCCTCGACTCCGGCAACCCGGAAGATGTCGATAAACCCCCCGACCCGCCCGACACTACCGAGACCAAATCCGAACCGGACCAGACTACGGACACATCGAAAAACAAAGACTTCCTGCTCCGACTGTTCGAAAGCAAACTATTCGACATGAGCATGGCCATCTCGTACCTCTTCAACTCGAAAGACCCCGGCGTGCAGGCGTACCTGGCCAATAAGCTGTTCTCGTTCCCCCACGAGGACGTAGACTTTTACTTGCCTCAGTTGGCAACGATGTATATAGAGATGAGTGATGTGGCCGACGTCCTGAGGCCGTATTTAGTGTTTAGGTGTAAGCAGAGTGCGGAGTTCTCTCTGAGGTTGGCCTGGCTGCTGACGGCGTTCGGAGGGGATACGAAGAAGTCGAAAGCGATGAAGTTTAGAGATTCCATTTTGGCGGAGGAGATCAGGCCGGCGGCGCGGCGGGGACACCACCGGTCGCAGTCGGATGCGTCGGCGTTGAGGCTGGCGACGCCGTCGGGGCGACATCTTGGCGACTTGGCCTCGGGCCGCGCCTTCGACAGCGGCTGTCTGTGCGGCGAGCAGTGCTCCTGTGGAGCACCTCGGCTAGCACCACAAACACAGGTAAATTTTGTCGCTTTTTCTTCTCATCTATGAAAATTAAGGATCGCTTGCATCAACATACGAACACAGGCCGGTCATTGTCAAATATGGCGCCGGCAGCTGTCATCCCATAGAAACTTGTCAAACTTTCCATACAATCGGATTTTAACGAACACCGCTTACGATTACAGACGGTTTGGTGCAACCCACCCTAAATTGTTTAAGTCACAGCCGGGCAATAAGAACAAAGAATGTATAAAGTATTTTATAGTTAAGTACACATTGCTGTCCCCTAGAATTTTCATTCTTTAAATAGAATTAGTTTTAACGACATTCGTTTAGAATTTAATATTTCCCAATCGAAATAACATTTCTCAACATAAAAGGCAACGATATTAAAAAATATGTGTAACGAAACACTGGTTTTCTGTATTGTAGTTTAAGGTTGAACAAAGCAGTCGTACTACACGCAAAATGAAAAGGCAGGTTTTAATAAATGTGACTTTTAGCTGATGTAAATGAACTTGGTGCGGCAGACAGGAACATATTTTGCTTAATAGGATTATGCTAATGAGGTTTTGGCTATAAAACATATAACATACAAATCAAGTTCTTTTTTATCTTGTTTTATTACCGGGTATCCGCTTAAATATTGTTAAACCAAGTTATCAGAATTAAAGGGCTCCTACCTCGTGATGACCTTCGATCTGTAACTATGTTTTCTCATCTAATCGTATCAGGGTTCGAAATTATCAAGATAATTATGGTCTTTGATAATTATCCCTCTTATGGGTAGGGTAGTATTTTATTACTTAAATTTATTTTCCGATTTATGGTATGACCTGTAAAATGTATTTTTACCAATAAAGACTGTACTCTGTACTAATATATAAAAGATTAAGTATGGTGTTTTAGGCTGCAAAATAAATACGAGCCCCAATGCAAAATAGCTCGTCTAGTCGCAATTCTGCATGCGTATTTTTTTTCAAAAACTAGTATTTCTACCCGAATCGACTTTGATGATTAATGGAATACACTAGACGCAATGTCACTAAAGCTAGCTTAGTTTTGAGTTGTACAAAGTGTACATCTCGTTATTTATTTTAAAATAATTTAATTATAAATATTACATCTCACACGCAAATAATTACGTCTGCTTCATATTTAAGGCAAAATAGGTCGTCTATTTAAAATAAAACCTGTTTACCAGGGTTCGTAATATAAAATATTATTTTCAAATTGAATACGGAATATTCTCTGTCATGTAAAATGACAAACCACTATATAAAAGGGCAAATTCAGCCTAATTTTTTATTACTCCAAATCGTTTTTCTATCGAGATGGCACGAGGTAAGCCAGTGACTGAAGAAGTGCGGAAAATTATAATCTCCAGTAACAATAAAGGCAAATCTACGTACCAAATTGCCAAGGACCTTTCTATGCCAAGGTCTACAATCCAAACTATCATCGAGCATCATCGAAAACACGACAAAATTTCTTGTTTAAAGAAATCCGGCCGCCCACGAATTACTACTAAAGCAGAAAACAGGATTCTGAGGAAGATCATCAAGAAAAATCGTCGTGCAAGAGCTGGAGAACTTACGGTACTATGGCGTGACGCAATTAAAAAAAACATTTCAGTGGATACTTGCCAGAGAGTGATGAAGAGGATGGGCTACGGTTTTTACACTGCTAAAGAGAAACCGTTACTTACACAACGGCAGAAAACTAACAGGTTGAAATTCGCCAAAAAGTACAGAAATTGGACCGTCGATCAGTGGCGTAAAATTATATGGAGTGACGAATCTAAATTTGAAGTCACAGTAGGCGATGAACGAAGTAAAGTCATTCGCGAAAAAGGAGAGGCATTTCAAAAAGATTGTCTTAAGCGTAAGGTAAAGTTTCCAGCTTCCTTAATGATTTGGGGCTGCATGTCGGCACAGGGTGTCGGCTGTCTGCAATTTATAGATGGAACCGTCAATGCCGAAAAATACAAAAGCATCTTACAAGAGAGTTTGCTGCCGTCTATACGTAAGTTAAAGTATAAAAATGCGTATACTTTTCAACAAGATGGTGCCTCATGCCATACCGCTAAAGCAACGATGGCGTGGCTGAAAAAGAAAAAAATACCTACCATGTCGTGGCCATCCAGCAGCCCGGACTTGTCTCCCATAGAAACGTTGTGGTGGAAAATGAAGAAGAAGTTGCGAAAGGACCCGTCCAGATCAAAAGCTGATCTTAAAGAGAAACTTACCTGTGTTTGGAATGAAACAACCCCGGAAGAGTGTCGACAGCTGGTAGATACAATGCCGCTCAGAATTAAAGCCGTTTTAGATGCAAAAGGAGACGCCACCAAGTGGTAGACGTTCTAATCTGCGTCGGTAACACTAAAGACGAACTTTTTTGCATTTTAGTACAATTGGTGAAACAATGTTTTTTTTATTACCAAGGAAAGTTGGTTTTTTTTTTCATTGAATAAATAAAATACGATTTATAACTTATACTGTTTTTATATTGCTAATTCTTCCAAACACCTTCGTCCCCCAGAATTTTTAGGTTAACGTTAGTTTAGTACATTTTTTTCCTACCAGACGTACTCATTTGCATTGGGGCTCGTAGTTGCTATACAATATTTTACTAGTTTATAATTAACCATTAAAATATAATCAATTAATCATTAAAACGCATATACAGAGCGCAATTATTAACGTTCGAATTCACGCACGTATTTTTTTAAGACTCATGCCGAATTTACAATTTTAGGTTCTTATCAAATCGATAATTATCGAAGCATAAAAATCACGATAATTATCAAGATTATTATCATTGATAATTATCTTTTCGAACCCTGAATCGTATTAACAACAATGAGGTTTACCGAAATAGTATACCATATTTACTTCAAAACTCACTGTGTCTGAGATGTATGACATCAAACATTGCCAATTTTAGGCGTTTGTGAAATTGGGTTAAAATACCTAAAGATCTCTTTTCCTTTGTTAGAGACGTAAATAAGGAACAGTTATATGAAGATTTCATGTATATAAGTCCATAAACAACACACTAATATCGAAAATAGAGCTTTTTAGGACCACGTTTGAATAAATCATGAAATAATAAGTATTCATTAATTTCAAAATTCGGTTCGCGCAAAATATAGATGAAGAACCAATATGAACCCTTTTTGCAGGAATGCCAATTCAAAACTCTTCCCCAAAATCAATGAATTGCGCGTGGAGCCCTCTCTTAGTCAACTTTGTCTATCGCGAATGTCAGATTTGTCAATCTGCAATTCTGCACTTGATTCTCGTCTCGTGCTTTCTATTTTCCATAATTATTTCTTAACAAAAAATAAAATCAGATTACTCTTCCCACCAGATTACATTCTTTATATTGTGATCTTTAGTCCCTGCAAAGAAGGTCGCGATTCCAAATGTATAACTTAGTTAAATACCTTGCCGTGAAAGCTTGTTTGTGTATAATTGTTTCAAAGATTATCGTTTTGGACCGCTTAATTTTCTAGACGGTTCGAGATTATAATTATGTGCTTATTTTGCTTAGGGAAAGCGCCCTAGGCGCGTGTATATATCACCGTCAGATTGCAAAAGCTGTTAGTTTATAATCTAACGGGTAACTATTTACTTTAGTGACAGGTTTCTGATTTAATCCTAGTTAATATTATAAATGCTAAGGTTTAGCTCCCTTATTCATAAAACTTAACAAACCTCTGCTAACAAAAATGTTCTTTGTCCCATTCTCACAAACGTAAATGTCAAAGTGACAAATAAGGACAAACGAACTTTAGCGGCTAGTTAACTAATATAGGTTTGATAGACATTTATGAATAAGGGGGTAGATGTTTGGATGTTTGTTACTCAATAGGGTTGTTAAGATTTGATTACTTACTCCAAAAGAAAAAAAAAGAAAAGGCAACAAAATATGCCGAAGGGTGAAGATCCTATTTAAATGTCTCAAAAAATAACGAAGCTACAACCGTTTGAATGTTGCTAGTTAGAGAGAGAAAGCGCCAAAGATCAATGACGTCATTGACCACGAGCGCCATAGTAAATGACGATCGTTCCAATACAAAGGTGCTTTTTGCGGAAAAGGGACAGAGTATGCCCCCTCTTAAAACTTTGAGGACTTATAATTACGTAATTATTTACTGTTTTGAGTTACTTTTTTCGCCATTTGATTAAGAATTTGATTCTTTTTCGAGGAAATTCGAACTTATTGATTTTCTTATATGGTGTCAACATCCCTATTACGCAAAACCTGCCAAGTGCGTGTAGGACCACGCACAATGAAGGATTTCGTACCAATACCTACAAGTCCACACTTAAAATCACTATCCAATACATTGAATCTAAAAAAGTCGTATCTTTATAGGGAACTCACGGCACTTACGACCTTTTGTTTGGGCAAGACAGTTTTTAAGCGTAAACTCAAAAATCGTAAAACCGATATTGTTCAAACTAAAAATCGTTGAAAGTATTTACTAATGCACACCACCTCAATTTTTTTTCAGAATTTTCGGGGGACGACGACACTTTCTATGACTTTGACAGCTAATATCTTACCAACGGTTGACTTAAATGGATGGATTTTTAAAGGCCTATCCATTGATACCCCATACGACTATGTGCGTTGAAATTTTTTTTATTCACCGGTTACATGTATGGAGTGCTCCCCCAATTTAATATTTTTTTGTAATTTCATATCACTTTTATGTAGCGGTTCATAAATTACACCTCCCTACCCAATTTCATAATTGTAGTGCTTATAGTCTTTAGGGTTCTGTTTTTGCCATTTTGGCTACGGAACCCTAAAAACGGCTGAACGGATTATGATGAAACTTGGTATACATCGAGATTCATCACCATCGTCCTAGCGTTATCCCACACATCACATCGAGTTAACCAAACCAACCAGTCTCACTGAAGCGCAAACTCTTACCCCCGTATTCATAAAACTTAACAAACCTCTGCTAACTAAAAAGTTCTTTGTCCCATTCGCACAAACGTCAATGTCAAAGTGACAGATAAGGACAAACGAACTTTAGCGGCTAGTTAACTAATATAGGTTTGACAGACGTTTATGAATAAGGGGGTTAGAGTATTCCAGTGTTCCAAACCACACGCGTGTTCGTGTCGGAGGTTTTCCCCTGGATTTTCCCCAGGCTACTCTCCAACCGCACGCAACGTGCACTCCTATCGTTTTATTGGGCCAGGCCTATAAAGCCACAGTCAGGTTAAAAAAAAAATATCGAGTTACATCTACTTTATAGCCTAGATGAAATATAGGATACTTTCAATCTTGAAAATCATACTTCTAAGGGATGACATAGGGAGTGGAAGTTACACGTAAATTTAGAAAAAGCTAGTTGTCGATAAAAATGTAGACAAGAATCAAAAGTAAAGCAATATACATATTTGTCTTGACTTAATATCGTCAAAGAAATCGAAGATAAAAGAATGCCATTTGTTGTTATACTGTTCAAAGTTAAGTGATAAAAAGTCGTGACAAGACCCAAGGGAGCGAATATTGAAAACGAAAGCGAATGATAGTTCTTTTGTCGTTTTGTTGAAGTATACGAAATGAATCCACTTGCCTTTTGATGTTATCGTGTTGGCCCTTTTCAAAATTGATCGATTCTAAATCCATACATTATAAATGCGAAAGTGTGTCTGTCTGTATGTTAAATCTTCACGCTTTTTTTTTTTAAACCGCTGAACGGATTTAGATGAAGTTTGGTATGGAGATAATCTGAGTCCCGGGGAGGACTACTTTTTATCCCGGAAATCAACCCTTAAGGGGTCGGAAGTTTTATAGAAGAGCGATAACTTGGTAAGCGCCTGAAATATCAAAATAGCAAATTTTAATCTAACGCGATGAACGGGTTTTACGCGGACAAAGTCGCGGGCAAAACCTAGTATGTAGTAGCAGGTAAATTGTAGGTTTTTCCAAGCGGAATAATATCATGTTGGTTGACATACTTAATACAAAGCAATATGATTGTAATATGCAACGACAAGCACAATTTACATACATGTATTTTTATTAAAAAATAAGTAACGAAAGGGGACTTAGGGTGGGTTGCACCAAACCGTCTGTAATCGTAAGCGGTGTTCGTTAAAATCTGATTGTATGAAAAGTTTGACAAGTTTCTATGGGGTGACAGCTGCCGGCGCCATATTTGACGATGACCGGCCTGTGATCGTATGTTGGTGCAACCGACCCTTATGTTTATCCTTCTGTGTATATTATATTATAAATGTCAAATGTTTAGTAGTTTTGTTATTTATTTACTAAGCAAACAAATAAAAAAAAAATGAAAGCGTTTAGTTGAAAATTGGCTCAGTATCCAAACTAAGGATACTTTTATCCCGAAAATTATCAATCATAGCTTTAAATTCGGGGTGAAAGATGATATGAGAGATAACGTGGACGAAATCACAGGCATCATAACAGTTAAGTCTCTTCTTGCTCCCGTTTCAGCAGACGTCGTAATAACAGTGTAACTTAAGACGCCATTAGAGCGGGCTTTCATTCGGCAGATTATGCTCGCATGTCCGTAACCCTATCCACATTCATTACCAAGCCTCGACGTTAACCGCTCCATAAACATTTCGTCAGCGAAAGCCTCTTTATGTTACATAGATTACACAAACGCCTGTATCTCAAAGGCAGGGCCTGTAGGCACATGCAGAGCATATGAAAATTATTTTTCGTTTCTCATAGTCTGAAAGTGGGTCATTGTACATCTAGGTTGCGTGCTGTAAGTGGCATTTTTCTGCTCTAGAGCAGACAATTATTAAAAAGAATAAAATACTTACGGTGAATCGTAGTTAGATTGGGCAAAGGCAGTAACCCGTACAAGCATAAGTACGATTAATTATTATTTAAAAAAAAGGTCCATACACAACGCCAAAATGGTTCTTTCGCTGATTTAGAAAAAAAAAGAAAAAAAGAAAAGAAAAAACATTTATTCGTGGCACAGACACAGTACAAAATCACACAACACCAAAATACAGAAAATAGCCACGAAATGGCCCCAAATCAGCATAGTGCTAGCCATTGGCTAGCGCTGGTCTTCCTTGGTATTTAGAAAATGTTTGTGCATGTTTTGGCATTTTTTTAGTTTCCTCGTATTCGGGTGGAACCACCCGTTTCAGCCTGGAACTATTGGCGCTCTCATTTCGTTCGAACGCCAAAATATCTCGTCTGAAATGGGTGACTTTCGACCCTTGGTTAAAAATCTACTATTTCAGTACCATTTCAAGCAGTTGTAGGTTTAATGATGGAGAAAATTTGACATTGTAGTAAAACCCCATCACTCAGAACGAAGAAATACAGGTGTTGCTATTCTGATCTAAACCAAAACCACACGGTGGTCTCTTATATTCTTATTTTTAATATTTCTACCAACGAAGCCCCTGTGATCGTTTGCTCTAATAATGTTCCAGAGATTTCGTTGGTGTATTTAAATCTGAAATGGGATTTTCAATATTTAATATTAAAGTACTTACTTAAGGTACTTTACTATTTTTTTCAACTTGTATAGTGGCGGTATAATAATAACGTATACATTCAAAGAAAACAGTTATAGATATACTGAAATTATTTATGGGTTAACCAACAACCAAACACACAATAGCCATATACAAGACAAATAATCAATACATTATTAAGAGGAAGTGATTTGTGTACACAAGATCGATAAATCACTAGACAATCCAAGTATAGTATAATGTCTTAATGTTATATTCAATCGAAGTTTTATTTATAAGTATTGATTATTTAATTAAAACAACTACGATTGAAAGTCATAGGATCAGAGGGGTTTCGACGAACCGAAATCGAACGAAGTTCGAATATCTCCCTCTCTGTCGCACGAATTAGCAAGTTCGTTCGTTTTCGGTTCGCGGTAGGCCCTCTGAAGTTGGTTTGCCACCGTTGTTGTCTGAAAAAAATGGTTGTAACAGCATATCGTGATAGTGCCGTTTCGTGTGGCGACATACCATGGTAAACTTGGATTTCTCTATGTTGGCCGATGTTCTGTAAAAAATGTTACTGAATGTAGAACCTTATTGTTTGAAAGGTTAAATAGGTTTTTGAACGATTTACTTTGATGCAATTCCGCCAACTAAATTGATATCAAGTATACAAGCAAACAGTGCCTTTACCATGAGTTTACTCGACCGTACTCGTTAGCGATTGCGTAAAAACGTGTATAGGCAAAAGTACAGCACATCTGGCGGTTACGCAATAGAACTAAGAATCGGCATACTAAATCGTCTACGCAGTCGCTAGCGAGTACGGTCCTGCAAACTCACGGTAAAGGCACAGGTTCTATCCGTAAAACGTGAGACGATTCCACGATTGTCCTTTTTATGGCTTTGCTCAGTCAAATCGTTTACGCGGAAGCGTGTCCGAGCGCATCTTTTATTCTAGCCGTGTAATGAAACTGCCGTAGGATGCCATTTATTAGTGAACGAGGACATTGTTTATTTATCACTGACTTGTGTTTCCGCACCTTCCGCACCTCTTTTACACTTTTTAACCGACTTCAAAAAAAGGAGGAGGTTCTCAATTCGCCTGTATGTTTTTTTTTAGGTGTTTGTTACGCGATTCCTCCTCTGTGTCTTTACCATGAGTTTGTATGACCGTACTCGCTAGCGACTGCGTAAACGATGTAATATGCCGATTCTTAGTTCTATTGCGTAACCGCCAGAAGCGCTTTACTTTTGCCTATACATTTTTTTACGCTGTCGCTATCGAGTACGGTCATGTAAACTCATGGTAAAGGCACTGATGATGGGAACCATGAGGGAATGAGGGAACTCCTCAAAAATTCAAGGGAAACATATATAACTATTTCAGTTTTTCTATAAAAAATTGAGTATTTGCATTTAGAAAGTAACATTTGGTGAACGGGAACTGATGAAGAAGACCACGGATGGTCATCCAAAAAAGTCGATCATGATACTGAACTGAAGCGCCTATGACAAAGCCAATTTAAATGGTCCTGATGTAATGTTTACTATCAACCTGATCTGGTAATCGAAGCCGGAACTCCGTAATAAAACGGCGTAGCCTAGCCGTGTTTGAGCTTATTGGAATTGTCATGGATGCACTCTGGTCACTCACGGAAATAAAAAAAAAATATGAAAACTAAAAACCGACTCCAAAAAATAGCTTTTCGGTGTTTTCTGCTCTCGGAGTGGCTTGGCGAAGTATTAAAAGTGAAAGAGATTATATATTACACTCTCAGCGCCGCCGAAGAACACTTGTATTGTATGCGGTAATTTACTGATAGTCAATTCAGCGACTTTTTTATGATTATTTCTAAAACGCTCGGTTGGTGTGGGGTTTGTAGGGAAATACAACTAAATGACGTCACATTTGTCTGTAGTCCAAAGTGCGTCCTTTATTACGTAATTACGTATTAAAAACCTTAAAAATAGCATAAATAGGCCCAATATTTTCCTAAGCTTTGTTTACTGATAACGTAAAAATAATCACATAAAAAACATTCCATGTAAAAATAGGTCAAGTCTCGAAACTCTTTCACCGTAAAAAGTTGTAAGATTAGGTACGTAGAGCGAAGTCAGGCATTGTTATTAATCTTTATTTGCTTACTAAATAAAATTTTGAGACTTGAGAATTACACAACTTTACCTTATTCATTAATTTTTGCATACCTAAAACTATGTATTATTGTGTGATTGCCAAGTCACAAAAATTTATTTAGTAAACAAATAGAGATTAATAACAATGCCTGACTTGACTCCCGTGATTTCTGAATAAACTGAGGTTTATCCAGTCGAAGTAAATTCATTTCAATCTCTGTTCAAGCGGTACAATTTAGCGGGGTATAATCGAGCGGACGGGACGCGAATAGGGAGCAAACTTTCTAATTCTTTTCAGATAAAAATCATAAATGTATGCTACCTTTATATGTGTCTCGCATCTAAACTGTCTATTGTGGAGTCAGATTTTAATCTCACGTACTTGTCATTATGTTGGTTACACGGACAATATGTAGGTGTATAACGTGGAGGTTAGAGCGGCATGGACTGTCCAAAATAAAAACCGAAAACGCCCTCGTGTATTATGTCATGCTAAACATATTCGTATAAGGTCGTCAGGCTTAATCAATAATCCTTTGGCAGGTGCCTCCTACATCATGCTAATTTGTCACTCAAATACATACCAGGTGATAATTTAGACATAAGTTGATTGAGTCTTAAACTGTAATCTAATACATAAATAAATAAATTATTACTTTCGGTAAACATCTCAGAATCTGAGCAAAATATTTGTGTTCATCATATTACATCATCAGACGGACTCTACTTTCGTATAGCGTGGTTTCAAACGGTCAAAGTTATATCGCAGCTCATTTAAGTATTTACTCAACCACCGGTTTGAGTAAATACTTCGGTTGGTAGTTTAGTCTACCAACCGAACTTAGCCGCATCCTCTAAAGCAGGGGTGGGCAAACTTTTTTCATGGCGGGCCAGTAAGCTTGAGAAATTTTGGAGGAGGGCCATAATTGCAGCAAAACTGCACTTTTGTATAAAACCGCTGCTCTGGTTTTTGGCTGAACCGTCAAAATATAATCATCGCGGGCCATGTACTAATTAATTCGATGTATCGGCGGCGGGCCGGATAAAATGCTTTCGCGGGCCGCAGTTGGCCCGCGGGCCGTACTTTGCCCACCACTGCTCTAAAGTACCGTTTAAACAACTTTAAATTGAGTTTTAAAATATGCCCACTCCATTAATTATTCAGACTAAGGGTAATTAGAACTATATTTGGAATAGCGAAGTGAAACGTGGAAAAGGCCGCATTAAGTTTGACAAGGTCGACCAAAACTCTGTGCAGATATTAATTAAGTTACAGTATTAAGATGAAATCGTGAGCCATGAGGCCTTACCTATGGGATCGTTAGATCTAATCTGTTACAATTTATGATAAAATTATATTGGACGCGGACGTCATTTTGCAATCAAGGAAAATCGTGTTATAATTAATACCCGTAAGAAATCATCTTTTTACGCTCAGCTAATAACTACCCATAGACATCTAACGTTAAATAATACAAAAATCTTTATTGACCTAAACTAGTTGTATAAATGTTTTGGTGCCGCTTCGTTTTTCAATTTACAAATTAGCTTGGCATTTGGCTGTTGCCGCCGTAATACGGATTTGTATAATTCTGACCCCAATTCCGCCAACGACGTGGGTGACGAATCAATAAAGACATCAACAGTAGCAAAAAATGCATTTCATTAGCTATTACACTTTCGCTGCCGGGAGCGACAAAAAGAACACTGTTTTTTGTGACAACCGTTTACCTGTGAGTTTTGTGACTCCCAGTGACCTTGCTCCCGCTGGTCATATAAATATGACATTGTAACTATTGCTACTTAGTGTAACTAATTCCTGTAATGGATCGTCAACACGCGACAACGTGTCCTCGTTTACAGAATCGATATGAACTTATGGCAATATCAATTGTAAGTTAAAAAACATTACTTTTAATTACATAGTTTGTCGTATGAGTTTTGTCGTTTTAAAATGCACACAATCATAGTAGGTACTACTCAAACATGTTGTCATGCGGCTGTAGAAAATTACGTGAGACAATGTTTATTCTGGCTGGTAGATACCAGCAGTTAGTGAACGAATCAAACTAGTCCCGTGGGTTTAAGCGCTAAACGGCACGGAAATTAAATAAAAGGGACCATATTTTAACATCATCATACTGATCATCAGCCCACGGTAATAATCCACTGTTGTGCAAAGGAGTTTCGCAATATGTATACCAGTACTTATTATCACTACCACCTAATGCCACCAGAGGCATCCAATGGCACGCGTTGCCATACAAATTGAGATTAAACGCAAACGCGTTCTTTTGTTTTGTTTCAAAAAATCTTATACTAGAGGTACAGAACTCTGTTTAAAATGCGTTTAAATACTTTAAATACAATATCGATGTGTACCCGACTGACCCTACTTCATATCTAGAAATAGCTTGATTTTGCTGGTAAATTCGTTGCGTGTTTTAAAGAGTCGTCGTTCGAGACCCGATTATTCAACTATTGCATGTTCCCATAAAAAAAATATGGCGGTAATGGCATTGACCTGGATGCCTGAGACGGCCCGTGCCCTGTTATGGGATGATGGCTCATTGTTTTAGACGTTGGTGTAATCGATGGTTCACTTTTTAGAGGTCTTTCGAGCTATACCTACTTCTTTTTAAGGATAAAAAAGGGTTTGTAGCTGCAAACACCGATTATTGACAGCCCCATAAGGGCAACAGTATATCTAAAAACTTAACTAGATTTTAAATCTACGTCAAAGCTACTTAAAAAACTAAACTAACTAAAATTAGGATCTGACTTAGTAGATAACACAATTCAGTTGATTAGATGACAAAAAAAACCATTCGAATCAGTTTTTAGAGACGATCAGTATCATGTTTGTATGGGACCTACTACAATTAGAGCATCACAAAAGTCGAAAATGAGAGGCAAACTACAGCATATCTAGCGAGCACTGAAAACGCCCCGTACTGATTGACAGCTAGGTATGATGTCACGCCTGCGTGGCCTCGTACCACCGTTGTATGGAAAACAAGGAAATTTGCCGTTTTTGTTGTGAAATATTGCCCTTATAATACAGTAGGTAGTTGCATTACAATACAATTTCTTTTATACAATCATCATAATTGTATTGGTACCTTTCAATTTAAATTTGGCCAATAAAAATAAAGAAAAAACATTTTTCTGAATCTTTATAGTCCCATATCTTTTTTGATTTTAATTAAATTCTTTAATTTACTATTTATTGTGGTAATTTGGTGGTTTTCTGTCCATTGAATCCACTATGTTATAAATTGAAACATGAGTCATCTAATTTATGACAGGGACGAATGACTGAATAGTCTTGCTGTCTTGTATAGCAATAATCTTATCGATAATGAGTACAAAGTGTGAATTTAGATTAAGAATGAACATTAAGAGGCCTTATAAGTTTTAAAATATTTTGATTTCAAATTATGACAAAAGTATTGATAATACTATTAAAGTTATTAAAGGATACGATAATTTTATTAAAGTTTTAGATAGTAACATGGCCATTTTTTGATTTTATTGTCTGTATTAGAATTTAAGCGGGAAAAAACAGTTTTTAGCTTGAAAATGGTAGATTTGGAATTATGTTTGAAACGATATTTCTTAAAGAAAAATCCAAAAAATACATTTAAAATTTATGACATTAGGTTGCAATAGTCCTTTTCTAGATAGTAACACTGATAAAATGTCAAGATATGTGTCAATTTAATAGAAAATCGTCTAAATAGATGAGCGTTTTTTAACTGATAGGGAACCTTAATTGTTTATACTAACATTTTTTAAATGAAGTAGGCGTAAATAATCCTCGAAAATATGGAAGTAGGTACTCATAAACATAAATCACTCCGATCATCAATTTTTTGTTCATGAACCTTTTAACATTGACATTTTGTCTGTGGCTCACACAATAATTTATATGCAATATCCTTGTATGCTGTCATATACGTATGTGCTAAACGAATGTCGAAACAATTGCAAAACGACAGCTAAACAGCCCGTATATAAGTAACTGTTCACTGTTTAGGATAAGTTCAAAGTAAACTTGGAATTGTTCAAAGTTTTGTACGTTTTTGGGTCTGCGGATATAATCTGTTTACTATTAACACGATACGATATTAACAAACAACGATCATAACACTAAACAATCGTCCGCAGTTCCTTAACGCGCTCACGAGTATCGGCCGGCGGCTGGCCGGAGTGCAGGACAAGGAGCGGAGGAACGGGCGGCTCCGAGCCGAGCTCGCCTCCCTGGACCTCAACCTGCCGGCTCGGGTGTGGCTCCCGTTGCACCAGAAACCGCATCACGTACTGAGGATACCGTCCCAGGCCGCCGCCGTGCTCAACAGCAAGGATAAGGTAAGGAATACGTTTTATTCTGACCTGACTTGGACGTAGTTTTGCAAAACCGATGCAATTCAGAACCTTCTTATTATTATTATTATTAAAAATATTACGCTCCTTTTTTGGGCAGTCGTGTAAAAACTGGACTTTGATGGGATTAGAAAAGTCTTGTCTATAGCGATATCCAACACTAACGCCACCATCATAGGCCCTGTGTAATCAACTCCAGAGACTAGTTTCCGACGCGCCGGTCGTTTCCTATCGTACGTGGTTTATCAACTTTGATTGCTGTTGCACCACAGTTTCCAGCAGCGATGGGAAATACAATATTTTATAAACTAGTTGATGTTTGTAAACTTCGCTGCACGTGTAACAACTATGTATCATGCTGCCAGATATATTTCTAAGTATCGTCGAATAGTTTATTTTGCGCCGGTAAACAGATTGCAGCACAAGTTTTCACTCCAAACGAAATTACTACCTGTTGAGAGAGGCTAGTAGGTATTACATGTCGGCTCTGTAAATCTGTATTTAAATATAAAGATCGCAATATTCATCACCATTATCATCCTATCCCGGCCGGTTTCGATCACATTGACAGCATTGACTGGAGAAAAACTTCAAAAGTCAAAAGTCAAAAAAGTCAAAATCATTTATTTGTAAACATAGGTATAAGGCTGGTAAAAATAAACTTAAATTAGGTATCACTATGTTTTGCCATTTAGGCATACAAATATTTTATGTCAGGATGGAGCATGCATACAGAATTGTTTAAAAAAAATAGCAATTAATGAGTGTAAAGAATGCGTCACGATACACCTACAATTCAAAATCCGTAAAGTATTCCTTCAGTGAATAGTACGCTTTTCCGACTAAAAGTCTATACAGTCTATACTTCAAATCTACCCCGAACCAAAAACAAATAAGTAACTATCCGCCTCTCTGTCGCACTTGGTCATCGAGCGACAGAGAGGGATATATTTCGTTTTTGGTTCAGTAGGTCGTCTTGACTAATATGAGTGTCGGTCATGATCATAAGCTTGCAGATGACGGACGCTGGCGTAGCCAATTTTGCCGGAAAATTGGGCACACTGCCCGCATGTCAGCACCCCTCCGATAAAATTATAATTAAATGTCCACAATATAAAATTAGCTCACCGACAACGTGCATGATGACAAAAAAAAAATCATGCCATTCGAACTAGTTTTCAGAGGCGAAGGTCAAATCAATTTATTAGGCCAATAAACCAAAAACGACGTGTTTCCGAATATAGTATTATTATGATTTTAATTAATTTGTCTCATTTGTGGCTATCCATACTATGTAATAAATTGTGACATGAGTCATCATCCCTATTAGACTTACCGTCAGATGGCCTGAGCCGGTTATTAGTTTACATAAGAAAAACAACACTTTTTTTAACTAATATACGTCCAGTCTGATTGGGCGATGGCACTGGTAAGCAAACGCCACAGCCTATGCACCTTTGTGAATTCAGTTCAGAGGATTAGTTGCCGACCCTCTATTGATTTGAGGATTGATTGTCTCGACGGTTAGTGACAAATGAGTAGTTTACAAAAAAATTACATTGAAATATGCATCACACTAGCTGGGCTATGCTAGGAGTTTCTCTGCGTGATCGCATCAGAAATGAGGCCATCCGTAGCAGAACCAAAGTAACCGATATAGCCTTTCGAATCGCTAAACTTAAGTAGCAGTGGGCGGGGCACATTGCACGTAGAACCGATGGCCGTTGGGGCCGGAAGGTTCTCGAGTGGCGACCACGAACCGGAAGGCGCAGCGGGGGTAGGCCCCCCCCATAAGGTGGACTGATGACCTGGTAAAGGTCGCGGGAGTCCGCTGGATGCGGGTGGCGCAGGACCGGTCATTATGGCACTTTTTGGGGGCCTATGTTCAGCGGTGGACGTCTTTCGGCTGATATGATGATGATGATGATGCATCACACGGGGTTTTAGTATTTTATTACGCATGTAAACTATCTTTTATCATCAAATATTAAGTAATCGTACTTTTTTTCTGATAAGCGATAAACATAAATCAACAAATGGTTTCGTAATTTAAATATTATGGAGAGTAAATCGTTCGTAACATTTTGTTGTTATCAATTTTAATTCCACTTGTACGTATGTCAGTATATTTGCAAGATAATTACCGTAAGTGTACTATTTAGTACCTTTTAATTTTTATGTAATGAAATACTAGGTGGCGAGCGTATGTTTGTGCTATATCTATTAATTAGATACCAAAGAGAACCCCGGGAACCGCTCCGGCACCGGGACACAACCGGGTCATTGTCAGTTGTAAAAACAAAAGTTGTCCACCTGGTGGTCAATAGTTAACGGCTTGTGTACATATAAGTTATGTTTTTTATTACATGAATTTATAGTTATGGAAACACCGTTTACGCGGGTTACTAGACCAATTCAAAATTAAGCTTTATGGCCCTAAACTTTTGATATGTCCACCTAAAAGACGCGAACCTAAATCTGACAATGACCCAACCGGGAAACTGCCAGGAAAATACGAGGTTGTAAAGATACCCCGCCATCTCCCTTTGGAAAGTTACAGAAATATACATAAATGCTTCCATGCATATAAATTCTAAACATAGGGTTTGTTTCTACGTCCGATGGCTCATGGGTATTCCCTGCTGGATCAATACAGGAAGCGTAATTTTGAAATTGGCTTTGGTTTTACGTGTACCTAACTAATAACTGGCCGTTTTAGAATTAGAACGACACAGCAACGGTTTTTTAGGGTTCCGTAGCCAAAATGGCAAAAACGGAACCCTTATAGTTTCGTCATGTCCGTCTGTCCGTCTGTCCGTCTGTCCGTCTGTCCGTCTGTCACAGCCGATTTACTCGGAAACTATAAGTACTACAGTGATGAAATTTGATGGGAATATGTGTTGTATGAACCGCTACAAAATTATGACACTAAATAGTAAAAAAAAGAATTGGGGGTGGGGCCCCCCATACATGTAACTGAGGGATGAAAATTTTTTTTTCGATGTACATACCCGTGTGGGGTATCAATGGAAAGGTCTTTTAAAATGATATAAAGTTTTCTAAAAAACATTTTTCTTAAAGTGAACGGTTTTTGAGATATCAGCTCTCAAAGTCGTAAAAAGTATGTCCCCCCCCCTCTATTTTTATAACTACGGGGTATAAAATTCTAAAAAAAATAGAGGTGATGCATGCTAATTAACTCTTTCAACGATTTTTGGTTTGATCAAAGTATCTCTTATAGTTTTTGAGATAGGTTGATTTAACTGTAATTTTGGTTAAGTTATTTTTGCTGTTTTATAGATACTAGTACGGAACCCTTCGTGCGCGAGTCCAACTCGCCCTTGGCCGGTTTTTTTTAATTAGTTAAATGGAATGAAAGCGCTTTTGCCGTATATATTTGTTGACCGATAACGCGTTATCACTGCATAGTGAAAGTAGTGTAAGCCGAGAACCTTTATTTCATCAAAAACAAACAGAAAAAACTTCGGTGCGTTTTTAAGTGTAGGTAGAGTCAGATGCAAAGATATGGGTGCAAACAACTTACTCAAAAATATGTCCCATAGTTCTTATGTCAATGAATTAGGGTTGTGGTACATTCTTATGAGAGGACTAATTCGATAAGTATTTTTGCACTTGACCGTACTCTTACTAAACTTTTGGAAGTATCAGTTTATTATGTATAGGACAAACTAACAACCTTAGCTTGGCTGAAATAAAACATTACAGAAAAAGATATGCCAGACCAGTAGTACCCGCAACCGCTAACCGACGAGCCTTTACCGTATGAAGCTTAGCCACATTTGTATCTTTTTACCGTATCGTATCTCCGTCGCATAGCACCGACGCATATCCTGATCGTTATATAGTGTCGACGCGAAAAGATACGTGGTACGTGCACCGCGTATCTTACATACTCCGTACACTCGCGTATGGGATACGAGTATCATGATCGGTAAGTTTGGACGTGTTTCGATACGGTACGCAGGTATTATTTGATACGTGATACGCCGCGATACAACTGGAGTAGGTTTTCCCCCGATCATCAAGGTCACCAGAACGGGTAGGTACCTATACGATACGGGCTGACAAGTTTGTAAGCGACACTTTGTCCACACTTGTATCTTTTTAGCGTATCGTATCTCCGTCGCGTAGTATCGACGCGTATCATGATCGTTATGCCCGAATTGAGCGTCCATACTGGATACACGTGCTCAATGAGATACGCCTGATCTCGATACAAGTGTGGACTTAGCTTATGGATATGGACGGATGTGATCGAAGCAAGATAGTATGTAACGACCGTGGTATGGGCGTGAGTATATTAATGAATGCAGGTGTAGATAGTCATACTGAGACATGCATATATTGTACAAACAGGGGGTATACACATGAATGTAGATAATGATGCCTTTGTACTACATATTATCTGTATTGTGGTTTAGCTAAAATGTAATTAATGACTTCGAATGTTCCGCTTTCACTAACAGGACTATGCCTGTATGTCTTATCAACACGGTATTGCATTAGTAACACAGTCTACTCATTTGTCACGACCCGACAACAGTGACAGGCAATTATCACTACATAGTATAAAACAAAGTCGCTTTCTCTGTCCCTATATCCCTATATCCCTATGTATGCTTAAATCTTTAAAACTACGCAACGGATTTTGATGCGGTAATAGATAGAATGATTGAAGAGGAAGGTTTATATGTATAATAACATTCATTAAATAGTGCACCCGTGCGAAGCCGGGGCGGGTCGCTAGTATATTATATGTTAGGTTATAATTTCGACATGACACGTCGAGAATTCGTAGACTGCTTTGCTCGTAACGCAATGCGGGTGTGGGGTACGGCGGCGGTTTGTGACAGAGAGGTTTCAATGCAAAACATACAATACCAATACTCTTTATTGCAAAACTCACACGTAAAGCTGCTGGTTAAATAACTATCAAGTTACATGATGGAGAAACAACAGGCCGACTCTTCTGTAGCAATGCTGCCGTCCTCAAACTAAAAGGCCGCTAAGTTGTTCTATTTTCAAAGCATTTCTGTAGCGCTATTGCTACAGAAAAGTCTGCCTGTTGTTTGTCCATCATGTCGGTGTCCATAAAAACAACCTACAGATCACGGTTCTCCTTGCTCTGCGCCTTACAACTTTCTATGAGCGTATATGGCTCTTTGCCTTTACCATGAGTTTCCATGACCGTACTCGCTAGCGACTGCGTAAATATTTATATGGGCGAAAGTACAGCGCCTCTGGCGGTTACGCAATAGAACTAAGAATCGGCATACTAGATCGTTTACACAGTCGCTAGCGAGTACGGACACGCAAACTCATAGTAAGGGCACTTAACCCTTTAACCGCCGAAAGTCAAAACGGTGACATACTCGCAATTACCTATCAAGTCGGTCATAAAGAGATGGTGTCATTTACACTGATATGTGAGACGATGTCGGTTAAAGGGTTAAAACAGAACTTGATATCTGATCCTTGAGCATTAAAAGTACGGTTGTCTGGAAGAGATCGCACTTTAGCGATAAGACCGCCATCGTTATGTTATTTCTCTGAACCGCTTTGTATTAAGGTGTGCAATACGAAGTAATTGTATTGTATACTAGTAGGTCGATGTGGACTAAAACTTCTGTAAAGGCGCTGTCTGATTAACTTTACCCACTTAAAGCTTAACTAGGTAGTTAATTTCATTGCTGTAGTTTGTAAATTACGGCAATGAGCAGGTGGTCATTCTACTTTTTCACTACCAGTTTTCTATTACCAAAAAATCTATGATATGTATTGAATTAGTGTACAAAAATAGGATTTCGAAATAGTACCTGAACCTAATAAAAAGAATTTATAGATAAAAATACTTAAATATTAACTTAATGCTGTAAAAAATGGGTAACAGTGGTAAAAACCATTTTTTCATACAAATGGCGAGATATCTAAGGACCACTGAGTTACTCGATTTATGGATATTATCTGTGGTTTGTTAATTACCAAAACTATCGGAAGTAATACTGCAATTAAACCTCTTTCTAAATAGTAATACAAAAATATGAATTAAGGGTCATACTTAGTTGAAAAAACAAAAGTCGTTCTTCCTGTGGTCAATAGTTAACGGCTTATGTGCATGTTAGTTATGTTTTTCTTACAGGGATTTATAGAAACGGAGACACTGTTTATGCGGGTTTACTGGTCCAATCCAAAATTAAGCTTTGTAGCCCTTAACTTTTGGTATGTCCACAGACTCGAACCTAAATCCGCGTATGACCCTTAAGGGCCATCTGCATTAAAAAAAAGGTGTCTGAAAATTATGTACATGAAAAAGTAGAATGGCCCAGGTATCTAAACTCATTGAGCGCACTTTGGACGACCGTTGTTAATTTGTTATGTGAGCAATTTCACCGGCGCCATGGTACATTTTCTGCACAGTGCGTCGCGTCGCGCCTTTCTAATGGTTTATACTACATTACGTACAGTACCATGTGCAGAGCGAGCCAGATTTTCCACTCTCGCTGTGTCAAGTATCAGTCGCGTAGGAATGGAACGTAAAAGGGAATGGAGTGAAAGGGAACGTAAGTGTGTGAGGAGCTTGACATGAGCGAGAGGGACGGGGAGAACGATTTTAACGAGGAACGGAAGCGTGCGTGGCTAAGTGCATTTAATTACTAATGAAGGTGTTTAGCGCTGAAATAAAACCAACTATTGTTTATTCACGATTTTTATTAAGAGGCTTTCCAAAATCCAGTCTAGTCCACAGTCATATAAGTTTAGTATAAAATTATCATGAATTATGATACAAAAGGTACAAAAGGAACAGAGGGGAGGCCTTCGTCCAGCAGTGGGACAAAAATACATGCTAGTGTCAAGTTTTAAATATAAAACTACCGTTCTCGCGCACAAGTTATAATTTACTGAAATCGCGAGGCGACTTCCTCGCACAACGTATCAGCATTGCGATACAGCGAGGAAATACTACCAGCATCCTCGATACAATGCCCCAAGGGCCTGTTTTAGATTTAAGTTAGTTGTAATATTATTTAAGTTATAGTTATTTAACTATTAATAAACGCTGGTGATCCAAAAAAAACTCCCTTGAGTTTCAGACATACTGAAATATAATAAACGGGTCACTCACGTATAGCTCGACATGTATCCAAGCAATACGTGGCCCTTAATCATGAGAACTGGTCGCGACAGCCGCGCGACTAGCACTGCGCGTTCGCGCGTGGCTCGGTCGATTGCTAAGGGCCACGTATTGACTTACTTACTCGACCTTAAACACGTGATTGACCCGTTTATATTATATTTCTAGTGTCAAGTTTTTGGCGAGGGGCCGCTTATATGTATCGTATCAGTCCTGTACACTCTTGAAACTTTGTCATCGGTAAGCAGTCGCTATTTCATAAGGAATTGTTAAAGGACTAACGCGACATTACTAAATGCGGAGTTTAACTCTTATGCGGTCGCCTAATACCGCGGGAAACGGCCTTTGGAATGGAAGGAATAGGCCTTAGAAATAGATGGAATAAGCCTTAGGAATAGAAGGAATAAGCCTTAAGAATAGAAATAGATTTGATTTTAATACACATCCGCGCAATTGACGCCGTGAACCAACAAACTTTAATATAGCGCTACAGACACATTTTTACAATGATTTCTCTACGTATTATATACATAATGCTCTTATCATAACGTCAATAAAACGACGTTGAATTTCGTTTCTCGTTGCCTTTGACGGATAGTTCTTGTAAGAAAGAAAAGTTTATAAGTTTTATAATAACTCTCGGTTTTACAAAGATCCGTTAGATGTCGGTATGTTATGTGCTGAGTTACTGTTAAAAATGTACCGAGTTACCACAATTTGATCTGACATTTGGTGCAATGGATCTGTATAAAACCCGACCTAATAAAACCTTCTTCGGATTCGATATAAACCAGAATAACGATTATTCGATGATTAGTCGATACTACTTTATCCTTTAACCTCGGGTTCCATCTTTGCTCGCGTTTTGTTAAATCCATCTTAATTTAGTATTAAATTTCCTTCCTTTTAACATATAGTTTTTGTTTATTGCAAATGCATGAGATTATTAAAGCAGTCGTAAATGTTTTCGCGACCGACTCGCTTATGATTTTTCGAAACACAATGGGATCGGAATTACCTTGCATAATATCATATTTATAAGTTATCACGAGATCCGGTTAATGCCAAGGTTTATTGCATTTGATTAGGAGATAAGAAACCTACGTAGTGTGACCTTCAAGCACAGTTTTTTTATATTTATTGTTCTTGTAATAATAGTGAAGGCATTCTTACATTGTAGGAAAATTGTATTGTAACTTTAATGCGTCCTTCCTATGTTACGAATTTCCTTTGGGTCGATATTGGCACTGTTTGGAGGTATTTGTTTTCTGCGGGTCAGACTAAGCGAACGCGTACGGCACTGTTTACCAACATAAAAGGTAAAGTATGATTTTCCCTATCAAGGTATTTGTGACAAGGAAAAACGAGAAGATTGAAATTTATTTGGCCCGTGGTAAATTTTACAAATCAATCAAAAGAGATCCAAGTAACTGATCCAACCAGGCTTGACTCTGTAGTCTCTGTGTTATCTTGTATTTGCATATCGTTATCCAATATGCATCGATAAGTCTTCATTTAACATTTTCCTGTAATTAAAAACTGCACATTAGGTATCGGCCTAGTGCTTGATCGACTTTCGTGGTCCAAATGTGACCAGTCGACCTTCAAGTGATTGAGCGCTACCGCTCACGACACTCGCAACTACTTGATTACTGGATCCGTATCTTGGCATTAATGAGTCCTGCTGACTGAGCAGAGTGAGCGACGAATCGAGATATAAAAGAAAATATTTTTTTGTATTTCGCTCACGAAAGACATTGTTAAGGTGGCATTGGATACGTATGGCATTAATGGGAGCTTGCTGACAAATAAGTAAGCGACGGATTGTGGTGTAAAAAAAACTTTGATCTATTTTATCTTGAATGATTTTAAGTTATGTCAAAAAATGTTACCATAATTAGATCTGACATTTGGTCTAACAAATCTTTATAAAACTCGGTCTTTATGGTTCATGTAAACTGATTGAAAGGTAGGTATACATTTTAGCTTCAAGATCTTCAGAATCTCGGTTACGCTCAAGAGTATTTAAATTTATGTGTTATGGTAACTTAAATAAAGTATATTGATGAATCCTAAAGTATATTGATAAATCCTTTCTCCTGTTTTGATTGACATGGCAAATAAGCGGCCTAGACGCCGCGATAGCGCGTCGACTAATGAAATTTAGGACAGGGGTCGCCCTTTTTTAAACTTGACTGTGGCTTTATAGGCTGGGCCCAGTAAGGCGATAGGAGTGCGTGGTTGGAGAGTGGCCTGGGGAAAATCCAGGGGAAACCTCCGACATGACCATGCGGGTGCTTTAAACACTAGAATAATAGTTTGCGCTCCAGCGAGGTTGGTTGGGCGGGTTCAACCAAATCTGTGTGAATGGAATCGAGCTACTGGGAGTTTTGTCGCTGGTTCACTAAACCTAGCCTAGCTGAGAAGAGTCCAGCAAGAAACTTGGCTAGGCCCGACCTGGGTCGACCTGGGTTGCCCGGTATGCGGCGGTACCGGGAGGGATCGGCCTGTTTACATGTAGATATGTTCTCTGCGACGTCGCTTCTCTCAATGATCGTTACACACGTACCTACAGTCCGCATCAAAAGTAACTACGTAAATAAAGAGGCCAAAAGCCTTATTGACAATTGTAATGTGACATGTAATATTTAACAATATTATGAATAAAGAGTATGAGTATGAGTATTCCATTACAATAAAGACTTTAGAACTCGGAAACTATTGGGTAAACTAGTACAATTGCAGTCTCATATTGTAGCAAATTTAGTCTACTTTAAAAAGGTCCTGAGAAGGTACTATCAGCCTTTAGGGTTATTATCGGTTTTTGGGCCATAAACAAGTGCAAAACCCCGTACTTTCAGGCGACAACGTTGCTGGACTAGTATATAAGTCCAATCATGCTTATGTATTTATTCTTGTTCCAGGCCCCATACATAATGTACGTGGAAGTACTAGAAACAGAAGGCCACGAGCCACTCCCTCCACGCCTGCTGCCCCCCGCTCCCCCCGCGCCGCACTCGCCCCCCATCCGTCACACCAAGAGCGAAGAGAACCTTGTGCCGGAGTGGCCGGCGTTGTCTCTCTACTCGGCGTTGGATGATGTTGATGCGGGGGACTGTTGGAGTCACGATGATGAAGATCTAAGTCAGTATCCGGCTAGAGCGCCGGCGCCTGACAGCGTGTCACAGGTTAGTAGAGGGCAGATTATGCTGGCAAATCGTGTGACTTATTGTCATTCAGTGATGTTCTATTTTGCAATGAATCCATCTATCACATCACAGAGGGCCTACCGCGAACCGAAAACGAAGTTCGAATATCCCCCTCTCTGTCGCGGTTGCTAATTCGTGCGACAGAGAGGGAGATATTCGAACTACGTTCGTTTTCGGTTGGCTTATCCTCTCGGCATTTTACAGCACGTTGTGTCTGGGTGTGGGTCAGGAGCGTTGCGACAGCAGCTTCCCGTGTGTTATACAATACTCGTAAACTAAGCGGCAAAACGACAATAAGTTTCTTTTATTGGCTAGGTTTAAGTCATAACTGTGTTTTCTTTCAAATTTATTGAATTTTCTCTACGATTTAGGAGTAACAACGTAGCACGGGAACGGCGGTCGCAACTCTCCTGAGCCGCACCCATCTATACTCGGCTTTAGATGAGATACGTCTGCTGGTAACAGCTGGAATCATGATGACGAAGAGCTAAACCAGTATTTTACTAGTGTAGGATTTGGGTAGCGTGCGTTAATGAGCGCTATCGATTATGAATTCGCCGCTAGAGGCGCTAGTGTAGCGTGAGGTTTTCGAAATGTCAAATGTCACTCTTTGTGGTTGCGTTACGCGGGTTAATATCTAATTGGAACAATATGGTGACTATTTTGCAAAACCTGAGCTTGATTATGGCAAATATGAGTTACGGGTCAATGACTGTCAGTGCTTTGAGACAGTTTTGTCTTTCGGAAGCTTATGTGCTCCTTTTTTTCCAAACAACACTGACTGCACTACAACGCGGGATGTTCGATATTTTTACGGTACGGTGATAAGGTATTAAATATGATATAAATGTAATCTTCGTTCTCATGCCCATAATAACCAATAACAGTTTTTGACAGTTTGACCTTACTCGACAGTGGCGCCAACTGGTGACCATAAAAACGATAGCCCTCATTGAGTAGCTAGTATAAATTGAAACTAATTCGTCGCTTGGTAATCTAGTTTATTATGAAAGGCGATTCCGCTACTGCAAATGGAATATGTGTTCGGTTTAGGATAAAGTGCTATAAAACTTAAATTAAATGTTCAAAAACAGTCTTATTGTAACCTCACCTTTTCGCTGGTGAATACAATTATTTAGCGTAAGTACACATCATAAAAGATAACATATAGAACCAACGCTAAAAAGGAAATGCGACTTGTTTGTCGCTTGGTAATTAATTTAGTTCATAATGAAAGGCTCATCCGCCACAGCAAATGGAATATAATTATGTTCGCTTTGGATAATATGGAATTATGGCTGGTGTAAAAAAATGTAAACAGTTGTATCGTAACCTCACCTGGTGATTAGTCGAGGCGCTTTTAAGGTTTAATTCCTGATTTCAGAGGACGAACAAAGCGTACATTGACCTCCAGTCGTATTTATTTATCTTGTGGTTGACGTGTTTTTTTTTTAATGAAAAATGGGATCGCTCTTAGTCAACATCTAGCCAGGGGGCATAGATGAAGCCGACGGTGAAGCGAGATCACCCAGAAGATGCCTATTCACTCGTGACTTAGAAAGGTCTAGGTTATATGTACTCGGAAATACGTAGCGTATGCCGCCGGCAGGGAATTCCAAATGTTAGTGTTATAAAAGTGGTGTCGTCCGGCAGGTGTCGGCGGTGTCGCTGCTGTCGGCGTCGTCCGCGGGCTCGCGCGAGTCGCTGGCGGTGGGCGCCGGCGACGTGCGGCGGCGGCTCGCCGACGCCACCGCCGCGCCGCCGCCCAACACGTTCCGGCACGACCCCCACGACCCCTCCGCGCTCGCGCTCAAGGTACGACACAATACATTACAATACACACACACACACATATATACATATTCACCTTGATTACTTGCTAGCTTTTGCCCTTGGTTAGTAGTTTTTTGACATTCATAAGTGCATGTAATATGCCTAAATTGAAGAATAAATGATTTCATTTTATTACACACGTAAATTCCTTATCAAGTCGTTGAAATTGGTTCCAATTTCTCCAATCTTTCTTTTAACCTAAAGGTCTAGTTTCCCCTTGGGTTGGAGGAAGGTCAGGTGGCAGTCGCATCCGTAAAAACTAGTGCGTAGATACGCCAAATCTTGGGATTAGGTAGCGGACTCCGGCCATCCTTCTAGATGCATTGTATTGGGATAACGCTAGGAGGATGATGATGTTTCTTTTAGTTAGCAAAGAGATATATTTATTTGTGTTTTGAATATTGCGGGGTTCAATGATCCATTAAACACTCTGATCGTCGAAATCCGAACTTCGTATCGTGCTGTCCCTTTCACTCATATAGTGTATAACACGAGACGGACGGGACGATACGATGATCGGAGTACAGGCCCAGTTATTGATGGAAGAAAGATTCACAATTCACCGACATGTAAATTCCTTATCAAGTTCTTGAAATCGGTTTCAATGCTGCTTTTAGTTATCAGAGAGATATATTTCTTTTGGTATTTACACGCGGTTTGATTTGCGTCGTAAATTGATCATACATAATTATATTAGGTACCGTAATATAGAACAAAAACAATACAAGATCTTACTAACTATCTAAACCTAACCTAAAGGCCTAAACTGTATGCGCATGGGTCGCCCAAGGCGCTGCCACTGGGCAGAGTTCCCATATTTAAGGCTGATCGCGTTGCCTCGCTGGATTTCTTTTTGCTTTGTATATTGTAGGGTTCAATGACCCAATATTAATTAGTTATAACTGAAGAATAATATTCCAGGAATCCTGGGAAAGCAAACTCGCCCGTATGCGCTCCTCGTCCCCCTACGGCGCCCTAGCCGGCTGGCGGCTACTCGGCTGCATTGTCAAAGTCGGAGACGATCTTCGGCAGGAGATGCTCGCTGCGCAACTGCTGCGCAGACTGCAGGCTGTGTGGGACTTGGAGAGGGTGCCATTGAAGCTCCATCCGTATGAGATACTATGTCTGGATAAGGAGTCAGGCTTGATACAACCAGTAAGTGCCATCTGGGTCATACTTAGTTGAAAAAACAAAAGTCGTCCCTCCTGTGGTCAATAGTTAACAGCTTATGTGCATGTTAGCTATGTTTTTATTACAGGGATTTATAGAAACGGAGACACTGTTTATGCGGGTTACTGGTCCAATCCAAAATTAAGCTTTGTAGCCCTTAACTTTTGGTATGTCCACGGAAAAGACGCGAACCTAAATCCGCGTCTGACCCATCTTTTGTTAACTACGACTAAGGGTCGGTTGCACCAACATACGATCACAGGCCGGTCATCGTGAATACGGCGCCGGCAGCTGTCATCTCATAGCAACTTGTCAAACTTTTCATACAATCAGATTTTAACGAACACCGCTTCCGATTACAGACTGTTTGGTGCAACCCACCCTAAGTGGGTAGGACGGTTGCTCTAATTTTATTTCATCATCTTCATATCAGCCGAAAGACATAGGCCTCCCCCAAAAAGTGCCACAATGACCGGTTCTGCGCCACCCGCATCCAGCGGACTCCCGCGACCTTTACCAGGTCATCAGTCCACCCCAATCCAATCTATTTTATTTGGTCCCATACAAACATTTGTTCGTCTCCAAAAACTGGTTCGAATGGCATGAAAAAAATATATCTGTCATCATGCCTATTATGATATAGATGAACTTAATTTCAGTGCCACTTAGCAATTACAAGGACTATCTAACAGACAGAAATGCATGGCCCAAACCAAATATCCAAATAGCGTAAAGAGTCATGTATAATATTTTCATTGTATTTAGTTGACACAGTTCTTGCAGGAAAGCATATCAAGCGATTCGACATGTTTTCTGGTGGAACTATACATTGTAAATACCTATTGTTATTTTTTTCCTTGTTTTTTTTTCAATTCTCTTTTGTTGTTTACCACATAGATTTACTTAAGTAAGTTAAGTAGTATCATTGTAATAAGCATATTTTTGGCGAAATTGACTGACTGTCGAGTTTCTTTAGGCGTTTCTTTTCGGCAGTGGTCTCATGAGAAACGCTAGTAGTTTTTGACTTGTAAAAGTGCCTTTGCGGCCTGCTTGCAGAATAAAGTTCATTTAATTAATTTATTGTTTAAAGGTGACACAATGTGACACTTCAGTGATAGACCTTATTTGTTAAATACTAGCGACCCGCTCCGGCTTCGCACGGGTGCAATGCTGAAGCATGTATTATACGTATAAACCTTCCCCTCGAGTCACTCTATCTATTAAAAAAAACCGCATCAAAATCCGTTGCGTAGTTTTAAAGATTTAAACATACATAGGGATATAGGGACATAGGGACAGAGAAAGCGACTTTGTTTTATACTATGTAGTGATTAAAATGTTCTCCAGGTATTGAACTCGGTATCGCTGCACCAGATCAAGAAGCAGTCCGGCAAATCATTGCGCGCTTGGTTGGAGCTCGAACACGGGCCTGCCACTAGCGAGGGCTTCATGCGAGCGCAGAACAACTTCGTCCAGTCCGCCGCCGCGTACGCGCTCACTAGCTACCTGCTACAGCTTAAAGACAGGTGATTACCAAATTATTCTGGCTCGTGTGTCACAAAAATGATCATTTTACACCTGCTATTCGCAAAACAGTAATTGTTGCCCTCGAATGAGGGATAGAAGTTTAATTTTTCTCCCCTTATTTGATTGCAGCAATGACTCTTTTCCTAATAAGGATGTGAAAAGCATTATGTGCCACTAGGTAGCAAAATTATTTTTAAGTCATTTCATTCATGTTTTTTCCTAGTTTAGGCCTATGTAATTATTCCTTAATTAAATGTTAGTATGTACATATAAGGATATCTCTGTAAAACGTTTATCAATAAGTTATTATTATAAAATTATAGAAAAAAAAAATTCACTTCTCATGCTCGAAAAGTGTGTCATATTAGACTTGTCAAGCGGGGCTAAAGTAGTACATTTAGCGCCTAGGGAAAATATGAATATATATATATTATTTACAAAACTTTTTAATTTGACCAATCAAAATACTTCTATTAAATCCACCAATAACAAAACACTAACATGTAACTCTTTAAAAATATTTCGTATTGGGTATAAACCAACCAGAATACAGCTTTATTAAAATCGACCAATCAGGAAAGAATTCATTTCTCTAAAGATTAAGTTTCTAGTAGTCCTTTTTGCGCAATAATTAAAAAAGTGATTAAATCGTGTGAGCATCACTTTGAAGCGCTCAATGGGGAAGGTCAGTAGCTTTTATTCGTGCGTGAATGTTGCGCGCGAAATGCGGCGTCTGTTTTGTGTGTCAAAGTAGTTTAGAAAAAAAACGTGCCGCTAAATTATACATATGTTCGCCGTGGAATTTATTGTTAATTTCGGGTGGATGACCTTTGTTTATTTATTTTCTCGAAATCGAAGTGAAAAGTAGAGTGTATAGCTCTGATCTAAAAGCCATATTACCACTCGAACTATTTTCCCTCACTTCCTTCGGGTAATATGACTCATTTTAGACCCTTGTCACACAATCTACAATTCCATAGTTTCCATACTACCCTTTCAATGCTATTTTTAGACTACTAAGTCTAAACTGGCAATATTGGTCCAATGGCCAGTCGTTATTGGCCAAGCGCACGCCAAACGCCTCTGTAGCTCGGTCTTACCGGTGCAGACTTGTAAAACTGTAACTTTATAGCTTAGGCCTCCGTTATCCTACTTTCTGACTAAGTAAACTTTCTTGATTTCAGGCATAATGGAAATATTCTGCTGGACAGTGCGGGACATATCATCCACATCGACTTTGGATTTATTTTCTCAATCTCACCAAAGAATCTGGGATTCGAGAGTTCGCCTTTCAAGGTATGGCCCAATACGTCGATTGTACTTTATTTGTTACTGGTGAAGGTCCTTATTTAGTTTTTCGTAAAAAGTCGTAAATGGTGGCCCATGGCAAAAAAAAATTCTTCTACATAAAATTTAGTACAATAAAGATTCTATACACTTTTTATTTGGGATCAACATTTAATGGGATCTTAAAGGGGGGAAAGTTAATTAAAGTGGTTACTCATTCCTTGGTTTTTCCAACATTGTTTTAAAACAGTGCCTATATATGGTATTTATCTACACAACGACCTCTAAACAACAATAACCAATTCGATGGGATAGGTCAAAAAAAATTTTCGCGCCCTCGTTTACTTGTATGGGAGCCCTTTAAAACATTTAAATATATTTTTATAGCTTTGGGTCATGACACAATAATATACTGCACCAGGTATGGCAATCCGGTACATCGGTTAATAGTGTGGGTGACACGACCTACGTCATCAACCAGTATCAGCCTATCAATCATATGCGGACGTAAGACAAGTGTGAGTGTGTCGCCGACAGTGACGTAATGGTCGTGTCACGAGCCGGGTCGTCAAACCTTGATTTCTTAGACCTTGTGGGCTGGATGTACATGGTCTCCGGCGTCAAAATTAAGATTAATTTAATATTGTTAGAGATGTATATGGTCTCTAAGTCGCTGATAATAAAATCGAATCCACAACAGGATGATGTCTCTCGTCAATCCCCTATAAAAAGACACTAGTATTAACGTAGTCACTATGTCCTAGCAAGCACGAACAGACCGGACTCCACAAACAGCACCCGATCACGAGTATGACGCGTATCTCAGCCATCGCCTCCCTCGACCATCTGTTAGGGAAGGTGGCGACCCTACTTGTCTACTTGTTTACTTGTCTGTAAGGGTCATACTTAGTTGAAAAAACAAAAGTCGTCCCTCCTGTGGTCAATAGTTAACGGCTTATGTGCATGTTAGCTATGTTTTTATTACAGGGATTCATAGAAACGGAGACACTGTTTATGCGGGTTACTGGTCCAATTCAAAATTAAGCTTTGTGGCCCTTAACTTTTGGTATGTCCACAGACTCGAACCTAAATCCGCGTATGACCCTTAAGGGCCATCTGCATTAAAAAAAAGTGACTTAAAAATATGTACATGAAAAAGTAGAATGGCCCAGGTATCTAAACTCATTGAGCGCACTTTGGACGACCGTTGTTAATTTGTTATGTGAGCAATTTCACCGGCGCCATGGTACATTTTCTGCACAGTGCGTCGCGTCGCGCCTTTCTAATGGTTTATACTACATTACGTACCATGTGCAGCGCGAGCCAGATTTTCCACTCTCGCTGTGTCAAGTATCAGTCGAGTAGGAATGGAACGTAAAAGGGAATGGAGTGAAACGGAACGTAAGTGTGACCTAAACCCCTATACCCTAATAAAACCTAAACCCGCGTATGACCCATAATGTTATTGTATGTATCGACAGTTAACGCCGGAGTTTGTGGAGGTGATGGACGGCGAGAACTCCGACATGTTCGGCTACTTCAAGATCCTGATGCTGCGCGGTCTCATCGCGGCGCGGAAACACTGCGACCAGATCATACACATCGTGGAGCTCATGCGCATGTGTGAGTATCACTTTTTTTTATACAACGCGTACGGTCCACCTGATGGTAAGCGGCCACCGCAGCCTATAGACGCCCGCAACTCCAAAGGAGTCGCGTACGCGTTGCCGACCCTTTATGAAATTTGAGAATTCACTGTGTTGACAGTAGAAGGGACAAATTTTGGTCCCTCGCTCTCAACACAGTGCATCCTCGGGAGCTCCGGCAACCTTGCTCACCTCCAGCAACACAACACTACATACTTGTATAGTAGATAATGTTATTATGGCTGTGGTCTTCTGCAAGGTGGAGGTACTTCCCCAGTTGGGCTGCTCCAAATTCGAGCAAGATGACATTTAGTTTCTTTAATTAGGATAGAATCTACAGGAAAAAACATTATGCAATCTTTATAAATGTATGCTTTTTTATTCGAGAACCACGTAAGGTTTGAGACTTAAAAAGCTAATTATACAGGCTGTCCCCAAAAAGGGTCAAATTTGCGTAATCGGATAGCTTATGAGCTGTTCTATCACCCCTCTTCATTTTGGCGTTGGTTTTAGGGACATCCTGTATAACTATTGCATACACTATAGTTTCTACGAGTTAACAGAAATTAATTAAACAAACTAGTCCTGCGGAAATGAAGATTAGGCACATGGGTCGTTAGTAACGGCGACACGTGATTGGCCAATTTTATTATAGTTCACTAACGGCGACACGTGATTGGTCCATTTTATAAGAATTCATTTGAATGGAGCTCCATAGATGCCCTATTGTGAGGGTCACCGTCGTCGAATAAGACAAGAAGGACTATATGGTTGTTTTTTTTTTACATGTGTCTATTAACATATAAATTTAGAATGAAGGAAAAATTGAAAAATTTAGGCACCGAGCAGGATTCGAATCTGCGACCTACCGGCACTCGCGGCCAGTCGCTCTAGCCAACTGAGCTATAGATGCAATCGCTACCTAGTTCCAAATTCATCAACCGTTCCTTCGTATTAAGCAGTACCGCTGCTAACGTAAACTATTATTTTATACAAACGCCTTAAGGGAGACGTACAGCGACATCTACAAAAAAATAATAATAATATATATTTATTTGTTATTAGGTGGTCAACTGGCGTGTCTCCGAAGCAGTTCCGCAGTGTCATCATTCCGTGCCCGTTTCCACCCCGGCCGTACGGAACCCCAACTGCAGGCGCTAGTGGACAGACTTGTACGAGACGCCTTGCACTCGCTCTCCACCCGACTGTACGACAACTACCAGTACTACACCAACGGCATCCTCTAACACCCCGGGGGTGTCGCAGCCTCAACTGCAGGCGCTAGTGGACAGACTTGTACGAGACGCTTTACATTCGCTCTCGACCCGACTGTACGGCAACTACCAGTACTACACCAACGGCATCCTCTAACACCCCGGGGGTGTCACTCACTCGTTCTCCACCCAACTGTATGACAACTACCAGTACTACACAAACAAACAAACTAGGCTTCTAAAATTATATACATAAGGTCGTTCTCCACCCAACTTTATGACAACTACCAGTACTACACAAACAAACTAGGCTTCTAAAATTATATATATAAGGTCTAAACTCTTATAGTGGTTTTAAAAGAGCATTCATTATGTCAGTATATTTTTAAATGACACATTATAATGTGTATAAGAAAAAAAAAAGCTAACAATAAAGTAACTATAAGGGGAGGGATATAAATTTATTGCATTTACAAGTAACCAAATGCACTCTTATTACCGATAATACGGCTCTTATATATGACTATTATTTTTGTCATTATAAGCTACCTCGGAGCACGGAGCTGCGTTCCAAAACTGGTATCGTAGATGTGGGTGTTATAGCCGCAAAGCTGAAGTGGGACTGGGCTGGGCATGTCTGGAGCGATGGGCCAAAGTAGCCACCGAATGGATCCCACAAGATGACTCCCGAGGCAGAGGCACCGGAAAGGAGATGGCGACGAGCTTGATACATTTTGTACGGATTGCTGATTTTGCACACGACCGAGACGAGTCCAGCAAAATCCGTCGGGGGCTGCCATTGCCAAGTCAATTCCCAATTGCATTAAAATTGTAATAATAATGAAATTCGAGATAACTTACAGAACGGTATAAACTAACTGCATTAACTATTACTTCATTTTAGGGCAGGCAATGGCAGCCCCCGACGGACTTTTCTGGGCTTGTAAATATACGTCGCAACCAGTTAACCGTATAGAAAAAAATATTTTTATCTCTATGTAATTATTTCCTATAGAGTCGGGGGATTTTCAAATGCATTATTTAATTATTTTTCAATTGAGCACATCCGTCGGGGGTATTTTAAAAACTTTTAATTTTGCCTTTTATTGACATTTGTCTTGTGTACAATAAAGTATTTACATATATACAAGCCGCGCAACGCTCGGTGGAACGTATGACGCGCACGCGCACGCGCACTCGCGCGGTCGCGCGGCGCCGGCGAGCCGGTGCCGGTCGCCCGGCCCGGCGGGCCCGGCGACCGGCCGCGCCGGGACTAGCGCACGCGCCGTGACAAAGCTTCGGCTTTTGCTATGAATACAGGAAATTTCAAACAATTTCGGTACGTGGACGGCAGTCGTCCCATTGCAATTTGTGAGAATATTAAGAGATAATGACAACATAATGCAGTCAAATTTAATTACAAAAGTATCCGTACCCTAGCAATTTGAAATGCTCTACCACCTCAAAAATAAAATGACGTCATAAGCCACAACGCCCTCCATTCACTTTTCACAACTCTAAACTAAGGCCTTATGAACGATATCAAACCTAGTTTAGCTAAAATGCCGACTTAGGGTCGGTTGCACCAGCATACCATCACAGGCCGGTCATCGTCAAATAAGGCGCCGGCAGCTGTCATCCCGTAGAAACTTGTCAAACTTTCCATACAATCAGATTTTAACGAACACCGCTTACGATTACAGACGGTTTGATGCAACCCACCCTTAGTATCTATCAGTCACTTTGACATTTTTTTGCGAGAAAGGGACAAAACACATTTTAGTTATAGGTATTTAAAATTATTCGAGCTGGCAGAGTTGTGTTAATACAAAGTGTAATCGGTACAAAATGACTTAATTTGTATTATAGAAGAATCAAAATCCAGTAACAGTATTATAAAACGACAGCCAGCAGTAAGGTTTGTTAACTTATGAATCTACTAAACCCCCTTAATATTAATTATTAAGGGGTTTATCAGAGTCAGTCTTATTTTCAAAGATAAATGTATGTCTGTCTACCTGTAAAGGGAATGTCAAGTTGTGTAAACAAGTGAAACGACGAGGCAGTGAGAGGGACGGGCAATGTTAAATATTGGAAGCATTACTATGTTTGGACATCTTATTTGGACTTGGACAAAATATCTGGATAAAGTAGATAGATATAATACAAAATTGACACTTAGATTCCATTCCATCGACATAGACGTTAGAAACTAGCCTTATTTACTTAGTTTCTTTCCTTTTAGAATTATCTAATTTTTCAAACTACCCTCAGTATGAGAAGTCATCATAATCCAACTTGTAATATGAAATATAAATATATCGATTGTGACAATCGAACTGAATTGTTTAGAATTAGTAGAGTTAAACAAACTCTGTCCTAAATTCGACGAGAGACGGAATATTTCGATATAGGAAATTTTGCTAAGTTGTATTTTAGCATTTCGTCAATTCCGGAGATATCTCGAGATTGTAATACGACTCCGTCGAAATCGACGTTGATCCCCCGAGTTGTTCGCAGCTCTGTAGTTAGTGCCATAGGACTAGCGCAGGCCTTAGGAATAACGGTGGGGAGTTGAAAACTATTTAAATTAAACTTTACGCCGATACACATGCGAGTCAATTTAAAATAACAGCATATAACGAATCTCTCTGTCAAAGTTGAGTTAGTTGTCCCGCCTTTAGTTCCTAAGTCTGCGTTGGTCCAAAACCAGGTGTCAGTCGTTCTCTGAATCTTTTTTTGTTCGTTTGTGAATTGTTCCCACTTGTTACCACCAATTTGTTACCATTGGTAACAGCTGGGATTATTTGGGGTATAAATACTTATCCTGCTACCAAAGTGAGTAAAGTACCCATACATTTTAGTGGTAATATCTGGGATTATTTGGAGAATAAATTACCATGTACACTAAAATGATTAAAAGTCAGTGGTAGGGTAACTAACAGCTGGGATATTTTTTCTGTAGTTATTACTATTACTAATGGTAACAACTTGATGGTAACGGTTGGGAATAATCGTTTGTGTGATCGCCGCTCCGACCGTCCACGTTACGTAGTGTCCACACACTCGCCTCGGGGCGACGTTTTGTTTGAACACGTAGAAAATTAACATTCGGAAACCGTGTATATAGTTAACAAAATTATGATAATTTTCGCAATGAGAAGACTGATGTTTGAGCATGAAGTGGTTTAGGTTTAGGTTTCTTATCCGTGTATAAGTTTTAACATTGTATATTGAAATTAGTTGTGTATAATGAATTTATGAATGGTTAATGCAGGTTATGAAGATAGACAAAATTGCCAAAGTGTTGGAGACGTGGCACGATGTGCATTATTGGAATTTGAATTAGATAGCATCACCAAATTGGACGAATAGATATAAAATTGTGGCAGCACGCTTAAGCTAAATTTATGTAATGTTATGTATGAATCATGTTGTATGGAAGGTTGTTTTTTGGTGTCGTCCGCGCGATCCCGTGTTGTTAGATAGATTAACTATATAACAATTTAATAATCGATAAATTACACACGAGTTTATTACAGGCAATGTTTGGAAATCGATTTTATATTTAGTTCCCTCGTTTAACGTACGTACGGATTATTGAAATATGTTGGGATTGTTAAATACGAGTAAGTTTAGGATAGAGGAGAATGTTGCCAAATTATACCCGTGCATGAAAGAGATGCTGATATTTTTCGATATATTCACGATTTCCCATGTATTCATTCTCAATTTTCCTATTGTAATAGAATTTATAATACATACAGCATTGCGGAAGGGCATTCATGTAATTCAAAGCTGAATTTTAACAATGCTTGTGTTGAATTATATCAATAACTTTTCGTATAAACTGCAGTCAAACCTCTTAAATAAATGCGGTTGAACTACTGTCGCCTTTTGATCGTTTTAGATAATAAATTTGCAGGGTGCGAGGGAAAAACGAATATTGTACATATTGTTTAAGAATTTAAGAATTAATTATACACCGTATGCCCTTAAATATAAGGTACATTTATGTTCTTTAGGTTAGATGTAAAGTCGTCGTTTTTCCCTCGTACTCTTCGTTTGATAGTTATATTTTTGTGAATCAATCTGGTCTGTGAGTACGACTATGTATCGAATTGTATTTTTGCGCAAGTTTTGTCCTTGTTGAGATATTGAACATGTAGATAGCTTATATCGGATGTACCTTTAATATTTTACTCTTAATATAGTCACATTATATTCGTTTTCTAGATAAATTCAACTTGTAAATAGAATAGCATTTGCTTGGTAATTCGATAACGAAAATTATTATTCCAGTTAAGAAACGTAACATCCAAAGTCCAAAATTAATATTTTTTGTCAAAATTGATTCCAATTTATTTATCAAACTGTACAGGTAATTGTAAGTACTATAATGATTATCTTAATTTTTTAAAATATATATCATGATTTTTTCTTAGGATTGTTATTTTATCCTATTTCATCTGCTTTATTTCTTGTAACGATACTACAGGAACCTTGGCTAGCAGGGCCCGACATTGGGCATGCGCAAAACGGGGACACGTTTTGCGCATGCCCAATAAAAAGAAAAGATTAATATACTTATTTCCTTCACTACGGGTCATTCTACTTTATCATGGCCAGTTTTCTATTACAAAAAAAAACTGACATATATTGAACTAACGACCCGCCCCGGCTTCGCACGGGTGCACTATTTAATGGATGTTATTATACATACAAACCTTCCTCTTCAATCACTCTGTCTATTAAAAAAAACCGCATCAAAATCCGTTGCGTAGTTTTAAAGATTTAAGCATACGTAGGGATATAGGGACAGAGAAAGCGACTTTGTTTTGTACTATGTAGTGATTAGTGTACAAAAATAGGATTTCGAAATAGTACCTGAACCTAATAAAAGGAATTTATAGGTAAAATACTTAAGTATTAACATATTGCTGTAAATGGTGGGTAACACAGTAGTAAAAACCATTTCTTTCATACAAATGGTGATACATTCAAGGACCACTGAGTTACTCTATTTATGCATATTAGCTGTGATTCGTTAATTACCAAAACTATCGGGAGTGATACTGCAATTAAACCTCTTTCTAAATAACAATACAAAATTATGAAGAAATAAGAAGTGAGGGTAAAAAGTGTGAAAATTATGTACATGAAAAAGTAGAATGGCCCCTATATCACTCATTTGTGATAGTCCATATTGAAAGGGACCTTATGGCGGCCGGCACTTACGCTTTTATAGCAGTTGTTCGAATACAACAGTGTGGATCGGTGCAACGCAAGCGCCTGCCGCGATAAAGTCGCTTTCACTTTGGACTATCACCAGAGCTCGGAATAGGTAGTGCCTATTTACCTAAACTTCGCGGGAGGACGTAACTAAGAGTGGTTACAAGCACCAAAAATAATTATTTCTTTTTAATGAATGCGGGATTTCCCGGGATTTACTGTATTATTCTAGAGGCTTAATACATTTCGCGTTACTTATAAATCTTGTTATACTGCATATTATTTGTTTAATTACCTTGAAATAACATCAAGGATTCCGAAATTTGATACTTTTAGTTGACTTTAACAGAATTTAACTCCTTTCTTATATGAGAGGGGACCTGTGTCCAGCATTAGGGCGTATATGGATTGGTGATGAGACAGAACTATGATATGGCATAGAAGATATCGTACAGATGTATTCTAATTTATTTCTAATATGATGGTATACATGTACTTATATATTAAATAAAACTATTTTTCAACCGATTATATCGCGTACAATGAATTTGAAATACATTCCGTGACCACGAGTGCTGAAAAGGACTCGAAAAGTCGGAATGAATGTCAGAATTTTCTATACGATATCATAGACATAGACATAGACTAAATTTCGGAATCCTTTTGATTCAATTTGATCCATATTATATTTTTAATGACTGATTGTTATTTCAAGGTAATTAAACAAATAATATGCAATATAACAAGATTTATAAGTAAAGAGAAATGTATTAAGCCTCTAGAATAATACAGTAAATCCCGGGAAACCCCACATTCAATAAAAAGAAGTAATTATTTTTGGTGCTTGTAACCACTCTTAGTTACGTCCTCCCGCGAAGTTTAGGTAAATAGGCACTACCTATTCCGAGCTCTGACTATCACATTTATTTCACTAGTCCAGTTTAGTTCAGTAACTCAAGAGATCCATCTACGATATAGATTGAGTTATGATATCAATCATGGCGTCTATCTCAGTCTAGGAGCGATTGAGTAGGTAAACGATATGATGAACTCGTCTTACTGAAGTATCGAAGTATATGAATCCGAACTGAAGTAGTGAATGAACGAGTGACACGAGGTGAAGTACTTCATTTTAATCCTTCATTCGTGGACTACTTATGTCTACCTGCCATGCTCTTGACTGATTATTATTATTTACTACTAGTTTTTGCCCGCGATTTCGCGTAAACGTCCACTCCCATTTCCCTTCGAGTGATGACTTTCGTGATGAAAGTATCCTATATGTTAATGCAGGCTATAAACTCCTATACCAAGTTTCATCATAATCCGATCAGACATTTTTGCGTGATTGAGTAATAAACATCTAAACTTTCGCATTTGTAATATTCATAGGATCTCGTAAGTAATCCAGAGACTATTGTCTCTTGACAACATGAAAAAAATATGACTCATGTACTAGGGGCAAAATAATCAAATAAATATCTCAGGAAGGCAGGGATCTTATACCGATATTTGATACCCGTGGGTTGGAAGGTCAGACGGCAGTCGCTTCTGTAAAAACTAGTGCCTACGCCAAATCTTGGGATTAGATAACGGACTCCGGGCATCCTTAAGAGGCCTTATAAACGTTTTGATTTCAAATTATGACAAAAGTATTGATAATACCAATAAAGTGATTAAAGGATACCATTATTTTATTATAGTTTTAGATAGTACCACAGTCATTTTTCGATTAAATGGTGTATGGCAAAATTTAAGCGGATAAAAAGTTTATAGCTTGAAAATGCTCGATTTGGAGTGATGTTTGGAACGATATTTCTTAATGAAAAATAGGAAATATAAATTTGAAATTTATGACATTAGGTCGCAATTTAATTTAATTTAATCTTTATTTCGGACTCCATCCATATATTGTTAGTAATTTCTTAACCTAGGCATGTTAGTATTTACAATACTCCTGCTCCAGATAGTAACATCGAGAAACTGTCAAGATATGTCTTGATTCATATAGAAAATGGTCTAAATAGATGCGTCTCCTAACTGATAAGGACCCTTAAGGTTGCAACCGTACTGTGATAAGACTAGGAGGATGATGGTGCTGAAAAGGTTAAAAAGGAACCAAAATGATAAACGTTGAGAAATATTTAGCATATATATTCTTCTCATTTCTTCTTGTATTGTGATAACACTAGGAGGATGATGGTGCTGAAAAGGTTAAAAAGGAACCAAAATGAAAAACGTTGAGAAATATTTAGCATATATATTCCTCTCATTTCTTCTTGTATTGTGATAACACTAGGAGGATGATGGTGCTGAAAAGGTTAAAAAGGAACCAAAATGAAAAACGTTGAGAAATATTTAACATATATTCTTCTCATTTCTTCTTCTTCCCCTTGCCCTTCTTGAGTTTATGTTTGAGCTTCATCTTGATCTTCTCCTTGCGTATGCGTTCCTTCACAATCTGCCCCTTGTCCCGGAACTCCTTGGAGGAGGCTGTGGCCTTCTTCTTGGCTACTGCTTCGTTGTGCTTCACCCAGTGGGGACGGAATTCTGACGCTGGAAAGAATAGGAAAATTTTTGATTTGGTCATAACTTCAGCTTGCAGATAAATGGGATGAGAGGTCCTTTATTGTCCCTATTTCAACTACTATATATCCAGGGATCGGATACCGGTAGTTTCTCCATAGAAAAATACCGGTATTATTACGGTCACCGGTTCATTATTTCGTTTTTAATGGGACAATCTAATAATACGACGTTGTTACCTAAATACATGATTCAGTCCTACGTAAAGAGCAAAAAATAATACAAAATATTGGGCTAATTCAGGGGTTTTTAAAAATACCGGTATCGGTCCCTGTATATATCCGAGACAAAACAGTTTTTTTAAAAAGTTGCCGTTATATTATTATTGTCTTTTATTATTCATTGTGGGTGGATAATCTTTGTTTATTTATTTTCTCGCAATCGAAGTGAAAAGTAGAGTGTATCATTCTGGTCTAAAAGCCGTATTACCACTCGAACTATTTTCCCTCACTTCGTTTCTGCACATATAATGGGCGTTTTTTTTAATACAACGCCGGTGGTAAACAAGTTTACGGTCCACCTGATGGTAAGCGGCCACCGCAGCCTATAGACGCCCGCAACTCCAAAGGAATCACGTACGCGTTGCCGACCCTTTAAAAAATTTGAGGATGCACTGTGTTGACAGCAGAAGGAAGACATTTAGGTCTCTCGCTCTCAACACAGTGCATCCTCGGGAGCTCTGGCAACCTTGCTCACCTCCAGGAACACAACACTACATACTTGTATCGTACTCACACACACTTGTCACTACATACTTGTATTATAGTAGATCATGTTATTATGGCTGTGGTCTTCTGCAAGGTGGAGGTACTTCCCCAGTTGGGCTGCTCCAAATTCGGGCAAGATGACATTTTGCTGTGCCCTACCTCTCTTACCCCCTTATTCACAAACGTCCATCAAACCTATTTTAGTTAACTAGGCGCTAAAGTTCGTTTGTCCTTATCTGTCACCTTGACATTTACGTTTGTGTGAAAGGGACAAAAACATTTTAGTTAGCAGAGGTTTGTTAAGTTTTATGAATAAGGGGGTTAAAAAGTGGAAGCCGTGGAAGGCTGTGTACGATGCGGCGTACTACGCCCTATAAAGGATGAGTAACCTGGGCGCTTCCTGTTGGCGGCGCTGTGGGCCTCCTCCGGGTCGTCGGCGGGGGCGCCGGCGCCGGCGTTGCGGCGGCGCCACTCGTCGTAGCGGCCGCTGCGGAACGAGGCCGGCACGCGCCCGCCGCTCTCCGTGCGGATCATCTTGCGCCCTCCGTCCTAATAACACAATTATCATTTATTTCAGGCATCTGAGGGCATACTACGAACTTCGTATCGTGCCGTTTAATTTAAGTCGTGGTGTCCCGGCGAAAAAAATAAACAATATCATTCTTTTTCACTTCTCATGCTCGAAAAGTGTGTCATATTAGACTTGTCAAGCGGGGCTAAAGTAGTACATTTAACCCCTAGGGAAAATATGAATACATATTTGACGACCGGTTTAGCCTAGTGGGTAGTGCACCTGCCTGTGAAGCTGACGGTCCTGGGTTCGAATCCCGGTCAGGGCAAATATTTGTGTGATGAGCATGAATATTTGTTTCTGAGTCTTGGATGTTTTCTATGTATTTAAGTATTTATATCTATTAAATATATCGTCGTCTAGTACCCATAACACAAGCCTTCTTGAGCTTACTGTGGGGCTAGTTCGATTTGTGTAAGATTGTCTTCAAATATTTATTATTTATTATTATTATTATATTTATGATTTACAAAACATTTGAATTTGTCCAATCAAAATACTTCACCTATTAAATCCACCAATCACAGAAGACTAATTTAACTCTTAAAAAAAATATTTGGTATTGGGTATTAACCAACCAGAATACAGCTTTACTAAAATCGACCAATCTGGAAACATAATTAATTTTTCTAAAGAGCCTAAAGATTAAGTTTGTAGTAGTCCCTATTTCACAATAATTAAAAAAGTGGTTAAATCGTTCGAGCAACATTTTGAAGCGCTCAATGGAAGGTCAGTTAGCTTTTTTCGCGCGTGAATGTTGCGCGCGAACCGCAGTGTCTATGTTTTGTGTGTCAAAGGAGTATAGAAAAAAAATCATGCTGCAAAGGTACATATCTTCGCCGTGGAATTATTGTTAATTTTGGGTGGGTTAACCTTTGTTTATTTATTTTCTCGCAATCGAAGTGAAAAGTAGAGTGTATAACTCTGGTCTAAAAGCCATATTACCCCTCGAACTATTTTCCCTCATTTCGTTCGGGAAAATAACTCTCTCGTGGTAATATGGCTCATTTTAGACCCTTGTCATACAATCTACTATTGTAATGAACCCGAGGTTCCATAGATAACCTCCACTAGATTGAGCCTATGAACAATTTTGTTCGGATCAAAAGTCACCACAGTTGGCGGTAAGTGCGGGCTGCGGGGAGGTTGGTAACAGCGCTGCGATTGGCAGTTTCAAAAAGCGCGCGAATACGCTGCAAAATGGCGCGCCGGCATAGTGATGGGACACGTTGTTTATTAGCGTTTTTTTTCGGGCACCGCAATTTATTTTAGGTAAATTATTACAGATGACGTATATGTCTGTTGAATTGGTATTACGAGTAGAATAATATTTTCTAGGCATGTTTACAACCTTTGCTATTGTATAATAAATAATAAATAAATATTTTGGGGACAATCTTACACAAATCGACCTAGTCCCAAACTAAGCAAAGCTAGTACTATGGATACTAGGCGACGATATAGATACTTATATAGAGAAATATATACTTAAATACATAGAAAACATCAAAGACTCAAGAACAAATATTCGTGCTCATCACACAAATATATGCCCTGACCGGGATTCGAACCCGGGACCTCCAGCTTCGTAGGTAGGGTCACTACCAACTGGGCTAAACTGGTCGTCAAAACGGCGTATAAAATCGCGTAGTACATTAAGATTGCAGCAGCTATTTCATTTTGATTCCTGTATATATGTATATATTGTTTACTAGCTTTTGCCCGCGACTTCGTTCGCGTGAACTTCTACTGGCTATTCCTTGCCCTTGGTAGATAAATGCCGGTTGATTCACACTCCAATGTTTTTACGTCTTAAAGTTACAAACTTACAGTTTCTAATTTATATAGGTAACTATATTAGCAAGTGAAATGGGCCCTCTTGTCCATGAAAGGAAGCATGTGTCCTGAAGAGAATGTAATAGGCGGATAATGAAACAAAATGAGTATGATTTATCAATACCTATACGTAAGTATGTATGTTGGTAATAGGTACTGGCTAAGTAAGTCAGACGTTAAATACATATTTCATTCCAGGCCGGAGAACGCCGTCGACTCGATACCATATAGCATTTATGCGTATGAATTATTTTTGATGATTTCTTATACTATGTAACAAAACACTAATGACTGCTAAGAAACTACCTCATCACATCCATGTAGCATAGTGGTGTCACGGTTTGATGTTGCGTACGTCTACACATACGTTCTTGTTCGATGACGTTACCCAATTCCCTACTTTCCGAGCCTTAGTACTGACATGCTCGATGTAGCGACTACAGGAGAAGACATATTATGCTTGAATAGAACAAAATTTTTGATGTTGCTCGAAATGCAAAGTGTTAGGAGTCCTACATTATAACCCAAGATTATTAATGTCCTACAACAGTGTGACACGCTCTACTTACAGTGAAAACCTCTACGCATTATCCCTCGGTATGAAAATTAATTGAACACTTCTAGTCTTACTAAGAAAATGTTTTTTATAGGTACTTTTACTTTACTAAGACGAACATGTTTACAAATATTTTAAGCGCCCTATCAAAATATCAAGAAATTCTCCCTTTATCGTAGGTATTTTTCTAGTGAAAGTTCTACCTCCAAAACGTACAATCGAACCTGTGACATCCTGACATACGCGGCCAATCGCTTTAACTGAGCTGTCTGAACAATCAGTAATCACACTTGGTTACCAAGTCTTTCAACCAGTTCTCTTACAAAGTCTAGGGAGGCTTACGCAGAGTGACATCTACCAAAAGGACTCGCGCTTCCTTGACTTCAATTTATAATTTTCGTTAACAGATGTTACTGCTTAAAACAAAATAGTAATATTTTATAGTTTAGTAAGCTGCACACATTATCATATTACAATTATATTTTAAAAAAAACCTCATAATTCCAAGAAATTCGAAACAAAGCCTGATAAAACTGGCGGACAGCTGAAGACCGAATTTAGGTGGACGCTGGACGACCATAGGCCAAAACCTCTTCACATACCTACTACTTGTATCTCCCAGTGATTTGATTATAACTAATCAGCTAGGTAATCACTATTTTCGTGTCACCTACATTAAATTAGTATTTTGTATAAATTGACCTATTGGTATTTTGATTAAACAAAAAGATTTGTAACAGTTTCTATGGACCCAAAATTACGTCCACCGCACGATCGCGACAGCACGGACATATATAATCCCTATTCGTCCCGATACCCCTTCATACCGGATAGAGTCAGTCTGACCCAGGTCGGGCCTAACTGAGTTCCTTGCTGGACTCTTCTCAGCTAGGCTAGGTTTAGTGAACCAGCGACAGAACTCCCAGTAGTCTGATTCCACCCACACCTCACATTTGGTTGAAACCGCTTAACCAATTTCACTGGAGCGCACACTCTTAAAGTATTCCAGTTGCAGTGTTTAAACCGCCCGTGTGATCGTGTTGGAGGTTTCTCCTGGATTTTCCCCAGGCCACTCTCCAAACAAACGTGCACTCCTATGGCTTTATTGGGCCCGGCCTATAAAGCCAGTCAGGTCCAAGAAAAAAAAACCTATTTTATATTTCTCAACCGTCCATTAAAAAAAAAAGAATAGAGTGCAGTGGAAATTCTATAATTTTTATGTAGGCATATATCGAAGCGCTGGTCAGTCAATGCTGACAACAATCGTCTACGTCCAATTTATTTAATCTCCAATTTTATAAACAGTAAAGTTATTTAGGCTCAATGGGTCAGCAAGTTTTGATTTAAAACGCAAGCGCTTTAGAGGGTGTAAGTCAGTACCTAAATGACGCAAATCGATTATGTTTTGCTTACGATTTATACATATATGTAATTAATAGAACTTCAGGTACTGAAATGCGGTAAACATTCACATTCACATGAGTCGCTTTGGTTTTGAGATAATTAAGCTCTAAGAGTCACAAATATCCGAAATCTTTCATAATAATAGCTCATCATAATCAATTGATAGCGTCATTACTTATTTTATAACTACGATGGTAAAAATAAAAACTTTACATGAAAATACCTACTTTATCTTAGCAGCTATAAGACTCAAATTATTGAATTGTGCAAGTAGTAAATAATCTATATTAACTTCGATTCGATTTTAACGAATGGCACGTCTCTGACACGCTAAACGTCAAATAGCGTAAATTTGCAACTGTCTAGACTCGCCTCACGATACGTCGTTATTGTACAGTCAGCGTCATATAGTTCGTAGCACCCAAAGTGGCCAAATATTTGGGAACACCATATATTTTGTACGGTGTTCGCAACTATTTGACCACTTTGGCTGCTACATACTATATGACGCTGACTGTATCTTGACCCTACGATTCATGACAACTATGTAATGTAACATATTAGGAGCTCAGACTTACACTGGTTCATCTGAGACAAATTTTCGTAAGTCAGCGGGTATTGTAAATATTCTACATAATTCTCGATCTATGAAATTCAACTTCCACCCCCGAATTTATCTATTTGAGGGATGATGAAGGGATAAAAATTGTTCTATATGTTAATCCAGGCTATAGACTCGTTGTGTGCCAAGTTTCATCATAATCCGGTCAGCCGTTTTTGCGTGAGTAACAAATATATAAACATCTAAACATCCGCACTTTCACATTTATAATATTAGTGGGAATAGTGGGAATTAGTGGTATTTTGTAGGCCCTCAGATGACACCGTTATCACACTCGACCGCCCTAACGAAGATAAATCAGATATAGGTAGACGAAGTTCAAGGCACTGGTTTGACAATGTTGACAACGACTGACTAACATAATTAAATCTCGCATTTCAAACAGTTACAATGGGTATTTGGTTATTTGTCGTTAGCCCCCTGAGCACTTTTTTACCCTCCGTTTTTTCACATATTATCTATTTATTATTGTACAATTTTTGAATGGAATTCTTTTTATTTTGTTTCCAATTGTATGATTACCAATTTTCAAGCCTTTAAGTTATTAATTGAAGGACTTGTCATACAAAGTTCAACCCCTCTTTTCACCCCCTTCCATCCCTAATCTGTATGTTTTTTTATAAATAGCCTATAACCTGGCCGAAGATCAATTAAACTTATTAGTGAAGGTTGTATTGAAATCTATTGGCTAGTTTTCGAGTGATGGTGAGACAAATAAACAGACAGACAAACAGACACAAATTTTAAAAACCGTTGAAATGTGTTCTGTTATCGATTCTAAGACCCCTCCATCGATTTTTTTGCTAATATCTTCAATGTACAGATTTTCGAACCTCTACAGCTTTATTATATGTATAGATTATATATAGCGTAATGTACAACTAGAGAACTGCAGGCGAATCACGTAACTTTATGTACTAACGATAGATAGATTTTACTGTCAATTTTGAAGTATAAATGTATGAGCTGACAGTTGAAATTTGACATTAAAATCTATCTAACGGTAGTACAAAAGTTACGTGATTACCCCGCTGGTGAGTTTTGTTAAAATAACTGTAAATAGAATAAATTAGTGGGTATATCTATATAAATAAAAGAAGAAACTGACTGACTGATTGACTGACTGACATATCAACGCATAGCCCAAACCGCTGGTTCTAGAGATTCCAAATTTGGCACGTAGGTTACTTATAAGGTCAAGGGGTGCACTAAGAAAGGATTTTTCAAAATTCGCTTATTTATTGAAGTAAGAGATATGAAAGTTTGTATATAGATAGAGTCTATGTTTAAATATATTGATGGAGTAATTCAGTGTTTTTTGAAATTGCTCCCCTAAAAGGGTGAAAAGGGGGTTCCAAGTTTGAACGGGGAGCAAATATTTTTTGAAGTGAGAGTAAAAACTTCGTATATAGACATGTTTAAATATAACAAAACTCATTTCACCATTTTTCGAAATTGTTGCTCTAAAGGGGTGGAAAAGGGGGTTGCAAATTTATACAACTACTGATTTCATTAGCGTTCAAAATAAAACGAGATAAAAACAAAACACTACACTATTACCATCTTCCACGTCCTTATACGAACATCTACTTATGATTCAAATAATAAAAGAACATTGACACTCAACTCATCAACACTGACATTCAATATAAAAAAATAAAACTAATCGATTATGTTCATCATCATCATCATCATTTCAGCCGAAAGACGTCCACTGCTGAACATAGGCCTCCCCCAAGGCTCGCCATTTAGACCGGTCCTGTGCCGTTCGTTTCCACCGGATTCCCGCGACCTTCACCAGGTCATCACTCCACCTTGTCGGAGGTCTACCGACAGCTCGTCTTCCGGTTATGTTACCAATATGTTATGTTATCGATTATGTTACCAATAGAATTTTAATAAGTATTAAAATCATGTGATAAAATACGAATGAACCGATAATTAAATGAAATCGGAACCGAACATCACTTGCACATCACTAGCCCGCGCATGTGCTGTCATCAGAAAGAGAAAGTATATTGGCATTTGAGGTGGTTGGAAAGGAACAAGCACACTTCACTACGCCTTGTGGGCCAGTGTAAAATGATCCCCGCCGGGTAGAATTAAATGTGTATTTGTATATATTTAACTTACATATGATATGTTATCCCGCCATTCTTTCGATTTGTAGTTCGGGACTCGTTCCTACACCATTTTACCGATCAAAAACCCATGTCTATGGTTAGTCAAAACCAATTTTTAGTATTTTTTATGCCACGTACGTATAGGTCATGAACCTGGACGAGACTGACTGAGCGGTGTGGGGCGGGGCAGTTTATTAAGCGGAATTCCCCTCACGTGTGGCGCGCGCGCTTCGCCCTATAAGTTCTATCTAGTGGAGGTTATCTATGCAGGGTTCCCAGGGACCGGTAGACGACGAGTTAATATTATTTTTTTTATTCGAAACGCTTTTGATAAAAATTTACGTATCCAGGTCTCATTTTCGGGAATATTCATTTCCTCGTGCATTCAGTCTCTCGCTCCCCCAGGAAATTCTTGTAAGCCACGCTTCGGTCGGATTTGGGCCAGTTACATGGTGATTATTATTACAACACTTCGGTATCAATATTTATCAATCATCAATACCAACGTGATACGTTTTGCGATTTGAGTGAATCACGTGATAATAATCACCGTGTAACCGACCGCATTGGAGTTGCGCGAGTACGTACCGGGTCGTAGTGCACCATCTTCTTCCGTTTCCGGTCCCAGCGCATTTGGTTGGTGCGCGCTCGATCCGCCTCGCCGCTGTCGGCGCCCATGTCTAATTCAGCTGAAGCGGCGCCAGAGTTGAAGTTCACTGCCATGCTACGAGAGAAAACAATACAAATTGACGATTTTAGTAGTTACCCTGCTTACGAAGCTGGATGTCCCGGGTTCGAACCAGGTCAGGGCATTTATTTGTGTAATGAACACTAATATTTGCTCGCGAGTCTTGGATGTTTTGCATGTATATCACAGCTTAGTACTCATAGTACAAGCTTTGCTTAGTTTGGGACTAGGTATTTGTGTAAGATTGTCCACAAATATTTGTTTATTTATTATTTATTTGTTCGTGAGTCTTGGATGTTTTCTATGCATATGTATTTATTCATCTATATAAGTATGTATATCGTCGCTTAATTATCACTACATAGTATAAAACAAAGTCGCTTTCTCTGTCCCTATATCCCTATATCCCTATGTATGCTTAAATCTTTAAAACTACGCAACGGATTTTGATGCGGTTTTTAATAGATAGAGTGACTCAAGGGGAAGGTTTATATGTATAATACCATGCATCAGCATTGCACCCGTGGGAAGCCGGGGCGGGTCGCTAGTTTATCTATATAAGTATGTATATGTCGCTTAATGCGACATATACATACTTATAGACTTACCCATAAGTAAGTCTCCCGGCGAAAAAATACACAATAGCATTATTTTGTAATGAGTCCTGTGATCCCAGGGACTGGTAGACGACGTGTTAAGCTTGCACGTATCCGCTCATTCTATGTCAATATGCATGTTTGCATGTACTCACCCTACTTCCGTCACCTGGTCGCTGGCCTGATGCGGGATGTAGTTCTCGTCTCGAACCACTTCCTTCTTTGATTTCACTTCCGTGCTCACTATACCTCCGGCCTGAAAAATAATACATACATAATCGTTTTTATATTTGCCTCAACCTTTGAACGTCTCTTACCCTGTTATGCATAAATCCAAACTTCACCTAACTAAAATGAGTACCTTTCCCATTAATACTAACTAAAATGCTTTTTGAAATAAGAACTCAACAATCAACATCCGTCATCCGTTACGCACATAGTTCTATTTTCGAAAAAGTTCTTACGCGTAACGCGACTTATCGGGTTTGACCCACCCCTCGGTATATTAATTTAATTGATAATATAAAAATATATATATTTGTGGACAATCTTACACAAATCAACCTAGTCCCAAACTAAGCAAATACATCTAAGACTGAGAAACAAATATTTGCAACTAATGCTAAAGTGGTCGCCGCATAAGTAACAATTGGGGAAACGAAGATGATATTAATAGTAGATTGTTAACCAAGGGTTGAAAGTGACCCAATTTACCCGAGATATTCTAGGGTAAATTGGGTCAATAATTTAAGGGTGAAATGGGTGCTTTCACCCAAGTTAAACACTACTTTTCATTTCGACTATGAGGAAAATAAATGAGAAATAAGTAATAGTAAATGACATTCTAAGGATTCAGTAATAAAAGCACGCGCTGCAGCAACTAGCAGCCGGCGTCGCCGCGCCCCGCGCCCCGCGCCCCGCCCCCGGCCTATAGATCTTTAAACCCGGCTATCAACTCATGAAAATCGAACTTTCCGAATGTTTCATTCAGTCTGCTGAACTGAAAATGTATTAATAAAGACTTGTAAGTTGCATCATGTTGACACTTTACTATAAACTTTATAATAAATAAAAAACATAATATAAATAGTAGGCTTTGTGTCAGGCACTTGCCCCACCGCCGGCGAGTAGCGAGTAATCTCATAGTAATTCCACTCGCTTGAGCGAGATAACGAGTAGAATTACTATGAAAGTACTCGCTGCTCGCCGGCGGTGGGACAAGTGCCTCAAGGGAGCAAAATGATATATTTATGGCGAGAGCTTTATCCTGAGCGTAGCAAAGGATTCATTTGTTTACGTCCAAGACGGAAATAATTTTCTACCGTGTGACATACTGCTTTTCACACCGCCGATAAGGCCCGCTGTTTCTTTGGTCTCCGTCCTAATACATTGCCTCTAAGGGGCGCCCCGAGGGGATGGTAAATCATGATGGTAAAACGTGAGTTATGGTAGACGAATTATATAATTTGCACCGATTCGCAAGTTCTAGGAATCGGTGCAAACTATATGTATTTCTTCAACTATATAGTACGCCCGAAACTAAGGCCAAATTCTTGTCAAATGAACGCAAAAATCTACCTTATAGTCATTTATTTACAGACACAGAAGACACACATATGAAAAAATGATAAATGAAGTAAAACATATTATACACAAACCACATAACGTGTGTGTCCCCGGGGCAGTGAAACGGACATTGGCTCAGCATTATGCTGAGGTGTCAGACACCGGTTTTTCGCGTGCGTTCGTTTGACAGAATTTGGCCTTAAAAGTTTAATATGAACTATACCTGCAGCTTCTTGTTGTCGCGCACGCGCTGCACGAGCTTGCCGTGTTTCCGCTTCATCGTCTTCATGGCCACGTTCATGGGCGAGTCGTGCTTCGCGCCCAACTCGAGGATCGTCTGGAAAACACGACAGGTTACGACAATATGCATGCGGAATGAATAATAATAAGATTAATACACTATATGAAACATCAAATTGTGACAAAAAAAAAGTAAATTAACACGTTCACTGTCCGAATCCCAATTGTAAACCTTACGGCTTTGTAATAGAGGCTTGCAGTGATGCTTATCAAGGTCACGGACTGTGAACGTGTTAATAAATGTGATAATCCACATCAAAAGGGACCTTATAGCGGCAGGCGCTTACGTTGCACCTATTCACTATTGTATTGGAACAGCGGCAATAAAGGCGTAAGTGCCGGCCGCCATAACGTCCCTTTCAATATGGATTATCACAAATATGCTCGATATTAATAAGATATGACACTTGAAAGTTTCGAAAATGATGATTTTTTTTATTGAGTTAGGCACGGTTTTATAAAGATCCGTTAGACTTTATGTCGGTTTGTTATGTCAAAAATGTACTGAATTACTGAAATTTGATCTGACATTTGGTCTAACGGATCGTTATAAAACCCTGCCTAAAAGTAAATCATAAACCACCATTAGTTTTCTTATGATTAAACAAAAAATTATATAGTAACAATGTACCTAAATGCAATATTTCACGACCAAAACAGTAAGTTACTCGTTTTTCCATACAGTGGTAGTACGGGCGCATAATATGACGTCACATACTATACTCAATTAGTATGGGAGTTTTGGGGGCGTTTTGAGCGCTCGGATTTTATGCTGTACTTTAAAATCCATTTTTGTCTTTGTGTTGTTCTAATTGTACTTGTTTCATATTCACATTTGTTCCTCTCTAAAAACTGGTTCGAATGGCATCATGGATTAAAAGATTCATATTCTCTATTGCCAACTTGTATAAGTTTTTTCAAAACAAAACACAAACAATCGAATTTTTATGGTAATAAATAGTTACCACCAAAGGCCACCAGAGGCGCTGCGCACGTTGCCATATAAATTGAGACTAAACTCAAACGCGTTCATTTGTGTTTTGTTTCAAAAAAACATATACTAGAGTTACTGATCTTCCAACCCAAAAGGGAATAAAAACATGATTGCACTGGATAAGAGTTAACTAAAAAGATAAAATCTAGTTTCAAAATAAAGAACTTACGGATATCTATTTTGTTCGTAGTCTATTTTGGTATGGTAGGTATATTCAGGGAACGATACCGGTATTTTTAAAAAACCCTGAATTAGCCCAATATTTTGGATTATCTTTTGCTCTTTACATAGCGCTAAATCATGTATTTAGGTAACAACGTCGTATTATTAGATTGTCCCATTAAAAACGAAATAATGAACCGGTTACCGTAATAATACCGGTATTTTTCTATGGAAAAAATACCGGTATCCGATCCCTGGGTATATTGTAGGCCTTCGACTGCAAACAAAATAGATTTCGCCGTTGTCCACGTCGCCATACAAATTGAGACTAAACGGAAACGCGTTCGTTTGTGTTTTGTTTTGAAAAAAAAAAAACGTATACTACAGGTACTCTTCTTGGGAAATATTACATGTGATACAACTCACCCCTTTAGGCGTGTAATTCTTGATCTGCTCCGCTAGATCTACCACCACCCTCTGTCTCTCGTCTAGTAAAGCGGGGTGAGTGTGCGTGGGTAGGGCGGTGGCCTTGGCTCGCCGGTTGGCGTCGGCGGAGGCGGGCTCGCGCCAGCGCACGTATTGTTGCCAACCGCGAGCCATTACCCGAGCCGCGTCTTCCTGGGAGCACATTACTTACTTAAAATATTTACCCCATTATTCATAATCTTTTATCAAACCTATTCTAGTTAAATTGCCGCTAAAATTCATTTGTCTTTATCTATCACATTGATATTTATGTTTTGTGCGAAAGGGACAAAAAAGATTTTAGTTAGCAGAGTTTTGTTAAGTTTTATGAATAAAGGGAAGAAATCCAGAAATCATTTGATCGTTTATGAGGCCGGAAAAATATCACGAACGATCACGATCGGGGAGGGAGCGGTGTGAGAGGAAGTTTGTTGACTTTAAATACAATGAAATTACTTAACAATTCAAAAACTCATACGCAATATTAACGACATACGGCATGCTTAGCACTAACATCTAATGGCCCCCGCGTTAAAACCCAGCTAGATCACGTCCCAAAAATACAAGTGATATTGAATTGAATTGAGGGTGAGGGGGATTACGTTAAAATCACGCAAATATATCTTGTGAGTCTAGGATTATTTAGCGGCTATTAGAATACGATTAGAGGGTGACAATTTTACCATATACTGACGTCAAAGTGCACATGAAATGACAGCTATAGAGTTGTTGACTCAAAATATTTACTACTACAAAAGTAACAAGGCAAAGAAATATGCCAAATGGTAAAAAATCTATTCCAATATCTTTTTTTTTATGTTACAGGGGGCAAACGAACAGACGGATCGCCTGATCGTAAGCAATTACCGTCGCCCATAAACACCTGCAACACCAGAGGAGTCGCAAGTGCGTTGCCGGCCTTTCAGAAGGGAATACGCTCTTTTCTTGAAGGTTTGAAGGTCATATCGGTCCGGAAATACTGCAGGCGGCAGTTCATTCCATAGTTTGTCCATGTCAAAAAATAACGAAGATCCAACCGTGTAGGGGGTTTAAGCTTACAATTTCCGAGTGGTTCTTCTCCCACGCCATGACGTCCTGGTGCCGGAGCTCGAGCGCGGCGGCGGGCGCGGCGCCCCACACGCCGCTCGGACACGACAACCCACTCTCCGATACCTGGGACCAAATATGTGATAATCCACATCGAAAGGGACCTTACGGCGGCAGGCGCTTACGTTGCACCTATTCACTATTGTATTGGAACAGCGGCAATAAAGGCGTAAGTGCCGGCCGCCATAAGGTCCCTTTCAATATGGATTATCACATATATAGTTTTCACACCTGCTATTCAGAAAAGAGTTATTGTTGCCTTCGAATGAGGGATCAAAGATGTACTTTTCTTCCCTCATTTGACTCTTTTCCTCATACAGGGTGTGAAAAGCAGTATTGTGACATTCTGTATTAAAAACATTTGTATGATACCTATTTCATGTTTTTAGCAGCGGGCCTCATAGACGGTGTGAAAAGCAGTATGTGTCACACCGTAGCAAAATTATTTCCGTCTTGGGCGTAAACACTTGAATCCCTCGCTACGCTCAAGATTCTACTTTAGAATCCCTCGCTACTCTAGGATTCTATTGTAGAATCTTTCGCTTCACTCAGAATTCAAGATACCGCCCTCGCCGTAAATTTATTATTTTGCTCCCATGAGACACAATCTACTATTTCACCTCACTAGCTAGGAAAGCCTTTTTTTCTTCTTAATAACATATATGGGGGTCGAAGTTGCACCACGTCCGTAGGGAGTACCCAGCGCTACCCTACACGTGACCCCTGGGTGGTGCTGAAAGTGGAACAAAAACTGACAACCGTACTGTCTTCTCGAAGATGTCACGGTTCGAAATAATTGCCATACGATAAATAAATAAAATAAAGCAAAACTGCATTTTATCCACAAGAGTGCAAAGAATATTTTAAATCCGAACGTGTTATTAGTTGCTTTTTAGGGATCCGAAGCTGAAATGGCGAAAACGAAAACCTTATAGTTTCGTCATGTCTGTCCGTCCGTATGTCACAGCCGATTTACTCTGAGACTATTGGTAGGAAGTTGTATTCTATGAACATAAAAGTGATGTGAAAATAGAAAAAAAATTGGGGGCACTCTATACGTCCCCCCCCCCCTAATTTCCAAACTATGAAGTTTAAAATTCTGAAAAAAAATTGAGGTGGTGTGCATTAAATACTTTCAACGATTTTTGGTTTGCACAAGATAGGTTTTACAGTTTTTGATTAGTAGGCATTGGTACGGAACCCTTCATTGTGCGTGGTCCGACACGCACTTGTCCGGTTTTTTAAACATAATAACATGTAAAGGTTAAAATAAAGGCTTTCTGTACTAGTTAAAATAAAGGCTGATTTTACTTATTGCAGTTGTTTATCTTATGTAGTATTTTCCTCGCTTTAGGTTTGTGTTACACACGCCTGCCAAGTTATTTTACGTCTCGTGTATTATAACACACGCTACGCTCAGATTTCTATTTTCTTAACCACTCGTTTCGCTCTGGGCTCTATTCGCTTGCTCATGTTTCAATTCCACACTCGTGGTTAAAATACAACTTTGCACCCTTTTATAATAAATAACTAGCTTTTGCCCGCGTGGAAGTTTATATTTATTTCGTGAGATTCATGTCAAAATTACAATAATATAGGTATATATAAATAAGGTATCTTCGGGTAATTCCGAATGTCAGGGAAAAGGCTGCAACTTTACAAGTCGCAAGTTAGGCCTCATATGGAGTAATGCTCTCACTTATGGGCGGGAGCTCCAAAATACCAACTTAGCCCTTGTGACTCGGTTCAAAGACGTGCAGTGAGAATTATCGACGATCCCAGTGTGACAGGCGACCTTGAACCGCTTGGTCTCAGGAGGGACTTTGCCTCCCTGTGCGTGTTCTACCGCCTGTATAACGGGATGTGCTCTGAAGAACTGTTTGATATGATGCCCACGGCCACCTTTCATCATCGCACCGCTCGCCATCGGCAGCGAGCTCATCCCCACACCTTGGAGCCATTGCGTTCTCCTACAGTACGATTCAACAGGCACTTTATACCAAGAACACTTAGGTTGTGGAATGAGCTTCCTACCGAGGTGTTCCCAATGGGCTACAGAATGCGACTCTTCAAAAAAGGCGTGAAAAGGATTCTTACGGGTCGGCGACGCGTGAGTAACGCCTCTGGTGTTGCAAGCGTCTATAGGCGACGGTAACCACTTACCATCAGGAGGGCTGTCAGCTTGTTTGCCACCGAAGTGGTATAAAGAAAAATCCGAAAAAAAAAACAAAATCCAGTCTAACTAAGCGATTTCGTTGCACTACCAACTAACTAAACATCAACGAAAATTTTAACATTTCTTTTTGACGTTGATGATGATGACATGCAATAAAATCGCTTAGTTAGACTGGAAATTGTTATGTTCGGAATTATCCGGCATTCGGCATTACCCGAAGACACCTTAACAGCAAAAATAATAATAAGATAATGTCAACACCCTGGCGCCGCCCGGGACAGCCGCAGCGGCCGAGGCAGCGAAGTGCCGCAAATACATCGGACTCGCAGACCGACATGTACTTGCGGCATTTGCCGTGGAGACACTGGCTGCGTGGAGCGCCGGTGCCCACCACCTTTTTGGGCATCCGAAGGCTGGCCGAGAGGTCAGAGGACCGTAGGGCTGCCTCGTTCCTTGGCCAGCGGATCAGCCTAGCCATCCAAAGGGGGAACGCTGCCAGCCTTATGGGATTATCCACAGGGCTCCGATCTTGGAGACCTTTTAAATATCATTTTATTTTTTACTAGCGACCCGCCCCGGCTTCGCACGGGTGCAATGCTGATGCATGTATTATAGATATAAACTTTCCCCTTGAGTCACTCTATCTATTAAAAAAAACCGCATCATAATCCGTTGCGTAGTTTTAAAGATTTAAGCATACATAGGGATATAGGGACATAGGGACGAGAAAGCGACTTTGTTTTATACTATGTAGTGATGTTTCAATTATTTTGTGGTTTTAAATAAGGTGTAATTAAATATATGTCAATAAAAGTAAAACATCACGATAAAAAGTACGTATCAGGAACGTGTCATTTTTGTCTTAAAGTAATATTTACCTGTGCGGGGGACTTGAGTTCGGCTCCCAGGAACAGTTGCAGGTCCAGTAGGTGAGCCACGTCCCCCGCCGACACCAGCGACCACGCCCGCCCCGCTCTGCCCGCGCGGGCACTTCTGCCTGCAAACATACGATCGACAAAATTGAATCATGACCCACCAGAAGGTCATTTTGCTAAGACGTCAAATACTACTAGGTTGAAATTCGCCTGAACATACATTTCTATGGTAACGAACTTGTTATCATTTTATTAGACACTGTCAGTTACTAACTACTGTCTTAAACAGTTTGGATAATCATGACTGAGTCTTGGCCTAGGCTATATTCGTTATATGTATCTCTGTTCTTCACAGTAATACCATAGCCTTCTTCACTGCACACAACACTATAACCCGAGCTCTTTGTTCTGCCAAATGCCAAATGTGAATGGTGGAAATCTCATTGTCTGACCACTTGACATCTGATAAGCAATTGATTTTGAAATTGAAATAATTATTTTGAAACACGAGGGCTGATTGAAAAGTCCGCGGCCTGGCCACTAATAATTTATTTTCTTTTTCTTTTTTTGCCGCTATTTTTAACTGTCAATATTCAACTGTCATTTCGTGAATTTTCAATTGGTAGCTACATTGTGAAGCAATTTTACGGTCGATTTAAATTTATGTGCAGAGAGATTTTTAATAATGGAGAAATTGGAGCAACGTGCTGTAATTAAATACCTTCATAAAAAGGATTGACTTCGAAGCAAATTTATGAAGATATGCAAGGTACATTAGGACAATCCTGTCCATCTTATACGACGGTAAAAAAAATGGGCAGCTGAATTCCAGCGTGGACGAGGTAGTGTTGCAGATGACCCTCGTCCCGGGAGGCCAACAACGGCGACTAGCCCACATAATGTGGCAGTTATATGCGATATGATTATGAAAGACCAGCGGTTAAAAGTGAGATAAATAGCTGACATCATGGGCATCTCCTATGAAAGAACCCAAAATATTATTGTTAAGGAATTAGGTTTTTCTAAGGTGTCGGCAATATGGGTCCTGAAGCTCCTTTCAGTTGAACAAAAAATCACTCGCCTTACCAATTCACGTGACAATCTAGACTTGTATGAAGCCGACCCTCAAGACTTTTTGGACAGATTTGTAACTATGGATGAGACATGGGTTCACCACTACACGCCAGAGACCAAGCAACAATCGAAACAGTGGCTTCGTGCTGGATTTCCACCTCCCAAAAAAGCCAAAGCGATTTTGTCTGCCAATAAAGTCATGGCATCAATTTTCTGGGATGCGAAGGGAGTAATAATGGACGACTATCTCCAGAAAGGTGCCACTATAAACTCTGACTATTACTGTGAACTCTTACGCCGTTTATGCGAGGAATTGAAGATAAAAAGACCTGGACTGTTGACAAAAAAAGTTCTCTTTCATCAGAATAATGCACGAGTTCACACGTCACTGCAATCAATGGCGGAAATTCACAACTGTGGGTTTGAATTATTGCCTCACCCACCCTATTCACCCGATTTAGCTCCATCCGACTTTCACCTATTCCCCAATTTAAAAAACATATGGGTGGTATGAAATTTTCAAGCAATGCCGAGGTCCAAGCGGAGGTGGACACCTATTTTGAAGGTCTAGAGGAAAACTTCTTCAAAACTGGTATAATGGAACCGAAATCCCGATGGAAGAAGTGCATTGACGTCGACGGGGACTACGTAGAAAAATAAAAATAATTAAAAAAATCACTGCATTTGTTTTCATACTTAGGTCGCGAACTTATCAATCTGCCCTCGTAATAATTGAAATATTAACCTATTCGAAGTTCAAAAAAATAATCAGCATCCTTTTAGCGTTATCCCGGTACAGTTGCATCCTGAAAGATGCCCGGGGTCCGCTACCTAATCCCAAGATTTGGCGTAGGCACTAGTTTCTATGGCAGCGACTGCCATCTGACCTTCCAACCCGAGGGGAAACTAGACCTTATTGAGATTAGGTTAAAGTGAATGAGGTTCAACTATAATATGTACATATAAAAGAAGGTACTTATGTATGATTAGATGATTTAACAAAAAATCAAAAATATCTACGCTACCTTTTCTTCTTCCTTCGCATATTTTTAATCTCGATTGTAAGTACTAATCGAAAAAGGGGGTCGAAGTTGCACCACGTCCATAGGGAGTACCCACCGCTACCCTACACGTGACCCCTGGGTGGTGCTGAAAGTGCAACAAAAACTGGCAACCGTACTGTCTTCTCGAAGATCTCACGGTTCGAAATAAATTGCCATACGGTAAATAAATAAAAGTACTAATCTGTTTTTATAACGGTAACGCTGTTAGTCCGACTCACCGACTCTATGCACGAACAGCTTGGGTTTCGCCGGGAAGTTGTAGTTAATGACCGTGTCCAGAGCCGGCAGATCCAACCCCCTCGCCGCCACGTCAGTCACGATGAGCACGGAGCACTTGTTGTTAGTGAAGCGGCCGAGGGCGATCTTGCGCGCGGAAGGATCCAGGCCGGAGTACGCGTACGTCGAGGAGATTCCCGCCTTCTGGAGGATCTGAAGAACATTATTTGATGAAATTTATAATCATTTCTGAGGATTGAGAAGAAGGAGATTATGGTCAATCATCTCGAAGGCGCGCGACAGGTCACAGAACACGGCAGCAACCTGTCGCCCGCCCTCGAGGTGCGCCAGAACGCGCGCAACCACATCGCGAGTCGCGTCCGCCGCGGATCGGCCCTGTTGATACGCGTATTGTTGTTTGTTCATCAGCTAGTTAGATGTAATATGATTCAATAGCTTGGTACTTAATAAGCTCTAAAATCTTTGACACTACCGGGATCAAGGAAATCGGTCGATAGTGTTTGGGTAAATGCCGAAGGGAGGGCTACACTAATAGAAAACAGCAGTGCTACCGCGAACCACAAACGAAGTTTTCCCTCTCTGTCGCACTTATGTGCAAACTTGAAAGTTCGACAGAGAGGGAAAATTTCGAATGCCGTTCGCGGTAGCAGGGCAGGTCGTGTAACAGTGGCCGCGCGTCAAAAATATTATTAGGGAAGCCGGAAAGAATTTTCCTTTCTTAGGCTGTGGGTTGCACCAAAACGTCTGTAATCGTAGGCGGTGTTCGTTAAAATCTGATTGTATGGAAAATTTGACATTTTTCTATGGGATGACAGCTTCTGGCGCCATATTTGACGATGACCGGTCTGTGATCGTATGTTGGTGCAACCGATCCTAAGGGACCTTATAAATAAATAAAATAAAAAGCCTTTTATTTCCTTGTTTGATTGTTCAGTATTAGTAATTGATTTTTACATATTAGAATAGACGATTTATGAATTTGTTAGTTTACTTAACTTTTTCTCATTTTTATTCTTAAAAACTAATTTTTGTAGGAACCCCTTAGTTGAAGGCTTCTTCCAAAGATTTCCACTTTTCTCGGTCTTGAGCCGTAAGTTGCCAGTTAGGGCCAGCTATTTTCTTTATGTCTTCTTCCCAGCGTGTTAGTAGCGTGGCGCTTGCCGTCTGGGCCTTTCCATGTTGTGACTGTTGCTTGTTTCGTAGCAGAACTGGGGTCACCGACATAGCCTTCAAAATTGCGAGACTAAAGTGGCAGTGGGCAGGGCACATTGCTCGCAGGACTGACGGTCGATGGGGCCAGAAACTGCTTGAGTGGCGTCCACGCACCGGAAGACGAGCTGTCGGTAGGCCTCCGACAAGGTGGAGTGATGACCTGGTGAAGGTCGCGGGAATCCGGTGGAAACGAACGGCACAGGACCGGTCTAAATGGCGAGCCTTGGGGGAGGCCTATGTTCAGCAGTGGACGTCTTTCGGCTGAAATGATGATGATGATGATGATGATGATGACTGTTGCTGTCCACCTGTGGTCTTTTTGGCGCGCCACATGTCCAGCCCATCTCCACTTTAGCTTTCTTGCCTGACTTCAAGCATCTATTGCTTTTATTTTATCTTTTATTTTGCTGTGTTTTATTTTTTGTATCTTTTTAATATTCAACATGCTGCGCTCCATTCCCCTCTCGCAAGTAATAATTTTATTTTTTACCTTATTGGTGAATCTCCAAGTCTGGCATGCATATGTTAAGCTAGGGATTAGGCATGTGTCCAGAACTATCTTTTTCAGCCTTGTTGGCATTTCACTCTTAAAGATTTCTTTATAACTCCAATATTTGATCCAAGTACCCTTTACTCTCCTTTCTACTTCTAGTTCGTTGTTCATGCTGTTGAAACTAATTTGCTTCCCCAAGTATATGTAGTTTTCGACATACTCTAATGGCTTGTTGCCTAATATTATATTCGATTTTTTGAAGTTTGTCATGGCCTTAGTTTTACTTATATTCATTTCAAGTCCTACCGTTTTGCTAGCACTGTGTGTGTGTGCACTGTGTGCGTGTGTGGGTGTGGAGGGGTTCATAACTTGTAGACTTCGGGCCTATTCAGCTAGTAGCACCAGGTCATCTGCAAATCTCAGATGGCTGAGAAATTTTCCTTGAACGGGTAGGCCTTGGTTGTCCCATTTTAAACTGCTCATGATGTATTCCAATACAGCTATGAAGATTGTTGGGGACAGGGGATCGCCTTGTCGAACTCCTCTTTCCACTGGAAAACTTGGTCCCATGTTTTCTAGCTTTACCCTGCTGCTGCCCTTGGTATATATGCTTCTTATTATCTGTATGTATTCGAGCCTTACTCCTTGAGCATTTAAAGTTGACCATATGCTTTCATGAGAAACTGTGTCGAATGCTTTTTGATAGTCAATAAATGCAATGTAGAGTGGACGTCGAAATTCCTGATATTTTTCGATTAATAACTTTAAGGTGTGTATGTGGTCCATGGTCGAGAAACCCTTTCTGAATCCGGCTTGTTCGATGGGTTGTTTTTCTTCTATTATTACGCGTATTCTTTGGTTAATGATTGTAGAGAAAAGTTTGTACATTGCTGGCAACAAGCTTATTGGCCTATAATTGCCGATTTCTTTAGGGTCCCCTTTTTTATATAGCAAAATAATATTGGATTCTGACCATTGTGTTGGAGTTTCATATGTTTCTAATATTTGATTAAATAGAATTTCCAGTGGTGCCGCTAAAATGTCTTGTGCGATTTTTATGGCCTCATTGGTAATATTGTCGGCTCCTGGACTTTTGTCTGACTTCAGCTTACGAATAGCTTCTACAGTTTCTTTGCAGTTTATTGGTGGTGGTGAAGGGACCTTACCAAGTATAAAATGTTTTTGAACTCAAATTATGACTAAAGTTATTGAGAATTCTAGCCGGCCCAGCACCGGCTAACCTAGCCTTACCATGTGCAGATACTCGACGTGGTGTTTAGTGGCCGCGAACACGACGGCCTGCGGCGCTGTGCGGGTGAGCACCCGCTCCAGCAGCAGCAGCAGCGCCGCCGTCTTCAGCTCGGCGCGGACGCACACCCAGCCCAGCCACAGCGTGGACGGCAGCTTCCAGTCCACGTCCAGGCGGATGAGCACTGGCTCCGTTAGACCTGGAAATTGAAAGAGAAACATTTATTGACAAGAGAACAGGTTACCCTGGCACCACACTTCGCTATGCGTGTTCGCGTATTCGCCTCCCTTTGTTCTGGGATATTAAAAAGAGATGCGAGACGAATATTTGCACAAATACATTACATCAAAGATACAAGTATCTGGATCCTGATCTAGGACAGTGTGTTAGACGATCCAGTAGAATAACAAGCAATGAGACCGAAACATTTAATCTTACAGGGCAAATAAACAATAGAGAATTTTCCTATCGTAAATATCCTCCGTGCTTTCAAAGTGTATCCATACATGTCATTAATCCATACTCTTTTTCTTTTTTTTCTTTTCTTTGCACCTTTTATAAAATATCTGTTTAGCCCAATGGTTGGCTGGTAGAGAATGCCATTTGGCATTAAGCCCGCCAATTGTACAATTTGTGTATTTTGTGCAATAAAGTTACGTAAATAATGAGATAAGATTCTATGTCCCCACCCATATGCTCCCATCAAGAATAGACTTGCCTGCGCGCGCGAACTCGACCAGCATCTTGGGCAGCGTGGCGGAGAAGAGCAGCGTCTGCCGGCCCGAGGGCAGCCGCGCCACGATCTCGCGGAGCTGCTCCCCGAACCCCAACTCGAACAGGCGGTCCGCCTCGTCAAACACTATCACTTCTGTAAACACGCAAATAACGGCCCTTAGTTCGGTCAACCAACTATTTTTTGGCTTGTATTTAACGCGGCGACAAATTAATCTGATTTAGGGATTTATAAAAAATTAAAGGGGGTAGCAAAAATAATAAGTTGGCGACTAATTGCGGAGACTAGTATAAAGTAAAAAGTAGCAGCTAAGTAATCAATTTTCGGCTATGAATTAACTAATTAGCGGAAACATGACAGCGGATAAAAAGTTGAAAATGCGACAATATTTTTTGGATATTGTGTCAGACTCTGCCTTAGCTCCGGCGCTGCGGGAAGTGCAGCTCTTCCGCCCTTGCGTGGCAAAGCACGGTCGCCCGTACTCCGCTCCGCACGGCTCCCGAGCTCTGTCACGGCGGGCGAGGGCTGCTCTTCCCTCCGCGCCTCCGGCTTTTTATATACACTCTAGGGGTAGGGCAGACAAGACCACGTGGAATTAGTCGCCAAGTCATTATTTATAGTACCTCGTCTATGATTTCAGTAATCTTGTTTATTATTTCGGCTACCTTACAGTAGCTGCCATTATTTGAATTTTAAAATATCCTTAGTTTAAAGCTCATTTAATATAAATGATTGCCAAAATATTTAATCGCTGACAAGTTATTATTTTAGTTGCAAATAGTTTGCTGCTCTTTAATTTTTCTGTCGCCGCGAAAATAATAAGCCCTATTTTTTGTTCCTCGTTCACAGGAGCAAGGACAAGTCACTACTCAAGAGTAAATAACGAGCAACCAAAAAAAAGTTGGTTGACCTAAGACCCGTTGTTTGTGTAAAGTGCTTTAAACTTTTTTTTGCTTTGAATTGAGTTTACAGTTAACTTTTTAGGATGTATGATATTTTTTATCGTGGAACGGTGTAAAATAGGAGATTAAAGTTTCTATGAGAGTGCGGCTATTAATACTATGCCTATAGAATCTAATAGCAAATCTATCTATTCTAATTATCTACTAATCCTTTTTATTCTGAATTAGAGTGTGTCTCTTAATTCAGCTGCTTTGCAAAGGCCTGTTTGGGCCTGCTTTAAGTTTAAGTTTGTCCTCACATCTTTGAGGTTTCTGGCTCCGTTTGCTATAGAAATAGCAAATATCCCCTAGGCAATCAACAAGTAGTAGTAGTAGTAAACCCTTTATTGTACACAATAACAAAAATTACAAATACAAAAAGAAATGGTATGTACAAGTCAACTTGGGTAAAGTAACAGGCCAAAGCTGGTATTTCTAGTTGCAATGATCTTCGCCTATTCATTACACGAAATAGCTTTACTTACTAATATTGTCTAATTTCAAGTTCATTTCAATACAAATGTGGAGGAATCTCCCCGGAGTGGCGACCACAATGTCCGGAGCCTTCCCGGACATCACACTGAATTGCTGCTCAATGGACTCTCCACCGAGGATAGCAGCGGAAGACAGGCCTGTGAATTTGCCGAGTTCTCGAACAAATTTTAGCGTCTGAAAAAAATAAGTAAGCACTCAGTACATCGGAAGTAATTTTTTTTGTTATTGTTAATCATCTCAAATAACTATGTATAAATTTATGAATAAAAGTAAAGCAATGTCAAATTTGTTAAATAGTCAAAACCTGGTATTTTATCTTATGAAAGTAGGTTATGTAATAGAGATGCTGAATAGGTTTCACCAAAGACGAACATTTGGCCGAATATACAGCCGTAGTATTCATTCGGCTCAAGAAAATATCTTTATCAGCTGCTCTTAATTAACAGACTAATTCAGTGGTTACAATTCTGTCAATTTTAAAGTGCTATGGGCAATAAAGTGCGTTAAATATCAACTCACCAAAAACAAATGTGAAAATGGGAGCCAAGTTCAAGATTAACAATATTGTGGCTATCGACTTTGCAGACAAAAGATTTGAGATGTAAATGAATGCTAAGTTCTGTTCCTATGATAATCCTGAACACATTACCTTGATAGTTTTTACGCAATTCAAATTTTGGAAGGGGAGGTTGACCACATAAATATACAATGACTTAAGAAGGATAAAACATAACACTAACAAGTACATTATTAGTCAAATACTAGACAGTAGTAAGTAAAAACTAGCCAAGTAAAATCTTTAACATCTATTTGTGTTCAGATTATCATGGATACAGAATTTGGCATTCATACATCTTAGGTTCGTAAACAATAATTACCCAGCTGGATGTCAAATTGCAATTTGCTAGGTCAACTGGAAGTGGGTTAGGCTTTTGATGTTAGGTCAGTTAGTCAGTGAGAAAAATCCCGATTTTTAGATATTTGTATCTTACATAACTGATTGAGCTATATTCATGAAACTTAGGGTTCTAGTAAGCCTTAGGTAAATTTCACATTCCCCCCCTCCCCCATTTTCATATGTTTATGTTAAGTAGATTTTGAGTTACATAGGGGTCAAAAGTGGCTCCAAATGGTTCATGTAATATAATACACAGTGGGTCACTGCCTTGCCAGTTTCCTTCTTTCGAATTTGGCTTGACAAGCTGCCACATGTCTAGTTAACTATAATCCGTTTTGAAAAATGATGATTTGACAAGGCAATGATTAACTATTACATTCTTGCCTCTATTATGTTCGTGTTGAAATAACTATACAAATATTGTAGTTTTTTATTTTATATTTTTAGGGTGTTCTTTTTTAAATGAAATCTAAGATGGTGTGTAGTAGTTAGAGGCTTGCTGGAACTGGCATAGTCATTTTGATGAAACCTTCTAAATAAATATATATAAAAATTAAAAATTGTTCAGCAGTTCCACCCAAATAATTTAGACAAAATATTTGTTTTACCAAACAATCAAAATATCGAATTGTGTATTCCATGCATCTCTAGTTGATAATACTTGCGTGTACATGTACTTTGTGTTACCTGTAAAGCTAACTCTCTTGTTGGTGATAGGATGAGTGCTCGGAAGTTCTTCCCTGGCGTCGGTTTGTTTGTGGGGGCTACAAGTTTCTCCAGAATTGGCAGCACAAAGCATGCAGTCTTACCGGAGCCTGTCCGAGCCATAGCCACCACATCCTTGTTTTCGAGTGCCAATGGGATAGTCTGAAAATGAGAAAAATCTATAGTATAGAGTACAGTGGCGGATTTGCTCTAAGGCCCAGCAGGCCCGGGCTTTGGGCAGCCAGACACTAAGGGTGGGCAATTGTGACAAAAATTCTAAGAAAGAGAAAGGGGGCGGCAGGTACTTACCTACTACAGGGCCTGGGGCTCACTGATAGAGTAGTAAGTATTCAGTTAGTGCAAGCAACTATATTCATTTCCTAGTGAGATTTTGTTAACCTATGAAGACTTAGTCATGTCACATTGAACTAATGAGTCGGTTTAGTTTTAGATTATTTTCTTGGACTCACATCAATGGCTGGTTAAAAACACTAATCCTACAGTAAATTACGCCTCTTATGTAAAAATCATGCAGTGAAAGATATCTATTACTACACTTATTACTTAAATATCGCGTTAAATTTACTTATTACACTAATTAAATACCTCAATAAATATGCATCAATAAAACCATACGTTTTTTTTAGGTTATGTTTATATAATTTCCGTATAAATTTACCTTGCGCTGTATAGGTGTGGGCTGCTTATAGCCTCGCTTGGTGATGCCTTTGAGGACTGGGAAACTCAGACCCATTGACTGAAACCCTCCAGATCCCTTCTTTTTCTTTTTACCGCTATGCGATTCATTTTCAGAACCTGTTTCACCTGTTTGTACTTCGAAGCCTGGCAGTTCATCTACTATTTCCTTAGGTTTCAACATTTTTGTTGGTATAGTTTTAAAAATATCTAATCACAATTACATTATTTCTTAGAACGTAACACACGTGTGTCTATTTCTAAATTGTGACACTGGTGACACTGACATTACATTTCTGACACATAATGACATTGACATTGACAATAGACGGCTTGCGTAATTACGTTCTGAGGGGCTACCGCGAAACGAAGTTCGAATATCTCCCTCTCTATCGCACTTGCTAATTCGTGCGGCAGAGAGGGAGATATTCGAACTTCGTTCGTTTTCATCGCGGTAGCCCCTCTGTTACATTCCGTTTTCACAGAGCGATTTCTTAACAAGGAAAAATAAACGTGCATTTTTTAAACCTTGACGTTGGCGGAATCATCGGCAATACCGATGGAGCGATAAAACACAAAGATTGACTGATCTTAACAACGAATTTTTATAATTATAAGTACGGCAGCTGCACAGACCCAATATCTCAAGCGCCACAAATAGGTACTCATCATTGCTTAAAGATTTCGAGTTTGCGGCGCTGTGTGATGTAGAACTTTATCGAAACTGATGATCCACACCTCAAGTGATCCCAACTCCCGAGGCTGGCGCTTACCTCTCTTGAAGAATCGGCCTTTGTGATACAGGGAGGTAACGCCGCCAGCGTAATGGGGACCATGGCGCAAGGGGACCAGGCCCCTATTTCACCAATGCTAACAGGCGCGACAATTGTCAAAAAACATTAGAATTGTAGTTGCTGAATTTGTCAGCCTACATATCGACGCTGGAAAGGCAAAATGGGATAACCGACATTTTTGGCGATATTGAGTTATACACACCGTTGAAATCGGCAGATTCTGCCGATTTCAACGGTTCAACTTTCCTGTCAAATACATACATATGTCAAGTTGGTGAAATAGGGGCCTGCTGTGGATCTGCTCGACGGGTGTTATGTTAAGTTCAGGTATTATTTTTGTATTTTCATATTTCTATTTATTAAGTTGTTTATAGTCATTTTATTATAATTAGTTTCAATTTCATATTCAGTTTATTATTGTAATGTTTTTTTTCTAAATATTAGGCATAATCTGCAAAATATAATGAACTAGCTTTTTCCCGCGGCTTCGCCCGCGTACTAAGTTTGACCCGTATGTTTGTATGTAACTACGTATGTAGGTATGTATGGAATGACATTTTCGTAATTGGCACACTCCGAGGAACCTCGAAGACGACCATATTGGTCTTTAAGAAAAATAATTGTCCGCCACCTTGGATTTACAAATGCATGTCATTTTCTTAATCGACACCCCGAGGAACCTCAACAATGACACCCATGTAAATTTTTAAGAAAAGGAAAAAAAAATTCTCCCCGTACAAACTTGGAACCCCCTTTTCACCCCTTTAGGGGAGCAATTTCGTAAAGCGCTGAAATATGTTTTTTGTACATAAACAGAGTCTATATACGAAGTTTTAAATTTCTAACTTCAAAAAAGATTTGCTCCCCGTTTAAATTTGGAACCCCCTTTTCACCCCTTTAGGGGAGCATATTAGATAAGAACCCATATCGAAAGCTTTGGATAAGTCTAAAAAACATCCACATCCGTACTGGTGTTTCCTTCCGGTGTAGTACCAGACGTTCTCTTTTAGGGTAAAAATGGTACTCTCAGTAGAAAGTCCGGCTCGAAACCCGAACTGAGCGTCGTGTTCTTAATTGTAAGTATTTACCCAGCCGTTATACATGTAACCGCCTGTGCAAAAATCAATTGTTTAGCGTTAGTAGTTTCGGCCAGGCGCGGATCCAGGATTTAGTTCAGGGGGGGGGGCACTTTCGAACTTTCCGAAAATAAAACTGACTTGATAACTGTTTTTATTGTCCGAACATATTTCCTACGTCAGGACATAGGCAATTGCCCTCCCCTGACACAGGCTTCAGGGGGGGGCAATTGCCCCTGTTGCCCCCCCCCCCCCCCCTGTATCCGCGCCTGGTTTCGGCTGTGCATTGACAAGTCAGTGCCTCAGGACTTCTTCTTTTTTATATCTATATTAGTAGCGCCCTGCGGTGTTACCCGCGGATAAAAGGTAGCCTATGTCCTATTTTGATGTCTAAGCTACAATACTGGAAAGTTTCATAGAGATCCGTTTAGTAGTTTTTGAGATTAAGCGGAACGTACATCCATCCGCACAAACTTCCACGTTTATAATATTACTAGAAAGTTTCATAGAGATCCGTTCAGTAGTTTTTGAGATTAAGCGGAACGTATATCCATCCGCACAAACTTTCACGTTTATAATATTATTAGGATTATCTCCAATAAGTTTTCTGATTTACCTACAATATATTCTGGGTGTCAAGAGATTTATGTAACCACTACTAGTGTTTTATAGTTTTCTTAACGATTAAAATGTATTTCTCAAAAATTCAAGTTTATGTAATGGGTCAGGTATGCTATTTGTTGATTTTTAAATTATTTCCGGAAACCAATGCACCTTGGCAAGAGTATTCTACCGGTCGTCCTGTTTTGAGTACCTACAAAATACAGCCAACAGGCTTGTTTCAAAATAATACTGGTAATTCAATTTTACATGAGTACCACTATAAACTTAATGAACTATGAACCACATAATGTGTCATAATGGGTCGCAAAATGGCGAGGCCTTAGATGAGTTGTTAAACTGAATTGATATTTGCTCACATGTATGTAGGTTGCGTTATGGAAACGCGTCCATTAATATTATATAGGTTGCTATTATAAAGGGTTGGCAACGCGTGCGTGACTCCTGTGGAGTCTGTAGGCTGCGGTGGCCGCTTACCATCAGGTGGACCGTACGCTTGTTTGCCACCGGCGTTGTATATTAAAAAAAATATATAATTGTTTGCTTAATGCCTTCACATATTCTCTTCATTTGAAGAAACCTTTTGTCCTTCTGGCCCCTATTTCACCACAGCTGACAGGCGCGACAATTGTCAAAAAACATTACAATTGCAGTTGGAGAAACAGTTTTCACATGAAAATTGTCGATTTGTCAGCCTATATGTCAAATACATACATATGTCAACTTGGTGAAATAGGGGCCTGGTTTTTGCTTAACTGACTCAATGATGTATAGCAAATCTTTTTTAAGAAGTACTATTCTGATAAGAATATTTATTTAATATTTATTGTACAAAAGAAACCTTATCGTACAAAAGATGGGCTTAATGCCGAATGGCATTATCTACCAGTCAACCTTAAGGCGAGGCAGAAAAAATTGTTGCCGGTGTATCTGTACAGTTGACACCATAAACGTAAAGGTATTTTATAGACTTTTCAACTTTGTTTCATATGGTACATTTTCCCATGTGATTTAATACTATTTCCATTAGAATTACGATTTGCCATGTATATTTGTATTTGTGAGTTCCCGATATTTCGGCACTGTTTCCGGAAAGAACTCGCGTTCTGCTACTGTGAGTGTGGTGTGTCGTGACCGTAATCGAGTTTCAAGTGATAAGGCGGACGGTGGCGGTGGTAGTGACGGTGACACTATGGGAAAAAAGCGTACCAGGAAGAGGGTAGATCGCTATGGTGCGTGGGTAGACCACAACTAAAATTCGCAGCACGTCAGTTAATCCTTGATAATGGCGCTTGCAACAGTATTTATTCTTATCCTTAATCAGCTTCTATCCCATTTCAATCGTAATAAACTGCTGAACAGTAAGCAATTCGGATTTACTAGAGGCCGTTCCACCACAGATGCCGGTGTGGTACTCAAAACATATTTTTGATGCCTGGGAAAAGGCTCAAGATGCTGTTGGAGTTTTCTGTGATTTATCAAAAGCATTTGATTGCGTTGATCACGAAAATCTGATCAGAAAGCTTAGGCACTATGGGATAAAGAATGGAGCTCTTGATCTCGTTTCATCATATCTATCGAACAGAACACAGCGAGTAGTCATCAATGGGACCGCGTCAGCAGGGTCAAACTTTGCTCTTGGAGTACCGCAAGGATCCATCCTAGGACCGTTCTTATTTTTAGTGTATATAAATGACTTACCAGAGCTTGTGCAGGGTAGACATGATATAGTTTTATTTGCAGATGACACTTCTCTACTTAATTTTCAAAGTGGAGAGAAAAGAGAAAAGCTTCGACTGTATTACACTATTGTAAATTGGTTTACAGCCAATAACCTGCTTTTAAATGCAAAGAAGACGAAGTGCATAAAATTTATTATACCCAATGTTAAGCACATAAACAACTCAAGAATTAAATTAAAGGGCGAAATTCTAGAATTCGAAGACAAGACTGTGTTTTTGGGAATAACCTTAGATTCAAAACTTCAGTGGCATGCACATATAGCCACATTAGCAGGAAAACTAAGCTCCGCAGCCTATGCAGTGAGGCGAATCAGGCAGCTGACAAACGTCGAGAGGGCAAAATTGGTGTACTACAGTTACTTCCACAGTGTTATGTCCTATGGAATCCTGCTGTGGGGGAAAGCGGCGGATATCCAGACTATCTTCGTACTACAAAAACGAGCAGTGCGTTCTATTTATGAACTAGGAACTCGTGCCTCCTTAAGAGAAAAATTCAAAGAGGCAAACATTCTCACTGTAGCTTCTCAATACATTTTTGAGAACATTATGTATGTACGGAAAAATCTCCATGAATTCAAACTTAACAGCGAAATCCACGACTACAACACAAGAAGTAAAAACAAGCTCGCAGTGGCAGCCTGTCGTCTCCGTAAAGTTAGCACGTGCTTCGTGGGGAACTGTATACGCTTTTATAATAATATACCCATGGATGTAGTGAATTTGCCCGTCAACAGATTTAAGTGTCACGTTAAAAGTCACTTGGTAAGCAAGGCGTATTATTCCGTCAATGATTTTTTTAAACGATCAAGAAGCTTTTACGCCAGTTGTCTAATTTACTAGAATTAGTAATGTATAACTACAATTTTAGTCTGGTCTTTTACTGTTCTAAAATAATTTCATGTACATTTGAGCACATCATGAGGTATCTCATTGTATTCGATATTTTATTATTAAGTACTACTTTGATTATAAATGTCCTGCAGCTTGAATATGTCATGGTCGCCTAAAGGTCTTTGCTTACGGTGGCGTCGTTGATCGGGTCGCAACCTTCCCTAACATATGGTCGAGGGAGGCGATGGCTGAGATACGCATCATACTCATGAACGGGTGCTGTTTGTGGGGTCCGGTCTGTTCATGTTTGCAAGGAATAGTAACTTCGTACTAGTGTTCAGTGGAATTGACATGATGAGAGACTTCACTGTTCTCATTTGATTTTATTTTTTAGACTGACGCTCAGAGACCTTATACATCTCTGAGGATATTTATTTATTAGATTTTATTATTTTCATGTTGACGTGTTATAGATATAGCTCAAAATATTTTATTATGATTAGTGTACCTACTTTATTACCTTTTATCTTGACGCTTAGAGACCTTATACATCTCTAACAAATCTCGATTGTTATTAGTTTCTTAGTCTTATTTTTGACATGTAACACTACATTTAATTAATGATACTTTGATTATTGTATTATTTTTATTTGATGTACCTAGATAGATTTTGACTTGTAAAAGTGCCCTTGAGGCCTATTTGCAGAATAAATGTTTTGATTTTGATTGATTTTTGACAAATATACATGGTAAATATCCCGTTTCAAATCGTAATTCTAATGTAAATGTCCATGTGAGCTTGAAATTTTAATACTATTTCCACTCTTTATTTGTGAGTTTTGTGACTCGTTTCACATTTTTTTCTTTAAATTTCGATATAGATAGTTTGACAGTCAAGCTTGGCGTCTAAAGTTAGTGACACTACCCGAAACAAAGTTCATTTGTTTATTAAACAAACTTGTCAATGTTTTAAAAAAACACGGAAGAACGGATGTGGAACGAGGTCAAAATATTCCTAAAAATCATTTTCTCTCGTTGACCTCTAATAATAGGTGTTGCCAATAACTTCCTGTTTCGAGTATGGTTAACGGACGACAGGTTTTTAAAAATTCAAGGTACGAAAACTTGTTTTATGGCCAAAATTTACGTACCTACTTACCTAAATAAAATATGCGAGTAAACAAAATATCCTTATGATAATATATCATCCACGGACTCGACCATAAATATGTAGGCAAGGCCGTGACATTGACATTCATATATCAAGGTGCAAAAAGTGTTCCATTGTCTCGTATCCTCGCCAAACATTCTACAATCTATACTATCCGATAGTCCCATATTGGCCAAAAATCCCTTGATCACGAAGTGACCTGTAGACAACCCCTATCTATATTCGGAGCTGTTTCCTTCTGAATTTCCAAAGCTCTTACTTGGAACATTCAATCTTAATACACATAGCTACAGAGTTAACAGTAGAGTAGGTGTCTACCAGTTCTTGGAATTAAGACTGGAAAGGTTTGGAAAGTTTTCCCTATTCCACGCAGATTCTGAAAGCAAACTTTTCACCAAACAATGTAAACATTCCGAAATTCACAGGTCGGTGCGGGATTGCCGATGTGACAGTTCAATAGAACTATGTTGGATTGAATACCCGTTCATTATCAAACAATCCTTGAATTTGGGTAGTTTCACCTGCGTCTGAATTGTATAGATAGACCGTAGTAGTTATCTATTTGTTCCCGCCAGGTTCCAAGTTTGCAACCAGCGAATTCACTTCAACACCGTCTCAATTAAGTCCGTTTTGGACATCTTAAAGTTAATAATTTACCGTTTTAATATAACTCGTGGCTCTGTGAGCTCTCTAGACCTCGCGAGTGATATTTGAGGGTTACGGACCTCATAATGAAAAAACGGAACCATTATTGGATCACAGGGCCTACTCTGAACTTCGAAATCCGAACTTCCTAAAGTGCCGTCCCTTTCACTCTCGTGTTATACACTATATGGGCGAAATGGACGGCACGATACGAAATTCGGATTTCGAAGTTCGTAGTAACTCCTCACTTTGTTGTCCGTTTGTCTAGACAGACGTCAAGACCCTTTATCTCGGAACGCGTGGAGGTATCGAGTTAAAATTAAAACCATATTCTACCGTTACGACATGGAGACTGGTGAAGACGCGGACGGCGGGCGTGGAAAGCGTGATACATAGGACAAAAATGTTGTTGTTGCCACCGTGAGTCCTAACGACTTTCGGTGAATACTTACCTACCAGACTTGCTCCGAATGAACCATTAATCATATTAATCAGTGGTAAGTGTTGTGGGCCACACATATTGTAAACAATATAGCTATAAGTAATATAAGTACTATTTGTAGTGGCTGTTTGCTTACCCAAATAAAAGAAAAAAAAAAATTGCACTAGACAGTTCTAAAGCCCCCAGTCCCAGTATGTCGCAATACCCCGGCGCCCGCGTTCCGCGCAGACGAGGACTTATTTAAACGGTCGATCGGAGTGCGTGGAAGCAAGCATGCGAAATATACATTGAAGTTATACCTGTTACAATGTCAAATGTCAGTCAGCTGAAGTAAAAAGTTTGCTTTAAAAGTTATACAACAAGCATTTTTACCCACGACGGAACGGAGAAGGTATATGCGTTTAGGGTGAGAGGTTGTTTGTTTTTTGTTTGTTTGTTTCTGTGTGCACATCAATATCTTCGAAACGGCTTGACCGATTTAGAAACGGTTTTCTGCAATAGGTTTGTAGTTTAGACGGGCAGAAATTTAGCTAGGAGTTACGACGATAACTCACAAGGGGGCGCTGCAGTAAACATTTTTCACTTGCTAAAGTGCACTCATTTTCTCCGGAACTGCTGGGCCAGCATTTACGATTTCCATAGAATATGGTGTGGAGTGCATGCACGTTAACTCTGAGGATCTGATGATGGAGCAGAAAAGCATAGTAGGTTACTGTGCAGAGGTCGATAATATTTTTGTTTGTTTTTGATCCCTTTTGTTAATGTTTCATGAACAGGCGTCGTTCATAACCTTCTGAGGGTCTGATGATGGAGTAAAACCATACCATAGAGAACTTTGCGATGGCATGTAGTAACTTATTTATTCGTGTTTGGGCTCTTTAGATTGTGTTTGCTGAGTAGCTTCTATACATGATCTGCTAAGGATCTGATGATCAGAACAGTATTTTATGGCATATTTTAAAGGTATTTAGTTAGTACTAATAATATGTCATTAGACTCTTTTGATAGTAGTTCTATTGAGACGCCTCTGTACAGGAACTTGAGAAGGCCTGATGATGAAGCACAACTGCAGCATAGGGAATTTTGCGAAGTTGTTGTTAATACTGTTTGCTGCGTAGCTTCTGTGTGTCTCTTTTGTGTTCTCCATTTGGATCTTTCGGGTACGGAACCCTAAACAGTAACCAGATACTTACATCGTGTGCTTTGCGATGTTGTAATGTTTTGGATACTACCGATGTTAACTAGGTTACTAAGGCTCGTGAAAAGATCAGAACATTATTTTGGCAACAAACTAAATTGTTAGGAGGGCCGTCTGTGTAGCCAAGACCAACATGACAGTAGGTATACAAAAGCAAACACCAATAGAAAGAGAGATAGTATACCCCGAGCATCTTTCTGGATGCAACTGTACTCGAATAATGCTAAGAGCATTCAAGAGATGCAGCATTCAAGCAATGATTTAAGAATTACGAATGTGTAATTTATAATGTTACTTACGTTAGTATTTTTGCTCCCCTGATTTTCCATTAAAGCTCCATTGTCCAATTTAGGAAGAGAAACCTTCCTCTTCGACTTTTAACAAATTTGTCGATCATATTTGAAAATATTCCTTTAAAGCAGACGGATGATAGGAACCTACGCCAAATCTTAGGACTAGGTAGCGAACCCTGGGCTGTTACTGGGATAACGCTTGGAGGATGATGTTGTTTTAGGAACACACGAAAGAATAGAAAAAACAGACGGATGTATCGCCTTTAGCGAAAACGGGCAGAGGCAGACGAGTTAGGTTAAGGCAAACGGTGGGAATGGAATTTATGGAATGGGCGATTACATTGACAGATGACAATTACTAACCATCGATGATTGACATTGACTTATGCTTTATCTTGGGTCTCTATTGTGCTTATGCTTTATCGATTCAGCCACGAGAACGTAACTTACGCGAGGTAGTATCTTATATTTTTAATATTTTTTTAAAAATAAACTAAGCCCTTAATTGCTAAAATATTCAAATTAGTTTCTTAAAATACTCTATATTTTCGAAAAAAAAATTAAAAATGGGGGGTTAAAAATAATGAACAATGCTAATTGGACAAACACTGCTTTGTTTTAGTATACATAATTTATTTCGTAAGTCACATAGTGTTGGTAAAACCTAAATAAATAAATATATCTGTGGAAAAGGGAATTTAGTAACGCGCTACTGCAAGAAGATACGTAAATCAAGATCATTTAGATACGATCTAAACATGGCATAAACACGGTTCGTAACCGCGATCGTCCCTTTGCAGGGACTACTCCGAAATTTAACTAATCAGAACTTCGTATTGTGCCGTTCCTTTGACTCATATAGTGTATATGGTGTGTACGGACTTTATGTATGCCGAAATGTCATTTGGTTAGAAGAAATATATATAATAAAAAATATTGAGTTTTTGTCTTGTCAAGAATCCTGCGTTTCTTTGCATATTTGCAAATAATCCCCAAATATTTCAAGTGGCGACGAGGATGGGATACGAACGCGTTGCGCCAAATTTAAATTAAGCTAATAGACTTGAATACATTGATGATGTTTCGGTGACACGGGCTGATGACAAATAATACGCGATGAGGGAGATGACACATTGTATCTCGTTCCAACGTGTGTTGGTTTGTCTTTTACCAACTTTCTCTAAAATAATCGAAACAGCCATGTCTAAACGCCTTTACGCATTTTGCGAAAAATATTCTATTTTCAACAAAAATCTAAATGGATTCCGGAAAAATCACTCTAAAACTTTAGCTGTCTACAAGTATTGATCAAATATTACAAATAATAAATAATATGCAATCGGTGTATTACTGGACATGAGCAAGGCGTATCATAGGCAAACACTCAAATTTATATTGTAATTTTTATCTTGAAATAAATTGAATCTGAATCTGAATCAGGATCTCTTATGATATAATGTTATGCAAATTGCATGGTATTGGTGTACGAGGAACTGTGCACAAATGGTTTAATTCGTACCTCAAAAACCGAGAGCAGTGTGTGGAGGTAGAATATTAAATAAATAAATAAATATTAGAGGACAATCTTACACAAATCGAACTAGCCCCACAGTAAGCCCAAGAAGGCTTGTGTTATGGGTACTAGACGACGATATATTTAATAGATAAAAATACTTAAATACATAGAAAACATCCAAGACTCATAAACAAATATTCATGCTCATCACACAAATATTTGCCCTGAACGGGGTTCGAACCCAGGACCGTCAGCTTCACAGGCTGGTGCACTACCCACTAGGCTAAACCGGTCGTCAAAACCTAACACGTGTATATTATAGTAACTAAACCGGAATAATTACACATATACAATCAAATAAAGCCAAAGTTACTGGATCTATTCCCCATCTTTTTTATCTATAGCCTGTTCGTTTTACAAAAGAAATGCATGTTTTTTCTTGCAAGCAAAAGACCGTCATGGACAACCGTTAAATCTACGTCACAATACCATGCCCTTCCTATATCTAGCTTAAAAATATATCATTCTGGTCCACATATGATGTGTATAAAAATATAAAATGAAATACCGCTAGCTATAAAATCCATAGAACCGATAAACCAATTCAAAACATTTTAAACATTTTTTTTGTTAAAAAAAGTTTTTATATATTATAGGATTTTTTTTTGATGAAGCGAAATGATAAATTTTCTTTTCATCTCTCCTGTTCGGAAAAAGTTCGATTTTCATAAGCAGGTAGCCGGGTTGAAAGTCGCTTTTCCAACCCTAGGGTGGATAGTTATTTTTTTTTTAAAGTTCTTTAGGGTGGAAAGTAATTTTTTTAAAGGCCCGGCGGCGCCGGCTGCTGATTGCTGCAGCGCATGTTTTTATTACTGAATCCACTTTTATTTCTCATTTATTTTCCTCATAGTCGAAATGAAAAGTAAAGTGTTTAACTCGAGCGAAAGCACACATTTCACCCTTGAACAAAAAAACTTGAACTAAAATATCTCGGTTGCAATGGGCCGTTTTCAATCCTTGTTTAACAATCTACTATTTGTTCCTTCTTCTTTTTAATCAGTAGTTAAGTAAGAAAGACTGGTTAAGTAGTCTAAGTCAATGCAACCTCGGAACTCCCGCTAGGCAGCTCTTCATACACAGTAACATCATGACACTAACATCACAATACTTGTTTTACATAATTAAATATGTGCGTAGTAACATGCAATTATTTCCAACGAAGACATCAAAAAGCTCACGTATTGCACAAAAAAACAAAAATATGTTGGCCACAACATGTTGTCGACTTGCAAAATCTAATAAAACGGTGTCTATTGTGGGGCCAGGATTTTATAATAAACTACCCGAAACAATTAAAAATATTGAGAGTGACGTGACATTTATAAATAATTGAAAAAAAGGGCTAACGGCGAAGGCCTTCTATGACATAGATGAATATGTAAATTAAATTTGTTGCATGCCTTTGTAATTGTAATTTTTTTTGACATTTAAATTCACTATGTAATAATTTGAATAATTTACCTAATCTAATTGAAATTTTTATTTTTTATTTAATCGACATAATTAAATTATTGTAACAATCTTCTGACATGTAAAATTTTTGTATATTTTATGAATAAATAAATATGAATATGAATATGAATATGATATAAGACAATAGCTGTGCCCTTATGGGGTCCATCATTATGTATTATATTTGTAATGTGTGCAATAAAATTTTGAGTTTGAGGTTATATGCTTGTATCTCTTTCGCATACCTTCTTATGTGTGTGTTTATTGCCGGCTCCAGTCTTATGTTTACTTCATGTCGCAATCATTCACGTTTATTATAGTACCTAGGTGAGTAGGTGTGTACACTAATCCTACTGTATAGGATTCAATTATGTACTCTCAACGTGAGGTTAGCTAGTAGATTACACGTGTTGGTAATCAAAAGCTAGCCTGGGCGTAGAATACGGCTACAGTATCCTCTACTTGCGTAAAAGGCGACTAAAAGGGGGTCCTCGGGGTCGTAGACGGTCATAGTTGGGGACTACGATCGTCATAGAAACATAGCGGGACCCACATAAGTGGACTCTAGGATGGCACTGGCGTGTTGCGTAGAAGATCCCAGAGCTATCCGAAATTATTATTATTAATCTTACACCTTGGGCACGACGACACTGAATATAATCATAGTCACATTTAGATATAGTCAGCTCAAGAAGGCCTTTTGGGCATGTGACAAGGTTTAAGAAAACAAGGTCTGACAATCCGGATTCGTGACACCGTGACGTCACTGTCGTCGGCACACTCACACTTACGTCCGCATACCATCGATAGGCTGATGCCGCAGGTCGTGTCACCAACACCACTAACCGATGTACCGCATTATCATACCTGGCGCAGTATATTATTTCTTTCTAGACTACTAAAGGACTACGGCCATAGTTACCTCAGAATATTACGGTGTTCAACTATTATTGCCTCACTGCAAAATGGAATCTGCGTCGTTTATGTTGTTTACCTGTTGAAAATTGAGTAAACAACGCGATTCTCTGAATGAACGAGAAATTACTTAACATGATAATCTTGAATGAAACAGGTAGGGTTGCCAACTTGTGTGCACTTTTGCGCGCAAGATTTGCGGTAAATTCCTGGTATATTTGCGGGAAGTGCGACCTAACCACGTAACTTACCCAGATGCAGAAGATTATATTTTTATAGGTCCATCTGCGGTAACCGCTTACCATCAGGCGAGCCCTACACTTGTTTGCCTCTTACGGGGTATAAGAGTAAAAAAAGTATGTAAAATGATAAAAGCTGACATGTTGTCGAGCGAGCAAGTGAATGCTCGGTGTTTGCACGCGGTATTTGCTTAGATTTAAGTCGCGCGATCTTTACTCAAATGAAACAAAACGTTTGCTCAAGTTCTTAAAACTCTGTGGAGACCTGAAAACAGAACAAACGGCGTTCGCACGCATCCTTTGCGGGGTGCTGGAAAAATGACATCCCGCATGGGACGGGCCGATTGGCAACCCTAGCAAACAGCCTTGACGCGTGGATCCGCTCGGGTTTTCCAATCAAGTCCATCCTGCTTGCCACACGGTCACTGAATAAACGCTGAACAAATTATGGGTTACTCCTACAGTTGTCGTGTCCGGTCAAGACTCAACATGTACCTGACTCAATGAAGTAGGTATATTGCCATTCAAGTTTGAATTTCTTTGTCATGGATTTGGATCGACGGCTGAGGGTTGCGATCCTCGGTCCGGATCGTTCTTGGCTCAACAGATCTCTTTGGCCATTCAGCGTGGCAACGCCGCCGGGGTTATGGGAACTTTCGAGCCATCTACGACCCGGGGCGGTCCTTTATGTTAAGTTAATTTGACGAAGCATGTTGCGGATTTCATTTTTGGATTAATAGTACATTAGTTGGTTAATTAATAAATTCAAATGGATAGTTTGAACTTTGATGTTTGGCAGTACGGCCATCACCGTGAGTACCACCAGCGTTAAGTCTGGTAACGAAAACTAAACTTTAAATAAAGGGAAAAATTGAAAACTTTAATGCTACCCTGACCGTTATAATAATAGATACGAAATCACTCTTTAAAAACATTATCCTTCTTGGTAGTTGGATAAATTCCCTAGACGAGCTTGTTTGAACAATGTTAAGTGAATAGAGCTGTGTGTTTGGATCGTAGCTAGAAATCCGTAAGATTTTCCGAGCCATCTTAGAATGACATCCATTGCTTCTTCCGATGTTTTCGTGACTTTGTACAGTCGCCATCAAATATATCTGTACTCTTCAGGGTGCTCATAAATATCTGAACATGCACTTTAACGCCTTGTCAATAGAGTTGTGTTCAGATATTTGTGAGCACCTCGTTCGTTCCGATATATCTGATGGCGACTGTACTACATACTTTATAATGCGGTAAGGCATGCAACTTTCAATTATGTATCTATACTTGTAATCCTGTTGATATATCTTAACAAGATGGGGGTAGCTGGAAAGCGTTCGTGACTTAATGCAACTTTACTGGGGTTATTGGTTTATGGTATAAGTGTTAAATAAGCCGTTGTAGTACGTTTAATAAGCTTTCAAACGACACCTCACACGTACCGATTGGTAATATAGAACCTGAGATTTGGACAAAAATCGGCCGCATCTTTATGACGTCACAGCTATTGATGTCCCCCCTCCATTTCTTAAAACCGGTAAATTCGTATTCTGGAGACTAAGAGGAACATATGCATTGCATACCAGTTTTAGGTGTCGGCGAAATTTGTGAAGGATATGTTAGGTATATACGAGTAGATACCTAACTTTGATCAGTGCCTTTACCATGAGTTTGCATGACCGTACTCGCTAGCGACTGCGTAAACGATTTAGTATGCCGATTCTTAGTTCTATTGCGTAACCGCCAGAGGCGCTGTACTTTTGCCCATGCATTTTATTACGCAGTCGCTAGCGAGTAAGGTCATGTAAACTCATGGTAAAAGCACGACTGAATGTCCGTTAATAGGTGGCCTAAAAATAAGCTTTAGCAACGAACTTTCAGGGAATTGAATGCTCTTTAACTTTGTCGTACAATGTGGAATCAAAATGTCCTTAGATTAAGAGATATAATCGAAAATCTTGATCCCTCTAAGTCAGCTCAGGGTCCTCGAGGTGGAAGATTTAAGATAGTCTTCCTAGTGTCCCCCAAATAACCACGTATTTTTTTAAATCCCTTTAAGTTCCGAACACTTTCCAGGTATAAAGTACATAACAACTGGATTATTGTGTGGATTTTAGTTCAAGGAAAACATCACGATTCGGTTTAAAAGGGATCACAGCATTCACAACGAGGCCTCGCCGTAAAGTCTGATGCAAGATGGCTGCCGCTTCCGTAAACCCAGTTCCTACGCGGGTTATGAACTGTTTTTGAGTTGTTATTTCTTTTATTTATATCGTTTTCATAAATGAACTGATTGCGCATAAAAGTACAGACAAATAAAAGCCTTACTAAAGAAAAGTCATTTTTATCACTAGTTTTTTAGCACAGTGTAATGGAAGATTCCTCTCTACTATAAGTCTTAGATAGTAAACAGCTTCAGCAAACGCTGATGACGCAAATCACAATTATGAATGCTTTGTAATTGCGTTTATTTAAATATATTTTTGTTCACTATCAGTCAACACGTTAATTCTACCACTGTCTAAATATAGAGTTAGAGGTGTGTTTGTGTGATGTTTTTGCATGGTTACCTATTTACATTTAATTATTGCGTAGCGAATTAATTCAAGTTTCTAGTGGTTTCTATAGCTTGTACATCGCTTTGCACGTGGAAACGATGAATGGATGGAAGGTTTTCGAATAGCGACCACGTAAGGCGCAGCGTGGGTAGACCCCCACAAGGCTGGATGCGCAGGCGCAGGACCGGTCATCATGGCACTCTGGGGGAGGCCTATCTCCAGCACTGACCGTTTTCGGCTGATATTATGATGATACATCCCATTTATCGCATCGCGCTTAGTCGACACGTAAAAATGTTACTCTATTTGGCGATTAGTTAACTTTTTTATTTCGGTTTTAGATAACCTAGTTTGTCCTAGTATCATCTTTTGATTCCGAAGATGCGTCAGCAGATTCAGATCAGTAAAAAATAGTCAAACTAATGGGCATGGAATGTATGGATGGAATATATACTATGGCCAAACAAAAGGCATCCGAGTGAAATAATAGATAGTTAACCAATGGCAAGTGAGCCATTTCACCCAGTATTTCTCACTTCGTTCGACCGTCTATTGTTCAAGGGAGTTAATCTCTTCTTTTCGTTTCGACTATGAGGAATGCAAAAGAGAAGTAAAAGTAAGTTATGATATTCTAAGGATTCAGTAATACACGCGCTACAGTAGTCTAGGGTCGGAAAAGTGATTTCCACCAGGCTATCTAAATATGTAAAACGAAGTTTTCGAATAGGAGAGATGGAAAGGAGTTTTACTCCCTGAATTGTAGGTACGATCAAACAACTATTTAACAAATTTGATGTCTTTCAAAATGCATCCGGACCTAGTTCTTCTTTGTCAACTAGCCTGGATTTTACGTCCTTACATACCTACCTAACACTAAAGGAAAGACTAGTACAAACAAGTAGGTTATTGCAATACTGCGCTGAGATAGGGTCGTTGCCCGGTTATACGACCTTTAGCGGTCATCTAGAAAGTTTTCTTCGGTAAAGATAACTTCTTCAAATCTGACGTGAGCCGTATTTTTTAGTCTTTATGTCCTTTTAGTTAAACAACTCGTTTAATGGCGGTTTTAACTTACGATTACAGAATGGCTCCGGAGGAACTTGCCAAGTGTTCATACAATCAAATTTTAACATTAACGGTGAACGGTTACGATAACAAGGCGGTTTGGTGCAACCCATCCTAAGGCCAGGTTTTATGGAGATCCGTTAAACTAATGTCAAATCAAATTTTGTTAACTTAGGACAGTCAGCATCAAAACCACGCATATGAAGAAGTCGAAAGCTCTTATTCCCTTACAATAAAAACTTTTCACGCCTTCATATGCGTATTGCGTATACTTTTGTGACTGTACGTGTTTCGACATAACCTACCGACATTAAGGTTTAAGAGATCTTTATAAAACAAAATCTAACCTTAAAAATGAACAAACCTCTGCTAACTAATAACTAAAAATGTGTTTTGTCCCTTTCCCATAAACACAAATGTCAATGTAACAGATAAAGACTAACAAATATTAACGGCATTTAAGCTAGACTAGGTTTGATGAACGTTTATGAATAAGCGGGTAATATTTATACTACCACACCACTTGAGACTTCCAAGGTGGTGTGGTGGTGGTGGCCTTGCACATGTGTGTGGAGGCCCGCACGGATAACTTCCATTCAGGATCGATCCGTTAAGGATCCGTTTAGGGGCATATTCGGTATCGTGTTCTCGTTAGGAAAAAGTAGAAGAAAATTTTATTTTCACGCGAAAAATTTTTTTTATGGGACAGGTCGTCCCAGTCAGCCAACTGTCCATGCAAGGCCAAAAATTTATTGCGTCAAAAAATTCTTCTACTTTTTCCTAATCAGAACACGATACCGAATATGCCCTTAAACGGATTCTCACTAGTTTTGTTACACCCTGTATAACCATACCATGGTATAAATGTTAACAGGCGTCAAATACCTAATTGATCATTGGTCAGTGTCAGCGGAACTCAGCCCATGACTGTCGTGTTTCCCCGCCATTAGGAAGATCCCCAGTCTTCGAGATTCTCATCATTTCATTGTTTACTTCGTATGTTGCGACGACTGTGTTACTACGTACTTAACTCGTGGATTTTTCCGACCGTACCTGTCGCGATATCTAGATAATTCCGTTTATTCGAGAATGTGGTTCTAAGAACGTGAAAATGTTTGTTTTGATGAATTCGTATTTATAAAGTAAAAAAGTATATTGTTATTATTATTATTCTCTTTATTTAATTTTCGCGTTAGGCTAGGTTTTTACAATATCTTTATAAAAAGTAAAATATAATAATACACTTACAAAACATAAAATCATTATAAAAACCTAACCTAGTGTGCCGCCGGCAGCGAGGCGGGGCCTAAGCTACCGGTGGTTAGGGCGACAGAGAGAGGAACCTCCTGACTATCCGCGCCGTGTCCAGGAGTACCGCCTTCTGTATCTGACCCTTGACCCAGCCATCTAGCGAGAGTCTCTTGAGGTGTTGGTCGAAACTCTTCGCTATTAGACCGTTCACAGAGACGACTATCGGGACAATGATCGTTGAATCAACATCCCACATGGCGGTCACCTCGTGTGCCAAGTCTAGGTACTTGCTGACTTTATCCTTCTCGGCCTTCACGAGGTTCTCGTCATGGGGGATGGTGATGTCAACGAGCACTGCCTGGCGCTTCGATCGATCTGTCAGCACGATATCAGGTTTATTGGCTACAATAGTCCTGTCTGTGATGACAGATCGATCCCAATAGAGCGTGGCACGACCATTTTCGAGAACTGGTGCAGGTGTATACTTATAGTACGGCACTTCGAAGTCCACAAGACCGTATAAAAGAGCAAGTTGCTGGTGAATGATCCTGGCTACTAACTATTATTATTATTATAAGCATTATATTCACATGATTTAAATTTTCAACCACTAGTAAGATAAACGTGCGAGTGTCACTTATAATCTTAATTTATAACCATCGATGTTTATAACAATAAAGTTGTACTATGTGTTTTTTAATGCAACGCCGGTGGCAAACAAGCGTAGGGTCCACTTGATGGTAAGCGGACACCGCAGGCTAAAGACTCCAAAGGAGTCACGTGCTCGTTGCCGACTTTTTATAAAATTTGAGGATTCACTATGTTGACAGCAGAAGAGATAAAAGGTCCCTTGCTCTCAACACAGTGCATCATCGGGAGCTCTGGCAACCTTGCGTACCTCCAGGAACGCAACACTACATACTTGTATAGTAAATAAAGTTATTATGGCTGTGGTCTTCTGCAAGGCGGAGGTACTTCCCCAGTGTGGCTGCTCCAAATTCTAGCAAGATGACATTTTGCTGTGCCCTACCTCTCGATATTAGGAGCTTATCTGATTTTGAGTATAGTCAATGTAAAGTATATGTTTAGATACACTTTTGAAACTTATTAAATACTAATTAAGGGTAAAAAAGTACGGACAGCTGCAGAGGAAAGTGACTCCTTTATACAAACTTCTATTATTAGTCAGGATTCCAATTTTGCTGACTATACACATGACGGTGGTCATAGGATCCTAATAAACAATAGACTTCTACTGATAGGCCTCCATAAATTATTACAAGAAATCAAAGTACAGCCGGTAATAACACTTAATAGAAGCCTGAGTCACTTAATAGTACATTACAACAGAGAGCGCGAAATGCGGATTGCCGGCGGAGTAGTTATAGATGGCCGAGTACCAACGAGGCCATCTAGAGATACGAGGCCTACAATACCTGTTCGCGCCGAGGCTTATATAGTGCTTTTCTCAAAAAATGCAATGAAATTCGAAAATAATAATAAAACTCAAAATTAATCTAAGAACTCAGTAATAAAAACATGCGCTGCGGCAGCGGACGGCCGGCGTCATCGTTTGTTTTCGGGGCGCGCCGGGGCGGCGGCGGGCGCGAGGACCAGAGTGCGTGGCCCGGCGCGCCCCCGAAACAAAAGGCGATCACTTTGTCGGCCTAGGCCTTCAATGTTGTATGAAATTCCATTATGGGCCGCTCCTTGCGCCGCCCCCGAAACATGATACTTCGCAGGCTGTCAATATTTCATTGCATGTTTCAAAAAATAGTTAATAGTTTAGTTAATAGTTAAATAGTTGTTAGTAATAGTTTTTTTGGTAGAATAAACTTCATTCGAACTGCAGTTCAGTAAAATGGAATTTTATTTACTGTACTTTATTGTTGTAACTCAGCGGTCGGCAACAGGCGGCCCGCGAACCCCTAACTTGCGGCCCGCGAACCTTTAACTTGCGGCCCGCGAACCCCTAACTTGCGGCCCGCGAGCTTCTTATTGACAACCGACAATGTGGTACCTTTTGTCTGATGAACACGTGCGGCTCGCAATATATTTTGTTAGCTACTATGTGGCCCTTGGCTGCTAAAAGGTTGCCGACCCCTGTATGTAACCACTTTCCAAATTGCACCCCCTCTCTTTTAGACCTCACCCTTACATCTTCGGTCACTCATGTTGCTAAGTATGGCCAGTGCTCTGCTGATGCTTTTTGGTACCACCCACCGCACACCGCACACCGGGTAGTCAGTCCGACCCAGGTAGGCCCTGGCTGAGTTTCTTGCTGGACTCTGCTCAGCTAGATCAGGTTTAGTGAACCAGCGACAAAACTCCCAGTAGCTCGATTCCACTCACACCTCAGATTCGGTTGAAACCACTCAACCAATCTCACTGGAGCGCAAACTCTTAGAGTATTCCAGTGTTCCAAACCACGCGTGGTCGTGCCGGAGGTTTTCCCCTGGATTTTTCCCAGGCTACTCTCCAACCGCGCACTCCTATCGCTTTATTGGGCCCGGCATATAAAGCCACAGTTCAAATTCAGTTATAAGTCACGGGCGCGAAATTGAATCCTGAACGTAACGAAGGACTTCAGATTTTACTCCCGAGCGTACCGAGGGAGTAATGAGTTAAGACTGATTCCTGAGTGTAGTGAGGGATTTAAGTGCGCCCAATGCAAAAACAGTTTTATACCCGAGGTGTATACTCTACTTTTCTCACCTCTTGCAAGACAATAAAGGAAAACCAACTAAGGGAAAGCTGACTAGAAACAGAATCAATCAATCCGCCAAAGCCCAATCACTATTGTGACTGGCCAAGTTATTAGAATTGTATCTTCTATTTTTGTAGAATCTGTAGTTTTACTCCATTTAATGCAGCGGCTTGTAACGCTCGCGGCTATTGTTTTAGGTATTTAATAGTAGGTACATTACTGCAAAGACCGTGAAGGGAGGAAGGTCATCCCTGTTCCGGCCCAGGCTATTTCTCAAAAAACGTAATGTAATTTGAAAATTATAAGAAAACTGCAAATGAAATTCCAAGGATTTCAGTAATAATTAGAAACAAGCGCGCCGGCTGCCGGCTTCGTCGTCGTGTTTTGTCTCGAATGCGACGGCCGCGAGCGAGCGACGCGATTGCGAACTACACGAATATAGACTTTAAAAATATAGCAATAAGAAATATGAAAAGTGAAATCACATTATTACCCGGCGGGTTATAATGGAATTCAATACAATATTACAAACCTCCTCAAGCCAAGGGCTATATTGATTTGCTTTCGGTAAGGTTTGCATGATATATAATTAATCATTGTCGAGCAGGTGGTGTGAAAAAGAAAAAAAAAACAAAAATTAACAAAAGGAAGGTAATAAAACAAATATTCGATGTATTAATTTATTGCTGCTATATGTATAAATAAAACAATAATTAAAGTAATATTACTAGTAATTAAAGCTCAAATGGCTGGCTGTATATAAAACATAGGGTTGGTAGTACATAAATAGGTAGGAAAAAAATGAGACTGCAGTCTCGCCACACACAGGCTGAGTTCGGCTATCGAATTTCACCGCAGCTCCATATGAAATGTTACAGACAAGCAACACTCACAGACACACACAAGGTTAACTTGAGTAAATCCCTTATAGGGATCAATTCACCTTTATACCGATATAACCGATTTGTCTTTATGTTTTTACTTGTGTTTTGTGTACAATTAAGTATTTACATGCATATGCAAGCGAACAAATTGGACGGCGCAAAGAAAATTTTGCAATTATTTTTCATGATGCCAGTCGAACCGGTGTTTAGACAGGAACAAATACGTATATGGAACAAGTACAATTAGAGCAACACAAGACTAAAATGGATTTCAAAGTACAACATGTTATTAGAGCCTTCAAAACGTTTCATACAAATTGAGCATAGTATGTGACGTCATATACAGGAAAAATGAGGAATTTTGCCACTATATGAAAACTCTGATGATGGTTTAAGATTTACTTTTAGTCATAAAAAATAATTACGTCATCTTTCGAAATTTTCAAGTGTCATATCTTTTTAAGATTAGGTAATTTACTGTTTTGTTGTCATAGTTTGATGCTTTACTATTCATATAGTGACGTTTTATTATTATTAATCTCGCATGCGTATATTCTCTATTCAGCCCAGCTGAATTCGTTTGTACGTGGCGTGCCTTAGCGTGGGTTGCATCAAACAGTGCCTTTACCTTGAGCTTGAGTTTAGATGACCGTACTCGCTAGCGACTGCGTAAAAATTGGTATGGACAAAAGTACAGCGCCTCTGGCGGTTACGCAATAGAACTAAGAATCGGCATACTAAATCGTTTACGCAGTCGCTAGCGAGTACGGTCATGCAAACTCATGGTAAAGGCACAGGACTGCTACGGCGAACGGCTTTCGAAATTTTCCCTTATGTGCACACTTGCAAGTGCGACAGACAGAAAACTTCGATTGTGGTTCGAGGTAGCACTCCGGTCTTGTTATCGTAAACAGTGTTCGTTAAAATCTGATTGCATGGAAAGTTTGACAAGTTTGTAAGGGATGACAGCTGCCGGCGCCATGTTTAACGCTGATCACTCTGTAATCGTAAGATGGTGCAAACCACCCTTAGTCTCTTAGATATTTTCGACCGATGCGGCGAAGGCGAAGTAAGATTGGGAAATCTCATAGAAACGGTCACAAAAACATTGTACAATTTTCAATTAACTCAACGCATCGCCTGGCCGATGGAATAGCGGCTTTATAGTCGACAACTCAACATCTGTCATTTTCATTCGATTGACAAATAACCTTATTATAGTCAATGGTATTGTGACAGAAAATTCCTCTTCCTAAAATTGTAGATAATTTTAGCATAATAATAACACGTATTTACTATCTTTATCCGATGTAAACTTTGTTTTTCTAGGTCGCTGTGATGCAACCTAGTGTGATAATACCATTTATATCTAGATAACGATTAAAAGTAAATACACGTACATCTACAATGGAATGGTGAAGTTATTTAATTATAAGAGAGTAAACTTATGGCCGGTATACACTTCACGTACATCTACAATGGAATGGTGAAGTTATTTAATTATAAGAGAGTAAACTTATGGCCGGTATACACTTCGATTAGTGTTTAGTGCGAGTCCATACAAAAGCTACTCGCAAAAAAATAGGACACGCTCCTATTCTAGGAACTCGCACTCGCACTAATCAAAGTGTATACCGGCCCTTAAGATTGTTTGGTTGGCCAGTTGTGTCAAAGTGATTCGTACCAATAGTGACTTAATTTCGCATGCCGAAAATTCATAATCTAATAACAGTTTTATATAATATCAGCCAGCACAAAAGATGTCAACTGTACATAATGTTTTTACCAAATAAACACTTCACATATAAATAACGCTCGAATGTAAGTTTCATGTATCGCGCCTATATGCCTAAGTTAAAACACACTGGAGACTCGTTCATTTTAAAAATGGTTTACTACCTAATTTATTACTGCCGTGTTCGATGTTAACTTATCCCTGGGCCGCAATTTCATTCTTGCCGTGTTACAAGGGGATATCCCTAGGATATCGCTTTCGTTTCATGTCCCTTCCCTTTTTCCAGCTACGTGTCGTCTCCTTCTCAGTTTGCACCAGAGTGATCGATTCTGGGTTGTCTGCTTATCAATGTTCAGGTTCTTCAGGTCTTTTCCAATATTGGACCACTACGTAGATTTATAGTATAGTACACTGGCACATTATAACATCCTGATATAAATACCTGTTATTATACTATATTTCACTTTTCGTTACGAATTTTCTTATTCTAGTTTTGTTGACTCGTCCCAATCCAAAGCGCGTATCACGTACCTGTGAACAAATAAATGATTGTACATTAATATCCAATCTATAAATACAAATATTTGTGGGCAAACTTATACAAATACGAGTAGACCTATTTAAATAAGTTTTAGATATAAATTCTCATTCTTTCTCATCTCTCATTCATGAAATTACGTTAACTGAGTGCGTACAAAACATATATCGGACGTGCTAGGTTATTTTTTATTATAGTTGCTTTTAATCCCAGTCACATTTTAAGAGGAGTAATAACACTAGGTGATCGTCTTTGAAACGATAAGGCTCTAAATTCAGCCACACATTCAAACGACTAGCTAACTGAAGATATACTTGTATCACTACTAGAAATGCGCCGAATACTCGGTTATTATTCGGTATTTCGCATATTCGGCATGTTTTTGAATGTTCGGTATTCGGCCGAATTATTCGGTTCAGCTGCCGAATATTTACCGAACAATTTGGAGGGGGTTTTGTTACAAGTTACAGGAGTGTATTATAGTTACTGCTTCGTGAAATTAATATTTGACCCATTATTAACAGTGTTTTAACTTATTTTTTGTCAATATTTCGCTTTGATAATGAACAAAAATTTTGTCATTCAATTAGTCTGTTTCACAACAATAGATTAAGGAATTACGTTGAACCGAATAATTCGGCCGAATATTCGGTTCGGCAACAGCTGGGCCTAATATACGGCCGAATGTTCGTATTCCTCTAATCACTACAGAATCTACCCATCACCAGAGAATTATTTTATGTGTACCAGAGAAATTAACCCTGTGTTTAGGGCTGGTTGCACCACCCCGTCTGTGCGGGAAGACAAAAATGAGATGCATTTGCAAATCCAAGATGGCGGACATTCGTTTTTCTTAAAAATCGATATGGATGTCATCTTTGCGGTCCCTCGGGGTGCCGATTACGAAAATGACATCCATACGTAGGTACATACAAACATGCGGGTCAAACTGAGAACCTCCTTTTTTGTAGATGGCTAAAAATTAGGCTTAGTACGCGGGCGAAGCCGCGGGATAAAGCTAGTGTGACATATTGTAGTGCTTTTATTTAGATATTCTCTTCTACAAAATAATCGCTATTAATATACTGTTTATTTTACGTCTTCAAATTCTTCGGAAAGGTCAAGTTTTATTTTAAACAAATACAGTAAAGCTATCAGTTACACAGAGAAAGGCATTAATGAAAGATGTCACTGGATAAAATAGGATTTCGTGAAAGGTTAGAGAATAAAATTCTACATTTTTATTAATTATAAGATCGAGGTTTGAGGCTTCCAAAGTTAAGAGACCTTATAAGTTTTAAAATGGTTTGATATCAAATTATAACAAAAGTATTAATAATACCAATAAAGTGATTAAGAAATAAATGATTTTATTTAATTTCAAGATAGTTTAATTTTATGGTTGAAAATATCTCAATTGTCTCTTAACCTATCAATGTGCTCCAATGAATATGCAACTAGAATATTTGTTTAACTACACGTGTGCGGTGACGTGGATTCCTTGGAAGCTTGGAACACACGTATTTCCTGTGCTTCGTCGTAGAAACTTAATCAGTAAACTAAATACCTACCGAGCAAGAAGAATGACGTGCTTTCGAGTTAAATCAATGTTTATCTACAGGCTTCTACTTAAGGCCCCTTTCGCGAAACGCTCGATTATCATAGAGATTATGCAACAAAAACTGGCAACCGTACTGTCTTCTCGAAGATCTCACGGTTAGAAATAATTGTCATATGACAAATATTTTTTTTTAATTTGTAATCAATAATTAAAATATAGAACAAAAACAAAACAAGATCTTACTAATTACCTAAACCTAACCTAAACTAAAGGCCTAAACTGTATGGGCATGGGTCGCCCAAGTCGCTGCCACTGGGCAGAGTTCCCATAAGGCTGGCCGCGTTGCCTCGCTGAATGGCAATGCCAATTCGCTCCGTGAGGAACAAATAAATAAATCATAGAGATTTAGAATTTTTAATGATCGGAAAAAATATACATATTTCGAAACCTTTTCATTTAGTTTATTTCATAATAAAATCATTTAATAATAATATTAGGTGTACACATCCCAAGTGTAGTAGTATCTCAAAGTGGCCTCTTCGTGTTGGATCTGTATCCCCATGAACGCATTACAAAAGGGCCGGACATTGTGCCGTGATATCCTAAAGGAGAGATATTAAATAATAATAATAATTTAATTCAGAACCGTAATTCCATATACAAAACTTAATAAACTACATCAAAACGTTTTGTAGAAAACATATTTTTCCAATCATTAAAAAATCTAAAACTATGAAAATCCAGCGTTTTGCGAAAGGGGCCTTAAGTAGAAGCTTGTAGATGATTTAAATTTCATTGGCAACACTAATAAGAATGTAAGCTGTGCAAGGCCAAATAGTCAATATTGTCTATGTTGTTATACATATTATGTTAATTAATAGTATTAAATTAAAAGTTACGTATAATTTACGTAATTTATATATTTGGTCACGAAGCTGATTAACGGCATGTATATCGGGCAAAGGTTAAAATAGTGGTATATATTCTTCCTGACTCAGACTTTTTTTCTGATGTTAAATCGAATGTTTGTCTGCCGTCTACCAACAGCCACTGTAGGTCAATCCGGGTTTTTAAAAAACTTGTGTTTGAAACATAATTTGATAATTAACCTCTTCACCGCCACAGTCAATTTAGTATGTTGTGTCTCACACGCCAAAGTCACAGAGCAAACGACCGAAAATGAACCTTACTTGACAGCACCTAGGTTGCTTGTCGACTTGATATGAAGTCATGGCGTGTGGGGCACTAAACGTACTGACTTCATATCAAGTCAACGGCGGCGAAAAGGTTAACAGTGACTTTCCACCGGTTTAATCCCAACAATGTCTAGTTATCCCTCAGGATTGGGAGGGTTGGGTATTGCAGTTGCTTTCGTAAAACTAGTTGCTACGACAAATTTTGGGATTAGCACTAAAAGCGAACCCCGGGTAGGGCTCGCTCTTGATATCAGGCGGGACGTAGGCTTGTTTGCCACCGTCGTATAAAAAAACTGGACAAGTGCGAGTCGGACTCGCTCACCTAGGGTGCTGGTACATGCGCATACCGCCGTAAGCCGTCGTCTCCCGGTGAAAAAATAAACAATAGCATTCTTTCGTTATAATCCCTGGGATCCCAAAGACGGCGGGTTAACCTCGATTATTGAAGAATATATTTTTTATGCCTCATTTACAAATAGTTTTCAGATATTTCCCTGTACAGTAAAAGCGACTTTGTTTTATACTATGTCTATATCTAACTTGTTGTGTTGTCTTTCAGTATGGTTTAAATAAATAACATGACTTAATCCTTATGGCTGCATTACTTCCAACACAGCGACAGTATATATTTAAAAGGCACGTTTGCAAAAACGTTTCCTCTCCTTGACGTCTGCGCAGAGTTCAAAGATTAGACGTTAAGTAGAATTCTCCTGCATTTAACATAGCTAAAACAAAGACGCAACGATATTGACGTTGGCTGTCATGTTAAACTAACCAGGTAACTAGGTAGGTAGGTAGGTATATTTTTATACTATATTTATGTATGTTTATTTATCCTTAATTAAATGTTATTGTTGTAATTATTAGTAGGCTTCATATGTATTAACTCTGCACCACCTGCTATGAATCGTTCTGTTTAGATTTCCGCTACCCTAAGGTTGTCTGGAAGAAATCGCTCTTTAGCGATAAGACCGCCTGTTGTTTGCCTCTTCTCATTGTGTTTTTTGTACTGTACTGTATCCTTTGATTGAGGTGTGCAATAAAGAGTATTTGTATTGTATTGTAACTACTGTTATTTGGAATTTGCACTAGCGATGATAGTGATCGATGATTTCTGTCGTTGTAAAGCGTTCTACATATACTTGACTAACGCTTTAGCCTAGTTGCCATTCACCCTGCCTACGAAGCGGGAAGTCCTGTGCCTTTACCATGAGTTTGCATGATCGTACTCGTTAGCGACTACGTATATAGTTCATCAACTCATGCAAGTGGCCGCAAACTGGCGCATCTAATTAACAGGCCGTAAACCCACCTACCGACCCTATACTATTTCGATAAACCTCGTTGTTCTTAATACGATAAGCCGAAGAGTTACAGGTCGAAGATCATTGGCAGCTAGGAGCCCCTTCAATGCAAATTCTGCGAAGATGCCGTCGACTGACACGCCAGTGAGGATATCATTATACACCCCTATATTTGCAATTGACTGAAGGCATTCCCTTACTCTAAAGAGGAATTTCGCCTACAATTTTCACAAAAGTAAGGCGAACATTTCCGAGCACAAGGGAGAAAAATACTTTACTTTCCTCGCCAGCTTTAAAAATGGTGTGTGCTTCAGATTTTATAGTCAATATCCTGTTTCCCCTCTACTACTCGTATATAAGGGGGACGTATTCTGGGAGAATGTTTGTTTGAATACGATTGGAATACGGTCTTACCTGTCTCCCAAAATTTTTTTTTTATGGTGCCTGTTCACGCTATTGGTGATTTACTGATTTACTTTAATTATGTTACAAGAAAACGTAGTTTTTATCGACATGACCTTTATTGACTGACTGACACATGCCATATTTTAATAAAATTAAGTATAGTATTGCATAGTAGCTCTCAAAGTAGTAAAAAGACCGAACAGTGCCATAGAACCAGAGGGCCTAATCCGAAATTAGAAATTCGAACTACGTGTCGTGCCGTCCCTTTCACTCATATAGTGTATAACAGGAGAGTGAAAGGGACGGCACTATACGAAGTTCGGATTTCGAAGTTCGGAGTAGGCCCTCAGTTTGATTAACGACAGATTATTATCTAAGACAGACAGACACATTATTTGGTCAACGACCAACTTAACAACTGTATTGTTTTTAACCTGTGATGACGAAATAAACGTATTTGTATTTGTATTTGTAACGACAGAATATTTTCTATTTATGATAAATTTATTGTTTTAATAGTGCGGATAGAACTACAGTTATAAGTAGTGAATAATGTTTTACGATCGTATTTTGTCGAAAATGTTTTTCATCTTGCTCTCTCAGTTAGCTTCTGCCAGAAACCTCGGCACCATGCCGAGCGCCCAAATTTTAGGGTTCCGTAGCCAAAATGCCAAAAACGGAACTCTTATAGTTTCATCAGGTCTGTCCGTCCGTCCGTATGTCACAGCTGGTTTACTCGGTACTTATACATTTTCCATTTAAGTCAACCGTTTGTGAGATATAAGCTGTCAGTCATAAAAATAGTCCCCCAATCTAAATTCAAAAATGTGAAGTTTAAAATTCTGAAAAAAATTGAGATGATGTGCATTAATAAATATACTTTTAATGATTTGTTGTTTGCATAAGAGGTTTTACGGTTTTGAGATTTCGCTGAAAATCTTACTCGAACAAAAGGTGAGTTCCCTACGAATAAGACCTTTTTAGATTCGATAGTAGTTTTAAATGTGGACTAGTATGTGTTGGTAAGAAGGGTTCCTTCATTGTTACGTGCACGATCCGACATGCACTTGGCTGGTGTTTTTAGATATATTTTAGGCTTATTTCGTTTACTTTAGTTTTAATTAGGATATATTTTTAATTTAAGTTGTAATTTATATACTCAATTAGTGTAATTAGCTTTAGTACACTAACATACACTAGTTTTTTTGGCATTTGATACTAACTAATACATTTATAGACCTTAACATGTCAATCATTCATTGTCTTCGGGTGTAATCGTATTTCGATAGTCCTCCGAGTTTTCCCGATGGTAAAACATTATTTACTACATCTCTGTAAATAAAACATATCCACAGAGTAAACAAAGATTCCAGCACGCAATCGCGCCTGGGCGTGAAATATATCAACATCCTAGTGCGCTAAATCAGGCATTTTGTACACATTTTTCTTTCCCAGTTCACAAAGCCGGTCAACAAACACCGGAAACGACGGAACTGTAAGTCAAAGGATCTTCTCCCAGCGGAACCGTAAGAAACATAAGTAAATAAGGAAAAGACTTTGCATCTTCGAGTTCATATTTCAAATTGACAAACAGAAAAAATCTTATGTTGAAGATACTTTTCTATTGACAATTGTCATAGATTTATACAGGTACGTAAATGGTTCAACGTGACATCTTTTAGAGTCAAGGCTTCTTCGTAAATTACCGTTACAATTAATAGTTTACTTTTTATTTTATTTTTTTATGACGACCGGTTTAGCCTAGTGGGTAGTGCACCTGCCTGTGAAGCTGACGGTCCTGGGCTCGAATCCCGGTCAGGGCAAATATTTGTGTGATGAGCATGAATATTTATTTCTGAGTCTTGGATGTCTTCTATGTATTTAAGTATTTATATCTATTTAATATATCGTCGTCTAGTACCCATAACACAAGCCTTCTTGAGCTTACTGTGGGGCTAGTTCGATTTGTGTAAGATTGTCCTCTAATATTTATTTATTATTTATTTATTTTATTTATCGGAATTGTGGAAATTTGTCATCTTTATTACAGAATGACATTACAATAATTAGGTAGTTGTTTTTTTATTTATTTCAATTAAATTGAATTTTTACATAAACTTTTTTTTATGTCGTTTTTCACAAGTTTCCGCGTGCGGACGCGACTTTGACTAGCACAGCATATCGAGTTAATATTATTAACTCTTCATGGCTGTCATGTTCCTCCTAGTGACCTAATATGCGATTCACTAAGCACCGTTCTTACCAGTCAGCTCACCCGTTTTTATATGGAAACTTTTGAATATCATTTGTGAGTTTTTGCCAATTTCCATATAAAAAACGGGTGACGGGTGAGGTGACAGATGAGGAGGAGCTGGTTTGTGAATAACAGCCCTAGTGTTTTCCTGGTTGTGTCCTAAGAAACCTTGGGTCCGCTGTGACAAAGCCTTCACACCCTGAGGGTTGGAATAAACCACTTTTCTCACGAAGTTTTCCCTCACCAAAAGATCCGATGTTTTCTTTCGTTGTTTGTTCTTGAGAAAATTAGTTAGAGACAGAAATATTTTTATGTCGCGAGCGGAAAATCCCACTTCCCGGCCGGGGGAAGACATAAAATTTCGTACTTACCACGGGTAGTAATAAAGAAAGCCTCAGATCGCATATTTACCAAATACCTGCGACCTCAGGCATTCTTATTTTAAGTTTGTAGACAAGTAGTGTGTTCCTATATCATATAATATACATGGTTGGATATATACAGGAAAGGGACAAAATCATATACATATATGCAATAGATAGGAGACACAGGAAGAAACGACAATGGAGAGATCTCTCAGAGACCGAAGTCCAATGAGAGTTGTTAAAAACTTATAAATAAAATAAAATAAATAAATATTTGTGGACAATCTAGACAAACCAACCTAGTCCCAAACTAAGCAAAGCTTGTACTATGGGTACCAAGTGACGATAATATAAATACTTATATAGATAAATAGATACTTTTTAAATACATAAAAAACATCCAAGACTCAGGAACAAATTTCATGTTCATCACACAAATAAATGCCCTGACCGGGATTCGAACCCGGGACCTCCAGCTTCGAAGGCAGAGTCACTACCAACTAGGCTAAAGCGGTCGTCTAATATGCAACTGATTTAAGATACTTTATATATGCAACTGATTTAAGAAACTTCGATAGCGTGATGCAGAACACATCAGATTTGACAGATGACAGGAGTGACGCTAAAAGTTCAAACATAAGCCAAATCAGTCAAGCGGTTGCCGAGAAACAGTAAACACCACTTCTAGATGGCCGGATTCACGAGTATATGTGATAATCCATATTGAAACCACCCTTATGGCGGCCGGCACTTACGCCTTTATTGCCGCTGTTCCAATACAATAGTGAATAGGTGTAACGTAAGCGCCTGCCGCCATAAGGTCCCTTTCGATGTGGATTATCACATATTATATAGTGAGTTCAGCAAGGTAAACTTCCCAATTATTGACAACTTAATTCCACGTATTGTTGACCTTTTGATTCGATTGAAAGTATTGTATTGGGTCAGTGTCTAGTGCTGAGACGTTTATGTGTGTATATAAGCACTTTATTGTACACAATAACAGGTTAAAACAATATACACGTCACATAATATTAGAGTACAAAGGCGAACTTATTTCTATGAGGGATCTCTTCCAGCTAACCTTACCTCACCCCAGTGGTGTGCTTATAATAAGATCATGACTCTTGTCTGTAATGCTAGCGCCACACACATCGCGATAACGCGAAGATGCGTGTTGGTGTCTCTCTTTGACACAAAGGAGAGAGTCACCAATACGAATTTTCGCATTATCGTGTTGTGTGCTCGCAGATTATGAAATAGATCCGTATGCAAGACTTTAATTTGTCGATTCTTGGCGGGTTGAAACGTGCTGAAAAGATTCGTTCTGAATATTTGGTTCTAATTGCGGTCTTTATGCACGCAATGAACACTTGAATAGGACTTGAAAAGCCGTTTGGAATGACACAGATCAATTACGTAATAGATTAGCAGTAACTAAAGTACAGAAAGATTTAAAAAGTAGCGTAGTAGTCTGGTCAAAAGGTGATAAAACCTATTTTCATTTAATATCCGCTAAAATTCGTTCGACCTTATCTGTCACTTTGATATTTGTGAGAAAGGGACAAAAATTTAGTTAGGAAATGTTTGTTAAGTTTTATTCATAAGTGGGTAAGGCTCTGAAAATAAGTGACCAAAATTATGAAACATTTGTATCTCATTCTCAATAACAATATGAAAAAAAATATGGTGCCATTCGAACCAGTTTTTAGAGACGATCAAATACTTGCATGGAATTAACTTCAACTAGAAAAGAGCAACACAAAAGACGTAAACGAGAGGCAGAGTACAGCATAGCTGACGAGCACTGGATCGCTCCATACTGATAGGCAGTGAAATGTGATGTCACAGATATATGGTTTCGTAATATCGTTGTATGGAAAACGGGTAATTGGCCATTATAGTAGTGCACTATTAATTCTATTGGTAACTTCCAATTAACATTTGCACTATTAAAAAATTATATTTTACGAATCTTTATAGTCTCACATATTTTTATGATTTAGATTAATGTGTCTAATTTACTATTTATTACGATAATTTGATGGTTTTCTATCTATGTAACTCCACTTATGTTATATTTTTTACATAGGTCAAATACCCAATTTCATTTTTGATTTTTTCCTACGGGCTACGATCACAGTATACCTGTCTATCGCGAGCAAGACAGAACTTTGATGTTTGCTATGGAGACCAAATTGGCATCCATCAGAGGAAATATAATTGATGATTATAAATATTTTACTCTATGCCGTACTTGCGGTATCTATTCGCTGAAAATCTGTGCATGTCTTCTGTAATTGGCAATTTGTGCCCCTCATTCAATCTCTAAATACATGCCACACTTATAGTGGCCTGATTAAGGGAGCTTGTATGAGACGAGGAGTTAATTGTCACAAATTGAGTTGGTTGCAAGCTAATTAGTCGAGAGCCACTTCGGAGGCCGCTCTCGAAGGCTAGGTTAACTATAAAAAGGTTAGCTGGAAAATATTATGTGAATATTATATACGAGAATCAGTAGTATCAATTTGAAAGTCGCATAAATGCTGTTTTAACAAAAATAGACCAAGTAGAACATATAGGTACTGAAGTGTGTATCTGGCGGCAACTGTATATAATTGTGTGATGCTACAAATTGGTAGAGTCCGACCACGCTAACTCTGCAAGAAATAATTTGGCAACACTGTGCGTTATATGTCATATTTGTATGAAAATGTGACGTTTGAGGTAGTGTTGCCAAATTATTTCAATGCAGAGTTAGCGTGGTGGGACTTTACTTCACTCATTCATCGTTTCCAGACAGCCAAGGGCAATGTTCCGGTCGGTAATGACGGGAAGGTCCTTTCACAACAAGCATCGACGTTTCTAGACCAAGTTTATGAAACCTGCAATGCGGTCCGACGGAATCGATGTAAGGCAATGCCCTCGCATGATACGATGTTTAATGCCCCTACATTTGCTTCCTTTAAGAGCGCTTTAATAAAATGTAGTGGGTCCACTAGCACCACTCGTAAATAATTGTAATTATTTAAATTTAACGATATATAACTAAAAAAGGGGGCCGCTACGTACTGTAGTTTGTATTTAAGTACTTTTTGAATCCATCAAACTAGTTTTTACGTTGCTGGATTCGTCAATCTATGAGCTCAAAATTAAAACGGCCGTTTTAACTTTGGACGCATAGATTGACGAATCCAGCAACGTAAAAACTAGTTTGATGGACTCAAAAAGTACTTAAATACAAACTACAATACGTAGCGGCCCCCTTTTTTAGTTATATATCGTTAAATTTAAATAATTACAATTATTTACGAGTGGCGCTAGTGGACCCACTACATTTTATTAAAGCGCTCTTAATTAAAAACTGCGTATGAGTGAGGGACACCGAGTGACAGTATAAACGTTTCGGTCTATGGGTACTGAGCTATGCCTTAGTGGAAAAACGTTTATTAGATACGTAGGCATTTGTCTTTTCTATTCTTAGTTAATTGGGTATTTGATACATGTTTTTTTTTTTTTTTTTTTTTATTTAAACCACAAGATACAATAACAAAACACTTCAAATATTTTCGCCAAACTGCAAAACAGTTTGTTGGCGAAGCTAGCACTCATTTTTACATTTGAACGTTCAAACTAGGCTATTATATTAAAAACTAACATCTTATACCTACTCGCGATAAATGGCCCACTGCCTCCCACCGCATAAACAGATGTTTTAATTCGCACTGATAACACAAGTGACAGACAATTGAGTGTCACTGAAAGAAGCAATGTCAGGCATTGGGTCATTTACCTTAATTCCATTAAGAAAGATAGATATAAACACTAGGTATTTGTGCGACTTAACTCTTTTCACTTTCTTTAATGAAAGTATCCATCAAACACGCCTTTACTTTAGATTTAAATATATTTTTTGTTTTACACTCGTTCTCTGACACGATTCTATTGTAAATGCGCGGTATCAGGTACCCTCTTGTTCTTTGTCCGTAGTAATTATTAAGTGATCTCGGTTCAACAAACATTTTTCGTGACGATGTTTTTCTAAAATTACGATTATACATTTTACCTATCTTATATGTTGTGCATTTATACTGGTCCACAGCTAATAAAAACTTAAACTTGGCATGTACTGGTAACACATTACATTTTTTAAACAAGATATGGTACTTTCCTTTGCAGTTTTGCCTTGTTTTTTTATCTACAATATTTTTAATTAATCTAAGTTGTAAGTTATAGATTCTGTTTAAATATGTTTTGAAAGTGCGCCCGTAGGCAACAAGTCCGTAACTTATGACTGAATCTGCCAGAGCGTGGTATAAAGTATGTAATACCGCCTTATTAATTATGTGTTTTAAATTAGTAAATTTACATAGTATGGCTCTGAGTTTACTACACAAAACATCGATATGGAGTTTCCAGTTGAAGTTGCGGTCTATGGTCAGTCCTAGATACCTATAGCTATTTACGAATTCTATAGGGTTACAATGACACAATACTAAACCGTTATGCACACTTTCTGTACAACACTTTCTTTTGGTGTTGTCATATGTGGAGAGTTTATAAGCATACATTTTGTTTTTGATACATTGAGAAGAATGCCATTATCGTGAGCCCACTTTAGAAGATTGTTAAAATCTGCTTGTAGTTTGTGTTGTATAACGGTGAGGTCCCTGTCGGCGCACACCAGGCACGTGTCGTCCGCGTACATATACGTGGAGCTGTGCTCCACCACGTTACTGATGCTATTCACGTGCATGATGTACCCGACAGGTCCATACACCGAGCCGGTTGGCACTCCATACACCACGTTCGCTTCCTCTCCCGTCACCCCATTTACCATAGTATGCAATGTTCTATTTTTCAAGTAGCTACGAAACCACTGATTCAGCGGACCACGGACCCCACACTCTTGCATCGCAAGAAGTAGCACTTCGTGGTCCAGTGTATCAAATGCTTTTTTGAAATCTAGAAATAAGACTACTACAAACATTCGGTTATCTATCTTATTGTTAATGTCATCAGCGAACTCCACTAGTGCGGTCGACGTACTCCGCATTTTCCTAAAGCCATGCTGTGATTGAGATATAATGTCGTGCTTCTCGAGGAATGAATGAATTCTTTTAATTATTACTTTTTCCGTTATTGTATTTACTACCGATAAAATAGCTATAGGCCTATAGTTAGAATAATCCAGGTGGCTGCCTTGCTTATAAATAGGACGAATAATAGATTTCTTTAGTTTATCCGGGTAAACCCCCTTCTCAAAATTTATTCCTTGTTAAAATTTATTCCAGATTGGTTACCTGTATCGATAGAAAAAATGTTGTTGTTTGTATGGTGTATGAATGTACAAAATCATAGATGTAACTGCCACATTTGACATCTGTCAGCTGTCATGTTAATTTTTTTTTTCGCGGCAGACCACGGCATATGCCACAGATTCAAAAATATATATCTTAAAAACGATACTTTATGAAAAAATCCGGCAACTGTTTTGAACTCTAAGCCTACTATCAATACAAAGTATAATATGGACCACTCCAAAAGACTTAAGGTTCCCAATTAATGCATTCCAAACTCCTAGAGCTCGATCTCCGTTCTCATACACTCCACACGTTCGATATTTGATATAAATACCTATGGACTAATCTTGTAATATAGACTATTCTTGTTGTGATTTAGGTCGATCTGCACTGATGTTATTAAAGTTATTTTTACTGATGCGCCTAATATTCGGTTATTATTCGGTATTCGGCATATTTGGCATGTTTTTCAATGTTCGGTATTCGGCCGAATTGTTCGGTTCAGCCGCCGAATATTTACCGAACAATATTGAGAGGGTTTTGTTACAAGTTATTATAGTTACTGCTTCGTGAAATACTTGACCCATTATTAACAGTGATTTAACTTATTTTTTGACAATGTTTCGCTCTGATAATGAACAGAAATTTAACCATTCAATTAGTCAATTTTACAACAATAGATGAAGGAATTACGTTGAACCGAATAATACGGCCGAATATTCGGTTGGGCAACAGCTGAGCCTAATATTCGGCCGAATGTTCGTATTCGGTCAAAACCATATTCGGCGCTTCTCTAATTTTTACCCATGGGACGATAGTTCATGCGAATATGACTAATATGGTACCTACTTGTTCCGAAGTCAGAAAATTCTAATAATCTCAAATCTTATAATTCATATTAGTACAGTGTGTACCGTGGTAATTTACATTTCTTGCTTAAGAGGCCTTATACGTTTTAAAATGGTTTCATTTCAAATTATGACAAAAGTATTGATAATATCAATAAAGGGATTAAAGGATACGAAGATTTTATTAAAGTTTTAGATAGTAACATAGCCATTGTTTGATTTTATTGTGTGTATTAGAATTTAAGCGGAAAAACACTTTTTGGAGTGATGTTTGAAACGATCTTTGTCAATGAAAAATCCAAAAAATACATTTCAAATTTATGACATTAAGTCGCAATAGTCTTGTTCTAGATAGTAATACTGAGAAAATGTCAAGATACATGTCAATTCAATCAGAAAATCGTCTAAATACATGAGCGTTTTTTACCTGAGGACTCTTAATTTTTGCGCTTCACAGCACAAATTTTTATAGCGACTCTAAATGAACGATGTTTTAATGCATGATTGTGTTGATAGGTTCGTTAGAGCACATCGCATCGATAATGAATACATGTATACTAATATACCCCCACATATCGTTTATTAATGACGGATTTCCTCTAACCTAAATTTTATTTTGCTGGCACGGTATTAGCAATGCTGATAAAGGACTAGCCGAAATTAAACACCCACGAACAACCAGGGGTTTGATGAATTGGAACACTGCATGTTTGATGAATTAGTGTACTTATAAGCATACGTGAACTAATGGTACTGTGTATATAATCGTCCTGAGTAAACTGATTGATTTAACGTAACTAAAATAGTTCATGTTTCATAACTCGCGTCGCTTTATCTCCAGAGGTCACTGGCCTACGATCTCATTGCAATGATGAAAATTCAATCACATTAGCAGACAAATGTGACAATCCGACCTACATTACAAATCCAACGATACCGGCCTAGTGGAAATGCCCGCGTCGTGTTGAAAGACTTCGAGATAGAAACAGGTTTTCAGCTTGCAAAAGATGTATGTCTACTGCAATGTTATATTTGAAAAATTTGACAATCGTTGCTTAAGCGTGGTGCAAGCCCACGTGTAAATTTAAAAATAGACTCACCGAATTATAAGTAGTGATGCACTCGGTGACTAGCAGATTGGTAACAGTCAACACTAACAGTCAAACACTAGAACTGAACTCAAGAACTGCGAAAACTGAAGCTCCGGAAGATTCGGCTGGAGGATGACGTAGAGTAGCTGCAAGTGGAGGTATTGCTGGACTTTCTCGATAAGGCATTCTTGGTCCGAGGGCTGGGGTCCTTCAGGAAGCGATCAAGGATCTGCCTGATGGTGGAGTGCTTCCTGTCGAACGGGTTTGGGTACATTGTGGCGTGCGCGCCGATCGGCCGATGTTGCGAGAGTGGCTGCCATTAACGTGCCGCGAGTGGGGCGTGCTTGCCAAACACTGGGGGTCAAGTTCAAGCCTTGCCTGGAAGCGTTCATATCGAAAGATGATGCGTTTGTTAGGAAATGTTTAGTAAGTCTGTTGACTTGTTAATAAGATGCGTGGTAGCGCAACGCGTTTGGAAATGCGTCGATTTCAAACGTCCTGTAGCCGTTGTGGAAGAGCATTTCTGAATGCCTTATTCAAATTATACGTTTGAATTTATTATGCTCCTGTTGATAAGGCATGGGAGTTGAGACAATAACCGACTTAAAAGAAACCGATAGTTTTTTTTTTCCTTTTTAGGTGTATTTATCAAATTAATTATTACCCATTGACGAAGTGGTGTGTTCCGAACCAGTTGGCTAGCTGACCTTCATGAACGAATTCTGATTATTATTACGATGGCATGATTCGATTAATAAAATTGTGTTTCGATGATTCGTAGTAGTAGCCACGTTTACAAATATTTTTCCTGTGTATATTGATCACAAAGTCAGATTTCCTGCTTCGTTTAATTATATAAGGAAATGTTGTTGTGATACTTTTTCCGCCATTATTTGATTATTGTCATTGTTTTGATCTTGATACACGCGTAAGATTAAGCCGTCGTCTCCCGGCCAAAAAAAAACAATAGCAATCTTTTGTAATGCGCCCGGGGATCCCAGGGACCGGTAGACGACGGGTTTATGGAGTATTTCGAAGCAAACGAACATCTCTTTGGAGCCTGCTCTAACAGTAATATTATTTTTTGCGGAAGTCAACATTGAACAATATAAGACACAAAACCTAAAGATAATAATAAAACAATTTCTATTATTAGAGTATGTTCGTTTTATGTTTTAGACTATATATGTTTATTCTGGGACATGGGCATGTTTTTATTACGTGTAATATTCTAGGAAGCTGTAATAAATGCGATTATGAGACTTAATGATTATCGAAGGTCAGAGGTGACCGCAAGACCTGAAGGTATCGAGAAATAAGCGTAAGTATTTACTTAATAAGTATAATATAAGGTAAGGTTGCGTTGCTTAAGGGGAAAGTGAAAAAACTGTGGGTATTCTTCCGGGTAATATTTTATCCACTGTAATATATTTTTCACTTCTCATGCTCGAAAATTTTGTCATATCAGAATTGTCAAGCGGGCTAAAGTAGCACATTTAGCCCCTAGAGAAAATATGAATACATATTTATATGATTTACAAACATTTTAATTTGCCCAATTAAAATACTTCACCTATGAAGTCCACTAATCACAGAACACTAATTTAACTTTTTTTAAAAATACTTGGAATTGGGAAAAAGCGCTTAATGGAAGTTCAGAACCGCGCTGTCTATGTTTCGTGTGTCAAAGCAGTTTAAAAAAAAATATCGCGCCAAATTATACATATGTTCGCCGTGGAATTTGTTATTTTTGGGTGGACAAACTTTGTTTATTTATTTTATCGCAATCGAAGTGGAAATTGATGATTACATAATAATCATTATTTGCCGGAATGCGACCTCATTATCACGTTCCAACCGTATTAATGTGCATATTGATTTTGAGTCATTTCAACGGTAATCAATAATTTTCGCCCTAGACCAATAATGACGTTACTGATTATATTCTTTTACCTAAGTAGACCCTTTTATGTAATAAGGCCAGTAACGATGCAGGCTTATTTACGGAAAATTTACAAATATTGTCTAATATATTATAAACTAGTTTGGGAATAATTCGCGTTAGTTAAATTGTTGTATAATTCCCCGTGTAAACAAGAGGCGGTAACAAACGATTGTAGACTTTGGGATTTGTTCAAATGAAGAAGAAGAAACACACTAATTCAACCTCATTATAAACATAATAGAAAAAAGGGTGCCCCGGCATGCGAACATATAGACGCATTCGAGCGAGACATGGATCAAAGAGCCAGGCTATCTGCACCCGAATCAAGGTCTGTACCTCACTTAGTACAAAAATAATAATTAAAAACATGACTGCACTAAATAAAATTAAATTAAAAAGAAAAATAAAAACAAATTTCAAAATAAATAAATATTAATATAAACTTGATATTTGGTGGTAATATTTATTATTACGTACAATTTACCAACAAATACTATGTTAATGAAACAGATTTTTTCATTGAAATTTCCTTATTTTTCGTATTAAAACCAACTTAATTTTGCGGTTGGTTCGGAACCCTAAAAGTGCGGAGTCCGACTCGCACTAGCTTTTTTTTTAGTTTACTTTTATCTAGTGCAGTCGCGTTTTTAATTTTTAATTACTATTTTATTTCGTTATTTTAGATTTTTATTTTAAAGTATCTTATGCCGTAAAATCATGTTTTAAATAAATACATTATACGTGTACTTTTGAAATCGTCTTTTCAAATGCTTTATTTGAATACCCCACTTGATAATATGATCAAATTAGTAGATTGTATGACAAGGGTCTAAAAGGAGCCATATTACCACGAGATAGTTATTTTCCCGAACAAAGTGAGGGAAAATAGTTCGAGGGGTAATATGGCTTTTAGACCAGAGTTATACAGTCTACTTTTCACTTCGATTGCGAGAAAATAAATAAACAAAGGTTAGCCATCCAAAATTAACAATTAATTCCACGGCGAACTTATATGTAATTTGGCAGCATGTTTTTTTTTCTAAACTGCTTTCATGCTTTGACACACAAAATAGACACCGCGGTTCGCGCGCAACATTCACGCGCAAAAAAGCTAACTCACCTTCCATTGAGCGCTTCAAAGTGTTGCTCGAACGAACTAATCACTTTTTTAATTATTGTGAAATAGGGACTACTACAAACTTAATCTTTAGACTCTTTAGAGAAATGAATTCTGTTTTCTGATTGGTCGATTTTAGTAAAGCTGTATTCTGGTTTGTTAATACCCAATACCAAATATTTTTAAAGAGTTAAATTAGTGTTTTGTGATTGGTGGATTTAATAGGTGAAGTATTATGATTGGTCTAAATTGAATGTTTTGTAAATCATAAATATGTATTCATATCTTCCCTAGGGGTTAAATGTACTACTTTAGCCCCGCTTGACAAGTCTAATATGACACACTTTTCGAGCATGAGAAGTGAAATAGTAGTTTATGCGATCGTTATATAATGTATGCTTTTTTAGTCGAGAACTGCGTTTAGACCACGAGGCTAGCCTCGTGGTCTAATTAAGGTTCGAGACTTAAAAAGCTAATTATATAACTATTGCATACACTACTTTTTCTACGAGTCAACGGAAATTAATTAAACAAACCGAAACTATCAACCAAACTAGTCCTGCGGCAATGAACATTAGGCACATGGGTCGGGCGCTCGTTGGTCTTTTGTCCTATGTCCGCGGCGTCACGTGATTTGTCAATTTCATAAGAGTACTGTAATGGTGACACGTGATTGGCCAATTTCATAAGAGTACAGTAAAAGGCGACACGTGATTGGTCTATTCCATAAGAGTTCACTTGAAGGGAACCAATAGAGAAATGTATGTGATTTTAGTTTTGTCTACTATATCGTAATTCAAACATTGAAGTCGACGAGTAGAAAAAAATGTTTTTCGTCGGAACACACAAAATAGAGTACATAGTCCGCACTATTGTTTTTATTGCATCGTCATATATCATATTACTCGGGATGACGTAAGTATTCCAAGGATATAATTTCACATTCACAAATCTGAATGGGTTAAGATTAAGACGTTGAGAATTTCTGGGGAGTACCTGTTTCAGTTAGCTTTGTATGTGTTATTTGTACAGTAGTTAGCAGGTGTAAAACTACATGCCTGATCATGACGTGGTTTTCCACAGAATAACCATGCACATTAAGCAACAGTCAGGTGAAAAACCCGGACAAGAGCGAGAAGCGATTGCGTCGTTCTTAAGAAACCGGAAGCAAAGTACTTGTGTCCTTGCCTCGAGGTCAAATCTAGCCGAAATTGGTAACTGTGCGGTCCCTCAAGGGTCTGTCGCTGGAAATAACCTGTTTCTGATCCTTGCAAATGACATCACGACCGCTTGTCCAGGCCATGAATACATCATGTATGCAGATGATACTTGTGTTATCGTACATGCCGACGATTTTGAATCATTAAAATCGAAACTTTGTCATGTTATAGATCAAATAGTGAAATGGTTTTCTGCTAACGGTATGTCGTTGAATCTCGATAAAACAAATATCGTCCACTTCCAGCTTAAAAATACGATAAAAACAGAACTCAATATCGTACTTCATAATACCCACTTATCTTAGTTTTAAGTTAGGTCCCCACTGAAAATCAGTGCCTCGGCTTGCTGTGTCTCGCCGTGGCTTAATGCTGAGTGGGGATCCTTTTTTAACATCTTCTATTTTTAAATTAATATGTGTATGGTTGAATTGTGATGTTAAATAAATGTATTTTCTTTCTTTCTTCTTCTTTCTTTCCATATCCCACAAGTTAATTCTGTAAAGTACCTGGGATATGAAATTGATAATGGACTAACATGAGCTCCTCACGTACAGTCAATCTGCGACAAATTGGCCTCAGCATGTTATGCGCTGCCTAGATTGAGAATTTAAAGACAGCCTATTATGGATATTTTCATTCGATTCTTACGCAGGGTGTCGATCTCTGGGGCACTGCCGCTGAACGCGACGGACTCTTCAGGATGCAAAAACGCGCCCTGCGCATAATCGATAGAAAACCTGTTGACCACCCAGCACAATCTTTATTTATAAAACATAAAATTTTTACGTTGTTCTGTGTGTATATGTGCTGACGGCTTGTATGTACGTTAGAAAAAACATTCACGTACACAAGACCACCGCATCAAATTCCGATCGTCCCACCCGTAGACCACTGCTACTAGCACCAAGACGCCGGCACGCCAAATCAAGGCGGTCGCTCAGCATCATGGGGCCGGCTATTTACAACTCAGTACCAGCTGATATAAAGGACTCAAAAAGTGACACATTATTTAAAAACAAACTCACATTGTTCCTCACTTAGAAAGCCTGTTACTCAATTGATGAGTTTACAAATATGCCAAAGTGTCATTGACCCAGTAGCGTCAATAGTACCTAGATAACATCATGTCATTTGTATTAATATTTATAATTGTAATATGCTGCATGTTTAAAAATCTAATAGCTGACCTGAAAAAAATGCTTATTTTTTACCAATAAATTCTGTATTCTGTATAGAAGGACTCGACCACCGAGGGTTCTGTACTGTAGGTATCGATAACGTACGTACTTTAAATAAAAGCGGCAATTACACTTCGTCGTTCGCCGCATACTGCATGCGGCGATCGCAAAAGTGTAAAGAACACGTTAGTCGGCCGCATTCGGCGATCGACAGTTGCCAACGCTTATAGGTAGGCGGACAAACTAATGTGAAGACGACGTTTGTTGGCCTAAGTAGTTTAAAATAAATTCGACGACCGCATTAGGTGAACGATGACGTTTAATTGCCGCTAAAGACTCTACCCGGAGGCCCTCCACGTCAGGCACGCCAGATCTTGCGGCGCCCCCCCCCCGTCAAGGTAAAAATGATTTGGTTTTTAATTTTAATGTGTGCTTTTTTTAATTTTTATAACCGAATGTTAGAATTGTCTTATTCATCTATACATATTATAAAACTCTTGCGTTACTAACATAAAAGGTGAGTTGAGGTATGTTATAATTGTTATTAACCCGTTGCTGCCCGGCGAAGAAGCAAACAAAAATATTGTTTTGTTATGTGCCCGGAGATTTCCGGACCTGGGAAATCACAGCTTAATTTAATAACAGTAGTGTAACTAGACATTCTATTTAAGTGAACACGTGAATGTTGTTTTTTAGAATAACTATTCACGTGTTTTATATAATTTTCGTGTTTCGTTTACCACAAAATAAATATAAACGTTAATTGACACGTGCCTTTTAAAAGATCAAAGTGTGAACCCTTCAAGCTTGATTACGCGCATAGTAATAAGTGATTGAAATTATTTAAAAAAATTGACATTTTGTAAAACTCTCATTAGAATTAAATTTTCTTGTTTTGACAGTCTTTTAAAGTTTTTAAGAGCTATCTCCTTAATAAGCAAAAATTAACTACGGGGTAGTGTCTGTATTTAAATTATTCTATTATATATATGTATAGTATTATTTTACGTTCTATTGCCATGCTATTTTATTCTGTTATTATTAGTTTTCCTTGCTTCATTCCCGCTTCGTAGCATATCGTCACAATTTGGTAGCACCAGTATTAAATCCTACTAGCAGCTGCGCGCAACTGCGCTCCGTGCTGAGTGTTCACCTTATTTAGTGTAATGGTCAGCGTACAATTTAGATAATAAATTCTTCCATTGTTTTCTTTCTTATATATTGTATTACTGTGTTTTTATACTGAAATAAAATATCTTCTATTCTATTCTAAAGTGGAACTATATACCTAAATTGTGTAAGTAGATGTAACTCTTTAGTTTTTTTTTCAGATAAGATAATTGAAACAACTGAATTCTATTAAATTTTTTCATGTATTTTCAGAAAATCGCATGATAGGTAACGAAAAGCCTTTCTTTCAACACAAATCGTTAGGGTACTTTGATAGTTTATGTATTTTATTAAAATACGTCCAGTCTGTACAACCATAGTGGCAGCGAAAGTATCTAGATGTATCATAACACGTTTTTATTACCGTAGAAATAAGAACACGATATATTTTCACACCTGATATTCAGAAAAGTGTCGTAGTTGCGCTCGAATTAAGGATGATTCACAGTAGACCGTTCCGTGTCCGGGCCGTTCCGTCTCCGGGCCGGCACGTCTCTGAGCTTTTTTGTGTGTCAATGTGGTAACCGTTCCGCGTCCGGGCCGGGCCGGGACCGTGCCGTTTCCGAGCCTCAGACGTAGGTAGATCGGCCGTCAAACGTTTGCATTGATAATAGAGCGACCGGGCCCGTCCGTGGCCGGGCGGCCGTTGATTTTGTTGAACGGTCTATTGAAAAGGTTAGGGTATACAAGGATTTATTGTCAATTAAATACTGAATAACGGTTAAATTAATTTCATTTATTTTAATTTTATTTTTATACTTGGAAGCTAGAACACGTCTATCTACGAGTAAAGTCTTGATCAAAGAGAGGCAAGGCGAAGGAGTGACTAACAGATCTGAACAGAGAATGAATTGAACTAAACATTCACTCAATCAATCGGTCGTTCATTCCTTTAACAAAGTAGTCAAATCATTTACCTTTTATTTACAGGATATGTTAATTTTTGTATATTAAAATATAATAAAATCAACACGCCCCCTCAAAAATTAACAATTATTTACAATAAATAAGCTTCAGATCGTATTTAACTTCCAAGTATTGTCTGGGGAAAATACAATTTTATGACCCAACATTTGTTGCAAGGATTGGGAAAACCCAGAAAAACCCAATCAGGTCATTAAGATAATTATTACACCATAAAAATAATCATCAAAAATGTACAATAATTATCTCAACAATACATTATTTAGTATGTACATTTCAATCGCATTATTGCAAAAACATTTCAGACCGCATTGCTTTAAAGGCAGCTGTAGGCAACTGCTTTGTTAAAGCGTCTGCTATTTGTTTACCTGTGGGAAGATAACATAATTTAATAATATTTTTCTCAATTTGCTCCCTAGAGAAATGATACTTAATGTCGATGTGGTTTGACCTCTTGTGGTTAGTGGGATTGTTGGCAATACTAATACATCCGTTGTTATCCTCATAAATAACAATCGGCTTTGTGATATTTACATTAATGCTTGACGCAAGACACTTTAACCATAAAGCCATGTACTGGGCTTCAGTTTATGAAGCGGCAACTGACATTTGCCTCTTTGTACTCCATGTGATTGTACAATTATTGAATAACTTAAATAAATAACCTGTGGTACTCTTCCTATCACTTGAATCATGGCCACCCCAGTCTGAATCGACATAACCACATAGAATGTTATTAGAATCACATCGTTTGTAAGTTAATTTTAAATCTATTGTGCTTTACAAATATCTCAGCACCCTTTTTAAAACATTGCCATAATTCTTTGTTGTTTTTATTTGTATACCTGCTTAAAATGTTATTGCTTGTACTTAAATCAGGACGAGTACATAGCATTATATACATTAAACAACCTATTACACTTCTGCAAGGGGCATCATACTTCTCTTCAGAGTTTAATGCTTCATAATTTAGTTTTACTTCTAGTGGTGTGCTAATGGGGTTGCAATCATGCATTTTAAACTTACGAAAAACTTTTCAATATATGCACTTTGATTTAATGTGATTTCATTGTCCAGACCTATCAATTTTTATACAAAGAAATAATTTTATATCTTGTAAGTCTTTCATTTGAAATTGACTCATTAAATACATTTTGAAATTATTCATTATTTATATTTCACCACATGAAATAACTAAATCATCCACATACAAAATTGCGTAAATATTTTGTTGGACGCTTCCTCTATCAAGCATGTATGTGTATGTACATCTATCAACCGATGAACTTATAAATCCCTTTTTTTTTTCAGTGCTTGCTTAAAAACCTGAAACCAGCATCTAGCAGCCTGTTTCAGTCCATACAATGCCTTATTTAATTTACATACATAATTCTTATCGCAATCTACTTCTTTCGGCACTTCCATAAAAATCTCTTCTTCTAATTTACCATTTAAAAAGGCAGTTTTAACATCCAGTAAGTTAAATTGATTTGCAAGACTAATAATGAACCGAAAACTAGCAATTCTGGCTACAGGTGCAAAGGTTTCATAAAAATCGACAAGGTATTCCTGACTAAACCCTTTGGCAACGAGACGGGCTTTATATCTTTGCGGTCTACCAAATTCATCATACTTGATAGAGAAAACCTATTTATTATTAACAACATTTTTATTCTGTGGTCTCGGCACTAAAGACCACGTGTTGTTTTCAGAAAGAGATTTTAACTCTTCTTCTATGGCAACTTGCCACTTAACACTAATATAGACTGCGCACTCAATATGCACTCATCATCATCAGTTTGATAATAATGAACAGGCGGCCGATTTTTAAGTCTATCACTCCTCCTTACGTCATCTGTGTTTTTATTTTCATTTTGATTTACCTGCGTACAATTATCAGGGGCATTACTAGATGTGGGTTCAATAATGGTTTCATTTAATCTGCGATTTTTCATAGGACGGCCGAGATCATCAGATTTAAATGCATCTGATTTTGAATTGTCAACAGGACGGCCAAGATCATCAGATTTAAATGCATCTGATTTTGAATTGTCAACAGGACGGCCAAGATCATCAGATTTAAATGCATCTGATTTTGAATTGTCAACAGGACGGCCAAGATCATCAGATTTAAATGCATCTGATTTTGAATTACTGGTTTTATTATGTACATAAACCGTGGCACCAAAAACCTTCCAAACTTTATATCCGTTTGGTTCATAACCTACCAGTATTCCCTTCCAAGATTTATCGTCAAATTTAGATTTACTGGTTTTATTATGTACATAAACCGTGGCACAAAAAACCTTCCAAACTTTATATCCGTTTGGTTCATAACCTACCAGTATTCCCTTCCAAGATTTATCGTCAAATCTAGATTTACTGGTTTTATTATGTACATAAACCGTGGCACAAAAAACCTTCCAAACTTTATATCCGTTTGGTTCATAACCTACCAGTATTCCCTTCCAAGATTTATCGTCAAATTTAGATTTACTGGTTTTATTATGTACATAAACCGTGGCACCAAAAAAACTTCAAGTATTTAAGTTGTGGTTTTTTTTTTTTTATCATGCCACAATTCATATGGGGTTTTCGATTGCATAAGGGCTCTTGAAGGCGTTACATTTATTAATCGAACAGCAGTTAATACAGCTTTACCCCAAAATACTTTATTTAATTTGGAACCACTAAGCATAGATCGCGCTTTTTCTGTAATAGTCCTTACCTTACGTTCCGATACACGGAACTGTCAAATGGTAAGTTTTGCCCTTTTCAATACAATAATTTTTCATCTCGGCAGATAAATATTTGCCGCCGTTATCGCAGTATAAATTTACCATTTTCAATATTCAATTTTGCCTCACATTTACGTCACTACGTCCGTACACTTTAAAAGCAGTAAATACCTCTGACTTGTACGTTATCAAATACACAACACAGTAATGGGTATACTGGTCAATAAAAAAAATACAAAATAATTTTTATTGTCTATCGTGGGAGGAGTGATTTGGCCACAAACATCAGAATGTACAACAAATAAAAGTCGTGTAATGTGATCTTTATTCTTAGTCAGATTAAATGGTAATCTGGCCTGTTTGCCGTTTATACAAGCTTCGCACATTTTATCATTTGGCTCAACAAACTGAATTTGATTAACATCTTCAGTTCTTATTCTTTAATTGTATGAATTTATTTTTACTTATATGACCCAAACGCTGATGCCATAAATTTTAGTCATTATTATTAGCTTGGTATAGGCAGGAAACAGGAATAGCCATATTTACTGATACAGCAAAGTCTACAAATACAAATACAAAATACAAATATCTTTATTTTGCTTAAAACTGCAACTGCTGCTGCTTGCTGTTTTTACTGCAATTTAATTGTTCAGAGACTTACCCTTCATGACAGTTGTGTCACCTTTACAAACTTGGGAGCCATGTTGGTCGAAGATGATCGTGTAGCCAGCTCGCTGCATCTTGGGCACCGACAGCAGGTTGTAAGGGGCATCTGGGCAGAACAGCACATCCTCCAGAAGTCCTTGCACGCCCGAGTCGCTCGTCACCCTCATTGTCCCTTTTTGTGTAGCTGAAATAAATTCACTGTGCTTAGCAATCGATATTTTCAAAGGTGGATTAAGAATTGTAAAATTAATGAAAAGATCCGACCTGTTTGTGACGTGATCCGATGCTCCCGAGTCCAAAATAAATCTCACTTTATCTTCTTGAACATCATCTTGACAGTCTCCCGTCATAAAGGCGAAACCCGAGAAATCGTTAGCAGTTTCTTGTTTCAATTCGACTTGTTGAACTGTTCGCGTCCTATTTGTTTCAGTCTGTTTTTCTTGCATCATTTGTTTAAAGTAATAACAATCCTTTTTCGCGTAACCTTTTCGTCCGCAATGATGACATTTTAAAATGTGGGTATTTTTCCAAGTTTTGTTCTTGTAATGTCTACGGTTATTATTATGGTGGTTTGGTGGTTTAGCTGTATCGATTATTCTCTTCTTTGAATTATGGGGCTTATGCTCGACATGCAGTACTTTTGAGCTCGTATCTGCACTGTCGTTTCTCAGCTTAACCTCGTGGTCTAATAACCTTGTTTTCACAAATGCCAAAGTTAAACTATTTTCAGATAACGTCTCAATTGCAGTGATTACGCCGTCGTAAGTTTTGATATTTCGTTTTGATTTTAGGTTATCCATTCAAGCACGTGTTTCGAAAAATTCATAATTAGAGTTTCAAAGTTTTAACGCGTGGCCTGGGCCCCATAACCTATTGAAAAGGTTAGGGTATACAAGGATTTATTGTCAATTAAATACTGAATAACGGTTAAATTAATTTCATTTATTTTAATTTTATTTTTATACTTGGAAGCTAGAACACGTCTATCTACGAGTAAAGTCTTGATCAAAGAGAGGCAAGGCGAAGGAGTGACTAACAGATCTGAACAGAGAATGAATTGAACTAAACATTCACTCAATCAATCGGTCGTTCATTCCTTTAACAAAGTAGTCAAATCATTTACCTTTTATTTACAGGATATGTTAATTTTTGTATATTAAAATAATTATAATAAAATCAACACGGTCTAGTGTGAATCATCCTTTAGGAATCAAAGTCTCACTTTTCTTCGCTCATTTAAGGGCAACAATTAGGTACTCTTTTCCTAATATAACGTGTGAAAAGCAGTATGGGCCACTCGGTAGCAAAATAATTTTTAAGACCTTTCACGTTTTTAGGAGCAGGCCTCAAAGGGCAGTGTGAAAAGCAGTATGTGTATGGCAGCCAAATTATTTTCGTAGTGGGCTTACTTACACTTGAATCGCTCGCTACTCTCAAGATTCAATATACTGCTCTCGATGAAATTATATAATTTTGCTCCCTTGAGACACAATCTACTATCAAGTAAGGTATTGAAATATGCTCTTGTTCCATGGGATATTTCTGTATAGAAAACTAAAACAGAATGTCTTCGTTGCAATTTTAATAGTTATATAGGTATTCTTTAACATAACTTGAATTTTAATTATAGCAATGGAATTTAATGACGAAAAGAAGTCAAAGGTGAAAAAAAAAGAACGCAAAATTTTAATTCAATTTTAATCCAAAGACAACCTAGCCTTAAGTTCCACTAATTTTGTAGTTTCGGTACGCTTAGTTTACTTTATAGGTCCTCATAACATCTTTTGAGTTGAGTTAACTCCTACAGGGTATTTTATCAAGTTGATTACATAACCCTAACTTCTGGTACTTCTAAACTAAACTGAATTGACTTTCAATTTGACCCAGGGACGCAGTTTAACAAAGTGATTCAGTATTTTATATTATTTTCGTCATACTTCAGCATAAATGCGTCGTTTTATAAATCACGTCGGTGGCCAACAAGCGTACGCCCAGCATAATATGTACGCCTGCAACTCTAGGGGTGTCACATGTGCGCTGCCCTGGACTATAGAAGAAAGGAATCCATATCAGAGTAGAGTGACCAAGTATCTTATATATTTAACGTACTTATTGTTAATGCTCCTTTTTGGTCTAATTCATCAAAAGTGGGCCGCCTACATCGATAACCGGACGCCGAATGACAGGAAATATTCATGATAAATAATCAGGTACATCATTCGTCAGCCGCAAATTACTTACTTAATTGTTTGGCGACAAATCGAAAATATTGAGTATCATTTACTAACGATGTCGTCCATTGAACTGTGGAAAAGTTCTAGATTTTACCTGTAATTGTGGCGCCAATATCTTATCCATTACGAATATACCCACTAACTGCTGCTTTTGAAATTTATGGTCTGGGTTTTTTCGTCGAATGAGGTCGCCTGGTAAATCCAATTCAGCGAAATGCTATTTTCTGAGGGTCCATACCATTACGAACTTTTTCGTTATTATTATTTTTTATTTCAGGAGGGCAATTTGAAGTAATGTATGGTTATGTGAACTCGTTTTGATACTGCAGGCTTGTCGAGCGTAACAAGAGAGCGGGCGACTTAATATCATCTTCGAGTCAGAGGTGTTTGGAGAGTTCAAATTAAAAGGAATCCATAATTCAAGCCTCCTTGCCACTATATAGATTGAAAATTTTGCGTCGGTAAAATATACAAAAAGGATAATTGGTCCTCAAGATTTAGATTGTTCGAAGTAAAACCGAAGTTTTTGTTTTATGATTTTAAACACTCCCGACTTTTTTAATTTCAACTTGGCGCATTTTATATTATCTGACGGCGTCGGTCAACGGATAGATATCGCTATCCAGCGAGGAAATGTGGCCAGCCTTATGGGCATAATCCCCAAAAGCAGCGACTTCGGGGAGTGTATATATTAGTTAAGTTTATATCGTCTGTCCTTTATATGATAATAAAAATATAATAATGTTTACGTACTGTAAAATATTGAGTTCATAAGTGAATGACCGCTAAATACAGTAAAAACCGGTACCAAAGTGAACGCTCATGAACAAAAGACGACTGCCTTAGCCTAGTTGGCAGTGACCCTGCCTACGAAGCTGAAGGTCCCGGGTTTGAATCCCAGTCAGGGCATTTATTTGTGTGAGGGGTACGAATATTTGTTCCTGAGTCTTCTATATATTTATATAATTATATATATCGTCGCCACTAGGAGGGTACTAACCCATAATACAAATTTTGCTTAGTTTGGGACTAGGTCGATTGGTGTATGATTGTCCACAAATATTTATTAACATAAGGTGATTTCACGCAGACATTCAATAAAATCGACGTGGTTCATTTGTGTCATTACATTGCCATCTTCGAACATTTGGGGTATTTATTCACATTCATTTATTCGTTTATTTATGTACTAGCGTCTGCTGCGATTTCGTACGCGTATAATTCTAGCTTAATATCAACAGCAAATAGAAGCAAAAGGAGACAACAGTAAAAAATATATATATTTATCCAAAAAACCATTCCCTATGACAGCTCGTTTTCTCGTGCGCAGACTGTGTTAAACGTATCTCTTATAAGAGTACTAGCGACCCGCCCCGGCTTCGCACGGGTGCAATGCTGATACATATATTATACATATGAACATTCCCCTTGAGTCACTCTATCTATTAAAAAAAACCGCATCAAAATCCGTTGCCTAGTTTTAAAAATTTAAACATACATAGGGATATAGAGATATAGGGACATAGGGACAAAGAAAGCGACTTTGATAAAATTAAAAATTGCGTAAATTGAAAAAAATAATAGAATTCACTTTTCTATTAAATTTTTCATTTTCTCACAATGCATTATATATAACTGTTATTGTGTACAATAAAGTGCTTACATACATACATACATACATATATCGTAATACGATATGTGTTCGGAAACGCAATTCCCAACTCGTGTCAGTCAAAGACACCCCCTAATTGCTTGTGTATTTGTTCACCGCCACTTGTTGGGAATTGCTTACTTTCCGAACTTGTATCGCATATAACTATACGTAGTCTTGCCATAAATTCTGTCCTATATGAAATGACATTTATTTTGAAAATAAAAGAAAGTTTATAAATAAATTAGGGTTATTTTTATTAATTATACTATACAGATTGTATAAAATAAAATATTTATTCAAAATGTCCACCTTTTACTTTAACACACTTCTTTAAACGGTCCGGCCACTCGTCTATGACGGCACGGACGGTATCGATGGGTATTGAAGCCGCTGCCCGCACTAAATCTAACTTCAGAGACTCAACATTGCGATGAGGTTTAGAGCAGCTTTGAGCAGGCTTTCTCCTCCAAAATATTCCACAGACCATAGTCCAAGGGGTTGAGATCCGGGCTTCCTGAGGGCCAATCTTCAGCCGCAATAAACTCGGGTAAATGCGTCGCTAACCACCGTTGCGTTGTCTTAGCTTTATGTGCAGGGGCAGAGTCTTGTTGAAATATCCAGTGCTTACCGGCAAATAAAGTATCATTTAGCGGCTTAACAACTCTCTTCAAAATGTCTTTTTGATAGTTCGTAGCACGTATTTTTACCCCTTGTTCACAAAAATGAAGCTCTGTGACGCCTTCATAGGATACTCCCCACCAAACCATGACATATGCAGGATGGTGGCCTCTTTCTACCCTTGGAACTTTTTCAGAAGCTTCTTGGGAACTGTGAGCATATATTTTATCATTTTGGCGGTTGAATTTTTGCTCCACAGTAAAGATTTTTTCATCTGTAAACAGAATATTACGATATCCGCCCTTTGCATGCCGCGACCATAACACTTTAGCTCTCGTCGCTCTTATTTTCCGTAGGGCCGCTGTCAATCGCTGACCTGTGCTCCGTCGATAAGCCCCAAGCTTAAGGTCTTGTTTTATGATACGGGACATAGTTCTAGGGGGAATTTTCATTTCCCTAGCCATGATTTTCTGCTTGCGTAGCGGATTTCTCCGAATTCGCTCAGCTACCGCTTTAATCGCTGCCGGTGTCCTTGTTTGCCGTGGTCGACCGCTCCTGGGCCGGTCGTCGACTAAACCGATGTCGTTGTATCGCTTGATGGTACGATAGATAAATTTCTTTGTTATATTCAAAGGTTTCAGCAGTTTGAAAATGTTGTTCACTTGCTTGTTACACTTGTATAACGCTATCACTGCGACACGATTCTCTTTGATGCCCCACTCCATCTTCAGGGAAACGATACCTGGAGCCAAATATACTTTTTCTGACAGCCAAATGTCTATTTAAGCATAATCAAGAAACAAAAGTACATCGAACGTTCCATTATTAAATTTAAAATGGCGAAAAAGTTGGGACAGAATTTATGGCTAGACTACGTATATTATCTTTTAATGTTGTTATTGTTATAATACATACGTCTCTTCCGTATTCTTTTCTGTCCCTCTTTCTCTTCTGCTATCATATCAGGAGGCGAAGCAGGGAAGAGAAAAAATCATTTTGACATCAAATAATTTCGAACCGTACTGTACCTACTTTACCTAACGTATCTACAGGCCATTACAAATGACCCTCTCTAACACGCGTGAGTTTGCAATTAACCATTCCCGCTCTCTACGAAGGCTCTGATACTAATTTTGTAAATGTTTAGTGATTTTAATTGATCTTTGAAACACTGGATCACTTATGAAAAACCTATCCGGTTACAGTGGAATCCGGATAAACCGACAGTCAAGGGACCGGTGATATTACGTCGCACTAACAGGACGTCGCACAAAACGGACTGATTTACTTTGAAAATGTTTGATATCAAGTCTGAATGTCTGGTGATTTCGAATTCGTTAAAAGCGGTAAAATATTATAAGCGGAGTCGTTCTAAGCGGATTCTACTGTATTTTATCAGAACAATAAAAAAGCTAAGTATCGTTTTTGTAAAAGAAAACCTATTACTGTCGTTGATAATTACGAAATCTGCAGCATGAAAGTTTGTTTTTACGATGGTGTTTAGGATTTTTTGATATGAGTTAAGAAGGCATTTTTCATAATTTGTTCGTTCATTTTGTTTTTTTCTGTTTCTTTCAGTCCATAGTAATTATTGTGTAGTGTAATTCTACATTACTTCTTCAAACTGGAAGCTCAAACTTCAGTATTTTCAGTTTTCGTCAGATCTCTTGCCTTAACCATTAGATGCGAATCTGATACGAAACTTAATTATGTTTAATGATATCAGTGAACTATCCACGTGACGATGCAAAATAATCATGTGTACAAACATTGTTGACTGACAGACAATTGCATCACGGTCAGTTCACTTTGATTTCAAGCTTTGTACTTCGGAATTACGGTTTAGTTTCCAAAGTGCGTGTGGCCGGGATGCGAGTTTGCGAAAGTATTTGGAAACCGGTATCAATTTAAATAATTTCACACGGCAGTTAAAACGGTTCCAGCTAGGTTGATAATGGTTTGATACGGTTTTATTGTCTATTTGAATTACCTAAACACTGCAGTAGATATATGTATCATAAAATGTATATATAAATATATCGTTAAAATATCTATTAGGTATTTTGACGTTTGGTTAGTTTACGTTTAGAGGAACTCAGCTACATTATCGAGTACTTACATTATATATCTAAAAATTTTATTATCACACCTGTCCATAAAGTGGCAATTGGGGGACGCAATTTTTAGAATGGTCCATATTATATTTTTTTATTGACAGTAGACTTATCACAGGGTTCAAAATCAAAACTGTTGCCGTTTTTTTTATTAAGTATCTTTTTTAAGAAATATATATATGTATGTTCTTTGATTAAGTATCCTTTTTAAGATTATTTTTTTAATCTTATTTTTGACATGGGGGGATTAATAGAATCGTGCTTTGATCTGCCGCGAAACAAAGCAAGTGCGAGACGGACTCGCGCACTATTTTCTATAAAAACCGCAAATAAATCACGTTTATTTCATGGGAGCCCCTTAAATATTTATTTTGTTTGTTTTTTAGTGTTTGATGTTATAGTGGCAACAGAAATACATAGTTTGTAATTTTCAATTATCTAACTATCGCGGTTCTCACATTTGACATCTGTCAGGTCTCAAGTTGATGTTTTTTTGTTTCGCGGCAGATCAAGGCACGATCCTATGAGTCCCTCCAAATGTGTGGAATGTAAAAGATAAGATTCCAAAAAAAATTTTTCTTCAAAACGATACCTAGGTACTTAATTAAAAAAAACCGGCAACAGTTTTGAACTATAGCATAAGTCTGCTATCAATAAAATATAATATGGTCTGCTCCAAAAAACTCAAGGTTCCCCATTATCTCATTTCAATATTCCTGGCCAGGGGCATAAAATATTGTACATACCACGGGTCGTACGAAAGAAAGCCCCAAATAGCATAGATATAGACACCTGTATAGATAACAGCCAAGTAAACACAGCATTAACTATAAACTGTATATATAGTCCGCAAATATTTACACATAATATTGAATAACAATCAATACCGTTAGACATAAGGAAGATGAGTGAAGTATGTTTTGTATTGACATTTCAATAGAGGTAAACCGTGTAGGTTGAAAGGCTGTGTGTGAAAGTTAAATTTGCCACGTTACCTACTACGGTTTTTGGTCTAAAATTGCCAAAGTTATACGGCATCAGCCTATTGATGGTTGCCTCATAACTGTTATGTGTAGGTAGTGTAATTTTTCGTGTAATTGTATTTATTTGATATTACTATAAACTTCACTTTGTATACACTGTTTCACAACCATACTCATGCCCATTCATGTCACTTTCTAAATGTTTTGGAAAAGGAACTATTACTTTAAGGCGCGTAATAGAGTGAAATACCACATTTTGGTCGCGTTCAAAGGCCTAAAACTCAAAACTGGCCCGAAATATAGGTCTCGAAAAGATATACTTGAAGAATTGATATGTCCTCTTCAATCTGAGCAACGGAAATTGCGACACGCCTAGATTGTCCTAACAAAAAAAAAAATCAAATAAGGCATTTTTCAACCTTTTAAATCGCTACTGCTCACTATTTAGACATGTTTTTTACACGGGATATTCAGAAAATAAAACAATTCAGTTTTTCATAATCTGAGCAACGGATATTGTAAAATAATCATTACTTTTGTCGAAAACCTAGAATAACTACCACACCGTCATCAAAGTTGGGGCGGATACGTGCGCGGTAGTGACCGACCGAAACATGTTATTTTGCCGAAACCGAAACCGAAACCGAAGGTTCGGTTTCATTGTAGTTTCGGCCGAAACCGAAACCGAAACCGAACCTTTTATAAAAAAAAAGTCCTTAAAAAGTCGAAAAAATGTTAGTAAGTTTTTTTCTAAAATTAATATCTCGCCGACCTATAATTACAGGTTTCTACTTTCAAAGATTTATCACAATGAAATTTCAGCACAGTTACAGAGGTTCTGTTTGAAAATTTAACTACCCTATAAATAAAGTGAAAAAAATACATTATTTGTAACACAAAGTTAGCGATTTTTAAATTGTGGTATAAAATAAAACAAATTTATTATTAAAATATGATGCTCATATATTATGTTTATTTATTTTCAGTTACTTACATTTTAATTATACTCACAAATATCACAATCAGTTAGCCTCGAATGGCTAATTCAAATATAATTAGATAATCAAAATAATCAAATTGATCACCTTTGGTAATAATTTTAGCGAACCTTTTTTTTTTATTATGTAAGGTGCATAACATAGGTTATGATAACAAATCAACAAGTATAATATAGTAACAAATCTATACTTATACTTTTTATAACTAATTATCTAATTAAAAATAAAAACAGTGTTTTTGACATACTTACTGAGATCAACAATTTCTTTTTTAGGATCAACTACTTATAGATTTAATCTTTGTCATTTAGTTAGCCGAGCGCGACCCGAAGGTACGATGTTGTAAGTTTCGGCGCGGCCGAAGGGTTCGGCCGTTTTTGGCCGAAACCGAAACTCGGGCCGAAACTTGATTTTTTGGCCGAAACTGGCCGAAACCGAAACCGAAATTTCGGTCGGACACTAGTGCGCGGGCGACGGGCGGCAGTCTGTCACCGGCTCTCGGACGGGAAGGCTGTGTCGCTTTGCGCGCGACGCTAAAATATAAGAGTTCGATTCTGAGACAATATACCTACTTAACTATTTTATATATTTAATTACTTCAAACATTCCTACGTATTTAGAAAATAATAATGTAAAAAATACATACACACATACAAAAAACCTCTTACAGCGGGGGGGCGCGGGTAGTGCGGCGGGAAAGACTACGCCACGCCCCAACGCGCAAGGTCGTTCGCGGGTATAGGCGCCTTAACTTGCAGCCATGTTGACGAATGTCCGTGCGGCCTTGCCTATTGACAATTAGACAATTAGCAGCTTGCCAGATGGCGCTGTCTGACGCAAGCGTAAAGGGTGCGTTCAGAATAGGTTAAGGCCGCGTCGGACAGCGGAGCAACGTGATCCACAAAAAATGGTCTCACCGGAAGACCAGCGCTGGCTTGTGAGTCAGCATTATGCTGAGGCGGGACCATTTCGTGGCAATTTTATTAGTTATTAATTACAAATGTATTATCTTTTAGTGTCTATGCCACGAATAAATTATTTTCATTTCATTTTCATAACTGTCTGTCCCTCGTTATGGCGTTCACGGTGCGTGAGCAAATTTTGTGCGGCCGTGTGGCCCATCTTTTAATCTACAGCAGGGGTCTTCAAACTACGCCCCCGAGGTCTTCTAATCCTGTCCGGGATAGCGGCCCGAACCGTGGTCTTCCGCATTTTGCTTGGCCCTTGCCCAGCCATGAAAGTCAAGTCTGCGCCCGCACGAATCGACCGCGAGAGCAATATGGCCATCGGGCTTAAAAGTTTGGAGACAGCTGATCAGTAATGATACACGTTGACATTAATGGTGCCTCAAACCAAACCAAAACCAAACCAAACCAAAACCAAACCAAACCAAACTACACGCGTGGTCGTGCCGGAGGTTTTCCCTGGATTTTCCCCAGGCTACTCTCCAACCGCGCACTCCTATCGCTTTATTGGGCCCGGCCTATAAAGCCACAGTCAGGTTCAAAAAAAGAGGTGCCTCTTGTTTATTTACTGCTCGTTATTCGCCTCAGGTTTCCCTAAAGCGGTGATTAAGATTGACCTTCGGAAACGAGTCTTAATAAGCTATACAAAATGGTTATATCAGGATTTGTTATAACTGATATACTACTCAATCAACATTTCGTTTAATAAAGGCAAAATTAAAAATTTTGAAAATACCCCCGACGGATGTTCTCAATTAAAAAATAATTAAATAATGCATTTGAAAATCCCCCGACTCTATAGGAAATAATTACTTATAGATAAAAACATTTTTTTTCTAAACGGTTAACTGGTTACGAGGTATATTTACAAGCCCAGAAAAATCCGGCGGGGGCTGCCATTGCCATGTCAATTTTCAATTTCATTAAAATAGTAATAATAATGAAATTCGAGATAACTTACAGAACGGTATAAACTAACTGCATAAACTATTACTTCATTTACGGGCAGGCAATGGCAGCCCCCGACGGATTTTTCTGGGCTTGTAAATATACCTCGTAACCAGTTAACCGTTTAGAAAAAAAATGTTTTTATCTATAAGTAATATCTATACATATAATAAAGCTGTAGAGGTTCGAAAATCTGTACATTGAACATATTAGCAAAAAAATCGATGGAGGGGTCTTAGAATCGATAACAGAACACATTTCAACGGTTTTTAGAATTTGTGTCTGTTTGTCTGTCTGTTTATTTGTCTCATCATCACGCGAAAACTAGCCAATAGATTTCAATACAACCTTCACTAATAAATTTAATTGATCTTCGGCCAGGTTATAGGCTATAAAAATCATACAGATTGGGGATGGAAGGGGGTGAAAAGAGGGGTTGAACTTTGTTTGACAAGTCCTTCAATTAATAACTTAAAGGCTTGAAAATTGGTAAGCATACAATTGGAAACAAAATAAAAAGAATCCCATTCAAAAATTGTACAATAATACATAGATAATATGTGAAAAAACGGAGGGTAAAAAAGTGCTCAGGGGACTAACGACAAATAACCAAAAATCCCTCAACCCATTGTAACTGTTTGAAATGAGAGATTTAATTATGTTAGTTGGTCGTTGTCAACATTGTCAAACCAGTGCCTTGAACTTCGTCTACCTATATCTGATATATCTTCGTTAGAGTGGTCGAGTGTGATAACGGTGACATCTGAGGGCCTACAAAATACCACTAATTCCTACTTTCCCACTAATATTATAAATGTGAAAGTTCGGATGTTTAGATGTTTATATATTTGTTACTCAATCACGCAAAAACGGCTGCCTGGATTATGATGAAACTTGGTACACAACGAGTCTATAGCCTGGATTAACATATAGGATAATTTTTATTCCTTCATCATCCTTCAAATAGATAAATTCGGGGGTGGGAGTTGAATTTCATAGATCCAGAATCATGTAGAATATTTACAATACCCGCTGACTTACGAAAATTTGTCTCAGATGAACCAGTGTAAGTCTGAGCTCCGAATATGCACATAGTTATCACGAATCGTAGGGTCAAGATACAATAAGGACGTATCGTGAGGCGAGTCTAGACAGTTGTAAATATAAGATATTTGACGTTTGGCGTGTCAGAGACGTGCCATTCGTTAAAATCGAATCGAAGTTAATGTAGATTATTTACTACTTGCACAGTTCAATAATTTGAGTCTTATAGCTGCTAAGATAAAGTAGGTATTTTCATGTAAGTTTTTATTTTTACCATCGTAGTTATAAAATAAGTAATGTCGCTATCAATTGATTATGATGAGTCATTATTATGAAAGATTTCGGATATTTGTGACTCTTAGAGCTTAATTATCTCAAAACCAAAGCGACTCATGTGAATGTGAATGTTTACCGCATTTCAGTACCTGAAGTTCTATTAATTACATACATGTATAAGCGTAAGCAAAACATAATAGATTTGCGTTATTTAGGTACTGACTTACACCCTCTAAAGCGCTTACGTTTTAAATCAAAACTTGCTGACCCATTGAGCCTAAATAACATTACTGTTTATAAAATTGGAGATTAAATAAATTGGACGTAGACGATTGTTGTCAGCATTGACTGACCAGCGCTTCGATATATGCCTACATAAAAATTATAGAATTTCCACTCCATTCTATTCTTTTTTTTTAAACGGACGGTTGAGAAATATAAAATAGGTTTTTTTTCTTGGACCTGACTGGCTTTATAGGCCGGGCCCAGTAAAGCGATAGGAGTGCGCGTTTGTTTGGAGTATGGCCTGGGGAAAATCCAGGAGAAACCTCCAACACGATCACACAGGCGGTTTAAACACTGCAACTGGAATACTTTAAGAGTGTGCGCTCCAGTGAAATTGGTTAATCGGTTTCAACCAAATGTGAGGTGTGGGTGGAATCAGACTACTGGGAGTTCTGTCGCTGGTTCACTAAACCTAGCCTAGCTGAGAAGAGTCCAGCGAGGAATTCAGCTAGGCCCGACCTGGGTCAGACTGACTCTCTCCGGTATACAGCGGTATCGGGACGAATAGGGATTATATGTGTCCGTGTTGTCGCGATCGTGCAGTGGACGTAATTGTGGGTCCATAGAAACTGTTACAAATATTTTTGTTTAATCAAAATACCAATAGGTCAATTTATCCAAAATACTAATTTAATGTAGGTAACATGAAAACAGTGATTACTAATTCCATTTTAAACTCTAGTTTCGCATTATTGATCGATGACATTGGTTATCAAATTTGATATTCTCGAACGTTGTGGAACGTTCTACAGTTACATTAATTAATACCTTCCGATGGTAGACGAGATATACCTGCAAATTCACACACCAGTACACCGCAGTCAGCTCGCAGGGCGCGTTTCTATTAATGAGAGGAAGCGATAATTGTCTCTTGATGCTAATATGCGTAATAACTCGTTAACAAGGAGGAGTGAAACAACTTTATACACTCAGGAAATACAACTGTCATTAATCGTATCTCTATCTTCTATAATAGACATTGTTAAAATTATGTGAGTTCTTGTAGTTGTTTACCTACGCCAGATGCGAGCGAAAACATATTAGAAGGCGTTTAGATTTATTCTATAAACATAAAAAAAATCCTGTGATTTTATCTGTCACACTACAAAAAAAAACAAAAAACCCGAAACAAATACTGTAACCGTGTAACTATTCGAATGTTTTCGAACGAGCGTTAGGAAATGTCAACTGTCATTCTCATATATACGTGGATTATTACCCCTCGTTTGTTGGATGTAAATCCAAGTTTCAAGTCGATAGCATAAGTAGTTCCTGTTATTTAGCAATGTGACAGACGGACAGAGTCGCATCATAAGGTTAACTTTTGTACTTGATCGGCACGGAATCCTAAAAATGATAGTTTCTAAAAGTCATCAATCTCATCTCAAAACGAACCACTGGAGTTGAATCTAGAATCCAAAATTCGGTTTGCCCGTATAATTGCTGGCACTACGTACCAGGCGTGGGAAATTGATTCGAGATGTCTTTACAGTGGGGCTTAAAGTTACGCTTGGGCAAACGTTCCCGGTAGCACCATATGGAGTCACTATAATCACTGCTGTTTAAGGCCTATTCAGAGATCTGGCGAAAATACTGAAGTTAGAGCATCCAGTGTGAAGAAATGTAGAATTGACACCACACAAAAAATACTGTGGATTGAAACAGAAACAAAGGAATGAAATAACCGAACAAAATATTGAAAAATACCTTAGTAATGTCAAAAAATCCTAAAAATCATGTAAAATAAACTTTCATGCTGCAAATTTCGTATTTATCAACGACAGTAAAATGTTTTTTTTTTTAAACAGGTATTCAACTTTAAATGGGAAATTATGACTTAGACGTGCGGAACCGTATGACAGTGAACGGACAGTTGTTAATGTGTTATTACTACTTTTAAAAGCAAGTTGAAGTGCAGCTTGAAATTTTTAGAAAGTCAATTGAACAAAAATGATGTTATGTCGCTTACTATACGTTCCTACATACTAACTTGATTAATGTGGGTTGTACAATCGCCCTCGAGTAGGGAAATTGTTTTTTTAGCGAAACGAAAGCTATCTGTTTAACAATCAATGCCAGTGAAAGTAAATCAAGATGAAGGCCAACTCACCACAACTTTGCCCTCGTACTGATGAGTCGGTACCGACAGTCCACGATGACGAGCTGATGCTGTACTGGCTGATGAGAGGGTTATCGAAGTATATTTGCGATATTTTTTAGCGCGACGAACGGGCTTGCGCGTGCAGCCGCGAGCAGCCATCAAAAGCGATATACCTTCAACTGGCTTTTTATAAATGTCAAAAAACGAGAAAGACTACCCTACGAAACTATCGCTAATGAAAACGTTCCTTTTCGCGATATATCTAAATAACATGCATTTAAAATAACAAATAACAAATCTAAGCAATGATGTCCGGAACCAACATGGGTAATGAGTGGATGATGAAAATAGTTCATCTCTCCTAACAGCATTGTGCGGGATGGTGCGGCTTAGGTTTTCAAAGAAGATACCTATTATTTTTAAAATTATGTTAAACTTGATAAAAATAGAACAAGCTTTTGGGTTTAGTTTCATTTTTAATAATAAACACATAAATAATTTAGAATGATTATTACCTATCATTTATTATTAATGAACATTACTTAACCAGCCATTATCCCACCTCGGATGCCGATGTTGATTTACGTCCGTAAGAATAAGAAAGGAAGTTTTGAAAATACCCCCGACGGATTTCTCAATTGAAAAATAATTAAATAATGCATTTGAAAATTCCCCGACTCTATATAGGAAATAATTACATATAGATAAAAACATTTTTTTTTCTAAACGGTTAACTGGTTGCAAGGTATATTTACAAGCCCAGAAAATCCGTCGGGGGCTGCCATTGCCATATCAATTCCCAATTGCATTAAAATAGTAATAATAATGAAATTCGAGATAACTTACAGAACGGTATAAACTAACTTCATAAACTATTACTAATCAACATATTCGATCGTTACGAGCATAGACCCAGAAATCTCGAACATTTGAGTCTGGCTGAGTTTGCCGTACAGTACGATTATTTATCCAATCCACATGAAGTAGATGAGAACGAAGGTGATGCAGAGGTCTATGGAGAATCAAGGACGAATGTACAACAAACTATACGACTTTTGAATGGAACTGTCATGAAACGTCGTCACCGAGACGCAGTGTTAAGAACCAAATACTATGCCCAATCTGCTGACAGGGAAGGGTACTTTTACAGCTATTTGGTTTCCCATGGCCCTTTTAGAAAAGAAGAATCATTACTGGATGGTTACGAAAGTGCTGAAGATGCTTTTATGACCAAAAAAAAACCTACTACGACCTTTACAGCCTGGCGGAGATGTGGCACAGTTCCAAAATGTACAAGTTGAGCTCCAGCAAGTGATTGCCCAAGTCTTAGCTCTGGGAAATCAACACGAATGCACTCCGAATGTTGATGTAATGACCAATAACGATCACGTAGGCCCAATCATCGAAGGCTATGATCCAAATATAGTAGACATAGAAACAGAAGGCAACGACGTTGGTGACATAGATAATCGTGAAATATCCGATTTGGAATTTTTTGCAATGATTTCGAGTATGAATGTGGAACAAAAACATTTGATGAAGACTATTATTACAAAAATCAATGATGAAATAAGGAACGAACAACCACATGATGATGCCATGCAATTATTTATAACAGGAGGTGCAGGATCTGGCAAAACATTTATTTTACGAGCAATCGTTGAGCAAATTAAAAGGTGCTATAAGCCAACTGTGTCTGTTTTACTTCAGCCATACTTCGTCGAAGTCACTGCCCTTACCGGAGTAGCAGCTCGCCTCGTGAACGGACGAACACTTCATAGTGCATTATCACTGGGCATCGAAAAAGGTTCAGTGACCACTCATCGACAATTAACAGGTCAGCGCTTAGAAGATATGAGACGCAAATGGAAAACAATACGCTGGTTAATTGTAGATGAAATTTCCATGGTTTCATATGAAATGCTGCGCTGCATTCACTTGAGGCTTCAAGAGTTAAAAAACAATGATTCTCTTTTTGGTGGAGTAAATGTGCTCGTTTTCGGTGATTTGATGCAGTTACCACCTGTAAAAGAGAGTTTCTGTTTCAAATTACCTGCACACTTTCAAGGAGAACCACATCTGTGGAGGTACTTCGGATTTTGCGAGCTTAAACGCAACATGCGTCAGCAAAACGATGCGGACTTTGTCGATTTACTCAACAATTTGCGTGTGGGAGAACTGACTATGGACCAGTACCATCTACTTCTGGAAAGGACTCGTGTTCCTCTAGAGGGAAACTTTGCCGATGGGGAAGCTGTTTGGATATATCCCACCTTGAAACTTGTCGACGCATACAATCAGACAATGTTAACTAAATTAACAACGAAATTATACCTGATAAATGCACGTGATGAGTCCCGAGAACCCAACAATTACGGGCAAAAACCTCAGCTTGCTAGTGTTCCCGTCGACCCGAATAATACAGGAGGCCTAGTATCGGAAATACAGTTGGGCGTAGGTACTCGAGTAATGCTGAGAATGAACATCAAGGTCAGCGAAGGACTAGTGAATGGCAGCATGGGTGTAGTTCGGGGTTTTGAGTGGGAAGGGTTAAGAAGAGAGCAGTTGGAAGAAGGGGAGTTGCCAAAAAAAGTATTTGTCCAATTTGACGACAATTTTATCGGCAGAAGCCACCGTAATGAAAATGGCTGGGTAGGCATAGCTCCCATGAGTGTGACATTTCAAGGCAACAAAGGTGCAGGCAAAATAGAAAGAGTAATGATTCCACTCATATTAAGTTGGGCCGTTACTGTACATAAATTGCAGGGCACAACAGTTGACAGGGCGGTCATATACTTGGGCCCGAAAACATTCGCCAAAGGCCAAGCCTATACGGCACTTAGTCGGGTTCGATCGTTAGACGGAATCGTAATAACTCATCTCGATCAGCGCAAACTTTTTAACAACCCGCATCAAATCATAGCTTTGAAAGAGTTAGAACGGTTGAGGAACGGAGGAGGTCTGTTAACCATTCAAACTCTTTAAACGAAGAGACCGGAGAATATCAACACAACGAATCATGAAATCAGTAAAGATGATCTCTTTTTGCAGTGCGTGTTTTTGCGTGTTTTTAGGGTTCCGTGCCTCAAAAGGAGACAACGGAAACCTTATAGGGTCAATTTGTTGTCTGTCTGTCTGTCCGTCAAGACCCTTTATCTTGGGAACGCGTAGAGGTATCGAGTTAAAATTAAAACCCTATATTCAGGTTTACAGTCCCTTGAACCTGTGGAAATAAAACCCCAACATATTAATAAAGTAACTATTTACCTTCTCATAATTCACTACCATATATTATGTGGTTATGATCCATCATCAGATCCTCAGCAAATCATGTCTAGAAGCTACTCAGCAAATGTAATCTAAACAGCCCAAACACGAATAAGTTGCTATATCCCATCGCAAAGTTCTCTGTGGTATGGTTCTACTCCATCATCAGACCCTCAGATGGTTATGTACAACGTCTGTTAATGCAACATAAACAAAAGGGACGAAAAACAATCAAAAGGATTATCTACCTCTACACAGTACCCTACTATGCTTTTCTGCTCCATCATCAGATCCTCAGAGTTAAAGTGCATGTACCTGATCCACACCACATACTATGGAAATTGTAAGCGCTCGCTGAACAGTTCCGGAGAAAAAAATGCACTCAAATGTAAGTGAAAAATGTTTACTGCAGCGCCCCCTGGCGAATTATCATCGTAACACCTAGCTGAAATTCGTCCCGACTAAACTACAAATCTATTACCGAAAACCGCTTCTAAATCGGTCAAGCCGTTTTGAAGATATTGATGTGCACACACAAACAAACAAACAAACAAACAAACAAACAACCTCTCACTCTAAACGCATATACCTTCTCCGTTCCGTCGTGGGTAAAAAATATGTCAGCGGACGGTACACAATTAGCAGTCAATTAAGATTGAAGAGATAATACACATTTTTTGTCCAGTGACTAAGAGGGAAAAACACGCTTTAATTTCTTTGACCTTGTAATGCAAGCGCCGATAGAATTAATCAAAAATGTAATACCTAGCTAATTTTGTAGTATATAAAAGATTATAGCACACTGTCTCGAGCCTGGTACGATTGCCGGCGGCCACCACCTTTGTCATCGAGTTCGTCCTGCTGAATGTGATCTCCGTGAAAAAACGCTGAGGGGCCACAGAACAGGCCTTGTTCTCCGAATTTCTTATCGTACCGTCCCTTTCATTCTCGTGTTATATACTATATGGGTGAAAGGGACGGCACGATACGAAATACAGATTTCGAAGTTCGGAGCAGCCCCTCAGAGTTGGTCATAGGGCGTGACTCGAGTCATATTTATGGCACTAACTAATAACAACAAATAAAACATAATCTTGTATCGACTACGCATGTATCACAATTATGACAGGTACAATATGTCCTTATCATAAATAAATAAATAAATATTAGAGGACAATCTTACACAAATCGAACTAGCCCCACAGTAAGCTCAAGAAGGCTTGTGTTATGGGTACTAGACGACGATATATTTCATAGATTTATAAATACTTAAATACATAGAAAACATCCAAGACTCAGAAACAAATATTCATGCTCATCACACAAACATTTGCCCTGATCGGGATTAGAACCCAGGACCGTCAGCTTCACAGGCAGGTGCACTACCTACTAGGCTAAACCGGTCGTCATAGATTCGTTAAGGCCACTAGGGACCCTTTAAGCTTGTGATTCAGCCATATTAGGGGTTTTACCCTCGGAATGAGAGATAATAAGCTAGAAACTCGTATACAACTTCATTTTGGCGTTCTATAATTTCTATCAGGTGACGAGTATCCAGTTTGTTATCTCTCATTCCGAGGTTGATCCGTTTTTCATACTCAAGTGACCGGATCATAGTAGTATACGGATTACCTTAAAACATGAATAGAAGGCCATTTTGTCTTCGGCACTTCATATTAAAGTACTCATCATCATCATATCAGCCGAAAGACGTCCAAAGAGTGCCATAATGACCGGTCCTGCGCCAGCCTCATCCAGCGGACTCCCGCGACCTTTACCAGGTCATCAGTCCACGGTTGTGGGGGGCCTAACCACGCTGCGCCTTCCGGTCCGGTATTATTTAACTATTAATATAGTAATAATAATTAACAGTCCTTGACATAGACTAAATGAGTTTGGAATAGCTATTAAGCTCTGTCATCCGATTTTGGAGATGAAACTGGCCTATTAGTGAGTAAGATGAAATGGTAGGTAACATTTATCCTAATAGCGGTCTGGGATCGCTCAAAAGTCAAACTCATTTGACATCAATAATCACACAACTTGTTGTCAGTTCGGTGCCCATGAACGCACAAACTTTATTAATATTTGATCGAAATGTGAAACCTTATTTGGATCGATCCCCTAAAACGAATTCACAATGAAACTGTTTTATCATCTGTTTTGTTCGCTGAAGTTCTAAACAGAATTTGACAGTTGAGGTTTTGCGGTACTATCTATAGTCAAACAGAATTACGACTACTGCTGCAAGTGGTTAGCAAAGGCTTGCGATTTCGAATAACTACACAAATATTCTGCCTAGAAACTACATTATCTTGGCATTCTTGATCCTCAGAACCGCAGGAACTACGTATACTAGTAGTTTTGAATTATATTGGTATTCCTAAGGTTGTGAAACATGGGCGCCAATCTAGTTGTGCGCTTAATCTAAAAGGTTATTGCACAATTTAATGTCAATGGTAGAGTTCAAAGTCTGGAGTTGAGGCGCGATTCAATATTATGTTCTGATAGTCTAGTTATGGTTTACGATGACAATGAATTCATTATTGCGTTTTTAAAAACTGTACGATAGTGTTTTATAAGTTTATGACCCATTAAAAGCCTAAAACTACTCTTTAAATACAAATTACTTACAGTAGACGATATTAGAACGTCTACTTGAATAAAAAATAATTAACAGTTTTTAAAAACGCAAATAAAAGAATTTAGTAATTACCTACTATTGGCCCGGACGTCCATCATGTATATATCAGTACAAGAGGGCTTTTAACATTTTTTTACATGCCTTGAAGGTAAACGTACCAGTCCTCAAACTCAATACACGAGTCACAAATGTCATAATAATACAGGTGAACATTAATGTCAACTTTTGTGTATTAAGGTGTCGAAAATTGGGACGTTACCTTAGTTAAATTCATATAAGCATAAACAGGCATCATGATTTTTATCATCATCTTCTAGCGTTTTCCCGGTTGTGTCCGCCCGGAGATCGGGGTCCGCGTTGGGACATAATCCCAAAATATTGGTACTATTATAAAGCTTTACGAAACGTCTACCTCTAACCCAGAGGGAGGAAAACTAAACCTTATTGGGATGCTTTCCTTCACCGAATGATAAAATTATATGGCCAAATTTAATTTCGATTAGATATTTTTTTTTTTAGTAGGACTGGGCCGGCCACGTCTGTCGCATGCATCCCAGATAGGTGGGACCAAGTGGGTGCCACATGATGGACGACGCAGACGGGGCAGGCCCAGACGGAGATGGCGGGATGATCTGGATGCATTTGCCAAGAATTGGGAGGAAGAAGCGCTCAATAGGGAGACCTGGAAAACATGGGGAGAGGCCTTTGCCCAGCAGTGGGACAGCCAATAGGCTATAAAGTAAGTAAGTAGATTTTAAGACTATTGGGAACCTATCGTGCGGGACGAGAACGGTAATTTCGGAATATTCTTTCTGTTTTACCCGTCGGGGTCTTGCGCAGGATCGTGCGATAGAGAGAGGCGTCGGCCGTTGCCGTTTGGCGCCTAATCTTTCGCAGAATTAGTACTTCAGGCGGCAATGTTTTCTACCCTATAAACCTTTATCAAATGAGACGTATTGATCGATTTGTTACATCCTTAACTAGGTTTATACGTTTTGATTTTTTAGTCATTCTTTCTCGTTTATGAAACAATAATAAGGAGGAAATTTTCGAGTCAAAAAATAATAATTTTCTTGGGTCCATATTTTCACTTGTAGGCCATTTTTCCGACATCCATATTTATTCCCAAAAGGGGTAGGCAGAGCACATGGATTTTAGTGCCACATTTAGCAATTGTAGGTTTAAAGATGGATCCATAGTCGACACTTACGACAATCAAGGGAAGAAAGGGGGAAATGCTATTCAAACCCGGCACATTTTAAAAAATCATGCAAATCGGTTCAGGATTACGGGTGGTAAGGTAAGCGTTGCCGCTTTTTGTATGGAAAAATTCTGCTATAAAATCCTCTTAATAGATTGCAGATGACAGCGTTATTTTTCACAAAAGCCGTCATGCAACCAGCTGTTAACAAGACAAGTTAAATTCGTGCCTATTCGATAGCGGGGTTATAAATTTTATGTGCCTTTGTTATCAGTACTGCGTTAGTTAGTTATCAAGGCTTATTTTAGTCTCTAAGGGATATCTTATCTACTCCCTTGATTTATTGTCAAGGTTAAACAAATGAACGCTCATGTACGCATTTATCAAGTTTAATACTGTTACCGATAAATAGTTTAATTAAGTTAATATTTGTGTTGTTTTCAAGCACAAAGTATCGTATCGATCGGTTGTTGTGGCGAATGCTCCATTGCTCGCTGATTCAACACAGATTTAGTATTTAGTGCATTTCTGTATCAGTTTATTGTTTTATAGATCATAATTACTCATATTGAAATATTATTAGCTAGATTTATATTCACTGAACTACATGAGATGTAAATCTACGTTACGAGAAGCCCTAAAAAAGTTGTCATATGATGACACAGAGAAATTATTAATTGTTTTAAAATAATTTTGAATCGTAGCATATGTTTTATTTTGCATGTGAATATTTCTAAGTAATTGTAAGTCCTTCTTTGCCTGAAACACAGGGCTTCCTAGCTCAGGCACGTGTTATTTACTACCATATATTTGTAAACTCCTAGCCTATTATAGTTCTTAATTTTGTACAACATGTTTTATGAATAAATTATTATTATTATTATTATTCTCTTTATTTTCTTTAAGACTTAGGCTAGATTTTATAATAATTATATAAAAAGTAAAATATAAATCAATATTTACAAAACATAAAATCATTATAAAAACCTAACCTAGTGTGCCGCCGGCAGCGAGGCAGGGCCTAAGCTACCGGTGGTTAGGGCGACAGAGAGAGGAACCTCCTGACTATCCGCGCCGTGTCCAGGAGTACCGCCTTCTGTATCTGACCCTTGACCCAGCCATCTAGCGAGAGTCTCTTGAGGTGTTGGTCGAGACTCTTCGCTATTAGACCGTTCGCAGAGACGACTATCGGGACAATGATCGTTGAATCAACATCCCACATGGCGGTCACCTCGTGTGCCAAGTCTAGGTACTTGCTGACTTTGTCCTTCTCGGCCTTCACGAGGTTCTCGTCATGGGGGATGGTGATGTCAACGAGCACTGCCTGGCGTTTCGATCGATCTGTCAGCACGATATCAGGTTTATTGGCTACAATAGTCCTGTCCGTGATGACAGATCGATCCCAATAGAGCGTGGCACGACCATTTTCGAGAACTGGTGCAGGTGTATACTTATAGTACGGTACTTCGAAGTCCACAAGACCGTATAAAAGAGCAAGTTGCTGGTGAATGATCCTGGCTACTAAGTTATGTCTGTGCAAGTACTCGCCGTTAGCAAGATGACCACAACCGGAAATGATATGCCTGAGTGATTCTCCGGGACGGCGGCATGCCCGACAAATGTCGACCGTACCGTCCTTCAGGATATACTTCCGGTAGTTGTTCGTCATGATAACTTCGTCCGCAATTGCACAGACAAAACCTTCGGTTTCCCCGAAGAGATCCCCGAAACGTTTATTATTATTATTATTATTAAACAAACACGTTATATAGGTATACTAGCAATAGGTAGATTGACGTTGTTAGGTATTTCCTTGTTTGCAAATGTAACAATGTTTGCATTCTATAATTAGATGATTACATCCGTACAGAGGTAAACACGGTTAATTGTAATTATTGTTACACCTTATTTACAAGGCTTTATAAGCTTACACCACAAGTGAACAAACTGATTACCCACTTTGTTACTCAATCATCCTGCCTTTTACGCAGATATGCCGTCAGAATTGACCTCTCCATACTTGGGACAGAATGCTGACTTTCCAAAGAAACATTAGAGTACCTAACTCCTGGATTGCGTAGTACGAGTATCTATAGGTACGCAGTCAGTGACAAGACATGCGAATATGACTTTAATCACAGGAACATAAGAGCGTACAGATGTTATTTATCACTTTGGGAACGTATGGTACAATAGTAGAAGACTGTTAAGCAAGGGTTGAAAGCCACCCATTTATCGAAATGGGTGGTTTCACCCCAGTTATACATTCTGCTTCCTTTTTAATAGGAGGAAATCCTATCGAATCCATTTTAATATCGTTAGTATATGGACCACTGTTGGTTGACGTTAATAGTGTTTATGTATAGACCATTTTCTGGGAACGGTTCTGAAGGGGTTATATTGAACAAAATAATGCTTAAAATTTGCTTTTCTTCCCTAGTCAGATATGTAAGTACCACATTCAGCACACCACTTAAATAAGCAATGACCCACTTTCAGAGTATGAGAAATTAATATATTTATGACTGAAAATATTGACGACCATTATTTGACCTAGGTAGTTGGTATCTCCCGCTACGTATGTACCCAGGTATTAATCTGTTTTTAATTACTATTGTTGTCATGCCATATTATTTTTATTGTTTCTCTTCTAAAATGGTCCTTGAGGCATACCTAAAGAATACATTTGTTTTGATTTTGATGGACTGTTGACATCAGTACCAACATTACCATATAAAAAGGAATGTTAGGCTGGCATCCCTGGCCGATTATTAAGATGTATGGCAATATCGAGCCCGCCCGAAATATAGCTGCATGGAGGTGCAGGGCACAAAAATAAGAGCTAATAGATTATTATAAGAAAAGGTGACTATAAGATACATAAGTAGTGTAATTAGTGTGAACAAGTGCTGCATTATAAATACTCCGTATTACAACCAGCCGCCGTATTATTTATACCTATACAGTCCACAATAGAAGCCCCCAAGATCCCACATGGACACAGGTAGCTAGGCGAGCCCAGGCTTCGCTACGCACCGTTATTCACCTTTTTGGTATGGAACGCTAATAAGAAATATATCAACCTTGAACGCATGTATAAGTAGCAATTTTCATTTGCAACTCCTTACTAATGTAAAGACTCAATGCTATAATTTAGTCACCGAATTTCATTTATTTTCTCATCACATTTCAAATCCCTTCTTGCTAATGTTATTGTTACAATTGGAATTATGACTGACATAATCCTATTATACAGTCAGCTTTGGTTTGAGTGAAGCTTATACTGTAATAATATATGATTCTAATTTTAAATAGTTATTGTATTATTGTATTTCAGGCCTGTACATATTTATCATGACAACTGGTAGTGAATTTTGTGACGACAGACAAAGTTGTCTGATAGTTAGCTGTAAACTATGTGTTTCTTGTGAAATAAAGAATTTTATGTTTTTTTTATGTTTAAGATCTTGACCAGATCGTCGGTCCAACTTGTTGGGGGCCTTTCCAGACTGCGTGTTCCGATGCGTGGTCGCCACTCAACTAGTACAGTACGTAAAGTGTATGTAACTTACATAAGTCTAAAGATGCCGATGTGTTGGCAGTTAAAATACATTGAGTACTATGGTTAGTAAATAACCTTCCTGCCCCAACGGCTATTGGTTCCCTCTTAGAATATTCCAGTGTAACTACGTGTCGGAGGTTTTCCCTGGATTTTCCCCAGGCTAGTCTTGAACCGAGCACTCCTGTCGTTTTATTGGGCTCGGCCTACAAAGCCACAGTTAGGTTCTAAAAAAGCAATTGGTTCTATGAGCAATGTACCCTGTCCACTGTTACTTCCCCAAGTAATGGTTCTCCTACGGATCTCATCAAATCGCTAATGGTTTTTTTTATACAACGTTTTTCAATCGCCAGATAAAATTATCCCTCATTTAAAAATTATCGCTGTCACTATCTAATGTCATATGAAAGAAAAGACAGAGCTTTGCTGACTGGCCCTATGTTATTTAGGGCTAGTCAGCTGTGCTTAAGCTATAGCTTCAGTTAAGGTTTTTAGGGAATTGGTAATCTCGTTCTCATAGAGTATAGCTGAGTCCCGCTGCGCTGGCGTGCCGAGGTGCATTAAATGCACTCATTCTGTCGCGTTGGGTGGGCACACCTTGAAGTGCAAAACATTGGCATCATATATGGATGCAAAACGTAAGTGTCAATTGTCCTCAGTTTCTATTTACAATACCTACAATTTTAATCAATATGCTTTTTAAGGTGGCTTAAATCGCAAAGTTCTTTACAATTATTTTACCCACTACAATTATTTTAGTATAAGTTTTTGTGCACGCGTTGCTTTCTATAGCAGAAGTGGTTTGAAAATTATATGTCACATAGCCCTATCATGTTTAATAGGTGGATTTTGCTGTTTTGATATCACAAAAAAATACAGCAAAAGCCACGCATTTCTACATTTAAGTTACAGAAATTACAAACATACGCTCAAGCGACATGCTTCGCAACACGCCGCGCGCGCTTGTCAAACGCAAATGATTCCTATGTATTCTGACAAGCCGGCTATGTAGCGTGCGTTGAACGCGGTCTAAGGCTCGGTTTTATAAAGATCCGTTAGACCTTAATGTCGGTTTGTTATGTCAAAAAATGTACTAAGTTACTGAAATCTGATCTGACATTTGGTCTAACGGATCTTTATAAAACCCGGCCTTAGTGTGAATGCCTGATGTGATACATTTAGTCATTGAATTTCAATTGTTTCCTTTTTAGACTTGTTGGAGAGCATTTTCCAAAAACAATCACACTGTTAAGGACTTTCAATTAGTGTAAATTAATTAATTGCATTATAACGAGGGTAACCATCACATTAAGGCACATGTTTAAATAAGTTATAAAAGCAAAATATTGTCTTCGTGTTTTATTTAACACGTCCACTGCGACAAGGGGTCGATTATACAGTCTCACGCTTGTAGGTATGGTTAACAGAGGGGCTACCGCGAACTGAAAACGAACGAAGTGTCGCACTTGCTAATACGTTCCACAGAGGGAGATATTCGAACTTCGTTCGTTCTCGGTTCGCGGTAGCCCCTCAGTTAAATACTTGCCCGCAGTGAAGCGTTAAAATTTTTGCAAAAATTACCTAAGTAGGGTAATAAAAGTAAAACAGGTAATGTCAGTAAATCAGCTTTTATTGCAATAAACACCACACATCCCGGTGGTTGACCGTTAGCCGCCTTGCCGCTCTGACGTCAAAAGACTGGTTTCATTCTGTAGACAAATAAAGACTATGTTATTTACAAATTGTGTTACTTATTTTGCGGTTGAGATGACGTCAGGCCCCTATACCACAAAACCTAACAAGTCAACAATTTGAAAAAATTCTACACTTTTCTATAAAAAAAGTTAACATTATGTCAAATTGTACGTTTGTAAAGTTTTGTGGTATAGGCCCCTCGTGTTGAGTAGCTGACTTCATGTGAAATAAAATCATTTATGTATGTTATAAATTTTATCTACATAATATATGGAGACATAATTTTTGAAATTGTAATAGCTCATCATTTTGCGTTTACGAGTATTATAGAAATGTAAATAAAAAAAAATCTTATATTCATACTAATTAGAATTCTTGAAGGCTGGGTGTGGTAATTTAATGGTAATTTACTCTGTTTATCATAATGTTTTTCTTGCATTTGGCCAAAAAATGTTAGACACAATAAAAAATAACCACTGAAATGCTAACATAATGTAACAAATTCAGAAACCAACCTGTTCATAATAACAGCATCTCAAGAAATATTCACTGGTGTCAAATCTCTGCTAACGCCCTTCATCTCTGCCTGGTGAAGCGAGGCGCGAAGTCAGAGATGGAATATGAGGCGACAGAGGAAGCGCTCCCTGAGCCGACTGATGAAGTCTTGGTGAGTTCCTTCTTCTTGCGAAAGCCGAGCTTCGCCTCCCTCCCGATGAGGCGGTCTAGAGCCTGCCTCAGCGCTGAATGTTTCCTCTCGAACGGATTGGTAAACATGTTCACTGCACTTCCAAACACTTCACAATATCACAAGCGTGCGTACTCGACGAGTGGCAATGAGGTATTGAAGTGGATCGGCGCGCGCGTGCTTTTATTAGAAAGATCGTCTGCGCACGAGTGTGCGGGTCATAACCTAATGTCCGACGTCACGATGATGTGACCGATACTGCTAATGATTTCGAATGAAAATAATAATTAACAAATGTTGTGATTTTGTGATTAGCTTACGGATGTACGTTATTCTGATTGTTTCCGATTAGCGGTTCAATTACTTATTTATAATAACTAGCTTTGCCTGCGACTTCGTCGGCGTAGCACTTGTTCATCCCGATAGAATTTAATTGCTATTTTTTATATCAGGCGCTTACATACTACAAACTTCTACCCCTTAAGGGATGATTTCCGGGATTAAAAGTATCCTACGTCCTTTTCCGGGACGCAAACTATCTCATACCAAATTTCATCTAAATCAATTCAGCGGTTTAAGCATGAAGAGGTAACACACAGACAGGCAGAAAGACAGTCATACTTTCGCATTTAATAATAAGTATAAGTATATAAGTAATAAGTCTAGTCTAACTATCCATATAGTATGGCTTACATTTCAATAATATGAATACTGTATTGTTGAAGTCCACAGTCCACACACTATGATCAGGCTCCCTATTGACGATTATTATCCAACTTAGGACTAAAATGATGTCGTGTGATGCATCAGTCACGTTGTCAATAAAATTGTCTAGCTAGAAGTGGTTATAACTACTGAACGTAGCAATTAACAGGAATGTATAAGCTTCTTGTTGTTATAAGAAATAAGTTGTGGGCGGTTTGATCAGCAATTATTATAAACATGAAAACATGTTAGGAATCTTACTTATATTGTTTCTAATATCTTTTCATGAAACTGAGTTTACGTAAGGGAATGTATGTATTAGTGGTAACTTCTTTAATATAGTTAATATTAACTTTAGTGTTGAACAAGGCCGTTGTTGCTAATTTCCTATTACAGTTTAAATATCCTAGGTATCCTTTGGAAAAATTGGTAAACTGTAGGGTATGGTTTTCGCTAACCAGTTATATTGTTTACTAGTTTTATTATTATTAGTTACAGTAAAGGTAACTCATAAACTTATTTTTTTACGCTTTATGGATATTGTGATAACAACGCAAAAGGTACGTGTTTAAATTTCCTTGACTGTAGGTACCTACTATTAGGTACTAAGACTATGATGCGTTGTTAAATATAATGACGCGTCGTAGTTTGTGGCTTACTTTCCGGGAAAACTTTTATGATCGATCATCGATCAACCATAAAGGGTCAAGGTGGTCTAGATAGCTAATTGCTCACCTAAGAATATACGTTCACTGACTAGCAGGCGTCAAGTCGTCAGACTTCAGAGTATTGTCGCAGGGATTTACGTCATTGGAACACGAGAGCCGTGCCACGTCGCAAAAGGGTATTGCGAAGGTAGAACTGCGTACGTCATAGGTTTGCGGTCGGTTGGCAGGGTTTTGTACCTACCTGTCTGGAAACCCTGTAGTTATAGGTAATGGATACGTGACTTGGACAATGAGAAACCATACTAAAACTAGTTTACGTAACCAGTAACCAGTATGACCAGTGCACACACTTTGCACTGATAACTCCAGAAATGTCAGCAGAGCATTACTCAGTGGCTCTGGTGAAATTAGGCACAATTACGTGGGATATATCGAAGCGAACAAAGCGCTTTGAATATCGGAACACGACTTTATTGTCAACTCGTTAAAGTATATGTTCGGATATTTTTAGGATCCTGTATAGCATAAATATATTTGATAGCGACTTTATTCGGAGAGCTTCCGAATTTGATATATCCCAATATATTCTATACTAGCTTTTGCCCGCGACTTCGTTCGCGTGAACGTCTACTGACTGTTCCTTCCCCTTGGTAGATATATTCTGCAGGTTAGGTTATAAACTACTTAACATTGAGTGACTCACTCAAAATGTACTGAAACGTTTTTACGTCTCAAAGTTACATCCTTACAAAGTTTCTTATTTATATAAATATATTAGCAAGAAGTGAAATGGGCCCCCTTGTTCATGAAAGGAGGCATAATATGTGTCTTGAAGTAGAATGTAATAGGCGGATAATGAAACAAAATGGGAAATATGATTTTTCAATACCTATATAGATATGTATGTTGGTAATAGGTACTGGCCAAGAAAGTCAGACACTTTTCATTCCAGCCCGGAGAACGCCGTCGACTCGATCCCATATAGCATTTATATGTACAAATAAATTTTATGATTTCTTATACTACGTAACGAAACACAATGTGTGCTAAGGAACTACGTCATCAAATCCATGTAGCATAGACTGACCACAGCCGTCTACGTCCAATCTATTTAATATCCAATTTTATAAACAGTAAAGTTATTTAGGCTCAATGGGTCAGCAAGTTTTGATTTAAAACGCAAGCGCTTTAAAGGCTGTAAGTCAGTACCTAAATAAAGCAAATCTAATGTTTTGCTTACAATTATGCATGTAAGTAATTAATAGAACTTCAGGTACTGAAATGCGGTAAACATTCACATTCACATGAGTCGCTTTGGTTTTGAGATAATTAAGTCACAAATATCCGAAATCTTTCATAATAATAGCTGATCATAATCAATTGGTAGCGACATTACTTAGTTTATAACTACGATGGTAAAACTAAAAACTTTACATGAAAATACCTACTTTACCTTAGCAATTATAAGACTCAAATTATTGAATTGTGCAAGTAGTAAATAATCTACATTAACTTCGATTCGACTTGAACTAATGGCATCTGTGTAATGGCACCTCTCTGACACGCCAAACGTCAAATATCGTGAATTTACAACAGTCTACACTCGCCTCACGATGCGTCCTTATTTTATCTTGACCCTACGATTCGTGACAACTATGTGCATATTTGGAGCTCAGACTTACACTGCTTCTCTCTTATCTGAAGCAAATTTTCGTAAGTCAGCGGGTATTGTAAATATTCTACATGATTCTGGATCTATGAAAGTCTACTTCCACTCCCAAATTTATCTATATGAGGGATGATGAAGGTATCCTACATGTTAATCCAAGCTATAAACTCGTTGCGTACCAAGTTTCATCATAATCCGGTCAGCCGTTTTTGCGTGATTGAGTAACAAATATCCAAACATCTAAACATCTGAACTTTCACATTTATAATATTAGCGGGAATAGTGGGAATTTGTAGTAATTTGTAGGCCCTTAGATGACACCGTTATCATCACACTCGACCTTAACAACGAAGATATATCAAATTATAGGTAGACGAAGTTCAAGGCACTGGTTTGACAATGTTGACAACAACTGACTAACATAATTAAATCTCTCATTTGAAACAGTTACAATGGGTTGAGGGATTTTTGGTTATTTGTCCCCTAAGCACTTTTTTACCCTCCATTTTTTCACATATTATCTGTTTATTGTACAATTTTTGAATGGGATTCTTTTTATTTTGCTTCCAATTATATGCTTACCAATTTTCAAGCCTTTAAGTCATTAATTAAAGGACTTGTCATACAAAGTTTAACTCCCCTTTTCACCCCCTTCCATCCCCAATCTGTATGTTTTTTATAGCCTATAACCTGTCCGAAGATCCATTAAACTTATTAGTGAAGGTTATACCGAAATCTATTGGCTAGTTTTCGCGTGATGGTGAGACAAATAAACAGACAGACAAACAGACACAAATTCTAAAAACTGTAGAAATGTGTTCTGTTATCGATTCTAAGACCCCTCAATCGATTTTTTTGCTAATATCTTCAATGTACAGATTTTCGAACCTCTACAGCTTTATTATATGTATAGATATTTATTAGTTAAATGACAAAAGAGTAGGTAGCGTCACGTCTAAAGGTCGATATGAATATTCGTTTACAAGGTCCGTATAGAGGTCTGATCTGTAACTTGATATTTATTGTAACAATTTTATTCATATTCTTAGGTAATTAGGGACGTTAAATTTATCGTTATACTCATCATTCACTCGACCATGCAAAGTTACGACAGACGGTAAGTTGAACTGTAATAACCCCCCTAATCTAAGTAGGTGCCTATATTTGGTCGAAGTCATTCGTCCAATACGTGCAAGTATCACTATCAGTAGTTTTAGATCCGGGTATGAAAAGTGTTTAATAATTTTGATGATACAGTATAAAAGAGGACCTCGAGCTCCCTTGGTATGCATCACGTACCACACTCAATATGAGGGTTTCCGAAGCGGTTCATGCTGTCCAATACCAGACGCGATGGTGGTGTGTGTGAGGAAATCTCTGCAGCATTTGTGCTTACTGTCATGTCAAAGAAGGGCCGAAGGGTGTAGTGTTTCGATGGTTCCAGGGTCACCTCCCGAACCCATCAGAGCTGACGACGCAGCGGAGCCACACCGTTACGTTGCCTGAATGAACTCTTTTTGTTTTCTTTTATTGATATGTATGTTTGTAAGGTATATATGTGAATGTGGGCCTTGTTGCCTGATACAAATAAATAAAATACGAAATATTGATCTCGTCCCGCTAAAGGTCTAATTAGAATTACGTGCATCGCGGCCTACGAAAGACGTCTTCATAGTCTTATTTGTCGTAGGTTGCATGCATCCGTCGCAGATTTCGGAAGACGCGCCATACATATTCATTCATACACTGACTATTGTCTTTATTGGGCCCGGCCTATAAAGCCACAGTAAGATAAAAAAAAAACTGACTATTGTCGCATCAGCCGCGCACGCGCACGCGATTGATCGTGCGCGGTAACGATTGGTCTCACCTTCGTCCTTACACTTCACAATATGTTATCGGCCATAAGGAACATAATAAGGGCAGTAATTCTTTATGCATCTACATAAGTTACTTGTTCTGCGGTGGGCGTAAGATAAGATAATGGAAGATAAGATAAGATCATTTATTTCAAATTCGTGCAATTAAGTGCGAGTTAGTACACTAACTCTTTTCTTTTTACAATAAATCCCTATTAACGGGGATTTTACCTTAACGCGTTAATGTTGTACGATAAACAATAATTATTGTTATTGGCGGAAACCCCCATTCAAAGTACGTAAACGTTTTATTTATATTTATGCATGTAGGTAAGTATGTTTGACGCACCCTTTGTCTTGAGATTGAATTTCATTAACTTGTTGTTTGTGTAGTAGGTATTTAACTTGCGACACCATTGTAGCCTACCCGGCTCTGAAAAATATTTCCCGCTAAGTACAGTCGCCATCAAATATATCTGTACTCTTCAGGGTGCTCAAAAATATCTGAACATGCACTATACACTCAATCCCTCAAAGGTTAGCTGGAAGAGATCCCTCATAGGGATAAGTTCGCCTTTGTACTCTAATCTTATGTGACATGTATATTGTTTTAACCTGTTATTGTGTACAATAAAGTGCTTACATACATTGACAATAGAGTCGTGTTCAGATATTTGTGAGCACCTTGTTCGCTCCGATATATCTGATGGCGACTGTACATACAAGAATAATAAAACTCAGGAATCGAATTTAAACTTTCGTGAGACATGTTTTTAATTAATTACTTTATGAACGAGCGAGTGCCGAGAAGTCCCTTTCAGAATGGACAGAAATTCTAAACCGATTCTTGTGAAATGTTGAGAGCAGTTTTTTTGTCGATTGAGATTTTGGAAATTTATTAAAATGGCGGCAAAAATGACGATGAACACAATAAAAATATCACTCGCGAGGTTCTACATCCATAAGTAATTAGCTCCCAAGGGCCTTCGATCTGTGAGTCTCCGTTTTTTCGTGTTTTTATGGTTAACGTATTAAGAACAACGAGGTTTACCGAAATATTACACCATATTTTTCAACATTTATTGATTTACAAGCGCTAATAATAGATAAGTATTAAAACTAACTTAAATCTAAAACAGGCCCTTGGGGCATTGTGCCTAGGATGCTGGGGGCATTTCCTCGTTGTATCGCAATGCTGATACGTCGTGCGAGGAAGTGGCTAGCTCTTCGGTCACCAGTTACGTCAACCAAATACTTCGCGATTTCAGTAAATAACTTGTGCGCGCTAGGACCCCATGGACCAAGAGTTTTGACACCAAAAGGTACAAATTTGTACTCTCTGCCGAGGCCCCTATATTTATTGCGCTTTAATATTTCGGCATTTAAGTAAGTCGTAATCTTATATTAATATTAATAAATAAAATACTACAAAACTCACTCTCTTCGAGATATATGGCATGAAACTTTGGCAATTTTAGGCCAAAAAACCAGTTTTTGACATAAATTTTGTGAAAATGAGTTTAAAATAAAAATCTCTCTTGCGTTGAGAGACGTCAATAAGGAACAGTTACATGTACATTTCATATATATAAGTGCATAAACAACATACTAGTAAACGAAAATAGAGCTTTTTGGACCATGTCGGAAAAAAAACATAAAAATATAAGTAGTCAGCTTATTTAAAATTTGGCTCCAATGCAGAATAAAGGATTGCAGAACCGATAACCATTTGTGCCATTAATATCTGCACTACAGTTTTGACGGAGCAGTATCAACTCAAAACTCGTCTAAAATCGAAGAACAGCGCGTAGAGCCCCTACGGCAATCAATCGGTACATACATGAGTTTAATGAGGGCTATCGTTTTTGTGCTCACCAGTTGGCGCCACTGTCGAGTAAGGTCCAGCTGTCAAAATTTTTTATTGGTTATTATGGGCATGAGAACGAAAATTACGTTTAAATCATATTTAATACCTTCGAGACATTTTTCGAAAAAAACACTTCTTAACTCTGACATGCATATACATCCTGGAGTTATGTTTGTTTGTTAGAAATCAACCAGAACACTTTCCAAAGAGATCTTGTAAATTTAATGTACGATCTCAATATAAATATGATCTTAAACTTCCCGAGATCAATAACTCATTATTTAACAAAAGTTCTTTAATATCAGCCATTCGTGTATTTAATCATCTTCCCGCTGATATAAAAAGTATAAATGATAACTCTTTTAAACGAACACTAAAAAAATGGCTAATAGATAAAGCCTATTATAACTTAAACGAATTTTATGCTAGTAAATTGTGAATTATTTGTAAGATCATTAAACATTGTATTATATTCTATTCTATTCTAAAACCGTACCGAAAACCTCGGCCATGGTCTGATACGCATGCATGAATAAGTTTGGCTATTCCGAGAGAAATGCTGCCAATATCTTCGACACAATGCCGCGGGGGCCATATTTTATATTCATCATCATCATCATCATCATTTCAGCCGAAAGACGTCCACTGCTGAACATAGGCCTCCCCCAAGGCTCGCCATTTAGACCGGTATTTTATATTAGATTTAATTTATTAGGCACACGACTGCCCAAAAAGGAGTGTATGAATGTACTCGTATGTGAAATTCTTTATTCCCCAGAAATTCTCAACACCTTAACTGATTTAGATGTGTGAGGTATGGTTAGAATGGTGTCCCCTTGTTTTGCAGACAGAAATTTCATTTTCCATTTTTACGAATTGATTATTCTATGAAATGATAATATGAGATTTATTTTATGAGAAATTAAATTCTATACAACTGTTGTCTTGGTAATATTTTTTGCGTAAACTAAATAATATAAGAAAAAATAATATTTCATTTGTAGTTCTATGATATGAATATCGAAATATTAAAAAATATTGATATCAAAAATCATTGATTTGAGTTTCTACAAAGTAAGTGTTCGGCGTAATGATTATTCTGTGAAATTATAATATGAGAAAAAAATTCTGCGTAACGAAATTCTTTAAAATGTTGTCTATAAAACAGTGTGCAACAGGTTAGAATCCTTAGGTCATCCCGAGTAACATAGGATATGTGACGTTGCAATAAAAACAATATGGCGGACAATGAACCTACTCTATTTTGTGTGATTTGTAGAAAAAAAAATTACGATCTTAACAAGTGGGATATTGAATAAAATGAAGGAGTTGTACAACATGATTTTACGGCATAAGATACTTTAAAATGAAAATCAAAAACGGGGAAATGGAATTATAATTAAAAAATTAAAAACGCCAAAAAAGCTTGGATTAAAGTAAACTAAATACAGCATCAAGTTGCAAAATAAAAAAAAAACTTAACGAAAGCTGTGTTGTTCGTTGTCGGGGGACCTACTACATAATTGTATACAACTACAATATAAAAATATTAGGTCCCCCGACCGAAAAATTTGCAACACAGTTGAAAACAATTGTTAAAAGACAAATGTTATTATACTCTGAATGAATTTTTAAATCATCAAGAAAATGATTAGTGATTTTATAAATATGAGTAACATTATTTTTTGCATGCCATATTGGTTAAAGATGTGATACTGAATAAATAAAATACGATAACACCGACTGTACCCAACAACATGTTTATACCAATAAATATTTCATTTCATTTCTATCTTTTTCGTTTACGTTCATTTAGTGCATTATTCATTTTTAAGTATTATTTTCGGTAGGTAGTATATTTTTTGTATTTATAAATATGTAATAAATTCTTATTAATTTTATTACAGTAGAAGTAATTATGTATTGAAATAAATACACTTAGTAAAAGAAAAATCAAATTAATTGAAGTGAAACTTCGTAAAGTTCATGGTTTTAAATAGTGGCTCATATGTATAAAAATATTCTGTTCTTATATTTTATTTTTATGAACACAGTTTCATGTACCTATGAATATGTATATAAGTAATGACGCACCTACAAGACAAAACAATATTTCACTAGGTAACATGTTTTTGCTCTATGCAGGCTAGTAACCATTTCAGAAGTCCTTTGCCTTCCTGTACAGAAACTTAAAATTGAAACAATCTGAATAACTCACAAGGACAATAATCATGTCAGAAATTTTAATTTACTGGCCTAAAAAATGTTATTATCGATATATCGATTTTGCAATCAACATCAATCGTGGAAGGTAAACATTAACAGCCTGTTGCGTCAGATTTGTATACATTTCGTTTTAATGAAATGACACTTAGTTTATCACACTCGACGTCGGTACATATTTTTCGCTTTAGTACGCGCTAATATATACGTTATTTGACTCATCGTCGAAGTCACTGCGAAGTACTTTCGGCGGCGACGTCAAGTCTGGTGTGATAGTATTGCTTGAGGCTCGACCGTCACCAAAATATTGTCTTGATTTCCAGCTAATGTTAGCTGCCGTGCTCGTTTTGTAAATCTGCATAAAACAAGTTTTTTGTCAAAATTTAGAATATAATAGTTAATGCAAAAAAAACTCATTTATACCAAACGATACCTAAGCCAGAAAAAATACAAATACTTCAAACGCAGGTATAGGCACGATGTTACACAAATAAAAGGTAAAATTAAACATTTTGAAAAATAATTAAATAGTGTATTTGAAATTCCCCCGACTCTATAGGAAATAATTACATAGAGGTAAAAATAATTTTTAAAAACGATTAACTGGGTGCGAGGTATATTTACAAGCCCAGAAAAATCGTTCGGGGGCTGTCATTGCCTGCCCTGAAATGAAGTAAGAGTGTATGCAGTTTATTTTATCATCACCAACACCGGATGGATGAAGTACGAGATCTCAGAAACCGTTCCGGGAAGGGCTGAAGGCCCGATGCTTCTCCTTGGAGGGCCTTGTTTTGCCAGGCCGAGAGTCGAAGGCCCAAAGGGCGAGTCTAAGTCGTCACATTCTAGCCCCGAGGGTCTCACAAGTAAACCTGCGGGCCAAAGGTCCGGTAGCGAAGGGCGAGGCACACAAAGTCAGAAGGCGTTCCGCATGGGGGCATAGGCACTTCTCTGTCACGCATATTTTCCCTTCTTCTGCTCACAACTGCCACGGATTTGTACACTTCTTCCAACTAGTCGCGAAGCGTAAATAAATACCCATGGTTGTTCATTTTCGCAACGGATCCTGAAATTGGATGACGTAATTTGAAGTATACCTTATTTCGTTTACACACTTAAGGTCCCAGTAATCGAAACGTTAGTGCCCAATAAATGACTCCAATTAATCACCTCTGTCATGACGTAAGATTGAAAGTGCCAGGTATTGGGTCATTGTCGAGCACAGGGACGTTTACTTTACCAACACATTTAGAACCAAGAAAGTTTATATACTATTTCAGCTAACTTAATATTTACAGTAGTTAGCGGGGGACATATTTCAAAACAGCCGAAGAACGGTCTTCTTCTACGAGCCTTCACAAAGTTCCTTATGTTTCTCGATTCCATCATTAAGCTCTCAGCAGTTCATGTACAGAAGCTACTCAGCAAACAGTATTGAAATAGTTGACACTTGTTGTGTTAGTTGTTCTGCTTCATCATCAGGCCTTCTGAAGTTCATGTACAGAGACGTTTCAATAGAGACTGTCAAAACAGTCTAATGACATTCACTAACTAAATATCTTAAAACATGCCTTAAAATACCGTTATGGTCCATCATCATATCCTCAGAGTTAAAGTGCATGTACTCCACATCACGTCCTATGGAAATCGTAAGCGCTCGCCGAGCAGTCCCGGAGAAAATGCACTCAAACGCACTTTGACTTTTTTCAAGTGAAAAATGTTTACTGCAGCGCCCCCTGGTGAGTTATCATCATAACTATTAGCTTAAATTCTTCCCAACTAAACTACACACCTATTGCAAAAAACCGTTTCTAAATCGGTCAAGCCGTTTTGAAGATATTGATATACACACACAAACAAACAAACAACTTCTCACCCTAAACGCATATAGCTTCTCCGTTCCGTCGTGGGTAAAAATTACTGTGTTCAACCGAACATTCAGTCAGTTAATCTGATGGGTACGTCAAACACAGGTACGTAGTACGTAGTTTATGTTTAATTATTTATTTGTGTGACATTGTATAGAATGTTAAACATTCATAATTATCGGTATGCTTGACATAACTATTGTTCTTATGCTTAACAGCGGGGTAATCACGTAACTTTATGTACTACCGTTAGATAGATTTTAATGTCAATTTTGAAGTATAAATTGCTGAGCTAATGTCATGTTTTTTGTACCCGACGCTAGTACATAATTGAATGAACGATTGAATGGAAATCCCATACTAAAGTGAGAAATTGATCAAATGATTGGAAACACGTAACTTTTTGACGGTAAAATTGTACGGTATAAATATGTCAATTACTGCGTGGCAAAGTCATCGTCAGTCATCGTGTCTGTCATGTCATAACAATGAATTAAACAAAGATTTTGGTCATGATTTGGGTTTATTAATTAGTGAAAATGCCCCAAATTTCCTTGAAATGTCTTTAAAATTCCCTAAGCACTTTAAATAATACGAAAAGTAAGTAACAAGAAATGTCATGGTCATGTGGTATTTATTTGCTCATATTCGTATTTACTAATATATTTGGTTTTATTATGTGCTTCTTTTCAGGATGTACGTAAACCAGATTCCCCATCTCTTGGTGATGATGCGATGCTGCAACATGCAGAGTGTGTGAGATAAAACGAGGGAACTATGAAGTAACATGAACCAAGCAATAGCGTGCCATATTATTCATCGCTGAAATATAGAAGTATTAATTTATAAGTATGTACTTTTTCATATACGTGCCCCGCGTGTCGATGTATGCTTGTCGATTTATGAAAAGTAATAGGACGACATAAATTACCGCCCCGTAGCTAGTCTCCGAATCCTTTAAACATGAGTTTATTAAGTCCACTTGGGATACTATTTCTTTCTTCCTTTGTAACCAGCATGTAATGTGAACCTTCGGTATGTACATAAGATATATTATATCCCGCGCCTCTACTTGCTTTCCCTAGCAAATAGAGTAATACTCCGGCGGATCCGCGCGGGTAGGTAGGTAAAGTAAGACAAGAGTTATACACAAATGTCAAATGTTTTAGATGATACAACGAGATTGCGAAGCCGTCGTTGGTGCTGGTGAGTTTTTAATTCCGCGCGGATTTACTGCCAAGAAAAAATCCTACTCGCATGAAGAGAGAAGAAAGTTGTATAAAGACATGATGTTATTTCTTAATATATTTTTGTATTTATTCGTTGTTGTTTACATTATTTAAATACCTAAATAATACGTTTCGTCATTCATTAGGTATAAGCAGGTACATACGAATACACTATATTGAAATTGTGTGTATGCTATTGCATCGACTTATGTTCATTAAATTCTTCTAAAATGATATTACTCTAACTTTGCAAATAGAATGAAGAAGGAGTTTCATTAATATTTTCTATTCAAACAGTAGCGACGCGTGGGCAGGTCTATAAAGCTTGTGGAGTGTACATAGATTACTATCAAGGCACATATCGCACCCAAAGCAGCGTATAGGTCAGCTCAGAGCAATAAACTTGGCGAGAACAAGAAGACAAGGGACTTTATCAGTACCGATTGCGTAGTTGAGCTTAAAATACATTAATCTCGAATAATATTGTAGATGCAATAATGTAATCCATGTGTGAAAAGAATAATATCACGTTATTAGTCATGATTATAATTATATACGATTTTATTGTAAAATACAAGTGCTGCCCAACGTGTTCATGAATAGATTACAAAGACTGGGGTTTCTCTCAATCACCTCTCAATGAAGTAACTAGTAATGTATATGCAATAACTTATTCTACTTGACGCTAGATGTCTAGTTGAACCCATTTCGTCTCATACAAAAGCAACGCGCAACGGTAAAATCCGGTAGTCTTCTTCTAGCATTAAGAGGCTGGATAGGTACTTTAACTTTTAAAAATAATAATTTGACACGTCGTGTCAGTCAACATTTTAGAAAAAATTAGTACAACGAAATAATTATATTTTACGATTATTATGGAATATTTAGCCCAGACCAATATTAAACACTTATTTGGTGAAGTTTACGTATAAAAAACATTTATTCATAATAGTTCGTATCGAATAGTTGGCTATAGCAGTTCACTTAGGTAACGATTTTGCACCTATAACGCGCGTAAGTAATTCTATAATATCATCAGTTGAATAGACGTCCACTGCTGGTCATAGACCTATCCCGGAAAATGCGTTTCTGATCGGTCGCGTGTCGTCCCAGGTCTTTTGACTCTTACTAGGTCATCAGGCCACTTCGTAAGGAGCCTTCACTTGGCCTTCACTCACTGCGTCATCGGATATGCATTCGTCACTCGAGAAGTCGCTGGCGTAGGTTAAGCAGACACCATAGCCTATGGACGCTATCGATTCCTAAAGAATGACAAGCACGTTGCCGAGCCTTATTGAGTTTAGGATTCAGGGTCAGGGATGGATGGGTAAATGGATATTCTGGTGTTATAAAATTGCGGATTTTTGAGACTATGGAGCGTGTACTGATAATTGTACTGAGTCAAATGAGGAATGTCCTTATTATAAAATGTAGCACTTTTAGTTTCTACGGCTACTATAATATACATAATCTGTATCTGTAGCCAGGCTCATGATTATTCAGATGCTATTTCAAGATGTTCATTACTATGCTCTAACTTCTTCTTTCAGTGCAGCAATTGTGAATTGCGTATTTTTAGGCAACATGTTAAAGATGAATATTTCTTTGATCAACACATGGTTATGATGATAATTGGATAAAATGAAAATCTATAACCGCCACCCCGCTGCCTGGGCCACAAGATCTCCTTATCTCAAGGCAAGTAAATTTTTTTGTTTATTAATCTCTAAAATACAGTTTAAAACAACCAGAATAGTAATTTTAAAGGAGATTACCCCATCAAAAGTACTACATTTCCAGTGGAGCTATATCTCCTTCTTCGTCGTTACATTCTTGACAGAATGGTTGTGGCCGTCTAATGTCTACACGCCTGGCACTTTCGTACAACCGGCAGTTTATTGCGACTTTAATTTGGTCGCCCACCTCATGGTGCACCCGTCATCACGTGGTCTTGTACCCACGACTACGCCCTGTAACGTATTACATGCCGTTCGATCGACAGATGTCCACATTGTGAAGTGGAGCTACATAAGTGCCAAATTATTTTTTGTTTAGTAGAATTGAGTGGGGCGTTACGTAATGGAATGAATAATACTTCGTATGTACCTATCTAGTTCTGATAGGAAGCTGTTTCTAGAGCCTGTGGATGCTTTTGATTTCAGGTATATTTCATATGTGCTGTCAATAACGGTCACAAAAACCGGTTCACTGCTTTCTTGAAGGACCAAACACAGACAACTTTTAGAGTACCAAGGAACTCTTATAGTTTCTCCTTGCACGTCTGTGCCTCTGCCCTTCTGTCCGTCTGCATTAATTATGTGAAAGCAGACCAGTAATAGTCGTCATCATATCAGCCGAATGACATCCACAGATGAACATAGTAGGCCAGCATCACAAAGTGCCATAATGACTAATCCTGTCCCATCTGCATCCAGTAAACTTCTCTGACAATACACCTTTACTTTCGGGTTCGATCACGCAGAGAAACTCCTAGCATAGCTCTCTTCTTCGCGATATTTTTATTTAAGACAAATATGAAATGGCAAAGATAACCTAGAAATATTCCATAAGCAAATTATAATCTTTACATTACTATTTCAGAGGATGGGATTGCTGCTGATTAACAAGTGAAATCAGGCACAAAAACTAAAATTTGTTCGTGTTTGCTGATTGTTAATGAAGACTAAAGCACTTTCAGGGATGGTTTCATTATTATGGAAAGTATAAGGGAAACTTGCTTACTCAGCATCTTTGGAATTTGAATGTAAGGGTGTGACTGAAAGAGTCGTGAAAGAATCCCATGAGGAAAGGGACGCACAAGCGGAGTAAAGGAAGGTTACGGAATTTACTGATAAAGTACTTTCCTTCTAATAGTAGTATAGCATAATGTTTAAGCCCACTTACTTATTTATTTATTAACCAACTTTACCAAACATGCAAGTTACAGGTTACAAAAACTTATTACTAACACAGTGCTTAGTTATACTGTATACAATAGTAGTGGGATTGGAGTTTGCCTCCAGATAGCGTGCTACTGTAGCCAGGAAGGAATTTACTGCATTATTATCATTTATAATGTATATTGAATGAAATGCTTAAAGTTAAATTTTCTAATTTCATCATAATTATGTTACTGGACAGAATATCAACGACTAAATGTTATAATACACAACGACGGTGGTCAACAAGCTTACGGCCTGCCTGATGGTAAGCAGCAACCGTAGCCTATGAACACTTGGGACTCCAGAAGAATCACAAGGTCGTTGCCGAGCCTTTATTGGCATAAGGATTTGTTGTGTTGATAGCTAGAGACATACGCAAGTGACGCACTCTGAAAATAGTGCATCCTCGGGAGTTCTTGTGACTTTATATACTCATTACCAGGAACACAACATCGTATACCTAAAGAGCAAGCAGTGATGTTATTATGGCTGCGGTCTCCTATAAGGTACAGTCAGGGTCAGAGAGAAAAAAAAACGGTTTGAATTATAAGGTTCCGTAGTAAACAAGGTACCGTTATACAAAGTGCAAAAAGTACTTCTCATACAGTTTTATATGGCCCGTCACAAAACTGACACAAAGTATTAGATGGTAAATCGAGGACATTTTTAAAATGGAACCCTTATAGTTTCGTCATGTCTGTCCGTCTGTTCGTCCGTACGTCCGTCCGTCCGTCCACCCGTATGTGTCAGCGTATGTACTCGGAAACTATAAGCACTATAATTATGAAATTTGGTAAGAAAGTGTATTCTATGAACCGCTATATAAAAGTAATGTGATATTAGAAAAATATATTAAACGAGAGTCCCGTAGCGGCGTCCCGACGCCGCTAAAATACGGAAATTCTCATAGTTATTCAGAAAAGGAACAACTAAAGGTACAAATACATTTCTTTAATTTTGTGCCTCTCTTAGGAACACCAAAAACATGTAAAAAAGGGTTCTTAAAAACAGTTCCTTTTCATTGTCACATTTTGCCGGATCAAAACCATGCCTAATAGTAGACTGCTAGCTAAGTTAGTTTTTCGGACAACCTGGATGCGGCACATCATCATCATCATCAGTCGTTTCGTCAATGCTGAGGACATAATGTCCAATTCTTGCTGACCAGACTCCTCCATTGGCTCCTGTCACCCACCTTATGGATGGCCTCGTGCAGATATAGTTACAGGACACCAGTGATTTGGGTATTCTGTCTAGCGGGTAGTCTGCTCGGGACCTCTGGCCCTCAACTTTTCCCGTCATAATATTTATCTACTGGCTATCCGAAGAACGTCGTGAGAGGTGTTCGAAATATATGAGGATGCGGTCCTGACATACTGTTGATAGTCGACAAATGGAATAAATAATGGGAAACAGAATGGGAGTAAATTGTGCCTTGAGCTTAGAAAGAAAGTAGTACTCAATCATCAAGTTTTTTGTAAAGAAGCTTATGGCCTGCCTATGCCTGACGGCAAGAAGACATCTTTAACAGGATTTGTCGCATCTCTCTCTCTCTCTTGCAGCATATTTGCATCCACTTCTGGACATATGCCTTGATGTCGTCCGACTATCCTGGCTTGTGACCTTCCCACGCTAGAACTTACTGTTCGAGATCGCCATGTAGTAGTATTCTTATAATTCAGTGACAAGAAAATACATACAAGAATACGTAACAACAATCATCATCATCATCATGCTAGCGTCATCCCGGTACAGTTGCATCCTAAAGGATGCCCGGGGTCCGCTACCTAATCCTAACAGTTGGCGTAGGCACTAGTTTTTATACATAGTGTAATACGTAACAACAATATGTAAAACTATCTTCAATCTAAAACAGGCCCTTCAGGGAGGCGTACCGAGGATGCTTGCGGTATTTCCTCGCTATATCGCAATGCTGATACGTTGTGCGAGGAAGTCGCCAGGTCTTCGGTCACCAGTTACGTGAACCAGATGCCTCGCAATTTCAGTAAATAACTAGTAATTCTATTCTATTGACTAGCTCTTCGTACCTTATACTTATGTCAGTTTATATATTACTGTTATAATAATTTCAAATTGTAAAATGATGTATATGAATAAGTACAATTCAATTTACAAAGCAACTTTTACAGATCAAGTTTTTTTTCAGGAATGCTTGAAAACTGCAAACAGAAGGTTTTTTTACTACTAATTATGACTTGCTACGGTCTTCCTCGCAACGTTCAAATCATCGCGGCAGACCCAGAACGTAACGATACTCGTACTTTATACACTCAAGAGCAATAGTAATCGATATACTTTCTCCATAGAAAAATCGATACAAAGTGTACCCGTTATTTTTGCTCTTGAGTATAGGTACTTGCTTATTTAGGTAGTAATAAATGATAGTTGTGTGTTGTTTTATTATTATAGAAAGATCCCTAATAAAAAAGGATTTAAATACTTTTAAAGGTATGAAGGTTCCGACGTATTTCTTACCGCAAATAGTCATTTTTTACCCTTATTCCATATGTCTCTACCGACACATCCCGTCTGTTAGAGAAATGTGGACATTTTACTTTCTTCTCTACCGGTAGGGATATTATTTGGCTATTACCCGTGGTCCCACCTACCATTTCTTAACCGTGGTACCATCAGATTGTACCATCAATGATACTACGGCAAATAATGTTCCATTGACATAATAGAACCACGGCTAATATTATTTTTTGTTACCCGTGGTATTGGATAGTAGACAATTTGGTAATTAATTAACAGTCATGTAGATTATGGTTACATATAATTTAAAGATCTAATTTTAATAACAAACCCTCGGTCCGTGGGGCCCTGGGGCAACAGAGCTCTTCCAACAACTGGCGAAGAGACTGGTCGACGTCACAGGGGACAAGAGAGCTGGCAGTTTCCTCGCACAACGCCTTGCTATCGCCATACAGCGAGGAAATGCTGCCAGCATTCTAGGGACCATGCCACAGGGACCTTTTTTAGATTTTTATTAGTTTTTATTATTTATTAGTTCTACTTTAAGTTAGGTATTGTTATAATTTTTTATTTTATTGTATGTATTTAAAGATAGCCTTACAAATACATAAACACATTTTAATAACTGCACAGAAATATAGAAAATAACATTATTATTATTTAGCCAAGTCGAGCAATACAAAATCACGGCTATTACCATCCGTTTCTCGAAGCCATTCAGGCCATTTTCAGCCTCTTGTAATTTTGTGCTGGCTAAAGCTCCATTCATAATTTATTTCATTTTCTATTATAAGATTCAATTGAACTTGTTGTTTTTGAACGATTGCAGGTCAAAGTTCATTAGTTTTGTCACTGACTGGCTGATTATTGACCATTATAATTGCAACGCAATGGTATTAGTAAACATTTCTTTTACCGTATTACCATAAATTATACCAGATACCACGGCAATAAAATACTTCGGTTGTACCATTAATGCTACCATATCAAAAAATACACCATAGAACCATCAATGGTACTATCTGATGGTACCACAGTTAAGGAAGGCCTTCTGGTGGGTCCACGGGTAATTTGTTTTATCCGTTGTCCTACCGTCGTTCTTGACCCGTCGTCCTACAGTTCGAAACAGTGTTCGCAGGTGGGTCTACATGTCCCCCTGGTGGCTAATTGTTTTTGATCCGTTGTCGTCCCATTCTAAACAGTATTCGCCAGTGGGTCTGCGGCCAATTTATTTTTATCACGGTCCCACTGCATTAAGCGGTAAACATTAATTAAAAACTAGCTATTTTGTCAGGTAGAACTGCGAACAAGTAATATTTCTGACCTAACCAATTGTAACGAATGTTCAGTTCTGGTGCTTCGCCGGCCGCTGTAGGGTCATAGTTCTGCTTAAACACTCCTCGCTTCGCTGCATTAGAGTCGAATACGTAGTGTAGTGGGACCATGGTAAAAATAGATTGCCCGTAGGCCCACTGAAGAACACTGTTTAGAGCGGTAGGACAACGGGTCAAAAAAAAATACCCGTGGATCCACAAGGGGGACATGTTGGTGGGACCTCGGGTAATAGGCTTGTTTGCCAGTGGGCCAACGAGCGTAGCTAGAAAAAGTGTTCGTACAACTGCGACATTACAAGCAAAGCGACCGTGCCGCAGCAGCGGCGGGCGAAGCGCCTGAACCGAACGGTCTTTTCTAACGACCATTTTATTTGCAACCTATCGGGTCGCACAGTTTTACGAACACTCCTCCTAGCTTCGCTCGTCGTCGTGCCTACACCTCTTTTTAAGGATGGTCGTCAAACGTACTACTTTTATAACGACCACCCTTAACAGATGTAGGTGGACTTCAGTCAAGGAAAACAAATTCCTGGGTCCCAAACAGCAGCAGTATGGGAGCCAAGAGGGAAAATCGGCGGTATGGGAACCAGGAGGAATAACGTTATCCCTGGATCCCGTAGGGCAGTGGCTTGGGGAGAGATGAGAAAAAGTGCCACCGCTGGATCCCACAGGGCAGGGCTGTAAAACATTACGTTGCAATTCCATGGAATCATAGGCTTGGGCACCAAGTGGAAGGAGGGAAATCTAACGGTAAGCTACCAGGGTAAATGTAGTGGTAGAGATATATGGAATACGGGTAATGCTAGGCATCTGCTCCAATATACTAAACTGTCTGTTTAACCAGTTGAACATATTGGACAACTTTCCTCTATTGTTTTGAAATGTGTCGTAAGAATAGTTCATTTTATTTATGTCATAATACTGTAATTGAACTTATTGCATTTTTAAGTAACAAGTTGCTCAACTACTTTTTAAAAATTGAAGGAAAGTTATACAATATGTTCAACTGGTTAAACAGACAGTTGAACATATTGGAGAAGAGGATGCTAGGTGTCCATGGTCAGACTGACAGAACCAAGGACAAAGAAAATTACCTGTGGTACAATCATTAGGACTAACGGTGTAGGGCCACGGGCATAGATTGATTTTTAGGGTTCCGTAGCCAAAATGGCAAAAACGGAACCCTTATAGTTTCGTCATGTCCGTCTGTCCGTCTGTCCGTCTGTCCGTCTGTCCGTCTGTCACAGCCGATTTACTCGGAAACTATAAGTACTACAGTGATGAAATTTGATGGGAATATGTGTTGTATGAACCGCTACAAAATTATGACACTAAATAGTAAAAAAAAGAATTGGGGGTGGGGCCCCCCATACATGTAACTGAGGGATGAAAATTTTTTTTTCGATGTACATACCCGTGTGGGGTATCAATGGAAAGGTCTTTTAAAATGATATAAAGTTTTCTAAAAAACATTTTTCTTAAAGTGAACGGTTTTTGAGATATCAGCTCTCAAAGTCGTAAAAAGTATGTCCCCCCCCCTCTATTTTTATAACTACGGGGTATAAAATTCTAAAAAAAATAGAGGTGATGCATGCTAATTAACTCTTTCAACGATTTTTGGTTTGATCAAAGTATCTCTTATAGTTTTTGAGATAGGTTGATTTAACTGTAATTTTGGTTAAGTTATTTTTGCTGTTTTATAGATACTAGTACGGAACCCTTCGTGCGCGAGTCCAACTCGCCCTTGGCCGGTTTTTAGTTTATCATTACGGACCATTACGAGGTAAAGTCATGAAGCAATAATTAGGCAAGCCTACAGTGTGACCTTCAATTTGTCAGAAGTTTGTCAAATCCTTAGGCCCGGCACCCATTAGTGGTACGGCATTGGCACGTCAAGGGATTCCTCCTCGGGCACGCCAAGATGTGGTTAGGATTGCCGGGGTTGCCGAGGCGTCCTTGGGCATGACGAGGCATCCTTAGGCATGAGCAGCCATCCTTAAGCATGCCTAGGCCTCCTTAGGCATGCCGAGCATCCCTATCGGCATTCCCAAGCACACCTTTGGCATGCATTGTCGATCCCGCTGTGTGAGGCTGAGGAGCCCTTTACCGTGCCGTGCCGATAGTAGACGCCTTTGCCTTCATGTACCTACTTAGTGTACACTGATGTCGGATCCGATTGAATTATAGAGAACATTCTGTCTATTGTGTATATTCAAGGAACGTCCAGAGCCATTATGTATTAAATTCGGGAAATATAAATGCTCGTTTCATTTGTTTGGGGACGTAGGTAGATTAACCCTCTTGATATGACAAAAACGCCTATAGGTGTTACCTGCTTACCTGGTGGTGTGGTGTGGTGTCACGTACGTTGTCTAAGTGACCTTCGTGCTTTACACTAAAGTTCATATACAATCTCTTATGGAATATGAGTTTGTTTGTAGGGATCACTGCCGTACATGACGCATGGCGATTAAACGGTTAACTAAAATAGGCAGGTTATGCCTACAATTCTTAAAATTTGAACCTTTTTGGACTGATATAAAAGACTATACCGATATAAGATTATTACAATAATAATATTGTTATGATTATGCAATTTCACCACACTTTTCATTTTATAATTCGGTGCGGGTCTAGGCTTCGGTGTATAGCCAACATTATTTTACTGCCTGATAGTTCTCCTACAGCATACTAGATGTCAATATTATGGAATGCAAGTGAATTAACTGTCAACAAGTTCTCCTATTCGATACTAGATGGCATTTAGTTCTTTAAAATAAATATTATTAACTGATACAATATAAATTGATATATTTATTTGTACCGATATTATTTAAAGACTTACTAAAAGAAAATAATTTAAAATATTACAAAGGTTTTACATCGTCACATTTACATTTGTCTTTCTGTCATACTCTCTTTGTAATAATGCGTTTTGTGTTTATCGGTTGCATGTTTAGCATTTGTGATTTAAATATAATAACTCGTGTTCATTTATCAAGATCACATTTTTCCTTAATTTTAGATAAAGTGCTTTGAATTGGGTTATTATGATAGTAAATTTGTGCAAAACATTGGAAGGAACAACCATTCGTTCATTGGATCACCTTTGCAATAACAGAACGTCGAATTTCATTCACCTTGTGAACGGTACGGTACGAAACGGTGTTTCTAACGTTAGTACATAAAGTTACCTGGTGCGAATTTTTGACAGGCGTTCGAACGGTCGAAAATTGACAGTAAAATCTATCTACCGTTAGTACATAAAGTTACGTGATTAGCCTGCAGTTAAAATATTTAAATGTCAAGTGATCAAACTAAGTGACAGTTTCTAATGTTCGTTTAATGACAGGATCTTTTACACAAAATAAATTAGTTTTTTTTGTACCTACATGTCTCTCTTTTTTGGTCTGTAAATATTATTATGATGTATGAAGTTATTGAAGGTGTGGTGTTAACTTATTAATTTTTTAACCGACTTCAAAAAAAGGAGGAGGTTCTCAATTCGGTTGTATGTTCATTTTTTTAAATGTATGTTATGTTACCTCAGAACTCCGTCGTTTGTGAACCGATTTGATTTTTTTTTAGTTTGTAAGCATATGCTTCAAGATTGGTCCCGTTGTTACCAGAATCTAGTTCTGATGATGGGATCCATGAGAAACTGAGGGAACTCCTCAAAAAATCAAGGGAAACATATAGCAATTTTAGTATTTACGGTAATAAATCAAGCATTTTCATTCAAAAACTAGCATTTGGTGAAAGGGAACTGATGAAGAAGACCACGGATGGTCATCCGAAATTCCTAGTGTTTCATGGGTGCCATTAAGATATTTCGGCCAAAATACTGAAGCGACTATGACGAAGTCAATTTAATTGGTCCATGTAACGTAACCTGATCTGGTAAATGAAGCCGGAAGGTAGGCAGCGGAACTCCGTAATAAAACAGGGTAGCTTAGCCGTGTTTGAGCTTACTGGAATCGTTATGAGATGCACTTTGGTAATGATTAATTATAATTCGTGAAATAAATAAGAAAAAAAAATAAAACCGACTCCAAAAAAGTAACACTAAAAAGTATTGATTTGAAATTGCCTTACTTCTAATATGAGACTTTACGCTTCTTATTGAACAATGTAGACGTATCTATTGTTATTTTTGCAGTCGAGTCGAGTCGGTGTCATTTCGTCAACTTTGGACAATTTCTTTGGATGCGTTAACCTACAGACCTATGGCTAAATATTCATTTTACCAAGTAAATATGCCGTCTCCGTGTGGTTCCGCGTTAGAATAACACTCCCTCTTTCCCGTGGGTGTCGTAACAGTCGACTATGGGAACCGAGTTTGTAGTGTATTGTGGGCGATGGGCTAGCAACCTTTCACTGCAATATCATATTTTCTCCACCTGTAAACCTACAAAGGTGGCACTAGAATTGAATCTCATGTGCCTAACCCTTTTGGGAATACAGGCGTGAGTTTATGTGTGTGTCTATGTTATGTAAATTTGCGGTATTTTCTACTTTCCTGACAGCATACTGACGTCGCCTAGATTTCTACTTATCGGTATACTATCAGCATTAAATATATGCATCTTGAGCCAAGCAAGAAGCACTCAATTGAAAATTAAAAAAATATGTACCGACTCGGCTGACAGCACCCCCAAATGTGGAAGTAGTCCAAAATAGCTCTGAAAACCTACCGCGAACCGAAAACGAAGTTTTTCTCTGGCAACCGAATTAGTAAGTGCGAGAGAAAGGGAGATACTTCGTTTTCGGTTGGCTGTGGGCCCTCCGTATGTTTCGTGCGCTCATTCTCGAAGCACGCGCAACTAATTAAAATGCAAAATAAACGCGAAGCGACGAATAGAAGTTGTACGAAACGTTGAAACCGTTGAAAGAAAGCACGAAGATTAGGGCGGGGCGTTATGTATTATATGCTAATGAAGAAAAAATGTGTATGGCGAAATGGGGAATACGTTCAGTTCAGACGTGCAAAGGAGGTCATGACATAGTGTTACCCCACATATCTATGAAATATATGCTCGCTCTATGAGTGTTTATGAGTGGGTTAAAAAATGTTTACATGAGGGTTTGGTACTTTTTGATGGCTGTGTAAGGTGCTGGCTCCTAGATGAATAACGAATGTTCCAATGTAGTTGGAATTGTTTTAGAATGGCAAATAAGTTGACGTATGATTCAGTTTGTAAGATGATCTAAACTAGTGAAGAAGTATTTATCATTAAAGTTGTAAATAAAACGAAGATTTCTAAGAATAGTTTAATTATTTCAAAGTTGTCCCTATCCAGGGTATACATATATAAAAATATTAAATACTCTTTTATCTATATTTATTTATTTATTTGGGAAACAAACAGGCAAAAACATTATATCAAGTTAATCATAATAAACATAACATAAGCCAAACAGTTTCCACTACTGACTAATACAAAATCTGTTGCTCAGACCAAAAAATTTCAAAATAGCACAATATGATAAGAATTGATAATTTAACACAATGTGACACAAGAGAAACATGCATGTATTTAAAGAGTTACGATACCTCCAGTTCATCATTCAAGACCTAAGTACACTTAAATTGTTAGTTTATTTTTCATTGCTTTTTATTTAATTTTTGATTGCAGAAACAAAACGTTGTAATGACAAATGGAATATATCAATATTGAATAATTGTCACTGTAACTTTGGCACGCTCTAGCTAAGAACCTACTTCTTGCATATGTAGTATGTCCTAAGTAGGTTGAAAGTAAGTTATGTTTGTGAACTTGGGACTGGGTAGCGATTGCACCCTTAGCTCAGTTGGCTAGAGCGACTGGCCGCGAGTGCCGGCAGGTCGCAGGTTCGAATCCTGCTCGGTGCTTAAATTTTTAAATTTTTCCTTTATTCTAAAATTTGTGAAAGTAAGTTGGTGGAACGAGTACGCCGATATTTTTGAGAGAAGATTAGGAGTGTCAACAAGGCCATTTAAAATCTTGAATAAAAATATCTGGTCACGAATTTCACGACGCGTTTCAAGAGATTCCAAAGCGTAATTGTCAGTGTCAATTATTTTATATTTGTATCTCATTCTTCTAATGAATTATAGACCTCACAAGTGATGTTTTCTACGTTTTCAACCCCAATGGCGCCGCTATTACGACAAAAAAGTCCTTTATCGAACCCGCTCAAATAAATCATGAGAATCGGTTGAGAAATCCAATAGAGGAGAATAGCCGGACGTCCGTCGGACATCCGGATATACGAAATCATTATGGGAAAAGCTGAAACGGAGACGCTTCGACCGCTCGGTTACTGGTAGTAGCTGGATTTCCCGGCTCTTCACAGTGAAAATTACTGGAAAAAAACTACCAAATATTTACTTGTTTATCGTATCGCAATTATTTCGGACCAGTTTTGTTGTACTTTTAGCGCCACCTAGGGGTCACGTGTAGGGTTGCGGTGGGTACTTCCCCTACGGACGAGGTGCAACTTCGACCCCGCTTTGTCAAGCAAGTGGGCAACTTGACTGTCAGAAGTTGTCAAGCTACCCGAAGGCCTCCAACTTGTCTTAACGACTGCTGCCATAGACAGCAGCCGGGATCAACGGTTTAGCGCGCCTTCCAAAGCACGGGAGCACCCAGTTAGTAACCAGTCAAAGCGGTCACCCATCCAAGAACTGACCCTGGCCTACGTTGCTTAACCTGGCATACAGCACACGGCCCGCGGGCGCCGCTGGGCCACGAACGCTCCGCAACTAGCAACTGTTACCACTTAAAAAATAGTAATAGGTATAAGAAACAGTACACATACCTATGTTTGGATTTACATATATACGTAATAATATACATATACATGCAAAGGCAATATCCTAGTGATGTCTCCTTCTGTCAATTAAGACAAATGGAATGGGTAACGTGTCTTTTGCCTGAAATAAATTGATGTTTTCTATTAAACCCATATCACATGACCAAGAGTCGATCATTTTTCCAGAAAGTGCTCCTGATATTGAATCCGAGCTTGTTATATCGCGTCTTTTGCTATTTAAATTAAAAAACTTTCGTAGATGTCTGTGGGTATATCAAAGGTATAATTTGACAAGGGAGTATGCCCAAAAATAGACTATCACAGTCACATCAAGCGTAATTTGATTTACAAAACGAAATACATTGACGGACCTTCGTCTCTTGTCACCCAAAATAATAAGTTTGTATTCCGTTTGACCAAGTTAGGTACGCACCACTAACTGACCGAAACAGGAAACAGACGACAATAAATGAAAACAAAAAGAGTCCATTAGGCATAACGGTGTGGCTCCGCTGCGTCGTCAGCTCTGATGTAGGGTTCGAGAGGTTACCCCTGAAGCGCCGAAACACTCCACCCCTCGGCCAGAAGTCAGAACCTGTATTCCGAACGTCGAAATCTGAACTTCGTATCGTGCCGTCCCTTTCACTCTTGTGTTATTCACTATATGAGTGAGAGGGACGGCACGATACGAAGTTCGAAGTAGCCCCTCAGCACGCGACGCGACGGTCTCCTGCAGAGGCCGCGGCGTGCGCACCACAAACAAGCTGAAGCGCACGTAGTGGCGCGAACGCAGCTGGCTCCCGCTCAGCAAGTAGCCGGCCTTCTGGTGAACATACTTCACCACGTCATCGGTCGTGGCGGTGTAATGCAGGCGCGACGTGTCGAGCGCCTTATTCGGTTTGGAAAGCCGCGGACCGAAATTAACTGGCTCAGCCGTACCACACTGACTCTTGCGCGGCTTTTTTGACACTAGTGTGAATCCCACCTTATCTCATTTGGAGCAGCACGATGTTCACGCGCTCGTGTTGTATATATGTACAGTCGCCATCAGATATATCGGAGCGAACAAGGTGCTCACAAATATCTGAACACGACTCTATTGTAAAGGCGTTAAAGTGCATGTTCTGATATTTTTGAGCATCCTGAAGAGTACAGATATATTTGATGGCGACTGTACTACATTCCCCAAGTTTCAACAATATGTAAGTAATCTTATGCCCTTAACATTGGCCGTTGGGAGTCAAGTAAAACGTAGTGATTAATCGAGGGGTGAGTGGTCAAACCCGATAAATCGAGATAAATGTTTTTTGAAATAAGAACTTAACATCAATTACGCAGAGTTCTATTTTCAAAAAACCTTTAAGACGACTTATCGGGTTTGACCACTCACCCCTCCTTATATTGTCTTTGGAGTCAAGTTCCGGCGTTTGTGCGTTCGTTTATACACCACGAAGTTGCGTAATATTGCAGTCATAGTGTGTTTATTTGACGTATTTTAAATTGATGTCTATTTTTGTCAGTAAGGTTTATTACAGACGTGACACAAGCATTTTTTCTAAATTCTGTAAATAGCAACAATTTTGTTTAACAAATAAGCTGTCAGTTAATAAGCACCTATCATGTTGCTGAATATTTTCGTTAGTCGGGTTCAGATTAATGTCGATCCGTTTCTTAGTTGTCAGTAAATGTGTGAATTGTGAAGATTACATTACTAATCTTATCTTATCTTATTATTATTTTATTATATATTATATTTATACATATATATAAAAGAAGAAGGGGTGATCTACCATCAACGCACAGCCGAAACTACTGGAACTAGAAACTTCAAATTTGGTCCAGAGCTTACTTTTATAACGTATGCATGGGATAAGACGGGATTTTTGGAAATTCCACCCCTAAGGGGATCAAATAGGGGTGCAAAGTTTGTATGGGAGAAAAAAATTTTTTTGAGCTGAAGACTTAAAAATTCGTAATATTCGTAAAAAAAGGTTACGAACTTAAATCCAAAGAAAGTATTTTCAGCGTTTTGCAAAATTCTAACCTTAAAAGGGTAAAATAGGGGTGCAAAGTTTGTATGGGAGAAACTTCTGTTTTAGAGTTAGAGACTTAAAACTTCCTTTATGGACTCTCTGTTTAAATACAACAAAAAAAAGTCCTTGAGCCGTCGATTACGAAAATGACACGCATTTTCAAATCTAAGATGGTGGACTTTTATTTTCTTAAAAATTGATATGGGTGCCACTTTGTAGTTTCTCGGGGTGCTGATTACGAAAACGACATACGTAGATGCAACTGAGAATCTCCATTTTTGTAGATGGTTAAAAATTACGCTTACTACGCGGGCGAAGCCGGGGGAAAAAGCTAGTCTTCCCTATAATACCTTAATTAATAAAATAATGAAAGAGGATTCTCAGTAAGTTAGAAAAGAAGAGTCTCTCCACTTTTTTACGTCAATCGTCAAAGTAGACAATTACTTTGATGTAACGTTAATGAATTAGCGAACTAAATTATCTTCGTAACTTCATATTATTAAATACGGATCTTTTGACATTTTCGAGATGCCAACGAGAGTATCTACGTTTTATACGTCTATCCTCATATTTGTTAGAACATATATATTTATACATAATATCAAAACAAAACAAATCAGGCACAGACCAAAATGGAGTGGCGATTACTCCATCGACAACAGCACAGCTCTTAAATTTATGGTGATGATACATAATATTTACGAATAATGAGAGGGAAATTAAGATGCTTTGCAAATTTTTTAATGTTTTGAACTGAAATAATAAAATAATATTATGATTTCAATAAACAGATAAAAAAATGCAATGATTACATCAAAGATAATAACGGAGCCAATTTTATTTTATTTTACATCGTAAAACAGTCTTTATTTTGACATGACGTGTCAATTTAGAATGATGGTCGAAACGTCATTTCTTGATTAAAAAATCCACAAAATTCTTTAAAAATATATCTAATTTATGAAATGAGCCTGCAATGGTTGCAAATATCATGATACGTGTTAATTCACACCAGTGGCGGCGCATCAAAAATATTCTTAGGGAAGCCTTAGGAATAACTTGTCTTTCATATTCTTCATGAGCCGTAGTAAAATAACTGGACTGGCTGAATATTAGGCAAGCCGGTGGGAATCGAGTTGTATGGACGATCCGCCACTGATTCACACATACCTCAGCCACCCTCAGCCTAAATAGATTTTAAAGGGCCTTTAAACCCCGTATAATTAGGTAACGTTTCAAATTGACCTCAAGGTCCGGAGGAGGCTGTGTTGATTATGAGGGACTTGCCTGGTGAACTTTAGGGCTATGTGAAAGTGACACCAATTACAATACATTACAGTAAAATATAAATACTCTTTATGCCATACTTCATAGTTCACACAAACAAATCAGTTTCAATAACAAAAATAAATAAATATATTAATTAACAAAAAAAATTAAATACATTTTTAAAGGGTCGGAAACGCAGGAGTTGCAAGAGTCCATATGCTACGGTGACCGCGTACCATCAGGCGAGCCGTACGCTTGTTTGCCACCGACGTGGTATAAAAAAAATTGCCATCAAGAACAGGGATAACATCTGTCATTCATTACACGGATGACTTACGGACAGTGGCAAGTGGCTCAACAATAGCGGTTCGCGACTGTACAGGTAGTAGGCGGTCTTATCGCTCAAGAGCGATCACTTCCAGACAAACTTTGCAAAGAGAAACAAAACAATGACATGTCGTTATGGTTAGACGTAGTTTTTGTTTGTCTTTCAATATTTGTTATTACCGACACTGTTTGACTCTTAACTCGTGGAATGTTATGCCGTCAAAGATATGCATTGAAAATGCAACTCTAAGATACCCCTCCCCTATTCGAGTTCCATTCAAAATCAAAAATCTTATCGACTAATTAGGGAATAGGACACTAAGAAGAACCCAATGAGCTCATCGCAAATAGACAAACTAATTATAAGTTATTTATAAGAATTATTTATAAGTCAATATTGTTCAAACTCAAACCGACGATAAGTCACGTACCCTAAATAAATTCTTACCAATAACGGGTAAGTATTCATTTAATTTATCAACAGGATATTTTCCTCTAGTTGGGATTATTAAAAAGAGAATATATAATATTCAAAAATGTTAACTGAAGCGGTTCAATTACTGCATGGCCGAAACCAAATGCCCAAATAACGTAAAGATTCGTGTATAATATCTTCATTGTATCCAGTTGACACAGTTCTTGCAGGAAAGCATATCAAACTATTTAATTTAATGTCTAGGGGAGCATTTTCCATTATTTTTATTGGTAATACCATGTAATACGTAGTTCCGACATGTTTTCTTGTGGAACTACACATTGTAAATACCTATTGTTATTTTTTCGCCCGTTTTTTTTAAATTCTCTTTTGTTGTTTACCACTCATATTTACTTGAGTAGGTTAAGTAGTATTTTTATAATAAGTATGTTTTTGGAGAAAATGACTGACTGTCGAGTTTCTTTCGGCGTTTCTTCTCGGCAGTGGTCTTATGAGAAACGCTAGTAGTTTTTGACTTGTAAAAGTGCCATTGAGGCCTACTTGTAGAATAAAGTTCATTTATTTCATTTACTATAAAATACACTGGTATGAGTCTTGTGAGTGGGTGAGGTAAAGTAGTTTTCCCTCTGTGATGCAAGGTCAGATAGCAGTCGCTTTTGTGAACCTAGTGCTTACGATAAACATTGGGTTTAGATACCAAAACGGAACCCGGGATCCTCTAAGAAACAGCCTAGAAAACGCTAAGCTCTAATGAGTAGTTTCCCCTTCGTAACTGCTTCAGCCTTAGAGTAACGCTGGGTAAGGACCACGAGGGTTTTAACCGCGCATTTTTATGTAACGAATTGAGATAATCCATAAAGTGTGAATTAGGGATGCAATAACGGATAATATTTCATAGCCGGTTATGGTTTCGGTTATAACGAAAAAATAACCGAAAACCGGTTATAACCGGTTACGGTTATTTAATATTAAAAATATGGAAAACAAAATTTAAACTCCATGAAATACAATGACACCATTCCATGTGGCAATCTGAGTACACCCCCGCCCATTCTTACATAACATAAAACACATTAAAGTTTGAGTTTAACTTATAGGCACCTTTTGAATCAAACGACAATGAACGAACATAAGCTCACTATTTTCTTCTTTTCAATAATCCATTAATTCTACACTACAACTTCACATATTAGTAAAAATCACACCAGATAATACAGGAATATTAATTAATATTTTAGTTGTTTAAATTAGGAAAAGTATAACCGAACTTTGAAAAAATGGTTTCGGTTAAACCGGTTCTTCAAATTTCCAATAACCGGTTTCTTCGGTTACGGTTAAAACCGGTTTGCATTTTCTAGTGTGAATGCGACTATGAACATATACATTCCATATTCCTATTCACATTCAAATTTCATGAATAACTTCGTTACATAAAAGTGCAGCGGGTGCGCTCGTGGTCCTTTTACCATTCTAGGAATGGTTCCGTAAAAATAAGTTTTTTTGTATAGTCGAGGAATAAAAATTACATTAAAGTCCAAACGCAGACGAATATTTCATTCCGTGACGGTACCAAGCGAATTCGAAAGCGTTCGAATTCAAAAGAATAAATATCGCGTCATAAATAAACCCTTTGAGGCATTGAGAGTCAAAATAAGTAGCCATTACAGTGTGACTTGGTAGTTAGAAGCTGTGAGAATGAAGTGGTGATGGAGCGCGGTGAGGGTTTCAATGCCATTTTATTAATCAACTAAAGGTAAGGTTACCATTTCGTCTTCGTGTTTTTATTTATGTTCAGCCATAAGTCTTTACCATGTTTATTTTTCGTCAACATAGGTTTTCAAGATGCCCAGAGGTAATGTGTACGAAAGTGTGGTTGCTGGATACAACTTATATTATCTAAATAGAAAAAAAAAAATCAAATTTACGAAAAAGAAGCGAAAAAATATAAATAATTATTGTAATATAATAGAATATTTTAATTTATTTGCAGTATAACGCTTCGATGTTTATATTTACATGATAATGTTTTATTTATAAATCTAATATCTGAATAAGATAGCAGGCGCGTTATATATCCCTCATTTACATAACAAACATCAAATCTTCAGAGATAAGGGTTCGGTAAACGATGTCATAACAAGGAAGCATTGTACGATCGTTAAACAATTTGTCTTTCAAGTCGTAACTCGCGTGTGCCATTGATAAGGCTTATTTGATCGAATTATTGAAACGACATTGATTTTCTTTCAGTCGAGCCCATTTGTTCTAACATATAGAGGCGGAAAAATAAGCTAAACGGAGAAATATCGCCCGCAGCGAAATAAGAAGTCTCTTTCAACCTCGTGGGTAAGACGCAAAGAAGTGAAGTTATGACAAATGTATTGATGTATAAACTGATTTAAAAAATGCTTTTGTTAAAGTTTGACTGGACTGCATGCTATCAGTATCAGACATTACTTACCCATATGCTCAGCCCTTAGGTATTTACTTTTGTTCATAGATTATAATGGATTAAGAAAATAACATGAATTTTCAAATCCAAGGTGTCGGACATCATTTTTTTTATAAGTGTCATCTTTTGAGTTTTCTTGGGGTGCCGATTACGAAAATGACATGCATTTTCAAATCAAACATGGCACACATTTGTTTTTCTTAAAAATGGATACCTGTGTCATCTTTGTGGTTGTTCGGGGTGCCGATTACGAAAAAACACCCATTTTAAAATTCAAAGCAGCGGACATTAATTTTTCTTAAAAATCGATATAGGTGTCACCTTTGTGGTTCCTCGGGGTTGCCGATTACGAAAATGACATCCATACATACCTACGCACATACAAACATACAGGTCAAACTGAGAACCTCCTTTTTTGCAGACGGTTAAAAATTACTCTTAGTACCTTCGCGGGCGAAGCCGCGGTAAAAGCTAGTATTAAACGCTGAACACACTTATTGACCTGATTTGTTCTATAATAAGAATTTCGCCTATATTGCTATCTGACCGCATTATGAAAGCTGGGTCGTTATTATTTAGTGTTGATAAGCGAATATGTTGACGGAGATAAGGGAAAAAATATGTGTTACTATTATGACAAAACTATTGATAATTTTAATAAATTGGTTGAAAGATATGAATATTCAATTGAATATTTAATTTTTGAAACGAACCTCAATTATAAACTCTTTTTAGTTTTTAAAGTTTATTTTATTTATTTATTCAATGTATGTATTACTTACAGATAAATCCAACACGTGATACATATTACACACACAAAAAATAGAAGAAGAAAAATACAAATAGAAATATAACTTACTAAAAACAACTACACATACATATAGGTACATTTAATCTTAACTAACAGGAAAAGATAATAAGTTATGTACCCAAAGGGTAAAACGGGGCCCTATTACTAAGATTTCGCTGTCCGTCTGTCACCAGGCTGTATCTTATGAACCGTGATAGTTAGACAGTTGAAATGTTCACAGATTATGTATTTATGTTGCCGCTATAACAACAAATATTAAAAAATAAATATTTAAGGGGGTTGCCCTGCAAGAAACGTGATTTTTTTGCCGTTTTTTATAGATAATACGACAACCGCTTTAGCCTAGTTGGTAGTGATTCTGCCTTCGAAGCTGGAGGTCCCGGGTTCGAATCCCGGTCAGGGCATTTATTTGTGTGATGAACATGAAATTTGTTCCTGAGTCTTGGATGTTTTCTATGTATTTAAGTATCTATTTATCTATATAAGTATTTATATCGTCACTTGGTACCCATAGTACAAGCTTTGCTTAGTTTGGGACTAGGTTGATTTGTGTAGATTGTCCACAAATATTTAATTAATTTATTTATTTTAATAGTATGGAACACTTCGTGCTTGAGTGCGACTAGCACATGCCCGGTTCTTATTGTATACTTTTCCTGATTCGTATAGTGTTTGCCGCGGCACGTATAAGGGGACTCACCCATATTATCGCCAGTGACCGTTCCTTTAGCTAACGGCAAAAAGGACGCAATTGAATAGTACACATAAAACAGATACGTCATTTCATGACGAACTCTTGTGCCATTGCCTACATACTACATATAGGCTGATTGGAAACGAATAACATCATTTGAACACACATACTTCAACCTACGTTACGATTTATGTTGTATTGTAATAAATAAGTTAAAAATGCGTTATACTGCAGTTTTGTTAGTTCTTACCAATATATGTGCTGCTCAGGATGATGGTATGTATGCTTTTCTGTTTTATTTTTGTGAGATGCTTAGGTACTTGGTCTCCAATACCTGCATTTAGAGGGTGATCGCTAACGCCTTGAGAGAGTCGTGTTCAGATATTTGTGAGCGATTTGTACTCTCCGCATTTTCGAGTTGATACCTGCGAGACAGGCTACGCCTAGTGCAGGAGCCAATTAAAGATGTTTTGGAACTTATGTTAAAGTGCTGAAAACTATGTTATACTAATCACACTGACTCTTCTTGTAAGCGCTTATAAAATAAACTTTTACTTTACTATATACCTGATGGCGGTTGTGTACTGTACAGTCATTGGTGCAGATAACCATACATTAGTGAACTTATTCTGTTGAGGTAAAGCTGGATATTGTATATAATTGAATACTTACAGAGAAACCTATAACTTGGGAGTGACATTACGAGTATTTCCAGCCGGAACCAAAACCGAAATCGAGTTTCACCTTTCGCTTTAGCTTCGGCCAAAACCGAAACCAGATATTTTACCGAAGCTAGCCGAAAATCAACATTTTCGCGCGTGCTTAAGATTTATGTTACATTTGCATATTGAAAAAGACAGAAATTTAATACAGGTACTTATGTTACACGCTATGCGTGAGGCCTACTGCCCGTCCTCTTTCATCTATGATTGGGGGTTTGTGCCCAGCTGCGTACCCTATCCGCACGCAGCTTGGCACAAACCCCTGATGATGATGATGATTTTTCCAGACTGTGGGGTGATATCAATGAGCAAGTGGGCGGGGCAGTCAAGTCTGCGCACGGAACCACTTCCAAACCCAGTAAACCTGGTCATCATCCAGCACAGCGTCTTCGGCGCGTGCGTCACTGATGAAGAGTGCGAGGACGCTGTGAAGAAAATCCGCATCTTCCATATGAAGAAGAAAGGGTTCGATGATATTGGACTTTCGTGAGTATTCTGCGCTTTGACATGCTGTAGAGGTAACAAAAGAATCTCGACAATCATGTTGACTGTCCAAAAACTCCGCACCTAAATGTCTGAGGGTGTAGCGGAGAGAAGATAAACAGGTTAATGCTCACATCGCCAGATCTCAAAAACTCCGTACCTAAATATCTGAGGGTGTAACGAAGAAGAGATAAACAGGTTAATGCTCACATCGCCAGATCTCAAAAACTCCGTACCTAAATATCTGAGGATTTAGCGGAAAAGAGACAAACAGGTTAATGCTCACATCGCCAGATCTCAAAAACTCCGTAGCTAAATATCTGAGGGTGTAGCGGAGAGGAGATAAACAGGTTAATGCTCACATCGCCAGATCTCAAAAACTCCATACCAAAATATCTGAGGGTGTAGCGGAAACGAGATAAACAGGTTAATGCTCACATCGCCAGATATCAAAAACTCCGTACCTAAATATCTGAGGGTGTAGCGGAAAAAAGATAAACGGATTAATGCTCACATCGCCAGATATCAAAAACTCCGTACCAAAATATCTGAGGGTGTAGCGGAAAAGAGATAAACAGGTTAATGCTCACATCGCCAGATCTCAAAAACTCCGTACCTAAATATCTGAGGGTGTAGCGGAGAGGAGATAAACATGTTAATGCTCACATCGCCAGTTATCAAAAACTCCATACCAAAATATCTGAGGGTGTAGCGGAAAAAAGATAAACAGGTTAATGCTCACATCGCCAGATATCAAAAACTCCGTACCTAAATATCTGAGGGTGTAGTGGATAAAAGATAAACGGGTTAATGCTCACATCGCCAGATATCAAAAACTCCGTACCAAAATATCTGAGGGTGTAGCGGAAAAGAGATAAACAGGTTAATGCTCACATCGCCAGATCTCAAAAACTCCGTACCTAAATATCTGAGGGTGTAGCGGAGAGGAGATAAACAGGTTAATGCTCACATCGCCAGTTATCAAAAACTCCATACCAAAATATCTGAGGGTGTAGCGGAAAAGAGATAAACAGATTAATGCTCACATCGCCAGATATCAAAAACTCCGTACCTAAATATCTGAGGGTGTAGCGGAAAAGAGATAAACAGGTTAATACTCACATCGCCAGATCTCAAAAACTCCGTACCTAAATATCTGAGGGTTTAGCGGAAAAGAGACAAACAGGTTAATGCTCATATCGCCAGATCTCAAAAACTCCGTACCTAAATATCTGAGGGTGTAGCGGAAAAAAGATAAACAGGTTAATGCTCACATCGCCAGATATCAAAAACTCCGTAACAAAATATCTGAGGGTGCAGCGGAAAAGAGATAAACAGGTTAATGCTCACATCGCCAGATCTCAAAAACTCCGTATTTAAATATCTGAGAGTGTAGCGGAGAAGAGATAAACAGGTTAATGCTCACATCGCCAGATCTCAAAAACTCCGTACCTAAATATCTGAGGGTGTAGCGGAGAGGAGATAAACAGGTTAATGCTTAAATCGCCAGATCTCAAAAACTCCGTATCTAATTAACTGAGGGTGTAGAGTTAAAGAGATAGATAGGTTAATGCTCACATGCATCCACCGCCCATCCATCACATGCATCCATCCGCACCAGATCTCAAAAACTCCATACCTAAATATCTGAGGGTGTAGCGGAGAAGAAATAGAGGTTAATGCCAGATCCAGAAGAGAACTTGAGCCATTCTATATGCCTTGTATGAATTATCATACTGTAACGTACATATGTACTCCCTGACTGTGCTATTACTTGCTTGGGTTGGGATAGCATCCGGTGGACGGTGGATGGGTGTTATGAGGCAGAATGTTAGAGAGGTAGGCCACAGCGAAACGTCATCTCGCTCATATGGAGCAGCTCAACTGGGGTAGTAACTCCGTTTTACAAAAGACCGTAGGCACAATATTAGTTAATTTATTTACTAGCAGCGCCCTGCGGTTTACTCGCGGATGTAAAGTAGCTTATATGTTAATCCAGGGTATAAGCTACCTCCATTCCAAATTTCTGCCAAATCCGTCCAGCCGTTTTTGAGATTAAGAGGAACGTACATCCATCCATCCATACATCGGCACAAACTTTCACGTTTATAATTATTAAGATTTGCATGATCAGAAATAAATGGAAAGCGATGTTCGTTAAGATCGGATTGTATTAAAAGATTATTAATTTTCTCCGCAGGCACAGTAATATTAACGTTGATCGGTTCGTAATCGTAAGTTGATGCCACCAATGTCATCTTGCTCGAATTTGAAGCAGCCCAACTGGGGAAGTACCTGCGCTTTGCAGAAGACCACAGCCATAATAACATAATCTACTATACAAGTATGTAGTGTTGTGTTCCTGGAGGTGAGCAAGGTTGCCAGAGTTCCGGAGGATGCACTGTGTTGAGAGCGAGGGACCTGAATGTGTTCCTTCTGCTGTCAACACAGTGCATCCTCAAATCTTATAAAGGGTCGGCAACGCGCACGTGAGTCCTTTGGAGTTGCGGGCGTCTATAGGCTGCGGTGGCCGCTTACCATCAGGTTGTTTCCCACCGGCGTTGTATCAAAATCAAAAAATCAAAATCAAAACATTTATTCTGCAAATAGGCCTCAAGGGCACTTTTACAAGTCAAAATCTATCTAGGTACATCAAATAAAAATAATACAATAATCAAAGTATCATTAATTAAATATAGTGTTACATGTCAAAAATAAGACTAAGAAACTAATAACAATCGAGATTTGTTAGAGATGTATAAGGTCTCTAAGCGTCAAGATAAAAGGTAATAAAGTAGGTACACTAATCATTATAAAATGTTTTGAGCTATATCTATAACACGTCAACATGAAAATAATAAAATCTAATAAATAAATATCCTCAGAGATGTATAAGGTCTCTGTGCGTCAGTCTAAAAAAATAAAATCAAATGAGAACAGTGAAGTCTCTCATCATGTCAATTCCACTGAACACTAGTACGAAGTTACTAGTCCTTGCAAACGTGAACAGACCGGACCCCACAAACAGTAGTATAAACAAAAAACCCGCCTCAAGTGTTCGTTAACCCTTTTAACGCAGGTTTCTGGTGGGTGGAAACGGCCAGGTGTACGAGGGCGCGGGCTGGTCGCTGATCGGCGCTCACACTAAAGGGTTCAACAACCGGTCCATCGGGATTTCTTTACTCGGCGACTTTAGAGGTAAGCCCTAGTTAGACGAGTTATATTTTTTAAGTTTTCAACCCCGTTTTAAATTTTTTTCCAAAAACTAAATCGGCGAAAAAATTAATACTGGACATTATGAGTTGTCGTATGATCCAGTATGAAAGACGAACTGAACGAGTTGGGATGATGTGAGTTGTTATAAAACAAAGACTAATTATTTCTGCATAGAATCTGCGACGTCTACTTACATGGTAACAACCTATGCTATAGAGATAACTACGTAAATTTATTTTCTCTACGTAAATTAATTTATCCTTAATGCAAGGCTTCTTACACTCGTCAGTTTGCAATCAATCATTCCGCTCTCTACGGACGCTCTGCGCGTAATTTCGTAAATATTTAGTACATTTTTATTGATTTTTGGAACACTGGATCACTTATGAAAAACCTGTCCTGTTATTTTGTAAGAGCAATAGAAAAGCTTAAGATTACGGTTTGAAAAAAAAAACACCGTCTTTGGTAATTTCGAGATCTGCAGCATGAAAGTTTATTTTTATGATGATTAGGAGTTTTTACAAAGGCATTTTTTCAATATTTTGTTTAGTTATTTTGTGTGTTGTCTGTCCACAGTAAGTTTTGTGTAGTGTAATTCTATATTACTTCTTTACATTGAAAGCTCAAACTTCAGATCTCTGAATGGGCCAAGCCGTAGTCTCCCGGAAAAAAAATAAACAATAGCATTCTTTTGTTATGATCCCTGTGCTCCCAGGGACCGGTAGACGACAGTTTAACTACTACACACACTAGAAGGATATGGGGTAAACTCACAAAAAAGTTTAGATGCACTGAAACACGATGTCCTACTAAACTAGACTTTTACGACTAGGTGACTTTGTAACTGAAGGGTCGTATTCTTCACAATTCCTGTTAACTTTTAGTATAAATGACATTTACAAAATTGAACAAAATGGTTAGCTATTGCATTTGCTTTAATCTCGAAGAAGTTTGTTGTAAAACGACACTTATTTTTTACGATTTAGGTCATTCTAGATAAAGTATTTCTTTCTTTTCATTGTCATATTACGCTTAATTCAAACTTAACCGCATTAGAATGGGACGATGTATTAGGTTGTGTAAATGAATTAAAAAAAAAATTACGATTTAGGTCATTCTAGATAAAATATTTCTTTCTTTTCATTGTCAAATTACGCTTAATAAAAATCCTAGCACTTAATCATTTATGTCACACTTACAGCACCAGGTCGGTAGCTGCGGGCAAGTACGATATACCAAGGGTAACCAACTACTATGGCGATAGATGCCTGTGGAAACGCATACCCTACATTTTAAACTGCGTGCCAACAGATATCAGACTGGAGGCCAATAGAGCAACATATAAAAGAAAATTATTTAATTATTTTTTAAATAGCATAGTAGACACTAGTAAATAGTGATAATACATAGTAATAGTCATGTATGTGAATTTAGTTACCGAAGAGACTCCGATCCCACAGTCAAACTGTGTAAACCGTTTTGTGGGACAAACACTAATTGTAAAATTGTACCTCTTTATAATAATAAATAAATAAAAAAAATGTCAAAAATAAGACTAAGAAACTAATAACAATCGAGATTTGTTAGAGATGTATAAGGTATCTAAGCGTCAAGATAAAAGGTAATAAAGTAGGTACACTAATCATAATAAAATATTTTGAGCTATATCTATAACACCAACATGAAAACAATAAAACATAATAAATAAATATCTTCAGAGATGTATAAGGTATCTGAGCATCAGTCTAAAAAGTAAAATCAAATGAGAACAGTGAAGTCTCTCATCATGTCAATTCCACTGAACACTAGTACGAAGTTACTAGTCCTTGCAATTTACTAGTCCTTAAATTAATTTAAAAAAAAACATAAACATTAAAAAGACAATATAAATATTCAGTTTCAATATAAACTTGGGTTCGATTCTCTGGTGTAAGCAAGGTTTTTTTATAATTTTAGAATGCAACATTACAACAGAATAGTATACTTAATAGTCTCTAGTATACGAACTTTTAATAGTTAAATAATGATCCCATATCCAAAACGCCCTATCACAATATTAAAATTACCTTTATAAAATAAATAAATATTAGAGGACAATCTTACACAAATTGAACTAGCCCCACAGTAAGCTCAAGAAGGCTTGTGTTATGGGTACTAGACGACGATATATTTAATAGATATAAATACTTAAATACATAGAAAACATCCAAGACTCAGAAACAAATATTCATGCTCATCACACAAATATTTGCCCTGACCGGGATTCGAACCCACACACACGGGAATCTTTATGGCCACATACATGTGGTGAAACGGTATTGGGCGGCGCCACTAGAGTGTGCCTAGCTCACTTACCATACTGGATGAATAGATTAATAACTAAAATGTAATTAGCTGATTGAAATAAAGGTCTGAGCTATTAGGAAGGGTGTGTAAAGTAAACAAATAGTTAGAGTTTAAGTCAAAGTAAATTTATTGATTGATATGATTTGGAATTTAATCGAAGCTCTTGATTATTTAACCGAATATGACTAGTGGTAGCCTTATTTGGTGTCTACTTTGCTTGACCTAGGCCAAATTTAGAGGGAAAAGCTAGTAGACACAACGAAAAACCCTCTTGTCTGTATCCTAAATACACAAAATAGTTAACTACATGAGTAGTGAACAATAAATTATAATCTTAGGCTCACTAACGTAACTATTGGTACACAAAACGTTTGAACTACAAAACACAATATATTTCGTATACACAAAACATAGATACACCCAAGGAAATATGTCCATTAATCTACCTGAATCAATCACACCAAACTGGATAAGGGTTTACAATGCTGAACGAAATCAAAGTCACAAGACATTATACGCACAAAAAGGGAAATTAGTGAATAATACGCACTAAAAGGGAAATTAGTGAATAAAGTATAAGTTTACACACAATAAGACGAGTATGGTATTTACAAGTAGCTTTCTTATAAATACTTGCATAAATTAATTCCGACCAAGGGTTCGAACCTTGATATAAATTACCAGGCCACACAATTTGTGGTCTCAACTTCTACTGACACGAGGTTCGAACTCGTCAACCGCTATTGTATACAACCAGCATAACAATATCAATGTATTTAGTCAATCAGACACGAATCAAATATGACACACAATCTGCATCCCATAATATTAAATGAACAATATTTGTAAATTTCAAGTTATTGGCACAGTCGACGTTTAGTTAATGGAATCGTCTAATTGAATAATATGAGTCAGGGATGAAGCATCATCGCTAAACCATGAGATCAGATCCCTTGTTCTGTCTTCAACAAATATTCACTTGGTTATATACTGCGCAATGTGACCACATAGGCAACAGTGTGGCTACTTGTTATTTATTAGGCAGCCGACTCATTTTAACTTGTGACGATCTCTTGCCAATAAATTCCACAGAAAACTAAGATGGGATGGAAATTGATTCCATGGTATCTTTATAAAATATAAACAAAAATCCGTAATCACAATTAAAGCAAAGTTGATAACTCAGCTTAATCATTCGGTTCAATATTTGTTTGAAGTTAATGAAATTACCATCTCGCTTCTTCAACCTTTAGGAGGGAAAATAATATCTTAAATTAGAAGAAAGTATACACCTGTTCCGAATGAGAAAGTCTAGGGTCAAAATATAGTAATTACTTAACTTGGTTCAACCGGCAGGCTCCCAACTGCTCTCCTGCGCTGACTTATCTCGTACTCCCGAATATGTATCTCTAATAAACTGTACGATATTCCAAACTCCGCGCTCCGTTCCAAACTTCTCACCTCCAAGGTTCAAGATCAAGTCCCTTCCGTCTTTAATTTCTTTATTACCTAAACTTAACTAACATAACAACTTTATTTGCAACATCTCTTATAATTATTTTCGTCTTAATTACAATACAATAAAGACTCCTCGTCGGCAATCGTTCCTGATCTGCCCCTCCACTCGACCAATTTACGCAAACGCGTCCTTTTCCAGTCCTGCTCCTTAGTGCAGGAAGTACAGCGCCGTCTCGCTCTCTCAGTGTGATAGTGGGAACCTCTCACAATACATCCGCCTGATGACCACATGTTCGTGCAACTCTGGAATTGAAAAAAATACTTTGCGTAGCATTTGCATAGTAAAATGTGCTCTATGCCAAGTATGTTGAAAGTCGTGGTTTCTTTGCTTGGCTGTTCAAAATAACAGATTTCTGTAGAAGTGTTCTTCGAAATGCGATACTTAAGGTTCCCTAAATGGCCAAACCTTTTCTAAGCGCCTTTTGTCTCCACTTCACTATATTGTCTAATCAATAACGGCAATTTAAGTCACAGACATAAGTTATAGTTGTTTATTTACCTTTGCCACTTCTAAGTATTAAAAGTAATTCTTAAAGTTTATTACTTCCTTGTCAAAGGACTTTATTTGTAATGGCTGGGCTTTTGCTATTCTTAATATATAATAATGCCTATGATCACGCATACCTATAGCATGTCTATGTTGCCATCACATCGGGACAGCCTGTATAAAAATTACAGGATAGATACAGAATACCTAAAATAAATAAAAGATCAATATTAGACAACTTTCCTGTTTAAATGATTCAAAATTATTCCTGGACACTGCCTCAATTTAATATGTTTGTCCCATCCCGCCGCGCTCCAGTTTCCATTTCCGAAATGAGTATACATTTTCTCTGTTTGTTTACACAGCGACTCGTTTAGCAAATTGTTTCACCTCGCCTCACATACTGATATTTTGTATAGTCCTAAAAATGGAATCAGTTCATAGAGAGATCAAATGTTTCAATGAGATCAACAACAAAAGGCAAAAATAAGGGGAAAAACCTTGTTTGATTAATTGTCTGCTTTGATATTCCTTTACTGTTTACGTATTTAAAAAAATATTGTTCTAAACACATTCTCTTTAAAGACTGATATTCAGCTAACTTCAGTATGTCAAATCAAAAATCAAAAAATCAAAACATTTATTCTGCAAATTGGCCTCAAGCGCACTTTTACAAGTCAAAATCTATCTAAGTACATCAAATAAAAATAATACAATAATCAAAGTATCATTAATTAAATGTAGTGTTACATGTCAAAAATAAGACTAAGAAACTAATAACAATCGAGATTTGTTAGAGAGGTATAAGGTCTCTAAGCGTCAAGATAAAAGGTAATAAAGTATACACTAATCATAATAAAATATTTTGTGCTATATCTTTAACACGTCAACATGGAAATAATAAAATCTAATAAATAAATATCCTCAGAAATGTATAAGGTCTCTGAGCGTCAGTCTAAAAATGTACTGGTTTATATTAACGAGCGTGTCTCCGCCAACAAACTGTCATACAGTTTGGTGGGTTCTGGGTTAAGCTGCCATGTAATAATAGTAGATTGTTAACCTAGGGTTGAAAGAGACCCATCTCACCCGAGATATAGTCAGTATAGCCATTAGTTCAAGGGTGAAATGGGTGCTTTCACCCGAGTTAAACACTACTTTTCATTTCGACTATGAGGAAAACAAATGAGAAATAAATGTGGATTCAGTAATAAAAACATGCCCAGCGCGCCCGCGGCCCAAAAAACTTAAAAAAAATACTTTCCACCCTAGGGTCGGAAAAGCGACTTTCAACCCGGCTATCTACTTATGAAAATTTAACTTTCCGAACAGAAAAGATGAAAGTGATTTTTTTTTATTATGTTACCTTAGTGCTCGAAGTGTTTTATTATCAAGCGTGCTCTACAACCGGCCAAGCTTACAAGTATTTAAAATAGTAACATACAACTACAGCGACATAACTTATTTCAATTTCAGAAATACTGCCGACACCAGAAGCCCTGCAAGCAACAAAAGAACTTATCACTTGCGGCGTTACGCATAATTTCTTGTCGAAGGAATACCGTCTCGTCGGCCAAAAGCAAGTCGGCAAGACCGAGAGCCCAGGCGCTGAGCTACAGAAAGAGATAGAGACATGGCCTGGTTGGACGGAGACTGTAACGAGCGCCCCAGGGCGGTGATTCATTGGAATTGGTCTGCATACAAATCTGCCAGTGTGATTCCGGGTTAAGCTGGGTACTCATTAGCGAACTGTAACCGTAACCCACCTGTAACCGAACGACTGTAACCAGTGCAAGTGTACGTAACTGAGAGAGTGCCATTCATCGGCTCCTTGCGAGCCGTTCTCGAACGGTTCTCGAACCACGTATAATGGTTGTTGTAACCTTTCGGTTACAGCTACAGCGCGCTAGTGAGTACCAGGCTTTAGAATAGTTAATCCATATTTTTCCTTTTTTTATTTATCTGTTGTTTTCTCTTGGTGATTCTCATCGTTAAAGTTAAATTTCCTTATACCGCCCCAAACGTTAAGTGATAGTTAAGGAAATCAGAGTGCAACTTAAAGTTATTGTTGACAGTCTCCAGTTTACTCTATACCTGGGTCCCTAGCTGTTTTTTTTATGTTATAGTGGGCAAACGAGCAGACGGATCGCCTGATGGTAAGCAATTACCGTCGCCCATAAACACCTGCAACACCAGAGGAGTCGTTGCCGGCCTTTCAGAAGGGAATACGCTCTTTTCTTGAAGGTTTGAAGGTCATATCGGTCCGGAAATACTGCAGGCGCCAGTTCATTCCATAGTTTAGTTGTGCGAGGTTGTTAAAATAGTTAAAGTCAAAAATCACTCAGGAGACGTTAAAAATCCGGGCCCCGTGAAGTCAAATTCAGAAAATGTTAAATTTTGGAATGAGAATCACCTAATAAGGTGATAAAATTGATAAATCGATACATTTTAGTACTGCCCGACCAGAAATATATGGTCATTGTCAAGAGAGCGCTATTACTCGCATTTATATGGCAACAGGTCAGTAATGTCAGTATAGTTGGGATAATGACATTTTGACTAGTTTACCTGTCAGTTCTGATGTTAATTTTGAAATGTTTTGTAGCGAAATTGTTCCATTTTCCAATCGTTTTTTTTTCAGAATTTTATTATATCCATAATAATAATGTTCTTGACAGTGAATCGTTTTGGGTATTCTTTGTCATTTATAATTAATGTTCAACACTTAAGGGTCCTTATCAGTTAAAAAACGCTCATCTATTTACGTCATTTTCTGTTTATAATAACACGCATCTTGACATTTTCTCAATGTTACTATCTAGAACAGGATTTTTGCGACCGTGTGTCATAAACTTTAAATGTATTTTTTGTATTTTTCAGTGAGAAATATCGTTTCAAACATCACTCCAAATCGACCATTTTCAGTCTAAAAACTTGCTTTTTCCGCTTAAATTCTATTACACACAATAAAATCAAAAAATGGCTATGTTACTATCTAAAACATTAATAAAATCATAGTATCCTTTAATGACTTTATTGGTATTATCAATACTTTTGTCATAATTTGAAATCAAAACATTTTTAAACTTATAAGGCCTCTTAACCGACACAGTGACACTGACGGCAGTGATAGTATATGATTAAAATTATTGCCAGTGTAAGAAATTAGTTCCAATAAAATTCCGCATCATAGCGAAGGGTATATTTCTGCTCAGGCTTTAGTTAAATAATCCCCAAGTCATTAAGCAAACAATAATGAAGGAATACTTATTATAATAATAATAATAATAATAATATGTGCTGTCTCTGGCTGTATCTCTTCAATAGTGCAGGCAGAGATAGTATCTGCTAGGTGTACACATCCCAATACATTATCGTATCTCAAAGGGGCCTCTTCGTGTTGGATCTGTATCCCCATGAACGCCTTCCAAAAGGACCGGACATTGTGCCGTGATATCCCAAAGGAGAGATACAAATAATAATAATAATAATAAATAATATGGACTTCGAAGTGCCGTACTATAAGTATACACCTGCACCAGTTCTCGAAAATGGTCGTGCCACGCTCTATTGGGATCGATCTGTCATCACGGACAGGACTCTTGTAGCCAATAAACCTGATATCGTGCTGACAGATCGATCGAAGCGCCAGGCAGTGCTCGTTGACATCACCATCCCCCATGACGAGAACCTCGTGAAGGCCGAGAAGGACAAAGTCAGCAAGTACCTAGACTTGGCACACGAGGTGACCGCCATGTGGGATGTTGATTCAACGATCATTGTCCCGATAGTCGTCTCTGCGAACGGTCTAATAGCGAAGAGTTTCGACCAACACCTCAAGAGACTCTCGCTAGATGGCTGGGTCAAGGGTCAGATACAGAGGGCGGTACTCCTGGACACGGCGCGAATAGTCAGGAGGTTCCTCTCTCTGTCGCCCGACACCACCGGTAGCTTAGGCCCCGCCTCGCTGCCGGCGGCACACTAGGTTAGGATTTTATAATATTTTTGTGTATTATATTTTACTTTTTATAAAAATATTGTAAAACCTAACCTAAGACCAGAAATAAATAAAGATAATAATAATAAAATGCTTTATTGTGCACTACATAATACTAATTACTTCAAGTTTAGTTTTTGTTTTTTATTCACGTATGATATACTTTTTCAATGTTGACTTTATTCTCGCCAAGATTAGGTACCTATATTAAAAGTAAATATATTTCACATGCAAGTTAAAACTCAAAACAATGAAAATAGGTTAACAGTAGGTCGAAGGCCCAAGTGTAATGAACTTATTTTGCGTTATTAAACAACATTATTGAAATCATGACGATTGATAAGGGAAAAAATGTGGACGGTCTAAAGTGGGTAAGTGTAACGCAAGAAATGACTGTAACTACTAGCATAGATCGCAACTATATTAAAACCACTTTTACAATGAACGCCTCTCTTCTAGTAGATATTATTTAAATGTGTCAGTTTCTACGTTTAGCGATCTAGTGCTTATGCTTGCTCCCGTCGTCTACCCGTCCCTGGGATCCCCGGGATCATAACAAAAGAATGCTATTGTTTAATTTTTTCACCGGGAGACGAAGGCTTAAAGTACTGCTCGATAACATTGTACATAAAAATACAAAAATAAATAAAACTATTCAAACCTCATCTACCGAGCTCGGTATTGTTGTTTTTTTTGCCAGTGAATTCTATGGCGTATATTGTGTGTATTACATACACTCGAACGTTTTGAGTCCTTTACATCACTCGTTTTCAACGGTTGGACCGGGAAAATTATCAATTTTCTCTGTCAAATTACGTTGTGAAAACTATTGCATACTACCCACATATGTACAAAATTTTCATGCAAATTTTCGCAAGGCGACTAGCACACGAGACAAAATTTTAACGGCTACGTTCATTCTTATGTCGTCAAGTTGTACGGAGAAGTCAAGAGATTGGCAATGAGCAGAGAAGAGTGAGTGACGGTTGACAAGAGCGAAGCTCTTAAGTATTGATGATAATGACATTCACTTTAATTTCCCTCCTTCACTTCGCGCCTACTTAATTAATCTTAATTAACTGTTCGGTAATGTATTGTGCCAAAAGTTCCGTTTGAACAAACTAGGAACTAAATCTATGTAGTCACCGATAGACGTCTGGAAAGTTCGTTAGGGGTTGCCAATATTGTGGCAACTTAGTATAATAACCGAATTTAGAAATATATCGGTAATTGTAAAAGTTCACCGAAATCGTATATAATGATCATATTAATATTCTAATCTTAGTAACACTTAGGTACCATTTGTGTTCAATGCATCTTTATCATAAAAAATAGAATTGGGTGGAGTTTTTGGTTTTCTGAAGAGGTCTTCTTGAAGTAATCGGGTCGTTAGCAATGCGTGGTTAGATGATAGCTATGTTCCACTATTTAAGAAATTGCGCATTATGCCTTTGCCCTGTTTATACCTCAGAGAAGTATGCGTATTTGTAAAAAAATACGATGGTTACTTTAATAAACGTGGGGAAAATTCGCAAAGGCAGACTAGACTTAAAGGGAAAACCTGTTACTGAAACCGCAATGTCACAAAGATATTTACAAGCGGAATGCAATTTAATATGTGTATTGCCATTCACAACCGTCTACCCGAGGAATTAAGGATGTTGGATGGTAATTTGTTTAAATCTAAGTTAAATGGCTGGTTGTTAGATAAATGTTTTTATAGTGTTAGTTGTTTTCTAGAGAAATATAAGATTGTTTAGTTATATACCTGTACTCCCGTGACTCTCAGAAATTTAAATACAATAAACGGGTTACTCACGTCTTTAAGGTCGAATATAGCTCGACATGTTTCGGACCAACACCTGCGGGGTAATCACGTAACTTTTGTACTACTGTTAGGTAGATTTTAATGTCAAATTTTAATTGTCATCTCATACATTTATACTTCAAAATTGACAGTAAAATCTATCTACCGTTAGTACATAAAGTTACGTGATTACCCCGCTGGTCGTTAGTCATGAGAACCAGTTGCGAAGGCAGCGCGTTTAGCACTTCGTGCTCGCGCTCTGTCCGATCGGTTGCTCAATGTTGGCGGTGGTGGCGAGGGAGGTGAGAATCTACCCTCATCAATCAAACACATAATATACAAACTAAACCACGCACATAACTGGAAATGTCTGATTTATTTATTTATTTATTCATTTAAACTTTATTGCACAAAAAGAATATAAGTACAAAGGGCGGACTTAATGCCATGAGGCATTCTCTACCAGTCGACCATAGGACCAAACAGAAACTAGCAAATGTGGGTGCAATGAGAAAATAATTCATAAAAGTTAAACGATTTCGAAAGAACGATTTCTGATCTTGAGATCATTGCCACATTTACTGAAGACTTGAATTTAAACGTTCGTTAGTCATAAATAATGAATTGATTGACTTACTTGACTTATGTTCCTATGTCCCCTAGCTGGGGCAGAGGGCTTCCACAGTGCGCCGCCATCCCGTTCGGTCTTGAGCTTCGCGCTTCAATTCGCTCCACGTCTTCCCTATGTTCTTCGCCTCTGCGATGATCGTCCGCCGCCAGGTCTGCTTAGGGCGGCCACGCTTACGCTTTCCTTGGGGATTCCAGTCTAGGGCTTGCCTCGGTATGTGATCATCGAAGCGTGTGTCCGATCCAATTCCACTTACTATTGTACCTATGGGTCTTTGTGATACTTGAAATAAAAGATAATTATTATTATAATCCTACTTAATATTATAATACGAAAGTTGTAGTTGTTGGTTTGTTGTATTTATAAATACGAAAGTTTAGATGTTTGGATGTTTGTTACTCAATCAGCACGCCAATGCGGCTGAACGGATTATGATGAAACTTGGTATACAACGAGTTTATAGCCTGATGATGTGATTGTTGTCACTCCGGGCGACATGTATGTGAATATAATGTACTGAGTTTTATGCATGGTTAAGTTTGTAGGTAACTACAAAATAGATTCATTAACTTCATAACTGAATAACTTCATTCAATATTGCGGATACGAGCTCGTTTTAATTTAATATTCCGCCACGGTATTGCGCTTTTCTCTCCCATAACTGAATTGAATAGCCACTCCGGTGGAGGCTACGAAAAAAATATATAAAAAATAGATAAAAAAATAAAAATAAAATAAAATAATATAATATAATCTCCTGTGCCTTTACCACTAGTTTACATGACCGTACTCGCTAGCGACTGCGTAAAAATTTGTATGGGCACCCCTGGTGGTTACGCAATAGAACTAAGAATCAGCATACTAAGGCTCGGTTGCACCAACATACGATCACAGGCCGGTCATCGTATAATATGGCGCCGGCAGCTGTCATCCCATAGAAACTTGTCAAACTTTCCATACATTCAGATTTTAACGAACATCGCTTACGATTACAGACGGTTTGGTGCAACCCACCCGAAATCGTTTACGCAGTCCTTAGCGAGTACGGTCATGCAAACTCATGGTAAACCTTTGAAGTACGTGAAATACGTCATATGTGTGTTAAATGAAAGTCCATATTTCCATACAATATCTGTATTATGAACAGAGCTCGGAATAGGTAGTGCCTATTTACCTAAACTTTGCGGGAGGACGTAACTAAGAGTGATTACAAGCACCAAAAATAATTACTTCTTTTTATTGAATGTGGGTTTTCCTGGGATTTACTGTATTATTCTAGAGGCTTAATACATTTCTCTTTACTTATAAATCTTGTTATATTGCATATTATTTGTTTAATTACCTTTAAATAACAATCAGTCATTAAAAATATAATATGGATCAAATTGAATCAAAAGGATTCCGAAATTTGATAGTTTTTAGTTGACTTAGACAGAATTATACTCCTTTCTTCCATGAGAGGGGACCTGTGTCCAGCATTAGGGCGTATATAGGTATCCCAGGGATCATAAAAGAAGAATGCTATTGTTTATTTTTTTCGCCCAGTTTTTTTTTTTACGGCGTGCGTTTATTTTTTTACGGCGGCTTAATGTAGATATATTCCAAAACAATCAAAGTTGCTTATTTCTTTTCCCAAAGTAACCGTTTTACCCTTTATACCAAATTGCCGTAAAATTTTCCCGTCTTTCGTTGCTGCGTGAATAAACTTCGAGTTAAATGTTTAATTTGTCTGCAGTCACGACTCCATATAAAGAATAAGAAAGTAGAAGTTAATTTATCTTTAAAGTTCCGGGTGCTTCCATTTCCATTCCGGGTACTTTCAGCGAAGTATATATTGTTATGCTTGAACAAATATTAAACATAAAATATTGCCTATATAATGGAATCTGTTAAAATTACGGGTTTCATGTTTGTAACTTATTTCGGCTTCGTAAGCCTCAACACACGCGTCACGAACTGTATCTCTGATTAATCAATAATGATGATTGATGAATACTAATGGTTATGTAGATGTGTAGATCGACAAAGATGATTTACTTTCGCTTCCATTAAACAAAACACCAACTACAGTACCCTTACTACTTATTCCATTGTACCAACGACCCAAAATGAATAATGTATAGCTCTCATTCAAAAATATTTGAATTAAAATATTAGCAATCATGAAAAAAGACAACCCCGCCCTTTAAGAGTAACTACAATTCACAATATTCTTTTAAAATTAAATTAAACATGTGTAATGGTAGACAAAATAAATGTAAAATGTTAAGACTAAAAAGCGATGTTTTTTTAGACAACCAACAGTAAATTAATACAAGCAAGAATAATTATGTGAGATGGACCTTAATGCCCGCCCTCTGACCAAGTTCTTCGTTTAAAACAGGTTTCCTTCGATTAAAGTCGACCGTTGACATTTCCCGCGCAGTACCGGGTGTTAATTACTACTATTATTACACTGTTATTTCTCTGAATATCATTATCAAGGTGAACCTTTTAATGGAGTCATTATTACAGTATAACATTGAGTGAACTCATATTGGGTCAATGCTGTACAATCTACCATGTCATATTATGCTAAAAAATAATTTTATGATGCGTCATTTTATGAGTTGGGATTTTGATGAAACTTTCGAGTAGTTGGTACTTATTATTCGAATATCTTAATGGACAAGACAATAAACGGAGTTACAGAAATTAGAGGTCTCGGTATGATTATGCATTGCAAGCTAACTTTTATTCCTTACATAGACCAAATCCTTAAAAAACCGGCCAAGTGCGAGCCTGACTCGCGCACGATGGGTTCCGTACCATCTATAAAAACGGCAAAAAATCACGTTTGTTGTATGGGAGCCCCCTTAAATATTTATTTTGTTCTGTTTTTTAGTATTTGCTGTTATAGCGGTAACAGAAATATATCATAATTATAAACAATTAAAATTTGTTATGCGAGTTTGCAAGCCGTTTAAAAACCTTTCAACCTATATAATTCTGTATAACAATTTTGTGAGGATTCATCTCGAGTTTGCCAGCGCAGTCTGGCTTCCTATCATGTTCACAATGGATTGAACGGCTCCAGAAGACATTTGTTAAATCACTGGCCTTTAGAATAGGAAAACCATATTTATACTGATTATATTGACACTAGTAAGCGTTTTACGCTGTCGTCTCACGGCGAAAAAAATAAACAATAACATTATTTTGTGGAGGACGTAAACTCTGAGCGACCGCCGCGAAAATCATGCATTAGTTTTTCTTTTACATAAAATTCTTTAGAGTTCCGCGAAGAAGACAGCGTCAATGTCGTAAAAAAAGATGTATTTTTTGTACCTAGCAGCAGTGCCTACATGAGTTTACATGACCGTACTCCCTAGCGACTGCATAAAAAATTGTATGGGCAAAAACACAGCGCCTCTGGCGGTTACGCAATAGAACTAAGAATCGGCATACTAAATCGTGTAGTTTGCATGAGCGTACTCGCTAGCGACTCTATGCGTCCAAAGTTAAAACGGCCGTTTTAATTTTGAGCTCATAGATTGACGAATCCAGCAACGTAAAAACTAGTTTGATGGATTCAAAAAGTACTTAAATACAAACTACAGTACGTAGCGGCCCCCTTTTTTAGTTATATATCGTTAAATTTAAATAATTACAATTATTTACGAGTGGCGCTAGTGGACCCACTACATTTTATTAAAGCGCTCTTAAGAACAACGAGGTTTACCGAAATACTATACCTTATTTACTTCAAAACTCACTGTCTTCGAGATATAATTATATAATCAACATTTGAGATAAAATTATATAATCTATTAAAAGAGAAATGTTATTATAATTTCAATGAATTTTTATCTGACAATTTTACAATATAGCTATTATTATAAGTACAGTTTGATAATGTATGTGATTGTTTGACATAAGTAATAGATTATTATTGTTATTTTTAAATTTTGTATGAAATCGTTAATTATTATTATATTATTATTATTAAATTATTATACGTCGTAAGACATGTCACAGAGAACTGACCTATTTATAAGATCTGTATTGAACTACCTGTGATACACAATAAATTACATTCTGATTCTGATTCTATATGGCATCAAAGTTTGGCAATTTTAGACAAAAAAAAACCAGTTTTTTGGATGTAACTTTTGCGAAGTGTTAAAAATAAAAAACTCCCTTGCGTTGCTAGAGACGTCAATAAGAAACAGTTAGGTACATGTTTATATACATATATAAGTGCATAAACAACACACTAGTATCGAAAATAGCGGTTTTGACGACCATTTTTGAATAAATCATTAAAAATAAGTAGTCAGTTTCTCCAAAATCTGGCTCTTGCAAATGTAGATAAAGGATTGAAGAACCGAGAACGGTTTGTGCCATAAATATGTATAGTTTTGTCGGAGCAGTATCAACTGAAATCTCGTCAAAAATCGGTTAATACCGCGCGCGTGGAGACCCTTTATGATCTAAAAGTATTTATTATATCTGCTCACGCTATAAACATTACAAAGTGGTACTTCTATAGAAAACTGTTGCTACCAGTTCACAAACTTTTGCACACTTAATAATGTAACTCTGCAATGAAATTTGAATCTTAGTTCATGTACACACGGTCGAAAATAGAAACTGACCTATTCATGAATAGATCTTTATTTGACTAGGCTTCGGAACAATGGTTCATAAATTTCTACAAAAGGTCACATTGGTAGAAGTATAATAGTTGCGGAAATGTTCAGCACTAAAGTTATATTGCGCTCACTAGCTTTTGCCCGCGACTTCGTTCGCGTGAACTTGTACTATTCCTTGCCCTTGGTAGATAAATGCCGGTTAGGTTATAAACTACTTACTTAACTTTGAGTGACTCACACTCCAACGTTTTTACGTCTTAAAGTTACAACATTACAAAGTCTCTAATTTATATAGGTAACTATATTAGCAAGTGAAATGGGCCCTCTTGTCCATGAAAGGAAGCATGTGTGGCGGATAATGAAACAAAATGGGTGTGATTTATCAATACCTATATATAGGTACGTATGTATGTATGTTGGTAATAGGTACTGGCTAAGTAAATCAGACGTTAAATACATATTTCATTCCAGGCCGGAGAACGCCGTCGACTCGATCCCATATAGTATTTATGCGTATGAATTATTTTTGATGATTTCTTATACTATGTAACAAAACACTAATGACTGCTAAGAAACTACCTCATCACATCCATGTAGCATAGTGGTGTCACGGTTTGATGTTGCGTACGGCTACACATACGTTCTTGTTCGATGACGTTACCCAATTCCCTACTTTCCGAGCCTTAGTACTGACATGCTCGATGTAGCGACTACATGGGAAGACATATTGTGCTTGAATAGAACAAAAATTTTGATGTTGCTCGAAATGCAAAGTGTTAGGAGTCCTACATTATAACCCAAGATTATTAATGTCCTACAACAGTATGACACGCTCTACTTGCAGTGAAAACCTCTACGCATTATCCCTCGGTATGAAAATTAATTGAACACTTCTAGTCTAACTAAGAAAATGATTTTTTGTAGGTACTTTTAATTTACTAAGGCTAACATTTGATTTGATTGTTTATAACTAATCAGCTTGGTAATCACTGTTTTCATGTTACCTACATAAAATTAGTATTTTGGATAAATTGACCTATAGTAAACAAAAAGATTTGTAACAGTTTCTATGGACCCAAAATTACATCCACCGCACCGCACGATCGCGACAACACGGACACATATAATCCCTATTCGTCCCGATACCGCTGCATACCGGATAGAGTCAGTCTTATCCAGGTCGGGCTTAGCTGAGTTCCTTGCTGGATTCTTCTCAGCGATAGGCAAGTTTAGTGAACCAGCGACAGAACTCCCAGTAGTCCGTTTCCACCCACACCTCACATTTGGTTGAAGCCGCTCAACCAATCTCACTGGAGCGCACACCCTTAGAGTATTCCAGTTGCAGTGTTTAAACCGCCCGTGTGATCGTGTTGGAGGTTTCTCCTGGATTTTCCTCAGGCCACTCTCCAAACAATCGCGCACTCCTATCGCTTTATTGGGCCTGGCCTATAAAGCCAGTTAGGTTCAAGAAAAAAAAAAACCTATTTTATATTTCTCAACCGTCCGTTTTTTTTTAAAGAATAGAGTGGAGTGGAAATTCTAAATTTTTTATGTAGCCATAATATATATCAAAGCGCTGGTCAGTCAATGCTGACATCAATCGTCTACGTCCAATTTATTTAATCTCCAATTTTATAAACAGTAAATTTATTTAGGCTCAATGGGGTCAGTAAGTTTTGATTTAAAACGCAAGCGCTTTAGAGGGTGTAAGTCAGTACCTAAATAACGCAAATCTATTATGTTTTGCCTACGATTATGCATGTATGTAATTAATAAAACTTCAGGTACTGAAATGCGGTAAACATTCACATTCACATGAGTCGCTTTGGTTTTGAGATAATTAAGCTCTGAGTCACAAATATCCGAAATCTTTCGTAATAATAGCTCATCATAATCAATTGGTAGCGACATTACTTATTTTATAACTACGATGGTAAAAATAAAAACTTTACATGAAAATACCTACCTTGTCTTAGCAACTATACGACTCAAATTATTGAATTGTGAAAGTAGTAAATAATCTACATTAATTTCGATTCGACTTTAACGAATGGCACGTCTTTGACATACCAAACGTCAAATATCTTAAATTTACAACTGTCTAGACTCGCCTCACGATACGTCCTTATTGTATCTTGACCCTACGATTCGTGACAACCATGTGCATATTTGGAGCTTGGACTTACACTGGTTCTCTCTTATCTGAGGCGAATTTTCGTAAGTCAGCGGGTATTGTATAAATTCGAAATGATTCTGGATCTATGAAATTCAACTTCCACCCCCAAATTTATCTATTTGAGGGATGATGAAGGGATAAAAATTATCCTATATGTTAAATCCAGACTATAGACTTGTTGTGTACCAAGTTTCATCATAATCCGGTCAGCCGTTTTTGCGTGATTGAGTAACAAATATATAAACATCTAAACATCCGACCTTTCACATTTATAATATTAGTGGGAATAGTGGCAATTAGTGGTATTTTGTAGGCCTTCATATAACACCGTTGTTACACTCGACCACTCTAACAACGAAGATATATCAGATATAGGTAGACGAAGTTCAAGGCACTGGCTTGACAATGTTGACAACGACTGACTAACTTAATTAAATCTCTCATTTCAAACAGTTACAATGGGTTGAGGGATTTTTGGTTATTTGTCGTTAGTTCCCTAAGCATATTTTTTACCTTCCGTTTTTTCACATATTATCTGTTAATTGTACAATTTTTGAAAAAGATTCTTTTATTTTGCTTCCAATTATATGCTTACCAATTTTCAAGCCTTTATGTCACGAATTGAAGGACTTCCCATACAAAGTTCAACCCTTCTTTTCACCCCCTTTCATCCCCAATCTGTATGATTTTTATAGCCTATAACCCGTCCGAAGATCAATTAAAAGTATTAGTGAAGGTTGTATTGAAATCTATTGGCTAGTTTTCGCGTGATGGTGAGACAAATAAACAGACAGACAAACAGACACAAATTTTAAAAACTGTTGTAATGTGTTCTGTTATCGATTCTAAGACCCCTCCATCGATTTTTTTGCTAATATCTTCTATGTACAGACTTTCGAACCTCTACAGCTTTATTATATGTATAGATGAGAAAATGCCCGCAGATGTAATTTGCAATTTTTTGTTTATGTCATAAAATTCCTGTAGCATAGCTGCAGTTAATTTGCATTGAGAACTATTAGTTAATCAAAAAATATATATATGCGTCAAATAGCAATTTTTTTAATGTTTGTAACTCCGACCGTGTGTTTGTGTGTTTGTAACTCCGTCGTTTAAGAACCGATTGGTTTTTTTTTCTTTTTTTGAAATAGCATCATCATAAAGTAGCATCGATTTTTTTAAACAGGTAATGGAAACTCAAGTGCTCCAATATGTGGACCCCAGGCTCCTTGGCCACAACCGGGAAAACCCTAAGAGGATGATGATACAAAAAATATGGTCTATTTATTTATTCTTTATTAAGGAAAACTAACAGCATCAATCACACCGGTGTGAAGTTAGCGGCCAAAAGTTGGCGGCTGATTGGCTGCCAACATTTGGCCGCCAACTTCACAGCTAGCCGCCAACTTTTAGCCGCTAACTTCACAATAATATTAATCGACCAAATAAAGAAGTCTCCAATTAATTATTCAATGTTATATAAGCTACATTTAAAATTAAAACAAATTATAACTAAAGCTGTTTCGATTAGCTTTCAGTAGAATATCTCGTTTGTTTCGGCGTTATGACACAACTCGAAGTTTCTGAGGACTACAACTATTTTGAATATTTGTCGTCACTATTTCTAGAACGATGAATAAGACATAACTATGATCATGTTACTGTTTCAGTAGAACTTTACCTCGTTTAGTCTCGGGTTTATGTCTCATTGGCCGAATATAATGTGGTCAACTATTTCAAATTGTATTTTTGGACACTATTTCTAGATCGATGAATGGGATCTCACTATGCGCGTGTCAATTAGCATCCAAAAGGCTGTTCGAATAAGCTTTCAGTAGAACTTTACCTCGTTTAGTTTCGGCGTAATGACTCATCGGCCGAATCCACTGTGGTCAACAATTTCAAATTTTATTTTTTGACACTATTTCTAGATCGATGAATGGGATCTCACTAAGCGCCTGTTAATGTGCATCTAAAAGGCTATTCGAATCAGCTTTCAGTAGAACTTTACCTCGTTTAGTTTCGGCGTAATGACTCATCGGCCGAATTTACTGTGGTCAACAATTTCAAATTTTATTTTTTTGACACTATTTCTAGATCGATGAATGGGATCTAACTAAGCGCCTGTTAATGTCCATCTAAAAGGCTATTCGAATCAGCTTTCAGTAGAACTTTACCTCATTTAGTTTCGGCGTTGTGATTGTGAATCACCAGACGAAGCTACCGAGGTCCACGATTACAATTATGATTTTTTTGACACTATTTCTAGATCGATGAATGAGATCTCACTATGCGCATATTAATTAAAATTCAAAAGGCTATTCAAATCAGCTTTCAGTAGAACTTTACCTCATTTAGTTTGGGCGTAATGACTCATCGGCCGAATCTAATGTGATGTGGTCAACAATTTCAAATTTTATTTTTTTTACACTATTTCTAGATCAATGAATGGGATCTCACTAAGCGCCTGTTAATGTGAATCTAACAGGCTATTCGAACCAGCTTTCAGTAGAACTTTACCTCATTTAGTTTGGGCGTAATGACTCATCGGCCGAATCTACTGTGGTCAACACTTACAAATTTTATTTTTTTGACACTATTTCTAGATCGATGAATGGGATCTCACTAAGCGCCTGTTAATGTGAATCTAACAGGCTATTCGAATCAGCTTTCAGTAGAACTTTACCTCGTTTAATTTCGGCTTTATGACTCACTGGCCGAATCTACTGTGGTCAACAATTACAAATTTTATTTTATTGACACTATTTCTAGATCGATGAATGGGATCTCACTAAGTGCCTGTTAATGTGAATCTAACAGGCTATTCGAATCAGCTTTCAGTAGAACTTTACCTTGTTTAGTTTCGGCGTTGTGATTGTGAATCAGCAGACGAAGCTACCGAGGTCCACGATTACAATTATGTTTTTTTTGACACTACTTCTAGATCGATGAATGGGATCTCACTATGCAGATGTTAATTTAAATCCAAAAGGCTATTCAAATCAGCTTTCAAAAGAACTTTACCTCATTTAGTTTGGGCGTAATGACTCATCGGCCGAATCTACTGTGATCAATAATTACAAATTTTATTTTTTTGACACTATTTCTAGATCGATGAATGGGATCTCACTATGCGCCTGTTAATTGACATCCAAAAGGCTATTCAAATCAGCTTTCAGTAGAACTTTACCTCGTTTAGTTTGGGCGTAATGACTCATCGGCCGAATCTGCTGTGGTCAACAATTACAAATTTTAATTTTTTGGCACTATTTCTAGATCGATGAATGCGATCTCACTATGCGCCTGTTAATTGACATCCAAAAGGCTATTCAAATCAGCTTTCAGTAGAACTTTACCTCGTTTAGTTTGGGCGTAATGACTCATCGGCCGAATCTGCTGTGGTCAACAATTACAAATTTTAATTTTTTGGCACTATTTCTAGATCGTTGAATGCGATCTCACTATGCGCGTGTTAATTGACATCCAAAAGGCTATTCAAATTAGCCCTCAGTAGAACTTTACCTCGTTTAGTTTGGGCGTAATGAATCATTGGCCGAATCTACTGTGGTCAACAATTACAATTTTTTTGACACTATTTCTAGAACGATGAATGGGATCTCACTATGCGTGTGTTAATTGACATCCAAAAGGCTATTCAAATCAGCTTTCAGTAGAACTTTACCTCGTTTAGTTTGGGCGTAATGACTCATCGGCCGAATCTACTGTGATCAATAATTACAAATTTTATTTTTTTGTCACTATTTCTAGATCGATGAATGGGATCTCACTATGCGCGTGTTAATTGACATCCAAAAGGCTATTCAAACTAGCTCTCAGTAGAACTTTACCTCGTTTAGTTTAGGGGTAATGAATCATTGGCCGAATCTACTGTCGTCAACAATTTCAAATTTTATTTTTTTGACACTATTTCTAGATCGATGAATGGGATCTCACTAAGCGCCTGTTAATGTGCATCTAAAAGGCTATTCGAATCAGCTTTCAGTAGAACTTTACCTCGTTTAGTTTCGGCTTTATGACTCACTGCCCGAATCTACTGTGGTCAATTATTTCAAACCTTATTTTTTTGACACTATTTCTAGATCGATGAATGCAATCTCACTATGCGCGTGTTAATTGACATCCAAACAGCTATTCAAATCAGCTTTCAGTAGAACTTTACCTCGTTTAGTTTCGGCGTTGTGATTGTGAATCAGCAGACGAAGCTACCGAAGTCCACTATTACAATTATGATATTTTTGACACTACTTCTAGATCGATGAATGGGATCTCACTATGGGGATGTTAATTGAAATCCAAAAGGCTATTCAAATCAGCTTTCAAAAGAACTTTACCTCGTTTAGTTTCGGCTTTATGCCTCACTGGCCTAATGTACTGTGGTCAATTATTTCAAACTTTATTTTTGCGACACTATTTCTAGATCGATGAATGGGATCTCACTATACGCGTGTTAATTGACATCCAAAAGGCTATTCAAATCAGATTTCAGTAGAACTTTACCTCGTTTAGTTTCGGCTTTATGACTCACTGGCCTAATCTACTGTGGTCAATTATTTCAAACTTTATTTTTTTGACACTATTTCTAGATAGATGAATGGAATCTCACTATGCGCGTGTTAATTGACATCCAAAAGGCTATTCAAATCAGTTTTCAGTAGAACTTTACCTCGTTTAGTTTCGGCGTTGTGATTGTGAATCAGCAGACGAAGCTACCGAGGTCCACGATTGCAATTCTGATTTTTTTTTAAACTACTTCTAGATCGTTGAATGGGATCTCACTATGCGGATATTAATTTAAATCCAAGGGGCTATTCAAATCAGCTTTCAAAAGAACTTTACCTCATTTAGTTTGGGCGTAATGACTCATCGGCCGAATCTACTGTGATCAATAATTACAAATTTTATTTTTTTGACACTATTTCTAGATCGGTGAATGGGATCTCACTATGCGCCTGTTAATTGACATCCAAAAGGCTATTCAAATCAGCTTTCAATAGAACTTTACCTCGTTTAGTTTCGGCTTTATGACTCACTGGCCGAATCTGCTGTGGTCAATTATGTTAAACTTTATTTATTTGACACTATTTCTAGATCGATAAATGGGATCTGACTACGCGCATGTCAATTAACATCCAAAAACCTATTCAAATCAGCTGACAGTAGAACTTTATCTCATTTAGTTTCGGCGTTGTGATTGCGAACCACCAGACGAAGCTACCGAGGTCCAAGATTACTATTATGATTTTTTGACACTATTTCTAGATCGATGAATGAGATCTCGATATGCGCGTGTTAATTGACATCCAAACAGCTATTCAAATCAGCTTTCAGTAGAACTTTACCTCGTTTAGTTTCGGCGTTGTGATTGTGAATCAGCAGACGAAGCTCCCGAGGTCCACGAATACAATTATGATTTTTTTGACACTACTTCTAGATCGATGAATGGGATCTCACTATGCGGATATTAATTTAAATCTAAAAGGCTATTCAAATCAGCTCTCAAAAGAACTTTACCTGATTTAGTTTGGGCGTAATGACTCATCGGCCGAATCTACTGTGATCAATAATTACAAATTTTATTTTTTTGACACTATTTCTAGATCGATGAATGGGATCTCACTATGGGGATGTTAATTGAAATCCAAAAAATTATTCAAATCAGCTTTCAGTAGAACTTTACCTCATTTAGTTTGGGCGTAATGACGACTCATCGGCCGAATCTACTGTGATCAATAATTACAAATTTTATTTTTTTGTCACTATTTCTAGATCGATGAATGGGATCTCACTATGCGCGTGTAAATTGACATCCAAAAGGCTATTCAAATTAGCTTTCAGTAGAACTTTACCTCGTTTAGTTTCGGCTTTATGACTCACTGGCCTAATCAACTGTGGTCAATTATTTCAAACTTTATTTTTTTGACACTATTTCTAGATCGATGAATGGGATCTCACTATGCGCGTGTTACTTGACATCCAAAAGGCTGTTCAAATCAGTTTTCAGTAGAACTTTACCTCGTTTAGTTTCGGCGTTGTGATTGTGAATCAGCAGACGAAGCTACCGAGGTCCACGATTACAATTATGATTTTTTTTACACTACTTCTAGATCGATAAATGGGATCTCACTATGCGGATGTTAATTTAAATCCAAAAGGCTATTCAAATCAGCTTTCAAAAGAACTTTACCTCATTTAGTTTGGGCGTAATGACTCATCGGCCGAATCTACTGTGATCAATAATTACAAATTTTATTTTTTTGACACTATTTCTAGATAGATGAATGGGATCTCACTATGCGCCTGTTAATTGACATCCAAAAGGCTATTCAAATCAGCTTTCAGTAGAACTTTACCTCGTTTAGTTTCGGCGTTGTGATTGTGAATCAGCAGACGAAGCTACCGAGGTCCACGCTTACAATTATAATTTTTTTGACACTACTTCTAGATCGATGAATGGGATCTCACTATGCGGATGTTAATTTAAATCCAAAAGGCTATTCAAATCAGCTTTCAAAAGAACTTTACCTCATTTAGTTTGGGCGTAGTGACTCATCGGCCGAATCTACTGTGATCAATAATTACAAATTTTATTTTTGTGTCACTATTTCTAGATCGATGAATGGGATCTCACTATGCGCGTGTTAATTGACATCCAAAAGGCTATTCAAATTAGCTCTCAGTAGAACTTTACCTCGTTTAGTTTGGGCGTAATGAATCATTGGCCGAATCTACTGTTGTTAACAATTACAATTTTTTTGACACTATTTCTAGATCGATGAATGGGATTTCACTATGCGCGTGTTATTTGACATCCAACAAGCTATTCGAATCAGCTTTCAGTAGAACTTTACCTCGTTTAGTTTCGGCTTTATGACTCACTGGCCGAATCTACTATGGTCAATTATTTCAAACCTTATTTTTTTGACACTATTTCTAGATCGATGAATGGGATACGCGTGTTAATTGACATCCAAAAGGCTATTCAAATCAGCTTTCAGTAGAACTTTACCTTGTTTAGTTTCGGCTTTATGACTCACTGGCCGAATCTGCTGTGGTCAATTATTTTATACTTTATTTATTTGACACTATTTCTAGATCGATGAATGGGATCTGACTACGCGCATGTCAATTAACATCCAAAAACCTATTCAAATCAGCTGACAGTAGAACTTTATCTCATTTTGTTTCGGCGTTGTGATTGCGAACCACCAGACGAAGCTACCGAGGTCCAAGATTACCATTATGATTTTTTGACACTATTTCTAGATCGATGAATGGGATCTCACTATGCGCGTGTTAATTGACATCCAAAAAGCTATTCAAATCAGCTTTCAGTAGAACTTTACCTCGTTTAGTTTCGGCGTTGTGATTGTGAATCAGCAGACGAAGCTACCGAGGTCCACGATTACAATTATAATTTTTTTGACACTACTTCTAGATCGATGAATGGGATCTCACTACGCGCATGTTAATTTAAATCCAAAAGGCTTTTCAAATCAGCTTTCAGTAGAACTTTACCTCGTTTAGTTTCGGCGTAATGACTCATCGGCCGAATCCACTGTGGTCAACAATTTCAAATTTTATTTTTTTGACACTATTTCTAGATCGATGAATGGGATCTCACTAAGCGCCTGTTAAAGTGCATCTAAAAGGCTATTCGAATCAGCTTTCAGTAGAACTTTACCTCGTTTAGTTTTGGCGTAATGACTCATCGGGCGAATTTACTGTGGTCAACAATTTCAAATTTTATTTTTTTGGCACTATTTTTAGATCGATGAATGGGATCTAACTAAGCGCCTGTTAATGTCCATCTAAAAGGCTATTCGAATCAGCTTTCAGTAGAACTTTACCTCATTTAGTTTCGGCGTTGTGATTGTGAATCACCAGACGAAGCTACCGAGGTCAACGATTACAATTATGATTTTTTTGACACTATTTCTAGATCGATGAATGAGATCTCACTATGCGCATATTAATTAAAATTTAAAAGGCTATTCAAATCAGCTTTCAGTAGAACTTTACCTCATTTAGTTTGGGCGTAATGACTCATCGGCCGAATCTAATGTGATGTGGTCAACAATTTCAAATTTTATTTTTTTTTACACTATTTCTAAATCGATGAATGAGATCTCACTAAGCGCCTGTTAATGTCCATCTAAAAGGCTATTCTAATCAGCTTTCAGTACAACTTTACCTCATTTAGTTTGGGCGTAATGACTCATCGGCCGAATCTACTGTGGTCAACACTTACAAATTTTATTTTTTTGTCACTATTTCTAGATCGATGAATGGGATCTCACTATGCGCGTGTAAATTGACATCCAAAAGGCTATTCAAATTAGCTTTCAGTAGAACTTTACCTCGTTTAGTTTCGGCTTTATGACTCACTGGCCTAATCTACTGTGGTCAATTATTTCAAACTTTATTTTTTTGACACTATTTCTAGATCGATGAATGGGATCTCACTATGAGCGTGTTAATTGACATCCAAAATGCTATTCAAATCAGTTTTCAGTAGAACTTTATCTCGTTTAGTTTCGGCGTTGTGATTGTGAATCAGCAGACGAAGCTACCGAGGTCCACGATTACAATTATGTTTTTTTTGACACTACTTCTAGATCGATGAATGGGATCTCTTTATGCGGATGTTAATTTAAATCCAAAAGGCTATTCAAATCAGATTTCAAAAGAACTTTACCTCATTTAGTTTGGGCGTAATGACTCATCGGCCGAATCTACTGTGATCAATAATTACAAATTTTATTTTTTTGACACTATTTCTAGATCGATGAATGGGATCTCACTATGCGCCTGTTAATTGACATCCAAAAGGCTATTCAAATCAGCTTTCAGTAGAACTTTACCTCGTTTAGTTTGGGCGTAATGACTCATCGGCCGAATCTGCTGTGGTCAACAATTACAAATTTTAATTTTTTGGCACTATTTCCAGATCGATGAATGGGATCTCACTATGCGCGTGTCAATTAGCATCCAAAAGGCTGTTCGAATAAGCTTTCAGTAGAACTTTACCTCGTTTAGTTTCGGCGTAATGACTTATCGGCCGAATCCACTGTGGTCAACAATTTCAAATTTTATTTTTTGACACTTTTTCTAGATTGATGAATGGGATCTAACTAAGCGCCTGTTAATGTCCATCTAAAAGGCTATTCGAATCAGCTTTCAGTAGAACTTTACCTCATTTAGTTTCGGCGTTGTGATTTTGAATCACCAGACGAAGCTACCGAGGTCCACGGTTACAATTATGATTTTTTTGACACTATTTCTAGATCGATGAATGGGATCTCACTAAGCGCCTGTTGTGGGTAGACTTGATATGTGTACAATGAGGGTAGGGAGAGGAAGAAAGAATAAATCAGTCTTGATCTAGAACTCGTGTTTGACTCACATACCTAAACATGGCGCAGTCGGTAGGATCAGGAAAATAATCGATACTTGCGTTACGTTAGTGATATTCCAGTGTTTTGGCGATATACGTAAGTACCCAGCAACAAGTATTGTGATAACGTAGTAGAACGCGATATAGGCTGAGAGTAGTAATCTGCCGTGACGTTGCAGAAATGGAATCCGTTTTACCACCGCCGCCGCCATTTACTTTTATGAACAATGTTCAAAATGTTATGGCAGGGAATGTTTCGAAGGACTGGGAACGGTGGAAAAACTCATTTCAAATTTATTTCGACGCGTGTGAGTTGACAAAAAAGGATGCAAAGGTACAAATGAACATTCTGTTGCACGTTATAGGTGAACAAGGACGTGAAGTGTATGAACAACGCAGTGACACGGATTCAATTAAAGACTTGAAAAGTTTGTTAGCCAAGTTTGATTCCTTTTTCTTGCTACGGAAAAACATTACCGTGCAAAGACATAGTTTTTTTACTCGTGATCAAAAAAATGGTGAATCGATAGAACAATATTCGTTCGAACTGAAAAAGTTAGCCACAAAGTGTGAATTTAAAGACTTGTGCGATGATTTAGTTCGTGATAGGTTAATTTGTGGTATAATGGATAGTTCTATGAGGGAACGTCTATTGCGGGAACCCGACTTGACGCTTCAGAAATCAATCGATATTTGCAATATCGCGCAAATGTCCAGAGTCCAGGCAGACAGTATCAAAAGGGAATCGGCAGAACTAAATGCTTATTACGTAGGCAGCGACAGCATAGAACGAGATGGCGAAAATATCAGCAATGTGCAATGGATTAACCGTCGTGGTGGAGAAAAAGCCAGTAGAGGTCGGGGGCGCCGAGGCTGGCGCGGCGCGCGGACCGCTTGGTCGCCGCCCGCGCCCGCGCGACTACCGTCCGCAGAGCAGTCACCAGGATCAGCTGTTCGACGACCACATGACAGGCAAAATAACAATTATGGCACTAGCGCTCCCTGCCAAATGTGTGGAGTGGCTCATGATAGGCGAGGATGTCCTGCATACGGGAAAAGATGCCTGCGGTGCAATCGTTTGAACCATTTTTCGCGAGTGTGTCGTGTGTACGAACTCAGCGCCGAAGACAACACCGATCAGGTAATTTACTATTTTGATAATAATAGTAGCGATTGGTCAGTAGTCATTAAAATAAATAACGCTGAGATTTCATTTAAGATTGATACGGGTGCTGATGTGAACGTGCTACCTCGTAGTTACTTGGAAAAAATAGGTATTTCCGAACACGATCTTTTGCCAACATCAACTAAGTTGCGCGGGTACTCGGGCGGTGATATCAAAGTATTAGGGCGATGTAACATAAAACTGAAGTATAAGGATATTGACTATATTTTAGAATTCCTTATAGCTGATGTAAACTCACCTCCCGTTTTAGGCCGCGACTCTTGTCAGGAATTAAATTTAATAAAATTAATACTTGCAGTCGACTCGCAAGGTGATAATAGCGTAAAAACATTACTTTTAAAAACATATGCAGATGTATTTGAAGGCATAGGTTGCATGCCGGGTCATTACAGAATAGGTATAGATGAAACTGTACGCCCTGTAGTACATGCACCCAGAAAATTACCTATTGCACTTAAAGAGAAAATAAAGATGAAATTAGATGAGATGGAAATGCAACAGATCATAGCCAAAGTGGAGGGCCCAACTGACTGGGTGAACAGTATGACAGTGGTTAAAAAACCCAACGGGGACCTTCGCATTTGTTTGGATCCGAAAGATCTAAACAAAGCCATCAAGAGAGAACACTACCGGTTACCGACGATAGATGAAATAACCGCCAATTTGTCGGGTGCAAAGTTTTTTAGCACGTTAGATGCAAAAAACGGATTTTGGCAGCTAAAGCTTTGTCCGGAAAGCACAAACTTATGTACTTTCAACACAGCTTTTGGCAGATATAAGTTCCTTAGGCTCCCGTATGGCATTACGTCAGCTTCAGAAGTCTTCCATAAAAGATTATTTGAATGCTTTGATGACTTAGGTACTGGAATATGTTTGTTTATTGATGATCTATTAGTATACGGTCACACAAAAGAGGAACATGATGCACGATTAAAAAAAGTACTTGATAGATGTCGCCAGATTAACTTGAAACTGAATTTAAATAAATGTAGATTTGCACTTACAGAAATAAAATATCTTGGTCACAAAATAACCCAAAACGGGATTCAGCCGGATGAGTCTCACACGTCTGCAATTAAAAACATGCCAAAGCCAGAGAGTTACAAAGATCTAGAACGTTTCTTGGGTCTCGTGAATTACGTTGGGAAATTTGTAAAAAATATGTCAGATAAAACGCATCACTTGAGACAGTTATTAAAAAAAAATACTGAGTGGCATTGGGACGCCTCACATCAACAGGCATTCGACCACCTCAAGAAGTGCCTGATGGAAGTCCCGGTATTACAGTACTTTGACGTGAGTAAACCTGTAGTTTTATCGGTAGACTCCAGTAAAAATGGGCTTGGGGCGTGTCTCCTACAAGACAACCTTCCCGTGAGCTATGCGTCAAGGTCATTAACGAAAGCCGAACAAAATTACGCGCAGATAGAAAAAGAATTATTAGCATGTGTCTATGCATGTGAAAAATTCTATTCCTATATATATGGTAAACATGATGTGACTATAGAGACTGACCACAAACCATTGGTAAATATAATAGGTAAGCCGATAGCAGACGCTCCCGCCAGGCTTCAAAGAATGTTATTGCGATTACAAATGTACTCATTTACGTTGGTATACAAACCGGGCCGGTTTTTGTATATAGCGGACACCCTATCGCGAGCCGTGGAACCGGCATCATGCGATGTCACCGCCGGCGTCGAACCTGCCGACCTCCACGCGCAGGCGCAGGTATGTGCAGTGCTTGCCTGCAACCCCCTCACGGACACGCACTTTGTTCAGCTTCAGAAGAACACTCAGTTAGATGACGAGTTAAAACACATAATAAAATACATCAAAGAAGGTTGGCCAGATAAAAAAACCGGTTGTGAGGACTGTGTTAAGCCCTACTGGTGTTATAAAGATGAACTGTCAGTCTCGTACGACATCGTTTGGAAAGGAAATCGAGTCGTAGTACCCAAGGTAATGCGTAATGAAATGCTGAAGCGAGTACACATAGGTCATTTAGGCTTAGACAAGTGTAAGTTGCGGGCCCGGGAAACTATATTTTGGCCCAATATTAACACACAACTAGAAGACTATATTACAAAGTGTGCAGTGTGTTTAAATTATAAAAATGAGAACAGAAAAGAGACTATGATATCTCACGATATACCTAACCGAGCGTGGTCCAAGGTAGGTACAGACTGTTTTCACTACGGCATCAACAAATATGTTCTCGTTGTTGACTATTATAGCAAATATATTGAAGTGTGTAGGTTACGGAATCTGACGTCGGAAGAAGTTATAGACAGTTTAAAAACAATATTTAGTCGCCAAGGTATTCCAGAGATTGTCATGTCGGACAACGGTCCCGAGTACAGTTCGACGGAATTTCAACGTTTCGCGCGAGAGTGGCACTTCAGTCATGTGACGTCCTCGCCGCGGTACCCACAGTCCAACGGTCAATCGGAACGGGCCGTACAAATAGTCAAAAATATTTTAAAGAAAACTCAGTTAGCGCAAACTGACTTTAGATTAGCCTTGTTGGAATATCTAAACACACCGATTAGCAATAGTTTAGTGTCCCCATCCGAGTTACTTAACAATAGAAAATTACGAAGCATAATACCGTGTGCCCCGCTTTTACTGAAACCAAAAATACCCACGAATATCAGGTGCGAACTTAATAAACGACAACAGGCTCAGAAAAAACATTATGACAAAGGCGCCAAAGACATGGCCGAGCTATCGGCAGGACAACGTGTGAAAGTACGCGTTAACAAACAATGGGTTAGTGCACGAATTAAGGACTTGGTAGGTACTCGGTCGTATTCTGTTCAAATTAATGGAGGAGGTATTCTCATTCGGAACCGTAGACATTTAATTATAGACTCGTCTAAAGAGACATTACATGAGTGTGATAAACAGTTGTCCTACTTCCCATACGATGATATCGCCGCCCCGAGACCCCCTGCAAACAACAGCACTTGTAGCACACGCCCTTTGCCAATAAGGCCTGACCCTTACGTAACTTCCTCCGGCAGGGTGGTGATTAGACCTGATCGGTGGGGCTTCGACTCTTCGTGAGATCTTCCCGGATACGTGTGACATACGTACACATAGAACATTCGACTTGTATAAATGTGATTCTTAATGGTTATTAAAAAAAAAAAAAAAGAACAGCTTTTAATTGTGATAGTTCTTATACTTACATGTAAGGTGCAATTTATATGTCTGTTTCAAAATCAATGGCTATTAAAATGCATGTTATTTAATAATTTCATTGATAATGATAATAATGTCGTTAATATGTTAATGTAATCATATTAATAATGATACAATAAGTTAATAATGTCATGCATGTTGCTTGATGATCAAATTGGTAAACCTAAATTATTATTTTTATTACTAAAAAAAAAAAAACAATTTCAAAATGTGCAATGTCTTAATTCAACAACTTACGCAATGATATATATTGCAATGTAAATTTGAATAATATATACTCTTCACAGGCCCTATTGCATGCATATAATAGGTAACTTGGAAGTTTTTAATTCAATATTGTAAATACCATTTGTGTGCATTACTTGTCTCTTTAGAATAAGAAAATGTAAAATATAAGAGAATGTAATTAACACTCAAAATAGAATTACAACATTATTGTACACAAGTAAATAATATTGATAAAAAAGAAAAATAACTTAACAGATAAAAAACTAAATCTAATACCTACAGTAATGTATAATAATAAGTTTTATTTTATGTTTGTTTTTGAAAAAGGGAATTGTGGGTAGACTTGATATGTGTACAATGAGGGTAGGGAGAGGAAGAAAGAATAAATCAGTCTTGATCTAGAACTCGTGTTTGACTCACATACCTAAACACCTGTTAATGTGCATCAAAAAGGCTATTCGAATCAGCTTTCAGTAGAACTTTACCTCGTTTAGTTTCGGCGTAATGACTCATCGGGCGAATTTACTGTGGTCAACAATTTCAAATTTTATTTTTTTGACACTATTTCTAGATTGATGAATGGGATCTAACTAAGCGCCTGTTAATGTCCATCTAAAAGGCTATTCGAATCAGCTTTCAGTAGAACTTTACCTCATTTAGTTTCGGCGTTGTGATTTTGAATCACCAGACGAAGCTACCGAGGTCCACGGTTACAATTATGATTTTTTTGACACTATTTCTAGATCGATGAATGAGATCTCACTATGCGCATATTAATTAAAATTCAAAAGGCTATTCAAATCAGCTTTCAGTAGAACTTTACCTCATTTAGTTTGGGCGTAATGACTCATCGGCCGAATCTAATGTGATGTGGTCAACAATTTCAAATTTTATTTTTTTGACACTATTTCTAGATCGATGAATGGGATCTCACTAAGCGCCTGTTAATGTGCATCTAAAAGGCTATTCGAATCAGCTTTCAGTAGAACTTTACCTCGTTTAGTTTCGGCGTAATGACTCATCGGCCGAATTTACTGTGGTCAACAATTTCAAATTTTATTTTTTTGGCACTATTTCTCGATCGATGAATGGGATCTAACTAAGCGCCTGTTAATGTCCATCTAAAAGGCTATTCGAATAAGCTTTCAGTAGAACTTTACCTCATTTAGTTTGGGCGTAATGACTCATCGGCTGAATCTACTGTGGTCAACACTTACAAATTTTATTTTTTTGTCACTATTTCTAGATCGATGAATGGGATCTCACTATGCGCGTGTAAATTGACATACAAAAGGCTATTCAAATTAGCTTTCAGTAGAACTTTACCTCGTTTAGTTTCGGCTTTATGACTCACTGGCCTAATCTACTGTGGTCAATTATTTCAAACTTTATTTTTTTGACACTATTTCTAGATCGATGAATGGGATCTCACTATGCGCGTGTTAATTGACATCCAAAAGGCTATTCAAATCAGTTTTCAGTAGAACTTTACCTCGTTTAGTTTCGGCGTTGTGATTGTGAATCAGCAGACGAAGCTACCGAGGTCCACGATTACAATTATGTTTTTTTTGACACTACTTCTAGATCGATGAATGGGATCTCACTATGCGGATGTTAATTTAAATCCAAAAGGCTATTCAAATCAGATTTCAAAAGAACTTTACCTCATTTAGTTTGGGCGTAATGACTCATCGGCCGAATCTACTGTGATCAATAATTACAAATTTTATTTTTTTGACACTATTTCTAGATCGACGAATGGGATCTCACTATGCGCGTGTTAATTGACATCCAAAAGGCTATTCAAATCAGTTTTCAGTAGAACTTTACCTCGTTTAGTTTCGGCGTTGTGATTGTGAATCAGCAGACGAAGCTACCGAGGTCCACGATTACAATTATGTTTTTTTTGACACTACTTCTAGATCGATGAATGGGATCTCACTATGCGGATGTTAATTTAAATCCAAAAGGCTATTCAAATCAGATTTCAAAAGAACTTTACCTCATTTAGTTTGGGCGTAATGACTCATCGGCCGAATCTGCTGTGATCAATAATTACAAATTTTATTTTTTTGACACTATTTCTAGATCGATGAATGGGATCTCACTATGCGCGTGTTAATTGACATCCAAAAGGCTATTCAAATCAGCTTTCAAAAGAACTTTACCTCGTTTAGTTTGGGCGTAATGACTCATCGGCCGAATCTGCTGTGGTCAACAATTACAAATTTTAATTTTTTGGCACTATTTCTAGAACGATGAATGGGATCTCACTATGCGTGTATTAATTGACATCCAAAAGGCTATTCAAATCAGCTTTCAGTAGAACTTTACCTCGTTTAGTTTCGGCGTTGTGATTGTGAATCAGCAGACGAAGCTACCGAGGTCCACTATTACAATTATGATTTTTTTGACACTACTTCTAGATCGATGAATGGGATCTCACTATGGGGATGTTAATTGAAATCCAAAAGGCAATTCAAATCAGCTTTCAGTAGAACTTTACCTCATTTAGTTTGGGCGTAATGACTCATCGGCCGAATCTACTGTGATCAATAATTACAAATTTTATTTTTTTGTCACTATTTCTAGATCGATGAATGGGATCTCACTATGCGCGTGTTAATTGACATCCAAAAGGCTATTCAAATTAGCTCTAAGTAGAACTTTACCTCGTTTAGTTTGGGCGTAATGAATCATTGGCCGAATCTACTGTGGTCAACAATTACAATTTTTTTTGACACTATTTCTAGATCGATGAATGGGATTTCACTATGCGCGTGTTAATTGACATCCAACAAGCTATTCAAATCAGCTTTCAGTAGAACTTTACCTCGTTTAGTTTCGGCGTAATGACTCATCGGCCGAATCTACTGTCGTCAACAATTTCAAATTTTATTTTTTTGACACTATTTCTAGATCGATGAATGGGATCTCACTATGCGCGTGTTAATTGACATCCAAAAGGCTATTCAAATCAGTTTTCAGTAGAACTTTACCTCGTTTAGTTTCGGCGTTGTGATTGTGAATCAGCAGACGAAGCTACCGAGGTCCACGATTACAATTATGTTTTTTTTGACACTACTTCTAGATCGATGAATGGGATCTCACTATGCGGATGTTAATTTAAATCCAAAAGGCTATTCAAATCAGATTTCAAAAGAACTTTACCTCGTTTAGTTTGGGCGTAATGACTCATCGGCCGAATCTGCTGTGGTCAACAATTACAAATTTTAATTTTTTGGCACTATTTCTAGAACGATGAATGGGATCTCACTATGCGTGTATTAATTGACATCCAAAAGGCTATTCAAATCAGCTTTCAGTAGAACTTTACCTCGTTTAGTTTCGGCGTTGTGATTGTGAATCAGCAGACGAAGCTACCGAGGTCCACTATTACAATTATGATTTTTTTGACACTACTTCTAGATCGATGAATGGGATCTCACTATGGGGATGTTAATTGAAATCCAAAAGGCAATTCAAATCAGCTTTCAGTAGAACTTTACCTCATTTAGTTTGGGCGTAATGACTCATCGGCCGAATCTACTGTGATCAATAATTACAAATTTTATTTTTTTGTCACTATTTCTAGATCGATGAATGGGATCTCACTATGCGCGTGTTAATTGACATCCAAAAGGCTATTCAAATTAGCTCTAAGTAGAACTTTACCTCGTTTAGTTTGGGCGTAATGAATCATTGGCCGAATCTACTGTGGTCAACAATTACAATTTTTTTTGACACTATTTCTAGATCGATGAATGGGATCTCACTATGCGGATGTTAATTTAAATCCAAAAGGCTATTCAAATCAGATTTCAAAAGAACTTTACCTCATTTAGTTTGGGCGTAATGACTCATCGGCCGAATCTACTGTGATCAATAATTACAAATTTTATTTTTTTGACACTATTTCTAGATCGACGAATGGGATCTCACTATGCGCGTGTTAATTGACATCCAAAAGGCTATTCAAATCAGTTTTCAGTAGAACTTTACCTCGTTTAGTTTCGGCGTTGTGATTGTGAATCAGCAGACGAAGCTACCGAGGTCCACGATTACAATTATGTTTTTTTTGACACTACTTCTAGATCGATGAATGGGATCTCACTATGCGGATGTTAATTTAAATCCAAAAGGCTATTCAAATCAGATTTCAAAAGAACTTTACCTCATTTAGTTTGGGCGTAATGACTCATCGGCCGAATCTGCTGTGATCAATAATTACAAATTTTATTTTTTTGACACTATTTCTAGATCGATGAATGGGATCTCACTATGCGCGTGTTAATTGACATCCAAAAGGCTATTCAAATCAGCTTTCAAAAGAACTTTACCTCGTTTAGTTTGGGCGTAATGACTCATCGGCCGAATCTGCTGTGGTCAACAATTACAAATTTTAATTTTTTGGCACTATTTCTAGAACGATGAATGGGATCTCACTATGCGTGTATTAATTGACATCCAAAAGGCTATTCAAATCAGCTTTCAGTAGAACTTTACCTCGTTTAGTTTCGGCGTTGTGATTGTGAATCAGCAGACGAAGCTACCGAGGTCCACTATTACAATTATGATTTTTTTGACACTACTTCTAGATCGATGAATGGGATCTCACTATGGGGATGTTAATTGAAATCCAAAAGGCAATTCAAATCAGCTTTCAGTAGAACTTTACCTCATTTAGTTTGGGCGTAATGACTCATCGGCCGAATCTACTGTGATCAATAATTACAAATTTTATTTTTTTGTCACTATTTCTAGATCGATGAATGGGATCTCACTATGCGCGTGTTAATTGACATCCAAAAGGCTATTCAAATTAGCTCTAAGTAGAACTTTACCTCGTTTAGTTTGGGCGTAATGAATCATTGGCCGAATCTACTGTGGTCAACAATTACAATTTTTTTTGACACTATTTCTAGATCGATGAATGGGATTTCACTATGCGCGTGTTAATTGACATCCAACAAGCTATTCAAATCAGCTTTCAGTAGAACTTTACCTCGTTTAGTTTCGGCGTAATGACTCATCGGCCGAATCTACTGTCGTCAACAATTTCAAATTTTATTTTTTTGACACTATTTCTAGATCGATGAATGGGATCTCACTATGCGCGTGTTAATTCACAATCACAACGCCGAAACTAAACGAGGTAAAGTTCTACTGAAAGCTAATTTGAATAGCCTTTTGGATGTCAATTTACACGCGCATAGTGAGATCCCATTCATCGATCTAGAAATAGTGACAAAAAAATAAAATTTGTAATTATTGATCACAGTAGATTCGGCCGATGAGTCATTACGCCCAAACTAAATGAGGTACAGTTCTACTGAAAGCTGATTTGAATAGCCTTTTGGATTTCAATTAACATCCCCATAGTGAGATCCCATTCATCGATCTAGAAGTAGTGTCAAAAAAATCATAATTGTAATAGTGGACCTCGGTAGCTTCGTCTGCTGATTCACAATCACAACGCCGAAACTAAACGAGGTAAAGTTCTATTGAAAGCTGATTTGAATAGCTTTTTGGATGTCAATTAACACGCGCATAGTGAGATTCCATTCATCGATCTAGAAATAGTGTCAAAAAAATAAGGTTTGAAATAATTGACCACAGTAGATTCGGGCAGTGAGTCATAAAGCCGAAACTAAACGAGGTAAAGTTCTACTGAAAGCTGATTCGAATAGCCTTTTAGATGCATATTAACACGCGCTTAGTGAGATCCCATTCATCGATCTAGAAATAGTGTCAAAAAAAATTGTAATTGTTGACCACAGTAGATTCGGCCAATGATTCATTACGCCCAAACTAAACGAGGTAAAGTTCTACTGAGAGCTAATTTGAATAGCCTTATGGATGTCAATTAACACGCGCATAGTGAGATCCCATTCATCGATCTAGAAATAGTGACAAAAAAATAAAATTTGTAATTATTGATCACAGTAGATTCGGCCGATGAGTCATTACGCCCAAACTAAGCGAGGTAAAGTTCTACTGAAAGCTGATTTGAATAGCCTTTTGGATGTCAATTAACAGGCGCATATTGAGATCCCATTCATCGATCTAGAAATAGTGTCAAAAAAATTGTAATTGTTGACCACAGTAGATTCAGCCAATGATTCATTACGCCCAAACTAAACGAGGTAAAGTTCTACTGAGGGCTAATTTGAATAGCCTTTTGGATGTCAATTAACACGCGCATAGTGAGATCCCATTCATCGATCTGGAAATAGTGCCAAAAAATTAAAATTTGTAATTGTTGACCACAGCAGATTCGGCCGATGAGTCATTACGCCCAAACTAAACGAGGTAAAGTTCTACTGAAAGCTGATTTGAATAGCCTTTTGGATATCAATTAACACGCGCATAGTGAGATCCCATTCATCGATCTAGAAATAGTGTCAAAAAAATAAAATTTGTAATTATTGATCACAGTAGATTCGGCCGATGAGTCATTACGCCCAAACTAAATGAGGTAAAGTTGTTTTGAAATCTGATTTGAATAGCCTTTTCGATTTAAATTAACATCCGCATAGTGAGATCCCATTCATCGATCTAGAAGTAGTGTCAAAAAAAAACATAATTGTAATCGTGGACCTCGGTAGCTTCGTCTGCTGATTCACAATCACAACGCCGAAACTAAACGAGGTAAAGTTCTACTGAAAACTGATTTGAATAGCCTTGTGGATGTCAATTAACACGCGCATAGTGAGATCCCATTCATCGATCTAGAAATAGTGTCAAAAAAATAAAGTTTGAAATAATTGACCACAGTAGATTAGGCCAGTGAGTCATAAAGCCGAAACTAAACGAGGTAAAGTTCTACTGAAAGATAATTTGAATAGCATTTTGGATGTCAATTTACACGCGCATAGTGAGATCCCATTCATCGATCTAGAAATAGTGACAAAAAAATAAAATTTGTAATTATTGATCACAGTAGATTCGGCCGATGAGTCATTACGCCCAAACTAAATGAGGTAAAGTTCTACTGAAAGCTGATTTGAATAGCCTTTTGGATGTTAATTAACAGGCGCATAGTGAGATCCCATTCATCTATCTAGAAATAGTGTCAAAAAAATAAAATTTGTAATTATTGATCACAGTAGATTCGGCCGATGAGTCATTACGCCCAAACTAAATGAGGTAAAGTTCTTTTGAAAGCTGATTTGAATAGCCTTTTGGATTTAAATTAACATCCGCATAGTGAGATCCCATTCATCGATCTAGAAGTAGTGTAAAAAAAATCATAATTGTAATTTTGGACCTCGGTAGCTTCGTCTGCTGATTCACAATCACAACGCCGAAACTAAACGAGGTAAAGTTCTACTGAAAGCTGATTTGAATAGCTTTTTGGATGTCAATTAACACGCACATAGTGAGATTCCATTCATCGATCTAGAAATAGTGTCAAAAAAATAAGGTTTGAAATAATTGAACACAGTAGATTCGGGCAGTGAGTCATAAAGCCGAAACTAAACGAGGTAAAGTTCTACTGAAAGCTGATTTGAATAGCTTGTTGGATGTCAATTAACACGCGCATAGTGAAATCCCATTCATCGATCTAGAAATAGTGTCAAAAAAAATTGTAATTGTTGACCAAAGTAGATTCGGCCAATGATTCATTACGCCCAAACTAAACGAGGTAAAGTTCTACTGAGAGCTAATTTGAATAGCCTTTTGGATGTCAATTAACACGCGCATAGTGAGATCCCATTCATCGATCTAGAAATAGTGGCAAAAAAATAAAATTTGTAATTATTGATCACAGTAGATTCGGCCGATGAGTCATTACGCCCAAACTAAATGAGGTAAAGTTGTTTTGAAATCTGATTTGAATAGCCTTTTGGATTTAAATTAACATCCGCATAGTGAGATCCCATTCATCGATCTAGAAGTAGTGTCAAAAAAAACATAATTGTAATCGTGGACCTCGGTAGCTTCGTCTGCTGATTCACAATCACAACGCCGAAACTAAACGAGGTAAAGTTCTACTGAAAACTGATTTGAATAGCCTTGTGGATGTCAATTAACACGCGCATAGTGAGATCCCATTCATCGATCTAGAAATAGTGTCAAAAAAATAAAGTTTGAAATAATTGACCACAGTAGATTAGGCCAGTGAGTCATAAAGCCGAAACTAAACGAGGTAAAGTTCTACTGAAAGATAATTTGAATAGCCTTTTGGATGTCAATTTACACGCGCATAGTGAGATCCCATTCATCGATCTAGAAATAGTGACAAAAAAATAAAATTTGTAATTATTGATCACAGTAGATTCGGCCGATGAGTCATTACGCCCAAACTAAATGAGGTAAAGTTCTACTGAAAGCTGATTTGAATAGCCTTTTGGATGTTAATTAACAGGCGCATAGTGAGATCCCATTCATCTATCTAGAAATAGTGTCAAAAAAATAAAATTTGTAATTATTGATCACAGTAGATTCGGCCGATGAGTCATTACGCCCAAACTAAATGAGGTAAAGTTCTTTTGAAAGCTGATTTGAATAGCCTTTTGGATTTAAATTAACATCCGCATAGTGAGATCCCATTCATCGATCTAGAAGTAGTGTCAAAAAAATCATAATTGTAATAGTGGACCTCGGTAGCTTCGTCTGCTGATTCACAATCACAACGCCGAAACTAAACGAGGTAAAGTTCTACTGAAAGCTGATTTGAATAGCTTTTTGGATGTCAATTAACACGCACATAGTGAGATTCCATTCATCGATCTAGAAATAGTGTCAAAAAAATAAGGTTTGAAATAATTGAACACAGTAGATTCGGGCAGTGAGTCATAAAGCCGAAACTAAACGAGGTAAAGTTCTACTGAAAGCTGATTTGAATAGCTTGTTGGATGTCAATTAACACGCGCATAGTGAAATCCCATTCATCGATCTAGAAATAGTGTCAAAAAAAATTGTAATTGTTGACCACAGTAGATTCGGCCAATGATTCATTACGCCCAAACTAAACGAGGTAAAGTTCTACTGAGAGCTAATTTGAATAGCCTTTTGGATGTCAATTAACACGCGCATAGTGAGATCCCATTCATCGATCTAGAAATAGTGGCAAAAAAATAAAATTTGTAATTATTGATCACAGTAGATTCGGCCGATGAGTCATTACGCCCAAACTAAACAAGGTAAAGTTCTACTGAAAGCTGATTTGAATAGCCTTTTGGATGTCAATTAACAGGCGCATAGTGAGATCCCATTCATCGATCTAGAAATAGTGTCAAAAAAATAAAATTTGTAATTATTGATCACAGTAGATTCGGCCGATGAGTCATTACGCCCAAACTAAATGAGGTAAAGTTCTTTTGAAATCTGATTTGAATAGCCTTTTGGATTTAAATTAACATCCGCATAGTGAGATCCCATTCATCGATCTAGAAGTAGTGTCAAAGAAAACATAATTGTAATCGTGGACCTCGGTAGCTTCGTCTGCTGATTCACACAATCACAACGCCGAAACTAAACGAGGTAAAGTTCTACTGAAAACTGATTTGAATAGCCTTGTGGATGTCAATTAACACGCGCATAGTGAGATCCCATTCATCGATCTAGAAATAGTGACAAAAAAATAAAATTTGTAAGTGTTGACCACAGTAGATTCGGCCGATGAGTCATTACGCCCAAACTAAATGAGGTAAAGTTCTACTGAAAGCTGATTAGAATAGCCTTTTAGATGGACATTAACAGGCGCTTAGTGAGATCCCATTCATCGATCTAGAAATAGTGTCAAAAAAATCATAATTGTAACCGTGGACCTCGGTAGCTTCGTCTGGTGATTCACAATCACAACGCCGAAACTAAATGAGGTAAAGTTCTACTGAAAGCTGATTCGAATAGCCTTTTAGATGGACATTAATAGGCGCTTAGTTAGATCCCACTCATCGATCTAGAAATAGTGTCAAAAAAATAAAATTTGTAATTGTTGACAACAGCAGATTCGGCCGATGAGTCATTACGCCCAAACTAAACGAGGTAAAGTTCTACTGAAAGCTGATTTGAATAGCCTTTTGGATGTCAATTAACAGGCGCATATTGAGATCCCATTCATCGATCTAGAAATAGTGTCAAAAAAATTGTAATTGTTGACCACAGTAGATTCAGCCAATGATTCATTACGCCCAAACTAAACGAGGTAAAGTTCTACTGAGGGCTAATTTGAATAGCCTTTTGGATGTCAATTAACACGCGCATAGTGAGATCCCATTCATCGATCTGGAAATAGTGCCAAAAAATTAAAATTTGTAATTGTTGACCACAGCAGATTCGGCCGATGAGTCATTACGCCCAAACTAAACGAGGTAAAGTTCTACTGAAAGCTGATTTGAATAGCCTTTTGGATATCAATTAACACGCGCATAGTGAGATCCCATTCATCGATCTAGAAATAGTGTCAAAAAAATAAAATTTGTAATTATTGATCACAGTAGATTCGGCCGATGAGTCATTACGCCCAAACTAAATGAGGTAAAGTTGTTTTGAAATCTGATTTGAATAGCCTTTTCGATTTAAATTAACATCCGCATAGTGAGATCCCATTCATCGATCTAGAAGTAGTGTCAAAAAAAAACATAATTGTAATCGTGGACCTCGGTAGCTTCGTCTGCTGATTCACAATCACAACGCCGAAACTAAACGAGGTAAAGTTCTACTGAAAACTGATTTGAATAGCCTTGTGGATGTCAATTAACACGCGCATAGTGAGATCCCATTCATCGATCTAGAAATAGTGTCAAAAAAATAAAGTTTGAAATAATTGACCACAGTAGATTAGGCCAGTGAGTCATAAAGCCGAAACTAAACGAGGTAAAGTTCTACTGAAAGATAATTTGAATAGCATTTTGGATGTCAATTTACACGCGCATAGTGAGATCCCATTCATCGATCTAGAAATAGTGACAAAAAAATAAAATTTGTAATTATTGATCACAGTAGATTCGGCCGATGAGTCATTACGCCCAAACTAAATGAGGTAAAGTTCTACTGAAAGCTGATTTGAATAGCCTTTTGGATGTTAATTAACAGGCGCATAGTGAGATCCCATTCATCTATCTAGAAATAGTGTCAAAAAAATAAAATTTGTAATTATTGATCACAGTAGATTCGGCCGATGAGTCATTACGCCCAAACTAAATGAGGTAAAGTTCTTTTGAAAGCTGATTTGAATAGCCTTTTGGATTTAAATTAACATCCGCATAGTGAGATCCCATTCATCGATCTAGAAGTAGTGTAAAAAAAATCATAATTGTAATTTTGGACCTCGGTAGCTTCGTCTGCTGATTCACAATCACAACGCCGAAACTAAACGAGGTAAAGTTCTACTGAAAGCTGATTTGAATAGCTTTTTGGATGTCAATTAACACGCACATAGTGAGATTCCATTCATCGATCTAGAAATAGTGTCAAAAAAATAAGGTTTGAAATAATTGAACACAGTAGATTCGGGCAGTGAGTCATAAAGCCGAAACTAAACGAGGTAAAGTTCTACTGAAAGCTGATTTGAATAGCTTGTTGGATGTCAATTAACACGCGCATAGTGAAATCCCATTCATCGATCTAGAAATAGTGTCAAAAAAAATTGTAATTGTTGACCACAGTAGATTCGGCCAATGATTCATTACGCCCAAACTAAACGAGGTAAAGTTCTACTGAGAGCTAATTTGAATAGCCTTTTGGATGTCAATTAACACGCGCATAGTGAGATCCCATTCATCGATCTAGAAATAGTGGCAAAAAAATAAAATTTGTAATTATTGATCACAGTAGATTCGGCCGATGAGTCATTACGCCCAAACTAAATGAGGTAAAGTTGTTTTGAAATCTGATTTGAATAGCCTTTTGGATTTAAATTAACATCCGCATAGTGAGATCCCATTCATCGATCTAGAAGTAGTGTCAAAAAAAACATAATTGTAATCGTGGACCTCGGTAGCTTCGTCTGCTGATTCACAATCACAACGCCGAAACTAAACGAGGTAAAGTTCTACTGAAAACTGATTTGAATAGCCTTGTGGATGTCAATTAACACGCGCATAGTGAGATCCCATTCATCGATCTAGAAATAGTGTCAAAAAAATAAAGTTTGAAATAATTGACCACAGTAGATTAGGCCAGTGAGTCATAAAGCCGAAACTAAACGAGGTAAAGTTCTACTGAAAGATAATTTGAATAGCCTTTTGGATGTCAATTTACACGCGCATAGTGAGATCCCATTCATCGATCTAGAAATAGTGACAAAAAAATAAAATTTGTAATTATTGATCACAGTAGATTCGGCCGATGAGTCATTACGCCCAAACTAAATGAGGTAAAGTTCTACTGAAAGCTGATTTGAATAGCCTTTTGGATGTTAATTAACAGGCGCATAGTGAGATCCCATTCATCTATCTAGAAATAGTGTCAAAAAAATAAAATTTGTAATTATTGATCACAGTAGATTCGGCCGATGAGTCATTACGCCCAAACTAAATGAGGTAAAGTTCTTTTGAAAGCTGATTTGAATAGCCTTTTGGATTTAAATTAACATCCGCATAGTGAGATCCCATTCATCGATCTAGAAGTAGTGTCAAAAAAATCATAATTGTAATAGTGGACCTCGGTAGCTTCGTCTGCTGATTCACAATCACAACGCCGAAACTAAACGAGGTAAAGTTCTACTGAAAGCTGATTTGAATAGCTTTTTGGATGTCAATTAACACGCACATAGTGAGATTCCATTCATCGATCTAGAAATAGTGTCAAAAAAATAAGGTTTGAAATAATTGAACACAGTAGATTCGGGCAGTGAGTCATAAAGCCGAAACTAAACGAGGTAAAGTTCTACTGAAAGCTGATTTGAATAGCTTGTTGGATGTCAATTAACACGCGCATAGTGAAATCCCATTCATCGATCTAGAAATAGTGTCAAAAAAAATTGTAATTGTTGACCACAGTAGATTCGGCCAATGATTCATTACGCCCAAACTAAACGAGGTAAAGTTCTACTGAGAGCTAATTTGAATAGCCTTTTGGATGTCAATTAACACGCGCATAGTGAGATCCCATTCATCGATCTAGAAATAGTGGCAAAAAAATAAAATTTGTAATTATTGATCACAGTAGATTCGGCCGATGAGTCATTACGCCCAAACTAAACGAGGTAAAGTTCTACTGAAAGCTGATTTGAATAGCCTTTTGGATGTCAATTAACAGGCGCATAGTGAGATCCCATTCATCGATCTAGAAATAGTGTCAAAAAAATAAAATTTGTAATTATTGATCACAGTAGATTCGGCCGATGAGTCATTACGCCCAAACTAAATGAGGTAAAGTTCTTTTGAAATCTGATTTGAATAGCCTTTTGGATTTAAATTAACATCCGCATAGTGAGATCCCATTCATCGATCTAGAAGTAGTGTCAAAGAAAACATAATTGTAATCGTGGACCTCGGTAGCTTCGTCTGCTGATTCACAATCACAACGCCGAAACTAAACGAGGTAAAGTTCTACTGAAAACTGATTTGAATAGCCTTGTGGATGTCAATTAACACGCGCATAGTGAGATCCCATTCATCGATCTAGAAATAGTGACAAAAAAATAAAATTTGTAAGTGTTGACCACAGTAGATTCGGCCGATGAGTCATTACGCCCAAACTAAATGAGGTAAAGTTCTACTGAAAGCTGATTAGAATAGCCTTTTAGATGGACATTAACAGGCGCTTAGTGAGATCCCATTCATCGATCTAGAAATAGTGTCAAAAAAATCATAATTGTAACCGTGGACCTCGGTAGCTTCGTCTGGTGATTCACAATCACAACGCCGAAACTAAATGAGGTAAAGTTCTACTGAAAGCTGATTCGAATAGCCTTTTAGATGGACATTAACAGGCGCTTAGTTAGATCCCACTCATCGATCTAAAAATAGTGTCAAAAAAATAAAATTTGTAATTGTTGACAACAGCAGATTCGGCCGATGAGTCATTACGCCCAAACTAAACGAGGTAAAGTTCTACTGAAAGCTGATTTGAATAGCCTTTTGGATGTCAATTAACAGGCGCATAGTGAGATCCCATTCATCGATCTAGAAATAGTGTCAAAAAAATAAAATTTGTAATTATTGATCACAGTAGATTCGGCCGATGAGTCATTACGCCCAAACTAAATGAGGTAAAGTTCTTTTGAAATCTGATTTGAATAGCCTTTTGGATTTAAATTAACATCCGCATAGTGAGATCCCATTCGTCGATCTAGAAGTAGTGTCAAAAAAAACATAATTGTAAGCGTGGACCTCGGTAGCTTCGTCTGCTGATTCACAATCACAACGCCGAAACTAAACGAGGTAAAGTTCTACTGAAAACTGATTTGAATAGCCTTTTGGATGTCAATTAACACGCGCATAGTGAGATCCCATTCATCGATCTAGAAATAGTGTCAAAAAAATAAAGTTTGAAATAATTGACAACAGTAGATTAGGCCAGTGAGTCATAAAGCCGAAACTAAACGAGGTAAAGTTCTACTGAAAGCTAATTTGAATAGCCTTTTGGATGTCAATTGACACGCGCATAGTGAGATCCCATTCATCGATCTAGAAATAGTGACAAAAAAATAAAATTTGTAATTATTGATCACAGTAGATTCGGCCGATGAGTCTTTACGCCCAAACTAAATGAGGTAAAGTTCTACTGAAAGCTGATTTGAATAGCCTTTTGGATGTCAATTAACAGGCGCATAGTGAGATCCCATTCATCGATCTACAAATAGTGTCAAAAAAATAAAATTTTTAATTATTGATCACAGTAGATTCTGCCGATGAGTCATTACGCCCAAACTAAATGAGGTAAAGTTCTACTGAAAGCTGATTTGAATAGCCTTTTGGATTTAAATTAACATCCGCATAGTGAGATCCCATTCATCGATCTAGAAGTAGTGTCAAAAAAAACATAATTGTAAGCGTGGACCTCGGTAGCTTCGTCTACTGATTCACAATCACAACGCCGAAACTAAACGAGGTAAAGTTCTACTGAAAACTGATTTGAATAGCCTTTTGGATGTCAATTAACACGCGCATAGTGAGATCCCATTCATCGATCTAGAAATAGTGACAAAAAAATAAAATTTGTAATTATTGATCACAGTAGATTCGGCCGATGAGTCATTACGCCCAAACTAAACGAGGTAAAGTTCTACTGAAAGCTGATTTGAATACCCTTTTGGATGTCAATTAACACACGCATAGTGAGATCCCATTTATCGTTCTAGAAATAGTGTCAAAAAAATTGTAATTGTTGACCACAGTAGTAGATTCAGCCAATGATTCATTACGCCCAAACTAAACGAGGTAAAGTTCTAATGAGGGCTAATTTGAATAGCCTTTTGGATGTCAATTAACACGCGCATAGTGAGATCCCATTCATCGATCTGGAAATAGTGCCAAAAAATTAAAATTTGTAAATGTTGACCACAGCAGATTCGGCCGATGAGTCATTACGCCCAAACTAAACGAGGTAAAGTTCTACTGAAAGCTGATTTGAATAGCCTTTTGGATGTCAATTAACAGGCGCATAGTGAGATCCCATTCATCGATCTAGAAATAGTGTCAAAAAAATAAAATTTGTAATTGTTGACCACAGCAGATTCGGCCGATGAGTCATTACGCCCAAACTAAATGAGGTAAAGTTCTTTTGAAATCTGATTTGAATAGCCTTTTGGATTTAAATTAACATCCGCATAGTGAGATCCCATTCATCGATCTAGAAGTAGTGTCAAAAAAAACATAATTGTAATCGTGGACCTCGGTAGCTTCGTCTGCTGATTCACAATCACAACGCCGAAACTAAACGAGGTAAAGTTCTACTGAAAACTGATTTGAATAGCCTTTTGGATGTCAATTAACACGCGCATAGTGAGATCCCATTCATCGATCTAGAAATAGTGTCAAAAAAATAAAGTTTGAAATAATTGACCACAGTAGATTAGGCCAGTGAGTCATAAAGCCGAAACTAAACGAGGTAAAGTTCTACTGAAAGCTAATTTGAATAGCCTTTTGGATGTCAATTTACACGCGCATAGTGAGATCCCATTCATCGATCTAGAAATAGTGACAAAAAAAAAAAATTTGTAAGTGTTGACCACAGTAGATTCAGCCGATGAGTTATTACGCCCAAACTAAATGAGGTAAAGTTCTACTGAAAGCTGATTTGAATAGCCTTTTGGATGTCAATTAACACACGCATAGTGAGATCCCATTCATCGTTCTAGAAATAGTGTCAAAAAAATTGTAATTGTTGACCACAGTAGTAGATTCAGCCAATGATTCATTACGCCCAAACTAAACGAGGTAAAGTTCTAATGAGGGCTAATTTGAATAGCCTTTTGGATGTCAATTAACACGCGCATAGTGAGATCCCATTCATCGATCTGGAAATAGTGCCAAAAAATTAAAATTTGTAATTGTTGACCACAGCAGATTCGGCCGATGAGTCATTACGCCCAAACTAAACGAGGTAAAGTTCTACTGAAAACTGATTTGAATAGCCTTTTGGATGTCAATTAACACGCGCATAGTGAGATCCCATTAATCGATCTAGAAATAGTGTCAAAAAAATAAAGTTTGAAATAATTGACCACAGTAGATTAGGCCAGTGAGTCATAAAGCCGAAACTAAACGAGGTAAAGTTCTACTGAAAGCTAATTTGAATAGCCTTTTGGATGTCAATTTACACGCGCATAGTGAGATCCCATTCATCGATCTAAAAATAGTGACAAAAAAATAAAATTTGTAAGTGTTGACCACAGTAGATTCAGCCGATGAGTCATTACGCCCAAACTAAATGAGGTAAAGTTCTACTGAAAGCTGATTAGAATAGCCTGTTAGATTCACATTAACAGGCGCTTAGTGAGATCCCATTCATCGATCTAGAAATAGTGTAAAAAAAAAAAAATTTGAAATTGTTTACCACATCACATTAGATTCGGCCGATGAGTCATTACGCCCAAACTAAATGAGGTAAAGTTCTACTGAAAGCTGATTTGAATAGCCTTTTGAATTTTAATTAATATGCGCATAGTGAGATCTCATTCATCGATCTAGAAATAGTGTCAAAAAAATCATAATTGTAATCGTGGACCTCGGTAGCTTCGTCTGGTGATTCACAATCACAACGCCGAAACTAAATGAGGTAAAGTTCTACTGAAAGCTGATTCGAATAGCCTTTTAGATGGACATTAACAGGCGCTTAGTTAGATCCCATTCATCGATCTAGAAATAGTGTCAAAAAAATAAAATTTGAAATTGTTGACCACAGTAAATTCGGCCGATGAGTCATTACGCCGAAACTAAACGAGGTAAAGTTCTACTGAAAGCTGATTCGAATAGCCTTTTAGATGCACATTAACAGGCGCTTAGTGAGATCCCATTCATCGATCTAGAAATAGTGTCAAAAAATAAAATTTGAAATTGTTGACCACAGTGGATTCGGCCGATGAGTCATTACGCCGAAACTAAACGAGGTAAAGTTCTACTGAAAGCTTATTCGAACAGCCTTTTGGATGCTAATTGACACGCGCATAGTGAGATCCCATTCATCGATCTAGAAATAGTGTCCAAAAATACAATTTGAAATAGTTGACCACATTATATTCGGCCAATGAGACATAAACCCGAGACTAAACGAGGTAAAGTTCTACTGAAACAGTAACATGATCATAGTTATGTCTTATTCATCGTTCTAGAAATAGTGACGACAAATATTCTAAATAGTTGTAGTCCTCAGAAACTTCGAGTTGTGTCATAACGCCGAAACAAACGAGATATTCTACTGAAAGCTGATCGAAACAGCTTTAGTTATAATTTGTTTTAATTTTAAATGTAGCTTATATAACATTGGATAATTAATTGGAGACTTCTTTATTTGGTCGATTAATATTATTGTGAAGTTAGCGGCTAAAAGTTGGCGGCTAGCTGTGAAGTTGGCGGCCAAATGTTGGCAGCCAATCAGCCGCCAACTTTTGGCCGCTAACTTCACACCGGTATCAATCACACATAAAGTTAATAAATTAAGGTAGATCATAAGCCAGTAAAGTTTTCACAAATATATCTACACTTATAAGGAAAATATGCACGAAGTAAAAAAAACATCAAATTAGTCGTTTTTGAGTTGTAGCTTCCAAACATCAATCTAAAATCTATGTGTACTTATTTTAATTATAATGGATTTCATAACGACACATTACCAGGTCGATTTGGTTTATCGCTTTTTTACCCACGACGGAACGGAGAAGGTATATGCGTTTAGGGTGAGAGGTTGTTTGTTTGTGTGCACATCAATATCTTCGAAACGGCTTGACCGATTTAGAAACGGTTTTCTGTAATAGGTTTGTAGTTTAGACGGGCAGAAATTTAGCTAGGAGTTACGACGATAACTCGCCAGGGGGCGCTGCAGTAAACATTTTTCACTTGCTAAAGTGCATGTGAGTGCATTTTCTCCGGAACTGCTGGGCCAGAATTTACGATTTCCATAGAAAGTGGTGTGGAGTACATGCACTTTAACTCTGAGGATCTGATGATGGAGCACAAAAGCATAGTAGGGTACTGTGCAGAGGTCGATAATATTTTTGTTTGTTTTTGGTCCCTTTTGTTTATGTTTCATGAACAGACGTCGTACATAACCTTCTGAGGGTCTGATGATGGAGTAAAACCATGCCATAGGGAACTTTGCGATGGCATGTAGTAACTTATTCGTTAAATTATTTTTCAATTGAAAACATCCGTCGGGGGTATTTTCAAAATTTTTAATTTTGCCTTTATGTTAAAATTAGATTACCCTTAGAAACTTGGAGCGATTTAATATCCTGCATTAATTTGGTTAATTCTGAAAAGAGTTTCTAACGTAATTTGATTCTGACTGAAATTATCGCATGGAACCAGAGTTTAAAGCAAAAGTTTGTAATTTAGTCTTTCACGTGTAAAATGTTTTAATTATGTGGAAATAACAGGAACACCAATTAGGGTGAATATTCGTTCAACGAAACTTGTTCAACTTATCCCGAGGAGGAATGTAGACTAAAATAAATTTTAAAATTAACGCCCCTCTCCTAGTAGATATATACGGTTATGGTTGTGGTAGAGGACTCCTTTTTCCGCACTTATAAATGAACTTTATTCTGCAAGTCGCAATGGCACTTTTATACAAGTCAAAAACTACTAACGTTTCTCATGACAACACTGCCGAGAAGAGACGCCGAAAGAAACTGGACAGTCAGTCATTTTCTCCAAAAAGATGCTATTACAAAGATACTATTTAAACCCACTTAAGTAAATCTGAGTGGTAAACAACGAAAGAGAATTTTAAAAAGGACGAGATAAAAATATAACAGTGGGCTAAAACAGAATACAGTAACAACGCGCTACGGAAAACACTTAAATACAAAATATAAATTTGTGGTTTCATTGATTTAGTAGCGTAAAATAAAGATTGAGTCTATTATACAAGGAGATAACAAGCGTTCTTATTGCTAAACAGCGATCTCATTCAGCTCGGAGTGATATCTGGAGCTGAAGATACAAAAAAACCGGCCAACTACGTGTCGGACTCGCGCACGAAGGGTTCCGTACCATTATCTATAAATACGGCAAAATAATCACATTTTTTGTATCTGAGCTCCCATAAATATTTATTTTATTCTCTTTTAGTAGTTGTTATAGAGGTAACAGAAATGTACCATCTGTGAATATTTCAACTCGCTAACTATCACGGTTCATGAGTGCCTGGTGACAGACGCACAGACAGACGGACGGACAGCCGAGTTTTAGTAATAGGGGCCCGTTTTACCCTTTGGGTACAAAACCCTAAAAATTTAGTTTGTAGCAAACGTTAGTTATATTACGATCTAACACGGTTTTTAAACAAAATGTGTGGCGACTTTCCGTTATACAGAGAAATCCGGCCGCTGAACGCGACCAACGGTTTTCCATTTTCCAGTGCGTCTGTTTTTATTAATTTCTTAGAATTACGATTTGAAACGGGATATTTACCATGTATATTTGTATTTTTGAGTTCCCGATATTTCGGCACTGTTGCATGCGCCATTATCAAGGATTAACTGACGTGCTGCGAGTTTTAGTTGTGGTTTACCCACACACCATAGCGATCTACCCTCTTCCTGGCTCGCTTTTTTCCCACAGTGTCACTGTCACTACCACCGAAAAAAAAAATACAAATATACATGGTAAATATCCCGTTTCAAATCGTAATTCTAATGTAAATGACCATGTAAGCTTGAAATCTTATATTTATTCATTTCTTCCTATCCTAACTTAGTTTCAATGTGCAATGGAATATTTCTGGCGCACGCTGGTATCAGACCGTGTCAGGGCGAGCTCAAAACAGTTTAAATGCGATTGGAATGTAATAGAGATAAACGAGACAAACGCTCTGGAAAATTACAGGTCTCAGAACACTACGTTGTGGCAGTGGATGTTCTTTACGTGCGCACTCTACGGGTGGGTCGCACCAAACCGTCTGTAATCGTAAGCGATGTTCGTTAAAATATGATTGTATGGAAAGTTTGACAAGTTTCTATGGGATGACAGCTGTCGGCACCATATTTGACGATGACCGGCCTGTGATCGTATGTTAGTGCAACTGACCCTACGTCTCGTGAATTATGTCGTGTCATGCTAGATAATGGAGTGCTTGACATATGGCGCTTTTTTGTTTCCATTTGGTGACGAGACGCCATCCGAATAAACGGTACAACTCGTATTTCAAATTCAAACGTTTATTAGTGACACATATATGACATAATAATAAACAGCCATAGACAGAACAGCCGTGTCACAAAATGGACCCAACTCACCATAATGCTGGCTTAGCAGCTGGCGCTGATCTGCCGATTAGGTGAAGTAATGGTGGGTAACCCAACAAACATTAGACATACAATCACAGTATGAACAATCACACAGCACAAGTAGCAATGAGAGAAACAAAAACATATTTAAAGAATATCATTAAAGCCAACATTAATACCTAAATAAAAACAAAATCTATATAAAAGGAGAAGTTCTGACTGACTGACTGACTCATCAATGCACAGCAAAAACTACTAACTCTAGAGAATTGATTTTTGAACAGTCGGTGACATTTATAAAGGGGTAAATCAAGAAAATTTGTATGAAAACACGTATTTATTAAAGTGACAGATTTGAAACTTTGTATATAAACTATTTGTATAAATGTATTAATGGCTTGTTTTAGTGTCTTTCTTAATTGCTCCCCTGAAGAGGTGAAAAGGGGGTTCAAAGTTCGTACGGGGAGCAAATCTTTTTTGAAGTGAGAGATTTGAAATTTCGTAAATAGACTCTCTGTTTAAATACAACAAAACGCATTACAGCGTTTTTGAAATTGCTCCCCTAAACGGGGTGAAAAGGGGGTTCTAAGTTTGTACGGGGAGCAAAATCTTTTTTGAAGTGAGAGATTTAAAACTTCGTACATATACTCTCTGTTTAAATACAACAAAAAATGTTTCAGCGTTTTTCGAAATTGTTCCCTAAAGGGCGGGCAAAGGGAGTTCTAAGTTTGTGCGGAGAGCAAATCTTTACTTTTCTTAAAAATCGATATGGGTGTCGTCTTCGAGATTTCTCGGGGTGCCTATTACGAAAATGACATCCATTTTCAAATCCAAGATGGCGGACATTTACTTTTCTTAAAAATCGATGTCGATGTCATCGTGGGGGTTCCTCGAGGTGCCGATTACGAAAATGACACCCGTTTTCAAATCCAAGACGGCGGACACTTTTTGTCTTAAAAATCGACATAGGTGTCATCTTCGAAGTTCCTCGTGGAGCCGATTACGAAAATGACATCCATACATACCTGTAGGTACATACAAACATACCATACATACCTGTAGCTACATACAAACATACGGGTCAAACTGAGAACCTCCTTTTTTGAAGACGGTTAAAATTACGCTTACTACGCGGGAAAAAGCTAGTATGATTATATAACATAACTAAAACCCTGCCATTTGAGCCATTTGTATGTGAAGTAGAATTATTTGTCTCCATTTTTCAGTTTTCTCTAAATGAAGTTATTAATCAATACAAAAAAGTTTACGGGTAAACTGTAAAATATGACGATTCGGTACGAGTGTTGTGGTTAAATTAATGATTGTGGTTATCTGAAAAAGGTTTTGAATTGTTGCTCTGGCAAATTGTTTGAAAATATTCAGCTTACAATCAATATAAAATACGTTTCAAGCCGAAAATGTGTAAGATTTTATATAAAAATGAGTAGCTTTAAGTTTGAGGTTTCTAATAACTTAAAGGTAGTTAAATAATTTGGTTTTACATTATATTAATTTTTCGTTGAAGTGTTTTTCCACTTGACGCCTTTTGAGTTCTTTAAAATATATATTTCAGATTAGAATTTCAATAAAATAATCGTAATGCGTTTTAATGAAGAAGTCTTTCTGAATTATTTATGTAGGATGATAATATTGACATTGTCGTTAAAACGAAAGTAAAAAATGCAAGGGTTCACTTTGTGGCATTAATTTTGCAGCGGGGGGGCGCGAGCGACGCGAATAAAATGTATATTAGACTTGAAAGCGCTATCCTAAGCTATCCTCATCGATGTCAAATTAGGTGACATCGATGAGGATCGCGCTTTCGTTCTCTGAAACGTTGACATGTCGATAGTGGAAGCGAGATCGCAAATCTTATATAAATATAAAATGTGCGTTTTAGATTGACACCTAGATAATGTGTCTGAATTATGTATTCGACACTTTTGCCGTTAACATGATACTGTCTCGGAATTCATAACCTGCGAGTCATTTACGTCACGGCTGAATAACGTATGTGGATTTTCCAAAATGCCGCACTTTCGTACTTTTGGCTATACGCCAAGTAAGGCACGTGTCGGGTAGTGTTCTTAAAATCTAATCTAGGTTACCCAGTACACTGCAAATTAAAACCCCCTCCAGTCTGTCTACCCTTTCCTATAATCTCTTGAATGATATCGTTTGACACATAAAGTCAGATTTGGGGAATGACAATCATCTGAGTGAAGATGTTCTGTTTTGCTTGAACGAAGCATTTATTACCATATTATAGAACAAAAACACAATAAGACCTTACTAACTACCTAAACCTAACTTAAATTAAATGCTTAAACTGCAGTATGGGCATGGGTCGCCTAAGACGCTGCCACTGGGCAGAATTCCCGAAGTATTCGACTTTGCTTGAGAGTTCGTAACAGTCGACTAAAATTTCTAAGTTACTATTAATTTAATACTAGCGTTTGCCCTTGATTTGCCCCTTGATGACACTGACAGGTTTTGAAATGGTGTTCATAAGATGTTCCAAAGACGCTCGGCAACCTACAATATTTTGCGGTTCTAAATGTATTGAAGACAAAAAGTTTTGTGGTATCATGACGATAAAGACACTATTAGCGCGGGCGAGCAGCGGCGCGAGCGACGCGAATAAAATGCAAAATGTATAAACTTGAATGAGCCATTTCTATATGACAGCGGTGCGATTCCATTGTTTTCGCTGCCCGCTGGCTTCGAGTCCGCGGCCTTACGCGTAATCTGTAATTGCTGGCGCCAATACGCGGTGCGCGCCGGCGCTGAACTGTATTGTTTATAAGGATCTAGTCACGTTGGAGTAGGACGAATCTACAAATCGTGCCAGTAACCAGCTAACGAGTCTGACTTTTTGTTGAGGCAAGACAGTTTTACAGCGAAAATTCAAAAACCGTTAACTTATCTCGTTCATACCAAAAATCGTTGAAAATATTTATGAATGCACACCACCTCCATTTTTTTCCGATTTTTAACTTCATAGTTACGAAATTAGAGAAGAACATACTTTTTATGACTTTGACAGCTAATGTCTCACGAAAAGTTTGTTAGAAACCTCCATATCATTTCTAAAGGCCATGGATACTTAGGTCAGTTGTGGCTTAGACCCTTTACTACTTAGACCAGCTAAGGCTTAGACCACGTACTCTTAGGCGAGCTGTGTTTTAGACCACTTACTGTTTAGACCAGTAGCGACCTAGACTGGTAGCTATTTAGACCAGTTGCAGTTTAGACGAGATGCGTTTTAGACTAGCAGCGTTTTAGACCTGTTACCGCTTGTACTAGTTGCGTTTTAGACGAAATGATCATAACCCGATACCCCCCCCCACACATCAGACTCAGAGCGTTGAATTTTTTTTTATCCATTGGTCATACTACATCAGGGCTCGGAAACCGGTTTCATCTTCATACAATTAACCGGTTAAAATTTTCGGTTAATAGCCTTCTACGATATTTTTTCGTATTTTAAATCATTTATTTCATAGATAAAGGCTAATAAAAAAGAATCTTAATATAAAAATGGAGATATGAAAAGTACTTTAGGAGATATTTCAAAAATAGTAAAAACCGGTTCCGAACCTTGCACTACATCTATCTATCTATCTATACATATAATAAAGCTGTAGAGGTTCGAAAGTCTGTACATAGAAGATATTTGCAAAAAAATCGATGGAGGGGTCTTAGAATCGATAACAGAACACATTTCAACAGTTTTTAGAATTTGTGTCTGTTTGTCTGTCTGTTTATTTGTCTCACCATCACGCGAAAACTACCCAATAGATTTCAATACAACCTTCACTAATACTTTTAATTGATCTTCGGACGGGTTATAGACTATAAAAATCATACAGATTGGGGATGAAAGGGGGTGAAAAGAGGGTTGAGAGTTGAACTTTGTATGAGTCCTTCAATTCGTGACTTAAAGGCTTGAAAATTGGTAAGCATATAATTGGAAGCAAAATAAAAAGAATCTTATTCAAAAATTGTACAATAAACAGATAATATGTGAAAAAATGGAGGATAAAAAAGTGTTTAGGGGACTAGCGACCAATAACCAAAAATCCCTTAACCCATAGTAACTGTTTGAAATGAGAGATTTAATTATGTTAGACAGTCGCTTTCAACATTGAAAAACCGGTGCCTTGAGTTCAAGGCACGGACGGAGTTCCGTCTAACTATAATTGATATGTTTTCAGTGGTCATCCAGAACGTTCTTAGAGAGTGGTCGAGTGTGTATTAAACGGTGTTATCTGAGGGCCTACAAAATCCCACTAACTTCCACTATTCCCACTAATATTAAAAATGTGAAAATTCGGATGTTTAGATGTTTGGATGTTTATTACTCAATCACGCAAAAACGGCTGTACAGATTATGATGAAACTTGGTATGAAACGAGTTAATTTATACCCCGGGTTAACATATAGAATACTTTTTATCCTATTATCGTCCCTCAAATTGATAAATTTTGAATGTATGAACCAGAGTCACATAGATATTTACAATGCCTGCTAACGTACGAAAATTTGTCTCAGATGAACCAGTGTAAGTCTGAGCTCCGAATATGCAAATAGTTGTCACGAATCGTAGGGTCAAGGTACAATAAGGACTATCATGAGGCGAGACTAGGCAGTTATAAATATCACGATATTTGACCATTACACAGATGACAATCGGTGAAGTCTAATGGAGGTTAATGAAGATTATTTACTACTTGCACAACTCAATAATTTGAGTCTTATAGTGGCTAAGATAAAGTAGGTATTATATGTATAGTTTTTATTTTTACCATTGTAGTTATAAACTGAGTAATTTCGCTGCCATATGATTATGATGAGATTGAGTTGAAGAGTTAGTTCGGATATTTGTGACTCTTAGAGCTTAATTATCTCAAAACCAAACCGACTCAAGTGACTGTGAATGTTTACCGCATTTCAGTACGTAAAGTTCTATTAATTACATGCATATTCGTAAGCAAAATACAATAGATTTGCGATATTTAGGTACTGATTTACAGCCTCTAAAGCGCTTGCGTTTTAAGCCAAAACTTGCTGACCCATAGGTTCGATTGTACGCTTTGGAAAGTGTTTCTTCACTACCTACGATATAGGGAGAATTTCTTACAGATATTTTGAGAGGATGCTAAAATCTTGGGTTATAATGAAATTTTTGTTCGATTCAAGCATAATATGTGTTCCCCTGTAGTCGCTTCATCGAGCATGTCAGTACTAAGGCTCGGAAAGTAGGGAATTAGCTAACTTCATCGAACCAGAACGTACGCAACATCGAACCATGACACCACTATGTTACATGTATCATCATCATCATCATCATCATCATCATCTCAGCCGAAAGACGCCCACTGCTGAACATAGGCCTCCCCCAATTTGGGGGGGATTTGCCATAGTCGCCACGCTTGGCAAGCGGGTTGGCGACCGCAGTTTGATGGTGGTAATGATCGAAGGATGCTGCTGCCCACCCTCCGATTTTCCCTTATTCGCCTCCTACGAAACCCACGGGAAGAGATGGGGTGGCGCAATTCTTACCCGGCAACCACACGGGGTTACATGTATGTGATGAGGTAATTTCTTAGCATACCTTAGTGTTACATAGTATAAGAAATCATCAAAAACAATTGGTACGTATAAATGCTATATGGGATCTGAAATGAAATGTGTATTTAACGTCTGACTTACTTAGCCAATACCTATTACCAACATACATATAAATATAGGTATTCATACATCATACCCATTTTGTTTCCTTATCCGCCCATTACATCCTACTTCAGGACACATGCCTCCTTTCATGGACAAGAGGGCCCATTTCACTTGCTAATTATATTTGTATAAGTAAGAAACTTTGTAAGGTTGTAATTTTGAGACGGAAAAACCTATGAGTAAATTTTGAGTGAGTCACTCAAAGTTGAGTTGTTTATAACCTAACCTGCAGAATTTATCTACGAAGGGGAAGGGAATAGTCAGTAGAAGTTCACGCGAACGAAGTCGCGGGCAAAAGCTAGTACATAATAAGTAATTTAGGTATACAAATAATAAGGGTTGCGTTCGTAACAAGTATATGTGTAATTTACAGTTGGTTGAGCACTAAATCCAGTCAATTCCAAAATACTAGGTATTCATACTTTACCATGCGACCTAGAACATTTATTACAAAATCTAAATCAGCGACTCGTTAGTAAATTGAATAAAACCATTTGTTATTTAACAGACTCTCGATATCACGTTTGGGCGCACGAGTTTGGAGCTCCGGTCACGTGGAGCGTACCTATTGTGTCACATTGTATATGTTACCGTAAAATTGTAAAACCGTTAGATTATAATCTAATATAGCAAGATTATAAACTGTGAACCGAAAATTGTTTTGTACTTTTCGTCAGCAAGTCAACGAAGCCCCGCGCATTTTATTTCCGCTGAAGTACCTAGATAACGAATGAACCTAACCTAAATTGTAAGTTTCATGTCGGAAGATTGGAACTGTAAAATACTGCTTAAAACTGAATGCATTAGTTTTTGGTGGATATCTTTCGACAGTTTAATCTCGCTAGTTAGATTATAATCCAACGATTTTTACAAACTGACGGTGACATATACAAATGAAAGAGTAAAGATGCGTCCCTAATACCTGGCTAATGACGTCACGCGGGGTATGCAATACAATTGTTCATTAGTAAAATAATTACATTTAGCCTCGGTTTTATAAAGATCCGTTAGACCTTATGTCGGTTTGTTATGTCAAAAAACGTACTGAGTAACTGAAATTTGATCTGACATTTGGTCTAACGGATCTTTATAAAACCTGCAGGCGAATCACGTAACTTTATGTACTACCGTTAGATAGATTTTAATGTCAATTTTGAAGTATAAATGTATGAGCTGACAGTTGAAATTTGACATTAAAATCTGCCTAACGGTAGTAAATAAGTTACGTGATTACCCCGCCGGCCTTAATATTGTGTGTGACTGGATAGTGGTAGAGGAGTCCAAAGGGGATTTTGTTTTATTTTTTTACTTAGTTAACCTTGACTCAACCTTATACCTTCGTTAATTTCCTTTTTTTTAATTTATTGGCCAAAAACATTATTTTACAAAAAATGGTAAATATTGCTTCACCAACGGAAACCTCGAGGGTTTATAAGCTGGTGAATAGTTCGCTATGGTATACAAAATTTTTTTACATTAAGTACAGTCACGAGCTTTAATTTGGGACCCACCTAAGGTTGAATATCGTGTAGCAAACTTTCGCCATTTAGAGCTAATATGTTAACGCTATGTCACTGTAATAAACGATAAACGTCATAATGTTTACCATCGACAACATTTCATTAGGTCGATTAGATAAGACATTTTATGTCTTAACTTGACATTCAACATTATTGCACTAAAGTTTCGACCTTATTGCATTATGATTGTTCTAACAACATTTAACGGAAATGGGTCACAAATTAAAGCTCGTGACTGTACAACAAACTTTGTTCAACTATTCCGGTTCAGATAACGTTAGATATCTTTTTATAGCCGGTATCGACTTGAAGCTGTTTAAATATCTTTGCTGAAGTTCTTTAGGTAGTTGGTTTATTAAATACGGAAGTAGATATCTGACATTTCTTTTACCATGCACATTAACAAACTTCGGTAATTTGAACTTAGCTGTCTGTGGTATATTATGTCGAAGATTTTTTGTCTTACATTTATTTCTAGTTGGTCTATATAAGTATATTCTTCCTTTAAGATTCACAGTTTAACTTTATTATATACAGGCATTACTTCACATTACTTAAACAACTGCTCATAATTTGGTGATATTTTGTTCCGTATGTTTTTAGGTACAATGTTTTTAAGTAACCTAATTTGTAGTTTATAAATATCGTTAAGATAGGTCTTGTAAGTTCTACCATAACTGCTTAGTCCGTATGTAATTACTGAATCTGCCAAGGAGGTGAACAACAGCTTAAGGGTGCGATATGGGAGTTTATATTTTAAAATATGAAATTTACTGAGTAGCGCTCTTAGTTTATCGCATACATATTGTATGTGCGGACCCCAGTTGAATCTATGGTCAACTATTAGACCTACGTAGGTATGCTGCATGACAAATTCAATTTGTGTACAATTACATTTAATATAAATCTTGTGCAAGCAGTCGAGGCTGTGTGCTATGATGCACGGCACGTGAGCTGTCTTATTGTGTCTAGTATGGATGTGCATAGCCTTTGTGTGTGATGTATGACGAGCCCCATATCGTGCGACCAGCGGCACAGAAGGTCGAAGTTTGCTGGCATTTGCTGTTCTGCCTTTACAATGTCCGCGTCGGCGGCTACCAGACAGGTGTCGTCCGCAAACTGGTATACAGAGCCCTCTTTGATTATAGAACACATCTCATTAACTAAACTGAATCAAACTAAATATACTTAGTGATGAATATATAACTGTTTTAATGTATCAAAGTAGCCCCGTTTTTTTTAAAGTCACCCCAGTTTACGGTAGCTATTATGCCTACCGAACGACACCTATATTTCTTAAAAGTGCTTCGTTAGAACAGAATGAACAAAATTAAAAATAATCTACAGACTAATGGAATTAATTAACAACAGTTTTCTTAGCCGGATTTTATCTAAAAGGTTATTGACGCGGGTAAATGTTATTCTTGCGAGTCTTTACCAGGGATCGGATACCGGTATTTTCTCCATAGAAAAATACCGGTATTATTACGGTTACCGGTTCATTATTTCGTTTTTAATGGGACAATCTAATAATACGACGTTGTTACCTAAATACATGATTCAGCCCTACGTAAAGAGCAAAAAATAATCCAAAATATTGGGCTAATTCAGGGTTTTTTAAAAATACCGGTATCGGTCCCTGGTCTTTAACCACAGACAAGATAATATTAAATATAATAAACTGTTCCAGTTTGAACATTACTTCGTACAGTGTTTTTGACAGTTGAATTAGGTATTTACTACATGTTAAAATTTAAGTCTTCATGGTCCAAAAGTCATTCAGAAGTAACAATATAATAGAATCCTTATGTAAAATTAAAAATAAATTGTATGATAACTGTATGTACAGTTAAACTTAATGTGTCTAGACTTTGGTACATTGTCGTTTTCACCCGCTGGAAATGTCCGTATGACAGTTTAAACGTGACGTTAAAGCGACAAGGTACAAAGGTGTTAAGCCCCTTGTGAGTTCGACTGTGCCTTAGCGCAATATTACATGACTAAAACAGCAAAATAGGTAGGTACTTATATCTTTCTTTGTTTGAAAGCATATGCTTCAAGGTTGGTCCCATTGTTACCAGAATCTAGTTCTGATGATGAATTGAGGGAACTCCTCAAAAATTGAAGGCAAATAGCGATTTTAGTATTTTCGGTAATAAATCAAGCATTTGAATTCAGACACTAGCATTTGGTGAACGGGAACTGATGCTGAAGACCACGGATGGTCATCCAAAACTCCTAGTGTTTAATGGATGGCATTAAGATATTTCGATCAAAATACTGAAGCGACTATGACGAAGGCAATTTAAATGGTACTGATGTAATGTCACCATCAACCTGATCTGGTGATTGAAGCCGGAAGGTAGGCAACGGAACTCCGTAATAAAACAGTGTAGCTTAGCCGTGTTTGAGCTTCATGAAATCCTTATGAGATGCCTTCTGGTGATGATTCACTAATTCTTATTGAACAATGTAGATGTACTTACCTATTTTAATTTTCGTAGTCGGTGCCATTTTATCAACGTTGGACAATTTATTTGGATGGCATCAACCTCAAAATTTAAAAAAGGTACGTCTAAATTGTTCAATAAGAAGCGTAAAGACTCATATTAGAAGTGAGGCAATTATTTTTTAATTTTTTGTGTTTCATAGCCAGCTTTCGGAGCCAGCTACCATACAGGAATATAAAATGCTATTTAGTAGCTCCTACCTAGATCGCTGGTTCCGAAAGTTGGCTACGAAATTGTAAAAGTAAATTATTTTCGTATGCACATACTAAACTGGATTTTAAATTCCCATTTGGTAGCTGGGTCCGAAAGCAGGCTACAAGTGGTAAAAAAATCTCGTTTCGTATCCGGCTACTAAAGGGGGTTTTAATTACCATTTGGTAGCTGGCTCCAAAAGCTAGCTACGAAACGGTTCGAACGGATTTTTGGCCTTTATTGGGCTCTAATTGTAATTGGCCCCATATAGACATTTCAACATCTCTTAAGTCTGGTTCGAATGGCACCATAAACAATAGTCAAATAGAATATTTATTATGTATGGTGAATCCCTTAGGGCGCGTCTCCACTGGAGTGTGAAAAATTGACCATCCAATCAAATTAATTAAATCGAAGTGGAGAGAAGCGAAGTGGAATGGAAATGGAAGTGTAACTGATTTGAAATTCTCTCAGGAATGTTTTTGGTTTATCTAGCTTAATAAAATTTGTTATATCAATATGCTCATTGCTGTGTAGTTAAAATGCAAGGAATTAATAAAATTCAAAGTATGTGCATATATTTTTGTATATTTATCAACTATTTTACGTTTGGTAATAATTCCAATGACTCTTAATCTCACAGCCGTCATTAAGTTTAGCTGGCTAGTCTAGTTAAGATGTATTATTACTTAAGATTATCATTGTATCTCTCTTAGGGTGCCCTGAAAACAAGCGCCTTAGCATATATTGCTATTGGCATAATATATGCTGAGTGGTATCCTTTTTGGTGTTCATAACTCATACTTAATTTAGTGTTTATTTCATCTTAATTCATGTACTTTATTATGGTGCAATGATTTAACATCAAATAAATATTTCTTTCTTTCTTCCTTCTTTCTTTCTTTCTTCTTTCTTTCTTCTTTCTTTATTCTTTCTTTCTTCTTTCTTTCTTTCTTTCTTTCTTACTAGATTGGATTGGCAATAGCGCCTAATAGTAAAGCAACGGCAAATGTGAGCTCGGAAAACAGAGATACCTAACTCATCATTAAAATTAGACCCTCAAGTCATTTCTCAACATTAAGTATAGGTAAAACTGGAGTGTGCAATACAACACAATCCAACCCAGGTCGGGGCTAGCTGAGTTTCTTTCTAGACTCTTCTCAGCTAGGCTAGGTTTAGTGAACCAGAGGCAAAACTCCCAGTAGCTCGATTCCATTTACACCTCCGATTTGGTTGACGCCGCTCAATCTCACTGGAGCGCTAACTCTTAGAGCATTCCAGTGTTTAAACCGCCCGCGTGGTCGTGTCGGAGGTTTATCCTGGATTTTCCCCAGGCCACTTTCCAACCGCGCACTCCTATTGCTTTATTGGTTAAAAAAAAACAAACGTGGGTGAAAAAGATGTAAGCGTAGACAATAACACACGTGGGAGCGAGATACAATGATATATATGTATATCTCCTGTCCCTCACCGCGTATAAAGCCTTTATAATTTGTCACCGTCACCGGACTGTCATCAACGTACTGCGGTATTGGTGTCACCACATATAACACGACTAAAAACAAGATGACAAAGTCATGCCATTAATTGCCTCATGATTTGAAATTGATGTCGATGAATGACAATGCTCGCTCTCTATTTCTCAATTTGAGATTAATTAAAATTATTCACTCTCTGAAGTAAAGGTTTGTTCACAAAGAAGAGGTCAATTAATATGACTTAATTTGTACTGAAATAGTTATTTAATTAAGACACATAATTGGATCCATGTTCATATAAAATTATTTACTCGTACTGTCGTCAAAAATACGTGGTTTAAATCTTTCGGGTTATTAAAGCCCACGGTGTATATATATTTCAAAAACTTAGATTAACGTACATGTCCTCGACACTGCCCCAATATATGGAACATGGTGATTAATATGTGTAAGGTGCCAAGCACTGGGACGTTTACCTTACTTTATCCTTGTCTGATACGTCGTTATTAGCATTTTGTCGCATGCGCCGCGATGCAATACGAGAAGATGACTACCTATCCTCTGAGTGTGACTGGGATAGGATATACCTATACAGTAATGCAAGCGACAAAATTGACAACGTTAGAAATTCAACTTTAATTTAATTAGCATAGAACTCGATTTACTGTGTCGCATAAAACGAGTTGCCCTATGGTTGGTACGAGTTGTCTTATGTTTGTGGTTAAACAATATAAGTCTTATATTGATCATTATGAAGTTGAATTTCTATTATTGTTGACGCGGTATTTGCGCGGACATCAACATAACAGGAAAAAAGGTTATCACTTATTTAGATAAATAACGCGTTGGCCATTTTTTTAGTTATAATGCAAGGAAAACTTGTTGAAATATTTAACAAGTTTTTACAATACTTATTGAAAATCCGGACAAGTGCGAGTCGGACTCGCCCGCCAATGGTTCCGTACAAAATTAGTAGGTATTGATTGCGTTATTGAAATAAAGACTTAATTCTTTAATGATTTAATTACGAATGTAAATTTTTAAGACGATATTACTTGCAAAATTTCATAGTTCTAGGTCAACGGAAAGTACCCTATTAATTTTGATTCCCTAGAGTGTCGAAATTTAAGCTTTTTGCGGTACCTATAAACAGCTGTATCTCTTTTTACGTTAACTTAGAAGTTTGATAAAGCGTCTTGACAGACAGACAGATATACACAGACAAAGGGATATTAAAGTGATCCAATAAAATGCGGGTAGTGTCTCCACATGCTTAAAAAAATTAAAATCGTGGCTCCTCACTCACTCATTTTATAGCATTAACGAATTTTATGACATACCCAATAATTAATAATAACAATACATATTACTTATGATTATACTTAATGATTTCAGTAATTTGTAGAATTGAATTAACACATAATAATTAATACTGTATAATTGAATTATAACAATGACATGTAACATTGATAATATTATTAATATATGACTATGACTATGATTATGACTATGACTAAAGGTTCCGTTCTTTTTCCTTTTGTGGTACGGAACTCTAAGAATGGGTTACGTATTTGCTATTTGGTTTTTTATCCAAAATGTCTTATTTGATTACTAATATTATTTTTCATAAAATGTAACGATTCATTTGTAAAAAACAATATGCAGTATTTTCGTACTCTGATACCCTGTCTTAAAACTTAATACATTGTTTTCTATGTAACATGCATAAAAACTAGAAAATAAACTTATCATTGAGATGATAACGGTAAATTGCAGTTATTTAACTTGCACAGTTATTGAGGAAACCTATATTTGTATGCAGCAAGTTGTTTAAAATCCCCTCTCCGACTCCGTTTGCAAACAGGTTATATTCACTAATGGGTTTAACGCTAAGGTACGATGAACACAAGTTGGTCCTTGTAGTCTTTCCTCATACAGCTGAGGAACAACCGGCCCGAGTGACTCGGCCTTTGTCTTGAATTTAAACAGTTGATGGTCACCCTAGTTGCCAATGTTGACAAGTTCAGTGTCGCGGAAAGTTAATCGTTAAGATGTGTTTGATCAAGTGTATTGTGTTCATTATTGTTGTAAACTTTATCAGTGCTCAGGAAGGTAACTTATTTAAATAATGTGACTTATATTATAAAATAACCCGTACCCCTTTACAACCGAGAATTCGAATGTTATTGAGCAACATCAAATTAACACTTGTTAAAAAATTTGCAACTAAATGTAATTCGAGTTCACAATCGTTTCTATCCGGGTGTTGATTAAGAGAATACGTTAGTTTTTGATATTGAAGGTAGTTGAGTTAATTTTGTGGTTGTTATTAAATCGTCACATGTAAACATTTGTAAGAGATGATGTCAATGAAAATGAACTTTATTATCATAAGTGTTACTTTCAGATAACATATTTATAGTTTCTAAGCGATGTACTATGCCATTATGGTATTTATCTACACACATACAGTAAATCGTCTGTAATGTGAACAATAACCGTAGGTAAGGACCAACTGTATAATGTACCGTGCCCGGCGTACCCCCGCCCCGCGCATGCACGATCATATTATGAGATCACGTACAACTTTACAACACAGGCGCGTCCTCGGAGTTTCTCAGTAAACATGGGTTACACTTGAAAAACGATTTAATATACGGATAGCGACAGACTAGTGTATGCAACTGTACATAATTGGGACTTAAAACACTCGTATGATCTTATGAAACTCGCTTCCGGCTCGTTTCATAAAACCACGGTCGTGTTTTAATGCCTCTCATTATGTAACAGTTGCATAATACTGTGTTGCATTTTTGTAATTTAAATTTGAACTATAATTTTAAATATTAACTTTTAATTTTATTAAACATAGCTTAGATTCCCCAGATCTTAACCATGCTGTGGGAGGGTACCTATAAGGCTGGCTGCGGTCCCCCGTTGGACGGTTATGCCAATTGTCTGGGCAGGGAATGAGCCAGACTTAAATTGATTTAAAAATTAATTTGTATATAAACAAACTTATACTAAACCTAAAAATTTTAATGTTGGTAGATGCAGTCACTACAACCGTTATTTGACCTTGTAATAGGTACCTGTTTTTGGATACATATTCTATAGTCAACTTATTAAATATCTTTAGCTGCTATGCAAGACAGTTTGGATAATCAAAACCATTTAAACTCAGAACGCTGTTGAAGTTTCCATGAGGTTATAACTTTGTTGTTTAAATTAATTACTGACAATGTGTGTGGAGCGGTCTTGCGGTCTAAATAGTCGCAGTATTCTTGATAAACAAGTAATATTAGCAGCAAAGGGCGAGCATTAAACCCCGTTAGGTTGAGTCACCGAAGCGTATTGCGTATCTAAGTATACTCAAGATCAAAAATAATGGGTAAACTTTGTGTTGAAATTCCATAGATAGTGTACCCATTATTTTTGCTCTTGAGTGTAGAAGTAGCTAAGTTTATTACCTATTCCGCTACCAGATCAAAGACAAACCTCCATTTTATGCTATTATTCTACTTATTGGGGAACTATTTGCTTGCAATACATAACTCTGATCATTTTCCTCTAATGATGCATTCACCACAAAAGCAACCAGTTTCTGACTAAGCAGTAACTAATATTATTGTCAGTTATTGTATAAATACGAATATGATAGCCAGGCTGATTATGACCACGCACTGTTCACATGAATGTTGTCTCGTGTCTGGGATTCCCATTGACTCATGCTATAAAAAACGATAGTGTTATTCTGTCTAGAACTGGTAATTTTATTAATTGAAAACTTATTAGGTATATAATTTTAACTTAGAATGTAATAAAAATCCATATCCATAAATATGTATGTCTGTCAGATACCTCTTCTCGCTTAAGAGTCCTTATCAGTTAAAAAACGCTCATCTATTTAGGCCATAATATGTTTGAATTGACACGTATCTTGACATTTTCTCAATGTTACTATCTAAAACAGGACTGTGCGACCTATGGACATACACTTTTAATTTTTTTATTTTATTTGGATTTTTCATTAAGAAATATCGTTTCAAACACACTTCACTCCAAATCGACCATTTTCAAGCTAAAAACTTGTTTTTTCCGATAAAATTTACTACACATAAAAAAATCAAGTTATCTAAAACTTTAATAAAACCATTGTAGCCTTTAATCTGTCTGCCTAAAAAATAATTAGAAATGAAAACATTTTAAAACTTATAACTTTATAAGGCATCTTAAACCGCTGAACTGATTTAGATGAAATTTGTCAAGGAGATAGTTTTTCCCGGGGAAGGACATAGGATACAAATCAATCATCCTTTAACGGGGTGGAAGCTTGTATGGAAGAACAATAACGAGGTAAGCGCCTGAAATAAATGAATAGCAATCAAACGCGATGAACGAGCTCTTCGCAGACAAAGTCGCGGGAAAAAGCTAGTACCTACCTAATAAAAGCCTTTTTGTTCTACGCCCTTGATTAGACACGTTCATGAGGAAAATTGTGTAACCCCTAAGCTACCCTGTGCTGCACAGGGTAGCTTAAGCTTACAACTGAAAAATTTGCTTACGTTTTTTTGTTTCATATGCCCATTTTCGGAATATTCCATTGTTTAATTCATGGACGCTGAGGTGTCCCGAAAATGTGTGCGTTTATGTTAGAAGTAAAATGCGCTTAGCATTAAGCCGTTGTCTACCCGCAGATGTACGGGCACATAACAAAAGTATGCAATTGTTTATTTTTTTCGTCGGGAGACAACAGGTAATAAACATGATATGTTCCAGATGTAGAAACAGGAGACAACCTCCAGTACCAGTTCTTCCCATTGAAAGGGAGCTCGCTGCAGTTCAAAGTACGCGCCCGCAATGATGCTCACATCGCGCTGTCCGTACATCCGCTTCAGTCGGATCCCATGTATGAGGTATACATAGCCTTCTTTCGTGTCAAGGTTCCTCAATAGATGTCCATTGAGCATAGACGCAGACAGCTTTGGCCGTTGCGTCTCTCAGGTCGTGTTCGGGGAAGGAGTGTGGGCATACGGGTACGGGGTGCGCTAGCAGGTGCACCTGTAGCAGAAACATTCCTGGGTTGAGTGGATCAATATATTCCCCAAGCTGCATATACAAAATTATATTATTCAAGGCATGGGCTTTCATTCAATATATTGGGGTATTTTCTCAATATAGGTAAGCTACAGACTTATAATTTCCATATGAATCACAAAACAGCACTGCTAAACAAACTAAGATTACTTTAATTCTTAAACATTAGGCTGTGATTTGGACGTTAGTGGGCAGCGGGAACGACGCTGGCGTCCAGACCACGGCCTTACCCCGATCTATACATATATAGATAGTGACATTTTCCATGTATAAAGTACTAAATGTTCAATTCAATAAAAAGGAAATGAATTATTTTTTCGGTAAACATACTAGAAAAGATTACTACTAGACTCCACTACATATAACAGTTTGCATGATTCAAACACAAAATTTGATTTTTGAATTTGACACAGAAGATGTCTTCGTTTTCAGATCGTCATCGGCGGCTGGGGCAACACAAAAAGCGTGATTAGAAAAAGGGTGTGCTCACAACATGAAAAGGACGGAAAGCAGACACCTCAGTACCTCAACGAGGATGAGTTCCGGAGTTTCTGGCTGCGCTGGGACAACGGGCTGGTCTCGGCCGGTCGCGAAGGGGAATCGAACCCGTTCATTTCATGGAGGGATCCGGATCCGTTCACTATTGGTTTCGCGGGCGTTCATACTGGATTTGGATCCACCGGCTCTTGGAAGTTAGAAAGTACGTTCGTAAAGGATACATTATACAATGTTGAAATATTTGACTGAGTGAAGAGAAGGTCTCCGTGTAAGTTTGGGCAAAGATGCTTTCGTATGTCCGGCGGATTTTTTTCTGATGTCTCCTCTACAGGTCGCATTTCTCAACCGCTTCCAGTGAAGTTCTGGGAGAAGGTTCGATAATAGAGAATATGCATTTTTTTTTCATGATGCCATTCGAATCAGTTTTTAGAGAGGAACAAATGTATGTATACAAAAACTACCATTAGAACAACACAAAAGATAATAATGGGTTTGAAAATACAGCATATATAAAAACAGAACCCTGAAAACGTCCCATACTGATTGAGCATAGCATGTAACGTCTATACATATTATGACGTGCGCTACTATGCGCATGTATTACCGTTGTATGGAAAAACAAACCGCTCAACCAATCTCACTGGAGCGCAAACTCCTAGAGTATTCCAGTGTTCCAAACCACACGCGTGGTCGTGCCGGAGGTTTTCCCCTGGATTTTTCCCAGGCTACTCTCCAACCGCGCACTCCTATCGCTTTATTGCGCCCGGCCTATAAAAAAAAACGAGGAATTTGTTGTTTTGGTAGTGAAATATTGCGTTTAGGTACATTGTTGTCATATATTTTCTTGTTTATTGAAACATGTCCTGATGATGGTTTTCAATTAAGTTTTAGTCAGTAAAAAAGAAATAACTATAACTTTTTGTAGGTATATTTATTAATTTAATGTTCTGTCATAATTTGATAGTTTAGTATTCATATACTGACATCTTATTATTATTATTTCATCATGCATAATTCTCTATTACATGGATTTTTTTGTCGAGTCAGTTAAGTGGAAAATTTTCTAGGTGAATGACGGAGCCGTGGAGCTCGAAAACAGATAATTATCGCCAGGTCTATAGCTCATAGAAACACTAGTGTGGATTTACCGACTTTATTTAATTTTTTATTAATATATATTCTAATATTTCTTAATGAAGTGAGAGTTACCTACTATCAGCATTAGATTTGTAGTTGCCGATATAGTTTGGTATTTACGACACGATTTCCTTTAATTTCAGATGGCTCCTCAACTGATGCACAAGAGAAATATGAAGGTACATGAGTTTGAATCAATAAATTGATATCAGTCACGTGTGACTCGTATTCAGAGCTTGTCCAGACAGATTTATAAACACAAGCCGTGGAATTCTAATTATCTCATGACATCTAAATAATGTATTGAATTTCTAATAACATTTACGCTAAATTTAGAGGCATGTTACTAATCCGTATCATTATGGTCCGGTGATCGACGCAGGTCAGAGGCGAAACTATTTCCAATTAATGATTACATTTTTCAGTAAAAACGGAGGACAACACCAAGTACCAGTTCTTCCCGGTGTCGGGCAATATGCTGCGGTTTAAGGTGCGCGCACGCAATGACGCGCATATCGCGCTCACCTCGCACCCCTGGGATTCCGCACCTTTGTACGAGGCATGTATACCCAACGAACTTATTTAGCGACTGCATTCTATGGAGTTACAACCAAAGAGATTCAAAACCTAACCTAACAGGCCACCACAAAAGGCATGAATCGTATATACAGCCGACTGGATTTCCATACTTTCCTTGTTCGCTGGAGTATTAAGATTCAATTGACATGAAGCCTTTCTAGTGACAAGGATATAACAGGTCATTTGAACAAACAAATGTTTCAGTTGGTATGAAACAAGCCGAAGCATGCGGTTTCTACTGGAAGTTCTAGAAAACCGCAATTCACATACTCTGATATTGTGGGTTTTTAAAGGGCAAAAGAAGTGTCAAAGTCCATAGTGTGCAGGCAGAGGACCTTATACGCCCATGGCTGTTTATTAAAAAAAAATTGAACCCATGGCCTTGAGTCCGGTAAATATGCTCAAATGCTGTTACTCCGCTCCTAGCACACAATCGTAACGAATTTGTATTGTTTCCAGATCGTCATTGGAGGTTGGGCAAACACAAAAAGCGTAATAAGACGAAGATACTGCGACCAGCCCGAAAAGGACTCCGCACAGACGGCCGAATTTTTGAACAACGATGAGTTTCGCAGTTTCTGGACTCGCTGGACCAATGGGATCGTCATGGTCGGACGAGCTGGGGAGGACAGCCCGTTCCTCTCGTGGCACGACCCTGAGCCTTTCAAGGTTGCCTTCGTGGGAGTACACACTGGGTTTGGCTCCAGTGGCATTTGGAAGATAGGAAGTACGCACTCTTATTCTCCAGCACTGCCATCTTCTTGAATTCTATTTGGGCTGAGGAATTGAGTATCAAATAAAATATTAGTTTTATACAAAACATCTGACACACAAGAGCAAAAATAATAGGTACACTCTGCATTAATTTCCATAGAAAGTGCACCCATTATTTTGCTCTTGAGTGATTATATCCTATAAGCATTTTATGGGTAGTTATTTTACATGTAATATGAACAACAAGTTGTTAGTTTCATTGATTTCTCTATTGTAGTAATATTCCGGCCCTACTATGATTATTTCCTGTTTGGCCTGAAGGTTGACTGATAGAGAATGTTTTAACTGTTTAAGACATTAAGTTCGCTTTGTATAATTTGTTACTGTGCGGGGTACAGGCTTCTTGGGCATAAATAAAAACATACACTGTTTTTCCTTTCTTTCTTTATTTCTTCTTAATAGGCACTTAAAAAAAGTTCTTTCTCTTCTTTTCTTTCAAAAACACGTCTCTCTACAATATTATGTCTAAACTAAACTAACTAAATCTATGTATTTGTCTTATGGGTATGGGTGGTGTAGGTTTTTATCATAGGTAAAATACAAGCATTGTCGGTAATACAGATTTAATTTCGTGGATCGATTTCAATTATTTAAATTAGGCTTCAGCGCCTTTAACCTTCGGAGATAGAATATTTTTTTAGTCTACCTTTGATCACTTGTATACAATTTCCAATTAAAGAACGTTGTGTAAAAGAAATGTTAAATTTCAAATGAACAATTCGGTCCGATCCTTGCGAGTGAATTAAAATGAACGCTACATTATAGATTAATTGAAAATCACATGGTGGTGGTGCTATATTACTTGGATTTAGGTAAAGTTGATAATTGCGTATGTCTATTTAATTTGGTAAGTATGGCAAATGTATCCAATTATCTAATTATGTCAATCACTTATATGGCTTTGAGTACGCTATAAGATCCTGCAAATCATTAAAACATTTCGAATATTATTCATATTCCATTTGATTCACATTCTCGCCACATCTAAGCTTAATGGGTTTTTTACCGACGTGACGAAATAGTACATTACTTACCAAGGGCGGTAAAACAAAAAATGTCTCCGATCGCAGGTATTTGACGCCCGAGCCGAAGGCAAGGGCGATTATTATGCGATCTGAGGCTTTCTTAATTACCGCCCGAGGTAAGTATAAAATTTTATGTCACCCTCTGGCCAGGAAGCGGGATTTTCCGCGCGCGGAGCGTGCGGTAATTGCTACTTTATAAGACTTTTATCAGCGTAGGCACATTACGAAGACGCGGTACTGTGTTACATTTTTTTGTAAATAAGAATGGAGTTGATAACATGCCCTAAGCAATATTCAGAAAACAACACAATTACCGTACAGGATGTTTCGTTACAACGTACCTACTTGATTTGTTTTACCTAAGATTGTTTTATTCCCGCGTTGCCAGTGGAAAAGCAGCTTAACGCGTATGAATTTGACGGGCTTACGTATTGAGCTTTAAAATGGAATTAGATACATGTTTTAGCGCTGATAAGGAATCAGTTTTGAATGTGTTCGAAATTTGATTATTCACGATACACTGTGCCGAGGATGTTGTTTGTGAGGATCGACGCCTAAATAGTGTTCGCCACAATTTTACTGCTTAGTTGAATATATCCATTATCTGAATATTTGTCGGGTGTCACCGTGTACTGGTCGTAGGCGGACGGACGTAACACGTTATATCTGGAGGTAGATCAGTCGATTTGATCACTAATTAGGAGATCTCGCATGATGTACATTAATTCCAAATTAACTTTCAGATGTCCCCTCTGAGCCCAGCAATATTAATAACGGTAAGTCTGTATTAATGTATCGAATAGGTACTCAAATTAATTGGTAATATAATTTGAAACGGGGTATTTTGTGCTAGAATTTAGGTACTTATGAATAAAGCTGTATAATGAAATGACATAATTTAAGTATCTATTGCAAAAATCGCGCTAGATACTGCAGGATCGTTATTTGAAAGTAACGCGACATTGTGTAGACAATGCCTTTACATGGCACAAGTCTGTTGTTTTACATAATCTATGTTCTAATAACAAAATCATTGGATGAAACGTGATACTTCAGTTTGTGCGAGAAAAATATTGTACTGACTTTTAAATGCACAATTCTATTCCATTTAAAAATATTGATCTTCCAGATGTGGCTACGGGAGACAATGTCCAGTACCAATTCTTCCCTGTGTCCGGAACTTCGACACAGTTCAGGGTTCACGCACGCAATGACGCCCATGTTGCACTCGCTACGCTCCCTCGAGAGTCAGGACCTATGTACGAGGTATGTCATACGCTTCCTCATGCTTATATCCCATTGGGGTTGGCAGACACCATAAAACGCCAAGTAATTATGATCCTTACGTCCTGATTTGATCACGTCCATGAACTTTCTTAAACAAGTCTAAACATTTGGGGCATGGGGACCAGGTGCGAGTCGACTTTATAAAGATTGGTCGGCGCCCCTAATGGAAACCACTGCTGATCAAAGGATGGCCAATATTTCGCTCAAAGAGTAATCATTGCAATTCATCCAACATGGCAATGCAGCCAGGGCACCCTACCCGCTGACGGCTATTTTTACTTTTTTTCTGTTTTATAATAATCATAATACATAACTTTCATTCATTCATTCATTAGTTGTATAGATCATCACAACCTGCAGCTAGCTTGGCCACAGACCCTAGAGCCAAACTAACCCGGCATTACACCGAAGATATACCGGACGTAATAGATTAGAATGGCCCTGAAACAGCTGAAGAACAACAAGGCGCCAGGAGATGACGGAATAACGGCTGAACTCCTGAGAGCGGGTGGAACACCGATACTTAATGTCCTCCAGAAACTTTTTAACTCCGTTATTCCCGAAGGCAGTGTTCCAGAGGCGTGGACAAAGAGTGTGGTGGTACTGTTCTTCAAAAAGGGTGACAACACTTTGTTGAGGAACTACAGACCCATCTCGCTTCTGAGTCACGTCTATAAGTTGTTCTCCAGGGTCATTACAAATCGACTCTCACGCAGGTTTGACGAATTCCAGCCCCCCGAGCAAGCCGGCTTCCGTAAAGGCTTTAGTACCATAGACCACATACATACGCTGCGCCAGATTATACAGAAGACCGAGGAGTATAATCGGCCATTATGTCTAGCGTTTGTGGACTATGAAAAGGCCTTTGATTCGGTCGAGACATGGGCGGTGCTCCAGTCGCTCCAGCGGTGTCGTATCGATTATCGATACATCGAAGTGTTGGAGTGTTTGTATAAGGAAGCCACTATGACAGTTCGACTTCAAGATCAGAGTACGAAACCGATCCAATTGCAGAAAGGTGTGAGATAGGGAGACGTTATCTCTCCGAAACTGTTCACTGCTGCATTGGAAGATGTCTTCAAGCTCCTGAACTGGGAAGAACTGGGCATCAATGTGAATGGCGAATACATCACTCACCTTCGATTCGCGGACGATATCGTGATCATGGCAGAATCGCTGGAGGGCTTGAGTATAATGCTCGAAGATCTCAGCAGAGTATCCCAACAGGTGGGTCTAAGGATGAACATGGATAAAACCAAAGTTATGTTCAATGGCCATGTCTCACCAATACCGGTTCATGTTGGGAATGCTCCACTTGAAGTCGTGGATAACTACGTATACCTAGGACAGACGGTCCAACTGGGTAAATGCAACTTCAAGAAAGAGATCGATCGCCGAATCCAACTCGGATGGGCTGCGTTCGGAAAGTTGAGGAGGATCTTCCCGTCAGAAATTCCACAGTCCCTGAAGTCGAAAGTCTTCGACCAGTGCGTATTGCCAGTGATGACTTATGGTACTGAAACGTGGCCGCTGAATGTGGGCCTCTTAAATAAGCTCAAAGTTGCTCAGCGTGCGATGGAGAGAGCTATGCTTGGAGTTTCTCTGCGGGATATGATCCGAAACTCGGAGATCCGCAGAAGAACGAGGGTTACCGACATAGCTCAGAGAATCTGCAAGTTGAAGTGGCAGTAGGCGGGCCACATTGCTCGTAGAACCGATAACCGTTGGGGAAGAAAGGTTCTCGAGTGGCGGCCTCGCACGGGAAGACGGAGCGTTGGACGGCCTCCCACTAGGTGGACTGATGACTTGACTTGGTCAAGGCAGCGGGGAGTCGCTGGATGCGGGTGGCTCGCGACCGTGTGCTGTGGCGCTCCTTGGGGGAGGCCTATATCCAGCAGTGGATGTCTTCCGGCTGAATGATGATGATGATGATGATAACTTTCATAAAAAGTATTTAAGTATCTATGTTATAAGTATGTATATCGTCGCTCATATATCCCTAGTATAAGCTTTGCTTAGCTTAGGACTAGATCGATTTGTGTCAAGATTTTCCACAAATATTTATTTATCATATTTGGTTTTTCTAACTGTGTATACCCGTTTCAAGGACACGCTCTACAAAATACCTACCTATTGGAACGTGCCTTGTTGTTGCGCATTACTCATATTTGACTAATTATTCCGTCGGCAATTCATATCAGGTTTTGGAGTCCAATTACGATTATGGAAAGGGGACACAAAGAGGCGCCAACTGGTTGCGAAATAGGGTGAAAATCGTACTCTGAAACGCGAAGAACGCTTTACGAAAACCTGATGAGATATATGTACAATTTCGATATTAATGCGGACAAAAATATATCTGACTGGATTCCATAACCAAGATATCTCGTTTTTTTTCTTGATTTCACACAGATATTGTCTAATTGATGATAATGTTGATATAATAATAGTATAAGCTTTTTAAGATTGCAACTTCAAGCATGATTTTCCTTATTTTTTAGCCTAGGTATAAAATCAAAATCAAAATCAAACATTTGTTCTGCAAATAGGCCACAAGGGCACTTTTACATGTCAAAATATTAATTTACAATTTAAGAAAGTCAGACTACAATTAATACATTTTTCATGTCAAAATATTAATTTACAGTTCAAGAAGGAATAATAATTTCGAGTTTACAATTATAACAAAATTAATGTCATACAGTGAAGATAAACTTGCAAAGTTATCTATTACAAATATTACAACATCAGTAAAGTTAGAGATGTATAAGGTAAAGTTCGAGATGTATAATTTAGGTAAAATGACTGTAATTTGTATTCCTTAATTTCTTTTCTAGTTGGCTATCGGTGGCTGGTCGAACACAAAGAGTGTCATAAGACGAAGAACCTGCTTTCCTTGGGACAGAGATATAGTTCGCACTCCCGGGATCATGAGCGGGAGCGAAAACCGCGGTTTTTGGATTCGGTGGGACAACGCCACGATTCTGGTGGGGCGCGAGGGCGAACCAAAGCCTTTCATGTCATGGCGTGACCTTGAGCCTATACCCGTTTCGTACTTGGGCGTGCATACCGGCTTTGGCTCGTCCGGGACGTGGGAGATTGGTATGCCTATATTTATTATTTTTTGTGCTAATTTTACAGGTGATTTCACGAAACCTGTATATATTACTAGCATGATCCACGAGATCACTTGATCGCGAGAGCGATACAAAACCGGCCAAGTGCGTGTCGGACCACGCACAATAAAGGGTTCCGTACCAACACCTACTAGTCCACATTTAAAATCACTATCCAATACATTGAATCTAAAAAAGTCGTATCTTCATAGGGAACTCACGGCACTTACAACCTTTTGTTTGGACAAGACAGTTTTTAAGCGAAAACTCAAAAACCGTAAAACCTATATTGTTCAAACTAAAAATCGTTCAAAGTATTTACTAATACACACCACCTCAATTTTTTTCAGAATTTTAAACTTTATAGTTTGGAAATTAGAGGGAGGGGGGCACAATTTCTATGAATTTGACAGCTAATATCTCACCAACGGTTGACTTAAATGGACAAGTTTTTATAAACCTCCATATCATTTTTAAAGGCCTATCTATCGATACTCCACACGATTATGTGCGTTGAAATTTTTTTTTTCATCCACCGGTTACATGTATGGAGTCCCCCCCTAATTTAATATCTTTTTGTAATTTCACATCACTTTTATATAGCGGTTCATAGAATACACCTTTCTACTAAATTTCATAATTGTAGTACTTATAGTCTCCGAGTAAATCGGCTGTGACATACGGACGGACGGACGGACGGACGGACAGACATGACGAATCTATAAGGGTTCAGTTTTTGCCATTTTGGCTACAGAACCCTAAAAAATCGCAGCATGTACCGCATTACTGATGTCATTCAATTCCATCGTTCTATTCTCGCCAGCTTTCGTGAATTCACCTGCACCGGTTTAATTATTATATTTTATTTTATAATACAGTAACCTGAGAAACCAGCGCCGGGTTAAATAAATACAAAAGAGCTGAATTTTACAATAACCTACTTGATTCTTTTACTATAGTAGCAGGTGTAGATTATATGTATGGGACTTTTACTTTGCCGAAAGTTATTATGAAAAACCCTTATCACTAGAATGACTCTAAAACTGCACCTGGATTTTCAGATAATTTACAAGACAGCTCAGGAACCAAAGGTATGTAACGGTTTTACACTAAATATTATAATTTAAGTAATTACTAAATTAAAATTAACAGTAATTAAATTATATCTAAAAAGGGTCCCCGTGGCATCGTACCAAAGACGCTGGTAGCATTCCCTCGCTGTATGGCTATACTTAAACGTTGGCGAGGAAACTTCCAGCTCTTTGGTTACCAGTTGTGTCGACGAACCTTTTACCGAGTTCGTCATGCAGTTGCCGAGTGCTCGGGCCCCACGGCCCAAGGGTCTCAACCCCGAAAGCCATGAAATGGTATTGGGTGCCGAGACCTTGGTATTTTGATGATTTAATTGTTTCGGCCATCTCCGCCGCACCACCAGCACTGGATGACGTTCTTGGAGGATGGGACGGTACCAGTGTACAGCACCAGCACTAGTACATACTAAATATCTTGATCTATCGATTTTCGACAATTCCGTGCACACAAATTAGCGTTATACAAAATGAATTTCAGTTGTGAGTACGGCAGACACCACGGAATACAAGTTTTTCCCCATATCGAGCAGTTCGGTGAGATTTAAAGTCCGCGCCAACAGCGACGCCCATGTGGGGCTCTTCCCGGAACCACGCGAGACAGACCCCATGTATGAGGTATGGCATATGACAATGGTAAAAAATAATTATTCTTTAGGCGACTTTCTGATATCGGTTCAGAGGCGACACGATTTCAGAAATCTCTCAACTATCAGACGATTCTGTATCGCTTCTTTCCTGCACGCCTTCATTTAAATGACTGCTTTCTGACTGGCCACTGGCGAGGAAATCTCTTAAGCAGAGGGAAAAACCAATTATTTTTAAGAAGAGTCATATTTAGACCCGTCTTCTACCGGTCCCTGGGATCCGGGATCATAACAAAAGAATGTTGAATTTTTTGGCGGGAGACCACGGCTTACATATACAACAAATATAATTACCTAGCTGTTTTGCAAGTTCATGAAATAAGCAAACCGTTTGTAGGTAATGCGTATTAATTATCTTTCTAGGTGCTCATTGGTGGCTGGGGAAACACGCAGAGCGTACTTCGAAAAAAACATTGCTATCAAAAAGTGGAAAGAGTCGAAGTAGCTACATATCATTTCTTGGACGAATATCAGTTCCGTGGCTTCTGGGTGAAATGGGATAACGGTCATATCCAGGTTGGAAAAGACGGCGAGAACGAACCTTTCATGACTTGGCAGGATTTGAATCCTATAAAAGTAACTTACATGGGTCTACATACTGGATTTGGTTCTAGCGGCTCCTGGAAGGTTACAAGTAAGTTAAAGTCAAAAGTCAAAGTCAAAGTAATTTATTTCTTTTAAATAGGCCCATAACGAGCACTTTCAAAATGTCAAATATACACATAAAATAGGAATATTTAACAGTAACAGAGAACAAAACATAACTAATGCAACAATTAACGAATTTTGACGACCGGTTTAGCTTAGTGGGTAGTGCACCTGCCTGTGAAGCTGACGGTCCTGGGTTCGAATCCCGGTCAGGGCAAATATTTGTGTGATGAGCATGAATATTTGTTTCTGAGTCTTTGATGTTTTCTATGTATTTAAGTATTTATATCTATTAAATATATCGTCGTCTAGTACCCATAACACAAGCCTTCTTGAGCTTACTGTGGGGCTAGTTCGATTTGTGTAAGATTGTCCTCTAATATTTATTTATTTATTTAATTAATAAAGCTAAAATAGTCAATACAGGTGGTAAAATTTAATAACATTAATGCTGCTTAGATGTAGAGCAATTCAGTCCCAAGCCGTTTTGTCATTAAGATAATCTTTAATCTTATATTAAGCTTTACTTACTAGTCTGCGTTTAAGGCAGTTCTTAAATTCATTCGTCGAGAGATGAGTCAGATTATCTTGGACTTTATTGTAAAATCGTACACAATTATTTTTAAACGATTTTTTATTTTTTGCAGCCTGGAATGGGGCACTGCCAGTTTGTCCTTATTTCTGATATTAAAATTATGTATGTCACAGTTCAAGACCAAGCATCCATCCAAGCTAATCAATGTCTTGCGGAGTGTGATGGTACTTGTTGTTGTAATATTGACAACAGGCGCCCGTCACTCGTAGCTACAATTTACAATTCTGGGCCATTAAAATGTTTGTGGACAGTATGACATCCGTGGATATCACTCCCGTTGATGAAATTGTAGCTATTATTTTATAGTGTAATCATAAATACATTATTACACTATAAAATAATAGCTACAATTTCCATAAATACATTGAGTATAGTGAGAAAGAAATCAATACTTACTCACAAGAATTCTGAAGTGCTTTAAAATGGCATATATTATTATAGTTATAATTTCATCCACGGTAGCGAAATTCACGGATGTGACAGTTTGCACAAGAATAAGTCTCTAATAAATAAATAAATAAATAAATAAATAAATAAATAAATAAATATTAGAGGACAATCTTACACAAATCGAACTAGCCCCACAGTAAGCTCAAGAAGGCTTGTGTTATGGGTACTAGACGACGATATATTTAATAGATATAAATACTTAAATACATAGAAAACCTCCAAGACTCAGAAACAAATATTCATGCTCATCACACAAATATGTGCCCTGACCGGGATTCGAACCCAGGACCTGGCAAACTGGCAATTTTGAAACGTTTTTAAGTAATAACCATTGGTTGTCTATCTAGTTTTGTCGGTTAAGAAGTTTAAAATTAAAACATGCAGCTTCGTAAAATGGTCTCTGGTATTTAAACAGAACTTGAAGTTTTTCCTAGTATGCCTTATTTTTATATCAATCATCTCGGTGCCTTATGACGGCGCTTTTAATAGAATTTCCAAGTGTCTTTTATTGCAATTTTTGTTCCAATTAACCCATTTGATTAAATTTCAGATGAGTCTCGAAACAACGCTGAAGAAGGTAGGTTTCTTTATCTTTATCATGATTTTTTAAATTTTAAACATTTGCAGCAAATTGGCTTATCAACGCCTATGACGACACTACAATTATATGCGTTATCCGTCTTCACGCAATTTTCGCTAAAATGCTGGAAAAATGCTGCTATACGCTAAGAAGTTAATATTTGTAACTTATGGTAGTTAGTTGGCTATAACGGCAGAGCTCATAATTAAGCATGCATATGTTTGAAACGAATTCCAGATATACCGACAGGAGACACAACTCAGTACCAGTTCTTCCCAATATCAAGCAAATCGCTGCGTTTCAAAGTTCGCGCGCGGAATGATGCCCACGTTGGCCTCACCACCGGCTCTCAGGAAACGGATCCTATGTATGAGGTAAGTACCTACGCAGGATATTTGATATCAGTTGAAAAATGTCCAATGCTGGACTTAGATATATAGTCCCTGCTATGGGGTCGTGGGTGTCCGCATACAGCGAACCCCCGCGACCCCTACTATGTCATCAGTCCACCTGGTGGATGATCTACCCATGCTGCTGAGTGGTGTAGTATGTGAAGTTTGTACCTTGAATAGGGACACCGTGTAGGTTATGGTCCCCTCTTGTTTACAAATGATCTGCGTCCTGCGTAGTTTCAGTATTGGCTGATAAGGTGATCATGATAATAAATCTATCGCTGAAATAAATTGGACTAAGAGTGGACAATCATGGGTGAGTGTCCACTCATGAGACTGAGCGTTAGTCTTAGAACCTGACAAAATGCGAGATTAAAGAGATGCGGATTGCATGCGACGTGAATCAATGAGCTCCTTGTGCTATCGCAGCGAGGAAGTTGATTGCAAACCGCTCTCAAGTCGCTAGTGTGATGAGGCCGTCAACCAATCATGTGCGTTATGAAACCTATATATATAATTTCAGATTGTTATTGGTGGATGGGCAAATATGAAGAGCGTCATCCGAAGAAGATGCTGCTTGCCGCCAGAGAAAGTTGAAGTTCAGACTCCAGAAATTTTGAATGATGGCGGTTTCCGTGGATTCTGGATAAGCTGGGACAAAGGGAACATCAAGGCGGGTCGGGAGGGAGAAAATGTCCCTTTCATGAAGTGGAACGACCCAGAACCGTTCCCGGTAAACTATTTGGGGGTGCACACTGGCTTTGGGTCTAGCGGGACGTGGAAGATCGGAGGTATGATTGGCAAAATAACTACGAGTAACATTACCAAAATTAACATTATAAAGTACTAGCTTTTGCCCGCGACTCTGTCTGTGTAGAACTCCTATGAACGAGTTCTATATAGATTTTTTTTATATCAGGCGCGTACCCAGTCATCACTCTTCCATACAAACTTCAAGCCCCTTAAGGGTTGATTTCTGGGATAAAAAGTTCCTATGTCCTTTACCGAGATTCAAACTATCTCCATACCAAATTTTATATAAATCGGTTCAGCAGTTTAAGTGTGAAGAGGTAAGAGACAGACAGATATTTTCGCATTTTATAATGGCAATTGAGGTTTAAAATACATGTTACTTATTACGGTTGTGAGGTGTGAGTTTAGGTGTGTGGTGAGTATACAATGGTTATATGTACCTAAATAAAAACAGATTACATTAATCTTTCAGGTAGTTCTTCCACTTCCATTGATGATCGAAATAACATTAGTAAGTATTCACATAATATACAATTACGTAAAATGAAAGAATTATAATTAACCCATCGTATATGAGTCGATGCCAAGTTTTCAGAGCTGTAGTTTCAAATCTCGAGGATTTTTTTAGAAACCAGTTTTGAACATCGACACCCTCGTAGTAATGCAGACATTACAAATTGCACATTACTTTCTAGCGCCGCCTCTTGTTGTTCCGCTGGGAGTGACCGAGCTTACTCCCGCGCCGCCAGTGTGCGCGCCGACGTTGACGCGCCTGCGCCAAGGCACCGCCTGCGCGGGGCAGGTCGTCTTCGAAGAGAACTTCGACACCCTTCGAGAAAATATTTGGCAGGTGCAACAGTACGTGCCACTAGATCACCCTGTGAGTTCAAATACGGCTTAGTATTTATGACTTTCTCTTACTTACTTACTTACTCAGCGACCTGCTCCCTTGTGCGATCTCCTCCCAGCTTTCTGCTTGCAGGGCGCGAAGGTCTTTTTCCATTTCGTCCTTCCAGTGGAACTTAGGCCGGCCCACCGACCGCCAACCGCTAGGCCGTCCCGCGTAGGCTTTTTTCACCGCCCTGTCTGAAGGCATTGGGCTCAGACACCATATCTTCCAGTTCCTGGTTTTTATATTCTACATTGTTATCTAAGACACGTATCTTGTAAACTATGTCCATTAACACTTTCAGTACCAAAAACTCTATGGGGAGTTCTCTGCTCGTAAATGCGTAGCCAATAACATGCGTTTCCCCGTATGTAGAGGATATTCCGTAGCACTACCAAAAGCTTGGCAGCAAAAGTGTTAAGTTGATGCAGATTAACCCGTCGTCTACCAGTCCCTGGGATCCCAGGGGTAATTGTAAAAGAATGCTATTGTTTTTTCGCTGGGAAACGGCGGCTTAACCATGTGATCTCTACTGGCATAGTGGCCTTTCAGCTTTCCGTAAGTGTTGCCTACACTCTCTCTCCTACAGTGAAAAAAAAAAACTTTATACAACATATCAGTTCTTCAGCACTGACTGTGCAGAATTACTTTTAGAAATTTGACGACATCCTATCCGATTTGCTAGAACCTAGTCTTTCAAAAAAGTGACTTTCTAACCTTGTTTTTTAGGAGCTCCCATTCATATCCTACCAACGCATCACCGTTTCTGTGAAAAACGGCAATCTTCGCATTACGCCTGAACTACAGCAAGTCCAGCCAGGATTCACCTACTATAGTTTATACGGCACTTTGGATCTGTACAATGGGTAAGAAAACTACAGTCTCTTCATTTATCCTTATTCTTGGACATCATCATCATCATATCAGCCGAAAGACGTCCACTGCTGGACATAGGCCTCCCCCAAAGAGTGCCTCAATGACCGGTCCTGCGCCACCCGCATCCAGCGGACTCCCGCGACCTTTACCAGGTCATCAGTCCACCTTGTGGGGGGCCTACCCACGCTGCGCCTTCGAAAACCGTCCGGCCCCAACGGCCATCATTTTTACGTGCAATGTGCCCCGGCCACTGCCACTTAAGTCTTGTCAGTTCTTTGGCAACCTATCGGAAAGGGGACTTATTACGTTTAATGAAACATTTATTCACCTTTAAATAATAATACGTGCAATAATAATGTGTGAAAAACGTGCAAGTATAGACCAATATAACTTTTATTCTTGTTTCTAAGATGCACGTCAGGGCAAACCTCCTTGTGTCAAGTTGAAGCTAGTGAAGGCTCCTCCATCTTACCACCGGTGATAGGGGGCCGCGTCACCAGCAGATCCAGTTTTGCCTTTACCTATGGTATCATTAGTGTTCGCGCCAAGCTACCTCAAGGGGATTGGATATACCCAGGTTAGAATAATATTATGAATACTTGTTAGAACCTAATCTTTTGTCAAAAATTAAAACACCCATTTATTTTGCAAATAGGCCACTAGGGCACTTTTACATGCCAAAATATTAATTTACAATTTAAGAAAGTCTTGCTATAATAATACATTTTTCATGTCAAAATATTAATTTACAGTTCAAGAAAGAATAGTAATTTCGAGTTAACAATTATAACAAAATTACAGTGAAGATAAACTTGCAAAGTCATCTTTTACAAATATTACAACATCAACATTCATTCATTTTTGGTACAAGCTTTTATTTTTGACTGTATTTTTATTCATAGTCATCAACTAATCGTTGAGGTTCTAATGAGCCCATACACGACGGGTTTATGGGTCATTCTACTTTTTCATGACCAGTTTTCTATTACAGTAAAAACTCTACTCTATGATATTTATTGAACTAACTGAAGCTAATAAAAGGAATTTATAGGTTAAACATTAACATATTGCTGTAAAAGGTGGGTAACACAGGGGTAAAAACCATTATTTCATACAAATGGTGAGACATCCAAGGACCACTGATTTACTCGATTTATGGATATTAGCTGTGGTTAGTTAATTATCAAAACTATCAGAAGTGATACTGCAATTAAACCTCTTTCTAAATAACAATACAAAAATATGAAGTGAGGTCCATGTATTCCAAAATCTGCATTTTTAAAAAAAGTGTATGAAAATTATGTACAGGAAAAAGTAGAATAGCCCTTATAGTGTGTAGTTCAGCAGGCTAATCACGTAACTTTATGTACTAACGGTAGATAGATTTTACTGTCAATTTTGAAGTATAAATGTATGAGCAGCAGGGGAATCACGTAACTTTATGTACTAACGGTAGATAGATTTTACTGTCAATTTTGAAGTATAAATGTATGAGCTGACAGTTGAAATTTGACATTAAAATCTATCTAACAGTAGTACAAAAGTTACGTGATTACCCCGCTGACAGATACAATTTGACATTAAAATCTACCTAACGGTAGTACAAAAGTTACGTGATTACCCCGCAGGAGTAGCTATGGCCACCTTCTGACTTCATCATCAGATCACCTCTGTGCTACCGTAATATTGTATTCTAACCAAATTTAGATAAATATGCCATATTTCAGCCATATCGGATCAAGTGGCTGGAAAAAGGATTGCAAGTTACATACATGCGAACAGTGAAAGTTAAATAAAAGCATGTAAAAATTATGAATAAAACCTGTTTTTATTTCAGAGATATTGCTAGAACCGCTATTGAAGAAATTTGTCTACGGCACTAAGAACTCAGGGATGCTGAAAATAGCGTGCGCTCGTGGAAATATGGATCTAAGTAAAGGTTCTACTCAATATGGAAATAAGGTAAACAAGGCAGAAAATGTTAGTAAACATGTCTTTATCTGATATGAGTTGCAAAAATATTGCATGTTTATAGTCGAGTTCGAAAAATGGGCGCGGACATAGCGATCAAGAATATGCAAGTAAACACGACTTTATTGTTACTTGAAAAAGGTTGCTTTAGAAATATACAGGTGATATCGTGGGGTTGGTGTGATGTTCGGATGTTCGAAAGAATATTTCATATTTCAGGTGTTGTACAGCGGCCCTGTGATCGACACAAAATGCCACGACGAGCTACTTGTCACTAAGGAATCTGACAAGCACTGGGGTGACGACTTCCACGTGTATTCCGCGAAATGGACTCCAGGTTGGCCTTTCATTTGAGACTGCCCGTCGAACCCGTCGTCTACCGGTACCTGGGATCCCCGAGCTCATTATGAAAGAATGCTATTGTTTATTTTTTTCCCCAGGAGACGACGGCTTTGAATCTCGAGATCGACTGAAAGTAGCATGATCTAGATCAGACTTATCCAGTTGCTGACGATACTCTCGTTAACAGTTCAACCTCACTGATATGTTTACACATTCGCACCTTATTCCATTGTGCGAGAGGCGAAAAATGTCTACTTATCTTTGATGCCAACTGTTTATATACTTTTGTGCCAGTCCAGCGTGATTAGAACCGTATAAACAGTGGTAGTCCAACGCAGCCGCGTGCCAGTAACTTGATATGTCTAATCTAGTTTAGTCACTGATTTTCCCCAGGCTACTCTCCAACCGCGCACTCCTATCGCTTTATTGGGCCCGGCCTATAAAGCCACAGTCAGGTTCAAAAAAAAAAAAGTTTAGTCACTGAATATACCCCAAACACGTTTTTTGTGTTTGGGGTGTGTATTTTACTCGTGCGTAAAATAGGACATCAAGCCTAGAAAAATTAGAATAAGTATTATGAAAATGCTATTCACTGTTGAATAAAAATGTATTTGGCCGCACCATCAAAAAATTATAGTAGTTTATAATGTATGCTTTTTTGGCGAGACGAGCTAATTATATAACTATTGTATACACTATTTTTTTCTACGAGTCAACGGAAATTAATTAAACAAACCGAAACAATTAAACAGACTAGTCTTGCGAAAATGAAGTTTAGGAACATGGGTCGGACGCTCGTTGATGTCTTCTGTTCTATGCCGCGGCGTCACGTGGTTGGTTAATTTCATAAGAGTACTGTAATGGCGACACGTGATTAGCCAATTTCATAAGAGTACAGTAAAAGGCGACACGTGATTGGTCTATTTCATAATAGTTCACTTGAAGGGAACCAATAAAGAAATGTATGTGATTTTAGTTTCGTCTACGATATCTTAATTCAAACATTGAAGTCGACGAGTAGAAAAAGGTTATTTGAAACATGCTGAACTATACTTTACTCATAAATAAGCATTGCTGCAAATTTTACATACGAGTTAATAATTATCTACCAACAATTAAATAACTAAGTAATTATAATGAAATGATACGTGATAAATAGGTTATATAGATAATACCAGTTACTAAACTTCTAACAGTCAAGTTGCCCACTCACTTGAAAAGGGGGGTCGAAGTTGCGCCACGTCCTTAGGGACTACCCGCCGTTACTGTTAGACCCTTGGTTACCATGGCGTCGGAATAAAACAGATGTGTCATGAATTTGCATACGAATTGTTCTGTGTATTAATTTGACGACCGGTTTAGCCTAGTGGGTAGTGCACCTGCCTGTGAAGCTGACGGTCCTGGGTTCGAATCCCGGTCAAGGCAAATATTTGTGTGATGAGCATGAATATTTGTTTCTGAGTCTTGGATGTTTTCTATGTATTTAAGTATTTATAACTATTAAATATATCGTCGTCTAGTACCCATAACACAAGCCTTCTTGAGCTTACTGTGGGGCTAATTCGATTTGTGTAAGATTGTCCTCTAATATTTATTTATTATTTATTTATTTATTTATTAATATTAGTTGTTTATTACACACTTATATGTTAAACTTAACTTACTTATTATTATTTTTTGGTTTATTATAATAAAAGTAAACATAATATGTAGTATGGCAGAAATTTTCCGTATTTACATATACAACAGTTACCCTACATTTGGCCCCTGGGTGATGCTAAACGGTGCAACAACAACTGGCAACGAAATTGCTATACGATAAGTAAATACTAAACTGCCGTTTCTAGGAAGTGTGTAAAATCATTATCTTGAGCCTCGCTCCCACTGCTGGGCCAGCATAAATACATTTGAATCTGTAACAACGGCACAGAATAATTAATAGTTCCTACATACGGAAAGTCCTGGAACTACCGAATAAACCGATGTTTGACAGCAAATCATGGATCGGGCATATAAACCGACACCAGGTAGTTACGGTAAAGCAGCACTAAGAGACAGGCTTGACACTGGATATCTATTTGTAGAAAGTCTGATCCTGTCGGTGGACGGCGTGGAGTATGGCCGTGTTGAGCCGAGGAGCGACGGGTTGCGCGCGCAGTTACCCAAGACCTGCGCCGGACCACCACAACCCGGCATGGCGCCTTTTGATGATCACGTGAGCTGGATTTTTTTTTTAAATCAAAGTCGTAGGGAGAGCTCCCAGAACTCCCGAGGGTGTGCTGTGTTGAGAGCGAGGATGCATTTGTCTCTTGCAATCTACTGTACACAACACGGGCACACTATTGTACATAACGCGGGAATATTCAATATTTAAATATTTACTAGATACGCGTCATACTCGTGATCGGGTGCTGTTTGTGGAGTCCGGTCTGTTCATGCTTGCTAGGACATAGTGACTACGTTAATACTAGTGTCTTTTTATAGGGGATTGACGAGAGACATCATCCTGTTGTGGATTCGTTTTTATTATCAGTGACTTAGAGACCATATACATCTCTAACAATATTAAATTAATTTTAATTTTGACGCTCAGAGACCATGTACATCTCTGGGATAATATATTAATTTCACTCCTTGTTTAATCTTGAGACCTTATACATCTCTAACTTAATATTTGTAATAGATAACTTTGCAAGTTTATCTTCACTGTATGACATTAATTTTGTTATAATTGTTAAACTCGAAATTATTATTCCTTCTTGAACTGTAAATTAATATTTTGACATGAAAAATGTATTACTTATTATAGTCAGACTTTCTTAAATTGTAATTAATATTTTGACATGTAAAAGTGCCCTTGTGGCCTATTTGCAGAATAAATGTTTGTATTTGTATTTGTATTTGTACTCTGTAATAGGCGTGAAGGGCTGTTTACTTGCAATTTGTAAGTATATGTACTGTAAACAATATACATGTATATATATCTCATATTTACAAATGTAAGTAATAGCCAATTAGCTGCCGTTCTGCAGTGGTTGCGCTTAAATTAAGTAATTGAATTTTTATTTATACGTACCTATATAAGAAGCCTTCTCGGCTAGGTCTTGTCGTTTTATCTTGTTTAAGATGAGGGCATTTGCGGGTGCACTTCGACCAAGTGGGATCTTTTGTGCAATTGCCCCCTCCTTTATACTCCAAGCTGATTTCCAACATTTCCACAAACCGGATGATGGAGCTTAGCGGGAGTACTCTGAATTCCTTTGGTTCAGGATTGCCATTACCAAAGTCATTCATTCTCTGTCTGGCAAGGGCGTTCTTATACCATATATTATTTATAATGGTCTTTTTCTGTCGTATCTGAATGAACAAAATCCCCAAGTTAACTACCTACATCATCATGCGCTTTGCATCATCTTTTATAATGCGCACTTCTAAGGTTTGGAATTCTCTGCCGGCGTTTGTGTTTCCGAGCTCATATAACCTAGACGTTTTTAAGGCACGAGTGAATAGGCACCTTCTGGGTGAGCTCGTTCATCGTCGGCCTCATCTTTGCCCCCTGGCTAGATGCTGGCCAAGAGCGATCCCATTTTTAATAATAAAAAAAAAACAAGAAAACTAAGGGATTTATTTGTTTCAGTTCTTCATAACGCTAGGGTTGGCAGTTGGAGGTCACTCCGAGTTCCCGGACGCCTGCAGTTCGAATGGCCACAAGAAGCCGTGGAGGAACCACGCGTCGAAGGCTACCCTCAACTTCTGGAACGACATAGACGTGTGGCATGATACTTGGGACTTCCCCAAATTATTAGTCGACTATGTAAAAGTGGTTGCGTTGTGATTAAATATGGAAATGTAATGGTAAAAACTTGCGGATTGCGCAAAACCGTCTATAATCGTTAGCAGTGTTCGTTAAAATCGGATTGTAAATATGGGAAGTTTTAATGGCTGCCGTGAGTTGGTGCAACCCGCCTCCTAAGTCGTTAAACATTACTTCTGTATTTCTAAAGGCGTCTACAACAGGGAGGCTAGCACAAAATCCCGTTTCATTAGAACAATGCAATTAAAAAAGAGGTGGTTAGATTTTCTAGTCTCACATCGCATTGTGGCCTCATATGTGCGAGTCCCACTAGCCCTGTACTCCGAACTTCGAAATCCAAACTTCGTATCGTGACGTCCCTTTCACTCTCATGTTATACACTATATGAGTGAAAGGGACGGCACGATACGGAATTCGGAGTAGACTCTCTGAAATAAAGCCTTGTTAAATATCATACTGTTACGATCTAAAGCTATGTAATTTACGCACACGAAAGGCCGCATCATTGCACAATGATACCGAAACCCAATAGGTTTGACTGTCGCATCGTGTAAGGTTCCCCGGTATCTTTACCACTCTGTAGTAAACCTTCTTCGTCTCTTTATTAGTTAGACAGTAAGTTATTTTAACAAATAGGCCGGAAAAGTGGACTCGCTTCGTATTAATTAAACGGACTCCCAAAGTCATCCATTTAAGATTAATAGTCAGCATATAAATGCATTTCCGTGCCTCGACAATAATGTGCTATTTAAATATATTGACTTATTGAATAAGATAATATGCGTTTTATTTTTGAAAGCCCTGCATTGAAAGTTACTCTAAACAGCGGTATTTAAGCAGTAAAATGATGTACGTTACCGCTTATTACGATGAATGTAAATCAAATTTTAATATGGTCTACTAAACTTCTCGTTGGAAATAATCTTATGCCACACCTTTTTCATTAAAACAGGTTTAAAAGCTAAAAAAGGCGAGCTGCCGAGCGAAAAAAGACAAGTTCGTGAAATCCCGTACCCAATATAAAAACCTAATGTATATAAAATTATTTAACTACCTATTTAGGGAGAAGATAGAAATATATGAAAATAATTTTCCACGGATATACTTAAAATACAACCTAACCTAACCTAAAATTACTTAATAAATAAAAGTCGAAATATTTAGGCACTAGAATTAATACCTCACAATATTTGCTTCAAATTACCCAAAAGTTATTTTTAGGTTATTAAATTGCTGTTTGTCTAGCAAACATAACCAAACTGAGGGCCTACCCCGAACTTTGAAATCCGAACTTCGTATCGTGCCGTCCCTTTCACTCTCGTGTTTATACACTATATGAGTGAAAGGGCCGGCACGATACGAAGTTCGGAGTTTGAAGTTCGTAGTAGGCCCTCTTCTCTGATGTGAGCTATACATTTGCTCTTCGTTACGCGCCATCGAGTTCAATGATATTAAGGGCGTTCTGATACTGAAAACCACGTCCCCCGTGTAAGAGACACGCTTATCTCTTCGGCGCACGAGAGAACGGGACCCAACTCTCTCCGGCAATGGTTTTTTGTAGAAATCTCTATAAATATCCGATCTATATTTGCACTTATTTGAATTTTGGATGAGGTAAAGTTATTTGAGTAGGCTGAGGAAAAAGAAAAATTAAAGACCCCCAAGTTTGAGATTGTTTTTCTCGAGAAAACTTTCCAATCATATTTCGGCTCTGATGAGCGATCATAGTTATTTATGCCCGTTATATACAATGCGGTGAATTATAGTCATTTATTATGCCCGTTACATACTATGCGGTGGAATGAGATAAAAACGTGTTTTCCCCTTTAATGCTAACGCATAACAGCGTCCTTGTCCTGCGTCATCATGGCCATTGGTGTGAATCGGGCATTTAAAACAAACCTTAGTTTCCTAAATTTTCTAATAAATTAAAAATCTCGCGATATTTATCATTGTACGACCTTTAACAAATATGTAAGAGTGAGACAGATGTTAAGAGTGCCTCAGATGGTTTGTTGTTGATTATTTGAATATAAACTGAGTTAAGACGCAAAATCTGGTTTAGGAACGTAGCTCCATCGTCTGATGCTTAAACAAATGTGTAAGAGAGAGACAGTGGCGGCTCATCAATAGGGTCATGTTCTTGAATATAGCCCAAGTCCCCCCCCATCTCAAACAGGTACGACTTGTAACTAAATTGACCCCGAACATGTTGTTATTTACGGGCGTCCAATTTGCCCGGACGTTTTTAATAACGGTGCACTTATAAAAAATATTTTCGTGTATTAATTAAAAAATATTAAGGAACTGGTTCTGAACTGGTTGGTTCACTTGAGTAATTTAATTTTATAATTGAATAATGTTTTTGATAAAATGTGCCGTGTGTGTTATGTTATTAAACTTCGTGAGCGCTCAAAAAGGTATGACTGTATCGTTATTAATTTATTTTAACGTCTCAGCTTTTATATAATTCACACTAATACACTTTTTAGTCGGTAGGTGGGTTTACGGCCTGTTAATTTGATGCGCCAGTTTGCGGCCACTTAGATGAGTTGATGAACTGAAAGGATATTTTCTAAATATATTCCCGTTCAATAGCTACTTATTAAAACGCATATGACTCACTATTTCTTTAGGCCCTGTAAAAAAGTAAATATAAAGATATTTTTTACAATTGAAAAAACTTCGTTCTTCAGAAGGCCGCAAACTGACGCAGGCCGCGTAACTGGCCTAGCGACCCTACCTATCTACAAAAAAATATTGCTAACCTATTGTAAAAAATAAACTAAATTCACATTACAATGATTTTAAACAAATATTACTAAAACATTAAGACGGTTACTAAAAAAATAGGGTCGATTTTTCAATCGCTAGATAAAATTATTCGTCAGTTAAAATTATTGCTGTCACTTTCTAATGTCGTATGAAAAAAGAGGACAAAGCTAACATTTATCTGACAGATACGTTTATCTAGAGATTGAAAAATCGGCCCTTAGATAAATAAGTAGGTATATACTACACCCACGAGCAATTAAAATGGGTCGCTGTGTATGGTAAAAATTCGATACAAAGTGTATCTTATAAAGGGTCGGCAACGAGCACGAAACTCCTTTGGAGTTGCGGGCGTCTGTAGGCTGCGGTGGCCGCTTACCATTAGGTGGACCGTACGCTGCAGACGGGCCGCGCACTTGTTTGCCACCGACGTGGTATAAAAAAAAAAATTGTGTTGTCTATTACTTACCTACCAGTCTAAGCATAACAATATAATATTATTGTGTACAATTAGGTATACATATATAGCTTGAGAGCAATTATTGCCACGTCGGTGGGAAATTTTAATTTTTCATGACCATTTTTCTATTACAATAAAAAAATCTATGATGTGTATTGAATTAGTGTACAAAAATAGGATTTCGAAATAGTACCTGAACCTAATGAAAGGAATTTATAGGTAAAATACTTAAATATTCACATTAGAGTAAAAGTTGGTAACACAGTGGTAAAAACCATTTTTTCATACAAATGGTGAGACATCCAAGGACCACTATTACTGAGTACTCGATTTATTGATATTAGCTGCTGTGGTTCGTTAATTACCAAAACTATCGGAAGTGATACTGCAACTAAGCCTCTTTCTAAATAACTGTACAAAAATATGAAGTGAGGGCCAAGTATTCCAAAATCTGCATTAAAAAAATATCTGTAAATTATGTACATGAAAAAGTAGAATAGCCCCGGTATCATTTTATAGTCCCGTAGATTTCATGTAGGTAGGTATTTTTACCACGATCGGCGAAACAAGCTTAAACCCTGCCTTATGGTAAGTGTTCTCTAAGGTGTCTGCTTATGGACGCTTGTAACTGCAGAAAAACCGGCCAAGTGCGTGTCGGACTCCGCACATTTAGGGTTCCGAACGAACCGCAAAATTAAGTTGACTTTAATAGGACAAATAAGAAAATTGAAATCAAAACCTCAGATTTATCAATATTTGTTGGTAAAGTGTAGGTAATAATATTGTTTTCAAGTTTATAGGTTGATGGGAGGTTAAAAAATATACGAAGCCAAATTTTGTAAAAAAAGCTGACTTATCGGCAGAGATCAGATACCGGTATTTTCTCCATAGAAAAATACCGGTATTATTACGGCCACCGGTTCATTACTTCGTTTTTAATGGGACAATCTAATAATACGACGTTGTTACCTAAATGATTCACCTACGTAAAGAGCAAAAAATAATCCAAAATATTGGGCTAATTCAGGGTTTTTTAAAAATACCGGTATCGGTCCCTGCTTATTGGAAGACAAAAGAATGAGAAGTGACCAAAGTTGCAAACTTATGCTAAAGGCACTGACCGATTGCAAATAAAGGTATACGAATACGTACTTTGTATACACACCACTAAGGCTCAGTTCTTTTTCAATTTTTTGATATTTCAGATGTGACCACGGGAGACAATGTCCAGTACCAATTCTTCCCTGTCTCCGGGACTTCGATACAGTTCAGGGTTCACGCACGTAATGACGCTCATGTTGCACTCACTACGCTCCCTCGAGAGTCGGGGCCTATGTACGAGGTATGCATCATCATCATCCTCCTAGCGTTATCCCAGTACATTTGCATCCTGCTGCAGGATGCCCGGGGTCCGCTGCCTATTCCCAAGATTTGGCTTAGGCACTAGTTTTTACGGAAGCGACTGCCATCTGACCTTCCAACCCGTAGGGAAACCTGACCTTATTGGGATTAGGTTTGTCAAGTGAGTGGGCAACTTGACTGTTAGAAGTTCTCATAAGCCACCCGAAGGCCTCTAACTTGGCTTAACGACTGCTATCATAGACAGCAGCCGGGATCAACGGCTTAACGTGCCTTGCAAAGCACGGGAACGCTCAGTTAATAACCACTCAAAAGCGGTCACCCATCATAGAACTGACCTGGGCCGACGTTGCTTAACCTCGCATACCGCAGGCGGTACACGGGCGCCGCTGGACCACGGCCCACGAGCGCTCTTTACGAGGTATGCATATTTGACTAAATTATTCCGCCGGCAATGGATCAGGTTTTGGCGTAAAATTTTTTTTACGCTTATCGAAAGGACACGAAATGATGCCAACCAGTTGGTAAAATATGATGAAAAGCACATTTAAGAACACGAATAACAGATATTGATTTGTTTTGCTGGCGCGGAATAACTGGATGGGATTTCATTTCCTACTATAGAACGAGCAACATTTGTATATTTAATTATGTGTGTAGAAAATGGCTCTAGCGATTTCGATTAAATATATAAACATGGATTTACGAAATGAAACGAATGAAATGAAATGAAATTGTTTATTCGCTCATCACAGGTAAAAAACAAGACAAAAATTTAAAATTAAATGTAGTTACAAAGCCATGATGTGCCTTTTGGCGTATGAAATTATAATTATACATGTCGAAATATAAAATATTCAATTAATATAAATGTTATGTCACTAATACAGAATTAAAAAACTTATCAATTTAAAGATTTTTAAATAAATATTAATGTCGTGTCACTAATATCAAAATACAGAATTAAAAAGTAAGCAATAAATTTATAAATTTAAATTAGGATAGTATTCGCCATGTCTGTCTGTCCGCCCGCGGTTGGGCGCAGTAACCGTTCGTACTAGAAAGCTGTAATTTAGCATGAGTATAGAGTATAAAAAATAAGGTCGACAAACGGTAGAATGTAGTTTTTTTAAATGATTTTAGGATACATTAAAGTGTAGGTGCAATGTTTTTATTTCCAACCCCATGATGTGGGGTATCGTTGTATAGCTTGTTAAATATTGTGGGGTATGTAAAACTAAGTGTCCCACTCCACCAGATAAACAGTGGCTACTGGGCAGTAATAAATCACGGTAGTATAGAAACTGTGTATAAAGGAAAAATAATATGTAAAGAATTCGAAAGGATTTTTTTTTAACTAAGCAGATATTACAAGCAGATAAAGAGCAATAGCCGAACTTAAGACAGATACTTTGAAAAGCAGTCTTTCGTACAATTTCCATTGCTCACTTAGGTAATGTTTTTAGTTGTGTCAAACAAAGAGTATAAGTTATAATTTTAATATTAAGAGGCCTTATAATATAAACACATAATAAAACAAATAATCTAATTAAAATTAAAATTATAAATAAAAAATTTGACCCAGATCGCTGTCAAATGGTAGGGTGCCCAGAAGGCTGGCTGTATTTCCTCGCTGCACGGCAATACTTATTCGCTGAGCGAAATAGAAGCCAGCCCTCTGGTCACCAGAAGCCTCTATTAGGCGCTTCGACAGATCTCTATATAGTCGACGCGCGCTTGGCCCCCACGGCCCCAAAGTTTCGACGCCAAAAAAAAACAAAAAAAGTGTCAAACACATTTAGCCCACCTTATTCCATTGAAATACGGTCCAAAAATGTATACATATTTATGCCCTCGGCTGTACAACAAAAAGTATCAACTGTTGGGTATTAAAACGTTAGGTCGGACATAACATTTATGGGAATGTATCATTCTAACGAAAATCGTTTCATCGATTGTCGTTTCCTATAAAAGTATTAGCAGTGTATTTTATTACTTAGGAATCATTCATCGGACTTAGTTAGGTCCATCATACGTTTCCTCGACTTACCTTTTACACAAGAATCAACTCATCGAACCTATTGAAAAGGTTAGGGTATACAAGGATTTATCGTCAATTAAATACTGAATAACGGTTAGATTAATTTCATTTATTTTAATTTTATTTTTATACTTGGAAGCTAGTACACGTCTATCTACGAGTAAAGTCTTGATCAAAGTGAGGCAAGGCGAAGGAGTGACTAAAAGATCTGAACAGAGAATGAATTGAACTAAACATTCACTCAATCAATCGGTCGTTCATTCCCTTAACAAAGTAGTCAAATCAGTTACCTTGTATTTGCAGGATATGTTAATTTTTGTATATTAAAATATAATAAAATCAACAGAACCATCATTCATATAGTAATTTATTTCTAGTTTGTTATCGGTGGCTGGGCGAACACAAAGAGTGTCATAAGACGGAGAACCTGCGGGTCCTGGGAGAGAGATACAGTTCGCACTCCCGGCATCGTGAGCGGGAACGAAGACCGTGGCTTCTGGATGCGGTGGGACAACGGAATGATTATGGTCGGGCGCGAGGGAGAATCCAAGCCTTTCATGTCTTGGCTAGATCTTGAGCCAATAGCCGTTTCGTACTTGGGCGTACATACTGCTGGTTCCTCCGGCACGTGGGAGATTGGTATGCCAATATTTATTAATTTAGTGCCATTACAGGTGAAAGTTTGCGCGTTAAAGAAATGATTGAATGTAGTTTTATGTACAGGTTGGGTTCTCTAATTTATAGCTGAATTTTATAGTCATAGTCATAGTATTTATTTCTTAAACAACACAAGATTTTGTTAGAAAATATTTCCGACTATCACTTGGCAACCAATTCATCTCAGAATTTAAATTCGTCGAATGATCACGCTACAACCCAAAGGTATACCAGCAACGTTTGAACATTAACTTAGATGGACATTTTACCCGCATTGTAAATAGTTCTCCGATGGCGGCAAAACCTATTTATTAGTGTTTTCTTTGCGCACGGGCTTTCGCCAGAAACTCACTTTATTAGCCATTCTTCTCACAGGCGGACTCAACCTTTGCTCCGCTCGGGTGGTTGCCGGCTTGCTTCGCTCCGCCCCTCCCCCCACTACTTCACTTCGGGCTCATGCGCCCGTTCGACTACAGTCAATTTTTTAATTAGACGGTTTAAGAAACTAGGTCTCACAATCCGGATCGTGACACCAGTGACGTCACTGCCGCCGACACACTCACACTTACGTCCGCATACTCATCGATAGGCTGATGTCGTAGGTCGTGTCACCCACACTACGAACCGATGTAACGGATTGACATATCTGGCGCAGTATATTATTGAATCATGAACTAGACCAAGTTTAGTAAACTGAAGTTTACGGGCGCAAAACCGACGTGATTATTCCATAATGGTTAAAGTACATTACTTTTTATGAATTGAAATATTTAGCCTTATATCACCAGTTAGATGTAAGTATTTTTAGTTTACCTAAATTACGAAATGTTCACACTGATATCAGTCAGTTTACTTGGTCTAATTAAAAATTGGACGCAAGACCTCCTTTGCGAGCTTCTGGCTCCGCGGGCTCTTAAATATATACACTAGAGGTAGAACAGACTATATGTGATAATCCATATTGAAAGGAACCTTATGGCGGCCGGCACTTACGCCTTTATTGCCGCTGTTCCAATACAATAGTGAATAGGTGTAACGTAAGCGCCTGCCGCCATAAGGTCCCTTTCGATGTGGATTATCACTTATACTTTATACACTAGGGGCAGAACAGACAAGACGACGTGGAATTGAGGTATTGGGATTTAGCTACGTTTTTTGAACTTGTCTACGTTTTGAAGTCTAAGTTGTCTAAAAAAATAATGTTATGATAATAATCCACTACGTACGTACTATATAATTAGACGAAATAAAAGGCTGCCATATGAATATTTGGCAAAAGTTAGTCGGCAATGTAAATTATCTTGTCCGAAATAAGTAGCTTTTTCGCGCTACTCAAAGCGCTCTTTAATTCGATTGGATTATACCAATCGCGCCAGCATTATTGAATTGCACTCGTATGTATTATTTTAATTTAATTCAGTACCATGGCAGAAGGGTGCAGTGCGTTAGCTTTTTTATGTAAAAGGCAAAAGATCTGAACTTTACTGTAACATTAACGTACCATCCCAGTACTGACCATTAGCCCATCACTAGTATAGGTTCATTCAAAACAATGGGTGTCAACTACCAGAAATAAAAGTGACAAAGATGTGACTTTTTCCTAACAAGATATTTCTAACACTGTACTCTTTAACTTTCAGATAATTTACAAGACAGTTCGGGGACCAAAGGTACTTCTGAACGATTATTAATAATTTATGTTAAAATTTTATTACAGTTAATTTGGTATGCATGTTACAGTTTCAAAATATGTGAGCAACTCAATGTACTTAACAATAAAGTCGTGTTTACTGAAATCTCGTAACTTTCATTAGACCTCTCGGCAAGCCTTGTGGTCTGAATGCGTTACTCGACTTCAATAGCTCTCATTTTGTAACGATTGCATAAAATACTATTATCCAAACAAACCAAACCTACAACCTTTGCAAGTTTCTTGACTGGAAGATAATGCCTTGAGGCATTAAGTCCGCCATTTGTACTCACTTGTTTTGTGCAATAAAGTTTAAATAAATAAAGAAAACAAATTTCAGCAGTGAGAACGAGGGACACTACGGAATACCAGTTTTTCCCCATATCGAGCAGCTCGGTGAGATTTAAAGTCCGCACCAACAGCGACGCCCATGTGGGGCTCTTCCCGGAACCACGCGAGACAGACCCCATGTATGAGGTATGAATACAGTATTTCACATGAATAAAAGTAAATTGAAAGCATATGCTTCAAGGTTGGTCCTATTGTTACCAAAATCTAGTTTGCTGATGGGATTCATGAGGAATTGAGGGAATTCCTCGAAAATTCAAGGGAAATATATAGCGATTTTAATATTTTCGGTAATAAATCGAGCATTTGCATTCAGAAAGTAGCATTTAGAGAACGAGAACTGGTTAAGAAGTCCACGGATGGGCATCCAAAACTCCTAGTGTTTCATGGGTGGCATTAAGATATTTCGATCAAGATACTGAAGCGACTATGACGAAGTCAATTTAAGTGGTTTTGATGTAATGTTATCATCAACCTAATGTGATAATTGAAGCCGGAAGCGCAACGGAACTCCGTAATAAAACAGTGTAGCTTTACTGTTGCTGTGTTTAATAAAAAAATTAAACCGACTCCAAAAAAGAAACCACTAAAAAGTAAAAAAATAAAGGCCTAACTTGTAATATGAGACTTTACGCTTCTTAATGAAAAATGTAGACGTACCTATTGTAATTTTTGTCGTCGGTGCCATTTCGTCAACTTACGACAATTTCTTTGGATGGCACCGACTTCAAAAAATTACGTTGTACATTGTTCAATAAGCGTAAAGTCGCATATTCGAATTGAAGCAATATTTTTTTAATGTTTTAGTGTTTTTTGGAGTCGGTTTTATTTTTATTTCTATATCTATATCAACTATAGTTTTGTACCTTCAGGAGGGAGGAAAAATAAATTTCATACGAGCTAGCAGTTTTGTAAGTTAACTTATGTTAATATGTTTCTAGGCGGTCATTGGAGGCTGGGGAAACACACAGAGCGTAATTAGAAAAAAACGATGCTATCATAGAGTGGAGAAAATCGAAGTATCTACATATCATTTGTTGGACGAGTATCAGTTCCGTGGCTTCTGGGTGAAATGGGATAACGGTCATATCCAGGTTGGAAAAGACGGCGAGGACGAACCTTTCATGTCGTGGCAGGATTTGAACCCCATAAAAGTAACTCACATGGGTCTACACACTGGATTTGGTTCTAGCGGCGTTTGGAAGATAACAAGTAAGTCATACAAATTCAAGGTCTTGTAAAGCTTAGGTAGACAACTAATTATCTACTCCCAGTTTTTAGGGTTCCGTAGTAAACAAGGAACCCTTATAGTTTCGGCATGTCCGTCCGTCCGTCCTCCGCTTTTCTGAGTAACCGTTAGTACTAGAAAGCTGTAATTTGGCATGAGTGTACATATCAATGACGCCGACAAAACGGTAGAATGTAGAATAAAATCTTAAAAATAAATAAAAATCTTTTTTTTCTTCCAAACCCCATTGAAGTGATAATTTTTGCTATGGACAAGTACCCCCCCCCCCCCCCCCAGCCAGCTAAACGGTGGCTACGAGGCAGATGAAAAAAACATGGTAGTAGTATAGACGATGAATTTAATAGGAAAACTATCACAGCTAAGTAGACGTTACCGTAAAGGGCAAAAATATGTATACAACACAACATCTCAAAAATGTACATCATCAGTAAAAACCCTTCTACGGGTCCGTAATTCCGCATATGACCAGTGACGTGATGGACGGGCAACTACGGAACCCTACACTGTGCGTGGCCCGACACGCACTTGGCCGATTTTTAGTAAGTACGCCCCTGTACACACTACAACAGCAAGTTGGTACTAAAGTTTGCAGTTCCGGGACTAGCTTGTATTGAAAAGTCCCGACGTCCCGGGTGTTCCGAACTTTTCTTACCTTACGCCGGCCTCGGGAGTGCCAATGTTTATTTACGCTATAGCCATTTGGGTTATGTCCCAGGGCGGCGAATCACGAGTGTGGCATTTTTGCCGGCATATACGTACCCTATACACGTAATTAGGGTTCCGTACCAAAATGGTAAAAAAGGAAACCTTATGGTTTCACTTTGTCTGTCTGTCTGTCACATCGTTAAATATCTCAAAAACTGCGTATGGTATATGGATTTGAAATTTGGAAAGTTGTAAAGAAGGTTAACCTAGATACATAAAACATGACCTTTTTAAATATATTTTTTTACTTTCTGTGAAAAATTACAGATAAACAGGTTGTTCAAAATTTGAAAGTCTAGTGAATATGTCATATGAAAGGGCTTGGGTTGCACATTGTGAATTTTTTTTTTTACGTTGAGTCATTTTTGTTTTATGTGGGAAAATGTAAAAAAAAATACCGTTTCCCGCCTTATCTCCGAAGTTTACCAAGTAAAAAATATGAAATTATTACATAACATTGATATCAATGTACATTTTACAAGAAAAATATAACTATTGCTCTATCAAGTTTTATTTATAGTCTACAAACATTTCTATTCTAAGTTTGTAATTTAATCACCTTTGTATGTATTTTTGTTTTATTAATTCCTATGAGATTATGCTGAAAGTACCTTCAAATAAAGAAAAAAAATTAAATCGGTACACGTGATAAAGAATTATCCTTGAAAAACCACCATACATAGGTATACTAAGTTATTCAGTCGCTCCAATTTGTAACAAAAGTCGCTGATAGATGGCGCTGTACCCATGGCGTTTATTTTCTACACCATGTTGTTGAGATTTTCCTGATTTAATAGGGTTATTGGAACCTGTACACATTTGTATACGGAACCCTCGGTGCGCGAGTCCGACTCGCACATGAACGTTTTTTCCCTTGACTTTTTGGCGGCAAACAAATTGGCCTAGGGAGGGCCACCGAATTCTAAAATATGCCCATGGTAGTCTATAGTATCAATAATATAGGCGGCGCCCTATGACGGCGGTTTTGCGTTTAGTATTTAGTTACACGACTTCCCAATGTATTTCACTATTAATGTTTGCTCTAATTAATCTTTTTGAATACTTTTCAGGTGACTCTGGAAACAACGCTGAATCAGGTAGGTTTCTTTTTTATCTTTATCTTTTTATCTGTTTATGTTTAGCTATTTGAAACAGTTTGGCCAATTTGGGTTTTGGTGATTAGGTATGTAACGTTTTCGAGCGTGAGTAAGATCTGTAGTAAGGTAGATCTAAATGTTATTTTCCATGCTAAATATTATAGTTACCTAGGTCCACCTTGGGTGTTCCTTAATCAACTAGCAGGAAGAACTTCACCATAGCACTTAATATAAGTATGTCCAAAACGTTTCAGATATCTTAACAGGGGACACCATCCAGTACCAGTTTTTCCCAACATCAAGCCAATCGCTGCGTTTCAAAGTTCGCGCACGGAATGATGCCCACGTTGGTCTCACTACTGGTCCTCTAGAAACTGACCCTATGTATGAGGTAATTATATAGACAGAGACATATCATTGAAATCATCATAATCAATCATATCCGCCGAAGAGTGTCCAATGCTGGACCCCCCCTAAAGAGTGCCACAATGACCGGTCCTACGCCACCCGCATCCAGTGGACTCCAGGAATCTGGTATACTCACGTTGATCTGTGTGTGTGGGTGTGCATGTGAAATTTGTACCTTGGATTGAGGCACCGTGGAGACTATAGTTCCCTCACAAGTCAAGAGGAGGTCTGCACCCTGAGTAGATCGAGTATTGGCTGATGAGGTGCTCGTGATAAGAAATCTATCCTTAAGGAATCACAGATGAGTTACGAGCAACAGGTACGAGTGGACAATGGGTAAACATGATTTGCAGGTATGGGACTGACTGCTTTGTATTAAAGCCTTATTGTGTGTGTGTTGCCATGTGCTGGCGATATGCGAACGGATTGCAAGCAACGCGAATGAATGAGCTCTCTGTGCTATCGAGGCAAGCAGGTTCAATGGTTCTTGTCGTAGCAAACCGCTCCCAAACAACTTAGACACAGCACTTGAACAATCATGTGTGTTGTGTATTTGTAAATTTTCAGATTGTCATTGGTGGATGGGATAATACTAAGAGCGTCATCAGAAGAAGATGCTGCCTGCCACCAGAGAAAGTTGAAGTTCAGACTTCAGGAATTTTGAATGATGGCGGTTTCCGTGGATTCTGGATAAGCTGGGACAATGGGGACCTGATGGCCGGACGGGAGGGAGAAAAAAGCCCCTTCATGAAGTGGAAAGATCCTGAACCGTTCCCGATCAACTATTTGGGGCTGCACACTGGCTTTGGGTCTAGCGGGACGTGGAAGATCGGAGGTATTATTGTCTTAATATCCCCTTTTTAATTTTAGAATTTGATGAAGGTAATTTTGAAATTATAACATTGGAATTATAAAAATTATATTTACCAGATAACAAAGAATATTTAACGTAACATTTGAACAAATATTGTGTGCAAAAAATATGGATTGATGGTTGGTAAAATAATAATAAAAGTTTATTTCATAAGTACGTACAAGAAGTGTTAGCCTGATTTTACAACATAGTTTTCAACATAGTTTGCAGTACTTTAAGAATGAGTTCTTGAACATCTCATATTGGCTACTGCACTAGGCGTAGCCTGTCTCGCAGGTAACCAACTCGCATATGCACATGCAAATAATTGTCGCGCTAGAATTAACAATTGTAGACAGACAAACTTATACATTAAAAAATTCTAACAAATTCTGTTTCTCAATACGGTAGGCGGCGGGAGGAAAGGCGGATAGGCAGGTGGGTTTACGAGCGAGTATGTAATTAATATTATATAAAACACGATATTTATCTTTCAGATGGTTCTTCTACTTCCTTTGATGAACGAGATAATATTCGTAAGTATTTATTAACACAGTTTCGTACAATGAAAAGATCCGCATCACATATTTAGGCATGGTATCATGCTTAGCATACTAGTTTCTAATGATGGCACATTACATTCTAGAGCCTGTTTTTGTTGCGCCTACTCCTGCGCCGCCAGTGTGCGCGCCGACGTTGACGCGCCTGCGTCAGGGCACCGCCTGCGCGGGGCAGGTCGTCTTCGAAGAGAACTTCAACACCCTTCGAGAAGATATTTGGCAGGTGCAACAGTACGTGCCACTAGACCATCCTGTAAGCTCAAATATCGCTTAGTCTTCCTAATTTTTGTCTAATCTATTTTCAGTATTACCCATAGATTTTATGTATTCTTTGTCCTAGACAGATTTGGGCTGATCAGCTCAATTCTTCGTATAGGACAACGATTTGCACTTTTATGTCAATTAAATGCAGAAACATCACATATTGTCTATCTGATACAGTCAACTTTGTACAAAATATCAGTTCTTCAGCAGTGACCGTACAATTGGTATTATTTGGCGTGTTTAAAAATGGTTGTATATAGACAGTTTTTTTTATTTTTAGGAGCTTCCATTTATATCTTACCAACGCATTACTGTTTCCGTGAAAAACGGTAATCTTCGCATTACGCCTGAACTACAGCAAGTCCAGCCAGGATTCACCTACTACAGCTTATATGGCACTTTGGATCTATACAATGGGTAAGAAAAATCCACTCTTAATTTACTCCCACCATTTTTTAAAGGTATAAACTTTTATTATATCCGGTGGAAACGAACGGCACAGGACCGGTCTAAATGGCGAGCCTTGGGGGAGGCCTATGTTCAGCAGTGGGCTGAAATGATGATGATGATGATGATGAAACTTTTATTATTATTTCTAAGGTGCACGTCAGGACAAACCTCCTCGTGTCAAGTTGAAGCTAGTGAAGGCTCCTCCATCTTGCCACCGGTGATAGGGGGCCGCGTCACCAGCAGATCCAGTTTTGCCTTTACCTATGGTACTATCAGTGTTCGCGCTAAACTACCCCAAGGCGATTGGATATATCCAGGTTAGAATTACTCCGTAAATATTTGATAGAACTTAATATTTTGTATGCTAAAGTGCATATCCACGGTATAGAGATCTGGTTCCTATTCTGCCGTCTCAAGGAGAAAAACCATAAGTGACAAATAGTAAGTTTCGAGATAAAGCCAAAAAACTTTAGATTTCTTGTAAATTATGCACTTGTGGTTGTCTAAATCGTGATCTACAAAAGATATAGTACTATATCTCCTAGAGAGAAAGATCACATTTTTTTTCCTGATTACAAGGCTGGTAATAAGTCCATTTTGCAAAAAATGTCACTTATGGTTTTTCTTCTTGAGACGGCAGTATTGTACAAAACTTTACAAGTCTACAAATCGACAAAATTGTACAATTTTCCATAGAAAAAGTTGACAAAGTTAAATTGTACGCTTAAGTTTTGAGGTATAGGCGTCTGTACGTAAACAATTTAAGCAAGAAAACCACTCAGTTATAAACAGTAGAGTATAAATAAATAAACTATCTTCATTTTCTATTTTCTTTTTTAAATTGACAACACTTATGCTCGAATAACTGGCGCAGTCGCTAGGGCTAAAGATAAAAACCTTTTTTTAGAGATATTGCTGGAACCGCTATTGAAGAAATTCGTCTACGGTACTAAGAACTCAGGGATGCTGAAAATAGCTTGCGCTCGTGGAAACATGGAGCTCAGTAAAGGTTCTACTCAATACGGAAATAAGGTAACAAGGTGGAAAATATAAGTTAACTGTTTTTTTCCCGGTAGGAATTACAATTTAAAAAAGTGCGTTAGTAATATGCGGAAACAATATGCAGATATTTTTTGTGCTCTTATGTTGGATACACCTTATCATCTTTTTGTTTGTATTTCCGCTCCGCATCAACTAACCAATAGTAAAATTCAGTCAGCCTCTTACTAGTTTATTTCATCTTTAATCATAATAACTATAGTATACAGGTGCTTACCAACTCATCGCTCCTCCTCCCATACAAACTTCCACCCCCTCAAGGGGTGATTTCCGGGGTGAAAAGTAGGGCAAACCTTGGTTACTCGGTGATATGCAGTTATAGGTGATAGTTTAGTATGGTCTTGTAGCTGAGAAATAAACATTAAACAAAATGACAAACGAGGAACCTTCCCTACAATAATGATTGTAAGTGGAGCAAATTTAAAAACAGATGAATCTGCTATAAGACGATAACAAACTATCAACGAATTAATACATATCACCGAATAGCCAAGGTTTGCCCTACTGCTAGGTATGTACTTTCCCGGGACTTCATCTCCTACCAACTTTCATCTAAATCGGTTCAGCGGTTAAGCGTGAAGAGGTAACAGACCAACAGACAGGCAGACGCACTTTCGCTTTTATAATAATAATATGGATTTCATTCCAGGTGCTGTACAGCGGCCCTGTGATCGACACAAAATGCCGCGACGAGCTGCTTGTCTCTAAGAAATCCAACAAGCACTGGGGCGACGACTTCCACGTGTATTCCGCCAAGTGGACTCCAGGTTGGTGTGTTTTTGATACTGTATATAGGTCTATTTCTACCAAACGGCTCGCATCGGATCGGAACGGATTTTACAATCTTTAAACTATATTAAATGGGTCATTCTGCTTCTTCATGACCAGTTTTCTATGATATGTATTGAATTAGTCTACAAAAATAAGATATCGAAATAGTACCTGAACCTAATAAAAGAAATTTGTAGGTAAAAATAATACTTAAATATTAACATATTGTTGTAAAAGGTGGGTAACGCAGTGGTAAAAAGCATTTTTTCATACAAATGGTGAGACAACCAAGGACAACTGAGTTACTCGATTTATGGATATTAGCTGTGGTTCGTTAATTACCAAAACTATCGGAGTAATAGTTTTGGTAATTACCAAACTATGGTTCTTAATATGCATAAATCGAGTAACGGATGTCTTACCATTTACGTACACCAATAAGTCAATATTTAAGTATTTTTACATATACATTCCTTTTATTAGTTTCAGTTAGTATTTCGAAATAACATTTTTGTACGACATATTTTTTTTCTAATAAAAAACTGGTCATTAAAAAGTAGAATGACCCAATAAACTGCTGTTTTAGTGTAGCTACAGATCACCATCACAAGTCAGCGTCCCACTGCAGGGCACATGCCTCTTTTCATAAATAGAAGGTTGACCCCACATTAGCCCAGTGATTGAACATAGATCTTAGATTGTGTTTCTCTGTTTGTAGACAGTTTAATTTTGTCCGTGGACGGTGAAGAATATGGCCGAGTGGAGCCGGGCAGCGACGGGTTGCGCGCGCAGTTACCCAATACCTGCGCCGGACCACCACAACCGGGCATGGCGCCTTTTGACAATTATGTGAGTTCTAATCTAACTTGTTTTCTATATCGTAATCTTGGAACGCAAGTATATCGGCCTGCCAGACATCGAAGTATACATGCATATAATCATTTCGCCGGAATCATTTACTGGCTTTGCAATTGGCCTCTCTTAATTTATAATAGGAGGTCGAAGTTGCATCACGTCCGTAGGGAGTACCCACCGGTCACCCACCGCTACTCTACACGTGAGCCCTGGATGGTGCTAAAAGTGCAACTAAACTGGCAACCGCACTGGCTTCTTGAAGATCTCACCGTTCGAAATAATTGCCATAGGATAAATAAATAAATTTATAATGCCTACATTATTTATACAGGTATTTTTCCTCAAATGGAAGGCAATCTGCCTGACTCAATTTATTGCCAAGGTAATCGATAAAAAACCAAATAACACTTTTTTGTTTTAGTTCTTCATAACGCTAGGGTTGGCAGTTGGAGGTCACTCCGAGTTCCCGGACGCCTGCAGTTCGAATGGCCACAAGAAGCCGTGGAGGAACCACGCGTCGAAGGCTACCCTCAACTTCTGGAACGACATAGACGTGTGGCATGATACTTGGGACTTCCCCAAATTATTAGTCGATTATGTAAAAGTTGTCGCGTTGTGATTAATACCAAAACGTCTGTAATTATAAGCGGTGTTCGTTAAAATCTGATTGAATGAAAAGTTTGACACGTGTCAAGGGGGTGTCTGCCTTAGAGCAATTAAGACAGGAGAGGCCTTCCACGCTTCTTTCCGAACAATATATTGTTCTGGGGGGGGGAGGTAACGCACATATAAAGAAGCTACGCACACTTGCAAAATATTCTTCCATTACTACGCACCTCTACTAAAACAATCACGCACGCACACATAAAACACTAAATTTAAGCAATGAAATGGATGGCTAAATTGACCAATCGCTAAGGATCACATTTCCTATAAATTCTCGTAGATCTAATTGTCCTTACATTCCGAAATGCGGTAATGTAAAATGTTAAAAACGGCCAAGCATGAAGCGTCGAGTACGAATAATTTTTAAAGCTCGATTTACAATTTGAATTAGAACTTTATTTGTGCTGAAAATTATAACATACGTGCATTTAAAATGATAACTGATCTTTTTGTCAATTAATAACGTTTTTTGCACCCGATAACAGCACATTGCCTTTATTTGTCATTTGATGGAGCTCTTCATACGTCGGGAACGATTTCAAGCCTGGTGTATAATCGATTAATGTAGTAGTTTTTAATAACGTGGCATATCTTTCTCCTGTACCTTTGGCAGAGGAGTAAGTATATCACACTACAGATTCGGTTGAAACCGCTCAACCAATCTCACTGGAGCGCAAACTCTTAAGAGTATTTCAGTGTTCAAAACCACCGTGGTCATGTCGGAGGTTTTCCCCAGCCTGCCCTCCTATCGCTTTATTGGGCCCGGCCTATAAAGCCACCGTAAGGTTAAAAAAAAAGTATGTCAATGGCATCTTCAGTTTTAAATGCTCTTGTGTGTCAGCTGCCGACGTCTTTTTGCTGTTTTGATCGTGAAATATTGTGTTTAGGTACTTTGTCGTCACATTTTTTTTGTTTATTAAAAATAAGAATCCTGATGGTTGTAACTATGTGTGTTGGTATTCTTGTTGTGTAAATATGTGTATCTAATGCAGTTCTTATGGAATAGTTTAACTACCATGTACGTGGGTAAGTGTTTGGTGTCAAACTCTTAACTCTAATGTGTGAATAAATAAAAAATATTATTATACCTACACTTTGGAGTATGCTTATGATAAAACTATTACCTGCATCTAATCCTATTGCAATCGGATTAGAGTTTAGTTTAGTAAGTCTTATGTACATTTGACCAAAAACGTGGTCTAGCACTTTACTGGACTCTATTATGTGTACTTTAAGGTCCAAAGTGGTCGACCACTTTCTTTGCTGACTGTACAATGGCAGTAATAAAATATATTGACTTTTTAAATGAAATACCTTTCGTTTTATTTTTGAAATGCAAAATGTATGTTAGACGTGCAACACTTTTTGTAGGAGTGTGTTCGAACTCGATAGAAAAGGGGAAGTTGATCAGAATTTGGGGCTTCTACTTTTTGCATGTTGGGGTTTCCTAGTCTACAGACTATTAGGCAACAAGTCCAGTATACAGACTATTAGGCAACAAGTATATAAAAAAATATACATTGTTTTTATTTTATTGACCGAGTGAAACGAAGGTCTCTGCTTCAGCTTCGTCAAAAATGCTTTCGTATGTCCGTATTTCCGTTTGTTCTCGTCTACATCGCAATTCTCAACCGATTCTCGTGAAATTTGTTCGCATCGTGAGCAGGTTCGATAGTTATATAGAATTTTTTTGTTGAGACGGTTTTTGGAAATTTCCAAAAACAATTTTTTTATCAATGATTTTGTAAGTTTCTGCGGGTGAATTTCGGTTTGTTCTCCTCTACAGGTCGCATTTCTCAACCGATTCTCGTGAAATTTTATGAGCAGGTTGGATAAATATACAGATTAATTTTTGGCGAATAAGTTTTTGGAAATTAAAAAAAAAATTGTTCAACGGTTTTTGTAAGTTTCTGCGTCCGGCTGGGTAATCACGTAACTTATTTACTACCGTTAGGTAGATTTTAATGTCAAATTTTAATTGTCACCTCATACATGTATACTTCAAAGTTGACAGTAAAATCTATCTACCGTTAGTACATAAAGTTACGTGATTCGCCGGCGGATTTCGGTTTGTTGTCCTCTACAGGTCGCATTTTTCAACCGCTTCTCGTGAAATTTTGTTAGTAGGTTCGATATTCATAATTGATCTTTTTTATAATGTAAGATTTTGGATGGAGATGTCAGAATTGTAATTAGTTCCATACAAACATTTGATCCTCTTTAAATTGTGGTTCCAATGGCATCGAAAAGCAAAATAGTCATCAAGCCTATAATAATGTGTTGTGCAGTCGGAAACCGGGATTGCTGAGCCTCTCGCCATTCTCCGTAATTTAGCCGTGTAACGAATAACCGATATTACCCGATGTCGTGTCAGTCCCGATTTGCATTACATGTCTAATTTGCGAAGACTGGCAAGTGGCTCAACATCAACATCTGTTCGCGATGGTACGTTATGATAATGAATGCAAATTGGATTAAAAAAAACGAATCGGAGTTTAAAATACTTCTAACTAGAATAATATTAACAACTATTTTGATTAAAAACAGGCAACTAGAGGCCGAATCGCCGAGCACAAAGAAAGACAAGTTAATGTGTAAATCCATTTTAAACCTAAAGTATCTATTGAGGTACACGTAACTACATTAAAATTACAATAAGAGTATGTAACTCCGAGAAAATGGTTACTTTGTAAAATAAAGAACTAGGCACAGTTATTAATGAAGCATTATTTTATTTTTCATCAAATTACCAAATAATAGTATCTGTGTTATGTTTTGACAAAGATATTATTTTTCACCATATTTTTCCTGTTATGTCATCAAGGAAATAATTCCCAAACAAAGTATAATCAAACTAATTACGTACCTACGCTATACCAGTTCTTCGGTAAGCGCAAAATCGAGTTTAGGAACGTAGCTCCATCTGATGCTTACACAAATGTGTAAGAGAGAGACGGATAACATTACAGTGTCGGCTTATTAATCGGTTCATTAATATAGCCCAGGTTCAACAGACGCCCCCCCGAACCCCCTGAATCAGGTATACGGCTTGTAATTTTAAGGAAAATTGACCACAAACTTGTAAATGAGTGTTAAGTGGTTTTTTACGCTCGTCCTGTCTACCCGTGCGTTGTTTTTCAATTATGATGGACCCATACAAATATTATTATACATTATTGTAAAAAAATACCTATTCTTTATGTGCGTAACGGTTACTCTACTAACTGGTTTTGAGTTGTTTGGTTAATTCTTTGTGTGAAATAATGTTTTTCGTAAAATGTGCCGCGTGTGTTACGTTACTAAGCGTCGTAAACGCTCAAAAAGGTAAGTTTTATATTTTTTTAAACTCTTGACACTTTTTTACGTTTGTTTCTGAGTCTTATTGAACTTATAATTTATGCCTTATTTAACTTACGGGTAGTTAAATTAGTGTAAGATAGTTCCCAAATACTTCTATAATAATATATATTTTTATTTATATAGAGTCGGTAGGTGGGTTTACGGTCTGTTAATTTGATGCGCCAGTTTGCGGCCACTTGGATGAGTTGATGAACTGTAAGGATATTTTCTTGCTTTTTTAATATATTCCGTTTCAATTGCTACTGATTAAAACGCATACGATTCATTATTTCTTTAGGACATGTAAATATGTACATATCTTTAATTGAAAAAACTTCGTTCTTTAGAAGGCCGCAAACTGACGCAGGGCGCGTAACTGGCCTAGCGACACTATTTTTTAGGGTTCCGTAGTCAAAATGGCAAAAACGGAACCCTTATAGATTCGTCATGTCTGTCCGTCCGTCCGTATGTCATAGCCGATTTACTCGGAGACTATGAGCACTACACTTATGAAATTTGGTAGGAAGGTGTATTCTATAAACCGCTACATAAAAGTGATGTGAAATTACCAAAAAATATTAAATTAGGGGGGCACTCCATACATGTAACCGGTGGATGAAAAAAAAAATTCAACGCACATAGTCGTGTGGGGGTACCTATCGATGGACAGGCCTTTAAAAATGATATGGAGTTTTCTAAAAAAATATCCATTTAAGTCAACCGTTGAGATTAGTTGTCAAAGTCATAGAAAGTGTGTCCCCCCCAAACTATAAAGTTAAACATACTGAAAAAAAATTGAGGTGGTGTGCATTAGTAAATACTTTCAACGATTTTTGGTTTGAACAATATAGATTTTACGGTTTTTGAGTTTTCGCTTAAAAACTGTTTTGCCCAAACAAAAGGTCGTAAGTGCCGTGAGTTCCCGTGAGAATGTATTGGATAGTGATTTTAAATGTGGACTAGTAGGTGTTGGTACGGAACCCTTCACTGTGCGTGGTCTGACACGCACTTGGCCGGTTTTTTTATTACTATAAGGTTTATCGTCAAATCTAATTACCCACAGATATAATTACGGAAGACAATGTCAATTACCTGTTCTTCCCAGTGAAGAATAGCTCGGTGTCATTCAAAGTGGACGCTCGCAACGATGCTCATGTCGCACTCAGCAAAGATCCTCGGTTCTCTGTCCCTTTGTACGAGGTAATAATTTGTACTATGCTGACACCATCTTATAGAGTCGGTAGGTGGGTTTACAGCCTGTTAATTTGATGCGCCAGTTTGCAGCCACTTGGATGAGTTGATAAACTGAACGGATATTTTCTTGCTTTTTCAGTATATTCCCATTCAATAGCTACTAATTAAAACGCATACGATTCAATATTTCTTTAGGGCATGCCAAAATAATATTTTTTTTTGAGCTACTAAAAGCTTATTACAGTACTTACATGACTATTTGTTATTTGATTACAATGGTAAACCAAATGTAGCTTACTAGTACATGATTATTGTTACTTAGTTACAATTGTAAAACCCAAATATGTAAGTAAGTGTCATCTGACCCCCGTACTAGTTTGAACTGTATCACCAAAATGTAAATATCTTTAATTGAAAAAACTTCGTTCTTTAGAAGGCCGCAAACTGGCGCAGGCCGCGTAACTGGCCTAGCGAACCTACTTATGATGCGTAGAAACATCGGTCCACCATCGGCCAGTTTTCACTAAAATAATTCTATTGTACTAATAAATACACCTGACCAAAATACTCAGGCCGGGTTTTATAAAGATCCGTTAGACCAAATGTCAGATAAAATTTCAGTAACTCAGTACATTTTTTGACATGACATAAGGTCTAAAGGATCTTTATAAAACCGAGCCTCAGAAGACGCTTCAACTTATTTTTGCTATTTTTAATATTATTAAAACTATATTTTTTGTTTAAAATGGGATTGCTCTTGGCCAGCACCTAGCCAGAGGGGCTACCGCGAATCGAAATCGAACGAAGTTCGAATATATCCCTCTTAGTCGCACTTGCTAATTAGTGCGATAGGGAGGGAGATATTCGAACTTCGTTCGTTTGCGGTTCAAAGATGAGGCCGATGGTGAAGCGAACGCTGTAACTGAAACCGAAGCTGTTAGAATATTAAAAAATCCTAACGTCATCACTTACTCCTCAAAGAAAGTGTTTAAAGTAGTATTCGCTTGATTTGCCTAAAAACTTTTTGCCTGATTTCAGTTTATTAAACAACTTTTACTGTAATGAATTGTTTGTATAAAGTCAATTTGTATAATTTAATTTGTCATAGTGATTAGTTTATCGAAATACGTTTAGCCTAAATAACCATTTTCATAAATAATGTTTTCTCGAATACTATTTCATTTAAAAATCAGTCTGTCGATTCTTATTTCAAATAATCATCACATAGTCGAATAACTTTTTTTTTGTGTAATAGACGCAAAACACAAATTTAATAGAAAATGATCTTAGCTAGATTAGTAAAATATTTACATGTAAACTTGGCTACCAGGTGAGCGAGCGAAACCTTCCAGAGCAAAACCGACTAATGTTCAAACGCCTAATTCAGCAAAAAAAAATTTTTTTTTCTACAGTCTAAAATACAACATTCTTAAAAATATTAACACAGATTTTAAAAATGTCAAGTACCCTATTAGGAACCAATTTCCGCATATATTGTGTATTATATTCTTGGCTCAATATAGCCTTGTTGTAATAGCGTTAAGACGAGTTTAGATATTTCTAAGCAACTTTACGAGTCAGGTAACTCTAAATAAACATTTCAGCTCGTCATTGGTGGCTGGGGAAACACGAAAACCGTCCTGAGAAGATATACATGTACACCGCGTGAAAAAGACGAAGCGGCGACTCCTAAAATCTTAAACGATCAAGAATACCGAGGATTCTGGATCCGTTGGGACTATGGATATATCTTGGTCGGGCGTGAGGGGGAGGATAATCCTTTTATGTCGTGGCAAGATCCAAAGCCATCGCCTGTTTCGTATGCGGGTGTAAGGACCACTTGGGGATCCAATGGGAACTGGAAACTAGGAAGTATGGGTTCTTTAATAGTCGGGTACCAACCAAAACTCATTAGCACGCCCATTAAACGCACTACGTCATTACAAAGGTCCAAATACAAACAAACACAATACACACACACACACACGCACGCACGCACGCACGCACGCACGCACGCACGCACGTACAGTCTAAGTTATTCAGTCGCTCAAATTAGTAACAAAATTCGCCGATTCGGCGTTCAATTTCTATACCATGTTGTTGAGATTTTCCTGAATTAATATAGTTGGAACCGGTACATATTTTTGTGCGGAACCCTGAGTTTGCGTTATTTAGGTACTGCGCGAGTCGGACTCACACTTGACCGGTTTTTTTTAAATGGGTGTTTGTTACCTAGTGACTTCTGGTTGTTAACCGACGTTATGCTCATGTATTTTTTTTATAATCACCACTTGGTTTGTCACAAAAACTGGTAATAGTGAGTTCAAGCAGTTTTATGTCAATATCTATAATACAATTTATTTCCTTATCTGCAATTTTTCAGACGGTTCTAGCTTTAACAGCGGAGATGAAAATAGCATTGGTAAGTTTGAATTTTCGGTAATACATTATTTGAGACGCGATTTATCTCGCCATGGACATAATGCGAAGTATACATACGCAATGAGAAAAAGTATTCATTTGTTCAATTGTTTGAAGACGTGGCTACGGAAGCTGAGCATAAGGCGCAGTACTTTCCTGTGTCGGGCAGCGCGGTACATTTCAAAGTGCGCGGGCGCAACGACGTCACAATCGAGTTGACTACGAAGCCCCGGCAAACTGACCCCATGTATGAGGTATGGAGCACGTGTGAGGTTTATTGGGGAGCACCAAACAAAAGACAGTTTATTTTAAAAGCACTTGGTTTTATAATAGTGTAGTAGACGCTATATTTTCTATTTCATGAATACCTATGTATTTTTTTTCGGCAGGTATTTTATTTATTTCAGAGAGAACAAAATACAACAAGATATTAAAATAACTGCTAGCTTACCTATCTATATATAAAATATCCCATCCAGATCACCCGCTTGAGGCATGGTCACTAGGACGCTAGCGGCATTGCCCCTTTGCACCGCCAGACTTAGCCGCTGGGCAAAGAAGGAGCCAGCCACAGGGCTCCACAGGGGACCCCATGGTCACCTGCGACGCCTATTAGTCGTGCCGACACCTCTTTTATGTAATTTATATAATTTAATTAAAACCCATTTCCAGATCGTTATTGGCGGTTGGAGTAACACGAAAAGCGTGATCAGGAAATATATCTGCCACATAGCCGAGAAAGACCAAAAACAAACGCCACAAATCTTAAACGACAAAGAATTCCGCGAATTCTGGGTCCGGTGGGACCACGGAAACGTCTTAGTAGGACGAGAGGGGGAGGCCCAGCCTTTTCTATCGTGGCAAGACCCTGACCCTGTGCGTGTTGCCTATGTAGGTGTCAGGACCACATGGGGCTCTACTGGTAACTGGAAACTATCAAGTAAGTAGTTTATTGTTCATCATCATCTTATTAGCCGGAAGACGTCCAATTCTGGACAAAGAACTTCTCAAGGATCTTCACAATGACCGGTTTTTCGCCGCCCTCATGCAACGGCTTCTCGCGATCTTGACTAGATCGTCGGGACACCGTGTTGGGAACCTCCTCACGTGACTTCTTCCGAGGAGCGGTCGCCACTCAAAAGCATTCCTGCATCAATGGCCAGTGGTACTACGAGCAATTTGCCGTTTATTATTGAGACAAATGTGGCTCAAGGCTCAAGTGCATAAGAAGGATTTACAGAACTGATCCACAAACATGTTTTTATCTTACACGGCAAATATAATTGATTCCATTTGTTTTCAGGTGGCTCCAACAATGGGAGAGATAGTATTGGTAAGTTTAAATGACCCAAAATACTATGCCCAAAAGCCATACGATGACATTGCTGCCTCTGATAATATCTGTCCGCAGATTCTATTTAGTTAGTAGTCTTTAGTAAAACCGCGTTACTGATTTTAGATGTGGTTACGGCAAACAGTCCCAAGTGGCAGTTCTTCCCAATGCCAGGTGACTCGCTGAAAATCAAAGTGCGCGCAAGCAATGATGCCACAATCGGACTTGCCACGCATCCTTGGGCAACCGATCCGATGTATGAGGTAACTCTCACTCATTCTTTTATAGCTATCTTCTTAAATAAAGAATATATAGGTAAGGCATCTACGTCTGCTTATTTATATCTAATGTGTATTTAACATTATAAACCAACACACCTCGATGTACATCAATATGTATCCGGATCTGGACCTATTTATCACAATCTTTGCGAGAAAGAAAAAGAATGTCGAAGAAACTGACATGGCATTTGTAAGAATATTTCATGGTATTATTGTGCCCCTAATCATTTTACCGACTGTAAATTGTTTCTCTTGTCATGGGGAGGCAGGTGCCAGTGACAGTAGTAATTAGTGTAACTAGTAGTATTTTAAGCACATTGCGTGTGGTGTTTAAGCAACATTTTAACTAATTTAAATAATTCCAGGTGGTTCTTGGAGGCTGGCGAAACACTAAAAGCGTGCTAAGAAAGTTTTGTTGCTTAAACCCCGAGAAAGCTCAAGCTCAGACACCCGAGATATTGAAGAGTGGAGATTTCAAAGGGTTCTGGGCGCGCTGGGATAGTGGAAAGTTTTTGGCTGGCCGCGAGGGCGAGACTGAACCGTTCATTTCGTGGCGAGACCCGGAACCATTTCCTGTGGCTTTCATGGGCGTGCACACTGGTTTTGGCTCTAGAGGCATTTGGAAAATAGAAGGTTTGACAACTATAATTCTTAACTTTAGACCCCGAAGACAGTATCATTTGTTTTGTTACTGGAAAACTTTTACTTTTTAAATAAGAAGAGAAGTCGACGGTTGACTTAATCACTTGGAAAATATTTTTATACTGTCTAGTTGGCAAATATACTGTAAACTCCTCTACTAACAACAAAGGCAAACTCAATATTGTTTTTCTGTTTTCTTTCAGACATTACTACTAAAGATATGATAGAAATAGATCGCAAAGGTAAGGGCCAGAAATTGATTACTGCAGGATTTTCTTACACACCTAATAATATGTCATCATTAAATATGTCAACATCAAAATTATATATGAAAAGTGTTCTATCATCAGTTTGTCCTCTTGGTCTTTCAGAGGTCCTTAAACCGTTGGTTTGCGCACCGACGTTAACGCGCTTGCGCCAGGGCACCGCCTGCGCAGGGCAGACCATTTTCGAAGAGCACTTCGACACCCTGCGCGAAGATGCGTGGCAGGTGCAGCAGTATGTGCCGATAGATCACCCTGTGAGTACTCGTGACACACTTTTAATAGTAGCAACGCTTGTGTCTGCTATCCCCTTGTGCCCTTAAGGCACATAACAATGCGTGCAACACAACTTGATTATATGCGTAAAGTATATACCGTTATGTCAGTCTATGGAATTTTCTACAAAGAGTTTTACTTTTTTGAGCTTGATATAAGTCGAAAGGAGAAAAATGTTTCAATCAATCTAATCTCATTTGTCTTCCAGAGTTATGTAACTGAATTGTCGTATCTACAATTGCTAAATGTGGCACTGGAATTAAATTTGAGAATACAGGAGTATATGTATGTATGTAAAGTGTAATATTTCAGGAGATTCCATTCGTGTCATATCAACGCTCTGCTGTATCCGTGAAAAATGGGAACCTCCGTATTACTGCAGCCTTGCAGCAGACGCAGTTAGGCTTCAGCCAATACGGCCTGTTTGGCTCCTTGGACCTATACAAAGGGTAATTTTTTTAGCAACAATGAGTGAAGGATATTAAGAGCGCTTTAATAATATGTAACAGGTCCACTAGCGCCACTCGTAAATAATTGTAATTATTTAAATTTAATGATATATAACAAAAAAAGGGGGCCGCTACGTACTGTAGTCTGTATTTAAGTACTTTTTGAATCCATCAAACTATTTTTTACGTTGCTATATTGGTCTCTTTATGAGCTCAAAATTAAAACGGCCGTTTTAACTTTGGACGCATAGATTGACGAATCCAGCAACGTAATAACTAGTTTGATGGATTCAAAACGTACTTAAATACAAAATACAGTACGTAGCGGCCCGCTTTTTTAGATATCTATCGTTAAATTTAAACAATCACAATTATTTACGAGTGGCGCTAGTGGACCTGTTACATTTTATTAAAGCGCTCTTAAACGGCAGTAGGTGTTGTTTTTACAAAATGATCTTTGGGGTGGAAAGGAAATTGGCGTTTTAGGGTTCCGTACCTTAAAGGGTATCAACGGAACCCTTTTGCTTATTTGCCTCCTCTATCATCCATCTGTCAGCGGGCTTTATTTCATAAACGTAATAAGTAGATATTATCTAGGTACAGTCAAGGGCACCAATATGTATACAGTTTTCCCCTTAATCCATTGAAATAAGGTCCTAAAATGTATACCTAAATATTCATGTACTGTACCAGATATTTGAACTTTTTGCACAATATACCTACTGGTGCCGCTATATAAATAGCCAAAACAAATATTTAAAAAATATACTAAAACCGTGATTTTTGGTACAAACGTGGGTATTTGTACTTTTTGTATTTATCGTAATGGGCACCATTTAAAGATTTAATTATTGTTATGTGGTCGTAGATCTTCTGGATAGGTAGATGACGACTTAAACGTAAAATAAATAATTATGGACAATTTAGAATGAAGGAAAAATTTAAAAATTTAGTCACCGAGCAGGATTCGAACCTGCGACCTCCCGGCTCCTTCATTCTTGGGTATGGGATGGCGCATCGTAACTGACGATTCTCAATATGATTTGAAATGTTAGTGCCGTTAATGAAGCATGAATCTTCTGGTAGATGTCGCTGTACGCCTCCTTTAAGGCTTTTGTATAAAAAGAATATTATGGACAATCTTACACCAATCGACCTAGTCCCAAACTAAGCAAAGATTGTACCTATAGTCTGTCCGGGGGTCTAAGGCCAAAGAGCCATAAAATTTAAAGCAATAAAATTAATAGTACTATCAATAGCAGTTTTTATTTCCAATGGTCACAAGCCGTAACACGAACATTTGAATTGCAACCTAAGTGTAGGTTCTTGAAAGCTTAAAATACCTTGTGTGTTCCGTAAACAGAGATTATCTTAGCAACTACCGTCAAATACGTTTTAGTCGCATTACAATTTTTATTGGTTTCATTTCACGTTGCACTTTAGTGCAAACTGTTAAGTCAGTTTTTGCTGTGTGTGTATGTGTGTGTATAATGACTTGGCCGTCGCACACAACGCTTTACTAATAAACACATATTGCTCAAACTCGCTCAATCTCTCTCTCTCTCTCGCTATGCTTAAGCCGTGGTCTCCCGGCGAAAAAAATAAACAATAGCATTCTTTTGTAATGAGCCCGGGGATCCCCGGGCCTAGTAGACGACGGGTTTTGGGGATTGTTTTAAACAGTTAAAGATTATTCTTATGTGATTATGGAGCCGTGCAATGGTCATTATATATGTAAATAAATATTGATACAGTCACTATAACATGTTGTTAGTTAACTAATTGTTATTAAGTAAGAATTTATGATAAAGTTGTTAGACAGATGTTCCCATGGATAGTTAATAGTGGAGCATCAAACCTTGGCGGCCTGGAGCTAATTTGGCTTAATCTTTATTTGATAACTATAAAATGTGTTCCTCCACGGTTAAATAATAGGCAAGTCGGTGGATATCGAGTTCTGTGGACACTCCCCTAGTACTGACTAAAATAACGGACTTGGTTTAAGTCCTTATCAGTTAAAAATCGCTCATCTGTTTAGGCCGTAATCTGTTTGAATTGACTCGTATCATGACATTTTCTCAATGTTACTACCTAGAACAGTACTATTGCGACCATATGACACAAGAGACCTTATACATCTCTGAGGATATTTATTTATTACTTTTTATCTTGACGCTTAGAGACCTTATACATCTCTAATAAATCCCGATTGTTATTAGTCTCTTAGTCTTATTTTTGACATGTAACACTACATTTAATTAATGATACTTTGATTATTGTATTATTTTTACTTGATGTACCTAGATAGATTTTGACTTGTAAAAGTGCCCTTGAGGCTTATTTGCAGAATAAATGTTTTGATTTTGATTTTGATAAATTTTAAGGGTTTTTTACATTAAGAAATATCGTTTCAAACATCTCTCCAAATCGACCATTATCTAGCTAAAAACTTGTTTTCTTCCGCTTAAATTCTACTACACACAATAAAATCAATAAATGACTATTTTACTATTTCAAACTTTAATAAATTCATAGTAGCCTTTATTCACTTTTTCGTTATTATCAATACTTTTGTCATAATTTGAAATCAAAACATTTTAAAACTTAGAAGGTATCTTAATATTACATATCAAAACTTTTTGTTGTAGAAGAACTGCATTGGAGACTTGCATCTTTTTTCATGTAATGTTTTTGATGGGATTTGCTTAGCTTTATGGCTGTTCAGCTTTAGATATAGTATTTTAACTGTTAATGTACTAAACTGGCATTATGTATTCTTTCAAGATGCACATCAGGACAATCCAGCTCTTGCTACATAGATGCCAGCGATGGTTCCACTCTCATCCCTCCCGTTGTGAGTGGTCGCGTCACCAGTAGGTCGAGTTTTGCGTTCACCTATGGCACCATCAGTATTCGCGCCAAGTTCCCTAAAGGCGACTGGATATACCCAGGTTAATATTTTTCAATACTTAAAATTCAAATGTAAATTTTTATCCGTTATTCGTACAAAGAACAACACAAACAGTACACGAAAAAACAAAAAGATGGCGTAGGCCGTGTAACGAGATGGACCCTGCTCGGCATGCATAACAGCTATTTGTCCGGCACTTACGCCTTTATTGCCGCTGTTCCAATACAATAGTGAATAGCTGCAACGTAAGCGCCTGTCGCCATAAGGTCCCTTTCGATGTGGATTATCACATTTGTCTGCGATTATGGCTGCGTAAAACTCGTTATTGTCTTAGATAAATTTTCTTTATTAAATCATTTTAGGCGCACTTAATTAATTCAATCCTTTACAAAATTCCACTCCTCTATAATGATTTCCGGGTTAAAAACTATCCTATGTCCTTTCAGGGATCTCAAATGATCTATCTCCATAGCGAATTTCGTCGAAATGCATTCAACGGCTTGGAAAGGTATCAGAAAGGCCTTATAATTTCAACACATCATCTAATGAAGGTTTAATGGTTGTGTTGGATTTAAATTCATCAGTTCTTTGAGGAATTCATATGAGTTCTAACTATTACTTTATTAAACTACCTAATACTTAGATTTAAAAAAAATGTGGGCCACTTCAGTATCGAGTTTTAATGATACTTCATTATCGAGTTTTGATGAACTGAATTAATGTTGCAGAACTACTACTGGAACCATTTTCGAAGAGATTCGTCTACGGAACGAAGAACTCGGGGATATTGAAGATCGCGTGCGCTCGGGGCAATAGAGTGCTAACTGATGGGACAACTCAGTACGGGAATAAGGTAAATTGAGAAGTATTTTAGAATAGAAATTTAATTAAATCTCTGAACAGAAGTTTAATAAAAATGTTTAAAAAATAGAAAATTCTAAAACAAAAGTAGAGTTTACCGATTCAGAGCGTCCATTTTCCCCATTCATTTAGTTAAACGAAGGTCGTGGGGTCTGCCTTTGATTTTTACGGATGATTTTCTGAAAAATGTGTCCTGTGCATTGTTTGTTTGATATTTAACAATTGACTTTCGACAAAGACAACGGCTGTGTTATATATCGAGACATAAGTATATAACTAGTACGATGATTATTCGCGTGAACAACATTCTTTTTTTTTTGAACCTGACTGTGGTTTTATAGGACGGGCCCAATAAAGCGATAGGAGTGCGCAGTTGGAGAGTAGCCTAGGGAAAATCCAGGGAAATACCTCCGGCACAACCACGCGTGTGGTTTGGAACACTGGAATACTCTTAAGAGTTTGCGCTCCAGTGAGATCTGATCCAATGAGAATCTGAGATGTGAGTGGAATCGAGCTACTGGGAAAACATTCATCATCTACCTAGCGTTATCGTAATTGCATCCTGAAGAATGCCCGAGGTATGCTACTTGATTCCAATATTTGGCGTAGGCAGTAGTTTTTAAGGAAATTTGACCCAAAGGGAAAGGTTCAAGCCGCGTGAACAACTAGGTAACTCTCTTAATTGTTCCAGGTATTGTACAGTGGCCCTGTGATCGATACAAAGTGCCATGATACATTCCTCGCCAATAAGAACTCAGAAAAGTTCTGGAGCGATGACTTCCACGTGTATTCCGTTAAATGGGCTCCAGGTAAGAACTTGATCTTGTAATGTGATTATACTGTTGTAATGTCCTGATTGATCTTATCATAAACAATTAAGAAACAAAAAACCTAAAATTATATTAAAAAAGGCCTCCACGATCGGAGCCCTGTGGAAGGGTGCCCATAAGGCCGGAAGCGTCCCCCTTTGGATGGCTATGCTGATCCGCTGGCCAAGGAACGAGCTAGCCCTACGGTCCCATGACACCTCAGCCAGCCTTGGGACAGTTAGAACTTAAGTTTTGTGTGTGTCGCCTGTACATAAAAATGTTACTCTTTTGAAGATCATCTGATCCTGTCGGTTGACGGCGAGGAGTATGCACGCGTGGAACCGCCGATTGGAGGGCTGCGCGCGCGCCTGCCCGAGACCTGCGCCGGGCCACAACAGCCGGGCATGGCACCTTTTGACGACCATGTAAGGAATATTCCAACTTTTGACTACGCCAAAAAACTATTCCAAAAGAAACAAGGCAAAAACTATGCCAAAAGGTGAAAACCTTTAAATATCTCAAAAATAACGAAGTTACAACTGTTTTAATGTTGCTAGTTAGAGAGAGAAAGTGCGACAGATCATAGACCACGAGCGCCATAGTAAATGACGATCGATTCAATACAATGATGCGTTCTGCGGAAAAGTGACAGAGTATGCCCCCTCTTAATACTTGAGTTACCTTTTCCGCCATTTAATTAAGAATTTGATCCTTTTACGAGAAAAATTGATCGAAATTATTGATTTTCTTATTTGGTGTCAAGATCCCTATTATCTTACTGATCCTGCCAGTGAACGGCGAGTAAGGTGGAGAATTGTAGAGAAAAAAAAATACTCAAAATATATTTGCAGGTTTATTCATGTTTTACACACACATTCGTACACATATTTAGAATACTAGACCTGGAATCGTAAAAGTCGTTGAGTTTGGTTTGCTGGGATTTTGAAATTAAATAAACGTGTGCTCTGCGGGGCTAGCACAACTGCTGCTGCGACGCGACGCGAGTAGAGAATAATCAACCCTCCTCTTTCTAATTCGCACAGTTCGAGTGAGTTAACTAAACATTTAAAATCGATGTGGACTGTATTTCACTATAACTAGGTATGCATTCGCGTGCATGTCAACGATGCTTAAATATCTATACTAATTTGGACAAGCGGGCAGCCAAAGATCGATCATTTTTATCGAGTCGAGTCTTATGTCCAGCGGCAAATCTTAGACGACCGGTTTAGCCTAGTGGGTAGTGCACCTGCCTGTGAAGCTGACGGTCCTGGGTTCGAATCCCGGTCAGGGCAAATATTTGTGTGATGAGCATGAATATTTGTTTCTGAGTCTTGGATGTTTTCTATGTATTTAAGTATTTGTCTGTTAAATATATCGTCGTCTAGTACCCATAACACAAGCCTTCTTGAGCTTACTGTGGGGCTAGTTCGTGTTTTGTGTAAGATTGTGCTCTAATATTTATTTATAAAAAAAAAAAAAACAATTGTTTCAGTTCTACATAGCCTTAGGGTTGGCAGCGGGTGGCCACGCCGAGTTTCCCGACGCGTGTGTCACGAAGGACAACCATGAGAAACCGTGGAAGAACCACGCCTCGAAGGCAGCCCTCAAATTTTGGAACGACATCGACGCGTGGCATGATACTTGGGAGCGACCAGAGCTGTTGGTTGACTATGTAAAAGTTGTTGCACTGTGAGGTAGTTTAAGAGGCCTTTTAGACTTACAAATTAAAAAATATTGAACTTAAATTATGACGAAGGTATTGATAATTCCAATAAACTGATTAAAGGATGCGATGCTTTTATTGAAGTTTTACATCGTAACAGTAATTTTTGCTTTTATTGCGTGTAGTAGAATTTAAGCAGGGAAAACAATTTTTAGCTTAAAATTTGTTGATTAGGATCACTCCTAATCGATCTGGATGAAAGGATATTTCCAAAAAATACACGTAGAATATATGATATTAGACCGCAATTATACTAGCCATGTACTAGATGGGTCATTGTCAGTTACAAAAACAAAAGTTGTCCCTACGGTGGTCAATAGTTAACAGCTTATGTGCATGTAAGCTGTGTTTTTAGTACGTAGATTTATAATAATAGAGACACTGTTTATGCATGTTACTAGACGATTCCAAAATTAAGCTTTGTAGCCCAAGTTTTGATATGTCTGTGATGATCCCCATCTCACACACGGGGCACGCAGCGCACCACGCCACGCGCGCGAGCAGCGCGCGCCAGCAGCGGCGCGAGACGGCGCGCGGGCAGCGGGGATCGCTGGCCAGCCACGCGCACACCGGAGCTGGCAGCTATATAAGGACGCGCGCGCCGCGACCGACAGTCAGCCGAAGAAGGCATAGAACGACCGGCCCATCGTTATGGGCCGCGACAAAAGACCGCCAAAAAGGGCCAAGCCCTGACATGGCCTCCCCACGCCCCTCACAGGGAGTGTGAGATGACACGGATGATGACCGACAGTCAGTCTTTCCCAAATAAGAGTGTGTATGTTGTTTCGGCTCCGTGGCGGAAGCAAGGGCTGACCAGCCTAGAGCGGCGTGTCTTATCTCGCGTACGTGCCTAGGTACCCTAGGGGAACTTGAGGGCCGCGTGTCTGTTCACCTCCGGGTGGATATCGCGTAGTAGTTCTGAGGTTCCCTTCCTGCCCATTCCCGATCACCCCTGTTCAGCCGCGGCGTGTCATCCCTCGCGTGCGCACTACAGGGTCCCCTGTTCTTTTTTGTTTTATACAACGCCTGTGATAAACAAGCGTACGGTCCACCTGATGGTAAGCGGCCACCGCAGCCTATAGACGCCCGCAACTCCAAAGGAGTCACGTACGCGTTGCCGACCCTTTATAAAATTTGAGAATTCACTGTGATGACAGGAGAAGGGACAAATTTAGGTCCCTCGTTCTCAACACAGTGCATCCTCGGGAGCTCTGGCAACCTTGCTCACCTCCAGGAACACAACACTATATACTTTAACATATTATATTTTTCTCCGGAGAACAAACCTCTATCCCCCCCACTTAGTTTTCCTTCGCCGTCGTAACGCCTTACGAGGTCCGCGTTTCCGAGTAGTGATTAATTTACGCGTCGGTTTAGATAAGACTTCTTCGATTCTTAATGAAAGGGCAGCAAGACCCATTTTTGTCACAGCGTCGGTCTGTGTTTGGTATTTAAACCCTATGTATCTCCCTTCGCATCCCTGAGCTAGCTAGGAAACCTACCCGCCCTTCAGGCGGAATGATATCTGCGGCTCGCCCTCAGCGACAGTCATCACATGTCTATCGAAAAGGCGCGTACCTAAATCTGACAATGACCCAGATAGTAGGTCCTGCAAAGAAGTAAGAAGAGAAAACATCTTAAAAATGACGTGTCAATTCGTACAGCCTAATGAGTGACAGATAAGGCCTCTTAAAGTAAAAGGGTCAAAGTCAACAGCTAAGTAAAGCGTTCATATTTGTTTGACGTGGCGTGACGTGTCTTGACGCGAACGTACTATATTGGCGTCATGTATTCAGAGGGGCTACCGCGAACCGAAAACGAACGAGGTTCGGATATCTCCCTCTCTGTCGCACTTGCTAATTCGTGCAGCAGAGAGAGAGATATTCGAACTTCGTTCGTTTTCAGTTCGCGGTAGCCCCTCAGTACGGTAAGAATCACATTCAACTGCATGGCTAGCATATGATCGCGCGTGAGCTATCTCGTCACGAGATAGACTATCCGACCTTTTTAATTTCGCACACGCAGACGGGTAGTCTATCTCGCGACGAGAAAGCTCGCTCGCCATCTTGTGCAAGCCATGCTGATGCACATCCTGGCTGTGACGTGGCGGCCCGTACTGTGTCAGACGGCAAAGCATTGGAGAGTGTACATAAGATAGTGGGCAAGTTTGAATCGAACATAAAATAGGTTATTATTGTATTATAACAGTTTAGGCAAAAAAATACTTTCCGATCAAGAATTCATAAGTAAGGTAGGTAGTAGGTTTAGACGTATTTAACCTATCTTGCATCAAAATTAGACTTTATAAAAGCTTAAAACCTAGGATGTTTTTTTTAATACTACGTCGGTGGCAAACAAGCGTACGGCCCGCCTGCTGGTAAGCGGTCACCGTAGCCTATGGATGCTTGCAACTCCTGGGGTGTCACATGCTCGTTTGCGACCCTAACGATGTGTACAGGAAAGGCTAAACAACAATGAATATAATACAAAAAACCAAGAACATTTGAAAAAACATTTACAAACATTGTTCGCTATATTTGTAAAAGTGCTTATAGCTTTGAGACTTTATTTATACTAAATGTATGTATGTTATTCCCATGATACAGGCCTAGTCTATCTAGTGCGTAGGTTGTCGGGAAATTGTAAATATTAACGTTTACCCTATTTCGGTAAACAAATATATTTACATTGTTTCGTTTTTAAACTCCCCAGAAAGAACAATCTTGTTATATAAATATTACTTTCTTTCTTGTTTGTTTTTATTCAAACATATCTGGATACGAACTGTTTTATATCTAATTTTGCTTTTAAGATATTTTTGAGTACCTTTTTTTCACCGGTATAAAGTAATTTAAAACCTAGGTTTATGTCGGTACAATACCTAGGGGGCCTAATTTTGATGTTATTTTTTAGTGTTTAGTTATTTTTATTTCATTGAAAATATGTTATTTTTAGTTACGTTATTTATAATTCCTTTCTTAATATGTATTATTGTATCTATATTCGTGAATATTTTAAATAAATATATTTGTCATTTAAAACCTAATCGGCAGGGGCAGGTTGGTTAAATCATGTATGTAAGAATTTAGGTGTAATTACTGTGAACTCAAGTCGGAAAAATACACCACATTATATATATATAACAATTCAATATTTACTCGTAATTTGAGTTAGCACTTCGAAACCCACGCAATAAATTACTTCAAAGAATAAGTTTCAATGCCTTCTGGAGGGACTGTCACTGAAATTTATTTTGGGAAACTGTATTTTGAAGGAAGTTTCGCGAAGTTGAGGCTATTGCCTTTCTGTGTGATGATCGGGTCAGTTACTTTGTCTGTTCGTGAAAATTACTGTTTGTTCCTTGTTCCGGTACAATTATTTCCTAAACTTGAAAATGCTGCTTTATAGCAGAACTAACCTTTTCGTCTGAGTAAACTTCCATTCTATTCTATATGTTAATACAGACTATAAACTCATTGTATTGAGAGTGCTCGGAGGAATTGTTCGGAATGATCCCTGCCGCATCTTTTCGTCATCGTCCTACGCGTCAGCATTTCCATCCTCACCATTTAGATGGTTGGCAGTCCAAAACTGTGCGTTTCTCAAGAAATTTCCTGCCTCGCACAACCAAACTATGGAATGAACTGTCGCCTGCGGTATTTCCGGACCGATATGACCTTCAAACCTTCAAGAAAAGAGCGTATTCCCTTCTGAAAGGCCGGCAACGCACTTGCGCTTCCTCTGGTGTTGCAGCTGTTTATGGGCGACGGCAATTGCTTACCATCAAGCGATCCGTCTGCTCGCTTGCCCCTATAACATAAAAAAAACAAGTTTCATCATAATCAGCCAGTTATTCGACACCCAGAGTAAGCGCCTCGCATTTACGTCTCAACGTGAAATTATTTAGTTTTAAGAAATAAAACAATATGTATGTTAGTCTTTAAGGTATTTCTAATATGAGGCACAGGCACATCTGTGCCCGTGCCTGAACTAAAATGATGATTATTATTATTATCCGTTTTTGCGTGATTGAGTAACAGACATCCATAGATTGTTCACGAAAGATAGTAGCGAATAGGTAGTTCCAATCAATCCCACTCTTTCAAATTGCCGTATCGCCTTCGAATAAACCGTGCGCTTCTGTTTCGTTTTTAACTTCGATCTCAAAGTCAAAGTCAAAACATGATTTATTTAAATAGGCCTCGCAACAAACAATTTTGAATCGTCAGTAGTATATATTTCTATTATTATCTTTATAATGCGCTACTTAATAAAGAATTAATTCTAAAATGTCGGCGTATAATAGTCTCAGATCGGCGTATAGTAGTCAGTCTTATCATATCATAATATTGAATATCTAATAATACTGGGTTATTAAATACCAATAAGTATGTCAATGACGTAGTCTTGGTTAGCCCCATTTCTACATATATTTCCGCTACAATATCCTCTTAATTGTATTTATGTATCATGATGAATATGGTAGACAGTTCGGTTTATGAAACCATTGTACAGTTATTAGTGTTGTGATAATGTATTTAAATAAATGTGTGGTGTTTATAATAATTTTCAATTACAAAAGGGCTGATTCAAAAGGTAATTTACTTGAAGTTTTTGACACAAAGGGCATTGATTAAAATTAATTAATTATTGATTTAAATGTTCCAGTATACACGCAAATATGCATAGTATTCTGCTTGTTGAACCTCTTGACAATGAATCCCAAAGCGGGAAGAGAAGTACCTAACAGATATCATCAGCCTCCGTAATATAATTTGATTCTACTACAGTGTGGATTTTAGTTTCTGCTTGTTAAGATATGATGTACTTAAAGTACTTTGGTTAATGATCTGGCCCCTATTTCACCAAGTTGACATATGTATGTATTTGACATATGTTGGCTGACAAATCGACAATTTTCATGTGAAAACTGTTTCACCAACTACAATTGTAATGTTTTTTGACAATTGTCGCGCCTGTCAGCTTTGGTAAATAAAATAGGGGCCAGGATGTTTTTATTTAAGTTTGTGCTATTCTATTTTAACACCAAATATATCAAATTGCATTCATTTCGTCCACATTGTGGCCACAAACATGTTTTTATTAGAAGTTTTGTTATATTATGTGACTAGAATTGTCTCTGTAGACCCAATAGTTTTCGCGATAAAGCCTTTCAAAATTTGCGAAGTTCGTTTAAATGATAAAGTTTGAAAGGCGTTACCTCGGAAACTATTTGGTCTACACAGACAATTTTAGTCTCATGAAAAGGTACTATTATATTGGTGCCATAGCAAGCACAAAATGGCTATGGTACCAATCCCTCTCATACCTTCTTAATTGCTCCCTCACTGCTGAAGATCGTGACCATCGACTATTATTTCACAAATGCTTATCCGGTCTTCTGGTGACCGTAGGGCTGGCTCGTTCCTCGCTCAACGCATTGGCATTGCCATTCAGCGAGGGAACGCAGCTAGCCTTATGGGCACCCTTCCAAATTGTAGTGATTTAGGCGATATATGTATTTATAGGTAGTAGCACCGTAGTTTAAGGTAGGTTAAGTTTTAGCATTTGTATTATATATTTTCTCAAGTTTTTTTAAAATAACAAAATTGTTCTTGTCAACAAGCTGACGTCATCGGTTCCGCTTAGACGCCTGGTGGAGTGCAGCTCTGACAGTCATAAACAGCTCAGCTGGGATATTATCTGGGGACTACTCCGAACTTCATATCGTGCCGTCTCTCTCACTCATATAGTGAATAACACGAGAGTGAAGGGAAGAGGGAGCGAAGTTCGGATTTTGAAGTACAAGCTCTGGCCTGACCTTCGAATGGATCTTCGGCCTTCTGGTTTCTTACCATTTATCTTTCCTGTCACCATTAGCAAGTATAGCAGTGGTAAACTCTTAGTAATAATTTTTTTTCAGACACATTAACGGATATTACTTTCAATGTCTCAATAAAGGATGAGATCCCAACATGCACAAATAATCCAATAAGAGGTCCGGTGACAGTTCAACAAAGATTTCGTGTATCAGCAAAATCGAATGACGAAGAATTTGCCGCTAATGTTACAACGTACGTACATGTAGAATGAGAAAGGCTCTAAAATTCCATTCTTGTCACTACATAGTATAAAACAAAGTCGCTTTCTCTGTCCCTATGTCCCTATATCCCTATGTATACTTAAATCTTTAAAACTACGCAACGGATTTTGATGCGTTTTTTTTAAATAGATTGTTAGTTAATAGAGTAACTCAAGGGGAAGGTTTATATGTATAATACATGCATCAGCATTGCACCCGTGCGAAGCCGGGGCGGGTCGCTAGTAACTTATAATATTGACACAAGGGTCGCCATTCCATTTGTCTTGATTGCTAACACGGGACATCCATATACAGTAAGGGACGATTTAGTTTAATGACTCTGTCATCTGATGTTAAAATTTGATCAGACCTCGATTCCAACATAATAAATATATTTTATTAATATTATTCATCATTATCCGCCTATGTACGTTCCACTGCCAGAGGGATCGGGAAGTAGTCCCCACGCTGACCTAGTTGGCGACTTCACATATACCTTCGAATTTCTTAGTAGATGTAGGTACTAAGGAGGCCGATTTTTAAGTTTGAAGCGCTCGACGTTTCACTCGACATCTGTCAAATCATCATAGTTTTTTGACAGATCTCAAGTGAAAAGTCGAGCATTCGACACTCTAAAATCAGCCCCCAGGTTTCCTCACGAGGTTTCCCATAACCAACGGCTAACGGTAAATATCAAATGATATTCCGTACATTAGTACCGACGAACTCGCTAGTAGATACTAGCCAGGATTCAGACCCTCGACCCCCGCTGGACAGCCGCATGCTTGGACCAAAGCTATAGTATCGTAATATATTAAATATTATGGAATATATTTCAGATGTTTTTTTAACAGTAAAACACCAAATCTAATCCATTTGAAACCAGCTGACGAAAGGAACGGAATTGTGACGTCTGACGAGGTAAAGCAATTAGTACCCAATCTTTAGAGTTTTCAAGTGGATTTAAGTTCAGATCGACTTTTAACTAAAGTAGGTAGGTAAGATACGAATGGGCGAGCTGACTTCATCGTCATCGTTATCTTTTCCCCCCAGTTAGATGCTAGCCAAGAGCAATCCCATTTTTAATATAAATAAAAAAAAAAGTACCACCTTTTAAATTATAATGAAACGGGTCACTCATTTCTCCCGTTGCAGCTTGGCGAAAAAAACAAACAATGACATTGTTTTACTATGTGCTCGGAGATCTCCGGGCTCGGGAGATGACGGCTTAACTTAAGCGTTCCCTGTTTATAAGCGCTCTTAGAGTATAAATATGTCTAAAGAGATCCGCGGGTCACCAAGACTGACGGAAAAGGTCTTATGCAGATAAATTGAGAATTGGTTTAAAATGGCTGCCGGTTTACCATAACTTACTTCCTTAACTTGGGCAGGTAATAGCTTGTGTGACGTATTTGGGCACAACTGTCATATAAAATAAGTTGTGCTCGACAAATAAAAGTGAAAATGTGACAGCGACAACAAATGATATGTAACTCTCTGTCACTCTTATCCAAAATGTATATGACTGTCCCGCTCAGTTGGGGTATTATTATTTGCGTGTCACGTCTGGTAAGTCTGTGTAAGCGCTCGTCCCGTCACGCTTAACACGCTAAATCACACTAAAGGCTTGAGTAACCCAATTAGAAATACTTTATTATGAAACTCACGGGAGTTTTCTATATAAGAGTACGAACCACCTCTTGATTAACTCTATTTGAGGCCTCCCGCGTACAAAAACGAAGTTTCTTCCTCTTTGTCTGTCCCCTAAATACGCAAGTGCGATAGAGACGGACATAGTGCGTGTCAGTTCCCGGTAGCCTCTTTGTAGGCATAGTTTTTCTACTGGAACAATCTGGCTTTGATATCTACGTTATATGTCGAAGAATAGTAAGATAGGCTACTTTTATTAATAGATTCTGATGCACGGTAAGTCAAACTGTTGGTGAGGTTAAGTGATGCTGCTCGATGGCGGTGTAGTTCGATGTGAAGGTAGTATTTTGTAGCAACTTCATTCCGGTCTGTCATCAGTGCAAATGGTTCTTGGAGTTCTCACTCATAGAGAGAATTATTATGTTCTCATTTATTGTCTGAACGTCGCCTGCACCTCAAGACTGAGAAAATATCCAGCATGGCGGACGATCCACACACAGTCATCTTTGGATGCTAGTCCATTTGAATCCTCAAGTCCTCAACGTATATATTTATGTTTAATACGTACGTTACGTTTTCCGAAGATAATTCGACTATCGTCGATCGGGACGTGAAATTTGATAGGCGAATTTATGACACAAAAATATTTTTTAAGTCAAACATGGGCCAAATCGGTCAAGGGGTTGCGAAATATAGAGGATATGTCTGGTACCGGTCCGGTATTCGTCCCGGTACAATACCCCCGGTACCATATCGGGTAGTCAGTCCGACCCAAGTCGGGCCTAGCTGAGTTTCTTCTCGGACTCTTCTCAGTTAGGCTAGATTTAGTGAACCAGCGGCAAAACTCCCACAGTAGCTCGATTCCACTTACACCTCAGGTTTGGTTGAAGCCGCTCAGCTAATCTCACTGGAGCGCAAACTCTAGAGTATTCCAGTGTTTTAAACCGCCCGCGTTGTCGAGTCGGAGGTTTTCCCCAGGTCACTCTCCAACCGCGCACTCCTATCGCTTTATTGGGCCCGGCCTATAAAGCAAGTCAGCAAATATTTTGAACTTTTGGGAACGTGCATAGTATATTTCTGAACTGGAAATCGCGAGTTCGCAGTTCGGCGCGAAATGTTGCCACAGAATGGCCAGTGCTGTTCGTATCGATATCTTATACGCCTTATTATCGGATACGCCCTAGGCGCTTGCCAGGAACATCGAAAATCGAAATGAGTAGTGTTTTCTCTCAATCTAATATGAAAGAAAGAAAGATATTTATTCGGATAACACAAGTATCTATGTAATACAACTTAAAAGCTAACAAACAGATGTGCTACCGAAAAGGTCTCCACTCAGCAATGCAGTTGACACAGCAGTGCCAACGGCGCTGGTTTTCTGTGGATCCAGCGAGGTGTGCGGGACAGCATACCGCATATACTACGTATGCTCTGAATTATTCATATTAAAATAATGTGTAAAATTTATTCCTATTTAAAGGACTAAACTTCATATTTAAATACCAGTTTTGATCCGCTTAACGAGCCTTTATGCATATTTTTATGTATATCTCATAGATTACAACATTGGAATAAGTTTGGTAGTACAACATTATGCTTATCGATATATACGTCACTATTTTTTTTTTTCTACTTCGGGCACATCTTATCTGTCAGTTTACTTCACCTAATTGTGGATTTTAGCTTAAACCTTTCGTCTACCGGTCCCGGGGATCCCAGGGCTCATTACAAAAGAATGCTATTGTTTATTTTTTTCGCAGGGAGACCGCGGATTAAAGATAACTGCTTATATTGTATCATTACAGATCTACTTCACACCAGAAATGGATGGCAAACATTTAATTTGCGAATTGGGACTGGATATGATGTTTAATATCAACAATACCAATATTTTGACTGTTACAAATAGAAATCTTGATCTAAGGTACCCTGCAGCCAGATGCGTTACAACTATATATTTAAAAGGTAAATAAGTGAGTAGTAAAACGATTATTAAATTATAAAAAAAAATTGTGGACAATCTTACACAAATCGACATAGACCCAAACTAAGCAAAGCTTGTACTATGGGTACTAGGCGACGATATACATACTTATATAAATAAATATATATTTAAATACATAGAAAACATCCAAGACTCGGGAACAAATATTCGTGTTCATCACACAAATAAATGCCCTGACCGGGATTCGAACCCGGGACCTCCAGCTTCGTAGGCAGGGTCACTACCAACTAGGCTAAAGCGGTCGTCAATTAGTTTTTTATAGCGTTGACGTATTAATGCACAGATTTATGTGACGTCATCAATTTTTCTAGCTGTCAATACAACACACAGTTGTAAGAATCTGCATACCATCTGGCAGGCCGAATACTTGTTAGTCACTGTTGCAATATAAGAAAAAATTCTAAATAAACATGTAATTCAACACACAAGCTACATTTCGAGATTACTGCTACAGTCAAAAACATATACTACACTTGCGGACAAAGAATATGGGTCATATAATACCGTCATATTTCTTAAAATAGTGCAAGGTTCTACATTTTTTGTCATGATCGTTATTTAATTTTTCTGTCTAAACTAAAATTCTAAATCTAAACTGAAAAAATAACAGTAAAAAAATAGCATTTCCAGGTTTACATTGGACTCTTAAAAACCCATTAAAACAAAGGCAAGAATTAGGTTAACGGAGATATCGCAAAAATCGCCATTTTTGGATATTGTTATTTTTGTGATAGGTTCCGGAAATCGCTACTTAGTACAGTTGGGTATTACGAAGAATAGAATGTAAATAAAACTAATGTAAAATATATTTAAAAAACCTATTGCGGTTGTATTTAAGTTAGGATGACCCGAAAATTTTGACCTCGAGTATATAACTATTGATTCCAATTGTCTGTAACAACTACATTATTCCTGGAACAGGTGTCTCAAGTAACCCTTGCATTTTACGTCATTGAATGGTACAGTTAACATCAAAAATATGTTTACGCAATACAGTGAAAAAAAAAACATGCGAACATGACTTTATTGACGAGGGTGTAAGAGCGTAGCTGGGTCATTGCCAGATTTAGGTTCGCGTCATTTCGGTGGACATATCAAAAGTTAAGGGCCACAAGTTTAATTTTGTTAAACGGAGTTTCCGCAGCTATAAATCCATGTAATAAAAATATAACTTACATGTACATAAGCCGTTAACTGTTGACCACCGGGTGGACAACTTTTGTTTTTACATCTGGCAATGACCCAGCTACAGATATTTTTATCTAATTGATGTGAAATAAACATTGTTCAGGAAACGAAACTGCGGCTGGTGAAGACATCAAATTTAGCAATATTGGTAAGAATATAATATTAGAATACTTAAAAAAAAATTACGCTGAAACTGAAATGTTCTGCAGGTAAACTTGTTAACCAGCCTGTTAAGTTTTATGTCGCATATAAAACGTTAAAATTTCATTGATTTTATTACATTTCAGACTATAAAATGCTAATGATTATCGGATTTAGTTTGGCCAGCATGTTCCTGTTGATTATTATAATTCAAAATGTGATTTTGTGCATCTGTTTTTCAAAAGGTGGGTTTTTTATCAATATAACTATTTCACCACAAGTACTTTGTCTTCGTCGTTTAAAATATGTATTTCAATATTAAAAAGCCCCATTGATACTAAATTATGAAAATGTATTTATTGTGTGAGATTATGTTTGATTATGTTTGATAACCGTTGGGGAAGAAAGGTTCTCGAGTGGCGGCCTCGCACGGGAAGACGAAGCGTTGGACGGCCTCCCACTAGGTGGACTGATGACTTGGTCAAGGCAGCGGGGCGTCGCTGGATGCGGGTGGCTCGCGACCGTGTGCTGTGGCGCTCCTTGGGGGAGGCCTATATCCAGCAGTGGATGTCTTCCGGCTGAATGATGATGATGATGATGATGATGTTTGATTGTGAGGGTAATGGAAGGGCACTGGACATACGATTCCAAAAAAATGATTTGTTGTAAATGGGGTTTATTTGAAGTGAAAATTGAGGCACGTCTTTGTGGAGTTTAATCTATAAAAATATAGTTTATTTTAGTAAGTTAAAAAAAAACAAATAAAATTTGTATAAATGCAACTTAAATAAATAAATACATAAAAAATATATCTTTTTTTATTTTTGAGTGACGGATAAAAACATTAAATTAAAACAATTCAATGCTTTCTTTATCAGGTAATCGAAGTAAAAGAGAAGATAAAAACAATAGAAATTCTGTTGTTTCGGACAGCGGAACCATTTATGAAGATATCAAACCACCACCACAGGAGACAGGTAGGTAGTCTCTATAGGAAACTGTACAATCATTAATTATTACTTCATTACATTCTTCTGTGAGGCGCGGCATGGAGGCGGCGTATTTTCGCTGAGTGCTTTGTAGCATACGCCATATTGTCATTCATTTAATATTCGTCATATACAATTTAATTTATTCAAGTTAAACATTAGTTTAGAGTGGGCTTGGATTGCTTGTTTTTTTCTTTTTTCTATTTTAACATTCTTGTTCCAATAACGTTTGTAATTGTGTACGAGTGCGCACTTTAGTTCAGTATATACACTCTAGCGCTATCTGTGAGATCCTGTAATTGGCTCTGTTGTTGATATGCATGTTGTTACTTTATTTGTACTGCTGTTGGTTCTCCTAATATAAATAAATAAATAAATTACCTTTCACTGTTTTAAGAACGTCACATTGTTTATACGAATCCCTAGCTCACATTCACACTCGTACTAATTACTCGGAGAAAATGTTGGTGTAATTTAGTACGATAGTGCACAAATCATAAAGTCTTTAATCAATTTAAAAATGTTCACGTAATTAGTAAGATTGTGTACCGATACTACTATAAGCTACTGCGAAAACTACTATAAGTATAAATATATATTATAATATATATTTATACTTATAGTAGTTTTCGCAGTCGCATTCCTTAATTATTAACAAGTAGAAGCGTCTGTGGTGCAAAATTCATAAAATTAGGAAGCTGACTACACAAATAACATACAAATAGCCCGACCTGAAATATATCACCATGCGCCATGTTGTGGAATTTCATTGTAACTAATTTCTTACACTGGAAATAATTTTAATGATACGCCATGACGAATGGATCAGAACAACAATAGAAGGAAAGATAGAGGGAAAAAGGAAAAGGGGAAAACCTAGAATGACGTACATGGAGCAAATAAAACATAAAATAAATGCTACGTCATACAAAGAAGTGAAGGACAAAGCTGAATGTAGAATAAGCGGGCAATTACTCCACCGGCAAGAGCCAAGCTCTTAAATATTATTATGATGAAGCTGTCAGACTTGTCAGTGTCACAGTTGCGGTTTATTTCAATAATCAATAGTGCTGATAATTAAATGGCAAATAACAAAAAAATCCCTAAACGATTCCTAGTCAAAACGGAACATTATTAAAATAAATTTCTGAAAAAAAAACGCATGGGAAATGAAAAACATTTGATAATTTACATCAGAGCTGACGATTATACTCCTGTGAATAGCCACCGTTTTTGTGCTCACCAGTTGGCGCCACTGCGCCAGTATCTGTCACTGTCAAAGTTTGTTATGGGTTATTATGGGTGTGAAAACAAAGTTTACGTTTAAAATCGTATTTAATACATTTAAACCGTACTGTCCAAATATTAAACATCTCGCAAAATAGGACGTAACATTATGACCGATAAAATTGCCTTAAAGCACTGAAATTCGTTGATATCCTTATATATCCTTAATTAATCTCAGGTATTGCAAAATATTCACCATATTATTCTAATTAGAAATAAACCCTATAAACCCGTCCAAAAACTATGAAATATGACAGTTCGGATGCCTTACAGCACACTAGCACCTCTATCGGCGAATACATACGCATTACTTCATTGACAATGAGATAGAAGGCCGATTTTTTAATCCCCAGATAAAAGTATCTGTCAGATGAACATTAACTCTGCCCTTTTATTTCATGTGTATTAGAAAGTGACAGGGATAGTTTTAACTGACCGATTATTTTATCTGGCGATTGAAAAATCGACCCACTGGGTCATAAGATTTTAGCCGGTTCAAGGTTTCACATTCGATTTTTCAGAAACAAGGACATTGGATGAAAGGAATAATCGAGTTCATAATACAGGTAAGCATACATACGCTTACCTGTATTATCTGTCAAACAATTTGATTTTTGGGCCACGTCGTACCTTGTCACAGTGAAATTAATATGAGACCTCTAGCGGCTTTCTTAGAAGTTTTCACTGTGGTATTATAAAATCTGTGACTGTGACAAGGTACGAAGTGGCATAGATATCAAATTGGTTGACCGTACATATAAATGTACTAGCTTTTACCCGCGGCTTCGCCCGCGTAATAAAAGTAATTTTTAACCGTCTACAAAAAAGGCGGTTCTCAGTTTGATCCGCATGTTTGTATGTATGTAGATACGTATGTTTGTCATTTTCGTAATCGGCACCCCGTGGAACCATAAAGACGACACTTATATAAATTTTTAATATAAATCAATTTCCGCCATCTTGGATTTGAAAATGGATGTCATTTTCGTAATCCGCACCCCGAGGAACCTCGAAGATGACACCCATATCGATTTTTAGGAAAAAAAAATGACCGTATATCCATCATATAACGTCATCATATTTGAAAATGGTTGTCATTTTCGTAATCGGCACCTTGAGGAACAACAAAAATGACACCCATATCGATTTTTAAGAAAAAGAAATGTCTGCCATCTTGGATTTGAAAATGCATGCCATTTTCGTAATCGGCACCCCGAAGAACCTCGAATATGACACCCATCCTCGCACAAACTTGAAACCCCTTTTTCACCCCTTTAGGGGAGCAATTCCGAAAAACGCTGAAACGTGTTTTGTTGTATTTAAACAGAGTCCATATACGAAGTTTTAAATCTCTCATTTCAAAAAGATTTGCTTCCCGCACAAATTTGGACCCCCTTTTCACCCCTTTAGGGAAGAAATTTCCAAAAACGCTGAAATATGGTTTGTTTTATTTTAACAGAGTCTAATATATACGAAGTTTTAAATCTCTCACTTCAAAAAAGATGTGCTCCCCGTACAAACCTCACCTGGAACCACCTTTTCATACCTTTTGGGGAGTAATTTCGAAAAATGCCGAGTAATTTTTTGTTGTATTTAAACAGAAAGTCTATATACGAAGTTTTAAATCTCTCACTTCAAAAAAGATTTGCTCCACGTACAAACTTGGAACCCCCTTTTCATCCCTTTAGGGGAGCAATTTCAAAAAACGCTTAAATATGTTTTGTTGTATTTAAACATAAAGTCTATGTACGAAGTTTTAAATCTCTCACTTCAAAAAAGATTTGCTCTCCGTACAAACTTGGAACCCCCTTTTGAACCCTTTAGGGGAGCAATTTCGAAAAACGCTTAAATATGTTTTGTTCTATTTAAACATAGAGTCTACGTATGAAGTTTTAAATCTCTCACTTCAAAAAAGATTTGCTCCCCGTACATACTTGAAACCCCCTTTTCACCCTTTTAGGAGAGCAATTTCGAAAGACGCTTATATATGTTTTGTTGTATTTATACGGAGAGTCTATATACGAAGATTCAAATATCTCACTTTAAAAAAGATTTTCTCCCCGTACAAACTTTGAACCCCCTTTTCACCCCTTTAGTGAAGCAATTTAGAAAAACGCTGAAATACGCCATTAATATATTTAAACACAGACTCTATATACAAAATTTCATGTCTCTCACTTTAATAAATACGGTTTTTCATACAAACTTTGGACCCCCGTTTCACCCCTTTAGGGGGTGAATTTTGAAAAATCCTTTCTTAATGCACCCCTAGACCTTATAAGGAACCTACGTGCCAAATTTGGAATCTCTAGAACCAGCGGTTTGGGCTGTGCGTTGATATGTCAGTCAGTCAGTCAGTCAGTCAGTCAGTCAGTTTCTTCTTTTATATATTTAGATGATGAAGCTACTATAGGTTAGCGGTAAGGCACGCGAATTTCAACCTGATGGTCGTAGATGCGAACCCCGGCACGCCTCTAACTCTGGGTTTTACATTAAAAAAATTATGTATACATATCCTAGTTCTTCAATTTTAGCGGATCCACTTAAAGAACAGAATGCTATTTTGGGGTAACCGCAAAAATACTAATGACCATGTTGCAAAAAGTCGTTACAGCCTCCTTAAATGTTCAATTGATTATCGACTCTATCTCCGTTAGCAAAAGATTACGAGTGCACCAATAGAAAAATGGCGGTCCAGTTGCCTTCTATTCGTATGCCGCCGGGTGTATACGGCCATGCGTGAAACGCCACATTTCTATTAGACTTTTGCTGTAATATAAGACTAGAATTGTCTCTGTAGACTCAATAGTTTCCGTGACAAAGCCTTTCAAAGTTTGCGAAGTTCGTAAATATAAATATTTAAATATAAATATTTATGGACAATCTTACACAAATCAACCTAGTCCCAAACTAAGCAAAGGTTGTACTATGGGTACTAAGTGACGATATACATACTTATATAGATAAATAGATACTTAAATACATAGAAAACATCCATGACTCAGGAGCAAATATTTGTGTTCATCACACTAATAAATGCCCTGACCGGGATTCGAACCCGGGACCTCCAGCTTCGAAGGCAGGGTCACTACCAACTAGGCTAAAGCGGTCGTCAAAATGATAAAATTTGAAAGAATTCTAGTCTCATGAAAAAGATAGCATTATATACTAGTTAGTCTCCTTAAGGTCATAAACGGCTCATTTGATTTTACAAAAACTTTGTCAAATATCGAAACAAAATTATGGTAACCCTAAAGGACTAATTTGTTATAGTACCTTCTCCGGACGTTTTTAAAGTCATCATCATCATCATCATTTCAGCCGAAAGATGTCCACTGCTGAACATAGGCCTCCCCCAAGGCTCGCCATTTAGACCGGTCCTGTGCCGTTCGTTTCCACCGGATTCCCGCGACCTTCACCAGGTCATCAGGTTTTTAAAGTAGACTAAATAGTTTCCAAGAATAGTTTTGCCTTACAAAGTTTATCATTTGTTCGAACTTCGCATGCTTTTATCGCGGAAATTAACCGGATTGAATAATTTATTATGCCGGAGCTACACAATGGGCCATGATGGCGCAGCGAAGGTAATTGTCTTTCTTCCTTCAACGCATAATGTGGCCTGTACGGTGAGGTTCTGTGGTTCCGGTGATAGGTTTATATTTAGAATATTAAATAGTAAATATTGCTTTTAAAAATTTCATAGCTGCCATATTGGAATTCTGATAATCCAGTTGAAACGAACACGTAAAATTAAAACTGTCATAATAAAATCAGGGATCGTTACCGGTATTCTTACTACCGGTTTTAAATAAGGTATAACCGGTTATAATTGCATTTCGCTATTTATATCGCTAAAGCTCTGATTAGCTGTATATTCAAAACCGTTATTCAAATATATTAGCGGTTTCGCCAATTGACAACCATATCTCTATTTGACACTTTACCCATAAAAACAATTACCGATAATAGCTGTCAGTGTATTGACAAAAATAATCGAGTATATTGATACTCGATTATTTTTTCTGTAAACTATCGTAATGTAAAATGTAGGTATGAATATTTCAGAATTGGTATTTTTGTGATTTTTGAGTTCATCGTGATGCGATGAATCATTTGTTGCGTTTTAGTAGTAATGTTTAATTGACATCTTACCTTTCAAATGCAATGAATAGCGGTATTGAATACAGATATTTAATATCGTAAGTAGTCTATAAATAGACCTCTATGTATAGAGTATTATTTTCATTCCGCTTTTATCTAGAGGTATAGATAATAGCGGAATGACAATAATAGTCTAAGCAATACCTCTAACTAGAATACAGGCATTTTTTTGTCAATTTCTATACAGGTATTAAATAAAACCGGTTTTCATCAAATATCGATATTTTTTTTCAGAGTATGTACCTTCCCCTACGTTGATGGAAATAAAAACGTACGCAAGACCACCAAGACCGAATAACATACAACCTAATGCCCCGGTAGCACAACAACTTAATCGTCAACAGATTAAGAACAGCATCACCCCACCAGCAGTTTCGTCAAAACGAATAAGTGATATAATATTAAAATTCGAAGGAAGAATAAAACCTATGGCACCGGGTGTGCGCGTTACTTCAGTGTTGAAACCTAAAAAATGTGTGGCGTCTGAACAAATTGAACCAATTTATAATAACGGAGGGTTACCCTTGGCACACAAATCAGTAACTCCTATGCGACACCATATAGAAGGTACCTACTATGAGTTTTCAAGATTTCGCATCGCTTAAGAGGATTGTGTAGCAGATTTTCCGTACAAAAAGAAACCCATTTCTTTGAAAATTTTGTGGATATCATGAAATGCTAGCTTTATACGTTTTGATTTTTTGCAATGCCTACAAGTGATATGGAACCTAGAAGATTCGTTTTATTGACTCAAACTTTCTCCTGTTTTTTTACGATTATTTCATAAAAAATAAAGAATTACTAAAAAACAAAACGTATGAACCTAGTTAAGGATATAACAAATCGATCAAGACCCACACTGTCTCATTTGATAAAGGTTTGGGTGGAAAACGTTGCCGAACCAAAACACTTATTCTGCAAAAAATTAGGCGACGGCGACATCTCTCTTTATCGCACGATGCGGCCGCAAGACTTTTTGTCGCTGGTTCACTAAAACTAGCCTAGCTGAGAAGAGTCCAGCAAGAAACTCAGCGAGGCCCGACCTGGGTCGGACTGACTCTACCCGGTGTGCGGCGGTACGGGGCGAATAGGAACTATATGTGTCAGTGTTATCGCGATCGAGAGGTGAACGTCCCCGCCGGCGGGAATCTGTAAATGGAACTCTCTCTATTACGTACACATTTGAACTCGTTACAGTATTCCTTCGGTTACGCTTACAGTTTGCTAATGAGTCGGGTATTCATTAGCTTAACCGTCCCACTCTAACATAAATACATAGCTGCTACATAAATGCTTCTCATTTCTTAATCTTCAGTCGTGTACGTGACTTTCAAAGATTCTTGTTTATTTCCGTATGATATCCTCGGATCACTGATCTAGATGCTCAAATCAAATTATTTTCAAAACACTTATGTTCATTTACAGATGATCAAACTACTTGTATGGATTCGGAAGACAGCGATGAGTGGATTTATGAGCCATTAGAAGAGGTATACGAGATGCCTGGATCTTAAAATCGAAAAAAAAGTAGTTCATCGCGTTAGTATTTAATTGCTATTTTTTTTCAGGCGCTTACCTTGTTATCGCTTTTCCATACAAACTTCCATCCCCTTAAGGGATGATTTCCTTGATAAATGGACGCGAGAGAGCGTATTCCCTTCTGAAGCGCCGGCAACGCACTTGCGACTCCTCTGGTGTTGCAGGTGTCTATGGGCGACGGTAAGGGCTTACCATCAGGAGATCCGTCTGCTCTATAACATAAAAAAGTATCCTATGTCCGCCCCAGGAACTAAAATTATCTCTATACCAAATTTCATCTACATAAATCGGTTAAGAGGCCTTACAAGTTTTAAAATGCGTGCCGCGCACACATAAAAATTTTATTTTTATGTGTGCGCGGTTTTTTTTTTAACAAACAGCCTAAAAGCTTAAACCTAAAATGTAAATAAAAATTATATTAATATCTGCATTAGCGCTGATGGAATCTACTAGAATTAAACTAACAATGATATAAAATAAAAAACACAAATTATATGACAGGAAAATTATAATATAATAAGTAATAAACCTATTTGTAAATAATTAATTTTTTTTTAAATCTGTTTATTTCACGAAAAGTAGGTTACATATATAAAATCTTGACAGGTTGCTAAATCTTTGTAGTTGAGATTATGTGCGCAGTCATTCAGCTCTCATTTAAAACTTGAACTAAATTTTTATTTTTAATTTTGGTTTACACAATTAATATGCTTAATAGTTTTTACATTTTTACTTTGCTAGTTTACAAGTATATTCTCCAGCATATTTCCCCTTTGTGAAATATTCCTTTAGTATTTTAGTAACCTGAGAGGGTTTTTTAGTTTCTAATATTGTTATAAGATTCTTGGGTAGTTTGTATGTCTGGGAGAATCTACCTACAAGTGAGAATTAGAGGAACGAGAAGAAGAATTGAAAGATTTGTATGCGAAGACGGCTGTGGAATACCCATCATAGAATACTAGATTCTTTTTCTTTTATTATTTAACGTAATAAAAATCCTCTCTCTCACCTACAAGTTCTTTTACCGCATACATTATTCGATATCGGTGTTAAATACAATAATGGTAAGTAATTGAGTTGGCGTAACTTTCTCGGTCTCTCTGTTATCCTGTTATTCAATAATAATAATCGAATTCAATGGAGAATATGCACGAGAAATGATTAAGACTATATGAATAGTAGACCATCAAATTATGACAAAAAACAGTAAATTAATAAATATGCTCAAAATCTTAAAAAAATATGACGCTTGAAAGTTTCAAAAATTATGTATTTTTTTATTGGCTAAAAGCTTTTAATTTAAAACAACAATCAGGATTCGCATGTTTTAATAAACAAAAAATTGTATTGTAACAAATGTAATAATGTACCTAATCTCAATACTTCACGACCAAAACAGTAAATTACAAGTTAAAAACTTGTAATTACAATGGTAGTACGCAGTGTGGGATTTTTCTTCAATTTTGCGAAACACTACTTAACTGTTTAATTTATGTACTTTATCAAATGATACCGAACATTGAAACTCCCACAGTTCTATGTCTCATAGTTTTTGAGATTTTCGATAAATCGAGTAACAGCCATAGAAATCTATAGAAATATGAAAACGGTAATTACTCACATTTCGTGCCTCTTTTTAAAATCAGCCTTATATGTTAATATAAAGGTAGTTTTAATATACCAATTTGACTCAATAAAAGTTTGAATTGATGACTATTAGAGGATGATATCATCAATTTTCTAAAAATTTTAATATTTGATAGTTTATAAGAAGCATTATCACTAGGAAAAAAAGCAAATGAAAATATGGCAGGATTCACGAGATATGATTTTTTAAATATTCAAGTTAGGGTTGTCACACACTAGGTAGATTAACTTTATTTTCAGTTGGCTTGTCGTGTCACTTTTTGCGAAATCGTTGTATGTTTAAAAATAGAAACAATATTATGTGCAAGAACAGGTTTTTAGTTCATCACCCGCATCGTAAATGAATGTAACAACATAGTCGAATATTCAATAAAGGTCAGCAAAACCAAGGTTTGTTGGTTTTGTACAGGTACGACAAAAAGCATTATAGCTAGCAGAACGGTTGTGTCAGTCTATTCTGTTGAATTTCTGATGAAGGGTATCATGTGGCATTAAGGAGGGGTCCATCGTCATCAAGCGCTTGCTAAAACCCAATGCCAATTACATGATATCTGGAGGAGCGGGGGTGAGGCGTCATGGAGCCGGTAAAGACCCATGGCGCTGCTTTGCCTCAGCTGGAGCTGACCCGTTCTGCTGGGGGATGTCCTTCCAGGCCTCGACCGGGGACTTCATGCGAGAGGGGCAAGAGGGCGCCAACCCTCTTGTTGGTCAGCGAGTAGCAGATACAGATACTCTTCAACCTCCGGAAGCATCATCATTAACGATAGGAGATGTTCACTCAAAGACTGCTACCAGACTCGAAATTTACAAAATTTTGGTAGCAGCTTCAAAATCTCGTGGAACGATAACCAGACCCAAGTACTTACGAGTAGATGTGAAAGAACGAATTAGAGTAATTTTCAATTATTTGTGGTCTGATTGGATTTTAAGCAATACTGATCTGAGTGATCAAAAAAATTATGGTAATGTAACTAAATCTACCTATAAATGTGAAACATTTTATTTACTCAGTGGTCGAAATATGTCTCGCTTTTGCAAAAAAAAATCATGACTGGCTTGCATCTTCTTTTGATATAAATTTATTTTGATCACTTCAGTCGGACAATAACCTCATTCAAAATAACATAGACCAGGATCATAAAGTCCAGCTCGAAAGTCAAAGTGCTCCATCAACTTCAGCTCTAGGTCCTAGTCGCACTCACTGCATTAATGCCCAAAAATAACGAAGACGACAATTTGTCACTCATTTTAGACGAACGACTTTATTAAACTTCCATTTATCGAATAAATTATAATGAAGAATTCATGCCAGTCAAGTGAGCAGAACAGAACTGTCGCCTCTAAACTCTGATATTATTTTCGTTCGTGTTGTGATAACCCTATTTCCATAGAAATGGAACAAATACTTAGAAAAGCTGTAAATTCCAAATCCCGTAAGATAAAATCGTGAAAATATGAGGCATGGCAGGTAAATTCATTATACGTCCTTTAGAGCAAAAATAAAATGCGACCGTTAATAAAATTAAAAAAAATTAAATAATCAAAAAAAGTTGAAATATTTAATATCGTCCGGTTTATTAATTTTACAGTCTTGTATTTTTTTTACGTTACTGAATATTGTTTCTTGAAATTGGAGACAAAAAATTGGGGCTTTATTGACATTAATTACGAAAATAAAAATACAAATAGGTTTTGATGACGTCATTGATCTGGTGTTTAGAAATTTCTAACTTGAAAATTAAACGTGATAGGCGACTGAACTGACTGAAGCACCGAATAAAATCATAATAAGGTAGTGAACAAAATTTAAGAAAAATCCCATACTGTACGGGCGCATAGTATATAACATCACATATATACTATGCTAATTTAGTATGGGAGTTTTGGGGGCGTTTTGAGCACTCGGATTTTATGCTGTACTTTGAAATCCATTTCAATTCAATGTAACAATAAATGGACAAGTAATATTTCTAATTGCTTTTACATCATTTGGTACATTATGGGTGTCTATTATTTTATCGAAATCTCTTACATCGATTTTCATTTCACCGAAAACTGTTCGACGAATTTCATTAGGTTTTTTTTCTAATCACATAATCATTAATTAATTGCATTTTATATAATCGAACCACTTCTCATAGTTAATCGTTTCGAATCCGTCTCCAATCGTAGCGTAACGGTACATCGAATTTACCTTTCATAGAAATGTTCGTTATTCATAGTATTAATTTAACGAAACATGATTCACAGATAGTACGTTCCATATAGTATTCTTTCCAAGAACAATGTTTCATCGAACAACCAAGCAAGCATGATTTTTCCGCATTACAGTCGGTCTTGCCCTAACAGGTCTTTCTGGGCTTATATAAAAAAATAACCTCGAAGATTAAGACGGGAGCAAAGCTCCCGTCTTAATCTTCTAACCTGTCCGCATTACAGTCGGTTTTGCCCTAACAGGTCTTTTGTACATTTTAGGATTTGGGTATTTTTGTTTTTGAGTACTTTTACAGAGTACACCAAGAATCTGGGAAAATTTTAATTTTAGACGTATATCAAGAATAGTAAACAGTGGTGAAATGATGTTCTAGGTAATAAGAATTTTGGGAACTGAAACCATCGTTTACCAAAATTATACTAAAGGCCATTCGATGAACGACTGCGTCGATGAACAAATAAAATACTGAATTAAAATTCGATGAGTTGATTCTTGTGTAAAAGGTAATTCGATCAAATGTTTGAACGATCTAACGAAGTTCGATGAATGTTTCCTAAGTGATAATAAAATTCTGCGAACAGTGTTATAGGAAACGATAATCGATGTAACGATTTTCGGTAAAATGATGGATTCCCGTACATTATCTGTAATTTGGTATTCTCTTTAATAAATATATCATTTCGGCACTTTTAAGTCTAGGTACTAAAAATAAACTTAAAAGGAAATACGAGTATTGTCGAGGGATCGATCTAAAACCAAAGATTAGCGTTCAAATTCGATTTCTATATTTTTTGTGCTCGTTTTGATTTGCTGCCTCGTTGCGCGTAGAATAGAGCGCGTTATACTTTGAAATTTTGTTGTGGCATGAAATGTTAGTCAGATTGACCATCATAAATAAAATACCCAACGGGACATAAAGCTTTTATGCTGCAATTTAAATTAGATTAAACAATGCCTTGTTGAAATTTCATTACTCCGTCAGGGGAATTCTTTTGTTTTTGTGTTAAATGGGATGACTCGAGCTACGTATTTAATGAACACTGTTTGTGTTTCACAAAACAACACTAAGATTCTTATGAAAGTATACAACGTGGGCTTCAATAACATTTCAGAGTCCAATAACAATGTTGACGATCGCCTTAGCCTAGTTGGTAGTGACCCTGCCTACGAAGCTGGAGGTCCCGGGTTCAAATCCCGGTCAGGGCATTTATTTGTGTGATGAGCACGAATATTTGTTCCCGCGTCTTGGGTGTGTTCTGTGTATTTAAGTATATATTTCTCTATATAAGTATGTATATCGTCTCCTAGTACCCATAGTACAAGCTTTGCTTAGTTTGGGACTAGGTAGGTTTGTGTAAAATTGTCCCCAAATATTTATTTATTATTTATTAAAAACCCATAATTTACGAGATATCAATTATTTAAAACAAATCACAAGTTAAAAAATCTCAATCCTTACACACCCTAAAGGCGTGACGTAGCCACCTACAATTTTTACACGCAGACGCACTAACTGCGTGGTTGTTAGCCAGTTTCACTTAATTAAGTTTGGTATCTATCATACAAAAAGGTTTCGCTACCGAACATTTTGTTCTGTTCTCAATCGCAAGAGTGCAAACTATTTACCTTTACTGATAACTGGCTGATAGCTTGAAATTGATGTCACTAAAATGACAATGCTGGCTCTCTATTTCTCAAATTGAGATTAATTAAACTCGCTTACTCTCTGAAGTAAAGGTTTGTTCACAAAGAAGCGGTCAATTAATAAGATTTAATTCGAACTGAAATAGTAATTTAATTAAAACACATAATTGGACCCATGTTGATGTAGCATTATTTACTCGTACTGTCGTCAAAAATATGTTGTTTAAATTAAATCTTTCGGGTTATCGACGCCCACGGTGAATAGCGTGTTTCTTATAATCTAACGTTCCTTGTGTAGGAATCGTTAGATATTACCTTACCACAAGTGGATTGTACATACGAAGCAATGTCCAGGCCGACAAGTGGTATTTGGAATAAATTTCATTTTCCTACCTAGCAAATTTAGTTAAATAATAAATAAATATATTTTACTAAACACTTGTTACGCACAGTGTATCACAGTATCGGACTCCAAACTACGCTAAGCCTGTATCTTGGCAGTCTTCGCGTGCGATTCAGGCCTACTCCAAACTTCGAAATCCGACTTGGTATCGTGCCGTCCCGTTCACTCTCGTGTTATACACTATATTGAGTGAAAGGGACGGCACGATACGAAATTCGAATTTCGAAGTTCGGAGTAGGCCCTCTGAATCGCACGCGCAGACTACCAGGTACGCCCTCTGATGTGTTAGTAAACATTAAAGTACATAATTAACTAATTATACTATACCAAAACTAGTATATGTAGTGTAATCGTGTATCCATTTGAAAGCTAACTAGAATACAAAATAATTACACGCTAAAATGAAGTTAGTTCCATAGAAAACGGGACCGCAAGTGCAGCCGCCGCATATTCGTGGTGTAGAAAAATATCTGAACATGCACCTAATGCCTTGACAATAGAGTCGTGTTCAGATATTTGTGAGCACCTTGTTCGCTTCGATATGTCTGATGGCGGCTGTTCCAAATCTCTTAATTTTATCATTGTTATCAGGAAATGAGGTCTCTTGAACCTGATATCTCAATAATGTAATTTATTCCAAACAATTTTGTTTTAATGTGTTCACAGGGAACTCCCCGATAGCGCTTGTTCATATTTTTTTAGCGCTACAGATACTGACTAACAACATTTCTGATATGAATTACGATAAAACGACACGAGGGAGTCCCCTGTCAATTTCAAAATACCTAAGTGTACAATTTTGAGCCTTATTATTAAGATTTAAGTTCCAAAACGTATTAATACTTGTAGATCTTATTGTATCATCGGTGATACAGTTGGTTAAACATTCTGGAAACTTAGGCTCGGTTTTATAAAGATCCGTTAGACCTTATGTCGGTTTGTTATGTCAAAAAATATACTGAATTACTGAAATTTGATCTAACATTTGGTCTAATGGATCTTTATAAAACCCGGCCTTAGCGTAATGAAATAAAGTCTACATTAGGTAAAACAAATGTGTTGCTTTTTGTTGTATGATGATGGTATGATGTCATACGCGAATGGTGTTAAAATATTATTCAAATTAATCGAGTAGAATGACTGATTTCTCGGTTTCCTGCAATGTGAATTTTATGCTAAATGTGTGTTGTAAAATAGGTTAAGATTAATATTGAAGAATAAACGCTTGTATCTATTTTATTGTTTGTTATTCCACCGACTGTATTATTACTAGTGGCTCTGTGAGCTGTAGACCTCGTGAGTGAGTGATTTCTTGATTTCCAAAATCTGACATTATAAAAAGGGTTCCGTACCTAAAGGGTAAAACGGGACCCTATTACTAAGGGTGGCTTGCACCAAACCGTCTGTAATCGTAAGCGGTGTTCGTTAAAATCTGATTGTATGGAAAGTTTGACAAGTTTCTATGGGATGACAGCTGCCGGCGCCATATTAGACGATGACCGGCCTGTAATCGTATGTTAGTGCAACCGACCCTAAGACTCCGCTGTCCGTCTGTCCGTCTGTCTGTCTGTCTGTCCGTCTATCTGTCCGTCTATCACCAGGTTTTATCTCATGAACCGTGATAGACATTTGAAATTTTCACAGATGATGTATTTCTGTTGCCGCTATAACAACAAATACTAAAAAACAGAATAATATAAATATATTAGGAGACTCCCATACAACAAACGTGGTGTTTTTGCCGGTTTTTATAGATAGTGGTACAGAACCCTTCGTGCGGGAGTCCGACTCGCAGTTGGCCGGTTTTTATTTACACATAACGAGCGGCTTGAGCATCTCTTGCCTTTCGCTTGCAAAAGAAAAGGATGCAATGATCATATTGACTGGATTGAGTTTATCGCTTGGGGCCAAGAAGGTTATTTTACAACGCATACGTCGCTCGCTCGATCGTGTCTTCTCGAAGATCTCACGGTTCGAAATAATTACCATACGATAAACCAAAAATAACTTAGTTATGAAACTAAACGTGATTTGTGTACTGACTGTATTTTTGTTTGTGTTATTTCACCGGGATGTGGTACAGGCAGGTAAGTCATAACTCGTATTTTAATAATAATTGAGGAAAAATGTATTTTATATATGTATAGTTAAGGAATTTCATTCACTACCTGGGTCATTGTCGGTTGTAAAAACAAAAGTTGTCCACCCGGTGGTCAATAGATAAGGGCTTATGTACATGTAAATTATGTTTTTATTACATGGATTTATAGTTTCGGAAACACCGTTTGTGCGTGTTACTAGACTAATCCAAAATTAAGCTTTGTGGCCCTTAACTTTTGATATGTCCACCGAAGAGACGGGAACCTAAATCTGACAATGACCCACCTATTTCGTTGAAATGTCGATACACATTCGCAATACATTAAGGTCGAAAATTCTATTTCAGTTATGTCTATAGAAATGTCAATACGTATTATTTGTCACTTTACACTACTTACTGGGGCGCTACCGCGAACATCAAACGAAATGTTCCCTCTCTGTCGCACTTGCAAGTTTGCACATAAGTAAGACAGTGAGGGAAAATTTCGTTTGTGGTTCGCGGTAGCCCCTCTGATAACTTTTGCGAAAATTTATGATTTTATTTTCTGATTACGAACATGTGTCAGTGTCAATAGAGAAAACTGTAGAATTCTTTTCAACGTTATTAATTTAAAAGTTAAAATGCTTGCTGCTTACCGTGAACTATTAAGGGGTCCTAGCTCCCAATGACCTTCGATCTGTAACTCTCCGTTTTCTCGTGTTTTCTATGGCTTATCGTTTTAAGAACAATGAGGTTTACTGAAATAGTCATCGATTTAAAATACCCTAGATGCACTATCCGCCTGTCAAAAGCGTCCGCGCTCAAGAGTGCTTAAATGCCTTTTAAGCACTCTTGCGCTCAGAGTCGCGCGCTAGCCATCGGCGAGTCAACATGCCCATGTGCTCCGTAAAAAAATGCAAAAACAACACGTTAACGACGTTAAAAAAGGATGGAATTTCATATTTTCGGTGAGTATTTATTTAAAGTTTCATTATTTAATTGATTTGTAGTTATATTAAGCTTCAACGCGCTTATAACAATTATTTTATCAAAATATCAGACACACGACCAGCTATGCTACTGTCTCTTTCCCTCACGTTGAGTGAGTCGTATATCGAAACGAAACGGGAGACCTATGAATCGGACTATAGTAAAATTTCGAAGGAATGGAGTCGCAGACTGACTAATTTTTTTATGAAAGTTTACAAGTATTGTTTGTTATTAGCACACACCTATGGAGTGTGTATGTAGATATGTAAGTTGGTAAAAACTATAAATTAAAATATTAGCGTTTATCTAAAACAAAGTGAATAAAAAGTATTAAATGATTTATGACTATTTGTAGAAAGATATGTTCTAGTAACGGGTATGTTACCTATATATCATTTCAAAATGTAAAATAAAGATTTCAAAGCTTGAGACACTATCATGTATACAAGTTACTCTGATTCAGTGTAATTTTTGTAAATTAAACCTTGTTTTTAAAAATAATGTGTTACGGATAATAATATTCTATTTCTTCTTTCAAGTATAACTTATTCGATTAACTACTTTAAATTTAGGACTGCTTTAATTTAATGGTAACATAACATGAAATTACAGTAGAACCATTTAAAGTGGCTTTGTCATAGTCGCTTGAGTATCTTGATCGAAATATCTTAGCGCCACACACAAACACTTTTGGATGGTCCCATCCATGGTCTTCTGTTCTCCAAATGCTACTTTCTGAATGCAAATGCTCGATTTGTTACCGAAAAACTAAAAACGCTATATGTTTCCCCTGATTTTTTGAGGATTTCCCTCAATTCCTCATGGATACCATCATCAGAACTAGTTTACGGCAACAACGGGACCAACATGCTTCAAACATATGATTCCAAACAAAGAAAGAATTTTCCGAATCGGTTCATAAACTACGGAGTTCTAAAGTAACACTCATTAAAATAATAAAAATTAAAAAACAACACAACATAATAAATCGATTTATCATTACTATTTATAATAAATCGACGTTAACATCTGACGTCGTATGCTTGTTTACCACCTACCTATTTTAAACAAATCATTTTCGACTCCACGGTACACGATACCGACTCTGTTCCAATGTATGTCCAATGCTGCCAACACAATCAGTGGAAAATGTGCGTGAACAAAATTGAAATGCTGTAATCGCCAAACGCTCTCATTTAAAGTAAAACGTTACGCTGGTGACATAAGGCTCACTATTGAAAAAAATTAAATTGATCCCAATTGACTTACGCTCGTTTAGCGTGTATCTAACACGCACACACTCACAATGTCGGCTCGGCCGGCTTGGACACTTTTTCGTCTTGAATTTGTAGGTGATAGTGTATCTAGGGTATTTTAAATCGATGGAAATAGTATACCATATTTACTTCAAAACCCACTGTTTATGAGATATAGGCATCAAACTTGGACAATTTTAGGTCAAAAAGCAGTTTTTTGAATGACATTTTTGTGTGGATGAGTTAATAATAAAAATAATTATTGTGTTGTTAGAGACGTTAATAAGGAACAGTTACGATCGACAAAATTGATTCAAACCCACCATAAGGTCATTTTGCTAAGTCATCTAAATACTAGTCTGACAAGCAATTCATTTTTGAAATTGAAATATTTTTTTGTGATGAAAAGAGTTATTTATAATGACAGCTTATCGAGATTCCATACATAGCTGTTTTATTTAACATTAATAATATTTTTAAGTCATCTAAATACTAGTCGGTTGAAATTCGCCTGAACATATATATTATACCATATATTTATATGGTAACGAACTTAATTGTGATCATTTTATTAGACACTGACATTTACTAACTACTATCTTGAACAGTTTGGATAGCCATGATTGTTGATCACAAAAGAGAAATGCTATTACTATCTCTGTTCTTCACAGTAATGCCATAGCCTTCTTCACTGAGCACTACAATCCGAGCTCTTTGTTCTGCCAAATGCTAAATGTGGATGGTGGAAATCTCATTGACTGACCACTTGACATCTGACAAGCAATTCATTTTTGAAATTGAAATATTTTTTTGTGATGAAAAGAGTTATTATAAATGACAGCTTATCGAGATTCAAAACATAGCTGTTTTATTTAACATTAATAATATTTTTAAACAAGCAATTCTTATATATTTATTTATTTATCTACAGTATGTCCACCATTAGGCGAAGTTGTTTGACAAGTCCAAATGCACAAATGTTGCCACAGTATGGCCAGTGCTGTTGGCATCGATATTATTTAAGGCCTTACTACACTCGCCGATCTTTCGGCGCAATTTATCAGGTACTTCTAATTGCTTGCTGAGAACATCAAAAATAGAATTTGGTAGTGTTTATCTCAATCTCTCTCTCTGCTCTAGTTCTGAATTTGTCAACCGAACACCATTTAAATCTTATGATTTATTCCTATTTAATTTATTTAATAATAAACTTCATATTTAAACACATTGTTTTGTCCCGCTTAACGAGCCTTTGTGCATATTTTTATGACACATTGGAATAAGTGGAATAATGATGTTGATTGGAATGAGTAAATTACAAAATTGGAATAAGTTGGTTGTAGGTACAACGTTGTGCTTATCGATATGTTGTTATCGATATATACCGTCACAATTTATTTTTTTCTATTCCTAGCAACATCTTATCTGTCAGTTTACTTCGCCTAATTATAGATTTTAGCTTAGGGGATCTCTTAAACGGGTTAACGATTTTGATGAAATTTGCTATTTGGATGTTTTTGAGGACGAACAATTGATCTAGCTAGGTTTTATTCTCGGGAAAAGGGTGCCCCTTCCGAGACACAACTTCACATACCTGTCTGATAGATATTATCTTTTATCATGTTAATAGTACATCATTGTCGATGTATGGAAGTAGGCAATTGCAGGCTGAGAGTTAGTTTAATCTTTCTAAAAGTTAGTATTCGAGTTTGTATGTAATATATTTTTTTATTTTTCAGGGACCGGCTTAAAGGCAGGGTTCGGAAACCAGTTTCGTCTCCATCCAATTAACAGATTATAAATTTGGGTTTATTTGTCGTACTTTCAATCAAATCTTAAAATAAAACCGGCGAAGTGCGTGTCGGGTCACGCATCATGAAGGGTTTCGTGCCTAATACTACTAGTCCACTTTGAAATACTCCATCCTATGCTGTTAATTAAAAAAGGTCGTAACTTTGTAGGAAACTCACGGCACTTACGTCCGTTTGTTTGGGAAAGGCAGTTTCTTAGCGATACTTAATATGCAATTTTTGTAAGTAAGTAGTTTTTGAAAGTATTTATTAATGTACACAACCCAATTTTTTTACAAGATTTTAAACTTCGTGGTTTGAAAATTAGAAGGGGGGACACACTTTTTCCGATTTTGACTCATGAACGGTTGGAGTGGAAAAGTTAAGTTTTTTAGAAACTTCTATATCATTCTTAAAGGCCTACCCCACAGGTCTATGTGCATTGTATTCTTTTCTCCCGGTTAATTGTATGGAGTGACCCCACAATTTATTTATTTTCATAATTTCACATCATTTTTATGTAGCAGTTCATAGAATACACCTTCCTCCCAAATAATTCCTCTTAAATCGGCCGTGACACACAAACGGACAGACAGCGAAACTATAAAGATTCCGTTTTGACCATTTTGGCATTTTGGCTAGTACTTTAGGAGATATTAAAAAAAAATAGAAAAAACAGCTTCCGAGCCCTGCTTGAAGAGAGACTGTAATAAAATACAATAATAAATATTTTCACGGGATGCAAAAATATGGCCAACAACGTCATTTCGGCCATTTTTAAGAAAATTCTATTTACTTTTTTTAGACTGCGGTGTAGTGACGAGACAGCAATGGGACGGTCTGTCCCCAAACCGCGTGGAGTACCTTCCGCGGCCCGTGCGCCTGGTCATAATCATGCACACAGTCAGCCCGACGTGCAGCACGGACCAGGGCTGTGCGGCGCGGGTCAGGAACCTGCAGAACTACTTCCTGGAGAACCTTAACTATTGGGATTTGGGGCCCTCGTAAGTTTACCGTTACTGAAAAAGAGACTTCGATAGCAGTGGGAGAGAGTGGAAAAGATAGGAAATATAAGCAAAACCAAACAGACGTGTCCATGAAGCGAGAATATAATGACAAGTAAAATGTAAAACAAAATACAAAAAAATCAATAAAAAGGCAGATGACAGAAGTCTTCTAAAAAAAGGTTATAAAAAGGTTGCAACCGCAACAGTTACATTAAAACCTGCCCGTTCCCTGCTGACTATCGATTATATTGATCTATGTTTACACGATTTTCACACATTTTTATTGGAAAACGAGACTTAATACAGTACTAATATATTTATCTTTTTGGACATTGTTAGTGTTGTGTGTCGGGCAAGTGTCTACCCTAGTGTAAAAGTGTTTATTAAAGCCCAGGTGTGGGTAGTTTGAAAAACCAGTACGGCTAGAACATGTTGATAGCGTAGAAAGAGTATTAGATAGAAGGAGCATTAGCGAATCACCAAAGGGGACGGACTTATGATAGGCTGACTAAATTGAGATGTATCAGAAGACTAATATGGATGTAGAACAATTCTGACATCTCATAATTAGTCGGGCTGTATATACAATATTGGCGCCAAATTTAAATTAAGCTAATATGCTTGAATACATTGATGACGTTTCGGTGACACAGGCAACAAATAATACGCGATGAGGGACAGGAGATGACACATTGTATCTCGTTCCCACGTGTGTTGGTGGCTATGCTTGCATCTCTTTCGCACATCTTTGTATGTGTGTATTGCCGGCTCCAGTCTTATCCTTACTTCATGGTTGATACCGCTCACGCCGGTCAGATCACGACCACAGGCCGAGGATTTCTCCCCCGCTCGGTGCGACAATATCTAAATCCCCCGAAATCTTTATTTTCATCTGATTTGACAGTAGGTGACTGTCAATTGTCAACATTCGTAAAGAGTGTTTAAGTCGAAAGTTAACTCTTCTTCGGGAAACGCAGTGGCATTTTAACAGCTCGTTAACAGTTCCGCTGTATGCTAGGCGTCGCCAGTATGATTTGCAGTGTGGCAAGTGCTTCACGATTGGGCACTTCAATACATCAATAACGGTATTCAGGAGGCTGTTTTGGTACTGTTTCGCACGCGGCACATCAGGAAGGCAACTCGTTGCAGATTCCTGCGGCAAACCCCTCTTCTTTTTCTGTGTCATAGACTGGGAGCGCCGGGTGAGGGACGGACAAGGCCAGTCTTGGTGCGCTGCACAGACAATTACTCTGAAAAACATGATCTGGCGCAAGAAAACCTCATTTAAAGGCACTTCAGTTGTAGTGTCTGAATTTCTGACTCGGCAGCGGCAAGCTGTTTTTGTTCAGGCACGGAAGCATTTTGGTATGCGTAGTGTGGACATCTGATGGAAATATCTTTATAAAGCTGGCTTCCAACGGTTTAGTAAGGCTAGTTTCGTCAGGTGAACTGCAGAAGCTGATTGAAAATTACCCCACCGCTTCTGCGGAGTTAGCTGGGAACGCCGTGAGGGAAGTGCGCACCCAGGCGGCGTGTGAGCCGGCAGAGGTTGCCAGACGAGCGAAGAGGACGCCCATTGGGGCAGCGACGGCCGCTCCAGCGAAGTCTAATGCGGCACCAACAAACACGGCGGAAGTATCCGCCAGGGCAAAGAGAAGGGCCAAGAAAGAAGGTTCCGAGGTCCCCGCTCCTGCCCTCGAGGTGACGTGCTAAATCCGCCGAATGGTTTTGTTTTTCTTTGCTCTCGAGTCTCGGCTTAGTAGTTGCCTCCATTTTTGTAACTTTTTATTTCTCATAACTTCTGGCGGTACACTCATATTTTAATATCATTTCAAATTCATTTTTTTCGTCTACTGCTTTTAAAGAGTATTAATACAGGCTCTGTTTACTTTGCTCAGTTGTATTAAAAGTAAATCATGTAAAACGTCACTTTGTGTCAGCTGTCAATATCTCGTGCCGCACGGCACGTTCGGAAACTAATGTTCACTACGTTTCGTTTTTGCTCGAACTGGCTGACTTTTTAATTTTTCGTACTGTAATGTGTTTTTTTGTCTTATTTTAAGACGAATTGTTAATTACTTAATATTTATACATTTTTTTTCTTCTCTACTTAATACGCGTACATTGTTAAAAGCTTAGAGCATTTCAGTGAAGAAGTTGTAATCACATATTGTGAGCTGCTGTCGACCGGTGGGCGAAACAGGTATTATGTTCTTTTGCCTACTGATTATTAACTAATAAATCATATATTATTTATAAAACATTTTATTTTATTGACATTTATATATATTATACCTACTGCATATGTGGGACGATGGGTCTGATGATTCCTTTTACTCTGCTTGTGACTTGTCCAGTCCGTCTTCTTCCTCTTCTGATTCTTTTGATGAGCCGAGCACACTTGGCGGTGGTGGGGCGCGTATTTCAGGATCATCCGAATTTTTTTCAATGTTTGTCACATTAACGCTCAAAGTTTCCCTGTCATTATACTGATCTTTTAGATAGTTTCTCTAACCGTAATATTCACGCTGTTCTTGTTAGCGAAAGCTGGCTTAAGCCCAGTATCTCCTCTATGATGGTTAGCCTTCCTGACTTTGTTCTCATACGTAACAATCGAACTGGCAAAGCTTAGGGTGGTGTAGCCATTTACCTCCGATCCGATATATCATACAGTATATTTGATTCTTCTCCCTCTGTATTCACCGGTTCAATGGAACACCTGGTCATTGAGGCCAAGGTGCGTGGGGTCAATATTATTGTCGGTGTGGTGTACTGTCCCCCAACGGTTGACTATTTCTCTACGCTAGAAAACCTTCTTTCTTCTATTGGCCCTGAGTGCACACATCACATAATCATGGACCGGTGATCTAAACACGGATCTGTTAAAAAACCACAGTAGAGCGCGAAATCTTAAATCGATTATGCAGGCGTGTGACTTTTGTATATTGCCTCTTAATGCTACTCACCGTAATGCTGACTCGCCTGATACTTGGTTAGACGTGATCTTCACATCTTCCACGGAACACGTTTTTAAGTCGGGTCAATTCCTGGCGCCCGGATTCTCACGCCATGACTTGATATTCACCACGTACGAAGTCAAAGTGCCCAGAAAGAAGCCCGTAGTAGTACGACTGCGTAACTTCGCTCGCTTGGGTCTCAATAATTTGAGGCTGGATGCTGATTCTGGTGACTGGGCGCCTGTGTATGCCGCATCAGCGCTAGATGAAAAAGTGTCTGAATCAAATTAAGTAATCCTGCAGCTTTTTGATGCGCATGCGCCGGCCCGCGATGTCCGGTTGAAGCGGCTCCTGCTCCATGGATTACTAGGGGAGTAAGGATGGCAATAACAAGGAGGGATAAAGCTTTCCGTAAATACAAGCGTGATCGGTGCGACGAAAACTGGCGGTTCTTCAAAGTAGCCCGAAATCGCTGCAACCAGATGGCAAGAGCTGCCAAGCGCCGATACATCCATGAGAACATTTCCAATGCATCTCTGACTGACACATGGACATTTTTAAAGTCTCTCAGTGTCGGCAAGACTGGTAACTCCTTTGACCCAACCTCCTTTCCTTTAAATAGCATCAACACTCATTTTTCCAACACCCCCTTGTTAAATTCAGTTATTAAATTCAAAACGATATCCTTTATTGCTTCACTCCCCTGTCCTGAGATTTCACCATTTTGCTTCTCTCCGAGCTCCGGTCGCAGCTAAGGAGGTTCTAAGAATTATTCGTTCCACCAAATCCAAAGCTGTTGGCCATGATAGTATTGGAAGAGTGATGGTGTTTCTTATACTAGAAAGTGTCGTGTCGTGCCCGTCATCACACATATTATTAATTTTTCCTTGGATACTGGGGTTTTTCCTTCTTCTTGGCGTAAAGCCTACGTAATTCCACTTCCCAAAATAACTAACCCCAGCTCTTTTAATCACTTCAGGCCAATTTCAATCCTTCCCTTCTTTTCTAAGATTATAGAGGCTGTAGCTCATAACCAGATCTCCAAGTTTGTTCATTTGAACTCTCTATTGTCGCCTTTCCAATCTGGTTTTCGTGCAGGCCACAGCACCACCACTGCGCTTCTTAAAGTCACTGAGGATATCAGACTGGGCTTGGAATCCTCAAATGTCACAGTCGTAGTGCTTATTGACTTCTCCAACGCCTTTAATGCAGTCGACCATGATCTTCTCATGGCCACTCTGGCTCATCTTAAAATCTCCTCGGAAGCGATTGCGTGGTTTGCCTCCTATCTCTCGTGTCATGCTCAAGCTGTCCGAGTTGGCCAATGCTGCTCGGACTGGTGTGAAATGCATACCGGAGTACCTCAAGGTGGTATTCTCTCTCCTCTCCTCTTTTCGGTATTCATTAATCTCATCACTGATAGAATCAAGAGCGCTTACCGTCTGTATGCAATTGATTTACAATTACATGCCCAAGTTGACGTAGCGGATGTAAATTCCGCTATTTCTGTTATCAACAAGGACCTGCATCAGCGATTGGTCCAGTTGCTTCGACATTTCCGTCAACCCTACAAAGTGCCAGGCTATCATAATAGGGAGCCCTCGTCAACTCTCTAAGTTGGATACCGGCTCTGTTGCACCGATCATGTTTGATGGCTCCGTTATCCCGATCTCGAGTCAAGTGAAGGATCTAGGTGTCATTATTGACAAGCATCTTTCGTGGGACGGGCAACTCTCTGAGGTCAGTCGAAAGGTCATCGGCACCCTTCGCGCACTCTACAGGTTTAAAAACTTTCTCCCCGTAAGCACTAAGAAACTACTGGTGCAGGTACTAGTGTTACCCCTTATTGATTATGGAGATGTGTGTACTACAAATATTTCCCAACACTCCCTAAACAAACTCGATCGTTTACTTAATAATGGAATTCGTTTTATCTTCGGGTTGCGCAAATACGACCATATCCCGCATTATCGCCGCCAGCTAAATTGGCTCCCTATTCGTCAACGCCGCTCTCTCCGAATTCTGTGTACACTTTTTTCCATCCTGTTGGAGCCCTCTGCTCCAGGATATCTAAAATGTAGATTTAACTTCGTTACCCCTCGTCCAAGTTGTGAACTACGATCTTCCCGATCCCTTAAACTCTCTGTTCTTCCACATCATAGTGGTTTTCTCTCATCTTCCTATTCTGTTCAAGCTATCCATCTCTGGAATGCGCTCCCCCTGACAATAAGACAAGCCCCAAGCAAGTTGGCTTTCAAACATATGCTCTACAAGCACCTGCTAGAACAAGTCTAGCGTAAACTAATCAGCTAGTATCCCCTGTACTTATGCAGTAGTTTCTGTTTGGTTCTATGGTCGACTGGTAGAGAATGCCTCATGGCATTAAGTCCGCCCTTTGTACTTATATTCTTTTTGTGCAATAAAGTTTAAATAAATACGGCATGATAATTATATAGACTAAAATTGAAGGGAAGACAGTAGGAAAAAGAGGAAGGGGAAAACCGAGACGGACCTTCATGGACCAAGTCAAGGAGAAGGTCAACGTAACGTCGTATCAGGAGTTCAAATCAGTGGCAGAGAAAAGGATGGAATGGCGATTACTCCACCGGCAAGAGCCCAGCTCTTAAATTTAGGTGGAGCAAACGTCTGCAAACTACAAAAAGTTAATAACTATTTTAATTTGTCCTTGTTGTCTCTCCCCAAATATTTTGTGTCTTTCAAATTCTAATCACGCTTAGGCAGTTGTCACCCTGATGCGGTTTCCGCATCCGCAACGCGGTGCGGTATGCGAGCGGGACGTCGCTATAAACATGTATAGCGCTATCTTGCTCGCACACCGCACCGACGTGCGGGAACCGCATCGGTGTGACAACCGCCTAGCGCAAGTAGAAGCGAGCACATCATAATACACATTAAAATTTGATTGGTATCAGAAGTGTTAAATTGACTTCCTGATTGTTTCAGATTCCTGATTGGGGGCAACGGGAAAGTGTATGAGGGACCCGGCTGGCTCCACGTGGGCGCTCACACATACGGCTACAACAAGAAGTCCATTGGAATTTCATTCATTGGCAATTTTAACAGTAAGTGACGGTACACAATAAATAGAGACCATAGAGTTGATAATTGAACTAACAAGTAACAGATTTCGCCGAAAAATGCCCTTAAGACATATGAAACACAAAAAAGTGCGCTAACGTGACCTATTTTACAAATGTCCCATCACAGAAAAAAAACGTACAAGTGAGAGAAGAGATATTTGTTATGACTTAATTCCAAATATACGTTTTTCAGAATTTTCCCCGTACTTGTAGTATAAAACGGTCTTATTTGCCAAAATGCATAGTTGTAGGTCAACGGAAAGTACCATATTTTTGATTCCCTTGAGAGTGTTGAAATATTAGTTTTTTGCGGCATAAACGCCGTATTGTTTTTACGTTGGCTTTGCGTTACGTTAGATGTTTGGGTTTTTTACAGCTTCAAGGGGCTGTAGATCTGAATATATTGTTCGAATTTCAATTTAAGTAATACTTTCACGCGTTCCCGAGTTAAAGGCTCTTGACAGACAGACAACAGTGATCCTATAAGGTCTCCGTTTGTTTACTTTTCATATGGATCCCTAAAACGGATCATCTATTCATAGTGTATATGTTATGAAGGTGTTAATTAACACTTAATTAACACCGATCCCTTCACTCCCCATACTACTCTTTTGTCTATCTTTATTTCTATACGACAACCAGTAGGTATTTCGCTTCGATATATAGGAATATGGCAATATTAACGATGATAAATCGGTACTACGGCTCTGTACAGGCATAATACATCTACAGAGAGGACAGCGTAATGGCTTCTCATACATCAAACCGATCGACATATGTTTGAGCAAATTTTGAAATTTAATTTTTATGTCTATATATAAAATTAATTGTTAGGGTTGTAAAGAAAATTAAAGGGTGTATATTCATGCGGTAGATTCTTGGCCATCAGTCAATTACGGAAATGGTAGACTAGCCAAAAGGTTTTTATTAATCTCTTCATCGCCACAGCAGATTACTTGGCAGCACGTAGGTTGTTTTACAATGACTTGATATGAAGTCATGGCGTGTGGGGCACTTTTTTATTATTTAACCTGACTGTGGCATTATAGGCCGGGCTCAATAAAGCGATAGGAGTACGCGGTTGGAGGAGTAGCCTTGGGATAATCCAGGGAGAAAACTACGTGGGCGGTTTTGAACACTGGAATATTCTAAGGGTTTGCGCTCCAGTGAGATTGGTTAGTGAACCAGCGACAAAACTCCCAGTAGCTCGATTCCACTCACATCTCAGATTCGGTTGAAACCGCTCAACCAATCTCACTGGAGCGCCAACTCTTAGAGTATTCCAGTGTTCCAAACCACACGCGTGGTCGTGCCGGAGGTTTTCCCCTGGATTTTCCCCAGGCTACTCTCCAACCGCGCACTCCTATCGCTTTATTGGGCCCAGTCTATAAAGCCACAGTCAGGTTCAAAAAAAAAAGAGATTGGTTGTGCGGCTTCAACCAAATCTGAGGTGTGAGTGGAATCGAGCTACTGAGAGTTTTGTCGCTGGTTCACTAAACCTAGCCTAGCTGAGAAGAGTCCAGCAAGAAACTCAGCTATAGGCTCGACCTGGGTCGGACTGACTCTACCCGGTATGCGGCGGTACCGGGACGAATAGGACGATATGTGGTGGGGCACTAAATGACTATATCAAGTCAATGGCGGCGAAATGGTTAAAGAACGATACAATGCAAGTTATTTAAGGAGCGCTCGTGGCCTAGCGGCGCCCGCGACCGCCTGCGGTATGCGAGGTTAAGCAACGTGGGCAAAGTTCAGTTCTTGAATGGTCACCCATTTTGCTTTGAGTGGTTATTAACTGAGCGCTCCCGTGCTTTGGAAGGCACGTTAAGCCGCGAATTCCTGATGATGTCTATGATAGCATTCGTTAAGCCAAGTTAGAGGCCTTCGGGCGGCTTGAGAACTTCTAACTGTCAGGTTGCCCACTCACCTTGCAAGCCTAATTCCAAATAAGGTCTGGTTTCCCCTCGGATTGTAAGGTCAGATGGCAGTCGCTTCCGTAAAAAACTAGTGCCTACGCCACATCTTTGGATTAGGTAGCGGCCCAGGGTATCCTTCAGGATGCAACTGTACTGGGATAAAGTTAGGAGGATGATGACAATGCAAGTTCCTCTTTTTAAATGAATAGTATGCACGTAGGAAGCTAAGAAGGTAGCCTCTTCCTTAATTTTGTATTACGGTAAATAAAGCTTTTCTTTATATAATTTTTTATATTTCTACGATTGTATATCTCGCTCAAATCGTGCCAACTAATACTACTTGTAAATTACAGAAGTTGGTGCGTACATTACAAATGTTAACCACACAAAATCGTACTAGACACAATGTTGAAATCGCTGCGCGATGTGAGCTCAACAAAATATCTGGTAGAATAAATAAAAAAAGATCTCTCGGTTTCTCTCTCTTACTTTAGCATAGGACTACTGCCTCAGTCGCAAATCTGCTAAATAGAAATAGGGGCGGTAGATTTTCTCATTTTGCCACGTCGCCTCGCGATCTCACACTATTTTCTGTGCTTACCACAGTATTTTCACTTTATGCTCTAACGAATATGATAGTACTTAACTCGGGCTTAAAATGGGTATTCGAAACTGTTCCGCCGATGAATATTGATTGCATTTAAATGGTTTTAATTAGAGAATGTTAAACATTAACTAATAAAGGCAGACCATTTAAGTGCTAAACCGATGAAGATTTGAATAGGTTAGCACAAAGCCTTCATTACTGTATAGTGGTGAAAAGTGGTTGCTCACCCTTTAACAATAGCAAGAAATCATAGAAATTTCATTTAATTATTAAGTTAATATTGGTTAGGACTAGGTCACAGTGACTTCTAAAACAGTAAAGCATTGTAAGCCACACTGGCGCGGTGGGGCGTCGGCAATTAAAGCCGGCAAAACATATACATACGAAATTCAAGACCCTTCGATGATCTAATTGATAGTGTATGAAATTCCTTAAGTATTTTGTTCCTAAGTCCAGTTGAAGTACAGTGAATGTGCCAAAGTTCTAAAAGATACGGATAAAATGCGTGTAGGAACTGCTAATTATACTAGTCCACATTAAAACCACAATCATATACTGTGAATTAAATAAGGTCGTATCTTCCTCGGTAACTTACAGCACTTTACATCCTTTTGTTTGACCAAGGCAGTTTTTCAGCGATATCTTTAAAACTGTCAATCTATTTCGAAAGAATTTTCATTGAAAGTATTTAACAAGCACGGTTTAAAGGTTACAAAGTTAGAGAAGGACGAGACTCAATTATTGTGACTTTCGCAGCAGTTATTGTAATTTGACTACATCACTACATAGTATAAAACAAAGTCGCTTTCTCTGTCCCTACGTCCCTATATCCGTATATCCCTATGTATGCTTAAATCTTTAAAACTACGCAACGGATTTTGATGCGGTTTTTTTAATAGATAGATTGACTCAAGGGGCAGGTTTATATGTATAATATATGCATCAGCATTGCACCCGTGCGATCCGGGGCGGGTCGCTAGTAACTATATGTGATAATCCACATCGAAAGGGACCTTATGGGGGCAGGCGCTTACGTTACACCTATTTACTAATGTATTGGAACAGCGGCAATAAAGGCGTAAGTGCCGGCCGCCATAAGGTCCCTTTCGATGTGGATTATCACATATATAGGCCTACATCACTTATTCTAATACACTTCAAATTTATTGAGTAAAATGCCTGTGACATACGGATAGACAAACGGAAATGAACCCCTACTATATAGTTATAACTTGATTTTGATTCCAATATATCCTACACCTTTTTAATAAAATACCTGTGACATACAAACATGCAGATATATATAACGAAGCTCTAAGAGTTCCGGTTTTGCCATTTTGGGTACGGTCATTTTGGTCCGTTATCAAGATATATAGGTATACATGGTTTTAGAAGTAAAACTAAAATATCAAATGTAAAACACACACTTTTACAATATATCAAGACAAAGTTAAAGACGAGCTTAATGTTATGCTCCTAATTTTATTTTCAACATGTATAAAATATTTCTAATTTTCTGACGTAAATATTTAGTGTTGCTCGTAAAGTATATGTCAAGACTTGGCTGAATTTGGGAGAATATTGACATAAATTTTTACTACAAGCTTACTGGGAAATACACCAATTTGCGGAGCTACAATATAACAAAAGGAAATTAGATTTGCAATGCCACTGATGTGAATTAATTAAATAAACCATATTAGAACTAGTTATGTGTGGTAGAGGGAGCAGTTTATGAATCGATTTTATGTAGGTAATAGCTTTTGCTCGCGACTTTGCTTTTCTTTTATTTCAGGCGCTTACCTACTTCCATCCCCTTAATGGATGACATCCGTGGTAAAAAACAGTATGTCCTACCCCGGTACTCAAAATATCTCACAGCAAATTTCATCTAAATCGGTTGAGCGTGAACAGGTACCAGACAGATACACACTTTCGGATTTATAATTTTAGTATGGTTGGATGTAATACCAGGGTCACAGCTAACTGAACCACTCGTGAACATTATTACAATGAGATAAGGTCTACCAATGGTCTGACTGTGACGTAGTTAACTGTGATGCTGATAGTCTATGAAAATAGTAGATTGTTAACCAAGGGTTGAAAGCCACCCATTTCGGACGACAATTTTGGCGCTCTCACTACGTTCGAGCTATAATTCGAGGCTGAAGTGGGTAGTTTCATCCGAGATATACACTGCTTTTTATTCCGAATACGAGGAAACAGAGAAATGCGCAAAAAAACATTGTCTGAATCAGTAAAATCCTATTGAATCCATTGTAAAATCGTTTGAGTATGGACCATTTTGGCGCGAACTGTTGGCTGACGTTAAGATTGTTTGAATAAACTTATAAACATCAGCTGAGAAACTTTCTAGTGGATAATCCATTATATTCTGTAAATGAATTTTGTAAATAGAATCTATAGTAAAGTGGCTTGAAGGAAACAATCTCCAAGTTAATTTAGAAAAAACAACGTATTTACGCTTTAATCAATTTAGTCAATCTGTAATTATAAGCTACAATGGACATTTATTGCAAGAACGTGACATAATTAAATTTTTAGGAATACATTTAGACAATAAGTTAAACTGGAATGGACATATTGAAACTGTATGCACAAGACTAAATAGATTTGTTTTTGTCCTTAATAGATTGCGTAGAACATCTGATCACAAAACTGCCATGGCTGCTTATTACGGATATGTCGAATCAGTTCTCAGATATGGACTCATGATCTGGGGTAATGGGATTGATATCATAAGAGTATTCCGTTGTCAAAAAAAATGTATTCGTGCAATATGTGGTATTGGACCACTCGAATCGTGTAAACCGATGTTTCTTAAACTTAAAGTTCTGCCATTACCTTGCTTGTATGTTTTTGAAATAGCCAAGTTTGTAAAACAACAGCCTGAATTATTTATTACAGCAAGGGACATATACCCTAGAAATACCAGAAAAGGTGAAAGACTCGTAGTTGGAACGCAAAAAAGAACTGCTATTTTTAACAAAAATTGTACTGCAATGTGTGTGGAAATATATAATAAGCTGCCATCTAACATTAAATGCTTACCATTTAATAAATTTAAGAAAGCCCTACATGAATGGCTGTTAGATAAAATGTATTATTCACTCCACGATTATTTTCAATAGGCCAATAATATAATCTCGTACAAATTGCATATATTGTAATAATAAATACTTAGGTTAAGAACTACATCTAATATTTGCATGCTGTTTGTGGACGGTTGAATAAGGAGAACGTTTATTTATATGTAACAACTGTAATCTGACCCTATTCACGCAAATAAATGATTTATGATTTATGATTTATGATTTATGATAAATTAACTTCGTAATGATTTATTGTGGCATTCTATTTGATATTAAGTATTTTTGAGTTTTTGACATTGTAAGTATTTAGATAAATAGGTAGGTAATTTCGTATTTTAACCATTATTATACGTAGTCTAGCCATAAATTCTGTCCCAACTTTTTCGCCATTTTAAATTTAATAATGGAACGTTCGATGTATTTTTGGTTCTTGATTATGCTTAAATAGACATTTGGCTGTCAGAAAAAGTATATTTGGCTCCAGGTATCGTTTCCCTGAAGATGGAGTGGGGCATCAAAGAGAATCGTGTCGCAGTGATAGCGTTATACAAGTATAACAAGCAAGTGAACAACATTTTCAAACTGCTGAAACCTTTGAATATAACAAAGAAATTTATCTATCGTACCATCAAGCGATACAACGACATCGGTTTAGTCGACGACCGGCCCTGGAGCGGTCGACCACGGCAAACAAGGACACCGGCAGCGATTAAAGCGGTAGCTGAGCGAATTCGGAGAAATCCGCTACGCAAGCAGAAAATCATGGCTAGGGAAATGAAAATTCCCCCTAGAACTATGTCCCGTATCATAAAACAAGACCTTAAGCTTGGGGCTTATCGACGGAGCACAGGTCAGCGATTGACAGCGGCCCTACGGAAAATAAGAGCGACGAGAGCTAAAGTGTTATGGTCGCGGCATGCAAAGGGCGGATATCGTAATATTCTGTTTACAGATGAAAAAATCTTTACTGTGGAGCAAAAATTCAACCGCCAAAATGATAAAATATATGCTCACAGTTCCCAAGAAGCTTCTGAAAAAGTTCCAAGGGTAGAAAGAGGCCACCATCCTGCATATGTCATGGTTTGGTGGGGAGTATCCTATGAAGGCGTCACAGAGCTTCATTTTTGTGAACAAGGGGTAAAAATACGTGCTACGAACTATCAAAAAGACATTTTGAAGAGAGTTGTTAAGCCGCTAAATGATACTTTATTTGCCGGTAAGCACTGGATATTTCAACAAGACTCTGCCCCTGCACATAAAGCTAAGACAACGCAACGGTGGTTAGCGACGCATTTACCCGAGTTTATTGCGGCTGAAGATTGGCCCTCAGGAAGCCCGGATCTCAACCCCTTGGACTATGGTCTGTGGAATATTTTGGAGGAGAAAGCCTGCTCTAAACCTCATCGCAATGTTGAGTCTCTGAAGTTAGATTTAGTGCGGGCAGCGGCTTCAATACCCATCGATACCGTCCGTCCCATATAACCATTTTTAGTAGCCGTTACAAGATTTTGTCGACACTTAGTGTCGACTCTGGTAACAGTTTTGGTCACCGTTACGACAATGTTCCGTCGAGAGAACTAAAATGGGGAACTGTCGAAACAGTAAATTTTGGTTACTTCGTTACGTCGCCGTGTGGTAACAAAGTTACCAGTTTGCGACTAGTTGCAGCTCAAATCATTCGTTCATTCACTCACTAAACTTCAACTGCTGTCATTATTTGACACAAAAGTTGATGTTAAAACTCAATTTCACTGTTGAACCTGTTGCCTGTAATGGACGTAAGTATCATTTTATTTTTAGTAATATTTTGTGATTTAATGATTCGAATAGTATTGCGAATAAAAATACACTGTGCAATTTAGTAAAAGAAGATGAAATTTACCATCGCGCCACCAAAACAATAAAAATTTACCAAATGTAAACAAATACAATATGGATTTTACTCCATAATATGTTTAAATTTCTATACCTCAGATGCCTATCCTTTAGTGGGGAAGCGAATGTGAATAATAAAAATAAGCTTTTATGTTTTAAGTAAACAATTAGGTAGTACATTTCAAAAACAAGTGATGTTATATCGGATAATTTTGTCGTCACAACCGGTCACGAAATTACTATATTAAGTCGACACCGTGTCGACACGTAACTAAGTCTAGTAACAAAATTACCAAAATATCAAAATGGTGGCATGTACTTTTTCTTTACAGACATTCTCAAACTTTAAGAAAAATAATAATACATTGCTGACTATACAAAATGCCGTTTTGTGTGGTCTTAACCAAGGAAGGTGGTGAGATTATGGTTACACTTGTCCCAGAATCCTGGGTCAAGGAAGAAATACTTTCACGTAGCAGGACGGGATCTGGTAGCTGCCCTCACTGACCCAAAAAGAAATCCAATATGCTGAATCATTGGGAACAAATATTAGTGCTTATCATACAAATAATGCCGCTTATACCGGAATCCGAACCCAGTCATCTAGCTTGGTATGGGTTTATCCAGAAATCACGTGAGGGTTTTTGGGCCACTTTTAGACCCCCCTACCCCCTTGGTGATCTTTGGTGAGGTTCTAGACGACCCCCCCCCCCCCCTTCCCCACGAAACCTCACGTGTATTTTAATAATTTATCACCACTTATGAATTTTTTTAAGTTAATGAAGTATATTAGTTAATCTTGTGCTTATTTTGGTTATGCGTTATGAAAACGTGATTGTGTAATTTCTCCTATCTTTTAAGAAAATGCTACATGAGTAGATATAATTTCTCGGTATTGTTGGTGCAGTAAAAAAATACACGTGAGGTTTCCTTTGTACCCCCCCTCCCCCAACGTGATCAGTAGTGAGGTTTTCGTAACCCCCCCCCCCCCCACCCTTTGAAACCTCGCGTGATTTCTGGATAAGCCCTATGTATCATGCAGAGTAGAACCTACCTACCAATTTAGGCTTCAGTAGTAGTCATATTTAAGTTCATAACCTATATATAACCTACAGAGCTGCAGAGCCCTAAAAAAGGATTCTGATATCATCTCATAAGAATGAAACAAAAATTGCACTTACCTGAAGTTGAGCTTTCTTGAATCTCGAGTATTTTTCGGTAAAATGTTGATGAGAGACGAAAACGTTTTGGTTCACGATCCATTTTGATATTATTCAATGATTAACTATCAGCAAAGTTTGGAAAGCTTTAGACGTTGTAGTGACTTTCCATTTAAATCTAGACACAAAGTGTAGGAACAGTTACGTAACGTTACGACACTTTTCATAATTTTAGTAATAAAGTGTCGACACAGTTACTAAACATTGTGCCTAAATTCTACACCAGTCACAATTTAGTCGCAAATGTGTATAAAATGTTTCGACACAAATGTTTCAGTAACGTGTGGACACGATGACTACACTTAATTACTAAAACAATTTCAGTCGCATTGTGTATGAACGGTTACCACACATAAAAGCCAAATCTAACACAGTCGCGGAGACTCGTAACGGTTACGAAACTGTTTCGACTTGTGACTACTTTGAAAAATCTGCGACCGAAAATGGTTATATGGGGTGCCGTCATAGACGAGTGGCCGGACCGTTTAAAGAAGTGTGTTAAAGTAAAAGGTGGACATTTTGAATAAATATTTTATTTTATACAATCTGTATAGTATAATTAATAAAAATAACCCTAATTTATTTAAAAACTTTCTTGTATTTTCAAAATAAATGTCATTTCATATAGGACAGAATTTATGGCAAGACTACGTATTGTTATCAATTCTACATTAGCAATAGTATGAAGAATTGACAATCCTCTTGGGTGAAACTTGAAATGTTATTTTTATTTAATTTATGTTTGTTTTTCTTTTGTTTTAATTGTTTTATTATGTGTTATTATTCTATTCAATGTATTGACGACCACAATAGGGATTCTTTTAAATTGACTTAAATGTAATTTATAATGAAGTCTTGTATTGTGCATGTAATAAATGAAATCTAAATATAATCTATACTAAAGGTACAGAAATAAAAGTCAACAACCAAACACACAACCTATCTGATGGTAATAAGTAGGACGCGTGTAACTTCATAACAATAGCTAGCGTAATGACTAATGACTCGAATGCGTAATGACTCGAAATAAGGCGTCACTCCGCCTGCTTCCCCAGGCTTCTATGCTCAATCACTGAACAAAAACATATTTCGATGGATACTGTTTCATTACAATTTATTGGTTTTATGCCACTTTATAATATTATAAAATCTTTGCTATTATTTTCAGACGACCAGCCGACGCCACAGGCGCTAGCGGCTGCCAAGGAACTGATAAAGTGCGGCGTGACCAACGGGCACCTCGCTAGCGACTACAAGGTGGTCGGGCATCGCCAGCTCATCTCCACAGAGAGTCCGGGCCGCAAGTTGTACCACGAAATCCGCAGGTGGCCCGATTGGACCGATAACCTCGACGGGATCAAGAATAACTAAAGCTTTATTTACACACGTACGAAACACGCATGCGAGTTCCATTAATCATTAGTTGGGTGGATTAACTATTCTTTGTTGCCCGTTACCATGGTTACGTCTCCTGAGTCACATTGTGATTTTATAGGGTTAAAATTGTGATTTTATAGGGTTTAAATCTATCAACCATGAGTTTTAGCAATGAGTATAAATCCATTTGAACATGGGTCATCTCTTGAACATGATTGAAGTCCATATTATAAACGTTTTTCTAAGAAACTCGGTTACTGTTGTTTCCTCGCTGACGGGACAGAATATGACAAGAAAAAGTTGATTGACCCATTTACCGCGCGATGCAGTTAAACTCGCATGCGAGTCTTGTACTTGTGTACATAAAACTTAAAGCCGGTCACACCGATGCGGTTTCCACACCCTGGGGCGGCGTGTGAGCGGGAAAGTGCTATGCGTATATATAGCGCTGTCTCGCTCACACACCGCACCGAAACCGCATCAGTGTGAGAACCGCGTAAGACCATTCGACGCAAACGAAACAGTCAAGTTGTATTTCAGTGATATTGTAAAATTACTCACCACCCACGACCTCTGCATGAAACTGAGGGGCTACTACGAACTTCGAAATCCGAACTTCGTATCGTGCCTTCCCTTTTACTCATATAGAGTATAACACGAGAGTAAAAGGGACGGCACGGACGGATCTGCTCGTCGGTGAAACGAGTTCGTGAGTCCAAATACCGCTCGTAGCGATTTTTTTTCTTTTGTCAATTTCATTGCAGATTATAAACTCGTTAGCGGACGCTTCCGCTTGGCAATAAATTTAAGTCAGTATGTCGTTTACATCTTATTTTCTTGAATTGCAATTTTAGCACGGACGGCCTCATAAGGGGCTTAACATCTTAGTACCATGTCGCTTTAACGTCATATATTTTAACTGTCATGCTAATGTCAAACTGTTGAATGCGATAAAGTGCTATTAAAGTGTCCTGTCCAGCTACTCATGAAGTCGACTTTACTTACATGCCATGGATGTTTATTGGCTAACTAGAAAATGAGAATCAAGTCTTTTGTTTTATTGGGTCCTCCTAATAAAACAAGAGACAGACGGGTGGAACTATCTTATCGTTTTATCGTTTATCATTCAGTTAGTACCTAAGAATGTATACTTATCTCCTTTAATTAAACTTTTGCTACTAGTAATGTTCATGTTGATGCATCATTGGCTCGACTTGGCTGAAATAGAGTAGGGTAACTGTGTTATTGAATGCTGAACTTGATTAGATTTAACCATGTAATTAACCCTGCTCTGTGTTGGTCGACTTGACACTAGTGCTGTATGTGCACTTGGTCAATTATGCGCTTACTTATTGATCATGCTGTGTGCACTTGCTTTGGATGTCATGCTGGTCTATAAACTTCTGATTTTGTGCAAACTTAACTGTATCATTTATTGTGCGATGTCTGTAAAGTGTACCTTTTTTAAATAAATAAATAAATAAAAACTCATTTTGGCAAACCTTTTCCCTGCTACTTAGAACTTTAGTGTCCATGCGCGTAAGTCTCCGGACTTGAAATGCTAAAGTTGCTAGGATGTCACCATCCAACAGACTCGTCTTGGAGGTCAATATGAATTATCTAAGTATGCTTCTAAACTCCTCGACCTCATCATTACTTACCAGCTGGGCCATTCTCCTTTTTCATGTACATAATTTTCAAATACTTTTTTTAATGCAGATTTTGGAATACTTGGCCCTCACTTCAAATGTTAGTATTGATTTTTAAAAAGAGGTTTAATTAGAGTATCACTTCCGATAGTTTTGGTAATTAACGAACCACAGCTAATATCCATAAATCGAGTAACTCATTGGTTCTAGGATTCTCACCATTTGTATCAAAAACCGGTTTTTACCACTGTGTTACCCACCACAGCAATATGTTTAATATTTAATTAATTTCTTTTACCTATAAATTCATTTTATTAGGTTCAGGTACTATTTCGAAATCCTATTTTTGTATACTAATTCAATACATATAATAGATTTTTTTGTAATAGAAAACTGGTCATGAAAAAGTAGAATGACCCAGCTGCGATAATCATCAAATTCTAAATTATTTATTTGAATTGGTCAATTACTTACTCAATTGAAAAATACTTAAATTGATTGTAAACTATTAGCATCATATTTAACTGACCATCAGTAGACCTTATCTCCTTGTCGTAAGGTTCGCGAATGATGAGTTACCTCTTTCAGTCCATAAAAACTCGTTCCATTTGCACCTATGTATTAAAATAACTAGGTAGCTAACTACGTAATAAAAATACAGGTAAATAAAGTGCTTTAAATATGTGCCGACTATTTATTTTTATTTTCAATAACACACTGTTTTTAATTGTAGTTGTTTGACAGTTCTACATCAGACCACATACACGGTCACAGGATATGAGTTGTAGTAGGTCCATACATAGGTATGTATGGCCATCCAAGGTAACGTTAAAAATAACATAGTGCCCGCAATTATCTGCACATTATTCTTCAGCAATAAGGAGAGGGCCTTGGTTAGGGGATACAGTTGATACAATATATCATCAGGTTACATATTCCATATCAATTTCAATTTTCATCGCACGCTTTCACGCGCGCGTAAATTTTTATAAGGAATACGAAGCGTTCGTGCTAGATTAAACCCCTGGCCAATTCGGCGTTCGTATACTTTTACTGATAAATATGGGTACTTAATACTTGAAATACTTGTCACTCTTCATCCTGTAACTGTAGACGTACTTCGTACTGCGAACGGTACCAGACCCACCAGCCGAGCGCGTGTCGAGTAGCGGCCGATACTATCCAGCAGTAGTAACATACCTGAGACAATGGAATTCACTTTAGGAAGCGCGCTGTGTGACCAAGCCTTTAAGCTACAATCCACAAATAGGCGAAGTAAACTGACAAATAAGATGTAGCCAAGATTAGAAAAAAAGAAATAGTGACGGTACATTACATGTCGATAAGCATAACGTTGTACTACCAAACATATTCCAATGTTGTAAACTATAAGGCTCATCATAAAGGCTCGTTATAATCATTTAAATATGAAGAAATCATAAGACTTACAAATCATTTTAATTTGACAAATTCCGAGCATACTAGATTGAAAGAAACACTGGTAGTGTATTTCGGCTTTTCGATGGTCTCGGCAAGCACCTATAGGAGTAACCGATAAATTGTGCCGAAAGATCGGTAAGTCTAGTATGGCCTTGAATAATATCGATACGAATAGCACTGGCCATACTGTAGCAACATTTGTTCATTTTCACTTGTCAAACAACTTTTACTGTGTAGGTCACATCAGTGTGCACGACGCAGGCGGGACACCGCCGCCGCGCAACGCGACCGTCGTACGGTACGTAATCGCTCGCGTCACGAAGTTCCAATATCTCCCTCTCTGTCGCACTTGCTAATTTGTGCGACAGAGAGGGAGATATTCGAACTTCGTTTTCGGTTCGCGGTAGCCCCTCTGTGTGGCGTCGCTAACCTGTCACTGTACGTTCCAATCACACGCTGTGTGCCCAAGATTTAAATGAACTAGATATAATGTATTTATGGAAAGACAATCTAACCCACAAGAGATCACGATATTGAAATGCCTGACTTTTGACGCCATGTTAATAGTGAGGGACCTGATTTGTCTCTGACTTTCAAAACAACAAATCCTTAAATCACGTCCTTACAACATATTAGGAGGATGATGGTACAGAAACACCGTACACCAATTAACCCGTCCTCTCCCGGCGAAAAAAATTAACAATAACGTTTTTTTCTTAAGTGCCCGGTGCTTAGAGCATTTAAAATAGGGTCTCCACCTATTGATATATTTACCCCTCTGCCAAAGGCGTAGGAGAAAAATCTGCCACTTTATTCAAAAATTACTTCAACCCGTCGTCTACCGGTCCCTGGGATCCCCGGGCTCATCACAAAACAATTCTATTGTTTATTTTTTTCGCCAAGAGACCACGGCTTAAGCCGCTATTATACGCTAGTCTTCAAAATCATTCCCGATGTGTGAAGAGGTCTTCAAAATCGTCCGGGCTCATTACAAAAGAATTTTATTGTTTATTTTTTTCGCCGGGAGACTACGGCTTAAGCCGCTATTATACGCCAGTCTTCAAAATCATTCCCGATGTGTGAAGAGGTCTTCAAAATCGTCCGGGCTCATTACAAAAGAATTCTATTGTTTATTTTTTTCGCCGAGAGACCACGGCTTAAGCCGCTATTATACACCAGTCTTCAAAATCATTCCCGATGTGTGAAGAGGTCTTCAAAATCGTCCGGGCTCATTACAAAAGAATTCTATTGTTTATTTTTTTCGCCGAGAGACCACGGCTTTAGCCGTTATTATACGCCAGTCTTCAAAATCATTCCCGATGTGTGAAGAGGTCTTCAAAATCGTCCGGGCTCATTACAAAAGAATTCTATTGTTTATTTTTTTCGCCGAGAGACCACGGCTTTAGCCGCTATTATACGCCAGTCTTCAAAATCATTCCCGATGTGTGAAGAGGTCTTCAAAATCGTCCGGGCTCATTACAAAAGAATTCTATTGTTTATTTTTTTCGCCGAGAGACCACGGCTTTAGCCGCTATTATACGCCAGTCTTCAAAATCATTCCCGATGTGTGAAGAGGTCTTCAAAATCGTCCGGGCTCATTAGAAAAGAATTCTATTGTTTATTTTTTTCACCGAGAGATTCCCGATGTTTGAAGAGCTCCGTCAAAATGCCTTTATATCTTTCTGTTTTCGGGTGAAAAATACATTTTAATTTATCAAATTCACTTGCACGTATGTTTTCGCATCAATTATAATTTTCTGCACACACAAGTTTTGCACAAATGCAGGTTAAGTTATCATAATCCTCGCTACATTTTCCTTGTTGTACTTTTTTATGTATTGTAAGCTCCTAGGTACCAAATTCTAAATTGTAATATTTGTGGTGTTATTTTGGTTTGCAATAACTTTGGTCCTATTCTATTCTATGCTAAATGTGAATTCTGAAAACAATCGGATTATAAACTCTATTTGTTTGTGATTTCTGTGAGGCGATTGTTAGATGAAACAATGTGCGGTTTGCATCGAATTATTTTGATAAACGCTCCATTAATTCAAAAGCTACTAATTTCGAGTTGAGGCGGCAATAAAAGCAAATTATTGCGGCCATTGCCAAAACCAAATGGTACATTTTCATCTAAAACTTCAGCCGAATAATGTATGGTAATTTTACTTTTTAATTACTAATAAAATTAGACAGTGTGTTCAGAACGTACATGGGTGACACAAAAATTAAAATGTGTCATTAATGTAAATGTTTTAAAATAGTCAGTGAAACTGTTAAAATAATGGCACTGTTTATTATAAAACTACTTATTACAAATGAACGTAATATTAATTATTATGTTTATTCTTGGCGTAGTATTGTGATGCTTATGATGAGATATTTTTTATAATCTCGATTATAAGATAATAATAACCAATTTTAGTGACAATATTCTTGTATGGTCTAACGCATAATTGGATGAAAACAAATAGGTTGGAAGAGCTCCTGATTCTGTATAAAATCTCAGAAAAAAAGAACACAGTACATTAGGCTTAAAGTATAGAGGTAAACAACAGGCGGTCTTATCTCTAAAGAACGATCTTTTCCAGACAACCTTTGGGTAGCGGAAATCATAACATGCACCCTAAAATTCTTTTTTTCTCGTGGATTTTATCCACTGAGTTACGAAAACCCCATAAGATTTGTACTCAATGGAAAAAAAAATGTAGGACACTGAAGGAAATCGTGCAAATAATGATCAAAATAAGGAACCCAATCTACCCACCAAATTTTACCCAAATCTAAAAACATGAAGAAACAACAACAAGTACATAAACATTAGCCCTTTTATGAGGTACAAAGAAAGGATACGGGCTACGGCTCATTATAGTTTGAGCATTTTTACTTTGAACTTTATTAGCTTTTAAGCAGTTTAAGTGGAATCTACGAGCACGAGACTCCTGAACATTTAATCGGGCTAGAGTGTAATACACTAAGTCACCAATCCTATTATCAACAAAAAAGGAAAAACTTAGGAGTTATCCCTTTCTCTGAGAAAAATCTCTGGCAGTACTAGCATAATACAGAGATAGGATAATTTTCCTGATTTTTTTCAGTGATCATTGGGTGAGTATAATTATACATGAATATTCTGTCATATTCCTACAAAAAGGTCCATTGTTGAACTTACAAGTGTCATGCAAGCGAGGACGAACGTGGAAGCTAGTGGCCAAGGCGTGACTTGCGTCTCCTGCGTCATCAGGCCGGCGAGGGTGCGACCAGACAGCCACGCCGCCAACACAGCTAACGGAGACATCAGCATTATACCCAGGCCGTCCACCATGAGCTGAAACAATTAGTTCCATTTAGGTATGGGCTGAAGAACTGCTTAAAGTCGCGGGGGTCCGCTGGATACCGGCAGCCCATGACTGATCGTTGTGGCATTTTCTGGAGGAGGCCTATGACCAGCAGTGGACCACCAGCGTCTTTCAGCTGATGATGATGATGATGTGTGTTAAGAAGTCGTGGATGGAAACTATCTCAAAATATTACAAACTGGCGTGAACATGAGAAGGCCTACTCTACTATGGGTGGAAACATGTTGAAATGTTGATGATGAGATGTGTTAAGGATGAGCCACACCGCTGCTCAAAATATGCTGACCTACGTAAACGCAGTGACGAGAGGGAGAGACTCATGAGTTAAAAACGTCACGTACTTAGCACGTCACTGCTTTTCCGGGGCGTCAGCGTATTTGGAGCAGCGGTGTGTTTCATCCTTTACGAGTACCTATTGTGCATTCAAAGGATCGCGGGCTCTTTTCAGACAGAGCCTGGCATCGTTAAGACCATGAAATACGAATGCAATGCGGAGATGAATTTAAATCATATAATTAGCATTCCGATTCGAAATGAATGTGTTATTCACGTATTGTGTTACGGCCATTTATTTGAGAAAGTGGAAGTTAATTATTTGGGACCATCCATTTCGACCAACTTCCATATTCGAGATTATAACGATTTGTCAGCATTGACAGTTACTTCATGTCATGGCGATAGTTTAGTTCGGTTCATTTCGTTAATTATCCTGCCTGGGAACAATAATCAGGTTGGCTCAAAGCCAAATGTTCGCTCAGTGACCAATAAAACCTGTAAACTTTAACTTCTTATTTTCAATGTCGGTAAATAATGAAAAGTCTAGCGACTGCAAAATCTTTACTTAACGTAAAATAAACTAATTTTCCTTTTCATTAGTGCTACTTTTTTCATTTCGGCGGGAAAAAACCTAATTGAACAAAAGATAAGTTCTAACTTCAGAAAAACGTCCTAAGTAGTTTCACAGATAATTAAGCGGCTGATAGATTATTCACTGATGGGATCTACACTTAATTAAAAAAAGAACTAATTTTGGTCCAATACCAAGAATCTCATATTTTAGTATAGACTAATTTATGCTTCATAGGAGATTTTGCAGAATTGTAAGGTACTTGTCGTTTCTCCAAAAACCGACAATGTGCGAGCCGGACTCGGAAACAAACCATTGTAGAAGTACTTACCGAATAGTTTTTGTATGGAAGCCCCCTTTAATTTGTAATTTTATTTTGGTATTTCAGAATCAGAATGTTATTTATTGCCTCAATTTATACAAAAACATGGTACGGAAACGAGGTCGCTCACCATGGGCCTTATAAGAAGGCTCAAAGTCACTCAGAGGGCAATGGAGAGGAGTCCGCTGGATGCGGGTGACACAGGGCCGGTCATTATGGCACTGTTTGGGGGAGGCCTATGTCCAGCAGTGGACGTCTTTCGGCTGATATGATGATGATGATGATACAAAGACAGTGTAGATACAAAAATATTTGCTACATGCACTACGCTACACAACGTTAGTACTTTTTTATTTGTTTTGCGGCATACTTGCAGAGTAAAGAACATTTATTTCATATTCTGTAAAAAAATACTCTCTACCTGTTACAGTTCCTGGGATACAGCCCGCTGACAGACAGACGGATGGATGGACGGAAGGACAGTGAATTGTTAGTAATAGGGTTCCGTTTGTACCCTTTGAGTACGAAACCTTAAAATCCGTTGGCTTTATATTCAACATTAATGCTAATAACAAAAGCTAACACAACAAAGTACTTGTGTACTTTGTGACTTGAGTACTACGCGACTTTGTATTATAATAGCATAAAGAAGTATTTAACGACATCGTCTCAATGTTGTATAAACTTTTACTTGACAAACTATAAAACATTCACAATTGTCATAAAATACCAGATCGATTCACTGAAGTTTACATTTTTATGATTTTACAATACAATATATACATTGGTGCTCGCCACAAGGAGTATGAACAAAAAAGAAAATAAAATGTTGGGTAGGGCAAACGATGCGAAATAATTGAACATGTATGGAGTAGGCTGAGTGCCTTTACGAGCCCCAATGCAAATGAGTACGTCTGGTAGGAAAAAAATGTACTAAACTAACGTTAACCTAAAAATTCTGGGGGACGAAGGTGTTTGGAAGAATTAGCAATATAAAAACAGTATAAGTTATAAATCGTATTTTATTTATTCAATGAAAAAAAAAACGAACTTTCCTTGGTAATAAAAAAAACATTGTTTCACCAATTGTACTAAAATGCAAAAAAGTTCGTCTTTAGTGTTACCGACGCAGATTAGAACGTCTACCACTTGGTGGCGTCTCCTTTTGCATCTAAAACGGCTTTAATTCTGAGCGGCATTGTATCTACCAGCTGTCGACACTCTTCCGGGGTTGTTTCATTCCAAACACAGGTAAGTTTCTCTTTAAGATCAGCTTTTGATCTGGACGGGTCCTTTCGCAACTTCTTCTTCATTTTCCACCACAACGTTTCTATGGGAGACAAGTCCGGGCTGCTGGATGGCCACGACATGGTAGGTATTTTTTTCTTTTTCAGCCACGCCATCGTTGCTTTAGCGGTATGGCATGAGGCACCATCTTGTTGAAAAGTATACGCATTTTTATACTTTAACTTACGTATAGACGGCAGCAAACTCTCTTGTAAGATGCTTTTGTATTTTTCGGCATTGACGGTTCCATCTATAAATTGCAGACAGCCGACACCCTGTGCCGACATGCAGCCCCAAATCATTAAGGAAGCTGGAAACTTTACCTTACGCTTAAGACAATCTTTTTGAAATGCCTCTCCTTTTTCGCGAATGACTTTACTTCGTTCATCGCCTACTGTGACTTCAAATTTAGATTCGTCACTCCATATAATTTTACGCCACTGATCGACGGTCCAATTTCTGTACTTTTTGGCGAATTTCAACCTGTTAGTTTTCTGCCGTTGTGTAAGTAACGGTTTCTCTTTAGCAGTGTAAAAACCGTAGCCCATCCTCTTCATCACTCTCTTGCAAGTATCCACTGAAATGTTTTTTTTAATTGCGTCACGCCATAGTACCGTAAGTTCTCCAGCTCTTGCACGACGATTTTTCTTGATGATCTTCCTCAGAATCCTGTTTTCTGCTTTAGTAGTAATTCGTGGGCGGCCGGATTTCTTTAAACAAGAAATTTTGTCGTGTTTTCGATGATGCTCGATGATAGTTTGGATTGTAGACCTTGGCATAGAAAGGTCCTTGGCAATTTGGTACGTAGATTTGCCTTTATTGTTACTGGAGATTATAATTTTCCGCACTTCTTCAGTCACTGGCTTACCTCGTGCCATCTCGATAGAAAAACGATTTGGAGTAATAAAAAATTAGGCTGAATTTGCCCTTTTATATAGTGGTTTGTCATTTTACATGACAGAGAATATTCCGTATTCAATTTGAAAATAATATTTTATATTACGAACCCTGGTAAACAGGTTTTATTTTAAATAGACGACCTATTTTGCCTTAAATATGAAGCAGACGTAATTATTTGCGTGTGAGATGTAATATTTATAATTAAATTATTTTAAAATAAATAACGAGATGTACACTTTGTACAACTCAAAACTAAGCTAGCTTTAGTGACATTGCGTCTAGTGTATTCCATTAATCATCAAAGTCGATTCGGGTAGAAATACTAGTTTTTGAAAAAAAATACGCATGCAGAATTGCGACTAGACGAGCTATTTTGCATTGGGGCTCGTATAAAGATTTTACGGTTTGTGGGTTCATTCAAGCCGGCTCTAACAAAATAATTTGACACGAAAATAAACGGTGCCGTTACTTTAATAAACACACGCAATTTTTATAAGGTACACTTCTATATTAGGGTGAGTCGAAAATCACGAATTTCGGAGTACCGTAATGTAATAGGGCGCATATAGGAAAAGTAATTAAAAAATTATATATTTAGACTTTTAACCCCCGCACAGCCGCCAAAGATCAAAGGCCTAGATTATATAAGTACTTAAATAAAGTACGTGACAATTATGTTAATAATTTATCACTTAATAAAGTAAATTAAACTATAATAAAGCTAAATCATACTGAGACTTTTTTGTTATTTTCAAAATAGTCGACATTATAGCTTTTTGAAGTTCGATAACTTAAAATATTATGGCATAAATAAAGCAAAATGCTATATTTATATAAATTTTTGCTACTATTTTTTAAATACAAGCTTGAATGTAAAAACTTATCTAAATATTACAGGAAAGATTTGTTTTCTTCAAAAACATACGGTATTTATATGTTTTTAATGGTACCCAATAGTACCAAATAGCCTTAAAATTGTAATAAGAAATAAGAAATATTTATTCGAGACAAAGACAACAATTAATACAGCAAAAAATAGAATATAAAAATAAACAAAACAGTTGTGTTATCTCGAAACGGTACCATCTCAGCATAATGCGGGCAATCGCCAGCGCTGGTCTTCCGATGGGACCGTCGAGTGATTTCACGGTGTGTAACTGTACGTACATAAAATAATAATAATAATAAATAAAGAACGATTAACATGAAGAAGAAGAAGACGGATTTTAAAAACAAAGTTTGACATTTTTTTTTTTTTTAGACCGTGATTTATGAACGCAGCAGCCTGTGCTATCTGTTCCAGCTAAACTAGCGCCAATGACAGTTGGAATGGCAGGCCGTAACTAAAGGAACTAAATGAATATTTGGAACATGGCGTCATATACTGATTATGTCTAATAATTAACAAACAAGTGAAACATTTATAATGCATTTGAAATAAAAATATCATAATTATAATGCTCACATACATCCAGAAGAAATTACGTGCCGGATAACTTTGTAAATGGTGCTTCTATGCACAAATGACAGAAATCGAGGTTACTATTTTACCCAGCATAAAAACGATAAGGAAACAAATATAAAATAACTACTATACTTAGACAGAAGACAAAAACAAAAAAAAAAAAAAATTGTGTTTTTCAAGTATCGTTCCGCGCCTTGTGTTGCTTTAATCGATATATTTTTTGTTTCTATTGTCTGTGTTTAGACCACGGATGATCCGGTAATAGCTTTAAATCATAATTTTGCCGGTTTAAGCACCTTAAAATGCATTTTACATAAAAGGCCAATTCTCTAGTTTGGCTAAAATTATGATAAATGGATAAAATATAATAAAAAATAAATAATTTTGAAATACAACAGTGTTATTTAATGATTTAAATAGTTTGTATTTATATATTTAATATGTAGTGAAAATAAAAAATACAAATATTTTTTTTATACTTAACAGCCGTGGGGGGTTAAAAGTCTAAATCTACATTTTTTAAATTATTTTTCCTGTAATCTACAGAATATACAACAACTTTTGAGCCCTATTACATTACGATACTCCAAAATTCGTGAATTTCAACCCACCGTATTCTATATACCTGTGGATTCTGCTAGGTAATTACTTAAAGTTATTAATGTAAAGCCTGACCAGAAATATATGACCTTTGACAAGAGAGCGTGTTCTTATTTATATGGCAACAGGTTAGTAATGTGAATAGTCGGAATAATGACATTTTGACTTGTTTACATGTCAGTTCTGATGTTAATTTTGAAATTTTTGGTAGCGAAATAGTTTCATTTCCCGACCGTTTTTATTTTCAGAATTTTATTATAAATTTGATAATGATCAATAATGTATGTCATGAATTTTTAATGCCTATCGCGCTAGGAACGAAAGAGCACGTGCGAGCGCGTATGAGCGGGATGCCGTGATTAACTGTCAAACATCGGTTTAGTTAGACAGAAAATCTTCTGTACTTAAGTACTATGCACCACCTGCTATGAATCGTTCTGTTTAGATTTCCGCTACCCTAAGGTTGTCTGGAAGAAATCGCTCTTTAGCGATAAGACCGCCTGTTGTTTGCCTCTTCTCATTGTGTTTTTTGTACTGTACTGTATCCTTTGATTGAGGTGTGCAATAAAGAGTATTTGTATTGTATTGTATTGTATTGTACTATTAATTATTTTGTGGTTTGAGGCAATAATTTTCGGCTACAGCATGTGACAGTGACCGCCATATTTCTCGCACGTTGCCTCCTAGGCCCAATAGAGGTGCCCCGTCTCGCTACCAAAAGGACTGAGTTGTGGATCTACAGTCGTTGGCTGGCTGAGCGCGCGCCTCGTTGCTGGCTCGCGCAATATTTGATTTGAGCGCGTATCTGAACACGCTCTACGCTTACGCCTTGTGATTATCAGTATAATTCGTCGGGTGACAAGCAAAACTCATTATCAAATCTGTCACTCTTCGATAACTCGTATCTCAGTACTGAATCGATGCTGATATACGAGCTTTATTTTAAACTAGCTTTTGCCCGCGACTTCGTTCGCGTGAACTTCTACTGACTATTCCCTTCCCCTTCGTAGATTAATTCTGCAGGTTAGGTTATAAACAACTCAACTTTGAGTGACTCACTCTAAATTTACTCAAAGGTTTTTACGTCTCAAAATTAAAACCTTACAAAGTTTCTTATATACAAATATATTAGCAAGTGAAATGGGCCCTCTTGTCCATGAAATGAGGCATGTGTCCTGAAGTAGGATGTAATAGGCGGATAATGAAACAAAATGGGTATTATTTATAAATACCTATATATATATATATATATATATATATATATATACATCCAGGAACTCATTTGGCGTCATGCACGTGGTGCATCATTACGACGTCCACCAGTTCTCCTTATATTTTTTATCATCTCTCGATGAATATTGCTTAGTTTTTTGATTTCCTACTCCATAGGATACTTCATTTTCTTGCTCATTTATTTTCCGCGATATTCATTTTGCAGTTAGGCCCAAACATTTTTGGACCCCACACACTAGTGGAGCTTTTTCGGCCTCCTACGTATATCAATATTATTTATTCATGCCGCGGATATTTTTACGTCCAAATCAGACGGTTGGGATTTGAAAGTGCGACGTTGCCAGCATTGTGATTCGTTTATTTATACTTGTCTCTTTCTTTCACGGAGTCTCCCAAAAAGTATTGTCTATTGTACTTAAATAATTATTTTTTTATAGGGTGAACCTATGAGAGATGGGTAGACCGCCATTTTATTTGGTTATTCTCATTTTTGTATATATACAAGATGTTATTACAAGATTAATTTGACTAGATTTTTCTGATAGATTATTCTCAGCATGTAATCGCCAATTGCTGAGCGTATCTTCGAGTACCTACTTAAGGTACGCCACTAGCTAGCCTCATCCAGGAATGACCCGATCGAGCTGTGATTGTCTTACCACAAAACTCTATTTAAATGGTACGCCCAAGAAATCCAAATATCGACATATTTGTTAATATTATCAGAACCTGAAAATTTTCTTCGCTATATCAAAAATTGCAATTTTTGCCCGTAAATACCTACGTTTATTAACCGAGTGTTAACGAAGGTCTATGTTTTAAGATTGGACGAAAATTCTTTCGTATGTCCGGCTGGCCGCGATTTGTCCGTTTGTTCTTCTCTACAGGTCGCATTTCTCAACCGATTTTCTTGAAACTTTGTGAGCGGGTTCGATAATACGATAATTAATTTCTTTTCGAGACACTTCTTGGAAAATCCAAAAAAAAAAATTTTCGTTCAAGGCTCTCGAGGTCTACAGCTCACATAGCCACTAGTGTATGACCGAGTTTAACGAAGATTTATGTTTTAGATTAGACGAAAATGCTTTAGATTAGTATGTCCGGCTGTCCAGCTGTACGGCGGTTGTCCAGCTGTCCAGAGGCTGTCCGGTTGTTCTCCTCTACAAGTCCCATTTCTCAACCGGTTCTCGAGCAATTTTGTGAGCATCTTCGACAATTATATAGATTTTTTTGTGTCCAGAGTTTTTGAAAATTTTTCAAAATGGCGGAGTTATGCAAAAAAGACAGACTCGCGAGGTCTACAGCTCACAGTTCCACTAGTGTACCTAGTTATAAGTTTAGTTATCTGATTGTTGCGAAACCCTTCCAGGTGAGTTTATGCATTTATAGGAGAAGGAATGAGTAGAGCTATTAGATTAATGTATACGGACGTCAGATATCGTACAGTATGAAAAGTATGGGTCAAACCGACATCCGTATATGTTTCGTGCAGCTTTGAAGCTATATACGGACGTCAGTTGACGATATATGCTATTCATGCCGTATCATATTCGACGTCTCATTATTTTTCCAGTGTTTTTTTAAATACTACGACGGTGGCAAACAAGCATACCTTCTGCCTGATGGTAAGCAGAAACCGTTGCCTATGGACACCTGTGATTCCAGAAGAACAAGCGCGTTGCCGACCCTTTATTAATTTGAGTACTCGTTATGTTGACAGCTAAAGACTAATGCCGGTCCCTTACTCTCAACACAACGAATGCTCTGGAGATCTGGTCACCTTACTCACCACCAGGGACACAACACCACATACCTACAAAGCAAGTAGTGGTGTTATTATGGCTGTGGTCTTTTGTAAGGATTGTGAGGTGAAACTACTTCCCCAGTTGGGCTACTCAAAATACGAGCGAGATGACTTTCCGATGTGCCCTACTTCTCGAAAAGTAGTGCTATACATTCTCATATACGGATGTCAAATATCGTACAGTATGAAAAGTATGGGTCAAATCGACATCCGTATATGTTTCGTGCAGCTTTGAAGCTATATACGGACGTCAGTTGACGATATATACTATTCATGTCGTATCATATTCGACGTTCCATTATTTTTCCAGTGTTTTTTTAAATACTACGACGGTGGCAAACAAGCATACCGTCTGCCTGATGGTAAGCAGACACCGTAGCCTATGGACACCTGTGATTCCAGAAGAACAAGCGCGTTGCCGACCCTTTATTAATTTGAGTACTCGTTGTGTTGACAGCTAAAGACTAATGCCGGTCCCTTACTCTCAACACAACGCATCCTCTGGTGATCTGGTCACCTTACTCACCACCAGGGACACAACACCACATACCTACAAAGCAAGTAGTGGTGTTATTATAGTTGTAGTCTTTTATAAGGACTGTGAGATGAAAGTACTTCCCCAGTGGGGCGGGACATGACTTTCCGATGTGCCCTACTTCTCGAAAAGTAGTGCTATACATTCTCGTATACGGACGCCAAATATCGTACAGTATGAAAAGTATGAGTCTAACCGACATCCGTATATGTTTCGCGCAGCTTTGAAACTATATACGGACGTCAGTTGACGGTATATATTATTCATGCCGACCCATTTTCGACGTCCGAGTATTTTTCTAAAGTAATGCCATAGATTCATGTATACGGACGTCAAATATCTTACAGTATGAAAAGTATGCGTCAAACCGACATCCGTATATGTGTCGCCTACCTTCGAAGCTATATACGGACGTCAGTTGACAGTATATACTATTCATGCCGCCCCATATTAGACTTCCGAGTATTTTTCTAAAGCAGTGCTATACATTCATCGACCGAGTGTAACGTTCGGTATATGTTTTAGATTGGACGAAAATGCTTTCGTATGTCCGGTTGTGTGTCCGCTTGCTCTCCTGTACAGGTCGCATTTCTCAACCGATTTACGTGAAATTTTGGAGGAGTTTCGATTATTACATAGAATTTTTTCTTCGTGCCACTTTTTAGAAAATCCAAATATGTATATATTATTTTGCCTTGCAAGGCTCACGAGGTCTACAGCCTACAGCTAACAGAGCCACTAGTGTATACGGTCGCCAAATATCGCTCATTATGAAAAGTATAAGTCAAACCGACATCCGTATTTGTATCGCGCGGCATTGAAACTACATAGGGACATCAGTTCTATAGACGAAGTCCGTGTATTTTTCTAAAGATGTGAAATGTACGGGTTGAATTCATTCACATTCTACAGTAATACCTAAGCAATCAATTTTCAGACCGACTTATTGCAGTTCGATAGGTCTCTTGGAAAAAATCCGCGCTACCTCGAGGTCATTTGTAGGGTTACGAACCTAAAAGGTAATTAAATAATATTTAAAACAATACATTTAAAAAGTTTTACTTAAAAGAAAAAATAACTAAAAAGTAAAAACAATAAAAGAGCTGGCAGCTACCTCGCACAAAAAATTTGGCTTACTAGTCAGCGAGGAAATGCTGCCAGCGTCTTCGGCACAATGCCGGATGGGCCATTTTTAAATTTAGTTTAGTTTTTAATTATGTTTTTATTTTGTAGCCTTATAAAAATATGTACTTGTACAGTATTTTATTTTCATGTATTTGATTAAATAAATATTGAAAAAAATATTTAAGCCTGTAATCATTTATAGGCTGTTAGTAGAAAGATCCGTCCTATTAACGTGGGTATTTTATTCGGAGTGTATGGCAGATCGTCTGCTAAAAAACTAAGGTGGGTAGGTAGGATCACTTGCAACACATTTTGGGCCAATTAACACTGTTCCTGCTCACGGTATTTTCTTTTATTTTCTTTTTTAAATTTATCTCAGTATTTTTCTCTTTTATTTAAATGTGTGTTGCTACTGACCCTACAAACCCACCCTAGTCTTTTGGCAGACGATCTGCCAAACAGCTTGTATATCATTTCAAATTGTAATATTATCTTATAACAGCTGATGTAAAGTAACATATATATTAGATAGTGCCTAAGCTTTTATAATATTTATATGACAAATTGAAATGATACATAGCATACCCCCGTTACTAGAAAGCATATTTCTACTAACAGCTTATAAATATTTTTTTGTAATATTTAGTTTTTTTTTAAATAGAAGTTTTTGTAAAAATATTTTGTTATATACTATTTTATTTTATACTTTTTACTCTTGATCCTTGGGACTTTATAAGGTAATTTATTTGTCAAGGCACTTCGGATACCAGTAAGTAGAAGACGTCAATTAGCTATATATGTCATTCACTACGCACCATTTTTGACGTTCATGTTTTATTCTACAGTAGTGCCATAGATTCATGTATACGGACGTCAAATATCGTGCAGTATGAAATGTCTGCTTCAATCCGACATCCGTATAATATGTATCGCGCAGCATTGGAAATGTATACGGACGTCAGTTGACGGTATATACTATTCATGCTGCACAATATTCGACGTACAATTAATTTTCTAAAGTACCCATAGCTTTGGAAATGTATATGGATGTCAGGTAGCTGTGTATATTATTCATTACGCCCCATATTTAACGTCCATGTTTTATTTTACGGTAGTGCCATAGATTCATATATACGGACGGCAAATATCGTGCAGTATGAAAAGTATGTGTCAAACCGACATCCGTATTTGTATCACGCAGCTTTGAAGCTATATACGGACGTCAGTTGACGGTATATATTATTCATGCCGCACCATATTCGACGTCCGATTATTTTTACAGCGTAAAAGTTTACTTGGACTACACTTACTACGGATGTTGACACCAAACAAGAAAATCAATAAGTTAGAATTTTCTCGAAAAAGGATCAAATTCTTAATCAAATAGCGTAAAAAGTAATTCAAAAGAACAAATAATTACATAATTATGTTTTCAAACTTTTAAGAGGGGGCATAGTCTATCCCGTTTCCGAAAAACGCACCTTTGTATTGGAACGATCGTCATTTCCTATATCGCTCGTGGTCAATGACGTCATTAATCTGATGCGCTTTCTCTCTATAATCAACGACATTAAAACGGTTGTAGCTTCGTTATTTTTTGAGATATTTGAATAGGAATTTCACCATTTGGCATATTTTTTTGCCTTATCTTTTGGAATAGTCTTATGGAGTAGTAAAATTTTGAGTCAATATCAATATTAGTCATGAAATTACCGATGTTTCGTCCCTAAAATTTAAAATTTGTTAATTAATCTGTTGCTGAATTTATTGTATTATTTCAAATTACTCATGATTTACATTTTCACTTTTTTTTACTTTCGGACGCTCGAATATCGATTTTAAACGTAATCGGACTTTAAATGAACAAGATCAATATGGCCGTCACGTTTTGTAAATCTGATGTCAGATTCATTCTAACTGGCTTCTCGGATGCTCAGATATCGATTTTGAATGTAATCGTATCTTAAATAAACATAATCAAGATGACCGCTACTTTTAGAAAATCTGACATCACATTCATTCTAGTTAGACCAGTTGGCCTCTCTGATGCTCAGATATCGATTTTGAACGTGATCGTATCTTAAATAAACAAAATCAAGATGGCCGCCACTTTTTAAAAATCTGATGTCAGATTCGTTCTAAGTGGTCTCTCTGACGCTCAGGTATCGATTTTAAACGTAATCGGATTGTAAGTTAACAAAATGAGATAGTCGCCTCTTTTTAAAAATCCTACGTCAGATTCTTTCCAAGTAACCTCTCGGACGGTCAAATATCGATTTTGAATATAATAGCACCTTAAATAAACAATATTAATATGGCCGCCACTTTTCAAAAATATGACGTCAGTTTCGTTGTAACGTGCCTCGCGGAAGCTCAGATATCGATTTTGAACGTAATCGGATTGTAAATACAGAAAATCAGATAGTCGTCTCTTTTTAAAAATCTGACGTCAGATTCTTTCTCAGTGACCTCTCGGATCGGTTTTGAAAGTAATCGGACCTTAAATAAATAATATCATGATGGCCGCTACTTTTAAAAAATCTGACGTCAGATTCGTTCTAACTGGCCTCTCGGACGCTCAGATATCGATTTTGAACGTGATACGATCTTAAATAAACAAAATCAAGATGGCCGGCACTTTTTAGAAATCTGACGTAAAATTCTTTCTAACTGGCCTCTCGGACGCTCAGATATCAATTTTGAAAGTAATCGGAATCGGATAAGGTCGGTGCCGTCTTTTGTTTTCGGGGCGCGCTGGTGGCGGACGAGCGCCCCGGACCACGTCGCCGTGCGGAATTCCCGAAATTAGACTTTAAGGATATAACAATAAAACCCAGAAGATATACACTTTGGCATTGTCGAGCAGGTGGTATGATAACCTACTTATCACCGGGACTAAGGAAAGGGTTTCTAACACCATTTTTATACGGACGTCAGTTGACAGTATGTACTATTCATATCGCACCATATTCGACGTCCCAATATTTTTCTAAACTAGGTCTAATAAGTTCATGTATACAGACGTCAAATATCGTGCAGTATGAAAAGTATGCGTCAATCCGACATCCGTATATGTATCGCGCAGCTTTGGAAATGTATACGGACGTCAGTTGACAGTATATAATATTCATGCCGCACCATATTCGACGTCCGATTATTATTCTAAAGTAGTGCCATAGATTCATGTATACGGACGTCAAATATCGTGCAGTATGAAATGTCTGCTTCAATCCGACATCCGTATAATATGTATCGCGCAGCATTGGAAATGTATACGGACGTCAGTTGACGGTATATACTATTCATGCTGCACCATATTCGACGTACGATTAATTTTCTTAAGTACGCACAGCATTGGAAATGTATATGGACGTCAGATAGCGGTGTATATTATTCATTACGTCCCATATTTGACGTCCATGTTTTATTTTACGGTAGTGCCATAGATTCATATATACGGACGGCAAATATCGTGCAGTATGAAAAGTATGTGTCAAACCGACATCCGTATTTGTATCGCGCAGCTTTGAAGCTATATACGGAGGTCAGTTGACGGTATATATTATTCATGCCGCACAATATTCGACGTCCGATTATTTTAACTGCGTAAAAGTTTACTTGGACTACACTTTATACGGATGTTGATACCAAACAAGAAAATCAATTAGTTGGAATTTTCTCGAAAAAGGATCCAATTCTTAATCAAATAGCGAAAAAAGTAATTCAAAAGAACAAATAATTACATAATTATGTCTTCAAACTTTTAAGAGGGGGCATAGTCTGTCCCTTTTCCGAAAAACGCACCTTTGTATTGGAACGATCATCATTTCCTGTATCGCTCGTGGTCAATGACGTCATTAATCTGATGCGCTTTCCCTCTCTAATCAGCGACATTAAAACGGTTGTAGCTTTGTTATTTTTTGAGATATGTAAATGGGAATTTCAACATTCGGCATATTTTTTTGCCTTATCTTTTGGAATAGTCTTATGGAGTAGTAAAATTTTGAGTCAATATCAATATTAGTCATGTAATTACCGCTGTTTCGTCCCTAAAATTTAAAATTTGTTAATTTACTTGTTGCTGAATTTATTGTATTATTTCAAATTATTCATGATTTATATTTTCACTTTTTTGCTCTCGGACGCTTGGATATCGATTTTAAACGTAATCGGATTTTAAATGAACAAAATCAAGATGGCCGTCACTTTTTGTAAATCTGATGTCAGATTCATTCTAACTGGCCTCTCGGACGCTCAGATATCGATTTTGAACGTAATCGTATCTTAAATAAACAAAATCAAGATGACCGCTACTTTTAGAAAATCTGACATGAATTCATTCTAACTGGCCTCTCTGAAGCTCAGAAATCGATTTTGAACGTAATCGGACTGTAAGTTAACTCTTTTTAAAAATTCAGAATTCCAGATTCTTTCCAAGTAACCTCTCGGAGGGTCAAATATCGGTTTTGAATATATAGCACCTTAAATAAACAATATTAAGATGGCCGCCACTTTTCAAAGGTATGACGTCAGTTTCGTTCTAACGGGCCTCTCGGAAGCTCAGATATCGATTTTGAACGTAATCGGACTGTAAATAAAGAAAATCAGAGTCGTCTCTTTTTTAAAATCTGACGTCAGATTCTTTCCAAGTGACCTCTCGGATCGGTTTTGAAAGCAATTGGACCTTAAATACAAAATATCATGATGGCCGCCACTTTTTAAAAATCTGACGTCAGATTCGTTCTAACTGGCCTCTCGGATGCTCAGATATCGATTTTGAACGTGATAGGACCTTAAATAAACAAAATCAAGATGGTCGTAACTTTTTAGAAATCTGATGTGAAATTCTTTCTAACTGGCCTCTCGGACGCTCAGATATCAATTTTGAAAGTAATCGGAATCGGATAAGGTCGGTGCCGTCTCTTGTTTTCGGGGCGCGCTGGCGGCGGGCGAGCGCCCCGGACCGCGTCGCCGTGCGGACTTCACGAAATTAGACTTTAAGGATATAACAATAAAACCCAGAAGATATACACTTTGGCATTGTCGAGCAGGTGGTATGATAACCTACTTATCACCGGGACTAAGGAAAGGGTTTCTAACACCATTTTTATACGGACGTCAGTTGACAGTATGTACTATTCATATCGCACCATATTCGACGTCCCAATATTTTTCTAAACTAGGTCTAATAAGTTCATGTATACAGACGTCAAATATCGTGCAGTATGAAAAGTATGCGTCAATCCGACATCCGTATATGTATCGCGCAGCTTTGGAAATGTATACGGACGTCAGTTGACAGTATATAATATTCATGCCGCACCATATTCGACGTCCGATTATTATTCTAAAGTAGTGCCATAGATTCATGTATACGGACGTCAAATTTAGTGGCAGTATGAAAAGCCTGCATCAAACCGACATCTGTATATGCATAAAGTAATAAATAACCCTAAAGTTAGTAATTAATTTATTTTTCTAATTCCTTATCCATATCCAATAAGAAAGCTACGACCAAAAATATCCTAATTTATTTTTTCCAGACAATTTTGCATGGTAAATTACCCAATTTAAACAGGTACTAAAATAAAAAGAAAACAAGTTAATAAAGTTCGTCTTATTTTTAAGTAGTTTCAAAGAAGTACTAGGTGATTTAACTCACCATTTTACTCACAAATCATTTTTTTAACTGATTTTAGACATGTGGTATACCGTTAGAATAGCCATGAAATGGAGAAGTTTTTATGATATTGGAAGATCTGAGGAGTTCCAGCTTTTTTTTGTGCCATGTAGTTGAGCTTGAAAATTTTTATTTTCTGTCCTTTACACTATGTCGGCTCATAACTTTTTTAAATAAAAAAAATAATAAGTTTTCTGTAGGATACTCATAAATTACAGATTAAAAACATACAGAAGTTTTTGGGCTATCAGCTTAAAAAAAAACAAAAAACCTGATTGGTAAATTTTCGGTAAACGCCGAGACATAATTTAAAAAAATCATAAACAAAATACCGTGGGTAGAACGAGTGTAAATTGGCACTAAATGTGTTGCTACTGACCCTACCAACCCAACCTAGTCTTTTGGCAGACGATTTGCCAAACAGCTTGTATATCATTTCAAATTGTAATATTATCTTATAAAAGCTGATGTAAAGTAACATATATATTAGATAGTGCCTACGCTTTTATAATATATATATGATAAATTGAAATGATATATAGCATAGCAGACCCACGTTACTAGAATGCATATTTCTACTAACAGCTTATAAATATTTTTTTGTAATACGTAAATTAATTTCTTTTTTAAATAGAAGCTTTTGTAAACATATTTTACGACTACATAAGGTAATTTGTTTGTCAAGGCACTTCGGATACCAGTAAGTAGAAGAATAGACGTCAATTAGCCATATATGTCATTCACTACGCACCATTTTTGACGTTCATGTTTTATTTTACAGTAGTGCCATAGATTCATGTATACGGACGTCAAATATCGTGCAGTATGAAAAGTCTGCTTCAATCCGACATCCGTATAATACATATGTATCGCGCAGCATTGGAAATGTATACGGACGTCAATTGACGATATATACTATTCATGCCGCACCATATTCGACGTCCGATTAATTTTCTAAAGTAGTGCTATAGGTTCATGTATACAGACGTCAAATATCGTGCAGTATGAAAAGTATTCGTCAATCCGACATCCGTATATGTATCGCGCAGCTATCGAAATGCATACGGACGTCAGTTAGCTGTATATATTATTGATTACGTTTCATGTTTTCCATGTGTTGTTGTTTACCTCCATATTTTATTCTACAGCATGGCATGAGCCATTTTCTATAAACGTAACTTACATTGCATAAGTCTCACTAGGGAATTGAGAAAGTTAGTGACTAGGAAAAATCGTGAAATCAGGACTTACTCCTGTAGCCTTATCCTTAGTGACGTGTCCAAACAGAGAATTGCCGAATTTCGGGAGATCTCGTTCAGGAATCTGATGGATAAGATCAGATTCCCGTTGGACCATACCCCCCTTGGATCGGCCGGAACACCCTACCCCTACTTTCGAGGATAGTGAGTAAGCCGAATGCCTTGCGAGCAGCTTAGAGTCCCAATGTTCGCCTAGTCTCCTACACACCGACGAAGCCCATATTAGATGGGTCGATTCCAAAGTGAACAGGAGATCGCGTCTCCCCGTAACTTAACCCATTTTACTGGTGTCGGTTAAGGAAGTCAGTGACCTTGTCAGGCGTCTTCGTGTTAGGAAGGCTCCGGGTGCGGATGGTGTATCCAATCGTATCCTGAGACTTCTCCCTGAAACCCTCATTTTGGTAGGTATCTTCAATGCCACGTTAACCAATGCTCATTTTCCAGCCGCGTAGAAAGGTGCAACAGTCATAGGGATTGCGAAGCCCGGAAAGCCCCAGACCTCGCCTGTCTCTTATAGGCCGATCAGCTTACTTAGCTCTCTAGGAAAGCTATATAAGCGGATCTTTCTCACTAGGATTCTACTCTAATCTTTCTCACTAGATTTACAGCTGAGAATAACGGCATCATCGACGAGCACTTCGGCTTTAGATCCGCACACTCGTGCATCCAACAGGTGCACTGTGTCACGGAGCACGTGCTGTACGCTTTCAGGCGATTCCAGGGGCTCAGGATCGGTTCGATCTTTCTCGACGTATCAAAGGCTTCGACAAGGTCTGGCATTACGTGATGATATACAAGTTATATTAGCTCGGTATGCCTGACAGACTCGTACTCAACCTACGATATTTTCTCAAGAATCGAAGCTTTTGATACAGACTATAGGGAACGTACTAGGACCCACACCCTACCCGGGCCGCTTCAGGTCATTCAGAATCGTTTTCTCCGTAGGGCGACTGGTGCCCCGTGGTGCCAGTCGAACCACAGTCTGCACCACGACATGGGTATTAGCACCATGTATGGTTTCTTTAAGCAGACTGCCAGATGTTATTTTGACAACGCTCCTCATCATAGAAATCCTTTATTGAGGAAGGCTGTCGACTATGTTCCCATCTCTCCTCCCTTCTGTCATAACTCGACGATCACTGATTAGGAGCCGCACGGTCCGGCATCCTAGGCACACACTCACGGGCCCGGACGACGTAATCGCAGCATCCATCGAAAGATGGAACGCTCCGCTTACGGCGTCCAACTCAGACACGACGCGTACACTCAGGCATTCCCGCCGGCGGGGACGTCCACCGCGCGATCGCGAAAACACAGACACATACAGTCCCTATTCGTCCCGGCACTACCGCCCGCGCGGTTGTGTTTAAGGTTTTCCCCTGAATTTTCCCTAGGCCACTCTCCAATCGCGCACTCCTATCGCTTTATTGGGCCCGCCTATAAATCCACAGTCAGGTTTTAAAAAAAGTGTCATAGATTCCATATATACGGACGTCAAATATAGTGCAGTTTGAAAAGTATGCGTCAAACCGACGTCCGTATATGTATCGCTCAGCTTTGAAAATGTATACGGACGTCAGTTAGCTTTCTCTATTACTAGCGACGCGGCCCGGCTTCGCATCCGGGATCCAGTTTTTTAATGTTGGAATGTATGTCATTTTCATAATCGGCACCCCGAGGAATCACAAAGATATCAGCCATATTGATTTTTAAGTATTCATATGGATTTTTAAGAAAAATAATTGTTTGCCATCTTGGATTTGCAAATGCATGTCATTTTCGTTATCGGCACCGCGAGGAACCTCGAAGATGACACCAATACCGATTTTTAAGTAAGACAAATGTCCGACACCTTGGATTTGAAAATGGATGTCATTTCTCTAATCGAAACTCCGAGGAACCTCGAAGATGACACCCATATCGATTTTTTAAGAAAAATGAATGTTCGCCATCTTTGATTTGAAAATGCTTGTCATTTTCGTAATCGGCATCCCGAGAAACCTCGAAAATAACACCCGTATTGATTTTTCCACACAAATTTTGGAACCCTCTTTTCACCCCTTAAGGGGAGCAATTTCGAAAAACGCTTAAATGTTTTGTTGTATTTTAACAGAATCTATATACGAAGTTTTAAATCTCTCACTTCAGAAAAGATTTGCTCCCCGTACAAACTTGGAACCCCCTTTTCATCCCTTTAGGGAACCAATTTCGAAAAACGCTGAAAGACTTTGTTTTCTTTAAACAGAGTCTATTCACGAAGTTTTTAATATCGCACTTAAAAAAAGATTTGCTCCCCGTACAAACTTTGAAATCCCTTTTAACCCCTTTAGTGGATCAATTTAGAAAAACGCTGAAATACTTCATTAATATATTTAAACAAAGTCTATATACAAAGTTTCATATCTCTCACTTCAATAAGTATGTGTTTTCATACAAATTTTGGTCCCCCGTTTCGCGCCTTTAGAGGGTGAATTTTATAAAAATCCTTTCTTATTGCACCTCTAGACCTTATAGGGAACCTATGTGCCAAATTTGGGATCTCTATAGCCAGGGGTTTGGGCTGTGCGTTGATATATCAGTCAGTTAGTCAGTTTCTTCTTTTATATATTTAGATTTATTACGCCCCTATTTGACGTCCACGTTTTAATCTACAGTAGTGCCTAGTAACGTAGGTAATATAGATATATCATTTCTAATTGTAATATAATCTTATAAAATTTTAAGGCACTGAAGTAAGCGTCTCAGGCTTTTATAATCTTTATATAACAATTTGAAATTATACGCATTATTTAACGCATATTTCTACGAACAGCCTATACATATTTTTTAATTTTAGTTTTTTTTTAAATATAAAAGCTTGTTCTCTAAATTTATTTTTTATTTCCTATTTTTTTTACACTTATGTATTTAAATCACAAACAACAACATACGTTTTAAAAACAAATGTCCGTGCGCCACCTACTATTATATATTTGTATATGTTTTGGTTGCAATATTGCGCCCGATCTAATGCCGCGTAAATGAGCTGGCAACGTCGCATTGGGGACGCCAAATACGCGGTGTCATCATCAGAAGATAATCGAAGTATACGTCTGCCGTATATCCGCGCAACAGCAGCGCCACACGTCGACTGAGTTTTTGCCGTGAACTTTTCAGAATACAATTGCAAGCGTCTGGCCGATTTTTTGACTTCCATCGATTTTTGGTGTACAGGTAGCCAAGGCCAAAAGGACTTACGTGGCATAGGTAAAAAAAGTGGCGTCCGGTATACGGACGCATTATGCCGGTGGACGCCAGTTTAAATGTAATTTCGCCTTCAGCGGACGGCAGATTGATTGCGGGATATATATATATATGTATGTTTTGGTAATAGGTATTGGCTAAATAAGTCAGACGTTAAATACACATTTCATTTCAGCCCGGAGAACGCCGTCGACTCGATCCCATATAGCATTTATACGTACCAATTGTTTTGATGATTTCTTATACTATGTAACACTAATGTGTGCTAAGAAACTACCTCATCACATCCATGGAGCATAGTGGTGTCATGGTTCGATGTTGCGTAGCTATATTTCCCTACTTTCCGAGCCTTAGTACTGGCATGCTCGGTGTAGCGAATACAGCGGAAGACATATAATGCTTGAATCGAAAAAAAACTTCATTATAACCCAAGAATTTAGCATCCTCTCAAAATATCTGGAAGAAATTCTCCCTTTATCGTAGGTAGTGAAGAAACACTTTCCAAAACATACAATGGAACCTGTGACATCCTGACATATGCAGCCCATCGCTTTAACTGAGCTTTCTGAACAATCAGTAATCACACTCGGTTACCAAATCCTTCAACCAGTTCTCTCTTACAAAGCCATGGGGAGGTATACGCAGAGTGGCATCTACTAAAAAGACTCGCGCTTCCTTAACTTCAATTTATAATTTTCTTTAGCAGACGTTACTGCTTAAAACAGTACTAATATTTTTAATTGCATTATCGTTTTACAATTATGTTTAAAAGAATTTTTGTAAACCCGAAAACTGACAGGTAGAATGCTGCCTAAACTTACTTTTCTCCTTCTAAGTAGCCAATTTTTACAATTTGAAGCTAGGCCAATTGCTTTTTTTTCGAATAACCTAAAATTTGAAATCTCTTCATATCTCCCATGTACTTCCTTACTCAAAGAAATACGACTGATGCCTGAGCGCACTCCTTATTGCTTTATTGGATCTGGCCTATAAAGCCACAGTCAGGTTCAAGAAAAAAAACTGTTTTATATTTCTCAACCATCCGTTTTTACTCCAAAGATTTCGGAGTAACTTTCAAACACGTTGATTTTCTTTCATTTTGTAGACAAATATAACTTAGGAAATAATTTGTTAATTCATGGAGTGGAGTGGCAATTCCATAAATTTTAGGTATTAGACAGATATCAAAGCACTGGCCAGTCAATGCTGACAACAACCGTCTACGTCCAGTCTATTTAATCTCCAATTTTATAAACAGTAAAGTTATTAAGGCTCTATGAGTCAGCAAGTTTTGGCTTAAAACGCAAGCGCTTTAGAGGCTGTAAGTCAGTACCTAAATAACGCAAATCTATTCTGTTTTGCTTACGATTATGCATGTAATTAATAGAACTTTAGGTACTGGAATGCGGTAAACATTCACATTCACTTGAGTCGGTTTGGTTTTGAGATAATTAAGCTCTAAGAGTCACAAATATCCGAACTAACTCTTCAACTCAATCTCATCATAACCATTTGGCAGCGAAATTACTCGGTTTATAACTATAATGGTAAAAATGAAAACTATACATGCATGTACCTACTTTATCTTAGCCACTATACGACTCAAATTATTGAGTTGTGCAAGTAGTAAATAATATTAATTAACCTCGATTAGACATTACCGAATGTCATCTGTGTAATGGCACATCTCTGACACGCCAAACGTCAAATATCGTGATATTTGTAACTGTCTAGACTCGCCTCACGATAGTCCTTATTGTACCTTGACCCTACGATTCGTGACAACTATTTGCATATTCGGAGCTCAGACTTACACTGGTTCATCTGAGACGAATTTTCGTACGTGAGCAGGCATTGTAAATATCTATATGACTCTGGTTCATAGATTCAGAATTTATCTATTTGAGCAACGATAAAGGGATAAAAAGTATCCTATATGTTAACCCAGGGTATAAACTCGTTGCATACCAAGTTTCATCATAATCTGTACAGCCGTTTTTGCGTGATTGAGTAATAAACATCCAAACATCTAAACATCCGATTTTTCACGTTTATAATATTAGTGAGAACAGTGGGAATTAGAGGGATTTTGTAGGTCCTCAGATAACATCGTTATCACACTCGACCACTCTAACGTTCTGGATGACCACTGAAAACATATCAATTATAGGTAGACGGAACTCCGTCCGTGCCTTGAACTCAAGGCACCGGTTTGTCAATGTTGACAGCGACTGTCTAACATAATGAAATCTCTTATTTCAAACAGTTACTATGGGTTGAGGGATTTTTGGTTATTTGTCGCTAGTCCCCTAAGCACTTTTTTACCCTCCATTTTTTCACATATTATCTGTTTATTGTATATTTTTTTAATGGGATTCTTTTTAGTTTGCTTCCAATTATATGCTTACCAATTTTCAAGCCTTTAAGTCACGAATTGAAGGATTTCTCATACAAAGTTCCTCTCAAACTCCTCTTTTCACCCCCTTTTATCCCCAATCTGTATGATTTTTTATAGCCTATAACCTGGCCGAAGATCAATTAAACATATTATTGAAGGTTGTATTGAAATCTATTGGCTAGTTTTCGCGTGATGGTGAGACAAATAAACAGACAGACAAACAGACACAAATTTTAAAAACTGTTGAAATGTGTTCTGTTATCGATTCTTAGACCCCTCAACCGATTTTTTTGCTAATATCTTCAATGTACAGATTTTCGAACCTCTACAGCTTTATTATATGTATAGATAGATAGATAGATATTTGTTACTTAGCGACTTTTGCTTGTCACCCGACGATATGTTGTTTGTGATTTGTATGATTTGTATTGAACTCGTGACAATATACTTATGTAGCCGTCCCACTACATATTTGGCGCCTAACGTGGGGCCGGGACCCCCCGACCCTGAGATTAAGAGTCTCATGCTCTACCGACGTAATATTATACTATCTAATAAGTGTATACTAATAAGACGTAATATGTATATTTTGTACTTATGAGAAAAGTTTCACAAGTGAGATTTATCTCGTAACCTAAACCCTTGCAAGACTGAGGAGTTTGCTGTCTGCTAATAGCAATATATCAGGTTTCTCTAATCGTAGCTACTGCAGAAACTATTTTAACCTTTTCAAGGCTCTGTCACTTACACGCCATGTCATTGACCAAACGTGAAGTTGAAAGCATTTCTATATCGTACTGCAAGCCGTAACCGATATGTCCATGGTGCGGATATATCCATCGTTGGCGTCGAAAAGTTTAAATAAATAATAAATAAATATTAGAGGACAATCTTACAAAAATCGAACTAGCCCCACAGTAAGCTCAAGAGGGCTTGTGTTATGGGTACTAGACGACGATATATTTAATAGATATAAATACTTAAATAGATAGAAAACATCCAAGACTCAGAAACAAATATTCATGCTCATCACACAAATATTTGCCCTGACCGGGATTCGAACCCAGGACCGTCAGATTCACAGGCAGGTGCACTACCCACTAGGCTAAACCGGTCGTCCGTTTAATATCGCTATCGCGATATCTCTATAGTTACAACGTCCTATCCCTAAATAATTTTATTTAAATTTTCCTGAAACTTTGTGATGACTACCTGTTTTCGACAAAAAAATATTAAATTGTGAACGTTTCATTATCTCTTTAAATTGTCTTCCTGTCATATTACTTGGTATTAATATTTTAATATCCCGATTTTTAATAATACTTACAACTTTTACTTGTACTTAATCTTATCAATATCTCAAAATAGAATGGAATCTTGTAAATTAGTTTTCATCCACTCCCAAATTAGGTGAATCTTGAGTTGATTTTGATTTATTGTCGTTCCGCGTTAACTTCTCTTAAAAGCTAAACCAAGGAAGCCCTTGCTACACCGTTTTGGTGCCTAGATTTAGACACCAAAGCGGTGTAGCAAGTTAGTTATATGGTAGCTTTATAGGGAAAACGATATGAGGATGATGAGGGTAAGTGGGTTTCTAGCAATCTACTACACAGTAATATGTGATAATCCACATCGAAAGGGACCTTATGGCGGCCGGCACTTACGCCTTTATTGCCACTGTTCCAATACAATAGTGAATAGGTGTAACGTAAGCGCCTGCCGCCATAAGGTCCCTTTCGATGTGGATTATCACATATTATAAATGCGAAATTGTATCCGTATTTACTTCTTCATGCTTAACCGCGGAAGAGAGCCGTTTCGCATCCTACGCACCGCTTCGCTCAGCGTTGCGAGCAAAGTCAGCGTTGCGAGCTCTCGGCGCGCGGACGATCGCTAATTACGTGTCTACGTTTTGTCACTTTAATCGACGCATTCCGCTATAGTGTGTGTAGTCAAAATGGCTAACTGTAAAAAGTGCAAACAATATGTGCAAAAAGGGGAAAATATAAAATGTAAAGGTGGCTGTGGTAGTACCTATCATAAAAAATGTGCAAACGACTACAAAATATTGTCGGAGACGGGTATATGTGTTAAATGTGCTGAGGGCCAACGTACGCCTATCGGCGACGCTAATTTGAATTTGGACATGCAGACAGCGTCACCAAGTGCAGTGTTAATGGAAGTTAATAAAAAGTTACAATTGCTGGTGACAATGAAGACTACGTTGGACGAACTTGTGACGTCAGTGGACTTTTATGCGAAACAATATGATGATTTAGTGGAGATGCAAGAAAAAGTGGAACGGAAAGTCGTAGCGGTAGAACAAAAAAATATAAACCTGGAAAAACAGAACAAAGCGCTAGAGGAGCGGGTTGCATACCTGGAAACCAAAAGCAGAGAAAGAAACATTGAGATTAGTGGATTACAGCCCAAGGAGGGCGAGAACATTAGAGCTACAGTGGAGAAATTGGTTAAAAAAATCGATTTGAACCCTAGTTATATCTCTGAAGTTATGCGGGTAGGCGCAGAAAAAATGGGCAAGGAAAATAAGCCGTTACCACGCCCCGTAATCGTAACGCTTCTCTCAGTTTCTGCGCGCTCGGAATGGATGGCGAAGAAAAAATCTATACGATTAACTAATAACGACGTGTATGGCGACAATGACAACACACCCATATACTTTAATGAGGATCTCACAAAGCAAACCCGGCAACTGTTGTGGTATACAAAGTCAGAGTTGAAGAGCAGCTATAGGTACATTTGGGTCCAAAATGGAAAAATACTCATTCGAAAAGATGACCTTGAGAATAAAAAGATTTATTCGATTCGCTCGGAAGATGACGTAAACAAAATGAAAAAAAGGGCCGCATAAGTATTATGTCTCGGTTTCGCTTTTGTTTTAGCCCACAATAGGCAATCTAGATAAGTAATGTACGTAACTAATTACTGTTATAACATTCAACGATCTCCTGTCGCACATAGACACGGATATACGCTATACAAGATATGACAACAGTAATGAATGGTGTGCAGACTTGTCAGCTGATAAGAATAACCTGAATATTTTACACCTTAATATACGGTCATTAAGGAAGCATTTCAACCAACTTTTAGTGCTTATTGACGGCTGTATAGAAAATATAGATGTCATCGTATTATCAGAAATAAACATATCTAGTGATGAGTTATATAAGTTTCCAATAAGCGGTTTTGAAACATTTTGTCACGCGCGAAAAAAACAATCTGGTGGAGGGATATTAATCTACTATAAGAAACAATTTACAATGGCAGCTGAAGCGTTAGAGGTAAATACAATGGAATTGGTGTTGGCGCGCTTAACGTGTGCTCGTGGAACGGACGTGCGTATCGTTGCTGTGTATCGTCCACCGAGAACTAACAGGCTAGGCTTCATTGACGAGCTGGGTAAAGTATTGCGGAACATACCGGCGTGCTCACAGACAGTCGTGGTGGGAGACACCAATATGGACATAAGTGACGTGAGTACAAGGTATCTTAGTGCGATTAAAAAATACAAAGATCTATTATTCAGTTTAGGTTTCCGGTGTGCGATTACGGACTTTACGAGAGAAGAGATGCTAGATGGTAGCTTGGTTCGTTCTTGTATTGATCACGTGTGGGTCCGGTGCCGACCGGGAGCGCTGTCGTCTTTTGTTGTGAGGTGTAAAATAGCAGATCACTACTTAATAGGAGTGCAACAAAAACTGGATATTTGTTCAGGTAGTAGCGTAAACACATTTAGAACTGTGTTAAGTAATAAACAAGTTTATGAGAAGCTAGATAATGTGTTTTGGTCTGAATTTGAGAAGTTAAACTGCCCTTTACAAATTTACAGTAAATTATGTTCTATTTTTGGTAGCATATATGAGTCATCGAAAGTAATTCAACAATATAGGCAAAAGAGAAAATCTCAACCGTGGATAACGTCTAAATTAAAAGGATTGATAAATAGAAGAGACAAACTGTTTAGAAAGCGGAAATCAAGTCCGCATAATAATAATTTTCGCTTAGAATACACTAAGTTTAGAAATAAAGTGAACAGGGCCATAAATGCTGCCAAAAATAAATATAGGCAAGAACAACTAAAAAAGTGTAATAAAGATTTAAGGAAGGTGTGGTCGCATATCAACAGCTGGTTGGGCAGAAATAAGGCAAGCTTGGATCAAGTAATTATTAAATATTTAGGAAAACATGGTAATTTAGAGAATATCTCGAATCATTTTTCTAGAACATTTACTGAGGAAATTGTAAATATTAAACTTAGCCATAAGTGTGATCGTGCCTTCCTGGATCGCTCTAGTTATGTTTGTGATGCCCCCCCCCCCCCCCCAATGTCAATGCGGTTTCATAGGGCTAGTGCACACGATGTGTTAAAAATAATAAATAGCCTAAGTGATGACAAGTCTCCTGGCTGTGACGCCATGAGAGTGACTGATATTAAATATGTAAAAGAAAAAGTTAGTCCAATAATAGCAAACTTTATCAACCTTTGTGTGAAATATAGTGTCTACCCCTCAGAGTTAAAAATTGCCAATATTAGACCATTGTATAAGTCAGGCAGTCATACTGAATATACTAATTACAGGCCAATTGCGATACTATCTGTGATAAATAAAATAGTTGAAAAGTATATAATGAATCAAGTATCCAATTTTCTAGATAGATACAACATAATTTCTGACTCGCAGCACGGCTTTCGGAAAGGGCGTAGTACGGCGACCGCATTGTCAGGTTTTACAGATTATGTGAATGAAAGTCTGAACGAGCGGAAGCAGCTGGTGGTTATTTTCATTGATTTCAAAAAAGCTTTTGATACTTTGGAACACCACCAGCTGCTTCAAGCCATGGACGAGTGCGGTATACGTGGTCCGCTAAACCAGTGGTTTAGGGCGTATCTTCACGACAGAACACTTCAAACCGTTATAGACGGAAAGGTCGGTAACAAATTCAATGTCACTTATGGTGTACCTACTGGTTCAGTGTATGGCCCTGTTGGATACAGTATGCATGTCAATTCTATGTGTAATGTACTTAGACATTGTAAAGCGTTTATGTATGCCGATGACACATGCTTAATGATTGCTGATAAGAATTTAAATGTTATACAACAAAAACTGCAGGAAGATTTTGATAGTATAGTGCAATGGTCTCACGACAATGGTATTATTCTAAACCTATCTAAAACTAAGTGTATGCATATATACTCGCCATACAGTAAGATATACGGCGAGAAACCGGTTTTGATTGGTCATTCGTATGACTGTCTGCATAGTATGAATAGTACATGTAGCTGCAGTGTAATAGAGGTTGTCGAAAGTTACAAATACTTGGGCATGACTGTCGATAGAAACTTTACATGGAAAATACATGTCGAAAATGTTAGTTGTAAGCTAAGACTGGCTTTAGAAAGAATTTACCACTTGAAATTTATTGTAAACAAGGCTACTTTATACACGGTATATCATACTCTTGCGGCTTCCATTATCTCTTATGGTGTAAGTAGTTATGGACGCACATTTAAGTCCTACTTGGATCAAATCAGGTTAATACAAATAAGGTTCTTAAAACTATTGGTAGACAAAAAAGTTAAAGAAGATTGTAAAAATGACTACTCAGTATTATTTAAAATATGTAAAATATTACCAGTACAAGATTTAGTGATGTTAATGATAGCTTTGGAAGAATATGGAAGTACTGAATTTAAATTGAATGCAGAACATTCTTATACAACTAGATCTGTAATTAAGGGAAAATACATTGTACCTAGAATAAATAATTACTATGGTCAGAGAACAAGACGTTACCTAGTGCCTAAAATATACAATAGTTTAGCTATAGAAGACTCAAATATGTCAAAAATGGTATTTAAAAATAAGGCAAAGGAGGTCTTGTTATCTGCATTGCATAATGATAATTGATAAGGCGTGTACCTAATCCGTCGAATACCTAACCTCAGCGTAACAATATAAATATATATAGGCAACGAGAGCGTGTCTCCGCCAACAAACTGTTATACAGTTTGGCGGGTTCTAGGTTAAGCTGCCATGTAACTTTTTTTGGAAATAAACGATTTTATTATTATTATTATTATTATTCGCTGGTGCGTAGGATGCGGAACAGATACAATACAATTTTGGAAATGTTTCATGTCAATAATTTGATCACTAGTAATCGAAACTGATTGCTAAATAATTTGATTCATGACAAAGAGTAGTTTAAATAGTACAAATTATTGATAGCAAGTATTTTAGTAATTTTGATCATTAATAATAGTTTTATTGCATAAAATTACTCATAGTCACCCTAGCGTTATCCCGGTACAGTTGCATCCTATAGAGTTTATAATGTAAAAAAATTATTTTATCGAATACTACAGATCATTATCCTCATTATCCTGCTAGAGTTATCTCAGTACAGTTCCTGAAGGATTCCCGGGGTCCGCTACCTAATCAAAAGAGTTGGCGTAGGCACTAGTTTTTACGGTAGCGACTGCCATATGACTTTCCAACCCGAGGGAAAACCAGACCTTATTGGAATTAGGCTTGTCAAGTGAGTGGGCAACTTGACTGTTCGAAGTTCTGGAGCCACCCGAAGGCCTCTAACTTGGCTTAACGACTGCTATCATAGACAGCAGCCACTATCAACGGCTTAACGTGCCTTCCAAAGCACGGGAGCGCTCAGTTAATAACCACTCAAAACGGTCACCCATCCAATAACTGAACTGGGTCTGACAACTTAACCCTTTATATGCCGAACGTGTAACAACTATTGCGCAATTTTCAAATATGTCATAAACAGACATAGGAATCCTTGGGGCAAATTTAGTTGACAGGTAGGGACTTCCTATATCGACAAATTAAATTATCGGTGCTCGTTCTATATACTAGTGATCGCCCCCAACATTGTGTGTGTGTTTTGTTTGTTTAATATTCTGATGCTGAAAAAAAGGTGAAAAAGTCATTTTACAACCGAAGAATAGACGAAGTACAGTAGATCACTTTATGAAATTTTGTTATGCCCCTATAACCTCTCAGAAATTGAAAAGTTATTTAGCCATCTGAAATGGATTTATTAGCCAAGACGGAGACGCGTAACGCCCGAAAATATGGAACAAATTCTGATCGTTCACTTTAACAATTGGGACGAGTAAAATTATAAAATTTTCTGTAAAAACATAGATAACCTCCACTAGATTGAGCCTATGAACGATTTAGTTCGGATCAAAAGTCACCACAGTTGGCGGTAAGTGCGGGCTGCGGGGAGGTTGGTAACAGCGCTGCGATTGGCAGTTTCAAAAAGCGCGCGAATACGCTGCAAAATGGCGCGCCGGCATAGTGATGGGACACGTTGTTTATTAGCTGTTTTTTTCGGGCACTGCAATTTATTTTAGGTAAATTATTTTAGATGATGTATATGTCTGTTGAATTGGTATTACGAGTAGAATAATATTTTCTAGGCATGTAAACAACGAACCTTTGCTATTATATATTATATAAAATCGCGTAATATATTAAGATTGCAGCAGCTATTTCATTTTGATTCCTGTATATATGTATATATTGTTTATTATACATAGCGTAATATACAACTAGAGCACTGGTGAGTATTAATTAAATAACTGTAAAAGGAATAAATTAGTGGCTTATAAATAAAAGAAGAAACTGACTGATTGATTGACTAACTGACTGACTGACATATCAATGCACAGCCCAAACCGCTGGTTCTAGAGATTCCAAATTTGGCACGTAGGTTACTTATAAGGTCAAGGATTTCGAGATCCCTTATACCTCTTCGAAGTTCAGCAGCGGGTCCACTACCAGTAGTGGAGAAGGTTCACCAGTCTCTAGTCCTGTTTGCCCACCAAGACGATTAACAAAAACCTAAATATTATGGCACCATCTCTAACCAACTTCGAGATCCCTTATACTCCTTCGAAGTCCAGCATTATATCCACTTCGCGACACTAGGCCTAGTTGCCGACCAAGACGATACGAAAAACTCTAATTGCAATAGCTCTGCTTCTAAATCCTTTATACTTCTTCGAAATTCAGTATTGGGTCCGTCTTATGTCAGTAGTCCTAATTGCTAAAGGAAATCCATCACCACTAAACTAATTATATTACTACTACGAGTATATAGACTTCATAATAAAATAAGACAACAACAAAACTACAATGAGAACAAACTAACTAAATATTCCTTCCCATACAACTACTGATTTGTATAGCGTATAAAATAAAACGAGATAAAAAAAACACTACACTATTACCATCTAAAAACACTACACTATCAACTAATTCATTATGTTATCAATAGAATTTTAATAAGTATTAAAATCGTATGGTAAAATACGGATGAACCGATAATTAAATGAAATCAGAACCGAACATCACTGGCACATCACTAGCCCGCGCATGTGATGTCATCAGAAAGAGAAAGTATATTGGCATTTGAGGTGGTTGGAAAGGAACAAGCACAATTCACTACGCCTTGTGGGCCTTGTGGGCCAGTGTAAAATGATCCCCGCCGGGCAGAATTAAATGTGTATTTGTATATATTTAACTTATTTGTGATGTGTTATCCCGCCATTCTTTCGACTTGTAGTTCGGGAGTCGTTCCCACACCACTTAACGGAATAAAAACCCGTACCGACGGTTAATCAAAACCAATTTTTAGATTTTTTTTATGCCACGTACGTATAGGTCATGAACCTGGACGAGACTGACTGAGCGGCGTGGGGCGGGGCAGTTTATTAAGGGGAACATCCCCACATGTGTGACGCGCGCGCTTCGCCCTATAAGCTCTATCTAGTATCTATGTGTAATAACGAAGAAAAGTATTGAGTTATTATTATTTTTTGTAATTTTAATAAAAACATACTTTTACAAGCAAACCCTTGAGTGATCACTAGTATAAAGAACGAGCGTCGATAATTTAATTTGTCGATATAGGAAATCCCTACCTGTCCACAAAATTTGCCCCACGGCTTCCTATGTCTGGTCATAAACTAAGACGACGTCATTTTCATTGTCACTTAGTCTGATATACCAGACGACGGCCGTTAAAGAGTTAACATTTTCAGTGACAGAATGCCGCATAGAAAGCGCATACTAGACTACATCGGTTTCTGGGGTATATTGAAGATTGAATGGCAATGAAGTGTTAAAGAATAGGTAACAATTTGTGTCTTACCTGTTGAGCATTTTGACTCAGGAACCACATGACCAGCGCTTTAGGCACGCCGTATCGGTGCACGCGGCGTGTGCTATACCTAGTCCCGCAGAGTTCACAGCGGGACTTCCCGGACTCGGTCAGCCACCGCTCCAGACACTTGACGTGCACGCGGCCGACGGTGCCGCGGCACGCGCAAGCCGACACCAGCCTCCCGAGTTCGTAAGACGAGCAGTCGCCGCTATGGCAGATCCTGCAACCCAGACAATAAACTCATGCCTTTGCGACTAGAACTACATGATTATCATAACTGTGGCTTTATAGACCGGGCCCTATAAAGCGATTGGAGTGTGTGGTTGGAGAGTGGCCCGGGGAAATTCCAGGAGAAACAACAGACTCGATCACGCGGGCGGTTTAAACACCGGAATACTCTAAGAGTGCGCGCTCCAGTGAGATTGGTTGAGCGGCTTAAACCAAATCTGAGGTGAGTATGAGACCAAGTGGTATTGTAAATGACACCTACTTGATTTACAGTTAAGTTGAAAGTCGTTAGTAACTTTTTTGATGTTAGGCGGTTAAACGGTTACGGATATCAGTAAGTACCTATAACGTATGTATATAAATATAAAAATATACTTAGTATTACTGTAATTATTTCAAATATCAATTTAACATGGTAATTTTTAATGTATGGTCGTCATCGAAATAGGTTTAACACCTTTGTCCCGTATCGCTTTAATGTCATGTTTAAACTGTTATTTTAAATTGCCAACGGGTGAAAGAGACAAAGTCATAGTTCTTGAATAAACAAACAAACCTGCACATATCGTCCATCGAGTGCTCACTCGGCTCATATTCTGTCTCTAAATCCAATTCATGTGGCGCAGTAAAAGCTAGGATCTCCTGCGTCCAATCTATCGCGTTAGTCCCCACTGTCTCCGTATAAGGGATTTCGATTCCAACAGCTACATTAGTCGCTTCCTCTTTGTTAATTTCATTCTTTGGTTCTAGAACATTTAAGTGACGTTTCGGACTCCGAACTCTTACTGTATGCGGGCGGGGTTTGTCTCTTCTGTCCCTCTCCTGAGTGTCTCGTTTCAAGTGTGAAGAGACTTGCGATGTTTGTGGTGAGGTTTCTAATGATGCGGGGATGTTAGTGGCTGTACTGGCAGTGTGGAGGTCGGTAGGGTCTGTTTCTTGTTCTGCTTTTTTTACGAGTGAATTAGACGAATACTCGTCGCATTCCAAAACTACTGACATAGAATCTATTGCTCTTGATGTAATTGGATAGGGTTTGTTTATATTTCTGTTCGTTTTTAGTGATGAATTTGAAGATGAGTGACTGAAACAACAATATGCTCTTTTAACGAATCGGATTATTTGGCTCTAAGTATCTGGCGGCTTCGAATGAAAGGCAAAAATACGCGGTTTGAGTAAATGGTAGGGCACTGGTCCAGCAAACCAGAGAGGCTGGATTCCTTATGCTGAGATGGTACCGTTTCGAGATAACACAACTTTTTTGTTTATTTTTATATTCTATTTTTTGCTGTATTAATTGTTGTCTTTGTCTCGAATAAATATTTCTTATTTCTTATTTCTTATTTATTTCTTATCTAAACGAAGCTTTTTAGCAATAAGACTCTCTGTTATATTAATTATATTATATTCTGTATATTTTTATTCCATGAACGATAAAAAAAATATTGAAAAACTGGTCATGACTAAGGATCATATTATAACTGCAACCGTAGCTTTGGCTATATTTCCCTCCCGGGAAATCATATAAATATGCCCTTAACTATCGGAATATATTTAATAAACACAACAAAAAACGAGCAATAAACAAACAATAAAATAGACTCATAAATTAAAAAAATGCCCTAATTCTTCGGTGCTCGGTACGGTTTCCAAAAGGCGGGCCGCATTGCCACGCTGGATAGCTATGATAATCTGCTGGGCGAAATAGTGGCCAGCCCTCTGGTCACCGGATGCCTCTATAAGGTGCCTTACGATGTACTTATAGAGGCACGAGTACTTGGATCCCATGCTCCCTGGGTCTCAACCGAACGCCGCAAAAATATAGCGGAATTCGAACCCGTAATTAGTACAGCCTAGATACTAGGCCATGGTCCTATTCTTAATAATATATTTTTTTATACAACGCCGGTGGCAAACAAGCTTACGGTCCACCTCATGGTAAGCGGCCACCGCAGCCAACAGAAGGGACAAATTTAGGTCCCTCGCTCTCAACACAGTGCATCCTCGGGAGCTCTGGCAACCTTGCTCACCTCCAGGAACATGACACTACATACTTGTATAGTAGATAATGTTATTATGGCTGTGGTCTTAGCAAGGCGGAGGTACTTCCCCAGTTGGGCTGCTCCAAATTCGAGCAAGATGATATTTTGCTGTGCCCTACTTCTCTTAAATTATTATTAATAAATTGTGATATGACTGTACCCGGTTGATCCAGACACTCCTGGCTTGGACGCATTACGTCTTGACCCATCATTCTGAACTGAGAATTTTCTGCGTCTTGAATTCGGCATATTACTGAGAATTTTTTATATTTTTATAATGAAATAGAGTCGGCGGACATGTGTTGACTTTTAAGTCATTTTTGACACGAGTATTTTTTCTTTATGTCTCAAACTATTAATTTAGGCCTTTTTCGCCTTTATCTGTCATTGCATGTTAGCTACATGCAAACTTTATGCAAATGACTTATTAACCGAACTATTTATGTTTTATAGTGTTTAGTTAGCTTCATGTAACCGAGTGTTATGTTTTATAGTGTTTAGTTAGCTTCATGTAAGTTCAGTATTATAATGAACGATTTAGCTTGTATCTGCAGGTACAAAATATTATTCTGTGTGGCTACACATTTCCCACATTATCAATGTCATGTTATATGTTAAGGACAGCTCTCTCTCATGTTTATTGTTTTGTAATTTCATGTTGTTTCCTGGTTGCCCTGAAAATCAGCGTCTCGATTTTCATGACACTATGACGCGGCACCCATTTTGGTACTAAATAGGTACCTATTTACAATATCCTAGAATGTGTAAACTACTTGTACCAAATAAATATTTCTTTCTTTCTTTATTTGCTGATACATGAATTACACACACTGATGTGTATAGATGACTGGCGGGGACGCCCACGAGATCAAGATAACTTAAAGTCCCTATTCTTCGGGTAGAGTTAGTTCGACCCTTGTCGGGCCTAGCTAAGTTTCTTGCTGGACTCTTCTACGCTAGCCTAGTTTTAGTGAACCAGCGACAGATTCGGTTGAAACCAAGGTGTAAGCCGTCGTCTCCTGGCGAAAAAAATAAACAATAGCATTCCTTTGTAATGAGCCCTGGTGTCCCAGGGACTGGTAGACGACGGGTACGCTAAGATGTGTGGGGAGCTTCATATTGGTCTATGTGTGTGTTGCGGTGAGTTAACTTGTTGCCAGTAATTAGATCATATTAATTCTTGGACAATTTTACACGTGCAACACACGAAACATTTCAGAGGGCCTCCCCTGAGGGCAGAGGGTCGTCCCTTTTACTCTGGTGTTATAAACTAATGAGTGAACACGACGGCACGATACGAAGTTCGGATTTCGAAGTTCGGAGTAGGCCCTCTGAGCTGTCAATGCCAATGCTGTCATTCATTTCCAATTTACCAAAGATAATATAATATCACTACGTTTGCAATTTACTTCCAACTAAAAAGTTGTTTCTTTTGCATTTCTTCATTAACTAATAAAATTTATTTTGCGTTTGCCTAATGAAACCGAATTTTAGTAGGACTGAGAGTTAACCATGTCCACACATACCTACCGCAAATATGGTAAATGCAGAGCAACTACTGCTCAAAATGAATTAAATTAATTAGATTCCACCGTTTCCCAAAACTGCGAAGTGGGAAGAGGTTGGGAACAACAAATAAGTATTTAAAGGTAAGATACTTTTCATATTTTATTCGGTTACAACTATCTTAAGCTGGGTACTCGATCGGCTATAGTACCAATTATATGCCTACATGGTTCAGGAATGGCTCGCAACGAGCCTATGAATAGCAGTCCCAGCACAGACTAGCAGCCTTATTCATAAAAAGTTAGAGCCTCCTTGAAGGCTCCTTGAAGGTCCGATGCTAAAAAGCATAATTCATAAACGTCTGCTAACGCTAATCAGTCCTTCAAGGCTCTGCTAAATGGTCCGAAAGTTAGTGGACCGTAGACCCTTCTTTATCTCTCTGTTAACTCACAAAATGGCCGCCACAGACTTGAACAGCTGATTTTTGACAAGAGAAAAACCATACGCCTGAGAAGTGTGCTAAATCGAAGGGATTCTGTATTGTGGGTTTTCCATGGGTTTTCTTAATTAATCATCTTAATTGGGTGTTTCTGAAGATAGGTACGTGTTGATTTAAAACTTGATATATGTTCCAAATAAAATTACAATGATTAACATAGTTAAGTACTGCTTTTTGCACTTGCAGTCAGCAGCAGAAGTAGTTAGCTACGCGTTCGACTTTAATAGACGGGAATAAAAGCGTGTGCAGATCATTATGGTCAACTCGCCCGCGTAGCTACTTTTGCTGCTGACTGTACAACACTAGGTACACACGGATCGGAAATGGCGGGTGTTTTACGATACCTAAGTACCTATTTTTGTTACTTTCGCGCAATACAAGGTAGCTATCCAGGCCATAGGCTGGCTGAGGAAGTATAAACCACTACAACCGCGACGTCGCTAGATGTATAACAAAAGGGAAATCTTATCGCATTCTTCGAATATTCTGGTCACAAACTATGTCTAACGCGAGACTGTGGCAGATAGGTAACTAACCAGAAGCCCACAACAAGTGGCGATGGAGTGGACACCCACTTCGATGATCGGATTGCTACTTGTCCAAGCAGTGCCTCCGTTGACAATCTAATGGCAGAAGACGGCCGGGGCGTCCTCTGCCATTCTACATGGAGGAGGCGGGCTCTAATGGCCTCGGCTGGAAGGAGCTAGAAGAAGCCACGCAAGACCGTGACAAAAAGAGAACTCTTCTGCGAGCCTTATATCATTATCAAATCCTGTAGGATAGGTTTTGCTTGATAAAGAATTTCGACGGCGGTACCGGTTTGAAACTGACGGTCTAATTTATTGTCGAATTGTCAGGGCAGACGTCACCAAGGACCGGTATTGTTGGATGCAGTCAATGCACGCAACAATACCGGCGGCACCCATGCACCCAACAATCAGAACGACATCTTCAGCGAGTGCTCGCTGGAGATGTCGTTCTTAGTCTAACGCGTATGGTCGGTCGGGCGTAGCTATCGCTGTTGAAAGCATAGGTACGTGCATTCATATTATATGTATGTGGCCATATAAAAGACGCCTGACCGACAGTAGGTCGAGCACCGTTTCCCACCTTATAGAGCTAGGCAGAGAGAAGAATAACCCAAAAGCATATTACTGTACACAAAATTACTTGTATGTTTCTGACTGTACATTAAATAAAATCGGCGTTAAAGATGTCTACATTTTTACTTCCTATTTTATTAATAAGAAAAATGTGTGTACATCCTGTGAAAGATCCATTGCTTGTTGTTGGTCTCATATTATGAATATAAATGCTGCTTATAAATCTATACCTCCTTAAAACACATCTTATTTTTAAAAGTAAAGGTGTAAGAACTTACTGAATGGAACTAACAGGAACCCAATACTCATCGGTAGGTTCATCTGATTCAAGCATTTTATTGTTATGATAATTTGCCTGATTGACTGACATTAATTTTACAGGGAGGCAAAGTCAGATATTATTTTGGGGCTTAATCTAATCAACACATAAATAACATTATAGATGTGTAATATAATCTTTCAAGTATATTTGTTTTGTCCTAAACTTGCTAAAAACTATACCTACACTATTCTTGTACGAAATTGTAGGCACGTTGAACAAGAAAACATAACCTTGGACAGGTGTGTTTACCTACATTCACATTATCTAGGCATATTGACTTGATTTTAAATACTATAAACTACCAACACTCTCTTCATGTATACAGCCCTTTGTCATTTGGATTTAGATGGCAGAACGGCTGGTTACGATCTGGACACCAGTACTTAAATTGTACTCACTCACTACATAAAACATACCGACACAAGCACATCATACCAACCCGATTTATTGCGGCCGAATCGAAATCCTTGGCGTCCGTCTCGAGCTCCAGGGTCCGCCCACGAAGCTAGCTTGTGGTTATTTGGATTGGTTTCGGTATTTTCGTTTTCTATTACATCTACTCTTTCTTTTACCAGCTCTTGAAGCAACATCTGAAAATGATAAAACTGATTAGATTCCATAGAAACACTGACGGTAAGTAAGCAATGATCCACTTCACATATAACTCCAAACTAAGCAAATTTATAACTTTTCTTACTTTATCCTCCGCTGTCCAATTATTGCTTCCTTTTTGGTAGTATTCATTATTTAATCAAATCAAATACTCGCACTAAACTCGCGTGTAAGATCAAGTTTTCTGTTTTGTTTCCCGCTAATTAGCTGTCAATTTTTTTTTTAATTCACAGTGAAGTCATGTTTTTGTCTATGATTTGTCAAGATGGCCAACATAACGCGTCTAATCAGTCTGTCAGCAGCTCAACAACTAACAGAGGGCTAGCAAGCGTTTATGAATCATACTTCTTAACAAGCGTCCAACAAGCCTAATCAGTCTGTTAAGTAACAGACCGATCAAGCCTCAATTAAGGATTTTTTATGAATAAGGCTGTAGAACTACATAATTACAAAATCCGTTCGGTTACGATTACAGTTTTCTAATGAGTTATCGGCTTTACATCACTTTTATAGGGACAGAGAAAGCGACTTTGTTTTATACCTGTCCCTAAGTATATCCCTATGTATGCTTAAATCTTTAAAACTACACAACGGATTTTGATGCGGTTTTTTTTAATAGATAGAATGATTGAAGCGGAAGGTTTATATGTATAATATCATCCATTAAATAGTCCACCCGTGCGAAGCCGGGGCGGGTCGCTAGTAAAACATAAATTAGCTTAAAAAAGGCTGAAAAACATCCGTCATCATAATCATTGTCAACATAACCATATGTACATCCCATCACCTAACTAAAAGAATTGTACGATGGTGAGAGCCGAAGACACTGCTATAGTCTATGGGACTCGCGTAGCTTCCTACCACAGACTTATATTGACGTTGCATTGGCGACGACACGGGAATTTAACTTTTTTTTGGAAAGTTCCGTGATCAAAATGCCGATCAGGAAAGTGGAACCGTTCGATTTACAATCAAAACCGTGGTTAAATTACATACGCCGCGTAAAGCAATTTATTTTGTGGCAACGTTAATCACTTTAGTTGGTGAACCCACGTATAACTTAATGTGTGATTTGTGTGCACCGGCGAATCCGGAAGATAAAACGTTCGCAGAACTAGAAAATTAGTGGCAAATGATCTCGAACCGAAGCGATCAATTATCGGTATATGTTTTTAGATTGCGCTGACAACGAATTGGGGAGTCATTATCCGAGTCTTTAAAAAGTTTAAAACATCTAGCTGCAACTTGTTCTTTCGGTACGGGTTAGTCAGTGACATGAGATCGCGCTTATTCGTGGAAATTGATATCGACGAAAAGGCGGTGGAATTAGCTCTGGCTTTAGAAGCGGCGGAAAACCATGCCGAGGCGATCGCGAGCTCGGCCGGTGAGGGCGGGCGGCGCGAGCGCAAGCATTGGCGACGCGCCTACCAGCGGACTAGGCATCGGCGCGGCGGGGGAGGGCCTGCACGCCTTGCGGGGAGCGCGGCCCGACGCGCCCGCGGCAGCGACGGCGCCGGCGGCGGCAGCTTGTTGGCGATGTGTTAAACAACACCGACTAAACAAGCGTTTTAAATAATATAGTTGTGATAATATCCTGGCATTAATATCGTCGACCGCTACATGTACTTGGGCTCTCAAATCTGCAATGACGGCAGCTGTGTCCCCGATATAAAAAGGCGAATTGATCAGGTCGGTCTCAGACATGAGGGACCGACCAGAGAGAGTGAGTTGTGATAAGTGTCAACGCCAAGGACACCTTACAAGTAATGTGTAAGATGCCTTTTTTTTGACAGCGAATCCTACAGTGATTTTTACACATCCGGGTGTGCGCGTCAGGGGACATACCCTATTTTGTAGGCATTAAAAATGACAATGTTGTGCTTAAATGTGAAATATACACGGGAGGCAAAATTTCGGCCATTAACGAGACCGATTATTTGCGACTATTCTCGGAGTACCCTTTGTTTAATGATAATATTAAACTTTGCTCGTATTTGAGCACGTTGATCGAACCAACTGGTTATATCGTGTTAACCGCATCAATAGATAATGTTACAGAAAAAGATCTACAGTTATATGTTATTAGGAATGGTAGCCGACCATTGTTTGGTAGATCGTGGGTTCGTCGTTTCAATATAATTAGCCTTTCGGTACACAACATGGAGCCAGGGGAAGATCAATTAGCGCAAATTGGTTTCTGGACAGACGGTTTAGGTAACTGTAAAAAGTCGATTCGATTACAACACGCAGATAGTGAACCGGAATACGAACTTCGTATCGCGCCGTCCCTTTCACTCTCGTGTTATACACTATATGAGTGAAATGGACGGCACGATATGAAGTTCAGATTTCGATGTTCGGAGTAGGCCCTCAGGTACGTGCCACTCCCCCGTCGAGAAGGAGATTATGCTTATGGTACAGGAGGGCTCTATTTACCCAGTAGATCACTCCGATTATGGTACTCTAGTGCCAGTCATTAAACCGGCTAGCGGATACGAATTTGTGGACATAGTTAAAACCACAATTAACCCGAAAATCAAACGAGATTTTTATCCTCTTCCCCGTATAGACGTTTAGTTCAAAAACATTATATCCAATACTTGCACCATCAAAAAATTTAGTATGTATAGTTCAGACAAGTTTGTAAAATTATTAATAATTTTCACTTATAGTCTCTAGTACTAATGTACTTAGCAACTAATATTTAAGCAACCATGTTTCTTATGTTTAAAAAAATCAGTATTGGAAACTATAGGTCTATATATTATATGAATTAACTTGTAGCAAGATGTTTGTATGACTGTTTGTTTCATAATAAATATATAAATATAAATAGTATAGACGAGTTATTTGTAGCATTAACAGGTGGAAAATAATATTTTATTATAAACCTAACGAGGGCCTATATGGAAGTGCCGTTGGATGAAAATTCGCAGGCAGCCTTTTTTAATTCTATTGAATAAATCATTCGGCTACCAACCGCAGACTTTTATTGACGTTGCACTTATGTAGCGGCACGTATTTTCGAGATTTTGAAGAGATCGAGAGGCTCCCGAGGATGCGCTGTCTCAAGAGTGAGAACCTGTATAAGTTTCTAGCTGGAAAAACAACGGACGACGGTAGCGCACAAGCGAAAGAAAAGATGAGCGTAAAATCTACTTGTTTCATAGACATGGGCATAGAAAAACTTTATTTCACACCTGCTATTCAAGGAAAAAAGTACGACTTTGATCCCTCAGTCGAGGGCAACAATGAATCGTTTCTGAATAGAAGGTGTGAAAAGCAGTATGTGCCACTCGGTAGAAAGATTATTTGTAAGACATCTCATGTTTTTAGGAGCGGGCCTCATAGGCGGTGTGAAAATCAGTATGTGCCACAGGTAGATCAAGATTCTACTGTAGAATCTTTCGCTACATTTAACAGTACATTTATACATAGCGCAGGTACAAGTTAAAACTAAAGAATGAGAACGAATTATAATAAAAAATCTACACTGCAACGCTAATTTCCAGTCAGAGCCTTCTATTGGTATGGGTTGCTTTATATAATATCCATATATATACGTCATAACAGCGTATATAGAAACATAGGTAATGTTGTTGTAATGTAAGTATATGTCTGTTGTATATACGGTTATATTATGGCAGCAGATATAAGATTTTAATTTTTTTGCCTACACACTTCACAAATGTGTGTAACCCTACCTTACATCGCCGGAATAAAAGCCCGTAAGAGTTTTAAACCAAAAAATAGTACATTGTTGTACAGGCCGGAAAGTAAGCAATAGATGTACGAGTTCATCTATTGCACTTTCGGCCGAGACTAAACATTGTGCTTTTCACGACTACTGCGAGGAAATAAAGGTAATTATTTATCACAAGCAACAGTTATCAGTGTCAAAACAATTTCAAGATAGTGTGTAGTTCCCGCCCAATGATGTATTTTTCATTGTTCCCGCCTGATTTTGTTTTTTTTTTATATCTTTTAAACCAGTCCGTTTTTAGTTGCCAGTACGATAAACAGGTCAAAAAATAAAACGGATTGACACACTGATGCAGTTGCAGGATGGTTTTCGCGATGCGAGCCGCTATAGACTTGCATCATAGCGCTGTCTCGCGCGCACTAGTCAGCAGGTGCAGTACAGTAGTACAGTTTTTCATACTTAAAAACATTGAAGCGTTTGTGTGTATTATGCGTTTATGAACGAAATATACCTCATAATGACGCATTCTCATTGGTTAATTTCATTTCACATGCAGCAGACGATTAGTTTTGATTGGTCCAAATTGTTAAAAAACCCGGCAGACAAAATTATTATAAAATAATTTTGAAAAAGTCGTATCTTACTATGAAATCCATGTATTAGATACGACCTGTTACGGTAACATTGCTACATTGTTTGCGTGTTTTGAGGCTGATAGATGTACAGATTTTTAATGTACATATATGAACAGTTTTGTATACCGTATTTAGTTCATCTATGGCCACATTTCCGAGCAGTGTCGTGAAAAAGTATGTTTTCACAAGGGTATTTTCCTTTTCAAGGTGCAAAGGACTTTAAAGATATATAAACATTATTATCCTTATTATAAAAGGTGCAAATATGTGAACATACCTTTGACGTAGACTGTACAGTCACTGGGATTTCAAGTGGAACATATTGCAGGCAAACTAACTAGCGTCTGCATTTTGTCAAAATTGAACTTTAACTTTACAGTCGTAGGGTTTTGTTTTGCATTTGCAACCAAATATATTATATACAGTAACGAATAAGTATCCGGGGGCACGGTAGTGCCCCTGACAAGTCGAGCAAAACAAAGAGGCACGGCCGTACCATCCTTTTTTCGAAGCGATTCAGCCCATTTTCAACATACTGTAATTTTGTACTGGCTAAAGCTAGAAACCTGAATTTTCGGTAACATATAGGGTGTCATTAGATATGTTTTCAATAATATTCAATTTCAAATTGTGGTTTAAGAACTATTGCCTGTCAAAGTTCCTTTAGTATTTTAGTTTTGTCACTGACACACTGAGCGATCATCATAGTTGTAAAGTACTTTTAGCAGACCCACAAGCTTCAAATTTTAAACCTATTTTTTTTTTAACCTATCAATTAATAAAAAAACCTTAAAACATTGCAATTTCAGTTACGTTTCAGAGATATACAAACTGCATAAGTAACTTTGTAATCCTATACAAATACATGCTACAGTTATACTTTTGTAGTTCCTGCATCTATGAAGGCATTCATAAATATGTAGTGACACATTTACCTACAAAAAAGTGAGATCCCATAAAAAACATTATATGTAAAAATAGGCCAAGCCTCGAAAGTCTCTTTCAGCGTAAAAAGTTGTGATATTACGTAGAGCCAAGTCATTTTATTTATGAATCTTTAAGAATCCAACTTTACCTCGTTCATTAATTTTTGCATACCTTAAACTATGTACTGTTGTGTGATTGCCAAGTCACAAAATTGTATTTAGTAAGCAAGTAAAGATTAATAACAATGCCTGACTTGGCTATTTTTACATATAATGTTTTTATGGGATATGTTTATCTACCCCTACGTTATTTCCTTCACAGACAAATGGAATCGAAGCAAGGAAGCGGAATTTATTAGTCTAGACACGATGCTTAGCATTTTTATAATCAAGTTTAAAGTTCTTACTTTAAGGGTGACCCCAAATAATGTAAAGTCTACAGCGTTTGTATGATATTCTAAAGAAGTATTTTTTTTTGCATGGTCAATCAATTTTTTTTCATACAAGCCTGGGATAAAATAAAAAAAACGTGTGCATATTTTTGCAGTTAACTGTGCAACGAGGAGCTCTGTTGTAACAATGCCTAGCTGAATTGTCTATGATTTTTGCTACCGAGTTGTTTGTAGCTAGGCAACGCGCAACGTTCTCTCCCACATAATTATATAATATACTTTTTGTTTTCTTCTTTTTCCGCCACCGTAAGCCGTAAATGCTCAAAGTATTTATTTTTTCCTTCTGTTTTACCGAATTTACTTTCACTCGTTGTACATCCCTGCAGTTCGTACCGTCGCCAGATAATTGAATCATGTCATGGGCCATGGCCCACATGAGTACCTATTAAGTAAATAGGTCCCTGGGTTTTACATGTTCATCAACGAAAACGTCCATGATTGTTATACTAATACATGAAAAGACGTAATGTGTACACCTACGGCAAACAATTTAACCATTATGATTCCAAATCAAAACGTTTTCATTGTATTAATTGAATGCTTGGTAGTGAAGGATCCGAAATTCAATTGTACACAATTTTTTTTTTTTTTTATTTTTTTTTTATTTCTCACGCTTCCACCGTTTCTCACCGTCGGAAAGGAAATTCGGATAAATTCAGGAAATTTCGAATTTCGAAATGAATCAAAATGTTGTTCAGCAATTTTAGTCTTTAAAATCAATTGTGTTCATTTCCCGAAATCCGTTATCAACGCCGAAAAGAAAAGTGAGACCCAAAAGGTCGTATCTCAAGTGGAAACCCTCCTGGAGTCTAGTTCACTGATACCGCTTCTGCAAGACTGACGTGTCCTCTCGAAAACTTGAAAGTTTGCGGAAGGCCGCTTTTCATTTGTTTCACGGTTAGTTCATTTAAACACAATGTCGTTTATTATGTGAAATAAATATTGAAATCGTATAAAAAGTGTGACTAAGTTAGTGAATTTAAAAAAAAGTTCGTGGATGTTTTCGCTTAGTATTGATAGTTTCGAATACAATGATGTGATTGTTTAGTTGGTGTTTGTTTAGTTAATAAAGGTGAGTTTTGCTGTCATAATTATTATAACTAGAATTTGAAATATGATCATAGAAATACATAACAAAACATTTTGGAATAATCCCGAGGAATATAAATAAAACAATATTTTTTTTACTACAAACAAATTTGTTTCAGGTGTGAATTTAATAACGATATTATCTTTTTTTATATGAGCTAAATGTTATCATTTTATTAATATGACCTAACTTAAACAACAAGACACTCTTTTAACTAAAAGATAGCAGGAATCAATAATTAAGAATTAAAATAATACATATTTGCTTAATTTATTACAACTTAACTGCACAATAAAAATGTATAAACGGCGGACTTAATGTCAAAAGGTATTCTCTACCAGTCAGCCATTCAGTGCAACAATGTAATTTAAAAGGAAGACTCAACTCTAAATTCCAACTGATCTCGACCAATATCAGCCCGAGAAAATAAATCAATTATTGATCGCGAGCGTCTGCGTTTCAGCTTAGGCAAAAAGGCTTTAGTTTTTTTTTAACCTGACTGTGGCTTTTCAGGCCGGGCTCAATAAAGCGATAGGAGTGCGCGGTTAGAGAGGGGCCTGGGGAAAATCCAGGGAAAACCTCCGACACGACCACGCGGGCGGTTTAAACACTGGATTACTCTAAGAGTCTGTGCTCCAGTGAGATTGGTTGAGCGGCTTCAACCAAACGTGTGAGTGGAATCGAGCTACTGGGAGTTTTGTCGCTGGTGCACTAAACCTAGCCTAGCTGAAAAGAGTCCATCAAGAAACTCAGCTAGTTCCGACCTGGGTCGGACTGACTCTACCCGGTATGCGGAGGTACCGGGATGAATAGGGATTATTATGTGTCTGTGTTGTCGCGATTGCACGGTGGACGTCCCCGCCGGCGTGAATGCCTAAGTGTTTTAGTATATCTGTACATATGTCCGGCTGTTACCCTAAAAGTTGCATTTCTCAACCGACTCTCGTGAAATTTTGTGAACAGATTATCAAATTATTTTTTTAGGTAAATTTACGTAATGGCTGGCCATGGGGGTTGAAAATGTAAAAAACGGGACGTGTGAGTCGGACTAGCCAACGAGGGTTCATTTGTAGGGTAATTTTTTTAAATTAAAATTCAATGCACAAAAAACACAGAATTACACAACAAACAAAAATGGCGGGCTTAATCACAATGACATTCTTTACCTGCCAACCATTGGCCAAACAGAGATTTCATAAAAATTCCAAAAAAAAATATGTATGTCTGTTTAGAAAACTAAAACAAATGTATTACTAAAATAAAATTAAAATAAAAAAATGTATTTTTGAGCTTACTGTGGGGCTAGTTCGATTTGTGTAAGATTGTCCTCTAATATTTATTTATTTATTTATTTATTACTGGTAAACTACATAGAAACATAATAAAAAGCGGCGTGTATTTAATTAATGTACTTTAAATATATCTAAACCATATTTTATAAGTTTAAATTACAAGTTTTCAGATCTTTGCCCGTACTTGTATAATCAGAAGACGACATTTTGAGCTTGAAATTTGATCTTAATAAGAGAACAATGGTTGAAACTCACTTGGAATGTCACTATTTGCGACATGGTTCGGACTACAATTGGAGTCCTTCATCAGGTTGAGTGTTATCAAGGTAACCGCCCGCGCAACACCGCGTCCGAAACATGACGCAAATAGTGACTTTCCAAGTGAGTTTCAACCGTTGTTCTCTTATTAAGTGTAAATATGTCTCACGTTAGTGTAAATTTATGTATTGAAATTTGATGATAATATTTGGTATTATTAGGCATATTTTACCAATAAATACAAATATAGTTTTTGTCTTTGAAATTCTCTTATTTAACTATTAAAACTAACTTTATTTTGCCGTTGGTACGGAACCCTAAATGTGTGAAATTTTACACGCACTTAGCCGCTTTTTTAACTAATTTATGTTTGCATAAATAAATAAGTAATTAAACGAAATAAGTACTTACAAAAGACTACTACAGTAGGGCCTCGATAATCCGAACTTCAAAGAAACAACTACTGTTCGGACTCACGGAGCGTTCGAATTATAGTATGTTGGAATTAAATTACCTAATGTTCTGTTCCTTTTTCATCAGATCAGAAATTGTAGCTTTTCCAATATCATACTTTTGAGAAAACGAAGTAGCAGACACGCCACCTTTCAAGCTGTCTAATATGGCACACTTCTCAGCAATGCTCAAAATTTGTTTACGTTTTGATGTAGGAACCATATCATATTTCAAATGTAGGAACCTTATCATAAAAAACGTGGTGTGCAGTACAGCATAGAGTAATTTCGTATCCTTGAAAGAACTACAAACCGGATGGTTTAAATAAAGTCAGGTGTTACGGCGGAGGAGAAACGGGTCACTCGGCAGTTCGGATTACTGCGACGTTCGGATTAGCCTGTGTACGGATTATCAAGGCCCTACTGTATTACTTACTTGTACATAATAACTTTTTGTTTTCTTTGATTGAGTTGTGCAATAAAGAGTATTGTATTGTATTGTATTTGAAATATAAGCAAGCAAGCGGAGAGCGAGGTTTTGTTCATGACCACGAACGTCGACACTAGTCACTTTAGCGACAAAACTCCCAGTAGCTCGATTCCACTCACACCTCAGATTCGGTTGAAACCGTTCAACCATTCTCACTGGAGCGCAAACTCTTCGAATATTCCAGTGTTCCAAGCCACACGCGTGGTCGTGTCGAATGTTTACCCTAGATTTTCCACAGGCTACTCTCCAACCGCGCACTCCTAACGCTTTATTGGGCCCGGCCTATTAAGCTACAGTTAGGTTAAAAAAAAAACTGAAAAAGAAGTTGGTCTAATTAAACCCTGCGGATTTTGAAACAGACCCTTTCGTGTGTTCATGTGCTAGCAAATTATTTCTTGGTGCTGTTTCTGGTGTCCCCCAAGACATGGTGCCCTAAGCAATTACTTAGTTTGCTTAAGGGTTAATCATGCACTGTGCGAGATAATGGGTCTTGACACACAGACAGACAGACGAACAAAAAAGTGATCCTATGAGGGTTCCGTTTTCTTACCTTTTGAGGTACGGAACCCTAAAAATATTATTTTCACCTCACTAGCTCGGAAAGCCCTTTTTTATTCTTTAAAAACAGATAGCAAAACTGCATTTTATCCACAAGAGTGCAAAGAATATTTGAAATCCGAACGGGCTATTTGTAACTTTTTTAAACATAATAACATGTAAAGGCCAGTCCAGACAGTCCAGCAACAATAATTTTATATTGTGCTGTTGTGTTAAAAAACTAGTACCTACGCCAAATCTCGGGATTAGGTAGTGGACAACTATATTTAGGACGCAACTGTCAACGTTAGGACGAGGAGGAGGAAAAAAATTCCTCGCTCTAGTGAGGTGAAAAGATTTGTGTTATACACGGCTGCAAAGTTATTTTACGTCTCGTGTGTTGCAACACTCGCTACGCTCAGGATTCTATTTTTGAACCACTCGCTTCGCTCAGGATTCTATTTTCGAACCATTCGCTTCGCTCATGGTTCAATCCTAGAATCCATTCGCTAGCTCTTGTTTCAATTCCACACTCGCGGTTAAAATACAACTTTGCACCCTTGTATAACAAATAACTATTATTTATTTATTTATTACTCGGTATGTCTCCAGCTCGCAGAGGCACGACTGTGCCTTTACCATGAGTTTGCATGACCGTACTCCGGTATGCCGTATTTAGTATGCCGATTCTTAGTTCTTTTGCGTAACCGCCAGAGGCGCTGTACAAATACCCATACAAATACAAACCCCATACAATTTTTTACGCAGTCGCTAGCGAGTACGGTCATGTAAACACATGGTAAAAGCACTTAAATAAATAATACTGAGGAAATCGGCTGACAATTGTGTGTACGGGGCGAGAACAGGTATTTCGGAATATTATTACACCCATACAGTAAATCCTCTTTTATGTGCTCAAAAAGTGTAGGTAAGGACAAACTTTACAATATCGCACCTGTCCGGGGCGGAGATGGCCATAACAGCATCAAAAACGGTATCGTTATGGCCATCTCCGCCCATTATGATACAGGCTCGTGCTCAAAAAGACTTCAACGAGCTCACGAACTCGAACTCCTGCACTTCAACTTTCACGCAATAACGTGCCTCAACACATGAAAGAGGATTTAATGTATGGATGTAGATAAAGTAGTGTATACAACTGTACATAATTAGGCCTTAAAACATTCGTGTGATCCTATTATGAAACTCGCTGACGCTCGTTTCATAAAACCACACTCGTGTTTTAAGACCTCTCATTATGTATCAGTTGCATAAACTACTATTCTGTTTCACCCGACGGGGTCTTGCGATCACATCCTGTGATAGAGAGAATCGTCGCTGTCGCTGTCGGCCGTTTGACACCTAATTTGTCGCAGAATTAGTGCTTCGGGCGGCAACGTTTCCCACAGCTTAAACCTTTAGCAAATGAGACAATATAAGCCTTGATCGATTCTTTACATTCTTAACTAGGTTTGTACGTTTTGTTTTTTTTTTGGTAATATTTTCTCGTTTATATATAAAAAACAGGAGGAAGTTCTCGAGTAACAAAAAAAAACAATTTTAAGGATTCATATTTTCACTTGTTTGTAATTTTTTCCAAAAAATCTAAATGTATGAAACTAGTATTTTATAATATCTAACAACATTCCAAAAAATTATGTAAATTGGTTCGGTTCATGTATTTCAAAATTCTGCTACACGATCCTCTTAATATGCCTTGACGAGCAGTTATTTTCGGGGTTGTTCATGGCCATAATCATAGGTAAATCAGTTCCTGTCACTACGGGTCATAAAATGACAATTTAGCGTCCGCTATGTGGGCAGAAAGAAACATCCAATTCCTGGCCCGGGAAGAAAAATGACAGGGATTGCGAGGTTAATAATAGAAGTTTGTTTTTATTAATGTCGACTTGTTTTAGCTTTATTAGTAGAGGTTTTTGAAATAAATAAATTAAGCATATTAATTTATTTTGAGAAACCGCTACTAATCATTCTTTGAGGTGATAAAAAAGCAAATATTTTAGGTATTTGAATGAAACCTAACTAGTTCGTTTTATTAAATAAAATAAAATAAATTTGAGATTTTAATCGTATGTGTGTGTGAAGAACTGAAATACAATTGCAAAAAATTAGGATGGAGGAAAAATTAGGAGGGCGTAGGAGGCTACCGCTGCAAAACTCAACCTATCCTGACTGAGTTTCATGATTCAGTTCTATGAAGCATTTAAATTGAACACCCGAGAGACTTAAGAGACAAAACCACCCGCGTGGCGGTGTCGAAGGTTTCCCCTGGATTTTCCCCGGGCTACTCTCCAAGTCTCCAATCGCGCACTCCTATCGCTTTATTGGGCCCGGCCAATAAAGCCACGGTCAGGTTAAAAAATACTTAAGAGGGGCAACCATATTAACATCACTTAACTACTTGCTCACTATGTGGTGTTGTGTTCCTGGTGGTGAGTAAGGTCGCCAGAGCTCCCGAGGATGCCCTATGTAGAGAGTGAGGGACCTGCATATTTCTCTAGCTATAAACATAGCGAATCCTCAAGTCAAATACCAGTGGCTGACTCCGCACATTTTGGGGTTCCGAACCAACCGGAAAATTAAGTTGGATTTAAATAAGGAAATTTTAATGATTTATCATATTATTATTTATTATATATTATACATATTAGTATTTGTTAATAAAATATACGTAATATTAAAATTATCACAAAATTTCAATAGGAACTTAAAAAAAATCTTCGGAACAAAATTTAAAAAAGCGGATTTTAGTGATTTCATTCCTTTGTTTTCCAGTATTTTTTGAAACAAAAATTACATTATTTATCGACTCGATGGGGTAGGTCAAAATTACATTATTTATCGACTCAATGGAGTAGGTCAAAATTACACTATTTATCGACTCGATGGGGTAGGTCAAAATTACATTATTTATCGACTCGATGGGGTAGGTCAAAATTACATTATTTATCGACTCGATGGGGCAGGTCAAAATTACATTATTTATCGACTCGATGGGGTAGGTCAAAATTACACTATTTATCGACTCGATGGGGTATGTCAAAATTTTTTCGCGCAACTCCTTTAGCTGTATGGGAGCTCATCTTAAAAACATTAAAAATAAGTTTTGACCATTTGTATGGCTTTGGGTCAACAAGATGCTTATACTGTGAAAATTTTAAGACTGAAGCTCCAACCGTTTTGCTGTAAAACCTGTGTGATGGACGGACGGACGCGTGAGTGACAGCGATAGGGTTCCGTTTGGACCGTTCCCTTCGGGTGCGGAACCTTAAAAAGGATCGGGAATGCGTTTACTATTGTTCTAGTGTCGCCAGCGTCCATAGGCTATAGTGTCTGCTTACAATCACGTAGGTTGTAAGCTTGCATGGCACCGCAGTTTTATAAAAAACCCGCGACGAAGCGATTGACGAAATTGGTACCTAGCTCGTGGACTATATAAAGCCACATTACATTGATTAAGGCCGGGTTTTATAAAGACCCGTTAGACCAAATTTCAGATAAAATTTAAGTAACTCAGTACATTTTTACATAACAAGCCGACGTAAGGTCCAACGGATATTTATAAAACCGAGCCTAAATGGTTTCTCCTTGGCATGAGCAATAAATATAAATTTAATAAGTAACCTCGTTGAGCCTAGTCACTGTAGAGATATTTTTCGATTTTTCATAGTAGCTTGCAGTCCCGGGGTAATATATTTCTCATCTTTCTTTTTGTTTTCTGGTTCGTTTCAGAAAAAAAATGTCCTCTTTCTGCCGGCCAAATCTATTGCCTATTGTAATATGATTTGTTGATCGCTTTTGTACCTAATATGTCCTCTTTTTGTGATAAAAAGACTATTTATCAGTAATAAAATAACGCTCAGGACAAATTTGTATAAAAGATCAGCCATTTTTATTTTTTACACAACTGCCAAAAAAACGGTGTGTAATGTTTACAGGGTTCATGTATGTGTGTATGTATGTAGATGTGGGAATATGTATGTAAATGTGTATGGTATCGTTGGAATCCTTACCTCATCCCGAGTAACATATGATATGTGGCGTTGCATAAAAAATAATATGGCGGACTATTTACTCTATTATGTGTGTTCTGAAGACAATTTTTTTTCGATCTAATCAAGTGGGGTATGAAATTGAATCATTTAAAAAGACGATTTCAAACATGATTTAACGGCATAACATGCTTAAAATATAAGAATATCAAAAATTGCGAAATAAAGTAATAATTAAAAAAATAAAAGCACGGCTGCACGGGACAAAAATTTACTAAAAAGATAAAAACATGTTTCAAAATAAAGGACTTACGGATATCTATTTTGTTTGCAGCCGGTGGACCTACTACATACCATACCAAAATATTAGGTCCCCCGACTGTAAAACTGGATATCTGTTATTTCTTTGTTGCGAAACTTGTTTTTATCTTTTTATTTGTACTGTGGAATAAAGTACACCTATTATATAAAAAAAAAATAAGTATTACACGCACAGACCAGATACTTACACGTGAATGTAAGGCGCACTTCGGCGACCATTGCAACACAGTACAGCTAGAGAACCACAGAACCACAGATAATATAGAATTTACTATTTATTACAGAATATAACATACATGTAATCAGTTATACAAATACTAGGCATTTTAATTAAATATACTGAGGCGGTAGGGCGAAAGGGTTTTTGTGCCTCATGCCCGGTACAATAACATTTTCAGAAATATTAGGTTGTTATATTTTTAACTGTGTTGTAAGTCTAAATGAATCATTAAGAGCGCTTTAATAAAATGTAACAGGTCCACTAGCGCCACTCGTTAATAATTGTAATTATTTAAATTTAAAGATATATAACTAAAAAAGGGGGCCGCTACGTACTGTAGTTTGCATTTAAGTACTTTTTGAATCCATCAAACTAGTTTTTACGTTGCTGGATTCGTCAATATAATAATATGCGTCCGAAGTTAAAACGGCCGTTTTAATTTTAAACTCATAGAGAGACGAATCTAGCAACATAATAACTAGTTTGATGGATTCAAAAAGTACTTAAATACAAACTACAGTACGTAGCGGCCCCCTTTTTAGTTATATATCGTTAAATTTAAATAATTACAATTATTTACGAGTGGCGCTAGTGTACCTGTTACATTTTATTAAAGCGCTCTTAATACTTACTGCTGTGGCGCCACGACTCGAAGTGGATCTTGATCTCTGAGGGCCTACTACGAACTTCGATATTTGAACTTCGTATCGTACCGTCCCTTTCACCCATATAGTGTTTAGCACGAGAGCGAAAGGGACAGCATGATACGAAATTAGGATTTCAGAAATTCGGAGTAGGCCCTCTGATACCAAAGCCCGCCAGGCGTCCATGTCTATAGCTATTTTCGTTCAGTCTTCGGTGGTTTGGAACTCAGTTAGGTCCCTCTGGACTTCGTCGCTCCATCAGTACCTAGGACGCCCAACAACTTCTTCAGATCTCTGTAAAAATGAAGCATCACTACATAGTATAAAACAAAGTCGCTTTCTCTGTCCCTATATCCCTATGTATGCTTAAATCTTTAAAACTACGCAACGGATTTTGATGCGGTTTTTTTAATAGATAGTGATTGAAGAGGAAGGTTTATATGAACGTATAATAACATTCATTAAATAGTGCACCCGTGCGAAGCCGGGGCGGGTCGCTAGTCAAATAATAGAGGATACTCATTTATTGATAATATTATTCAAATATTACATGTCAAGTATAAAAATTAATATCATGCCAGTTCGACTGAATTTTGTGCATTATCTAACTAAAGTTATTCAATTACATTTAAAAAGAATAGAAATCATATTATAAAACGCATGTCCAAATAACTATTTATTTTTTATTTACTGGATAAATATGTTAATACATTCCTCCATACATTTGTGTTGGGTAGTTTATTACAAATCTTAGGTCCTAATACATGCATTGTCTTGGATGACTTAGTCAGACGGTAGGTAGCTGAAAGAAATCGCGCTTTACTTTCTACGTGGGTGCGAGTGCGTTGTGAGTGAATTACTGTACAAAAATAGGATTTCGAAATAGTACCTGAACCTTATAAAACGATATTTATAGGTAAAAATACTTCAATATTAACATATTACTTTAAGAGATATATAAGAGACTTTACAAATGTTGAGATATGCAAGAACCACTGAGTTACTCGATTTATGGATATTAGTTGTGGTTCGTCAATTACCAAAACTATCGAAATTGATACTGCAATTAAACATCTAAATAACAATATAAAAATATGAAATCAGGGCTAAATATTTCAAAATCTGCATTAAAAAAAGTAGAATGTGTAAGTAAAAAGTGTTTGTGAGCGTGGACATGTGTAGAAATGTTAAAAATGTATTGAGAGCGTGAGAATTCATTGATCTGATTCTCAAAGCTCGCATATATTAATAAAATTTGAACATTTGTGACGAGATAATTTCCAAATACAGGAATACATATTCATTTATGATTTAATTCATTCTGTTCGTTACAGAGGACATGCGTAACTTTACAATTGGAACATTCATTTCCTCTTCTATATAAATATTAATTTACACATTGATTTCATTAAACGGGTATAACGAGATATTTAAGTATGTATATACAAAGGGCGAGAGTTTATAATATTCGTTGCAGGAGTCCCACGAATGGATCTTAGACATATCTTAGATCTCGTACGCGTGTGTGTCGCACAGGAACTCGCCGCACCTCCGTGCCCTGACGCTGCTGAATGCCCTGTTGGTGTCAGCACCCGAGTGTGATCTGCTTGCGTGGCGATGGACGGCTGTGTGTAGGGAGTGTCTGAAGTTCTGTGAGATGAAGGATGATAGGCTTTCTAGTGTACCTACGTAGATAATTAGTATTATTGTTTTGTTCCTTTAAGTTGATGTTTCGTCTCACAGTGTATTAGAGTAAATCTGTAATGCTGTGTAAATATATTTAAATAAATAAATAAATATTAAAATTTTATTTTATCGAATACTACAGAGTCATTATCCTCCTAGCGTTATCTCAGTACAGTTCCTGAAGGTTTCCCGGGGTCCGCTACCTAATCCCAAGGTATAGCGTAGACACTAGTGTTTACGGAAGCATCTGCCATCTGACCTTTCAACCCGAGGGGCAAACAGACCTTATTGGAATTAGGCTTGTCAAGTGAGTGGGCAACTTGACTATTAGAAGTTCTCAAGCCGCCAACTGCTATCATAGACAGCAGCCGGTATCAACGGTTTTACATGCCTTCCAAAGCACGTATAGACTGGCCAGCTAGAACATTTTTTGCGACGTTTCCCGCCGGCCGCCATTTTGTGACGTCAAAAAATCAAAGAGTAGGTATAAAGATGCAAAAGATGCGACACTTTTCTGAACTCGGATTCAGTAATAGGCATAGTGTGATTGAATACAACGTACATTTAAAATACCAGTTAATTCTTTTAAGTGGATAGTATATTGATCTTAAAGATACTTAAATCGTGTGTATTTTATTAAAGGCTCATGATTTTGTCCTCAAGACTGACAAAAAATTGTTACTGCTATTTTGGTGCTAAAATAAGCGCACATTTCTCTGACACACACGGCATCAGAGAAATGTGAACGCAACCATTTTAAATGTATGAAACTAATACCGTTCTGATGAGTCACAACACAACACGATAGACAAATGTGAAGGCGGCTTAACTCATTGACTGTACAATACAAATACTATACCTATTTAATGCACACCTCACACAGTTTAAAACAGAAACATGTGGGTAGTGTAGTGGTAGACAATGAGCGATCTCTTCCAGTGCAGAGTGATTCAGGTTTCATTTAATAGTTTATCTTTTATTAAAAACACGTACTAGTCCTGTCCATTTTTCGCTTTCGTTGTGAAATAAGCAGCACTTAAACCTAATAAACCTCTACGTAACGCATAAGTACGCATGGTAGATCTAAACTGGATCTAAATTACATTTTCAGTAAGGGAAAATAACAGCTAATTAGTCTTAACACTCATGCAAAAAGTTACGTAATTACCCCGGGCACACTTTTTTTCCTCACCTAGGTTTTTAAGTCGGTCCAAAGGGCACCTTTGCTAATTGCCCTGACTACATAGGAGGGCTATAAATAACCCTTCGGAAAACAAAATTACCTTAAATAAGTTTATAGGTAGTTACCAAGGTGACGCAGTGAATTTGGGAGCTTCACATTATATTGTTTATGTTTATTCAACAGACATCGGTATGCACTTAAGATTGTTTTGCTTTCGCATAGCCTCCCTCAAATCATTCCAATGTTGCCGATCGTGACATTTCCTTCGCCACTTTCAACCTGCAACCACTTTAATATCGTCTCTCTTCTTCGCTCCTTCCCTTGCCCGCACTAGTCGGAAACTAATTTAGCCCATTTCTCTCTTTTTCTTCTCGTGAAGTGGGTCGCCCACATGTAAACTCTTATAAAACATCATCACCCTTAAAACTAAATTTTATTAAACGGTTAAAACTTACTTTTTAAGTCACTTCGGGCGACATGTTTGGAACTCTGGAATTTCTTCTTCAGGGTGAGTGAATTCACGACTTCGTAACGCTGACGCACGCATCCGGCAACATGTCTTCCATTTTGCATGACTCACGAAACTTTAAATTTTATTAACTCCCTTATTCATAGAATTTAATTAAATGTGTTTTATTCTTTTCTCACAAACATAAATGTCAAAGGGACAGATAAGGGCAAACGAATTTAAGTGGTAATTTAACTAAAATATGTGGGATTGTGGAACGATTATGAATAAGGGTGTAACAATGTATTAAATCTCGGACACTAATTTGGATAATCCATTATGTTCTATAAATTAACTTAATTTCGTAATGCTTGACTTTGAAATTCTATTTGATATTAAGTACCTAATCTTGACATTGTCAGTATTTTTAATATAAAGATAATTGCGTATTGTGAAATTTAATTTTAACCATTATTATATTGTTATTAATACCTACATTAGTAATAGTATGACGATCCTTTCGGGTGAAACTTGAAATTGTTTGATGTAACCATAAATTTAATATTTTTTTATTAGTTTTTATTTTTTTTTATTTTCTTATTGTATGATGTTATTCGTCTAATGTATTGCTGATCACAATAGAGGTTATTTTAAATTGACATAAATGTAGTTGCCGTACCACCCCGTGTGGTTGCCGGGTAAGAATTGCGCCACCCCATCTCTTCCCGTGGGTTTCGTAGGAGGCGAATAAGGGAAAATCGGAGGGTGGGCAGCAGCATCCTTCGATCATTACCACCATCAAACTGCGGTCGCCAACCCGCTTGCCAAGCGTGGCGACTATGGCAAATCCCCCCCAAATTGGGGGAGGCCTATGTTCAGCAGTGGACGTCTTTCGGCTGAAATGATGATGATGATGATGATGAAATGTAGTTTATAATGAAGTCTTCTATTGTGCAACAAATGAAATCTAAATATAATAACGGAATGATATGGGTCACTTTAATGCGGGATAGTATCAACTTGTCGTTAGCGGTCTGACCATAGACCATTGTGTTTAACACAAAGAGGAAATACCATGTTATCGGCTTGTACTCGTCGACAATGTGTTAATATATGGTTTGTGGGTCTGACGTAATATATAATGGTTCGCCTGTTGCAAGGTTAAGCGCGGTAATGGTTGCCGCCTACATTCCAGGACAGATTGAGGCTTTCGCAAGCGGATCACGGGTACTAATGAATTTTCTCCCTCGTTAAACTTGTACGTGCTAATGACTACGAGAAATTTAAAGTTCTTATCCTATTTTTGGCACTTGGTAAATTATAAATGGCAGGATTATATGCGTGGGCACTTCAAGGGGGTAAATTTAGAGCAGCAGGCGAATCACGTAACTTTATGTACTAACGGTAGATAGATTTTACTGCCAATTTTGAAGTATAAATGTATGAGCCGCAGGCGAATCACGTAACTTTATGTACTAACGGTAGATAGATTTTACTGTCAATTTTGAAGTATAAATGTATGAGGTGACAATTAAAATTTGACATTAAAATCTATCTAACGGTAGTAAAAAAGTTACGTGATTACCCCGCTGACAATTAGAATTTGACATTAAAATCTACTTAACGGTAGTACAAAAGTTACGTGATTACCCCGCAGGTGAGGATCATATGTGTAGACATTTCAAGGGACTTAGTTTGCATTGTTGTACTCTATTCATTAAATTACTCTTACATTAATCCTTTGGATGCCTTTGTGCTATATCGACCTGTAGAGGAGAACGGCCAGAAACCCGGACAGACTTCGTTTCACTCGGTCAACTAATCCTAGCCGGGTCCCGCTATTCCACTTTAACACATATGAAAATCGTGACTGTGAAGCGTGAAGATTAAGATTTTCACAAGCCATATTTACTACACATTTGAATATCTTAAGGCAAGGCCAATTCATGAGATCTGACGAAAATATTGAAGTTTGAGCTTCCAGCGTGAAGAAATAACGTAGAATTACACTACACAAAAGTTACTCTTAGACCGAAAAAGAAACAAAGAAAAGCAATAACCTAATGATGTAATATTAAAAATCATATTAAAATATGCATGTAATCAGAATCAGAATCAGAATATTTATTTTGTTGCTACAGCAGTTGATGTACTTAATTAAATAGCTAACTTAAAACAGTAATGTAAAGAAAGGGAGCTTATTTCTGTCAACAAACTGTTATACAGTTTGGCGGAAGTTATAACAAGTTGTAAAACAGTACTGTTTTCGTGAATAAATGCTTTATTTATTTTTTATTTTTTTGTTAAACATAGGTAGAAAAAGATGGTACATAGACAGAACTAACTTAACTTTAACTTTAACTTTGTCAGAGTCCTAAATATCATCGTAAAAATAAACTTTCACGCTGCCGATTTCGTAATTGTCAACGATAGTGATATGTTTCTTTTTTAGAAAAAGGATAGATTTTTTATTGTTCTAATGCAACAATTGCTCTTTACCGATAAGACCACCTGTTGTTTGCCTCTTCTCATTGTGTTTTTGTACCTACTGTACTGTATCCTTTGATTGAGGTGTGCAATAAAGAGTATTTGTATTGTAAACATTTACGAAACTACGTGAGAGCTTCCGAGAGCGGGATGGTTAATTGCAAACTCACGAGTGTTAGAGCGGGACATTTGAAATGAAATGGCCTCGCCTTAAAGGTTTTCTTAGGGATTTATTTTATCTTTTACCTTGACTTTTTCATCAGGATTCAATATATTTCTAGTTCAATGTAAACCTGTAACCTGGTTTTAAGGGGATCTATAGAGCTTTTCGTTATTCGATTTGTATAAGGCGCAACCTCAGATCTGAGAATATAAATGTTTCCGATCTCATTTCCGCACCCGTAAAGTTGGCATTCAACATTGAATTGAATTTGTAGCCTTACGATCCGTACCGATGAATGTTCCCGTAAGCAGCTGTTGTAGGTTTGAAGTTAGCTCCAAAACTAATAAAGTGATTGAATTATGCTCGGCTAGGCTTCACACAAAAGCGTTGCTACCAATTGAAGATGTTTCAAACGCAATCCCTCGCAACAAACACTCACAACATATTTCCTAATCACATTTACATTTTTGGGTCTTCATTGACAATGAACTTTGTGTACCTAAGAAAATGATTACCGACTTACATAGGGAGAATTTTATATAAAAGTTAATTGCCGCCAGCATCCTCGGTACAATACCCCAAGGGCCTGTTTTAGATTTAAGTTAGTTGTAATATTATTTACGTTATTGTTATTTAAATGTTATTAACAAGAAAGTTAAAAAGAACAACATGTCGGAACATTCTTAGAAAGGTTAGCTAAGATTATACGCCTTAGCTAAGATTATACGCCTTATTGGACTAGAAATAAAACGACAGACATGAGATTTTGGACTAGTGATACTTAGTAATTATGTGACCTACATAAAATGGGTACGTTGATGCGTAGAAAAATTAACTCTGTCTATCTGTTACCTCTTTACGCTTAGAACGCTGAACTAATTTGTAAATCCGATGCATTTTCTCGTGTGCGGAGGGAATACCGGCAGTAAAAAATAATAAGAATATTAAGATATTGTAACAAATAGATAGAGTAATAGATAAATTAAACAATATCGTATATGTACAGTCCCGAACCGGTATCGTTGAGCCACTAGCCATTGTCCCTGATTGAGCCGTGTAATGAATACAGATACAGATACAGATACTTTATTAATAAAAATAAACTTTTTACACGTCATGATATAGTTAAGCACGATACGGTCTTAATACGGATACAGTTGCATGTTATCGAACTTATAGTAATAGGTAACACAAAATCATGTTATTAGTTATTGATTATATTATACATGTCAGATTTCGAAATTACATTCATGTCATATTAAAATTTATATTTCAAAAATTAAGTTACAAAAAATATATATATTTTGAAATTAACATTCCCTTCGTATAAACTCGTTAACACTGTAACAAGCCAGTCTTATGAGCAACGTTTTTAATTTATTTATGAAAATAGTGTCACTGGTTGAATTTCTAATCTCAGTTGGTATACGATTGAATGATAGGATTTTATACCCCTTTATATACTAACAGTAGGTCTGGGGGCACGGCAGTGCCCCCGATAACTTGAACAAAATAAAGAGGCACGGCCGTTCAATCCTTTTATCAAAGCCATTCAAGTCATTCTCAACATCCTCTAATTTTGTGGTGGCGAAAGCCAGAACCCTAATTTTCAGTAAAATATAGGAAACAGTATGACTTAGATATATTTTCAATCGATTTCAATTTGAAGTTGTACTTTAAGATCTATGGTCCGTCAAATTCCCTTGTTTTTGTCACTGACTGACCGATCATCATAATTATAAGGTACTTCGAGCAGACCCACGAGGTTCAAATTTTAAACATAATTATTTTTTAGCCTATCAAATCGTAAAAGCCTAAAAATATTGCAATTTCAGTCATGTTGAGAGATATAGAAACTTCAAAAGTAAGTTTGTAATCCTATATAAATACATGCGATGCATAGTTATACTTTTGTAATTCCTGCATCTATTAACAGTTTTCAGTTCTAGATGCATTCATAAATTTGTATTGACACATTTACCTACAAAAGGAAGTGAGATCCCATAAAAAAACATTCCATGTAAAAATGGCCAAGTCTCGGAACTCTTTCACCGTAAAAAGTTGTGAGATATTACGTAGAGCCAAGTCAGGCATTGTTATTAATCTTTATTTGCGTACTAAATAAAATTTTGTGACTTGGCAATCACATAATAGTACATAGTTTTAGGCATGCAAGAATTAATGAATGAGATAAAGTTGTGTGATTCTCAAGTCTAAAAATTTTATTTAGTAAGCAAATAAAGATTAATAACTGTTTAGGCATAAAACCTGAATCGTTCTTCATTCAAATCGAAATAGCGCAGCCTAGCCGCCAATGCAAGGCACGCGACAGTAGCGCTCCCAGCGATGGTGTCAAAAGGTGAAAACTTTTTGTTTATAAAATATGGAGTAAAGTAAATTGCCGCGCTGCTTTTTACGGTCGGAAATATTGTTAAATCATGATGTAATTGTGGATTAAACTGTGTTGGTGTATAACTAAAGACAAGTTTGACACGTAGTTACTAATAAAACTATTGGATACAGTCCTGTGATGTTGGGCGACCAGCCCATGCTTGATGCTTCAAACGCGGTCTTCTCAATGACGGAGCGGCACAACAGGTATGTGACTGGTTCTGTTTGTATGAAAACGGTTCTAGTAATGCCTACATTGGGGTTTTAGCTTATTAGTATGTAATTACGTGCACAATAACAATGCCTGACTTGGATCTACGTAATATCTCACAATTTTTTACGGTAAAAGAGTTCCGAGACTTGGCCTATTTTTATATGGAATGTTTTGTATGGGATAGATATTACTGTCAATTTTGAAGTATAAATATATGATAGGGTGGGTCGAAATTCACGAATTTTGGAGTATCGTAATGTAATAGGGCTCAAAAGTTGCTGTGTATTCTGTAGATTACAGGAAAAATAATTTTAAAAATCTAGATTTAGACTTCTAACCCCCGCATGGCTGTTAAATATAAAAAAATATTTATATTTTTTATTTTCACTACATATTAAATATATAAATACAAACTATTTAAATCATTAAATAACACTATTGTATTTCAAAATTATTTATTTTTTATTATATTTTGCCCATGTATCATATTTTGTCATCATGTAGCCAAACTAGAGAATTTGCCTTTTATGTAAAATGCATTTGATGTGCTTAAACCGGCAAAATTATGATTTAAAGCTTAACGGATCATCAGTGGTCTAAACACAGATAATATAAACAAAAAATATATCGATTAAAGCAACACGAGGCGAGAAACAATACTCGAAAAACACAATTTTAAGGCTATTTGGTACTATTGGGTACCATTAAAAACATATAAATACCGTATGTTTTTGAAGAAAACAAATCTTTCCTGTAATATCTAGATTAGCTCTTACATTCAAGCTTGTATTTAAAAAAATAGTGGCATAAATTTATATAAATTTAGCATTTTGCTTTATTTATGCCATAATATTTTAAGTTATCAAACTTCAAAAAGCTATAATGTCGACTATTTTGAAAATAACATAATAGTTTCAGTATAATTTAGCTTTATTATAGTTTAATTTACTTTATTAAGTGATAAATTATTAACATAATTGTCACGTACTTTATTTAAGTACTTATATAATCTAGGCCTTAACATCGACCTTTGGCGGCTGTGCGGGGGTTAAAAGTCTAAATTTAGATTTTTTAATTATTTTTCCTGTAATCTATAGAATACACAACAACTTTTGAGTCCTATTACATTACGGTACTCCGAAATTCGTGATTTTCGACCCACCCTAATATATGAGCTTACAATGAGAGCTACCGTTTTTGTGCTCACGAGTTGGCACCACTGTCAAGTAAGGTCCAGCTGTCAAAATTGTTATTGGTTATTATGGGCATGAGAACGAAGTTTACATTTAAATCATATTTAATACCTTAAAACCATACCGTAAAAATATCGAAAATCCCGCATTGTATACAGCCGTTTTGTTCGAAAAAAAGGAGGACATAAGTTTCCGAAAGACAAAACTGTCTCAAAGCACTTACAGTCATTGACCCGTAACTCATATTTACCATAATCACACTAAGGTATTGCAAAATAGTCACCATATTGTTCCAATCAGATATTAACCCGCGTAGCGCAACCACAAAGAGTGACATTTGACATTTCGGAGACCTACACTAGCGCCTCTAGCGGCGAATTCATACTCGGTAGAGCTCATTAAAATTTGTCGTACAAACTTGCCTGACGGCAGTACATAAAGTTACATGATTACCCTGCCGATGACGTGTCATTTCCGATTTGCATTACATGACCAAGTTGCGAATATTGTCAAGTGGCTCGACAATCCCTGTTCGCGTACCATACCTAATACATTAGTGGCACTTTATCGGTACCCAGACGCTGCATGACATTGTAGTTTTATTAGGTAGTCATATTAATCACTTATACGGCATAACGGTTTCATATACGCACACGTAATCGTTACAGATTCCCAGTTTAAATGCTGATACTGTAAACACATTCCGAATCTATTAAATAATAATGTTTATCTACACCCATACAGTGAATTCTCTTTTATGTGCTCAAAAAGTGTAGGTAAGGACCAACTTTACAATATCGCGCCGGTCCGGGGCGGAGATGGCCATAACAGCATCAAAAACGGTATCGTTATTGCCATCTCCGCCCATTACGATACAGGCTCGTGTTCAAAAAGACTTCAACGGGCTCACGAACTCGAACTCCTGCACTTTCAACGCAATGGTGCCTTAACACATGAAAGAGGATTTAATGTATGGATGTAGATAAAGTAGTGTATACAACTGTACATAATTAGGTCTTAAAACACTCGTGTGATCCTATTATGAAACTCGCTAACGCTCGTGTTTTAAGACCTCTCATTATGTATAAGTTGCATACGTATAAACTACTATTTTTATCATATTTTTAATAATTGGCTAACATTATTGTAGGTATTTTAAACATTTCTAACTTCATTTGACGTGTTTGACATAGATTTTAATTTTTACAAGCTTTTATTTGACTTCCCCTGCTAGTTAATGTGTGGGACAAATCTTTCAACTGAATTTAAGAGAACTGGCCTCAACCGGTTGAGCTGAAATTTGGTATACTTATGTAAGTACAATGACAATGAAATGTTATGGTACCATTGAGCCGGTCTGATGATGGAGTCTGGAGGTGGCCATAGGAACTCCTAAAAGAAACGGCGGAATCGCATCGAATTTGGGTTCGTTGGATTTGTCTTTCGAGCACTTTAGTGCTAGATGATGTCCAGGGTCCTGATGATGGAGTCAGGAGGTGGCCCTAGGAACTCCTAAACGAAACGGCAGAAACTCATCGAGTTTGGGTTCGTTGGATTTGTCTTTTCGAGCGCTATGATCCATTAAAAGACATGCAGAGATTGAGAAACAACTAAAAAGTGTAAAATAAAATAATAAAAAAAAACTTTTTTTAAAAACAAGCTTTTATTCTAAATGCAGTTGTACTCATCATAAATTTAAGAGTTAGACTCTTGTGGGTGTAGCTCTCTCCACTTGACTTTATCCTGGGCCGCCTCCTTGACCTCCTTATACGGCACGGCTGCTAGCTTTCCTTTTATTTGTTGCATGTAGCTTATCCTCGGTCTTCCCCTTCCTCGCTTTCCTTCAATTTTGCCGTCTATGATGTTCTTTATAAAATCATCGTGTCGTATAAGATGACCAATCAATTTCCCTATTCTATTTTTTATGATTTCCAACAGTTTCCTTTTCCCCCCCCACTCTCCTTAGCACTTCTTCGTTTGTAATTTTTTCCGTCCAGCAAATTTTATCTATTCTTCGCCAACACCACATTTCGAAAATATTTAAAACTGGTAACATTTTGAAGTGGGGTATGATGTAATATTATATTCTGTTGTAGTTGCAGTCCGGCTTTGGTTGTTGCTAGTATTTTAGTCTTATTAGAATAGAATAGAATAGAACCAAATTTATTGCACACCAAAATAACAACACATTACAATTTAAAACTTAATACATAGAAACTAGCTTAAAAATACCTACATACATCAGGTGAATTAAGTATAAAGAGCAGGAGTGCTGCTATAGTGGCCGCAATTGGACACCACTCAGCATAATGCTGTGACATTTTACAATGCCGCAGCGCTGGTCTTCCGTGGAGCCCATGGCTGAAAGATAGCTCAGAACAGCAGAAAGTGAAGGACATGGGAAACATAATAGAAATACATTTTTTTTTTAACAAGAACTAGTGGAATCAAACAGTTGTCAGTTTGGGGACAGATTAGGTAGGATACGTGGGATATAGCGTAGAATAGTAAGATGACAAACACACCACAAAAGAATTTCGAATATGTATATCGCACATGTACACAACCTTCAAGACATGGTGCAGTTATAACAACAGGCTATGAGAGTTGTAGCGAAAATAAATGCTTTTTTAAATGAAGTTTAAAAGTACTCAGGACTTTGGAATTACGTATAGGGGGAGGGATATCGTTCCAGCATTTCGTGGCTAGATATCGAAAACTGCCGAGAAATGCTGCCGATTTTCCATGTCTTGGGCAGATAAGGCAGAATGCGTGTCTTGTCGGTCGGCTAGAGAATAAAATTTTATTGAAAAGGTATTCTGGTTTACGGTTATGTATTACGCCGAAGAGCAAAGTGGCAAAGTGCAAAGAACGACGGGCCTCCATCTTCAACATTCCGCCTCGGTTAAGGTATGGAGTGACATGAGTACGTGGCGGAATGGGGAAACAAAAACGAGCACATGCATTCTGGACTCGCTGTATATAGGCCTTTGAGCGAGCCAGTAAGCATCCGCCAATTACTGTGTCAACGTAGTTTAATTTCGAGAGAATTAACGTGTCACACAGCTTTATCCTAACGTCAACACTAAGATATTCCCGTCCTTGGTATAACACTTTTAGCCTATAAAAACAGTTCTTAATGGTGTTCAGTACATGTTGTTCGAAACGCAACTTGTCGTCCATGAGAAGGCCAAGGTTGCGCGCCGTGGTAACACGTTCAAGACACTCCCCTCCCAACATCACGGCAAATTTGTGATTGGTGACTTTACTCACCTGGCCATCGGTGCCGATCACTAGAAACTTGGACTTGAGCGGGTTTAGAACTAAGCCACAATCCCTAGACCAGTCGTCAATGCGTAATAAGTCTTCGTTTAACAAATCTACGGCTTTAAGCGTGTTTGAAGGGTGAAATGTTTTGTAGATTTGTAAATCGTCAGCATACATGTGAAACTCACTATTCTTAATGCATTTAGTGATGTCGGCAACGTACTAGATAAATAATACGGGACCTAAAATTGAACCTTGTGGGACTCCGCAGTTCACAGGGGTCCTATGGGAGAAATCCGTTAACCCGGAGGGGTTATTCAGCCCTACTTGTTGGGAGCGTCCAGACAGATAGCTGATGTTGATCCTAAGCGATAGTTCTTTAAATGTACTGTCCATGGTGTTTAGTAGTAGCTGTAAATCGTTATGTGTCTCTGCTATGGCAGCTATTTCATCTGCGAATCTGATTGTACAAAAACAAAAATTGTATGCAAGTGTCATGCTGATAAATGTTATTTGAGGGTATACGTATACATCAATGTTTATTCATATATATGAATAAATATTTATTTAGTAATCTTGCATAAAAGTATATTACAGTGGATTCCGGATAAAGCGACAGTCAAGGGACCGGTGATATTACGTCGCACTAACAGGACATCGCACAAAACGGACTGATTATTATGTGTGGTCATTTCGAAATCGATAAAAGCGGTAAACTGTTATAAGTGGAGTCGTTATAAGCGGATTCTACTGTACATTTTTTATACATAAAATAATTTCATAGCTTGTAGCGCAAACAGAAAAAAAAATCTTGCGTGATACGCACTGTACAGTATATAGAACAGCAACAGTGGCGGAGCGTCCATGTAACTCGATTCCTACCGGCTTGCATTATTTTCAGCCATTCCAGTTCTTTTACTACGCCCATGAAGAATAAGAAAGTCAAATTATTTCCGGCTTCCCTATGAATATTTTTGACGTGCCGCCACTGATATACAATATATAAATATACCTACAAGTTAAAAATTTCGAAAAAGACAATAAACAAGATGAGGGTCATGTCAATTATACAAGAAAAAAATGTCGAATCAATATAGAAAATAATATAAGTATCACCAGCGCCGGCGCGAGCCCTCGATCAGGGTAGAGCGAAATCGGGTATTGGCGCCCTTCGTTGAAGCTTTTACCCAAAAGCGTTAGGGAAATATAATATTTTGTAACTGAAACTTTTTTTTTCTCATTTGCCATTTTGGCGCCGCCCTTGCCATCCGGCGCCTAGAGCGGCCGCTCCACTCGCTCTACCCTAGATCCGGCCCTGAGTATCACCATCTAAAGAGCTTGACTCTTGTCGGTGGTGTCGACGCCAGCTCTCACGGTCCTCGGCCAAGTTCTTTTAGCTGCTGTAGAAAGCTCCTTGGTCGACCTCTACCCCTTAATCAACGCTGCCTTTGAAAATATTTTTGAAGAAAATGTGTCGTAATAAGTCACCTATCATTTGGTCTATTTTCAATTGTCTTCATTAGATGTCTCTTCTCTCCCACTATTTGTAACACTAATAATAAATATAAATATAAATGAAATGAAATGAAATAAAAACAATGTCAATAAAATTATGTCATAAATCTCCACTGATAAAATAAAAAAGAATGATTTAGCAAGTAAGCAGATACTTATCAAATATAAGAATAACATTAAATTTAAACAATATCAAATAATACATTTGCCAAAAAATTACTAGAAACCGGAGAGACAAAAAAATTATGTTTGGTTTATTGGAGCTCCGTTAAATATTTATTTTATTCTGTTCTTTAGTATTTGTTGTTATAGCGGCAACAGATCATCTGTGAACATCATGTTTATACTTATAAAAACCGGCCAGGTGCGATTCGGACTCGCTCATGAAGGGCTCGGTACCATTATCTATAAAAACGGCAAAATAATCACGTTTGTTATATGGGAACCCCCTTAAATATTTACTTTATTCTGTTTTTTTAGTATTTGATGTTATAGCGGCAACAAAAATACATCATCTGTGTCAATTTCAACTGTTTAACTATTACGGTTCATGAGATACAGCATGGTGACAGACGGAGAGACAGACAGACAGTAATAGGGTCCTGTTTTACCCTTTGGGTACGGAACCTAAAAAGACTAACAAAAATCATTTCGTCAATGTACCTATTAACTGTACAATTTTAATGTATTCCTTGACTGAGTAGAATGTCTTGAAATAACCATACCAAAAATCATCAGCCTCCTAGCGTTTGGCCCGTTGGGTCTTGATGAGGTTTCCTTCCGAACGGTTTCCGCAGTGTAAGCGGGACGTCGCTATAGACACTTGCATTACACCGTTTACACTGCGGAAGTCGAGCGGAAGGAAACCGCATCAGTGTGCCAAGCGCCTAAAACGAACCTGGAATCCAATTTGAGACTTAATCATACAATTTGGCACTGGCACTAGTTTTATGTAAGCGAGTGCATTCAGACCTTCCAAAGCAGAGGGAATACATTCTTTAAAAATTTGTTTATCAAAAAAATACATAACAGTTTCAACATTTTAACTACTCACCAAACTGCCATAACAGTTTGTTGGCGGCATCGCGCTCATTTAACTAAGGTTAGGTACGTACTATGCTATTATGAACTAAACTTAAACACTAAATATGACAATGCCTAAACATTAAACTGTAATATTTATTTAAGTTTTTATAACAATGAACATATCATATAACTGAACCTTTATTGAAATTTAGGCCGGTTTGTTTAAGATGTTTTTGAGATGGTTGAAACTAAAGTTAAAGCTAAAGTTATGCAAAGAATAAATTTTCGATTTGTAGAACATTAACCGTTTATCGCAAATATCGCGGTTCGCGACAAATCCCTCTGGGATTCTAACTTTGAGTTACTGTGTACGGGTTCAATAGAAATCTCGGGGTGCGTGGAGAAATCCTACGGCTTTTTTATTGCCCAGCTTTTCTGAAATACCTATACTGCTAAAAATATGGCAGGCACACATGTGTTGTTACAAATACAAATATACAAATACAAACATTTATTCTGCAAATAGGCCACAAGGGCACTTTTACATGTCAAAATATTAATTACAATTTAAGAAAGTCTGACTATAATAGGTACATTTTTCATGTCAAAATATTAATTTACAGTTCAAGAAGGAATAATAATTTCGAGTTTAACAATTATAACAAAATTAATGTCATAAAGTGAAGATAAACTTGCAAAGTTATCTATTACAAATATTAAGTTAGAGATGTATAAGGTCTCAAGATTAAACAAGGAGTGAAATTAATATATTATCCCAGAGATGTACATGGTCTCTGAGCGTCAAAATTAAAATTAATTTAATATTGTTAGAGATGTATATGGTCTCTAAGTCACTGATAATAAAAACGAATCCACAACAGGATGATGTCTCTCGTCAATCCCCTATAAAAAGACACTAGTATTAACGTAGTCACTATGTCCTAGCAAGCATGAACAGACCGGACTCCACAAACAGCACCCGATCACGAGTATGACGCGTATCTCAGCCATCGCCTCCCTCGACCATCTGTTAGGGAAGGTGGCGACCCGATCAACGACGCCACCGTAGGCAAAGCCCTTAAAGCGAGCATGACATATTCAAGCTGGCGGACATTGATAATAACAAAGTTAAGGCGACTGTGAGGCGAGAAATAGCATCATGTTACATAAAACGTAACAGAACTACTATACAAGAATATATCCTAAAATAAACATAGATATATTAAAAGTAACAGGATTAAACTACCACTGGCTTGAAAGCATTTTTGTCATTTAAGAAATCGTTGACAGTATAATACGCCTGGCTTAGCAAATACCTTTTAATATGGGACTTAAATTTACTGAATGGCAAATTAACTATTTCGATAGGTATTTTATTATAAAATCGTATACAGTTCCCCACAAATGACATGCTAACCTTTCGGAGACGACTGGCCTTCACTGCAATCTTGTGTTTACTTCTAGTGTTGTAGTCATGGATATCACTGTTAAGCTTGAATTCCTGTAAATTTTTCCGCACATGCATAATATTTTCAAGAATGTATTGGCATGCTACAGTAAGAATGTTTGCCTCTTTAAATTTATCTCTGAGAGATTCTCTGGCTTTTAGTTAGTAGATGGAGCGTACAGCTCGTTTCTGTAGCACGAAGATGGTCTGGATGTCAGCCGCTTTACCCCACAACAGGATTCCGTAGGACATAACACTATGGAAGTAACTATAATACACCAGCCTGGCCGTTTCAACGTTAGTTAACTGTCTAATACGTCTAACTGCATAGGCCGCAGAACTAAGTTTGCCAGCCAGAGTGGCAATATGCGCATGCCATTGCAGTTTTGAATCTAAGGTAATGCCTAAGAACACTGTGTTGTCTTCAAATTCCAGTTCATCATCCTTTAGTTTGATCTTAGAATAGTTTATTTGCTTGACATTTGGCAAAGTGAATTTGATGCACTTTGTTTTCTTGGAATTTAGAAGTAAATTATTTGCTGTAAACCAGTTCACAACAGTAATTAGTGCCTCATTAATAACATCATAGTTTTTCTCTTTCCGTCCTATCTTGAAGATAAGTGATGTATCGTCTGCAAATAGCACTATATCATGTTTATGTTGCACCAAGTTTGGTAAGTCATTGATGTAAACTAGGAACAGAAATGGACCCAGAATCGAGCCTTGAGGGACTCCAAGCGCAACAGTTGTCCCTGCAGATTGAGTTCCATTAATGACTACTCGTTGAGTTCTTTTCGACAGATACGATGAAACAAGGTCAAGAGCACCGTTTTTTATCCCATAATGTCTTAACTTTCTAATTAAGTTCATATGATCAACGCAATCAAATGCCTTTGATAGATCACAGAACACTCCAATAGCATCTTGAGCCCCTTCCCAGGCATCATGTATATGTTTAATTAGTACCACCCCGGCATCGGTGGTAGAACGACCTCTAGTGAATCCGAATTGATTGCTATTGAGTAGTTTATTGCGATTAAAGTGGGACATAAGCTGATTAAGAATAAGTTTCTCAAAAACTTTGCTTAATGCCGGTAGTATTGATATTGGCCTGAAGTTGGTAGGGTCACTTTTTGCTCCCGATTTAAACAAGGGGATAATTTTACTGTGTTTCATCAGGTCAGGAAAAACTCCAGTATCAATACATTTATTGAAAATATCAGCTAAGAAAGGTGCGATTGATTCTATAATGGAATGTAATACTTTTACTGAAAGGCCCCAGAGATCTTCAGTCTTCTTTAAATTTATTGACTTAAAAGCTTTTATTAAAGTTATGGGAGACACATAAGTAAAGCTAAAGATTTCTGTACATTCTGTTACATTTGCTTTCAATAATGATTCAGCGACATCTGGTGATGAGTTTAAGGACTTCGTAGTCTCGACAGGCACGTTAGAAAAGAACCGCTCAAAATGATCCGCTACTTCGTAGTCAGAACTTACCAGAGTATCATCGATTCGTAGGCTGTAGTGCGGATCTTTTATTTTACTTTTCCCAGTTTCAGTGTTGATAACTTGCCATACAGTTTTGACTTTATCTTTGGAGTTTTGGATCTTTTTTGACAAGTAATCGGCTTTAGCGGCGACACACATTAATTTAAAAGATTTCGAATAGTTCCTAACATACTCTAGAAATTCCGGCCTTTTATCAGTAGTTCTCGAATCGTACAACTCATAGAGTCGGCGTCTTCTCCCGTGAATATCTGGGGTAGCCCAGTCGCTGAACTTAGGCTTGACCTTGCTTTGAATTTTCTTTAAAATAAAACTGGCATCAAATTCGGTTTTGATGCAGTTAAACAATTGAGCACATAAACGGTCAGGGCTTTCCTGAACAATTGGAAGGTAACGTAATCGTTCCGTGATATTGCGATTGAATAAATCTAATCTTTTTTCAGAAATAGGTCTGCACATTGTGTCTCGTGGAGCTTCGTCAGTTTTTCCGCTGAAAGAGACTTGTTGTCCACAGTGGTCAGAACTTAAGGTGTTTATGATTGACTTATTAATAGCTTCCTTGTTACTGAAAACGTTATCTATACATGTTGCGCTGGTTGCTGTAATACGAGTAGGTTCATAAAATAAGTTCACTAAGTTAAATGATTTAAAAGTATTCACTAGGCTCACGCACATGTGCGATTTCTCAAGCAAGTTAACGTTAAAATCACCGCACACAATAACACATTTTGCACTCTTGAAAATACTACTCAGAACTTCTTCCATAACAGACTCAAATAGACTGTAATCCGCGGATGGGGGCCTGTATACGCATATAATTATAAATTGATCTAACTCTACGCAAGAGACTTCTATGTGACGCTCGACGGACATGTCAACAATGTCTTTACGCTCTTTACATTTCAAGTTATGTCTTACCATAATTAAGGAGCCTCCTCGCCTACATGACTTCCTAGAATATGAGCTTACTATGCTATGATTGCTAAAATTAAACATAAATTCATGATTTCTAAGCCAGTGTTCCGTTACACAGAGAATATGAATATTTGAACATTGTATAAACAAGTCAATTTCAAGTTCCTTATTCGAAAATCCCTGTATATTTTGATGAACTATATTAATACTAGTGCTACATCTATCAACGGGTTCGAGGCCGGTGATAACACGCGTTGTCTTATCGGTCAGTTTAAATTACTGGCCGGCTCAGTCCCTATTTCCGACCCCACGCTACTAAAGCGTAACACAGGGACCGCCTTAACATTATCCGACGTCGTACTAGTTACGACGGGGTCTACAATATTATATGCTAATAATTTAGCACACTCGCGTAAGTACCTCCTCGGTAGAAAGGTACGCTTCTGAGTCAATACGAAATTTTTAACAAATTTATTGGTGTCGAAGTACGAGATCGTACAGCTGTACAGCGATAACCTAAACAATATGGAATTAAATATTGATTCATAACATAACATTTGAAATAACACATAAATCGAAGCCACAGGTGACCAGAGGGCTGGCCAATACTTTGCACAACGCGTTAGCGTTGCTATACAGCGTGGCAAAGGCTGGCCTTCTGGGCACACTGCCCATCGGCGCTGATTTGGAAAACACATAAATTAAATGTTTTTTTTGCATTATTTTTATTTCAGTTCCAAGTGCCGACATGTTTGAAACCGTTACCGTTTAACTCTAAAATTGCACTAGAAATTAAAATACGAAAATGAAAATCGAAAGATGAAATTTTAAATGAAAATCGTGTATGTGGTACGCGGGCTCATTTTGATATGTAAATTTATTTTCTGCCGCAGTGCGCTATCTAAGGAATATGTAATAAAATGTTAATGAAAGAAAAATAATGCAGAAAATCATTTGACCTCTCGGAATGTTTTTTTTTTTAACACAGTTTAGAATAACAAACTTACTTAACTTTGTCTACAGCAGCGGCCTGCGGTGGACGCCGCGGTTGTCTGTTGTACACTATGACAATCCTAGCAGTCATTCAGACACACGCGGCCTTGATTGTCATAGTGACAACTGACCGCCACCGCACGCCGCTGCAGTGTGTGATAGGCTTAAGTCAACTTCCGGTCACCATGTTACGAATTACCTATCATGCACTAACATGTCAACTACGTTAATACTAGTGTCTTTTATAAGGGATTGACGAGAGACATCATCCTGTTGTGGATTCGTTTTTATTATCAGTGACTTAGAGACCATATACATCTCTAACAATATTAAATTAATTTTAATTTTGACGCTCAGAGACCATGTACATCTCTGGGATAATATATTAATTTCACTCCTTGTTTAATCTTGAGACCTTATACATCTCTAACTTAATATTTGTAATAGATAACTTTGCAAGTTTATCTTCACTGTATGACATTAATTTTGTTATAATTGTTAAACTCGAAATTATTATTCCTTCTTGAACTGTAAATTAATATTTTGACATGAAAAATGTATTACTTATTATAGTCAGACTTTCTTAAATTATAAATTAATATTTTGACATGTAAAAGTGCCCTTGTGGCCTATTTGCAGAATAAATGTTTGTATTTTGTATTTTGTATTGTACTAAGGCATAGGTTTACATAAAAAAACCTGTTATTTTTTTTAATACAACGCCGGTGGCAAACAAGTGTACGGTCCACCTGATGGTAAGCGGCCACCGCAGCCTATAGACGTCCGTGACTCCAAAGGAGCAACAGCGAGCGAGGAGCATACAAATTTGTAAGTTTTGATTCATCATAAATGAAATAAATGAAATAAATGAACTTTATTCTGCAAGTAGGCCGCAAAGGCACTTTTACAAGTCAAAAACTACTAGCGTTTCTCATGAGACCACTGCCGAGAAGAAACGCCGAAAGAAACTCGACAGTCAGTCATTTTCTCCAAAATATGCTTATTACAATGATACTACTTAACCTACTTAAGTAAATGAAAGTGGTAAAAAACAAAAGAGAATTGAAAGAAAATAAGGAAAAAATAACAACTGATATTTACAATGTGTAGTTACACAAGATAACAAAACATGTCGAATCGTTTGATATGCTTTCCTGCAAGAACAGTGTCAACTAGATACAATGAAAATATTAGACTCATTACGCTAAAACGCTAACGCATAAATTTAAGAGTTAGAATCTTGTCGGTGTAGCTCTCTCCATCTGACTCTATCCAGGGCTGCCTCCTTGACCTCCTTATACGACACAACTGCTAATTTTCCTTTTATTTGTTGCATGTAGCTTATCCTCGGTCTTCCCCTTCCTCGCTTTTCTTCAATTTTTCCTTCTATGACGTGCTTTATAAAATGGCCGTGTCGTATAAGATGACCAATCAATTTCCCTATTCTATTTTCTATAATTTCCAACAGTTTCCTTTTCTCCCCCACTCTCCTCAGTACTTCTTCGTTTGTATTTTTTTCCGTCCAGGTAGGTCTGCATTCTTCGCCAACACCACATTTCGAAGGCTTCTAAATATTCTTTATCTCTTTGAGTCATGGTCCACGCTTCACACCCACACAACGCAATGCTCCATACCAAAGTTTTGATGAGTTTCCTCTTAGTTTTCGGGGATGTATTTGTGGTCAGTTGATGTTTTTATTGCGGAAAACCTGTTTTACTAAGCCGATTCTGCTCCTTATATCTGGAGTGCATCTTGAGTCCGCGGGTGATGACACTACCCAAATATTTAAAATTAGTAAAGGTTTTGATTACGTGCTTTAAATAAAGAGTATAATAGTAGTCTATGTAATCGTTATTAATGTATGCTTTTTTAGTCGATAACTGCGTTTAGATCACGAGGCTTGCCAAGTAGTCTAAATAAGGTTCGAGACTTAAAAAGCTAATTATATAACTATTGCATACACTACTTTTTCTACGAGTCAACGGAAATTAATTAAACAAACCGAAACTATCAAACAAATTAGTCCTGCGGCAATGAATATTAGGCACATGGGTCGGGCGCTCGTTGGTCTTTTGTTCTATGTCCGCGGCGTCACGTGATTTATCAATTTCATAAGAGTACTGTAATGGTGACACGTGATTGGCCAATTTCATAAGAGTACAGTAAAAGGCGACACGTGATTGGTCTATTTCATAAGAGTTCACTAGAAGGGAACCAATAGAGAAATGTATGTAATTTTAGTTTTGTCTACTATATCGTACGAATGTACAGTTTTCAGATTTTTCCCTGTACTTGTAGTATAAGACTGTATTACTTACCGAATTTTATAGTTGTAGGTCAACGGAAAGTACTCTATAAATTTCGGTTTTCTTGAGAGTATCGAAATATACGTTATTTGCGGTATAAACGGCCGTATTCTTTTTTACGTTAACTTAGAAGTTTAATTTTTTCATAGCTTCAAGCGACTGTAGACCTGAGTATATCCTTTTTTTCAACTTGATATCTCCACGAATTACCGAGATAAAGGGTCTTGACAGACAGACAGGCGGACAATAAAGTGACAAGGGTTTCATTTTTTTCACTTTTGAGGTACGAAAACCTCAACACAACAACGTAGCAGGAAACAGTCAAGAGTTGGACCTCGAACTATGCAAGGCTAAAATGTGTAAACGTATAGCACCTACATTGAAACTAACTTGTCTGTCTGCCACTTCAACCTATTTATTTTAGTTATTCTGCTCTTAATTAAGAATTCTCTCCGTTTGGGCAGCCGACTTTCCATTTAAACTCCATTCTGAATATTGTTCTATTTCCGGGAAAGGCACTGGTATTCTCGACATTTTGTTGTTTTTTGGATTCTGTATCAAAAAGATATAACAGGAATCCAGCTTCAGTTTTATAATAGTTATTTTATTATCTTATGTCGGTAAGTTATATCAAAAATGCACTGAAATACAGATATTTGGTCAAACGTATCTTAATAAAGCCAAGCCTTATGATCAGTCAAAATCAAATCTGTTGAGTAAAATAGATCTGTTGAATAAAAGAATAAAATATTTTGAGCTGTATCTATAACACGTCAATATGAAAATAATAAAATTTAATAAATAAATATCCTCAGAGATGTATAAGGTCTCTGAGCGTCAGTCTAAAAAATAAAATCAAATGAGAACAGTGAAGTCTCTCATCATGTCAATTCCACTGAACACTAGTACGAAGTTACTAGTCCTTGCAAACATGAACAGACCGGACCCCACAAACAGCACCCGTTCACGAGTATGACGCGTATATATATATTTATATATATTATACGAAAATATATATATTTATATATATTATACGAAAATATATATATTTATATATATTATACGAAAATATATATATTTATATATATTATATATATATATATATATATTATTAACCTGACTGTGGCTTTATAGGCGTGCCCAATAAAGCGACAGTGAGATTGATTGAGTGAGCGGCTTTAATCAAATATGAGGTAAAATTACATTGTCAATTCGTGATGAATATTATTTTTAATTTACCTTGTATTTATTTTCTTGTAATCCTATATATACGTTTCTAGGTTTGATTACGCTTATCGAATAAACAAGCGTAAAACAATGCGTATCTTATTTCATTTGGCAAATTTATTTCTCCCAATTAATCTAATCTGCCCGTCTGGTAAAGCTAAGATATGTAGCAGACATATTTGGTAAATACTTAACGAATATTTATTCAGTACCTAAATCGTTACTTAAATAATTCGATGAAATTATTGTTGAAAGATCAGGTTAGTGCTTAGACAAGCTTTTCGACATAATCGCCTAGTGATTACAATGATATTAGATTAGATAGACGGAATCACTTGACTCTGGCGGCGCAAATTAATGGAAAGAACAATTATTTAAATTTTATGTATTGTAATAATGTTTTGGTGACTTCGTTTCTCTTATTTTGTTTAATAAATAATGCATTTTTTGAAAAACCACTGTATAACCTAATACAATACAATACAAATACTCTTTATTGCATAAACTCAACAAAAAAAACACAGTACAGTACATAATTACAATGAGTATAGAGGCAAACAACAGGCGGTCTTATCGCTAAAGAGCGATCTCTTCCAGACAACCTAATCCTAATCTTAATGTTTGTCTTAATCTTATGTTTTTCATCTGGTACTAACATTGTAATAGTTAATGCATATAGTGGTTTTTTTAATATAGTTTATCTAGGATTACTCTAAAAGTAATAGCAAAGGTTAGTAGAATTTTATGTATTTACTAGCTTCCCCCCCACTTCACCCCCGTAAACTTCCACTCCCTATTTCATCCTCTTGAGGGATGACTTTCGGGATAAAAAATTCTTATATGTTAATCCATGCTATAGACTCTTTGTATGTTAATTTTCATCGTAATCCGTTTAGCCGTTTTTGCGTGATTGAGTAATAAACATCCAAACTTTCGCATTTATAATAATATATATATTATAAATTATAATATTATAAAGGATAGTAGGATTGTGGCTTTTGGCGAAGGTTACCAAATTCGGAATAGGTTTAATTCTGACTCATCCAGATTCTTATTTAGTCAGGTTCCGAAAGTGTCCAACTCTTATGAGGTCGTGATAGTAATAAGTTGAATACTGGTTATGTCAAATTCGCTAAGAAATAAATTCTGAGAAAGTCAGATTTTAAGTAAGTTCAATTAGAACCAAAACAAATTATGGCTGCGTCAAATTCATTAAAAAAGCCTTTTCTGATGAGGTCAGATACTGTATACGTTTAATTCATTCATAGGCTATTTCTATTTTAGTTAGATTTTTATTACGTTAAACTCTCGTAAGTGACATTTTTAGTGTAAGTCAATTTTATGGTACGTCATGCGGATACACAGTCAACCACAATGATTTGTAGCATATTTTAATGATAAATTAAATAATAGTATTTTCGTCACAATTGCTGAGAACGAGTTTCTCATGACATCGATTTAGCAAATAATCCTAGTTTTACTGTATCATAACCTACAATACCGTAATAAAATAACCTGATAAAGTGTTTTTTTTTTATCAAAAAGGACATACTCGTAGTAAATATACAGACGAAGAGTTTTAATTTAGTTGGGTAGAGATTTTTTATTAATTAAGAATGGTTGTTTGTCTTCAACGTGACTATAAAAGAGGAAAGAGGGTGTCGTACTTTATATGTAAGTACTTTTGTAAGTATCCCCACAAATTCTAAACAATTCTAGCTGTTTTTTTTCCTAGCCAGTGTGTTGAAAAACGTCGTAAGAGACACGTGTGCGTGATCGTTATATACTCGGTTGATTTTGGGGTCGTGATCCAGGGTGTGTTTTTCAAACTCCATAAACAAGTAGCATTTTCACTTTGAAGAAAAAAAGAAATAAATCTTTTTCTGATTTTAGTCATTATAAATAGTATTAATATCAGGTCTTATCTTATTTTCTAGCTAAGTAAACTTGACCTTCGCAGAAGGCTTATAACTTAGAAAATGACTAATTAAGACCTATCCTTATTAAAAATTCTCTATGATTAGATTCAGCCGTAGTAAAGAAATATACTTAATCAGATTTTGTTTTAAAAATTAACATTTCTTGTTTGAATCTGCCCTTGTTCCAATCTGACGTAATACGAAAAAACTCCCCGACCTACTGAGAAGACCTACCTAGAAAAAGATTAAATAAGAATTTGCTGAAAATAGTATTAGAAATGTTCAGAAACAGACTCACTCCGAATAAAACCTAATAAAAACATGATCTACCCAGAAGCTGACTAAATAAGAAGCTGGAAGACTCAGAATTAAACTTATTTCGAATTTGGTAACCTCCGCCCAAACCGGATTGTGTTTATGTACGGTATTGTGCAATATAGATGAAGGTGTGCAGTAGAAAGTATTATAATTCAGCATTTTAATTTGTATTTATGTTGTATAGCACTATTAATATGAAATCAATACGTTACCCTGAAATAAAACATAGCGCTCTGCCTACCCCTTTTGGGAATACGGGCATGAGTTTATGTATGTTTGTTAATAACGTACCTCTTTTGTTCCAGGTGTAAATTCTCATAATATTGCGTCACAGCAGTTATGGATGTATCACTATGTGAACTTCAGTGAGTTTAAGTGATTTTAAATTGTGTAGCGGAAAATGGATTTTAAAGTGACTGGACTGAAATTGGAGGCTCGATGAAGAATCTCACGAAAGACGAGGTTGAGGTAGGTTCTTTTTTTTATTTAGTATCCTAAAAGTCAGACAGGGAGACCCTTTATCGCCGAAAATATTCATAGCAGTATTAGAAGAGGTTTTTAGGAACATAAATTGGAAAAATAAGGGAATATAAATACTTGGGCGGCATCTTAACCACCTTCGTTTCGCGGACGACATTGTACTTTTCGCCGAATCTGCTACTGAGCTTGAAAGTATGATGGAACTCTTGACAAAGAGAGCAAAAAAGTAGGACTGCATATGAACACAACTAAAACAAAGGCAATGACAAACAGCCGAAGAAGAATAATATATGTGGCAGGCAATGAAATTGAATATGTAGAAGAATACATATATCTAGGGAAACAAGTATCGTTCCGCTCTTCTTGTAACGAGGATGAAGTAGCCAGACGTGTCAACATCTCATGGAAGAAGTTTTGGTCACAAAAAGAAATTTTAAAGGGCAGTTATACCTTACCATTAAAGAAAATTATAATGGATACTTGCATCCTGCCTACCTTAACATATGGAAGTGAAACTTGGATCCTCACAAATAAAATTAAAAACGCAATTACAACCTGCCAGCGTGCAATGGAGAGAAGCCTATTAAAAATAAAGAAAATCCAAAAAATTAGAAGTGAAACCATAAGAAAGAAAACTAAATTGACAGATGCTCTCCAGCAGGCTCTCCGTCTCAAATGGCAATGGGCAGGGCATATATCCAGGTGTAATGACAGGAAGTGGACACTGGAGTCTACAAAGTGGATGGGTCCTGTGGGAAAAAGACACAGAGGAAGACCAAAAAAGAAATGGACAGATGACATCAACTCAGTAGCAGGAACAAACTGGATTCAAATAGCCCAAGACAGGAAAAAATGGAAATGTGATGAGGAGGCTTTCACTCGAAAGGGATCCACAACTGAATTGAACAATTAAACTATCTCTAAATAGTAACACTATAATAAGGAACAAAAACTAACAATTTTAACAAACCATTGAAACAAAGAACATGTACTAATTCTATTGTGGAAATAAAACAGCTTTAAAAAAAAAATCCTAAAAGTCAGTAATAGGGTACATTTAATTTAGTATTTATATTGCCACTCACAGAAGGGATTGATAAAGTAATAAACATTCTGAAGTTAGAATAACTTTTCTGTTACTAGAAATACGATGTCTAGAATCGCGTTTTCCTTTCCAAAAATAAGAAGTGGCCTTAAGGCGAATATCACCCTCAAAATTTAGTCTTTATAAGCTGTGCTCGTACGTTGCATAAAGAGCATGAAAGATTTTTTTCGAAACGGATCACTGTTTTTCTAACTGAACTTGCAACGGTATAATATTCTAAAGGAAAGTACCCTACTTAGACAGTTGTAATTTTCACAGATGATGTATTTCTGTTGCAACAAATGCTAAAAAACAGAATAAAATAAATATTTGAGGGGGCTCCCATATACAACAAACGTGATTTTTTAATGATATGTTAATGGTATGGAACCATTCGTGCGCGAGTCCGACTCGCACTTGGGCGGTTTTTTTAATTTACTTTTACCCAATAAAAAAGATTGACATCTTTCAAAACATTCAATTGTCTTGTGTTTTTAAGATTTTGAGTATATTTATTAAATTAACTGTTTTATTCTCTTTTTTTTTATCCTCCGGGCATTCGTGCACATTTGGAAGGAAAAATTTCAGTTCCTTTCTGAATCACATACTTTTATGCTTTATCGGTATTGCGACCAGTGCGAAATGGGTACGTGTTCTTTGAATATAGTACCTACATAATGCCTAGTTTGTTATTTGTAAGACTGTCCCCAAATGTTTATTACATTAAAGTGAAATAACTGCATATATGGCCTCTGAAGTTGCGATACATTAAGTCACTTAAGACTTTCTACGAGAGATTTCAAGTAGGTATAAAACCTTGGGGCACCGTAAAATAGACTAAAACTTATTTCCAGTAAGTATAAAATATTGGAGTACCGTAAAATAGACTAATACTTATTTTTAGTAGGTATAAAACCTTGGAGTACCGTAAAATCTTCATAAAAAAAAAAACAACAGATTCTTCAGTCCTATATAAACCTTCACAAGTGACGGGGCAATAATGAACGCTATTATAAGAAGAAATTGGTATTTAAGATACGCTTCATGATGACATGTCCTTGATGTTTTGTGGAGTTTTAGGACCGAAGGTCGATCTGCTGGAAACGTCTCATTATAATTCCAATTTAATTCTTATCCTCGCTCTCCCGGATGCCTATATAAATCATTATACTAATGAGCTTACGAAATACTGGAAGCAATGAAAACAGGCTCAAATGTTTCGTCTCAGATAGACGGGAAACAACAATTTAGGCGTTGCATTTTTAATTTAAAGCTTTTTAATTTTTTTTAATGTTGTTTTTCTTTAGCCACCTACGTAAATCAATATAATCGACTGGATGATTAAATACGTAATATGGTTGAAAGTCGTAATTCTGGCCGCCAACGTCTAACTCTTCAATTATCCATTTGCCTTCAGTATCTAATTCCTCGAATGTCCATTTTCCCACAACGTTCCTCGAGGTCCATTTGACAGTCGAACAATCGCGGTGGTTCTCACTTTTACTATTTGACCATTGGCATAATAGTTGGTTAAATGGGATGGAACTTTTAAAAAATGTTGATAATCTAGTTCATATACTACCTTTGACAATGGTGGATGGTTTCAAATCTCGGCAAGTCCAAATATTTGTGTTCATAACGAACACAAATCCTTTTTCTTAGAGTCGGTGTGGTGCATACATTACAATATGTGTATCTTTTTAAAACCGCGGACCAGTGAAGGATTTTTTGAAATCGGACAGTAGTTCCGAAGATTACCAGTTGCACACAAACTTACGAATTCACAATGATGCAAAACCTCATTATTATTGTTTGATAAACAATATCTAGATTAGTAAGGAACCATTATCCACCACCATTTCTGACTTGATTAAATATTTGTTTGTATTCCGTTTACACGTACCTAGCAGTAGCGAAATCGCCATTGCTTACATTTCGGCTTTGACTTTGCGACCTGAAAGGGATTTTGCGGTGTAATGTTCATTCCAGTTCACGTATCTCAATATGTGTGTTGACGTGTTGTTTGTGGAGTCTAATTCAGTAGAAATAGAGTCCAGAAGTGACATTAAAATTCTCGATCGTATCGATTTATAACCGAAGCAATGTAGAAATTATTTCTAATTCAATAATAATAGTAAATTATTTAGTCACAGATCAGTAAGTAAGTCAACCTGGACGGATAGAACGAGTAGCCGGCAGAGAGAGTGAGGTCCAGCTACAATACGAGGCCAGAATTATCGATCGGAGCATGTAAAGTGCTTTTCTGAAAAATAAAACAAATTGTATGAATAAAAGTATATTAGACAATCTGAGTATATATATGAAGAAACTGACTGATTCTAAGGTGCACTGAGAAAGAACTTTTCAAAATGAATCCCCTATGGGGGTGAAACGGGGGTCCAAAGTTTGTATGGGAAAACAAGATTAGTTAGACTATTTTATTCGAAACTTCACAGGAGTACTCCTACCGACAGGGGTTTCCGGTTTTTTGGGAACTCAACCCCTAAAGGGGAGGAAAGTGATGACAAAGTCTGAAAATCAACATGGGTATTGTTTCTATGGTTTATCGGGTTGCTGATTACGAAAACAACAACGATTTTAAAATCCTTCGTGGCGGGCGCGAAATACCAACTCCCCTGTTTGGGTGCGATGGGGTTGAAATATATAAATATCAATATGGGTCTCGTTTTTATGGTTTTTTGGGAACGTAATTACAAAAATGGCATCGATTTTGAAATTTCGATATTGTGGAAATGAAAATTCTAGCAAGTTGGTGGTGGCCAAGTTGCAATTCAATCGGTCCAGTAGTTTCGGAACAAATCGTAACAGACGGACTGAGAGACAACTACACGTGATCCTATAAGAGTTCTATTTTTGCTTTTGAGGTATAGGACGAGACTGGCGTCATCTTGATAGATTTTTAAATTTGTATTTGGTGCCATCTCGATCGTCATCAATCGGTACCAAGGCAAAAGAGGGCGGCGCGGCGGGACGGGAGTAATAAATAGTCACCGGGAAACTTCCTGCATCCGTAATAAGCTCATTCAAGGTTCTGCTCGAAGGTTGCCTTGCTTTCGTTTTTGGGGTGCCGATTACGAAACAGACATCCATTTTCAAATCCAAGATTGTTCCAAGTTTGAGCGGGGAGGAAATCTTTACTTTTCTTAAAAATCGATATTTGTGTCATTTTCGAGGTTCTTCGGGGTGCCGATTACGAAAATGACATCCGTTTTCAGAAACAACATAGCGGACATTTCTGTTTCTTAAAAATCGATGTGTGTCATCTTTGTGGTTCCTCTGGGTGCCGATTACGGAAATGACATCCATTTTCAAATACAAGATGGCGGACATTTCTGTTTCTTAAAAATCGATGTGTGTCATCTTTTTGGTTCCTCGGGGTGCCGATTAAGAAAATAACATCCATTTTCAAGTCTAAGATGGCGTACATTTATTATTTTTTTAAATCAATATGGGTGTCATCGTCTAGGTTCCTCGGGGTGCTGATTATGAAAATTACATCTATTTTCTAATACAAGATGGCGGATATTTTATTTCAGTGACTATCGGAAAAATACGAGTTCGACTTTTTTAATGCTTGATGTTGATTGTTAAATTATGTTGATGGTAAAATTATGTTATTTTATTCAAATTCTAAATAATATTCTGAATGATTTAGAATTGGTATAATTATGCGAGTATAACAATAAACTGTGTACTGAAATTATACCTGATTGAGAAAAAAACACTTTGAGGCGAACAATACCTACGAGGATATAAAAACCAGTAAAGACAGGCCTTAAAAAAGGTAATATTGGCTTCTGGAGCTACATCAACTCTTTACGACCCTTTAAAATAAAAATTGAATTTAACCTTTATTGGGAACTAGCTTTTGCCCGCGACTTCGATCGCGTGAACTTCTACTATTCCTTGCCCTTGGTAGATAAATGCCGGTTAGGTTATAAACTACTTACTTAACTTTGAGTGACTCACACTCCAACGTTTTTACATCTTAAAGTTACAACATTACAAAGTCTCTAATTTATATAGGTAACTATACTATATACTATATTAGCAAGTGAAATGGGCCCTCTTGTCCATGAAAGGAAGCATGTGTGGCGGATAATGAAACAAAATGGGTGTGATTTATCAATACCTATATATAGGTACGTATGTATGTATGTTGGTAATAGGTACTGGCTAAGTAAATCAGACGTTAAATACATATTTCATTTCAGGCCGGAGAACGCCGTCGACTCGATCCCATATAGTATTTATGCGTATGAATTATTTTTGATGATTTCTTATACTATGTAACAAAACACTAATGACTGCTAAGAAACTACCTCATCACATCCATGTAGCATAGTGGTGTCACGGTTTGATTTTGCGTACGTCTACACATACGTTCTTGTTCACTTTCCGAGTCTTAGTACTGACATGCTCGATGTAGCGACTACATGGGAAGACATACTCGTATTGTGCTTGAATAGAACAAAAATTTTGATGTTGCTCGAAATGCAAAGTGTTAGGAGTCCTACATTATAACCCAAGACTATTAATGTCCTACAACAGTATGACACGCTCTACTTACAGTGAAAACCTCTACGCATTATCCCTCGGTATGAAAATTAATTGAACACTTCTAGTCTAACTAAGAAAATGTTTTTTTGTAGGTACTTTTAATTTACTAAGGCTAACATTTGATTTGATTGTTTATAACTAATCAGCGTGGTAATCACTGTTTTCATGTTACCTACATTAAATTAGTATTTTGGATAAATTGACCTATAGTAAACAAAAAGATTTGTAACAGTTTCTATGGACCCAAAATTACATCCACCGCACGATCGCGACAGCACGGACACATATAATCCCTATTCGTCCCGATACCGCTGCATACCGGATAGAGTCAGTCTTATCCAGGTCGGGCTTAGCTGAGTTCCTTGCTGGATTCTTCTCAGCTATAGGCAAGTTTAGTGAACCAGCGACAGAACTCCCAGTAGTCCGTTTCCACCCACACCTCACATTTGGTTGAAGCCGCTCAACCAATCTCACTGGAGCGCACACCCTTAGAGTATTCCAGTTGCAGTGTTTAAACCGCCCGTGTGATCGTGTTGGAGGTTTCTCCTGGATTTTCCTCAGGCCACTCTCCAAACAAACGCGCACTCCTATCGCTTTCTTGGGCCCGGCCTATAAAGCCAGTTAGGTTCAAGAAAAAAAAAACCTATTTTATATTTCTCAACCGTCCGTTTTTTTTAAAGAATAGAGTGGAGTGGAAATTTGCCTACGATTATGCATGTATGTAATTAATAAAACTTCAGGTACTGAAATGCGGTAAACATTCACATTCACATGAGTCGCTTTGGTTTTGAGATAATTAAGCTCTGAGTCACAAATATCCGAAATCTTTCGTAATAATAGCTCATCATAATCAATTGGTAGCGACATTACTTATTTTATAACTACGATGGTAAAAATAAAAACTTTACATGAAAATACCTACTTTGTCTTAGCAACTATACGACTCAAATTATTAAATTGTGAAAGTAGTAAATAATCTACATTAACTTCGATTCGACTTTAACGAATGGCACATCTTTGACATACGATGATATATCAGATATAGGTAGACGAAGTTCAAGGCACTGGCTTGACAATGTTGACAACGACTGACTAACTTAATTAAATCTCTCATTTCAAACAGTTACAATGGGTTGAGGGATTTTTGGTTATTTGTCGTTAGTTCCCTAAGCATATTTTTTACCCTCCGTTTTTTCACATATTATCTGTTAATTGTACAATTTTTGAATGGGATTCTTTTTATTTTGCTTCCAATTGTAAGCTTACCAATTTTCAAGCCTTTAAGTCATTAATTGAAGGACTTGTCATACAAAGTTCAACCCCTCTTTTCACCCCCTTCCATCCCCAATTTGTATACAAATACAAAATACAAATACAAACATTTATTCTGCAAATAGGCCACAAGGGCACTTTTACATGTCAAAAAAATTTGTTTATATGAGTATGATTTTTATAGCCTATAACCTGGCCGAAGATCAATTAAACTTATTAGTGAAGGTTGTATTGAAATCTATTGGCTAGTTTTCGCGTGATGGTGAGACAAATAAACAGACAGACAAACAGACACAAATTCTAAAAACTGTTGAAATGTGTTCTGTTATCGATTCTAAGACCCCTCCATCGATTTTTTTGCTAACATCTTCAATGTACAGATTTTCGAATCTCTACAGCTTTATTATATGTATAGAAGATAAATAGATAGATAGATAGATATAGATTAATGTCATACAGTGAAGATAAACTTGCAAAGTTATTTATTACAAATATTACAACATCAGTAAAGTTAGAGATTTATAAGGTCTCAAGATTAAACAAGGAGTATAATGAAATTAATATAATATCCCAGATATGTTTTATATCCCAGAGATTAATTTAATATTGTTAGAGATGTATATGGTCTCTAAGTCACTGATAATAAAAACGAATCCACAACAGGATGATGCCTCTCGTCAATCCCCTATAAAAAGACACTAGTATTAACGTAGTCACTATGTCCTAGCAAGCATGAACAGACCGGACTCCACAAACGAAAATCATGTACTACCAATTGGCGGGAATAGTTCGTGTCTGATCTCTAAAATAACATACTAAAAGTACTGGTGGATCACGATGGAGCTAAATGAGGGGGAGGGGTGTAGATTTATTTTTAGGTTTCCGTAAAAAAAAACAATAAGTATTCTATATAAAATTCTATACAAAAAAGATTATGTACACTTTTTCGCTAGGATCAATATTTAATGAAATCTTAAAAGGGGAAAATAGCCACCGTTTACGAGTATTTTACTAAATACCAAAAAAGGAACATTTACACCCCCCCGCCACCCGGTAGCTCCACACCCATTCTTCAGTACTTGCAGTATGTTGTTTAAGATACCTTTACCTACGACCGGAAATGAGGCCATCCGTAGCAGAACCAAAGCAACCGATATAGCCTTTCGAATCGCTAAACTTAAGTGGCAGTGGGCGGGGCACATTGCACTTAGAACCGATGGCCGTTGGGGCTGGAAGGTTCTCGAGTTGCGACCACGGACCGGAAGGCGCAGCGTGGGTAGGCAACAAAGTGGACTGATGACCTGGTAAAGGTCGCGAGAGTCCGCTGGATGCGGGTGGCCCAGGACCGGTCATTGTGGCACTTTTTGGGGGAGGCCTATGTCCGGCAGTGGACGACTTTCGGCTGATATGATGATGATGATGACCTACAACCTACAACTATGGCAAAATTCGCTTTTACACAAATAATTTCCCCTATTTTTCCTTCGTCGGGTTAACTGCTATGGGGACACAATATTTAACTATCCCCCAAAAGTTTATATAAATATATGTGTCTAAAGCGCGAGAGTTTTAAGTGGTGGATTGAAAAGGTTATTATCGTGGGAATTCAATTTTGCAGTATCATCTTTGTTGTTTTAGGACCACTTACTGACCTACTTTTTCGTGTACATAATTTTCAGACACTTTTTTAATGCAGATATTGGAATACTTGGCCCTCACTTCATATTTGTATTGTTATTTAGAAAGAGGTTTAATTGCAGTATCACTTCTGATAGTTTTGGTAATTAACGAACCACAGTTGGGTAACTCATTGCCTGGTCCTTGGATGTCTCACCATTTGTATGAAAAAATGGTTTTTACCACTGTGTTGCCCACCTTTTACAGCAATATGTTAATATTTTAGTATTAATTATTTCGAAATCCCATTTTTATACACTAATTTAATACATATCAGTTTTATTTTGTAACAGAAAATATGGTCATGAAAAAGTAGAATGACCCTGTAACTAGAGGTTCCAGATTTTTTTATTTCTCATTATAATCTTCTAATGAGACTATGAAGATTTAATGTAATACCTTTTTAAATAAGATAAACGTCCCAACGCTTCACGCCTTAATGCTCACAACTCTGATGCTATGACATAAGAAAGTGAGTCAGAGTCAGTGTCGAGAAATGAGACATTTACCTTAGTACAAATATATCCGCCTATTGTGGCCAGGTTACCCTTGCGTCAGTCATTCACAGTTATAATAACAATATCTAGAACGGTTCTAGCACTGTTGCTAATTATAACCGCGGGGTAATCACGTAACTTTATGTACTAACGGTATATAGATTTTACTGTCAATTTTGAAGTATAAATGTATGAGTTGACAATTACAATTTGACATTAAAATCTACCTAACGGTAGTAAAAAAGTTACGTGATTAGCCTGCCGTTCTAGATATTGTCAGACTGATGTTGTCCTAAGTATATAATGCCAAGGTGACCCTTCACATTTATGACTAGGTAAAGTACTTTAAAATTCTGACTCGTGTCTACTTGTTTATAATACTGCCCACGCGACAACAGTTTAACTCGATTCATTCATTAATAATTCGAAAATGTGTCATATAGGCTTTTCATAAGCACAGAGCATTATGGCTTTAAAATATGTGTGTTTATAAAATTTCAGGTCTTTGTGGCCTAATAATTGTAAAAAGAATACAAATTGAGAGAGTACCTACATATATACGATGGAAAAAAAACTACTACCTATTTTTACTATTTTCCACGCCTAGCTCTTACTCCAAGCCAAGCATCTAGAGTGTATACGCTCTACATGAGGATTAAGTTGACTCGCAGCTAGTTTCATGCATGATATCAGTTATACCATCCATTGTAAATGTGAAGGTAGCTCGGGGTTTCTCTAATCTTTTCACGCTTGAAGCGCTGAACCGATTTAGATGATTCAATTTGGAGATAGTCTCGGAGGCTGGACGTGTCGTGACATAGGATCGGTTTTATCCCGGAAATTATCCTTAAAGGCAACTTCTTGACTTGCCGGGGTGGGATCGATATTTGATATTTGTTCTTTGACAAATTGACGTGAGCTCACTGACGTCGCAGAGATTTCCTCTTTTGAAGGACCTTTTACCCATTTTAAGATACACTCAATAGCAAAAAATTTACAGATACAAAATACAAAAAGGTTTATTTCTCAAAATTTTACAATGTGCAATCTATAGTAAGTATGGGTATTAAAAATAAGACGTTGAAAAATCGGTGTGAGCACAGCGCTAAGCTGGTTTTAAGCCCACCCGTAGTCAGTGAGTTGGTTTCAGGCGGTGGAAGGTCGTTCCAGCACTTGGTGGCTGCGAAACGAAAGGAGCCTCTGAAGGCTGCGGAGTGGTGGCGCGGCACCAAAAGCTGCGGCGCGTTCACAAAAAAAAAAAAGTCTTCTCAGTCGCCGTGCACTCTTGTCAGAGTGGTTGTGGTTGTGGGTTGCTTTCTTCCGTATTAGTTGCAGTTTTGCGAGCTTTCTCCACCTCTCTCTATTTGAACATACCATTGCGTGCGTACTCTTAGGGAACACCCTAACAGAATGCTCCCAAAATTTACCAGAAGGTACTTATTTATTTATTTATTTTAAACTTAATTGCACGGAACGAATATAAGTAAAAAGGGCGGACTTATTGCTATGACGTATTGTCTACCAGTCGACCATAGGGCCAAACAGAAACTTACAAATGAGGGTGCAATGCGAAACTACTTACTTTTTACTACTTATCTATTGGTAAATAGTAAAGATACATATCCCCACTTTGATGTCTCTGCCATTATTTGAAAGACATATTCCTTTCACCCTTCAGCGAGAGTAAGGACAGGGGTAAAAGGGAGGGAGATAAGACTATCATGCCAGTATTATTTTATCCGGATACGTGACATGACATAATCCAGCATTCATGTTATCGCTGCATTCACCCTATCAAGGTTGTTTTTTCAGAAGCTCGCCCTGAGAATCACCGCCAAAAAATACGAACACGACTACCCTCACAGTACATATTTGACATCGCCAAACACGTAAACACACATGAAATAACACCATATTGACTCGCTCCGTCTAGGTAGCAAGGAACGGCTGCAGCCAGCAATACCGTCTGACCAAGTCTTTCAAGACGGGAATCCATCATTTTACCGAAAATCGTTTTATCGATAAAAACACACCGACACTTGGCCCATGGGGCAGGTGCGCGCGGGGACTCCACAGGGAGCTTAGTAAGCGGCTTATGGAGGCGACAGGTGAACCACGCGCAGGCAGCTTTCTCGCGCAAAGAATTGCCATCGCAATCCAGCGCGGGAATGCTGCCTGCGTAATGTGCACCATCCCGAGGGGACCTAATTTTGATATTATTTTTTAATGTTTAGTGTTTAGTTAGGTATAGTTGTTTTTATTTCAAGTTTTTAATTCATTTAATAATTATTATTGTCATAATTATCATGTAAATTGGTTTTATGAATAAAATTTTATCGATTAAATATTGTTTCCCATTAACACTATTCGCAGGCTTTTTTTATGACCTACCGAAGTTCGACTCCTAATCGAACTTCGTTAGGACGATCATACATTTGCTCGACTTACCTTGTACACAAGAATTAACTAATCTAATTTTACTGTATTGTTTTATTTAAGTCCTTTAGTATAATTTTTGGTTTAACGAAGGTTTCAGTTCCCAACATTTTTATTACCTAGAACATACTTTAATACATAAGTTTCAACAACAGTACATTTCATCGCGGCGCTCTATTTTGTATTCGAATTTTGTATACGAAACATTTTTGTAGCTTTATCTTAAGCTATTTATAAGCTATATGTTGGCATCTAAAATATCATTTGCATTTGTTCGAAACAAGTTAAAAGTTTAATACAAATAGTAAAATATCTACATACAAACTTGGCTACCTGGCGAGCGAGCGAAACCTTCTAAGCAAAACCGACTCTAATGTTGTCAGGTTCAGAAGACTAAGGCGGGAGCGAAGCGAAGCGGAGCTCCCGCCTTAGTATGCTAGTGTTAGGTTTTTATGCCCCTTAAAAATCATGTTTGCTTGCTTGTTTGCATGCATGCATGCGTGCTTGTTTGCTTGCATGCATGCAGGCGTGCTAGCTTGCTTACTTTTCAGGACAGTAAATCATAGTAATAACAAATGCATCGTTCGATGAAACGTTACTGCGATGAGACATTGTTCGTGGCAAGAATAATATATGGAACATACCATCTGTGAATCATGTTTCGATAAATGAATACTATGATTGACCAATATTTTTGTGAAAGGTAATTCGATGAATCGTTTTGCTACGATCTGAGACAAATTCGAAACGATTTACGATGATAAGTAGTTCGGTTATATAAAAAGCAATGAATTGATGATTATGTGATTAGAAAAGCTAATGCAATTCGTCGAATAGTTTTCGGCGAAATGAAAATAGAAATAGAATATTTCGATAAAATAATCTCTCAGACGATGCACGTTCTAGGTTCCATAATCTTCAACGCCTTACCCGATGACCTAAAAAACACTGAGAGGACTAATGCTTTTAAAAATAAGTTGAATAAATGGCTAGTCGGTCAACCAATAATAATTTAATAACCCTAATAGTAAATAAGAATCATGTTATTCAATAACAATAATCGAATGCATTTAAATTAAATTCAATGTAATAATAAATGGACATGTAATATTTGTAATATTATAAATAAATGAGTATGAGTACACATTTATACCAGTTATCCATCTGTTGTGATTATTGAAGCCTTTCGGTAGAATAGAATAGAATAGAATTGTTTTATTTGCTAGAATACCTAAGATTATGTGATACAGGATGATAGTGTACAGCGGTACAGTATTAGCTAAGTCCGATCCGTCAGAACTAGATGGTTATAGTAGACTAGCTTGAGGTTTGTTTTAAATAAATCTCTTCAACATCTTTGGATGTACGTCGTGCAACGTGCAAAATACTAACGTGAACTTAAATGAAATTTTCTATTTTAGAAGAACAGGAAATTTTTCTGTTCACAATCTTTCGACAGTTTTCAATCCCTCTAGTAACGGTTTTTACAATATTACGGTAACATATATAATAACAATAATAATGAAATAGCGAAGAGTCTCGACCAACGCCTCAAGAGACTATCGCTAGATGGCTGGGTCAAGGGTCAGATACAGAAGGCGGTACTCCTGAACACGGCGCGGATAGTCAAGAGGTTCCTCTGTCTGTCGCCCTATCCACCGGTAGCTTAGGCCGCGCCTCGCTACCGGCTGCACCTTAGGTTAGGATTTTATAATGTTTTTATATTTCACTTTTTATAAAGAAATTGTAAAAGCCTAAACGGAAAATAAGTAAAGAGAATAACAAGACGTTTATTCAATGATTGTATACATGGCATTGGCAATTTACGGGTAACTAACACAGGCATAATAAAACAAAGTATACAAAACAACTGAAAAGGTACGTATATACATATTATTCAATAAAACCTGAACCTGTAAATTCTTACTTTTACATCGATTGAAATGCTCATATGAACATTACTACAATCCATCGTTTATAAATCTAGGCCGGGATTTTAAAATCAAAATCAAAATCAAACATTTATTCTGCAAATAGGCCACAAGGGCACTTTAAAGATCCGTTAGACCAAATGTCAGATCAAATTTCAGTAACTCAGTACATTTTTTTACATAACAAACTGACATAAGGTCTAACGGATCTTTATTAAACCGAGCCCTAGTCTACACTCTACAAGTTTATTTATTAAACTCGCAAATTCAAGGTTCAAATTATAACATTAAAACAATTCGTAACTAAGCAGTGATAATATTCGACACTCTAATTACTAAAGTTTAGCAATAAACTCTTCGTCTCGTTAAGCATGGAACCTAGCAGAACAATTTATACATATGTATATAAACACAAGTAGGCACCATTTGGAATCATTCAAATTACAAATTTTGAAGAAATAATAACAAAAACAACAGCAAAATGTTCGCTAAAGTAATATATTTTTATTAAATAAGTTATTGTGATACTCATACTCATATTCATACTCATTTATTTGCAATGGATCATATACATTACTCGTCAGAAACAATGATTGACAAAAAATGAATGATTGATAAAAATAAATAAGCTACTACTCGTATTACTATAATTACTTAAATAGTTTGTATGCTTTTATGTTAAATATGTCGAGAACGACGAACTTATTTGAGTCGGTTTCAAATAAGTGTACGATTAAGGACTTAATTCGTCTACCTTTTAAGGTTCTGTACCCGAAGGGTATAAACGGAACCATATAGCTGTCACTGACGCGTCCCTCGTCTGTCACAATTTTTTTTAACTTCTCATTGAACTGTGAACTTATAATTTAGTGATAATGTTTATTATTACGTATATAAACAAACACCATAATACGAGTATAATGATAAATTAAAAATTTCTTTGAAATTTCCTTATTTTTTCTATTAAATAAATAAGTAAATAAATATTAGAGGACAATCTTACACAAATCGAACTAGCCCCACAGTAAGCTCAAGAAGGCTTGTGTTATGCGTACTAGACGACGATATATTTAATAGATATAAATACTTAAATACATAGAAAACATCCAAGACTCAGAAACAAATATTCATGCTCATCACACAAATATTTACCCTGACCGGGATTCGAACCCAGGACCGTCAGCTTCACAGGCAGGTGCACTACTTACCCACTATAGGCTAAACCGGTCGTCAAGAGTCATTAAAACCAACTTAATTTTGCTGTTGGTTTGGAATCCCTAATGTGCGAAGTCTGCCCGCACTCACACACAGCAGCTTTTTAATTGATTCATTTGTGTAATGAAAATTTTCGTCACACAAAGGAAGTTATTAAAAAGTAGACGAATGAAGTCTGTAACTATGTACGCTTTTTTTGGAAACGACTCATTTAATATTCGTCCTGACACATTTTTAATAAAAAATCTCTTCTACCTATTTAGAATGCGTGTTTGAGGAGCCATATATGGCTATCAAACTAAAAGCCGTCATTAAGCGGCAATTACACTTCGTCGTTCATCTAATGCGGTCGCCGAATTCATTTTAAACTACTGAAGCGAACAAACGTCGTCTTTACATTAGTCTGTCCGCCTACCTATAAGCGTTGGCAGCTGTCGATCGCCGAATGCGGCCGACTAACGTGTTCTTCACACTTCGTCGTTCGCCGCATGCTGCATGCGGCGAACGACGAAGTGTAATTACCGCTTTAGTCGATATGATCAATTGACCTTGGCTTCCCACGTTAACACCATCATTGTCATAATAACTTACTAATGTCATTGTAAATATACCTAGATTTCCCTTTTCTTATACTTGACTTTATGTAGCTTTGAAAATCTGTGAGATATCACAGATTGTAACGTGTTCGAATATACATTACATAATGAAACTTGTAACATATACAAAACAAATGCGTATATACAGGGTGTAACAAAACTATCAAGGATCCGTTTAAGGGCATATTCGGTATGGTGTTCTGATTAGGAAAAAGTAGAAGAAAATTTTTTTGTCACGAATTTTTTTTTCTATCGGGCAGGTCGTCCAAGTCTGCCAACTGTCCATACAAGGGCCAAAAATTTATATACTGAATTACAGCCTATAATAACAGTTCACAACTACATGCAAGAGGCTTCACTCAAGTGTTTCACCCATATTACCCCATATTACACCCATGTATTTCCAACAGCCCGATGCCATTATCCAATGAGTCTAAATTTCTCGGCTTCACACTGGACTCGTGCCTCAACTGGAAGTGCCATGTTAACCGTCTGTGCAATAGACTTAGTAGTGCTGTATTTGCCTTAAAAAAATTAAAGCCATTAGTGTCTAATTCGTCATTAAGATCAGTGTATTTTTCCCATTTTCATTCGTTAATGTCTTATGGTACGGTTCTATGGGGGAATTCTACAGATGCTAAGCGAGTATTTATACTCCAAAAACGCGCACTTCGGTTATTGGCCGGAGTAAAACCAAGACACTCTTGCAAAGACCTTTTCAAACTTCATAATATAATGACGCACTACTCCCTTTACCTATTTGAGGTACTAATGTACGTGAGAAATAATATACAGATTTTCAAACGCGTGGAGGTAACGGGAAAAGTAATTCGATCCACAGGTAGACTCAGAACAGTCCCGCGTCGCATGGCACTTTCGGAAAAAAACCCACGCGTTATAGGACCAACGTATTACGAACATTTACCCACCAAATTAAAAAATGAAACATCTGACGAAACATTTAAACGCCAACTTAGAATCTTTTTATTGGAAAATTCTTTTTATTCTGTAAATGACTTCATGCAAATGAAATTTGTTTGACATTGAATTTTTAAATTAGTTTTGTTTTGATTTTAATTTTTATGTATTGTGACTGATGATTATTTAAGTTTTCGACATTATATTATTGACGCGGATTTTTATTGTTATAAATGATGTGATTTTTGAAGTAGTATGGTCATTATTTAAATAATTTTGATAATTGTTGTATAATTTAATGTTATTATTATTATTATAATTTTTGACATTTCATAATTTTTTTGACGATCATAATATAAAGTCGTATAAATTGACTTAGGATAATTTATATTGTATTGTTATATTATGAAATAAATAAATCTAAATCTAAATCTAAATCATAGGTAAGTACAATATCAATAACGATTCCGCCCTGCCAAGTCAGGAATAGCCTTAGTGTAAAAGTTTCTTGATTTTGGCCGAGGTCAGAACGGGCACCCGGTGGTCCAAATAGCTGGTAAACAATTTCAAGTTGGCACTACACCAAGGACAATGATCTTGGCTTAGAAACATACCTATTACATCAGCAGACAATACCAAGAAACTATTCTTAAACTTCGTTTTAAAATACACTCACGAGCAAGAATAACGATTACACTTTGTATTGAATATCCATAGAAAGTTTATCCGTTATTTTTGCTTGTAGTACATACAAATTATATAGCACAAAAAAAGAATTAGGTAATAATTAGATTAACTGGCTGGACCGAATATTTTTTTCCTTTTTCTATATAAATTACAAAGGGCCTGGGACACTATAGCTTCCGTTACCATTTTAAGTTCTGTCATTGACAACGCAACAGGCAGGATCGGGCTCTAGGCTCCTGTATTTACGTTGGGCAGATCTAAATGATACAAGACATGATGTTTTTTTAGGGATAATGACAGTTGAATTGTCTTAATGGTAGTTCGAAAAGGAACGCAATAATACCCCTCTCCTTTATTTTAGATCGCCGTTATTGCTAACTGCTTGTCCGGTTTCGCCAATGCAGGCCCCTATTTCACCAAGTTGACGTATATATGTATTTGACATATGTAGGCTGACAAATCCACAATTTTCATGTGAAAACTGTTTCACCAACTACAATTGTTATGTTTTTTAATTTTCGCGCCTGTCACCTTTGGTGAAATAGGGGCCAGGTGGTTTAGCTCCGGCGGGTTTGGTTACGGAGCCAGCCTATATTAGGGAACCGGCCTCGATTGCGCTGGCTACAGCGGTGCCGCTAGCTACGGCTTAGGTTAAGGTGACTACGCCGATTCCCAAGCGACTACTTTCGTGCACCGTGTCGATTATAACACTGGTGTCGGTGGCAACGGAGCTGGTTACGCTGGCTTTGGTGCGGGTTCCGCTGGCTACGGTTGCGGTTACGCAGGGCTTGGCGCCTACAGCCGTGGCGCGTATGGCGCTCACGGGGCCTACGGTGGCTACGCCGGTTGGTAGGACACGACTTACCATTTTTTTTAATTATGTGTTTGACTTGCTATAAAAATATTCATATAAGTATTGTTTTCTTTGCATGACAAATATATTATTACTACTTAAATAACAATAATAGGGATGATGACTCATGTTACAGTTTATAACATAGTGTGGATATGTGGATAGAAAACCAACCAATTATAACAATAAATAGTAAATCACACAAATTAATGAAAATCATAATAAGATATGGGACTATAAAGATTCGCATAAACGTTGTTTTTTGTTTATTGGTCAAATGTATATTGAAAGTTACCAATAGAATTCTCAAGTTTCAATAAAAAATAAATTATTTTAACGCAATATTTCACGACAAAAAACTGCAAGTTTCCCTTTGTACCTACGGCAGAACAAAGAAGCTATATGCGTTTACGGTGAAAGGTTGTTTCTATACAACGGTACGTGGCCACGCAGGCATGACGTCACGTCTGGTAGTTTTAAAGACTTTTATGTAAATTATTTATGACTTCGAACATTTTTTGCTATAAGCTTCCGTTTACGAACTTTTTACGAAAAACTAAAAAACACACCTTTACACCCCCCTTCCCCGGCTCAAGGGCTACGGACGGGGAGTTTTGGTATGTTTACCTCGTAACTAGTCCGAACAAAGTTACGAAGTCAAAATTGTGTTCCAAGCATTTCCCTCCATACCTTTTTCTGAGCATTCGTTGCCTCAACTATTTGGCCTCGGCTCTATTCATGTGGCATACTTTACACATTCACACATACTGTACGGAATATTGAAATTGATCTTAGTCTCAAAAGAGACCAGCAAAATAATATATACATATAAAAGAAGAGGTCCTGCCTGACTGAGTGACTGACTGATCAACAAACCGCCGAAACTGCTAATGTTTTGTTGTAATTACATTTCTAATGTCGGCTAGGGATAAGAAAGGATTTTTGAAATTCTTCCCCTAAGGGGGTAGAACAAGCGATGAAACACGTATTTATTAAAGTGAGAGATTCGAAACTTTGTATATAGACTCTGTTTAAATCTATAAATGGCATATTTAAGTGTTTTTCTAAATTGCTCTAAAGGGGTTAAAAGGGGGTTCCGAGTTTGGAACAAAGCAAAGTACGTTTTATGAAGTGAGCGATTTGAAACTTCGTAAAGAGATTCTCTGTTTAAATACAACAAAACACATTTCAGCATTTTTCGAAATTACTCCCCTTAAGGGGTTAAAAGGGGGCAAAAGTTTGTACGGGGATCAAATCTTTTTTGAAGTGAGAAATTTAAAACGTCGAGAGCATATCTTTAATTTTCTTAAATAATGATATGGGTGTCATCTTCGAGGTTCCTCGGGGTACCTATTACGAAAATGATATGCATTTGCAAATCTAAGATGGCGGACATTTATTTTTCTTAAAAATCGATATAGGTGTCATCCTTGTGGTTCCTCGGGTGCCGATTACGAATATTACATGTATTTTCAGATCCAAGATGGCAGTCATTATTCTTCTTAGAAATCAATATGGGTGTCATCTTTGTGGTTCCTCGGGGTGCCGATTACGAAAATGACATGCATTTTCATATCCATGATGGCGGACATTTATTTTTCTTAAACATCGATATGGGTGCCATCTTCTAGGTTCCTCGGGGAGCCGATTACGAAAATGACATTCCATACCTACCTAATTCGTACGTACATACAAATATACGGGTCAAAATGAGAACCTCCTTTTCTAGTTTTTAGATTTAGATATTTGTGGACAATCTTACACAAATCAACCTAGTCCCTAACTAAGCAAAACTTGTACTATGGATACCAAGTGACGATATATAAATAAATAGACACTTAAATATATAGAAAACGTCCAAGACTTGTTAACAAATATCCGTGGTTATCACACAAATAAATGCGCTGACCGGGATTCGAACCCGGGAGCTCCAGCTTTCGAAGGCAAGGTCACTACCAACTAGGCTATTATAGCAGTCGTTTACTAGACGATTTAAAATAACGCTTAGTACGCGGGCGAAGCCGCGACAAAGAGCTAGTACTTATATAAAGCTTTCTGAACTCAACGTAACTATACATTTTGGAACAGCGTCGTGTACAATTATTTGAGGGCCTCACAGCACAGATACACGTGGAGAGTAGCTCTGTAATAGGGTTCCGTTCCCAAAAGGAAAAAAGCGAACCCTTATAGGATATCTTTGTTATCCGTCTGTCTGTCTGTCTAGATCAAGACCCTTTATATCTCTGGAACGCGTGAAGGTATCAAGTTGAAATTAAAAAATAGTAGATTGTATGACAAGGGTCTAAAATGAGCCATATTACCACGAGATAGTTATTTTCCCGAACGGAGTGAGGGAAAATAGTTCGAGGGGTAATATGGCTTTTAGACCAGAGTTATACACTCTACTTTTCACTTCGATTGCGAGAAAATAAATAAACAAAGGTTAACCCACCCAAAATTAACAATAGATTCCACGGCGAAGATATATACTTTTGCAGCATGTTTTTTTTTTCTATACTCCTTTGACACACAAAACATAGAGACTGCGGTTCGCGCGCAACATTCACGCGCGAAAAAAAGCTAACTGACATTCTATTGAGCGCTTCAAAGTGTTGCTCGAACGATTTAACCACTTTTTTAATTATTGTGAAATAGGGACTACTACAAACTTAATCTTTAGACTCTTTAGAAATAGTAGATTGTATGACAAGGGTCTAAAATGAGCCATATTACCACGAGATAGTTATTTTCCCGAACGAAGTGAGGGAAAATAGTTCGAGGGGTAATATGGCTTTTAGACCAGAGTTATACACTCTACTTTTCACATCGATTGCGAGAAAATAAATAAACAAAGGTTAACCCACCCAAAATTAACAATAAATTCCACTGCGAAGATATATACTTTTGCAGCATGTTTTTTTTTCTATACTCCTTTGACACACAAAACATAGACACTGCGGTTCGCGCGCAACATCCACGCGCGAAAAAAGATAAACTGACCTTCCATTGAGCGCTTCAAAGTGTTGCTAGAACGATTTAACCACTTTTTTAATTATTGTGAAATAGGGACTACTACAAACTTAATCTTTAGACTCTTTAGAAAAATTTATTATGTTTCCAGATTGGTCGATTTTAGTAAAGCTGTATTCTGGTTGGTTAATACCCAATACCAAATATTTTTTTAAGAGTTAAATTAGTGTTCTGTGATTGGTGGATTTAATAGGTGAAGTATTTTGATTGGTCAAATTCAAATGTTTTGTAAATCATAAATATGTATTCATATTTTCCCTAGGGGTTAAATGTACTACTTTAGCCCCGCTTGACAAGTCTAATATGACACACTTTTCGAGCATGAGAAGTGAAAAATTAATTATGTTTCCTGATTGGTCGATTTTAGTAATGCTGTATTCTGGTTGGTTAATACCCAATACCAAATATTTTTTTAAGAGTTAAATTAGTGTTCTGTGATTGGTGGATTTAATAGGTGAAGTATTTTGATTGGTCAAATTCAAATATTTTATAAATCATAAATATGTATTCATATTTTCCCTAGGGGTTAAATGTACTACTTTAGCCCCGCTTGACAAGTCTAATATGACACACTTTTCGAGCATGAGAAGTGAAAATATATATATATACCAACCGTATTCATTTATAGATTTCAAATTTGTAGCTTTTTGTTTTTGTACTCCCGATGCTGTATGTAAGTAGTAAGTGTTTTTATTTTTGCTTATTATCTTATTTATTTATTCATGTACGACTTGTTACGAATTGTTTTCCCTATTGCAGTTATTTCTATTTTACTAATTTATTTTTCTGCAACTGTATGGCGTTCCGTGAGTCACCGATGGTACTGGCTGAAAATCAGCGCCGTAGGTGTCAGTGACACCTCAGCATAATGCTGAGCCAGTGTCCGTTTCACTGCCGCGGGGACACACATGCTGTGTGGTTTCTGTGTATTTTTTCTTGTCATTTATGTGTGTCTACTGTGTCTGTGAATAAATGTTTCTTTCTTTCTTTCTTTCTAAATTAAAACCATACTCAGGTCAACAGTATCTATACTTAAAGCTGTGTAAAACTCGTAAGTTAACGTAAAACAAGATACGGCTGTTTATGCCGCAAAAAAACGTATAATAACGACACTAAGGGAATCAAAATTTATCGGGTTGGCTCCGTTGATCTAGAACTATGAAATTTGGCAAGTAATATCGTCTTAATACTACAAGTACAGGAAAAAATCGGAAAACAACGCATTTATAAATAAATCATTAAAATATGTTCTTTATTTAATGTACATAATTAATACTTACAAAGTACGGAACCCTCGGTGGGTGAGTCCGATTATTCCGGTTTTCTTATTATCAAGAACATTTCCCTTTTTATTCATACTTAAAAAAATACATTCTATATTTAATGCTGTAAGAAATAATGAGCAAAGCCCGTTAATTAGTACCTAGTCAGAGTTCTTTCCTATTACCATAGATGGAAGGACCAGGATAGCCTTAGGTAATATAGCGAAGTATTTTACTTTGGTCTTGCGCAAAATAAGACAAATAACAAATAAGTAAATTTTAATGAAGGCCTCGGAATATTTCAGTTTCATTACATAATATTTTTTTAAAAAGAAAATGTAGGTAATACTTCAAAATACGTAGTAAGACGTACTTGGGGCTGTTTTTATATCAAAAATGTTGATCATGTTAGTAGAACGTTACAAATACGAGTACACTGAAGTTAAGTATAAAGTAGAACATTACGAAATACGAGCAGGTACACTGGAAGTTGTCAAGAAAGTCCATTCTAAGGCGGTCATATGACTCGATCCTGAAGTGTCAGTATTACGGATGAGAAGTCTCATAAGGCCTCTCTACCTTTTCCATAAAACAGTCACGTACGATATGTATGTGAATTGAGTTTCTCACGTGAGGCAAATGTCAGACAAACATTATGCATTCTGATTTGATTTTTTATGGGCTTCCATGCGACAAATGGGGTGAGAAACGCGAAGCTATGCGAAGGACCGCAAATCTTAAATCATGGATGCAGTGTTTCACGAGGTGTGTATAATTCATTGCGGCTTTATAAAAACTGCATACGCTATAGTGATAAATGTCTCATTTTTAAATGCCATTTCCGCGCTTAAAAAAGTGTTTTTTTTTCTTAATGAAAATGAGGAATACATTCATTGTTAATAATCTTCTTTATTTTTATGTTCCAGATAAAAAAAATTTGCTTTACGCCGTCACATGCACTATCAGTGAAGTTATAAATGTTACTTGCAGTAATTCTAGCTATTTCACTACGTAAATTGTAACATTAAAAAAATGATCCGCGTTAACTTAACGCGAATAACAGGGCCAGAGGCGAAAACTCGGAAAAGTGGGATGTCTGGTAACACTGCTATGAAGGGTCGCGTATACTGTCGTTCTCTTTAGATTTACTTTGTCATTTGTAAGACTAAACGAGAATAAATTATATCTCTCTTTCTTTCTCGGGTTGCGGTTATTAGGGGCCCGTCGTTCGGCCGGTCGTCAACTGTGTGAGTCAGAAACACACACAGGTGAAATCAAGTAAGATTGCGAAATGTATGTCATGCATGGGCTCCCTTACACAATCCACCGTCTATCTGACGGACAGATTTAAAGAGGGTAATGTAATGGTCTCTGAAGCACCTTTATATATTGAGGCAATTCGTCCCAGGAAATTGCGAGTAGTTTGTAGAGGTCTACCCATGTGTACAATAAACCGTACCTAGTAGGATACTATCAGATCGAGACATCACTCCACTAGCAAGCGATAAGAAAAAAAGGATAGGATCACTATGGACATTAACATTAAATATGTTTCTTTGATTATATATATGCAAACGTATCTGTTCTGTTACTCTACTTTTCACGCTTATTAGCTGAACTAATTTTAACTTTTGACACCCGCAGGCGAATCACGTAACTTTATGTACTAACGGTAGATAGATTTTACTGTCAATTTTGAAGTATAAATGTATGAGGTGACAATTAGAATTTGACATTAAAATCTACCTAACGGTAGTACAAAAGTTACGTGATTAACCCGCCGGTGAAGGGTGATAGATTGTAAGCAAAAATTCGTAAAAGTATTGTCTGAAAGAACGTTGTATTTTAATGGCCGCTAACTGAAACTGACCTCTTACCTTACCAGTTCTATGATCATTGTTATCAGTTTTGTTTGGATAATCTAACACAAATTAACCCTGTCACAAAATAAGCAAGAAAGTATTCAAGTAAATTACTATCATAGAAAATACTTATAAATTAACTTTTCTGCAAGTAGGTTGCGCTGGCACATTTTACGTGTCAAAATCTATACGCATATCTGAAAAGGATGAAGTATGAATACATTTAATAAATGAAAACCCTTGTCAAAAATAAGGTAAGTTATTAATGAAGACAGTACTGAAGAAAACTAATCTTAAAATCGAAACTAAACTCGATACCCAGATGAAAGGAAACTTTGACTTTGAAACTTTTCACTTACAGGAACGCGGTTTGACAACAGATATTGAAAATCCCCGGCAAGTTGTGACCTTCCTTGGAGAAGTTTAAATTAAATTAATAAACAAAACTACGGTACTAACCTATTTCTTTTAAGTTCACTCCCTATTTAAGTATTAGGGTTCCGTAAGAAAATGGTAAAAAAGGAATCCTTATGGTTTCACTTTGTCTCTCTGTCTATCTGTCACATCGCTAAATATCTCCAGAACTACCTATGCTATTGATTTGAAATTTGGAATAATTATAAAGAAGGGTAACCCAGATGCATAGAAGAAAAGGTGGTTCAAAATTTAGTCAATATGTCAAGTGGGATATCATTGAGTTACGCGAAGCCCGGGCGGTCGCTTGTATTACAATATGACTTAATTTTTTTTAAACCTGTATTTAAAACAGAGCTGAAGAATCAATATGCTAACATTATTACATCGTCTCAAGATTGATTAGCAGAAAATCCAAAATTGATTAGCAAAAAAGTTTAAGTAGAGTAGGTGAAGGACCTTTTGATTAGTTACTTAAAAGGTTGGGTTCAATGTTTTCGTTGTGGTTTTATTTCGGGCCCTTCTGAAATATAAACAATCTACAGATTACTAACTTCGCTCCCTATCCCGTTCAAGAGTAACTAATTTTTCATGAGACTATTTTTTTTTATTTGTTTATCAAAAAAGTACATAACAGTTACAACATTTTAATTACTCGCCAAACTGCCATAACAGTTTGTTGGCGTATTCCATTTGTCAGTAAAATTAATTTTCAAGTTTTTATGTGCTTGTACTGAATAATCTTAAATATATTCTAAACATGCTTTTACCCGCAACTTCGTCCGCGTGGAAGCAGTTAAATATCGTTAGGAGATGATTGCCGGGATAAAACCTATCCTATGTCCTTCCTCGGGATACAAAGCGTCCATATTAACTTCTGCTCCGCTTTTCATACCGTTGCGAGATGATTTCTGGGATAATATATACATTCCATATTCCATGTTTAAATGTACGAATATTGTGACTTCATTAACGTTATCGTACTCGACCACTCTAACAACCTTCTAGATGACCCCTGAAGACATCAAATATAGGCAGGCGGATTTCAAGTTACGTTAGGTAGTTAAGGTAGGTAACCGCCTGTTTGTGAATGTTGATAGAGACTGATTATCCAACATAATTAGGTCTCTCATTTCAAACAGTTACTATGGTTGGAGGGATTTAACAACCTTCTAGATGACCCCTAGAGACACATATATCTATCTATGTACGTATAATAAAGCAGAAAAGGTTCGATAGTCTGTACATGGAAGATATTCGAAAAAAGTTTTCTGGGAATACTTAAGAGTCGATAACAGAACACATTCCAATAGTTTTTAGACTTCTTGTCTGTTTATTTGAACGCGCATCACGTAAAAACGGCTTTACAGATGTTGATGAAAACTTAAAAATCTATCTATATATATAATAAGCTTCATTATATGTATGGACAGATAGTAAAGTTAGAACAGACAAAAAATTTAAAATCTGTTGGAACGTGTTCTGTTATCTATTCTAAGTATCCCCAGCAAACTTTTTTTTGAATATCTTCTATGTACAGACTTTCGACCCTCTTCAGCTTTATTATATGTTGTAGTCAACGTCTTGAATGAAAGTCTTCACATCGAATGTCGCTGTCATTTGCCATAAAAGTGGGCAAAGTCAACATTTGTAGGTATGTCGCGTTGATAGGAATGATAACGAGCACCTTTTTCTCTCTTCTTTATCATGACCTTCACATCTTCCTCATCTGTACGTCGTCCTCGTTGTCTTTACGTCTTCCTCGTCGTCTTCACGTCTTTCTCGTCGTCATAGATCGTTTTCCTCGTTGTCTTCAAGTCTTCTTCATAATATCGTCGTAATTAATTCGTCTTTGGTACTTTATTTCGTAGCCATTAGTCGTCGCTGTAGTTGTTCTTGTGGATTGTAATTTTTGTCTTCCGCTATCCCGGTCGTGCCCCCAATTGTAGACCCTGGACAGGGTCTACGTTAAAACGATAAACTCTTCGTTATAAAAAGCTTCTTTTTATTTACAACGTTAATAATAAATACATCTTGACTCGTCCAGATCGTCTTACAAACTGAATCCCACATTTATTTTTAAATTTAAAATATTCTTTTACTTTTAATTAAAAATGTAGAAATACCTACTACAATTCTCAAATAAGTTTTAGGTAAATACCTAATTTATTTTATAGTTATATTAATGATCAGAAAAAATAAGCCTTTGTATAGCTTATTTTCTTTTCCCTTGCTCTGCCGCCAATTCTGGCTATAAATTACTCGTTAGTATCAAAGCCATTATTTACACCCTTTCAGAATAACCACATTATGTTCGACTTGAATCAGGCGATTTCAGACTGTCCATCTATGATTATAGGGAATTTTAACGTACCTCAGTTATGTTGCTTCCTATATGTAGGTGCATGGTCTGAGGTTTTGCAAGCGACACTAAATATATGGATATGTTGTGTATCATGGCTGAAATCGATTAATGTTGCGTGAAACGACGAGAAAACGAATCATGTTCGTCGATATTTGCTATTTTCCATAAAATGTAGTAATCGCAATTGAATTTCGGAGGTGTTTTCTAACTTCGCATAGTATTCGCATTTTAATATTCTCCGCGCATTCTCTTACTCGTCTCTATAAGTCAAAAAGACTTGTAAGAACCGGCGTGCCAAATACATTGACATCAAAGAATACGAAATATACTATTTCAAATGATAAATTCCGCAAATGTGCTATATTGTAATTTTTTTGAACTGTTTGTCACACATTATTATATTTGTACATAAGTATATAAGTTCACTATCTTTTGGGGTAGTTTATTTTTCTGGTTATTTCACAATTTTCTCCATAAAATAATTATCATAGCAGCAGATAATTGGTATTGTTCCCGTCCTTTGTAGTACCTAGTGTCTACACATAACACAGTCCGATTCAATATGTGAGTCAAGACAAAGGAGCTCAAGATGCATACCCCAGAAGTCTATTGTGAGTTATATATCTGCTAATGTGTTAGATAGAACTTACGATTGCCTTGTTCATTTTAATTCGTTTCGTAATAAATAAATATAGTTTCATAGTTACAAAAATTAAGTGGAGTATCTTTAATTTTAGTTTGAAATTATTCCCCTAATACAAATTTATCCATGGAGGCATATCCGGCAGTGGAATATATTCAATTACATTACATTCAATCAATTCATTAATAAAATAATAGTATTTACTTGCGACATAACTATTATTATTGTGATATAACATAGTACATACACATTTTTTTAAATTATGTATTGACATATATCTAAATATATAAAAGAAGAAGCTGACTGACTGACTGACTGACTGACTGACTGACTGACTGACTGACTGACTGACTGACTGACTGACTGACTGACTGACTGACTGACTGACTGACTGACTGACTGACTGACTGACTGACTGACTGACTGACTGACTGACTGACTGACTGACTGACTGACTGACTGACTGACTGACTGACTGACTGACTGACTGACTGACTGACTGACTGACTGACTGACTGACTGACTGACTGACTGACTGACTGACTGACTGACTGACTGACTGACTGACTGACTGACTGACTGACTGACTGACTGACTGACTGACTGACTGACTGACTGACTGACTGACTGACTGACTGACTGACTGACTGACTGACTGACTGACTGACTGACTGACTGACTGACTGACTGACTGACTGACTGACTGACTGACTGACTGACTGACTGACTGACTGACTGACTGACTGACTGACTGACTGACTGACTGACTGACTGACTGACTGACTGACTGACTGACTGACTGACTGACTGACTGACTGACTGACTGACTGACTGACTGACTGACTGACTGACTGACTGACTGACTGACTGACTGACTGACTGACTGACTGACTGACTGACTGACTGACTGACTGACTGACTGACTGACTGACTGACTGACTGACTGACTGACTGACTGACTGACTGACTGACTGACTGACTGACTGACTGACTGACTGACTGACTGACTGACTGACTGACTGACTGACTGACTGACTGACTGACTGACTGACTGACTGACTGACTGACTGACTGACTGACTGACTGACTGACTGACTGACTGACTGACTGACTGACTGACTGACTGACTGACTGACTGACTGACTGACTGACTGACTGACTGACTGACTGACTGACTGACTGACTGACTGACTGACTGACTGACTGACTGACTGACTGACTGACTGACTGACTGACTGACTGACTGACTGACTGACTGACTGACTGACTGACTGACTGACTGACTGACTGACTGACTGACTGACTGACTGACTGACTGACTGACTGACTGACTGACTGACTGACTGACTGACTGACTGACTGACTGACTGACTGACTGACTGACTGACTGACTGACTGACTGACTGACTGACTGACTGACTGACTGACTGACTGACTGACTGACTGACTGACTGACTGACTGACTGACTGACTGACTGACTGACTGACTGACTGACTGACTGACTGACTGACTGACTGACTGACTGACTGACTGACTGACTGACTGACTGACTGACTGACTGACTGACTGACTGACTGACTGACTGACTGACTGACTGACTGACTGACTGACTGACTGACTGACTGACTGACTGACTGACTGACTGACTGACTGACTGACTGACTGACTGACTGACTGACTGACTGACTGACTGACTGACTGACTGACTGACTGACTGACTGACTGACTGACTGACTGACTGACTGACTGACTGACTGACTGACTGACTGACTGACTGACTGACTGACTGACTGACTGACTGACTGACTGACTGACTGACTGACTGACTGACTGACTGACTGACTGACTGACTGACTGACTGACTGACTGACTGACTGACTGACTGACTGACTGACTGACTGACTGACTGACTGACTGACTGACTGACATATCAACGCACAGCCCAAACCGCTGGTTCTAGAGATTCCAACTTTGGCACGTAGGTTTCTTATAAGGTCTAGGGGTGCACTAAGAAAGGATTTTTCAAAATTCACCCCCTAAAGGGGTGAAACGTGTGTCCAAAGTTTGTATGAAAAACCGTATTTATTAAAGTGAGAGACATGAAACTTTGTATATAGAGTCTGTGTTTAAATATATTAATGGCGTATTTCAGCTTTTTCTAAATTGCTCCACTATAGGGATGAAAAGGGGGTTCAAAGTTTGTACGGGGAGAAAATCTTTTTTAAAGTGAGATATTTGAAACTTCGTATATACTCTCTGTTTAAATACAAAAAACATATAATAAGCGTCCTTCGAAATTGCTCCCCTAAAAGGGTGAAAAGGGGGTTTCAAGTATGTACGGGGAGTAAATCATTTTTGAAGTGAGAGATTTAAAACTTCGTACATAGACTCTATGTTTAAATACAACCAAAAATATTTAAGCGTTTTTCGAAATTGCTCCCCTAAAGGGTTCAAAAGGGTGTTCCAAGTTTGTACGGAGAGCAAATCTTTTTTGAAGTGAGAGATTTAAAACTTCGTACATAGACTTTATGTTTAAATACAACAAAACATATTTAAGCGTTTTTTGAAATTGCTCCCCTAAAGGGTTCAAAAGGCGGTTCCAAGTTTGTACGGAGAGCAAATCTTTTTTGAAGTGAGAGATTTAAAACTTCGTATACAGACTCTTTGTTTAAATACAACAAAACATGTTTCAGCGTTTTACGAAATTGCTCCCTTTAAGGGGTGAAAAGAGGGTTCCAAGTTTGAGCGGGAAGCAAATTTTTCCTTTTCTTAAAAATCGATATGGGTGTCATTTTCGAGGTTCCTCTGGGTGCCGATTACGAAAATGACATTCATTTACAAATTAAAGATGGCGGACATTTATTTTTCTTAAAAATCAATATGGGTGTCATCTTCGAGGTTCCTCGGGGTGCAAATTACAAAAATGACATCCATTTTCAAATCCAAGATGGCGAACATTTATTTTTCTTAAAAATCAATATGGGTGTCGTCTTCGAGGTTCCTCTGGGTGCCGATTACAAAAATGACATCCATTTTCAAATCCAAGATGGCGGAAATTTATTTTTCTTAAAAATCGATATGGGTGTCGTCTTCGAGGTTCCTCGTGGTGCCGATTACGAAAATGGCATGCATTTTCAAATCAAAGATGGCGGAGATTTATTTTTCTTAAAAATCAATATGGGTGTCATCTTCGAGGTTCCTCGGGGTGCAGATTACAAAAATAACATCCATTTTCAATTCCAAGATGGCGGATATTTATTTTTCTTAAAAATCGAAATGGGTGTCGTCTTCGAGGTTCCTCGTGGTGCTGATTACGAAAATGGCATGCATTTATAAATCAAAGATGGCGGAGATTTATTTTTCTTAATTATCAATTTGGGTGTCATCTTTAATTTTTCTTAAAAAACGATATGAGTTTCATCTCTGTGGTTCCTCGGGGTACCGATTACGAAAACGACATCCAATATATATCTGCATGCGGGTCAAACTGAGAACCTCCTTTTTTGTAGACGGTTAAAAATTACTCTTAGTACGCGGGCAAAGCCGCGGGCAAAAGCTAGTAATATATATATTTTAGGTACATAATTATCTTAAAATGGGCTAGCGATCAGGTATTAATTTTAAGGAGATTTAAAAACAATTAAAGAACATAATACAACTAAATTAAAAATAAATATAATAAGGAGACAAAAAGTATAATTATAAAAAGAAAACAGCGTCCAGCTCTCCCTCCCGCGGCATGGACCCCAGGACGCCAGCCGCATTACCTCTTTGGATCGCAATGGCGATCCGTTGGCAAAGGTACCTGCCAGCCCTGGGGTCTCCCGATGCGTGGATCAACCGAGACGACAATGCCTTTATAAAACTTTTCATGTCGGCTGACCAGGGACCCATGGTTTCTACCGCAAGCGCCGCAAATTCATAATCTCTAATTAGAGATGAGTATTTGCGGCGCTTGAGGAGTTGAGCCTGATCAGCCGCAGCGCCGGCCTGCGAGCGGGTACCCTGGATGTGGGACTGAACGTATCCACGCACGTGGCGTCCCACACCAGAGCCCTGCCAAGCCGCCACGGCACCAAAGTCACTCCGTCCGGACGCTTGCCATCGTCTCTTGCCATACCGGTGGGTTCTAGGGTAGATGGCACCGAGGCGGTAGCAAGCGACCGGCGTACCAGGTCATTTATAGTGCTGTGGCGGTAAATGCGGCCGGCGCTCCTGTAGCAAGACAGGCCATTGTATTTAAAAACTAAATAAATTATTATTAGGGAAAAAAACCAAATTTATTATTTATTCGTTAGAACTGTAGGATACTTTATGGTTAACACTGTCCCTACATAATTTAAATAGGTATCGCTTCATACAATCGGACGACTTACGTTCTTTCGTATTCCTATGGGCGATACTATTGTTTACTGAATAACTAAGTCGAAAATCGCTGTTAGCATTATAACTTCGTTACACGTGTATTTCGTGAATAAATTATGAATACAAATGGGTAGTAATTGCTGAAATCAAGGTGCCCATCAACATAAATGTTCCATATAATCATAAACCTGCTAGATAATAATTGTCAATTTGAATAATTTTAGGCGCAATAGACATGCGTGTGCTATTTACTACTAGTTTACCAAGATCGGGCTTTGTAAATAAATAAATATTTGTGGATAATGTTACACAAATTGACCTACTCCCAAACTAGAAGCTCTATGGGTACTAGGTGACAATATACTGATATATAAATATAGATACTTAAATACATAGAAAACATTCCAGACTCTGAAAAAAATGCTCACACAAATATATGCGAGTATTTTCCTGGCCGGGATTCGAAACCGGGACCTCAAGCTTCGTAGGCAGGGTCACTAACAACACAACCATACGGGGAGTCGGAGTCAAGCCCTGTAAACAAAGGTTCCACGCCTGGCTGCCTCGCCAGTATGTCTACGGTAGGCCGCCCGCCGGGACGTACGCGGTTGGAATGGAATGCCAAGAGCGATCCTGCGGCGCCCCAATATAAGGCGGAGCAGGTTTTCGTTGGTGGTTTTAGACGGTAGTCCAAGGCTCTCTAGTGGCGGTTGGTCCGTCATACCCGAGGCAGGACCTCCCCGACAGGACGGAATGCGGCTAAGGTGGTCATCAATCAAAGTCGTTATCAAGATGCGTCACGTTGAATGTCAAATAAAATGTTCATAGGTATCCGGGCCATTCTTCTTTTTCATGACCATAATTTTCGGACACTTTCTATTTCTCATCATATTTTTGTATTTTTATTTAGCAAGAGGTTTAATTAGAGTATCAATTTCGATAGTTTTGGTAATTACTGAATCACAGCATTCATAAATCGACTAACTCAGTGGTTCTTGTATGTCTCACCATTTGTAAGAAAAATCGGTTTTTACCCCTGTTTTACCCACCTCTTACAGCAATATGTTGATATTTAAGAATTTTATCTATAAATTCCTTTTATTAGATTCAGGTACTAGTTTGAAGTCCTATTTTTGTACAATAATTCAATACGTATCATAGTTTTTTTTGTGTAATTAAAAAGTAGACTGATCCACCTACATTTTTTGACTTAAATTTTAACGAATTATAAAAGAGAGCCTAAATAAATATTATTTATGCCATATTATTTAGCCGTGAGTTTGGTCGCTGAACTAGAATGTCGCTCCATATGTCCGCAGTTAGGAATACTGACTTAGGATAAGCCAGCGCTGCGTGGAATGATTTATTTATTTGTTTATTTATTAAAAAAAGGTTAACATGACATTACAGTATGACTAATGAGTCACAAAACTTAGGATAAAAATAAAAGCAAAAGAATCACAATAAACGGTAACAAATAATTTATATTGGAACAGTTTATATATAGTGTTTAAGTATAGTTCATAATAGCATAGTACGTACCTAACATTAATTAAAATGTTGCAACTGTTATGTGGGTCGTTCTTCTTTTTTACCGACAATGCCATACATTTTGATCGAAATACATTTTTAATCACGGTTAACGAATCCCAATAAAAGTGGTTGCATTTTTATTGGGATTATGTAATGTCTCTTTTAATACAAATAAAGCATTTTTCCTCTTAGTCAGTTTTTAGAAAATGCTGTGACAGAGTGGCGCGGGACCGCACTTCGACTTAACACTCTGTCACAGGATTCTACAAAAAAATAATTTTGTAAAAGAGATACATGTTAGATAAAATGAAGCATTATGTGGTACTAAATTAGTATAAAAGGAACAAAAAGGTATATTTATTAATAAAACATAACAACCAATACTTCATGTAATGACTCGCAAAATATGGGTAAGGGACAGGCTATTATCGGTAAAAAAGAAGAACGACCCATGTACTTTTTTGATAAATAAATAATTAAAAGATTAGGCAGCTAACAAATATAGACACAGCTAAATTAGTATACTACAGCTACTTCCATAGTATCATGTCTTACGGCATCCTAGTTTGGGGAAAATCTGCCAATGTAGATAGCATATTTGTTTTACAAAAGCGGGCTATTCGTGCAATTTACAATCTGAAGCCGAGAACGTCATTGAGAGATCTATTTAGAAAGGTCAACATCATAACTCTACCGTCACTATATATCTATGAAGTTATTATGTATGCCAGAAGATACTATGAACATCTCCCGAAATACAGTGACATACACACATTTAATACCAGAAGCAAGGATAAACTTGCTGTTCGTCGCTTGCGAATTGCCAAAGCTCGGAAATCATTTATTGGACAGGCAGTACATTTCTATAACAAAATCCCTAAGAATATAATTGACTTACCAGATCATACATTTAAAAAACTTGTAAAACTGAAATTAACTGAAAAATCTTATTATAACGTGTCGGAATATCTAACAGAAAAAGATGTATGGAACAATTGTAATTTTTAAGTTGACTAATTAGCTATTATCAATAGTTTTAAGTTGAAAATGTGCAATAATTGACGGACATAAGTGTATCAATGTATACCTACATGGCAAATAAATTGAATTGAAAAAAAACCCCCCTACCCCTATAACATTAAAAAAAAGTGAGCACCTCGCATCCATCGCCTTTCAAAATCTCAAACATTCCCTACACACTGCCGCCCATCGCCGCGCAAACAAGTCGCACTCCGATGTTGGTGCCAGGAGCGCATTGACCTGTAAAAGTGCATCATCCACTGTGGTAGGTTGCGTGGAAAGACGCCTCTTACACATCCCATCAAAATGTGGTATACGTCCTCTATTACCCCACTGTGAGGTCTAGTTATATTGTTGTTGTGTACGGTACTATTGTCTAATTATCCCTTGTTTTTACCTGACTTTTGCTTTATAGCTATAGGAGTGCGTGGTTGGGGGGTAGCCTGGGGAAAATCCAGGGGAAAACCTCCGACACGACCACGAGGGTGATTTTGAACACTGGAATACTCTAAGTTTGCTCTCCAGTGAGATTGGTTGAGCGGTTTCAACCGAATCTGAGGTTCACTAAACCTAGCCTAGATGAGAAGAGTTCAGCAAGAAACACAGCTAGGCCCGACCTGGGTCGGACTGTCCCTACCCGGTGTGCGGCGGTACCGGGACGAATAGGGACTGTATGTGTTTGTGTTGTCGTGATCGTGCGGTGAACGTCCCCGCCGGCGGGAATCTAACTAACCCGTCAACTGCCGGTCCCTGGGACCCCAGGGATTTTTACAAAAAAATGCTTTCGTTTATTTGTTTCGCCGGGAGACGACGGCTGATGGCTACTTGCACTGAAGTGCAAGTTAATAAATGTACAGTCTGGGCTTATTTGTTAATTACCTAGCATTTGAGTTAATGGTTCATTATAAATGACAACATGCAAGCACACGGGAAGCATTTATAATGTTAGACTGGTATATTGGTAGACTGGAACAGAAGTTGGTCCGGGTATCGGAAGTGGATGCAAATAAGATGGCGGCCTAAATCGGGCCTAAACTTAAAAAAAAAACTATATCTCGAATCTGGTCTAGTGGGGTGTCCTGGAATGGCTTTTGGGGGTCGCTAAACTCAATTTAGATAACCAGTAATTGGTCCAAATGTTTTTAAGAGGGGATCCCCAACAGCTAAGGGGGCGTGAAATTTTTATTTTTGACCTGATCCCATCGTGGAGTATCGTTGTTCAGCTTGTTGAGTAGTAAAATATTATAATTTTTGTTTTTAAAAATATTGGAAAATAATGGAATGTTGCACATTTATCGCCACGTGCCAAAGAAGATATTAATTAAGTTACTAAATTAGCAGCCTGAAAACAAGAACGACAGTTTAAGTGACATGAAGTTCATAAAGTTAGGTTAGTTAGTTGTGGCGTATGGCATGAAAAATGAATGGCGTCGGAGAAGGCAAACTTTCTGGAAATAATTTGCCAGCACATGCAATTTGGAGCGATCTACGTATATTAAAATGTTATGCTTACATCGATTACGTGGGTATTCGGTGCAATACACCTTACACAGCAATAATCGCATACCCACGCAGGCGCATGTCACGCACGACATGCGCCTGCATGCGTATGCGATCATTAAGTTGCACTAAATGCCGGGAAATAGCAAACTTGTTTGTAAATAGTTTTAAAGTTGCCTCTCCGCTGGGCCCACTTCAGGATACCTCTGTGGACAATGCAGGCCATCGTGTCATGGGTGCTTCAACCCTGGTCACTGCTAAGGAAATAAGGTCTATTATCACACACATGACTGGAGGCAAATCACCCGGCCATGACGGCCTGGGAATAGAGCACCTTAAATATGCGGGTGTGCACTTGCCGCGAGTGCTGGCCATGTTGTTTACCCTCTGTATCCGACATTCCTACCTGCCACAGGATTTAATGAAAACTATAGTGGTACCAATAGTTAAAAATAGGACAGGGGATGTCTCGGACAGGGATAACTACAGGCCGATCTCGTTGGCTACCGTAATAGCAAAGGTGCTGGATAGTGTGCTTAATAAACATCTAGAAAAAACCACCGACCTACACGATGCCCAATTTGGTTTTAGGGAGGGGGTTTCTACTGAATCAGCTGTGCTTTGTCTTAAGCACACTGTCCAGTACTATGCTAAGGCAGACACACCTGTGTATGCGTGCTTTTTAGACCTCTCGAAAGCGTTCGATCTGGTGTCGTACGAGATACTGTGGAATAAGGTTAGGCACGAGACTAATTTACCTTCAGATCTCGTGTCTATCTTTAAGTATTGGTACGGCCACCAGACGAATTATGTGAGATGGTCAGGACAGCTTTCGGACATGTACAGGCTGGAGTGCGGGGTGAGGCAGGGGGGGTTGTCTTCGCCTTTGCTCTTCAACTTGTACATGAACGGACTGATCGATGAGCTCAGCAGGGCTGGGGTCGGATGTTCGATTGGCGGTAAGTTTGTTAATAATATAAGCTATGCCGATGACATGGTCCTGCCGTGCCCATCGGTCAATGCCCTCCAGAGGTTGCTGAACATCTGTGAGAGATACGCCGTGACACACGGGCTCAAGTACAACTCAAAGAAAAGCGAGCTTTTAGTGTTTAAAGCCGGGAATAAAATGTACAGGAAAGTTCCACCAGTCACACTCAATGGCAAGCCGCTTGTACAGGTTAAAAAGTTTAAGTACTTGGGTCATTGGGTCGCGGAGGATCTCACAGATGATTTAGATATGGAAAGGGAGCGGAGAGCCTTAGCCGTTCGCTGTAATATGCTGGCACGAAGGTTTGCCAAGTGTACCAAAGACGTCAAAGTGACGCTCTTTAAGGCTTACTGCCAATCCTTGTACACGTGTGGCTTGTGGACCAGATACACACAGAGATCGTATAGGGCTCTCCGGGTCCAATACAACAATGCTTTCAGGGCGCTGATGGGGCTGAGGAAGCACTGCAGTGCGTCAGGGATGTTTGCGGAGGCTCGAACGGATTGTTTTTCAGCAATAATTCGCAAACGAGTCGCCTCCCTGATGCACAGAGTGTGGAACAGCACCAACAGCTTCCTGAAAGGTATTGCTGAAAAATGGGACAACCCTATATTAAGCTTCTGGGTGAAAATACACTCCGGATGCTCAATAATTCTTTTATAAGTGTTTAATTTATTTTATTTTATTTTAACTGTGTACTTTACTAACAAATATTATACTGTGTACCTACTAACAAAACTATGGATTTTTAAAATCTGAAATAAATATTATTCATTCATTATTCATTCATTCATTAATTGCGATCAGATTTCGTTTAATGTATTCAAGGATTCCGTCGCGACCGGGTGCATTCGAACATATTTTATAACATTTTAACATTTATTATCATCTTTCAACTAACTTAGATAATAGTAACAGTTTGTGTAGCAGTCGTTTTCTACTTTTTCGTGATTTTAACATTCACCGCGAACCCGCTCCTCACATTGGCCCTTCGAACCGGATCTGAACCAGTAGCATATGGATTTAAATCAATAACAATATGGCTCGGGTCACCGTTTTGAGTAGTTTTAACTAGTATCTCAGGATTTCCCTGCTTAGAAAATAGAAAAATTTATTAGGTAAAAAGAGTTGGCATAGTCACAATCTACAGCCGAGACGGCATGCGAATATATTCCAAAACAATTAATTATAATTACAATTCAAATTCATATTAAAGGAAAAGTTGAAAGATTTAGGCTCCAAGCAGGATTCCAATCTGTGAGACTCTGACATGCGCTGCCAATCGCTCTAGCCTCTTAGCTATCGGAGCCACAAATCCCTCAACCGTTCCCTCTCACATCGCCTTAGTACAGCGACGTCTACGTAAAAGACTCAGGCTTCTTTAATGGCACCCTCAAATCACATTAAAGGTGGGTTGCACCAAACCGTCTGTAATCGTAAGCGGTGTTCGTTAAAATCTGATTGTATGGAAAGTTTGACAAGTTGCTATGGGATGACAGCTGGCGGCGTCATGTTTAACGATGACCGGCCTGTGCTCGTATGTTGGTGCAACCGACCCTAAGAAATTGTCAGTAACGATCGACCGCCCGAGGCGTTGCAAGAGAGAACGGTTTAGGAGTTTGGTGGCCGAGCATGAGTTTACCATAGTTGAGAGGCTAGCGCGATTGGCCGCGGGCATGCCAGAAAGTCGCAACGAAGTCTAAACAACGAGACTCCATACGGTAGTTTAGGTGTTTGGATGTTTGTTACTCAATTACGTAAACACGGCTGGACGGATTATAATGAAACTAAGTACGTATACAGTCTATAGCCTGAATTAATATATAGGTTACTTTTTATACAGAAAATCATCCCTCAAAGGGGTAAAATTGGGAGTGAAAGTTGACGCAGACGAAATCGCGGACAAAAGCTAGTTAAAAATAAAGGCGTCGTCTTTTGTTTCCGGGAAAAACAAAAGGCGACGCCTGCGGCCAGCTGCTGCAGCGCGTGTTATTAAAACTTTTTATTACTAAATCCTTCGTTTGGAGTTTACTTATAATTTTGAAATTTTATTGCATTTTTTGAGGAAGGCATCGGCGCGAACAGGAATTGTCGCTAATGGCAATAAACTGCCAATTATCGCACGCTAAGCGTGCGGAAAATACCACTTTCTGACTTTGTGAATGTTTAAATCCTCAGATCGCATCCTTCGGTTCAAACCTGCGATCTGACCCATTATTAGTTTTATCGCCCTAGGTAAAGAATATACCATTATGGAATGATATGTACATTTATAATAATTTAGTGTCCCCCCCAGGTGGTGTACACATGGGAGATGGACTTCAACCGCAGCCTCCTCAGCGCATCAACGCTGCTGGTGCCGCGGACGACGCGCGCGCCTGCGCCCGCGCCGGGCATGCCCGCCTGGGCCCACAATTCGTGGGTCAGCGTGTTTGCCGCCATGCTCATGGTTGCTATTGGTGGCAATGCCATCGTAATTTGGATTGTCACAGGTAAGTGCACTTTAAGGGGAGTCCTCGACTCGGTCAACCATGCTTTGTACAAAAGAGACACGCTTATGTTTTTTGCGCACGACAAAAAGGGATGCCACACTTCGGGAATGGCTGTTTTAGACAGATCTCGATAATAATATGGCTGTGTGCAGTTTTATTGAATTTCCTCTTGATAGAAATTAGATGAGGTAAAATACCATCATATTAACTTAATTGTGTCCTTTAATAGTGGGTTGCTTTTGGTAGGCTGAGTAAAAAAGTTACATAAAGACTCGACTAGATTTTTTTGCTATGGAGATAATCTTATGCAATTGTGTTTCGGCTATTGTCAGAAACGCAATCATGTAGTCAAGAATCATATATCTGAAAATCAATCGTTTAGTTTCTTCGTCTGGGCAGAACACCGTTTCAAAAACGCAATATTTCTCGTTGTACGGCTTTAATTCAAGGTACACAAAGGGTGGGTTGCCTAGTCCCTATTTGTCCCGGTACTGCCGCACACCGGGTAGTCAGTCCGACCCAGGTCGGGCCTAGCTGAGTTTCTTGCTGGACTCTTCTCAGCTAGGCTAGGTTTAGTGAACCAGTGACAAAACTCCCAGTAGCTCGATTCCACTCACACCTCAGATTCGGTTGAAACCAATCTCACTGGAACGCAAACTCTTAGAGTATTGCAGTGTTCCAAACCACACGCGTGGTCGAGCCGGAGGTTTCCCCAGGCTACTCTCCAACCGCGCACTCCTATCGCTTTGTTGGGCCCGGCCTATAAAGCCACAATCAGGTTCAATAAATAAAAAAGGGTGGGTTGCATCTAACCGTCTGTAATTGTAAATGACGTCCTTTGTAATCTGTTTGTATGAAGAGTTTGACAAGATTTTATGGAATGTTAGCTGCCGGCGCCAGATTTAACTTTGATCGATCAGAAATAGTAAACTGGTGCAACCCGTCCTATGGCTAGATTTTATGAAAATAATTTAAAATTTGAAGTCACTAAGTTATATCAAACAATATAACCTAACCTATTGAGTCATAACCTGATATTTTGTCTAACAGTGAAGTCTGCTAAGGCCGGGTTTTATAAAGATCCGTTAGACCAAATGTCAGATCAAATTTCAGTAACTCAGTACATTTTTAGACATAACAAACCGACATAAGGTCTAACGGATCTTTATAAAACGGAGCCTAAAAGTAAAAACAAGTACCCACGTTTCAGTAAATTTTGTAACAGGAGAGTGAAAAAAGAATTTCTGAAAAATTAACAACGTATCGCTTTTTTTCTTAAGTTGTGTGTAACATGCCGTTCTAATAACCTGACTTATTAAATCACCTGTAACTGAAGCCATGACGTGCCGTGCGGCTGAAAATAGTTTTTAGATTGGTACTTTAAAAAACAGATACTTAAAAATCCACGTTAGAAACAAGTAAATTGAGATACTTGTTTTGGTCAAAAGATTTTGTGACTATTTTAATCAACAATGGTCAAGATAAAAACAAGTATCTATCGAGTTAATTTATTTGACCTTCGTACTTATTTACCTATTTAGTCTTGGCTATAAGGATTCGAAGGGATAAACTTTTTTGAAGAAAATGAACTTACTTGTTTTTTACTTGTAGCCGAGTTCACTATAAAACCAGACCTAAGAAAGACATTGGTCCTTCGAACCGGACAAGTACCGTAGACACTAAGTACGTTCACGATGATACCTTCGTTTTTTTTAATATCACGTCGGTGGCAAACAAGCGTACGGCCCGCCTGATGATAAGCGTTCACCGTAGCCTATGGCTTAAAATTTCAATTCAATTATACGACTTAATATATCCGTTGATTATGGGATTGGGGTATGAAATAATATCCGTTGATTCAACCGTTGACGTACGACCTAACATAGAATGTCACATAAAGCATACACGTGCTCTAGATAACCTTTTGGTTTTAAGACCTAAAAAATTACATATAAGACCCTAAAATTTGCTATTTCTGTAAAATGCTTTGGGCGTAAAGAACACACAAAACTATTTGATAGTGAAATAGGTGGCGTAAGCGACACATAAAACTATTTTTTTTTTTGAAATAGTGGCGTATATAAAGATCGGTTGGGAGGTAAATAACTATTAACTTAAAATGTATGCCTTTACAATCGATATTTTGTATCAACTATCATGCCCTTGCTATTATCAATAAATTGCCGGTTTCAAACCATTAAATTATATAAAAAGTCAGCACAAATAGCACCTTAGATACTTTATTCAAAAGCAGAAACAAAACAGCTGCTAATAATAGGATACCTGAATTTATTGTCATGTCAATGTTTTATATCCTACAATGACTTTTTATTATTAGAAAGTTATGAAAATAAAAATTATTACACAATAAAATAAATAACTAACTTAATCATAACTATATAAAACAAAAACTAAAAGTCGAATTCTAAAATAGGCCCTGTGGCATGGTACCAAGGATGCTGGCAGCATTTCCTCGCTGAATCGCAATGCTTATGCGTTGAGCGAGGAAGCTACCAGCTCTCCTGTCCCTGGTTACATCGACCAACCGTTTTGAAAAAAAGCGGTATAATTTATTTGCTGATGGGCCCCACTATCCTGCTAGTTCTAGGTATACGAGCAATTTATAACTTGGGGTCGCGTGAGTCATTGACAGAAATCTTTAAGGAAATAGATATCCTAACCCTGTCGTCGCTGTACATATTTGAAATAATCATGTATGTTAGGAAGAATTTATACAATTTCCCAACGAATACTGATAAGTTAATAACTAAAACTCACAATAACTTTTTATAGACTAGTGAAGGCGAAAAAGTCGTTCTTGGGAAATTGTATAAAATTCTACAATAAAATTCCAAGACACATTACTGAACTTACGGATTCTAAAGTTAAATCTGGCGTGAAACAGACACTTATTTCAAAAGCATATTATAAGATAAACGATTACATCATGGATAGGGATGTTTGGCAGTGATAGCGTCCCGCACAAGTAATCTAACACAGAAATATTTTGTCCTTAATATTAAAAAATATGTGTGTATGTTTATACTGTAGCATTTGAATTTTGTACTATTTTTACTGTTATTTTATATACATTGTATATTGTTTTGAAAAAATGACACCTCGCCGAGTTTCTTACGCCGGTTCTTCTCGAGGCAGAGGTTTATTTTATGAACCGGTGGTAGTTTTTTGACATTCATAAGTGCATGTATCATGCCTAAATTGAAGAATAAATGATTTCATTTCATTTCAGTTATTAAAATTGAATTGAATATTATTACAATACTATAACAGCACAAAATATCCAGCATTTGCTTGACTAAATCAGCCACGACTTCGAAAAGTTATGATTGACTTCAGGAAACATTTTTGTTGTTTATTAGCCAATTATAACTTTTATTACATTGTTATGCAATTTCCCTTTACCTTTTGTGGTACATTTGATAGTTACGGATACCCAAAAGTTTTTAAGTAGACCATAATAGTCAACCAATTCAATTTCTGGGCCATGTCGTAGGTACCTTGTCACAGTGGAAATCAATATGAAAGCCGCTATAGATCTCATGCTAATGTCACTGTGGCAAGGTACGAAGTGGCCTACATATCGAATTGGTTGACCGTACAGTCAACTACAAAGACATGGTGACTGAAGAGCGGCTTCCTCGCACAACGTATCAGCATTGCGATACAGCGAGGAAATGCCACCAGCATCCTTGGTACAATACCCCAAAGGTCCTGTTTTAGGTTCAACTTAGTTTTAATATCGCTTAGGTTATTAGGTATAGTTGAGTAGTCTTGTACTTTCTGGCTCATAAATGTATCTCCATTATCGTATTCAAAAAAATCTTGAATATAACGGCTTTATGAGCTGTCAAAGAGATCTATCTACTCTCTTATACCAATGTAGTAAGTTACAAAATTGGATGCATCATATTTTAGACAACTTAAAAATATTTTTCTGGCGACTGTGATAAACACGAAGAGTATATTAATATTTATTGAGATAATGTGTATAACAGTTAAGCTGAACCGCGATTTCTACGATAATTGTCAGAAAAAAATGTACATCTATCTATCTGTGTTTCGTAGCTCCTAAACGAATAAGCCGATTTAAGTAAAGGTTTTTCAATCAAAAATCTTGTCTGTCAAGCTGATTTTATTTGTTATGTAGGGGATTTTTAATTTAATTCCTGACTTACTAGTACCATTCTGATTTTTAACTGAATTGTTTTTTTTTTCTCGAGCTGCAATATGATTTGCGTAAGGTTTTCTACGTCAGTTAGTTCTTGAACATGATAGTGCCAGGTTGTCATATCCTAATGCTTGTTCAATATAACTTGTTCGAAACAAAATAATAACAATATCGCAATACAATATAAATGCTACACAAAACACCAAAATTACTACACAAAAGAAAACAAGAATTAATTAAATATGGTTGGATAAAACGAATATTTAAGAGAATCTTTTATGAGAGAGGTAGGGCACAGCAAAATGTCATCTTGCTCGAATTTGGAGCAGCCCAACTGGGGAAGTATCTCGAAGTACGAAGATGCACTGTGTTGAGAGCGAGGGACCTAAATTTGTCCCTTCTGTTGTCAGAACAGTGCATCCTCAAATTTTATAAGGGTCGGTAACGCGTACGTGACTCCTTTGGAGTTGCGGGCGTCTATAGGCTGCGGAGGCCGCTTACCATCAGGTGGACCGTAAGCTTGTTTGCCACCGGCGTCGTATAAAAAAAAAGAAAAAAATCTCTTTGCTAAAAAGAAGAATTAATTAAATTGAGATAAAGTACTGTCATAGTCTTTATGACATTGACAAAATATTGAGTGTCAACGCACAAAAAAAATATTTTTCTCAATATGTGTTTACTACAAACACTTGTTCTTTGTAAATTAAGAGGTTGAATGAATGTCTTTGAAATCGAATCTCTTTCATAATATATCTGATTTATAAAGTGTTCTTATAAAATGTATTTAATTAATTATTTAGTCAGAATTCTTAAACGTTATTATGACTAAGGATTAAATTTTCAAAAGTATATAAATAATGTTTGTTCTAATTAAGAAGTTGATTTCTAAGACTGTAATTTTGTTTTCAGTATAAACTCGTTCTTTGTAAAAAATCGGACGAAAATATCCACGTGTTGGAAAAAGCTTTTATATTAAATGCATGAAAAGTTAGTTAATATTCACGCGATATGCTTAGGCTCGGTTTTATAAAGATCCGTTATACCTTATTTCGGTTTGTTATGTCAAAAAATGTACTGAGTTACTGAAGTTTGATCTGACATATGGTCTAACGGATCTTTATCAAACCCGGCCTTAATGAATTCATTCTGTGTATGCCACACAGTGTCCAAATAGTAAGCCGTAAGCTCTAAACAGAAGCGCTCTCGTATGTTACAAGTGAGAACTTGACAAAATTAATAAAAAACAATTAATAGAAGTCAGAATAATTTCAGCCAAATTCGAGTCTGTTCTTGCTAAACTGACAAGAACTGGCACAGAAAAGTCTGCTAGTACCGTAATATTATTTTCTAATGTCGATTGAAAGTGAAAATTGGGTATTTTCCACATGTTAATAATTTAAAACTTGGTGCCACTGTTATATGTATAGTAAACCATCACAATATCTGAATAAATTATTGATTACAAAATATCAAAACGTAAAAAGATACGAGACCTCTTAAATTCAAATACAGGGTATCTAGAGAATACTTCTGTAAAATAAAAAATCATTATACCACAACTATGTACCTAAAGGTATAGTTGTGGTACAATTAACGCAATATTTCATGATGACTAAAACAGCAATGTACTTTATACCCTTTATTGTGATTTAATTGTATTTGTTTCCATAAGAAACAAATACAATCATTCATTAATTATTTGTTTCATTTAGTTATTTGTTTGTGTAAGTTTGTCCTCTAATATTTATTTATTTATTTTTTATTATTTTTATTTATTGTAGGCATTTCGTGGTGGTCATGGTCGTCTCTAAAAACTGGTTCGAATGGAATAAAAAAATAGCCAAAGTGGCCAATTCATCTCGTTTCCGTTTCACTCTACTTTCGTGTTTTATAATTCGTTATAAATTATTAATACAATAGAGAATATGCATATATTTATTTTCATGATCACATCACACGGAACAAAATAAATGTTCATATTTTTTTTTTATAAAACGCCGATGGCAAACAAGCGTAAGGTCCACCTGATGGTAAGCGGCCACCGCAGCCTATAGACGCCCGCAACTCCAAAGGAGTCACGTACGCATTGCCGACCCTTTATAAAATTTGAGAATTCACTGTGTTGACAGCAGAAAGGACAAATTTAGGTCCCTCGCTCTCAACACAGTGCATCCTCGGGAACTCTGGCAACCTAGCTCATCTCCAGGAACACAACACGTATAGTAGATAATGTTATTATGGCTGTGGTCTTCTGCAAGGCGGAGGTACTTCCCCAGTTGGGCTGCTCCAAATTCGAGCAAGATGACATTTTGCTGTGCCCTACTTCTCTTCTGTTTGTATATGGATTCCATAATTCCACTGTTCTAATTGTACTTGTTCCATATTATGGAACAAGTACAATTAGAACAACACAAAAGGCTAAAATGGATTTCAAAGTACAGCATAAAATACGAGCCTCCAAAACGTCCCATACTAATTGATCATAGTGTATGACATCATATATTCTGCGCCCGTACTACCACTGTATAGAAAACAAGTAAGTAGTTGTTTGGTAATTAAATATTGCGTTTAGGTACATTGTCGGGATACAATTTTATGTTTATTAAAACATACTCGTAAGAATCTTAATGGTGGTTTTTAATCTACTTTTAGTCAATAAAAAAAAATCACATGATTATTTGAAACTTTCAAGTGTCATATATTATTATGGTTTTCAGCATATTTATTAATTTACTGTTTTTCTTTTGTCATAATTTGAATTAGAAATGAATTACTATATATGTAGTGACATATTATTATTATTCATTTCGCGTGCACATATCCTATTAGAAAGAAAGAAAGAAAAGAAAATTTATTTCGCAAACACACACATATTAATGTAACAATGTGTACAGCTCAGAAATGAACACATATTAATGTAATTAGTAAGTCAGCCAAAATTATTGCCAAACATTAAACAAGGGAAAAGTTTACTATCAATCTAGTTCTACCTGACTGTGTAAGTAAGTTCGAATTTGAGGCAAAGTTTGGAAGGCACGTGTAAATGGCACGAGTTAGCTGCAGAGTTGACTTTCCGTATTTAAGAATAAACTCGAATTGAATGGCGATAAATGATCGACTTTCATAATGCTAATTTTCAGAGAATACAAAGAAAGAAAGAAAGAAATAAAAAAAGAAAGAAAGATAAAAAGAAAGAAAGAAAGAAACATATTTTTATTGCAAGAACAGTATAAAACAGGTGGTAAAAACAAAAAGAAGTTTCATGTTCGACCTAAAATAGGTATGCAATATAATTAATGGTTTCTTCGTTCTATGCAATAATTATAAACCATTTAACTAAAATGTCGCAGTTTCTATAAATGTCAAATTATTATTATTAAATAGTAGTTACATGTCGAAATCAGGCATATTATTATTATGTCGGTCATTTAGAAAGTCCAGAATAGAGTAGTAACATTTTCCAAGAAGTCAACTTCTTATGACTTTGCCAAATTGATTTTGGAGGCAATCTTTTATATATACGTACCTCGGTAAATTATTGAAAGTTTTGATTGCCATACAATACGAATTATTGCTAAAACAAGCGTTTTGGATCGAGACAAAAATAATTTATCCTTATGTCTAGTTGACCTACTGAAAACTTGAGGGTGTTTAGTAAAATATTCTGGATATAGCTTTACAAATAGAGCAATCTGTTTCAAAAATTTTTTGGTGCCGTTTCTTCTTATTGACCTTCTCAGCTGGTAATATATATATTTTTTTATCCTGTTTTCGAAATAAGTATGCTTTTCTGTGTCATATTCATACCTCCTTAAACTTCTAACATAGTTATGCCATAATAAACAAAGCATTCAAAATGTACTGTTTCGTCACGCGGTCTAGTACGGAGTTTCGATCATGTCCGTGAAGTTACGAGTAGCATACCAAGTTCCAGCAGATCACAAAATAATTGGAGTTCTATTCGCATGCAGCATAGTTCTATAGTTCCTGATACGTTTCAGAAATAGTTCTGCCGTTTTTGCTGAAAAAATAAAACATATGGATACTAATTTCACACACCCGAACACCTATTTACAATTACATAAATCCTTAATTCAGTCTCAATTAAAGCACGCAGTTACAATTTGGAACCCCCACTATAACAAATACTCGGATACCCTTCAATCTGTTTGAAAAAAGTTTCTTGAAATATTGTACTTTCGACGTTATCAAAACAGGTTATCCTACTCGCAATTGCTAAACAAATATGGTTTATTGGAGTTAAAATCCAAATGTATGCTGCTCGAGGTAATGGAATTTAATAACGCCCTTAATAACAAGCTTAGTTTCAAAGTACCGATTATTTTGTTAATCTTTAAAGGTTAGACCTCAGGAGGTTAAATTAGATACATATTATTAATAACACTTTGTACTAATAATATTTAAGTTGTTGTGAAACGTAAACGATGTTCATACTCAAAAGGATTTCATAAACTCAAATTGTGACAATGTCATTCAGACACTACGGGCTACTGTGCCTCACATGTAAAGCTCCGAATTACCAATTTGTTTTAAATTAATAAGTGGTGAACGGTGTTGGTCACACTATTGTAAACTTTAATTTAAAAACATCTACTCAAGCCTTTTTGTAGTGACTGTTTGGTTACCTAAATCATCATCATCATCATCATCAAAACTTAAGAGCTTCGCTCTTGTTGGTGGAGTAACCGCCACTCTTCTCTATTCATTGCCAGTTTCTTGACTTCCCCATACGACTCGGTAACTTCCTCCCTCACTTGGTTAAAATAAGTCAGTCTAGGTCTTCCTCTTCCTCTCCTGCCTTCAAGTTTGCCCTCTAAGATGTTTAAGAAGAAGCTGTCGTGCCGTATCAGGTGTCCCATCATCCTGCCTCTTCTATTTCTAATTGTTTCCAGTAAACTTCTTTTCTCTCCTACCATACTCAAAACCTCTTAATTCGTCTTTCTTTCCGTCCAGCTGATCCTTTCCATCCTACGCCAACACCACATTTCGAGGGTTAACTAAATACATTAAAAATATATGTATTGGCCTATTGAAGTATAGTCCAAGACAAGCAGTTTTTTTTGGAAAATACGCTTAAGGAGAATTAATATATAACTTTTCAGATGAAAACTTTGCAAGTCTTTTACTGAAGATAAAATGTAATTGATACATTAATTCATGACTATTAGAGAGAGCTGGATTCAAGAGCACTATCCGCGTTACACTATAACCAGAAATCGGAAAAATTTGCGTCATTGCTCGCAATAATGTGGACATGACTCCAAAATTAATCAAAATGTTATTCAATTAATTAATTTCTTACTTGACATATAATTGGATTCCTAGTCAATAAATACAAAAGTTTGTTAAAGTACATATTCATTAAAGAAAATAATCCGTATTTTTTCCAAAATTTTCTGCACGCAGTCTATTTCTTTTTACATCAAAAATATACTTAAGTGCTGAAAAACTCCACTCGCAATCCACTAGAAAACTTCTTCGTCAGAAATAATAATCATAGCAGGATACTTACCATGTAGTAGTTGTTGGGTATTATTTCTAGTGTAAATAATCGTGTCAGTTTAAAATCGTAACTTTTTTATTATATAAAATATTTACGAAAACGATAACCACTTTAAATGATATTTTGCATAAGCACGTATAAACTAATATCTCCGGAAATTCAAATTTGATGTCGTGATATAATTAATTGACTAACATTTTTATTAATTTTGGAGTCACGTCTACATTATTGCGAGCAATGACGCAAATTTTTCCGATCTCTGACTATAACAAAATGCTTGAAAAACGGTCACTACCAGTTTCTAGAACGCAGAAGTCTCTGGAATATTATGGAACAGTAATAAGTGACCATTGAAGTATGAAATGAGTTAAGACCCCCGTGTAGTCGACGCTTATATTTTCATCTACTTCTGCATCTGTGGAAACTGTAATAAGTAATATTTCAAGCTTATCTGCTTCTGGATATATCTTAAATATATATATACCTATGTATAAAGGCCTGTATTATATCAACTCAATTACGACCTGTTTCTGACATACAATTATCTACGTGCGGCATACGAGACCGCTAATTGATATACTCCTACAATATTAGAAATAATGTAAGAGGTATTAAATAATAATAATTAACACTTTAATACTTCAAACTATTTATTAGCAATAAACAAAACAAAAATATTCATTAAAATGTTTTTAAATAAATGTATTTTAGAATTTTTTAATGTAAAACTAGTTATTTATTTAGCTAAGGCATTCTCTATCAGTCAACTTTCAGGCCAAACAGAGAATAATCATAGTAGGTGCGAGACATGACTAAACAAAGAAATATGGAAAAGCCGACAAATTATTGGACTATAAATTAATATACACACGAAATGGTTATGTGGTATAATATAATTTGTATAATTAATATTACATAATACAACAAACACACAATAAAGATAAAGAAAGTTATCCTTTAGGAAATGAGATCACAAAATAATTATACGAACAAAACATCAAGATTATTTGTATAATTTCTTAATATTTGACTAGCGAAAGGATTCTATAGTTGAACCACGAGCGAAGCGAGTGGTTCAAAATAGAATCCTGAGCGTAGCGAGTGTTTCAACACATGAGAAGTAAAATACAACTTTGAACCCGTGTGTAACACAAATCTTTTCACCTCACTAGCGAGGAAAGTGCAACATGCAAAAAAACAAGTCTTTATTTGTACACATTATAATAATTATCAGGTAAATTACAATCATCATCAACATAGTACAACATTATTGAGTATTGACATTTCTGACGATCGATGCGTTTTGAAATCGCATCGACTAAACTTGTTCGTTCAGAATTATACTCAACACCATTATAAAAAAATGCTTCTTATGGAATTTTAAGGTTTATGTCTTAAAATCATTAAATAAAGCTAAATTTGGTATTTTTTAAATAAATTCTCAAACCATTTTTTATGATAATTAATATCGAAGGAAGAGCGTTTTACGTTTTGTTATCGGTCAAAAGCTACTTAAACACGCTCCAAGGTCAAATTACTTTCCCCACAAGTGTATAAAATGCGTTTTTGCTCACTGGTTTTAAAGGACAAAAGACGGCTTTCCGAGCTAGTGAGGGGAAAAGTTTTTTTTATAGATTCGAGCCCCACCTAAATCTCACTGTGTGTCAAGCCCACTCAAGTACAATTTATCAGGCATTGTTTGTGCAGGCTCACTGGATTGGTGATTCGCACAACAAAACTTAATGTACCAGCATAGATTAGAGTATAGGTATCATTTATAGACGATATTATTCGGGTTTAACAGATCATTACATTTTCGCTTGCGGCTACACGGCAATACACGTGGCGTTTGAGATTGGATATCTCTATTACTACTCCGAGTTTTGCCATTACTAGAGAAGCCTATCGTTCCTAGTTTAGAATTGTAGATACTGTGTGTGAGTGTGCTTTGATCAATGTAGGTAACACGATATTATAACCACACACAATAATATCGCGAGCACAAATCGCATGCGGGCGGCGGTGCTAAACGAATCTTCAAGTCAATAAAGGTGTATGTGTGGCAAATGAAATATGAGAATGAGTTTTTATGGAACTTTTTATATGACAACACAACCTGAAACGTAATTGTTTTATAAATATCAGTTTTGATAATTTCGTTTATACTATACAGGGCGTCCCACGGCTATGCCACATGGAGGGAAAGTACCTTGAATATTGTAGATGGAACGTTTTACTGAAAGAAGACGTTATTTGAATTTAAAAAACAATTTAAGCTGCATTCACAGATATTTAAATAATTTTATGGTTGAACCGGGAATCAAACCCGTTACACTTGATAAATTGATTAATTTTGTATTAAAAATGTAAAAATTCATGTGTTCCTTTTATTTCGGACACTATGTTATTTAGCAAAAACTAATCCTTATGATGAAGCCTTTCGATCGGTATGATAAAGCTACAGGGTAATTATTTTTCTCGTGAAATGGGTTCGATTCCCGGTTCAACCATAAAATTATTTAATTATCTGTGAATGCACTTTAAATTGTTTTTTAAATTCAAATAATGTCTTCTTTCAGTAAAATGTTCCATCTACAATATTCAAGGTACTTTCTCTCCATGTGGCATAGCCGTAGGACGCCCTGTATATTTACTCGTCGCTACTCAAAATTACGCGCGGACTTATGTCATTTTATTTGGCATGAAGTCTGATATGGGGATCGATTGTAACACGGGTCAAGGGTACAGGTTATGGGTACTTTTTAACTCATGAATTGGTCAAGTTCACATGTGTCATGCGGACGAAGTCGCAGGGCACAGATAACTTTAGTTTGTATTATACTATGTACAGAAAATGAATAAAATCGTTTTATTTTTTTTATATTACAAATGTCAAGACTGCTTTTCGCGTTACACGTCAGAAATAACAGACTGAATTTTTGAATTTGCCGTCATTTCTCATTTCATCTTTCATTTGCTACACTGTTAACACGTTTGTGATATTTCTGGAGTCACAAGCGTCCGTAGGCTATAGTATCCGCTTACAACCAGGCAGGTCCTAAGCTCGTTTACCACTGTCGTTGTATAAAAAATTATCGAACTCGAAATTTATCGTAGTTACATATTTCAGTAAAAAATCAAAAGAAATATTTGACTTTTTTTCTGAAATACGTTGTTACAAATATGAACCTTCATTTAATAATATAAATATATTACACAATATTTTGAAAAACAACATTAGCAAACTTCTGACTAAAGGTACACCGGTTGAGCAATTCCTGTGGGCGTCCCCCATCGCTATTCTACTCTAGACAATCTAACAGTGTGTGTATGTAAGTTTGATCTAATAATAATATTGAAGTTCAATAAAAGTATAAGTAAATACGTGAGTGATTTTCCAATATTACGTCTCTCTACTCTAGGGATTCTACTCTCATCTCCCTCCCATCTAAGAAACAACAACTATCATTTCTTTGATCAATGTGTCTGCCCACTTTCACTTCAGCAATTTGCCTTGACTAATTTACCTTAGATATTTTAAGTCAATCTTTCTTTAGATCAAGAAAATTAATTCTGAGCACAAGATATTTTTTTGTAAATGGAACGTTTAATAAAACATCATTAAGACAAGTGGCTCGTTTAAAAATCTATCAAATTAATTGAGTCTTAAGTGATTTTAACGAAGCTTTTATTACTCCGTAAACATTACAAAGGCAACTATATTTTTAAAATTTAAGTGAGACTTTGATTAGCAACTGTAAGTATCGTTACCATGGTACAGTCAGCCAAGAAGGTAGTTTATCGTTTTTCTACATTACTATTTGTATGTAAAAATCCAATAATCATAGATCTCTTTCTTGTCCGACTAACTCTTTCCATTGAGAAATTATGAGAATGGAATGGGGGCTATCGCGTATGAATTCACCGCTAGAGGCGCTAGTGTAGCGTGAGGTCTCCGAAATATCAAATCTTAGTGGTTGCGCTACGCGGATTAATATCTAATTGGAACAATATGGTGAGTATTTTGCAATACCTGAGCTTGATTATGGCAAATATGAGGTACAGGTCAATGATTATTAGTGCTTCGAGACAGTTTTGTCTTTCGGAAACTTATTTTCTCCTTTTTTCCGAACAAAACGGGACTGCGCTACAATGCGGGATGTGCGATATTTTTACGGTAGGGTTTTAAGGTTTTAAACATGATTTTATTGCAAACTTCGTTCTCATGCCCATAATAACCAAAAATATTTTTTTTCGACAGTGGCGCCAACTGGTGAGCACAAAAACGATAGCCCGCATTGTAATTACTGGAAAAAAGCAAACCGGGGAATAATAAGCTACAGAAAAAAAAAACACATTGGTAAATTTTGCGAATGGAAATATTACTATCAGAAAAAAAAAGATTTTGGCAAGAATATCGCCGTACTCTTCCCGTAATCTACCGATCGCGGAAATTGCCGTCCACATATTTATGATATAAAATTACGCTTAAGAATGAGCGTATATCTATACATATAGTAAAGTTAAAGAGGGTTGAAAGTCAGTACATGAAAGATATTAAAAAAAAATTGGCTGGGGATGGTTTGAATCGATAAAAAACACGTTCCAACAATTTTTTTAATTTTTGTTTGTTTGGCTATTTATTTGTTTTGTCTGTTTGTCTGTTTATTTGAAAGCGCATCACGTGAAAATGGCTGAATGGATTTTGATGCAATCTTTACTAATCTGTCAAGAAAATCACCGGCCAGGTTATAGAAATAGGGCTATAAAAATTATAAAGATTGGGGATGTAAGGTGTTTAAAAGAGGCGTTGAACTTTGTATGAGAACTACTTGAATTCGTGATAAGACTTGAAAATTGGTAAGTATATACTTGTATGTAAATTAAAAAGAACCCCATTCAAGCATTGTCCGATTAATCGATAAAATGTAAAATGGGGGGTGAATCAAAAATACTTAGGGGCTAGAGACAAAAAAGCAAAAGTCCTTTATACCATAACACTGACCTAACTGTTTGATATAGTCGCTTGCAAACTAGTCGCTTGAAATCTGCCTATATTTGATATGTCTTTAGGCGTCATCAAGAAGGTTCTTAGATCCCTCCAACAACAGTTACTGTTTGAAATGAGATACCTAATTATGTTAACAAACAGTCACTATCAACATTCACAAACCAACCACCTACATTACGTATAACTTGAAATCCATCTACCTATTTGATGTTTTCAGGGGTCATCTAGAAGGTTGTTAGAATGGTCGAGTTTGATAACGTTAATGAAGTCACAATACTATTTAATTTATGGAATATATGTTACCCAGACATCATCTCGCAACGGTATGAAAAGCGGATTAGATGTTGGTATGGATATTCACGCGGACAGTCCCGGCCAAAAGTCCATTATAAATGCGAAAGTAACTCTGTCTGTCTGTTACCTCTTCAACCGCTTAAACGATTTAGATGGACATGGAGATGGTTTGCATCCCGAGGAAGGGCATAGGATAGTTTTTATCCCGGAAGTCATCCCCTAACGATGTCACCGACTTTCATGCGGACGAAGTCTTGGGCAAAAGCAGTATAAATATATCTACCCCTAAGTTTACTCGTAAAATATATATTGTTTAATAGGCAAATTTAATTTTACGGTAAAATTCACAGTCCCTGATACTGACCTAATGCCACTATCAATATCATTACTTTATTATAGAATCTAAGAATTAGGCGTCAACTAATGAGTACTAGGGTGTAAAACATTGGTACATTTACCTTATGTCTGTGTAAAAATTCTCATTGTCGCGTTCGTTCGCAGCCCACCGGCGTATGCGCACCGTGACCAACTACTTTCTGGTGAACCTGTCCTTCGCCGACCTGATGATGGCCTCTCTCAACTGTCTTTTCAACTTCATCTACATGCTGCACAGGTAAGAAAAATAAATACTATTTTCTATCAAAGGTTCATGTGAAATCCCAAATAATAGTCCCAGTCGGTGTGCAGACCCACTTTCATTTTGTAACCTTTTGTTTTTAATTCGTGAACGAAACCAAGCCTGTATCCAGTGATTTGACATTATATTCAAATTAAACAGGGATCTGAAAACATATCTCTAAAAATTTATACTAACGAATTATACCTACATTACCTATATACTATTTTATTTTTGTTGTTCCTTACAGGAAGTATTTGCTAAGAAATGTTTTGAAAGACCATGAAATTTAACTTAACGACATAATTAATAATTAACTAACCGAAATATATGTCAGAATAAGAGCCTCATCTAGTCAAATTAGCCGCGCCTATTTAATAGTGATTTTTTTCTCATCATTTTGGGTCGGTGAGCCATAGTTAGTAAGTTTAGTGTGCGGAACACGCCAGGGTTTATTTAAGTCCTTCTCGTTTGTCGTCAATAATTGGTGGATTATAATTCCAGGTAAAGTCAAAGTCAAAAGTTTATTTGTACAATAAGTAGGTATTTTTACCAATTTAAATGATCTCCACTTTTTGCTGATGAAACGGCGTACTTTAAAATCAAGAGATTTCATCTCTGTAAGTACCTAAACACTTTTAATTTTGAATTAAGTGCCGTAAATCCGAGTTAAGTCAACATTTTACGCAGTACGTACGTTAGGTACTACTTATGCCGTGGAAGCGTGAGTAAATTTCTTAAGCTCAGATTAACGTCCGATGTGTTACGGACTGGTGGGCTGTAGTCTGGCTTAGTGTCAGCCGTCTCCGTTAGTGAACACTACAGAGTTTTACTAACGGATTATGATATGTAAAGAACAAATCTGCGCTCGGTGCCGATGCTGGTAAAAGTTCAAAAAATTGCTGCCTAAACGTTGCCAGGGGTGGCATCCGAGCGAACTCGAATTATCTCACAGCAGAATATGGGTTCCGAAGCAGTAGCTGGGATTAATAATTAGGTGAGAAAAATCGAATGCACCTTCAATTATTTTTTTATAATCACACAAACACACGCACACACATGCACATGCACACACAAAGTCAAGAACGCTGAAGATTTACGGATTCTCTCTTACGGACTCTTTTTTGCGACCACTCGTATCGATTGTTTGAGCAAGATCGACCAAACTGATTTTCAGTGAATTGAATTTTGCTATCGCCCAGTGCAAGCGCTCTCGACAATAGAGAAAGGCTAGTTTTCCAGTCTAAAATTTTATATCCAGGCAAGAAGTGAAAAGGCAAAAAAGTCTCATTTCCCACTGGGCAGTAATTTCGTTACCCCTTTGAGCACGGACGAATGTAGCGCGTTCATTTTCTGTTTTATGTGCTACCGGGGCCGTGGTGTACGGGATTATGCCGTCAGCAATGACAAATTTGCTGGAGCCTGGAACACAAATGGCATAACGAGTAGTTTTGGGAATTTCTACAACATTCATGAGATTTTCATGCAACATCCTAATTTTATTGTTAACAGCTCGTAAATCCGGTTGGATTCCGCTTGCTTCCTAAACGCAAAAGCAGAATATACTTAGGAGTTAGTTAGAATCCAGAAAGTAAATCAACAACAGAATTTTAATTATCAATTATGAATTCATAGGTTAATTTTTAGAGTTTAGTTTAGTTAAAGTTTAGAGTTAGTCAAAATGGCGAAAACAGAACCATTATAGTTTCGCTATGTCTGCCCGTCAGTAGGTCACAGCCGATTTACTAGGAGACTATAAGCGTACAATTTGGTAGAAAGGTGTTATTCTATGAACCGAAAAGTGAGACGAAGTTTAAAAAAATTCAATTCACATAGGCGTGTGGGGTATCTATGGTAGCCTTTAAACATAATAATATAGAGGTTTCTAAAAAACTTATCAATCCGACAACTAAATTTTTCATTCTAATTTGATATCGCGTGCTTACTGGCATGTAACTTTCGCACGCTTTTTTTAACATTACTTTTCAAGTCGGGTCCCAATGGGCCTTTGTATGATCCCAATACCTCGGCACTTGTTGAACTAAGTACGGAATATTATATTAAATTGAAATGCTAAATGTACATGTCACATTGAGCCTTAGGATTACTCGACTGACTGATTTTCTCGCCGGGTTGGTAAACAGAATGTAGGCTTCTTTGTACGAACAACCCTGCCTTATCTCCTCCAAGCCACGGAACTCGAAAAAAATACGGATTTTGAATATGAAATGAAATAGAGCTTGCAAATAAAGGAGTCGTAGACAGTGACAGATGGAAGACGCTTAGGGACTTTTAGCTCTAAAAGCTACAATTACGACCGTTTCAGATTTTATAATGTGTTAGTCGTAAATCTAGCGAGTTAAAGTTATGGTACATAATGAACATTGCAAAGTTTACTTTATTTACATACAGTTTAATATGATAAATTCTAAAAGTTGCCTAATAAATATCAAGTTCTGCACGTTCTTCCTTGAAGTTAGGACTCCTACTCCTACTTACATTTATAGGTATGGAACGGGTAATTTTTAGTGACCGACCGAAACATGTTATTTTGCCGAAACCGAAACCGAAACCGAAGGTTCGGTTTCATTGTAGTTTCGGCCGAAACCGAAACCGAACCTTTTATAAAAAAAAAAGTCCTTAAAAAGTCGAAAAAATGTTAGTAAGTTTTTTTCTAAAATTAATATCTCGCCGACCTATAATTACAGGTTTCTACTTTCAAAGATTTATCACAATGAAATTTCAGCACAGTTACAGAGGTTCTGTTTGAAAATTTAACTACCCTATAAATAAAGTGAAAAAAATACATTATTTGTAACACAAAGTTAGCGATTTTTTAATGGTGGTATAAAATAAGTCGGCCGGCGGAGTCAGGCGAGCGACGCCATATTGCCAGCCGTGCCGCGCGCGCCCGACGTTAGCCGAGCGCGACCCGAAGGTACGATGTTGTAAGTTTCGGCGCGGCCGAAAGGTTCGGCCGTGTTTGGCCGAAACCGAAACTCGGGCCGAAACTTGATTTTTTGGCCGAAACTGGCCGAAACCGAAACCGAAATTTCGGTCGGACACTAGTAATTTTCGAAACTAATAATCATTGCATTTTATGAATTCTTCACCAGTATAGTATAGAACGGTGGATCGAGCAGTACATAAGCTTTATTTAATTTCACGACTTTATAGATCTGAATTCTCTGTAATATGCGGACATCTACTAAACGGGAACATTTGGCTCGCGCTCGTCAATGTTGCTGAGATCATTAAATGGAAAAGAAAATAACATTTGAAACAACCGCCGTTTAAGGGACGGGGTCTGAGTGTGTACTCCGAAATCCGAACTTCGTATCGTGCCGTCCATTTCACTCTCGTGTTATTCACTATATGAGTGAGAGGGACGGTATGGCTAACACGACATGACGTAAAACGATACAAACATACTTTACCATATTATATTAATAATCCAGTAACCTTGTACATTCCGAGCTTTAAAAGTAGACTAAATTTGCTATAATATGAGACTAAAATTGTTTCTGTAGACCAAATAGTTTCAAAGATAAAGCCTTTCAAAATTTATAATTTTTTCGTATTTGCCAACTTTGAAAGGCTTTATCTCTGAAACTTTGCGGAAACTATTGGGTCTACTCTTATATTGTAGCAAATTTAGTTTTCTCTAAAAAGTGGTGGTCTGTAAAGTCGGTTTACCGATGATAATTTTACGTAATAACGTCATAAGAAAACATTTATACGGAGTCGCAGCCGTCGCATCCCGCCGAGCAAACTCCTAACAGCCTAGTTTGCCTTTGCCGTCAGATTGATCGATATGCCGCCAACCGATCAAAATTTACAGAACTCTCAATAAAATTGAGGAGAGAAACCGGTTACTGGATTATTAGATTTTATTATTTTTATGTTGACGTGTTATAGATATAGCTCAAAACATTTTATTATGATTAGTGTACCTACTTTATTACCTTTTATCTTGACGCTTAGAGACCTTATACATCTCTAACAAATCTCGATTGTTATTAGTTTCTTAGTCTTATTTTTGACATGTAACACTACATTTAATTAATGATACTTTGATTATTGTATTATTTTTATTTGATGTACCTATAGATATAGATTTTGACTTGTAAAAGTGCCCTTGAGGCCTATTTGCAGAATAAATGTTTTGATTTTGATTTTGATTTTTTGATTTTGATAAGTAGTATAGACAAACCTCAATAAAAGCGTGCTTGTGTTAGAAGAGATACAAATAACAAACACATATTATAGCTTACAATATTACTTATATTAAGTATATTCTAATTAGTAATTAACTTAAGAACCCCTATTTAGTATGAAACCATCTCACTGGCTACGGGTGGGCTTAAAACCAGCTTAGCGCTGTGCTCACACTGCTCACACCGATTTTTCCATGTCTTTATATACCTATGTGGCGAATTGCGAACCCAGCCGATTAGTAGGAAGATATTTATGAGGGCTGGCAACACACCACTCAACTAGAGTCAAGGAGAGAAGCATAGATTCAGGGAGAGAAATGTTTCCTAAGAAGAGAATATAACTGAAATACAGAAAGCCGTATTGTACGCACTAGGATTAAGGTGCAATAAATTAGTGTGACGCAAGACGACTGTGTAATTGTGTATCATTGGCATCAACGTGTGCGTCACCTAAACCTATACTTCTAAAAATGTAATTCGAACAATGTGAAAAAAAACCAAAGTCAGACTCGCGCACCGAGGGTTCCGTATACAGATGTGTACCGATTCCAACCCTATTAAATCAGGAAAATCTCAACAATATGGTGTGAAAATTGGAACCCATGGGTACAGCGCCATCTATCGGCGAGTTTTGTTACAAATTTGAGCGACTCAACTTGACTTTTATGTATGGTAGTTTTTCAAGGATAATTCTTTAAGACGTAAACCGATTTCAATTTTATTTTCTTTATTTGAAAGAAGGTACTTTCACCATAATCTCGTAGGAATTTATAAAACAAAAATACATGCAAAAGTGATTAAATTACAAACTTAATTTAGAAATGTTTTTTGACGATAAAAAAAAAGAAAAACTAGATATAGCTACAGTTATATTTTTCCTGTAAAATATACATTGATATCAATGTTACGTAATAATTTTATATTTTTTTCTTGGTAAACTTTGGAGATAAGGGGGGGGGGGGACGGTATTTTTTTTACATATTCCCTGATAAAACAAAAATGATTCAACGAAAAAAGAAAAAAAAATTGTTTCACCCCCACTCAATATATTAATTAGACTTTCAAATTTTGAACCACCAGTTATCTGTCATTTTTCACAGAAATTAAAAAAAAAATATTTAAAAACGTCATGTTCTATGTTTGTAAGTAAGCCTTCTTTATAACTATTCCAAATTTCAAAACGATAGCACAAGTAGTTCTTGAGATATTTAGCGATGTGACAGACAGACAGACAGACAAAGTGAAACCATAAGAGTTCCTTTTTTACCATTTTGGTACGGAACCCTAATAAACACTTTTGATTTTGATATATTACAGTAAAACAACCATTCGTTGATTTTTAATCAAGAAGGTGTGGAGTTGACTGATTGATAAATCTTTCTCCAAAGCCGCGCAACGGCAGCCGATCCTCCCTGGGGCGTGGACCGATTGGCCGTCTCGGTGAAAACGGAACCTACATAAATTATTTGATATATAACATTTCCCGCACTATTTTTTCTTCAATTCTCGGGAGGCTTGGCTCGAATTTATGTTAACAAAGTTAACCCAATCTTCTACTTAAAATCAAATTCCAATCCAATTTTTGTACCCCATAGTATCCTATATCTTAATCCAGCTTATATTTTATAAGGAACCATTATTTAAAAATATAAACATGTAGTAAATTTAATTTAATGTTGTAAACAGTAAATAATCATTTCCTGAACGGGGCCTCATTTATTTAATTTTGCTGTAGCAAAACCATTTTATTTTCATTATTTTTTTTAAATCAGGTTGTATTTATAATGTTATTCTTTTTCAGCGGAGTTAAGGAACATTAATGTCTAAAATTATATTATCAATTTAAATGAGCAGCTAGTTCATAAGTAATCCTTTTCTCCCGTTGTAAGACGTGGGATCAGTGAAATGAATCCATTAAATCGAAGCGGTAAAAGAGCGGAGTAGAGGAACTAATTTGATTGGGGAATTCTGCACGTCTCCGCGCCGCCTCAATGGAGACGCACCCTTAGTTCTGTCATGGCACTTCACGTCCGGTCAGACAAGTATGAATCCAGCTTAACGCCTACGGAGAAAATTCAATTTCATGTGAAAAGCTAAAATTATTTCAAATGCCCTACATTTTGTGCCCATCATTACATTTTGAATCTTCTTACTTCAACGATAAGGTCGGTTTTTGAAGGGACTAATTTTATTGGGGAAATTATTTGAACATTTTGGGAATATAGGCATGACTTTATGTATACCTATACAGGTGTATATTTGCATTGCTTTATTGTACACTGGGTTGCAATATTGCATGGAGAGATGTGGACCGTATCACCGTAGTATATTACTGTTAAAAATGTCCATGCAATATTGCAGGCTACGGTACATACAACACAAAAGCAAGCAAAAGAGATGAAGCACAAAATTGTTTTACTCCTGGATGAAACTAGCAACGGACCGGGATGAGTGGCGTCGTATAAGAAGAGAGGTCTATGCTCAGCAGTGGACGATTACAGGCTGATGTTGGTGATGATATAAATGTAGTTGGTGGAGAGCCGGTGTCCACCGCCTTTTTGAGCCACTGTCCTGAAGGCTGGCCGAGGTGTCAGGGGACCGTAGGGCTGGCTCGATCCTTGGCCAGCGGATGAGCATAGCCATCCAAAGGGGGAACCGGGAGCCCTTCCGATGTTGGAGACCTTTTTTAATGTCATTTTAGTTTTTACGTTTTAAATATTAATATGTTTTATGATGGTATAAGATAATATGGATTGAGTGTTGTTAAGGACAGTGAATCTTGTTCCACCGTAATACAGTTAATACTAGTACGGGGATCAGTAGACGCTTACTTAGCTTAACTTATATACCATATTCTACAAAACTAATGTAAGCAGAACTATGTACCATTTATTACCATAATAAACTTTATTATAATTATTATTATATAGTTTATATATCTATTCTTTGAATTTCATTAGCCTGTTACATGTTTTAAATACTGAAATATATTGGTATCCAGTAAATATCACCCTTGTTTAATACACATGGGTTATTATCAGACATAAATATATTAAATATCAAACTAAAACACATTAACTTTAGGAATTTAGATTTAGATTCATTTATTTCATTTCGTTGCGTTTTTTGCCTTTAAGGCACAGAACCCTAAATATTATGACAGGAATTTTCTAGACACGCGGTAGCGTATCAAGCCAAGTTCAAAAGAAGAGAAGTGGCGACGCAGCGGCCGGCCGTGTGTATAATAAATACACGAACTATTTGGAGGCACTTTTGACCCATAAGTAACTCAAAATCCATTCAACGTAAACGTAACATGTTTGAAATGGTCATTAGTGTCATAATAATAAGAGCCATATTTGTCGCCTTCGTCAGACGAACTAATTACTAACTTAACTTTAGGTTAGTTATTGTAGCTATATGTATCTTTCATGTTTACGCGTCAGCGCTCGCGCAGGCCGAGATTATTAATTAGCGTAGATCAACCCTCAACTGTTATGTTGTCATTCATTCATTACTAAGAATACCCGCATGATAAAAAAATAAAAAATATGTATTTTTAAGTAAGGTGAAATAAGTAGGTAAAATAATGTTACTAACATATTTAGATGGCTGAGTAAAAATAAAGAGTGTTTATTTCGCCAACAAACTGTGATGCAGTTTGGCGAAGTTATAGTGTAAACGAATGTAAACTTTTTTTGTAAGAAATAAATTATATGGAATTCGGTAAAATTAATATCCTTAAGGCTAACTAGATTCCCCAATTTCATGAACATAACTCAACCGGTTATTAAGATACAAACATCTAAAAATAGGATTTATTCCACTGATCTGTAATATCAAAAACCTAAACCACCAGAAGATGACCTAGCAAGTTGAAATTTGTCATCCAGCTGGGTAATTGTGTGGTTACGAACCTAAGAAACAGAAACGGTGATTTTGTTACAATTTGTAATGTTTTCCAAATAACAGTTTTTATTTACATACTAAGCGCCTATTTGATTTGTAATAGCAAAAATGAATTTTAGTTTTGAAATCAACTAGAGATTTGAACCACATAGTATAGGTTAGTAACGTCAGAGCTAAATTTCGGTATAAAAATTAATGATATCCCATCAAAAACATAAATGTGAAGTGAGAGGCAAGTTCAATATCAAGAATTTCATAAAGGGTCGGCAACGCGTACGTGACTTGGAGTTGCGGGCGTCTATAGGCTGCGGTGGCCGCTTACCATCAGATGGACCGTACGGTTGTTTGCCACCGGCATTGTATAAAAAAAAAGAATATGCGCCGTTGTTCACTTCGCCAGCAAAAGAATTGAGATATATGTGTAGAAAATCCTGAAAATTATTTCATTGCGGAAGTATTTCAAGGTCAGGATTTTACTAGGCTGGTTTCTTTACGCACAGCATTTTATTTTACTAAAATTTGGTTCGTTGATTGAATTAGCCAAGTCAAATCCTCACCTTGAAATACATCCTAAATGAAATAAATATCTACATAGAACATGGTACCCATATAGTTCTTAATAATTTTGTCGGCGAAGTCAACAACGACGCATATTCTTAATATTAAACTTGGCTCTCATTTCACATTAATATTTTTTGTGGGATAAACTAAACATTACTATCAAAATTAGGCCCCTTGGTATGGTACCCATTACGAAGGCAGCATTTCCCGCATTAGATTACGATGGCAATGATTTGTGCTAGAAACGCCATTCACTTTATACACCATTTATGTAGTACAATGTTTACCTTTGTTGTTTGATTCAATGCTTACTACAATTATCCAATGTTAGCTGAATTATTAACGGAGATCGATTTGTTCACAGCGACTGGGTGTTCGGCGTGAGGTACTGTCAACTCAGCAACTTCATAGCAAACGTGACAGTGGCTGCCAGCGTATTCACACTCACTGGGATATCTTTTGACAGGTAAAGTGTTGTAAAAAATGCTTCCATTATTCCTGTATTTTCTTTATTTTCCTTAAATCTCAAACGGTTTGGTAAGCAATAATTAGGTGCTATCGAGCCGGCCATTGATTCGGAAGAGAGCGATCAGTCCCTGTTTTACCGACAGTTAGACTCGGGTGCCAGTGGCTAGACCCGGCGCCGGCAGGTGTCGCTGTGCGACAAGTGTCATATAAAATTTCAAGCTCACATGGTCATTTATATTAGAATTAGGAGCTACCAAATACGTGTATAAAATGCTGCTGCTGACACTGGTCATCGGTTTGGTATTACTTCACTAATCACGTACCATCGCGAACAGGGATTATTTAGCCATTTGCCAATCTTCGTAACTTGGACGTGTAACGCAAATCGGGACCGACACGTCATCATAACACATCGGCCATGCATTACACTGCTAAATTACGGACAGTGGCAAGTGGCTCAACAATTCCGGTTCGCGACTGCAAATTACTTTTAGGGTTCCGTACCAAAAAATTATAAAAGGAAATCTTAAGGTTTCATTCTGTCTGCCTGTCACATCGCTAAATATCTCAAGAACTACTTATGTTACTTCTTGCTATCGAATTGTAATTTGGAATAATTATAGAAAAGGCTAACCCAGATTCAGTGAACACGATTTATTTAAACATTCTTTTGTTTTCATTAGAAAATGACCGGTTAAAGGGAGGACAAAAGTTCAAAGTTTAGTTTGAAATTTAATCACTTTCTCATGTATTGTTGTTTTGTAAACTCCTAATAAATTATGCTGAAAGTACCATCTTCCAAAAAATTTTTCTAACTAAATGGCGCTGTACCAATGGCGTTCAATTTCTGCATCAATCTGTTTAGATTAATCGCTCATGTTAGGAGCCCTCGGTGAACGAGTCGGACTCGCACATGGTCAGTTTTTTTGCAAGTATGTACCTACTGTGAACTTACGCATCCATTTCATACATATTTTTTAACGTGGGCTGTAATTGAGTATAGCATTCATCACGGCGTCGTTGTAAATCGAATCCCATTCCTATCTAATAGGTTTAATCCAATAGGGCCCCTATTTTTGCAAGTGTGTGTAATTTCGCAGAGTGGAGCATTATTTCAATTTAAACAGGTTGTAACATCACAGATGGTATTACTTATTGTATATCCCTCTACAACATTAGAGGCGTGAAAAGGAGGTCGTAAAATAACTGTAAGCCTGACCTGGTAAGTAACTTAGATCATAAATTTAATTATACTCGTACGGCCGCGTAAGCTAGGGCTTACAAGTCCTTTATGGGTAGGAATAAAGTGCTGGATTCAGAAACCATAAATCTTGAATTCTGTATCGAATACAGATTTTTATCTGTTGTGAGACTACAGACAAACACAAACATTTTTTTTTATAAAAATTTAGTTTAGCATTTGTTTTTTCGTCGGGCCACTCGCAATTTAGGGTCCCGCAGTTGTCAGTCAACATTACGTGGACTTAAAAGTTTAAAAAAATATATTATAGTATGTTTGTCACAATTAAAGTCTTATCTAAGCAATTAATGGAATTATGCGAAAGTTTGCGTTTCCAAGTAGGTATTATTCTTTAGTTCGGCTATTACACATCTGCTATGATAATCTTCCTCTTAAATTCAGAATAATTAGAACATACCGTGGATTTTTTCCGTTTGACACACACTTAATCATGATTGCTGCTATTTAGAACTCGCATAAAGGGATATCCTGAATAAAAAAAAGATTATCTTACATTTAATACATAACATACTTTGGATCCCCACTTTACATGAAGGAGAGACACACACAAAAAAATTGTAAGAAGTTATTCTGCCATTCCGCGATTGATTTGTTTATTGATAAATTGCAGCTTTATAGTAGTAACGGTTACTGAGCTAAGCTAGTAATGGCTACAGTAGTTAGTAGATTACTGTTTCTGCGGCAGGTTGGGGCACTCCCCGCGGAGCGGAAATTTTTTTTGAGTTTTTTTTGCTCCTCCTAGCACATTCTCTGCGGCAATTTTTTGCGTGTGTGTTTTTTCCTATGAATATGAAATTCGAGGATGTAATTTGCCGCCGCCCGATGTTTTTTTTTTGTTTATGATAGGTATGGCTCCGTTGTTGTTTTTTTAAAGATTGCTTTTTTGAGGTGGATTACGTATTTCCTTAAATCGATTTATTTTATTAAGGGCAAACGTCTGTTTTTGCGCTATTCCCACGCAAGGGTGGGTAATTTACACTTTGTGGATGGCGATATATTTAAAAATTTATGTTGACATCAGATAGCCGATCGTGAGAATTAAAATAATATATTTGGAGAAACCATAAAATATCATTGATTATTACGAAAACGTCGTAGTTTCTGTAATTTATTGGGTATTATAGTAAAGAAAATTTAGCTAAGCACGTTCGCACTTCAGTTCAGTAAAAAATAGATAGAACGTGTTGTATCATGCATCCACCAGATGTGTGTTTTTTAACTAGGTAATCGATTTATTGTCTTATCTGCGACATGTGTGTGCGTGTATTATATTTGAAAGCAATAAAATATCATAGATTATTACAAAATGTCATGCTATTCGTATTTTATTGGTCATTAAAAACCCAAAGAACATTGAAGCGAATCAGGTTGATTTAATATTTCAGTAAAAATCTTGTTAGAACCTGTTGCAACGAACAGGTGTTCGTTTTAGTAATAGATTTTTTTGTCTTACCCACGCCACGATATGTGTACATGTGTGTGTGTGTGTGTGTGTGTTGAATAAAATCAGAGCTCAAGCCGATAGGAACGTCAATCGTTCAGATTAGTTTGTCTGAAAACAGTGTCAAGTGTTAAAGTAGCAGTTTGCAAGTGTCGCAATACGAGTAGTAATTAACAGTTTTAATTTTGAAACTCTGTGTCTACGTCTTGCTACGAGTGAAAATGGAGGTAAGCTGTAATTTCTGTTTTGTTTTCCTTGTGACTATTTTTGGTGAGCAATAAAGAATACCTATCAACTAACTGTGTTTTTCTATATAAGCACACACACATTACATTTGTATCAAGCTCCTCACTCATTTTTATTGTTTGTTTTAGATATCAAACGAGAATCCTCTTGAGTACACCATGAAAAGTTATTATTATGGTAATTTAAGTGATGATGAACCCCAAGGCTCAAAACCACTTAAAATCCGAACCCCGAAACGAACCAACAACATTGATTTATTTTTCGATAAGCCTAAAAAGAAACATACTACGGAATTTTCATCTACGGTCTCCCAGTCTACAAATGGAGGCACGAATTATATATCTGCTCGCGTAGATGATGTTACAAAGATCACTCATCTTGTTAAAATTGATGTCTACGATATGAAAAAGTTGCGTGGTGTCCCAAACGACCAACACTGGAAATTCGCAGATACTAAAATCAAATACTACACGCATGCTGACGAGGACGACCATTATTCTAACACACAAGAATTAATTTACAAGATTACTAAACAGATTGCAACTAAAAACGACTGCAAGAAATTTTTTATCGAGGCCAAGCCATAAATTATTTCTTGCTCCACCCACGAAAAAAGTCACCCTCCCCCACCAACGAACGAATGATTTTTGAGGCTATATATAGTTAGACAACCCAAAAGAAACCATACCGTATCTCTATCAACACCTGCCGAAGTCAAACTGCAAAATGGATCTACAAAACTCATTTTACGATAAGGAACTTTATGAACGTTGTGAAGACGTTTCAGATCTTAACAAGTCGCTGTTTGATGATGAACTCTATCAACATTGTTTGGAAGCCGAAAATCAGCCGCAGTAAGTACCAGAAAAACATGTTTAACCAGGTTTACGTCGATTTTTAGCTAGTAGTGGGGAGGTGAACTCGATATAAGTAAAATTCTCAACGAAATGTGTCATATTTAGCATCATGCTGGAAGTTACTAGTGAGGATATTAAAATGTTTAGCAAACCAGTGTTATTAAATTGTTTTCATAAATATTTAAGATTGTGGTTTATCAGTGGAAAACTTGATGCAACTATGTCTCACGACCCCGATATTAAACCGTATATTACCCCTTGCAAAGGGCACATAACGGTTTTGCATTCGTTTTCGCATTCTGATGAGATAGATGGTGTATTACCCATGGAAGCGTATTGTTCTTTTTGTCAATCATATAAATCAGGTATTACGGTGCTTAAGTGACTGCTAGTATTTATTTTATAGCTAGTAGTTGTATATAGGTGTTCTAATAAGATAAATTTCATTTTCAGATCCGTAACACGTGGAGTTAAAAGAAAACGTATATCAGAAGAAGCCTTTCAACCCTGTGATTCGCGTACTCCAGCAGCTGCCAGTGTCGAGGAACAAGAAAACCTTAATTCCCCGCAGCCATCAACTTCCAGAACCACAGCTGAATCATCATCTACTCCCGTTGTTGGTGACACCGTCGAGTGTAAAACTTGTAAACGGAACGTTTCGAGAAGGTACTATGCTCAGCATTTAAGAAGTAATATTCATAAAAATAACTGCCTCAAATTTCAACATTCCTATCCCAATGTTGAACTCATTGAGACCGCGTTTGGAAATAGGATATTAACTTATAGGATAGTATCAGAACAGAAAAAAACTGTCATTGAATTTGAGACACCGGAACTTTTTTTTGAGAGGGTTAAGACTTCTCTAAATAAACTAATAGACGACACCATTAATCAGTTAACAATTTTTAAGGTTAGTTTTATATTACATGCAGAATTCATTCAAGAATCTAAGGGGATCAACAATTTTTTCGATTTTAATATTTTAAGTTGGACTATTTGTAAAGGTGATGACAGAGAAACATTTTTAGAAAATTTAAAAAACTCGATGAGTAGTAAAATTTCTAACTTTGAAAAAAAAGACAGTGGATGGAGTCTTAAAGAGATAAAATATATTGATATGAACATTAATCAATTTAACCCACTGCGTGGTTCGTCGTATATTGATTTACCACACGATATTAAGACAAAAAAAGCAATAATAAACGTACAAAACTATGATCACGAGTGTTTGAAATGGGCCATACTTTCAGCGTTGCACCCAGTTAAGGATAGTTCACAGAGAGTGTCATCCTATATTATGCATCAAAACAAATTAAATTTTTCAAATATACCATTCCCAGTAAAATTAACAGATATTCATAGAGTTGAAAAATTAAATGATATTAGCATTAATGTTTTCGGATTAAATTATAATAAAAATTCTAAAACACATGAAGTAAACGGTCCACTCTACTTCACCAAATGCCGTAAACCAACGCACATAAATTTACTTTACATATCTAGGGGTAGTCAGGGACATTACTGCTATATAAAAAATCTATCTCGATTAGTAAGTCGACAAATATCAACAACCAACTATAGCTTTTATATTTGCGATGGCTGTTTATTAGCATTCTATTCAAAGGAACAGTTAACGAATCATCAAAAAAATGATTGCGCTCACGTTGTTGTTGAACTCCCAAACTCTAATAATACAAAAAAGGATTGGCTTGATGAAGAAATTTCGAGTCATAAGATATTTTTTGATAAATATCAGCGTAAACTTAAATTACCGTTTGTAGTGTATGCAGATTTTGAAGCATTTTTAAATCCAATATCATCTTGTGATCCAGATACATCAAAATCTTTTACAAAAAACATCCAACAACATGAAATGTACAGTTTCGGTTATTTTATCAAGTGTTCATTTGATGATAGTCTTTCACGGTATCGTTCGTATACGGGTCCAGATTGCGCAAAAGTATTTATGGACACCCTTTATAATGATTTAGCACAATTAAATAAATTCATTCACTTTCGGAGAAATCCAATCCCTTTAAATCAAAGTGATTTAAATAAAGTTGGGGAAGCTAATAATAATAAATGTTTTATATGTAATAGCGAGTTAAAATCCCAAAGCGTTTTCAGTTATGATTGGACTACTGGAAAATTCCAAGGAGTGGTACATAAGTCGTGCGATCATAAATTCATACCTCCTTCATTCATTCCAATATTTTTTCACAATCTGAGTAACTATGATGCGCATTTCATTGTTAAAGCTTTGAATTTCCGTGAAGGATTTATCGATATTATACCTCAAAATAAAGAAAAATATATTTCGTTTAGCAAACAACTGAAATTCGATAAGAGATACCTGGCACTGAGATTTGTTGATTCCTTTAGGTTCATGTCGAGTAGTTTAGATAGTTTAGCTAGAAACCTTCAAGAACATCAGTTTCATGAATTAAGGAAGCAATACCCTGAAGATGGAGATTTCAAACTTCTGAAGCAGAAGGGAATATTTCCGTACGAGTTTATGAAATCATACAAATCTCTTGAAGCGTCATCGCTGCCTATAATAAGTGATTTTTACAGTTCTTTAACAGACAGCTGTATAACAAGAGCGGATTATCAACATGCACAAAATGTTTGGACCCATTTTAATTGTAAAACAATGTTGGATTATTCTAACTTGTATTTAAAAACAGATGTACTTCTATTAACAGACATCTTTGAGAACTTTCGTTCCGCGTGCCTTAAAACATATAGCTTGGATCCAGCTCATTATTTTACGGCACCTGGTCTTAGTTGGGATGCTATGCTAAAAATTACCGGGGTTCGACTTGAACTTTTAACTGATTTCGATAAAGTTGCGTTTATTAAAAAAGGACTTCGAGGTGGTATATCACAATGTAGCAATCGATATGCTAAATCAAATAATTACTACATGTCAGAATTTGATCATAATGAACCCTCATCTTATTTAATTTACCTAGATGCTAATAACTTATATGGTTGGGCTATGTCACAACATCTTCCTGTTGGCGAATTTGAATGGGTTGACCCTGCTACAGATTTCCAAATTTCACATGATGCTGATAATGGCTACATTTTAGAAGTCGATATAGAATACCCCGACTCATTGCATAATTCCCATTCAGATTTACCATTTTGTGCCGAGCATATAATTGATGAAAGTAAACAAAAGAAATTGGTTCCAAATTTAAAAAATAAAGAGAAATACATCATACACTATATAAATCTTATTCAATGTTTAGAAAATGGCTTAAATTTAACAAAAATCCATAGAATCTTAAAATTTAAGCAAACTAACTGGCTAAAAAAATATATCGACTTGAATACTTCATTAAGAATAGCTGCAATAACCGATTTCGAAAAAGACTTTTACAAATTAATGAACAACGCAGTTTTTGGAAAAACTATGGAAAATATTGAGAAAAGGGTTGACGTTAAACTAATATCGCACTGGACAAATCATGGTCACGTGAAGGGGCTTGAAAGTTACGTAGCTCGTCCTGAATTCCATAGCATTTCGATTTTTTCAGAAAGTTTAGCAGCGGTACAGTTCAAAAAAACTAAATTAATTTATAACAAGCCTATTTACTTAGGTTTCTGTATATTAGACTTATCCAAAACTTTACTGTATAACTTCCACTATGGGTACATGCAACAGAAATTTAAAAACAATGTTAAGTTGTTATATACAGATACCGATAGTTTTATTTATCAAATTTTTACAGATGATTTTTATGATGACATTAAAAATGATTTAAATAAACATTTTGATACATCTGATTATCCGCCCAATAATATTTACGGGTTTGCGTGTATAAATAAGAAAAAATTAGGACGTTTCAAAGATGAAAATAAAGGCAAAATCTTAAAAGAATTTGTAGGGTTAAGGTCTAAAATGTACGCTTTGAATGTCGAGGACAGTATAGTAACTAAGGCTAAAGGTGTCAATAAATGTGTGTCTAAAAAGTTCCAAATTAGCGATTATAAACGTTGTCTAAATGAAAAAATAAATGTGTTATCGGAAATGTGCCGATTTCGCTCAATAAAACATGTTATTTTTACGCAAAAGATAAATAAAATCTCATTATCCTACTCTGACACTAAAAGATATCTTTGTCAGGATTCATATGACACCTTGGCTTGGGGCCATTATAAATTAAGGTAGGTAGCTCAATAAAATGTTTAAATTGTTTAAGTTGTCGCAATTTGTAAGTTTCTTATTCGTGGAGAGGGAGGGTTTTATTTTAAAAAGTTAGTAGTTTGTGTGTACAAACTATTGAAAAGCTAAGAATAGCTTTTCAATAGTTTGTAATAACTTGTCAATATTATAGAATTTAATTGTACTAACCTATAGTTTTAAGTCTATTGTAATTACTAATGTAATAAATAAATAAGTATTATTCGAAGAGTTTTTGTACTTAATAAGTGTTGTGTATTAATGTGTGTTTGTATTACATTGTGAACAATATACATATATCAATAACCTCATAAACTGTGTTTTAGTTTCTAGACAACCTTTAGAGAGGAAAGACTGTTTTTTTTTGTTATGTACCATTTTATTCACCCGTTTACGGCTATTATTGCCGGTCCAAGTGGTTGCGGAAAATCAAATTTTGTCACGAATTTTTTAAAAAATGCAGGACAAATGTGTAATACAGAATTTAGTCAAGTACTGTGGTGCTACGATGAGATGCAACCACTTTATAACCTGAATGGTATTGATTATGTTCAAGGTATTCCCGATTTAAGTATGTTTGATGGAAAGCAACCTAAACTGCTTATAATCGATGATTTAATGAGAGAGTCCGATGGACGTATTGTTGATATTTTTACTAAAGGTAGCCATCACAGAAATTTAAGCGTTTTTTATATAACTCAAAATTTATTTCATCAAGGAAGAGGACAGCGCGACATATCATTGAACACAACTTACATTATTTATTTAAAAAATCCCAGAGATAAAACTCAAATACGTCACTTGTCCCGACAAGTCTATCCAGAAAATACAAAATTTGTTGATGAAGCATACAAAGATGCCACTATGCCGGCACATGGATACATGATGATCGATTTAAAACAAAGCACAGATGATATGTGTCGTTTTAAGAGTAGGGTATTTCCATTTGATGAATATTGTACGGTATATATTCCAAAAAAAGGGTTTAAATATGTCAGTAGCCATTCTGTTGGCGTCAGTTCTAAATGATGCCTGACAGAGTAACCACATATCAACATTTACTTAAAGCTTTGCATACGCTGAAACCAAAATATCGTAAAGCTTTGCTTAAAGCATGTGATGAAGATGAAATAAATATAATTTGTGAGTGCATTTATAACGTTTTAAAAGGAAAAGTTCCATTAGACAATTTAGAAAAAAACAAGTTAAATAAGCATAAGAACATATTACGAAAATTAGTTTAGAAGGGAAAACAAAAGTTAAGAAAGACTATTATAGTTCAAAAGGGTGGTGCGTTTTTACCAATTATATTGGGGGCTGTTTTAAGTAGTTTATTAAACTCATTAACATAGTTGAAACGGAAAACACGAAGAAAATGATTTTAATAGAACCAGATTTTATCGAGAAACTCAAACACACTGACAATGTACCTTTAAACTCCTTATCTCGCTTAGACGAGGAGATGCAAAAAATATTGAAAAGTAAAATAGAAGATCGTGAAAAATGGGCGTTATATTCTCAAGCATTACAACGGTTTTTGCATATTACTAAAACAGATCGAAAACCGATCAAGGTGCCGATAATGATTGATGGTATAAATAATGTTCATGAAGAATATGAGAAATCGACGGTTAATAAAAAGGAAGAAACTGAAGACAATACTACATTGCCAAACCCAAAACCGTACGAAAGAGACGCTACTAGTACTCCTTCAAATCATAATTACCCTGAAAAATTTACTCCATCTCATCTCATTAAAAAAATTCCAAAAAGTTACGTAAAAAGGGGGCAGTCACTGATCGACAATATTTTAAAGAATAAGCCGAAGATTTGGTGGAAGGAGGGAGGGGAAATCGTAGTGAATAATCAAGTTATCCCAGAAACTAATATAGCTGACTTGATAAGTGATACTCTGAGACCCCTCAAACGCCCCAAACCCATCGGCTGGAAAGCGGCTGAAAATTTGCTTCAGTTTTAAAAGATATTGAAGTTCCTTCATCATGTATAGGTAACCCAACTAATCTGGAATATATAAATGGTCTCCAGATAGACAAGCTCCAGGAATCTCCAATATATAAAAACACCAGATCAACGTCGATTCAATCAAGAGGACAATCAACGCCAATTTCGCGTAAAACTCCTGAATCAATAAAAAAGAAAATTGATTGGGAAAGATGGACCCCTTATTAGATATCAATAGGATTTACTATGATGTTTCAAATCCAGCTGGCTACAGTAGTATTGATAAGTTAGTTAAAGCAGTACATGGCCGAATGAGCAAAGATGAGGTAAAAAAGTGGTTACAATCTCAGGAAACTTATACTTTACACAAACCAGTTCAAAGACGTTTTACACGTAATAAATACATTCTATCTAACTATAATGAACTTTGGCAAGTAGATTTAAGTGATATGCGTACATACAGTAAATATAATGAGGGCTTTAAATACATAATATGTGTAATTGATGTCTTTAGTAAGTATGCTTTTGCTAGGCCAATGAAAAAGAAGGATTCAGAAACAGTTAAACGATGCTTTGAAGACATATTTACTGAAGCTAGAGCAACTCCACGTCATATCCAATCTGATAAAGGCATTGAATTTGTTTCCAAAGAGGTAAGATATTATTTGAAAAGTAAAAATATAAACTACTATACAACTAACAATCCCGATATTAAGGCGAGTATTGTAGAACGATTTCAAAGAACATTAAAAATGAAAATGTGGCGCTATTTCACACATAAAAATACTTATAAATACATCGATATTTTGCAAGACCTCCTTTATTCGTATAATCACAGTTACCATTCAAGTATTAAAATGTGTCCCGTAGATGTCAATGATAACAATATTATGACTGTTTGGACTAATTTATACGAAACACCAAGAAACGGATTGAAAAAAAATAGTAATTCAAGTTTAAATGTTGGTGATCATGTTAGAATAACAAAATATAAACACATATTTCAAAAAGGTTATGAAACCAATTGGAGCGATGAAATCTTTGTAATCGAATCAATTATTAATAGATCACCTCATCTTGTTTACACCTTAAAAGACTTACAAGATGAACCAATTACAGGCACTTTCTATTCTAAAGAGTTACAGAAAGTTACTTATAACCCCACCATGACGTATAAAATAGATAAAATATTACGTTCTAGACGCGTTGGTAACAGAAAGGAGGTGTTTGTGAAGTGGAGAGGTTATCCGAATAAATTTAATAGTTGGATATCTGCATCTAGTTTAGAAGAAACATGAGCGATGACAGTTTTTATTTAACTCTGTTGAGTAACAGTTCAATGCAATACTACCCCGAAAATACAACTGCAAACTTTCTCACCAAACTCCCAAAGACAATAAAATTAGAAGGAGAATGGGTCGTTGGATTAGTGGAGTTTCATTACCCCTGTTCACTGTATAATGTTCAAGAACATGAAAACGTTGTTTATGTAAAAAAGAAGGTAAAATTATCAAACGAAGAGTTACCTGTTACCGTTGAATATAAGTCTTATATTCCAGCAACGACCTATGACGACATGGATCACTTTATATCTGCTTTTAATGAGAACTTATTATTAAAAAACAAGGTGAATTTTAAGTATGACACAATATCAAAAGTTATCAAGGTCACTTCTTCACAAAGATATACTCGTAGTTTCCGTACAGGCCACACCAATACTAAACCTCCAGCTAGGTTTCAAACCGAATACGAATCTTATTCAATGTCAATTAGGAAAATTTCCTGCTAATTTATATTTGGGCCTACCATCTCAATTGTTTATATATTCAGATATTGTTCAACCTCAAATGGTAGGGGATGTTATGACATCGTTAGTAAGAATAATACCACTTGATCCAACTAAATACATATATGGTGCATATAAAATGCATAGCTTTTCTCCTGCACATTACATACCTGTTTTGCGCAGAGAGTTTGATACTATTGAAATTGATATAAGAATGCATACGGGTGGAAAGGTTCCATTCCAGTTCGGAACTTCATGCGTGAAGCTACATTTTCACCGAGTAAAATGAATCATAGGCGTCAACATATTGCTTGCCCATATGAACATTACTATGCTCATCAAGCTGGTTCTGGAGTAGGCATTGTTTATAAAGGTGTTCCTCACCAACGAGGACATGGTATAGGAAGTTTTTTAGGAGGACTGTTTAGATCAGTTTTCCCTCTGTTATCTAGTGGTTTTAGAACGGTTGGGAAAGAAGCATTAAATGCTGGTGTTGGTCTTTTATCGGACATGATGAATTCACACCCTATCGATGAATCATTAAAGTCCCATTTTAAGAATGCAAGCAGTAATTTAAAAAGAAAGGCTGATGAAAAAATTGATTCTCTAATGTCAGGATCTGGGTATAAATTGATACGAAAGAGGCAAGAGCGCACCATTGCACCTAAAGCATTGCGGGGGAGAGGTACAAAAAAAAATAAAAAATATATAAACGATATTTTCTCTAATTAAATCATGTCATTTTTACATAGTCACTCATGCGAATGTGCTAAGTCAGAGTTAGATTTATTTGCACTTCCATCAACGCAAACAAGTATAGAAATGGGCAATCGATACATTATAAACCTATTTCGTCTCTTAGTGATGACGGTCCTATTGAATTTCAAGTTCCAGGATCAGGCGATGACTATATTGACCTGTCTCATACTTTACTACATATCAAAGCCAAGGTACTGAATCAAGATGGTACTAAGATCAAATCAGCAGAAACTCATGTTGCTCCAGTGAATAATTGGTTACATTAACTTTTTAACCAATTGGACATATATTTAAATCAAAAACTAGTATCACCACCTAATAATACATATGCGTACCGTGCATATATGGAAACTCTACTAAATTATGGACCTGCAGCGAAACAGTCCCATCTTACATGTGGGCTATGGTATGAAGACACTTCGAGTCATATGGATGAAACTGATACGGATAACAAAGGATGGATTAAACGACAAGAATTTATTAAAGATAGTAAGGAAGTTGAAATGATAGGGCACTTACACGGCGACATTTTTAATCAAGAAAAGTTTTTAATAAATGGCGTTGAAGTTCGTGTTAAATTAGTACGATCAAAAGAGTCGTTTAATCTCATGTGCAGTCAAGATAAAAAACTTAAAGTACGCATAATGGATGCTAGCTTAATAATAAGAAGAACAAAAATTAACCCAAGTGTTTTGCTTGCACATCAAAAGGTTTTAGCTTCAACAACTGCAAAATACCCCATCACAAGAGCAGAAGTTAAAGTACTTACAATACCATCAGGGGTACAAGGGAAATCACTTGATAATATATTCCTCGGTCAAGTTCCAAAAAGGTGTATTGTTGGTTTTGTTGATAATACAGCATTTAATGGCAGTTTAAAACATAATCCTTTTAACTTCCATCACCATGATATGAATTTATTTAGTTTGTATGTGGACGGTCATCAAATTCCTTCTAAAACATTACAACCATCTTTCAGTAGCGGTTTAATGGTATCAACATATCACACTTTGTTTTCTGGAACGGGTATTCATTTTCATAATGAAGGGAACTCAATAAGTAGAGAAGATTATGGCAACGGTTATTGTTTGATGTGTTTCGATTTAACACCTGACTTAGCCGCGAGTTCTACCTCTCACTGGAATCTCGTTCGACATGGTAGTGTACGGTTAGAAGTTCGATTTGAAAAGGCCCTTACGACAACCGTTAATTGTGTCGTCTATGCAGAGTTTGATAATATCATTGAAATAAACAAACATCGACATGTTAGTGTAGATTACAACAGTTAATTAGACTATGTACATATATAAACATAGGTTCATTAGTATTTGTACCACTTGTTACTAAACCTCAGTAAATAATTCATCGGTAAACACAATACTTTGCAATGGACACGCAGGAATTACAGTTATGTTTGAAAAAAAATTATCCTGCTATAGAATCGCATGTTTTTCCAGCTAACAGAATCCCTGTTTTCATGGAACTTCCAGTTTATATTATAAGCAACTTAGACGATGACTCAAAACCTGGCTCTCATTGGGTAGCAATTAATATTGATATTAATGGTAATGGCGAATATTTTGATTCATTTGGGAGAAAGCCTTCTGGTTATCATAAGTTATTTCTAATAAGAAATGCAAAGAAATGGTTTTTTAACCATATGAGAATTCAAAACCATTTTACATCAGTTTGTGGCAAATACTGTTTAGTTTATATATATTTTAAGTTTAGAGGTAAAACGATGTTCGATTTTTTAAGATTATTTTCAGAAAATACTATGTATAATGATTTGATTATAAACCATATGTATAGAACTATTTTTATGTGAAATAAATGAGTATTTTAATAAACAATGTCTTTACTCTCTTTCCTTGTACTCTTATTGGACAGCAGTGGCGGTGCGTCAAAATTTTCTTAGGGAAGCCGGAATTAATTTTCCTTTCTTATTCGTCATGAGCCGTAGTAAAAGAACTGTAATGGCTGAAAATTAGGTAAGCCGGTGGGAATCGAGTTGTATGGACGCTCCGCTACTGTTGGACAGTCAACCGCATAAATAAATGTACGATCACAAAGTGACATACAAGTAATGATTACATACCTTACCATTGAGTGCGTATAGATATTTTTGATGTTGACTGTACCTACACACACATAAGTAAAAATGCAGGAGGATAATTAAAACGATTTATTGAACAATGGCTACAAATATCATGAAGTAAAAATTAAATGGTTATCTCATCACATTAACTTAAATACAGACTTCATTTTTAAAACATCTAGTCTACATCTTGTTGTATGTCACATAGCTTTTCCCCGCACTCCGATACCCATTGCGGTATAGGCGACGAACATATTGTGGCACAGTCAGCGAAAATACTGTAACAAATGGGTTCATACGCATCTTCACTCATGGATATTGTTGTGGTTTCCATTTCTGTGTCTTCCGCTTCATCTTCCCACGTTGCCGAAAGAGGGTTTCCAGTATAAGTGACGTATAAAGGCGGTGAAGCCGGTGAATACCCATTAAAGTTAAGGTTTTGCATTTCAATCTCCTCGCAAAGTTTAGCCAAATCTTCATCGTAAAATGAGTTTTGTAGATCCATTTTGCAGTTTGACTTCGGCAGGTGTTGATAGAGATACGGTATGGTTTCTTTTGGGTTGTCTAACTATATATAGCCTCAAAAATCATTCGTTCGTTGGTGGGGGAGGGTGACTTTTTTCGTGGGTGGAGCAAGAAATAATTTATGGCTTGGCCTCGATAAAAATTTTCTTGCAGTCGTTTTTAGTTGCAATCTGTTTAGTAATCTTGTAAATTAATTCTTGTGTGTTAGAATAATGGTCGTCCTCGTCAGCATGCGTGTAGTATTTGATTTTAGTATCTGCGAATTTCCAGTGTTGGTCGTTTGGGACACCACGCAACTTTTTCATATCGTAGACATCAATTTTAACAAGATGAGTGATCTTTGTAACATCATCTACGCGAGCAGATATATAATTCGTGCCTCCATTTGTAGACTGGGCGACCGTAGATGAAAATTCCGTAGTATGTTTCTTTTTAGGCTTATCGAAAAATACATCAATGTTGTTGGTTCGTTTCGGGGTTCGGATTTTAAGTGGTTTTGAGCCTTGGGGTTCATCATCACTTAAATTACCATAATAATAACTTTTCATGGTGTACTCAAGAGGATTCTCGTTTGATATCTAAAACAAACAATAAAAATGAGTGAGGAGCTTGATACAAATGTAATGTGTGTGTGCTTATATAGAAACACACAGTTAGTTGATAGGTATTCTTTATTGCTCACCAAAAATAGTCACAAGGAAAACAAAACAGAAATTACAGCTTACCTCCATTTTCACTCGTAGCAAGACGTAGACACAGAGTTTCAAAATTAAAACTGTTAATTACTACTCGTATTGCGACACTTGCAAACTGTTACTTTAACACTTGACACTGTTTTCAGACAAACTAATCTGAACGAATGACGTTCCTATCGGCTTGAGCTCTGATTTTATTCAACACACACACACACACACACACATGTACACATATCGTGGCGTGGGTAAGACAAAAAAATCTATTACTAAAACGAACACCTGTTCGTTGCAACAGGTTCTAACAAGATTTTTACTGAAATATCAAATCAACCTGATTCGCTTCAATGTTCTTTGGGTTTTTAATGACCAATAAAATACGAATAGCATGACATTTTGTAATAATCTATGATATTTTATTGCTTTCAAATATAATACACGCACACACATGTCGCAGATAAGACAATAAATCGATTACCTAGTTAAAAAACACACATCTGGTGGATGCATGATACAACACGTTCTATCTATTTTTTACTGAACTGAAGTGCGAACGTGCTTAGCTAAATTTTCTTTACTATAATACCCAATAAATTACAGAAACTACGACGTTTTCGTAATAATCAATGATATTTTATGGTTTCTCCAAATATATTATTTTAATTCTCACGATCGGCTATCTGATGTCAACATAAATTTTTAAATATATCGCCATCTACAAAGTGTAAATTACCCACCCTTGCGTGGGAATAGCGCAAAAACAGACGTTTGCCCTTAATAAAATAAATCGATTTAAGGAAATACGTAATCCACCTCAAAAAAGCAATCTTTAAAAAAACAACAACGGAGCCATACCTATCATAAACAAAAAAAAAAACATCGGGCGGCGGCAAATTACATCCTCGAATTTCATATTCATAGGAAAAAACACACACGCAAAAAATTGCCGCAGAGAATGTGCTAGGAGGAGCAAAAAAAACTCAAAAAAAATTTCCGCTCCGCGGGAAGTGCCCCAACCTGCCGCAGAAACAGTAATCTACTAACTACTGGCTACAAACGTATGTTTACTAGGGACCCCTAGAAATATAAATGCAAATTTCTAATTTATTGGTATGTATAGGGACCAAGAAGCCGAGAGAAGCCTATATAAACACCAACTGCCGAAGTATAGTGCATAATAAGACTTGTTTGGAGTCAATATCTACCTACCCGTCAAGAAGTCTATTTTTATGCATAGCTTCACAACACAATCGCATTTCCGTATTTCGCTTCCGCACCCACAAGTACAATAACTGCCCAACTTTGTGTGGGATCACGCACATTGAAGGGTTCGGTACCAACACCTGCTAGTCAACATTTAAAACCACTATTCAATACATTGAATCTAAAAAAATCGTATCTTCATAGGGAACTCACGGCACTTACGACCTTTTGTTTGGGCAAGACAGTTTGTCAGAGAAAATTCAAAAACCGTAAAACTTATCTTGGGGTGCCCTCCTAATGTCACATTACTTTTATGTAGCGGTTCATGGAATACTCCAATTTCATAATTGTAGTGCTTATGTATGTATGTATGTAAATACTTTATTGTACAAAAGACAAGCAAAATAAATTATACAGAAAAAAAAACAGATCAATCATGTACAAAGGCGAACTTATCCCTGTAAGGGATCTCTTTCAGTTAGCTTATAGTCTCCAAGTAAATCGGCTGTGACATACGGACGGACGGACAGACATGACGAAACTATAAGTGTTCCGTTTTCGCCGTTTTGGCTACGGAGCCCTAAAACACATAAATAACCCTTTCAAATGCGATGGGTATTTGAAAGTGACGAACTGAATTGAGGCCTATATCCTGGCTATAATGAATTCGAGTCCCCAATAATCCGAAGCTTGGCATTCTAGGCACGATGTTAAACATTCTGAACAGAAAACTTAATCTAGAATATGTAAGGGAAACTTTTGTAATTTTGGTCGTGATTTCCCACTCAGGGATTTTTGTGACAGCCCTGCTACACAAACAACGGTTACCAACTGTTTTTTCGATGTTCGTTACAACTAATGACATTATACGGATTAAGGTTTAGGATTCCCTAAACATAGTATACAATGTGACCGTTTTATTCTAGTAAAAGGGTCACATTGCAGTGTATCTCTAGATACACTGCCTGTCTGCCTGTGTTTCCACCCTTGTCCGCCATCTTGGATTTGCAAATGCATGTCATTTTCGTAATCGGCACCCCGAGGAACCTCGAAGATTACACCTATATCGATTTTTATGAAAAGTAAAGATTTGCTCCCCGCACAAACTTGGAACCCCTTTCTACCCCATTAGAGGACCAATTTAGAAAAACGCTGGGACACGTTTTGTTGTATTTAAACAGAGAGTCTATATACGAAGTTGTAAATCCCACACTTCAAAAAAGGTTTGATCCTTTACAAACTTGGAACCCTCTTTTCACCCCTTTATGGGAGCCCTGCTACACAAACAACGGTTACCAACTGTTTTTTCGATGTTCGTTACAACTAATGACATTATACGGATTAAGGTTTAGGATTCCCTAAACATAGTATACAATGTGACCGTTTTATTCTAGTAAAAGGGTCACATTGCAGTGTATCTCTAGATACACTGCCTGTCTGCCTGTTTCCACCCTTCTGTCACATAGGTGTATCAATTAATAATACGAGTAATAAGTAGTAAGGTAGGCCTCACTTAAGAATAGCAAACGAACTTATTTCTGCAAATAGGCCGCAATGGCACTGTTATGTGTGCAAAGCTACAAAGAAAACACTGCCGAGAAGAAACGCTGAAAGAAACTCGACATTCAGTCATTTTCTCCCAAAATATGATAATACTTTACCTACTTAAGTAAATCTGAGTGAGAAACACCAAGAAAGAAATACAAACAATAGTTAGTTACTACGGAATGTATGCATATACTTTGAACATTTAAATGTTTTAATTTAATATCTGCGCAAATATGAAAATATGACTGACAATGAATTAGTAAAATTACAAATTACAGTTTAGAACAAAGTGATAACTTACTTTTCTTTATTACGATTAATAAACCATCAAACAATTCAAATTTTCCCAATAATGTATAAAAATATTTAAAAAATACGTTTATATTTTATCGATCTAAAGTCAAAACCGTCGTCTATCGGCCCCTGGGATCCCAGGGATCGTAACCAAAAGAATGCTATTGTTTATTTTTCTCGCCGAGAGACGCCGGCTTAAGGATACCCCATACAATAATCAAATATAATTAAATTTAAAATTGTATAAGAACTGTGCTGGTACATTAACGCAGTATTTCACGAGTAAAACGGCAATATTATATTTATTTTCCTATACGACGGTTGGTTCGATGACTGGGCGTGACGTCATAATTTTAGTGTCAGTAATTTATAGGAGCAATTTCGGCGGCCGCTGGAGTCGAGTTAGATTTGTCCCTAACTTTTGCCTTTTATTGTAATCTAATTTTTTTAAATCTGACTGTGGCTTTATAGGCCCAATAAAGCGATAGGAGTGCGCGGTTGGAGAGTAACCTGGGGAAAATCCAGGGGAAAATCTCCGGCACGACCACGCGTGTGTTTTGGAACACTGGAATACTCTAAGAGTTTGCGCTCCAGTGAGATTGGTTGAGCGGTTTCAACCGAATCTGGTTCACTAAACCTACCCTAGCTGAGAAGAGTCCAGCAAGAAACTTAGCTAGGTCCGACCTGGGTCGGACTGACTCTACGCGGTGTGCGGCGGTACCGGGACGAATAGGGACTATATAAAATTGTGTCACTGTTGTCGCGATCGCGCGGTGGACGTCCCCGCCGGAATCTAATTGTAGTTGATCCCATAAACAGATTGAATAAAATCGACTCCATAAACCTGTCTGAATGGCACCATAAAAAAATATTAGTCAAATACAACCAATTGCATAAATTCGGCCTCCAACCCCCTAAATAAATATTCTTGCTAGTTATACATTTTTTTAAATTAAATTCCAGGTTACTAGGTTCAATTACTCACATTAAAATCCAGATTCTTAAATTTAAAAAAAAAAAATCGTTTAATTCGAATAACTATGACCCATATCACATTTCATAAAAAATATCATTAACATTATTTAATTAAAATCATAAAGGCTAAAGTGGAAATAATAATAAAATACAACACATACCTACTAATAATACACTACAACTAATATAAGACCATTATTTCCAGAAATCCGTTGATGATATTAAGCTTTAAAGTCATAAATTTTGGTTATGGTCAAGTGTCCCCCCCGCCCCCTACTGTAAGCTAAGCGGCTTACTGGGCATATGAACAAAAAGCTGGGCTGGCCATGGTAGTAGTATATATAATGAATTTAAAAGGAAAACTTTCAAATGAATGGAGGTACATCGATTGCTTTAGTAATTAAATAGGGTTACCCTTTTGGGTACGGATGCCTAAAAACTGGGAAATCCAGTTTTTAGGCATCACATTTAAGATTTCAAAATGAAGAGTAACTATAAAAATCCGTTGAGTATTACTATTTCAAAGTAAACTAAGCTTCAATGTGCGTGACTTGTGAAATCAAAGTATGTCATCACTACATAGTATAAAACAAAGTCGCTTTCTCCGTCCCTATGTCCCTATATCCCTATGTATGCTTAAATCTTTAAAACTAAGCAACGGATTTTGATGCGGTTTTTTTAATAGATAGAGTGACTCAAGGGAAGGTTTATATGTATAATACATGCATCAGCATTGCACCCGTGCGAAGCCGGGGCGGGTCGCTAGTATTTAATATATCGATAATTATAATAATAATAATTTAGATATATCGTCGACCATAGGTTCAATTATGGTGAGGTACTTACAAAATACGACTTTTCAGGAGAGGCCTACAAAATTGTTTTTAGGACTAAGTGAAATTCATCTTATTTGGATCTGTTTTCACAGAAATGCTTCAACTTTAGTGGCTTATACAAGTGTTTTTTTAACATATTGAATATTTTAGGAGTAAGATCTACCTTACACAGTATTTCGTAAATGACATCCCTTAACGGTATGGCCTGAATGCAGTATTATCCCTTACACCAATTTATGCTGTGTGTTGCTAAAAATATATTAAAGACAAGCATACCGGCACTATAAAAAAAGGGGGGGGGGGTGTTTGATGGTACCATTTTTCAGTTTTTCGTAAAAAAAACTGGTAAACGGTGGCCCATAGAAAAAGTGTTCTGAGACATAAGTAATTTAAATAAAATTCTCTACATAAAAGTTTCTACACTTTCGCTAGGATAAATATTTAAATCGATTTTAAAGGGGGAAAGTTAATTCTAAGAAATTATAAGTGGCTTTTCATTCCTTTGTTTTTCAATATTTCAAAAAAAATACAGTATTTATGCACTTAATTAGCTCTAATCAACGATACCCCACTCGATGGGGTTGATCAATTTTTTTTCGCACCCCCGTTATAAGCCTGTAAAAATATTTTTGGATAACTTGTATTACCATTTCCCTCTATATCCTTCTGTTGCCTGGGCTATATTGAAATTTTTTAAGTTATTTACTGTGTTCCTTACGTTGAACATTGTCTTCATTAGCGTAGTTCAGTGAATCGACGATGTGTAGATAATAGATTTCAAAAACTTTTGATAACGGTTTCCTATTAAAGCCTCTTTAAACTTCTCCTAGACCGAAGTTCACATGAGAGAATTAAACAATATTTAGATACTAGGTTAAAATTATTTTAATACCAGAGCAGAGGGAAATAACTGATTTTCTTTAAGTATACTGGTGTATATTGGATCTCTGAAAAACAAAACTGTTACAACAAAAATGCATGTTGTGAATGGTGTAAAATTTAGTAAGCAAACTAGTGAAATGTGTGTGTGTTTTTTTTCTTGCATAATAATAAAGTAATGTCGTTAAAATGTATGTTTGAAAAGCAAGATTAAAATAATCTGCATTAAATGACAGGTAAATAAATGATAGGTTGCTATAATTAAGCGGTGCACGACGAAATATACTGTTATATCAGCTTCTCTTTCCCACGCGGCAAGAGGAAAAAGGATGGCAATACTGTACAATTAGTGTAGGTAATAGAAGTATTTGATAGGCATATATGATCTGTGAACTTTGATGTAAGGTTCAATTATTTTTATTTTCTCTTTAAAAGATAGTGTAAGGGCAAATATATTGTTCAGCGAGATACTTGCCTTTTTGTAATTTGTTTACAAATTTTGTAGTAGGTTTATTGCAAAATTTGTCAGTTACATCATATTTCGGCTCTGATTTGTCGTGGGACCCATGTAGTGTAAGGGACATTTTTTTCAAGATTGAATTTTTTTATATATCTATCGAAAGACGGAAAATTCTGAACAAAACTGTATAATTGATTTTCGCCATTTTGTCCCTTATCATAATTGAACGTCGACGATGTTGTGTACCTATGTATGTGTACAATTGCTACACTCGAAATTGATTGATTGATTATGAAAAAAAATGTTTATGTTTCAGTCTATCATAAATAATAAATACTAAAATAGTACTATTTCAAAGTTAAATATTTCGTCCGGGCACTTAATTTCCGCTTCGCAAATACCTTGTTAGCAAGTTCTAAAGGTTGATTATTTTGCACCTGAAGGGTTTCGTTTGTGGCAAGTGTTTCTATTAATTTGAAGTTATGTGTACCTAAAATTCGGTCATGTCCTATGGACAGCTACAACTGGGTCAATTTTCAAACGAGGTGATTTTGCTGTCCCAGGGCTATAATTCCAAGTGTATTTAAAATGGGTCCATATTGGCTCACATAACATTACTTGTCATATTATTTTTCATAATAACGCTTTTTGATCATAGTAATCATTTGTCATAATTTTTTTGCCTACAAATTTGTTGTATATACATTTGTATTACCAACATCATTACTCATAATTATATTTAGGCAGATTTTTTAACAACATAATGTCATTTCCAACTATTCATCACAACTCATAATGATTTTTAAAATAAACTTAATAATTATAAACTTATATTGTGTAAGTATTTGAAAGCATAACATATAAAGTATGGGTGTATTGGAACGTACACAGCGATTTTTCGTAGTACATTGTGGGTACGCACTTATTAAGCGATTTCGGCCCGCCAAGAAGTCGACGGAGCCCCGCTTCGCGGGGCTCCTTTTTCCGCTCTGAGGAAAAAAAGACACCTAACACTCCTCCTCGCTTCGCTCGTCGTCGTACCTATCCCGACTCTGGGACTGTATTTCTATTTTGATAGCAAGTTGAATGTGGTGTGGAAGATACCTGACAGTTTATAAATAAAACCAGGTAAAGTTGAAAATAAATATTATATAAATTTTTATTACTAATTTGTCGTTGTTAAAAAATAAATATGATTTAAAATTTTATTATTTAAAATCGTTATATTTTAAAAATAAATGAAAATTAACATTAGTATTACAGATATTTATTATGATTGACATTATTAACATGAATGATTCAGTGTTACGATTGTTATGCGCAAAGACAAGTTATAAGTAATGATCATTATGATATAAAATTATATAACAAACATTTTCGGACTTCCAATAATCGAAGTAGCAATTTTATGTGAACTTTGGCGCACCCATTTAAAATACAACATTGTTATGCATATATTTGCATTCTGTGCATCATAATGTACTAAGGCATATATAGTAATTCATCTAAATATTAATAGATTCCAAAAAAATTGGATTTGAAACCCTAAAATCGGCGTAAATTACTGCTTTTTCGCGTGTCCCACGCGCGGATTTGCTCAAACAAAAATTCATAACTATGAACTCAAGTAACGTATTATTAAAAAACTTATATCATTATAAAGAGCACTAATTAACGCATTTAACGATATACTTAAAAAAATGGATGCGTCAGTAATTAAAACCAGGTAGGCCTTTTCCTTTACCACCATCAAACTGCGGTCGCCAACCCGCTTGCCAAGCGTGGCGACTATGGCAAATCCCCCCCAAGGGAAAAAATAAAAAACATGCCCTTGGGGGAGGCCTATGTTCAGCAGTGGACGTCTTTCGGCTGAAATGATGAAGCCTTTTCGTAGCTGCCCCACGCGCAACACTTTTATTTTGACTCTCCGATACCTCCCAATATCTGGTTTGTCTATTGGCCTGCCGTTATTATTTACGTAACAATACAATGCTACGTTAGTTGGGCTTCAGTCGTCAAAGCGATTGGACGCGGCGTCGGCGTGTTTGGCGAAAGAAACGGTTAAGTCTTATTCGACGTATTTTGGTACAACGATGACGACATTTGTATGGGCCCTTATTTATCAGTATACAATTGAAATACAACTCTGTGTTTCATAACAATAGTTAGCATTATGGAGTAAAAGTTTCATGTTGAATAAATGAGTGAATCAAATTAATAGTGTACAAAAGATCGGTGATTAACGTATTTGTCGACATTTGTATGGCGAAATTTGTACGGCTATTTTGTCCATACAAATGTCAAATGTTGCATACAAATGTCGAATAAGGCATACAAGTGTCGAATAAGGCATACAAATGTCGACTCAAATCAAATGTAACGGCATTATTTCGACATTTATATGGCGCTGGTGACATTTGTATGGCGCAATCGACAATTGTATGGCGTGGTCGACATTTGTATGGCACAGTTTTTTTTAAGTGTCAATATCTTAGTAACAATCAGATGCAGAGCGGTGCCTCACACACTATAATTTTTCTTTTTCAAAACCCGACCTCACCGTGCAGGAATTAATATAAGTTTCACAAAAGAAAAAAACGCCATACAAATGTCGAAAAAACATGCTCTTCAAAAATTGACCCAACCATACATGCAATTAATATTGCTTGGTTGCGTTTTAATTTAAGGTACACACGTGTAATTCTCACTCATAAGTTTTGCTTGCCATTTTGGTATTTTGTCGCTTTCATCCGTTGGATCAAAGAGAATAATAATCTCTACTAATCCAGTAACTTTGTACATCAGAGCTTGTGTTCCCAGTAGACCCATTAATTTTCGCGATAATGCCTTTCAAACTTTGCAAAGTTCGAAAAAAATATAAACTTTGAAAGGCTTTAATCTTAGAAACTATTTACTATACAAAGACAATTCTATTTTTTATTATTCAATGGGCACTTGTCTAAAAAAGGTATGCCTAGAATAATTCTTGCGAGAAAAAAGTAATGTCAAAAAGGGATCTAGGACGGTAGCTAATTTTAGCAGATCTGAACAGTGGATAACACTTTTAAGAATTTTAAACAAAAACAACATCTAAGTATTTTCTAAGATTAAGTAGGGAAGGGACACCAAAGTGCTTTGCCACTAATGCTGACTTTTCGAAATAGGTGCCCGTTCTGTAACACAATGATTTTAAGAATAATTTTTGTGTCCTCTCTAAACGGTCAGTGTGGACTTGGTACTGTGGTGTACTGACTATACAACCAAACTCTAGGATCTAACAAAAAAGTAAAACAAAAGTTTATAAGTATTGGGCCGTTTGAAGGGCTGGCCAACACGAAGGAGCATGCCTAAGTTATTATTAAAAGTAAACTGGGGATTTATTATATTATTTAATAATAAACTATAGGATAATGGTTATTAATGTAACTAGTAAGGGAGACAGACAGTCATTAAATAACTTAACTCGAACTTGTATGAACGAATACAACTTCTCGCATGTTACAGCAAGGCTGGTTATGGCAATCGCATGGTAAATTTCCAAGGGACGGTTTTTAAATATTTAATTACCTCCTTTGAAAGCTTTAATAAGTTGTTAATAATGGAAATATTCAGCATTATATCATTAATGTATCTTAATGCGCCTTTAATGTAGCTACAATCATGTAACTATAATTATTACTAAACAAGATTTATATGAAGTAAACGTTTAAAAGATATTGAATGAAAAACTAGTACTCCTAAATACTTATATTATGTCAGCTTTATTAACTTTATTTATAAACTTAGTGTATATATCAAATACCATTGTCGTGTAATACTAAGACAGTATTTAATTAGGGAGATGACATTACATTTAATACAATAACAATAAAAATCTAATTTATAAAATATTTGCCAAGTGTATAGCGAATCTCAACCTTATTAGCTATTGGTTTGAGTTGGTTTCAAGAAAGGGAGCCAGTTACTGAAAAAAGTAGCTCGGGATTCGAAGTGTGCAAACGAGGGATGAAATATAAATACCTACAGCTAAAACGAGCCTCAAGAGTGTAGTTGAGGAAGAAATTCGACAGTCATTATGGTCGAGATTCTAATGCCATGTGGATACTCTACTGGTGGAGGAATTTCTTTCATAAAAATTAACTTTTCCATTCTTCTTTTAACTTACTTAATCAAACTTTATCTTTGTGTTTTTTTAACTTTGGGGTTGAATTTTATTAGTCATTTTTAAGGGCAGATCTCTGTCCAAGTAGACAGATAACCTGACAAATTATCTGTATACTTAGCGGTGCTACGATTTTACCTACGGATGGTTGGGAGTTCGTATGCTACCAAGCTTGAGGGTAGCTTGGCGTCTCTTCTTTATTAAAATAAGACGAATTATCCCTCCCGTGAATCAATGCCCAGCTGCTGAATGGAAGTGAGAGCTGCCGTAGTTTGGCTCAGGACGGGGGTGTATATTCCACTCACAGAAGTATATTACTATATGATATATTACTTTTATACACACAATAAGGCATCTCAGTTTCACCACCCTGCCCGCGGCCGTGAAGGGGGGGAAGGGGACAATTACACAGGCTTTTGTTGAATATCTCAGTTTAGCCGACTGAACTTTCTGAGCTTAGTATTCTTTGAAACTAAATCTGGTAAGGAATTTTAGTCTCAACAGTTTTGATCAATTTGGGTTAATGATAGGTTAACTTTGTACATAAAGGGTAGCGGGTTTATAATTTGAGGTTTAATTTAGTTTATCTAATTGAAGGGGCAATTCGATTATTGGAGGCGTACTAGATGTCTGGGATTGGGTTGTTAGGGCGAATCGCGTGGGTAGGTAGTTTAAAAATAGATTACAAGTCGTGAAATGGTTACTAGATATAATCTAGGTGCCTAGGAATCGAGTATTAGGCTGTTTCGGTTATTACTGAGTACGAGGTAGACGCCTAGGATAGAATAGTTGATAGTAAGTACTTAAGTATTTATTCTGTTTTACCCCCGGGTATTAGAATTATCAAGATATTTAGGGTTCATTTACTTATATTGATATGTAAATATGGGCGGAATAAATAACTAGATAGAATTAGATACAACTATCTGAGATGGTTACAGGTATTTAACTTGATGGTCTAAATTGTTCTTTTTTATACAACGCCGGTGGCAAACAAGCTTACGGCCCACCTGATGGTAAGCAGCCACCGCAGCCTATAGACGCCCGAAACCCCAAAGGAGTCACGTACGCATTGCCGACCCTTTATGAAATTTGAGAATTCACTGTGTTGACAGCAGAAGGGACAAATTTAGGTCCCTCGCTCTCAACACAGTGCATCCTCGGGAGCTCTGGCAACCTTGCTCACCTCCAGGAACACAACACTACATACTTGTATATTAGATAATGTTATTATGGCTGTGGTCTACTGCAAGGTGGAGGTACTTCTCCAGTTGGGCAAATGATAATTCAAATGAATGTTACTGAGGTACGGACTTATTGCTGTAGGTAGATGTTTAGCGAAATATAATAGGTTCAGATATCAGGACGTATCCCAACAATTGAGATTGTTCTGATCTAGTGGCAGGCTGAGCAGACCACTAACTGGGCTATTCTACTTTTTCATGTACATAATTTTCGGACACTTTTGTTAAAATGCAGATTTTGGAATATTAAGCCCACATTTCATATTTCTGTATTGTTATTTAGAAAGAGGTTTAATTGCAGTATCATTTCCGATAGTTTTGGTAATTAACGAACCACAGCTAATATCCATAAATCGAGTAACTCAGTGGTCCTTGGATGTCTCACCATTTGTATGAAAAAATGGTTTTTACCACTGTGTTACACACCTTTTACAGCAATATGTTAATATTTAAGTATGTTTACGTATAATATCCTCTTATTAAGTTCAGGTACTATTTCTAAATCCTGTTTTTGTACACTAATTCAATACACATCATTGTTTTTTTTGTTATAGAAAACTTGGTCATGAAAAAGTAGAATGACCCAACTACTCATTTTTCTAGTTGTTTTTATTTCAAGTTTTTAATTCATTTAATAATAATTATCATTATAATTATCATGTAAATTGGTTTTATGAATAAAAATCTATTTTAATTCTCATTTAAGTATAAATTGTGAATAGAGGAGTATTCATCGTTTAGGAAAGGATTTAGGAATGGGGTTTATAGGTAGACATATAATCCTAAGTGTGGTCACGGATCGTTGGGGGTGGTGTAGTATATGTGAAATATTGACATAAGAAATTAAGGTTCATGAAGGTACATCAATTCCAGTTTTGATTAGGACAACAGGATTGTTTCAGAATTGTTTGTTTGGAAGAGATCGCTTGTTAGCGATAAGACCGGCTGTTGTCTACCACTGTTACATGTATTTTAATTCCTATTGTTCTTTGAATGTACTTCGTTTGGTGAGCAATAAAGAATATTTGTATTGTATTGTATTGTTTCAAATAACCGAAATGATTATATTTGTTTGATAAGCGGAGCAAACCCACAAGTCTGTTATCGAGAGTGAATATTCACATATTTAACACACACAGTTTAGGTTGAGATGTTTCATAACTAATGCGCGATTTATCCCAGCGTTCTAATGATTCACAGGAGAAGTATTTCTAGTAGGAATGTCTTTAAAGGAGGTCTTGTTATCTGCATTGCATAATGGTGATTGATAAGGCGTGTACCTACCTAATACGTCGAATACCTAACCTCAGCTTGTAACAATATAAATATATATAGGCATAGTTGTAACGAGAGCGTGTCTCCGCCAACAAACTGTTATACAATTTGACGGGTTCTAGGATAAGCTGCCATGTAACTTTTTTTGGAAATAATCGTTTTTTTTTTAAATCTTATGTTTAAAATAGCAGGATAAGACAAGAGTTAGTAGTTGAATAATTATTAGGTGGGTAATCTCATATGAGACGGTTAGGACTGAGGCGGGGTCTGTAGCTAGAATTGACTAGTAGTCATCATCAAGGCTTATTGATGAGTTTCTCTTCATCAAGCAGGCTAGATAGGATATAGCTTACGTAGAAGTTATTCTCCATCTTCCTATGGCAAAGCATTTGTGAAAAACAAAACAAAATAACACATACCAATAATCATAATTATTCTAGCTAGCTTAGGTTATTATTGGTTCTATATAAAGGTTAGTATTTTCAACTAAGAAACTAATAGTGTATAATTTCGTTTTGGAATAAATGCCTTCAAAGAAAACTGACCTTTCCTTGGAGACCAATCCCTGCTTTTCATAGTATAGAACTGAAAGAGGGTGGGTGGGGGTTAAATTAATAATAAATAAGTTAAATCAATTATTTTTCTACGTCATAAACTGACTAGGTATAATTAAACTTCAAGGAATTTAATAATTTATGGTTTAAAACATTGAAAATAGGATTAACTAGCTTAACCGAGGTAGGAGAGATAGTTTCACGTATTACAATACGTACATATACAGGTTGTCCAGTAAATAATGGACAAGATTCTAACCACCGATAGATCACCTGAGGCTGGTCCAGAAAAAGGACTTTCAGGTTTAGTAAAAGTCCCTTGGTTTTCGAGATAATCGTTTTTTTTTTATTTTATTAATCAGGTGCTTTATCTGTGGTTAGAAGCTTGTCCATTATTTACTGGACACCCTATATAAAAAGATGAGGAGGCCAGGGTTCAGTCAACTATCATAGAGCTTTGGGTTTTTACGGTTTACAACTATAGAGGGTTCCACCACTGACGATTTTCATTTGGCCAAAGTTCTTTGTTTAAATAGAAGCTCTTATTAGTATAATTATTTAATCAAAATCATCATCGTTATAGACTTTAAAATGTTACAATGTGACTGAATCAATACAATAGGTACTTTACTACAAAAATTACAATACATTGTTTAATAAGCGTAAAGAAGAAATAAGCTATTAGAAATCAGTCAATTATTATTTTTTATTTTTTCTTAGTCCCTATTCGTCCCGGTACCGCCGAACACCGGGTAGAGTCAGTACGACCCAGGTCGGGCCTAGCTGAGTTTCTTGCTGGGCTCTTCTCAGCTAGGCTAGGTTTAGTGAACCAGCGACAAAACTCCCAGTAGCTCGATCCCACTCACACCTCAGATTCGGTTGAAACCGCTCAACCAATCTCACTGGAGCGCAAACTCTTAGAATATTCCAGTGTTCGTGCCGGAGGTTTTCCCCTGGATTTTCTCCAGGTTACTCTCCAACCGCGCAATCCTATCGCTTTATTGGGCCCGGCCTATAAAGCCACAGTCAGGTTAAAAAAAATATTTTTACTTTTTGTGTGTTTTTCTGTAGTCGATTTTTTATTTTTTTGTTATGTACTTATGTTTTTTTATTATGTTAGAGATGTCAAAATGATATTTAAGTATATAAACAGCCACTACGGCTAAACTCGGCTTTCGCGCACCTCCAAAATTAACGTTTTTCAAGTCGTAAAGGAAGGAAGGAGGAAGCTAAAGTACACGTGCATGTGCGCGGGAGTGACTTGCAAATCCAAACTTTGTTTTAATGTTCCAGAATTCGTATGTATGTATGTATGTAAGCACTTTATTGTACACAATAACAGGTTAAAACAATATACATGTCACATAAGATTAGAGTACAAAGGCGAACTTATCCCTATGAGGGATCTCTTCCAGCTAACCTTTGATGGATTGAGTGTATAGTGGGAGAATGAGATAGACAAACTTACACAGTGTACTAAAACTTTTCAATAAGGAAACTTATAGCTAAAACCAAAACCAAATAAATATATAACAACTATAACATATAATAATTTTGATATTCCGGCAGTTAGTAAAGATCTCCACTTTAAATATAGGCGGTATTTTACAACAGTAAAAAAAATTATATACTTTTGCCTTAGCAATTAAGAAAACTTACGAAAATACTCGGAAAACTTGATTTTGCTTAAATACTTTAAAAAATGTGATTTAATTCATATTCCCCTTAAAATCAGTAAAATAACATATTGTAAGTGTTTAAGAAAAACTGTTGATAACTTTTTTCGAATTCTATATTTTTAGGGTTTTCTTATTTAGAATCGTTTATATTATCGATCCTTATACAAAACAAATACCCAGATTTTACAATAAACAAATTATCTTCCGGTGCGTTACGTACATACTTATAAAAAACCGGACAGGTGCGATTCGGACTCGCGCATGAAGGGTTCCGTGCCATTATCTATAAAAACGGCAAAATAATCACGTTTGTTGTATGGGAGCTCCTTAAATATTTATTTTATTCTGTTTTTTTTAGTATTTGTTGTTATAGCGGCAACAAATATACATCATCTGTGATAATTTTAACTATCCAACTATTACGGTTCATGAGATACAGCCTGATGGCAGCCATACAGATAGACAAACGGACAGCGGAGTCTTAGTAATACGGTCCCATTTTACACCATTCAAAATGTGACGATCTGGAATAAAATAATTGCGACACTTTTTTTCTTGTACAAGGGGTCTGTAGTACCAATGATTTTCAGTAAGAAAACACAAAAAATACGAAATTAAATGAAAGGTAGTGTATTTAAAAAAAAGTTCAAATAAATAAATAAATATTAGAGGACAATCTTACACAAATCGAACTAGCCCCAAAGTAAGCTCAAGAAGGCTTGTGTTATGGGTACTAGACGACGATATATTTAATAGATATAAATTCTTAAATACATAGAAAACATCCAAGACTCAGGAACAAATATTCATGCTCATCACACTAATATTTGCCCTGACCGGGATTCGAACCCAGGACAGTCAGCTTCACAGGCAGGCGCACTACCCACTAGGCTAAACCGGTCGTCAAATATAATAACAACTTGCGTAATAACCCCTGGAGAACATTGAGCCAAATTGTATCTGAGTCAATGTATACTTAGGTCTAAGTACCTAGTTATCAACGTGTTACATAGTCAAAATTAATTTACTTGGCTTCTCTAAACAGGGATAACTATGCTTGAAACACAAATACAGTGACGCAACTAAACCAATATTAGGACTCAAAGCCAAAGTTCAGAGCAAACAATATTACTCATCTTGTAGAGTAAGGGTTTTGGAAGATTAAAATACCCAGCACCCTCTCTCCACCTCCCTAAGGCGTTGGTTGAGGAATTTGGGGGCCGAGCATTTTTTTTTTGAACCTGACTGTGACTTTATAGGCCGGGCCAAATAAAGCGATAGGAGTGCGCGGTTGGAGAGTAGCCTGGGGAAAATCCAGGGGAAGCCAATACCATGCACGAATAAGGATTTAGGGAATACATGTCTATAAACGTTTTAATAATCAATAACGTGACATGTTTCGTAGGCTAGCTTTGGATCTGAAATATCCGCTGATAACCAGCCTAGCTAGCATATATAATTCGTCCCTATTGCACTAAAATAATAATTAATAAGTGACGAATGATAGGTATGTCCAATATAAATGCTATCATAATATATTTTACTATGAAAGTTTGCGAGAAACAAATGAACGTGCGATACATTTTACTACCAGCATTTACTGCTATCGCTGAGCAGTCGTGTCTACTAGAGATGCGCCGAATATGGGTTTGACCAAATACGAACATTCGGCCGAATATTAGGTCCAGCTGTAGCCGAACTGAATATTCGGCAGAATTATTCGGTTCAACGTAATTCCATATCAAAGCGAAATATTGACACAAAATAAGTTAAATCACAGTTAATAATGGGTCAAGTATTAATTTGACGAAGCAGTAACTATAATACACTTTTGTAACTTGTAACAAAACCCTCTCAAAATTGTTCGGTAAGTAAATATTCGGCAACTGAACCGAATAATTCGGCCGAATACCGAACATTAAAAAACATGCCGAATATGCCTAATACCGAATACTAACCGAATATTTGGCACATCCCTAGTGTCTACATAGCTAACGCTAGAGCCGTTGTTTCTCTTGCCGCTTCGGCTGAACTCTGATATCATTTAATACGACGCCTGCAATCGAAATTCTGGCTAAGGCAAATAGTATTTATTAAAATGGAGGAAATAAAATGAAACTTGTCTACTAGAGTAACCCCGCAGGAATAGGAACCCTAAAGAAGGGTAAAATAATGTGGGTTATCAATTTATCATATGATAGTCGAAGGCTTCATTTTTGTGGCTTGTTACAATCCGAACTGAGTCGAACTCAATAACATTTTTACTGCCTCCACTTGGTGTAATAAAAAAAAAAAAAAAAGCCTTTATTCTTGACTTAAATTAACATCTGTTTGTGTTTTTCTAATAGGTATATTTTATTTGGTCAAGCTGTCGGCCGGTTGGTGTAAGTGCAGTAAAAACATGTTAATAAAAAAAAGTGCTTTGGGAAGGTGACGGGTAAGAGTGAGAGGGATTCCGAAAGACTAAGGGGCGGTTGCACCAACATCCAATCAGAGGCCGGTCATAGTCATATATGGCGCCGGCAGATATCATCCCATGGAAACTCGTCAAACTTTCCATACAATCAGATTTTAACGAACACCGCTTACGATTACAGACAGTTTGGTGCAACCCACCCTAATTTGTCGTAAAAATGTTTGCCGCTGATTCCATATTAGTTTTTGCTGATACGACTCTGTTGTATTATTATGACAGTTGTATTCATTTAAGAGATCACAAGCCCGAGTCACTGGCTTTGATCTAGTTCGGGGGACAGAGGCTTAACCTTGGTGAATCTGTCCCAAACCTAATGTTAATCTTTGTTGTTATTTGTAATCGTAATAAAAAAAAATCGTAATGAAATGTTGTATTAGATTTAAAGTTAATAACACGTTAACAATATAAACGTTAGGATCATTGCGCCGGTCACGCGACTGCATTCAGTTATCGACTACCTAAAGAATAAGGTAGGATGACGAAATGATGAACCTTCAATTAAAGACCCTAAAAAGTTACTTTGACTTGTTAGGTATTAATTTAATAGGTATCTGAAATTTTTTTTTTTTTTTTTAATTATTATTAATACTTGCCACTTGACAGCAAATTATTTATGAACTTCGCGCTGACACTTCGCAATGGGTTTTTTTTACCTGACTGTGGTTTTATAGGCCGGGTACAATAAAGCGATAGGAGTGCGCGGTTGGAGATTAGCCTGGAGAAAATCCAGGGGAATTCGCAATGTGTAAATAGACCATTAGACTAAGTGGTCGCTAGCTTGTGCATTGACAGTATCGGCGGTTAAGTATAAAAAAAATTTGACCAGACTTGAACTTGACATAAGATTAAACGTACTTGTTCAGTCTATGATAATGTGTAACGAAAGTTTTTTGCAACTAGGCAACATATTCTTCTCGTTGTAAAAGTGTCTTAATTTTAAGGTTCCGTACCAAAATGGTAAAACAGGAACCCTTATGGTTTCACTTTGTCTGTCTGTCTGCCACAACGCTAAATATCTCAATAACTACAGATGCTATCGATTTGAAATTTGGAATAATTATAAAGAAGGCTAACCTAGATACATAGAACATAGCTTTTTAAATATATATTTTTTATTTTCTGTGAAAAATGGCAAATAATAGGTGGTTCAAAATTTGAATGTCTAGTGAGAATGTCGAGTGGGGTGTCGTATGAAAGGGCTTGGGTTGCATGTTCTGAAACATTTTTTTTTTAAGTTGAGTCATTTTTGATAAGGGAAAATGTAAAAAAAGTACAGTTCCCCTCCCCCAATCTCCCAAGTTTACCAAGGAAAATATAATTATAGCTCTTATGTCGTAACTATAACTCTATGAAATTATTACGTAACATTGATATCAATGTATATTTTACAGGAAAAATATAACTATAGCTCTGTCTAGTTTTTCTTTTTTTATCGTCAAAAAACATTTCTATACTAAGTTTGTAATTTAATCACTTTTGCATGTATTTTTGGTTTATAAATTCCTACGAGATTATGCTGAAAGTACTTTCTTTTAAATAAAGAAAAAAGGGTTTAATTCGGTTCACGTGATAAAGAATTCTCCTTGAAAAACCACTCTACGTACTAAGTTATTCAGTCGCTCAAATTTGTAACAAAAGTCGCCGATAGATGGCGCTGTACCCGTTCAATTTCTACGTCATTTTATTGAGATTTTCTTGATTTAATGGGGTTGGGACCGGCACACATCTGTATACGGAACCCTCGGTGCGCGAGTCCGACTCGCACTTGACCGATTTTTTTTCATTCAGTCCGTGGTTTTGATTTTTTTTTTGCTTGGTTGAAATGTAAACTAAATTAATGAAATGATGTATTTATGCTGACCCGGTGTTTACGACAAAGCTTTACTTACCTACAAAAAATTTTTCGCTGTTATTATATCTGAAACGCGAACTTTTGCGAACAACCAGTTTTACCAGCTAACTGCCGAATTCGACTCACGTACTGGCTACATGTACACCACCAGCTTTGTGCAATCAAACGACGGTGTTTCAACAATTCCTAATCGTATTTCCCCGATATCGGTTTCGATATTGTTATTTCCAATCCATTGTCAATCTATTGCAATTTTAAAGCTATACCAGAACATTAATATACATTGTACACATGATTAAGGGCCGCACGGTCCGGCATCCTAGGCACTCACTTACGGAGCCGGACGACGTAATCACAGCGTCCATCGAAAGATGGAACGCTGCGCTTACGGTGTCCAACTCTGATACGACGCGTACACTTAGGCATTCCCGCCGGCGGGGACGTCCACTGCGCGATTGCGACAACACTGACACATATAGTCCCTATTCGTCCCGGTACCGCCGCACACCGAGTAGAGTCAGTCCGACCCAGGTCGGGCCTAGCTGAGTTTCTTGCTGGACTCTTCTCAGCTAGGCTAGGTTTAGTGAACCAGCGACAAAACTCCCAGTAGCTCAATTCCACTCACACCTCAGATTCGGTTGAAACCGCTCAACCAATCTCACTGGAGCGCAAACTCTTAGAGTATTCCAGTGTTCCAAACCACACGCGTGGTCGTGCCGAAGGTTTGAAGGTATGTTTCCAAGTAATCCATACATAAAAGAGAAATGGATGGAAGCGACCAGGCAAAAAAACTGGTTTCCAACAAAACATAGCACAATTTGCTCCATACATTTCGATGATAGCAGCTTTAAACAAACAAAAAAATATCGTCAACTGATTCCTGAAGCAATACCAGCCATTTATGTACTGAAAAAATCAACAAGTGAAGCAGTTCCTGGCATAATAATTTACTGTTAGAAGAGAGATGAGACTGATCGATCCCACAGTCAAACTGTGCAAACGGTTTTGTGGGTCTATGTACTTGTTTGTGTTGTATTATTATTTCTTAATAAAATAAATAAATAAATAAATAAATAATAATAATAATTGCTCTTAGAAACTTAATGTTTATTATTTCACAGTAAAGATTAGACGTTCTAATTGTTGATTAGAACTAAAGATTCGATGTTTACAAAAAGAAGCCTTTTCATTTAAAAAAGTCAGATAAGTATCGTTTTTCCTTTTATTGGTCATGATATTATTTTTACATGACCCTATTTTTCGTGACCGATTTGTCCGATTCCGATTCATCGACTCGAGCTGCACGGCGCGGGCGATATATCGCCTTTGTATCGATTTGGCCAGGACAACGGAGATTTCACATCACTAATATGCTCTCGTGACGTCACAGTAGGCAGCAAAAAAGTGACACGGTCGGTTCTCACACAGATTGAGGTGCTTAGGTCCTCTAGTTAAATTGATGCTCTGTGGGTTTTGGTTTATTCATGAGGTGGATACCGAACAGAATGCGAACCCATGCGTTAATATTGTATATATGTTAATATCACGCTTCGATACTATCCCATTCATTTGGAATGAGAATCTGTTGATGCCATTATTTGGAAATGTTGAATAATTTACTGGCATTTGCAAGTTAAAGTTTTATCACACTATGCTGATATAAATAGCCAGCCACTGTAGCCAAGTGGTAGGGTCGTCTTACTACCTGGAGGTCGCGAATTCGGACCCGGCTTATACCACTGAGATTTCAAAAAAGTTTACGTAAAGTATTTGATATTTAACAGTAAACTTTCGGGTAAAGGCAACATAGTTAAGAAACTCTAATCCCAATTACTAGATGTTTTCTCTAGCTCTAATGGCAGTAGCTTTTTAAAACTAGTGCCTACGCGAAATCTTGGAATCTGGTGCGAAAGCGAACCCCAGACTCATCTAGCATATAACCGGGAAAAAGCTAAGAGGATGACGATATACTACTGTAGATAATATAATAATTAAGCGCAAATTAGTATTGTAAGTTACTTAACCCGTTGCAGCCCCGCGAAAAAACAAACGATGACATTGTAATAATAATCTCGCTGCCGGCGGCACCCTAGGTTAGGATTTTATAATATTTTTATGTTTTGTAAGTGTATTTTTATATTTTACTTTTTATAAAGATATTGTAAAAGCCTGACCTAAGAAGGTAAATAAATAAAGAGAATAATAATAATAATATTCTTTATTGCACCACTAATACAGGAGTACATTTATAGATTCGGTAACATTAATAATGGTAACAACAGGCGGTCTTATCGCTTTAAAGCGATCTCTTCCAGACAACCTTTGGGTAGCAGGAAATATTTTTTATTGTATTGTTATGTGCCCGGAGATCTCCAGGCCTGGGAGATGACGGCTTGGCACTTTATCAAAACGGTTATTCTTTATATACATAGGTTACGCGACTAGTGGTGTGTTTACCGAACGTTTTCGACCGTAAACGATCGCGACGAAAAACTTGCGCAAAGTTTGTATCGAGATGCGACAGGGTGGGCAAGCGCTCTCCATAAAAACATTATGCAAGTTTTTCTTTGTTTATGTTTGCACTGTAACGGTTTACCGTTATTTCTATTACATAGACTATTAAAAATATATACATATAAATTATTTACAACACAAAATTATCAATAACCCTTATTAGAACTAAAGTAACACAAACAATATACAAACAAACAGATTCGGCTACGCGTTTTACTATTAGATAAACAAGTTGCGAATACAAAGGGCTACGTCACGACCCGCGATAAGCGATGCAGGTTGCACCCAGCGAACGAGACACGCACGGTCATTGCATTTGCATAGCGGCTAGGACCGCGTCAGGTCAACCACTATAATCGACAGCTTACTATTTTATATAATTTTTCCCCTAATTGTGGTGTGACAAATACTTGGGAGTGACTATCTAGTTACATTTCATCATTGTGGTAAAGTTAAGTTCCAGATTTCCCCGAATAGGGTGAGTGTCGTGAATATTAATACTACTTGGATTAAGTTGTTGTAGTTAACTATCATTTACTCTTCATATTGTAGATATTAAAAATAACTAGTTCTCGCTGTGCATTCATCTGAATCATTTTAGTACAAGTAATTGCCTATTGTGAATAACGCTAGTAATATCATGCTTCTAAGCGCTTCTAGAAAACATCATCTACCATGTAAAAAACTCAATTTAATATTGGTAAATTATAGTTATTTCTGTTTAAATACATTGTAATTTAATCCATAATCATAGTTAAAATGCAACCATAACGCTTTTGGTCATAATGTAGTTAGTGGGACACATTTCATTATAAAATCTTGTTAAAGTAATTTCATTACTTCTTTAGCTAATAAATGTTGCTTTTGCTTGTGACTGCCACATCATTGATCACCATTTAATGCTTTGGGGTTCACTAAACCTGACAACAAAGGAAACACGAGCGAATTACATACCGGAAATCCCGATGTTGCAGTCGCTTGTATGAAATTGGACTTTTTGTGAAATGGCTATTTATCCGGGTATTCCAGGGATCGAGTCTGGGATTCAATTTGGATTCCTCCAACCTTGTGGCGCATGGTCCTGCGCGTTCCTGGTGGTGCCTGCGTAGCGGGTCCAGATTCCGAACCTTGGGGACGGCTCGACGCGGTGCAGGGAAGTGACCCCAATTACAAGGACTTGTTTCCCATTCTGTTGCCAGCTCGTAATAAACCCGCGACCTAGTCGGTTCGACACTTACTTTCCTAATAAATATATTGTTAATTGGATTCCGGGTAGTTTAATTTTCAACCGGCTACAGTCGACCTACATTTTTGTTGACGCTAACCGTTACGGCACTAAAGTTGCGATTTTTTGTTCAGTATGCTTATTTTTCTGTTAGCCATAACCTGGAGAAAAATAAGAAATAAAATATATTTAAAAAAAAAAGATTTACATTTTTTTGTATTTTTTTTCTAGAGGCTCTTCGTATATCCAATATGGAGAAGGCCTTGCCCTACCCTTGCCTTAATGTAAATCTAAATGTCATCTCCCATACTACAACTATCATTAAACCTACCGTAAGGTCAAATATTTACGTGACAGCTTCAGTTAGCATCCACCTGATGGACCAGGTTTCTTCAATTAAGTACCTACTCGTATAATAACCGTCCTAAAATCCAAAAACTAGTTAGCATGCATTTTTTGATCTGAAAATATACTTGGAATTTAACAGCCCATTGTAATGGCTTTGCCACACTTGCGTATTGCACCATTTCAGGATAAATGTTCGACCATACCGCTGCTTAAAATACGTTGACAGTGCGATAACGTAGTGACGAGAGCCATAAACTTATGAGCTAAAAATGTCACGCATGAGGCTCGTCAATGCAATCCCGTACCGTCACTGTATGGTCTAAGAAAACAAGGTCTGACACCACAACAGTGTCGACGATACACATACTTACGACCGCATACGACGTAATTTTATGTCACCCGATGTACCGGATTGCCATACCTAACGCAGTATATTATTGTATCATGAGACGCTGTATTTTGAGCAGCGGTGTGAGCGAACCTTAAATTGGAAACAGCCAGTCATAAGGCGTATTTTCCCCGCAGGTACCAGGCAATAGTATGGCCGATGCGCCCGCGCATGTCCAAGACGTGCTCGCTCATTACAATTGCCGTCATCTGGGTGAGCGGCATGCTGCTCGCAGTACCCTGTCTACTCTATTCCACCACCAAGGAGTACAGGTATTTTTAACCACGCACACATATTTGAGTCATCAATATAAAGCGGCAATTACACTTCGTCGTTCGCCGCAGGCTGCATGCGGCGACCGCAAAAGTGTAAAGAATACGTTAGCGGCCGCATTCGGCGATCGACAGCTGCCAACGCTTATAGGTAGGCGGACAGACTAATGTAAAGACAGCGTTTGTTGGCCTAAGTAGTTTAAAAAAATGAAGTCGGCGACCGCATTAGGTGAACGTCGAAGTGTAATTGCCGCTTAAGATATCAAGCTCACATGTAATGGTCATTAGAATTACAATTAATATCGGGAACTCACAAATACAAATATACAAAGTAAATATCCCGTTATTCACCGAAATTCTAATTTGAGTCGTCTTCAAAAAAAATGTAAGTACGGTCAACCAATTTGATTTCTGGGCGACCTGCAGGGTAATCACGTAACTTTTGTACTACAGTTAGATAGATTTTAATGTCAAATTTTAATTGTCAGCTCATACATTTATACTTCAAAATTGACAGTAAAATCTATCTACCGTTAGTACATAAAGTTACGTGATTCGCCTGCAGTTACCTTGTCACAGTGACATGAGATCTTTAGCGGCTTTCATATTGATTTTCACTGACCAGTCAAAAGGTACGAATTGGCCTAGGAATCAAATTGCTTGACTGTACATAGTTTCTACTTGTTTATTGGTTCTTTTGTGTAACGAAAATTACCCATACGTATAAATTTGATGTATGAAAATTACCCATATAAATTAGGTACACCTATTGAAAACGACACATATACTCTGACACACGATATTAACATTAGTCGTATATTGCGTTCTAAAAAAATTGTACCTAGTTCAATTAAGGGTATGCTCAATATTTTCATATTTTATTACCCATTTTTAAATATTTTTATTTCAATTTTATTACCGTTTTTGAAAATTAAGAGTTTGGTGTACTTATACTTTCTTTAAAGTATATGACGCCATGTTCCAAATATTCATTAAGTTCCTTTAGTTGCTGCCTGCCATTGCCATTCCAACTGTCATTGGCGCTAGTTTAGCTGGAACAGATAGCACAACTGCTGCGTTCACATATCACGCTTTAAAAAAAAATGACAAACTTTGTTTTTAAAATCCGTCGTCTTTTTTTCATGTTAATCGTTCTTTATTTATTATTATTATTATTTTATGTTCGTACAGTTACACATTGTGAAATCACTCGACGGTCCCATCGGAAGACCAGCGCTGGCGATTGTCGAGATGGTACCGTTTCGAGATAACACAACTTTTTTGTTTATTTTTATTTTATATTTTGCTGTGTTAATTGTTGTCTTTGTCTCGAATAAATATTTATTATTCGTATTTCTTATTCTTTACTACTAGTGACTCTGTGAATTGTGGACCTCGCGAGTGACATTTTATAATAAATTATATACGCTAATGATTATATATATTAATTTATAAAAAATATTTTTTATAGCAAAAATTCTATGTAATTACCGAACCTGCTCACAAAATTTCACGAGAATTGGTTGAGAAATGCGACCTGTACGCTTACCATGAGTTGGTATCGAAAACTCTTGTTACGTTACTACAGTCGCTAGCGTATTAACGCGTTTCGAATAGTTTTCTATTGCACTCGCACCATGAGTCAAGTACACGTTTACTACACTCGCTAACGTGAACTCGATCCATCGTGTAGTAATCGTTACGTCACGGAGTGACGTGCCTAACTTCACAGCTAACAAAGCAGGGGCGCTACCGCGACAGCAAACGAAGTTTTCCCTCTCTGTCGCACTTGCAAGTTTGCACATAAGTGAGACAGAGAGGAAAAACTTCGTTTGTGGTTCGCGGTGGCCCCTCAGGGGCGCTACCGCGACAACAAATGAAGTTTTCTCTCTCTGTCGCATTTACGTCCGAACGTGCAAGTGCGACAGAGATAGTGATAAGACACACAGGGCCTACCGCTAACCTAAAACGAAATATGTGCCTCTCTGTCGCACTAGTGAATCCGAGCGATAGAGAGGGAGATACATCGTTTCCGGTTCGTGGTTCGCAGAAAATACCTCTGTGGAAAATACAGCTAGCCATCCTCCATTCGCCAGTTCTTTAGCCAGCCATCCATCGATCATCTTCCATTAACATTAATTAAGCCGGTGACAGACACCCGATTAAGTCTTCGTTTTTACGGCTCTTAGTACGCGTACTTAAAAACCGCCGAGTAAGTTCGCCGGCGATCCAACAGGTAAACAAACAACAACAACAACAGGAGAAATAAAATTAATAACAAGTTAACACACATTTGGAGCTAAACTCAAAAAGATTCTATTTAAATAGTGTTTTCATGTAGTGGAGGAGTTTATGACACAGGTGAACAGAGGGACTACTCCGAAATTCGAAATCCTAACTTCGTATCGTGCCGTCCCTTTCACTCATATAGTGAAATCACGGAAGTGAAAGGAACGCCATGATACGAAGTTCTGATTTCGAAGTATAGGCCCAGACTCTTAGTCTTTGACAGTAAGTACATTATTTTATAAAGTGTATACCTTAATCTAAATGATATTGTGCTTTTTTTTTTTTTTTTTTATATTAAGAGTCTTCAAGATTGGCCTCCAATGGGGCCAGTTTCTTTTTTCGGAGACACGCTCGACCCGGCCTTTGGGCCGAGACGAGGCCAAGAAGAAGAGGAAATATAACAGAAAGACAGCACCAAAAGTATAGAAGAAGAGAAAGTGAAAAGAGTAGGAAAGAGAAGAGAAGAGAAGGAGCAGTATAAGAATTGTTATAACTAAAACTAAGACCATTTAGTATTTCCTAATTCGAAATTATTATTTTTGGTGTAAATTATAACAAGCCTTCGCCACAGTACACAGTTTTAGTGCAGTACTACAAAGTGTTTGAGCTTTGTGGGAGACAAAGATCATATAATTGCTCCGGGGGGATCAGGAGGGTCCGGAGGATCTGGCGGATCCCGGATTCTGATGTAATGCCTGTCGCCGAATCTTGCGTCTCTAATTGCCTGCAATCTGGCATCCCGGTGAGGCCGATTGTTGTGGAAGTTTGCTGGATGTCTAATGTTGGGTCTGTATCTAATTCGGGCATTGGGAGTGTTTCGGCGGGATTCAGCTTGGCGCCTGTGGTTAATTAATGCAAGGAGCTCACGTTGCTCAATTTGGGCAACGGTAATTGGATCGTTGGGATCTGTCAAGACATGCCTTGGACGACGCACCCCCTTCCTGGGCGGAAACTCTGGGACGTAGTTCGAGGCATGCCTTATCAGATGGTTTGGACTGTTAATGACGGATGAAAAGAAATTTTGGCTCAAGTCTTTAAAATGTTTTGCTATTGAAGGGATGCCCAGGTCCCTGTGAATGTCCAGGTTTCTCACATACCACGGAGCCCCCACCACTTTACGTAAGAACTTATTTTGTAGCACCTGAAGGCGCTTCAGCGTGTAGGGGGTGGCTTGGGCGAAGGCTACCGAGGCATATGAGAAAACTGGACGTATAATCGACCTATAAATTAGGAGTTTGTTTTTTTGGGACATTTTACTCCTCCTGTTTGTGAGATAGTGTAATCGTGACATATAAAAAGAAGCCCTATCAGCAACAATTTTTATATGTCTTTTGAAATTTAAGCGCTTGTCCAAGGTGACGCCAAGGTATTTGGCGTCACTTTTCCAGGGGATGGGGATCTGATTGAGGGAGATGTGCGGGATTGATTCTAGTAGTTGGGAATAACGGGAGGTTCGGGAAAAGATGATACCCACGCTTTTATCCGGGTTAACCTCTATGCGCCACAATCTGCACCAATGCCCTAGGGCATCGACTGCAGATTGCAGCAGTTGGGTAACCCTGAGATATTGTGCATTATTGTAGTGTATTTATGTAAATGAATGTAAACTTATTATTAATTACCTAGCATGACATGAATTTTTGACATCTTTCCTAGATTGTTTTTATTTATATTTAATCCTAATCTATTTGTAATTGTCTTATTTGTTGCCTATTATTTCAAACACAATGAATGCATTGTTTATAATTAAAATAAAATTAAAAATTAAAAACTCGTGTGTCCAGACACTACCAGTTAAGGGGCGCTACCGCGACAGCAAACGAAGTTTTCCCTCTCTATCGCACTTATGTCCGAACGTGCAAGTGCGACAGAGAGGGAAAACTTCGTTTGCTGTTCGCCGTAGCACCTCTGGGCCTGTGGCGCTACCGCGATCAGCAAACGAAGTATTCCCTCTCTGTCGCACTTGCAAGTTTGCACATAAGTGAGATAGAGAGAAAAAACTTAGTTTGAGGTCGCGGTAGCCCCTCTGGGGCGCTACCGCGACAGCAAACGAAGTTTTCGCTCTCTGTCGCACTTGCACGTTTGGACGTAAGGGCGACAGAGAGGGAAAACTTCGTTTGCTGTTCGCGGTAGCGCCCCTGAGGGGCTACCGCGAACCACAAATGAAGTTTTCCCTCTATGTCTCACTTATGTGCAAACTTGCAAGTGCGGCAGAGAGGGAAAACTTCGTTTGCTGTTCGCGGTAACGCCTCTGGGAACTGCAAACGAACGAAGTTCGAATATCTCCATATATAATAACAGAGGGGCTACCGCGAACTGAAAACGAACGAAGTTCGAATATCTCCCTCTCTGCCGCACGAATTAGCAAGTGCGACAGAGAAGGAGATATTCTAACTTCGTTCGTTTTCGGTTCGCGGTAGCCCCTCAGAGAGGGAGATTATTCGAACTTCGTTCGTTTTCTGTTCGCGGTAGCCCTACTGGGCCTGTCCTCTGAACTTTGTATCGTGCCGTCCCTTTCAGTCTCGTGTTATACACTATATGAGTGAACGAGACGGCACTATACGAAGTTCGGATTTAGAAGTTCTTATTAGACCCTCTGTACTCCTAACTTTGAAATCCGAACTTCGTATCGTGCCATCCCTTTCACTCTCGTGTTATACAATATACGAGTGATAGGGACGGCACGATACGAAGTTCTGAGTAGCCCCTCTGGTCTGTCACCCACTTCAATTCATTCGGCTGTCCACTCGTTGAAATGATTTTTATCGTTCACAATTCCTGAACGCACCCGCCATCAATGTCAATAAATAAAATCATAAATTTTCTGAACGCATCCGTCAATGGCAACAAACAAGTATTGCCACAATATGGCCGATCGTTTTTGTCATTATTTAGTATACAAACAGGAAATACGCGACAATCCGAGTTTTGCCGATATATGTTGTCGATTCAAAACTCTTATTTTTTTACGTTCTTCAATTGAAGATGGGTCTCGATGTACAGTTACCACGACTTGCTATAGAAAAATGACATTATTTTACTACAGTCGCTAGCGTGTTAACGCGGTTCGAATAGATTTCGATTGAACTGGCACCATGAGTCAATTAGACGTTTACTACGCTCGCTCACGTAAGCTCGATCCATCGTGTAGTAAAAGTTACGACGAGTGACGTACCTAACTTCACAGCAAACAAAGTTATCTCTCTTTCTAACTATACTAAAAAGACAGAGCACGGACGATATTAGGCAAAAATCTAAGTATCCATCGCTTTTAAAAATATAGAAATAACCCGTGGCGCTACCGCGACAGCAAACGAAGTTTTCCCTCTTTGTCGCACTTGCAAGTTTGCATATAAGTGAGACAGAGAGGGAAAACTTCGTTTGTGGTTCGCGGTAGTCACTCCGTAGGTGACAGTCGTTTGTTTTTGTTATGATCTGAGGTTATGATTTATAAAAACGCGTACGAGTGCCTCGTAATTCCAGTTACTGGTTAATTAAATATGCAGCAGTAAGTATCTATTTTGGACGAACATCTTAATAATGTTAATTGCTACCATCAACTGTTAAAGGTTTATTGTTTATATGGTTTTTTCGTCGGGAGACGACGGCTTAAGACAGTGTGATTTATATTTAATTTGTATCCTCCAGACAACAGAGAACACAAACAGAGTGAGACTGGCCTGTTGATTTATATTTTGTTTGTATTTTCCAGACTTGAGTGAGACGGGTCTGAATGGCCTAAGACACGGCGACGAACTTGCGCCTCGGCTCTCGAGAATATTTATCCAGCTACTGGTGCCAGACAGCATGTACCACAGTCACACGGCCTTACCGCCAATGCAGCGTCAGTGGGGAAGATGTCCAATGCAAAACCTCTCATCTGCCCACAGAAGGACTTACACAAGCACTTTTATTGGGTGTTGTCAAGAGATATCCTGTTCTGGATTAGCTTGGTTGGCATTGTCTTTGGAGACCACATATATCTATAACAATATTAAGCCGTTGCCTACCCATCTTGGAGATCTCCGGACACATGGCAAAAGAATGCTATTGTTGATTTTTTACATCGGTCGAGGACCGGTTGGATTACTCTTCAAGTTTATTTTCACTATACGAGTTAAACCGTCATCTCCTAGTGAAAAAATAAACAATAGCATTTTTTTGTTATGATCCCTGGGATCCCAGGGACCTGTAGACGACGGGTACCATACCGTCTCCGAACCAACAAATGCTAACTAACTGACTTGTGGTTATTTATTTTTATTATTTTGTAATATCAAAAATTCTTGAATTGTAAATAAATATTTGACATTTAAAAATGTTTATTGTTATGTCAGACTTACCTAAGTACATATTTTTACACATAAAAGGCTGTTGTGGTCTGCAGAATAAATGTTTGATTCATTCACAGCATACAGCCGCATCCAATAATGTAAATTTGGCAGCAGTTTGAATTCACTTGACTAATAATTTGAGTGATTTGTGACAGAATATGGTTGCAAATCTATTTAAGTAAATAACTTATTAAGACACTCGTCCTTAGTAGCCTGGTAAAGGAGGTTAGAGTTACGAGACTTGGCCTACTGTTACCTGGAATGTTTTTTATGGGATCTCACTTCTTTTTGTAGGTAAACGTGTGAATACATGAAGGCATCTAGAACCAAAAACTTATCATAGATGCAAGAACTGCAAATTTATAACTTTGTATCTCATGTATTTGTATAGTATTACAAACTTACTTATGCAGTTTGTATATATCTAAGGCGTGACTGAAATTGTAATATTTTTAGGTTTTTTATACTTGATAGGCTAAAATAGAATTATGTTTAAAATTAGAAGCTTGTGGGTCTGCTAGAAGTACCTTAGAATAATCAGCCAGTTAGTGTGTCAGTGACAAAACTGAGGAACTTTGACTGGCAATACTTAGTTCCTAAACTACATGTTTAAATTTAATAATATTGAGAATATATCTAAGTTATATTATACCCTATATGTTACTGAAATTTGTGGGTTCTAATCAGCCTTAAAGATAGTGGAACAATGGTTAGATTTGTTTGTACAATTTTTGGCATTAGGAAATAGAAATGAATATATTTTAATAAACTTTTTTTTTAATGTTTATGCATACTCTTTATTTTTTCTATTCAATAAAAAACAGAAAAGTAGGTATTTGCAAACAATACATTTCTAAAACAAGAATATACTGTGGCCGCCTTGATTCAAGTCTTCTAGCTAATTGATTCTGTAGAGCACTCCCATTAATAAGCACTGGCATCAACATTTTCCAGCACCAAATTCTGTTGATGAATCTGAAAATTATAGTAAGAACAAATTGACATCTATAGATTTATGAACAGGTAATTGTTTGTTGCCTGCGAGGCAGGTTCGAATCCCAGTCAGGGCATTTATTTTGTGTGATGGGAATGAATATTTGTTCCCGAGTTCTGGATGTTATTTAAGTATATATTTATCTATATAAAGTATGTATATCGTCCCCTAGTACCCATAATACAAGCTTCGGCCTCAGGCGTTGGCGTAGGCCTACTAGGTTGACTTTGTAAGATTGTCCACAAATATTTATTTTTAAGTTATCTTCTGAACTACCAATCCAATTTCATAAATCCAGTATATAAATTGAAATAGACATAGGCGCAGCTAGTTTATATTAATTATTTTCTATTATAGAATAGGTAGGGTCGGTAGGTGAGTTTACGGCCTGTTAATTTGATGCGCCAGTTTGCGGCCACTTGGATGAGTTGGTGAACTGAAAGGATATTTTTTTGCTACTATTTCTTTAGGGCATGTAAAAATGATATCTTTAATTGACAAAATCTCGTTCTTCAAAAGGCCGCAAACTGACGCAGGCCGCGTAACTGGCCTAGCGACCCTACCTTGATTTTGTTCAGGTACTTACACCATCCAGATCATAACAGCTTGAAATTTTCTCTGTTCACGTCGTTCGTCATCATATGCAGCCTTTCGGTAACATATCCCACACTAAGTAATGCCTTGCAGACATTATCACATAAGAATTCCAATGTTTTCACGGCCCAATTAGCTAGTGAAATAGTTTACTATAGTCGATATCGTATTGTTCGATAGCATCTGTCAAGTTTGTAACTTATGGTACCGATTTTCTATGGAATCAGCTACAAAACGTCAGTCGCTAGCGTTTAGTTTTCGATAGGTAGTTTACCGTAGAACTGATCCTTAGTTCTATGAGTGACCGCCAGAGGCGCTGTGCTAATGTACATACAAATCGTTTACGCAGACGCTAGCGAGTACGGTCACTGTCGACTCATGGTAGCACTATAGTGAAATAGTTACTACACTCGATAGCGTATTATTCGATAGCATCTGTCAAGTTTGTAACTCATGGTGCCGATTTTCTACGGTAACAGCCATTTGACAGCTACAAAACGTCAGTCGCTAGCGTTTAGTTTTCGATAGGTAATTTACCGTAGAACTCATACTACCGATCCTTAGTTCTATGAGTGACCGCCAGAGGCGCTGTACTTTTGTGCATACAAATCGTTTACGCAGACGCTAGCGAGTACGGGCATTGTAAACTCATGGTAGTGCTACTGTAGAGGAGAACAAACGGAAATATTCGGACCTAGAAAAGCATTTTTGTCAAAGCTGAAGCAGAGACCTTCGTTTCACTCGGTCAGAAACGGATTCAGAAATAATAGAAATCAAATAAACATGGCTTGGTGATGTCAAAACTTTTTTGGAATTGATCAATGAAGTACTTTAAGTCTCGGTTTTATAAAGCTTCGTTAGACCTTATGTCGGTTTGTTCTGTCAAAAAATTTACTGAGTTACCTACTGAAATTTGATCTAACGGATCTTTATAAAACCCGGCCTAATATAATTTAATTAGGTCAGTCATGTCTTTTCTTAAATACACATTATATTCTATTTATAATTTATAATAATTATTATTCAATAAATGATTTTGCATTTAATTATATTTGGTAAATTATACTTTACACCAAACTTAACATTAATATACTCAGTCAAATAAAGTTACATACCACTGTCTTTAATTGGTTAGTAGCTGTGACTGTGAGCTGTTGACCTCCCGAGTGACTTTTTATAATTTTCGCAAAAACAGTCATTAAAAATTCTATGTAATTATCGAACCTGCTCACAAAATATCACGAGATCCGATTGAGAAAGGACACATGCAGAGGGGAACACCTGGAATACCGGACATAGGAAAGCATTTTTGCTCAAGTTGAAATGGACCTTCGGTCACTTCGCTCACTCGGTCAATTATACAGTCTTCTAGTTTTATCCACAACGAAGTTACAGGGGGTCGAAAATGGCCTGAATTGCTTCGAGAAAAGGATGGTACGGCCGTGCCGCTTTTTTGCTCGACTTGGTGGGGGCACTGCTGTGCCCCCTGATTTGCACTTTCGCTGCCAAGCTTATCGTAGCGCTCCGCAATTGCCTTTACATACAGTGAAACGCATGGTATCGGCTACGCGCCTACGAGCAGAGCGCGGTTTCCTGTCAGTGAATGTGTTAAGCGAATTGCTGAACAGTACGAGTATCATATCCAGCTCACTGATTTAGTTAACTGGAGCGATGCACGCGTATGAATCGCTTATTTTCAAACTCAAGTAAATCCAATTATGACGTTTTTTAAGAAAATAAAGGGTAAAAAAACTAGTTTTGTTACAGTTTTATCGTTTAAGTATATATTATTCCGTGTGGTTATTTAGAAACACACTGTTAAAATCATAATGTTTTATCAAAATCACATAAATCCATATGACAGTATCTTTCCAATGTAGGTAATTGTCCATCCAAACTAATCATCGAAAGAAGTTTTTTCAACATGGCAATCAGTTAACGTAATATTATATATTCTAATCGTATTTTTCTCAAATATAGATAAATCCAAGTCTGTTGAATCAAAATTATACAAATGCATACAGAGTTTTTTCAAAGAAAGATAAATTGTTATCGATTATATCGAAATGACGGTAAATCCAATTTTTTATTTTTTTTAATTGATGGTTTTAATGCTGAATTTAACGAACAGGATCGCTTTCTTTAAAGCTTTAGCCATAATAAAAAAATACTGCCTTTCAAATCACCGAATTAACGCTATTATTGCTTTTTATCAATAATCTCCCGAGTGGTTATAGTGGATATATCTGACTTTGAAATTAAGCGACACATATACACATCCGATCATATATGTCTTATCAAATTTCGGGTTCGTATATCGGTTTTAAATCCTATAGGATGCATGCGCGCCAACAACCCGCAAGCGCCTTTACGTATAGCCGTCTCGCTTCCTTCCGGTCGCGTCTCCCTCTCTCGAGGCTCCCGCGCCGCCGGCAGTCCGCTCGTAACTCGCCGCCATTTCGTATCGCTTAATTTTGTTCTATGTAATTTTGTGTAATTGTGTTTACTTTGACTATTCTAATTATAGTAGTTTACCGTACGAGTTTGTTTTCAATCTTTAATCCACACCGCCGTTACCTAAACCTATACTGGCGTCCAACTCGCGGCACCCGGTACCTACGATTCCGCGAAACGCCGTCGCGCGTGAATAGGTACTGTGCACGAACTCAAGTAAATAGTGAAATGTGAATTGTAGTGACTAGGTATTACGTGTTTGTGTGGTGTTCAACAAACTGTCTATTCTAAAATGCGTCGCAAAGGTCGCAATTCTGAACCAGACGACTCCACGATGTCCGAGGGGCAGCTCTCTTCGTTCCTGTCGGCGTTTGCAAAGGCTCAAGCGGAATCCAACCGTCAACTGGTTGAGAGCCTTCTTGCCGCGTCGCTCGCGAACTCGCAAGAGAAGCTTGTCGCCCCGTCTCCGGCTCCATCTTGTGCGAGTCCCATGTCTTCACAGAATGGTAACTTCGCCAGCTGCACCGCGCGGTTTACTGGCTCAAGTCGTAACCCTGATGTACTAGAAGCATTCATAGACAGCATAGAGGTATACAAGGAAGCTACAAATATAAGCGACCAGCACGCGCTCCGAGGACTTCCCATGCTACTTGAAGAGGAAGCCGCGCTGTGGTACAGAGGGGTCAAGGCCACAATAACTTCGTGGGACGACGCGCTCAGGAAGCTGCGTGTCAGGTTCGGCGTGGCTAAACCGCCTCACAAAATCCTAAGGGAAATCTACGCATCGGAACAAGGCGATGAAAGGGCCGAAGTTTTTATCGAGCGACTCCGTGCCCTTATAAGTAAAATTCCCTATGACATAGACACAAGAATGCAGATCGACATGGTGTATGGTTTACTCGATAAACGAATTAGAAAACGCTTGACACGAGAGTCAATAACGGACCTAGATTACTTATTAGAGAAAGCCATACAAATCGAAAGTTTGTTTTCAATCTTTAATCCACACCGCCGTTACCTAAACCTATAATCCATATCTTCCGACCACTAGGTCGATAATATCATAATCAGAATACTGAACTTACGGATCCTAAATTTAAGTCTGTCGTGAAACAGACACTTATTTCAAAAGCAACAAGTAATCTAACACAGAAATATTTTGTCCTTAATATTAAAAAATATGTATGTATGTTTATAGTGTAGCATTTGAATTCTGTAGTATTATGATACTGTTATTTTATATACATTGTATATTGTTTTGAAAAAATGACACCTCGCCGAGTTTCTTACGCCGGTTCTTCTTGAGGCAGAGGTTTATTTTATGAACCGGTGGTGGTTTTTTGACATTCATAAGTGCATGTAACATGCCTAAATTGAAGAATAAATGATTTCATTTCATTTCATTTCAAAGAAATAGAATGCATGTTGGGCTGTCGCCGTATTTATTGATGATTCGTTTTGTTGACAGATAGATGCAAACGCATGTCGCTCACTCTCAATACGCGTTACCTCCGGATAATTAGGCAAAAACTGCTATCTATTATTATTTTTTTTTTTTTGTAAATAGGCTTAACCTAGCTCTTTTACACGTCATTTTACAATTACGTGACGATGCCGAATAATATGATATGATGACACAAATACAAAATGTTACACATGTACATGACATGACATCGGCATCACGTAAAGCCTGTCACACACTGCAGCGGCCTGCGGTGGCGGCCGCGTTGGCAGCCAGCTACCACTATGAAAATCAAGGCCGCGTGTGTCTGAATGAATGTTAGGATTGTCATAGTGTACAACAGGCCGCCACCGCGGCCGCCACCGTAAGCCGCTGCAGTGTGTGGCACGCTTAACTTAAAGGACATTGCTAAAAAGGTAGGTTAACCTATTTCTTTTGCTGGCTGAAAAAAAATATAATTTTATTTTATTCAACCTACATGTAACATCAAATCAATCTCTCACCCATATGAGTTTCTTAATGTGATTAGTTTTGTTCATTGGGTGGATCAACTATTCTTTGTTGCCCGTTACCATGGTTACGTCTCCTGAGTCACTCTTTAAAACTGTGATTTTATATAGCTTAAATCTACCAAATATGAGTTTTAGCGATGAGCATCAATCCATTAGGACATGGGTCATCTCTTGAGCATGCTTGAAGTCCATATCATAAACATTTTTGTAAGAAACTCGGTTATTGTTGTCTCCTCGCTGATGGGACAGAATAACAACAAGAAAAAGTTGATTGACCCCATTACAAAGATGCGCAGCATGATTAAAGAAAGGAGTATTAATTCTGACGAAGGTACAAATGTATGCCAGATTATACTGGGTAATGTATGATGTACATAACCCACGAAAGGTGTTTTATACTGTCTATTTCCTTAATCCCTGCGAAATGAAATTTTGTTAACACATTACTTGCCAGCCTTCTGTTTCTTTAATGTTCAATATTTACACAAGGCTTACAGGGGCTTATAATCCCAAGATACGAGTATAATATGGATTATTTATTTATTTAATTTGGAGTATACCTCAGCGTTAAATTCCATATTTATAAAACACGCTACCGTTCGCGAAATATACAAAATTATAAAAAATATTAAAAACAAAAAAAGCTACGGCGCGGACGAAATTCCGTCCGCATTAATTAAAGTATGCGCTTCGGAACTAAGCGCCCCGATAACTTGGCTGGTAAATCAATCTTATGATGAAGGAACCTTCCCGGATGCTCTTAAAATATCTATAATAAACCCAATTTTGAAGCCAGGTGGAGACAAGTATGATGTAAATCAGTATAGGCCAATATCCTTGCTTCCAGTCCTCTCGAAAATATATGAAAAAACGATGTCGAATCGTCTCTACTCTTTCTTTGAAAAATATAATTTGTTAGATACCAATCAATACGGTTTTAGGAAAAAACGTTCAACGATCCTGGCAGTTTACACATTCATACAATCAGCTTTAAATATAATAGACAAAAAACAATATGCAATAGGGTTACTATTGGATATATCCAAGGCCTATGATAGGGTGTCCCATCCCATCCTACTAGACAAATTGTATGCTATGGGAATCAGGGGTACAGCTCACCAGTGGCTAAAATCATACTTATACAACCGGTACCAACAAGTGCAGATTGAACACTACCACAGAGAATCAAACGAAGTTAGAATAATAGCATCAGAAATGCGCCGAACTACTTGCTCTGTCCCTCAAGGCTCAGTAATCCCTTGTTTGTTATTTATCGCATATATTAATGATCTACCGAAAACAATAGATACAACATGTATTATGTTCGCTGATGATGTGTCAATACTTTTAGAGTCCACAAGTAGCACGGAATGCACTGACCGACTACGAAAAACACTCGAAGACGTCACTACATGGCTGACAGAGAATATACTATTATTTTAATTTTTTTAAAGTTATTTTATGAATTTAATTAGACATTTCATACTTGCCAATTATACCATACCTAATTATTATTTTACTTATTTTATAAATTAGCATTGACATTTTGTATTGGATAAATGTCGGCTTGGATAAATAATAAAAACCGGCCAAGGGCGAGTTGGACTCGCGCACGAAGGGTTCCGTACTAGTATCTATAAAACAGCAAAAATAACTTAACCAAAATTACAGTTAAATCAACCTATCTCAAAAACTATAAGAGATACTTTGATCAAACCAAAAATCGTTGAAAGAGTTAATTAGCATGCATCACCTCTATTTTTTTTAGAATTTTATACCCCGTAGTTATAAAAATAGAGGGGGGGGGACATACTTTTTACGACTTTGAGAGCTGATATCTCAAAAACCGTTCACTTTAAGAAAAATGTTTTTTAGAAAACTTTATATCATTTTAAAAGACCTTTCCATTGATACCCCACACGGGTATGTACATCGAAAAAAAAATTTTCATCCCTCAGTTACATGTATGGGGGGCCCCACCCCCAATTCTTTTTTTTACTATTTAGTGTCATAATTTTGTAGCGGTTCATACAACACATATTCCCATCAAATTTCATCACTGTAGTACTTATAGTTTCCGAGTAAATCGGCTGTGACAGACGGACAGACGGACAGACGGACAGACGGACAGACGGACATGACGAAACTATAAGGGTTCCGTTTTTGCCATTTTGGCTACGGAACCCTAAAAAGGCTATTTAATTTAATTTAATTTAAAAATGTCGGTTACATATTGATTTCATTGTTATTGAGTACATAAATTATTAAAAAAAAAAGCATGTAATTACCTAGATTTAAGATACATTATTGAGTGCCCTTACAGGGTGTCATGTCCCTACCATACTTGTCTTGTAACACCTTAATGTATTATGAACATGACTACAATGGAATAAAGAATAAAGAATAAAGAAATATTTCATAAAAACAGATGCAAACTAAAAATTCTTAATGCGAAGGGATACAAATCCTGTGTTATTGCTAAAGAGCGATCTCTTCCAGACAGACAACCTTTGGGACATTTGGAAGGGTAATGTTAAAATGACCCTGTTACTTAAGACTACTCTCTACTCTGATTTGGTGAGATTTTTACTCTGATTTGGTGAGTAGGATCTTAAGACATTTATTTATCGTATGGCAATCATTTCTATCAGTGAGATCTTTGAGAAGACAGTACAGTTGCCAGTTTTGGTTGCACTTTTAGCACCACCCAGGTGTCACTTGTAGGGTAGCGGTGGGTCACCGGTGGGTACTCCCTACGAACCCCCACGTCAGTCATGAGTGGGCAACTTGATTGTTAGTTCTCAAGCCGCCCGCAGGCCTCTAACTCAGCTTAACAACTGCTATTACAGAGAGCAGCCGGGATCAATGGCTTAACGTGCTTTTCAAAGCACGGGAGCGCTCAGATAATAACCACTCAAAGCGGTCGTCCATCCAAAAACTGACCTGGCCCGACGTTGCTTAAGTCGCATACCGCACGCGGTACGCGGGCGCCGCTGGGCCACGAGCGCTCTTTAGACGATATTATCACGGACCGGTCGTCATGCAATAGAATGGAAAAGTCTGTAAAGGAACTTTGGCCTTTCTTTTTCGCCCCGTTATTTAATTAAAGTTATTTGTTTGTCTGTTAATAAGTGTGACATTGTTCGCAGGTCGAAGGGCACGCTGAAGACGGCGTGCCTGCTTAATTGGCCGGACGGACTCCCAGACGTGTCGTACATGGATTTTGTGTAAGTATACCTGAATATTCTATTCATAGTAATAAAATAAAAAAATTAAATTTAAGAAAATCGCACAAAAATATTTTCATTTTTCAATTCGCTACCGTCACATGAGCTAAGGTGAAAAAGTTATTAACTGTTCATTACTTTTCTGTTATACAATAGTTTTTATAGTAACAAAACGGCCGAATTTGTAAAGTTAGCTTACAGAGTTAGGGCGTGTCTACAAACTCACTCTAACTCTATTTAGAAACTTGGCTATACATGAGATCTGATGACTTATTGATAGTGCGATATATATTCTTTATATGAATTTTTTTGGTGGGATTTCATTTCTTTGTGTAAGTTGTGACGAAAGCTCCATATACACATCCATATTTCCTCAAATTAGGGGATAAAAGTGTATATGGAGCTTTCGTGGAGGTTATTGAATAAAAAAACATCCCTCCCTTGTTGAGGGAGGATTGTTTGTTGTTTGTGTACTAATACTAGCTTACATACCAAATGTCAGCTTTCTAGGACTTCAGGAAGTACTAAGAGTTTTGATGATAATCAGTGAGTGACGAGATCGGGATTTATTTTAGATATCAATCAAATCTAAATTGTAAAAGGATTGACGTCATGTCCTGAGAATTTTTTACATCTGGTATAATCTAAACCCACGTTATGAGGGTTCAAATAAACGTCGAAGTGCTTCGAGAAATGATAGGTAGTGCCCTTGCGCTTCGCTCAGCTCGTCTTGGCGGCGGATTTGCCCCAAATCGCGTCAGCGGGTCCCTACCCCTAGAACGCGGGTGCCTAGAACGTTGGCCGCATCGCCAAGCTGGATGACAATACTTACTCATTGAGCGAAATATTTTAATAGTACATTACTTATCAAGGGCGGTAAAACAAAGAATGTCTCAGATCGCAGGTATTTGACGCCCGAGCCGAAGGCAAGGGCGATAATTATGCGATCTAAGGCTTTCTTAATTACCACCCGAGGTAAGTACAAAATTTTATGTTACCCCCTGGCCAGGAAGTGGGAATTTCCGCGCGCGGAGCGTGCGGTAATTGCCACTTTATGGCCAGGTGTGACATAAATTAATATACATACATAAATATACGATGTGCGTTTGGAGTCTGGTCAAAATTCAGTAGGGTAATTTTAATGATTTTTAAAGTATATCATTATATACGACTCAAAGTTTGCTTTATTACAGGGGAATATGATTAATTATCGTATTGTGATTTTATTTGTCAGCGTTATATTACTTTCCGCGCTTGTATCAGAGGCATGCTGCATTATTGCTGACAGCGATGTTTTACTATGGTTTTTCTTAAAAAGTATATAACTAGTATTAAAAAAATCTGCCGTTTGCCCAAAATAAAACCTACTTAAATGTTCAACACTAATGTTGTTTTTTGACGACCGGTTTAGCCTAGTGGGTAGTGCACCTGCCTGTGAAGCTGACGGTCCTGGGTTCGAATCCCGGTCAGGGCAAATATTTGTGAGATGAGCATGAATATTTGTTTCTGAGTCTTGGATGTTTTCTATGTATTTAAGTATTTATATCTATTAAATATATCGTCGTCTAGTACCCATAACACAAGCCTTCTTGAGCTTACCGTGGGGCTAGTTCGATTTGTGTAAGATTGTCCTCTAATATTTATTTATTTTTATTTTATTTATTTTATTTGTCAATAACGGTCGCTAACAGGCGATCAGACGATTAACCTTTGCATTTCCGATGACGTCCTGAATCCGGTGTCACTTTTTAATGCAAACTGCCGCATACATTGCCGTTACTATTTCACCCACTAGTGTTTTACTATGCTGACAACTTTAAACCCACTTTGTATATTTAATAACAATAATGAACACATTGGCTTCTCTTCATTTCACTTCTCGCTTTCTGATACCCGAAATTCCTGAAATATTGAAACACGCTCCGGCGCCAAAATGCAGATGCCAATTTATTTCTCTATTAGCCTGCGGTCCGCATGCTTGTAGATTTATTTGTCAACGGGAATAAAAGCCGCCCCAAACCCCCAAAACAAATTAGTCCGGCCAACGATGGAGCATGAACGTATAACAAGCCACAGCCCATTCGTAAAACGTTTTGCACTGCCTCTGAGCTCGTTACTATAATAACTTGACCCCGTTATTCGTAATAATTATGCATAACCAAAAATCAAAGTTATACTGGTCTTCACAGAACAATATGGTTAGTTTTATGAGCAAGAACAGTTTTAAACACAGTGATATAAAGACGTAACTGATAAAGGCCCCCAGTAAGATACGACATTAGAATGTGCAAGGTTGTGGCCAAAACAAGTCAGTTAATAGAGAATATGCATGCGGAATGAATAATAATAAGTTGTCACTATATTTATTAATTTATTTATTGAATCGTAATATTACAGTTTTACCCAAAGCGTTACAAAGATTCCAGACTAAAACTACAGTTCTACAAACTAACTTAAAGTTATAGGATACCTGTCTTGCTTCATCTCAAGCACTCTCTTCCATATATGAATAGTAAACCGAATTATGACAAAAACAGTGAACATATTTATTAGTTCTCAAAATCTTAAAAAGATATGACGCGAAATTTTCGAAAATAACGTCACTTTTTTATTGACTTAAAGTAAATTGAAAACTACCATCGGGATTCTTATGTTTTAATAAATAAAATGTACTATAAAAATGTACTTAAACCCAATATTTCACGACCAAAATAGTAAATCACGCATTTTTCCATACAATAGTAGTACGGGCACATAGTATATGACGTCACATACTACTATTAGTATGGGAGTTCTGTTGGCGTTTTGTACTTTGAAATCCATTTTTGTCTTTTATGTTGTTCTATTTTACTTATCCATATACACATTTGTTCCTGTCAAAAAACTGGTTCGAATAGCATCATGAAAAAAAGATGCATAATCTCTATTAACTACTACAAATAATTAAAACTTGGTTGATGAGACCAAATGATAACTACTCGTGTGGTTTTGCCAGAAGTAAAGGTCACCGTGTATAGAAATGCCACGGTTCAATATGACTAGACTTAGATTACGTTTTTCAATTAATAACACGAAATACATTTGGTGTCGGTATTCAATTAAAATAAAATATGGTCCCGATGAATGCTTAAAATTTTTCCAAATTCCAAATTCATGAAACCGTCCATCCACTGTACAGATGGGTAATTCCAGCGTAATTCATGTTACATTTTTACATGCGTATAAACATATGTTACTTTTGGCAACGTACTTTGTAAGATAAAGTTACATACTATTTTATTTAAAGAAATAACATTATTTACATCTCGGCGAGTAGCTATTATCTTAGGTTATGTTTATTGATGTGACTCTATGTCTGTAGTAAGATAGGTTTAGATGCATAATATATGTCAAAAACTGGCTTACGCATATCTCAACTCAACTGAGAAGCAGGGCTAATTCCCGAAGAGTGTTGTATCCCGTTTTGTCTTGTGCGAAAGAAAATAAGCTTGTCTTTTTCAAAAGGGGCGTGGCTGACAGAATCGCGGCATCTCCTTAAACAATGAGTCTCAATGTTTGTTGAAAGAAGAGTTTATTTTACCAAAGGTACAGAGGCATGACAATAATAAAGTGATATCAAATATCAAGAATACGGTTACTTGTTATCGAAACATGTTATTTTTAGGCCTGTATGTTTTTCATGTCGCATTGAAACAGAGTATTATAATGCGCAGTAGTTTACTTATACATATGTACTTTTGGAAGTAGACAAATCTTAATTTGGGATTAATTAAAACGTGATTGATGAGAGTAATGATAATATTCATGTAGTTATGAATAAAAATCACCGAGTAGAAAATGTCACGTTTGATTTTAACGTATTTCTTTTGACGTATTTCTTTTTAGTCGATGGTGATCATAAATAAACTAGTCGCTCTGTGAGCTGTAGACCTTCCTCACAAAATTTCACGAGAATCGGTTGAGAAATGCGACCCGGTGAAGAAGACAAACCATTTAAAAAACATTTTTTATTTTATTTCCAAAAACTGACTCGACAAAAAAATCTGTATAATTATCGAACCTGCCCACAAAATTTGAGAAATGCGACCTGTAGAGGAAGACAAACGGAAATCCGCCGATCACACGAAAGAATTTTTGTCGAAGCTGAAGCCGAGACCTTCGTTTCACTCGGTCAATAAGATTACAGATTGATGAATGTTAAATATGCCGCCGCGCCAGCAGCTGCCATTATATAGATACGTATCAAAGTGTTCATACGACTACAATCAAATTTTTACTCTGACCGCTTACGAGTACAGTGGTGAAAACCACTCCAAGTGACATAAGCCTGTTATATATGTGTAGTAAGCAATTTCACATATTAATATTATGAGGATCACTCAGTGCTGGCAGCGTTCCAGGCAGAATGCAGTATCAAACCTCAACGTAGTCGATAGGGCCTACTTCGAAAGGCGGACCTGCAAAGTGTAAACCGATGCACATTGGACCTTTTACAAACAAAGAGTTAGGATCTATGCTACGATATGACCGAGGAAGCTTTTAATAACGAAAGCAAAACAAACGAAGCTAATAGGAGAGGAAAATGTTAGCCTGCATACCTAGTTTGAGTTAAAAAAAAGTTTTAAGTACTTATACATTTTTGCAGGGACCTGGTTCAGGCAGTCAATATTTAAAAATATGAGAAAGCAGTTCCTACTTATTATTTATTTAAATGAAATGGAGTCTTCTTAAAGTAAAATATCTTATCTTCAATATTTAAAGTACTTCTCCTCCATGTGGCATTGCCGCTGCCGTGCCATATATCATAATATCATAATTAGGTAGCAACAAGCGAAAAGAGTATCAGTACTGGTCAATGATCAATTTAATCACTTTGTAAAAGCAGAAGCGGTATTTTAGTTATTAAGATCTAATATATTCAACGCGATGGCAATTGGAAAAGTCCTGCCAATTAACGTTGTGGCACTTCTTTTTATACAACGCCGGTGGCAAACTTAACAGTTCATCTGATGGTAAGCAGACACCGCAGTTTATAGACGCCCCCAACTCCAACGCTTGCACGTTGCCAACCCTTTAAAAAAATTGAGGATGCACTTACAAAAGTCCTAAAAATTAGTGTTGTGGCACTTAGAAAAGTCTTGGCAATTAGCGTTGTGGCACTTAGGGAGAAAGGCATTATCCTAAAAAAACGACTTAATTCAGAGATTGTTTATATGTATACATCACAACCCATATAGAGCCTAGAATCATGCTTTCGTTTTAATAAGCAGCAAGACGCTGAAAATAGCAGTTAAAATATAAAACAAGATGACATGAATTAGAAATGTTGAATAATTCCAACCGTCCAACCGTTGGGCACATCTTTTATTCATTGTTTTCTTAAACAAAGTTTGATGTATCTCGTTATGTTTTTTATATGTTATGGCTAATGTATTTCTCTATTTCAAAAGTGATACAAAAGTACGAAACTCCCTGCCATCAAGAAGCATGAAACAAATTTGTAAACTGAAGGAGCGCTTGGACGCGCCATGGTAATTATGAGAATATAATTTTCATAAGATGTCACATATGATTTTGTTTGTGTAGATAATTAACATGATTTCTAATCCTCTTGAAGTTGGGAATATTTGGTCAATTATTTATCTAAACACAGCTTCTTCTTATTAGAGTCGTCCATTATTTTGGGAGTCATTTAGTTTAGTGTAAAACTGTTAGCAAATACGTATTTATTTATTGAGAAAGTTGACGATTCAGCAAACTTCGTGCCTTCCCATGATTTAACTATTTCATTATCAACAAATCAATCATTAAAATCATTTCAGCCATTTTTAAGTTGGGTATGACTAAAGTACTCGTAACTTACTATATTGACGTGTTATTATCGAAACAAGTAAAAATTAGAAAACGGTCGTCTTTAATCTGAACATAACTAAAGTTAAGACCCCTTTCGCAAAACGCTGTATCGTAGTTTTGACATTTTCAGTCGCAGCAGAAAATATCCACTTTATTCATGATAGAAAAACTCTTGGTTTTTACTGAATTATATTGCTAAATAATCTTTTATGTAAAGTACGATGACATAATATTAATAACTCAAAATAAAAGAAAAAATATGTGTTTTTAGTAAGGTTCTGTTAATATAAATGGTTTAAATACGAACGATTAGATACATGTAACTAAAATTGGGGACATAGTGCACAAAATATATCCTTTATTACAAAATGTTAAAAAAAAAACAAGAACAGCCTCTAATTAAATACATTTTTATTTGAATTCATAATCCGTATAAAAGGCAGCGTCTTCGCTTTCTATAAATCAATTTAGTAAAAACATTACTTGAACGCACATAAGTCGTTAACTATTGACAATATGAGAGCCAACGTTTGTTTTTTCAACTGTTCATGACCCAGTTCACGCCCGTTTCGTTTCAGTTAACAGTTGTTTGGGGTTAAATTTATCCACCAACCCACAGCCCACAGCCTATCCAGTATTCAGAAGACAAGGCGAGTTTAAACACTACCTGCAGCCATGTTGCAATGGCTCTTGCATTTCAAATAAAACGATAGACATTTTTATTTGACACTAGCTTTTGCCCGCGACTTCGTTCGCGTGAACTTCTACTGACTATTCCTTGCCCTTGGTAGATAAATGCCGGTTAGGTTATAAAGTACTTAACTTTGAGTGACTCACTCAAAATTTACTCCAACTTTTTTACATCTCAAAGTTACAACCTTACAAAGTTTCTAATTTATATAAATATAATAATTAGCAAGTGAAATGGGCCATCTTGTCCATGAAAGGCATGTGTCCTGAAGTAGGATGTAATAGGCGGATAATGAAACAAAATGGGTAAGATTTATCAATATCTATATATAGGTACGTATGTATGTATGTTCGTAATAGGTACTGGATAAGTAAGTCAGACGTTAATTACTACACATTTCATTCCAGCCCGGATAACTACGTCGACTCGATCCCATATAGCATTTATGCGTATGAATTATTTTTGATGATCTCTTATACTATGTAACAAAACACTAATATCTGCTAAGGAACTACCTTATCACATCCATGTAGCATAGTGGTGTCATGGTTCGATGTCGCGTACGTCTACACATCGTTCTTGTTCGACGACGTTACCCAATTCCTTACTTTCCGAGCCTTAGTACTGACATGCTCGATGTAAGGGCTACACGGGAAGACATGCTTGAATCGAACAAAAACTTTGATGTTTCTCGAAATGCAAAGTGTTAGGAGTCCTACATCATAACTCAAGAATTTTTAATGTTCTACAACAATATGATACGCTCTACTTGCAGTGAAAACCTCTACGCATTATCCCTCTGTATGAAAATTAATTGAACACTTCTAGTTTACTAAGAAAATGTTTTTTATATGTACTTGTAGTTTACTAAGACAAATATATTTCCAAAGATTTTAAGCATCCTCTTAAAATATATGTACAAAATTCTCCCTTTATCGCGTATTTTTCTAGTGAAAGTTCTACCTCCAAAACGTACAATCGAACCGGTGACATCCTGAAATGCTCGTACGCAGCCAATCGCTTTAACTGAGCTGTCTATAATATAACGTCTATAATAACAATAAGTAATCACACTCGGTTACCAAGTCCTTCAACCAGTTCTCTCTTACAAAGGCGTACGCAGAGTGACATATATCTACCAAAAAGACTCGCGCTTCCTTAACTTCAATCTATAATTTTCTTTTGCAGACGTTACTGCTTAAAACATATTAATATTTTTAAGTATCTACGCGCATATTATCGTTTTACAATTATATTTAAAAAGAAATCTAAGTCCGAAGACTGAGAGGCAAAATGCTTAAGTACTTTTTTCCTTAACTTTCGTTTCTAAGAACCTTAAAATATGAATAATTAAATTAATATTTTTGATAAACTGACCTATAGTAACCAAAAAGATTTGTAACAGTCTCTATGGGTCCTTAGGACCGACACAAAATTACCCCGCCTGCGGGGACGTCCACCGCACGATCGCGACAACACAGACATATATAGTCCCTATTCGTCCCGGTACCGCTGCATACGGGGTAGAGTCAGTCCGACCCAGGTAGGGCCTAGCTGAGAAGAGTCCAGCAAGGAACTCCTTGCTGGACTCTTCTCAGCTAGGCTAGCTTTAGTGACCCATCGACAAAACTCCCAGTAGTCCGATTCCACCCACATCTCAGATTTGGTTGAAGCCGCTCAACCGATCTCACTGGAGCGCACACGCTTAGAGTATTCCAGTGTTTAAAACGCCCGCGTGGTCGTGTCGGAGGGTTCCCCTGGATTGTCCCCAAGCTACTCTCCAACCGCGCACTTTTATTGCTTTGCTGGGCCCGGCCTATAAAGCCACAGTCAACTTCAAAAAAAAAACTTATTTTATATTTCTCAACCTTCCGTTTTTACTACAAAGATTTCGGAGTGGATTTCAAACACGTTGATTTTCTGTCATTTTGTAGACAAATATAACATATAAAATATTATTTTTTTGAACCTGACTGTGGCTTTATAGGCCGGGCCCAATAAAGCGATAGGAGTGAAATTTTAGGTAGGCATACATCAAAGCGCTGGTCAGTCAATGCTGACAACAACCGTCTACGTCCAATCTATTTAATCTCCAATTTTATAAACAGTAAAGTTATTAAGGCTCGATGGGTCAGCAAGTTTTGGCTTAAGACGCAAGCGCCTTAGAGGCTGTAAGTCAGTACCTAAATAACACAAATCTATTCTGTTTTTCTTACGATTATGCATGTAATTAATAGAACTTTATATACTGAAATGCGGTAAATATTTACATTCACATGAGTCGCTTTGGTTTTGAGATAATTAAGCTCTAAGAGTCACAAATATCCGAACTAAATCTTTCATAATAATACGAGTAGCTCATCATAATCAATCATCATAACCACATTACTCAGTTTATCACTACAATGGTAAAAATAAAAACTTTCCATGCAAAAACCTACTTTATCGTCGCTACTATAAGACTCAAATGTTTAAATTGTGCAAGTACTAAATAATTTTCATTAACTTTGATTCGACTTAACCGAATGTCATCTGTATAATGGCACGACTCCGAAACGCCAAACGTCAAATATCGTGATATTTACAATTGTCTTGATTCGCCTCACGATACTTCCTTATTGTATCTTGTCCACACGATTCGTAACAACTATGTGCTTATTTCGAGCTCAGACTTACACTGGATCAGCTGAGACGAATTTTCGTAAGTCATCGTGCATTGTAAACATCCATGGACTCTGGAGGCAGATAGGCAATGTTGACAGCCACTGACTAACATAATTAAATCTCTCATTTCAAACAGTTACTATGGGTTGAGGGACTCTCCATTTTTTCACATATTATCTATTTATTGTACAATTTTTGAATGGGATTCTTTTTATTTTGCTTCCAATTGTATGCTTACCAATTTTCAAGCCTTTAAGTCATTAATTGAAGGACTTGTCATACAAAGTTCAACCCCTCTTTCCACCCCCTTCCATCCGCAATCTCTATAATTTTTATAGCCTATAACCTGGCCGAAGATCAATTAAACTTATTAGTGAAGGTTGTATTGAAATTTATTGGCTAGTTTTCGCGTGATGGTGAGACAAATAAACAGACAGACAAACAGACACAAATTTTAAAAACTGTTGAAACGTGTTCTGTTATCGATTCTAAGACCCCTCCATCGATTTTTTTGCTAATATCTTCAATGTACAGATTTTCGAACCTCTACAGCTTTATTATATGTATAGATTTCTAATAATAGAACAAAATATTGAACAGCAACAACTTCATAGTCTATTATGGGTGTGAAATATTGCAAAAGACTTTGAAAACTATCGATTGATGTTCGTTATAAACTGACCCTTAGGTAATTCACTTTTCAAATAATGCCGGTAATATTTCCGAGCTCATATAACCTAGACCTTTTTAAGGCACGAGTGAATAGGCACCTTCTGGGTGAGCTCGCTTCATCGTCGGCCTCATCTTTGCCCCCTGGCTAGATGCTGGCCAAGAGCGATCCCATTTTTAATAAAAAAAAATCGATTTTTATTGAACTGGACAAATAATAGTTTGACGTGACTTGCACGAGGGTGGCCATCTATTCTCAGTAGTTTTCTTAAAAACTAGTAACTACGCCAATATACTTGGTTCGAACAGTCAGCTTCGGTTGTAGATATAGGATGAAATTTTCTATCAAGATCAGGGATTGTAAAACCGGATTTATTTAATACCTGTGTAGTAATTGACAATCTATTACCACTAATAAAAGAATACCTATATTATAATTACAGGTATTGTTGTCATTCCGCTTTTATCTATACCTCTATGTATAGACTATTTACGATATTAAATACCTGTATTCATTGCACTTGAAAGGTAAGATGTCAATTAAACATTACTATTAAAACGCAACAAAAACGTGTAGTGTAACGCCCGTTCAGCAAGTTGGTAGTCTTACTTGACTTATGTTCCTACGTCCCCTAGATGGGGCAGAGGGCTTCCACAGTGCGCCGCCATCCCGTTCGGTCTTGAGCTTCGCGCTTTAATTCGCTCCACGTCTTCCCTATGTTCTTCGCCTCTGCGATGATCGTCCGCCGCCAGGTCTGCTTAGGGCGGCCACGCTTACGCTTTCCTTGGGGATTCCAGTCTAGGGCTTGCCTCGGTATGTGATCAGGGTCCCTTCGGAGCGTATGTCCGATCCAATTCCACTTGCGGCGTTTGATCTGCTGGTCGATCGGAGTCTCATGGCAGCGTTCCCACAGTGCGATGTTGGAGATTTTCTCGGGCCAGCAAACACCGAGAATACGGCGAAGACATCGGTTGATGACGACCTGGAGCTGGCGCGAGATCTCCTTCGTAACCTTCCACGTCTCGCATCCGTACAGCAACACGGTCTTTACGTTGGACCGGAATATCTTGAGCTTTACTCTCCTAGTCAGCTTCCGCGATTGCCATACAGGACGGAGTTGCGCGAAGGTTGCTCGTGCCTTGGCGATTCTCGAAGCGATGTCCTCTTCGGTCCCTCCAGTTTCCGACACTACACTACCGAGGTAAGTAAATTTGTGGACCCTTTCCACAGCCTCTGTGCCAATGAGCAACGGCAAGGAGCTTGTCGCCCCGCACCTCATTTCCTGAGTCTTCCGGGCGTTGATTTTCAGTCCCGTCTCCGTTGCCTCACGTTGTAGGTCGTCCAGCTTAGCTTGCATATCAGCGCGTGTGTGACTAAGCAAGCATAGGTCGTCGGCATAATCCAGGTCCTCCAAGACGCTGGATATTCCCCACTCTATGCCGCGGCGCTTGTTGCTTATTGCGTTGCTCACAATGCCATCGAGAACAACAATAAATAGGAGAGGTGAGAGGAGACACCCCTGCCGTACACCCGCGTGCACCGGTATGTCCTCCGAGACGAGACCATCGTGTATCACTCTACAGGAATACTTCCCGTAGATGGCCTTTATCATGTTGATGATTTTCTCGGGGACCCCAATTTCACGCAATCTGTTCCAAATGCACCTCCACCTGATCGTATCGAAGGCTTTTTCGAAGTCCACGAAGGTCAAATACATTTCCCTCTGCCATTCTGATGCCTGTTCGAGGATTATGCGCAAGGTGTTGATCTGGTCCGTGCACGATCGGTTAGGTCGGAAGCCAGCCTGCTCTTTGCGAAGAAGAGGTTCAACGGCCCTCGATAATCTGTCTAGGATAATCTTGCAGAGCACCTTAGACGGGATCGAGAGCAAAGTAATGCCTCTCCAATTGCCACAGTCACTGAGGTCTCCTTTCTTAGGCACGGTGATGAGAAGGCCCTTATTCCAGTCATCGGGTAACTCTTCGGCTGACCAGATGTTCTGCAAGAGGGATGTCAGCGCGTTCGCGGCGGTAGGCACGTCAGCTTTCAGCATTTCCGCCGTGATGAGGTCGACTCCTGGCGCTTTGCCATTCTTGAGTGAACGAACGGCTTTCACTACTTCCTCTGCAGTGGGAGGAGACACGTCAATGTCGAGGCTTTGCGCAGGCAAGCTGACAGCAGGTGTCGTAGTAACGAGGTCGTTCGGGACTTGGAAGATCTCTTCGAAATGCTCCCGCCAGCGTTGAAGTTGCCCCTCTGACGTCACGATAAGCTGGCCTCCTTTATCTTTCAAGGGTTTCCTCTTCTTCTGGTTCCGGTTCCCGGCCAAGGTCTTCGTCGCGTTGTACATTTCTCTGAGATTACCGGAATCAGCAGCACGTTGGGCGCAGTCCGCCACACCATCCGCCCATACTCGCCGATCATGACGGGTACTGCGGTAAATGTTCCTGCGTATCTGTCTGTACTGCAGCCTCAGGTCTTCGTGCACCGCTGGTTTGTCGGTTGCCAGGAGTTGAAGATGGAGTTCGCGCCTTCCTTCAATGAGGCGCCAGGTTCTCTGTGACATCCAGTCTTCACGTGTATGTGTTTTGTGTCCAAGAACGACGGAGCTGGTCTCTACATAGGCCATTTTGATGTGGTTCCACTCCGCGTCGACAGAAGTAGTAGAGTCCGTCTCAAGGGCGGAGAAGCGATTCCGCAGCTCTAGTCTGAAGGCATCGCCTATATCCGGATCATGGAGCCTGTTTACCTCAAACCGTTTGCCTATTTTGGTGGTCGCGTTAGCCGTCCGAGACACGGCTACTTTGAGCCGCACTTCGGCTACGACTAGGTGATGGTCACTGTCAATATCCGCGCCACGACGGTTGCGGACATCGAGCAGCGATGAACGCCACTTGGAGCTGATGGCAACATGGTCAATTTGGTTCTTAGTTACTCCATCGGGTGAGTTCCATGTGTACTTGTGATGTTCTCCGTGGATAAATAGAGTACCTCCGATGGTGAGGTCGTTGTCTTGACAGAACTCCAAGAATCTGTCCCCGTTCTCGTTCCGAACTCCCAGCCCGTGTTTGCCCATGTGTCTTTGACAGCCGTCGTTATCTGTGCCAACCTTGGCATTCAGATCCCCCATGACGATAACTATGTCCTGCTTGCGGGTGTTCTTCAAAGTCAGGTTGAGTGCACTATAGAAATCGTCCTTGTCTTCCTCCGATGCCAGATTTGTGGGCGCGTAGCACTGAACAACGGTTATCTTGCGGGCTTTGCTGTTGAACCGAGCTGTGATGATTCGCTCTGAGATGGGTTTCCAGTCCAGGAGGCTCTTCCTCGCAGCATCAGAAAGGAGAAATCCCACGCCGTTTTCACGTACGTCCTCTTCATTTTCCTTCCCGGAGTAGAGAAATGTAAGCCCCCTCGACGTTCTCAGTTCCCCGAATCCGTTTCTGCGCACTTCACTGAGACCGAGTATTTGCAGCTTATATCTTAGCATTTCTGCTTCTGCTTGTGCTAGTCGGCTATCCTCGCTCAGCGTTCGCACATTCCAGCAAGCAATTCGTGTCCGTATTTTCATGCCAAAGGTCGTCGTATTTTGATCGGTCCGGTTTTGCACTGTTTCAGTTTCGTTAATCAATGTGAGGTTCGGGTAAGCGAGGGATTGGCCCACTATACCCTAGCCCACTAGTGGGGCTGCCACCTTAGAGCCTGTGAGCGTGCTCGGTTTTGTTTCGGGTTTCCTCCCTGGTGAGTAGATTCTGTTTTGAGGCGCAGAAGATTCGCCTTTCGCCCTGCACCCTCAGCTCAGCTGCAACTCGAGTTGGCGGTCGCGCGGCGGCGCGGTTGCAGCAGTTCCCAGGAGGGACGGCGGGGACGTGGGTGACTCGGACTGGCCAGGGCTCTGCTTTATCTCGGTGTTCCGCCACTAACACAGCAGATGGTTTCTTGGCATTTTGTAGGTAATGCTGCTCTCACATGCAACGATTCCCACCAAGACCAGACCCTGACTTCCCCCCAAGTTGGTAGTACATAGTAAATTAATAAAACGAGCCATTAGAATCTTGTTCAGTCTACGCAAGGGCACCTCGGTTAGAGAATACTTTGCAAAAAGTCGAATAATGACTGTAATATCATTATTTATATTTAACACTACTGGCGCCGCCGGTGCGGCAGCTGAATTTCAGGCCTCAATGAAACGGCAAAAGTACTCTTCGTTGGAGTCTGCCTACATTTTTGTCCCATTGGCTTTCGAGACTGCGGGGTGCTGGGGGGCGACGCTAAGAAATTTATCCATAATATAGGCCGTCGACTTCGGCAAAACGGTGAGGACCCCCGCGCTGAGTCGTTTTTGGTGCAAAGGCTGTCCATGGCTATTCAGCGAGGAAACGTCGCCAGTGTTATGGGCACCTTTGCACCGGAAACGGCGAGGGGCGGTCTATTTGATTAGTTTTCTTTTGTTTATTTTTTTTAAGTTAATTTTAAGTTTATCTTAGTTGATTCTGCATTTGTATTTATTACATATATTTTAATATTGTATACTCAAAAGAATGAATAATTTAACAGTCTGTTGGAAATACATATAGAGAAAAAATGCTTCAAAACAAGAAAAGACATTCGTACATATAATACACGCGGTAAAGATAAATTGTGTATACCTCCAACAAAATTAGTAAAATCATTTAATCAAGGTCTCCCACTAAAAATTAATTTATATAATTTACTACCATCTCATATAAGAAACATGACATTTTTAGAATTTAAGAGTAACATCAAACGTTTTTTTCAATGTAATCCATTTTACTCAGTCAATGAATTTAAGGCGCGTAATAGAGTGAAATACCACATTTTGGTCGAGTTCAAAGGCCTAAAACTCAAAACTGGCCCGAAATATAGGTCTCGAAAAGTTATACTTGAACAATTGATATGTCCTCTTCAATCTCAGTGATGGAAATTGCAACACGCCTAGATTGTCCTAACAAAAAAGAAATATCAAATAAGGCATTTTTCAACCTTTTAAATCGCTACTGCTCACTATCTAGACATGTTTTTTACACGGGATATTCAGAAAATAAAACTTAATTCAGTTTTTCATAATCTCTGTGTTGGATATTGTAAAATAATCATTACTTTTGTCAAAAACCTGGAATAACTACCACACCGTCATAAAAGTTGGGGCGGATACGTGCGCGGGCGACGGGCGGCAGTCTGCCACCGGCTCTCGGACGGGAAGGCTGTGTCGCTTTGCGCGCGACGCTAAAATATAAGAGTTCGGTTCTGAGACAATATACCTACTTAACTATTTTATATATTTAATTACTTCAAACATTCCTACGTATTTAGAAAATAATAATATAAAAAATACATACACATATACAAAAAATCTGCAAAAACCTGTTACAGCGGGGGGGCGCGGGTAGTGCGGCGGGAAAGGCTAAGCCACGCCCCAACGCGCAAGGTCGTTCGCGGGTATAGGCGCCTTAAGGAAAATTTAAGACAAGAGAAATCGCTATAATGAACAGACACACTATGTATAAATTGGAATAAATGTAGGTGTTAAATGAAATATTTTGAACCAATGTAATAATATGTGCATGATAAAAGTTAAGAAAAAATATGTAAGATGACTTGCTAGATGTAACGTGACTTTGTTGCTTGGCCAAATAAAGAAACTTGAAACTAATAATTTTGTACTTTTAGAAGTAAATTATTTAAGTAAGTAATGGGTCCCTTTCGTTTATTACATCTTAAATATTCATACCTACTTTTTACAATACGCCAGTTTACAGAAACAAATAATCGAGTATATTGACACTGACAGCTATTACCGGTAATTGTTTTCATGGGTAAAGTGTCAAATAGAGATATTATTGTCAATTGGCGAAACCGCTAATATATTTGAATACAGGTTTTGATTATACCGCTAATCAGAGCTTTAGCGATATAAATAGCGAAATGCAATTATAACCGGTTATACCTTATTTAAAACCGGTAGTAAGAATCATCATCATCATCATTCAGCCGGAAGACATCCACTGCTGGATATAGGCCTCCCCCAAGGAGCGCCACAGCACACGGTCGCGAGCCACCCGCATCCAGTGACTCCCCGCTGCCTTGACCCGAGGACTGGGGGCCGTGGTTTTGTCGTACTGGTCATTTTGTTTTGGGGGGTTTTGCCATAATCCCCACGCTTGGCAGGCGGATCGCAGTAATAATAGGTGTGACCTTCAGGGAACGCTGCTGCCCGTTCCCTGGATATTCTCCCTTAGTCGCCTCTTACGACACCCACCGGATGATATGGGGTGGTGCAATTCTAACACGGCACCACACGGGGTAGTAAGAACCGGTAACGATCCCTGATCAGGATATTCAAAAGTTTTCTGTTTTTGTCCACAGGTACCAAGTGCTTTTCTTCGTTGTGACATACGCAGTCCCAATGCTGGGCATGACGTTCTTCTATTCGGCGATGGGCCGCGTGCTTTGGGGCTCGCGGTCCATTGGGGAGTTGACCCAGCGACAAATCGATTCCATTCGGTCGAAGCGGAAGGTATTTATTTATTATTTATTTATTCAGTCAATACATTATAAGTTTACAGTGCGTGACACCAAAGCCCTTACATGTTAGGCAACAGTCAATAATATCAAGAAACGATCATAACTTATTCATCAGATAACACCAACCAATTGAATTTAAAATTAATATAAAAAAAAATCTATGTCAAACATACAGTCAAGTTACAAGTTACAGGAGTTAGAAGGTATGGTATTTGGAAACTCTCAGAGCATTTCAATTTCTCTGACTTTGGGAAGTAGGATTGCATTATTGACGATGTGGTTTGGTTATTTCAGCAGTCTTGAATAACACTCTTTAACTAGAGAATATGAAAATTATGCCATAATGTGAGTCAGGGCAGGCGAAACGATTTGAGAGTCGCCCGCTTATCTAAATAGTTGTGTATATTTGAAAACAGTATCAATTTTATCGTATTCTTTATTGTTATTGAAAGTAGTAAATGTCCCAGTGCTGACTGACCCAGTAATAGCCACTTTCAATCTTAATGTGATAGTAAAAGGGACGAACTACCCTAAGAGAGGTAGGGCACAGCAAAATGTCATCTTGCTCGAATTTGGAGCAGCCCAACCGAGGAAGTACCTCCGCCTTGCAGAAGACCACAGCCATAATAACATTATCTACTATACAAGTATGTAGTGTTGTGTTCCTGGAGGTGAGCAAGGTTGCCAGAGCTCCCGAGGATGCACTGTGTTGAGAGCGAGGGACCTGAATTTGTCCCTTCTGCTGTGAACACAGTGAATTCTCAAATCTCATAAATGGTCGGCAACGCGTACGTGACTCCTTTGGAGTTGCGGGCGTCTATAGGTTGCGGTGGCCGCTTACCATCAGGTGGACCGTACGCTTGTTTGCCACCGGAGTTGTATAAATAGGTATTAGGGTATCATGGTAGCATTGATACATTTACCTTACTTAATTTAAATACCAAATCCCCCTATATTCTTGATCTAGTTTGTAAATGTATTCAAGAAATAATTAGTCCATTCAATTTTATTGTTTCATTCCGGGGGACGTTATTATACCTTTTTTTTAAATACATTAACATCTTTTACAATTTTACACAATATAGTGTAGGCGCGAAATACTAGCGCTAACGTACAAATTAAAGTCGTCTTTTATTGGTGCGTGCCAAAGAGGGACATAAATAGATTGCCCGGAGACAAGTATGTACTAAAGTGGAACATATTATCTCGAAAAATGTCTTCGATCAATCTTGCCTTAGATATCTTGCCGTCTGTCTAGATATAAGGAAGGACGAAGCCGTATAAGCCAGATTTTTTAGGGTTCCGTAGTAAACAAGGAACCCTTATAGTTTCGCCATGTCAGTCCGTCCGTTCCCCGCTTTTCTCAGTAACTGTTAGTACTAGAAAGTTGTAATTGGGCGTGAGTATACATATCAATGACGCCGAAAACGGTAGAATAAAATAATAAAAAAAAAATTTTTTAGGGTACCTCCCCTACCTGTAAAGTGGTGGTGCAATTTTTTTTCTTCCAAACCCCATCGTGTGGGGTATCGTTGGATAGGTCTTTAAATAAATATTAAAATATTATAAGGTTTCTAAAAGCATTTTGTGATTGAAGAATCGGTTGGCGTGATAAGCTTTGAAGTGATAATTTTTGAAAGACAGGGGGGGGGGAGACGGTGCATGGATACTAGGCATGTGAAAAATCATGGTAGTAGTATATACGATGAATTTAAAAGGAAAACTATCACAGCTAAGTAGACATTACCGTAATGGGCAAAAATATGTATACAACACAACATCTCAAAAAAGTACATCATCAGTACTAAGATCAGTACAAACGCTTCTACGGGTCCGTAATTCCGCGTATGACCTGTGACGTGATGGACGGACAATTACGGAACCCTACACTGTGCGTGGCCCGACACGCCCTTGGCCGGTTTTTTTAAAACTGATATTCCTGCAGCCCTCTTTTGTCATTTCTATCCAATTGTTCAACATTTCCTTTATATCTTATATAAACATTTCTTTCAGGAAATCCACGTACAGCAAAGTAACGTAATACAGAACCTCTTTATAAGTACTCTGAATTTTATTTTCCTAGGCGCGAAATACCTGCGTAGCTTGAGTTAGCTATTTATATGCTAAGCAGACTGTTTTTCGTACCAAAAAAGATGCTCTAAATTTCAACTGAGTGAAAATAGAGACGTGAAGAGAAATTGAGAATAGTTTTCCATTAATCCACAAATTAATATATTTATAATAGTGTCGATGCTAAAATTAATGTGAATAATGTATTCCGATAATTTAACGAAGTTGAGGATACTTGACAATTTCGGTTCACTTTGTAGTATAACGTCACTCGAGTATTACAATGGAAACTTGATGTAATAACAACATAATTATACAAACAATGCTGGTGCGGGAACTAGTGGTAGGTCGACCGCTAGTAGGTAATAAGCTAGCTAGAGCGCAAGACGCGATGGCGCTGGTTTACTGTTTTATACTTTTCATTACTGAATTTTTAGAACTTCATTAATTTATTCTTTGTTGTATGCGTTTGAAATAATAGAAAACAGAAGAGGTAAAATGATAGGACATCTCATACGCCATGACGAATGGATCAGAACAATAATAGAAGGAAAGATAGAGGGAAAAAGGAAAAGGGGAAGACCTAGAATGACGTACATGGAGCAAATAAAACATAAAATAAATGCTACGTCATACAAAGAAGTGAAGGACAAAGCTGAATGTAGAATAAGCTGGCAATTACTCCACCGACAAGAGCCAAGCTCTTAAATATTATGATGATGATGTTGATGCGTTTGAGACGGCAGGGTGCTCCGAGGTGTTAGTATTCACGATGAATCCAGGAGATAGGACCCGATGCTCGCCGGGGTTCTTACCTGGTGCAAAGGTTGTCCATCGCCATTCCGTGTGGTAATGCGGCAAGTGTGATGAGTACTTTTGCGCCCAGTACAACTCGCGGGGATTTTTTCGACTTAAACCTAGTTAAACAAACTTTACTCCCGCGAGTTCAAAGTCAAAGTCAAAGTCAGAATCATTTATTGCAAGTCACATTACAGTTAAAAGTTGGAATTGAGAGTAGGTATGCATGTGACGCCCTGCTAGGGCACAGCAACATACTTAAGAGGACTAATTTATTACATAATTCTACTTATACCATCACTACTACTGACAATACAATATAACTAGTTTTGTAAGTTAAATTTAATTGTGTCTCCTTTTGAGTTCCATAGAATGGCACGGATGTAGAAATAAAGAGCTATCGAAGTGCTGTTAATTATTTGTCATTGAAGAATTCGGTTAAACTATAGAAACATCTGTCAATAAGGTATCTTTTCAATTCTTTGTTGAGTTGTATCGTGTTTGTATTTATTTCTGCCGTTAAATTGTTTATTAATGAAGAACTTATAGAAGATGTCAACGAATAAAATTATGTTTGTGATAAAGATTGATAATCACAGAACTTCTTTCCAGGTTGTGAAAATGTTTATACTAGTGATAGTAATATTCGGCATCTGCTGGTTACCTTACCAGTCCTACTTCATCTACACGCACTTCAACCCGTCTATCCTGTATAAGAAGTATGTGCAGCACGTGTACCTGGGCTTCTACTGGCTGGCCATGGCCAACGCGATGGTCAACCCTATCATCTACTATTGGATGAATGCCAAGTAAGTCGTTATCATTATTCGTTTTTCCTCTTTCTGTCACCCGATACGTCGTAAAAGATAAGACTTTCTTCCCATTTTATGTTCAATTTATCTTGGTAATGTTGCCTATTGTGATGCATTTCAAAGCTTCTATTGTGAGAAATCTAAACAGATAAGGTTTTAATTGTAAAGGCAGGTACAATCATTCAACCATTAACTTTATCATCTATTTATTTATTTGGAAACGTACATATATTTATGAACTCGATTGTACTACAGCGTTTATCGGTTTAATTCTAAGCAGTCAACAAAACGGGTTTTCATGCCCGTTTTGTCCTACGAAATTTGACATCGTAGAACAAAACGGAATTTTTGTCCGGTTTGTCCTACGATGTGAACAATATCGTAGAACAAAACGGACTACTTCAATCTTTCAACTATTAACTTTGTCAAGTTATCCTATATCAAATCTAGCGTGTTAGAGCGACTGCGCACGCATTATTTAAGACAAAAGAACACCTGTCTTAGTTTGCAAAATGTCAAGTCAAATTGTTCGCCGACAATAATTAACTTTAAATTGCTAGTTGGGTAATCGTCTCTGGTACAGGGATGACTTTTGATGTATCACTAGGACTTAAGCCGTGGTATCCTGGCGAAAAAAATAAACAATAGCACGACGGGTTACAAGCGTGCATGCAAGCAAGGGGTTAACCGTCACTTAGGTTTCACATTCAAATTTGATACTATATAAATTCGAAGCTTAGTGTTGATACATTATAACTCGGGGAGCGAAGTAGGGGGTCAGCGAAATACATTGCTTTCATATTGGATTGCGTAACATACGGGTATATTCGAACCTCTATTTGATTTCCGTAACAAAGGGTAGGTATCTGTGTGATGTAAAACTTATAACAAGCCTCGTTTGCTTCCAACTTTTAATCGATATTTAATCATGTAATTTAGTCAACAAAAATGACTAATAATTAATCGTTATTATTATTATTGCTATTAAAATAACGATTAATGCCCATCTCTGTACGTACGACTTCAGTACCTACGTACATAAGAAAAAATATAAAAGATATCTGTACTTACGAAGTTAGATATTGAAAACAAAATTCACATCGTGCTATCACTTTTACTGAGTAATGTAATTTGTAGGCACCTAAATTATTATTCATTGCTTGTATCGAATCAACTTACTATTATAAAAGTGGCTCCATCCTGTTTGTCTTTCCACAGCCTAAACAGCCCGCATCATATAAATATATCCTTATAGCATCTTTTGCAAAACGCTGGAAATCATAATTTTGAATTTATGCAACGAGAAATCATAATTTTGAATAAGTTTTCAATTTCTTAGAAATATACTGCAAAAATGACGTCAAAAATCCTTTTCTGGCGCCATTTTAATAACAGGCACAATCGCAGTAAAACACACATCCGTAACACATAAAACTTAAGCCGTAATGCATTCCTATAACAACAAACAAATACGTACTTCGTACTTGTGTTAACATATATTTACTTTACTTTGATGTTTTGTTTTTGTACGCCAAAATTTAGCAACGAGCCGACGCGTTTTAGGAAAGCGATAATGTTATTTCAGCCGATGTCAAAAAGATACTGTTCATTGTAAGATTGTAACATTAAAAACAAAAAAAATAAAAAAACCGGTCAAGTGCGAGTCGGACTCGCGCACCGAGGGTTCCGTATACAGATGTGTACCGGTTCCAACCCTATTAAATCAGGAAAATCTCAGCAACCTGGTGTTAAAATTGGACCCCATGGGTACAGCGCCATCTATCGGCGACTTTTTTTACAAATTTGAGCGACTGAATAACTTTGTATGTATGGTAGTTTTTCAAGGATAATTCTTTAACACGTAAACCGATTTCAATTTTTTTTTCTTTATTTGAAAGAAGGTACTTTCAGTATAATCTCGTAGTAATTTATAAAACAAAAATACATGCAAAGGCGATTAAATTACAAACTTAGTATAGAAATGTTATTTGACGATAAAAAAAAAGAAAATTTAGATAGAGCTACAGTTATATTTTTCCTGTAAAATATACATTAATACCAATATTATGTAATAATTTTATCTATTTTCCTTGGTAAACTTCGGAGATAAGGGGGGGGGGGAACGGTATTTTTTTTTTTTTTTCCTCATAAAATAAAAATATCTCAACTTAAAAAATTAAAAAAACTTGTTTCAGAATGTAAAATTCAACCCCTTTCATATGACACCACACTTGATATATTAACTAGACTTTCAAATTTTGAACCACCAGTTCTGTCATCTCATCTGTCATTTTACACAGAAATTAAAAAAAAAATATTAAAAAAGTCATGTTCTATGTATGTAGGTAAGCCTTCTTTATAACTATTCCAAATTTCAAATGGATAGCATAAGTAGTTCTTGAGATATTTAGCGATGTGACAGACAGACAGACAAAGTGAAACCATAAGGGTTCCTTTTTTACTATTTTGGTACGGAACCCTAAAGATGGAAATATGTTTTTAACATCTACCTTACCTGAAAATACAAACATGTTATAACGAGCACAGGTAAGCTTAACGACACACGAGTAAGTCTAGTCGAGATATTATTAGTAAATTGCGTAGTGGAATATGATTTAGTGCTTACGGGTTCATTTATAAAGGCCTCAGTTGCCGATAAGCCGATATTTCGGTTAATTACCCGATTTTAGGGCATTGATGGGAAGGGATTCTACGAAAAATAGGTTTGGGAGCAAATTGACATTCAAAAGCGACGCCACAATTGAAAATCCAGGGTAATAAGAGTCAATTTTATTTTCAATAACGATTTATAATATACTGCTTATTGTAATAAGCAGCCCAAATGTTCTCGCGTAGTAAATACGCCTGGGTACACATTTCCCATTTAGTTTTACATTCTAAATAGTACCAGTACTATACAAGCTGGTTATATTAGACTGTCTGAGATTCTACTCGTATAAGTCACAGGTTGTGAAACAGGAATTCATCTCCTTTTTGTTGAAGTACATAATTGGTTGCGTAAATAGTTTTTCTTTAGCAACTGACTTAGTGACTTATTCTACATCGGCAACTAGACGTGAAACAAGAATAGAATTTCTTATTGGGCAACTAGATGCGTACCAAAATGGTTACCTACTTCTTTTTTAATAACTGGTTACGAAACCTAGGTGCCAAAACGGCCGGAGGGGTATTCTAACCTTTTGGAGATAAGAGGAATGCTTTGTATCGTGTATAAAACCACTTATTATGTTACATTGACGTCTCGAACACAAAACGTCATATATGATGACGGAGGGGCATGCGCGGTGAGCGCGGGGGTGTCCGTTTTCTTGTAGAAATGAGCGCGCAACAGATGTGACATACCGTTTATTCTACCTACCTTATGGTAATTCACGGTGTACAATGGGAGTAACAGTTGTTTATTAGGGGAGTAACTATGCATTATGAAAGGTATTTACAACAATGTGGACTAACTTGAAACTTGTCAGCGAAATATTTTTAAATAAATAAATGAAAAAAAAAACCTTTTCTTTTTTTGTGAAACGATCAAGAAAGTACTTATATCATTAAATCTTCCATGTCGATATTGTCACGTCTGCGTAAATCCGTTTTGTTATTCTATAACTTCGTTCAAACATGGCGCGTGGGTATGAAATAAAATCGATACAAAAATATTTAAATTGGGCATGATTTAACGAAATAGCAGTAAACTTGCAGGTGATAAGTCATTCCTTGACTTTTATTTCATTTGCTTGCACGGTTTGTGCAATATCTCAGAACATAGGTAGGCATATTTAGACGTACGCTTTTCTCCTATATGCGTCCAACTGTCACAGCCGTCTGACACAGACTAAGGGCAAGCGTGCCAATTGACTCAAAGAGGTTCGACAAGAAATCAAGTTGAAAAGTCTGCTCTAGTAGTATACATATTTACTTAAAGATAAAAACGCACTAACTTTACACACAAAATAAAGCAAGCATCATTGCGTTCATTATAATATAATATGCAGAATACGCCTAGTGGTAAGTTGATACTTCTATTTATAAAATATACTACACAAATTTTACAGATGGCAGGAATCAATGCTATTTACACTGCTTAGTTTATTAGTTAAAGGTTTGTAGAGGAATCGGTTAAAATTGATTTAATCCAAATTGGTGGTCGAATGTGCGTACTCGTGGTATACCAAAGTTTGTCCAATAAACATGATTGCATTAGTTCCCTAACTAAGTTAGTCAATCTTAGACGAAGTTCTCTACAGAATTATCGATTTAATGTCAATTTGAGCAATGCGTGTATACTAAGACTAGTTCATAAAATATTCACATTTAATCTTCGTCCTATCTTCAGTTACATTGGATTGGGTTTTATATAAATTACGTCACGGCGTAAAACTCTTTAAGTTTGCGTTGGAATCTTCTTCCGAGTTCATTAGGTAACTTCGTTGACAAAATTTTGTTTTATGAAACAAAAAAGTTTTAATTACGGGTTGCACCACAAAAGCAACAAGCTTTTATTATAATGAATGGGGTGCTTATTACCAATTTATATACGTATTATTGTCATTTAAACATGAGTTATATAATATTCCCCCTGTTCAGTATTTACTTGCACACATTTATGGTCCCTGATTATATGTATTATCTGTTATTTATAAATTAGCTTTATCCCCCAGGTTCAGGACATACTTCCGCACGGCGATATGCGGGTGGCGCGACGCGCTGCGCCGGCGCAAGCGGCCGCTGCCCGACTCCCCGCCAGACTACCTCTCTCAATCGGGGAGCCGATCCCGATCAGGTTTTTACTCGTTAACGTAATTATTGTTTGAAATGATGTTTTAGGTATTGATTTTATCACTTTTTATCCTTATCTTAAAATTTGAATTGGGGCGAGTTTAGATTTAAAGTGGGGCGATATTGACCGTGACATTAATAACCGAATCAGCGCAGGATAGATAAAATGACGACAAGTGTCGGGTACAACTTGTGACGCTCGAATAGCCCTTCGGATGAAGTGAAAAGTATGAAAGACTATAATAACGCCTGTCGTCATGTATTGATTGCAATGTCGGGCCGCAAAGATGACGGATGAAAATACATTGCATGTTGAGATGGATGAGTGGCGTGACGCGAATAGATCAAATTAGAAATTAGTATATAAATAAATAAAATAAATAAATAAATATAAATATTTTTCGACAATCTTACACAAATCAACCTAGTCCCAAACTAAGCAAAGCTTGTGCTATGGGTACCAACTGACGATATACATACTTATATAGATAAATAGATACTTAAATACATAGAAAACATCCATGACTCAGGAACAAATATCAGGTTCATCACACAAATACATGCCCTGACCGGGATTCGAACCCGGGACCAACCAACTAGGCTAAAGCGGTCGTCTAAATAAAGGAAGTCTGAAAATAGCACCCATAGTTAAAAAGTTGAGAGCCCATCGACTACACTGGTATGGGGATGTTATGCGGAGGGAAGGAAGTCATGTGACAAGAAGGGTATTCGGAATGAATGTGGAGAGATGTAAGGGGAAGAAGGGTTAAAGAAAAAAGGAAAAAAAGTGATGATGAGACTGCGTGAGAGCAGATACAGAGAGGAAGTATGTGAGTGACGAGATGACGGGTGATAGAGAAGTATGGAAGAAAAAAACATGCTGCGCTGAGTCGGGGGAGCGATCGCTGTTCCAAAGCTGCGTTCACGTACAGGCTAAGTACATGCTACGCTGCCTGACAGAAGCCACGCGTCCTGTAGCTCAGCCTGTACCCTGCTAATGTTTCGCTGTGTGTGAAGTATTACCACTAGGGCCAAAATAGCCCCTCTTTTTACTAAGCTACTGAACTCATACGAGCAAACTAATTTCTTAATCAATTCATTTTCAACATCAACTGCTAAATTTTCTCTTGTCATTTACTAATTTTTCTGTTCGTAACATTGGAAATCATTTTGGGGTGAATTGGGGTGAAAGCTTTGTGAGGTCTTTAGGATGAAATCAAGAATAAAAGAGAAAGATTTCTCTCAAAAATCTGAATATGACGAACCCAATGGAGCTTTAGAAAGATTAATTGACTAGTCCGGACAAATGCGCATCTTCATTCCAAGAGGACATTTTCTTGTAACAAAGCTTGTTACCGTTGTTAAAAATAACAGTCGAGTCTCTTTCGTTTTAAAAGGTTTTTGTAAGCCCAAAATTTTTTTAGTAATGTGATAAATTAGTCAGGTTTTGTAAACTGTATTTTAAAAATAAATGGTGCACATATTTTTTTTAAAACTGTATCATTATGTAGCACAGGTGAATCACACAGGACTTTTAACAAAAGCATTTAAAATTTAGGTCACAAACTTATAAACGGTTGCTCTTAAATGAATAACCAAAACAATCTCGCTCGCTGAATAATTAAATAATGGAAATTCATTAAACTTAAGTTAAATGATATGAGTAATTTAAAATTCAGTAGATTTTAAAGTATTCATCATTCATTCATTTTATTTGGTTAATGCATGTACATTTTCATTATTGTTAATACTTTCTCTGCCAAGCTTTTCCTATTGCTACGAAATTTTCTCTACAAATGGGGAATCGCATGTTATCGGCTACGCATCTACGAGCAGACAACTCCCCTGGAGTGTTCTTGGTACTGAAATTGTTAACACTACTTATCACTGACTCTTTTTGTGGAATGTTCTTCAGAAAAATATTTAGACAAATTACCGTTTATACACAATACCTTTGAATGAGCGCCTTAGCCCAGCGGCGCCCGCGTGCGGTATGCGAAGTAAAACAACGTCTGCCAAGGTCACTTTCTTAGATGGGGTTGTTGTTAACTGAGCGCTCCTGGGCTTTGGAAGGCACGCTAAGCCGTTGATCCTGGCTGCTGTCTATGATAGCAGTCGTTAAACCAAGTTAGAGGCCTTCGGGTGGCTTGAGAACTTCTAACAGTCAAGTTGCCCACTCACTTGACAAACCTAATCCCAATCATGGTCTGGTTTCCCCTCGGGTTGGAAGGTCAGATGGCAGTCGTTTCCTTAATCACCGACGCCAAATCTTGGGATTAGGTAGCGGACACCGGGCATCCTTCAGGATGCAAACTGTACTGGGAGAAATGATAAAATGACACGATACCTTTGAATCGTAGGGTACTAAAACAAGGAATGGTCCTTAACTGTGTCAGTGTGTTGTTAATAATTAATATTGAATGATGAAAAAAAATCTAGTTTTTTTTTATTGCATGATTTATTTTTATAGGTTTCATTATTATAATTCAATTTATGTGATAATCCACATCGAAAGGGACCTTATAGCGGCAGGCGCTTACGTTACACCTATTCACTATTGCATTGGAACAGCGGCAATAAAGGCGTAAGTGCCGGCCGCCATAAGGTTCCTTTCAATATGGATTATCACATATGTATTTAAAAAATCTGTTGTTCTTCCGAAAAATCTGTTACCTAACCTACTTAATTAGGTAAATTATTTTCCTCAAGTCTCAAGAGGTTTGTATATTACTCATATACGAATACTTACTAATATAATAATCCCGCTGAAGTATGCGCATCCACAGGTATAGAGGAACAGCGCGATTCAAGAAGAAATGTAGTGAGCGAGTGGCCGCTATTGTCGGGTCCGGATCCAGCAGACCAGCAGTCGCTGAGACCGCCTTCGCTTGCTAGCTGCCCGAGATGTACCCACCGTCTGTACTATGATGGTAAGGGATGCACTACCTAAGCCCAATTAAGTACGTTTTCATACCTGATATTCAGAAAAGAGTCATTGTTGAGTTGTCAAAGAGGGTTCAAAGTCGTACTCATAACAACTTTTCTTCATAGAAGGTGTGAAAAGCAGTATGTGCCTCTTGGTAGCAAAATTATTTGTAAGATATTTCATGTTTTTAGCACCGGGACGCATGGGCGGTGTGAAAAGCAGTATGTGTCACATGGTAGCAAACATATTTCCGTGTAGGGCGTAAACACTTGAATCCCTCGTTACGCTCAAGGTTATACTTTAGAATCCCTCAATAAGAAGTAAGTAGAATCATTTGCTTCACTCGCCACACGCAGTAACATATCATTTTGGTTCCTTGAGACACAATCTGCTCTCCAGACTTAGGAATTATCTCCCTCAACTTGAGGAATACATCCACTTACTTAAGAACTAACTCGAGCAGTAAGGGGATTACAAACTTAAGTCATTAAAACCCTTTCGTTCGTTAGTAATTGACATACGTTAGTAATCCCCTTTTACGGTATAACCCTAACTAGTCCAGTGTCCTCTTAAATTACATCAAAATTAAATTATGTAGGCATCGTGTCAAATCAATTTTTTCTTTGTTTCAGCCTATATCCATGGACGCAAAGTGTAAACGTAAAATATTTACGAACTGATAATATCATAAAAGGTTGTACAATTTTTACTTTACTGAGTAGATAGTTCATTAAATATGTGTGTAAACATAAAGGTATTAATAATGCAAGATAAACTTTCTACACATAAGTTTGGAAATGTCTGAGTGGTGCTCATAAAGAAAAAATATATTACAATTAAATACCTAAGTATCCTATTGGGTATATTTAGATAATTGTCAGTATTATCGTCCTAAATTTGGGCCTTGAAAAGGAAAGTGGTTTTTACGAAATACCAACTGTACTTCCAAGCATTTCAAGTCTATCTTGAAATCAGTTTTACAGCAGTTTTATGTCACCAGAGTAAGCATTCAAATGTAGTAATTAGGTATTATTGAGTGTTATGTTGGTGAGGGCTAGAACTATCACCGAAGAGAAATAAATAATGAGAAATAGTGTCACACTTAGAGGCCAAACTCATACTTATACATCAGGCCCTTACAGGACTAAAATACCATGTACAATACAAGTTGGGTGAATAGTGATGGGTATAAGTAAATGACCGAGATAAATGTTGAGGTAACAACATTATCTCGGTTAACAGTATTTTTCAATCAGACATAAACTATATATACATATAAATGTATATGTATATATATATATAAATAAAATGCTTTATTGTGCACTATATGGAGAATTAATTATAATAGATATGTCTACGGTACTTTCCGGCACGGAAGATGAGAGGTTACCATATTTATACAAACGTTGATTTAACATTGTTTTACACAATTACATTATTTTATATATTTTAATAATGTTATTATTGAAAAATCGCAGCAGATAACAGTTTAAAAAGTTATTCGGTACGAGACCCAACGACTTATATACATCGAGGTTTTATGTAGCGAGCGACCTTAATGCTGAATTATTATAGGAACTTACACGACAAAAGAACAAGTTGGATTGAGATTTCACATAAAATCAATAGCAGATTCATGATTTAGACTCATTTATGTACTTTACCTTTTCTGAATGATGAAAAATGCATTGGCCAAATTGTTCCAAATTAAATTGCGCTTGTTTTAATTAGTATTATAAAAAATACAACTGAATTTTACTGTTACTGTTTACGTTACTTTGCCTCAGAACCTAGCTCGGAATCGGGACTTTATCTCCAGTATTTCCCATCACTACTCACGAGGGTGAACGTCTGTGGTCTAGTGACTTAGTGTAATATGATAACTGCGCAGGTGTTGTGGCGTGTTTCATATACAAGATTTACCCAGGCTGGCCAGCTGATGAGAGATTCTCAGGTTCGATTGTGGGCTCCCTGTTCAGCTGTGACTACACGTCTGTTCCAACTCAATCCTGTTTTCCTAATTAGTACAAAGAGAAGAGAAATGCTTGACCAAGGCAGTAAGCCAAACAGAGTAAGTAGCAGGGCTGGACGCCAGGTGTTTTGACCTAATACTAACACCAAGGTTGAAGCTAGTAGGATTGATTAATCAAACAATTGCATGAGCTTGACAGAAAGTATTATTATTCAAAAAAAAAAACAATGCACCACACATATTACACAAAATGCAGAGATGTAAGTCTTATAACTCTAGGCACTACACTCAACTACGCCCGCGCATGAGAGTGGTGTAAGCAGAGACCCGAGCGTGCCAACGACACTGGTGACCACGCCAACGACCATGCAGATAGACCGCCGACCACGTGCTAACGCCGCGCCAACGACCGGCTTTCACAGCCGGTTGAAAATCTCGCAATAATTTCCTGATCTGCCGTTGCGTAGCTCTCCCTCCCAGCAATTACATCGTCCTCAGAATGGAACCAAGTATTCGAGCTGCCACGTGTGCACCCATGATAAAAAGTAAAGAAGCTGGTTTCTATGATTGAGTACGAAGATTTGTAGGTCCGTATTGTGAGCCCGGCGGCTGATCCGAGTTGCCCTCTGCAGTTCCTAGTTACCACTTCACATGGTGACGGCCAGGTTGCGAAAAGGGGCGAAGGCCCGGTGAGACGCCCTTTTATTAGGTTAGCTGTCAAACTCTCTGACTGATTCCCAGCGTTCAAGAAGACATTCGTTTTGAGAATACATAACTCCGCTTCAAATAATTTTGAGGCAACTAAGACCTTACTCCGTCGAGCCAACCAACATCAAAACAATATAAAGAAAATTATAGTTTAATATCAAAATTATAATCAACAATCGATCTAGAAAAACTTACACGCCCGCTAGTGGTTTCGGCCCGCTCTCACAGATGGCGTGTATAATAATCAATGTCATGCGCGAAAAGTTTCCCTCTGTCCTCCCCAGATGGCGTCAGTAGTTTCAAAAATCATGAGTTCTTTTAACGAAAACTAAAGAACTAAAATTACAGTGTTACATTAGGACCAAGGCCCCTACTTTGTCAAGTTAACAAAAGACGTGCTACTGGGGGAAACGGTATTGAATTGGCACTTTGTTGTGCTTCATTGACTGTGTTAGATTGGATTTTTTATGCTTGCTAGGAGTTGGTCCACTTGTTGCCTCGTGGATTAGTACGGTATTACATACTTTAATTTTAGGATTCCATTTTTATAGTTGGATAGCTAGTAAATAAATATGTTGTGGAGTTTTTAAGACCATCTTTTGATTCAGAAATTTGCGTGATATTAAGATTTTTTTTATAAATATAAATATAATAATATTACCATTCCTGCACAGGTTTACTTAAAAATGTTTATGTACCTTTAGACACATCGTTTAATGCTTTAAACGGACAAAAAATTAAAAAAAAAAGTTTTATCTCAAGGAACTTCCCTCAGTAATATTATGCTAAATTGCTTTCTGTGTTATTCTGTTTAATAATATTGTGTAACAATTACTACTATATTTCATATTCCATAATTATACTGAATATGTGTTGATTTTTATTAAAGCTGAAGTCTTTAAAATACCGCAATATTTAAAGTTGAACAGATTTATCCCTGTTCAGATGTAGTCGCAATGTCGTCACTTGGTGTCCCCATTACACCGAATCGTCCCCATGACTGCATATTTATTAGCACAATTTAAAACTTTCCTCAAAGTCACATTATTCAAGCAATAGACAAATAAGCAGTCGTGGTGAATTATTTTGAAAAGCGTTTGTGCACAATAAGTAATTTATGTGATCCAAAGGTCGACGTTCAGTGTAATCCGCGTGGTATAAAGTTAAGCGTTGTAATTATGTATTCTCTCTATTGCTCAGACAATCATGATGAAGTGGAAAAGTGTACATGTACACTTGTATACTTGTTTATGAACGATTGTACATTTATTGTTATTGGTTGTATGTTCATGGAATTGATTCATAAGTCGAATTGACTGATGAATGTCATTAATTTTATGCTTAAGCGCTTCTTTTTTTAGCTATGATACTATAATAATATACTTGTAAACTCGGAAGAGGATGATACGAGTATTAAGATATGACAAAAGCATTGATAATTTCAATAAAATAATTGAAAGATATGATGCTTTTTGGTAGTTTTAGATATTAACGCCATTTTCTCATTTTGTTGTGTGTTTCGATTGAACTATCGTTATGGAGAAAGTTTTAAAAACGATATTATTTTATGAAAAATAATGACACAAGAGGCAATCCAATCTGATAATACTTTTTGAACTCTTGTGAGTACAGTAAACTCCACCATTTGGTGAAGTTGTTTGACAAGTCGAAATGCACAAATGTTGACACTGTATGTATAACCAGTGCTGTGTGTTTTCGTATCGATATTATTTCAGGCCTTACTAGACTTACCGATCTTTTGGCGCAATTTATCGGGTATCCCCAAGTGCTTGCCGAGAACATCGAAAATTGGTAGTGTTTTTTCAATCTAATATACTACAAATTTGTTAAGTCCAATGATTTTTAAATCTTACAATTCATTCCTATTAAAAGGACTAAATTTCATATTTAAATACCACTTTTGTCCCGCTTAACGAGCCTTTCTGCATATCTCATAGGAATAAGTTTGATTGTGCAACGTCATGCTTATCGATATTTTTTTATTGATATATACGTCACTATTTTTTTTCTACTCCTGGCAACATCTTATCTATCAGTTTACTTCGCCTAATTGCGGATTCCAGATTAGCGTGCGATTGCGCGGATGCTATTGTGGGAAATATTTACCAATTTACCAGTTCCTTTTTGTGAGTCATGAATCGGCTTTTGTAGTGATGAGGGTAATTATTCAAATCGATTTTGTTTTTTAGTAGTCGCATATATTTCACTACTGGCTACGAATCTAGAGTTAGAACTTTTGTCATATGATTTTTATTCTACCAGATTCAGATTCAGATTATTTATTGGTAAAAAAAAAAATTACAAGTCATAATTTACAGTAGAAAAAAATTAACGCTATACAAATAATTATCACAAAAATGTCAGAGTAATAAATTTCAATTCAATTCACACACATTAATTATATAAACAATTCTCAATTCTATAAATACAATAGTCAATTTCGTATTATTCAGAAATTGATACTGTATTTCCAAATTCCGCGATAAAGGTAATTTTACACTTCATTCGTTTGCAATTTATTAGAATACATTTTTAAAAACACGTTATTTATTACGGTTATAAATTCATTCATTTGATCGATTTCCATCAACTTACAAAAATATCATCTGATTCGAAACGAATGATTTAGTCACTACACTAGATTTAAAAATGAAATATTTAGTACGCAACTGTTTTTATGGTGAATTAATATTATCGTAAATTACTACGCATCAGTGGTAGAAAAAAATATACATTCATTTGATTGCTCCTCTAAAACGCGTATTACAACTAATGAAGCTCTAATATCATTATTTGATTTTATTGACTGTTTCGAGGTGTAATGCGGATTTACATTATATGGGTGTTGTGATGTGTTAAAAAGGAATTGATAAATATTTCCCACAATATAACAATGTTACTGACAGGCAGGGCTCGAAAAGCGGTTTCGTCTTCATACAATTAACCGGTTAAAAATTACGGTTAATTGCGTTTTACGATATTATTTCGTACTTTAAATCATTTATTTCATGGATGAAGGTTAACAAAAACTAATCTTAAAATAAAAATTGAGATATGACAAATAATTTAAGAGATTTCAAAAATAGTAAAAACCGGAGGGGTTTCCGCGAACCACAAACGAAGTTTTCCCTCTCTGTCTCACTTACGTCCGAACGTGCAAGTGCGACAGAGAGCGAAAACTTCGTTTGCTGTTCGCGGTAGCGCCCCCGGTCCGAGCTCTCCTGATAGGTTGATATCAAACGCTTCTAAGGCATATAAATCATCACAGTTAATGTCCTTTCGCGCGTCCGAATTGTCGTTGTCTGCTTTTATAATTACGACTAAATGTTTGAAAATGTATGAGCACTATGTATTTATAGTTTGGAAATGTTGTATATAATAACGATACTACATTTAGAGATAAGTTTTAATTTTTACACTTCTGTATTGTACATAAGTAACTATTACCTTAAAAATATAAATGTGTCGCGATAAGTCCACCTGTTGTCTACCTCTGCTTATATCGCGCTATGTTATGCTTCTCACCTGCTTTGTATTGTTATTAAGGTGTGCAATAAAGAGTATTTGTATTTGCATTATATTGTAAACTTATTTTAATTTGAAATTATAAAACTACTTTCCTTTAGAGGAGATCCAGTGCATGTTAAATGGTTAATCTGGTTGTTATTTGTATCTGAAAATATTAATATCAATGTTTTTTTACATGGGAAGCGTGACGAATATTTGTGGTTTCTCTGTTAGTATTAACTGTGTAACAGTCGTATTAGAAATATTTGTCTAAATATTCTTATTATTATTAGGTCAGAATATATTTAGATAGAATTACCGACAGGGAATAATATTAATTGGAATTTAATTTTTTAATTAGTGTTTTTATGAGGCACAATACCTATGATAATGTAAATTTAACTAAAACGCTCATGATTATAAATGTAAAAGTTGTTTCACGCTGTAAATATCAAAGTTCACTATGTGTAAGGTTATTTGATGTAACTAATGTGATAAAATGTATTATTAATTTCTAATTATAGATGTTTAAATATTTTTTGACCAAATAAAATCCGAATTCCTGGTGTTGTGTCTGGTTTTCTTTTTAATCGAATAAGTTTAGTGTCAACGACGGTGGTAGACAAGCATTAGATCAGCCTGATAGTCAGCAGACTGAGAAACTTCAGAATAGACAAAAGCGCGTCGCCTACCTTTTATTGATTTCAGCATTCTATTTTGATATTCTCTCAGCCTACAGCTATAGGTAGAGCCTACAGAATAGACTTTAGGTTTAGAGATTCTTTATTTACTCAAAAGAACAAACAGTTCACTTAAATGAGCTTACATAGGTATCCTTAAAATTAACATATTTAGCATGGTCGCTACAAGTTTATTTTATATGACTAAGTATGTATTTCTTCAAATTGGTTTTATATAAATTGAGGGATTCACAGTCCTTTACATTATTTGGAAGTTCGTTATACATCTGTGCTCCAGCATACATTACGCTACTCTTGCCATAGCCCGTTCTTGTTTGTCGTAATTGTAGGTTATTTGTATTTCTTAAAAGGTGCTTAAATGTACGTTTTTTGAAGGAAATGTCGGAATGTATTTTATTTGTTAGGATTTTTCTTACGAAAAGGCATGTCGAGTAGGTATATAACTGTTTTAAATTAAAAAATTGTACTTTCTTGTATAGCAGTTCGGTGTTAAATCGATGATCGTACTTAAATATCGCTTTAATGGACTTATTCTGCGATCTTTGCAGTTTCTGCAAGTTACTTTTGGCAGCACATCCCCATATCTCAATTAAATAGTCCAAGTGTGATTTTACTAGCGAGTTATATACGGTTAAGCGGGCTTTGTGAGGGATGCATGTTGTAATTCTGCGTATTACTCCGGTCACTGAGGCTAGTTTAGAACGTACATGTTGTATATGTTCCTTCCAAGTTAATTTATCGTCTAGATGTAGTCCAAGGTATTTATAGGTTGGCCATTTATTGTAAGGTTGGTGTATAAAGGGATTATTTTGTTCTTGGCTTTAAATATCATATATGCCGTCTTCGTGGTATTGATGGTGAGGAGATTACATTGACACCAATAGTTAAATAGATCAAGGTCAATTTGTGCGTGGTTGATAAGTTCTTGTAAATTAGGGCCGAAATAGAAAAGGCAAGTGTCATCCGCGTATAAAGTTATATGTCCCTTTAGTCCAATGTTGGTAATATTGTTTACATATATTGAAAAAAGCAGCGGCCCCAAAATGGACCCCTGCGGAATGCCACATGACACTGACGTCACCTGACGCTGCTGCTGTTGTTACCTATTTTGACTAGTTGTTGTCGTCCAGTAAGGTAAGATTCAAAGATGCCCGTAATACCTAAATCCCAAAGTTTTTGTAAAAGGAGAGTGTGACTAACTGTATCGAACGCCTTTTTTTCCCCTCGTTTTCACTCTATATAATGTCCTGGGTAAAGGGAAATCCAACCTGTTCTCTTAAAGAGATTAATTCTAGAATTAATATGCAACAAAGTTGGATACAACAAACCGTTGCTCATAATTCAACATTTTTCCAAGAATTCTGGCTTATCGTAGAAAAATGGTCTCTAAACATAAACTGTTAAGTTTTATAACCAATATAAATAGCGCGAAATATCGCGTTCTTTGAAACGCTGTTCTGCCCAGCTTAGGAAATAATAAGGATTGATTTCCAGATACATAATTCTTTGTGTTTCTGACAATAGCCGAAACATGATTGCTTAAAATTTTCTCTATAGAAGTAAAATCCGAAGTTGAGTGTTATTTGCGTTCACTGAAGTTGAGTCTTTATTTTCTTTTTTTTACTCAGCTTATTACAACAACGCATTATTAAACGACACAATTAAGTTAAAATGATGGATTTTACCTTATCCAAACTCTGTCATGAGGAAATTCAATAAAACTGCAGCCAGTCAGATATTTATCGAAATTTATCTGAAAAAGCCATTCCCGAAGAGTGTTGCATCTCGTTTTGTCGTGCGCAAAAGACATAAGCGTGTTTCTTTCATGGGAGGCGTGGCTGACGGAATCGAGGCATCCCCTTAACACTAGTATAACCGTTATCTGAGAATAGGTTAAATTCACCGTCACCCGGTATTTATTTCATGGATTTTATACTCCTTACTCCTTTTTGGCTTTTATCGCAATGTATTTCCGATCACGTTCGAGTACCGTTACCTATGTAGTTTAATGGACGTTACGAACAGCTTGTTTGACAGTTTGTACTTTAGATTTGTTGCCTGTCCGGTATTAACTCTCAAACTTTACGGTCTTGTCGAAACTTGCCTAATGTTTGCTAAATCAGGTTAAAATTTAAAATTGTTTCTCGCTATAATTGTTATTGAAAACATGGTACCATACAAATAGAAGAAAGTTGATTTCAGTAGGTATTTATAAATACTAATTGTAGGAGCACACAGCACGAAGTTGTTTATTTCCACTCGCACCCTCTTTACAAAATGCCAAAATGAATGCTACAAAAAATCGCGGTTCGAATCTACGGAACCGTGGCTTATACGTGCAATCTATGTAATTACATTTATTTCACCTTATTCCATTGAAATAAGGTCCAAAAATGTATTCATATTCATCAATCTTTGGAATCTCCAAAAACAACACTGAATGATTACAATTAAACGAGTTATTACGTTATTAAACTCAAACTCAAACTCAAAATATTCTTTATTCAAATAGGCCTAGCAACAAGCACTTTTGAATCGTCAGTTATATATTACATAAATTGAATCTAATTATTCAGAGCAATTTATTGATGCATATTAAATTTAAAAAAAAGAGAAAATTAGAAAATTTGTGTTGAGGTTTGAGGGATCATTCCAGTGTTCCGGAACAGTCAAGCGGAAAAATGTTATTTTGAAAAGGACTTATTGGTCCCGTTATTCGATTAAAAAAAACATTCTAGATTGAATTTGGAATAAACATTCAAATTAATGCTGTGGTTTGAGTGTATTCCTAAAACGTACAATGTAAAAATAAACCGGGTAAAGAGTCACAAACCCCGATTATTTAGAACGAAACAATAACATTTTGGGATTCAATGTTGAATACCTGTGCACAGCAGAGGTTGGAAGCTAGTAATAATCTACATAATAAGCAGCGGCGGCTCACTCCGTGATTGCGTCTCTCCGCTACAACAAGCATATCGAGGGGTGAGTGGTCAAAGCCGATAAATCGAGATAATTGATTTTTGAAATAAGAACTCAACATCCATTACGCAGAGTTCTATTTTCAAAAAACCATTTAGATGACTTATCGGGTTTGACCATTCACCCCTCGATAATAATGTGGTCGGCACCAAGAACTAGTGCGTGCGATAGATGATACTTACATAGAATTTCCTAAATGTTGTGCCCGAAGGCAGAGTACATAAGTTAAATAAGGCATTATATGGTTTGAAAAGCGCACCTAGGGCACGGTATGAGCGTTTTGTTTTTCTCCAAAATCCAGGAAATCTCCGACACGACCACGCGGGCGGTTTAAACACTGGAATACTCTAAGAATTTGCGCTACAGTGAGATTGATAGAGCGGTTTCAACTGAATTTGAGGTGTCAGTGGAATCAAGCTACTGGGAGTTTTCTCTCTGGTTCACTAAACCCAGCCTAGCTGAGAGTCCAGCAAGGAACTCAGCTGGGCCCGACCTTGGTCGGACTGACTCAGTATGCGGAGGTATCGGAACGCATAAAGGCCATATGCGAGGGATTTGTTTACGGTGGGCCTTCTGTACGTAGTTTTACTTATTCTGTGATACAAGCGAAAATATTTTTGTATTTGATTACGTCTCAAAGGAAAGTCGTTGAGGAAATGCTTTGCAACAAGACTAGAGATTTCAATAATTCCTTGTTGTTGATGTTGCGTGGGGACGCCCGGCCGGAAGCAAGCGGCAGTCGATCCCTTCTCGGTTCCTTTCACCCCATTTCCCCAAAGTTGGAGCTTAAGGATACTGTCCCGGCGGCATTCCCACATCGGCTTCTTCCAATCTTCCTGTTTACTTGCAGAAAAGGAGGACATCTTTTTTTTTTTTTTTTTTTTTTTTTTTTTTTTTTTTTTTTTTTTTTAAGTTTGATGTCCTTCATTTCACTCTCCTCTAACGTGTCTTGACATCAATACTTCCTTACTATCACTTTATTAAATTTATTTTTACAACAAACAAATATGGGAATATTTCTTTTTACAAAAAAGAAATAAGTATGGGAAAGTTTCTTTTTACAAAAAATAAATATTGGAATATTTCTATTTACAAAAAAGAAATAAGTATGGGAAAGTTTCTTTTTACAAAAAAGAAATATCGAAATATTTCTTTTTACAAAATAGGTTAAATTCACCATCACCCGGTATTTATTTCATGGATTTTTTACTCCTTACTCCTTTTTGGCTTTTATCGCAATGTATTTCCGATCACGTTCGAGTACCGGTATGTAGTTTAATGGACGTTACGAACAGCTTGTTTGACACTTTGTACTTTAGATTTGTTGCCTGTTCGGTATTAGCTCTCAAACTTCACGGTCTTGTCGAAACTTGCCTAATATTTGCTAAATCAGGTTAAATTTGAAAATTGTTTCTCGCTATAATTGTTATTGAAAACATGGTGCCATACAATTTTTTACAAAAAAATATTTCTTTTTATAAAATAGTAATATTCCAATATGATTCGTTCCACTAAATCAGCGGTGCACCGCATGCGGCCCACGAGCCTTCTTATTGACAACCGAAAATGTGGTACCTGCCTGATAGAGTCGCAAATTATTGACAAGTGCGGCCCGCGACAATTACGTTAGCTACTACCTGGCCCTTGGCTGCTAAAAGCTTGTCGACGTCTGCACTTAATTACGCTGGCTGAAAATAGCATAATCAGTGGCCTATAGAATTTACCTTTATTGAGCGGAATTCTCTATTCAACCCGTTATATTATAAATTAGGGACACGGCATTATACAATTATACATTAGGCAAAATATCGCAAATGACTTTTTGATTTGCTAGTTGGAGTAGATATATCTTATGTTTTGAAATTTACCATCCCAATTACAAATTTCACATCTCTGTATTATTAAATTTAACCGCAAAGCAAAAATTAAACCGCAAGCCAGATGGTCGGATGACATTAGAAAGACGGCAGGGACAACCTGGACCAGAACCGCTATGTCCAGAACGAAATGGAAGAGGCATATGTCCAGCTGTGGACGCAAATATGCTGTAAGAGAAAGAGAGTAATTAAAATTATAAAACGTTTGTAAAATAGGCAGTGTGGTTATATATATGGATTCGAACCAGGTATTTGCCACGTGCATCGTTAATTTAGTTGAAATCAAAAGAGTCAAAAGCGTGTATACTCACGAGCATAAATAACGGGTAAACTTTCTATTTAAAATTTTCGAAATTCAATTTAAAGTGTACCCGTTATTTTTGCACCTGAGTGTATTTATCAACGTGAAGCCGATCATAAACAATACATGCTTTATTGTTTGCAAATGTAATGTGACTAAGTATTAGATAACTTTGTAAGTTATAACTGGGAAAAAAAATATTAAGTTAGTAAATGATGACATCATAGCTGGAAAATGTACAAGGTGACAGCTGTCTGCCCGAATCTAAAATACTTAATAAGATTCTCCTACCCATGCATATTTACAAAAAACATTCCTTGCAAAAAATCTCCATACGCGATCTTCCCTAGAGGACCTGAACTAATAGAAGTAAAACCAATCTAAAAGTTACACGGCTTTGCTAGAGTAATTGACCGAGTGAAACGAAGGTCTCTGTTTCAGTTTCGACAAAAATGCTTTCGTATTGATTTCCGTTTGTTCTCGTCTACAGCAGGCGAATCACGTAACTTTATGTACTAACGGTAGATAGATTTTACTGTCAATTTTGAAGTATAAATGTATGAGCTGCGGGGTAATCACGTAACTTATTTACTACCGTTAGGCAGATTTTAATGTCAAATTTTAATTGTCAGCTCATACATTTATACGTCAAAATTGACAGTAAAATCTATCTACCGTTAGTACATAATGTTACGTGCTTCGCCTGCTGACAATTAAAATTCGACATTAAAATCTACCTAACGGTAATACAAAAGTTACGTGATTACCCCGCAGGTCGCAATTCTCAACCGATTCTCGACAGGTTTGATATCCATAATTGATCATTTTTATAATGTCGAATTTTGGAAATGATAAAAAAACTCACTCACGAGGTCTACAGCTCACAGAGCCACTAGTTTTATGTTTTTGTTGTAAAAACTATAGGCAATACAATATATCTGATACTCACGGGAATTTCATACTTAAAATACAATTTTTTATGACTTTGGAACACCAAATGGTAGCAAGAACTTTAGGGATTGTGCACTGTGACAAGAACGTTAGGTATTATAAAGCTTGATTAAGAAAATGAAATCTTTGAAAAATTCGTCGCTACGAGTGGAAGTCAACGTAGGCCCGATTGACGCAAGGAATGCAAAGGCTTCAGTTTCACACCCAACGACCTGAATGCAAATTTAAAGCGTATAAGCTTATTAGCTTTCATGAGCTTAATTCATGAAACAGTAATACCAGTTAGTTTCCTGTTTCTTCCCTATTTATGCACATTCATATTCGTAGCTGTATAATATAATGAAATGAAGGAGTTCCAGAAAAAATATAATGGAATATTAAAATTAATCTAAGTAGATATCAACATAAGCAATCTTTAACAAATAACGTTGATTTTCTTGAAGTATTTCATACTTTCGTAGGTATAACTCCTAAAATCGATGAAAATATAAGCATGTGTATTGTGTCTAGTCACACAGCTAAATGCAAATAAACCTATTACCCGCCCGAGATGTTTCTAGGAAAAACAATTTCCAAGATATTCAAAGGTAAAAGAATCTTCAAGTGAAAACATGATCTAAGAACGAAGGCGGAGGTCACATTCATACGGCATTATAGAATAAAATTGTTTTATTTATTTATTGATATACTTAATTATAAGCTTACAGTATTACAAACCAAAACGCTCACATGTTACCTACACAAAACAGTTACATGAAAGACAGTAAAATAAAAATGCTAGCACAAATATTACGGAATTAACAGAACAAAAAAAAAATACACAACAATTAAATACTTAGACTATTATTTACAAATGTACATATATATCTGTAGAATGTACCTGGCGAGTCGTGAAAAACGTCGGCAGGTGTCTGCAGAGCCAACTGATTTAAGAGTGAGAGTGCTCGATTGGTGGGAGCGTTGTTAGCCCTCCTTGTACGTGCTCCCTCACCGCCGGCGCCGCTACTGAACAGGCGGCGCGGGCGCCGCGGCGGCACGGCGCCGCCCTGGCTCGCGCCCCACACACGCGTCCGAGGTGGCGGCGCAAATAAACCTATCTGGTCTAGCACCGCTGGGTTACTGACTTTGCTTCGCAAGAGGTCATAATAGTGTACCAATAGAAGCATTTTACGCCGCAGCTCCAACGTTTCTAACCCTACCATGCCCAAAACAAACATAGAGGGAAAAAGTAGGGGATAGTACCCGTATTTTCTTTTATAGAGATACCTTGCGAACTTTCTTTGTATCCTCTCAACCATTAGCAAATATTTTGCCTCGCGGGGGTCCCAGAGGCAGGCAGCAAACTCCAGCCTACTCCGGACATATGCGTTGTACAAAATAATCGCTATTCTTATCAGAGAACTGAGACGACATGCGCATGACAAACCCAAGCATTTGGTTAGCTCGCTTACAGATTCCTGCCATGTGCGCCCGGAAATCAAGCCCAGTGTCCAGGGTCAATCCGAGATCTTGTACCTCTTCGACTCTTTCCAGCAAAGAGCTAAGGAGCTTGTACTGTCCGGTAACGGGTGTTCGAGCCCTGGAGAAAGTTATTAGCTTGCATTTATTCGTATTAAAAGGAAGTAGATTTGAAATACTCCACTCAGCCACGTTATCTATATCCTGTTGTAGAGCGTCACAGTCTGCCACGCCGCCTACACCCAAAAAGAGCTTGAGGTCATCTGCGAACAGCAGACATTTAGCTGTACTAACCACATCGGGTAAATCATTGATCATTATAAGAAATAATGTTGGACCTAATGTGCTACCCTGGCTTACCCCTGACCGAGTGTAGTATGATTCAGATTGATAGCCATTTAATTGAACGAACTGGCTACGATTGCGCAAATAGTCAGACAAGAGCTGCAAAAGTTTTGGGGTGAACCCAATTGCTGAACACTTTTGCAAAAGAATATCATTGTTGACCAAGTCGAATGCTTTCCTGAAATCAAAGTAAGTGGAATCGACTTGGCACCTTAAGTCCAATTGAGATAGAATATAATCGACATACACTATATGGTTAGTAGTAGTCGAACGGCCCCGCCTGAAACTATGCTGACTGTCATTCAGGTACACTGCTATCTGTTGGCTAATACGACTTTCAATTATGGACTCTAACAATTTCCCAAATGTAGAGAGGACTGCAATTGGTCTATATTCAGAAACATCTGATGTATTTCCTCCTCTGGGTATTGGAGTCACTCTGGATATCTTCCATCGTGACGGATATTGACCAGTCTGCAAAACCAAATTAAAAATGTACAACAGAGGAACGCTTAACACGGATATACAATCTTTTACAAGGAAGGGGGGGATTGCATCAGGGCCGGCCGAGGACTGGGATTTCTGCCGCCTGACGGCCCGACGGAGTTCAGCCTCAGATACACTGTCAACCGCAACCCGCGCGGAGTCACTAGCCTTAGTGTTGGCCGCAACGCGCATGGCCTCCTCAGCATCTAACCTCGGCATTTCTTTTAGAAACACAGAAGCGAAATAAGAAGCAAACGCATCCGCCGCCTCCTGTCCCACCACTGTCCTATCTGCATATGTGTATTCTTTACTGCTACACCTACTTTTACTTTTCGACTTCACGTAGGTCCAAAACTTGGTTGGATCTTTTGCTATGTCACCTTCAATCTGGTTGAGATACTGTTGATATGCGTCATTAATTAGTTTTTTGACGTGGGACCTGTAAAACTTAAAAAGCTCCCTATTCAATTCTAGGCCTTTCTCTTTATACCTCTTTAAGTGGAAGTATTTATTTTTTATATTTCTAATGATATCAGCTGTGTACCAGGAAGGATAGACGTAGCGCGAAGGTTTCAGTTTTGATTTATTTGGAACATTGCTATTAATACAAGTATTTAATTCACTATAATATAGTTCGACCGCAGTGGCGACAGAGTTTGCGGCCATCACATCAGTCCAATCTATGTTTCCTAGGGTCAAATACAGTGTGCTAAGGTTTGCCTTGCGGAAATTCCACTTAGGAGCAAAATTATTGTCACGGCCAGGGGGAGGTGAAGGCTGCGTAGGGAGCGCGGGCCCACGCGGCATCGCCAAAGTCACCTCGAGCGGGGGTGGTATTGGTATGCGTCCACCAGCACTAACGATTCAACATCATCGGTCACTCTCACTCTCTCTGGTTTTAACCCACTCAAAACTAAATCTAATATACCACCATGAGCATTTTGTATATTATTATGCTGGATAAACTTACAAAAATCCATAAACGCGTTAAACTGATTTCTTACTTTAACGCTACAAGAATTCAAATTAAAATCACCAATCAAGACTACCTCTACATTTGGATACTTCATTACGGCATTTTCCAGACAATTCAGAACATTAAGATACTGCTCGTCCTTATAATTAGGTGGGAGATACACCACACAACACATAAATTTAATTTTTTTACAACTTACAATCGCTATAATCAACTCCATGTCATTTGAAATGCCATCAACATCCATAATGCGATACACAGAATAACAATTTCGCACAGCTAAAAGGACCCCGCCCCAGCCAGCATCGCCTGCGCGGTCCTTTCTCAGAACTGTATACTCTTGTGGAAACAGTTCCGCATCCATCATCGAACTCGTCAGGAATGTCTCGGTAAGGGTTATAATTTCACTTGAAGAGGAAAGCATATTGCTGTGGAATAATTTCGTTTTTGATCGCAATCCTCGCACGTTCTGATAATATATACGTATTATGTTTAACTTGACAGAAATATTACGTTTCGGTTTGGGACTTTCTGCTACCGGCACGAAAAAAATTGCGCCACGGTCTTATGCAGATATCCCCCGTCCAATTGCTAGGATCCATTACTCTATCAGCTAACCTCGAAGGAACACTCAATTTAAAGGACGCGTAGTTACCTTTGGCTTTCAAGGCTTCGACCGTGCAAACATCTTGACCACACATATTCTCTAAATGAGTACGCACTTGCTCCGCTGTGGTGCCTAGCTTCAGGTAATAGATATGAATGTATCGTGATCTCTCGGACGCTTCCAGCTGCGTAGCTCCGGGTTCTGCTGTGCCCCATGTCACCCCTATGGACTTACGCAGAGGATGGCCGTGAGTTTGTTTTTCCTCACTAGTGTCATTGTTGCCTAGACACCTGATGCCGCTGCTTGCTTGCATCGTTAAGTGTATTTCCTTTCGGGGTTCTTTGGGTTTCTCAATTTGACTTGAGTCGTTTTGAACTTTCGACGGTCCAGGTCCAGGTGCGGGCGCCGACGACACGGGCCTAAGCGCGGACGCCGACTGTTCGGGCTTAAAAGCGGGTTCCGAAGGCCCGGGCCTATGTGCGGCCGCAGACGACGTCGCCGCCGATTTGTCCACGCTAGTTGGTTTATTATTTTGAGCCTTTTTGGAACCTTTCTTCTTCTTGTTCCAGCTAGGGTTACGATCTGAGACGTTGCTCTCCTTTTTGGCACTATTTATGTGAACACTTGCTTCCAAATTCAATTTCAATTTTTCCTCCAAGACATTTACTCTGGAACTAAGCTGCGTAACTGGGTGTCTATTATTTTATCGAAATATCTTACATCGATTTTCATTTCACCGAAAACTGTTCAACGAATTTCATTTGGTTTTTTTTTCTAATCACATAATCATCAATTCATTGCATTTTATATAATCGAACCACTTTTCATAGTTAATCGTTTCGAATCCGTCTCTAATCGTAGCGTAACGGTACATCGAATTTACCTTTCATCGAAATATTCGTTATTCATAGTATTAATTTAACGAAACTTGATTCACAGATAGTACGTTCCATATAGTATTCTTTCCAAGAACAATGTTTCATCGAACAACCAAGCAAGCATGATTTTTCAAGGCGTATAATCTTTCTGGTCTTATATAAAAAAAAATAACCTCGAAGAATAAGACGGGAGCAAAGCTCCCGTCTTAATCTTCTAACCTATCCGCATTACAGTCGGTTTTGCCCTAACAGGTCTTTTGTACATTTTAGGTTTTGGGTATTTTTGTTTTTGAGTATTTTTGTTCATGAGTACTTTTACAGAGTACACCAAGAATCTGAGAAAAAAAATAATTATAGACTTACTTATATCAAGAATAGTAAACAGTGGTGAAATGATGTTCTAGCTAATAAGAATTTTGGGAACTGAAACCTTCGTTAAACCAAAATTATACTAAAGGCCATTCGATGAACGACTACGTCGATGAACAAATAAAATACTGAATTAAAATTCGATGAGTTGATTCTTGTGTAAAAGGTAATTCGAGCAAATGTTTGAGCGATCTAACGAAGTTCGATGAATGATTCCTAAGTGGTAATAAAATTCTGCGAATAGTGTTATGGGAAATGATAATCGATGTAACGATTTTCGGTAAAATGATGGATCCCCTGCGTAACTGTATGAAACAAGGTGGCAAATTGTTCACTAATGGCAGTGCTAATCATACCTGTTAGGCGCTCGTCCATTGCTAAACGTAGCTCGTCACGTACGTCGCGTATATCGGTATATAAACGGTATCATCTTTTAACTCACTATTATTTACACTATTACTGCTCTTACGTTCTTTATGTCTGGGGATCGTGACATTTGCCATAGCATTTATCGCGGATTGATTTAACCCATATATGCCCAGAACAATTTTTGGTCTCCGATTTTTTTGATTTTTGGATATGTTTGTACTTGAAGAATTCCTATAAAAACTACATTTAAAGATTTGAGTTAGGAGGAGAGGGAGGGTGTTTTTTTTAATGGGTCGAAATCTACCCCTGGGGCAAATGTATTACGTAAGGGTCGTTTTCGACCCACTGTATTCATGTGATTCTCTGATAAATAAAACCGTTAGAATACTGTTTCAATTATTTATTTATACATAAAATTTAAGAATGCAAGCTAGACAAGCATTTTACATGTAAATTAACGCCAAATTTCTAGCACGCCGTTACAGTTTTGTTTCGACACAAAGCACACCGAAGCCTTAATACACCCTTTTCAATCGTATCATTATATGTTCAGAGTCATGTTTCTGTACCGAATAAACGCCACTGGTTTAAGTCTTTCTAGAAAGCCCAGGTCCACTTCTTTCAGTTCCGTGCATTCTGCAGTAAAACACTGGAAGTGCTCCGTCGAAACGCCAATGTATGAATTACTACTGGCGAGCTAGGAGTGTAGCATTATTCATCGCGAAATCAATGAGCGAAAAAAGGATCTGGATATACTGTTTCCTACCTCTCATCTCGATTTTAGACACTCCAAAGTGAGCGTCCAGTCGATCCACGCCCCCCATAAACTGAATAATAGATCTTTCTTCACCTCGATCTTTTTTCACCCAAATGCGCTCACCACCCGCTTGACATTGAATAGCTGTTTCTCGTCCCCTTCCTCGGTCCCGATCTCGCTCTATTTCAAGGCCGTCTTGCTCAAGGGGTTGTACATCATCAGAAACCTCATTTCGACTTCCAGCAGGTTCACAACGATCAACCGATGCTCCGTGTCCTCTTCCACACCCTCTCCGCGTCCTCTTCCGCGCCCCTCCCACGTCCTCTTCTACGCTCTGTTCCACGACTGTTTAGTTGCAGTTGCATTGATGTTGTATTATCCGGTTTCTGTTCCTTGCTGGATGTAGTTTCCTCAGTAAACGGACGTCTCAAAACCAAACTGGCAGGTGAGAGTAGCTATCGACGGGATCAATTATGGAAATATACATCTTCTCCATTACTGGAATCGCCATCAGATACCCTGCTATCTCCAGGAGGTTCAACATACATATCAGCTCCTTGAATCTTATCATTGGTGTTTAAATTTTCCAAGACCTATATTATATCATTCGCTATAAGGACTCTTCTGGACCTAGAAATAATAAAAAGCATATCTGCCCATAGGGTCGTTAACGACCCACTAAAGTTTAGACGACAACCTCTCTGCCCGAAACTATTATTTTCATTCACTATTTACATTACAAGATAGTTAAATTATCTAACTTTATAATAACAACAATATTATCTAACTTTATAATAACAACAATACGATAGAGGGCGCCACTGCGCGGTTAGTGGTCAAATTCAAAAGCACCTCTAAATATAAAATTATTTAATAGTATAAACACATATTTACGATACAGTTTTGTGATATTATTATATATACATTGATATTAAACAAGTGAACATAAAAACTTAATAAAAAATGGCACCATCAATTGCAAAACAAGTGATAAATGCGGCAGCCGTTACAAAGTTGGTGGATGAAATTTCAAACTTAAAGGACGAAATAATTGGCATGAAGGAGCAGCTACAGTGTTGTTATAGTGTTATGCGTGAACAGGGAAAGCTACTCACACAACAAAACCAATGCATCCAGATCATCCTAAGTACAGTCACCCACAACACTAACACGGATAGGATAACAAACACCCCGTATGAGCCACTGAATGAGTCCGGTCCTCAGGGTTTGATATTCCTAGATGACGAGACACCATGTCATGATGAAGATCAGCCTGTGTCAACACTAAGAACACCAGTGTCCCAGTCTGACAGATCTCCAATTAGTAGTCCTGTACCCACTGGCCCAGTATTCTCAGCCGTGAAGCCAGTTGATGTTAAACCCTTGACATCCGAGTCCAAGAAATTAACTTCTGCGGCTGGAAACCAAGGTGATCAGCCCGAGCAGCGCCGCACCCGCCCGCAACGTACGACCACACAGGTACAAAATAAGCAGGGTATACGTCAGGCTAGTAAAAACACTGGTACTGTTCCTGACACGGATAATGTCAGGCTGTCATCCTCAACCCCTGTTCCATCCGCTAATCCACTTCAAGCTTCGTGCACCTCTGGGCTGCGGGCTGCTGCACCCCGGGTCGTCAGCCTTCACGTATATAACCTCAGCGAGGATACCACCACTGAGGATGTCGTCCGTCACGTCCAAGCCCAGATGGGAATCACGGCACCGGCATGCCAGCAGCTGGTGGTCACGCGTGGCAACTACACATCTTTCCGTTTGGAAGTGCCCGCAAACAAGGTGAAGGTCGCCAGGAGCGCAGAAAATTGGCCGGAAGGTGTAGTGGTACGATTTTTCAACGTAATTCTGCCAAAAAACTCCACAGAACAACAAGGCAGCACAACGCAGAAATAACCTCAAAGTTCATAGTTATACACCAAAATGTAAGGTCTATTTCCAGTAAAACTGCATTACTCGATTTATTATGTAGTGACATAAAGCCTGATATTCTTTGTTTAAGCGAAATCTGGTGTCGCAAAATTGATTTGGAACGCGTGAAGATAGGTGGTTCCCGTGTGGTTGCCGGGCAAGAATTGCGCCACCCCATCTCTTCCCGTGGGTTTCGTAGGAGGCGAATAAGGGAAAATCGGAGGGTGGGCAGCAGCATCCTTCGATCATTACCACCATCAAACTGCGGTCGCCAACCCGCTTGCCAAGCGTGGCGACTATGGCAAATCCCCCCCAAGGGAAAAATAAAAAATGGCGAGCCTTGGGGGAGGCCTATGTTCAGCAGTGGACGTCTTTCGGCTGAAATGATGATGATGATGATGATGATGAAGATAGGTGGGTATGCGCTTGGGAACTGTTATTGCCGGACGCGCTCAGATGCGCACGGTGGGGTAGCACTATACATACGTGACGGTATACGTTATAAACAACGCAATGACCTACATAGCCTCTGTGTCCAATATCACATAGAATTCACGGCTGTAGAAATACCATGTTACCATTTGATTATTATTGCATTATATAGGACTTGTAATGGAAATATTGACATTTATTTGGAAAATCTAGAATTATTATTGAATAAGCTAACTGACGAAAATAAAAAGTTTCTTATAGTTGGCGATCAAAATGTGGATTATACATCTGACTATAACTTGAGGCGGCGGGTTGATGACGTACTAAATTGCTATGGCTGTGAAAACACAGTGAAATTTCCCACTCGCGTTACTGCCGATTCTGCGTCATCCATTGACTGCGGTTTAACAACTATGGCATGCGACCGACTCAGTGTATCACCGGTGGATACTGCCATTAGTGATCACAACGCACAGCGGTATGTGTTAACGATGGAACATGGGCACCATACGGCCAATTCGAATGAGGTAGCCGAACGTCGGTTATTTAATGATGAATCCATTTATTTATTCTATTCTGACATTTCCAATTACAACTTTAATTTTATTTATGACGATAGTATTGACATTGGCTACAAGTTTGATAAATTATTTAATATATTGACATATTATATAGATTTACATTTTCCTATTAAACAGATACGTTTAAAAAAGAAATCAACAGTCCCGTGGGCTACAGACGAACTCTTTGAATACATGCAAAAGCATAGGGACCTCCATGAGATACGACGCCAATATCCTAACAACCAGATATTAACTGACTGCATTGAGCACTACTCTCAACTAATTAAGTTCGAGACACTTCGAGCTCGTCGAAAATACGTTGAGTTGAGACTCGAAGAGAGTAAAAATCCTTCAAAAGAACTTTGGAAGGTCATAAATGACGAGATAGGCTCAAATGCGAAAAGTCAAAGTATCCTCTTAAAAGACCAAGATACAAATGCGTACTTACCTTATGAAGAGGTCCCCAATGCATTTAATTCCCATTTCCTAAGTATCGCCTCAAAATATGTAATACAGAGTGATGAATTATTATCCGGACAGTACGTTTGTAGGCACCTGGGCGACTCTGATGTTCCCAAGTTCACGCTACCTTTTATTACACGTGAGCTTATGGATAGAACGATAAAATCCATGTTAAAGACCAGAACAACTGTAGATGCATTTGACATATCATTGAATATAATATTGAGTATTTGGCCAATTATATCTGACATTTTAATAATTTTAATTAATAATATGTTCAAAAATGGTATATATCCTGACGTTTTAAAAACCACTAGAGTATGTCCGGTATTTAAAGGTAAAGGGGATAGAGAAGATTTGAACAATTACAGACCCATAACCATTGTACCTACTATATCAAAACTGGTGGAGTCCATTTTATCATCTTGCCTAATGACCCACTTAGAATCAAACGACTTGCTTACTAACAACCAATACGCTTATAGACAGAAAAAGTCGACAGTTACGGCAGCGCACAAGATCATTGATTGCACTGTAACGGGTATTGATGACAAGTACAAGGTGGCAGGTATTATGTGCGACCTGTCTAAGGCTTTCGACGTGATTTGTCACAAATTATTGCTGTCGAAGCTGAGCCAATATGGCATACATGATTCGGCCCACAAATTGTTCAAATCTTTTTATCCAACCGTAAACAGGTTGTGAAAATGTCCACAAACGGCAAAGCCCATACATCCAGTGCTGGTTTTGTAAAATTAGGTATTCCACAGGGGTCAGCGGTTGGAAATTCGTTATTTTTATTATTTATAAACGATTTACCATCGGCAGTAACTAGCGGTCTATCTGTGCTGTTTGCAGATGATACAACAGTCATAGTGAGCGCAAAAACATATGACCAGCTGTCTGAAAAAATCCATGCGGCATGTAGACAGCTGCATAAATGGTTCTCGTCGAATGGCCTCCTACTGAACTTGTCAAAATCAAATGTCATGGTATTTTCAGGCCGAAATACTACACTGCCTCCATGTATTTCCAACAGCCCGATGCCATTATCCAATGAGTCTAAATTTCTCGGCTTCACACTGGACTCGTGCCTCAACTGGAAGTGCCATGTTGACCGTCTGTGCAATAGACTTAGTAGTGCTGTATTTGCCTTAAAAAAATTAAAGCCATTAGTGTCTAATTCGTCATTAAGATCAGTGTATTTTTCCCATTTTCATTCGTTAATGTCTTATGGTACGGTTCTATGGGGGAATTCTACAGACGCTAAGCGAGTATTTATACTCCAAAAACGCGCACTTCGGTTATTGGCCGGAGTAAAACCAAGACACTCTTGCAAAGACCTTTTCAAACTTCATAATATAATGACACACTACTCCCTTTACCTATTTGAGGTACTAATGTACGTGAGAAATAATATACAGATTTTCAAACGCGTGGAGGTAACGGGAAAAGTAATTCGATCCACAGGTAGACTCAGAACAGTGCCGCGTCGCATGGCACTTTCGGAAAAAAACCCACGCGTTATAGGACCAACGTATTACGAACATCTACCCACCAAATTAAAAATGAAACATCTGACGAAACATTTAAACGCCAACTTAGAATCTTTTTATTGGAAAATTCTTTTTATTCTGTAAATGACTTCATGCAAATGAAATTTGTTTGACATTGAATTTTTAAATTAGTTTTGTTTGATTTTAATTTTTATGTATTGTGACTGATGATTATTTAAGTTTTCGACATTATATTATTGACGCGGATTTTTATTGTTATAAATGATGTGATTTTTGAAGTAGTATGATCATTATTTAAATAATTTTGATAATTGTTGTATAATTTAATGTTATTATTATTATTATCATTTTTGACATTTCATAATTTTTTTGACGATCATAATATAAAGTCGTATAAATTGACTTAGGATAATTTATATTGTATTGTTATATTATGAAATAAATAAATCTAAATCTAAATCTAAAATCTATAACAGTCAAATTTACTTCCAAAAAAATATTACTTACATTTCTCTCAGGAAAGATGCACTTTTTTACAATCAAAAATCAAGTCATAACTTGTAGAGACACCGGAGGGTACAAAACCACCGATTTATCTACGTTACCAATTTATTATAGGAGAAATTACCCTTTTTATATCATAGATAGCGCTAGTCGTCGCAAATGAGCGCTTAAGTGTGCTAATTCGCGGGTTATCCGATACCTATTTTTTGAGCCAAAAACGACCCACTGGGCATATATGGGTTAAACAGAAAGTACCGACTTCAATTGAGTCATCATGTTGCTCCAAGGCGGAGAACCTGTTGTTGTTGTCAACTCCTCGCACGGGGGTGTTGCTGTTGTCGCCTTTGGGCTGCCTACAGATACATTCCTGAATATTGTTAAAAGGCAATGTCGCGTTATGCGGTCCGAACAAAATATTTCTGATATTTTTGTGCTTATTTCTTGCGTACTTACAGTCATGTACCGACGACCACTTTAGCCTAGTTGGTAGTGACCCTGCTTACGAAGCTGGAGGTCCCGGGTTCGAATCCTGGTCAGAGCATTTATTTGTGTGGTGAGCATGAATATTTGTTCCTGAGTCTTGGATGTTTTCTATGTATTTAAGTATATTTATTTATATAAGTATGTATATCGTCGCCTAGTACCCATAGTACAAGCTTTGTTTAGTTTGGGACTAGGTCGATTTGTGTAAGATTGTCCACAAATATTTATTTATGTTTTCATGTGTTACACGTACTTTGGCCAATAATGTGACTGGCCAAGTGTGACTGGAGTACACTGAGGGTTTCGCAATAGAAGAGCGCGTTGTACTCTCTGCCGAGGCCCCTATATTTATTACGCTTTAATATTTCGGCATTTTCCGCCGCTGCATCCGCTTTTACTACTTTTTTTTTTGCTTTTTTTTGTTCGATGGAGGTGGAACGGTGCCAGTGTGTCTACACAGGTAGCATCCCACACCAACATCCGTCAGTGGGTTAGGTTACCTCTTTCATGACTTAGATACGAGTCATAACAATCTCGCAAATTATTTACTTCAAATATCAGAAAAACTTCAAATGTTCCGAATAAAATCGTCCGTCAGCGTCGAATCTATTATTATTAAAATAATATTCAAAAAACCTTTTTAAATTAGTTCAACAAAATAGACATTACATTACATTTAAACAAGCGATTTGGTATAACATATCAAAGGTATTATTTAATGACTAAAGATTCATGTACTTACAGGCGAAGCAAGTTATCACTCAGCCCACCTAAATAGAAACCGCCTCCGTAGAAACAAAAAAATTTACTCGTGCCTTTGGCAATACAAAGACAAATAATTCAACAAAGTTTATACAGAAAGCATTTAAATCTAAAACGAAACGTTTTTTGCTTCGGTAACGCGTTGTTCTCTTAATAGATAATTATTCTCCTAACTGGATATAGTATATATATGAATGTTTATATAATACTGTTTTCACTATCTATGCTGTTACAGCTGTCTGATTGTTGGATACCTGGTGACCTGACATACAGGTTTCCCCTAGTTCGGGCACCAGTCTCCACCGCACAAGTTTTCTACCTACTAATAAAATCATTTACTATAGTCACTGTGTATAAACTGTATACTTTGTGGTGGAGATAATAAATACTTTTTACTTTTACTTTTTTACAAACAGAGTTACTTTTATATTTATTTCATGTATGGATTCGGCAAGGGTTTTTGGCCAATTCCTCATAATATAACACAACACGAGTTTCTTACTTGGCTTTTCGCCTTGCATATCGACGCTTGTAATTGTAACAATTTATATGAGGGTACCATAAATACTGGTTTCTTATTGTGCTCACTTATTCGGATTGAGGGTGAAATATTTTTAGTTTATGGGTGGATTAACTATTCTTTGTTGCTTGTTACCATGGTTACGTCTCCTGAGTCACTCTTTAAAACTGTGATTTTATAGGGTTTAAATCTACCGAACACGAGTTAAGGCGATGCGCATAAATCCATTTGGACATGGGTCAGTCTTTAGCATGCTTGAAGTTCATATTATAAACATTTTTTCTAAAAAAAATCCGTTACTGTTGTCTCTTCGCTGACGGCACAGAATAACAACAAGAAAAAGTTGGTTGACCTTTATGATTATTAGAGCAAAATTCGTTCAAGACCTCACTTCAATATAAAAATCACGATGATTGCCTTTAAAAATTAACAGTGTGACTGGTCACAGAGTAACAACGTTACAAAATAACGTTGTTACTTAGCGTTACATATCACAGGGTTACCCCGTGTGGTGCCGGGTCAGAATGGCACTTCCCCCTTTCTTCCCGTGGGTGTCGTATGAGTCGACTATGGGAACCGGTTTGTAGTGTGTCGTGGGCGATGGTATAGCAAACTGCTGTTGTGACTGTGACTCAGCTCGGCATAATTCGGGGCCGGTCGGGTTCAATCGGCGTTTTGGGACTAATACAATAAGTTCGAGCGAGTAATTAATTAACACATTATGTCGTTGGAGTATTTAATTAATTACTTAACGAAATAATGTGATTAAATATATTTACGAAATATATTCCAAGTTTAACTGTGGATTGTCACTGATAGTGCGGGAAACAAAAGTAAACGTCAAACTTTTAAACTTAAGTTTATTTTTTCTGCGTGAGTGAAAAATGTGCCATAATATTGCAGAAGTATTAACTACAATCTGTGGATTGTGTAGGTCTGAAATAGATATTTTATTTTTTCATTTTAATATTGTTTGTTGTTTATTATCTATAATATAATTAAATAAACACTAAATTATTTAATAATTAACTTTTTAACAGTATTGTACTAGTTTCATTGATCTGTGAGTCTGGACTCCGAATGCAGCTGGAACAAGACTTAGGCCCTTCAAAACGAATACCTAAATCAAGCAAAACCACCAATGTATGTATTAATACACTTTTTCAAAACTGTTATTAAACGCCTTCATTGGCGTTAATGTATATTGTGACGTAGGATTAGATGTAGCAGTAACACTAGTCACAGAGTAACATTAGTTGTTACTGATGTTACAGAAATATCAGTAACAGCGCAGGGAATGGTGAAATGTAAATGTTGTGATACGAAATAACCAATGTGACAAAATTACTGTGATTTTCAGTGTTTTTTTGGAACGTGAGTAATATTAACGATGATCAAAAATATCTTATCATAGTGCCTATAATAAGAGCTTTGCTAAGTTTGGGACTATGGGGATTTGTGTAAGATTGTCTACTAGGGTGTCCCTTATTTTAAGATTTTCCGAAATTAATAACCCTAAGTCGGTTTCTTTTATCCCAAAACACTCTGAAAAATAACTTCAGGTCATTCCTGTAACTGAAACCCGAGCCGACCTTGATGCGATTCTCCCAATTTTTTTTTTCTATAAATGACCAATTTGTTTTTTCTATTTTTCATATCAACCTTGTATAATACTGCCATATAAACATTATTTAATAAAAAAAAATCGATGCGAACACAAAACCTTTATAGAATTATCAAATTACTCTCTGACCAAAGTTCTCCATAGTAAGTTGTATGAAAATAACAGTTGGAAGTCGGCACGGGTTCCTGTTACAGGAATGTCCTGAAATTATTTTTCAGAATGTTTTGGGATCAATGAAACCGACTTAGGGGTTATTATGCGTTATTAATTTCCGAAAATCGTAAAATAAGCGACACCCTAGTGGAGAATATTACACAAATCGAATAATTTTTTGAGGGTGTTTTGGGGTAGTATTATTATATCTGTGCGTTGTTAATTTTACAAATAGTAAACACATAATAAGGGACACCCTATTGTCCACAAATATTTATTTATTTCATCTTAAAGTCAACATTTAAAAAGCCATTCACATTAATCTTTTTTGGGTGATAAGGTAAAGCATTTCATAGTAGTTTTAGAGGCTTAGATACTACATTATTTATGGTGCCTTCCCTTAAAATATTTATTTGGCAAGGGATTCCTGTCACGTCGGAAAAGGATCTCAATGTTTGAAAGGCCCTTTTATCTTATTGTTTTTTGGGAGCTTTAATGGATGATGAAAGAATTTGGTTCATGGCAAATTCGAGTGTGACGTATGTAAGTGAAGAAGCAATAAATGCGTTCCGAATTATCTCATTTATTTTATTTTTGGGAGTAACACGATACGACTTTCTGATATTCAATAAGTAAAAACAGAAATGAATGTCGCTTCTCTTTGTAATTTAAATGTATATTGTTAGAATCGTATACCAAATCTTAAAAAAAAGGTTAAACAGTATTATGGTAACAAGCATATTTTTGGAGAAAATGACTGGCTGTCGAGTTTCTTTCTACGTTTCTTCTCGGCAGTGGTCTCTTGAGAAATGCGAGTAGTATTTGAAGTGCCATTGCGACCTACTTGCAGAATAAAGTTCATTTATTTAATTTAATATGCAGACTAAATAGGAACGTCATATGTATGTCACTTAAATGGCTGTCACCCGCCACTTTGAGATGTTTCCTAATGTTCATTCAATCCAATTACGTTCAGGCCTTCAATAAGGCTCCGTAATTCATAATAGTACCTAAATTTGTCACAAAAAGGCTGCCTTTTAGCTAATATACTTACTTCAAATGATCCTGTGAAGTAGGGAAAAATTGAAGGAAGGAGTATTATACTATAACTAGCTTTTGCCCGCAGCTTCGTTCGCGTGAGCTTCTACTGACTATTTCCTTCCCCTTCGTAGATAAATTCTGCAGGTGTGGTTATAAACAACTTAACTTTGAGTGACTCACTCAAAATTTACTCAAACATTTTTACGTCTCAAAATTACAACCTTACAAAGTTTCTTACTTATACAAATATATTAGCAAGCGGGCCCTCTTGTCCATGAAAGGATAATGACAGGCGGATGATGAAACAAAATGGGTATGATTTATGAATACCTACATATATATATGTATGTTGGTAATAGGTATTGGCTAAGGCCGGGTTTTATAAAGATCCGTTAGACCAAATATCAGATCATATTTCAGTAACTCAGTACATTTTTTGACATAACAAACCGACATAAGGTCTAACGGATCTTTATAAAACCGAGCCTCAGTAAGTCACACGTTAAATACAAATTTCATTTCAGCCCGGAGAAAGCCGTCGACTCGATCCCATATAGCATTTATACGTACCAATTGTTTTTGATGATTTCTTATACTATGTAACACTAATGTGTGCTAAGAAACTACTTCATCACATCCACGTAGCATAGTGGTGCCATGGTTCGATGTTGCGTACATTCTTGATCGATGAAGTTAGCTAATTCCCCACTTTTCCAGCCTTAGTACTGACATGTTCGATGTAGCGGCTACAGGGGAAGACATATTATGCTTGAATCGAAGAAAAACTTCATTAAAACCCAAGATTTTAGCATCTTCTCAAAATATCTGTAAGACATTCTCCTTTTATCGTAGGTAGTGAAGAAACACTCTCTAAAACATACAATCGAACCTGTGACATCCTGACATATGCAGCCAATCGCTTTAACTGAGCTTTCTGAACAATCAGTAATCCCACTCGGTTACCAAATCCTTCAACCAGTGCTCTCTTACAAAGCCATGGGGAGGCGTACGCAGAGTGGCATATCTACTAAAAAGAATTGCGCTTCCTTAACTTCAATTTATAATTTTCGTTAGCAGACGTTACTGCTTTAAACAGTACTAATATTCTTAAGTGCCTTCGCACACATTATCATTTTACAATTATGTTTAAAAGAATTTTTGTAAACCCGAAAACTGACAGGTAGAATGCTGCCTAAACTTACTTTTCTCCTTCTAAGTAGCCAATTTCTACAATTTGAAGCTAGGCTGATTGTTTTTTTTTCGAAGAACCTAAAATTTGAAATCTCTTCATATCTCTCATGTACCTCCTAACTCAAAGAAATACGACACAAAGCCTGATAAAACCGGTGGACAGCTGAAGACTGAATTTAGGCGGACGCTGGACGACTACAGGACAAAACCTGTACTACCTGTACCTCCCAGTGATTTGATTGTTTCATCATCATCATCATCATTTCAGCCGAAAGACGTCCACTGCTGAACATAGGCCTCCCCCAAGGCTCGCCATTTAGACCGGTCCTGTGCCGTTCGTTTCCACCGGATTCCCGCGACCTTCACCAGGTCATCACTCCACCTTGTCGGAGGCCTACCGACAGCTCGTCTTCCGGTGCGTGGACGCCACTCAAGCAGTTTCTGGCCCCATCGACCGTCAGTCCTGCGAGCAATGTGCCCTGCCCACTGCCACTTAAGTCTTGCAATTTTGAAGGCTATGTCGGTGACCCCAGTTCTGCTACGGATAGCTTCATTCCTAATTCTATCACGCAGAGAAACCCCGAGCATAGCTCTTTCCATTGCTCTTTGGGTGACCTTGAGCTTTCTTATGAGGCCCATCGTTAGCGTCCATGTCTCGGATCCATATGTCATCACTGGCAACACACACTGGTCAAAGACTTTTGACTTGAGGCACTGCGGTAAACTGGAGGAGAATACACTGCGAAGATTCCCGAACGCTGCCCAGCCGAGTCGGATTCGACGAGTGATCTCTTTCTCGAAGTTGGACCTACCTAACTGGACTGTTTGTCCCAGGTATACGTACTCGTCAACAACTTCGAGCGCCGAGCCGCCGATTATTACGGGAGTTGGTACGACATGGGCATTAGACATGACCTTCGTCTTGTCCATGTTCATTTTCAGACCAACTCGATCGGAAACTCTGCTGAGATCAACGAGCATTGTACTGAGGTCCTCCATGGTCTCAGCCATGACTACAATGTCGTCAGCAAATCGAAGGTGAGTGATGTACTCGCCATTTACGTTGATGCCTCGTCCTTCCCGTCCAGAAATTTGAAAGCATCCTCCAGCGCAGCGGTGAAGAGCTTCGGAGAGATCACATCTCCTTGTCTGACTTCCCGCTGCAGTGGAACAGGCTTTGTTTCCTGGTTCTGTAGTCGGACGGACATGGTGGCGTTTTCGTACAGGCACTTCAGGACTTCGATATACCGGTAGTCAACTTGGCACCTCTGGAGAGACTGCAGTACAGCCCAAGTCTCGATCGAATCGAAGGCTTTCTCGTAGTCCACAAATGCTAAACAAAGTGGCAAGTTATACTCTTCGGTCTTCTGTATAACCTGCCGCAAGGCATGTATGTGGTCTACGGTACTGTAGCCTTTTCGGAATCCGGCTTGTTCGGGAGGCTGGAAGTCGTCAAACCTACGCGCGAGACGGTTCGTGATGACTCTCGAAAACAGCTTGTAAACATGGCTCAGAAGTAAGATGGGTCTATAATTCTTCAGCAAAGTGCTATCGCCTTTTTTGAAAAAAAGCACCACCACACTTCTGTTCCATGCTTGCGTCGTTTTCCCCTCGTGAATTACAGAATTAAACAGCGTCTGAAGGGCTCTGAGGTCAGGTTTACCGCCCGCCTTCAGGATTTCGGCTGTAATTCCGTCGTCACCCGGGGCTTTGCCGTTCTTCAACTGTTTGAGAGCCTTTGTATAATTCAACTGTTTGTATAATGTCGGGTTAATCTAGCTCTAGGGTCTTTGGCTAGATCAACGACGGGTCTTCGGGTGGTTGTGTATAGCTGCCTGTTTATTATAAAATATAATAATAAGATTCTTTTTATTTTGCTTCCAATTATATGCTTACCAATTTTCAAGCCTTTAAGTCACGAATTGAAGGACTTCTCATACAAAGTTCAACCCCTCTTTTCACCCCCTTTCATCCCCAATCTGTATGATTTTTATAGCCTATAACCTGTCCGAAGATCCATTAAACTTGTTAGTGAAGGTTGTACTAAAATCTATTAGCTAGTTTTCGCGTGATGATGAGACAAATAAACAGACAGACAAACAGACACAAATTCTAAAAACTGTTGAAATGTGTTCTGTTATCGATTCTAAGACCCCTCAATCGATTTTTTTGCTAATATCTTCAATGTACAGATTTTCGAACCTCTACAGCTTTATTATATGTATAAATAGTGTAGACCCAGATTGACATACATAACCAAGCGCAGAAAAAAAATAGATTTTATTTTTTTACCGTTATGGTTTCTGCAATTATTCTGAGTTATAATGTACGAATGTTGCGTTATAAATTTATCCTTATTTAGCTGATAGGGTTATATACATTTTTAAGTTTAGTACGCAACCGCTTTTCACTTTAAATTGAAGTAAAGCTTTTACTTATATGCATTATAGGTAAAATAGCATTTGATACTTAATTGAAGGAACGTTTTCATTACGATTCATGTTTAAATAACTCTTCACGCAGCTTGGCAAGGCCACCAAGAAATAGTATACTCGTACTGGGTAAGGGCAGTTCTCTTTCATTACGGGTGCAATTTTTAGAAAGTAATATGTAGCATTCTCATATCTATATCTATAGTAGATTGTGTCTCAAGAGAGCAAAATCATATATTTGCGGCGAGGACGGTTTATTGAATTCTGAGTGAAGCGAAAGATCCTACAATAGAATCCTGAGCGTAGCGAGGGATTCTAAAGTAGAATCTTGAGCGTAGCGAGGAAGTCAAGTGTTTACGCTCAAGACGGAAATAATTTTGCTACCGTGTGACACTTACTGCTTTTCACACCGTCTATGAGGTCCGCTGCTAAAAACATGAAATATCTTACAAATGATTACTACAGTGTCACATACTGCTTTTCACACCTCATTTTTTACTATGAGGAAAAGAGTCATTGGTGCCCTCAAATGAGGGAAGAAAAGTACAACTCTGATTCCTCATTCGAAGACAACAAACAATAACTCTTTTCTGAATAGCAGGTGTGAAAAGTTATTTTTTAAAATAGTATACCGATAACCAAAAATATAATTGTTTCTTCGATCTAAAGTTATTGCGATTGCACTGGTTATTAAAGTATTTTCACCGTCAATGGACTCTAGTCCGTCGGGTGTAAGTTAATGAAAAATATATATATATATATATATATATATATATATATATATATATAGCAGTTGACCTATGCTTACCCTTGGTTTCCGGACTCCGCAATATAACTGGCATGTAACTCTTCTTAGGTTTTTTAATTTATTTAGTTAAAAATCGCCATCTGGCGGCGGCCGCATTAAAGTCAGAAGTGGCAGAAGAGACAGATGTCTTCTTTTTTCTTCTTTTCATTTTCACATGCTTGAGCTATAGCTGCACCCCAAAGTGAAATAGATAAGTAGAAATAATATATTTGTATATGGGAAGTAAGAAAACGTAACAGCAATAATTTTTTCATATGCCCTACGTAAAGGACATAGATTTGTTCTTTATAGGACATACAATATCAAGACATGATATTTTGTAAAGTTTAATTTAGTTCACGGAAAGAAACTTCTGGCATGGAAACATGGTTTTTTGTTTGTTTTATACTGGACATAGCATATAAATTAAAATTTTTTGAAAATGAATATTTTTTATTGTTTTTTTTACAATTTCTATAACTTTTGGCTGGGGCCTCCTATTAAGTATGGAAATAAAGGTCCTCAAATAAAAAAGTACATGCGATTTTACTTACAATTTTAAGGGAATAGGTCCGAAAATATAATTATCGTCACCATTTTTGAAAGATCATTGATTGGTTTTGACGTTACAATTGAAATTATGTCGTTGCCGTTGTAAAAAATGCCATCAGTTTTTTTTTTCATATGTCTTTGTACTCTAATCTTATGTGAATGTATATTGTTTTAACCTGTTATTGTGTACAATAAAGTGCTCACATACATACATACATACTTACCCAAAGTACAGTACTTACTGTAGTAAGTAGGAAGTTATACTAAAGACATTTTGAAAACAGTTCTAAATAGTAAGGGACGATTGTTCAATTGTATAATAGGTAGGAATGTATTATAAATAAAGGAATGTAGTATAAATTCAGCGTAAACAATCATCAATATACGTAACGTCAAACCACTCACAGGAACTGAAAACCATTATTAAAAAACGAACGTGCAGAATAATGTATCAAAAGCTATGAATAAACATCTGAGTCTTCTCAGGGAAAGAAGATTGAAATGAAATGAGTGTCGGCACTTAAGTAAATCCCCAATTGCAAATAAAAGCCAGATAAGTATTTTATGATTGATTTCTTTGTCTTGAAATTGAGTGCGCGACATTTTGTCTTTTATGGAACTGTAGATGTAATCGATTCGCAAATTTTTTTTAGATAATTTAGACAATCATTCTTTAGCACATATTTCATTAGTGATTGATTCAAATGATTAAGGCTCGGTTGCACCAACAAACGATCACAGGCCGATCATCGTCAAATATGGCGCCGGCAGCTGTCATCCCATAGAAACTTGTCAAACTTTCCATACAATAAGATTTTAACGAACACCGCTTACGATTACAGACGGTTTGGTGCAACCCACCCTTAGTCTGACCGTTGGCAATCAATTCACCGTAAAATCATTGCAAATATTTAAATATTAAGTTATTGCTATTCAATAACGCCAGGCTCTGAAACACTTTAACTTTTAAAACTTTTAATCATTTCCCGTTATACTACCATTTTAAAATGATATAAATAGTTCAACTACTTAGTTTGTTTGTATTTTTTACTGATTTAGAAATCCTGAATCCTAGACACCTGACACGAAACGACTTCATAGATACATGTAACTAATAAAACTAAGGTTAGTTTTATTAGCTATAATGTTGACTAATGTTTATTACTTTTATAAATATATACATGTCGGAACATGGTTAAGGAAAGCTATTGCAAATGATCTCCTCTAACACGCGTGAGTTTGCAATAAACCATCCCGCTCTCTACGGAAGCTCTGCGCGTAATTTCGAAAATCTTGAATGAATTTTAATTTATTTTTATAACTGGATCTGTAATGAAAAATCTATCTGGATGTTTTGTTAGACCAAGAAAAAAGCTATGCTTTTTGTAAAAAAAAGTATAACTCTCGTTGATAAAAATTACGAAATCTGCAGCATTAAAGTTTATTTTACGATGATATTTAGGATTTTTTGACAGAGTTACCAAGGAATTTTTCAATATTATGTTCGGTTATTTTGTTTCTTTTTCAATCTACAGTAATTTTTGTATAGTGTAATTCAACATTATTTGTTCACACTGGAAGCTCAAACTTCAGTATTTTCGTCAGATCTCTGAATGAGCCTTGCCTTAAGGACAGGCGATCCAGGCGCCTCACACTCACAATTTTCTCCGTTGGGCATAGTGTGATCGAATAAAAGAACCGTCATTAACAGAATTAAGTAGCGTAATTTATTGAACTGTAATTGATACGGGTATGGACAGCAAGGCCACAAGAAGAGATCTGATGTGCTCTCTCCCTAGATAAGAGTGTGTGTGACTAGTACCGATGATGACGTTCAAGCGTCTGGCTGAAATGAAGGTCAGATATTAGTTTAGGTTGGTATTTGTCACATAATATGTATATGTCTGTGTACTATCAGCATCACAGTTAATTGACCCTTCTTGAACCTTATTGTAACGAGATAAGATCTATCAATAGTAATTTAAGCCGTTATCTCCCAGTGACGGGGATCTCTGGGCACTGGGTTTATTTTTTCGCCGGGAGAGGAAGCTGATACCAGCGAGTATGTATGTAAGTGAGAGAATAATGAATGCTACATGTCCGTCATAAAATGAGATCTAGCTATTAGGTAGACTAGAACTACTAAGTAACATTATTGTAGACCAAGTCCTCTATCTGTTCTACTTGTATAATTTAGCTTTTAAAAACAGAATAGAAGTTTTGGGTGCGTTTTATGTAAAGTGTTTGTGGACAATCTTACACAAATCGACCTAGTCCCAAACTAAGCTAAGCTTGTACTACTACTAGGCGACGATATACATACTTATATGTATAAATTACTTAAATACATAGAAAACATCCAAGACTCAGGAACAAATATTCATGCTCACCACACAAATAAATGCTCTGACCAGGATTTGAACCCGGGACCTCCAGCTTCGTAGGCAGGGTCACTACCAACTAGGCGAAAACGGTCGTCGCGGTGTAAGTTGGAGGCTCAGGTGCAGGTAGTTCCGTAGCAGTTGGGGTATTCCAAATATGTGCGAGATGACATTCCCCTCTGCCCTACGTCCTTTTATGTCTGCCTTTGAAAATCAAAACAACAGAGACATCAAAGTAAAGTGAAACTACTTCAAATATCGGGGATGGAATACCGACCGAGGCCCATGCCACAGGTAAGTCCCGCTCTGTGTAGTGTCCTAATTATACGAGTATACTGGGTGGTCCAAATAGAATGAACCAATTTTTTTAAATTCTTCTCACCTAAGTTTATTCGAAAATACGCCATATTAAGCTATTTTTCATAGTCTAGTAGTTACTATTTTTTAAATGTGTTTAACTTGTACGAAAGAGGTTTTCAAAAATCTTTTTTAAAGCTGAATTTAACATTTATGTGAATGCTATGGATAATTTTTAGTAATGTTCGCCATAAGATTTTTTTCTTATATTTTTTACCAACTTAGAACGCTGATTCAGCAAAAACATGGTCCATTAAGGGTTACTTTTAAGTACTGTTTGGCAAGCTGATGAACTGTAAAGTTTTTGAAATTATTTTGAACGTATAAGTCGAAATTGTTATTTTACAATTTTTTTTTTAAATTTGACTACGTCCAACTCAAACAAGGAGTAGGGGAGAGTGGAAGGTCAATCTTCTCCCTGCCGATGACCTACAAGACGGACAGATCTAATAAAATCCACGACAAAATGCTCCCTAACAGAGTGTGTACGCAATGCTACAAATAGAGTGAGAGGTGGAGTGAAGGCTCGCGAAAGCTGCAACTAATACGGAAGAAGGCAATCAAGACTGAGAAGAAGAACTGAAACAAGTTAAACATCTTTAAAAATTGTACTTAACTTTTAAAAAATGATTGGGTCATTCTATTTAGACCAACCTGTATTTAATTCCATTTATGGATTGTTCATATTAAAGGAAGGAGAGGATCATGACAGGATAAAAATAGATAGATAAGTAGGGTGGAAATTAAACCAACCTGCATCAAATCTGATTTAACAGTCCCTGTGTACTTTCCTGTTTACCTTGCAGCTTAGCCTACATGTCACGCATTTCAAATGTAGGTAATGAAGAGGGAACAATAGCATCGCGTGACAGCAGAGCGCTTGGAAGCAGAGTAGAACAATTTAACAGTACAGGTGGTCGATTAGAGGTTTACGTTTCGCATTCCAATATGGTATCTTGTGTGTGTCATTATGCGTTCATACCTTTATAAACAAGATCGGTTACGTAAGCCAGCACTCAAGAGCGCAGCGAAGAGACAGCAACACTCCAGTAGGTTTTGCATACTGTTAAGACGCCAGATGGTCGATTTTGAAAGGCTCTTTAAGCCAGAGATTAATTCAATAAAAACGTAATATTATTGATCTAAACGTTTACCTTAAATACTACGTCATAAAATCTTGAAACTAGGCTATTTCAGAATAAAAAATCCTACTACCTCTAAATAAACAATAGCATTATTTTTAACTAGCGACCCGCCCCGGCTTCGCACGGGTGAACTATTTAATGGATGTTATTATACATTATAAACCTTCCTCTTCAATCACTCTATCTATTAAAAAAAGTCGCATCAAAATCCGTTGCGTAGTTTTAAAGATTTAAGCATACATAGGGATATAGGGACAGAGAAAGCGATTTTGTTTTATACTATGTAGTGATGAGCCCTGGGATCCCAGAGACCGGTAGATGACGGGGTAATTCACCGTTTTTTAATAAAAAATATTCCTAATTTACCTAAATTCCGATAGTTTGATATTCCGAAATAATTATTCGTTTTGACAATAGGTATGAATTTAAGTAGGGCATATCGAGCAAAACAGATATTTTGACACCATGTTATACCAGAATCCAGATTGAGTATTAAACCCGTGGTCAGTCGTTGAGATCAAAATCGGTCAGCACGTCATCACCATCAAAGTAGTTTTGTATGTATTTAAGCGACCCTAAGCTATAAGTCCGAGAATCTCGATTAGAATCATACGTTGATTTATAAACATAGGTTCATAACATATAACAGGTCTTATAATCGATGAAGAAGTATCACCGTGTCTCACCATCAGGCAAACAAATATTTTAAGTCAATCAATCAACGGGGGGTATATTGAACGTATTTATTGAATTGGAATCAAATTAGTATTAATCGGACGCGCTCTCTTTCTACGAACTCTATGCGTGTTATTGTCAAACGAATTTCAACTCAACAGTTTTAGTCAAATGCTGTTTGTGATATTTTTGTTAACATCGTTTAGTTTAACTAAACCCTAAGAGCTTACCAAAATGCCGAAAATTATGCCGATGTTATGCCAACATACCTTGCTCACAGTAGTAATACTCTATATTAGCTGGTGTACGGTAGTAAATAAGCAACAAGAAAGTGCCCCGAGGAGTACCAAATTCTTGAAATAAGATAATATCTAAACTGTACTGTCAACTGTCAGGCAGGTCGCAGTGATGAAAACACCCAGCTACCTATGCTATTCACAAAGTTCGCTTCACCGCTCATCTGTAGTATATTTTGACGCCGGGACTCGTAATCATCATCATCATTATCCTAGCATTATACAGTTGCATCCTGAAGGATGCCCGGGCTCCGCTACCTAATCCCAAGATTTGGCGTAGGCACTAGTTTTTACGGAAGCGGCTGCCATCTGACCTTCCAACCCGAGGGGAAACCAGACTTTATTGAATTGGGCTTGTCATGTGAGTTGGCAACTTGACTGTTAGAAGTTCTCAAGCCGCCCGATGTCCTCTAACTTGGCTTAACGACTGCTATCATAGACAGCAGCCGAAATCAACGGCTTAACGTGCCTTCCAAAGCACGAGAGCGGTCAGTTAATAACCACTCAAAGCGGTCACCCATCCAATAACTGACGTTGCCGGGACTCGTAACAATAATACATAATCAGAGGTCTGAAGCAATTGCTCTCCTATGGTAAGGGAAGCGTTGCACATGCTATTAGAATAATTGGACAGCAGCACAGAATAATATAATAGTATAAGTAGCTCATGACATCCAGGAAAACTCTGAAATATGGCCAACTACTTAACACTTGGTACACTCCTATACCTAAACATAATTGGACAGATCACCAAACACACATGTGCCTCATTTCCTTGGACCTTTTTCCCGCTAACGCTAATGCTGTGGATAAGGTTCGTACCGAGATTTTCCCGAGGGGTACCCCTGGTTGAGATGTACTACAAAAATTATAAAAAATGGCAAGCGGTATTCGTTCGTCCGATACGTATTCTTTCGATATCCATAATTTCATTTGCCGTAATAATAATGTTTGTTATAAGCGTCAATTGCCATAAAAATGATCTCTCAACCCATAATATTTTCAGGATAATTTAAATAAACTGTGTATAATCAAGCCCTATTATAGACTAGGTTAGGTTTGTAACAGTACTGAAAAGTTAACAGTTTCTGAGAAAAACGATTAATGGACAATAATATTATGGATTTTATTAGTAAACACATCCGATAATATTTTTATTAGTCACGAATAAGCACCCTCCTCCTGTCGTGTCTCATCAAATCTTGTCAATCAGAAAGAAATATAGGACAGGCTGGAATTAACCAAAAGATGAATATTACATGATCCTTATACACGAAGAGAAATTGATGGAAATGTCAAGTTGATTTAAGCCGGTGTTGCAATACTTTGTTTTGGACAAAAGTGTTTGATTAGCTCTTGGTATTTAGAGTACAAAAATTTGTAATGTACTTATTAAAAATATTTTTTTCGCGATTTTACAATAATCTTATTAATAAGTTATCGTCTCTAATTGTTTACGTCTGGTTCCCGCCATTTGTTACTCTTCGGGTAAGCTTTCTTTCAGGAAGGCTGACTTGGTATACCTACTTAAACAGAAAAAAATGCATTAATTAATTATTTATTGATTTTTGATTTATTTAAAGTTTAAAACACAATTTAAGAAATATGTAAAAATGTCGGATTTATTTAAGTTATTGTTATTTAACTACATTACCTCTTGTAAATCTGTAAAGGAATTATAAATAGTAGGTCGATCTTCCTAATTATTTTATTAATCGGTTTTTTAAAGAGATGTGTCCACTTTATTACCTTATGCCAATTTAATAAAACCCATAAGTAGATACATCTCATCTCATTGTAGTCTATTAAACAATATTCAGAGAATACGAATACTATTCCAAAGTACTAAATTACATTCATAAAAAACACCCTTGTGCTGTTGGCAAACAATAAACCACTTTCATCTTGTGTATTAGGGATTGCAGAACGGGTACTGTTTTCAAGAACCGGGATTTTCGGTACCAGCTAGAAATGGAACCGGGATTTCCCGGTATTTTCGGTACTTTCGAGACCGCACTAATGTCACATATAATTGGTAAACAAACCGAGAAAGGCAATAGTTATGATTCTAAACTTACTGTTAAAAGAAAACAACTGTAGGAATGTCAATGCCTTTGCCTACCAACAGTTACTTAATTACTAAATATATAAACCGCCTTATGCATAAACGTTCATTAAACCTATTTTAGTTAAATAGCCGCTGAAATTCGGTTATCCTTATCTGACACTGACTCAGAACTGGTTTGGACTGGTTTGGTTTGGATGGTGAGGAATACATAGTTTTCTTTGAATTGCACTTTTCTACTCTATGCTTAACGGCTGTTTCGTGTAATTTAACTAGAGTTGAGAAAATATAGAGCAAAAATGGATTTACCGAAATCCAGAAAGTACCGGGATTTCAATTTTGGAGTCCCGGTTCTTTGCTGGTCTAAAAATTCCGGGAAATCCCGGTATTTTCGGTTCCGGTTTTTCCCGGGAGCAAACTGTTAGAATCGGGAAAAGCCGGGGTTGAAACGTGCTTGTAGTAATGGGCTAGCACTTAGCGGTCAAACTTCATCGCGATTTCTCAATATTTGAATGTACAACAGTACAAGTGGTACGTATTAAAAATTTAATTTAATATGCTCTAATGACAAGAACGCCATTTCAACTAACCACTAAGATGTTAAAACAATTTCTAGTGAAATCGAACACAATAGTAACATGCTAGGTACATACAATATTAAACTACAACTTGACTTACCTTTTATAACCTTAACAACAATCAATTTACAATTGAGAGTAAAGCTAACAGTGACACTTTGCATTCATTAACTTCCGAGATGTTCTGAAATCACCTTAAAAATATAGACGATACGGTTTATAATTGCGGTTAGCTTAAACCGGGTTGGCTGTGGAGGGGAAGAGGCTTTTGCGCTCACGCAGTCAGTGTGACGCGCGTCGTCGGCGCAGGCAGTTTTAACGGTTTTGTGAATCAAACCGACACAGAACTGCTTTACGTTGAGTGAAAGTGCTAGGATCTGTGAGACGTGATAAGTGGTAGAATAAAAAATCTTATGACTAGTTCTTTGTGTGCTATATTGGAATACGAATTTGTGGATGATACGGTAAGTTTCATTTTGAGGTACTCTTTTGAACTGTCGTCGACACGGTGGGTAACATCAGTCTTCACAGTTTTTAACCTTTTTGATTGGAGGTAGGAGGAAGCATAGTGAACTGAGTCATTTGTTGCACAGATGGATTTCATCTTGATTAGTCATGATTTTATTTAAACAACTAAGATCTAAGTGCGTTATTAAATGCAAAGGTAAGTTGATTTTGGCGACACTGTCGCCAAAATTGTTCTCCGCAGTACTTGAAATGATTTTTAAGAACATAAACTGGACAGAAAAAGGAGTAAGAATAGACGGTGAATATTTGAATCACTTAAGGTTCGCGGATGATATCGCAATATTTGCAGAAGAACCAACACAACTAGAAAACATGATAAACGATCTTGCTCGAGAAAGTAAAAAGGTTGGTCTAACACTCAATACATCAAAGACGAAACTCCTCACAAATGGTGCAAAACAAACTATAACAGTCAATGAAGAATGTATCGAGTATGTCAATGAGTATATTTACCTCGGCCAATTAATTTCTTTCGAAGACCTCACAGAAAAAGAAATCAATAGAAGAATTGCTATATCCTGGAAAAAGTACTGGAGTCTTAAAGAAATAATGAAAAATAAAGATACAAACATTAAAATTAAAAGTAAACTTTACAACACAGTTATACTGCCCTGTCTTACTTATGGATGTCAAACGTGGTCACAGAAAGCAAGATGAAAACAAATTAGCTATACACCAAAGAAAAATGGAGAGAAGCATGCTTGGTATAAAAATATCAGACAAAGTCAACAACTTTATTATAAGGAAGAGGTCAAGAGTCACAGATGTAATAAAAAGAATAAGAAGTTTGAAATGGCAGTGGGCTGGACATGTTTGTAGATTGAACGGCAACAGATGGACAAGAAAGATAACGGATTGGCTACCCAGAGAAGGCAAAAGGAAAAGAGGTAGACCACGAAAGCGCTGGGAAGATACGATGAGGGAAAGGTGTGGACCAACATGGAGGAGACTAGCTAGGGACAGGAAGGAAAGGAGGAGACTGGAGGAAGCCTACGCCGATGAGGCGACTTCCATAATAAATTAGTTAAAAATAATTAATGTGACAAATGAGTTATTGACAAATGATTATAATTGCATATATACGTATAATATAATATTTTGAGTTTTTTAAATGAAATGTAATGACATGACAATGTAATCAGTATTATGGTAGAATAAAGGCTTTTATTATTATTCTCTATATTTATTTCTGGTCTTAGGTTAGGTTTTACAATATTTTTATAAAAAGTAAAATATAATAATACACTTACAAAACACAAAAATATTATAAAATCCTAACCTAGTGTGCCGCCGGCAGCGAGGCGGGGCCTAAGCTACCGGTGGTTAGGGCGACAGAGAGAGGAACCTCCTGACTATTCGCGCCGTGTCCAGGAGTACCGCCTTCTGTATCTGACCCTCGACCCAGCCATCTAGCGAGAGTCTCTTGAGGTGTTGGTCGAGACTCTTCGCTATTAGACCGTTCGCAGAGACGACTATCGGGACAATGATCGTTGAATCAACATCCCACATGGCGGTCACCTCGTGTGCCAAGTCTAGGTACTTGCTGACTTTGTCCTTCTCGGCCTTCACGAGGTTCTCGTCATGGGGGATGGTGATGTCAACGAGCACTGCCTGGCGCTTCGATCGATCTGTCAGCACGATATCAGGTTTATTGGCTACAATAGTCCTGTCCGTGATGACAGATCGATCCCAATAGAGCGTGGCACGACCATTTTCGAGAACTGGTGCAGGTGTATACTTATAGTACGGCACTTCGTAGTCCACAAGACCATATAAAAGAGCAAGTTGCTGGTGAATGATCCTGGCTACTAAGTTATGTCTGTGCAAGTACTCGCCGTTAGCAAGATGACCACAACCGGAAATGATATGCCTGAGTGATTCTCCGGGACGGCGGCATGCCCGACAAATGTCGACCGTATCGTCCTTCAGGATATACTTCCGGTAGTTGTTCGTCATGATAACTTCGTCCGCAATTGCACAGACAAAACCTTCGGTTTCCCCGAAGAGATCCACGAAACGTAGCCAGTTCACCGACTTATTATTATTATAAGTTAATTAAACGGAAAGTGACCAACTAAGCCATTAGTGCCATTACCTACATGAATTATAAATATCTTCATTATCTTTAAACACAAATTATACACTGTATAAGTTGCGAAGATATACGTCGCATTTACAGTGATACAAACGTCAATTCAACTTCAATATTGTCTCATCAGATGCAGATACATAAATAACCCTGCTGACAGTTGCTAGGAATAATTGCTGTCGAAGATAAGGAAAAGTTTCTAGTATTAGTAAAGAAAGGTGGATCAACTATTCTTTGTTGCTTGTTACCATGGTTACGTCTCGTGAGTCACTCTTTAAAACTGTGATTTTATAGGGTTTGAATCTACCAAACATGACTTTTAGCGATAAGTATAAACCCATTTGGACATTTCATTTCATTTCATTTCATTTAATCATTGCCTTGTGTGTACAAAAAAAGATCTTATAACAATTTGTAAGTTTCAACACAACCCTGCTAGGGCACTGCAATACAATTATTCTACTTAACATAGTTTTACCATAATTATTTCGCATTTTATCATAGGAACAAAGTACAAAAATCAAAAATCATGCATTTACAAATTTTAACAAATCAAATTAAAATAACATATCATTAATAAGAATTTCATTGGGTAATTTATAGTAAAATATGAATTAATATTGCACAGTCGTATATAATATTAAAATCGATTTAAAATAATTGATTGTATTTTATCACAGTTTTAAATTTAAATTAATTTATTCAGGTATTTTACGGTATTTTATACTAAAATAAATAATAAAATAAATTTAAAATAATTGATTGCATATATCACAGTTTTAAATGTAAATTAATTTAATCAGATAATTTATGGTATTTTATAGTAAAATAATTAAATATGACTTTATATTGCACAGCTGTAAATATCAAAACAATTTATAATTATTAATTGTGGTTATCACAGTTTTGAAACACTTAAGAATATTCTGTAGGTATATTGTTTACCTAAATTTTCATTTACTGTTAATAGCCATTTAATTTTAACGAAATTAGATTTAATAAATATTATTTAAATATTACTTCTGCACTGTAGCCACTGAATAGTATGTTTTTTCTGCAAGGAATGCTTTTACAATTTTGAGAAATTTACCCGTATTTGTTTCGTCTTTAATGTGGTTAGGCAGCTTATTATATATTCTTATGGACATTGGGTAGGGGCCATTTTTGTGCATTCCTAATTTTGATGTTATCTGGAAGAGATTATTTTTGAAACGAGATTCAAAACGGCGGGGCATATCTCCAATTTTTTGGTAAAAAGCAGGGTATGTTTTTACAAATTTGCACATTTCAAAAATATAAATGCATGGTACAGTAAGGATTCCAAGATTTCCAAAATGTGGTTTACAGCTGTCTGTTTGTCCAATATTCATTAGTATACGAATGCATTTCTTTTGCAAAATTAACAAATCGTGAGCGTTTGTGCTATTACCCCATAAAATTATAGCATAGCACAGCCATGCGTGGGCAAAGGCATAATATGCTGTCAAGGCACTTTGAAGGTCCGTGGTCCTTTTCAACTGTCTTAAGGCGTAAATAAATTGGCTAAGTTTAGATTTAATTTTTTGGATGTGATCTTTCCAATTTATATTCGAATCTATTGTTATGCCGAGAAGTGGAAAGTTGGGCACGCATTCTATTTTGTTGTTTTGAAATGTAAAATTAATATCTAACTCATGTTTTTGGTAAGGTCTAAACTGCATTATTTTTGTTTTACAAAAATTTATATCCAGATTGTGATCGCTTGTCCAATTTACGATTTTTGTTAAGATTTCCGACAACATCTCGTTCAGGTTTGCATTTCGATTACATGATAGGAGCAAGGAGAAGTCATCCGCAAACATTACACACCTTTCATTGATAGATTTTGGAAGGTCGTTTATATAAATAATGAAAAGCAAGCAGCCGACCACGCTTCCCTGTGGAATTGAGTCCGACACGGGCTGGACCTCCGACCTGACGGTACTAATTTCCATTGATCGTTCATTTGTATATTCAATATCAACATATTGTTTTCGGTTGCTTAAATAGGATTCAAACCACTTATGAGCGATACCGCGCACGCCAATTCCATATAACTTGTCAAGCAATATACTAAATTTTACTTTTTCGTAGGCTTTTGTCATGTCTAACAAGACCCCAATTGTCATGTCCATTTTGTCATGTCTAACATGGGTCATCTCCTGAGCATGTTTGAAGTCCATATTATAAACATTTTTCTAACAAACATGGTTACTGTTGTCTCCTGACTGACAGGACAGAATAACAACAAGAAAAAGTTGATTGACCCAGAAACTCATTATAATGTAATAAACGACCATCAACCTAATGGAACCAAAAGTCAAAAGAATCATTCCATACCCATTATTATTGGAAAACGCGACTTAATCGCGTACAATACTAATTGATTTACCTATTTCAAGGTTTTTCCAACGATTAGAATGTATCACAACATCCGTGATCGCGAGCTGACTGGTATCTGCCGGTATTGACATCTACTCTTACGTGTTTTTCGACCTACCTGCACTTGGGGTCAGTTGCACCAACATACGATCACAGGCCGGTCATCGTCAAATATGGCGCCGGCGGCTGTCATCCTATAGAAACTTGCCAAACTTTCCATACAATCAGAATTTAACGAACACCGCTTAAGATTACAGACGGATTGGTGCAACCCACCCTTACACTAGGGCTGTCACTCGCCCGACACACAACACTAACAATGTCCGATGATATAATGGACTATGTATTTTCACGCTTGCACTTACTGACTACTGGAGTCCACGAAGATGCAATCTTAAAACCGTCATCCTGGTAAATAAATTGGTATTGTACGCGACTAAGTCCTATTTTCCAATAATAATGTGTGAAAATCGTGTAAGTTTAAATCAATACATTCCGTACCTACTCTGATTCTACCGCAAACAAAGACGAATCAAAGTTAAAGGTTGTTCATAATATAAATCGCGAAGCCGCCTCTCGCAGTTTGACTTCCTCATCGTATAAGCAAGGTTAAGTCCGGGGAAGGGATATTAAGCTCATGTTATGCCATGGCCTCGTATTGTTGAACCTCAAGGTCTTACGATTCGCATATTTTAGGCAAAGTTTACTTTACGGCTTAAGACAAAAACCTGGTGCGACGTGAATGTTACGTTCATGTAAGACTTGTGATCATTGAGTCGTTTAAAGATTATTAAAGTTTATGTCTCACCAAAAGTGGCGGACAAAAGCTTGTTAAACATATTTCTCACTCTACCGGTGGTTTAATAATCATAAACCGGAAACCTTCGTGAATGATACGTTTTTTATGAGACCTTAAACGTCCAGAATAATTTACTAGTATTTTGTTGCCAACTATAACAGCTGAAGTTAGATGGATGAGTTTGTTGATGCCTATCAAATTCCCAGCCAAAGCTGTAATGTCACTTTTCATTGAGTGGCATCAGAAAGATGACATGATCGACGTCAAGATGCTTTATCTTGTCATCTATCACCAGATCGGACCTAGCTGAGTTTCTGGCTGGACTCTTCTCAGCTAGGCTAGGTTTAGTGAACCAGCGACAAAACTCCCAGTAGCTCGATTCCACTCACACCTCAGATTCTCACTGGAGCGGAAACTCTTAGAGTATTCCAGTGTTCCAAAACACACGCGTGGTCGTGCCGGAGGTTTTCCCCTGGATTTTCCCCAGGCTACTCTCCAACCGCGCACTCCTATCGCTTTATTGGGCCCGGCCTATAAAGCCACAGTCAGGTTCAAAAAAAAAAGAAAAAAGGTCATCTATCATGTGGAATAATATAGGGTCGGTTGCATCAACATACGATCACAGGCCGATCATCGTCAAATATGGCGCCGGCAGCTGTCCTCCCATAGAAACTTGTCAAACTTTCCATACAATCAGATTTTAACGAACACCGCTTACAATTACAGACGGTTTGGTGCAACCCACCCATAGTCTGCTAACGAGCTTATAAACTACCTACAAAAATAACAACGCATATGAAGACATAATTTTTTTTTATTGAGGGGTGTAAGAGCTATTATTGCCCTCTTCATGCGTAATTACTTTAAGAAAGCAAGCGGAGTTCGTGTGTTTTCTTACAAATTACAATTAGCCGCTGAAGTAAGTATGCAATAAAATTATCTACTTTTATTAACAAGCTTAATTCTGCACCGCATCTAACTCAAAGTTTTATTCCCAGTTGACAAGAAATTAAATAACTTTATGATTATAAACTCTTGAAAAGATAATTGGGAAGTAAGGAAATTACAAACGTAATTTAGATTGTTTTATCTTGAGGTTTCGCGTTTTTAGGGTTCCGTACTAAAATGTTACAAAAGGAACCCTTATGGTTTCACTTTGTCTGTCTGTCTGTCTGTCACATCGCTAAATATCTCAAGAACTACTTATGCTATCGATTTGAATTTATTTTTGAATAGTTATAAAGAAGGCTTACCTACATATATGGAACAAGACTTTTTAATTTTTTTTTTATTATTTGTGAAAAATGCCATATAATAGGTGGTTCAAAATTTTAAAGTCTAATTAATATATCGAGTGGGGTGTCATATGAAAGGGCTTCGGTTGCACATTCCGAAACAATTTTCATTTTATTTTACGTCGAGTCATTTTTGATTAATGAGGGAAAAGTAAAAAAAAATACCGTTCCCCCTTATCTTCGAAGTTTACCAAGGAAAAAATATAAAATTATTACATAGCATTGATATCAATGTATATTTTACAGGAAAAATATAACTGTAGCTCTGTCTAGTTTTTCTTTTTTTTTATCGTCAAATAACATTTCTATACTAAGTTTGTAATTTCCTCACCTTTGCATGTATTTTTGTTTTATAAATTCCTACGAGATTATGCTGAATTGAAAACGGTTTACGTGATAAAGAATTATCCTTGAAAAACCACCATACATACAAAGTTATTCAGTCGCTCAAATTTGTAACAAAAGTCGCCTATAGATGGCGCTGTACCCATGGCGTCCAATTTCCACACCATGTTGTTGAGATTTTCCTGATTTAATACGGTTGGAACCGGTACACATCTGTATACGGAACCTTCGGTGCGCGAGTCCGACCCGCACATGACCGGTTTTTGTGATATGGAAATTGTAAATGTTCCAACTTTGAAATTAACGATGTAATCTAAGAGATAACGTGACTTGACTACTACTTTTATTTTAAATTAATTCTTCCATTGAATTAGGTATTTTTATGGAGACAGGATTTTGTAATTTATGAATTTCATAACATAAAGAGATAAAGATGTATAAAAGAATTTATTTTGAAAACAACATTTCTTTGCAAAGTAAAGTCTAGGTAGAGGCTTTTAGTTTTCAGTGAAATTAAGCGTACCTACGCTGAATTGGGAAAGAGAAGTTTATTCGAGTGTTCCATATTATATTTTTTATTTATAGTACCTAGACTTATTATAGACATCTATTAGCTGTCAAGTTGATGTTTTTTTTGTTTCGCGGCAGACTAAGGCACGAACCTGTTAATCCCTCCAAGCGTGTTGTATGTCAAAGATAAGATTCATAATAAATAAAACCCGGCAACAGTTTTGAACTTTATAATAAGTAGTATAAGTACTATTAATAAAAAATGTGATATGGACCACTGCAAAATACTTAGGTGCCCAAATTATTGTTTCATTTTACATTCATTAAACATTCAGATTCCTCGACTATTCTGTTACTAACACGAATTAGAAAATGATCCTTATTAACATCTACAAAGAAGGTAAAGCACCACTGTGTGTTCAAATACCTTCTGTCCGAAACGTAATTTGATATTTAACAGTTACTTTTTTGTGAAGGAAAACGTCGTTGGTAAACCGGTCTAATCCCAACAGGTAACAGGTAAGTTTTAAGATACAGTAACGTAGTGCGTAAAATTTCATTTATCTTGTTGCTATTTGTGAGTTTCTGTAATTGGCTCCATATTTCTATTTAAGATGCTAATATGTTAAGTAAAGCTGTTGAACTCCAATAATAAATAAATAAATAAATGTTGAAACTCCTAGAATAAATAAATAAATAAGTAGTTTTCTCTCTAGTTGGCACATTAGAAGGAAGTCGCTTTCTAAAAAACTAGTTCCACGATAAATCTTGGGATTAGGTGCTAAAGCCGCGACCGGGCTCTCCGGGCTGTCATCTCCCGGGCCCGAAGATCTCCGGGCACATAAAACAGTGGTTGTCTGTAAACTCGGTTTAGGGACGATAATTTTACGTGATAACGTCATAAGAAAACATTGATACGGAGTCGCCGGGGCGTACCGCTACGCCGCCGTCGCATCTCGCCGAGCAGACTCCTAACGTCACGCCTGTGGGGCTAGCACAACTTGCTGACAAATCGTATCTCGCGCGACTCAGCGATTCCTGTCTCGCTCGAACTGTGCGGGTTAGAAAGAGGAGGGTAGATTTTTCTCTACTCGCGTCGCGTCGCAGCGGTAGTTGTGCTAGCTCCCCTGGTTTGCCTTCGCCGTCAGATTGATCCATATGTCGCCAACAGATCAAATTTTACAGAACTCTCAATAAAATTGAGGAGAGAAACCGGTTTGACCGTCAACTGTTTAGATATAACTTGAAATCATTCAGTTGGCCGAGTTGTATCAAAGTAATTCGTTCAGAAAGCTATTTTACAGTTCGAACAATAAGGTTTAAACTCCAGTAATATTTTTAGACAAAGGCTCAGGTTAGTCATACATTACGTCACACTTTTTCGTGTTGGCATCATTATCATCTCAAAAACAATGTCATTTTTTTTTCGCTGGGCGTCAACGAGTCAAAATGGAACTACTACGGAATACGGGTCCATATTGGCTCACATAACATTACTTGTCATATTATTTTTCATAATAACGCTTTTTGATCATAGTAATCATTTGTCATAATTTTTTTGCCTACAAATTTGTTGTATATACATTTGTATTACCAACATCATTACTCATAATTATATTTAGGTAGATTTTTTAACAACTTAATGTCATTTCCAACTATTCATCACAACTCATAATGATTTTTAAAATAAACTTAATAATTATAAACTTATATTGTATATCGGCTGTCAATGTATGCGCTGAATTACAACATGTAAATTTGATTGTCAATAAATCATCTATTATGTCGATTATCCCCGCAACTTTTTTTTTTTTCATGTACCTAGCTTATTAAGCGATTTCGGTCCGCCAAGGAGTCGACGGAGCCCCGCTTCGCGGGGCTCCTTTTTCCGCTCTGAGGAACAAAAGACACCTAACACTCCTCCTCGCTTCGCTCGTCGTCGTACCTATCCCGACTCTGGGACTGTATTTCTATTTTGATAGCAAGTTGAATGTGGTGTGGAAGATACCTGACAGTTTATAAATAAAACCAGATAAAGTTTAAAATAAATATTATATAAATTTTTATTACTAATTTGTCGTTGTTAAAAAATAAATACATTTTAAAAATAAATGAAAATTAACATTAGTATTACAGATATTTATTATGATTGACATTATTAACATGAATGATTCAGTGTTACGATAGTTATGCGCAAAGACAAGTTATAAGTAATGATCATTATGATATAAAATTATATAACAAACATTTTCGGACTTCCAATAATCGAAGTAGCAATTTTATGTGAACTTTGGCGCACCCACGGAATACAACCAAGAATGAAACGATGTTGGATTACTTTTAATAAAGACTCGATTAACTGGTAAATGTTCATTAGATGGCCTTGTGCTTAACTTTACTTGACTAATTGACAAAAACATGATTGTAATACCTATTTCAAGTAATTGCTTTTTAACGGTGTAACTTGGCGTAATTGATTAATTATGAAACGATGGGAAACGGACCGTTATTCACTGTAAAGTTGTTTTGTTCTTCCATATCATGATAATGGACAGTAGGTAACAAATAATAATCGTGGGAGGGGAGGAGATGAATTAAAAATTTTGAATATCTAAGATTAATAATAACCTGTTACTTCAATTACTTATATTCCTTTGTTTTCAGTTTCCAAGTTTAGATATATATTGTTATCAGCTAGTAATAACAATTAGTGATTATAAAATACACTATAAAATAATGTTTTACAATACACAAAATACAAATACTCTTTATAATGCATGTGCTCGAAAAGTGTGTTTTCTAAGCAGCCAAGCTGTGCGGAAAAGTGGTACTTTACTTTTTCGCACTAGTGCTTTTCCTTTTAAATTTTTTTTTAAGGTGTCGTCAGCCCGATACAAACAGAATTTGTTATTTGAGAAAAGTTTTAGAAATTAGTCAGTTGTAGATTTTATATCTTCATTAAACGTATTATTATTCCTCTCAGATTTAATTTTTTATCTATAAATCAATTATAATTATTTACTAATCTGTTTGATTGAATGTAGATTCAGCCTGTGCCTGCCGTTGACATTGACAGCAATGTAAATTATAATTTATAAATTTTAAATTAACTTTTCGATTAAATTTCGCCGCACAATGCATTTATAAAACGCTGTACGATAAAGTTCGGAAAGAAAGCAATTCCCACAGTAAAGTAAATACAAACAATGAGTAGAGGCAAACAATTGGCGGTCCTATCGCTAAAGATCGATCTCTACCAGTCAACCTTAGGGTAGCAAAAATTATATTATGATGCAAAGGTGATGAAAAGATAATGTATGGAACTTACTCAAAGTTATGATGTTAATACTAAATTAATGATAAGATGAATATTTAAATAGGCACATCATATATACTTAAATAGATATACATAAACAGATGCATAGAGAGAGAGAGAACATAGAGTGAACATAATTTCAAAACGAACGCCTCTCCCGTATTTTTTTATTCGTCGTATGGCAATTATTTCGAACCGTGAGATCTTCTAGAAGACAGTACAGTTGCCTCTCCCGTGTGTGCTTACGTCAGATATTAGTGGAACAAAGGCTTAATACATAGAAACTCGCACATTAATACAAAGTCTACTAGGACAGGAGCTCATTTTAAAATGGTTTGCTCTACCGCTTGTAACAGCTTGTGTGATAAATTTTACCCGTTGCCGCATATGAAGCCATATAATTATGGCAGACATCGTTGTAGAGCTTATTACATCGTATCAAGGTTCAAATTTAAACGGATATTTTTTTAAGTCATGCGACAAGGGGTTAAGAGGCCTTGCAGGTTTTTAAATGTTTTCAATTATTTTGTCAAAATATCAATTATTTTGTCATATTTTATAATTCCAATAAACTGATAACGGATACCATGCTTTTATTTACGAAACCATTTTTTACGGCTCCGTTCCAAAAGGGTAAAACAGCATCCTATTACTAAGACTCCGGTTTCGGTCCGTCTGTCTGTCTGTTTGCCCGTCTGTCACCAGGCTGTATCTCATGAACCGTTATAGTTAGTTAGTTGAAATCTTTACAGATGATGTATTTCTGCTGCCGCTATAACAATAAATACTGAAAGATGGAATAAAATAAATATTTAAGGGGGCTCCCATACAACAAACGTAATTATTTTGCCGTTTTTATAGATAGCTTCGTGCGTGAGTCCGACTCGCACTTGGCCGGTTTTTTAAGTTTATTGTGAGTAATAGAATTTAGGTGCGAAAAAACAGTTTTCAGCTTGAAATTTGTCGATTTGGGAGTGATGTTTAATGCATTTTTGATGCAAAATCCAAAATATATATATTATTAGAATGCAATAGTCTTGTAGTAAACAGTAACGAAAAGAACATGTCAACTACTGTAAATTCGCGCAGAAAAAAGGATAAATAGGTAAATGATCATTTTTAACTGTTAAAGGAAAGAACTCTTAAAGGAAATTAATACTGTGACATCAGTCAGTCAGACGCTAAATTATTTACTAATGTAAAAGCGAATCCATCCTCTAAAAACAATCGTGAGGGTTTCGAACATGTCGTCCGTAGGGACAAATTAATGTGAGTGTAACTGTATGATTATTAGTTAATTACTTGCACTTACAGGACATAATATTTTAAGTGTACGTTGAGTAGAATGATTGAATATTTTATTATCATCATTGTTGCAGACGTTGATTTAAATCTAAACCACAGACTGGGTTTTAATCACGCTTTCTAAACTCATTGCCACATACAGAAAGCCTTCAGTGTTAAACCAACCTGAATTTCAATTTTTTCTATTGGTAACTTTGTTTTTAGGGTTCCGTAGTAAACAAGGAACCCTTATAGTTTCGCCATGTCCGTCCGTCCGTCCCCCGCTTTTCTCAGTAACCGTTAGTACTAGAAAGCTGTAGTTTGGCATGAGTATACATATCAATGACGCCGACAAAACGGTAGAGTAAAATCATAAAAAAATTTTTTTTAGGGTACCTCTCCTACATGTAAAGTGGTGGTGCAATTTTTTTTACTTCCAAACCCCATCGTGTGGAGTATCTATGGATAGCTCTTTCAAAAATATTATAAAATTTCTAAAAGCATTTTTTGATTCAAGAATCGGTTGGCGTGATATTAAGCTTTGAATTGATTTATTTTTGCTATGATCAAATGTCCCCCCCCCCCGCCAGCTAAACGGTGGCTACTAGGCATGTGAATTGAAAAGGAAAACTATCACAGCTAAGTAGACATTACCGTAAAGGGCGAAAATATGTATACAACACAACATCTCAAAAAAGTACATCATCAGTACTAAGATCAGTAAAAACCCTTCTACGGGTCCGTAATTCCGCATATGATCGGTGACGTGATGGACGGGCAACTACGGAACCCTACACTGTGCGCGGCCCGACACGCACTTGGCAGGTTTTTCATTATTGTCAATCAACGTAGTAATGGCGATCAACAACCAATCAATCGACAATCATCAATTAACACACAAAAAAGACACTAATGATGAGTCGTATTGAGTTATGGACTTACAACCTTAAAGAAATTTAATAATTTTTATCTAGGAATTTATTATTATTATTACAATATTTTATTCATACGTAACAAAAATATTTATATATTTTATAAATTACAGAATAATAATAATCATAAATAATGTTATTCCATTTTTAAATGTTTAGTATAGTATCTATATGTTCACAACATTACTATAATGTATTTATAGTTAGTTGTAGACTTCTACTTAGTTGTAGTGGATTGCTATGCCCGAAAGGGTACATGTTGAAACTAATTGTATTTTAACACCAATGTTAAACACAGTGCTCTGAGAACAGGGCACGCTCTCTCAAAACTTTTAGTTGAGGTTCAATTTCTTAGGTACTTCAGTGTAATCAATTCGTATTCGTTTTAGCCTCAAAACCGTGATGTAAAGACAAGAAACCGTCCGCGTGCGCGCGTGGTCGTATCGGAGGTTTTCCCTGGATTTTCTCCAGGCCATTCTCCAACCGTGCACTCCTATCGCTTTATTGGGCCAGGCCTATAAAGATACAGTCAGGTTAAAAAAATAAAAAAAACATGCATACGCAATAAATAATATGAATATGAATATTTATTTGCTCAGACCGTATTGATCAAAACAGTTCTCCAATTTTATCTACGAAATTTTAATCTATTTTTATACCGGCGCAAATACTTATTTCTCGTTTAGAATCAATCCATCCGTTACCTATGTCAAACTTCTAAATAGTAATAAATTGCAAATCTCACGCCATGTTAATTCAATTCCAAGAAACTGGCACAACCATTCGGTAGTTATGACATTAATTACGTCGTACTGACAGACAGACACAGCGGTGGACTACTCATTGTGCATAGAATATTTAGCATCTCAAAAATATCTATCGTTTGTTGTAGATCAATGTATCTATTTCGTGTTATTTGTCAGCGCGCGTCCATAAGTTTTAGAACGGACGCGCTAATTACATTTAAATACGAATACCATGCAAAGTGATGAACCAAATATAGCTTCTGCTCATTACAACAATATGTTAAGTATAGATTGAATTTCCAATTGGATCATTGTCAGATTTAGGTTCGCGTCTTTTCGGTGGACATATCAAAAGTTAAGGGCCACAGAGCTTAATTTTGGATTAGTCTAGTAACCTGCATAAACGGTGTTTCCATAACAATAAATCCATGCCCATGTAATAAGAACGTTCTTAAAGTTACGTAACTTTTATGTAGGTACATAAGCCGTTAACTATTGACCATCGGGTGGACATCTTTTGTTTTTACAACTGACAATGATCCAATTAGGAGTTTACTAAAACGCATATTGTAACCTATGTATTTGCCATGTTACATCATTTATGAATACTTGATTAAGCCGTCATGATCCGGGAACATAACAAAAGAATGTCATCGTTTGTTTTTTTCCACCGGGCGATAATGGGTTTTGAGCGTTCTGATTATGTGCGACATAATGTTTTATGACGCGTCCTCTTTTTAATTCCTGATAAGTTCTATTGATCATGAATTAAACTATTTGATAGCATTATTCATATTTATAGTTACAGGATAAAACGACAAGGCCTAGGTAGCAATATTGCGTTTATGGCGGCAGCATTATCTTTATCGATTTTCTTTAGTGTTATTTTTAGCTATAAGATTGCCTGTTGTTTACCTCTATTTTAAGGTATATGTTATATAAATTGTGTTCTTTTGGGTGTACAATTAAGTGTATTAATATTGTATTGTTTTGTATTATCATTTGTATCTGCCACACGATCATGCTAGCTAGACTGGTTATATAGTAAATTGACATTTGTTACGAAAAGTATAAGAAACTCACTGGAGAGAATTTTTCAAAATCATAGTTTGCGATATTTCGGTAATCTAACTACAAAACATTTGTTTAAACAGGTCTACCGCGATATTTATGTATTTACCTATGTTACCGACGTTCCGAAACTGATTGCATCGGTTATTCACGGCAGAACTGTCGTCTTAGCAAGTTCTGCCGTGAATAACCAACAGTTTATATCTCTAATTTTCAAACGTCATTTCCTGAGTAGAATATTGTCGGAATTTCTTGTCATCGTTACTTTTGAGAATGCAGGAAACCAATGATTAATGAAGTTGCTATTAATTGGTTAAACAGTTAACTGGAAACATGCATGCTACGGAAACTTCCATCATATGTACTTGTATACATTCATGCGTATACATTCCAGTGTTGCCAGATGGTTACATTTCTTACATTTTTCGTAACTTTTGACCAGCTCGAGTAACATGTAAGTAACTTCTGTTGTAAGGGAAATTTTGGTAACTTTTCAGAACAATGAAACTCTATTTAAAAGAAAGATCTTTTGTATCTAACCGGGACCAAGCGGGACAATTTATAAGCTTCCATACAGGAAAGGTGACAAAAGAAACCACATGATACGACTCTGTCTGTTCGTCTGTTGTACGAGTAGGTAACTATGTATGAGATTTGAGATATTCCCCATCAGCCCTGCGTAATTCTGTCGCCGAGCTCGCCGAATTCTAGCTGCATGTGGCTACTAATTTCTTAAAATCGGCAGTTTTGATCAGTAATTATGAGAAATAGAAAAAATGTCCATTTTAAGTTATGTTATAAGAGATCCTTTGTACGGTACAAATTTTGTTTCTTTTTTGGCAATAAATAATTTTGGATTTGAATTTGAATTTGAATTTGAAATGTAACTTTTGCATCAAAAATGTAACTTTTCAAGAAACGAAACGTAATTTACGTCCCAAGGGCCCTGGCAACACTGATACATTCATTTTGAAATAGCACCAATTATCACGGCACACATACGTTATAGAGGCAAACGAGATTCCAATCAAAGGTACAGCATTCTTCGAGTATCAGCAACATGGGCGTGTTTGGGGAGTTTAGACGTTGTCTGTTAAAGTACAGTCGTATGAAGTTTTAGAGCATTTAGGACTGGAGACTCCTTCAGCACATTTTCCGAACGAGTATAAAGAAACTACGCATACTTACTATGAGCAACTACCCCAAGAACTGAAACATGAAATTAGTGACAAAAAACTTAAAAGTCGTCTGAAAGCTCTTTATTGGAAAATCCACTTTATTCCATAAATGAGTATTAAGATAGTTATATTTATTGTATTCTTTTTTTTATTGACGACCCGTAAAGTGATATTTAGAATCATTGACAAACCCTATTTTTTTATTTCATTGACATGTATTGGTAAATATTTAATTTTTATGGTAATTTTTAAGTATCTATATAATTTTTAATTGTTTCAAAACTGTCACGTACGCACACTCAAAACCAAATATACAGACGTTTACATTCGCATGCCTAAATTGACCAATGTCACTAAGGATTACATTTCATATAAATTCTCATCGATAATAGTCCTTACGGTCCGAAATACGAAGACGTGAAATGTCAAAATAGCGGCCAAGTGTGAGGCGTCGAGTACGAAGGTTTTTAAATAGATTTTAAATAAAACTTCAAGAGTGCAGAAAATTATAATTAAAGCGAAAGCATACGTTTAATGATAATTAATTTATTCGTAAATTTGATAAATTTAAATGTTTGTTACACCTGAAAACAGCACATAATAGTAGATTGTATGACAAGGGTCTAAAATGAGCCATATTACCACGAGATAGTTATTTTCCCGAACAAAGTGAGGGAAAATAGTTCGAGGGGTAATATGGCTTTTAGACCAGAGTTATACACTCTACTTTTCACTTCGATTGCGAGAAAATAAATAAACAAAGGTTAGCCATCCAAAATTAACAATTAATTCCACGGCGAACTTATATGTAATGTTTTTTTTTTCTAAACTGCTTTCATGCGTTGACACACAAAATAGACACCGCGGTTCGCGCGCAACATTGACGCGCAAAAAAGCTAACTCACCTTGCATTGAGCGCTTCAAAGCGTTGCTCGAACCAACTAATCACTTTATTCATTATTGTGAAATAGGGACTACTACAAACTTAATCTTTAGACTCTTTAGAGAAATGAATTCTGTTTTCTGATTGGTCGATTTTAGTAAAGCTGTATTCTGGTTTGTTAATACCCAATACCAAATATAATTAAAAAAGTTAAATAAGTTTTTTGTGATTGGTGGATTTAATAGGTGAAGTATTATGATTGGTCTAAATTGAATGTTTTGTAAATCATAAATATGTATTCATATTTTCCCTAGGGGTTAAATGTACTACTTTAGACCCGCTTGACAAGTCTAATATGACACACTTTTCGAGCATAAGGAGTGAAAAGGTATTTTGATGGAGCTCTTTACACGCCGGGTATGATTTCGAGACTGACGTATAGAAGACCCTATAGTCCCTATTCATAGAGTCAGTCCGACCCAGGTCGGGCCTAGGTGAGTTTCTTGCTGGACTCTTCTCAGCTAGGCTAGGTTTAGTGAACCAGCAACAAAACTCCCAGTAGTTCGATTCCACTCACACCTCAGATTCGGTTGAAACTGCTCAACCAATCTCACTGGAGCGCAAACCCTTAGAGTATTCCAGTGTTCCAAACCACACCCGTGGTCGTGCCGGAGGTTTTCCCCTGGATTTTTCCCAGGCTACTCTCCAACCGCGCACTCCTATCGCTTTATTGGGTCCGGCCTATAAAGCCACAGTCAGGTAAAAAATAAAAATAAAAAAATAAAAAAATGGGATAAAGCCATTGACGGGGCACAGGCTTAATGTCACTGAAGACCGTTGTAGTTGGTGTTCAGAACGCATCCAAACTGACGTCACCGGCGGCCGTTTTTCGCCGAAAACACCAGAAATTCGTAGATCGGCGACGCGCGGCAACTAACGGTCGTCAACAGTTGTCAACGACAATCACCGTTCAAAACTTGTAACGAACGAACACCTTGTCCGCCTTTCCTGATACCTAGGCCTAAGCCTAGGCCATTCCTGATTTACCTAGAAAGGAACCTAGGTCCCAAACAGTTGGGAGCAATTGGTGTGGTGCCGGGTTAGAGTAGCACTTCCAGTGGGTGTCGTAAGAGTTGAGTATGGGAACCAGGTTGTAGTGTGTTGTGGATGATGGGCTAGCAACCTATCTTTTTCTCCATATTTAAACCTACAATTGTTAACTGTGGCACTGGAATTAAATGTCATGTGCTCTGCTTACCCTTGGGAATACAGGCGTGAGCAGCTAATGTACTATGTATGTATGTATGTATGTATGTGTACTTAATTCAGCTCTGTAATATAACGTGATTATTTAAAAAACTGGACGTGCGTTTTAGTGAATCTAAATATATAAAAGAAGAAACTGACTGACTGACTGACATATCAACGCACAGCCCAAACCGCTAGTTCTAGAGATTCGAAATTTGGCACGTAGGTTTCTTATAAGAACTAGGGGTGCACTAAGAAAGGATTTATCAAAATTCACCCCCTAAAGGGGTGAAACAGGGGTCCAAAGTTTGTATGAAAAGCCGTATGTATTAAAGTGAGAGACATGAAACTTTGTATATAGAGTCTGTGTTTAAATATATTAATGGCGTATTTCAGTGTTTTTCTAAATTGCTCCAGTAAAGGGGTGAAAAGGGGGTTCAAAATTTGTACGGGGAGAAAATCTTTTTTAAAGTGAGATATTTGAAACTTCGTACATAGACTCTATGTTTAAATACAACAAAACGTATTTAAGCGTTTTTCGAAATTGCTCCCCTAAACGGGTGAAAAAGGGGTTCCAAGTTTGTACGGAGAGCAAATATTTTTTGAAGTGAGAGATTTAAAACTTCGTACATAGACTCTATGTTTATCCATTTTCAAATCCAAGATGGCGGACATTTATTTTTCTTAAAAATCAATATGGGTGTCATCTTCGAGGTTCCTCGGGGTGCAGATTACAAAAACGACATCCATTTTCAAATCCAAGATGGCGGACATTTATTTTTCTTAAAAATCGATATGGGTGTCGTCTTAAAGGTTCCTCGTGGTGCCGATTACGAAAATGGCATGCATTTTCAAATCAAAGATGGCGGAGATTTATTTTTCTTTATTATCAATTTGAGTGTCATCTTCGAGGTTGCTCTGGGTGCCGATTACGAAAATTACATCCAGTTTCAAATCAAAGATGGCAAACATTTATTTTTCTTAAAAATCGATATGGGTTTCATCTTTGTGGTTCCTCGGGGTGCCGATTACGAAAATGACATCCAATACATATCTGCATGCAGGTCAAACTGAGAACCTCCTTTTTTGTAGACGGTTAAAAATTACTCTGTACGCGGGCGAAGCCGCGGGCAAAAGCTAGTAATAAGTAAAAAAAAAAACAACAGAAAAGTTCTAACACTGCTGCAATCTAGTAGTGTAAATATTGACCTTAACTAAAGAGCTCTCAACAAACAGTAACTACTGAAGTCAGAAATTGCACCCACATTTAATAAGTGCATATTCGGCTCAAAAGTTATTTCAAAATTATGCGTTATGCCTTCATAAATAAAGTTCACAATCACTAAGATTATAACGAACTTAACCGCTTTTAGAAAAAAAACACTGTCCAACTCGCAGCGGTAGTAAATAATGGTTCACATTAGTTTGAGCACCAGTGTAAGTTACCATTCTGTTCCAGTCAAACTGTAAACTATCGACACACAACTTTTACTCATTTTCAGTTTAAACAGTGTTTACTTAAAGTTGTTAAAACAACCTCCGTGTTTATTTAAAGTTGAGAATTGTTTGCATTTCTATAAAGTAAGTAAGTTTTAAGTTTGTACAAGCATCAGATAAATTTACAGATTCTGTTGATTCAGCAAAGCTAAATTTGGGTAAACGATACAAAAAAATAAATATAGGACATTTCAACCAATTTGGCTCTTAGCAATTAAGTAAGTAAATACTTATTAGTCTTGAAAGCAGTTCAAAGCAATAGCGTCTCAATTGGATCATTGTCAGATTTAGGTTCGCGTCTTTTCGGTCGAAATATCAAAAGTTAAGGGCCACAAAGCTTAATTTTGGATTAGTCTAGTAACCTGCATAATCGGTGTTTTCATAAATATAAATCTATGTAATAAGAACGTAACTTTTATATACATAAGCCGTTAACAATGGTGGACAACTTTTGTTTTTACAACTGACAATGACCCATTTTGTTTTTGATCACTAAGCGTAAAGTAAACGCTAAGTGATCAAAAACAAAAAAAAATAAGATTGAGCAAAAAGAGCTCCTAATTTGTTTATGATTTTCTCTATCTCACGTCGTGTATTTTTTTGTCGTTTTGTATGTAAAACTATTTATTGTACATGAGTAATACACAACATAAATTAAAAGGACAGTTTTCATATATATGGACCCTTGTCCATATATGAAAAAATGGATAGTATAGGGATAAGCTCGCCCTTGCGAGCTTATCCCTATACGTACTATCCATTTTTTTTAACCTGTCTGTGGTTTTATAAGCCAGGCCCAACAAAGCGATAAGAGTGCGCGATTGGAGAGTAGCCTAGGGAAAATCCAGGGGAAAACCTCCGACATGACCATATCATATTTCATGAAATACGTAGCAAAGTATCATCAGAACAAGGCCGCCTATTTCTTTCTCAGTCCTGAAAAGGAACTGAACATATACTTACAGTTTTCACTTACGCCCCTCTAGTTTAAGGGCTGTGTAGACGTGTTCGCGGCGTGTTGACATTTTGGAAAGGCCACCCGGTTGCCTCCATAATGAGCCCAAGTTTGGAAAACTACTAATCAGTCGCCATTTATATACAGCACAAAAACGAGTAGGTATAACAGGCTTTTGACCTACATTACTTTATTTTATTGCTATTAAGGGACAAGTAAATGTGTATGTTTTGAACATGGCAACTGCAAATGGACCTTCGTTCGTATTTTATATTAGGCTTAGTTGTAACGGATCGGGTTGCACCTATCCGAGTGACCGTTGTGGTATTATTATATCGGGGTAAAATGATGCTTTCCTTTTTTTCCCGTAGTCGACCATAGTATTAGTGTAAATAAAATAATAACTAAAAACACGACTGCACTGCATAAAATTTAACTAAAAATATATTTTTATCTTTTTAGTTCAATTTTATGCAGTGCAAGTTTCAAAATTTAAAACAACTTAAGGAAAAGCAAACTATTAGGTCCCGCGACTGCGAACAAAATAGATTTCCTTAAGATATTTATTTTGAAACTTGTTTTTATCTTTTTCGTTAAATTTTATACAGTGCAGTAGTGTTTTTTATTTAATTATTATTTAACTTCGATTTTTTATTTTTATTTAATCTATGTTATGCCGTAAAAACCTGTTTTAAATATATCTATATATATTTTTTGAAATCGTTTTTTCAACTGCTTCATTTTGATACCCGGTTTGATAAGCTCGAAAAAAATATTTTCTTCAGAACACACAAAATGGAGTATATAGTCCGCCATATTATTTTCATTGCAACATCACATATCCCATGTTACTCGGGATAACCTAAGGATTCCAACGATACCTCACACATCTAAATCTATTAAGGCGTTGAGGAGTTCTGGGGGAACAAGCCATCTCACATACATACATACATGAACCGTGAAAACATTACACTCCTTTGTTTGACTGTCCAAGTCGTGTAAAAAGTGTCATAATCCTTCTCCTTGCGTTTTACCAGTTATGCCCTAAGGAGTCCCGGATCCATTTTGACACCTAATCCGAAAGCGACTGCTATCTGATCTTCCAACCCAGAGGGAAAACAAGACCTTGTTAGGATTAGGGTAAAAATTGTCGTGACTGCAATTTTTATTCCTGCGTATGCATTGAAAATAAAATTTCATGTATTCTGCTTACTTTTGTAAATACTGACTTGAGTTTGTGTAATGAAACGGAGTGCGGTCAAGTTATACTAGCAGCGAGTGGAATGTTGAAACGAGATACGTAGTGAATTGCATAGTGACCTGTCATACGATATTCGCCGCATACGAGTATAAAATACTGAGTGTTGTCGCGATATAACGTAATGAGGACGCGGACCATTTATTTAGGTCTTTGATATCGTCAAATTCTGTTTGTTAACTCATTTTTGAGAACATTATGTACTTCAAAGCATTTGGTTGTGTGAGATTTAATATGAAGGGACTGTTCGTTCATTGAGTGCGTCTTTGTTCAGACAACTGGCTAGAGTCGAATCGGATATATGTGTCTGATATATTTTTGATATTAAATTTGGTAATGGTCGTTTCCTGTATAAAGTAACTATTAAAGCTGTTTATAAAAAAAAAAATATTTTTTTTAAGGAGATCAGAATCAAGGCAGAGTCAAGAAAAAACAGTTATCTTTTTATAGCAAACAATGTAAAAGGATGAAAGATTGCAAGCATGGTAATTAAATACAGTTAATTAACATACTCGTGGCTCATTAATTAGTATACAAGTAAGGAATATTAATTTGTATTTAAAAAAAAATTGAGGTCTTGTTTTGAAACCTTAATTTTATTGCACATTGAGTATTTTTATTCCTTATAAAACTACGTTTAAGTTGATAAAATCTCTTTTAAATTTTTCTACTATATTACAGTCCACATTTATGGTATCATGACGAAAATTACTCTAGATGTAGTGTTTGTAAAATCTGTTTCAGCAAACAGAACCGTTTATTGTTGTCGAGATTAGGTATAAAAAACTACTTAATTGACGTATAAAGTGGTCTTCAGAGGATTTCCGCGCCTTCTTCACATTCAAATGCTCTTAATATGTCTTCTCGTGCCTCTCACACTTAAGTAAAACGCCCTTTTTACTTTTTTTCTAACTTTACTTAGTCTTAACCGTTAAAACAATTTACTTTTAATTATCGACAGCAAAATTGTATTTTTCCCCGGTATAAAAACGTCAGTCGACCGTTTTACTGTTAACGGATAAAGTTTTAATAACAAAATTAAAAAAAGTTTGTTGTTTCAGAGAAATTACTCTGAAACAACAAACTTTTTTTAATTATATGTCACTATAATTACCTACAAACTTTTGTTAATCGTTGAAAACCTGATTACTTTCTTTGAAATTAGACAAAAATTCCATGTAAGTATAACACGTTAGTGAGGTTACATCCAGCCGATAAACGGGACTCAAAATGAACAAAAATAGACCAAGCTAATGATTATAGCCCATGTTGGTTCTGCACAGCGTACCAATGTGCTCAAAGAATTCGAAACCGTGGAACTTTTTCAGTACCTCGGCTCGGTAATCACAATAAAGACACTTGCGAACCAGAGATACGCCAAAATGACGATGGCCCAACTCGGAAAAATATGGAAAGATAAGGACATCTCGAACCGAACTAAGATGCACGTGATTCTCCATATTTCTCTACGGGGCCGAGACCAGCAGGCGAATCACGTAACTTTATGTACTAACGGTAGATAGATTTTACTGTCAATTTTGAAGTATAAATGTATGAGCTGACAATTAGAATTTGACATTAAAATCTATCTAACGGTAGTACAAAAGTTACGTGATTACCCCGCTGGACGCTCAAAGCTGCCGACAGGCAGAGGATCGATTCTTCGAAATATAGTGTTGCCGCAGCCTGCTAAAAATTCCTTAGATAGCCCATCGCACTAAACATCTCGGTCCCCAAGGAACTTAAAAGAGAAAACTGCCAAGCCCTTCCGAAGCCCGAGGAAAAGGTCGGACCAAATCGCCGAACAGCTGAAGTTATCTGTCAGCGCCGCGCTCCACCGGGCGACGGACCGGGTCAGTTAAAGATAGACCACTGATCGTCTAAAAAGTAGTCACGATCCTCAGCAATGGGGGAACGATTGAGAAGAAGAATAGGTTACTTGTAACATGGCAAAACCTCCGCAGTGCGGGCGCTGGCGCACTGGCCGGCAGGAAAAAAACAATTTGCTCACGCGCGTCTTTTGTTTTCCCACACAGATTTTCTGGGTATTTGGAGTCGAAATCTATTCGATTTTTCTAAATTTTGCCCAATTACTTGTTTTCAACTTATCATAATAATTATTATTGTCAATAATGTACAGTTCGTGTCGCTGTATATATCGTCAAAGTATATTCGTGTAAATATTGTGTACGTGTTTTTAACTAGCGACCCGCCCCGGCTTCGCACGGGTGCACTATTTAATGGATGTTATTATACATACAAACCCTCCTCGTCAATCACTCTATCTATTAAAAAAACCGCATCAAAATCCTTTGCGTAGTTTTAAAGATTTAAGCATACATAGGGATATAGGGAAAGAGAAAGCGACTTTGTTTTATACTATGTAGTGATATACTTAATAGTTTCGTACAAGGGCTGCCTCTTACGCAGATAATTGTTATGTAAAAGTTTGATAAGGCATTTAATACGCCTACATTTTAATTGATTTCGTTCTTATTGTATACATGTAAAGTTAGTTTTAATTACCTACCCGTTGGTTAGCCGGGTCACATACTTCAAGATGCAGACGGATCTAGAAGGTTGCGCAAACGCAACGCGGATCACGGATCTAAGTGTCATAATCCTCACTCGTCCATCGTGTTACGTGCACTGTTTGAACTGCGAGTCTGTTGAATGTCAATTCATTATTTGCATATACAGTGGAATCCGGATAAAGCGACAGTCAAGGGACCGGTGATATTACGTCGCACCAATAGGACGTCGCACAAAACGGACTTATTTACTTTGAAAATGTTTGGTATGAAATCTAATGTGTGGTGATTTCGAAGTCGTTAAAAGCGGTCAAATGTTATATGCGGAGTCGTTATGAGCGGATTCTTCTATACAGAATATTGCGTTTTGAGATCCATAGTATCTATATATATGCTTCAAACATTATGGTGATTTTTTTAATATTGTAGTTTTTTTTATACAACGCCGGTGGCAAACAAGCTTACGGTCCACCTGATGGTAAGCGACCACCGCAGCCTATAGACGCCCGCAACTCCAAAGGAGTCACGTACGTGTTGCTGACCCTTTATAAAATTTGAGGATGCACAGTGTTGACAACAGAAGGGACAGATTTAGTTATTACACACGCTGCAATTATTTGTTAAATAACAGTAACTTAAATAATATTAAAACTAACTTAATTTAAGAGCTGGCGGCATTTCCTCGCTATATCGCAATGCTGATACGTTGTGCGAGGAAGTCGCCAGCTCTTCGGTCACCAGTTACGCCCAAACGCTTCGCGATTTCACTAAATAACTAGTGCGCGCTAGGACCAACAGTTTCGGTCCCAAAAAGTACAAAGTGTACTCTCTGCCGAGATTTTTACCTTATTGGTTGTAAAGCCTTTGTCACAACCTTGACCACAATATAGATAACCACAACGCCTTAAAAACCAATTAAGTTACCACAAAAATACTCATAGTTTTATGTACATGTGCATACGAACTATTATTCGTTTTGAAAACTTCAATTTCCGGGCATCCCATACCTGAAATAACAAACTTTTATCATAAAAGTTCTCTCAGCTTTAATTTTATTTTCCGAATCAAACGATGTTTTGACATACGGGGCTTTTGTTTGTGCCAGCACATTTTGTATTATTGGATTTTTTTCATTTAGTTTCATAGGTCTTCAAAGGGATTGTTTAGTTAAAGTAATTGCTTGAGTTAAACCGGAGATGGAAGCTGATACTGGGGTTTCCGCGAACAAAGTCGTAGGTAAAGAGCAAGTAAAAAACAAACAAACAAACAAACCAACAAATAACCTCTCACCCTAAACGCATATACCTTCTCCGTTCCGTCCTGGGTAAAAACACCTTAACAAAGTTTTTAATTAAAGTTTTCGTAAAAGCGATACTTTTATTTCACTTCACTAAATCATGACGCAGAGTCGATAAGGCAGTACCGTAAAATGGGGTGAGTAGGAACAAAATCGAAGTTGAAACCTGGATAAAGGTTTATTTTTATATGTGGCACATTGATTGACACAAAAGGTGTTCCGGTTGTTTGTATTTCAGTTTTTTTTATGATTTTGTGTTCATAACTATAACGATAAACACAAAATAGTTGGAAATCCCACTTCACCCCGTAGTTGAGGTAGGATGGGGTGAGACAACATTATTGTATCGACACTTTTGGATTATGAACATTATAATAGCTAGAGTTGTACTTAGAATATATCATTTAAGTAGCAGTTTAAAACCAATTTTCCCTCTGTTATCCCTACTCACCCCGTTCATGACCCAACTGCCCTCGAAATCCCTACTCACCCCATTTTACGGTACTATCAGCATCACAGTTAACTGACCATTGGTAGACCTTATCTCGTTGCAATAATGTTCACGAATAGTCAGTTAACTGTGTGCGATGTCAATAGTACAAAAACTACAACTTGCATTATTTTTACGTTTATTTTTTCTATTTAGTGTCCGACCGAAGTTTCGGTTTCGCTTTCGGCCGGTTTCAGCCTAAGAATCGTGTTTCGGCCGTAGGTTCGGTTTCGGCCAAAAAACTGCCGAACCTTTCGGCCGCGCCGAAACTTTCAACATTGTACTTCCGGATCGCGTTCGGCTAACAACGGCACAGCCGGCAATGGCATAGCTCGCTCGACTCCGCCAACAGTACATGTTATTGTACGCTAAGTATTTTATATTTTTTCACCTCACTAGCTCGGAAAGCCCTTTTTTTATTCTTTAAAAACAGATAGCAAAACTGCATATTATCCACAAGAGTGTAAAGAATATTTGAAATCCGAACACGCTATTTGTAACTTTTTTAAACTTAATAACATGTAAAGGCCAGTCCAGACAGTCCAGCAACAATAATTTTATATTGTGCTGTTGTGTTAAAAAACTAGTACCTACGCCAAATCTCGAGATTAGGTAGTGGACAACTATATTTAGGACGCAACTGTCAACGTTAGGACGAGGAGGAGGAAAAAAATTCCTCGCTCTAGTGAGGTGAAAAGATTTGTGTTATACACGGCTGCAAAGTTATTTTACGTCTCGTGTGTTGCAACACTCGCTTCGCTCAGGATTCTATTTTTGAACCACTCGCTTCGCTCAGGATTCTATTTTCAAACCACTCGCTTCGCTCGCGGTTCAACCATAGAATCCATCCGCTAGCTCGTGGTTCAATCCTAGAATCCATTCGCTAGCTCGTGTTTCAATTCCACACTCGCGGTTAAAATACAACTTTGCACCCTTGTATAACAAATAACTATTATATTCCACAAAAACATAATCACTTATTTTGCTTTTCGAACTTGGCTGACACAATTTTAATACATCTACAAAAGTTTCGGTTTCGATTTCGGCCAAAACTAGAGCCAACGCCAAACCTTCGGTTTCGGCAAAAAAACATGTTTCGGTCGGACACTATTTTTATTATTACAGCAGGCGAATCACGTAACTTTATGTACTAACGGTAGATAGATTTTACTGTCAATTTTGAAGTATAAATGTATGAACTGACAATTAAAATTTGACATTAAAATTTACCTAGCGGTAGTACAAAAGTTACGTGATTACCCCGCTGACAGTTAAAATTTGACATTAAAATCTACCTAACGGTAGTACAAAAGTTACGTGATTACCCCGCTGGTAAAGTTTGTATAGAACTGTCGCCAGTTAATACCATGAGTAAACGAATTCGTGACTAGTCTCAATAATGGCTGTCGTTAAAGTTATACTTATTAGGCCTACGGAGTTAACAGATTATTTACGTATTTTATGACATTTGCGATATGTTTTATGAAACTAAATTCATTATTGTAATTTGACACGCACGTTTTTCACACACAATTTTACACTGTTTAAACTAGGCACACTGAGGCGTTAGACCAATAAGGATGGCCTATTTTAGTTTAATTAAATTGTACTTCGTCGTTTTCGCTTCGTGAAATGGACTGGGTACGCGCTTCAAATCACAAGTTTTAGTTTAAGTTTTAAGAAACTAAAACTTGTGAATTATATTAAAGTAATTGTCTTGGAAAATATAATTGCCTTCACGCTCTATCAAACCACGAATAAACTTTTTTAGTTATTCTTGAAGTGTTAAAATTATTTAAGAGAAAAGAAGCAATTTTGTTTCGTAAATGTAAATATGTTAGAAAAGGCAACATTTATATTATGTTTTTGTTTCCCTGCCATTTTTAAGAAGGAGAAATCATATAAATAGTATGATTTCCTCAGTTTCCACGCTGTTTAGGACATCATTGGAAGTATTAAAAAAAATCGGTTACTTTTTTTTTGACTTCCCGCTGTTTTATAATACCACAAATGATAGTCTGACTAGGCTACTATTTTTTAAATAAACTATCTAAAACATGTCTTCAACACCCATACATACTAGATAGGAAGCTTAGAAGATAAGTATAATAAGCAATTGGTTTCCCGGATCTATCTAATCCTTTCTCATTTCCATAGCTCATCTATCCAAGACACGAGCAGCGAATCAACACGATCGCATCAAACGAGACAGTGATCGAGAGGCGTTGCATTGCTAAACTAGGTAAGTTGTATAACTACATGTGTTTCATAGCGACATATGACTTTTTGATATAGGCGGGTTATGTGGTCACATGGCGTGGCTACCGTTAGTCAAAAGTCAGTGACCACTCGCACGTGGTTGCGCGGCAACTGGATAGTTATAACAGGTTAATTGTGAGACGGACTCGCGCCCCGAGAGTTCCATGCTATGGGACGTTTTTTAGGATTTAAAATCAGCGTTATGGGTCGTGTCGTGTCGTTTAGTGACACCAAATTGAAAGTAGAGCCCTTGGCGTAACTACATTTATGTATTAGTTTCGCTTGAACTTTATCTTATACATACCTTATTTAGCATACTTAATTTTGCACTACAAAGCGATAAATATTATAAACATTAAACAAAATCGTAAGACCAATAATAAGGCAACAACAGGTCTTATCGTTAAAAAGCGATCTCTTTGAGACAACATCTGGGTAGCAGGAGATTCAGAATACATAAGAGTTACTTAATTGTGGTTTGATGTAGTTTTTTATTTTATTATGAAGTTGCGTGTGAGAAGAAGTCAGTAGGTATTAATTATCTGTTACGAGTATGTATCTAGAATTTATTGTGATGAATAGAAAAATGTTTTTTCATTTAGCTTTGTATTTCTTTTTGTGGTGCAATAAAGAATATATTATTATTATTATTATTATTATATGTATTATCTTTGTATATTATTGTTTTTGTTTCTTTTTCTTTACGTTAATGTAAAAATTTCACAATGTTTGGCAACAAGCGCGAATACCAACACACTTTTAACAAAACATGGCGTTTTTGGACATGCCTTTTTGGGTCTACATCCTATTGTGCTATTTATATTATAAATTTGATTAGGATATTTAATGTTTGTTACTCGCAACGCAACGTAAAAATATTTGAACCGACTTAACGGAAAGGCAAACAATCCATTACCTGGCTTACAATGTAGTATTTTTTCATCCCGAGAATGGATGGTAAATTGGTAGTAACTTGTTGTCATATTATATACTTACTGTTACATTTTATTTGTAATCAATAATTAAAATATAGAACAAAAACAAAACAAGATCTTACTAACTACCTAAACCTAACCTAAACTAAAGGCCTAAACTGTATGGGCATGGGTCGCCCAAGTCGCTGCCACTGGGCAGAGTTCCCATAAGGCTGGCCGCGTTGCCTCGCTGAATGGCAATGCCAATTCGCTGCGCGAGGAACGAGCCAGCCCTACGGTCACCTGAGGACCGGATAAGCAAATAACTTAATCTTTTGAAAAGTTTAATTGCTTCCGGTCCCGAGAATTAAAATGAAAACAATGACATTATCAGGATAATTACAAACTAAACGCTGACAATTATTATTCGTCGTATGTCGTTAGACAAGGGGAGCGGTGTCATTCTTATGTTGTTAGTCTTCCGTTTATGCTTATGAAGCGTTATGCTTACTCTTTTCTGATACGAACAGCAAAGGAATGGAACTTGAGCAAGTTGATACCTACTATAATACTGCCTAGATTACATTAAGGGTCTTTATCATTTAAAAACTGCTCATTTATTTACGCCATTTTCTGTTTGAATTGACACGCATATTGTCATTTTTTCAAAGTTACTATCTAGAAGGACTGTTGCGACCTAATGTCAGAAACTTTAAATATTTTTTGTATTTTTTTTATATTTTGTATTTTTCATTAAGAAATATCGTTTCAAACATCACTCCATATAAAACAAAACATAAAAATTGTTTTTTTTCCTGATAAATTCGACTGCACACAATAAAAACCAAAATTGCTATGTTACTATATAAAACATTAATAAAATTATTGTAGCCTTTAATCACTTTATAGTTTAATAATAATAAATAATAATAATACATATTAGAGGACAATCTTACACAAATCGAACTAGCCCCACAGTAATCTCAAGAAGGCTGGTGTTATGGGTACTAGTCGAGGATATATTTAATAGATATAAATACTTAAATACATAGAAAACATCCAAGACTCCGAAACAAATATTCATGCTCATCACACAAATATTTGCCCTGACCGGGATTCGAACCCAGGACCGTCAGCTTCACAGGCAGGTGCACTACCCACTTGGCTACACCGGTCGTCATATATCACGTCGTCAGTTTATAGTAATATAATTTGAAATCAAAACATTTAAAAACTTATAAGGCCCCATAGTAATCCCTTTAAATCACAGTTAACACACACTTCTTTATAAATACTTTTACTTTCACGAAACTAAGTTTGCCTAAGTTTAAATATAGGTAGTTCCAAATATAAATAAAACCGGTCAAGTGCGAATCGGACTCGCGCACCGAGGATTCCGTATACAGATGTGTACCGGTTCCAACCCTATTAAATCAGGAAAATCTCAACAACATGGTGTGGAAATTGGACTACAGCGGTACAGCGCCATCTATCAGCTACTTTTGTTACAAATTTGAGCGACTGAATAACTTTGTATGTATGGTAGTTTTTCAAGGATAATTCATTATCACGTAAACCGATTTAAAAATTTTTTCTTTATTTGAAAGAAGGTACTTTCAGCATAATCTCGTAGGAATTTATAAAACAAAAACACATGCAAAATTGATTAAATTACAAACTTAGTATAGAAATGTTATTTGACGGTAAAAAAAAGAAAAACTAGATACAGCTACAGTTATATTTTTCCTGTAAAATATACTTTGATATCAATGTTATGTAATAATTTTATATTTATTCCTTGGTAAACTTCGGAGATAAGGGGACGGGGACGGTATTTTTGTTTATAAAACAAAAATTAAAAAAACAAGTTTCAGAATGTGCAACCCAAGCCCTTTCATATGACACCCCACTCGAAATATTAACTAGACTTTCAAATTTTGAACCAACTATTATGTGCCATTTTTCACACAAAAAAAAATATTTAAAAAAAGTCATGTTCTATGTACTTAGGTAAGCCTTCTTTATAACTATTTCAAATCGATAGCGTAAGTAGTCCTTGAGATATTTAGCGATGTGACAGACAGACAGACAGACAGACGAAGTGAAACAATAAGGGTTCCTTTTTTACCATTTTGGTACGGAACCCTAAAAAGAGAAAACCTTCTTCAGGGCTTCAGGAGTGAATAGGCGATTACTGAACCAGCGAGCCACATCTTAAGCCTTGTCGTCGCTTTCATTAGGCGAGACTACTACCAATCGCTATTCAGTCATTCGTAAAAAAAAATATATTTACTAGTCCGACATACTAATTTCCGCCAGGGATTCGAACCCACAACCGCCGCCTGATAGCCGCATGCTTAAACCACTAGGCTACTGTAGCTTTTTGACCATGTAAGTACATACCTATGGACAATAAAAACGACATTCTAGGAACGTCTTCTACTTGTTCTCGTTATTTCAAAATAAAAAATAAAAAGATCAAAATCAAACCTTTATTCTGCCAATAGGCCACAAGGGCAATTTTACATGTCAAAATATTAATTTACAATTTAAGAAAGTCTGACTATAATAATAAGTAATACATTTTTCATGTCAAAATATTAATTTACAGTTCAAGAAGGAATAATAATTTCGAGTTTACAATTATAACAAAATTAATGTCGTACAGTGAAGATAAACTTGCAAAGTTATCTATTACAAATATTACAACATCAGTAAAGTTAGAGATGTATAAGGTTTCAAGATTAAACAAGGAGTATAATGAAATTAATATAATATCCCAGAGATGTACATGGTCTCTGAGCGTCAAAATTAAGATTAATTTAATATTGTTAGAGATGTATATGATCTCTAAGTCACTGATAATAAAAACGAATCCACAACAGGATGATGTTTCTCGTTAATCCCCTATAAAAAGACACTAATATTAACGCAGTCACTATGTCCTAGCAAGCATGAACAGACCGGACTCCACAAACAGCACCCGATCACGAGTATAACGCGTATCTCAGCCATCAGCAAGTATTAAGCCAACTACACTGAAGAGCAGTTAAAAATGGTCCGTTTGTGTGGAAATTCGTAACAAAGTGTACCCATTTTGTTTGCGTTTGACCATAAAATAGCAATGGTTATGGATGTAGCAACATTGTTATATACGAACAACAAAATATAGGAACAAGAACCGTTGGTCTCGCTGCGAGGCGAAAGGGCTGATACTCGTAAATAACGCTCGGGCTTTGATGTGCCGCCGACGCTGTCTGTCCGTCCGTCTGTCGGTCACTGTCACTGTGCCACTAACCGTGTAGTTGCTAGGTCGCTGTGTGGACTATTTAATAAATACCTTAGGGGCAAATAGTGATATTGCCACCAAGCTGTCATTTTTAGCGTGCCGTGATGCTCAAACCGATTGCTAGATTTGACATGCCTATTAGATTTTATTGTATAACTGACAAACTTATAGACATGACTACAAATTATTTCTTGGCAATCGAAATAAAAACTTTTTTTGAATTATTAAAATTTCGTAAGAAGTTTTCATCGTAGACGGCTGTATTTTACTAATCATATTAATAATAGCTCCTTTAAACTGGTTGTAAGGCATCTAACTCGATGAAGTTTATATTTGAAAAGTTTACTAAATTATAAAGTATCGTAATTGATCAATTGAACGCTACATAGCTGCTAGCGTTAAGTTGGCAATTAAGTTCGTCACTTCGTTTTTTTTTATTTAAATAGATAGAGACTTTGGTCTTACTTTGTACAGTTGAGCTAATAAGAGCAATATGAATAAAAATGGTATGTCCGACATACATATAACGTAGACGCCCTAGTCCTAGCCTAACAGGTCGCCTACAGGTCGCATTTCTCAACCGATTCTAGTGAAATTTTGATTGCAGGTTCGATAATTATACAGAATATTATTTGTAGACTTGAAAATTAAAAAAAAACACTCTCGATGTCAGTCAGTGTAACATCCGCCTATAGGTAGAAATGGAAAGCGTAAAATGGAATACCTAAAGCCTACCTAAGATTTACCTAAAAATACTTACAGCATCTGAAACTCTGAAAACCAGGAGTTTTCCTAAAGTTACTAAGTCTCTAAAAGTTTCTAAGCTTTTAAGCTCATCGGATTTAAATGATAGGGTTATAGCTACAGGGGAGAAAATAAATCAAATTAAAGGTGTTGAGAAAGAAAATAAACGAATTCTGTAGTGTTTTTGTTACTTTTATCACCGAGCATAGTTGCCATGTCATACAATCGTAGTACCTACCTAATAAATATGGTGCTCTCAAACAATGTACTTTTTAGAATGACGCATAAATTCTAGTTAAAAGAACTCGACGACCATGATGACGACTCTAGAGCAGACAAGTGCGCGTTGCCGACCCTTAATTACTTTGAGGATTCGTTAAGTTGACGGGTAGAGACAGATGCAGATACATCACCCTCTTTCTACTCACTACATTAACTACAAAACGCAATTTTCTAGGAAATCAGATTCCCAGAAATCTTAATGAGTCCTTGCACCGAAATTGCATTATTACGCTGCATTTATCAAAGCCATGTGTGATCGACACGCTGTTTGTTAACCGCCACAATAATTACATTCCGGTACCTAGGAAAAGTATAGTCACCTTTTGCGTTAGTAGTATTGTACTTTTCTTCAAAGAAGTCCTCAATAATATATTCGAGGAACTTAAATAATTAGTATTATACACTTTCATGTCGCGTATCAAATAACTAAATTAACTAAATAATCCATTAATAAACCTAATGAGGATTAATTTTAATGACATCAAAATCAATGAACGGATGTGGCTCGTTAGTCATTAGGGTGATTAACCATTGTATATGTATTATATAATTTATATCAATAGCCACAACAAACCATGCTCCTATTCTACTATATAGAGCAAAATACACCTCCGTTTAAAACGATACATCTACAGATTTTTCGTAATTTTGTACCCAATACTAAACACAATTATTTCATAGAAGGGCATTACTAGAAACTTTCACTATTTGTGATAATCCACATCGAAAGGGACCTTATGGGGGCCGGCACTCACGCCTTTATTGCCGCTGTTCCAATACAATAGTGAAAAGGTGTAACGTAAGCGCCTGCCACCATAAGGTCCCTTTCGATGTGGATTATCACATTTTATCTAATAAAGCCCGGTGAGACCTTTATTAGACATCCGCGTTGATTAATAGGCCAAGACCTAAGCAAGGGAAAACAAGGCAGACTCAAAAAAACCCTTGCTGCCAACTTAACCTATTACAATCTATTATGAAATGAAATTTATTTATATAAAAGGTTAATTACACAATCAAAAAATTCGTAACAAACTAAATATATAAAATATTAATGTCGTGATCAACTAGTGGCAATTTAAAAACCTATTAGTTATGAATTGTAGTAACTTCAGTTCACTGAGGTGTGAGAAAAAAATGAGCCATTGAGAATTGGACAATGTTTAGACAAATATAACTTAAACTAAATAATTTACTACTTAAAATAAGTCTACCGAAAGAAATAAACGAAGAAATTTCCTACAGAATCATATTTATAAAGGGTAACTAACCATGAACACAATACTAAGACACCTAGTACCGAATTTACTAGAAATATAAAAGAATTAGAACACGAGTTTAATAGAAAATTAATAATGAACACAATAGTGAAGTAACTAAAAGTTTCGAGCCTAACCTACTTCTGAAATACCGTAGTTAGCTGTGTGATAAGCAATATCAGTTGTTTATAGTTTAAAAGCAGTAAGCGTAAAATTAATTAAAATGATACGGAGTAAATAATTTTTCCATGATTCAGAAAAACGCAAGTACTTAGAAATGATTATAGTAGGTTAATAATACGCTTCATTACTATAGTAATCCCTGAATAAAATATATATAGCTATAAAACATGTCGTTAACATCGTGACTTGCGTCGTTAGCATCGTGTCTTCACGCAGACGTTGACAAGGTTATCTTGACACCAGTGCTATGTTACATCATTCGACGTCATCTATCCTATCCTTCTCTTATAAAGGTTACATTTTGCAAAACGCTCCAAGTGCCCAAATTATGGCATGCAATCTTTAGATATATTCATAAATAAAACATACTCATTTAACAACCTAAAGCAACAATTAACATCTACACGACTGTATTAAAGCAATAAGAGCGTAAATTAAAATAACAACGAAGCACAACAAACCTACTGAAAATTGAATAATTAATGCCATAAAATAATAAGTGTAAGAGTAAAGTAACCTTCATTAGCAAAATATTAATTCAATTACTGTTAATTAGTAATATTACAATCCTTTAATGATTTATCTACTAATAAATAATGTCCTTAAAGTCAAATAGTCATTTAAAACTAATTGAAATCAATATTCAAATATAAGAAGACTCAAATATTAATCAGCTTGTGTGAATAGCGTATATTATTATTATTATCTCTTTTTTATTATTATTATTATTATTCATGAAAATCTCAATGAACTCTGTAACACAAAATAGACACGAATTCAAATAGCATGCACAAAACACCACCATAAATCTTAGTAAATAGCATGCACAATAAGTAATTGATTTTTGCTAAACGGAATATTTTATAGGCACATCTGCGGCATTGGAGTGTTACTGACTGATTTAATAAATATTTTTTGTTTTATTATACGCAAAAACCTGACTAAAATAAATAGACACCTACACAAAACAAGATTGTTTCGTCCTTAAGTAATTCTCATTTTAGTAGGGTAGCCACGCGCATAACGTTCAATAACTACCCGCCCAAAGGCGGCGCCGCAGATACAGCTTTGCAATTAGCCACTTGCGTCAATTAGACTCAACGTCTAGCAATGCACAACTAGAGATCCGAGCTACACTGGTTCACCTAAATCGAATTGGTGTTCACGTTAGTTTCAGCGTTATGAATGACAGACCTGACTCACTCTAACCGTACAATTGGAGATGGTTACGTATTTCGCTACTATATGGACATAACGACAACCTTTCTACGCGGTCGGATTATTTATTAACAGTTTAAATCCTTGACACCAGATGTCCTTACTTGTCCTTGAGAAATACTAATAATATATAGCAGGAAACCTTTGTTAAAGCTTATTCAAATGTCCAAAGAAGCACTAATCCCAAAAAAAATACCTTGAAATTTAAAAGATTATAAAATTGTAAATAATCGAACTTCTTAAGACTTAATTTTAACGTCATCTGTTAACGATGAAAAGCCTCATTGACGTTGAAAATTTACAATACATAAATAAGCTTCCACGAAGCCAAGAAGCTTCCCCGAAGTTTATAAGCTTTCCAGAAGCCTTCATCTGAAGCTTAGAAGTTTTACTGAAGCTTAGAAGCTTTTCGACAGCTTTGCCGGAGCTTAGAAGCTTCTATGAATTTTCCATACGAATATCGGATGTCGATCTGTTACATCAGTCACACAGTCACTGTTACACAGTCAGTTTTTGCATAGGTATGGATATAAATTTACGTATCAACTAGAAATTTTAGGTGTTCTCATCTATTTAGCCAAAGATCACTGTCCGTAAACACTCGACGGAACAATTTTGTGTTTTCCCCAGCGAATTGGCAGACCAAAACATCTCATTGACAAGCCTATAAGAGTCTTGCTGGGAAGCATATAAGGTGTAAAACCGGTTTAATGACGTCAGGGAGTGGGGCCTATGGTCATGACTTGCGTGCGACCAGTCATCCGCGAGATCCGGCGCAAGCGCGCCGCCATTGACGCCATTTTTATTTTTATGAAACTTTCCGATTGGATATCTAAATATTGCACAATTTTTAAATTTCGAACTATCCTTAAACGTAGACAAACTATTTTCGTGAAAGTAAGTTTTTATAAGAAAAGTGTGTGTTAACTGTGATTTAAGGGGAATAAAAAAAAAATTCTAGTGATTAACGTAATCTGGGCAGTGTTTTAGTAGGTATCATTAATAAACTTTCTATTTTGACAAACGGATCTATTGGATGAATCGAATGTCGGCGGACGACAGTTTTCTACATACACTTTCTCCGATGCATGATTGGGTAATGCATTTACTTATATAGGTTCTATAATCATTAGTTTCGAAGTCACGTATATTTCTACTGATCGTTTTATCAATATACGCATGAAGAGTGGCACTAAGATACTCGCGTCTCTGGTACAAGATTTCGATATTTTAGGTTCGGACATAATTCTCAACACTCAAAAACCTTTTTAGCTTTAGGTCTTTCGAAATATACTTACCCCCTTATTCATAAATGTCTATCATACCTATATTAGTTAACTAGCCGCTAAAGTTCGTTTGTCCTTATTTGTCACTTTGACATTTACGTTTGTGAGAATGGGACAAAGAACATTTTTGTTAGCAGAGATTTGTTAAGTTTTATGAATAAGGGGGTTAGTGAATAACTGTATACACATGTCAAAGTCTAAGTTCCGCACACTTTCCACATAAAAAGTACATTAGCAGCTGGATTATTGTACATGACAATTAAAGCTATTTTTTTTTTAATTTTTACCTTTATTTCTAAATTTGTAGTTTACGTTAGCAGCGGTACTGCTTAATACAAAATAAAGCCATTTTTATTGATATATGTTATATTTACGAAATAAAATTGCCTGGTTACTCTTAACGATTACACTTTGTATTGTAAGTACACACAAAAAAAAATTATATGACTTGTATGCATCTGATACACTAGTAATTTTGCTATTGGTCGCTTCACCATGCTTTTATTACATAGCTGCAACTGATAAATTCGACCGATGTCGATTTCGATTCTGTAAAAATAACCCCTACCCTTTTATGCCACAATACACCAAAATCGTGACGAATTCAGGATGACAACGTGTGACGTCCCAGGTCTTTCTTTCATCTTTTAAAATAATAATAAAGCGATAGAAAACAAGCGATATCCCAAGAATATCGCCGCTTAACAATACAGACAAATAGAGTTGCATCCCGCTTACGGTAATGTAGTTTTCCAAGATCGCTTGACATAATCTCTGTTATGCCACAGAATATCTTTGACATTGCGGACAGGATTTTTATTACGATTAGATCATCTCAACTTCCTTGACAAAATTAAGAAGACATTTCAATAACGGTACTTCAATATTGCATATAGTTGTATTGTAGAAAATGTTTAAGTATCGTTAATCCGCTGAACGCGAGAGAAAGCCCCGCCGTGGGCATAGCGGCACGCTTTAACGCGCGTGGTCAAGTGGACCAGTCTAGCTGTGAATTATCGGTGGAAAGTCCACGTACAGCACCACAGGCGTCTATTACATCGATTAACTTTTCTAATATACAACTACAGTGGCAACGAATCCAGAAGAACTCGGTAATGTGGGTACTTCCCCAGTTGGACTGCTTCAAACATGACCTAGATGACGTTCCGATGCGCCTTACCTAGTAACTTGACTAGTTAGAGTAGAAATGCCAAATGGTACTTTTTGAAAAGCTACCGCTAAAAGTACATCTCTTGTATACAGCTTACTATATTTTGTAACTTGGAGCCTCGTCTGCCAACAAACCATATTCTGGTTTGGCAGAAGTATAGTGTGAAGCATTGTAAGCAATTTTCTTGAATAAACGTTATTATTATTATTATTATTATAAACCTGCTTGGTGGTGTCAAAATACGGCACTGTACATTCATTTCGGATCGCTTCGTCCATTGTCACAGTGACATAAGAGATCTCTAGCGGCTTTCATATTGATTTTCACTGTGACAAGGTACGAAGTGGCACAGAAATCAAATTCAGAAAAAAAATCCCGATGTACAGTCAAGGAATTTGATTTCCGGAACTTCCTTCCTGTTTCTCCTGTTTCGGAAACAGACTACGGAATATATGTACCTATTCAATATGCGCGGATCCTATTGAAAAATACCGGTATTATTACGATCACCGGTTCATTATTTCGTTTTTAATGGGACAATCTAATAAAACGACGTTGTTACCTAAATACATGATTCAGCCCTACGTAAAAAGCAAAAAATAATCCAAAGTATTGGGCTAATTCCCCTGAATTAGCCCAATATTTTGGTTTTTAAAAATACCGGTATCGATCCCTGATTGTGACAAGACAATAGTAGATTGTGTCTCAAGGGAGCAAAATGATATATTTACGGCGAGGGCGGTATATTGAATTCTGAGTGAAGCGAAAGATTCTACAATAGAATCCTGAGCGTAGCGAGGGATTCTAAAGTAGAATCTTGAGCGTAGCGAGGGATTCAAGTGTTTACGCCCAAGACGGAAATAACTTTGCTACCATGATACACATACTGCTTTTCACACCGTCTATGAGGCTCGCTGCTAAAAACACGAAATATCTTACAAATGATTTTACTATAGAGTGTCACATACTGCTTTTCACACCTTCAATGACGAAAAGAGTCATTGTTGCCCACAAATGAGGGAAGAAAAGTACATGTTTGATCCCTCATGCGAAGGCAACAATAACTCTTTTCTGAATAGCAGGTGTGAAATAGAAATACTTGCACACCTCAATAAAAATATAAAGCAAAGTGACGTGACTGTTTCTGCTTGAAATATGTCAGTTACCTAATTCATAACATGTGAAACAGACTACCCAGTTTGTTTCACTATGTATATATCAACAAACAATTTTTTTAAACCTGACTGCCGAGCCCAATAATGCAATAGGAGTGCGCGGTTGGAGAGTAGCCTGGGGAAAATCAAGGGGAAAACCTCCGACACGACCACGCGGGCGGTTTGGAACACTGGAATACTCTAACCCCCTTATTCATAAAAAAATAACAAACCTTTGCTAAAATAGTCTGTTGTCACTGTCTCACAAGCACGTGTGTCAAAGTGACAGATAAGGACAAATGAACTTTAGCGGCTAGTTAACTAATATAGGTTTGATAGACGTTTATGAATAAGGGAGTAGAGAGTTTGCGCTCCAGTGAGGTTGGTTGAGCGGTTATAACCGAATCTGAGGTGTGAGTGGAATCGAGCTACTGGGAGTTTTGTCGCTGGTTCACTAAACCTAGCCTAGCTGAGAAGAGTCCAGCAATAAACTTAGCTAGGCCCGACCTGGTTCGGACTGTCTCTTTACCCGTGTGCGGCGGTACCGGGACGAATAGGGACTAAAACAAATCTATATAGAATCCACAAAAGGGATTTGAGGAGACTTGTATTTCAAAATGATGCAGTCAATTTATTACATGATACTCGACATTATTTCCCTTGGGATTTTTGAATCCACGTGCCTTGTTTCTAGGCACGAAAAACTGCTGGAATAACACGAACCGTAATATCAATGCCATAATAAAGCTCTGTTTAATTTTATTGTTTACTTTGACTAATGCTATTTTGTGATTTGAGCAAAATAATATTTTACGTAGCTTGCCATAGTATATTGTTTATACAATATGGGCCTCAATAACCCGACAGATTTAAACAACGTATTTTTGATGAGAGTACTAGTAAATAATGCTACATCAACATGGGTCCAATTATGTGTCTCAATTAAATTATTATTTCCGTACAAATTAAATCAGATTAATTTACCGCTTCTTTGTGAATAAACCTTTACTTCAAGAGTGCACGAGTTTAATTAATCTCAAGTTAAAAAACAGAGAGCGATCATTGTCATTTTAGTGACATCAATTTCAAACTATCAGCCAGTTGTCAGTAAAGGTAGATAGTTTGTACTCTCCTGATTGAGAACAGAACAAAACTTTCGCTAGTGAAACCTTTTTGTAGGATAGATACCAAACTTAATTAAGTGAAACTGGCTAACAATCATGCAGTTAGTGCGTCTGCGTGTAAAAGTGGTAGGTGGCTACGTCACGCCTTAGGGTGTGTTAGAATTAAGTTTTTTTAACTTGTGATTTGTTTTAAGTAATTAATGATAATAATAATAAGCCCCTTTATTCCAAACTATTTGTAACATCCATTTTTTTTCTTTTACATTTTGTTTTCGTTAAGCTAATTATATTATTATTACAATTCATTGTTTCATTATTATTTAAATTTAAATTCCATAAGTATAATTTAATTATATCGTGCCTATATGACCAAATTCTAAATTCTAAAACTTATTCTCTAGTTAGGTATATAAATATTTAATTGAGCTAATTCATTAATTTCATTATACAATTCTACATCTCGTTACAATAAATTTAATCATGCATGTCTGAATTAAAAAATGTATATATAATTTGCTGAGTAATGTGCACATTATGATGTCTTTTGAATAATTCGTAGAAATATTGAGAACATCAATTAAATTTAATACTATAAATATACAGAAAAATTAAGTTTAAGTAGTTTCTCGTTTGGATGCCCATTTCTGGACAAAGGCCTCCTCCATGCTGTGCCATCTGTGCCGGTCCATAGCAGTTCTTTGCCAGTTCCTTCCCGCAATTTGCACTATATCGTCGCACTAGCGTTTTTTCTGTCTGCCTCTTGTTCTAGTCCCATCTCTAGGGTACCAATGTATAATGCGTTCACTCCATCGTCCATCATTTGTCCTCGAGATGTGCCCAGCCCATTTCCACTTTAATTTACATATTTTTATAACGATATCTGCTATATTAATTAAGTTCCGTATATCTGTACTTCTTACGCGATCGCTCAATTTTAGACCCAGCATAGACCTCTCAGTCGCTCTTTGAAATGTTCTTAGTTTATGTATTATTGCTGTAGTGAGAGGCCAGCATTGACAGCTGTAAGTTACTGTGGGCAAGATTGTGTTATCCATCAGTTTCTTTTTTAGATGCACTGGGAGGTTACTTTTAAACAATCCCTTTTGTGCCCAATATTTCTTCCATCCCATTGCTATTCGCCGGTCAATTTCCTTTTCTGTTGAGTTTGTAAATGTTATAAGTCGACCTAGGTAAATATATTCGTCTACATATGTGATTTCTCCACTTTGTATTTTAACTGTATTCTTTTGTCCGTTTGTCATTATTTTAGTTTTTGTTATGTTCATATGTAGGCCCGCTATACGACTTTCCATGTCTAGGGTTTCTAACATGATTTGGAGACTTTCGTGGTTTTCAGTTAAGAGCACAATATCGTCTGCGAATCTGAGATGTGTAAGACTTTCTCCATTTACATTTAGGCCGTATTTTTCCCAGTCTAATCGTCGGAATATTCGTTCAAGTAGGGCGGTGAACAATTTAGGCGACATTGGATCTCCTTGTTTTACACCCTTTCCTATTGGAAAGGGGTCTCCGATTCTTTCTAATTTTATTTTGGCTCTAGCGTTGTAATATATATTTTTAATTATGTTGATGTATTTTTTATGTACTCCCTGTTCTCTGAGACATTCCCATAGGTAATTATGTGAAATAGAGTCGAATGCCTTTCTGTAATCTATAAAGCCTAGGTAAATAACTTTATTATATTCCATATATTTTTCTATTATTTGTGTGATTGTGAAAATATGGTCCGTCGTAGAGTAACCCTTTCTGAAGCCTGCTTGCTCTCTTGGTTGTTGCTCGTCTAGCTGTTTGGATATTCTATTTAGTATAATTGAGGAAAATAATTTGTAGAGGGCTGGTAACAGGCTAAATGGCCTGTAATTATCTATTAATAGTGGGTCAACTTTTTTGTAGAGAAGAGTTATAACAGAGGTTTCCCAATCATCTGGTATTTCTTCTTGTTGTAGTATTAAGTCGTATAACTGGGTCATGTGCTTAGATAAAGGCTCTATCATGGCTATGATAACATCATTTGTTATTCTATCTTCGCCGGGGCTTTTATCCTTTTTCATTTTTAGGATCGCGTGTTCTACTTCGCTGTGTAGCAGATGCGGTATTGGTTCCTCTGTTAGGCATGTAGAGCTCGTTAGATTAATTTCCGAATTAGTGTACTCGTATAGTTGCGTGTAGAAGTCGGTAGCTACTTGTATTATGTCAATTCTGTTCGTTGTCGTTTTTCCTTTCTGCGTTTTCACTGTATGTACCCATTTTTTGGGGTTTTCGTATTCATGTGAGGTGCGTTTTGTAGAGCTTCTTGTTTCTAATTCCTTCTCCATAGATGATATCTTGGATTTTCTTATATAACTGTTTTAGTCGTTTTCGTTGGTCTGGGGTTCTGTTTGATATGTTTTTTTAATATATGCCGCTCTTGCATTAGTGACTCTATCTCTTTTGTTATGATTGCCTTTTTTGGTTCGTTTTTTTCCCTTGGCAGGTGATCCACACATGTTTTTATGGCTTGGATCGTATTTATGTAATTTAGTTGACAGTTGCGCTCCGACTCTATTTCTTTTATTTGATCTTGTAGCATATTTTTCAGGGATCCCGACTCTATTGGGGTGAAATTTTAAGTTTGGTGCCATAATTCGCTCGACTTTTCTTTATATTTGTGTTTATGTTATACGTTATTCGAATAAGCCTGTGGTTAAGTAATTAATATCTCTTAAATTATAAGTTCTTGGAGTACATGTTATATAACTTTATATAATGTTTCGGGTTATTAACGCCCACGGTGTATATGCCACCGAAATCATAAATGTCAAAAATGTCAAGTTCGAAAACGGATTAGATAATAAAACAAGTGATATCTAACTGGAAACTTCATTCTTTCAAAGCTATTTAGATCATCACAGCTCCTGTCACCTGTCATTAAGTACACCTAACGAAGACCAAATCACCAAATTGCAAATCGGCGGTTATAATTCATGTAAAATCGTATTTGACGACCGGTTTAGCCTAGTGGGTAGTGCACCTGCCTGTGAAGCTGACGGTCCTGGGTTCGAATCCCGGTCAGGGCAAATATTTGTGTGATGAGCATGAATATTTGTTTCTGAGTCTTGGATGTTTTCTATGTATTTAAGTATTTATATCTATTAAATATATCGTCGTCTAGTACCCATAACACAAGCCTTCTTGAGCTTACTGTGGGGCTAGTTCGATTTGTGTAAGATTGTCCTCTAATATTTATTTATTATTATTTATTTAATAAAAACAACATTCTAGGAACGTCTTCTTCCTGTTCTCGTTGTTTCAAAATCAAAAATCAAAAAATCTAAATCAAACATTTATTCTGCAAATAGGCCACAAGGGCACTTTTACATGTCAAAATATTAATTTACAATTTAAGAAAGTCTGTTTATAATAAGTAATACATTTTTCATGTCAAAAGAGCTTGTTAAGGCGGCCTGCTGTCGTTCTAACTAAACAAAAGCTGTCGCGACCACAGACCATCAATTTAACTAGACGTCGCCTGTGTTCGTACTTCGCGCGCCAAAAAGTAGTCAAAACGTCAAACTTCTACGCAGTCTCGCTCAGTCCGCCTTGAACGGTCATTGCCGCGAGACGTCAACCGAAATACATAAAAATGACTCGTTGTTCAGTATTGAGTTGTAGAAACTGTTCAGAAAATGCTGACCCAAATAATGGACATGTTTCCTACCACAAATAAGTAAATTCCTTCTAAAATTATGTTTAATTCCATTTTAAAATCATCTAATTTAGATTTGTCGTAGTTGCAATACGAAAAATAGTCTATTTGCGACAGATGTACTATTACTTCATGTTCATGATACATTACCTACTTTAGTAACAAATTTGTAGGGCCTGCCTATATTAAAGGCGCAATGTAAATAAAACGATCGAGCTTTAGTTTGTGTCGCTCGGCTGCTTGGTAAGGGGAAATTCTCATTCATCTGTCCAATGAGACGAATAGTGATGTTCACCTTTCGATTCGTTACAGTTCTTATCGATTGTTGAAATCGAGGTATGGTAATGTTCACTTAGGTATTTTTTGACACATTATAATTATAAATTACAGGTTTCCAAGTAATCTATACATAAAAGAGAAATGGATGGGAGCAACCGGGCAAAAAAACTGGTTTCCAACAAAACAGCACAATTTGCTCCATACATTTCGATGATAGCAGCTTTAAACAAACAAAAAAATATCGTCGCCTGATTCCTAAAGCAATACCAACCATTGATATACTGAAAAAATCAACAAGTGAAGCAGTTAGTAGATTGACATTGTAATCGATAGTATTGATTCCCTGGCATTGTTCTTAGAAACTTAATGTTTATTATTTCACAGTAAAGATTAGACGTTCTAATTGTTGATTAGAACTAAAGATTCCATGTTTACAAAAAGAAGCCTTTTCATTAAAAAAAGCCAGACAAGTATCGTTTTTCCTTTTATTGGTCGTCATGGTATTATTTTTACATGACCATATTTTTCGTGACCGATTTATCCGAGTCCGATTTATCGACTCGAGCTGCACGGCGCGGGCGATATATCGCCTTTGTATCGTGTTCGCGGGGACAACGGACATTCCACATCACTAATATGCTCTCGTGACGTCACAGTAGGCAGCAAAAAAGTGACACGGTCGGTTCTCATACAGATTGAGGTGCTTAGGGCCTCTAGTTAAATTGATGCTCTGTGGTCGCGACCCTTTTGCTCGTTCACCGAACATGATGACATCCTATTGCCTTATGCAGGCGCATATAAAAATAAATAAAAATAGAAATAAAAAGCCTTTTATTGCTTGCATTGTCCCGTTTGGACCCTTCGGGTACGGAACCCTAAAAAGAGATGCCTCGCGCGGCGTCTTGTGAATAGCTGTGCATGAGGGGTGATATCATTGCGTCTCAAACCGTAATTTGTTTGTATTCACTGCAAAATGAAAATTATATCTACCTACGCACGTTTAAAACAATAATTAATTAACTATTCGCAATTGCTCTTATTACAAGACTGGACCCTGAGGTACCGATACAAAGCAATGCCGACCGAGGCACCCCTTAAATCGATTGCGTCCACGCACGCTTATTAAACCCGTGCCCGTGATTAATACCGTACCAATTTCTATTCAAAGAGCTAAATCGAATTGTATCCCTGTAGCTAATTTGCAGATTTCGAACGAAGAAATGGACCATTGTAATTTTGTTTTAGTTGTGATTACGATTAATCCTGTCATATGATTGTTGTAACATTTGTTATCACGCTGGATTGTGCAGTCGCAGAATGAAATGTTTGTCAATTTTTGGACCTTAATACTATTGAGTTAAAGTCGCTGAATACAGATTTGCTGAGATTGTATAATCCATTAGCGGCACAACATTTTTTTCCACAAAATACTACGTAATTTACGAAAAAGAAACGCGAAAGCGAAGAATTGATTGTTTCAAATGTTCGTCATTTTATTGTCGGCTTCTCATTTGAATACTTAGATTCATAAATAACGGTTGTTGGAAAATTAAAGTAAAAATATGTACATTGGCACTCATTTTGGTTAAGGAGCTTTGGCTTAAACTGAATAATTCTTAATTAATTTAATTAAGATTAAAAGGTACAATATAATAAAATATGCAAAGTACACCGTAAAAAATATCTTAAACTAAGTACCTACATATAAAAGAAATAAAAACTAATAAATGAAATAAACCGCCCCCTGCCGTTTCCGGTGCAAAGGTGCCCATAACACTGATGATGTTTCCTCGCTGAATAGCTATGGACAGCCTTTGCACCAGATACGAGTTGGCGTCGACTCAGGTTGAGTTGAGAACTCATATATCATATAACAGACAATTGATGACAATGACATGAAAACTAGGTCCATAAATCGTAATAAAAAGTCACTGACGAGTGTTGCACTATATCCTGGAAGATCATGCATATAAATGTTATAGTCAGTCCAAATAACAATGTAAACGAACGTAGATAATAAAATACAATTAAGAAACGAGGTGAAGTAGTGTGATCGAATTGCCGATTTAACTGAAAATTTAAGTAAGAACCTTCTAATACTAAACAACTAAACAGGTCGGCCACGTTTGCAAATCTTGCTTGCGCGAATGTGTGTGTGTGTGTGTGTGTGTGTGTGTGTGTGCGAGGGCGTGCGTTACCTTTATGCGGATTTACAATATTGAATTTTTTTTTTTTTTTTAACTTAAAAATAAATATAATAATGAGACAAAAATTATAATTATAAAAAGAAAACAGCGTCCAGCTCTCCCTCCTGCGGCATGGACCCCAGGACGCTAGCTGCATTACCCCTTTGGATCGCAATGGCGATCCGCTGGCAAAGGTACCTGCCAGCCCTGGGGTCTCCCGATGCGTGGATCAACCGAGACGACAATGCCTTTATAAAACTTTTCATGTCGGCTGACCAGGGACCCATGGTTTCTACCGCAAGCGCCGCAAATTCATTAAGAAACAGATTTTTTCATTTTTCTCCGTATAATTTCCTTTGTTGTAACTGCAAGTTGACGGCCCGGTTGCTAGAAACTCACGCTGGCAGCATTATCCCGTTGAACGGCAACCGCCAGCCTTTGCACCAGGAATGACCCAAGGGGGGTCCAGACCCCTCTCCCTTAAACGGCGACATTGCCGATAAATGCATATACATACATATATACAATACATATATATGTATATGATCATACAACTAACTATTATAAGTGTGTCTACTCGTATGTACCTAACTATAGTAACTTTGGTAACTGCGTATTGTGTAAACCTACCCATCATTCTATGTAAGGGAGCCCCTCTGCCAACAAACTGTCCTGCAGTTTGGCAGAAGAAAAAATTGTTAACAAAGGGTTGTTTCGTAAATAAATTTATTGTTATTATTATTTATTTACTTTATAAAAGAGTTATTCGTTCGTTGCCTCGGAAATATCTGGCTGGTCCTGTGTATTTTTTTTTAAATATACAGGAGAAAAAAATTTACATTCCATTTTTTTATATTATAGGGGGCAAACGAGCAGACGGATCCCCTGATGATAAACAATTACCGACGCCCATAGACACCTGCAACACCAGAGGAGTAGCAAGTGCGTTGCCGGCCTTTCAGAAGGGAATACGCTCTTTTCTTGAAGGAAAAAAATTAAATGTTAAAATGATCGTTATTTTCATGAGGGTTCTTTTATAAATTTTAATTGGTTTCCATTTACACGAAAGTAGAGAGTTTCAAATAACAATTTTAGGTAATAGACTATTGTTTCAGGATTAATATATTTACCGGAAGAATTTCACAGCAAACTGCCTACCTGAGACTAATTTAAGTGGAATTTACTTGATTGTTTTTGTTTTTGAAAGCACAAACATGAACAATAAGTAAATTCCTCCTGGGCCCTGTAAATGACGGTTGCCAAAGGGATCATAACTGTTATTATTGAGGCTTCGCTGCCTGTCCGTCTGTCCACGAATTTAACTAGAGAATCTTATTAAAATCGAGAACACATCCTGTACGTATATGTTTATTTTGTTTTGTTTTGTGTGTGATGAGCAATAGATAATAAATATTTGTATTATATTGTGTGGAAGGCCGGCCGCTAGAACGATATAAATACATATTTTCTCAAACATGCAATGAAATATTGAGGTCATGTTCGTTATAACTGCTTGCGTTTCGGGTGCGGCGCAATGAGCGGCCCATAATGGGATATCATACAACATTGCCGGCCAACACGGGAAAGTGATCGTCTTTTGTTTCTGGGGCGCGGCGGGGGTTCCGCGTTCCGGTGCGCCCAGGAAACAAAAGACGACGCCGGCCGCCGGCTGCTGCAGCTCGTGTTTTTATTACTTAATCCATAGATTTTCATTTCGACTTTTCGGATGTCTATCGTTTGCCCGAAATTCATATGGAATAATTTCAATTGCTCGATAAACATTTGCCCGATTTTCATTTGCCCGAATGGTTTATTTACTAGAAAAATCGTTTGACATACTCTTGTATTCCCGAATATTACATGACAGAATGATACGAATGCCATACGTATTGTTATCCATATTATTAAGTGCAATAATATTATTTGATAGAATATTTATACGCCATATATAGTTTATCCGAAACAGTCCTAATTATGAATTTGCTTATAAAATTTCTGTACATGTCAGTATAATCCTATCCGAGTCCCACTCCCGCTATCCTCTTCTAACCTATCCGTGATCCGAGTCGGATTAGGTAGTAAAGTAGCTTTTAAAACAAGTTTTCTGCTCTTTTATAAAAAAAATTACCTCGAAGAGGATAGCGGGAGCAAAGCTCCCGCTATCCCCTTCTAACCTATCCGTGATCCGAGTCGGATTAAGTAGTAAAGTAGCTTTTAAAACATGTTATTCTGCTCTTTTATAAAAAAATAACCTCGAAGAGGATAGCGGGAGCAAAGCTCCCGCTATCCTCTTCTAACCTATCCGTGATCCGAGTCGGATTAAGTAGTAAAGTAGCTTTTCAAAGAAAGTTATTCTGCTCTTTTAAATTTCATTAAAATTATGGATTTTCATTCTCAGCTATTCGATTCGAACAGTAGAGATGGATGGCAAATAAAAGTATAGCATGTGATAATTATGGATTACAATGATTATGGAAAAAGACATTATTGAAATTGATATTATGGGAAATAAAGATTCTGGCATTTGATTAATATGGTAAATAATGAGTATGGCATACGAAATTATAAGAAACAATATAATGGCAGTTGAATAGTATGGCAGTCAAAATTCGGGCAACTGAAATTCTGGCAAGTAAGGGTTTCCCCGACTTTTCTCATATTTTCATTGCATTTTTTGAGAAAATCACTATACACATAAGGCTCGACGCGAACAGGGATTGTCGGCCTCGTGTCTCTATTATTACTCGGCCGGCAATCCCCTATTTCGCGGCCTCTGCAGTAATGTACTTACTATTTCACGTGTGTAGAATGTAGAAACCTACGTGTGACTCGCGCTTGACCATGTTTTAATAATTTAATTGAAAATCCATTTACTTTTAGTTAAAAACTGCATCATTTAAGTATTTCCGAGTCCTATTGGAATATTTCTATATTGTCAAAAAACAATTATCAATAGCACCTGTTAGCTCTCATACTAAGATAACTTCACATGAAACAATATTATTGCAATTGCAAGCCCAAAGGGGTAACTGCTGAAACCAATACTGAGGGCTCGCACGAATCAGCAAGTGCGACCAGGGCTCGGAAACCGGTTAATTTTTCAAACCGTTATCATGTACTAGCCGCAAAACCTTTTTATTTCGGTTGAGATACATATACCGGTTTATTTAAACCGGTTTACGGAGGAGCATTATATAAAGGTTTTGTTCGGATTAATCGGTTTAGACGATATTAAACCGGTTAATGCGGGCGCACGATTATGACTGAAATCATTTGAGTTGGCCGAGTTGCATCAACGTAATTTCTTTAAAAAGATATTTTACTGTTTAATCAATAAGGTTCATAATCCAATAATATGCTCATAGAAATTCGGTCAACGAAAAGAATTTCCACTATACCTATCTAATAACCTATCGTAATACCTACAGACGTGAGCCCCACTTAGTACGCCCGCCGGGCCTCTCGTCGTATAAACCGGTTAATATAAAGTTCTTAAAACGTTCGCGTTCCCACGAAAAGTTAGAAACTAAACCGAAATAGACCGGTTTTTACCGGTATATTAAAAACCGGTTCCGAGCCTTGAGTGCGACAGAGAGGGAAATATTCGAACTTCGTTCGTTTTCGGTTCGCGGTAGCCCCTTAGTACCTAAATATTTTGATTTATATGCAATGACTTTATTCTTTCCTTTGTTTCAGGTTGCGGAATAGGTAGTGTAATAAATGTACTAAGTGAGTGATGTGCAGTGTAGTGTCACCACAAATGAGGCGGCGACGGTTCCCCCCCACCCGAGCAGTGACCACACAGTCATGTTGACGACGACGTTTTGGATATTGGCAGGATGCTTCGCGCTCGGTAAGTTCAATATTCTACCTACATTTTTATGCGTATTAAAAACTAGCGTAGTTTCAGCTAGAACCTCTTTGATCTGGCCCACCAAGTTTCGGTGAGCCAGATCTTGGAACCAGTGCCCCTACCATGAGTTTGCATGACCGTACTCGCTAGCGATTGCGTAAACGATTTAGTATGCCGATTCTTAGTTCTATTGCGTAACCGCCAGAGGCGCTGTACTTTTGCCCATGCAAATTTTTACGAAGTCGCTAGCGAGTACGGTCATGTAAACTCATGATAAAGACACAGGCGTTATCGTGGATATCACGGTCTTTTGCGGTAGTACTTCTCCACTCATCGCAATTACAGGCATGATCTTCCCAAGTGCAGCGATTGATGTTGAAAACAACCATGTTGCGTTTCACGCATTCTTTGTATCGGAGCATGGGACGTCCTACATTGCGCTTTTCGAATGCAATTTGGCTTAAGGGTCTTTATCAGTTAAAAAACGCTCATCTTATTTAGACGATTTTCTGATTAAATTGACACATACCTTGACATTTTATCAGTGTTACTATCTAGAAAACGACTATTGCGACCTAATGTCAATCAATTTTAAATGTACTTTTTGGATTTTTATTTAAGAAATATCGTTTCAAACATCACTCCAAATCGACCATTTTTAAGCTATAAAATGTGTTTTTCCACTTAAATTCTAATACAGACAATACAATCAAAAAATCCCCCGCGTGGTTGCCGGGTAAGAATTGCGCCACCCCATCTCTTCCCGTGGGTTTCGTAGGAGGCGAATAAGGGAAAATCGGAGGGTGGGCAGCAGCATCCTTCGATCATTACCACCATCAAACTGCGGTCGCCAACCCGCTTGCCAAGCGTGGCGACTATGGCAAATCCCCCCAAGGGAAAAATAAAAAACATTTGGGGGAGGCCTATGTTCAGCAGTGGACGTCTTTCGGCTGAAATGATGATGATGATGAATCAAAAAATGGCCATGTTACTATTTAAAACTTTAATAAAATTATAGTATCCTTTAATCACTTTAATGGTATTATCAATACTTTTGTCATAATTTGAAATCAAAACATTTAAAAACTTATAAGGCCCAAATGCCCAAGCCATCGCAAACGCCTCTGTTTCGGCAGAGCGGTGATGCTAAGAAAACATAACTGTAACTAAAATGGATTAAAGGTCTTCTTATTATTATTAACCGGACACGGTGTAACCAAAACTGAGACCTGATTTCTAGGCCGTTATTGCTAACTAACATCAATGATCTGGTTTTTTCTGGAAATTTGAAAAAATAAACAATCAGCTGCACTTTCTCCTTTCCTGTATTATCCTAAAAATCAATTAAAAATTTTAGAATTTTCTAGTGATCAATTTCACTTAGTACACCCCGAATAGATTAGACACTTACATTTTGCATTACAGTTTGATATCATTGTAATTTGCGTGCTCCTTTCCACTCGCGTAAAAATTACGTGGCTGCGAGAGGGCGGGAAATACAGATACCAATTAATATAAAATGCGTGACGTACGTATTCTATATACTTATGCTATCGATTTCAAATTTGGAACAGTTATAAAGAAGGGTAACCTACATGCAAAGAACATGTTTTTTTCAGAAATCAGAAATCAGAAATTATTTATTTGCATAGACACGGAAGGTATAGGGATGTTACAATACATTTTGTTTCATGAATCTAGCCTGCATGCAAGCGTGCAAATACATAAAATGTCAAAACTTACAGTCCAATAAAATGTCAAAAGAAAAAAGATAAAAATAATTGAAATAAATATAGGATGTCAAATTGAAATACTAGTAAAATTAACATAATAGGCATATCACAGTCAAAGAGGCACAATAAAATCATAAAATAATAACAATTATATAACTAAATATTACTAATCCTAATGCTGGTGTTCGAGATACGCTTTTACGCTGTAAAAACAATGCTCTAAAAGCCAGTTTGTTAGACTGCGTTTAAAGGCGTTTCCCTCCAGCAGCTTTAATTCCTCCGGGAGATGATTATAAATGACAATACACATGTTGAAGACGTTCCTCTTGTATATCATCTTGTGACTTCGAGGGTGATATAAAAGATTCATATTTTAATATTTTATTTTTATTTTCGGTGAACAATGTCAAAGTCTAGTGAATATGTCAAGCGGGGTGTTATATGAAAGGGCTTGAGTTGCACATTCTAAAACAATTTTTTGTTTTTCTTTTTTATTTTTGTGTATTTTACAGGAAAAATATAACTAGCTCTATCTAGTTTTTCCGTACTAAGTTTGTAATTTAATCACCTTTGCGTGTACTTTTGTTTTATAAATTACTACCCGATTATGCTGAAAATACCTTCTTTTAAATAAATATTATATTTAAATCGGTTCATGTGATAAATAATTATCCTTGAAAAACCACCATACATACTGAACTATTCAGTCGCTCAAATTTGTAACAGAATTCGGCGACAGATGGCGCTGTAGCCATGGCGTTCAATTTCTCCACCATGTTGTTGAATTTTCGTGAATTAATAGGGTTGGAACCGGTATACATCTGACGACCGGTTTAGCCTAGTGGGTAGTGCACCTGCCTGTGAAGCTGACGGTCCTGGGTTCGAATCCCGGTCAGGGCAAATATTTGTGTGATGAGCATGAATATTTGTTTCTGAGTCTTGTATGTTTTCTATGTATTTAAGTATTTATATCTATTAAATATATCGTCGTCTAGTGCCCATAACACAAGCCTTCTTAAGCTTACTGTGGGGCTAGTTCGCTTTGTGTAAGATTGTCCTCTAATATTTATTTATTTATTTATTTTATACATCGGTGTACGGAACCCTCGGTACGCGAGTCAGACTCGCACTAGACTGGTTTTATTTTAATTGGGACACATCGATAACTCCAATGCACCTGCTTAGGGGATCGTTAGACCACAACAAAATGTCCGTAATCTAAAACGAGTTTGTAGTCACGTGTCACGGCCACATAAATGCAATGACTTAGCGTTTAGCAAACAAATTAGGTTTAATAACGTTTAGGAGTTTCCGACACACAAGAGTTTTTTTTATATTTGAGTGATATATTACCGCTTTAGCCTAGCTGGTAGTGACCCTGCCTTCGAAGCTGGAGGTCCCGGGTTCGAATCCCGGTCAGGGCATTTATTTGTGTGATGAACACAAATATTTGTTCCTGAGTCATGGATGTTTTCTATGTATTTAAATATCTATTTATCTATATAAGTATTTATATCGTCACTTAGTACCCATAGTACAAGCTTTGCTTAGTTTGGGACTAGGTTGATTTGTGTAAATTGTCCACAAATATTTATTGTCCACAAAAATATTTATATTACATTTGCAGCACGTCGTCTACCGGTCCCTGGTATCCCAGGGATAATAACAAAAGAATGCTATTGTTTATTTTTTCGCCGGGTGACGACGGCTTAAGCCTCGGTCATCATTACTTTGTATAGGTAACTTCAATACGATGTTTTAATGATAATGAAATCAGAGACTTTTTATGCAACCTCAAAAACTTCAAAATATTCATATCTTTTTTTTGTTTTTTTAATATGCCGTATAGTTTGTTCATAAACAATACTAAAGCAATATAATTCATAGTACATAGATCTTATTCCGTTGAAATTAGGGTCTTGAACAGTCAGTAGACCTCCATTTTTAATAAAAAAAAAAAAACATCAAAAATCTGAGTACCTAAAGTTCTTAATGGAAATCATTATACAATTTTATAATTATAAATTATACAAATCATACTTTACTGGAAAATAACCGAACTCGCTAACTAGTAGATAGGTTCAATTAAAAAGTTCAGTTCTAGTTTAACTAAAATCACACTGGAATATCAAAACGCATAAATTAAAATGTATTTTCCGTGTTAGATAGTTAGAATAATAATATGATTAGGAAATTGCAACCACCATTGATTGTGGATTTTGTACGAGAACAAATTGTTTGAATTAAAAGGAATCATTATTATACATTAGCGAAACGGGGACAAACCGTGCATAAAATTAAATTAAATAGAGAGGAAATATTAATATAATAACTAAAAATAACATGAGAATAAATGACTAAAATTAAAACTAAACCAAAACTAAAATATATTTTAAAAAATTGGTCCCCTAGAAATAGTCCCTAAGATGCTGGCAGCATTTCCTCGCTGAATCGCTAATTGATATCTAATTGTTTGAATTAGATATCAATTCGATGTTCCACCACGCGAGATTTCGAGGAGCGATTAGGTACTTATTGACGTCATTATTTGTATTGGTATAACTTCTTAGCAGCATCATATTATTGCTTATTACGTTACTATGACCGTATTGTATTGCATGCGGTAGGGACACAATGACATGCATCATCATCATCATCATTGTATCGATGCTTTTTTAGATAATTTTAATTTGATTTATCTATTTACGGGACAAAAAAATTATTCAAAGTGACAGAATTACTTTGTTTTTATACTAATTATACTAATTAGATTTAAATTACTTTTACGATACTGTGCCTTCTCAATCTATCGGTATCGACGTCTAAACATGAAGCCATGTTCATAGTTCTAAGCACCAGTCACTCGACCGGTTTTTTCTATGCGTATTAGAAGTCTCGAAGCATTAGACGTTCTTAGAAAGTACTAGGACTCTATAAGCATTGAGCGGGTCTAGGCTGGTTCCCGTATGTGGAAGGCGTCCCGAGTCCAGTACAAATGCATGTGTGCAACACATACACAGATCAATAGACGACTATGATCCCTATGACTGTTTCTTTCTAGCGCGCAGTGTATCGACAGTTGAAAGGAGATGGGCGCTACACGCATCTATGATGCTAGTGGAGAAAAAAAAACTGCCCGACGAGTCCCGGTGTGCCTTCGGGATAAGGCTTTATTTGTTCTGGCCCTAACGGCTAGCCTGAACTTGTACTAAGGCAACACGAGGTATCAGGAGTTTGTGCGGGATACATGTTCTTAAGTAAGATATAGAAGTAGTTTCTAATGGTCAAAGCTATAATTGGAGGCACTGCAAATAACAACTAATGTATTATGAAAATGTACTGTTTTGTTAATACAGAACATTACTTACCGAGGGCGGTAAAACAAAGAATATCCTTGCCTTCAGCGCGGGCGTAAAATACCGGCGATTTGAGGGTTTCTTTATTACCGCCCTTGGTAAGGACAAAATTGTATGTATCATCCTGGCCGGAAACTGGGATTTACCGCGCGCGTAGCGTGCGGTAATTGCCACTTTTTGGCATAAAAATATCTAAACAGATGTTGGCAAGAACTGACTGTTGATAACAATAAACAAACATATTATGTACCGTATTAAAAATAGTTACTGAGTAGAGAGAATCTAATCCAATCCACTTTGTCCTCAATTCCAATAAAACACGGAAATTAAGTTATATTAATATAAATATTTGGCTTACTTACAACACAACATAATTATGTTAAATTACTGGAGAGTTAGGTCATTAACTGTATGTTAATTCTTTTATGTTAATTTTTTTTAAACACCACGTCGGTGGCAAACAAGCTTACGGCCCGCCTGATAGTAAGCGATCACCGTAGCCTATGGACGCTTGCAACTCCTGGGGTGTCACATGCGCGTTGCCGACCCTTTAAAAATTTATACACTCCTTTCTTGAAGAACCCCATACTGTAGTCCCTCGGGAAAACCTCGGCAGGGAGCTCATACATACGGTTAATAAACGGGGATTAATTTGAAACCCATTTTCCTACGTCGGCTAAAGTCGCAAACCTCTTGAAAAATGGAATTATGAGCTTTCTATTTTATCTGAAGAAAGATATTTTATTTGCATATCTCTTACGGCTAAAAATGAAGAAATTTTCGAGTTTAGCCGACGTAATACAATTTTTTGTGTCAAGGTGGCTGTGACAACACGCTACAGGTATTTTTGTTATTTAACGTGTAAATAGAATGTGTGATGTGAAACAGATCGAAATCTCTCTTAAAAACTAGTTTATTATTCAACCAAAAATCACAGAGTCAAATCCACAACGCAGGTTTCGTCCAAAATTATGTACATTACGCATCCGCAACACACTCCGTCCAAAAATCCATACAAGTTAATAATCAACAACAGGCATCGTCAACAAAGATATCAAAAAATAATCCGACAACATGCTTTGTCAAAAAACACTTATTCAAGTCAACGATGTTCACCGGGACGGCTAGTACCTGGCGCAAATGTGCCCAATATACTCAAATTCAAATTCAAATTCAAGTTCTAATTCAAACATTTATTCTGCAAATAGGCCACAAGGGCACTTTTTCATGTCAAAATATTAATTTACAGTTCAAGAAGGAATAATAATTTCGAGTTTACAATTATAACAAAATTAATGTCATACAGTGAAGATAAACTTGCAAAGTTATCTATTACAACATCAGTAAAGTTAGAGTTATCAGGTCTCAAGATTAAACAAGGAGTATAATGAAATTAATATAATATCCCAGAGATGTACATGGTCTCTGAGCGTCAACATTAAAATTAATTTAATATTGTTAGAGATGTATCTCTAAGTCACTGATAATAAAAACGAATCCACAACAGGATGATGTCTCTCGTCAATCCCCTATAAAAGACACTAGTATTAACGTAGTCACTATGTCCTAGCAAGCATACTGGCAGCATTACCCCGCTGCACCGCCAACGATATTTGCTGGACCAGGTACGAGCCGGACCTGGGATCACACCCTCTCTCCCGCAAACGCTGCCCCAACCTCTCTTATTCATAATGTACGCTGGTGTAGTAAGCTTAGTTAATTTGGGTGTTTTGTGTTAACCAAACGCGAATTCGTTATCAAGAACTAAAAGCATATTAAAGCGTAACAGATATACGGGCCTCGACAGAGAGTACAATTTTGTACCTTTTGGTGTCGAAGCTCTAGGTCCATGGGGTCCCAGCGCGCACAAGTTACTGAAATCGCGAAACGTTTGGTTGACGTAACTGGTGACCGAAGAGCTGGCTACTTCCTCGCACAACGTATCAGCATTGCGATACAGCGAGGAATCCTCGGTACAATGCCCCAAGGGCCTGTTTTATATTTAAGTTAGTTGTAATATTATTTAAGTTATTTGTTATTTAACTATTATTACCGCCTGTAAATCAATAAATGTTTAAATCTTTTTTTTTTTATTTATTTATTTATTAAGGTTCACCAACAATTGTTTACACAAACTTTCCAATGATCCAAAGTATATTAGCAACTCATATTCAGAATATAGTATCAATTCGATTAAGTATGAATCAGTATACTCCAAGGCGAGTATTTATGGCTATTTAGTAAAACCCGACCTTAGATTTTCTAGTTCAATTTAAGAACGACTATTTCTTGATAAAAAAGAAGAGTTAGTTAAACCAAGCGAAATAATGATTGCATTCTGGCGTGATCCGTGAAATTTTCTTGTATAAATCCCCTATCGTTTTATTTGAGTACTTACTTTCAGGAGAAATGCCTGCAAAGTTTTATAAAGTTATGTCGTTAAATGTAGCTACTGTTCTTTGAATTTAGGTTCATTTTTACTCAAGACGAAAGTATGTCCCTGTCTTTCCTTATGCGACTTTTTGACTCCTATTTATTATTATTAGTGTAAGTAAATCCAATTTTAAAAGTTGACTGTATCAATGATTGGTATTCTGTGTATAAATCTTATACATTGATTATGACGTCTCAAGCACACTGAAGGGGCATTCAGTTTAGGATCCGTTTTACTTAATGCACTTGAATGGACGCTGCTGTTAAAAGCCAATGAAGAAGATGATGGATTTGTCAAATATGTTAATTTTCTATTTGTCATTTGGACAAGTGCTCAAATAAATATTAATAGTAATTCTGTAATTAACCTTATACAAAGTTTCGGTTTAACGAAAATGTAAACATCTTAGCATAGGTACCTATAATTTTAGCATAGGTACCTATAACTTCAGCATAGGTACCTATAATTTCGCACAGGTACCTATAATTTTAGCATAGGTACCTATAATTTTAGCATAGGTACCTATAATTTTAGCATGGGTACCTATAATTTTAGCATAGGTACCTATAATTTTAGCATAGGTACATTTGTTATGATCCCTGGGATCTCCGTTACCGGTAGACGATGGGATATATGAGTATGAATTTACGTTAGAATTTTGAAGTAGGTATGTAAGAAATTTATTCTCCACAATAGGGTAAAGCATAAATTACTATTACAATTTATTAAGGAGAAAAAACAGCTTTATGCTTACAATGTACTTTAAGTGTAGAAGTTGTAAAATTACAGAGTGTGAAACCATCGACATTGTCCACAGATCTTAAAATAAGTAAAATATATGGGAACGGTAGTTATATGCAACAATGCTAAATAGGGTATACTGCCTTTTCGGCGAAAAACGTTTCGCCAAATTTCACTTCGCAACCAACTTTTCGCAGAAGTTTCATTTAGCAAACCAACCGTTGGCATAACTTTACTTCGCACTTTTCTTATTTGGCAACATTTTTATAATGCCAAATTTCACTTCAACAAACTTTTATGTGGCAAAAAATTATGAAGCAAATGATTTGCTTGGTAATGACTTTTCGGCGAAATAGGTTTCGCCAAATTTCACTTCGCACCCAACTTTTTTGCAGAAGTTTCATTTGGCAAATCAACTGTTGGCATTACTTTACTTCGCACTATTCTTATTAGGCAACATTTTTATAATACAATCAAATAAGCGTGTTTTATAAGAATAACTTTTCTTTAAAATCAAAAATACCTCAGGACATCGGATTACCTACCTATTGTGCTTTGAACAGGGACTTAGTGGCAAAACCGACTCGGATCGCGGATAGGTTAGAAGACGGAAGCGGGAGCTTTGCTCCCGCTTCCGTCTTCGAGGTTATTTTTTTTATAAAAGAGCGGAAAAACTTGTTATTAACATTTAGAACAAATGACAATTGGGCAATTTACTACTAAGATAAACATAGGCTCAAATCACTAAAATCTAAATACCTAATGATTAAGCTTTCGGTATTTTGAATATAAGTGCAAATGCATCACCCTACCCACTTAAATAAAATACAATCATACTGCAACTTGAACCATCTATTCTATCGAACTAGGTACCTATTGTTTATCAAATAATTACTTAGTTGGGAAATGATATCAGTGCTAAAAGTATGTATGTTGCTAAAAGTATGGTATGCCAATCAATACATTTGACGAATACATGACATCTTAAACAAATCCCAGGTAATATTTTGCGTAACAATAATTTATCAAATCATTAGTTGGGAAATGATATCGTTGCTAAACGTTGAGTTGGGAAAGAAAACTTCGCCCAAATCAAAATATGGGATACAAAGTTTGCGAGTTAAAAATTTGCTAAATAATTTTCGCCGAAACATAAGTGAACCGCTAAATATGTGACGTAGCTGACGCACGCACGTATTGTTATTAAAGCGGTATAAAGAAAAGTGAAATCCTGAGCCATTTTACATAAACATCAGTTGGTGTCGGCATCTAGCAACCTGAGCAACGTAATAATATAGCTCTTCCAGCTAACCTTTGAGCAATATGGTGGTTGGCAGGTAGAACGAGATAGAAAAATATAAGTCATGTAAAAAAGTATAAAAATCATATTGGCAATTTAATTGTTTTGTACACTTTGAAAAGCATCATTTGGCCAATTGCAGGGAGAAATTATCTACATTACCTACACGAAATTGACAACCTACAGGTGAATCACGTTACTTTATGTACTAACGGCAGATAGACTTTAAAAAAGTTACGTGTTACCCCATTCCGGGGTAATCACGTAACTTTTGTAATACCTGTAGGTAGATTTTAATTTCAAATCTTAATTGTCAGCTCATACATTTATACTTCAAAATTGACATTAAAATCTACGTAACAGTAGTACAAAAGTTACGTGATTACCCCTCTGTTCTGAAATATCATACTATAATAATATGAAGTGAACAAAGATTCGGTAAAATAATACCAAAGAACCGCCAAAATTAATAAGAAGTTACTATATTTAATCAATATAGAACCGACCGCAGAATGTTCGTACTAAAGCATAAAGTAGAGAGAGTATTCAAAATAGACTCTTTACGTTTGCAGTAAAGTTTACACTAAAGATAAACATAACAATAATGTTGTAGAAGGAGTGAACGCAGCGCAGGTGCAAACAAATGCGTTTAACATCTTTTGCTGACATGTTAGTAGACACCTTGTAATCAAGTTTTTGGATAAAGTGAATCTCTTTTTTTAGCGTTAAAACTACTTTGGTATCACTGAAATGCTTCCGGCTGATTTTACACTACACCCAAAATACTCTAGTTATTAATAGACCCTAATTTCAAAATCACCTTCTCTCAAAAACCTCTTTTTTCGAAGGACACTACTCTCGATACAACCCAAATTCAAATGGACTGCGTCCCATTACGAATGAGTCTCAAAATTCTCTTTTCCCAAAATACCCTAAATTAGCTACACCTAACAGTGGCGAAATAAGCTAATGTCATAATCGCTTATTCACAAAACCCTCTAGTCCCAAAATACCCTAAAATTTCATTTTCTTGAATTTATTTCGATATTTATTTCAAAAAACCTCCGGCACGACCACGCGTGTGGTTTGGAACACTGCAATACTCTAAGAGTTTGCGCTCCAGTGAGATTGGTTGAGCGGTTTCAACCGAATCTGAGGTGTGAGTGGAATCGAGCTACTGGGAGTTTTGTCGCTGGTTCACTAAACCTAGCCTAGCTGAGAAGAGTCCAGCAAGAAACTCAGCTAGGCTCGACCTGGGTCGGACTGACTCAACCCGGTGTGCGGCGGTACCGGGACGAATAGAATCTTAGCTTTGGTAGGAGGTAGGAATAAAATGAAATACCTAAAAGTCATACAAAGGCAATATAATTTTAAAGGCTGAAAAGCATAACTTTTGGTTGAAGTCATAATCAGTGTAAACGCGAAGTCTCTGTTCCGATAAATTTATGTAACAAAAACATAACTTACATGCTCAGAAGCCGTTAACTGCTAAATCAAAGAAAATGATTTTTGACTTTGTATTAATCAAAACGGGATAACTTTGTAAGTGTGACAATTAAATTTAGATACTTTAAATTTTATGATTTGCGTAACAGTCGTCGTGCTGCTGATATCGCTAGGAACTAGCTTACACATATTCCTACAATGATATGAAGACATTCCCGTGCCTGTTTACCATAACGCAGAAATTTCAATAAAGAAGCGAATATCTAAACACGTTCCACAAGTGAAAACTGACTCACACAAACAACCACACCTTTGCAAACGAATATATGTCTTAAATGTTATGTAAAAGATCCTAATCCCGTCTGCGCAATACCCGCGCCTTATTCGTCTCACATCGTATCATCTGTTATTGAAATTTGATCTCAATCTTAAAGGTGCCACAGTTGAGTTTCGACGGACCGTGGTTCGTAAAGAACTCCTATTCATTTTTGTTAGCCTGGTACCTCGGACGCGCACACATCGCACCGGCTCGACTCTCATTCCACACATCAAGGCCGTAACCCACATCAGCCGGCATTTTCTGTCTCTTACATGCGCGACACCTTACGCGGAGATGTGACAAGGTCGTCTATAGTTTACTTCAGGTATTTAACAAGTCTAGACGAAGACTTGCCATGTGAACTTTCTTGCACACCGGACGCTACCTCATTCCAAAAGAATTGCACAAACTAGTCCGAAACAAGTACAGGTAGGTTCCGTGGAAAGCAGAATATGTCGATGTTTTATTATTTATGCCGTATAAACTTAATAGGATATTTTCCTGTGATAGAGATATAATATAAAACATGAACTACTTTAAAGTTTATTATTAATTAATACTTTTTGAATTCTGATTTTATTTTTAATATGTCCAAAATTATTTCATTTTCATTGTGTGTCACGTGACTTCGAACAAAAATATGCAGCGTGTGACGAAGTTATCTGTGGTGTGACCTCATCTAGTTATATTGCCAAAATGACAATCATTGATTGTCGCTATAGCTACCAAAGAGAACAAGTATATTACGGTTATGTTTTTGAATACAACTTACTGACGTCATAGTATGGCGGCCAGGGTGAATGTTCATTTTGGCGCCGAATTCAAAACAGCAACAAAAAAAAACATATTTTTTTAGTATTAACTACTAAAATCTGCGGATTTTTTTATAAGTATGTATACGTGTATATATAATTTCATAGAACGAAGTCATTTCACGAAATATTTTTAAATTTTGTCATTATTGTAAGTTTTTTTTATTGCGCAAAGTGTCAGAATACTCTTCTGGATAACGATTTACATTATTTTTAAATGGACAATTGAAAAATATCGTAGACGATAACGTAGATGCAATAAATGAATAAATTCGCAACCGAAAAACCAATGTCAAATAGAAAACATATTTCAAACATCGTTTTTTTTAAAGCCAGCGGTACGAGCCGGGGTCAGCCGCACCTGCAGCCTCCACGCGTGACTTACCGCTCGGCTACAGTACCTACCACAACTATTCTACGTTTGTCGTTACGATTCAAAATAATGATTCAAAAAACCGGCTAAGTACGAGTCGGACTCGCGCACGCACACTACGCACAGCCGAAACTGCTAGAGAGTTGACTTTTACACAGTCGATTACGTTTATAACAAGAGAGGATTTTTCGAAATTCATCCCCTAAGTTTACCCCTTAGGGGATGAATTTCGAAAAATAAGGGATGACAGTTTGTATGAAAACGTATTAGTTGAAGTGAGAGATTTGAAACTTTGGGCATAGACTCTCTCTTTAAGTATATTAATGCTGCATTTCATCGTTTTTCTAAATTACTCCCATAAAGGGGTGAAAAGGGGGTTCAAAGTTTATACGGGAAGCAAATCTTTTTTTAAGTGAGGGATTTAAAACTTTGTGAATAGACTCTCTATTTAAATACAATAAAACTTGTTTCAGCGTTTTTCAAAATTGCTCCCCTGTAGGGGCGAAAAGGGGGTTCCAAGTTTGTGCGGGGAGCAAATCTTTATTTTTCTTAAAAATCGATATGGGTGTTATCTTTGTCGTTCCTCGGGGTGCCGATTACGAAATTGACATCCATTTTCAAAACAAAGATGGCGGATATGTATTTTTCTTAATTATCGATATGGGTGTCATCGTCGAGGTTCCACGAAGTTACGATTACGAATATGACAGGCATTTTCAAATCCAAGATGGCGGACATTTATTTTTACATACGTAGGTACATACAAAGAACGGGTCAAACTGAGAACCTTCTTTTTTATAGACAGTTAAAAATTACGCTTAGTACGCGGGAAAAAGCTAGTTAGCTATTAAAACGGCAATTTTATTCCGTTTTTTAGTATTTGTTTTTAAAGCGACAACAAAAATACATCATCTGTGAAAATTCTGTCTAACTATTACGGTTCATGAGATACAGCCTGGTGACAGTCGGACTGACAGCGAAGTCTTAGTAATTGGGTCCTGTTTTACCCTTTGGGTACGGAACCCTAAAAAGGAGCGCTCGTGGCCCAGCGGCGCCCGCGTACCGCGTGCAGTATACGAGGTTAAGCAACGTCAGCCCAGGCCAGTTCTTGATGGGTGACCGCCTTGAGTGGTTATTAACTGAGCGCTCCCGTGCTTTGGAAGACACGTTAAGCCGTTGATCCCGGCTGCTGTCAATGGCAGCAATCGTTAAACCAAGTTGGAGGTCTTCTTCTAACAGTCAAGTTGCCCACTCACTTGACAAAGGGGGGTCGAAGTTGCATCACGTCCGTAGAGAGTACCCACCGGTGACCCACCGCTATCCTACACGTGACCCCTGAGTGGTGCTAAAAGTATAATAAAACTGGCAACCGTAACTGTATTCTCGAAGATCTCACGGTTCGGAATAATTGTCATACGATAAATAAATAAATATACAAAATAGAAACTTCTTGTCTCTTCCAATACTTCGTCTAGATTCTCAATTCGATTTACACGACTAACCCATTTCAATGTAATTCGTACTCCATCGTCGATATCGAGAGACACATTCAATGTGAACGAAATCAGAAGCGGTGATTGCAAATAGACCGCCATAATATTCAGTCATAAAAACAGAATTCATTGTTCAAACGCAGTCCCATAATGAAATGAAATGAAATGAAATGAAATAATTTTATTCCAGACAAATGTCCATAAAAAGCTAATATTAAAGTCAACTACTTTTATATTCATGGAAAACGCGGCTGTATACGTGGAAATCCGATTTTGCAATTTTGTACAAGGAGTTTTGCCGCAGAGTCAATAAACAACGTAGGGATTGGAACTAACTAAAACTATCTACGACCCTTCAATATTCGAAGTAATTTCTAAAATTTAGTAGGAGGTAAATTGGAATTACAAGCTTACCTTTGCGTCAGAGTGGGCCATTTCCCTGCCGCCTGCTGCCCGCTAGGTGCCCTTTTGTGTCGGTAACCACTAACGAAGGCACCATCTGAATTAATCAGGATCAGGTGAAAATACTGAAGTTTAAACTTCCAGTGTGAAGAAGTAATGTAGAAGTTACAATACACAAAAATACTGTGGACTGAAAAGGAAACAAAGTACCTAACCGAACAAAATATTGAAAAATGCCTCGGTAACTCTGTCAAAAAATTATAAATATCATCGTAAAAATATACTTCAATGCTGAAGTTTTCGTAATTATCAACGACAGTCGTGTTTTGTTTTTACAAAGAGGATAGATTGCTAAGTTGCAACAAGATAACCTGATAGATTTTTCATTAGTGATCCAGTGTTCCAAAAATCAATTCAAATGTACAATTTTTACGAAATTAAGCGCAAGGCTTTCGTAGAGAGCGGGATAGTAATTTGCAAACTCACACGTGTTACAGGGGGTCGTTTATAATGGAATGGCCTTGCCTTTAGCAGTTGGTCTAATACTCCGGTATATTTTGGCGGCTTTCATTCCCAGTAAGCCGTTCCTCATCAGTGGATGGATAAAGGCTGAAATAAATGAAAGGATTCGTTCTGATATTTAAGACTTGGCGTGGAAGCGTTTTCGTGTAATAAATGTAGGTATAAAATATTTATACTCGCTACTTTGCTGTGGACATATGACTAAAACCAAGGGCTATGAAGCCTATTAATCTGGGATGGACTAATAATGTAATCGGGATCTCCGTTTCTATAAATCAATGCAATTAAAACTCACACGTACGGTCACCCAATTTGACTTCTGGGCCACTTCGTACCTTGTCATAGTGACATTAATATGAGTCTAGCGGCTTTCATATTGTTTTTCACTGTAACAAGGTACGAAGTGGCCCAGAAGTCAAAGGCTTTCATATTGATTTTCACTGTGACAAGGTACGAAGTGGCCCAGAAGTCAAAGGCTTTCATATTGTTTTTCACTGTGACAAGGTACGAAGTGGCCCAGAAGTCAAAGGCTTTCATATTGATTTTCACTGTGACAAGGTACGAAGTGGCCCAGAAGTCAAAGGCTTTCATGTTGATTTTCACTGTGACAAGGTACGAAGTGGCCCAGAAGTCCAAGGCTATCATATTGATTTTCACTGTGACAAGGTACGAAGTGGCCCAGAAGTCAAAGGCTTTCATGTTGATTTTCACTATGACAAGGTACGAAGTGGCCCAGAAGTCAAAGGCTTTCATATTGGTTTTTACTGTGACAAGGTACGAAGTGGCCCAGAAATCAAATTGGTTGATTGTACATATGTAAGCTGTTAACTAAAGACCATAGGAGAGACCCATTTTGTTTCTCCAAGGATTTATGACCCACTTGGTCCTGTAATTGTTCGTGTTATATTATATAATTGGAAATTTAATGGGAAATTATACTTAAATACGAAAGGTGCCTGCTGCATTGGGGGATGGTTCGCGAAGGCTGTAGAATAACATAAAATGTAAAACGGAGGTGTGGTTGTGGAGCAATTTAATGTACCTACTGAACATATGATTAGGATAGTTACAACATATTATCTTCAAATTTGGTTGAAGCCGCTCAATCAATCTCGCTGGAGCGCTAATTCCAGTGTTTAAATCGCTCGCGTGGTCGTGTCGGAGGGTTACCCTGGACTTTCCCGCTCTCCAACCGTGCACTCCTATCGCTTTATTGGGCCCGGCCTGTAAAGCCACAGGTTAAAAAAAACATGTTTTAACAAATTAGCACATAGACAATCAAGATTAAAAATAATACTATCTTTATTGCTAATGTAACATTATTTTTTTATTTGTAAATATTTAGAATTGAAATTACGCAATTCATTGTAAATTGCAAAGCACTAAAATTAATGTCCCTGAAACCATTTCGTTCCATTATGCACCACTAAACATACACAATTATTACACTTAATTATTAGGTTACTTCTCAATTTAACTACTTAGGACATCTTTAGTAAAGCAATATTTAAGAATTTTAAACAAGATGCAATATACCTAATTTTATATAGACTTTAGGCGTAATAAAGAATACATTTCTGAATTATATTTGAGCTATAATAAGACACACAAATATGACAGGGTTCTTATTATCCCACGCATATGTTCGATCTAATCTGTAATGATGTTTATATTTACAAGCGACAAATAGACTAAAGACAAATAAATACCCAACATACAGAAAACACGAGGACATGACAGCGCTTGGTATCAAAATAATTACTCATATTACTGAATTAAACCTGCCGGGGCTGACTACATGCAGAGCTAAGCTAACAACGGCTAAGCACAAAATGTTATCACTGTACCTTACCCACAATTTATTCGACTTTCATCACAGTATTCGCCTATATGCATTTTCAAAACAATTTAAATTAGAATATAAAGTGAACTCAATCTCGGTACAACGAGACCACGAGATCCATTAACCAACTATGGTTGATCGTAGGTCAGAAACGTTGAGAATATCTTTGGGTCAAAGCTCAACTGTCGTCAAAATTTTGTCCCTCTCGTTCGATAAGGTTAGTTCAATGCTGTCCTCTTTGCCCGAGCGCGAATATTTGCGATAACCGGGATAAAACAAGTTATTTGTTAAAATGGATAATTATTTCCAAAATTAAGTAATTCAAGTTATTGTACATTATTTCGAAGTGTAGATAACAAAATTACATATTTCCGGACATGACATGCAGTATAGTACTGAAATGGTGAAACCTCTTTGTATTTGTTGAAAAACGCTGCTTTTTATATCCTGCAGATTATAATACTTTATTTTCTGGTATTAAAACTAACAGTTAATGCATATTAAAGTGGTTACGTAACTACCTACTCAGTCCCTCGACAATTGACCAAAGACGGGCCTAAGTTAGTCTCTCGTATTTTGGAACAACGTATCGAATATTCCACATCTCTCAATTAGAAAGGGACCGATGATAATCCTCTTTGGCAAGTGTTATTTCGTGGACCAGTCGGTGAAAGTGAGCGATGGTCGCCTGACTTTCACTCAACCTTGTGTTACGAACGTTACGTTATATTATAACTCCTGTTATGTATTCCACGCGTGTTTCATAACGGTTCATATTTAATCGCATGCAATCACGTATTTTTAGTCGATTTTCCTGTATCCTTTAACCTTTTCCAGGCGTAGTACGATTTATAGAACACGTACGTGTCAATAGAATTTCAATCTTAGTTGTGGGCTAAATATTGGGTAAGCTTGAAGCGCAAAGGTTCTCTCAAAGCTGCTTTTACGTTAAAACTTATTTCAACTACGCTTTACAAACTGGGCAAGCTTAGCTTAAAACTTTATTATTCCTACTACATACTGTCCTAACATTTATGACTTTTAGACGTTATGTTTGTTACCTAGTAATTTTCAAGGGGACTTCGTATTTGAGTAATGTATATTAGTATATTCGTACGCAACATTTGATCGCACATGGGACGTTTAAATCTCTCACGTTCATAAGTTATTTAAATCATCTGCCAAAGTGAACAAGGCCTTATGATGAAGTATAACTTTCACTGATTCAATTTGTATCCGATCGCAAAACCAAGTCACAATATCCAAACAGTAGAATATCGTACTGTTATTACTTAACACTTCTTATTTCAAGATTAATTCTCAATAAACAAACTCTCGGACTCTAAAAAAACTTGACTTACTGTTCACCCAGCCGTGAAATTGTTACGTCAAGACCCCGAGTGGAATTTGGGAGACATTAAAATTGTTTTTTGTTAGTTATTTGAAAAAGTTTTACAGAGTTTTATTGTTAGCATGATATTGAGAAATTCATTAATCCAGTTTAAAGTACATAAGATTTAGCAAAAATGTATCTTTAAGAATCGCGCTTAATCTGTCAGTCACCGCTATACTCTAGTCCTTATTTATTATTTCTTCTTTAGGAAATATACTTTCATTGTTCTCGTTGTACTTACTGGTTCCAGGTCAAATATAGCTATTTATCCTTTTGTTTAATCCTTCCCAATTTTTTCAAAATATTTTTTGGGACGTCCAACCTCCACAAAGACTGACGGATCTGACTACTACTGGCTGACTCTTTGACTGACCATTTTGAAAGACCAAGTTTCATAAGACGAAGTTTGAATTCAAGACTGATTAAGCCGAATGAGATAAAAATAACCTCAGTATGTTTATTGTTCTCTTTGTTTAAAAGACAAGATAGCTTTCGACTGACAGCTACCGTAAACCGGGGTTACTTTCAAATTCAGGGGCGACTTTTAAAATCAAGTTTTTAAGCCGTATTTCTAGTTTTTATTTGGACAACCTGGGTCGGTGTTATCCCTTGGTATATTTCCTATTTACTGAACTGAATCAAGTTACAAATACTTAGTGACGATTATGTTAGTGTTCTTAATCTATCAAAGTGGCCCCGTTTTTTCCTAAAGTCACCCCAGCTTACGGTATGCAGCAAAGCGGTACTAGTCTAATGGTGGCATGAGACCAAGACTGAGAAGACAGAGTTTCGACTTAGATGACCGTTCATAAATTGATTACTTCAGTTTTAACTCAGTACCTTATACTGTTATCAAAAATTACTGGCTCTGACATCGCACGCCATTAATTAACTAATGTTTGTCCTCACAGCATCACCCCAAATATCGGACCTGCAGAAGTTGCAGAACCTCCTGCAGGTCCCGCGTGTCTGGTACGCGCGAGTCACGGACCCCAAGGGCACGGAGGTGGCCCGGGCGTTCATGGCCGCCACTGGAGACCACGCTGTGACCTACAGCTTGGACGCGCGTGGCGGACCACCCGTGCCGTTTGCGATCAACTCACGGACCGGAGTCGTTACTGTCAATGACACGCTTATTGATAAGGTAATTGTTGTTATACCAATATAATAACCGAATCTATAAATGTACTCCTGTATTAGTGGTGCAATAAAGAATATTATTATTATTATGTATCTCTCCTTTGGGATATCACGGCACAATGTCCGGTCCTTTTGGAAGGCGTTCATGGGGATACAGATCCAACACGAAGAGGCCCCTTTGAGATACGATGATGTATTGGGATGTGTACACTTAGCGGATACTATTATTATTATTATAATTTACGTAAACCAGTTCAATAAATGACCATTATATGTTTTGATTATCTAAATATACTTCCTGTTTTAGTTTGTAATGTAAAAATACTTGAAGACAGTCATGGATAAGCTTAAACTGATACCAATACATCCGGACGCGAAGATTAATTAACTAATAAATGTGTTGATTGGATAAGTTTCTTCCATTCACAGGTGTGTTCATAGACTAACTAGAATTATGTGAGGAGAAATTTTATTAACTTGAGACATTAAATTGTTTCAATTGCACTGTCACTTGCCAAACGGACCTCAAAAATGTGCTTTCATAAAAAACCTGTCCATTCGATACCTAATTGTTTTGCACCCTGTAATGTAGAATTACTTTTTATTTTCAGGAAAACCAAACCTACTCACTGTGGGTATACGCTGACGATGGATCCCTATTAAAAACAATTCAAATTTTGGCGTCAATTACTGATGCTAGTGGAAAACAGAATAAAGTGGGTCCTCCCGCTTTTCTCCCTAATTTCCCCGATATTTTTCCATCTCCGATTCCGGAACTGACTCCTAAAACAACCAAAGTAACCGAAGAAGTTATTGTAGAAACCACAGTACCTGACCCAACCACAACCACTACTACTATAGCTCCAACAACTGTTAAAATAGAAAAACACAAAGAAACACAACACAGAGAGAGTACAATGAAAGAGGTTAACGTCACTACAGAACTGACTGAGTCAGCGAATACTAATGACGTGTCGTTCGCTACCATTATACCGTTGATTGCGATTGGTGGACTAATAGTTATAGTAATCGCTGTTATTATCTACGTTTGGAAGAGGAATCGTGGGCAGAAGGAGCCGAGCAAGAAAGATGACATGGTAAGATTACATGATTTATACGGACAATATTGTGACGCACTAAGAGATCGTTATAATGGTGTACACATTGCATTAGTGGCATTTTATTCCTAGTAGCACCGCTTCGTATGGTAAACAAATCTCCAAACACCATAGACTATCTATGTGCGCTGCAATATGAGATTTATTGTTTTGTTTCGTTACTTATTAGTTCATAGTTCAATTGCACACAACCTAAAATAAAATAAAAGTCGTTTTACTGCCAGAAATAAAATTAAAGGGTACGGAAACCTAGTTTTTACTTTGGAACTGGCTAAAACTTGTTTTTAAGTTTTGGTCTCATCCACCACTTCTAAACTTTTGAACAAAATTACATTGTTGCATTTTTAAATTCGCTCATTTAAGATAGGTGCATTCCCGACAGTTTTATTCCAACTCATCACCTCACCTTTAACCTTCCCTACCATCCTCCGCAGAGTAAAGACTCGACTGGCATCGTACTACAAGAGCCCTCCCTGAACTTATGGGAGCGCCCGCGCGCTTACTCCAACCGATACGAGGCATGGGACAACGCCCACTTGCAGGTCAGTCTGACCTTCTATCCAGTCTATTGTATCTCAAGGGAGCAAAATAATATACACAATTACGGTGACGGCGGTATATTGAATCCGGAGTGAAGCAATAGATTTTAAAGCGTAACGAGGGATTCAAATGCATGAGTATATATTTTTAGGGTTCCGTAGTAAACAAGAAACCCATATACTTTCACTATATCCATCCATCCCTCCGTCCGCGGCTTAGCTCAGTAACCGTTAGCACTAGAAAGCTGTATTACGCCGACAAAACAGTAGAATAAAAATCTTGAAAAACCTTTTTTTTTTGGGTACCTCTCCTACACGTGACGTAGGGGTGCATTTATTTCTCTTCCATACCCCATCCATATTTTATGATTTCGAAAACCATTTTTTGAATCAGATATCCGTTTGCGTGATATCGAGGTTTAAAGTGATAATTTTTCATTGCCAGCTAAACGATGGGTACTGGTCATCTGAAAAAACATGGTAGTAATAGTAATATAATGAATTTAAAAGGAAAACTAAAGAAGGCATTGCTAGATAATGAGTAATAGCCGAACTTAAGATAATTACTTATATGTGATAATCCATATTGAAAGGAACCTTATGGCGGCCGGCACTTACGCCATTATTGCCGCTGTTCCAATACAATAACAAATAGGTGTAACGTAAGCGCCATAAGGTCCCTTTCGATGTGGATTATCACATATACTTATTAGACGTGTGGCGATAGCGGTATAAAACCTCTTTGGCTGTTTGTTGCTGACCTCACTGGTTGGGTGCACGTGAATGACAAGAGTGTTGTCAAGTTTTTTCTAGGGTTCGCTATTAAATATATTTAGTAGGGATGTGCCGAATATTCGGTTATTAGTCGGTATTCGGCATGTTTTTGAATGTTCGGTATTCGGCCGAATTATTCGGTTCAGCTGCTAAATTTACCGAACAATTTTGAGAGGATATGTTACAAATTACATGTATTATAGTTACTGCTTCATGAAATGAATACTTGACCCATTATTAACAGTTTATTAACATATTTTTTACAATATTTCGCTTTGATATTAAACAAAAAAATTACCATTCAATTAGTTTATTTTACAACAATAGATGAAGGAATTACGTTGCCTAACCGAATATTCGGCTGAATTATTCGGTTCGGCAACAGCTGGACTTAATATTCGGCCGAATGTTCGTATATATATACGGTCAAACCCGTATTCGGTGCATCCCTAATATTTAGTTAAAAGTGAAAGTTTATAGTTTTTTATATTTATCTCAGCCATCAGACACTTTCCATAGTATCAAAAACTTAGTACATAAATATAAGTTTGCAAACTTTTAAGTCCGCATAATGTAACTGAAAGACAACTACGGAACCCTAAATTGCGAGTGGCCCGACACGCACTTGGCCGTTTTATTCCTGTTTCTGTCGGACGAATTAAGTTCAACTTGGAATTAATGAAATGGCGACTCATTAAGCTACAGGAATGTAGAGATATTATTTGACTCCATGATAAAAATAAAATAAAGATTACAATTCCAAGATTCACGAGGGTGTAGTAATTTCGTATTTTCGTAAGCCTCGGGGCGTTTATTAAGCAAATCGTAAATTCGTTGATTTTGCGTCCGCCTAAATGGATACAATTCGCAAATTCAACTTGGCATTTGAATTTTTAATCGCAATTGTATATACCTAGTACCTAGTACGTATTTTTTTTTTATCAGTTCAGTTTAAGGAAAATTCACATTATTAGTCTACCCGTTAACCAGTATTTCACTGGCAAAGTCAAATCATGTGATGTCTAATATGTCTAACGTCTGATTATACATTGATATATAAATATGATGTCATTAAATAGTATTCTATTCTAAAGTAATAAGTCAGTGACTAAAATAGTTAATTACAAATACAAAATGTAATCATTAATTCAATTACTATTTACATTTTGTAATTGCAATTGTTAATTGAAAGTACAATAGGGTCAATCAACTTTTTCTTGTTGTTATTCTGTCCCGGAAGCGAGGAGGCAACAGTAACCGAGTTTCTTAGATTAATGTTTATAATATGGACTTCAATCACGCTCAAGCTCGGTAGACTTAAACTCTATAAAATCACAGTTATAATGAGTGACTCAGGAGACGTAACCATGGTAACGAGTAACAAATAATAGTTGATCCACCCAATTACTATTTCCCTGTATTTGATAACTGAAATTACATTTTATAATAAAATAACATAATGATATTCTAATTTGGTTTATAGTCAAATATTCAGAAATAGTACTCATAATCTTCATTTCGTGTTCTTATATTTTGTGATCACATTATCAAAAAGATATCTAGTCGTATAGTAAAACAATGAGAAATACAATAATATATTAATAACTAAATACAATACAGGATACAATCTCCATACCAAATTTTATATCTATCTGTTCAGCTGTTTAAAACCAGTCGCCTACCGGTCCCTGGGATCCCAGGGATCATACCAAATGAATGCTATTGTTTATTTTTTCGTGCAGAGGTAACAAACAGAGACAGTTACATTCGCATTTTTTATATTTGTACTGATATAATAAATCTAGGTGCTACCTCCCCGCTCCTTCGCACTAGTTTCCGTATTTAATGCGTTTATTTTTAATTCTTCGTAAATTTAATGATCTATGTGCATTTGTTGATATCGTACTGTTCCTCCAGATGTCAGAAGAAACGACGATTACTAAAGACGAGCCGGTGGACGAGTGGGAGTTCCCGCGTCACCGCCTGAGGATCTTCAACATCGTGGGCGAAGGTGCCTTCGGTCAAGTCTGGCGCGCTCAGGCCATCGACATTGATGGTACGTGCGTTTGTATTGATTCCATTATCTTTTTCTGGGAACTACAATTATTGTGTTTATTTTACGCCATTATCAGAATTTTACGTTACTATACTTTTTTTTTGACTCACCTGGAAGAAACACATTAAAACCAAGAGAGATGAGCTGAACATGCGGTACAAAACCATGTATTGGTTAATGGCTCGCAACTCGGCACTGTCCACGGACAATAAGCTACTAATATATAAGACCATCCTTAAACCAGTCTGGACGTATGGCATCCAACTCTGGGGCAGTGCCTGTATTACAAGTATCAACATCATGCAACGGGTGCAAAATGGCATACTGCGCCAGATAGCCAATGTTCCATGGATCGTGACAAACAGCGAGATCCATGATGCTCTTAATATGACAACAGTAAAGCAAGAAATTGCTCTATATGCAGGAAAATACAAAGATCGTCTCGAAAAACACCCGAATGACCTGGCGGCTAACCTATCACAAATCAGTTATCGCAAACGACTGAAACGCTATGACGTACAAAACCTGGATAACAGATTCCAAAACTAAAGAGGTGGCTTCTACTGAGAAGCTTTCCCAACACAGCATGCACAACACATCTGCTAAAAGTCAAGTCAACTGATCGCAGATTCACATAGGGAAAAAAAAAACTATACTTTTTTCTATAAATTGCATTGCTCATTGTTAGAAAATGATAAGAAGAAAAACTACCGATTCTTTTCATTATTATGCCTACTGATATTTTTTGAATGTGCGAACATTTAAAATCCATAGCCTAAATCTGCCTTCGAAGCTGGAGGTCCCGGGTTCGAATCCCGGTCAGGGCATGTATTTGTGTGATGAACACGAATATTTGTTCCTGAGTCTTGTATGTTTTCTATGTATTTAAGTATCTATTATCTATTTAAGTATTAAGTATATCGTCACTTGGTACCCATAGTACAAGCCTTGCTTAGTTTGGGACTAGGTTGATTTGTGTAAGATTGTCCAAAAAAAAAAAATTTATAAATATATTTATTTATTTATAGAATACTTGAAAAGTTAGCGGGTTAGCTCCACTTTTGTAATTTTCTCACCTTGGTAGAAATACCTGGGTCAAACACTTATTAATAAAGAATAATAGAGAAAATACCTAATTAATCATTCCTCGTACTCATGAATCATAACCGCACTTAGTGAAATGACAATAACCTGATAATGGATCTGAATATTGTGTCATAAATCAAATACTCGGCTTTTGTTTAAATAAAATATTAGTGAGTAAGCCATTAAATCTCAAATGAATATTAAGTTAGATAAATCAGTGTAGGTAATCGTGGGGCAGGCGCACAGATGATCCACAAGATGCTCGGCAAACGGCTGAGAGAGGCAACGGGCGACTCTCGCGCAGGCAGCTTTCTCGCGCAGAGAATTGCAATCGCAATTCAGCGCGGGAACGCTGCCTACGTGATGGGAACCCTACCAAGGGCAGTAAATTTTGATTGGTATTTTTATCTTTAGATAATAGATTTTAATTGTAGGTAGTTTTAGTTTTATATTCAACTGTTAATTGCTTAAATTTTAATATGTGTGGTGTCATTTTGGTTTGTAATAAATTTGCTGTCTTTGTAGTAAAAAATATTAATCATTAGTAAAATTTTAGTGACGACGAACTGACGGTTATAAACCAGTTTTACTAGTAATATTTACTAACTCCAAAAAAATTGTCCTGTTTGGAAAAACAATACTGTTTACTAAAAACAAGTGTAGCCCGTTAACAATACTTTAAAAATACGAACTCATAAATATGTATAACTTATTTGCTGGCATGTTTAATAAGACAAGATAAACGAAGCATTGATTTTCGAGTACAATATGTCTAATTATGAGCTATGTTCTCAAGAAATTAATAAGGTAACATCTGGTACTTTACGTCTTATTGCCCAATAGCAGTAGACGCGAAGAAGATAAAAAATATTTATTAAATTATTCAGTACAAATTTTTCAGGTATAATAGTTTCAAAATTATAACCTGGTTCGGTTATATAGAGCATGCATGTAAATATCCCTTCAATAGAGTTATTTGGGATACCAACAGGCATTGTTATATAGCAGAAATACCATTATAGCAAGTGTTACCTAATTTTACATTTAGGAATGTGAAGTAATATTCCAAACTTCCTCAATTATGTAAATGAGAAACTGAATAGGAATTCGAGGGGTTTCATTAATTCCGTGTGACCCAATGGCCATTAGTTAGTATTTCTAGCTGAATATGTAGGTAGTTGGACGAATGTTCACTTTATTTATGCTTGTATTTTTTTTTATAGCTTATAAAGTGAACATTCTTTACCACAACAAATATCACTGGCCACTAAACGTGGCAATGCAGCAGGCATTTTTGGTACGATTGGTCCATGTGTGTATCGAAGTGAGGTACGAGTATGAACAGCGGGGTTTTTTTTTTTTTTTGAACCTGACTGTGGCTTTATAGGCCGGGCCCAATAAAGCGATAGGGGGGTAATCACGTAACTATTGTAGTTGTACTACCGTTTGGTAGACTTTTATGTCAAATTTTAATTGTCAGCGGGGAATCATGTAACTTTTTTTCTACCGTTAGGTAGATTTTATTGTCAAATTCTAGTTGTCAGCTCATACATTTATACTTCAAAATTGACAGTAAAATCTATCTACCGTTAGTACATAAAGTTACGTGATTCGCCTGCAGCTCATACATTTATACTTCAAAATTGACAGTAAAATCTATCTACCGTTAGTACATAAATTTACGTGATTCGCCTGCTGGTCAATTTAATAAAGAAGGTACACACATCAATTTTAATATAAAAAAAAACATTATTTGACGTTTACATAAACGCCTAGATAACGAACACAGTTGTGTGGATTTAAAAAAATATGGTAACTGTTGTTTGCAGGCAAGAAAGGCGAGCAGACCGTGGCAGTAAAGACGCTGAAAGAGAACGCGTCAGAGAAGGAGAAGAGCGACTTGGTGCAGGAGCTCATTGTGATGAAGAACCTTGGCACCCATCCCAACGTCGTTAGACTTATAGGGTGCTGTACCGAGAAGGTAAGCAAGGATGAATTCGGACGTTTTAGCCAAAGGTGCAAGGAATTTATTTAACGAGCGAGCGAAGTTCTCCTTATGGGTTTTTCTCATTCTTGTGCACACTGTCACATCAGTGGGTGTCACTGCCGTTGATTAAATCATAGCTACGTATACCATGTTACTTTAAAGATCAATATTTCATTAATTCATCACTAAATTCATCCTTAAACTGGCATATTTTAAACGCATAATTTAATTCACTGTAATGACACAAATACAAAAAAAGGGAATGGCGCATCTACTATATATATTCCACCGAATCTACTGTAATCTGGCGTTGGTATTTATGTATAAATATTTATTCGACGATATCTCGAGTACTTATCGTTGATCGAGACGTCGTAAAATATGATAGTCGAATTAATAAGACAATAATATTTTTTATGTTCGAATATAAGGCAAATCGGTCAAGGGGTATCCAAGAAGGGGGTTGTAAAAGTACGTGCATATGTATATTTATGACTTTGACTGTACAGTACGTGAGTATTGGTATCGAAATAGAAACACAACGGGTATAAATAAATACTTAAAAATTCAATCTAAAGCTGAAAACTTTTAAAAACACATTACTGCAGGTGTAGCAAAGATCATTTTTTTCATAAACTACACTCCTGCTCGCTCTTTCATTTCGCTTAGTTGCAATGAAAGGTAATAAACATTGGTTTCAATAAAGTCATATTAAGAATCGATTTAGCTCAAATAAAGGTTTATCTCATACCGAGAGCTTATCGGCTCTAAACTCATAAGAGGGATTTAGCTTTCATTGGAAATAAATGAAAGTCTTTTACTGTCATTATCGGGCGATGTTCATAGACACGAGTACTAATCGGATTTCTTTTTATTGACATCAACTTGATATCATCAAGTTACTGTCATGTAGGTTGGGATTGCTCAGAGTGAAACACAATTATTTTAAACCATTATTTATTGATTTTATTCAGAGCCAACGCCGTCCGTTATATTATGTGCCTAAACGCCATCTTTCTACTCTCCCTCCCTCTCTCCCGCTCACTCCGTTCCTTTCTCCCACAGGTTACGTTCCGTTTCTACATCATGTTACTTTTAGTTTACATCGTTTCACTTCCCAGCTAGAACGATAAGTTATACCGTCACGCTTTAGCCTAGTTGGTAGTGACCCTGCCTTCGAAGCTGGAGGTCCCGGGTTCGAATCCCGGTCAGGCCATGTATTTGTGTGATGAACACGAATATTTGTTCCTGAGTCTTGGATGTTTTCTATGTATTTAAGTATATATTTATCTATATAAGTATGTATATCGTCGCCTAATACCCATAGTACAAGCTTTGCTTAGTTTGGGACCAGGTTGATTTGTGTAAGATTGTCCACAAATATTTATTTATTTTTTATTTACGTTTTATGGCCGAAATGCATTAAAAGGCCAAACAACACATGACGGTATAACGTATCGATGTAGCTCTGTTCAAGTTTGCAAATTTTATTTCAAAATATGGCACGGCGTAGGTATTTCTTTTTATTGAAGTTAATAAAACGATTAAAACATTTTGAATTATGATGGTGATAAATAAAGTATTAATATAAAGCAAAATTTTATATTTCTGTGAGAGGTAATGTAACTGAGATTTATTGTTACCTAGTTATCTACTGCTGTACCTATTAATTCTGTACAATGAATTTATGAGCAAATGTCTACTCCTTCGTCCTAACAGAGAAACACCACTCGTCAAGGTCATGTCTTAAAGTTTATTAAATTAGATAAATAAGTAAACATTTGTGGACAAACTTACACAAATCGACCTAATCCCAAACAAAGCAAAGCTTGTACTATGGGTACTGAGCGACGATATACATACTTATATATATAAATAGATACTTATATACATAAACAGCATCCAAGATTCAGGAACAAACATCCGTGTTTCTCACACAAATAAATACCCTGACGGGGATTTGAACCCGGGACCTCCAGCTTCTTAGGCAGGGTCACTACCAACTAGTCTAAAGGGGTCGTGAAATATATGTTTCAGGAGCCAACCCTAGTGATTATGGAGTTCGTGAGCCTCGGTAAACTTCAACAGTTCCTGAGAGACTCCCGCGCAGAACGGCACTACGGCAACACTCATGCCGGCAGCCAGTTCCTGACCTCACGGGACCTCACCCACTTTGCCTACCAAGTAGCGCGTGGCATGGACTTCCTCAGCACCAAAGGGGTCAGTATCATTGATAACGCTGAACAGGGGTGCTAGTGGTGCTACCGCGAACAGCAAACGAAGTTTTTGCTCTCTGTCGCACTTGCACGTTCGGACGTAAGTGAGACAGAGAGGGAAAACTTCGTTTGCTGTTCGCGGTAGCGCCCCAGCACTACGATAACGCTAATGCCGGCAGCCAGTTCCTGACCTCACGGGACCTCACCCACTTTGCCTACCAAGTAGCGCGTGGCATGGACTTCCTCAGCACCAAAGGGGTCAGTATCATCGATAACGCTGAACAGGGGCACTACCTCGAACAGCAAACGAAGTTCTCGCTCTCTGTCACACTTGCACGTTCGGACGTAAGTGAGACAGAGAGGGAAAACTTCGTTTGCTGTTCGCGGTAGCGCCCCAGCACTACGATAACGCTAATGCCGGCAGCCAGTTCCTTACTTCACGGAACCTCACCTACTTTGCCTACCAAGGAGCTCGGGGCATGGACTTCCTCAGCATTAAAGGGGTCAGTATCATTGATAACGCTGAACAGGGGTGCTACCGCGAACAGCAAACGAAGTTTTCGCTCTCTGTCGCACTTGCACGTTCGGAAGTAAGTGCGACAGAGAGGGAAAACTTCGTTTGCTGTTCGCGGTAGCGCCCCAGCACTATGATGACGCTAATGCCGGAAGCCAGTTCCTTACTTCACGGAACCTCACCTACTTTGCCTACCAAGGAGCTCGGGGCATGGACTTCCTCAGCATTAAAGGGGTCAGTATCATTGATAACGCTGAACAGGGGTGCTACCGCGAACAGCAAACGAAGTTTTCGCTCTCTGTCGCACTTCCACGTTCGGAAGTAAGTGCAACAGAGAGGGAAAACTTCGTTTGCTGTTCGCGGTAGCGCCCCAGCACTACGATAACGCTAATGCCGGCAGCCAGTTCTTTACTTCACGGAACCTCACCTACTTTGCCTACCAAGGAGCTCGGGGCATGGACTCCCTCAGCATTAAAAGGGGCAGTATCATTGATAACGCTGAACAGGGGCACTACCTCGAACAGCAAACGAAGTTTTCGCTCTCTGTCGCACTTGCACGTTCGGACGTAAGTGAGACAGAGAGGGAAAACTTCGTTTGCTGTTCGCGGTAGCGCCCCAGCACTACGATAACGCTAATGCCGGCAGCCAGTTCCTTACTTCACGGAACCTCACCTACTTTGCCTACCAAGGAGCTCGGGGCATGGACTTCCTCAGCATTAAAGGGGTCAGTATCATTGATAACGCTGAACAGGGGTGCTACCGCGAACAGCAAACGAAGTTTTCGCTCTCTGTCGCACTTGCACGTTCGGAAGTAAGTGCGACAGAGAGGGAAAACTTCGTTTGCTGTTCGCGGTAGCGCCCCAGCACTATGATGACGCTAATGCCGGCAGCCAGTTCCTTACTTCACGGAACCTCACCTACTTTGCCTACCAAGGAGCTCGGGGCATGGACTTCCTCAGCATTAAAGGGGTCAGTATCATTGATAACGCTGAACAGGGGTGCTACCGCGAACAGCAAACGAAGTTTTCGCTCTCTGTCGCACTTCCACGTTCGGAAGTAAGTGCAACAGAGAGGGAAAACTTCGTTTGCTGTTCGCGGTAGCGCCCCAGCACTACGATAACGCTAATGCCGGCAGCCAGTTCTTTACTTCACGGAACCTCACCTACTTTGCCTACCAAGGAGCTCGGGGCATGGACTCCCTCAGCATTAAAAGGGGCAGTATCATTGATAACGCTGAACAGGGGCACTACCTCGAACAGCAAACGAAGTTTTCGCTCTCTGTCGCACTTGCACGTTCGGACGTAAGTGAGACAGAGAGGGAAAACTTCGTTTGCTGTTCGCGGTAGCGCCCCAGCACTACGATAACGCTAATGCCGGCAGCCAGTTCCTTACTTCACGGAACCTCACCTACTTTGCCTACCAAGGAGCTCGGGGCATGGACTTCCTCAGCACCAAAGGGGTCAGTATCATCGATAACGCTGAACAGGGGCACTACCTCGAACAGCAAACGAAGTTCTCGCTCTCTGTCGCACTTCCACGTTCGGAAGTAAGTGCAACAGAGAGGGAAAACTTCGTTTGCTGTTCGCGGTAGCGCCCCAGCACTACGATAACGCTAATGCCGGCAGCCAGTTCCTTACTTCACGGAACCTCACCTACTTTGCCTACCAAGGAGCTCGTGGCATGGACTTCCTCAGCATTAAAGAATCAGTATCATAACGCTGAATAGCACTACCGCACTACGACAACGCTCTTGTCCAGGCACGTATCCAGAGGGAGGGATAGTTGGGATTTACCCCCCCCCCCGGAAACGTTTTTAGCCAGTAGTGATTACAGCGATTTTTACACAGTTCACATGGTTGTTTCAATGTTTGTCCCTCCCGAACCAAGTCTGGATACGTGCCTGCTCTCGTCGGTAGCCAGTCTATTACCTCACGGGCACTCGTCCACTTCGCCTACTAAGTGACGCGTGGTACCAGTCAGATTCTGAACGTAGTGAACTCCTGGTCATGTAACAGCAAAATCGTCCACTTTATTGATTATCGGCATATTCCCTAAGTACACACATACGAGTAAAAAAGTGAATCTGTAGAATTTGCTTTAACAAAACCCACTATCAACCATTAAAAGGAATAAGTTATGAACTTCATAATAATGGCTACTCGTGGTCGCCTCCTTGTGCGTCAATATTTTAAGGAGCTATTAAAATACAATAGTTACGACAAAAACATGATTTCTGTTTTTGGAGAATGTACATTGAAATGAATTTGTTTTAAAGTAAGTTTTAATTTTTTCGTCGGATGTATTGAAAACAAAATGTGCAATAAAATGATAATAGGAAAACAGCTTTTTATTTCCGCATCACCTGGAAAAATTACATTATTTTTATTATAGCACTTTTCGAAAACGGTTCGTAGTTAACAAAATTACTTTAGTGGGTTTATTAGTGTCTGTTAACATTCACAGTGAAAAAGAACGAGTTATCAATTGCTACACCGACAATTTGCAATATTAAACTCAGTAAATTCTATTTGAATTCCAATAAATGCTGAGTGCCTACTAAGCGTTTATCAATCTGGAAATATTATCAAAATGAAAGTGGAGAAGGTCAAACCAACTCCTAAAATAACGAAATATCGTCGAAAGGAATGCCTTTCGAAATTTGAAGGTGTAATGACACCTTCGCCTTTTATACCAAATCAAATTTCTCTGCTTACATCAAAAGAATAACCCCCTTATTCATAAACGTCTGTCAAACCTATATTAGTTAACTAGCCGCTAAAGTTCGTTTGTCCTTATCTGTCACTTTGACATTGACGTTTGTAAGTATGGGACAAAAAACATTTTAGTTAGCAGAGGTTTGTTAAGTTTTATGAATACGGGGGTAAGAAATTAGATATATCAGTCAAGTTAACTGAAAATTTTTCAATTCATGTATGAAAGGTGAAAAAATTAATAGGTATACACTCTTTCATGCTTTCAGCGACTGTAGGATGGTATTTAAGAGTCGTAATAGCGCACTGTACTGTACGCACGCATGTTATAAAAAAAAATGATAATGTTTTCTTGTGGTAACATTTTCTCAATGTTACTATTTAGAATAGGACTATTGCGACCTTATGAATTTTAATGCATTTTTTGGATTATTCAATAAGAAATATCGTTTCAAACATCACTCCAAATCGACCATTTTCTAGCTAAAAACTTGTCTTTTCCGCTTAATTTATTTCTACTACACATAATAAAATTTAAAAAAATGGCTGTTACTATATAAAACTTTAATAAAATCATCGTATCCTTTAATCACTTTATTGGTATTGTCAATACTGCAGTACATAGTATAAAACAAAGTCGCTTTCTCTGTCCCTATATCCCTATGTATGCTTAAAATTTTAAAACTACGCAACGGATTTTGATGCGTTTTTTTAAATAGATAGAGTGATTAAAGAGGAAGGTTTATATGTATAATATTTCTGTAGTGTATTTATTATCAGCATTGCTCCCGTGCGAAGCCGGGGCGGGTCGATAGTTTGTCATAATTTAAAATCAAAATATTTTAAAACTTATAAGGCCTCTTAAGGAATGATTTCCGTGATAAAAAGTATCCTATGTTCTTCCCCGGGACTCAAACTTGGTAGTACCCATTATTCTTAACAAATTTCAATCCTATTACCATAGTCAATCCTTACTACTCCCACATCGTGGTCTAAGAAAACAAGGTCTGACAATCCGGTGACACGACCATACGTCACTTTCGACGAACGACACACTCACACGTCCGCATACCGTCGATAGGCCGATGCTGGCTGATGACGTAGGTCGTGTCACACACGCTACTAACCGATCTACCGGATTGCCATACCTGCAGACGAATCACGTAACCTTATGTACTAACGGTAGATACATTTTACCGTCAATTTTGAAGTATAAATGTATGTGCTGACAATTAAAATTCGACATTAAAATCTATCTAACGGTACAAAAGTTACGTGATTACCCCGCTGGCGCAGTATATTATTGTATCATGGGTAGTGATATAACAGCACAGGTCATGTGGCCTAGCTGAGTTTCTTGCTGGACTCTTCTCAGCTAGGCTAGGTTTAGTGAACCAGCGACAAAACTCCCAGTAGCTCGATTCCACTCACACCTCAGATTCGGTTGAAACCACTCAACCAATCTCAGCACTGGAGCGCAAACTCTTAGAGTATTCCAGTGTTCCAAACCACACGCGTGGTCGTGCCGGAGGTTTTCCCCTGGATTTTCCCCAGGCTGCTCTCAAAGCTGCTACAAAATAAAAGACAAAAATGGTGGTACTACGTATATAATGAGTTCAACCCATCTACGAAACCGCGCAATGAAGTGACTCGCTTGCGAGTGTCGTACGTGTGTAAATTAAGTTTAAGCCATTCTTTATATAATTAACCACCTAGTGCGATCTATTTTCTGTAATGCGGTTATTTAATTTGTTCTAGTTTCAATTTAAATATGCAAATCGAATTTCTCAATTGGAATTGAACGGAGAGTGGCCAATTGGAAAATTACTTGGATACAAAAGTATCCCTTTTATTTTCCGTTCCTATCAAAATAGGCCGCCTCCATCCAGTGTTTTTCTTTCTTTGATCGTGGATTTATGCTGAACCCATAATACAGTGTGGATGGAAACACTATTTTTTTTACAATATTTATCCTTACTGCTACTAGGAATGACAAACTTTTTTCGTAACGTCCTAAGGCTCAACGGGCTAACTAATTATTTATCATCATTGCTTGTAAAAAGAGCGAAAAAGGTTCTGTGTTTCAATTTTCTTAACTGTACCTATTAAACAACAGGAAATAGTTTAAAAACTAAAGTAAACTAGGATAACATTGCAATTGCCTGTTGTTTTACCTCTTTCTGTCTGTATCTGTTCTCTTGTATTTGCAGATTTGTTAGATGCATTCGCATTTTGCCACGATAGTGTTTTGTCACATGTACTTTAAGTCCGATTCGTGTTTTCTCATTTGAGTAATTTGCCATGAAGTATGTTGCCTAACTTGGATTTAGTCCTGTCAGTAATTTGTTCAAAATGCAGTGTATTTGACCTGTTACATTTTTGTTCCACAGATAATCCACCGGGACCTGGCAGCGAGAAACGTGTTGATCACCGAGGAGCGAATGTGCAAAGTTGCAGATTTCGGCTTCGCACGTGACGTGGCCGGAACTCACGTTTATGAGAGGAAGAGCGATGGCCGCCTCCCTATACGGTAAGACAATCATACTTTCAACGGGCAAACCGCCCGCGTGGTTGTGTCGGAGGTTTCCCTGGATTTTCCCCAGGCCACGCTCCAACAACACACTCCTATCGCTTTATTAGGCCCGGCTGATAAAGCCACAGTCAGGTGCAAAAAACTTTCAACGGAAGCTAGCGCTACACCAGGAGTGTGCAAACTTTAATGTAGTTGTTTGATCATGCGACTGTTGATGGTTTAGAGTTCAAATCCCGTCTCGTACAGTACTTTTATCTCACGAGCGCGGGTTAGCCATGGTTGTGGTTGTTATATAATTATAGGAACACATACAATGTAAACCCATAGCTCCTACGCTGACGTAAACAAAGATGTTTTATTATCCAAAGGAAAAAGATGCTTTCTTGGGACACATGTTTATTCAATGAATGTTAAATCAAAATTAAAAATCAAAATCAAAACATTTATTCTGCAAATAGGCCTCAAGGGCACTTTTAAAAGTCAAAATCTATCTAGGTACATCAAATAAAAATAATACAATAATCAAAGTATCATTAATTAAATGTAGTGTTACATGTCAAAAATAAGACTAAGAAACTAATAACAATCGAGATTTGTTGGAGATGTATAAGGTCTCTAAGCGTCAACATAAAAGGTAATAAGGTAGGTACACTAATCATAATAAAATATTTTGAGCTATATCTATAACACGTCAACATGAAAATAATAAAATCTAATAAATAAATATCCTCAGAGATGTATAAGGTCTCTGAGCGTCAGTCTAAAAAATAAAATCAAATGAGAACAGTGAAGTCTCTCATCATGTCAATTCCACTGAACACTAGTACGAAGTTACTAGTCCTTGCAAACATGAACAGACAGTTAGGCATCGTAATACTTTCGTTTCCTGCCCATTGCCACTGAAATTGCGCTTACTCAAACACTACTCCTCCCAATCTTGGATTATGCTGATGTTTCCTATATTGACCTTAATGAGGAGCAACTTAATAAGCTTGAGCGCCTTCAAAATGTCTGTATTCGGTTCATATTTGGTTTACGCAAATATGACCATGTATCCTTCTTCCGCTCCCAGCTCAAGTGGCTCCCTATCCGTTTTCGCCGAGATTCTCACACCCTATCTCTTTTGTATTGTACTCTCTTCAACCCTGCAACTCCACGCTATCTCAAAGAGCGTTTTACTTATCTTCGTTCCGTTAGGTCCTCCCGAAACTTGCTTCTCACTGTTCCATCTTCCTCATCAAAATTTTATAATTCTTCTTTCACTTTCCGAGCTATTCGTCTTTGGAATTCTTTATCTCCTGATTTGAGGCGTGCTGAATCTCTTGCTGTCTTCAGAAAACAGCTTAAAGATCACTATTTGTCTCTCTCATGACACACTTAAGACTTAGCTCCTTTAGACTTTGTGGCTGACTATATATTTGTATATATACGTACGTATATTTTTATACTATATTTATGTATGTTTATTTATCCTTAATTAAATGTTATTGTTGTAATTATTAGTAGGCTTCATATGTATGAACTCTGCACCACCTGCTATGAATCGTTCTGATTAGATTTCCGCTACCCTAAGGTTGTCTGGAAGAAATCGCTCTTTATCGATAAGACCGCCTGTTGTTTGCCTCTTCTCATTGCGTTTTTGTACTGTACTGTATTCTTTGATTGAGGTGTGCAATAAAGAGTATTTCTATTGTATTGTATTGTATTGTAATACATTTTTGTACATGGAAACAGAATCGAGCAATAGACAATTAAATCATAAACTAATACGGCCAGTATGTAACAAAAGACAATGTGCATGTATATCTCAACACACAACCATGGCTCACCCGCGATCGTGAGATAAAACTACTATCATAATAATCATCATCCTAGTGTTATCCCGGTACAGTTGCATCCTGTAGGATGCCCGGGGTCCGCTACCTAATCCCATGATTTGGCGTAGGGACTAGTTTTTACGGAAGCGACTGCCATATGACCTTCCAACCCGAGGGTAAACCAGACCTTATTGGAATTGGGCTTGTCGAGTGAATGGGCAACTTGACTGTTAGAAGTTCTCAAGTCGCCCGAAGGCCTCTAGCTTGGCTTAACGACTGCTATCATAGACAGCAGCCGGGATCAACGGCTTAACGTACCATCCAAAGCACGGGAGCGCTCAGTTAATAATCACTCAAAGCGGTCACCTATCCAATAACTGACCTAGGCCGACGTTGCTTAACCTCGCATACCGCACGTGGTACGCGGGCGCCGCTGGGCCACGAGCGCTCCTAAAAATGGACTATACTAATATGTTATTAACATAAAGCTCTTCGATTCACTAAGCACTGTCCTCACCTGTCACCACACAGTTCACCCGTTTGACCAGTGGGTCAAATGGCATTTGTCACTTTTGACAGTTTCCATATAAAAACGGGTGAAGGGTGAGGTGATAGGTGAGGACGAGTCGGTTTGTGAATAACAGCCCAGCAGCCATTTGTTTTCCCTGAGTATACAAATTATTCGCTAAAATAGAATGATACTTGGTTAGGTTGTAACATAATTATAGGAACACATACAATGTAAACCGATAGCTCCTACGCTGACGTAAACAAAGGTTTGTGAATAACAGCCCAGCAGCCATTTGTTTTCCCTGAGTATACAAATTATTCGCTAAAAAAGACAACGCCCCAGAATGTAGTAGAGATTTTCATTTTGTACATGTTAATGCCTCAGACGTAGTAAAGGCATTTAAAACAATTAATGTCAAAAAAACTAGTGACCTCTGGGGAGTCTCTGTCCATTCTGTCAAATTTCTAATAGAAGTCATAGCGCCTGATTTAGTGGTTGTATTTAATAACAGTGTTGATTGTGGTGAGTTTCCTGATCTAATGAAACACAGTAAAATAACTCCTTTATTCAAGTCTGGTAGCACTTTTGACCCCACTAATTTTAGACCAATATCTGTGCTACCTACATTTAGCAAAATTTTTGAAAAACTAGTTTTGTCCCAATTAATAAAACATTTTAATGCTAACAATTTAATGCATCATAAGCAGTTTGGTTTTACGCGGGGTCGCTCGACAACTGACGCTGCTGTCGAGCTAACAAAACATATATTCGATGCCTGGGAGGAGTCACATGATGCCTTAGGTATCTTCTGTGATTTGTCCAAGGCCTTCGACTGCGTATGTCATGAAACTTTGATCAGGAAACTACACTACTATGGCGTTCGAGGATCGGCACTGAATTTGCTAAAGTCTTACTTACATGATAGAATACAAAGGGTCGACGTGAATGGACAGCGATCGCCGGGTTCATTGGTCTCTATGGGTGTACCGCAGGGATCAATATTGGGACCTTTCCTATTCCTTATCTACATAAATGACTTGCCATACCTCGTAAAGACCCACCATGATATAGTATTGTTTGCTGACGATACCTCACTCATATTCAAAGTCACACGGCAACAACAAGCTTGTAATTATGTATCTAATGCCATTTCTAAAATAGTTAATTGGTTTAATGTCAACAATTTATTGTTAAATGAGAAAAAGACTAAATGTATTAAGTTCGTCACGAGTAACGTAAATCACACGCAAACTAGTGTCACTGTGAAAGATGAGGAATTGGAACTAGTTGATAGTGCTGTTTTTCTTGGTTTGACATTAGATTCAAAACTCCAATGGGGTCCCCATATTGCTAATCTCTCGAATAGACTGAGTTCTGCAGCATTTGCAGTGAGCAAGATCCGTCAATTAACAGACGTGAAGACAGCTCGATTAGTATATTTTAGTTACTTTCATAGTATTATGTCATATGGTATTTTACTCTGGGGCAGTGCTGCAGAGATAAATACTGTCTTTATTCTGCAGAAGAGGGCTATTCGAGCAATATATAAGATGAAACATAGAGACTCACTTAGAGATAAGTTCAAGGACATTAATATAATGACAATGCATTGTCAATACATCTATGACAATATTGTGTATGTACACAAAAATATTGTAAATTTTAGACAGAACTGTGACATACATAATATTAATACTAGAAACAAATATAAGCTTGCGGTACCCTCCACTCGGCTCCAAAAAATAAGAAAATCATTCATGTGTAATTGTGTAAAGTTTTATAATAAACTACCTACAAACGTGACTAATTTATCTATTAATAAATTCAAGACTTATGTAAAGCATAAACTCATATCGAAAGCATATTATAGCACAAAAGACTACATGAATGATAAAACACCGTGGGTATAATTGTGGTTGAAATACTAATTATATTTTAATAATTATGACATTACATCTTAATGACTATTTTCATAACTATGACATTAGATGTTGACGTTAAATTTTCCTCTTGACATTCAGATTTTATTCTAGAAACTGTCTAGATTATACAATTTTTTATGTTTTTATTTTACATATTGACGATCTTTTTGTGAATTTATTATACTCTCTTTTGACATACATTATAGTAATTCATGTCTTTTTTATAATTTCATATGCATCAATAAATTGCTCTGAATAATTAGATTCAATTTATGTAATACATAACTGACGATTCAAAAGTGCTTGTTGCTAGGCCTATTTGAATAAAGAATATTTTGAGTTGAGTTGAGTTGAGTTAATGATACTTGGTTAGGTTGTAACATAATTATAGGAACACATACAATGTAAACCGATAGCTCCTACGCTGACGTAAACAAAGGTTTGTGAATAACAGCCCAGCAGCCATTTGTTTTCCTTGAGTATACAAATTATTCGCTAAAATAGAATGATACTTGGTTAGGTTGTAACATAATTATAGGAACACATACAATGTAAACCGATAGCTCCTACGCTGACGTAAACAAAGGTTTGTGAATAACAGCCCAGCAGCCATTTGTTTTCCCTGAGTATACAAATTATTCGCTAAAATAGAATGATACTTGAACGCATTCCATCAGCCTTATTTCTGAAACCGTAAATCTATGCATATGAAGATAAACCTTTGAGCTCCGAATATCCCAGCAAGGGTCGTCCAGAGACACTTGTTTCGCCTTCCAATTAAATACCTATCAATTGTATTATACGCCCGCGCTCACTTAATTCATCTACACGAGAGGAAGCTAATACCCAAATGACATAAATGGTAAATTAGAATACAAAACGCAAGTTTTTAATCGACCTCCAGCAAACGGATTTGCTTTGTTATATTTTACTTGTGCACAGGGACCGGAACCGGTTACCCTAATCAGGGTTTTCCATAGGCTTATTTTAGAAGTGGTTTTAAAAACCCTATCCATATTGGTAACCCTATGATAAGGTAACCCTATTGATAGGGTTACCATATTGATCGAGTTAACTCAACTAACCACTAACCAAAATCAAAACCCTATCAATACGGTAAGCCTATCAATAGGGTTTTTAACCAGTTCCAAACAAAAGTGATCTTTACGCACACTTCAATTAGACTCATTTTTAGATAACCGTGGCTGGCAGGCAGCTTGGCACAGACGATAAGCTCGCTGTGAAACCACTCCCAGTAGAAACCAGTTTGATTTACCGAACACACTCCTTGTTTTTAATGCAAATAACTTTGTACTTTGAGTCCTTATGTTAGAATCGTATTTACTGTGCATGCAAGTATAGATTCCTAGCGGCGGCTTGGACGAGTCGGCCGCGAGCGTTTGTTTGTTTATTTTACATTTTGAACATCTATTTTTAACTTTCGGTGCAATGTCAGAAACAAATTTGATTTGTCATACATACTAGAATAGCTCTGTGAGCTGTATACCTCGCCTGTTTCTTTTTGTTTTTTATAAATGAAACTTTATTGAAAATTTCCAAAATCAGACTCGATAAAAATTCTATATAAAAAATATTGAACCTGCTTACATTGTTTCACAAAAATCGGTTGACAAATGCTATCTGTTGAGGAGACCAACCCGAAATCTGGAAAGCTGAAGTGGAAGGAAACTCGGTCAATTCTGTCAAAAAAAAATTGACGTTCGTTTTGACAGTACTAATCGGAATCTTTACTATATACGAGTATTCCTACAGTTACAACTATTACTTATCCTACTACCTCGACCTATGGAAACAGCAAATACGCACGAACATAGAGTTGTTGAACCGCCCAATTCCGGGATTATAAAAAAGTTTTTTAGAAATCCGGGATTTTAGTAGTATATATCCTTATTCATATATTAATACTTGTATTTTTGTTAGCATATTAATTAGGCGCATATACGTATAGAGATTCATTACATTATTAGGCTGTGTAGGTACCTTACAGAAATTGTTAAAGCTTTGTTTATTTATACCAGCATGGCGATGTGCAAGCGAGCCAAAAGCTGATAAGACTTGCTGTTTTCTATTGTCTTAGGATTAGCATGATGGCGGTGGTAGTCTAAATGGTAAAATAAACTTGTTTATTTTATAAAGACATTTATGCCGATGTTGTTATCTTTTAAGAACTTAATACAAAAGAGTGTGCCCATGCCTAAAGGCCGTGGTATTTGTCATTGTTTTCAGAGTGAATCTACACACGGTAATTGACCAAAAAAAACAATAGAATTAATTTTCGTTCGTTACTTTCCTTAAATGTGCAGGTCTTGCTTCAGGTATGTTTTTAGTGCATTCTCATAACCATCTAGTTGAGGACGTTTGAGTGTGACAGTGGATTTTATTGTTAACGTTATTTCGTTTATTTTTGTTATTTTTGCGTTTATAAACGAATTAAAAGCCTTCACTATGTTTGTTCCAAAAATGTGAACTTTACCCAAATATAAACACCAAATCTTTAAGGTACCGATTCAATTGTCATAGGGCCCGTACATCTCATGCCGTTGTCGAAAAATTATGTTATAACACTACAAATGAGTTAACTAATCTATTGGCTAGTATAAAAATAAATACGTGATACATAATATATAAATGAAACAATTTGATTTGTATTTTATTTCGATACGTTTTCCATCTTATTCAATAGTATTGTATCCAAATCTGTCATTCAATGAAATTGATTATTTGCTAGTACACAGCAAATAGATGTTAAGAGGCCTTACACGTTTTAAAATATTTTTATTTAAAACTATGACAAAAGTATTGATAATAGCAATAAAGTGATTAAAGAATACAATGATTTTATTAAAGTTTTAGATAGCAACGGAGGGATTTTTTGATTTTATTGTGTATAGTAAAATTTAAGCAAAAAAAGCAGTTTTTACATTGAAAATGGTCGATTTGGAGTGATTTTTGGAACGATATTTGTTAATGACAAAACCAAGAAATACATTTAAAATTTATGAAATTAGTAGTGATCGACGTTTTGGTTGCCACACCGCGGGATATGAAGTAGAGATGGTAATATGGATACGCTACAAAACCGCAATACCAATTAAACTGTTCGAAAAAATGTTGTTAATATCTATAATTATGAAATAGTCGAAATTACATTGAGCAGTGTTGGATATAATAAGCATTACATATTTATATAACACGGAAAAAAAATTAAAAATTTAGGTATCCAATGAGTTATTTAGGTGTAACATATTTTTTTCCCAAGTACGTATTTTTTTTTTTTTACTCAGTCATATCGGGTTGTTGTTTGTTACATTTGGCACGTGTTACACATATTTACTACACTAATTAACGGTTGGACTTTACAATGGAAAACTTTTGTATTGTCATTGTGATTTAATACAAACTCCTTGGCTATCTAACTGTAGAAGTTTTTTACCTATTCATATTTCTTTTGAAGTTTTGCACCGCCTTAGTTACCACATATTACCTACTTGTACATAAATATGTCATCTGTAACTTGAACCACAGACGAATTTATACAATAGTAAAGATATTTATATTATGTAATGAAATCAGACAAAACTAACTTTTAAATACTCACTTTGTCCTAATTGTAATAATACGAATCCCGTGGTATATCCATACTAGCATAACGATTGAGGTCATTCAATCCGAATGGCATCTAAAACGCCGATAACTAGAAATTAGGTCGCAATAGCCCTGTTCTAGATAGTAACGGGGAGAAAATATCAAGATATGTGTTAATTCACACAAAAAGGGCCTCAATGGATGACCGATTATCAACTGATAAAAAATCTTAACATAATATTTTATCCCACACTGTGTTCAGCCCAGAAATGGACATGCAAATATTAAATAAGAACATAAAATAAATTGGACATAATTTTAGGAAAAATCAAGCAAAGATTCGAAGTTGAAAATATTTATTGAAATTGGCAATATTCATTAAAAAATATAAAATTTGTCAAAATATGATAAACAATGAGCACTAACAAAAATAGGTAAAATATCGAACATATTTTTCTGTATTTGTGTTTGTAGTTTCATTTGAAAACACAGCATTAATCATGACACATTATACAATCTACAAAGAAATAAACACTTATTAAAATACGTTATGCCTATAATTAATAACAAAAATGTGAAAATCTATTAAACATTTGTATCAGATTCTTTATAAATCTTAGGCATAGATATTATTCATTGTTTGCTGTACCTGGCATTAGTAAAATGCTATTTAGTGTTGCACGGCAAAAAAACAATGGGATAATCCTACCTGAAAGATAAGTTGTTCTATTTTTTTGGAGGTGTATTGAGCTTATTACAAAGAGATAAGACCAAAAGCACCAATGCATGTTGTAAAACCAAGGTTCTTTTGAATGAAACACCTGCACTTTTTTATTATCTATGTCATGTATTTTGTTTTGCACAAGATAATGCCATTTAAAACACTTAATCCAATTTTGTTATGAACTCTCAGTAGGTATAAATTATTGTACGTTTTCTTTGCGCCAGTAAACATTTAGACAAGACAACACTTTATTTATCAGCACTATTGTCAATACATCGGAGCGGCAGCGAATTGATTGATCAGGTTAAGAGGGCTTTCAGATTACTTATATGTTTCTGGTTTCGATATATTATAGCTACTAGTTTGTTCAAGCATCAGAGTTGCTCACCCTCGCGCCCCAAAGGAAAATATGACAGCTTTTCGTAGTAGCTTCATTAAACATAAGTATCTTTTTTTGTATTACTTTTTAGGTCTACTTTCATTATGTAAAAACAGTCAAATATGAAGTCAAGATATTTTTTTGGTATTTCATTTAGAGTAAAGCAAAACATGAATTATTGCAATAAAAGTACCTACTTACCTACCTATTGTTGACATTACCAATCAATCAGTTAAAATTGCAAAATAATCGTATCTTCCTAATCTCTCACATTTTTCAATCGTATCTCTTATACAATACGTAATCGAAACTTACTTTTAATTTGTAACCTTCATAATCCCGGGATTGGGCGGTTTAGCAGCTCCATATTAGATGAGCATGCAATCAGCCTCAAAGATAACCGTACCGAACCGTACTTTTGTTCTAATATTCATTGATCTTTTACCGACTACTCGTACTCTGCAAGTATTTGTTTCTCTTTTTTCCAACGAAATAAATAGAAGTATGTATTAATTGTAAGTCTCTGTAATGTGTCAAACGTATCGTGTGATCTCCAGTAAAAAATATTAACTTCAACACACCGGTGCAATTAATTGAAATAGAAAATAATCGTTAGTAGTAATATTGATATATATATTTTTAATTCTAAGCATTAAGTAGTACCTATAGAAATAAGAACCTGTACTTGTGACTTTCATAAGGATCGATATGTCAGTAAAAGCAGGCCAAGCGTTACTCGTGCGCATGAGGGATTTCGTTCATTCGACCTAAGTATCTCAAAAACTGTACAACATATCTTGATCAAACTAAAAATCGTTGAAATTAGTTATTAATGCAAAGCATCTCATTTTTTTACAATTTTTAATATTCATAGTTTGCTAATTAGAGGGGTTCCGTTTTCGCTATTTCGTCTACGGAAACTACGGAACCCTAATAAAAAGCAGTGTAAAGGAGGAATATAGTCGTAAAATGAGAAGGATTGCAGCGTTTTTTTTTAATTGGAGAAAGAAATAGGAAAAAACATTTTAATTAAAAGTATACAAAATATTATTAACTTTATTCATTTTGTATTAAGCAGTAATGCTTCAAACGTAAACTACAAATTGAAATTAGAGAAATAATAATTTATAATTGCTCAGAGCCTTATTTTTTTCTAATTTTCCTTAAATGAACTAATTAACAATAATATTATTTGATTTGTGAAACCTTTTTGTAATTAGATAACGTAATATTTATTAAAAATATATTATCTTTACATACGATACATACGTATATTTAAATAACAGAAATATATTATTGAATATTAATAATTCTTTCATTAACTGTAAGAGGACCAGCCGAAAATTCACTTTACCCCAATGCGTCACCAGCTGACGTTAAGGTTACCATAACCCAATGAAAACCCTAAACAAAAACCCTATCGCGATAGGGTTTTAAGCTTAACCCTATTGCGAGTTAGGGTTAACACTTCAATAAGCTTACCTTTACAATACGGTAACCTCATGATAGGGTTAACCCTATCATAGGGTAAGCAAATTGATTGGGTTACCGAATCGATAGGCTTAAGCCTAAAGAAGGGTTTTCCGGTCCCTGCTTGTGCATCACATAAATGTCAATTTATAATTTAAAACGCAAGTTTTTAATCGACCCCTAGAAACCGGCAGGGATTAGCTCTGATATAGCCTCCGTGTGCATATATCAAACCAATACAATAAGAGATATCCGTGTGAATATAAGAGGTTAAATAAATTGGATTAAAATCTGAACGCGATTAAGTTCTTCCTTTAAGGGTCCTTATCAGTTAAAAAATGCTCATCTATTTACGCCATTTTCTGTTTGAACTGACACGTATCTTGACATTTTCTCAGTGTTACTATCTAGAACAGGACTATTGCGACCTTATGCCATAAACTTTAAATGTATTTTTTGGAAGTTTCATTAAGAAATATCGTTTCAAACATCACTCCAAAGCGACCATTTTCAAGCTAAAAACTTGTTTTTTCCACTTAAATTCTTCTATTCAGAATAAATTCAAAAAATGGCTATGTTACTATCTAAAACTTTGATAAAACTATCGTAGCCTTCAATAACTTTATTGGTATTATCAATACTTTTGTCATAATTTGAAATCAAAACATTTTAAAACTTATAAGGCCTCTTAAGGATGTAAATATCATTTTCAGTCTCTGATAAACACGAAGTTCGAGAGTGTTCTAAATGTAGAATAACAGTTACAATAACATATAAGGTAAACGTCCGTACGCTAGACACCTTCCGGCTCAATAGGTAATCATGTGTCATGTATTGAGACACCTTACGGCTCAATAGATTGAAAGTGTCATGTATTGAGCGAGTGTCGAGTACTACGTACTACCTTAATATGTAGTAGAACACCAAACACTTGGAATGGTTCAACAAACTTATACACAGGAGTATATTCTAAAACAAATTTACAAAAATAATTAAAGTTCTATTAAAATGCATAAGATTGATTTTGTGCGAGTCTAGGATTGCTCAACTGCCTTTGAAAGTTTATAGCGTAGGTTAGATTAGTGATTTTTTTCGGTAGCTAGGAATGTCAATCTTTAAAATAAATAAATAAATAAATAAAATAAATATTAGAGGACAATCTTACACAAATCGAACTAGCCCCACAGTAAGCTCAAGAAGGCTTGTGTTATGGGTACTAGACGACGATATATTTAATAGATATAAATACTTAAATACATAGAAAACATCCAAGACTCCGAAACAAATATTCATGCTCATCACACAAATATTTGCCCTGACCGGGATTCGAACCCAGGACCGTCAGCTTCACAGGCAGGTGCACTACCCACTAGGCTAAACCGGTCGCCTTTAGAATGAGAAATGACGAATCATGCAAATTAGATAAAAACTTGCAAAAAAGCTGCTAGTTTATTAACACGTTGACTGTCCGAATCCGAATTGTAAACCTTACGGTTTTGTAATGGAGGCTTGTAGTGACCTTTACCAGGGTCAAGGACTGTGAACGTGTTATGTGTCAAACTTACGTTAGATAGGTCTCGCTGTTATTTAGGGAGAATGGCAATAGATAAACTTTAGGTACTTACACTCGAAATCTTAACGTACTCACACTTCTGCTTTAATGGGAATTAAATAAGCAAGTAAAGTCAAATAGAAATTGTATAAATGACACTCAAAGATTCTACATATTTGTGATAATCCACATCGAAAGGGACCTTATGGCGGCAGGCGCTTACGTTGCACCTATTCACTATTGTATTGGAACAGCGGCAATAAAGGCGTAAGTGCCGGCCGCCATAAGGTCCCTTTCAATATGGATTATCACATTTAAAGAGCTTACCATACACCTTAAATAAAGCACCTTTTGTTTATCTCAAACATGAGTATCGAAAATTAACCCAATTGACACACAAAATTAACACGCGTATAACCAAATTAACGAGATTAATTTTATAGCGGTAATTTTATTTTCAGGTGGATGGCTCCAGAATCACTGTATGATGATATTTTTAGTGTAAAGTCTGATATCTGGAGTTTCGGCGTTCTTCTCTGGGAAATTGTGACTCTCGGCTCTACCCCGTACCCTGGACTCTCGGCGGGTGACGTCATGAAGAAGGTAAAGTCATTCGTAAAGTGATGAAACTGAGTTGAGCTGAATTCTTAATATTGTCACGCCCATGCATTAACACTGAAGCATTTTTATTGCTATCTATATTCTCCCTAAGAAGCGAATATTTAATTTAATAATACAAAATTCCTGAAAAATCTGGTATTGATTTATCTTTTCCCAAACAAAAGATAAGCTTCTTTTTTATTCTCAGTTTATGCTGTTGTATAAGCGATGCTGGCTTGCTGTATATACACCGTTTTTCATTGTTCCATTTACTTGAAATACAAGAATTCTAAATGATAGGAAAAACATACAATGGCTTTCGTATTTGCTAGCTTATGTTTGCAACGGATGTAAACATTTTATTACAGGAAAGTGGAATAATCGTTTCAGTATTTTTTTAGGTTAGGGGTAGAAAAATTAAACTTCCACGTAAAAGATGAGAATTTATAAGAACCATTGGCTGGTTTTTTTTGTACAATTAGCTTTCATCTTTTTCGTGGAGTTTGATCTAATAAAAAATACCGAAAGACTTATTCCGCGAGTCGGACACGCGCACGAAGGGTTTCGTACTATTATCTACAAAAACTATAAAAAATCACGTTTATTGCATGGGAGACCCCTTAAGTTTTTTCTGTTTTTTTTTGTATTTGTTGTTATAGCGGCAACAGAAAAACATCATCTGTGAAAATTTGAAATGTTTTAAGCCGGCGGCTCCTGACGAAAAAAAAAACAATAGCATTCTTTTGTAATGAGCCCGGGGATCCCCGGCACCGGTAGACTATCACGGTTCATGAGATTCAGCCTGGTGACATACGGACAGACAGACGGACGGACAGCGGAGTCTTAGTAATAGGATCCCGTTTTACCCCTTGGGTAGGAAACCCTGAAAAAGATCTTTTAAATAAATAAATAGATATTTGTGGACAACCTTACACGAAACGACCTAATCCCAAGCTAAGCAAAGCTTGTACTGTGACTAGGCGACGATATACATACAAGACTCAGGAACAAATATTCGTGTTCATCAAACAAATAAATGCCCTGACCGGGATTCGAACCCGGGACCTCCAGCTTCGTAGGCAGATTCACTACCAACTTGGCTGAAGCGGTTTTAATGTTTATCTACACCCATACAGTAAATCCTCTTTTATGTGCTCAAAAAGTGTAGGTAAGGACCAACTTTACAATATCGCGCCGGTCCGGGGCGGAGATGGCCATAACAGCATCAAAAACTGTATCGTTATGGCCATCTCCGCCCATTACGATACAGGCTCGTGCTCAAAAAGACTTCAACGAGCTCACGAACTCGAACTCCTGCACTTTCAACACATGGAAGAGGATTTAATGTATGGATGTAGATAAAGTAGTGTATACACCTGTACATAATTAGGCCTTAAAACACGAGTGTGGTTTTATGAAACAAGCGTTAGCGAGTTTCATAAAAGGATCACACGAGGAAGACCTCTCATTATGTATCAGTGGCATAAACTACTAATAATGTTATTTTCTAGGTCCGTGACGGCCATCGCCTTGAAAAACCCGAGCACTGCCGCCGAGAGCTGTACAACATAATGTACTACTGCTGGGAGGCCGAGGCCTCCTCCCGTCCCGATTTCAAGGAAGTGGTCTCCATGCTAGAACGGCTACTATGTACGGAGACGGACTACATCGAACTAGAGAGGTTTCCCGACCATTCGTACTATAACGTACAGCATTTGGATGGGGAGAAGCTTTAGCGATTTCAATTGGGAACTTATTCCTAAAACTTAACTAACCTCCGTTAGCTAAAATGTGTTTTGTCCCTTTCTCACAAACATAAATGTCAAAGTGATAGATAGTGACAAGATAGTTTTCGCGGTGGTTTAACTAAAATAGGTTTGATGGACGATTATGATTAAGGAAGTGAAAGCGTAATTATGATTGATAATGTTATAAAAATTTACGTGCTGCACGTTGAGGATAAGTTTTGCTGTAATTCGAATACTCCAGGAAGAACAAAGTTTATGTTTAATGAAAATAACGAAATTCAAAGATATGATCAATGTATTGTATTAGTCTAAAAATGTAATTAAATATCATTCAAACACTCATAGAAATCATGAATTATAATAAAATCCTACCAGTCTTTGTTTTACATTTAAGCTAAACAAGATTTTTAAAGTGATCAGTGAAACAAATAGATTTTCTTTCTATTCGGATCTCGGCTTGAGATTAGACATACCTATAACATTGTAAATGTATTAATAATTAATTACATAACACATTATAAATTTCTAAAGCTTAGTGAATATTTAAATTATTACTGTTTTAATAAAAATTAAATAATGTTTATTAAGACAGTCCAAAGCTTGGTTTTATGTAAAAATCATTTTTACATGTGTAATGTCAGAAGGTTTTTTTTATATTCTTCCAGAATATTAATTTGACAAAGATCAGACAACTGGCCTTCAATAAAATATGTTATACTTATATTGGTTTGAGCAATAAATGGATTATTCAACTGTTTTGTAAATGTATAATACATGTATCGTTTAAATGTGTATATTTGGCAAATGTTAAGATGAATGTAGCTATCTCTGCAATAACAATGGCAATAACGATTACTAAGAATAAGGACTTTATATTAATTCCATCCACGTAGCTGCTAGTCTTTAGAAATAAGGAAATAGAAATAAGCTTTGGTTTCGTTTATGGTATAAAATAATTGTACAGTAATTAAAAAGTGTTGTGAACATGAATTTTGTAACTTATGCACATAGTGAATAAAAGTTTGTTAAACGATATATACTGTAGTCTGACTTTATAGGGAATAAAAATAAATCACCGCATAAACAAACTTCTTATAACTTTGTATTCAAAGCTATTTCTAGAGTAAATATCAATGTACCGAGTAAGTAACCAAAAATAAGAGCTAAATATCCACCTTGTAAAGTTTTAATCGACAAAGCGTCTCTTTTACTATATTCACTTTCTAAATGGTTCCACAGTTTAGCTCTCTTGTTCAACAAATAACCTCCGAAATACGCTCTCACTCTGTCATTAACACCATACTGGCGAAAGTATGTTAAAATATTGGAAAAGTTTTTCATAAATGGAAATCCTTTAAGAGACACCGTTTCCAACGGAACAGTAAAAACGTTACTTCGAAAAGCATAATATTTTAAATTCCCGAAATTGTCACGTAACTCCGGTATTAGTGCTGATACATACGCTAACTCTAAACGGCTGCACAAAACAGAGAAATTCCTATAAAGAGCTACATCTATCAACGCATCTTTAATATCATTAATATCTACCCACTCCTCCAAAAAGTAAATGTCTGTAGGATCCGTCGAATTCTCGAAAAGATCGTGCAATTCTTCCGAACCACCACATTTCAAGCCGCTTTCAACCAACTCTTCGATTGTTGTTATTTGATGTTCAAAACTGGGGTTGGTCAAGACATCGATCAGTTTAGTTTGGTAAGCGGTTAATAATAAAATGCAATAAAGATTCAGGAAAACGTAAAATAAACGCAAGCTGTGGGTAATTGGACGTGAAAATGAACAAAATCCCAAATTACTGATCCAAGTGTTGATAAAGTAATGGTCCAGATTAGTCTTATAAGTTGGGTCTTTGCTTAGTTTTGCTAACACCATCCAACTTAAGGCAATGAAAATAAAGGAGGTTATGGCAGTCAACCAAACTGTTTTTTTAAATATTATAAATAAAGATAACCACGATGGTTGGTGAAGCGCTCGAGGGACTACCCACGTGTATGAATCAGCTAAATAAGTGGAGCTGCACTCAAAATCTTGATGTACTTCGTCATCCGGGAAAATACCGCCTAAAAGTAAATGCCCTTTTTTATACGTAAGATCCTTCAGGCCCCCATCCCAGTCACCTTTGAAAGTCTTCTCACCACGAAATGAGCTAAGTATATCGTAACTTAAGGTAATATTATATCGGTTTGCTACCTGGTTGATCAATAAACTTTCGATGTTCGGATCCAGGGGATCTTTGCTTACAAAAGGCTGCCGTTCTAAGGCAAGAACTTTGAAAGTGCACCCCATCATATTACTGGGAATTCTCGAACTAAAAATCTTATTTTTGTATTTAACAGCACCTCGTTCACACATGTTTTCTACGTATAGTCTATTTCTTATGGATTCGTTTTTATATCCACAATATTTTGGTGGATCGTATGGTCGCCAGGAATAGATATTAGCCTTACGGACATTATTAACTTCTGGTATAACCACAACAGCATTAATCACATTATATTTAAAAAGGCAAAAAAGCATGTTTTCGGCGTGTTTTACGTTCTGGTCATTAGAACTAGTAATTCCAAAATATACTAAAATGAATAAGGCTCGTGGATTCCAACTTCTTGACCGAATAATTCTGCTTGCAATGTGATCAAAATCACTAAACCTTTCTATAATTGCAATGAAGTAATCAGCTAGAGCTTCAAATATATCCGCGTTTACTCCAAATAGTTTTTCCATAATTTTGCTTTCATTGTTCATGCATGCTCCTTCATCTTTCTTCGCAGGTGTAGATACTTTGACAGAGTAATGCAATTTTTTATGCACAACCTTTAATATTCCGTGTCTTATTCCAGCAACCGGTATGCTGTCGTTATAGGTGTCCACAAAGTAAAGGAGTCCAGGTTGCGCAAAATTTGCATAAATTAATTCACTGACACAATTTACAATGTCATTGACTACGGTTGGACCGTGGGGGTTAATTTTTGCTTTCACTCCAATAATTAGCAAAATTAATATTATAAACATTTCCGATGAGTTTTTAATAAACGCCTGTTTATTGCGTTTATCAAGCGACGATAGTGCCACTAAAATATTCTCCAACACTAAATTCCCGTGATAGACTGTGCATGAAAAAATATGGCGTGGCAAATAGGTATCTACCTATTAAATGTTGATAGTATCTCTTACAAAGAATATTACTTACAGCACCAATTAAAATTAAATTATGTTCAGCAAATAATTGTAGCTTTACGTAACTGGGACAGTTTCATAACATAGAACCTTGTAGATTGGACGCCATCATTTTAGAACATAAAATACATATTTACCCCTTCACATTTATTGAAAACTTCTTCACCAACTTCCATTACTGTTTGAAACCTTGCCTGGAGCAAAATGGGTACACTTTGTACTGAAATTCAATACCCGTTTTATTTGAACTTGAGTGTAGATGACAATACAATAATTTCAAGTGTGATGGAACTCCAGTGTGTGTCTATTGGAAGATTTCAATTATCACAAAAACCTTAAACAGGCATGTAAATAGTGAAAGCAATCTCACACTCTTTAAGAGGTTTCGTTTTAAGGCCTTTACTAATTTTTATAAAAAATAAAATTCTAACAGACAAATGTACCAAACAAAAATAAATACCGTCTCGTCAATAAGGACCGAACAAATTTAATATTAATACAAGAGCTTGATGATTCATATTTACATATCTTGATTGTTATGAGATTGCTTCAATAAAAGAATCTTTCAAGTGCTTTTTGTTAGAGATTGTTAAAACGAGGTCATAAATCAAAACGTTTTTATGATATAACATCATAAAAACTACGTATATTATTGATTTATGTAAGTGGGTACAGGTGCTTCATGATATGCGTATAAATCCTTTAGAGTTGAATTCTCAAAAATAGTAACATTCTGATAAATTAAAATTGGATCCCAAATTTCGTCACTATCAGCCTATCCCACTCCCACTATGCTGAGTGAAGCCCCCTCTCATTTATATTCATATTAATTTTTTCATAAGAATTCATATTACATGTTAATTCATAGAGAGTAATGGCCTTTGTTTACCACGTTGACTGCGGATGGAGTGAGGATTTCACAATTTTTACATACACCTTCGAATTTCTTCACCTGACGTATGCAGAAGTTTTTCCTCTACCATTTTTCCCGTCTTTATTTATATTTATAAAGAAGACTGGAGTCTGTTTTAGCATCTAATTTCGATCTCTCAATTTGTACTTTTTTCGCTTTCATAAAAACTATTTTACTCAAACATGCAATGAAATTGACGTTATGTTCGTTATAACAGACTGAGAAGTATCACGTTTCGGGTGCGGCGCAACGAGCGCCCCATAATGGAATTTCATACAACATTGAAGGTATTTAGGGGGCACGCTCACCGCCGCGCCCGAAAACAAAACACGGCGCCGGCCGCCCACTGCCGTAGCGTATTTAGAGTTTCTTATAAATTTCATTGCATTGATACATGTAAGCCATACAAGCCTCGGTGCGAACAGGGATTGTCGATCTTTTATCTCTAAAGGGCCTCGTTAACACTCCTATCTATTATAACTACTCGGCCGGAAATCCCCTGTTTCACGGCCTCTGCCGTAATGGACTGTTATTAGAACATTATTATATATGTAAGTATATTATATTGCCATCTGAACTTTCAACTCAAAACTAGACCATCTTGGGTACGTATCGGTTTCCTTACAACGTTTTCTTTCATTAAAAAGATCTTAGCAAATAATATTTTGTAGGTTAGGTTATGTGTATACATTTTTGAACAACCCAATGGTACGAGCTGGGGCTCGGACCCACTACCTCTAAATTATAAGTCGGGTGCCTTATCGCTTGGCTACAGACCTCTGTAGCCAAGCGATAAGGCACCCTTACCGACATGAACAGTCAACATTAAAAAAATCGTTTATTAATTAAAGTTACATGGCAGCTTAGCCTAGAACCCGCCAAACTGTATGACAGAAAAACTGAACTGAACTGTATGATTGTATGGCAGGTGTGAAAATATCTTTTCAGACCTGCTATTCAAAAAAGAGTCATTGTTGCCCTCGAATGAGGGATCAAAGTCGTACTTTTCTTCCCTCATTTAAGGGCAACAATGACTCTTTTCCTCATAGAAGGTGTAAAAAACAGTATGTGCCACTCGGTAGCAAAATTATTTGTAAGATTTTTTTCATGTTCTTAGCAAGGGGCCTCATACGCGGTATGAAAAGCAGTATTTGTGACACGGCAGCAAAATTATTTAAATCCCTCGCCATGCTCAAGATTCTACTTTGCAATCCCTCGCATAGCGGATTCCATTTTAGAATCTTTCGCTTCACTGAGAATTTAATATACCTACTGCCCTCGCCGTAAATATATCATTTTGCTCCCTTGAGACACAATCTACTAATAATGAATACAGTGACAAAATATATGCAAACACGACTTTAGGCAAGGGCATTACAATGCAAATGACCCCTAACACGCATGAATTGCAATTAACCATCCCGCTCTCTACGGAAGCTCCACGCATAATTTCGTAAATATTAAGTACATTTTAATTGACTTTGGAACACTTAAAGGGTTCCGTACCAACACCTACTAGTCCACATTTAAAATCACTATCCAATACATTGAATCTAAAAAAAGTCCAATCTTCATAGGGAACTCATTCACTTACGGCCTTTTGTTTGGGCAAGACAGTTTTTAAGCGAACATTCAAAAACTGTAAAACCTATATTGGTCAAACTAAAAATCGTTGAAAGTGTTTACTAATGCACACCAATTTTTTTCAGAATATTAAAGTTTATAATTTGGAAATTAGAGGGGGGGGGGGGACACTTTCTATAACTTTGACAGCTAATATCTCATCAACGGTTGACTTAAATGGACAAGTTTTTTAGAAACCTCCATATAATTTTTAAAGGCCTATCCATCGATACCCCACACAACTATGTGCTTTGAATTATTTTTTTCATTCGCCGGTTATATGTATGGAATGCCTCCCCCTTATTTTTTTGTAATTTTACATCACTTTTATGTAGCGGTTCATAGAATACACCTTCCTACCAAATTTCATAATTGTAGTGCTTATAGTCTCCGAGTAAATCGGCTAGGACATACGGACGGACGGACGGACGGATAGACATGACGAATCTATAAGGGTTCCGTTTTTGCCATTTGGGCTACGGAACCCTAAAAAAAGCTATCCTTTTGTAAAAAAAAAAACACTGTCGTTGATAATTACGAAATTTGCAGCATGAAAGTTTATTTTTATGATGATATTTAGGATTTTTTGACAGAGTTACCAAGGCATGTTTCAATATTTTGTTTGCTTATTTTTTCTTTGTTTCTTCCACGTTACAGTCTACAGTATTTTTTGTGTAGTGTAATTCTACATTATTTCTTCAAACTGGAAGCTCAAACTTCAGTATTTTCGTCAGATCTCTGAATGGGCCTTGCATTGAATGACAAGGGCGTAGGAGCGTACAGATATTTTTGTCGCTTTGGGAACGTACATATACTTATTATGCCATGCCTTTGACTGTAATAGCAAATATCAAATATTTCGTTCATAAGTTTCTATTAACTCATTATACTAACCAAGATTTCTGGACCACTATATTTGTTTGAAAGCTGCTGTAGCCTAACTCTTCCCTTTCACCCTAGTAGAATGACGTGGGTGTCTAATTTTTTTTTTTTTTTTTTGAACCTGACTCTGGCTTTATAGGCCGGGCCCGGTAAAGCGATAGGAGTGCGCGGTTGGAGAGTGGCCTGAGTAAAATCCAGGGAAACTCCGGCACGACCACGCGTGTGGTTTGGAACACTGGAATACTCTAAGAGTTTGCGCTCCAGTGAGATTGGTTGAGCGGTTTCGACCAAATCTGAGGTGTAAGTGGAATCTAGCTACTGGAAGTTTTGTCGCTGAGTCACTAAACCTAGCCTAGCTGAGAAGAGTCCAGCAAGAAACTCGACTAGGCCTGACTTGGCTCGGACTGACTCTACCCGATGTGCGGCGGTACCGGGACGAATAGGGACCATATGTGTCAGTGTTGTCGCGCTCGCGCGGTGGACGTCCCCCCCGGCGGGAATGCCTAAGTGTACGCGTCGTGTCTGAGTTGGACGCCGTAAGCACATCTTTCGATGGACACTGTGATTACGTCGACCGGTCCGTAAGTGTGTGCCTAGGACGCCGAACCGTGCGGCCCCTAATCAGTGATCGCCGAGTTACGACAGATGTGGGAGGGATGGGAACGTAGTCGATTGGGTGTCTAAATTCAAATACTTGCCAACTGAGGCATAGGCGAGCGAGAGACCAACTTTATATCAGTTGCTCTGAGCCAGACAATCGTTCTTAAGAGACCTTCCAAATGTTTTGAACTAAAACTGTAATTAAATTATAATTGTATTAACAATTTCAAGAAGCTATTTAAAAGATAAGAATAAAGTTTTAGATAGTAACGGAACCGGAGTTTCTGTTTTTATTGTGTGAAGTAAATTTTAAGTTGATAAAATGAAATCGTCTTAGGCCGGGTTTTATAAAGATCAGTTAGACCAAATATCAGATCAAATTTCAGTAACTCAGTACGGTTTTTGACACAGTGTTTGAGTTTGAGTTTGAGTTTAACAAACTGACATTTGGTCTAACGGATCTTTATAAAACCCGGACTTAGAATAAGTTTGAAACTATAATTATATTAATGTAAAATCGAAGAAACATAGTCATGTATAATATCCATGATATTACGCCGCGATAGTCCTGTACTAGATAGTAATGAAGAGAAATTATGAATATACGTGTTAATAGGGTTTTTTGTCTATAAAAAATAAACAATGTAATTGTAAGAATAATATTATATTTAGTTATAGAAAGTCGAATTGAATTGTGTGGATATAAATTCAGGATTTAGTAAAATGAATTTTATAATTACTTATAAATATCGACATATTTATAAAAAATCTGCTGATCTTTTTCTGTGCTAAAAATTAGCAAAACGGCAGCCGCCATTACGAATCTCAATTGTGAGGTCATACGACACTATAATGCCCGACAACACAATGGACAATGATAGCACAACCATCATACATGAAAATATGTCTTTCTCCCTTTAACACATAACTGCGTCCTGTGCGTTGGGTATAATTCTCTTTCTACGTAGCTCATTGTGTGCATCCGACTTAACGGCTCTGTATTTGACACTTGTGAATGACGACATTAGTGATGCGGCCAATCAAAATCGTATACAGTTTTTTCCATAATCATCTTAGCCCATCGGTCCAATATCCGGGAAAGGACATAGGAATCGTGGTGTATATCTCTGAAACCTGAATGAAATTGCAATATTTTTATGCTTTTTATGACTTGATAGACTATTTAGGTTCAAATTTGGAGCTTGTGGGCCTGCTAGAAGAACCTTATAATTATGATGATCGGTCACCACAGACCAGATAACCTAAAGACGTCGCGTAGTCGGGCGACCCCCTCTGCCACTCATATGGTGAATTCACTCTATGTTTGAGACACGCCCCCGTTGCTAACTTCAGTCTACAGACGGCTTCCGTGCAAGTAAGACTATCACAAAAATAAAGTTTTGACGTGGTTTTAGTGATGCAAAATGCATTCTTTTTGTGTTAAATTGTGTGGAAATAACACTAAAACATCTGGTGTGCAAAAAAATGGTATTTCATTTCACAGGTAAGTAGATTTTAATAAAATTACAAATTAATTTAAGCGAAAGCATTGTAGGTACTCGTTGATGTCCTTTAAGAAAGTCTCTTTCTGCCATGCGGCGCGGAATAATCGCTCCTTCCTTGTCTATCACCCCTTGCATTGCTTAGTGCGAACTAGTGATGTCCAGAATATGTGTTCATTTACTATCGATAAGATAATTCACGGAAGATGCAATACATCGTAAGTAATTTACAAATAATACCTATTATGTTGGCAAAGTATTTGTGTGCCGTATCTAATTATCTATGATCGAATTTTCCATTGCAACACGGGATGAATAACCTTTATGATCTTTTCAAACTGGTGTTACATTATAAAGCATTCTAAGCATGTTTACTAAAATGTGCATCCTTTGTTTTAGGTTTCCTAAATGTCCAAACAGAAAAGAAATGTGGATCAATGCTACAAATCGATCACATGGTTGGTTTCCTTCACCAAGCAGTGTCATATGTTCTCGACACTTTAAATCTGAATATTTTAAGTCTAATAATAGGCGAATTTTATATCCAAATGCCGTTCCTACGCTTCACCTGCCAACTGTCGTGAGTATATTTAGGTGTATTTTTTTGTTGTTTGTTCATTGCCAGTGTGGTAAGCATGCACTCACTTACATGTAGGTTTAGAACTTACATTAGAAATAAATATGGGTGTAGTGTAGTGTGCAGAAATTCCTATACAAAACGTAATTTTTATCCCTCTTGCCTAGACAATATCACCATCATCTTGTATATGAGAGTTAATCTGTCGCAAAAATATTTATTTTCTATTTTTCTCTTCAATACCTTTAGGTCCCGGGGGAGGGATCAAATGCTCAAAGTCAAAATATATCCCCAGCAATCACAAAAAAAGTAACACCGGCTGTACCAAAAGCAGAGGTATGTTTACTGTGCCACCCTATTAAACTTAATAAAGGAAAAACAATCCTTTGTAAATAAGTTTTATTTTTTCTAGAACTCACATGAAGGAACGCAACATCAAAGCTTATTTCTAATAAATACGGACGCAATTCCGGCTATACCTATGCCAGAGGTACGTGTTTCAAATAACAACAACTTTTTTTTCTAAAATTAAAGAAACGGTATGGGCCACATTTATGTATCTACATATACTTTTATATTTGCAGGATATTGTACAAGCCTGTACAACGGATCATGCAGTTCCTTCCACATGGAGCCAAGCAACTGCAAGCTACAATATTCAACCAGACACGAAGACAGACTATTTAGTAGCAATTTCGAATTTTAGTACTCCCCGAAAAAAACGTCTTCGTATCACTATACTGACCTTTCGCAAAAACTTAAACAGTCAAAAATTAAAGTAAAACGTTTGCAAAGTTCGAATCGCACATTGAAAAAAAAAATAACTTCATTGAAATCGCTACTGCTGGAACTAGAAGAGAAACAATTAGTGACTACCGAGCATAGCTCTATCTTGGAACACATTGGTGTACAAAGTTCAGAAATTTTGAAACTTCAAATAATAAATGCTAAGTCAGGTAAAATAAGTCGAACGAAATATTCTCCTCAACTGCGAACATTTGCACTAACATTAAATTTTTACTCATCTAAAGCCTATCAATACGTTAGAAAAACTTTTAACACCTGTTTACCGCATCCAAAAACGTTATCCAAATGGTATCAAACTGTCGATGGCCAACCTGGCTTTACAAAAGAAGCGTTCAATGCACTTAAGTTAAAATCAGAGCAATTGCAACAAAAACTATTCGGGACACTGATTTTTGATGAAATTAAAATTAACAATAATGATATTGAGTATACACTTGGTCGATTTTTTAAATTATGTTTTTTAATGTAAACATCTCGTTTTTGTTGTTGTATTATTTGCATTGTGTGTTTTTAATATGGGTACTGCCTGAAATTAACAGATGATGATGATAATAATTATTATTATTAAATAAAACTTTGCAATTCAGAGTTGTTTTATTCATTTGACAAGGAGAGATATGTATGATATTTGCATTTTTATCGATGGATAAAGCATCTGTTACTCATTGACACGTAGGTGGTAAGTGCAAGAGTGACGGACGCTTTATCCATCTATAAAATGCGGCCATCACAAGCTACTTCGTATCAATTATAAAGCAAAAAGCTTCTGTAGTCAATTTAATTTTCGTGATAAGCTTTTATTTCTGACTGTAATTTTCTTTGAACATCCATCAACTACTCATCGAGACAATACTAAAGAGCCCAAACTCGGTAGGACTGAGTTCCGGCTCCATAATCAGATCAGCACGATGGTATTGTAATCTTGCATTGTCACCAAACTTACATTACTATGCCAAATTTCAGCTCAATGGGATACAAGGAAGTAGTTGAAAAATGGTTTAATAATTTTGAAACTTACATACATGTTGCTAGTTAAATAAAAGCTTGTAAAAATGCACATCGCGAATAAGGAATTGTCATAGCGCTATACCGTCACATACTTGCAGAGAATTTTAATATTTCTAATCATCGATACTATTGATAATATATTTATTTAACGCGTTACATCTCTAGCGGCCGGCAGCCATTATCGTCTGACGCTCAAGTGACCTTCATTCGACAAATCACGGCACGGTAAGCGCTCGCTGCGTCCCCCGCACCCCTGTATTTTTGGCAGCATCGGTTTTAATGAAATAATTGCGCAAAGCGACGTCTTTAGGTTATCTGGTCTGTGTCGGTCACAAAGTTATAGGTTGTAGAAAGTGGCGTGAATGGCTTTGAGAAAAGGATGGTACGGCCGCACCCCTTTGTTTTGCTCGACTTAGCTGGGGCACTGCAGTGCCCCCTGATCAACCAAGTATCATAATGTCATTGATAACATGTCTCGATTTAACTCACAATTACGTCCCTAGTATATTTTAACTGTGACGTTCGTAATAAATACCTACGCCTAATTGGAGGTCACAATTTGTATTGGTTCCCTGAGGGGGTTGCGGTAAACTTTGTGAATAGCCACAAAAACGGCATATACGTCCTCCTCCGACGGCCGCTGGGCCAGTTCTGACATACTTATTATACTCTTTAAGTTCTGAGTCACAATGAGCGAGTCTATGAAAATGTCTAGAAAACGGCATGTTTCAAATAATTGAAGTTTAATATATATATATATATATGTAGGTAAATGGGTGTGTTCCTATAAAGAATAATATACAATGTTGGATATGTACAGGAAAGGCTATCTACATATTATATACATATATACCCAAGACCCTTTTTATTAGCTTGAAAATTACTAAGAGACGCGATGAAGTTTGAAGTTTTTTCAGACACTTGTTCTTTTATTTTTTTTTAGTTTAACATTTTTGTATTAAACGTGTAAAAAGTCTTCCACTTATTTTTCAGAGGAGTATCTATTGGGGCATACTTAACCTAATATTGTCAAGCCGGTTAGACGAAAATACGAACTTTAAACAGGTCGCTTTTACAGCCTCTTCGCTGGAATATTTAGGAAACAGCTGTAAAGTTAAACGAGGTTATTCAAAATAGAAACATAAAATTAAAACAAGTGCCACACTTATTGCTTTTATAATGAAACTAGCGACCCGCCCCGGCTTCGCACGGGTGCACTATTTAATGGATGTTATTATACACCTTCCTCTTCAATCACTCTATCTATTAAAAAAACCGCATCAAAATCCGTTGCGTAGTTTTAAAGATTTAAGCATACATAGGGATATAGGGACAGAGAAAGCGACTTTGTTTTGTACTATGTAGTGACGATCTTTCACAATATGAGATAAAATGTATAGAAATATTGATATATTATGTGAAATCACATCATAAATTTTAGTGAAATCAACACAATAAGTTATACGGACCCTTAAAGAGGATTAAGTTCAATCGATCTCCGAAACCCCGCAATATAATCGAACTTGCATACGATTTTCGCACGTGTGTAAATAAGGTTACGATTTATTTAAATTTTTACCAAAGTACTGTAGAAACATTTAACCATTTATTTTCCGCATTAAATCCCCAACCCGGCAGGCGAATCACGTAACTTTATGTACTAACGGTAGATAGATTTTACTGTCAATTTTGAAGTATAAATGTATGAGGTAACAATTAAAATTTGACATTAAAATCTACCTAACGGCAGTAATAAAGTTACGTGATTACCCCGCGGATCAACTTTCGTTGTGCTTTTCATCGCGTTTACGGATCATTAATTTTGGGATAAAGTTTGTCCTATATTTTAACTCTTTGTCTACCGCTAAGAAACAAACAGTACTATGTGGACGGAGATCTTCGGGATCGGTTGGTTCGGTTATAAAGTACCGACTTTTGTGCGTGATTTCCAAATATCCCGCCTTGCCGCCTGCCCAATATTGTGAGATTGTAGACACGTACCTACAAAGAACAAAGCGCTGATATTTCTCACGTCATGAATTGACGAAGTTGTTGATGAGAAATTTCCGTAGCACAATAGTCAGTCAGTAAGCAAAATGTAAACAAAACCTACAGAACATAGGTTTTCATTAACATAATATTGTACGTAATATTTGTTGGAATAAGTGTACATATGCCTTAAGTAAGGATACTCTATTATCTGTGCTGTCAATGACAAGTAGACTCTAAAAATCTACATTCTCTTTTCCCTCGTACGTCGACCGAAGCACACGAACTATGTGAGCTATTTATTATACTTTATACTGAACTAAAATATATAATGTAAGAACAATAATAATTCTTTCCTTGCCTGTGCGCCTCGCTCCGCTACAACCCTATGTGAGTACTATCCACTGACTTTGTTACATCCAAACCAAGAATATTAGGAGAGAAAATACGGAGACATTACGAATGTCATAGTCACAGTCATAGTTTGTGACAAGATTTTTATCAGTTACATAGAAGATCCAACCGCGAAGGTTGCTACTATATGTAAGATATATAAGCAAGATAAGGTCTACTCACGGTTAATTAACTGGGAACTCGATATACGGCCGACAACAAAGGTTAATTTACACGATTGTCCCTTATTTCTTGATAACAAGGCGGAATCTACACGTACGTGTCTATGACGTCGAGACCGAAAATGTAGGTACACGTACGTGTCTTTGGCGTCGACTGTGTACCTACATAAACCAAAGATGTATTGTCAGATTATTCGCCGTAATTACATTATGCAGGATATTAGGGGTGCTAACGAGAGAATTTGTTTTAATTATGAAAAATGTTCAGGCTCTTAGTGGTCAGCATTAAGAGGAACGAAACCATTGCTGAGTCATCATTATTGAGTGTTTTTCTTATGGCCGCAATACAAAAGGTCATGATACTCAGTTCCCATAGAAGTGGAAATGTTGACGACGAATTAAAAATGTTTTACTGTTTTGCTTTAATATACTTTTTATTCATTTTTACCGACCGCTTTGTTTTCTAAAATGGTACTTAACATTTTTTTGAGACAGTTTTTTTATTCGACAGCGATTGCTTTCCTGCATGTACTTAAACTTTCAAATACATATATTCATCAAAATACAATATGTACAAGAAAATAAATACAAGTTAAATGAAGAAATAGAACTTAACCTAAATTATTAACAAGTATAAAGTAACAAACTAAAAACTGACAGTTATAAAAAGAATAGTCCCTCCAAAAGCTGCGCCTGCGGCATGGTTCCCATTATGCTGGCGGCATTACCTTTCTGTATTGCAAGGGCAACGCGTTGTGAGATGTATGCACCCAGCTGAAAAATCTATGATATGTATGGAATTAGTGTACAAAAATTGGATTTCAAAATAGTATCTGCACCTAATAAAAGGAATTTATAGTTAAAAATACTTAAATATTAACATATTGCTGTAAAAGTTGGGTATCACAGTGGTAAAAACAATTTTTTCATGCAAATGGTGAGACATCGAAGAACCACTGAGTTACTCGATTTATAGATATTAGCTGTGGTTCAGTAATTACTAAAATTATAGGAAGTGATACTCTAATTATACTTCTTTCTCTTTTTTAATTTTCAAATGCGTAACTATATGAAATGAGTATAATGAGTGAGAAGGGGGGATTTCTCGTTCCTATCACTACCCGGCGCAAAGGTCCCTTTTTTCTAAATAACAAAACAAAAATATGAAGTGAGAGCCAAGTATTCCAATATCTGCAAAAACTTGCAGATCTAGTTATCGATGCGCAAATAGATTTACACAAGTACAACATGTGGTGTCAAAGTAATCTGTTGACCATAAATACTCAAAAAACATCATATATCAACTTCCTATTTTAATAATACACCGATCTAGTACTGAAAAATATCTTGGCTTACTACTAGATGACAAATTGAACTGGAAAAGTCACATTAATAAAGTCAGGACTTAACTCTCTTCTCTGACCGGAGCTGTAAGAAATTGTGCTAACTGTAAACCTCACAAAGCTCGACTAATGCTTTATAACTCGTTAGCTAAATCCCATTTAGAATATTTAATTGAAGTATGGGGCTGTGCTGCTGAAACAAATCTTCAAAAGTTGCAGACATCACAAAATAAATTAGGAAAATTAGCTATTATAATAACTGACATTTAAAATTGTTCTGTCTTTTTAGTGTATTCTGCTTATTTTTAATATGTTTTTATGTACAAATATTTCAAATACAATGTATATTGTTTATTGAATAAATGAACTATGAATTAATTAAAAGTTTAACATAACTAGGACGAAATTACTTTACACAAAAACTAAACTATTTAAGGCGCCTATACCCGCGAACGACCTTGCGCGTTGGGGCGTGGCTTAGCCTTTCCCGCCGCACTACCCGCGCCCCCCCGCTGTAACAGGTTTTTGCAGATTTTTTGTATGTGTGTATGTATTTTTTATATTATTATTTTCTAAATACGTAGGAATGTTTGAAGTAATTAAATATATAAAATAGTTAAGTAGGTATATTGTCTCAGAACCGAACTCTTATATTTTAGCGTCGCGCGCAAAGCGACACAGCCTTCCCGTCCGAGAGCCGGTGGCAGACTGCCGCCCGTCGCCCGCGCACGTATCCGCCCCAACTTTTATGACGGTGTGGTAGTTATTCCAGGTTTTTGACAAAAGTAATGATTATTTTACAATATCCAACACAGAGATTATGAAAAACTGAATTAAGTTTTATTTTCTGAATATCCCGTGTAAAAAACATGTCTAGATAGTGAGCAGTAGCGATTTAAAAGGTTGAAAAATGCCTTATTTGATATTTCTTTTTTGTTAGGACAATCTAGGCGTGTTGCAATTTCCATCACAGAGATTGAAGAGGACATATCAATTCTTCAAGTATAACTTTTCGAGACCTATATTTCGGGCCAGTTTTGAGTTTTAGGCCTTTGAACTCGACCAAAATGTGGTATTTCACTCTATTACGCGCCTTAACCTTAAACAACTTTACACCTACTCAACATGCATGCTCATCAATAAGGTACTGACACATAAAATACACTCACAATTAACATACACACAAAGAACATTTAGGCATAATTTAAGAAACACAAAGAAAATAAAATTATTTAGACACAGAACAGGAAAAGGAAAGAAAAATATTTTATCTGAGGGTGCACAAATGTACAACAAGTTGTCGAAAGAAATAAAGGAATGTAAATCAGGAATACTATTTAAAACTAAGTTAAAATCATATATATATGATAATATTTATTAAGATGTGTTGGAACATGTTACCTTAAGCTAATTTTGTATCTCATTTAAGTGAGCTATTGTGTTCTTATGAGTAATAAATATCTATATAAACCGAAAAAGTGTCTGAAAATTATGTACATGAAAAAGTAGAATGACCCATCGACGCACGTTGCGTCCCACACCAAGACCCTACCTAGTTTCCATGTCACCAACGTAGTATCATCTGGGCTTACCATCGTCTCATGCCATGCCCATGGGTTCTAAAACCGCGGGCACAGTGGCAAGAGAACTGCGGACCGAATCGTTCAAACTTAAACCTTATAAGTTTTAAAATGTTTTTATATCAAATTATGACAAAAGTATTGATAATACCAATAAAGTTATTAAAGGCTACGATGATTTTATTAAAGTTTTAGATAGTAACATATCCACTTTTTGATTTTATTGTGTGTAGTAGAATTGAAGGGGAAAAAACAAGTTATTAGCTTGAAAATGGCCGCTTTGGACTGATGTTTAAATCGATATTCCTTAATGAAAGATCCATTTTAAGTTTATGACATAAGGTCGCAATAGTCCTGTTCTAGATAGAAAATGTCAAGATACGTGTCAAATCAAACAGAAAATGGCTTAAGTAGAGGGGCGTTTTTTAACTGATAAGGACTCTTAATAATTTATTTCTAAGCAGTGTCTGATAATGCATCGCACGTTGTTATATGTCCGCAACAAAATGATTTTTAGCCCGTTTGTGGTACCATAAGGTACCTGTCGAGTTCGAAAGCATGTGTACGGATAAGTCTATCAAAAATATGTCAGCACCATTTTATTGTTAAGGGCATAAGGTTGCGCAGATAATTTTGAATCTTTGGGAACGTATATATATTTGAGAACTGAACTGTACGTAAAGATGAATTTTTGTGGTATTGATTAACTACGAAACTTCCTATAACGAGTAAACATCTTATCTCTCGTTAATTTTGTATAATGGAAAGGATAGAGACAGTATGATGTGAGAATTTTCAAGAATTCTCGTTCCCAAGTTGAATAGGTACGAGTGTGTTACCCTAACTAATGTCTCAACCACGAGTAGTTATGTTTCTTTTATCCCTTCAGTTGGTTCAATTGTTCCCTTAGGGATATTCGTAAAGTTCCAAGGATAAAAACCGGCAATTCGGCATGTTTTTCCGCAGAATTGTTCCATGTTACTTGGTCACTTGGATGTGTGGGCTGATAGTAGTTTCTGTGAGGCACTACAAAAAAGACATTTATTTCCCTACCTACTTATCTAGCAAAAAAAGCAATAACTTACTTACTTAAAGTAATTTGGCCTAATGGTTCTACTACATTCGTATGATTAGATAGCCTAGGCTTGTCAAAAAAGATCCAAAACTCCAAAGATAAAGTCAAAACTGTATGGCAAGTTATCAACACTGAAACTGGGAAAAGTAAAATAAAAGATCCGCACTACAGCCTACGAATCGATGATACTCTGGTAAGTTCTGACTACGAAGTAGCGGATCATTTTGAGCGGTTCTTTTCTAACGTACCTGTCAAGACTACGAAGTCCTTAAACTCATCACCAGATGTCGCTGAATCATTATTGAAAGCAAATGTAACAGAATGTACAGAAATCTTTAGCTTTACTTATGTGTCTCCCATAACTTTAATAAAAGCTTTTAAGTCATTAAATTTAAAGAAGACTGAAGATCTCTGGGGCCTTTCAGTAAAAGTATTACATTCCATTATAGAATCAATCGCACCTTTCTTAGCTGATATTTTCAATAAATGTATTGATACTGGAGTTTTTCCTGACCTGATGAAACACAGTAAAATTATCCCCTTGTTTAAATCGGGAGCAAAAACTGACCCTACCAACTTCAGGCCAATATCAATACTACCGGCATTAAGCAAAGTTTTTGAGAAACTTATTCTTAATCAGCTTATGTCCCACTTTAATCGCAATAAACTACTCAATAGCAATCAATTCGGATTCACTAGAGGTCGTTCTACCACCGATGCCGGGGTGGTACTAATTAAACATATACATGATGCCTGGGAAGGGGCTCAAAATGCTATTGGAGTGTTCTGTGATCTATCAAAGGCATTTGATTGCGTTGATCATGTGAACTTAATTAGAAAGTTAAGACATTATGGGATAAAAAACGGTGCTCTTGACCTTGTTTCATCGTATCTGTCGGAAAGAACTCAACGAGTAGTCATTAATGGAACTCAATCTGCAGGGACAACTGTTGCGCTTGGAGTCCCTCAAGGCTCGATTCTGGGTCCATTTCTGTTCCTAGTTTACATCAATGACTTACCAAACTTGGTGCAACATAAACATGATATAGCGCTATTTGCAGATGATACGTCACTTATCTTCAAGATAGGACGGAAAGAGAAAAACTATGATGTTATTAATGAGGCACTAATTACTGTTGTGAACTGGTTTACAACAAATAATTAACTTCTAAATTCCAAGAAAACAAAGTGCATCAAATTCACTTTGCCAAATGTCAAGCAAATAAACTATTCTAAGATCAAACTAAAGGATGATGAACTGGAATTTGAAGACAACACAGTGTTCTTAGGCATTACCTTAGATTCAAAACTGCAATGGCATGCGCATATTGCCACTCTGGCTGGCAAACTTAGTTCTGCGGCCTATGCAGTTAGACGTATTAGACAGTTAACTAACGTTGAAACGGCCAGGCTGGTGTATTATAGTTACTTCCATAGTGTTATGTCCTACGGAATCCTGTTGTGGGGTAAAGCGGCTGACATCCAGACCATCTTCGTGCTACAGAAACGAGCTGTACGCTCCATCTACGAACTAAAAGCCAGAGAATCTCTCAGAGATAAATTTAAAGAGGCAAACATTCTTACTGTAGCATGCCAATACATTCTTGAAAATATTATGCATGTGCGGAAAAATTTACAGGAATTCAAGCTTAACAGTGATATCCATGACTACAATACTAGAAGTAAACACAAGATTGCAGTGAAGGCCAGTCGTCTCCGAAAGGTTAGCACGTCATTTGTGGGGAACTGTATACGATTTTATAATAAAATACCTATCGAAATAGTTAATTTGCCATTCAGTAAATTTAAGTCCCATATTAAAAGGTATTTGCTAAGCCAGGCGTATTACGTATATACTGTCAACGATTTCTTAAATGACAAAAATGCTTTCAAGCCAGTGGTAGTTTAATCCTGTTACTTTTAATATATCTATGTTTATTTTAGGATATATTCTTGTATAATAGTTCCGTTACGTTTTATGTAACACGATGCTATTTCTCGCCTCACAGTCGCCTTAACTTTGTTATTATCAATGTCCGCCAGCTTGAATATGTCATGCTCGCTTTAAGGGCTTTGCCTACGGTGGCGTCGTTGATCGGGTCGCCACCTTCCCTAACAGATGGTCGAGGGAGGCGATGGCTGAGATACGCGTCATACTCGTGATCGGGTGCTGTTTGTGGAGTCCGGTCTGTTCATGCTTGCTAGGACATAGTGACTACGTTAATACTAGTGTCTTTTATAAGGGATTGACGAGAGACATCATCCTGTTGTGGATTCGTTTTTATTATCAGTGACTTAGAGACCATATACATCTCTAACAATATTAAATTAATTTTAATTTTGACGCTCAGAGACCATGTACATCTCTGGGATAATATATTAATTTCACTCCTTGTTTAATCTTGAGACCTTATACATCTCTAACTTAATATTTGTAATAGATAACTTTGCAAGTTTATCTTCACTGTATGACATTAATTTTGTTATAATTGTTAAACTCGAAATTATTATTCCTTCTTGAACTGTAAATTAATATTTTGACATGAAAAATGTATTACTTATTATAGTCAGACTTTCTTAAATTATAAATTAATATTTTGACATGTAAAAGTGCCCTTGTGGCCTATTTGCAGAATAAATGTTTGTATTTGTATTTGTATTTGTATTTGTATTGTATTTGTATTAAACACACAATAATTATTTATTAGGAAACATGTTCATCACTTTATAACGAATACAATGTGCTCATCACTCGAATAATTTAATTGTTGAAATGGATCCGCTGAATTTAAACGCTCAAACCAAATGCTAACAGCTCGTTGCCACGGAACACCTCGCTAAATGACCGGCAGCCAGCAATTTGCATCTCAATGAGCCCGTCTGCCGTACGAAAATTGTGAATTACTTTTTATAATTTCCCAATGTTGCCTTAAAAATTCATCTCTTTTTACATGAAGGGTAAGTTAGCGTAAAGTGAAATTACCTACTAACATTAATTTTTTATTAAACTACTAATTAGCGTAAAATATTTTGAGTTTAAATTATCACCTTAAACAAAGATATGGTCCAGATGTCGATAATACGTGCGGAAACCGCGGAGGGAGGTGATAATGTTCCTAGAGATGTGGACTAATACCTGCGGTAGCCGCGGAGGTATTCTTGATCCTGCGTATACAGACAGAATAATACCTGCGTCAGCCGCAGAGGTAGTCTTGATCCTGCGTATGCAGAATAATACCTGCGGGAGCGGCGGAGGTATTTTTGGTCCTGCATATGCAGACTAATACCTGCGATAGCCGCGGAGGTAGTCTTGGTCCTGCATATGCAGATTAATACCTGCGGTAGCCGCGGACGTGTCCTTGGTCCTGCATATGCAGACTAATACCTGCGGTAGCCGCGGGGGTAGTCTTGATCCTGCATATCCAAACTAATACCTCCGAAAGCCGCGGAGATAGTCCAGTTCCTGCATATGCAGACTAATTACTACTTCCGGTAGTCTAGTTTTTGGAGATATCTCTCTATTGAACTACAGAAAAAGACTGTGTTTAAATAGTTAAGTTTTCCAGACCGAAATGCAGCATTTTAAAGAATTTCGGCATCAATTTCACTAATTGATGCCCAAGAAATTCATACATTTTTAACACGCATTTGGAATTTTGTGTATTAGAAATTAAAACAATATTCTAAAACAAATGTTAAATTAACAAAATATTTCAATAAAACATGTTTCAACTGGTAATATTTATAAGAAAGTGCAGATAATATAAACTGAAGGTAAATACAAATCCTAATTTCCGATCCAGGTTTAAAAACGGTGTATATATTGACAATATTATAAGAATTGATAGCTTAATGCCATATGAACATCAGAAACTCTTTGCATCGAAATGAGCTGCTCAGTTCAGATGACAGACCCTTCAAATCTAAAGTATAGCAGCAGTTTCTGTTCCAGTGAGAAGTGAATGACTAATATAATCCATTATTTGATTCACTAAGCACCGTCCTAACCTGTCACCTCACAGCTCACCCGTTTTATAAGGAAACTGTCAAGTGTCATTTGTCACTTTTTGACAGTTTCCATATGAAAACGGGTGAGGGGTCAGGTGTCGTCGTCGTAAACGAGACATTGGCAGTAATGGTCGCTCCCTTAATGTGACCGGTTGCCATAAATCAAAAAGAATAAGAATAAGAATAAGAGGGGTCAGGTGGCAAGTGAGGACGAGTCGGTTTCTGAATAACATCCCTGTTGGCGATCGTCGTGGTTCCTACCTAAACTTATTTGAATAGATAAATTGTAACAAAATGCGTATCATTAATTGAAAACCGCAGTTAGCATAATGCTGAGCCAGTGTCCGTTTCATTGCCGCGGTGATAAACATGTTATGTGGTTTGTGTATAATAAGTTTTTCTTCATTTATCATTTTTGTCATTATGTGTATTGTCTGTGTCTGTGAATAAATTTTTCTTTCTTTCAGTTATTTGTCTAGAAGATGAAATTCCGGTTTAATAAGTCTACTTAAACCGGAGTATATACATGAGATACTCATGCAAGGAGAACTAAGGTGGGAGAAATAAGAGAATTGAGATACGGGTCAAATGATCCTAAAGTTTTAAATTACATTGTAATTTTTACACTTATTAAATCCACAAGTGTTTTCTTTCTTAAGACTCATTTATTCAAAAAGCGTAATTATGTAAGCAGACTCCGAACACCTGACTCAATTAGATATTTGAACATTTAAATGCCGGTCGTAAATATCAGTAAAAGGCCCAAAATTTCGTGGAAATACGGAAATGGCGATTACTCGGGGATTTATAATTTGAACGAAACGTGATTAATTGATTACGCGAAGGGCCCAAAACGTGACCGGAATGTGAAGAACGGGAACAACAAGGTTGTTACTGGAGGCGTTAAGGTATAGAAATCATGTTTTTATTTTATACGTCATTGGTAACTGGTAACGGAGATGATCTGAGTTGATTGATCAGCTGCCCTCACAGGCCAACTAATGTTGGTAAATCATGAAGTTAGGATGAGACTGTAGGCGGCAATACACACATACGAAAGAGATGTAAACATACCTAGACAATAACATACGTGGGAACGAGATACAATGTGTCATCTCCTGTCTCTCATAGCGTATTATTTGTCACCTGCCTGTGTCACCGAAACGTCATAAATGTATTCAAGCCTATTTAAATTTGGCGCCAATGTTTACACAGCACAACTAATTATGACATGTCAGAATTGTGCTAATGGATGTATCAGTCTTCTTATACAACTCAATTTAGTCAGGTTATCATAAGTTCGTCCCTTTTGGGTATTCGCTAATCTTCCCTCTATAGGATCCTCTTTCTAAGTGGTAAATGCATCTGATATAAGGATCATGGAGGATCAAGGATGGACAAATTAAGCTGGTGGCGAAATGATGTCCTTGCAAGGTTCTTAATCTCTCAGCCAATGGATTGATCAGTTGCTGCATTCATGGAGCTTATACTTAAAACCAAGAGGAACAAAGCCGAGGAACCTACCTTTTTTAACGTTGGAAAAACGAATTTACGCATCCTATCCGGTTCAGAGGGAGCAGGGCGGACTAGACCCGGTAAAAGCCTTGGACCCAGTCCGTCTAAAAACCAAACGAATGTCGGTTGTACAATATTATCAATTTTGAATAAGTAACCTATATCAAATGTAATTACATTCAGCTATTCAGCTGGGAAATGTAATTGGATCGGAACGTCTGTGCAAAACGAAAAGTATAATTTGCTAGGGTTTGTTTCAATGTAATAAGCGAAATGATATTTCTGAACTTATATACACGCGATTTAACGCGCAACATTATATGATTTAATACTATCCTGATCTTGTTTTAGAGAAAACATTAATAAGGCACGTATTCGAGCGTCGGCTTTTTGAGCCTCCAAACCATACCATGTCAGGAAACCAGATTCGGTGCTTGAACTGAACTTTGAACCTTATTCTACAATTACATTTAACCTTTTTAACCGTGTTGCTTGTTTCATTTCGTTTTGCACCCTATGATATGACTTCACTGTCATCCACACTTCAGTGTCACTTTTGAGGTTATTGTAGTCATAATAATTTGTCTATCAACATCGTGTTAACTATTAATTTATGCGATATTTTATTATTGTATGGTCGTTTATGTAAGATTTGATACGCTATGCTTTACATTCTTGTGTATGCAGTCGGTTGTTTGCTATGGTAAGTGTGAATTCAAGTCATAATAAAATATAGGGTAAAGTCGCCAATAGTCAGCCTTTTAACGAAAATTCACTGTTCAAATTCCTGTTATATTTTGTATTTGATTACCAATTGACGAAAACCGCCATAATATAGATTAATCATTTATTAAACATTAATTATCTTTAATAAAAACACAGTACTACCTCTTGATTTCTGAGAAATATAAAAAAACTGGCACTTTTACCTAGTAGTCAGCACGGTCCTTACGTCAGTCTCTCGACGAAAAAAATTAACAGTAATAGCATTCTTTTGTTATGATACCTGGAATCCTAGGGACCGGTACACGACGGGTTAATAAAAACACAGTGTAACCTCTTAATCTTTGAGATATATAAGGAAAAACAAAACTGTTGTTACCTCGTAGTCAGCCCCATAAGTCAACCTTTGGTTTCCCACTTCCCAGCACTCAGCCATTACTCTAACTAAAAATTAAAAAGTTAAAGTTTTTTAATTAGATGACAACATTTAATTAGTATGAAGTGGAGACTGCATGTCGGCAAACGTCTTTTAGGGCGCCTTCTAACTGTAGCTAGGTGGTGCGATGATATTCGTTATTTACTATTAAAGTTTTTATTAACATCGTTAATGGAGCATCGATTACAAAGTCGATTTAAAAAGATTCGTACTTAACCATCACCCTTGGCTAGTTTGACATCAAACCCCAACCAGCAAAATAGTCCCAGAATGCGCACTTTATAAGAGTGGTAGGCTTATAGCGCTCTAATATTTGTTTGGGAAAATGTCATCGCTCTTATATTAGTCTTAGACAAGCTAGTACGGTCTTAAGAACGCTCAGTCTTATTACCTAATCTAATATATGTATATAAGAGCATTTTATAATGCTATTATAAGCCTCTTGCTCTTATATTAGTCTTAGACAAGGTAGTACGGACTCAAGAACGCTCAGTCTTATTACCTAGTCTCATATATGTATATAAGGCATTGTATAATGCTATTATTAGCATCTTGCTCTTATATTAGACTTAGACAAGCTAGTACGGACTCAAGAACGTTCAATCTTATTACCAAGTCTCATATATGTATACAAGAGCATTGCATAATGCTATTATTAGCCTCTTGCTCTTATATTAGTCTTAGACAAGATAGTACGGACTCAAGCTCGCTCAGTCTTATTACCTAGTCTCATATATGTATATAAGAGCATTGTATAATGCTATTATAAGACTCTTCCTCTTATATTAGTCTTAGACAAGATAGTACGTATTCAAGAACGCTTAGTCTTATTACCTGGTCTCATATATGTATATAAGAGCATTTTATAATGCTATTATAAGCCTCTTGCTCTTATATTAGTCTTAGACAAGATAGCACGGTCTCAAGAACGCTTAGTCTTATTACCTAGTCTTATATATCTATTTAAGAGCATTTCATAATGCTATTATAAGTAAGCCTCTTGTTCTTATATATAATATAATAACATTTACGAAGACTCGCGCACTTGAGAAAATTTGTTCTTATAGCCCGATTCTCTAACCTCATTTGGTTTTGTAATATATTTACTAGACGCTGTTTTAAAGATGTCAGGCTAATATCAGCATAGCACAAGACTGCACTATTAGTACGTACTTTTCTGATCTTAAGTAAAGCTATAATGAGATCAATAGCACTTTGTCTAGTAAAATATTAGAGTGACATTGGATCAACACACTTACAATACAAAATACAAGATCAATATAAAATGCTTTGATCTTAAATATATTTTGGGAACACAATTGTAAGAGCAAGATTTAGTTGGCTAAAGTGAGACTGTGATTTTAATATTAGTGAGGGTTCTGCAGGTTCTACTTATATACAAGAGATCGATATTGAGAGAAATCATCATTTATCAGATTAAGATAAGCACAATGGCGATTTAAACTAAATAAGTAATAATATTATTAAGATATGTCGATACTTAATACTGATTGTACGAGACAGGACAACCGATTATTTTATGGAGTTGTTGTGTAAAATATTAATGCATGCTCTAATAGAACACTCCCACCTTCTCATTTTAATAGCTACTTGTCCTTTTAGTCGCCTAATAAACCCGTACAAGATCACACGTTTGTTTATTTATTTAAATTCATTAATTACCAAATTTTCAAAAGTGAACCTAATTACATCCTTCAGGAGTCTTTACAAATTTTCATTGCAAAGACTATAAAATAGTCGGTTGTTTGTATTGATTATCCGAAGGGAATTATATCATACTAGTTAAATCGTTATGCCATTTATTTGTGGTTTCTCTTAATAAATGAAAAATATAATTGAATCCTTGCTTTTATTGAAAAAGGACACAATCAGTTACATATTTAAGAATGTTCTTCCAAAATCGGTAATATATTATACTTGACGTATCGTTTTTTAAATGGTACAACGTTTGAAAGTTCAAGTGTAACGAATTTGCCAATTTCGTTTCGGTCTCATTTATCTTAAGGGTTTTTGGTGTTTGTGTGGCAGATTCTGTCATATTGTTCTTCGGTTCAAAATTTTTTTTTCTTGTTCTATTTGATGTGTATTTGTAGTCAAATCATTTTCTTCACACCATCTTTGACCGTGCTCCTCATTATCTTGACTCCATCGTTGAGCGTGTTCATCATTATCTGCACTCCATCTTTGACCGTGTTCCTCATTATCTTCACTTCGTCTTTGACCGTGTTCTAAAAGGTCCTCGGTATCCATCGTTAATTTTCTAAAAAATATTGGCATTGTATAGATATTGGCATTGTATTGCAGTGATGATCAGATTCAAATTTCGTGAATCGTGAGGAAACCTGCAGAATCCTGCGAGGCATTCAATGGAGTTTTTTTCAAAGCCTGACGATCGCGATAATAATCGTGGTGTGTGTGAAGTTTCCAATCCGCACCGGGACTTTGTGGGAACTATAGCCCAAGCTATCTTTGAGAGGAGGCCTGTGCCCAGAAGTGGATCCGATGCTGTCGATTACTGTTCCAAAAGACTCGAGACTTTTAGAGTTTTTTGTTGGAGCTCGCCTATTAAGCTCTTTAGCCTTCAAGCCTAGTTCTATTGAGCCTACACTCTTGAGCTAGTAACATTATTAAAATACTGTACATTTATTGGCTAAAAGTCTTCATCAAAATATTCATGATCAAAAATATTTCAGCCTCCAAGCCTAAATAAACAAAGGATTATAAATCCCACTTCCTGGACAGGGGGAGACCTAACATTTTGTACTTGCCACGGGCGATAATGAAGAAAGTCTCAGATTGCATATTTATCACCCTTCCCTTCGACTCGGGCAACAAATGCCTGAGATTCAAGTAGTTTACTAATAATAAATAGACTCAATGCCTTTCTTGGTGTATGAAATTGAAGACTTGATACCAAATGAAATTAAACCATTTTAATTTAATTCAAATATGTACACATTCGTGGTAAGTACACGATTTCATTATCAGCATAAAGTAACAAACACTGCACTTACCAAACTTTAGAATTTAAATAAGTCTTAGGTCTTTAAAAAGGCTATAGCCTTAAAAAGTCTGTAGCCTTTTTTATGACTTAAACCTTATATAATCACTAACTAGCTCTTCTAAATTAATTACATCAATCTAGCCCTAAAAATAACCTCGGAACTTTAAAGATTGGAGTAAACGGCTTGATTCTTTTGGAACACTACTTCTGAAGAAGGCTTTATGTAGGTAAGCACGGAACCCAAATTGATTCAACATGGCCGTATAATTCGTACTCAGAATTCTAATATTAGTGTTAACGCTCTTACAATAGTCTAATAGTGCGCTGGGAAAATGCAGCTGTAGCAATGGCGATACTCCCAATTCAAATAAAGAAATAAAATAACTAAAAGAGAACACGAAATACCAGGAATGATAAGGCGCATCAAGTTTGAAGCGGGAAACAGGGTCTACTTTACAGTAAATAATTTATTCCCAGGCGATTACTTACCGTAAAACAAACACACCCGATGATAACAAACACTACGTCAATATATTTCAATATCAATAATTACTTCAAGTTTGTTACTTTTTTTTCACATAATGAACTAGCTGTCACACTAACGACTCCAGAATATTGAAATACCGTGTGAATTTAAACAATATCAAAATAAGCTAGTTTAGACTTACAGGATTCTAACTTTGGACCTATATAATCCTATGTAGGCTTATAGGGTACTTACGTAAAAGCGATATTAGCCTAAGTCAGCTTAAATTAGTTTTGGGCAAGATTACTTTAAATAAGAACAGCATTCAATAAGACTAATATTGGAACGATATTAGCATATTTACTCTTATAATTGGTGCCCAAATCCGGGCTTAGACGATGATATAGAATCAATATAAGAGCAAAAAAATTTAGTCTTGAGACTTTTATAAGCCTGATTTTTGCTGGTTGGGACTTTACCATATATCAGACCCTCAAAGACTACTTTCTATAAGAACTTCTTGAAAATGTGATCCTTGGTGAAATTGGTCAATTTAGCCATGCGATAATTGACCTACCTGGTATAGACACTTGTAAGGTTCAATTTTATTAATCAAATTCAGTTTTTTGAATGTGTGTGCGTGATTGTTTTAGTGCAGGTGCGTAGTGATCGGAGATTGTTTTGCAAGTGTGCGTAGATTCTTCATATGTGTGTTACCTCGTCCCCCCTCAAAATCTGGCGATATTATATATTATTTTCTTCGAAAAGATGCGCTGCCTTCAGACCTTTGTCTCATGTCTTGAATGCTCTAAGCATCTTGGCAACATTTTACATAAAAATATTTTTGTGGGATTATTTATTTAATGTATATCTACGACGTAATACTTTGACTTAATGTACTGTAAAAATGGGCAGACAAAATAACAAAAATCCAAGTCAAGAAAGATACAAATGTTCAATGGACGGTGAACTTAATAATATAAAAGGTATACGTGTTTTAAATTCAGTTATTAAAAATTTAGTTACAAAAATTTTTGCTATATTATACTTTTTGAAGTTCTTGCACATTGATTTATTGGGACGCGCACGCCCGCTACTTTTGTACCTCTTTGATTCATGTGAAAATCTAGGAAATATTTTAAGTTGAACCAGTACACCTAGTCAATATTTTTATTGCATGCAGTATTAATTTTTCGCAGTGTAGTAGCATCATGATTTGAAATTAATACTCAGAAGTAGGGGAACATACAGAAACCAACTACGTAAAGTAGTGGGAATAATAACAGGACATTATACACTAAACAAACATCTTTACAACTAAGGCATTACAGACAACCCCATGTGTAGGCATACATGGAGGCAGAGGAGACTTCTAGACACATTCTACTAAACTGTAAGTTGGTAGAAGTATACAGAAAGAAGCACATAGGAAATCCGAACACTCTGCAGTAAGCAGTAAACAATATAAAATCACTAATAAGGTTCATACAGGAACTGGGGTGTTTAAAGTAGCGCTACCCCTTTTTCACGCAAAATAGGCACGCTGGATGTCGACTTGCGGAAAACGCCAAGTTTAGTTTTAACTAACTAACTAACTAGGGGAACATATGCAACATCATTAAACTCACGTCAAAGTAAAAATAATGCAATCCCGCCCCGCCAACTTACAGTTTGACTCAGTATAATGAGTTTTTTCCAATTAGGGACCACAAAAGACCAGACCAGCCCTCGTGTGAACACGCTAAGTGACGACCAGGACGACATACAGAAGCAGCTCGACAACGAGGCACGAGACAGGATGCAGTATGCAACCGTGAGATTTTGTTGTTTCTATCAAAAACTACCAAATACCGGGATAATATCGGGTAGTTAGTTAAAATCCAAAAACTACATGTAAAATCTACTATATTAGGCCGCCATAATAAACGCTACAGGATCTGCAACAGATGTTGGACAGCCTCGCTAATTCGTCTCGGCGAATCGGTCTCCAAATGAACTTGGATAAAACCAAAGTATGATCAACAACCACATCGATCTGGGATCGATCTTCGTGAACGGAGTCTGCCTCGAAGTTGTTTCCGAGTACATATACCTCGGGCAGTTGCTCCAATTAGGTAGGAACAACTTCGACAAGGAAGTCAGGAGACGGATAGTTAGGCTGTGGGCACCGTTTGGGAAACTTCGTCGCATCTTCTCATCGCCGTTACCATAAAATCTGAGAACGAAAGTTTTTAATCAGTGCATCCTGCCTGTAATGACATACGGAGCCGAAACGTGGCCTTGCTAGTAATTTTTATGTATTTATCCGTTACGTATTTGTAATTGCGTTCTTAGAGGTGGTACTCATGATTATGTAGTATAAATTCGAGTATTAGGTACCTATTATGAATATTATGATCAAACAACGATTTTGGCTGTTACTCACAACAACTCAAATGGAAATATGTACTTGTCTGACATGAATAAATGTTTGAATCTGAATCTGAATCTGAATCTGAAATAGTTTGTTTTTAATGTTGCCATACAATGTAAACGTTATTTGAACTATGTAAAACGTGAATAAAAAAGCGGTCGTGTCGTCACCAATCAGATTAAGTTTAGTATATGTGTATATGTATATTTTTGGTTGTCCTGAAAATCAGCGTCACGATAAGTCGTGGCATATATTATGGTGAGTTGCAACCTTTCTGGTGTATACCCGCTTTTGTTATTTGGGTGGATAAACTATTCTTTGTTGCTCGTTACCATGGTTACGTCTCCTGAGTCACCCTTTAAAATTGTGATTTTATAGTTTTTAAATCTACTAAACATGAGTTTTAGCGATGAGTATCTATCCATTTGGATATGGGTCATCTTTTGAGCATGCTTGAAGTCCATATTATGAATATTTTTCTAAGAAATTCAGTTACTGTTGTCTCCTCGCTGACGGGACAAAATAATAATAATAAAGAAAAGTTGATTGACCCATTTTCTTCTTCTTGTGTACCATTTCGTTTACACTAAATAAACGTTTTTCTTTTTTTTCTTTCATAATAGGATGAACGACCCTTAACAAATAATAACTTTGAAATTTCAGCAGAAAACGATATGGGTGCTTCATTTCCCCACCCACATGCAAATGCCACACATCAACGACAAGCGGATACCGTGGAAACCCGTGAGTATTTTCCACAACATTGCCTCATAATTGATTCCATTAATCATTGAACATTGTTACAAACGGGTCAATTGGGGAATATCGACAAGATTGAGTTTGAATTTCAAGGTCGTACGGAATTAACTAATTAATACAGGTAAATACCTATCATTCGTTTGCATTGATCATACAATATCATAATGGTTGTTGAACAGGTTTATGAAATAAAATAGAATATAAACTAAGCTTAAAATAAACTAAACTAAAAACTAAATATTTATAAGTAAAAACGAGGCTCCAGCTCGGAGCTCGTCGGTAAGGTGCCCAGAAGGCTGGCCGCATTGCCGCGCTGAACAGTAATGCTGATCCGCAGCATTACTGTTACTGCTACCGCAGCAGCCTTCTGGTCACCCGTCGCTTCCACAAGGCGCTTCGCTAGCTCCTTGAATATATAATGAACTGTAGGTCCCCACGGCCCTAGAGTTTCCACCCCAAACGGTTCAAACATGCAGCCACCGTCAAGGTATGTATTTTTGTGTTCCTGGAGGTGAGCAAGGTTGCCAGAGAGGGATCTAAATTTGTGCGTTCTGCTGTCAACACAGTGGATCCTCTAATTTTATAAAGGTTCGACAAAGCGCACGTGACTCTTTTAGAGTTGCGGGCGTCTATAGACGGTTGTTTGCCACTGTCTTTGTATTAAAAAATCCAGTTGGATTTTGTACAACCGAGTTATGTTCATCAATAGGCTGCTTTAAATTGGGAAAACATGATTCCCACGGCCGCTTTCTACCATCGCACCGCTCGCCGTCGGCAGGGCATTCATCCTCACACCTTAGAACCGAAATGGTCGCGTACGGTACGGTTTCAGAGGAATTTCCTCCCACGGACGCTCCGGTTGTGGAATGAGCTCCCTGCCGAGGTTTTCCCGAGGGACTACAGTATGTGGTTCTTCAAAAAAGGAGTGTATACATTTTTAAAGGGTCGGCAACGCGCAAGTGACACCCCAGGAGTTGCAAACGTTCATAGGCTACGGTGACCGCTTACCATCAGACGGGCCGTACAATTGTTTGCCACCGGCATGGTATAAAAAAAGAAAGTTCCATAAACATTATCAATTACTTTAATCTCATTCAGCGGTTTCCAAATCGAAATAAATTGAGCAGGGAGCACCAATATTTACAATTTCGTTTGAATTTACATGCGCAATGTTATTTCGATATCTACATATATTCAAAGCAGGATGGTTTTAATTCAAACATATTATACATATGTATGTGGTAAGGCTTATGTCGCTTGATTTCTGACGGCTCTATAATATTTGTCATTCATGAAACGCTTTGTAAATCAATCAAAACGTATTTTGTTTTTGGTTACATTTTATGCAATATGTATGAAGTAAATATCGAATTTTTATAAGAACTGGTTACCTTTATATTATATTTTGCATTTTAGCGAACCTGTCCTTTTGAGCCCATAAGTTTCAATTAAAACCTAATCGAGTTAGGTGATTTGTTTCAGCTCACTTCAAAACATCACAAAGATCAACGCTGTTATTACAGACTCAAATCGAAAATACAACATAGTGAGTAAATTACTATTATCATATAGTTGTATATTTCTATGTCAAACATTCCAAACGTACGAGTATACTTATAGGGAGAACAAAGAACTGTTTATGCCGCCGGTGACAATTAATTACTCCGACTGACTGAATAATCATCATCATCATCCTAGCGTTATCCCGGTACAGTTGCATTCTGAAGGATGCCCGGGGTCCGCTACCTAATCCCAAGATTTGGCCTAGGCACTAGTTTTTACGAGCGACTGCCATCTGACCTTCAACCCGAGGGGAAATCACTTTATTGGAATTAGGCTTGTCAAGTGAGTGGGCTAGTCAACCTGCTTGCCAAGCGTGGCGACTATGGCAAATCCCCCCCAAATTGGGGGAGGCCTATGTTCAGCAGTGGACGTCTTTCGGTTGAAATGATGATGATGATGATGAAGTGAGTGGGCAACTCAACTCGACTGTTAGAAGTTCTCAAGCCGCCCGAAGGCCTCTAACTTGGCTTAACGACTGCTATCATAGACAGCAGCCAGGATTAACGGCTTAGCGTGCCTTCCAAAGCACGGGATCCAATAACTAACCTAGACCGACGTTGTTTAACCTCGCATATTGCACGCGAGCAACCCAGGCGTCGCTGGGCCACGAGCGCTCGTTACAACTTACAACAAAGTGAGTAAATTACTATTATGATGTAGATATATTTTTCTGTGTCAAACATTCCAACTGTATACTTATAGGTAGAACAAAGAACTGTTTATCACGCCAGTGAGAATTACTCCGGCTGACTGAATACCGAAGTATATCTAAGTTACCTATTATTAGCGACCAAGACGTAACTAGTCAAGGTTTTAAGTTACAGTTACAGAGAGTAAATTTTTCGCTCTACTAATAGTATATACACACTAAAATATGGGTAAGATAAGGGGATCAATCGGAGGTATACATTCTTATTCCAAATTGATTTTAATTATACTTAATATGAGAACAACGGTTGGAACTCACTTGGAAAGTCACTATTTGCGACATGTTTCGGACTACAATTGGAGTCCGAAACATGTCGCAAATAGTGACTTTCCAAGTGAGTTCCAACCGTTGTTCTCATATTAAGTGTAAATATGTCTCACGTTAGTGTAAATATATGATTTTAATTATGTTTCACTAGCTCGTTCTAACGCGTTAGGTAACCGCGTCTGGAAGCAAACGAGCGAAACACATTGATATTAAATAATTATGTAATAATACAGAGCCCGCTATTTCAATATGGGATAGCCGAGTGTTAATGAGGCGGACAATCAATCCCTTTTCGCGCCGAGGCTTGAATGATTTTCTCAAAAAATGTAATGGAATTTGAAAAATATCAGAATTAAATATTTGAAATGAAATTCTAAGGATTCAGTAATAAAACACGCGCTACAGCAGAAGGCGTCCAGCGTCGTCTTAAGTATCCGGGGCGCGGCGGCGCGCACCGAAAACAAGAGACGATAACTTTCATGTTGTAAAAGAATAAGAATAATGTATTTATGCACAAAGACACTGTTACGTAATAAAATGAATAAGTATATCCATCAGTTAGTCCCAAACTAGGCTGAACCTGAATCTTGGAACCCGTTGAGTTACAGTTACACAAGTTGTCTATTTTAATACTCTTAAACTATTTTACATAATTTGTGTGCGATGTGTTATAGAACCATTATGAAATTCCATTGCGGGCCGCTCATTGCGCCGCACCCGAAGCGCGATACTTCGCAGACTGTTATAACTAACATAACGTCAATATCTCATTGCATGTTTACGATAATAATTGCCAGGTTGACCCCTAGTTCAGTAATGTATTCCCAGTTGCTCTCATAAATATGGAACTTAATCCGCGACCGCTTTAGCCTAGTTGGTAGTGACCCTGCCTTCGAAGCTGGAGGTCCCGGGTTCGAATCCCGGTCAGGGCATGTATTTGTGTGATGAACACGAATATTTGTTCTTGAGTCTTGGATGTTTTCTATGTATTTAAGTATCTATTTATCTATATAAGTATGTATATCGTCACTTGGTACCCATAGTACAAGCTTTGCTTAGTTTGGGACTAGGTTGATTTGTGTAAGATTGTCCAAAAATATTTATATTTATTATTTAATTTATCGTGACTACCCAATATTCTTCATTATTCCCGCTCCTTTTCTCTAGCACGCCATTATTTGTATTCTCGTTGGCTTTTCATTAAAGTTGAACTTATTAAAAAAGACAGATTTTTCATTTAACTTCCACATTTTGTAATATAGTAACTTTGTCTTCTAAAACGTAATAAATGCTCCATCTTGGCGTCTTAGCTTTTCCTTTTTTTTATCAAACTAGTCCACGGCCAGACGTTAAATATGCTCTCGTTGCTTTTGTAGACCCCAACTTGTTCCTATTTATTTTATTACGCTGGGCAAAGAGTAATACTAGTTTCTTTATTACAGATGGCAACGTTGTTCCCGGGGATTATAAAGGTCAGTTTTCTCCTAATGAAAAAAAAAGAGAAACAATTTTATTAAATGCTGCGAGAACTTCCCTGTCGGTAAATGATAGGAAGCTACGCGGAAACTACTGCAGCACAGATTATTTCAAATTTCGAGAGAATGCATTTCGTTAAAAAATTGGATATTAAAATAACCGGATTATTAGGTACTGTAAAATAAAAATATATTGGAAATTGGTGGAGTTACGTACTCTTAGTTACACGTTAGAACGATTACTTTTGTTTGTATTTTAAACTAATCAAAATAAATCTCATGTGCTCTGTCTACCCTTTTTGGAAACACAGGCGTGAGTTTATGTGTCTATGTATCATATTTATGTATTTAAACCAGTTATGACGCAGACAATACTTTTATTTAACAAGTTTATTACTACCGTTTTGCCACGTTTCTAAACTCTCTAGAGAGCATTCTTAATTGCAAAAGTTTTACAAAGCGAGATGTCTCCGAGGTTTGATTTTATTTTTTATCTAATATCTTTGGTTGGGATGAGTTCTACAATCGTTATTTATAACGTAGTTTTTTAGATCGGGACTTGTACAGCAAATTATATAACTATTATATATTGTATAACTACGAGTCAACGGAAATTAGTTAAACAAACCGAAATAATAAAACAAACTATTCCTCCGGAAATGAAGACTAGGCACATGGGTTGATGGCTCGTTGATGTCTGTTGTTCTATGTACTCAGCGTCACGTGATTGGTCAAAATCATTAAAGTTTAGTAAAGGCGACACGTGATTGACCAATTTTATTATAGTTCACTAACGGCGACACGTGATTGGTCTAATTCATAAGAGTTCACTTGAAGGGAGCTCCGTAGGTAAAAGTACAAGATTTTAGTTTCGTCTACGATATCTTAATTCAAACATTAAGGCCGACGAGTAGAAAATATATGTATAGTCATATATTAATTCACACACAATTCCAAATAGTTTGAAGTAGATACCTACAGATTATAGCACCCTATTTCTAAGAAGTTTTAAAAAACCTAGCCAAAGAAAAATATTTACATAAAAGTTTTACATTACATTTACAAGAAGAAACTTCACCTTTTACTTGGTCTTTCGGAAAATGTGTAATAAAGTTTTAAGTGTTCACATCGGATCTTTAATAAAATCACTATTCAAGCAAAAGTATTTTCACCTCACTAGCTCGGAAAGCCCTTTTTTATTCTTTAAAAACAGATAGCAAAACTGCATTTTATCCACAAGAGTGCAAAGAATAGTTAAAGTTCGAACACGCTATTTGTAACTTTTTTAAACATAATAACATGTAAAGGCCAGTCCAGACAGTCCAGCGACAATAATTTTATTTTGTGTTGTTGTGTTAAAAAACTAGTACCTACGCCAAATCTCGGGATTAGGTAGTGGACAACTATAGTTAGGACGCAACTGTCAACGCTAAGACGAGGAGGAAGAAAAAAAATTACTCACTCTATTGAGGTGAAAAGATTTGTGTTATACACGGCTGCAAAGTTATTTTACGTCTCGTGTGTTGCAACACTCGCTACGCTCAGGATTCTATTTTTGAACCACTCGCTTCGCTCAGGATTCTATTTTCCAACCATAGAATCCATTCGCTAGCTCGTGTTTCAATTCCACACTCGCGGTTAAAATACAACTTTGCACCCTTGTATAACAAATAACTATTGTTGTTTTTTAAAGAGGTTTGTCAAAAAAAAAAAAGGGTTAATGGTGAACAGAAGTATGCGTGCGGCTGATGACGCAAGTGCGCGGATCGTACTTTGGTACCAATAACTATAGCGGTTACATACATGACTCGACTCCATATAATGTTCTTAGAACAGTAAATGATTTAAACAAACTATGAAAACTACATCGGTGAGAATTGAATTATTAATATTATTATTTTCTTTACTTATTTATCGTTTAAAGCTAGGCTTTTAAAATATCTTTATAAAACGTAAAATATAAAAATACACTTACAAAACATAAAAATATTTTAAATTCCTAACCTAGGGTGTTGATCACAATAGATCAGAAATGGTCGCAGTGATACGAGGGCTGAAAAGCCCGGGAATAGCCACAACACCTAAATAATAATAATAATAACCTAGGGTGCCGCCGGCAGCGAGGCGGGGCCTAAGCTACCGGTGGTTAGGGCGACAGAGAGAGAAACCTCCTGACTATCCGCGCCGTGTCCAAGAGTACCGCCTCCTGTATCTGACCCTTGACCCAGCCACCTAGCGAGAGTCTCTTGAGGTGTTGGTCGAGACTCTTCGCTATTAGACCGTTCGCAGAGACGACTAGCGGTTTTTGTGTGACTAAACTACACATTTCAATCAAAATGATTTAATAATCTTAATGAGTCTTTTTATAAGGGATTGACGAGAGACATCAAGGATGATGTCTGGATGTGACAACAGGAGTTGTGGATTCGTTTTTATTATCAGTAACTTAGAGACCATATACATCTCTAACAATATTAAATTAATCTTAATTTTGACGCTCAGAGACCATGTACATCTCTGGGATATTATAGTAATTTGATTATACTATTTGTTTAATCAGACTTGAAACCTTATACATCTCTAACTTTACTGACGTTGTAATATTTGTAATAGATAACTTTGCAGGCTTATCTTCACTGTATAATATTAATTTTGTTATAATTGTAAACTCGAAATTATTATTATTTCTTGAACTGTAAATTAATATTTTGACATGTAAAAGTGCCATTGTGGCCTATTTGATGATAAATGTTTGATTTTGATTTTATTTTTTTTGAGTCCAATCGAGACCATCCGATGACTGACATGCTACGTGGAACTACCTTGACATAACCTATAACCTAGTCATGGTACTAGTATGAGTTCATATAACCTTAGACATTTTTTAGGCACAAGTAACTAGACATCATATTGGAGGGCTGGCTTCACCGTTGGCCTCATCTTTGCGCCCTGGCCATGAGCAATGCCATTTTTAATAAAAACAACCGACTAAAACCAATGAAAATCGTAAATCTTACTACAACGAAATAACGCCTACCTCTTAATATTCGTTACCCTACTCCTAATGTCGCTTTTTATATGTTTTCAGCTAGTAATCGGGAGTCTCTTTTACCGGTGGCGCCGTCACTTAGGATACAGCGTTGGGTCACCGCTCGGATACCACTGCCGTTGAATAGATACCAGACCAAGTCCAAGTCGATGAGTATCAGAATAGATCGTTCTAGAAGTAAGTTCAAACCAACACGCCAAACCAAATTCAAATCATCGAAGCAACTCATCTGGTTATGAGGATGCTCGGTGGTTGTTTTTGAATCGTGAAGGCTCTTAAATGAGCTGGCAAATAGTAAAAAAAACCTTATTAAAGTTATTAATAATCGGAATGTTTAAAGTTGTTGTAAATAATTAAATACAAGGTATGTCAAAAACCATGACTTAAAGTCGTTTTCAGCTTAAATTTTACTCCTAACCACAAGTGACAGATAGTTATTTATTATCGACTAGACATAATACTGCGTTCGGGAAGTTGAGGAGGATCTTCACGTCAGAAATTCCACAGTCCCTGAAGTCGAAAGTCTTCGACCAGTGCGTGTTGCCAGTGATGACTTATGGTACTGAAACGTGGCCGCTGAATGTGGGCCTCTTAAATAAGCTCAGAGTTGCTCAGCGTGCGATGGAGAGAGCTATGCTTGGAGTTTCTCTGCGGGACATGATCTGAAACTCGGAGATCCGCAGAAGAACGAGGGTTACCGACATAGCTCAGAGAATCTGCATGTTGAAGTGGCAGTGGGCGGGCCACATTGCTCGTAGAACCGATAACCGTTGGGGAAGAAAGGTTCTCGAGTGGCGGCCTCGCACGGGAAGACGGAGCGTTGGACGGCCTCCCACTAGGTGGACTGATGACTTGGTCAAGGCAGCGGGGAGTCGCTGGATGCGGGTGGCTCGCGACCGTGTGCTGTGGCGCTCCTTGGAGGAGGCCTATATCCAGCAGTGGATGTCTTCTGGCTGAATGATGAATGATGATGAGACATAATACGGTTGCTTAAAAAAATGTTTTTGTACGTATACGTTTGATGGTCCGTGCGTAGGCCAAAAGCACGGCATATCGAGCTACCACTAGCAAGCGACCAAAACACTGAGTAGTGTGAGGTGCTCCACAATAGTACATGTAATTATTATTGTCGAGGCGCGGAGAGTAGATACGCAAGCATTCACACCTCGTAAGCTTGACGGGTGTCAAATGCAAAGAAACACATCTTCGCACAGCTATACGATTCACTAAGCACAATCCTCACAGCTCACAGGCATACATATGGAAACTTTCAAATGTCATCACTTTTTGACAGTTTCCATATAAACACGGGTGAGGGGGATAAGGACAAGTCGGTTTGTAAATAACCGCCCAGTATAAACTCACCCATAGTAACGGAAATTTCTAATATCGAAAATATCACTTTCTAATTTAGAAACAGATACCAGCCCTGATGAAACCATCAAAAGGGATGAACCGAATTCCAATTAATTCTTTAACCAAGCAAATGCTTTTAAATACAAAAATTAAAAACACCCACGTCAATACATGATTTGACATGATAATTGCGGCTCGTTAGAAATAAGTTATTTACAGAATAGGGACGTTAACACCATAAGTACGAATTCTCTCCAAAAGGATCAAATTCTTAACCAAATAAAAAATTACATAAATATAAGTCTTCAAAGTTTTAAGAGGGGGCATACTCAGTCCCTATTCCGCAAAACGCACCTTTGTACATACTTATTATACTCTTTGTGTTAGAACGATCGTAATTTACTGTGGCACTCGTGGTCAATGACGTCACTGATCTGTCGCGCTTTCTCTCTCTAACCATTAAAACGGTTGTAGCCTCGTTATTTTTTTCAGATATTTGAGTAGGATTTTCACCATTTGGCATATTTTATGCCTTGTTTCTTTTAGAGTAGTATTATGGAGTATATAGTCACTTGTTAAGGTGGAGACCGTGGATGCAGAGAGAGATCACACACTTACGGACCCGGACGACGTAATCACAGCGTCTATCGAAAGATGGAACGCTGCGCTTGCGGCGTCCAACTCTGACACGACGCGTACACTTAGGCATTCCCGCCGGCGGGGACGTCCACCGCGCGATCGCGACAACAGTGACACATAATATATAGTCCCTATTCGTCCCGGTACCGCCGCACACCGGGTAGAGTCAGTCCGACCCAGGTCGGGCCTAGCTGAGTTTCTTGCTGGACTCTTCTCAGCTAGGTTAGGTTTAGTGAACCAGCGACAAAACTCCCAGCCGTGCCGGAGGTTTTCCCCTGGATTTTCCCCAGGCTACTCTCCAACCGCGCACTCCTATCGCTTTATTGGGCCCGGCCTATAAAGCCACAGTCAGGTTCAAAAAAAAAAAAAGCATAGAGAGAGAAAAGACTTGATAAATTGTGACTTATTTATTATTATATTAATGCAAGGTGTCGACAGTTTGAGTTCGGGATTGTGAAGAAGCGCCGCGGTCCCTACTGCATCGCCTTATATAGGTAAAGTTTAAGGACATCTGCTGGCGGAGCCGTGAACTAATTACAATACTTGGTAGTTAACTTTATCTAATTAAACAAGGTAAATGATTCTCTAAGAATCAAGTAGATGGCGTTACTAAGCGCCATTCAATCCATTAAATCGGTACATAATTAAAACGCATAGGATAATAGATGGCGCCGCGTAGGCCAACCTAATCTTATGTTAGTACCTAACATCACATTTTGACTCAATAACCCTACCCACAATGCCCTACCTGATTTCAAGAAGCCTGTGGACGTCTAGAAAGTTGACAACCACGTTACCGACCCTTTGATTGTCTAGGAGATTCGCTGTGTTGACAGCTAGAGACATATTATGTTAATCCTTTAGCCTCATCATAGCGCATCCTCGAAAGCTTGTGAGTCCGCTTACTGCAACATTTGCATGTTATGTATTTAGAGGAATATATGTATTACAAATAACATGCTTCAATTATATTTTTGTCTTCATTTATTCTCAATTAAACCCTATATATAACGATCTCTATACACTGTGGGTGTCAATAACCTGAAAAATTTAAACCACTTATTATTGAAGACAGTACAAGTAAATAATGCTATAACAACTTGGGTCTAATTATTAAGCGTCTTAATTAAATTACTATTTCATTACAAATTAAATCATATTAATTGACCGCTTCTTTGTAAACAAACCTTTACTTCAGAGAGAGTTCGCAGCAGAGTAATCGCTCAGAGTTTAATTCATCTGAAGTTGAGAAACAGAGAGCGAGCATTGTCATTTTAGTGACATCAATTTCAAACTATCAGCCAGTTATCAGTGAAGGTAAATAGTTTGCACTCTCGCGATTGAGAACAGAACAAAACTGTCGATAGTGAAACCTTTTTGTAGAATAGATACCAAACTTAATTAAGTGGAACTGGCTGACAACCACGCAGTTTTAACTTGTGATTTATTTTAAATTATCAATATCTCTAAAACTAGTGGCTCTGCGAGCTGTAGACCCCGTGAGTGAGTATTTTATCATTTCCAAAATCTGACATTATAAAAAAGATCAATTATGAATATCGAACCTGCTAACAAAATTTCACGAAGAGCGGTTGAAAAATGCGACCTGTAGAGGAGAACAAACCAAAATTTGGACGCAGGAACTTACAAAATCTTTGAAATAAAAATTGTTTTTGAAAATTTCCAAAAACTGACTCGACAACAAAAACTATAGAATTACCGGACCTGCTCACAAAATTTCACGAGAATCGTTTGCGTAATGCGACCTGTAGAGGAGAACAAACCGTTGAACGAATATATATATTTTTTTAATCTCCAAAAACTTATTCGACAATAAAAATCTGTATATATATCCAACCTGTAGAGGAGAACAAACCGAAATTCGCCCGCAGAAACTTACAAAATCATTGATAAAAAAATTGTTTATGGAAATTTCCAAAAACCGTCTTGACAAAAAAAAACTATATGACTATCAAATCTTCTTAAGAAATTTCACGAGAATCGGTTGAGAATTGCGACCTGTAGACGAGAACAAACGGAAATCCGGACATACGAAAGCATTTTTATCGAAGCTGAAGCAGAGACCTTCGTTTCACTTGCTCAATTATGGATCTTTAAGTACCCTGTATACTCTAATTAGGCTCTAAAATAGTTAGTTTAAATGTTTAGAGTTATTAACGCATAGCGCCGCGTAATTTGTCCTATTACATAGCGATCCACAACAATGGACAAAAAATGGACTGCATTGAATTAGCATATATTTAATAGAAGTTACTGCTTTAATTAACCTCTAGACGTAGTATAGGGAAACTATATTTCACTGGGAACTTTGCTGCCATTGAAACTATTTAATGGCTGGCATTTCAAAAATGACAATCGATTGTCAGTCTTACGTATTCTAATAATTAAAATACATGTTCTAAGGGTAGTATGTCGTCGATACAACACCTCTGCCAAAAAGGTTGAGTCGGAATTTAGATCAAAGGATAAAACAAAAACAACATTGATAATTGTAACCCAAACAAGCTGTAATAGGTAGGGTTACCGCTTAACCCAGATGACCCCTGTCGCCGTCTACCCCTTAAACAGTGCAGAGCCTGTACTCCGAACTTCGTATCGTGCCGTCCTTGTTAAAATAGTTTTATTGTAACAAAATAAAGCTCTATGGTTGATGAACTAATATTTAAATAAATGTCACTCTGTTTCGAACTAAGATGAAGTTTTATTAGGTTATGGGCCCAGCGGTACAATTTTTAGTTTTTCGGTAGTATTGTAGGGCAAAGTTATTAAAATGTCAGCAAATTACGCAGTAAACGTGCCCAAACTAAAAGGTCGTGAGAATTATGACGACTGGGCATTTGCTGTGGAAAACTTTCTCATCCTGGAAGGCGTCGACTTGCCTAGTAAAAACGTCCTAGATGAAGCAAGCGACAGAAAAGCCAGAGCGAAGATGATATTAACCGTGGACCCATCACTTTATGTTCACATTAAAGGAGAATCTACAGTACGAGATACTTGGAATAAGCTAAAGTCCTTGTTCGATGACACTGGTTACACGCGCAAGATTAGCTTATTAAGAAATTTAATTTCTATCCGCTTAGAAACGTGCGAGTCCATGACAGCTTACGTGACTCAGCTAGTGGAAACCGCACAGAAATTAAAAGGTACAGGATTCGAAATCAGCGATGAGTGGATCGGTTCTTTGCTGTTGGCGGGTCTTCCGGAGAAGTTTAGCCCGATGATAATGGCTATTGAGCATTCGGGAATGAGTTTATGTGCAGACGCTATAAAAACTAAGTTATTAGACATGAGTGCAGATTTTGAGATAAAATCCGACAGCGCATTTATTGCTAAGAATTCGCCAAGATGTAATGGCGGTAGCAATAAAACTTTTCCTAAGAATCGTGGTGGCAGTAACGAAACGCAACCACAGACATCTGTCAGTGGGACTGTCAGACCGTCAAGCTCAAAAATAATTCGTTGTTACAAATGCAAACAAGTTGGGCATTACAAAAATCAGTGCCCAGAGGAGCGAAAAGCCAAAATCAATGCATTCAGCGCAGTATTTTTCAATAAGAAATTCGGTCAAGACGATTTTTATATCGATTCGGGCTCAAGTACTCATCTAGTTTCTGATAAAAATATGTTGACAAATGTAAAGCATTACGAACCGAAAACTAAACAGATAATTGTAGCAAATCAACAAACCGTCGATGTTGTTTGTTCTGGGGACTTACAGATTACTACTTCAGTGGGAAATAAACAGTACGAAGTAGTTGTAAACAACGTTTTGTGCATTCCTAACCTCACTACTAACTTACTGTCGGTGAGCAGAATCATCGCGAGTGGAAACAGAGTTGTGTTCAACCAGCACGGGTGTTTCATATACAACTCAGATAATGTTTGCATTGGCGAAGGAACTTTAGAGAATGAAGTGTACAGATTAAACATTGTGAAGTCTCAACAACTCATAGCAGCGGCAGTGACAACTTCGAGTCAAACGTGGCACAGACGATTAGGCCATATAAATTCAACTGATCTATCCAAGATGAAAAATGGAGCAGTTGAGGGGGTATCATTTCCAGATAGAAGTGGCACTTTAGATAAATCCAGTTGTACAGTATGCTGCGAGGGAAAGCAGGCGAGGCTGCCATTCCCAGTCAGTGCAAGCAGAAGTAAGGAAGTTCTAGAATTGGTGCACAGCGATCTGTGTGGACCAATGGAGAATAAGTCCCTTGGAAATGCAAGATACTATCTCATTTTTGTCGATGACTACAGTAGGATGTGTTTTGTCTATTTTCTTCAGTCAAAACATCAGACATTCAAGTACTTCAAGGAGTTCCAGAAGTTAGTTGAAAACCAGCAGTCAAAAAAGATAAAAGTTCTGAGAACTGATTCTGTAGGAGAGTATTGCTCAACAGAAATGGAGAACTACCTGAAGCAGTGTGGTATAGTACATCAGCGGACAACTGCATATACCCCCGAGTCTAATGGAGTATCAGAGCGGTTTAACCGATCAATAGTAGAGAAAGCCCGCTGTCTCCTATTTGATGCTAAACTTGAGAAAAAGTTTTGGGCAGAGGCAGTAAATACTGCAGTTTATATAAAAAATAGGTCTCCAGCGGCAAGTCTCAGCCGAGATACTACCCCATATGAAATGTGGACTGACAGAAAGCCGAATGTTGGTCATTTACGGATCTTCGGCAGTCCAGTGATGGTGCACGTCCCAAAGCAAAAAAGAAGGAAATGGGACAAGAAAGCAACCAAGATGTTACTAGTTGGTTATTCAGAAACAATCAAAGGTTATCGCTTGTATGATCCAGTATCTCAGGATATTGTTGTTGCTAGAGATGAAGTAATTATGGAAAATGCTGAAGAAAATGTAGCAACAATAATGGTAGAGGACAAACAGCAAAGTGATTGTGTAACAGTAACAGTTAAACAAACATCAGAAAATGGTCAGTCAAGTAGCAGCAGCTCGAATGACAGTGAAGTCCAAGATGACGATGTTAATGATGAAACATTTGTTCCCAGTGACACACCAAGTGAGGATGACAGCTTTTATGAACCAGATAATGCGGGAGAGGTAACACAGGAGCCACAGGAGTTACCAAAGCGTGTTCGGCTCAAACCAGATTACTATGGTATTTCAAATATGGGTGTAGAAGATGTGACAAGTGAGCACATTTCACTCACAGAAGCTATTGCTGGTCCAGAAAAAGTGCAGTGGCAAGATGCAATGATGGAGGAACTACAATCCTTCAAGGACAATAACACTTGGGAACTAGTTGATAGGCCAAATGAGGGAACAGTAGTGAAAAATAAGTGGGTGTTTAAAAAGAAGTTCAATAGTGAAGATGAAGTTTTATTAGGTTATGGGCCCAGTGCAAGTAAACACTACAAGTTTTTAAAAGCTATGGGTGTTTCAGAAGTTTAAATTTTTCAGTCCAAGCTGTTATTGCTTGTGTTGCTATTATACTTATTAATGGTAATAGTTTCTTTTGTTAGGAGAGAGTGTTAAAATAGTTTTATTGTAACAAAATAATGCTCTATGGTTGATGAACTAATATTTAAATAAATGTCACTCTGTTTCGAACTAAGATGAAATTTTATTAGTCCTTTTCACTCTCGTGTTCTTCACTATATGAGTGAGAGTGACGGCATGATACGAAGTCTGGTTTTTGAATTTCGGAGTAGCCTCTCTCTAGTCTCTTACATGCTTCGGTAGTTTAGGGCCTACTACAACTTCGAAATCCGAACTTCGTATCATGCCGTCCCTTTCACTCATATTGTGTATAATGCGGGAGGCCCCCTTATTGTAGATAGTGACACACATTGAGTAACTAATTTTTACCCACCCGGAACGGAGAAGGTACCTACATGCGTTTGGGGGAATCTATCTCATTAGATCCATTCAGTAGATCCACTGTGTATCTAATGAGATTTTTTTTTACCGCTAGATACATTGCAATTCATAATGGATCTATTAGGATGTTTTCTTTCATTAGATACATTTTAGCCGGGGTCTGTGAGGAATGGATCTAGTGAGAGTTTATTTCTCATTAGATTGAAATCTAGAATGGATCTAGTGAGAAGTTAACAAAAAATTGTTATTATTTATCATTGCATTAATATTTTTTTGTTAATATTTTTTATTTTATTCCTAATTTAATTCTACTAAATTAATAAATAAAATAATAAATTAATGAGAAAGATTGTATGCGTAGACATTAATTCCTCAATTACACTAAACAGTCGATGTACCTGCAGTTTAGATTAAAATATATGCAAACCTACCCAAATACCTACACTTTTTTTACTAATATTTTTTCTCTACAATTATTTAAACTCAATTTTATATTGCATAAAAGATAAAATGTAATGAAGTTTGATCACTTCGTACTCTCTACTTTGCTTTTTCATTTATGACTCTTACCTACAGTATAAATGTACACTGTAAAAAAAGGATCTCCCGTAGGTACTCGATTGAGAAAATTATAAAATCACAGATTTCACCTACTGAAATTAAGGCGTTTCCATTTATTTGGAATTTAGGAAGAATAAATTGAACAATCGGGTAGAATAGATCTTATGAGAAATACTTCTTGACAGATCCTTTATTAATAATAGGAATGGATCTAATGAGAAATAAATTGTCACTAGATCTATAATGTATCTCGAGAAACAGATCTAGTGGGAATAAATGCTTACTAGAACCACAGTCTTCAAAAATAATAGATCTAATAAGAAATAACTCTCACTAGATCTATACTGTATCTTGGGAAATAGATCTAGTGGGAATAAATGCTTACTAGATCCACAGTCTTCAGAAGTAATAGATCTAATGAGAAATAACTCTCACTAGATCTATAATGTATCTCAGGAAATAGATCTAGTGGAAATAAATGCTTACTAGATCCACAGTCTTCAGAAATAATAGATCTAATGAGAAATAACTCTCACTAGATCCCTGATAAATTGTAATCCAATAGATGAGAAAAACACTGTCACTAGATCCATCATGTAAGGTGTCCTCGGGTAATGCCGAATGTCGGGCAATTCCGGAAATAACAAATTCCTGTCTAATTAACCGCTTTCATTGCATCTCATCATCATCATCATTAAAAAGAAATGTTAGATTTTTTTGTTGATGTTTGGTAGTGCAACAAAATCGCTTACTTAAACTAGAATTTGTTATTTTCGGAATTATTCAAACATTCGGAATTACCCGAGGACACCTTATGTCACAAAAAAGATCTAGTGAGAATTAACTCTTACTACATCCTGTAATGAGAAACTAGATCCTAGATCTACAATTCTATAATAAGATTTATAGAAAATCTCTAACACATAGGGACAGCATAGAAATTACAAGCTTTGTATGAATTTGGTTGAATGCTTCATAATCTCAATTAATTATAATAAGTTTTTTCGGTATTTGTTTGATCACAAGGAAACGAGCCCGAGCGACGGACACAAATAGATGTCCTTGCCTTTTGCTTACTTCTTTTTAAATAATATACAATAAAGAATAATACACTTCTTTTAATCCTAGCTAGTATAATGGCCGGATATCAAATATCGAATATAAAAGTCGATTAGGGTAGACCTACTGTAAATAAGATACTCGTATGTATTTTTTTCTTAACTGCAAGTAACATGATGTCTACTAAAAGTACTATTCAAATAACCGTGGGATATTTTCTACTAAAATAATAATCCAGTCAAGGCTATACAGATTATTAAGTTATTTTCCTCTTTTCGCTTCTTAAAAATGTTAACTTCTGTATGCGCTCCTTAATCAATATTAACTTATCTATTCAACGGGTGTCAACCGAGCCGTATACTAAGAACCGATCATTTATTATTTTATATAACTTGTATATTATATGAAAATTATACCATATTATGGTTAATAATAAATATTTGAAAATTACATATATAAAACGTTTATTATATAAAATAAGTGACTAAATAGTTTGCAATAATATAAAGTGTTGTTATACTGAATGCAAATATATAATTTATTTTTATACCCCACCCTTTTTACACACCCTTGGGTTCAAACCTCGGCTGGGATTATTCCCAAAAAAAAATTATGTACGACCCTCTCGGTTTTAAAATAAACTTATGTACGAAATATCATGTGATATTTAGCAATAAAATTGTCACTAAATATTTAATGGATCTGGGAAAATAGATCTATTGGAAATAAAAATCTCGTAAGATCCATTGTCTTTGATCTAATGATAATAAATTCTCATAAAATCCACGCTTGGTCAGTAAATGTATCTAGAGAGGATAAATTTCTCATCTGATCTGTTTTACATAATCTAATGAGAAATAAACTCTCACTAGATCCAATCCTCACAGCCCCCGGCTAAAATGTATCTAATGAAAGAAAACATCCCAATAGATCCATTATGAATTGCAATGTATCTAGCGGTAAAAAAAAATCTCATTAGATACACCAGTGGATCTACTGAATGGATCTAATTAGATAGATTCGTTTAGGGTGAGAGGTTGTTTGTTTGTGTATGCACATCAATGTCTTCAAAACGGCTTGACCGAATTACAAACGGATTTCTGCAATGGGTTTGTTATTTAGTCGTGATGAATTTTAGCTAGGTGTTACGATGATAATTCGCCAGGGGGCATTACAGAAAATATTTTTAACTTGCTGAAGTGCGTTTGAGTGCATTTTCTCCGGAACTTCTCGACGAGAGCTTACGATTTCCAGAGGACTTCACGTGGAGTACATGCACTTTAACTCTGAGGATCTGATGATGGAGCAGATAAGCATACAAATACAAATACAAATACAAAATATTTTATTTTTTAAACATAGGTATGTACATCGGTGTTTCAGTTTACGGATTGTATCACTGTCTTGCCTGTTAAGGCATACAAATAGCCACAAAATACCAGGCAGCATGCATACTTACACACTAAATATAAAATCGTTAATTATGCTATTATACGCTTATGTTATGTTAGGATCGTTTAAATATTCTCTTATGGAATAGTATGCTTTGGTAGCTAGAAATTTAAACAATGATTTTTTAAATAAATGAGGGTCATGGAGTTTCAAGATGGCAGTTGGCAATTTATTAAAAATTCTAGGCGCCATTCCAAATATGCTTTTCGAAAGTAGGGCAGTTTTGTATGATCCATAGTTTATGGTATGGTACTGTGCAGATGTAAATAATGTTTTTGTTTGTTTTTGGTCCCATTTGTTTATGATGCATTAACAGACGTTATATATAAACTTTTGAGGGTCTGATGATGGAGTAGAACCATACCACAGAGTACATTGCGATGGTATATAGTAACTGATTGTTATTCGAGCTCTTTAGATTCTGTTTGCTGAGTTGCTTCTGTACATCATCTGCTGAGGATCTGATGTTGGATCAGAACAGTATTTTAAGGCATCTTTTATAGGTATTTAGTTAGTATCTATCTGATAGTATCTATTGAGACGCCTCTGTACATGCATATCAGAAGCCCTGATGATGAAGCAGAACAACAGCATAAGGAATTTTGCGAAGGCACATAGGTGGATTACCGTATGTCGACTATTTCAATACTGTTTGCTGAGTAGCTTCTGTGCATGAACTGCTAAGGGCTTGATGATGGAATCGAATAATATCGTAAGGAAATTTGTGAAGGTTCGTAGATAGAGTACCGTTCTTCGACTGTTTTGAAGTATATCCCTCTAACTACCATAAATAATATGTTTGCTGAAATAATATATAAACTTCCTTGGTTCTAAATGTGTTGCTAAGGTAAATGTCCCTGACTCGACACTGACTCTTTCAATGATAATGTTATGATGATGAAATTGGTGTCATCTAATTGGCCACTAAGATATCGATTACTGGGACGTTTACCTTAATTATGTAAACGAAATAAGATATACTTCAAATTGTGTCATCCACATTCAGGAGCTGTTGCGAAAATGAACACTGGGTGGGTTTATTTACGCTTTGCGACTAATTCATAATTCATTTATTGCATCATAATCATGTGGTACAAGAAGGTGTTATTACATTAGGGTTGATTCACACATGAACCCTGTTAGGGCACAGCAAATATTTCTTAAAATTAAAGTTACAACCAGGTGATGTAGACACAAACACACACATAAATTAAGTACACGCAGCCTGGGGTATAAGTATTAGGGAAGTATGGGTATTAGGTATCTTTTTATTTGGGCAGAGATTTATCATTTAGGTACTCGTCTATGGAATAGTAACTTTTTTTAAGGAGAAATTTTTTTAGTTCCCTTTTGAACACTTTGTCTTCGATTTCATTTTTTATTTTTTGGGGTAGTTTGGACTAGTTGGAAGAAGTGTACAAATCCGTGGCAGTTGTGAGCAGAAAAAGGGGAATTATGTGTGATAGTGAATGTGCATCCACCTGGGCTCGCTGGTCGGGTCTACGACCCCACGCGGTACGCCTTCTGACCTCGTGTGGCTCGCTCCTCGCCACCAGACTTTGACCCTTAGGATTATCAATCAATCAATCAATCATTTATTTCTAAGAATATGGTGCAATATTATAGGTTAGTAAATGGGTTAGTTCAGCATATTCTGCCAACATCGGCGTAGAAATATTGGAGAGAATGGTACCTATAGTTAGTAATTAGTAATGGGTTATTATTAATTAAAATTTATGAGTACATGTCAAATGAAAATAATAATATCAGTATAATCACAATTAATTCAATATCTAAGTTTAGTTATATACCTAGACTAAACAATCTTATATTGCTCTAGAAAACATCTAACACTATAAAAACATTTATCTAACAACCAGCCATTTAACTTAGATTTAAACAAATTACCATCCAACATCCTTAATTCCTCGGGTAGACGGTTGTGAATGGCAATACACATATTAAATACATTCCGCTTGTAAATATCTTTGTGACATTGCGGTTTCAGTAACAGGATTTTCCCTTTAAGTCTAGTCTGCCTTTGCGAATTTTCCACACGTTTATTAAAGTAACCTTCGTATTTTTTTACAAATACGCATACTTCTCTGAGGTATAAACAGGGCAAAGGCAGAATGCGCAATTTCTTAAATAGTGGAACACAGCTAAATTTCACTTTACTTGAAAGACCCGCGGGGCTAGAAAGTGACGACTTGGGCTTACCCTACGGGCCTTCGGCCCTCAGCCTCGTATAACGAACGCACTCCAAGGAGAAACATTGTCAACTTGGGCTGCCCTTCAGGCCTTCGGCCCTCGGTTCGCATAGCACGCGCGTTTGCTTCAAGGAGAAGCTTCGGGCCTTCGGCCTTTCACTGAACTGCTTCTGACTTCGTGTACTTCGCTCTTCACCTTCGGGCTTTTGGCCCTCAGTTTCGCTTGTGAGATACTCGGAGTTAGAAAGTGTCGACTTGGGCTCGGCTTTCGGGCTCGCATAGAGAGCGCTTCTGACCTCGTGTGTCGCGTGTGAAAGGGAGGGCCCTTTCAGGCCATCAGCCCTAAAATTTGCTTGTAAGACCCTCAGGAATAGAAAGTGTCGACTTGATGGGCACGCTTCAAGGAAAAGCTTCGGGCCTTCGGCGTTTCGCTTACCGGCTTCTGACCTCATATACGTCCCCCCTCATCTTCGGGCTTTCGGCCCTGAGGTTCGCTTGTAAGAACTTCTTCTTCTTCTCCTTCACGTTCCATCTCCTATCGGAGGTTGACTATCATATGCGCTATACGGACTTTTAACATGGCCGTGCGGAATAAAGATATAGTGGTCATGTTAAACTAAGTGCGAAGATTCTGAAGCCAAGAGCGGCGTCTCTTTCCGAGTGGTCTTCTTCTTTGGATCTTCCCTTTTATAATGAGTTGCAGGAGTTCATAGACAGTAAGACAGTTAGAAATTGCCGATTTTGGGTTCGGCCCTCGGGCTCGCATAGCGAGCGTGCTCCGAAGAGAAGCTTCGGGCCTTCGGCCCTACGCGGAATGGCTTTTGACCTCGTGTGCCTCGGCTCTCAGGTTCGTTTGTAAGACACTTGAGGCTTGAAATAAATAACTTGGGCTCGCCCCTTGGGTCTTCGGTGCTTGTGCTCGCATAGCAAGCGTGCTCAAAGGAGAAGCTGGGGCCTTCGATTTTTCGCGGAACAGCTTCTGACCTCTTGTATTATGCCTCTTAACTTCGGGCTTTCGGCCCTCAGGTTTACTTGTGAGGCCCTCGAGTATAGAAAGTGGCCACTTGGCACTTACTTAATTTTGTAGCGCCTTAGGAAAACCTCGGTAGGGACCTCATTCCACAACCAGAGTATTCGAGGGTGAAATTTATAAACTAAAACTAAAGATTTTGAAAATACCCCCGACGGATGTACTCAATTAAAAAATAATGCATTTGAACCCCCCCCCCCCCCCCCCTCTATAGGAAATAATTACATTGAGATAAAAATATTTATTTAAAACGTCACCGTTAACTGGTTGCGATGTACATTTACAAGCCCAGAAAAATCCGTCTGGCTTTTTCAAGGGGGGGAGGGTCTGCTAAGACTTGACAAAAGACCCGAATTAAGCTTTTAGACTTGAATTGATGTCCTTCGAGAATTAAAAAGTATAGTATCTATTCACGGGGAAAATTGCTCTTCGCTAGGAACGTATACTACGGGTGGTCACCGATGGGGGGGAGGTCGGTAAAAATTGTACAATGGGTCACGTAGTATTGCGTTTACATTCCCTAATATCTTCACGTATGTAAACTCGCGTCACGCCTCTATTCACAAAAGGCACTAGACCACATCACATGAAGTTGAAGATCACATGAAATTTAATAATAATATAAGAACCGCTTTTAGGAAATTAAAAGGCGACTGCCATATCTGACCTTCGAAACACAGCAAAAAGTAAACCTTGCTGGAACAAAACCGGTTTCCTCACAATAATTCCCTTCACCGAAAAGCTACCTTCAAAAATTTAATAAGGTGAGTTCTTATCTGAAATTCGATTTGGGTTCCTAGAAATACAATAACAAATTTAGTGATACTTAACTACTTTAAGAAGTTTTCTTGGAAATTATTCCACTATTATATACCTAGTATATTAATACTAGGTATATAATAGTACGATATACTACCCCTACCTCCGTGGATTTATGTAGTAGATTAGGCAGGCAAGAAGTGAATTGATTATTATTTTTGGAATCATGTTCACATTTTGGTTAAACTGTCCTCATCTGGACAGAAGGATAGTTAATGGAGTTCATTCGAATCATAAGGCTGGTCAGGGTACCTTGCGAATCAAAACATCTAGATCGCGTTACAGAAATAAGACCACTGAGTAGAAGCAGACTAGAACTATTCAGGTCGGTTGCACCAACATACGATCACAGGCCGGTCATCGTCAAATATCGCGCCTGCAGCTGTCATCCCATAGAAACTTCTCATACTCTCCATACAATCAGATTTTAACGTACACCACTTACGATTACAGACGAACTTTATGAAAATAGGTCTTGCGCTACTGACAAACGCTTCCATCAGTATGTAAGAGATTATTCCAAATTATTTAAAAAAGCGTATACAAAAGCAAAAGTAGTGCACTTGAATAACAAAATAAAATCCTCAGACAATAATGCCAAGACAGCCTGGAAAATAATAAATACAGAGACTGAAAATAGGGAATCAACAATGTCATTGAAAATAGAGGATAATTTAATATCTGACATATTAAAAGTAGCACACGAATAATAACGTAATAATTTCTTTTCTAACATTCCTATAATTACTACAAGAAGTTTGGCATCGTCTTCCGCAATAGCTGAATCCCTTTTGCGTGATACTGTAAAGCTAGATAATTTATTTATTTTTAATTTTAATCATGTTTCTCCTCTGGATGTACTAGTCTTTTAAAATGATAAAATACAGACCACAGAAGACTTATGGAGCGTGACAGTCAAGGTACTGGAATCAATTCTGGAGGTCGTTGTACCCACATTAGCTCTCATTTCCAGGGTTCCGCAGCCAAAATGGCAAAAACGGAACCCTTATGGATTCGTCATGTCTGTCTGTCCGTCCGTCCGTCCGTCCGTCCGTCCGTGTGCCGCTGCCGATTTACTCGGAGAGTAGAAGCACTACAATTATGAAATTTGGTAGGAAGGTGTATTCTATGAACCGCTATATAAAAGTAATGTGAAATTACAAAAAAATATTAAATTAGGGGGGGCACTCCATACATGTAACCAGTGGATGGAAAAAAAAAGTCATCGCACATGACTATGTGGGGTATCAATGGATAGGCCTTTCAAAATGATATGGAGGTTTCTAAAAAACTTGTCCATTTCAGTCAACCGTTGGTGAGATATCGATCTGTCAAAGTCATAGAAATTGTGCCCCCCCCCCCCATTTTTTTAAATTCAATGTATTGGATAGTGATTTTAAATGTGGACTAGTAGGTGTTAGTACGGAACCCTTCATTGTGCGTGGTCCGACACGCACTTGGCTGGTTTTTAATACTTGTATAGACAATGGCATATTTCCAAATTTTATGAAATGTAGTAAAGTAGTTCCTATTTTTAAATCAGGCCATAAAGATTATCCTGCTGATTATCTTCGTAATAAAATTCTCACTAGCAAACTCATCATCATCAAATATCAATATAGATTCAAATATGAAACTTAATGGTGAATAAACTAAGAATTTGTTGAGAAAACCGTATTCATAGGTATTACATTGGACTCAAAATTGCAGTGTGATTCCCACATAACCGCTATAGGAAGTAGGTTGAGCTCTGCTGCTTTTGCAATCAGGAGAATAAGGCAGCTTACCAATGTGGCAACGGCTCGGTTAGTTTACTTTGCTTACTATAATTAGTTATGGTCTTATCTTATGGATCAGCTGCAGATATCGAAACTGTATTTATATTGAAAAAATAACTATACGAACAATTTATAATTTGGGGTCGCGTGAATCACATTGAGAGAAATCTTTAAGGAAATAGATATCCTAACCCTGCCGTCGCTTAGAATTTATACAATTTCCCAACGAAGACTAATAAGTTTATAACTACCAGAAACACTAAGAAACTCTTTTTTTCTACTCCTGTACTTTTTTTCGCGACTTAAGCAATCATGAACTCTAATTTAAATACATACTTTATTTATTCTGTAAAAAGTCTATCTAGTCTATTGCCCAAAAACACACTCCTTACCCTACTTTAATGGAAAATTCAAGCAGAGTTCGGTGCCACAGACTACTACAAATACTATGTTTAGTAGTCATTCTTTGGTGCGTTCAAGTGAAACTTTTATGATTCAAATCAGTGCTGTCAACTTAACGCAACTTTGCTGTAATTTTTATGTATTAATTAATGCATAATATATTATTTACTAATATAAATACATACATTTCTATATTTTTTGGTGTTTTTTAACAAGTTTTATCTATTTTCGGATATATTTGTTAAAACGAAACAGTTAAGATTTGATCCGGATTTGAATTCAGTTTAGGTCGGATGCCAAGTCTAGCAAATTAAAAAAAAAGCAAACCATAAACAAAGTGTCATATTTTTGATTTCCCACCAAATTCTTAATTGAAAACGAAAACATTCAAGCTGATAATTATATATATTACTTAAATAAAACATTTTTTTGTGTTTATGACGAAAATGTGTAGCTACGTTGATTCTTTTAAAAATCCACGAAGAAGTTATATAGCATTACTGAAGAAATTGCGTAGATAAGTTGCACAATTACTAAGAGAAAATATGGCGCATGAAAAGCCAGAAAAATATGCAGTTTTCTTTGTATCTGAAATGAGTCGTAGAAAAAGTATTACTGGTATAAAAAGGTATAAACGGTGTATAACTGGTATAAAAAGGCTCGTGGTGTCTTTACTTGCGATGTTCGCCAAGGCTCACATCGCAACCCACACCACTCGCCTTTTTATACCCTTCTTATACACCAGTTGCATAATATACTATTACAGACTAGTAAAGGCCAAAAAGTTGTTCTTGGACAATACTATAAATATCTACAACAAAATTCCAACACACGTTACTGAACTTACGGATTCTAAATTTAAATCTGTCGTGAAACAAACACACATTTCAAAAGCATAATTATTATGAGATAAACGATTACGTTATGGATATTGTTTGACAGTGATAGCGTCCCGCACAAGTAATCTAACACGGAAATGTTTTGTCCTGAATATTTAAAAAAAAGTTTTCTATTGTTGCATTGTAGTTCTGTAGTATTATGATACTGTTATTTTATATACTTTGTATATTGTTTTGAAAATATTACACCTCGCCGAGTTTCTTACGCCGGTTCTTCTCGAGGCAGAGGTTTATTTTATAAACCGTTGGTAGTTTTTTGACATTCATAAGTGTATGTAATATGCCTAAATTGAAGAATAAATAATTTCATTTCACATTATTTCGAGTAATGACGCACATCCATCCGAATTTTGGATATTATTTAAGTCGCACGCGACCACTATATACGTAGAAAACTAGGCATTGTCTGGGTGAGCTACTAAGTGATCACAACCAATAGTTGAGGGACCGACTAAGGTTGAATGTCTAATTAAAATTTGCGTATATGTTTTCATATATTTGCCACCAAACTTTTCTTGCCAGTCTCAAATACGATATGTACACTCACGGACTTTAATTACTGAGACACTAGGTGTCCAGCTAATGTTGTAATTTCAATATTTACTGTCACAATGACAGTGTTGATCAATAGATCAACTTTTGGGCACCTTACCAACAAAAGAACTTAGGGCCGATTTTTTATCGTCAGATAAAATTATGCGACAGTTAAAATTATCGCTGTCAGTTTCTAATGTCATATGAAAGAAAAGAACAGGGCTAACATTTATCTAACAGATATTTTAATCTGGGAATTGGAATAGTATTAACTTTTCAAATTCAAGTCTAGTTTCAAACGCTCACGCAGCTTACGAAGGTTACGAAATAATTTCATAAATCAATTTGAGAGTTACGAGGCTAATTAGTAGGCTGAATTTGGTCTAGTTTTGGTACAATTTAATCTAAATATTCTAACTACCCTTCCATACAAATACGCACCAAGTCCCCCAATAGATACTTTCTCCTATTTTAAGTATGGTATGGGCATGGAAAAATAGAACGAGATTAGACTTCTCACGGTCTCGTGGATATAAAAATTGATTATTGTACGTACATGATTCTAAATATTATAAGCCTGAAAGTATTAAGACCCACATTTAACAAGCTGAGAGCTAATCGCCAACGGTGGTTAGATGTTATGTGGAGGTATGCAAAAGAAGAGGGAGACCAAGAAAATGTGGTTGGAATGCGTGAAAGATGATATGAACAGGGATGATGTGAGTGACGAGATGAAGGGTGATAGAGGCATATATGGAAAAAAAAACAATGCTGGATATGGAAGTAATAATGATAAGCGAATTGATGGTGTATGATTATAAAGATGGTGTTTTTTTTTTTCAGGAAGACCAATAGAACGTGATCGTCGACGTGTGAACCTGCAGCGGTTTAAGGTATCCGGATTCAGAAATACCACTTGAAGACTGACTTAAGGGATGATTACGTCTAATTTATATTTTGTGACAAATTTCGTTATTGATCGATAACCATTACTCGTATTAAACGGTACCAAAATGCAGTGGCGTAGCTAGGTGACCAAGGGCCATGGGGCAGAAAAGACTGGGATCCCCAAACGTATTATTGTAATGAGTTGCCATGATTAATGTAGTGTTGCAACCTATTTTATTTAGATTCCGAACGTGGGAGAATTTTGCGCTAGTACAATAATAGGTTTGCTAATCAGGTTTTGGGGGCCCCCAGAGCTTGGCGACCCTGGAGTACTGCCCCGCCTAGCCCTTTGGTAGCTACGCCACTGCCAAAATGAGCGACATTCTCCAATACAGGGATGACTTGCAAAACAATTGTATATTCCAAAAATATTGACATTGTTTTATAATAAATTAGGTATTGACTCCATTTTGCATGTAGTAGTTAATTTTCGTTGTATTTTATCTCTGTGACATTTATTAACTACGCATAATTTTATTAACAGTCGAAATATTGACATACACTACTAATGAATTAAATATTAAACGCCGACTGTCGGTAGATCGTGATGAATAAGAAGTAAGTTAAATAATTTAAGACCTTTTTGTACCATACTCACAATATTGCAGTAAATTATTATTATTATTATCATAAAAATAAAGTATCCTCCTAATTAAAAAATCTATAAAAAAAAAGTATTGAGTAACATATTTTTCATTTTCGTTTTCACGTTGTCCAACTTATAGTTTTTTAGTATTCATAAAATTTTATAGTATAAAATTGATACACTTACAAAAAATCTGATTTTCTAAAAAAACTGTATTATCTACTTCCATAAACAATTTACATATCCTTTATATAATAGAGGGTATTCAAAAAATCGTACCTTTGAATAAAACAGCGCGGGCCAAGAAATTTATTTAAGGTCCTATGAAGTACAACGTGAAATATCTAGAAAATAGTTTGTCACGTTTCTAGAATGAATTTACTGTGTCAAAATCTTTTTTCAAAGTTCGAGAAAAGATTTTGTTCCTTTGTATTACGTCAGATACGTTATTTTAACGTAGATAATTAATGTATCCACAGCTGTTTTATCTCTGGCTACAAGTAGTCTACTACTGACACAAGCGATTGTGTCGATAGCTCTATTAGTTTTTGTTTAGTGGTAGGATAAAGGGTGGTACAGCGTTTTTTCGCAATTATATTATTCAATTTTGTGTTATGCCTAAAATCGGTAACCTTATTGTTTTTTTATTGCTGTTTTTACATAGCTGGATGGTGGAATTAATGGGTAAACGGATTGGCATATGAGAATGCTAGAATTTCTTACAGTATTTTTTTAATACGAATTGACAAGTTTTTTGGACCTTAATTTCTCATCCCTTGTGTCACGTTGTTTAACGTTACACAATTTTTTCCCCATACAAATTAGCTTTCAATTAGCTTTGTCTAACATTTTTGTGAATATTCCTATTGCGTTACGTACAATTTTTTTGCAATCCACCCACAGCTTGTTTGTATGTATGTAAACATAACGCTGTTCGCGGCTTAGATTTAGTCTTTATTAAATTTACTAGGATAACGTAGGTTATATATGTATGTGATCTGCCCTCTTATTATATTTCATGTGCATCTCAAAAATTACTGAATTATAATAAACCCTTTAACTACCACCTACGTGCGGTCTTGGAGACCGTCGAAAAATACTATTCAAACATTTACGTGCGGTCTCAGAGACCCTCGAAAAATACTATGCAAACAACTACGTCAGAAAGACCGCCGACTATGCTCACCAATTCCAAAGGAACACACGTCCTATCATCCGATGACGTCAATGGCATGGCCGGCACTGAGAGGCCCCCGGGGAAAGGTACAAGGTCGTAGAGGTCGGAACTCCACGGTCATGTGAATTTACAATATATTAATCAAAAAAAAAAAAAATCAAAACATTTATTCTGCAAATAGGCCTCAAGGGCACTTTTACAAGTCAAAATCTATTTAGGTACATCAAATAAAAATAATACAATAATCAAAGTATCATTAATTAAATGGAGTGTTACATGTCAAAAATAAGAATAAGAAACTAATAACAATTGAGATTTGTTAGAGATGTATAAGGTCTCTAAGCGTCAAGATAAAATGTAATAAAGTAAGTACACATTAAAATTTTCGAAGGTCTAGGAGACCCCACGTAGGCGGTTAAGGGTAAATAGTAGTTGGAGTTTAATTAAAACCATTAGATTTAACTCGTCTTAGTATTGTGTAATGATAAAGTAAAGTTGGACTAAAATACATATGCCCGATGCAAAGTTGCAAACTCAATAATCTCCTTATTAACTCTGAGCCCTTATTATACATAGGTATCCCAAACAAACAAAGATGTCGTGTACCCTTTATTCCCTCGGGACATCGTTAGCCGTTTGTGTTTTGTCTGTCTTTCTAATCCAACAGTTACAAAGCAATTTTTCGGTAACATACTATACATACTTGAGAGTATCATGTTTAATAAAACAACGTCTTTGTCAGGAGAACAGAACACGAGTAAAGTTTTATTCTATTATAAGAATTCAAAAAATATACTACACAGCCAGTAGCCAATAGCCATAGACAATATCGTAATCAATGCACAGAAGAGGTATATTAGATATCAAAAGTACAACACCCCCACTATATCTAATAATCTTTATATTAGTGCAACCTTTATATGCTAACCATACCTAAACAATTCATGAAGCCATAATGCTTCTTTGCACATAAACTCTTACTGAGTAAATCTTAACTTGCTTTCCATCGGAGTATCAGCTGTTTTGCAGTCATTCATTTCAAACCTATCGAAAACTACAGGCCTATTACCAAAATTTGTGAGAAACTGGTCCATAATGCTTTGAGTCCTATTTTAAACCAGCAGATCATACCAGAACAACATGGTTTTACTCGAAAAAGATCAACCGTTACTAACCTAATGTTATTCACTGGATTTATCTTTGAAAAAATGGACCGAGCCATACAGGTGGACGCTGTATACACAGATTTTCGGAAGGCCTTCGACAGAGTTGACCACAAACTGCTCCTAGACAAAATTGCATTCAATGGGATACGCGGCAACCTCCTTCGCTGGTTTTTGTCTTATGTCTCCAGGAGAACTCAAAGAGTAGTTTTAAATGGATATCAATCCGAAGTTGTTGAAGTTACGTCCGGGGTCCCGCAAGGGTCAATTCTAGGCCCTGTGTTATTTAATATATTTATAAATGACATAAAAACGTGTTTCCACAACACCAATATTTTACTATATGCAGATGATCTGAAAGTTTTTGGTGAAATTCGTAGTTACAATGACTGCTTACAATTTCAACAAGACCTAGATCGACTGACCGAATATTGCACATTAAATAAATTGGAACTAAGCGTATCTAAATGCAACACTATAACTTTCACTAAAAACAGAAACAAGATTGTTCATAAATACAAATTATGCAATGAGCACCTCCAACAGGTCGATCACGTACGCGATCTCGGAGTTATTTTAGACTCTAAACTACATCTTGATCAACATGTAGATATGATAATTTCCAAAGGCTATAGAATGTACCACTTCGTTACGAGGGCCGCCTCTGATTTCGTTAGAACTTCTACGTATATATATTTGTTCAACAGCTTAATCCGTCCACAGCTAGAATATGCGAGCAGTATTTGGAATCCGTTTTACAAAAAATACATCGACGAACTTGAGAGAATACAATACAAATTTTTAAAATGTATAAATTTTAAATTTCAGAGGAATAGTCGTTTATCATATAAAAACCTTTTGTCAAAATATAGACTTACAACATTACAGAATAGACGCCTGTTCCTTGACGCAATGTTTCTACATGGTCTCTGCCATGATAAATTTGATTGTGTGCAGCTTGTGAATGAAATTAAATTTGTTGTTCCTAGACGCACCAACCGACGTGAGACACGCGCCTACGCGCTGTTTTCTGTTAGAATTTGCCGTATCAACGCTGGCCTACGCGCGCCGTTACGTAGACTATTCGCTACCTACAACCAAAACTTTACCCCCTTAGACATATTTCACTTGCCCACCGCTAAATATAAAAAAGCCATATTAGAATACTTAACGTAGATTACTTGTAGAGTGATAATTTTTTAAAATTTTGTGATAGACCCTAATCAGTACAACCAAATTGTAAACTTATATAATCAATGTTATTAATTTTGAAATCTGTATAGCCAGAGATTGTTTTTATTGACAGTTTTTATTGTTTAATAGTATAATTGTCAGTTCTTCAGCAACCTTACATAAGTTATTCGTGGACAACGCTGTTGACTATACATTAAACCACTCATATATGTAACACTAATTGTAACACCTATTGTATAGTTGTTTGTTGTTCCTTAAATAAATAAAATAAAAAATAAAATAAAAAATAAAACCTATTTAACAAACTATCAATATATTTTTCTTGACTCAAGATGACAGAACCCTCCGATTTGTCAAATGTAATGTATTCATCACTAGACACTGCTTTACTTGTCCTAAGTCCTTAATCTGAAAATGACTTGACCACATGTCCTTAAGCTGTTTACATTCTTGTTCATCATTTGAGAAAATGTAAAAATCATCAACATACACTGTGACAATGGTTTTACAATTTCCATCACTTTTAGTATACAAGCATGGCTCAATCTTTGAAGACTTTGTATAACCATTTTCAAGTGAACAAGTGTCTACCTTCTTATTCCAGGCCCTTGAAGCTTGCTTTAGGCCATAAATAGCCTTCTTAAGTTTTAAAACTTTATTAATACTACCAGAGGAATCAAAGCAGTCAGGTATCTGCATATAAATAGTTTCCTCCAAGTCACCATTCAAGAAAGCTGTTTTGATATCTAAATGGGTAACTTCAAGTCCTAACTGTACAGACAAAGCAAACAATAGTCGCAGGGTTGTGTGCCTTTCCACAGGTGAAAAAGTCTCTGTGTAATCTACACCAGGTTTCTGAGTGAAACCCTTAGCCACAAGTCTAGCACGGAACCTCACAGTATTGTCACTTTCATACTTTTTACGTAATACCCACTTGCATTTCACTATGGTGCTATCCTTAGGGGCGTCAGCGAGTTCCCAGGCCTTGTTGTGCTCAAAGGACTGTAATTCATCGCGTACAGCCTCCAACCACTGAGCTCTCTCCGGCCCTTTCAGCGCTTCTTGAAGCGAGAGTTCACTGGTATATTCAACATTTTCTGTACCTATACAAGTATTAGAAAAACCATACCTGTCCGGTGGCCGCCTTTGCCTCTGGGACCCGCTTTTCACCTCATTGACATTCAGGATACTTTCCACGCTGCTCCCTGAAGTGTCTTCCTCTTCCTCAACTTCTGGCTGATAAGACTCATCTCCATCGAGGTATTCTTCACTGCCTGAATCTTCTGACACATCCACCACTGAATCGATAGGAATCTGAACACTGACCTTCTCCGAGTTATGTGTTTTCTCCTCTACTGGAACTGTACTTTGTGCTGGTACAGGTTTCTTCATTATCACCACATCTCGGCTGGTTGCTATTTCCTTTGTGCGTGGATTGTAGATACGATAGCCTTTGATGTCTTCAGCCTCTTCTCCTTTGGAACATGCATCATCACTATGCTTCCAAAAATCCTGAGATGGCTTATATCTAGCTTCCTGCCAGTCCAGATCTCGTATGGAGTCCTTCTATTAAGACTTGTTGCCACTGTCCTGTTCTGTAAATACACAGCAGTGTTAGTCACATCAGCCCAGAACTTGTCTTCTAAACCGGCATCAAACAAGAGACATCTGGCCTTTTCTACCACTGAACGGTTAAAACGTTCCACTAGACCGTTCTGTTCTGCAGTATAGGGATTGGATTTCTGATGAATAATCCCAGCTTTGCTCAGAAAGTTATCAAAATCTTTATTGCAGAACTATTTGCCTTGGTCACTCCTCAGAATCTTGATCTTCTTGTCTAACTGGTTCTCTACAACTGACTTATATTTTTGAAAACACTGGAAAGCTTCACTCTTGTTTTTCATAAAATAGACATAAGTCATGCGGCTGGAACTTGGAAATATCTGTTTTTCTGTCAAGTGTTAAACCTTCCACGGCATTCTGCATCTTATTCAAATAATTACGTTTCACTTGACGTCATCGTTGCAGCCAACAATGCTTCTGGCATCCGTAACTTGTAAACTCCGTTAGATAAACTTGCTGTGGCAACCAACTGGTGATATTTGTTATAAATTTGACAACCGTCTGATGTGAACTGTACGCTGTTGCCTTTCTTAATTAACTGGCTTACAGACAGAAGAGATGTGGTAAGGCTTGGTACGCACAAAACATCTTCCACAACGATTTCGTACTCACAATCATCTGTCAATGTCGTAATTATCACATCGCCAGAACACTGCACGGGCACTTTTTCCTTGTTCGCGACCACAATCTCCTTGATTGAATGCGTGTGCGATATATTCATAATTCATTGTGGATTTGCAGTAAGATGTCCACTTGCACCAGAATCAAGATACCATTCATTCTTCCCGAAATTGCCATTAAGGAATACGGCACTGAACGCGTTTGTTGATTTACGTTCTCGAGTATTTTTATCACAATTCTCTTCTGTGCGTTGATTACGATAGTGACCCGGCTTTTTGCACTTATAGCATTTGACAAGGTTTTGTTTTGCTTTTGACATTGACATTCCAATGTCTTTGGTCGAACTAGAGTTGCCATACTTATTTTTCCGGAAACTCGCAAATGCTCCGCTAATATCACCGCCGTCTTCTTCCAAATCCATTAATTTGGTTTTTATAGTGTCTGCCGTTATTGTGATCCCCGAATGCTCGATCACCATTATCATCGGCGAAAATCTGTCAGATAATCCTGCCAAGAGAAGCGATCCGACCCACTTATCGTTATCTTGAAGCCCGTTCCACTTAGCTTTTGACTCGTTTCTATAATCTGCGTTACATAAGACGTCATAGACGTACAATTTTCTAGACTAATTGAGATTAAACTTCTCAACAAGCTAATTCTTCGTGTGAACCCAGTCATCGAATAATTGCTTGAGCTTGTCCCAAAGCTCCTTTGTACTCTTTACTTCCTTAATGTGGAAGTAAAGCGAAGAGTCAATCGTTAAGATTAGTTTTGCCTTAGTTTTCGCGTCAGCTGCGGCTTCTTCTGGCTTTACACTGGTACTTTTGATGCACTCGGAAGTCCCCTCCAGAACTAGAAAATTCTCCGCGGCGAAAGCCCATTCTGCGTAGTTCTCCCGTCCTTTTAATTTAGGCACGCTAACAACATAATTCGACGTCATTTTCTAAATTACTCGCGCAGCAAATTCTCAATCTGCATACTAAATGCAAGTTTAAATGCAAGAAAAAAAAAATCTATTACTGGGACATAACCTATCATGTCTAATAAAACAATGTCTTTGTCAGGAGAACAGAACACGAGTAAAGTTTTATTCTACTATAAGAATTCAAAAAATACACAGCACAGCCAGTAGCCCATAGCCATAGACAATATCATAATCAATGCACAGAAGAGGTATATTAGATATCAAAAGTACAACAGAGAGATTCATTGTATAACAATATTACATTGTGTCAGAAAATCTTATAAACTAATTACATGCTTAAAAAATATAATTAAATAACAATCAGGACATGTCAGCAAATAAAATGTTCATAAAAAGCAAAAGAAATATGTCCGAATAAAAATAGAGGAAAATAAGAAGAGAAAACATTAAAATAAAAATTTTAAATTAATAATTGTGAATAATAAGAAATATTTAATACCATGCCAGTTCAAATAAACTAATAAAAATAACAAATAAATAATTCATTCTACGATACATAATCAGATTAAATTCACTCATTATTGCATTGGAATAACTCTCATAGGTATTACATTGGACTCAAAATTGCAGTGTGATTCCCACATAACCGCTATAGGAAGTAGGTTGAGCTCTGCTGCTTTTGCAATCAGGAGAATAAGGCAGCTTACCAATGTGGCAACGGCTCGGTTAGTTTACTTTGCTTACTATAATTAGTTATGGTCTTATCTTATGGATCAGCTGCAGATATCGAAACTGTATTTATATTGAAAAAATAACTTTACGAACAATTTATAATTTGGGGTCACGTGAATCACATTGAGAGAAATCTTTAAGGAAATAGATATCCTAACCCTGCCGTCGCTTAGAATTTATACAATTTCCCAACGAAGACTAATAAGTTTATAACTACCAGAAACACTAAGAAACTCTTTTTTTCTACTCCTGTACTTTTTTTCGCGACTTAAGCAATCATGAACTCTAATTTAAATACATACTTTATTTATTCTGTAAAAAGTCTATCTAGTCTATTGCCCAAAAACACACTCCTTACCCTACTTTAATGGAAAATTCAAGCAGAGTTCGGTGCCACAGACTACTACAAATACTATGTTTAGTAGTCATTCTTTGGTGCGTTCAAGTGAAACTTTTATGATTCAAATCAGTGCTGTCAACTTAACGCAACTTTGCTGTAATTTTTATGTATTAATTAATGCATAATATATTATTTACTAATATAAATACATACATTTCTATATTTTTTGGTGTTTTTTAACAAGTTTTATCTATTTTCGGATATATTTGTTAAAACGAAACAGTTAAGATTTGATCCGGATTTGAATTCAGTTTAGGTCGGATGCCAAGTCTAGCAAATTAAAAAAAAACAAACCATAAACAAAGTGTCATATTTTTGATTTCCCACCAAATTCTTAATTGAAAACGAAAACATTCAAGCTGATAATTATATATATTACTTAAATAAAACATTTTTTTGTGTTTATGACGAAAAATGTGTAGCTACGTTGATTCTTTTAAAAATCCACGAAGAAGTTATATAGCATTACTGAAGAAATTGCGTAGATAAGTTGCACAATTACTAAGAGAAAATATGGCGCATGAAAAGCCAGAAAAATATGCAGTTTTCTTTGTATCTGAAATGAGTCGTAGAAAAAGTATTACTGGTATAAAAAGGTATAAACGGTGTATAACTGGTATAAAAAGGCTCGTGGTGTCTTTACTTGCGATGTTCGCCAAGGCTCACATCGCAACCCACACCACTCGCCTTTTTATACCCTTCTTATACACCAGTTGCATAATATACTATTACAGACTAGTAAAGGCCAAAAAGTTGTTCTTGGACAATACTATAAATATCTACAACAAAATTCCAACACACGTTACTGAACTTACGGATTCTAAATTTAAATCTGTCGTGAAACAAACACACATTTCAAAAGCATAATTATTATGAGATAAACGATTACGTTATGGATATTGTTTGACAGTGATAGCGTCCCGCACAAGTAATCTAACACGGAAATGTTTTGTCCTGAATATTTAAAAAAAAGTTTTCTATTGTTGCATTGTAGTTCTGTAGTATTATGATACTGTTATTTTATATACTTTGTATATTGTTTTGAAAATATTACACCTCGCCGAGTTTCTTACGCCGGTTCTTCTCGAGGCAGAGGTTTATTTTATAAACCGTTGGTAGTTTTTTGACATTCATAAGTGTATGTAATATGCCTAAATTGAAGAATAAATAATTTCATTTCACATTATTTCGAGTAATGACGCACATCCATCCGAATTTTGGATATTATTTAAGTCGCACGCGACCACTATATACGTAGAAAACTAGGCATTGTCTGGGTGAGCTACTAAGTGATCACAACCAATAGTTGAGGGACCGACTAAGGTTGAATGTCTAATTAAAATTTGCGTATATGTTTTCATATATTTGCCACCAAACTTTTCTTGCCAGTCTCAAATACGATATGTACACTCACGGACTTTAATTACTGAGACACTAGGTGTCCAGCTAATGTTGTAATTTCAATATTTACTGTCACAATGACAGTGTTGATCAATAGATCAACTTTTGGGCACCTTACCAACAAAAGAACTTAGGGCCGATTTTTTATCGTCAGATAAAATTATGCGACAGTTAAAATTATCGCTGTCAGTTTCTAATGTCATATGAAAGAAAAGAACAGGGCTAACATTTATCTAACAGATATTTTAATCCGGGAATTGGAATAGTATTAACTTTTCAAATTCAAGTCTAGTTTCAAACGCTCACGCAGCTTACGAAGGTTACGAAATAATTTCATAAATCAATTTGAGAGTTACGAGGCTAATTAGTAGGCTGAATTTGGTCTAGTTTTGGTACAATTTAATCTAAATATTCTAACTACCCTTCCATACAAATACGCACCAAGTCCCCCAATAGATACTTTCTCCTATTTTAGGTATGGTATGGGCATGGAAAAATAGAACGAGATTAGACTTCTCACGGTCTCGTGGATATAAAAATTGATTATTGTACGTACATGATTCTAAATATTATAAGCCTGAAAGTATTAAGACCCACATTTAACAAGCTGAGAGCTAATCGCCAACGGTGGTTAGATGTTATGTGGAGGTATGCAAAAGAAGAGGGAGACCAAGAAAATGTGGTTGGAATGCGTGAAAGATGATATGAACAGGGATGATGTGAGTGACAAGATGAAGGGTGATAGAGGCATATATGGAAAAAAAAACAATGCTGGATATGGAAGTAATAATGATAAGCGAATTGATGGTGTATGATTATAAAGATGGTGTTTTTTTTTTTCAGGAAGACCAATAGAGCGTGATCGTCGACGTGTGAACCTGCAGCGGTTTAAGGTATCCGGATTCAGAAATACCACTTGAAGACTGACTTAAGGGATGATTACGTCTAATTTATATTTTGTGACAAATTTCGTTATTGATCGATAACCATTACTCGTATTAAACGGTACCAAAATGCAGTGGCGTAGCTAGGTGACCAAGGGCCATGGGGCAGAAAAGACTGGGATCCCCAAACGTATTATTGTAATGAGTTGCCATGATTAATGTAGTGTTGCAACCTATTTTATTTAGATTCCGAACGTGGGAGAATTTTGCGCTAGTACAATAATAGGTTTGCTAATCAGGTTTTGGGGGCCCCCAGAGCTTGGCGACCCTGGAGTACTGCCCCGCCTAGCCCTTTGGTAGCTACGCCACTGCCAAAATGAGCGACATTCTCCAATACAGGGATGACTTGCAAAACAATTGTATATTCCAAAAATATTGACATTGTTTTATAATAAATTAGGTATTGACTCCATTTTGCATGTAGTAGTTAATTTTCGTTGTATTTTATCTCTGTGACATTTATTAACTACGCATAATTTTATTAACAGTCGAAATATTGACATACACTACTAATGAATTAAATATTAAACGCCGACTGTCGGTAGATCGTGATGAATAAGAAGTAAGTTAAATAATTTAAGACCTTTTTGTACCATACTCACAATATTGCAGTAAATTATTATTATTATTATCATAAAAATAAAGTATCCTCCTAATTAAAAAATCTATAAAAAAAAAGTATTGAGTAACATATTTTTCATTTTCGTTTTCACGTTGTCCAACTTATAGTTTTTTAGTATTCATAAAATTTTATAGTATAAAATTGATACACTTACAAAAAATCTGATTTTCTAAAAAAACTGTATTATCTACTTCCATAAACAATTTACATATCCTTTATATAATAGAGGGTATTCAAAAAATCGTACCTTTGAATAAAACAGCGCGGGCCAAGAAATTTATTTAAGGTCCTATGAAGTACAACGTGAAATATCTAGAAAATAGTTTGTCACGTTTCTAGAATGAATTTACTGTGTCAAAATCTTTTTTCAAAGTTCGAGAAAAGATTTTGTTCCTTTGTATTACGTCAGATACGTTATTTTAACGTAGATAATTAATGTATCCACAGCTGTTTTATCTCTGGCTACAAGTAGTCTACTACTGACACAAGCGATTGTGTCGATAGCTCTATTAGTTTTTGTTTAGTGGTAGGATAAAGGGTGGTACAGCGTTTTTTCGCAATTATATTATTCAATTTTGTGTTATGCCTAAAATCGGTAACCTTATTGTTTTTTTATTGCTGTTTTTACATAGCTGGATGGTGGAATTAATGGGTAAACGGATTGGCATATGAGAATGCTAGAATTTCTTACAGTATTTTTTTAATACGAATTGACAAGTTTTTTGGACCTTAATTTCTCATCCCTTGTGTCACGTTGTTTAACGTTACACAATTTTTTCCCCATACAAATTAGCTTTCAATTAGCTTTGTCTAACATTTTTGTGAATATTCCTATTGCGTTACGTACAATTTTTTTGCAATCCACCCACAGCTTGTTTGTATGTATGTAAACATAACGCTGTTCGCGGCTTAGATTTAGTCTTTATTAAATTTACTAGGATAACGTAGGTTATATATGTATGTGATCTGCCCTCTTATTATATTTCATGTGCATCTCAAAAATTACTGAATTATAATAAACCCTTTAACTACCACCTACGTGCGGTCTTGGAGACCGTCGAAAAATACTATTCAAACATTTACGTGCGGTCTCAGAGACCCTCGAAAAATACTATGCAAACAACTACGTCAGAAAGACCGCCGACTATGCTCACCAATTCCAAAGGAACACACGTCCTATCATCCGATGACGTCAATGGCATGGCCGGCACTGAGAGGCCCCCGGGGAAAGGTACAAGGTCGTAGAGGTCGGAACTCCACGGTCATGTGAATTTACAATATATTAATCAAAAAAAAAAAAAATCAAAACATTTATTCTGCAAATAGGCCTCAAGGGCACTTTTACAAGTCAAAATCTATTTAGGTACATCAAATAAAAATAATACAATAATCAAAGTATCATTAATTAAATGGAGTGTTACATGTCAAAAATAAGAATAAGAAACTAATAACAATTGAGATTTGTTAGAGATGTATAAGGTCTCTAAGCGTCAAGATAAAATGTAATAAAGTAAGTACACATTAAAATTTTCGAAGGTCTAGGAGACCCCACGTAGGCGGTTAAGGGTAAATAGTAGTTGGAGTTTAATTAAAACCATTAGATTTAACTCGTCTTAGTATTGTGTAATGATAAAGTAAAGTTGGACTAAAATACATATGCCCGATGCAAAGTTGCAAACTCAATAATCTCCTTATTAACTCTGAGCCCTTATTATACATAGGTATCCCAAACAAACAAAGATGTCGTGTACCCTTTATTCCCTCGGGACATCGTTAGCCGTTTGTGTTTTGTCTGTCTTTCTAATCCAACAGTTACAAAGCAATTTTTCGGTAACATACTATACATACTTGAGAGTATCATGTTTAATAAAACAACGTCTTTGTCAGGAGAACAGAACACGAGTAAAGTTTTATTCTATTATAAGAATTCAAAAAATATACTACACAGCCAGTAGCCAATAGCCATAGACAATATCGTAATCAATGCACAGAAGAGGTATATTAGATATCAAAAGTACAACACCCCCACTATATCTAATAATCTTTATATTAGTGCAACCTTTATATGCTAACCATACCTAAACAATTCATGAAGCCATAATGCTTCTTTGCACATAAACTCTTACTGAGTAAATCTTAACTTGCTTTCCATCGGAGTATCAGCTGTTTTGCAGTCATTCATTTCAAACCTATCGAAAACTACAGGCCTATTACCAAAATTTGTGAGAAACTGGTCCATAATGCTTTGAGTCCTATTTTAAACCAGCAGATCATACCAGAACAACATGGTTTTACTCGAAAAAGATCAACCGTTACTAACCTAATGTTATTCACTGGATTTATCTTTGAAAAAATGGACCGAGCCATACAGGTGGACGCTGTATACACAGATTTTCGGAAGGCCTTCGACAGAGTTGACCACAAACTGCTCCTAGACAAAATTGCATTCAATGGGATACGCGGCAACCTCCTTCGCTGGTTTTTGTCTTATGTCTCCAGGAGAACTCAAAGAGTAGTTTTAAATGGATATCAATCCGAAGTTGTTGAAGTTACGTCCGGGGTCCCGCAAGGGTCAATTCTAGGCCCTGTGTTATTTAATATATTTATAAATGACATAAAAACGTGTTTCCACAACACCAATATTTTACTATATGCAGATGATCTGAAAGTTTTTGGTGAAATTCGTAGTTACAATGACTGCTTACAATTTCAACAAGACCTAGATCGACTGACCGAATATTGCACATTAAATAAATTGGAACTAAGCGTATCTAAATGCAACACTATAACTTTCACTAAAAACAGAAACAAGATTGTTCATAAATACAAATTATGCAATGAGCACCTCCAACAGGTCGATCACGTACGCGATCTCGGAGTTATTTTAGACTCTAAACTACATCTTGATCAACATGTAGATATGATAATTTCCAAAGGCTATAGAATGTACCACTTCGTTACGAGGGCCGCCTCTGATTTCGTTAGAACTTCTACGTATATATATTTGTTCAACAGCTTAATCCGTCCACAGCTAGAATATGCGAGCAGTATTTGGAATCCGTTTTACAAAAAATACATCGACGAACTTGAGAGAATACAATACAAATTTTTAAAATGTATAAATTTTAAATTTCAGAGGAATAGTCGTTTATCATATAAAAACCTTTTGTCAAAATATAGACTTACAACATTACAGAATAGACGCCTGTTCCTTGACGCAATGTTTCTACATGGTCTCTGCCATGATAAATTTGATTGTGTGCAGCTTGTGAATGAAATTAAATTTGTTGTTCCTAGACGCACCAACCGACGTGAGACACGCGCCTACGCGCTGTTTTCTGTTAGAATTTGCCGTATCAACGCTGGCCTACGCGCGCCGTTACGTAGACTATTCGCTACCTACAACCAAAACTTTACCCCCTTAGACATATTTCACTTGCCCACCGCTAAATATAAAAAAGCCATATTAGAATACTTAACGTAGATTACTTGTAGAGTGATAATTTTTTAAAATTTTGTGATAGACCCTAATCAGTACAACCAAATTGTAAACTTATATAATCAATGTTATTAATTTTGAAATCTGTATAGCCAGAGATTGTTTTTATTGACAGTTTTTATTGTTTAATAGTATAATTGTCAGTTCTTCAGCAACCTTACATAAGTTATTCGTGGACAACGCTGTTGACTATACATTAAACCACTCATATATGTAACACTAATTGTAACACCTATTGTATAGTTGTTTGTTGTTCCTTAAATAAATAAAATAAAAAATAAAATAAAAAATAAAACCTATTTAACAAACTATCAATATATTTTTCTTGACTCAAGATGACAGAACCCTCCGATTTGTCAAATGTAATGTATTCATCACTAGACACTGCTTTACTTGTCCTAAGTCCTTAATCTGAAAATGACTTGACCACATGTCCTTAAGCTGTTTACATTCTTGTTCATCATTTGAGAAAATGTAAAAATCATCAACATACACTGTGACAATGGTTTTACAATTTCCATCACTTTTAGTATACAAGCATGGCTCAATCTTTGAAGACTTTGTATAACCATTTTCAAGTGAACAAGTGTCTACCTTCTTATTCCAGGCCCTTGAAGCTTGCTTTAGGCCATAAATAGCCTTCTTAAGTTTTAAAACTTTATTAATACTACCAGAGGAATCAAAGCAGTCAGGTATCTGCATATAAATAGTTTCCTCCAAGTCACCATTCAAGAAAGCTGTTTTGATATCTAAATGGGTAACTTCAAGTCCTAACTGTACAGACAAAGCAAACAATAGTCGCAGGGTTGTGTGCCTTTCCACAGGTGAAAAAGTCTCTGTGTAATCTACACCAGGTTTCTGAGTGAAACCCTTAGCCACAAGTCTAGCACGGAACCTCACAGTATTGTCACTTTCATACTTTTTACGTAATACCCACTTGCATTTCACTATGGTGCTATCCTTAGGGGCGTCAGCGAGTTCCCAGGCCTTGTTGTGCTCAAAGGACTGTAATTCATCGCGTACAGTCTCCAACCACTGAGCTCTCTCCGGCCCTTTCAGCGCTTCTTGAAGCGAGAGTTCACTGGTATATTCAACATTTTCTGTACCTATACGTAGTCTTGCCATAAATTCTGTCCTATATGAAATGACATTTATTTTGAAAATAAAAGAAAGTTTATAAATAAATTAGGGTTATTTTTATTAATCATACTATACAGATTGTATAAAATAAAATATTTATTCAAAATGTCCACCTTTTACTTTAACACACTTCTTTAAACGGTACGGCCACTCGTCTATGACGGCACGGACGGTATCGATGGGTATTGAAGCCGCTGCCCGCACTAAATCTAACTTCAGAGACTCAACATTGCGATGAGGTTTAGAGCAGGCTTTCTCCTCCAAAATATTCCACAGACCATAGTCCAAGGGGTTGAGATCCGGGCTTCCTGAGGGCCAATCTTCAGCCGCAATAAACTCGGGTAAATGCGTCGCTAACCACCGTTGCGTTGTCTTAGCTTTATGTGCAGGGGCAGAGTCTTGTTGAAATATCCAGTGCTTACCGGCAAATAAAGTATCATTTAGCGGCTTAACAACTCTCTTCAAAATGTCTTTTTGATAGTTCGTAGCACGTATTTTTACCCCTTGTTCACAAAAATGAAGCTCTGTGACGCCTTCATAGGATACTCCCCACCAAACCATGACATATGCAGGATGGTGGCCTCTTTCTACCCTTGGAACTTTTTCAGAAGCTTCTTGGGAACTGTGAGCATATATTTTATCATTTTGGCGGTTGAATTTTTGCTCCACAGTAAAGATTTTTTCATCTGTAAACAGAATATTACGATATCCGCCCTTTGCATGCCGCGACCATAACACTTTAGCTCTCGTCGCTCTTATTTTCCGTAGGGCCGCTGTCAATCGCTGACCTGTGCTCCGTCGATAAGCCCCAAGCTTAAGGTCTTGTTTTATGATACGGGACATAGTTCTAGGGGGAATTTTCATTTCCCTAGCCATGATTTTCTGCTTGCGTAGCGGATTTCTTCGAATTCGCTCAGCTACCGCTTTAATCGCTGCCGGTGTCCTTGTTTGCCGTGGTCGACCGCTCCTGGGCCGGTCGTCGACTAAACCGATGTCGTTGTATCGCTTGATGGTACGATAGATAAATTTCTTTGTTATATTCAAAGGTTTCAGCAGTTTGAAAATGTTGTTCACTTGCTTGTTACACTTGTATAACGCTATCACTGCGACACGATTCTCTTTGATGCCCCACTCCATCTTCAGGGAAACGATACCTGGAGCCAAATGTACTTTTTCTGACAGCCAAATGTCTATTTAAGCATAATCAAGAAACAAAAGTACATCGAACGTTCCATTATTAAATTTAAAATGGCGAAAAATTTGGGACAGAATTTATGGCTAGACTACGTACAAGTATTAGAAAAACCATACCTGTCCGGTGGCCGCCTTTGCCTCTGGGACCCGCTTTTCACCTCATTGACATTCAGGATACTTTCCACGCTGCTCCCTGAAGTGTCTTCCTCTTCCTCAACTTCTGGCTGATAAGACTCATCTCCATCGAGGTATTCTTCACTGCCTGAATCTTCTGACACATCCACCACTGAATCGATAGGAATCTGAACACTGACCTTCTCCGAGTTATGTGTTTTCTCCTCTACTGGAACTGTACTTTGTGCTGGTACAGGTTTCTTCATTATCACCACATCTCGGCTGGTTGCTATTTCCTTTGTGCGTGGATTGTAGATACGATAGCCTTTGATGTCTTCAGCCTCTTCTCCTTTGGAACATGCATCATCACTATGCTTCCAAAAATCCTGAGATGGCTTATATCTAGCTTCCTGCCAGTCCAGATCTCGTATGGAGTCCTTCTATTAAGACTTGTTGCCACTGTCCTGTTCTGTAAATACACAGCAGTGTTAGTCGCATCAGCCCAGAACTTGTCTTCTAAACCGGCATCAAACAAGAGACATCTGGCCTTTTCTACCACTGAACGGTTAAAACGTTCCACTAGACCGTTCTGTTCTGCAGTATAGGGATTGGATTTCTGATGAATAATCCCAGCTTTGCTCAGAAAGTTATCAAAATCTTTATTGCAGAACTATTTGCCTTGGTCACTCCTCAGAATCTTGATCTTCTTGTCTAACTGGTTCTCTACAACTGACTTATATTTTTGAAAACACTGGAAAGCTTCACTCTTGTTTTTCATAAAATAGACATAAGTCATGCGGCTGGAACTTGGAAATATCTGTTTTTCTGTCAAGTGTTAAACCTTCCACGGCATTCTGCATCTTATTCAAATAATTACGTTTCACTTGACGTCATCGTTGCAGCCAACAATGCTTCTGGCATCCGTAACTTGTAAACTCCGTTAGATAAACTTGCTGTGGCAACCAACTGGTGATATTTGTTATAAATTTGACAACCGTCTGATGTGAACTGTACGCTGTTGCCTTTCTTAATTAACTGGCTTACAGACAGAAGAGATGTGGTAAGGCTTGGTACGCACAAAACATCTTCCACAACGATTTCGTACTCACAATCATCTGTCAATGTCGTAATTATCACATCGCCAGAACACTGCACGGGCACTTTTTCCTTGTTCGCGACCACAATCTCCTTGATTGAATGCGTGTGCGATATATTCATAATTCATTGTGGATTTGCAGTAAGATGTCCACTTGCACCAGAATCAAGATACCATTCATTCTTCCCGAAATTGCCATTAAGGAATACGGCACTGAACGCGTTTGTTGATTTACGTTCTCGAGTATTTTTATCACAATTCTCTTCTGTGCGTTGATTACGATAGTGACCCGGCTTTTTGCACTTATAGCATTTGACAAGGTTTTGTTTTGCTTTTGACATTGACATTCCAATGTCTTTGGTCGAACTAGAGTTGCCATACTTATTTTTCCGGAAACTCGCAAATGCTCCGCTAATATCACCGCCGTCTTCTTCCAAATCCATTAATTTGGTTTTTATAGTGTCTGCCGTTATTGTGATCCCCGAATGCTCGATCACCATTATCATCGGCGAAAATCTGTCAGATAATCCTGCCAAGAGAAGCGATCCGACCCACTTATCGTTATCTTGAAGCCCGTTCCACTTAGCTTTTGACTCGTTTCTATAATCTGCGTTACATAAGACGTCATAGACGTACAATTTTCTAGACTAATTGAGATTAAACTTCTCAACAACCTAATTCTTCGTGTGAACCCAGTCATCGAATAATTGCTTGAGCTTGTCCCAAAGCTCCTTTGTACTCTTTACTTCCTTAATGTGGAAGTAAAGCGAAGAGTCAATCGTTAAGATTAGTTTTGCCTTAGTTTTCGCGTCAGCTGCGGCTTCTTCTGGCTTTACACTGGTACTTTTGATGCACTCGGAAGTCCCCTCCAGAACTAGAAAATTCTCCGCGGCGAAAGCCCATTCTGCGTAGTTCTCCCGTCCTTTTAATTTAGGCACGCTAACAACATAATTCGACGTCATTTTCTAAATTACTCGCGCAGCAAATTCTCAATCTGCATACTAAATGCAAGTTTAAATGCAAGAAAAAAAAATCTATTACTGGGACATAACCTATCATGTCTAATAAAACAATGTCTTTGTCAGGAGAACAGAACACGAGTAAAGTTTTATTCTACTATAAGAATTCAAAAAATACACAGCACAGCCAGTAGCCCATAGCCATAGACAATATCATAATCAATGCACAGAAGAGGTATATTAGATATCAAAAGTACAACAGAGAGATTCATTGTATAACAATATTACATTGTGTCAGAAAATCTTATAAACTAATTACATGCTTAAAAAATATAATTAAATAACAATCAGGACATGTCAGCAAATAAAATGTTCATAAAAAGCAAAAGAAATATGTCCGAATAAAAATAGAGGAAAATAAGAAGAGAAAACATTAAAATAAAAATTTTAAATTAATAATTGTGAATAATAAGAAATATTTAATACCATGCCAGTTCAAATAAACTAATAAAAATAACAAATAAATAATTCATTCTACGATACATAATCAGATTAAATTCACTCATTATTGCATTGGAATAACTCTTAAACGGAATAAAAACATTTAGCTAGCAAATATGACCTTAATTTATTTTTAAAAGTATGCGGGTTGGAACAGATTTCAATTCAATTGAAAACTTTTATGGCCTGGTAACGAGCACAGAATAGGGATGTTGACACTAAGTAAGAAACTCAACTACTTCAAATTTTCTCGAAAAAGGATCAAATTCTCAACCAAATAGCGAAAAAAGTAACTCAAAAAAATAAATAATTACATAATTACAAGTCATCAAAGTTTTAAATGGGGGCATGTTCTGTCCCTTTTTCGCAAAACGCACCTCTGTATGGAACGATCTTCATTTACTATGGCGCTTTAAGTCAGTGACGTCACTACAAATTAGTGCTTTCTCACTCTTATTAACAACATTCTAACGGTTGTAGCTTCGTTATTTTTTGAGATATTTTAATGGGATTTTCACCATTTGGCATAGTTTTATGTCTTCTTTCTTTTGGATATAATTTAGATACCAATAAATTTTGAGTCAACATCCCTATTCTGTTAGTTTGAGCTTTGGAGTAAAGGGGCGGTTTAGATTTTTTGTCCCCGTTGCCAGTCTTGCCACCCGAGCCTCCTCTGATTCACTTCTGGCCAGAGATTTTACCAAATCCGTACAAAGTATTAGAATATAAAGACTTGGCACAGTTAGAATTTCTAATTTGGTGAAAAAGTCCTTACATGAAACCCACTGAGGTATACGCACCATTATTCTTATTGCTCGCTTTTGAATTATGAAAGCCCTTTTTATATTATAAATATAAGTTGCGCCCCAGAATTTTATACTGTATCTAAGCTTCGTCGACTAAGGCATAATATACTGTTTTTAGACGGTCTAGCCCGATGATATCTCTCAGAGTTCTTAGAGCGTAGCAAGCAGAACTAATCGTGTTTTCGATTTGGTCTAATTCCTGCTTCCAATTTAGAAATGAATATAATAATGATCACTAGATCTAACGCGAAATTTTTGTTAACGACGTTTCAACACTGGTTGTACCGTTCATCCTCGCGGTAGAACAGTGACAGTGGATAAGTAAAAACTTTTACCAATCCCCTTCACATTTTTAGGGTTTAGTTTAGGTTAGCAAAATGGCGAAAACGGAACCCTTATAGTTTCGTTATGTCTGTCCGTCACACACAGAGACGGCTTACTTGCAGAATATAAGCAGAGTAAGCACTACAATTGTGAAATTTGGTAATAAGGTGCATTCTATGAACCGCTACATAAAAATTATGTGAAATTACGAAAAAATATTAAATTAGGAGGCGGCACTCCATACATGTAATAGGGAGTTGAAAAAAAATCGTTGCACATAGACGTATGGATTACTCTGGATATGTAGTGAAAAATTATATAGAAGTTTGGTTTGTTTTCATGTAAGTCAACCGTTGGTGAGGTGCCCCCCCCCCCCCTAATTAATTTATGAAATTTAAAATTCTGAAAACAAAGGAGATGGTGAAAATTAATAAATACTTTCAACTATTTTTGGTACGAACAAATATGAGCGATGCAACCAGTGTCGAAACGTCAGTAACAATGTCGTCAAATTGACCTAACGTTATCGATATCTGGGGCACGGAATTCTGCATAGCATTGAGGCAGGTCATCAATCGATACCGCTGAAACTTTAATGAGAGAATGCATACTTTGGAACCCATGGCTTGTGTGTCCAGTTCCATTGGACCGATTTATTTTATACTGCTAGATTTTTTTTGCCACAGTTTCGTTACTTTCAGGTTTCAGTTGTTGTTGTCATTCGATTTCATAACGTACGTACGAAATCCGTACGTACGTACTTTCCCAAAGGTCCAAAAATATATGCGCAACCTTATTCCCCTAACAGTAAATGGTGTTCACATTTTTTATCACTTTGTCCGTGCATATAATTTTCGAATACGACTGCAGTTTCAAGGTGTGGTTTCATGTTGAGTGTAGTGCTATTTAAAAAAACCGGTCAAGTGCGAGTCGGACTCGCGCACCGAGGGTTCCGTATACTTACATATGTGTACCGGTTCCAACCCTATTAAATCAGGAAAATCTCAACAACATGGTGTGAAAATTGGACCCCATGGGTACAGCGCCATCTATCGGCGATGTTTGTTACAAATTTGAGCGACTGAATAACTTTGTACGTATGGTAGTTTTTCAAGGATAATTCTATAACACGTAAACCGGTTTCATTTTTTTTTTCTTTATTTGAAAGAAGGTACTTTCACCATCATCTCGTAGGAATTTATAAAACAAAAATACATGAAAAGGCGATTAAATTACTAACTTATTATAGAAATGTTTTGACGATAAAAAAAAGAAAAACTAGATAGAGCTACAGTTATATTTTTCCTGTAAAACATACATTGATATCAATGTTATGTAATAATTTTATATTTTTTCCTTGGTAAACTTCGGAGATAAGGGGGGGGGGGGCGGTATTTTTTTTACATTTTCCCTCATAAAACAAAAATGATTCAACGTAAAAAAATATTTCAGAATGTGCAATTCAAGCCCTTCCATATGACACCCCACTCGACATATTAACTAGACTTTCAAATTTTGAACCACTTGTTATCTGTCATTTTTCACAGTAAATAAAAAAAATATTTAAAAAGTCATGTTCCATGTATGTAGGTAAGCATTCTTTATAACTATTCCAAATTTCAAATCGATAGCACAAGTAATTCTTGAGATATTTAGCGATGTGACAGACAGACAGACAAAGTGAAACCATAAGGGTTCCTTTTTTACCATTTTGGTACGGAACCATAAAAACTCGTGCTTATTAACAGTATTGTTATAAACTTATAAACTCAACCTAATGGGTTTTATATAATACCTACCATTTACGAGTATAAAAGCTTGGAAGTATGAGTATCTATGGTTTTAGAAACATCTGGACAAATTAAGCCTTGGCAAATGAAAACTTCGAGTAGATATTTCGGCTATTAAACATGCGTACCATTAATTGCGAACCTTACATAAAGAAACAGAAAGAAAGAAATCTATTTTTTAGTATTGAGCAAATAAATATCTTTTTAGTTTACTGCGTATAAATATTAGCCCGTGCTATCTTTAAGCATGCTACCTAAGTTGCGGGTGGAAGGGGGAGTGGTAATAGAAAAATTAGCAAGTATGAACGCGTGCTAGTTTCCCCCTCCTATAATACCTACTCCAAGCTGCTCTCCAACCTTTCCACAAAGTGGATGATGGAGCTCAGTAGGAGTACTCTGAATTCCTGTAGTTCTAGGTAGCCTTTGCCAAAGCCATTCATTATTTGTCTGACAAGGGCGTTAAGTACTGTTATTATTACTAACATATTGATAAATCATAAGGTACTGTTACACATGCTGATTTCTAGCACGAAAGCATGCCACTATTGAGCAATTGCTACTTAGTAGCATGTGTGTCAAAACATTGCTAATAATGAGCATGCTGATTTTGAGTTTGCTCAAAAATCAACGGTCGTTTGATTTTTGCGCATGCTACCTGCAGCGCGGGTAGAGGGGGGCGTGGTATTAGCAAGATTAGCAAGTGTGGATGCTCTTGCTTAATGAGCATGCTAGTAGTTAGTATGTGAGTAGCATGCTGATCCCAAGCAAATGTATACAACTCAAAAGTATGCTCATATTAAGCATACTAATGAGCATGCTTTTTATGTGCTAATTTTGAGCATGTGTAACAGTACCTATATTCTTTGAATTTTTCTTATTAAAACCAACCTAATTTTGCGGTTGGTTCGGCACCCAAATGCTAAAGTTACACATGCTGATTACTAGGACGAAAGTATGCTAATATTGAGCAATTGCTACTTAGTAGTATGTGTCGAAACATTGCTAATAATGAGCATGCTCACTTCGAGATTGCTCAAAAATCGAAGCTCGTGCGATTTTTGTGCACGCTACCTGCAGAGCGAGTGGAAGGGGTCGTGGTATTAGTAATATTAGCAAGTGTGGACTCTCCTGCTTAATGAGCATGCTAGTAGTATGGTAGTAGCATGCTTATCCCAAGCAAATATATAATTCAAAAGCATACTCATCTTAAGAATGCTTATAAGCATGCTTTTTATATTTTAATTTTGAGCATGTGTAGGTACTGTTACACATGCTCAAAATTAGCACGTACCACAATTTTGGGGTTCAACTTAGTCTATGGGGTTTTACATACAACAAATTTCATGCAGAAGCAAGCATGATTTAGCTAAAACGCTAAATCGATTTTGATTTATGAGGAGGTCTAAATTGTCAATGGTTCGTGTAAAATACGACGAACGCCAGGCCCAAAATAAACGTCTCTCACTTTGTCGAAGTCTGCACTTCTACGGCTTAACATTATTTTTTTAACACAGCTTGTACCGTATTTAAACGAATAATAGTATATTATGCAACTGGTGTATAAAAAGGGTATAAAAAGGCGAGTGGTGTGGGTTGCGATGTGAGCCCTGTCGAACATCGCAAGTAAAGACACCACGAGCCTTTTTATACCAGTTATACACCGTTGCATACAATACTTTTTCTACGACTCATTTCAAATAAAAATTAACTACCTATTTTTCACACTTCATGCGCCATATTTTCCCTTAGTAATTGTGCAACTTACCTACGCAATTTCTTCAGTAATGCTAATTATATAACGTTTTCGTGGATTTTTAAAAGAATCAACGTACCTACACATTTTATTCATGAACACAAAAAATCGTTTTATTTAAGTAATAGAAATCCGGATAAAATCGTAACTGTTTCTAATAAATATATCCGAAAATAGATAAAACCTGTTAAACAACACAAAAAGGATGACAGATATATGTATTTATATTAGTATATAATATATTATGCATTAATTAATACATAAAAATTATAGCACAGTTGCGTCAAGTTGGCAGCACTGATTTTAATCATAGAAGTTTCACTTAAACGCACCAAAGAATGACTACTAAACATAGTGTTTGTAGTAGTCTGTGGCACCCAACTCTGCTTTAATTTTTCATTAAAGTAGGGTAAGTAGTGTGCTTTTGGGCAATAGACTAGATAGACATTTTACAGAATAAATAAAGTATGTATTTATATTGGAGTTCATGATTGCGTAAGTCGCGAAAAAAAGTACAGGAGTAGAAAAAGTAAAATAAAATAATGTGAAACATTGCCTGAGAACGTTTCCGGAGAACATTCTCGGTAATTTACGGCGATAAGTTACGGTAATTTCAGTAACTTTTACTAGTTCCTTCATGCTGACTGATATTTTTTGTGTGTATTTAACATTACCGAGAACGCTACCTCAAACTTCTCTCTCTTACCGTAATTTAGCAATAGGGTTCCGTTTGGACCTTTCGGGCACGGAACCTTAAAAACATATAATCAGCAGAAATGCTGGAGCACTCACCGAAAACTCTCGCTATTACTTTCCTCTGGCTATCTTCATAAAAATACACGGAAGCAAAAGTCGCGTTTACATTTGAATGAACGTAAGTGCCAAAGTGTGGATATGTAATTCTGACGTTCTGCCTGCGCTAGCCAAAAAGTCTAAAAACAGTACTTGTACCATATGAACTTACACTTTTTTGTAATTGATGCTTTTAGAAGGATAGGAAATAGCGCCGGCTAATTATGCGTAAAGATTGTGTGCCTCTGAATCTCTCTTTCGAATTGCGATAGCGGCAAAAACTCTTTTGAGGACTAATTAACCCCAAGCTTGCCGAGGGCTTTTTGCGGGGATGTAGTTTTTCCCTTGAGTTTACTTACGCCTTGATTGCGGGCGTTTGGATGATAACATTAAAAAACCGGAACCTTGTATAGGATCACACACAATTCAAGGGCACCTACTAGTCCACTTTTAAAACCATTACATTATTTATTTCTTTAAACTTTATTACACAAAAAATACAGTCTGCCAAAACACACATTGAATCTAAAAAGGTTGTATCTTCAATCATAGGGAACTCACGGCACTTAAGACTTTGTTTGGACAAGATAGTTCTTCAGCCAAAACTCAAAAATCATACAACGTATCTTGTTCAAACTAATAATCGATGAAAGTATTTATTGATGTCCAGTCAAGTGCATACACCCATAGTTTTGCACTACACCGTACACCATTTTTTTTCAGAATTTCAACTTCATAGTTTGGAAACTAGAGGGGGGCGACACATTTTTATGACTTTGACAGCTAATATCAAAGTGATAAAAGTGTGTCGCCCCCTATCCACGAATACTCCATGAATACTCCACATGACTATGTGCGTTGAAGATCTGACCATCACGGATTACCTACCTCCTATGCCTTAGTTTTAGAAGGTATGTTGATTTGTCCGGTCCCAGTTCTAAAATACTGAAAAATCTTTAGATTCAAGAATTAGGTTATTAAGTCAATTAACAGACTCAGAAATATGGTTAACTGTGCTGAATAAAAAAATCAATTTGTATTTAAGTAAAAAACCTGACAAATGAGATTCTAGTTACACTTCTAGGTCCTTATCGGGTTGCATAAAATTTGAAGTCATATTTTTGATAGATAACTACTTATAACACAAGTATATAGATTCATAATTACACATAACCGACACAAGTCGTAAATTATTTCGCATATTTCTTAAGCGTAATGTTTGAGAGCATAAATAGGTAACAATTTTCATATCAATCGCTATAATAGTTTTACGAAAAAAAATCGATTCTGGCGCTTTTAGAGCCGCTACGGCGGCACGCTCACGCGCTGTAGGTTAGAAGTTCTACCTAACACTCTTCCTCGCTTCGCTCGTCGTCGTACCTACATCGACCTACCTTAGATAGTATGAAGATACAGGTCAAAAATGATTATATTATTAATGTCTTATACGACGGTGAGGGATTATTTTTAATCTGTATCCTTCAGTCTGACAATAAACATGTTATTGTCAAACTAAAAATAATTATGAACTTCAATACAATGACTATAAATTTTATGATATTCTACATTATGGTTAAAGCATTATGATAGTGCAATTATGACAGGGAACAATTACGAGATAGTACAACTGCCAAAAGACATTTATGAGAAACAACTTTATACGTAAATATGCCAGTCGATATTATGAAAATAGTTGTTATACGACAACTATACAACAGTGCACATCTCAATAATTCGGTTTGACTTTGTAGCAGTAGCGGAGCGCCCATACAACTCGCCTTCCACCGGCTTGCCTAATTTTCAGCCTGTCCAGTTCTTTTAGTACGGCTCATGAAGAATAAGAAAGGCAAATTATTTCCGGCTTCCCTAAGAATATTTTTCACGCGCCGCCACTGCTTTGTAGGTACAGCCGAAGTCACAAGGGGCTTAACACTTGTACCTTCTCACTTTAACGTCATGTTTAAACTGTCATACTAACATTTCCAACGGGTGAAAACCACAGTACCAGTGTCCAGCTTATGAGTTCGACTGTACCTGAACTAATAAGATTAAAAGCAAGGAAATACTTAGTTTGGTCGCGTACAAATCAACCAAATTACTGAAACTGGAGTCAAGGGTTCATGGGGAACTGGAACACTTTGAAGATCCAATAGTTCAACAAAACTTGACGTGTATATATGGATGCTGTTATGCGGTAATGTGTCAACCTAATAAGAAAACCTATAGTAGATGGGCACATTATTGCATAACACCATCCATATTTGCATAAGTAGTAGCTAATAGGTAAGTATTTTCACTTCAGCACTTAATAGTAGATTGTGTCTCAAGGGAGCAAAAGGATATATTTACGGCGAGGGCGGTATATTTAATTCTGAGTGAAGCGAAAGATTCTACAAAGGCCCTCTGCTAAAACATGAAATATCTTATATGATTTTACTACCGAATGGCACATACTGCTTTTCATACCTTCTATGAGGAAAAGAGTCATTGATGCCCTCAAATGAGGGAAGAAAAGTACAACTTTGATCCCTCATTCGAAGGCAACAGTAACTCTCTTCTGAATAGCAGGTGGGAAAAGTTAATTATTTAGTATATGTTTATTTACCTTGAATATATATTATACTATATTTCATCACCTATCCCGCGCGGGATTAGCCTCTATTAACAGAAGGATTTAGTGCGCGCCGTATTATATAAATGTTTAACATATCGTTGGTAACTAAGCTGATTACTTAATTAATTTCTTGGCCCGGTATGTTTTAATCAAAGTTATGATTTTTTGAATACCCTCTGTTACACAAAGGACATATGAAATGTGTATGGAAGCAGAAATACACTTATTTGAAAATGAGATTTTTTATAAATGTGTCCAATTTATACTATAAAACTTTATGAATACTAGAAAACTATAAGTTGGACGACGTGAAAACAAAAATGAAAAATACGCTACTCTAATACTTATTTTTTTACAGATTTTTAAATTAGGAGGACATTTTATTTTTTGCAATGAAAAATTTTTTTGCAATTCACCCTTTACTGCGCGCCGTATTATATAAATGTTTAGCATATCGTTGGTAACTAAGCTGATTAATAATAATAAAGCGTGGCATTAACATTCTCATTGATCATTGTAAATAAAATTAATAAAATTGGTACCAATTTACGTGAATTGTAAAATAATGAGTTTTTAATATTTACACTTTGTTTGTCCTATTTATATTAAGTATGAACGCCAAAAAACAGTACATGGGGGGGAAACCCAGAAAGCCCGTCCTTTAAAACTGCCTTTTTTAAAGATTGGTTTATTATGATTCTACTTGAAGCTAAAACCAGCCGGATGCGAGTCGGACTTGCTCACGAAGGGTTCCGTCGACGTACGACTATATTTCACGTTTCTTAAATGGACCCCGCCGTTCATTAATTTATATTCCTTTATTTTTATTATTTTCTTCTCATAGAAGCAACAGGAAGAGTTCATGAGATACAACCCGTTGACAGATGGACGGACAATGGAGGCTTTGTAATGGGGTTGCGTTCACACCCTTTAAGTACGAAACCTTAAAAAGTCAATGAAATTATATTTAGACAGCTAGAATGTTAAAGATTCGTTCTAAAAACTGAACTTAATTGTGTAGTTGCCTAATGTAGGTATATTACTTTTATTTAACCAATTTGGAATATAACGGAACATCATACAATTAGGAAATAAGTTTTCGCTATACAGGCTGTAACAAAACTAGTTAGTAGAATAGAGGATCCGTTTAGGGGCATATTCGTGTTCTGATTAGGAAAAAGTAGAAGAATTTTTTTTGATGCATTACAGTTTTGTCCTTTGTATGGACAGTTGGCTGACTTGAACGACTTGCCGCATAGAAAAAAAAATTTCGCGTCAAAAAAAATTTTCTTCCTCTTTTTCCTAATCAGAACGCGATACCGAAAAGCCGTCGTCTCCCGGCAAAAAAAATAAACAATAGCATTCTTTTGTTATAGTCCCGGGGATCCCACGGACCGGTAGACGACCGGTTAAAGGGATCCTCACTAGTTTTGTTACACGCTGTATACAAAAATACAATTTTTTTGAATTGTTAAATCACTTAAAACAATCGGGACAGTGAAACTCCATTTTAAGCGAACTATTCGCTTTCTATTATATGACTTGAAAAACAGTATCTTATCAACGGCTAGTCGGGGTTATCCATCAAAGTGACTCGGGAAGTTAAACTATCTAATCAATTTGATAATAATAATAATGTTTAGTCGCCGTAAAATATGGTACAATATAGTGTTGGTTATTACATAATGATAGATATTAGCTATGCAAATGTGATTGGATCAGATTCGGTTGAAACCGCTCAACCAATCTCACAAACTCTTAAAGCATTTCAGTGTTCCAAACCACACGCGTGGTCATGTCGGAGGGTTTCCGTTGGATTTTCCCCAGGCTACCCTCCAACCGCGCACTCCTATCGCTTTAATGGGCTCGGCCTATAAAGCCACAGTCACCTAATTCGCGACTTAATCCTTCCAGATGAATAGCAAAACAGCACTTTATATTCTGGTCCATAGCGACATTATTCATATTATCTATTTAATGTTGTACTTACATATAAATTGCTGTTTAACTCTGTTTTGCATATGAAGTGGCTATGAAGGTGTTTAGTTTGGTAGTTTGTTTCAATTTCGTAACTTTGTTAAGCTTGGTAAAATTACTTCGAATTTCTGTGCAATGTAAATATGTTATGTTACCTATTAGTTTTTTTTGTGTAATGTATGCCATAAGTTGAGATAATCTCGCCACCGCCTGCCTCCTACGATCCGAAAATCACCGAACAAGTTCGCTTTTAAAAAGTCGAGTCGGTCCGTGATTTCTTTCATGGCAGATTCGTGTAGGTATGTTAAAAGGACTAAATGTAATTAATTTTGAGTTTCTTTAGTTGTTAGTTGCACCGTAAACAAATTTTTCTGCTTCTGACTACTAGAGAATGTCATACGGCATTAAGTACGCCTTTTGTACTAAAAGGTTCCTTTTGTGCAATAATATTAAATAAATAAATACAGACTTTGTCCCGAAATTGCTTTACAAGCTAAATCTGGCAATCTATGAGTGATTGATGATCAGTTTTTTTAAAAGAGACTAAATAACAACATTGTTAAATAATAATGGTTCTCAAAAGGTTCACAAAATACCCATTTATTGTATTTATTGTTGTTTACAAATGTAGTTAATGTATGTACAATTGTACAAGTACCTAGTAGTAGAATGACGTCAAATATATAATCGGATCGCCCATAATCGGAGCTAAGTTGACTTACTTTTTCTACCTACTTAATAAGTCTCTTAAAATAGGCAAGCTGACCGGAATCGCGTTTGGGACGTCACTTCACTGATAAACATAAGACCTATGTTCATGCACTGTACCTATGGCATAGGTACAGTGCATATTTCCAATGTACACATTTTAAATAAAACGGTAGCAACAGCGATTCGCGAACAAAACTATGTCGATAATCGTGGAACAAGTGCTTGACATGTGAGAAAAACAGGTTAATCCTTCCGCATCAATACGATAAATATTCGCGTATCTTATCGCGAAGTCGATAGCATTGAAAAAGTTTTTTCAATGTCGCTTGGACGGTTGAAGACACAACATGAAATTTCTGGACCCGAGATGTGTGGTAACACCGATGGAGACAGCAGCATCGGAAGGTTTTTGACTCTTTACTTATAATTTTGACGACCACTAAGTATCAAAGTGTTCAACTATTTATAAGACCGAGTGTACATACCATCATCGCATTAGCGATCACTGTTAACTAGATTAGACATATCAAGTTACTGGCACGCGGCTGCGCTGGACTGCCACTGTTCATACGGTTCTAGTCACGCTGGACTGGCACAAAATTATGTAAACAGTTGGCATCAAAGATAAGTATACATTTTTCGCCTCTTGCGCAATGGAATAAGGTGGAAATGTGTAAACATATCAGTGAGGTTGAACTGTAAGCGATAGTATCGTCAGCAACTGGATAAGTCTAATCTAGATCATGCTACTTTCAGCCGATCTCGAGATTCAAAGCCGTCGTCTCCCGGTGAAAATAAACAATAGCATTATTTTGTAATGAGCCCTGGAATCCCAGGGACCAATACACGACGGGTTAACCATAACACCGGGATTAACTCCTGGCATTTGGCATATTTATTTGTAACGGGTGCGTTTCTGTTCCCAATGAAGAAGCTGAGTGGAATTTATGTTTTAAATCCAAATACTTCTTTGTTTGCAAACTTGTCAATGTCTACAGTTGGTCCCGTAGGGTTCTAAATAGCACTACCAATATAATGCCAGTTTGTTGCACTTTTAGCACTACCCAGGGGTTAAGTGTAGGGTAGCGGTGGGTACTCTCTACAGACGTGGTGTAACTTCGACCGCCAGTGATCTAGTAATGAAAATAGAGTGTAATTAAGAGTTAAGAGTTAGTATTATTTTTGGGTGTCTATTATTTTATCGAAATATCTTACATCGATTTTCATTTCACCGAAAACTGTTCAACGAATTTCATTAGGTTTTTTTTTTTAATCACATAATCATCAATTCATTGCATTTTATATAATCGAACCACTTTTCATAGTTAATCGTTTCGAATCCGTCTCTAATCGTAGCGTAACGGTACATCGAATTTACCTTTCATCGAAATATTCGTTATTCATAGTATTAATTTAACGAAACTTGATTCACAGATAGTACGTTCCATATAGTATTCTTTCAAGAACAAAGTTTCATCGAACAACCAAGCAAGCATGATTTTTGAAGGCGTATAATCTTTCTGGTCTTATATAAAAAAATAACCACGAAGATTAAGACGGGAGCAAAGCTCCCGTCTTAATCTTCTAACCTGTCCGCATTACAATCGGTTTTGCCCTAACTGGTCTTTCTGGGCTTATATAAAAAAATAACCCATTACAGTCGGTTTTGCCCTAACAGGTCTTTTGTACATTTTAGGTTTTGGGTATTTTTGTTTTTGAGTATTTTTGTTTATGAGTACTTTTACAGAGTACACCAAGAATCTGAGAAAAAAAAAATTTTAGACTTACTTATATCAAGAATAGTAAACAGTGGTGAAATGATGTTCTAGGTAATAAGAATTTTGGGAACTGAAACCTTCGTTAAACCAAAATTATACTAAAGGCCATTCGATGAACGACTACGTCGATGAACAAATAAAATACTGAATTAAAATTCGATGAGTTGATTCTTGTGTAAAAGGTAATTCGAGCAAATGTTTGAGCGATCTAACGAAGTTCGATGAATGATTCCTAAGTGATAATAAAATTCTGCGAATAGTGTTATGGGAAATGATAATCGATGTAACGATTTTCGGTAAAATGATGGATCCCCATTATTTTTATAATTAATATGTTATTTTTGTGTTTACAGCTGAACAAATCTCCCGTCTTCGCGCATCGCAGTCTCCCATAGCCATCTCCCTTCAAAAATGCCCAGCTTGGACGTCACTGGACCCGCTGAAATTCAGTGGCTACTGGGACAATGAGGGCAGTGGCATTTTGCTCAATACTGGACAGACTGGTAAGATTTCTGCTATATTTTATTTCATTGAGCTCTTGGCAGTTCTCGAAGTCGATATTACTTGCATTACAAATTATACACAAACAGTAACACCATAACACATACACGAGCGCGACGTTGTCACGGGATAGCTCGTACATAGAGCCAGTAGGCATTTCATGGAGAAGTTCTTTTTTTTTTTATCTGACTATGGCTTTATAGGCCGGGACCAATAAAGCGATAGGAGAGTGCGCGGTTGGAGAGTAGCCTGGGGAAAATCCAGGGGAAGACCTCCGACACGACCACGCGTGTAGTTTGGAACACTGAAATACTTTAAGAGTTTGCGCTCCAGTGAGATTAATTGAGCGGTTTCAACCGGATCTCAGATGTCGAGAACTACTGTATTCAATGATATAATTATTTATGCCTATTAATGTGAAACTTCTTCAATCGATGGTAAAATGTCAGATATCAAAATATCAGTTTTCATTCTGACATTGGACACTGACTATAAACACAGAATAGTATAATAGTACTACATACTGTAAAGTGAAGATAATATGAAACGTTAACTTGTTAGGTAGGTATATGTACTTTCGGTAATTGCTAAAGTAGAGGTAAACAAAAGGCGGTATCAATGTTATTTACTCGCATTCTCGCATATGGTTAGTACGTTACTATATATTATGCCGGAAATTGAGTTTTCTTGACAACCAGCACTATTCATTTCCGCAATAAAATGAACTCCAATTTTTTGACAGTTTCGGCCGGATTTTGCGAGATAGATAGATTTTCAATCCACGAGGCGGTCTATGCCATAAAACAAATATGGTTATCTATTTATGTGGTACAGTTAAAGTAAGCTGAAGTTAGTTTTAAGACTCGTATTATAAAGCCCGAGCAGAAATATATGAGCACTGTGAAGAGGGCGCTATTATTTTCATTTCTAGGCAACAGGCCAGTAATGTCAGTATACTAAGAATAATGACATTTTGAGTTGTTGAAATATTATGAAGCGGGATTGTACCCATCCCGAGCATTTTTAGGGTTCCGTACCAAAATGGTAAAAAAGGAACCCTTATGGTTTCACTTTGTCTGTCTGTCACATCGCTAAATATCTCAAGAACTACTTATGCTATCGATTTGAAATTTGGAATAGTTATAAAGAAGGCATACCTACATACATATAAACATGACTTTTTTAAATTTTTTTTTTTATTTTCTGTGAAAAATGACAGAAGGGTAATATAGGTGGTTCAAAATCTGAAAGTCTAGTTAACATGTCGAGTGGGGTGTCGTATGAAAGGGCTTTGGTTGCACATTCTGAAACAATTTTTTTTTTACGTAGAGTCATTTTTGTTTTATGAGGGAAAATGTAAAAAAATACCGTTCCCCCCTTTATCTCCGAAGTTTACCAAGGCAAAAATATAAAATTACTACATAACATTGATATCAATGTATATTTTACAGGAAAAATATAACTGTAGCTCTATATAGTTTTTCTTTTTTTTTTATTGTCAAAAAACTTTTCTATACTAAGTTTGTAATTTAATCACCTTTGCATGTGTTTTTTTTTATAAATTCCTACGAGATTATGCTGAAAGTATCTTCTTTCAAATAAAGAAAAAAAAATGAAATCGGTTTACGTGATGAAGAATTATCCTTGAAAAACTACCATACATACAAAGTTATTCAGTCGCTCAAATTTGTAACAAAAGTCGCCGATAGATGGCGCTGTACCCATGGCGTCCAATTTTACACCATGTTGCTGAGATTTTCCTGATTTAATAGGGTTGGAACCGGTACACATCTACGGAACCCTCGGTGCGCGAGTCCGACTCGCACTTGACCGGTTTTATTTTTTTCTATAATTTTATTATACACATTGTTAATAATGTTCCGCTCTTGACAATAAATCATTTTGGACATTTTTTGTCATTTAACATTTTCATATTCAACACGTCACCTGCCAACAGTGCCAACACCACAGTGACACTGACAACAGTGATAACCTATGGACAAAATTATTAATACATTATTATTATTAAAAAAATATTGCCTGAGTAAGAAATTAGGTGAAATTTCGTAACATGGCCAACGGTCATATATATCTGGTTGGGCTTTATATAAATTATTAATTCCAAGGTTTTTATTATTTTCTTCATTTGTATAACTTTTCAGCTTATTTCACACTAGACACGAATTCACGACCACGGCTAAGCGGCGGACCCTTAATAGGCGAGTACATCTTCGAGCAAATGCACTTCCACTGGTCTGTGGATGACTTTACAGGCTGCGAACACGTTTTAGATGGCCATGGGTAAGTTGATGTTCAAACGTATTTTATAATAAAAATCTTAGCCTACTAGTGTCTGCTTGTCATTGTCACACTACTGAGTATTTCCACTCAACTCAGTCTCCTGAAATTTCTGGTCAATTGCGAATTGCGTTCAGGTGTTTTTTTGAGCTAATATCCGTGACTTATCATTGCAAATAAAAGCGAGTTGCACACAACCAGTGGGGCTAGCACAACTTGCTGACAAATCGTATCTCGCGCGACTCAGCGATTCCTGTCTCGCTCGAACTGTGCGGGTTAGAAAGAGGAGGGTAGATTTTTCTCTACTCGCGTCGCAGCGGTAGTTGTACTAGCCCCCCAGATTTGACAGGCCATAAATCAGATTTTTTTATTTGCCTTCAACTTAAGAGGCCTTATAAGTTTTAAAATGTTTTGATTTCAAATTATGAGAAAAGTATCGATAATACCAGTAAACTTATTGAAGGCTACGATAATTTTATCAAAGTTTTAAATAGTAACATAGCCACTTTTTGATTTTATTGTGTGTAGTAGAATTTAAGTGGAAAAACAAATTTTTAGCTTAAAAATGGTCGCTTTGGAGTGATGTTTGAAACGATATTTCTTAATGAAACTTCCAAAAAATACATTATAGTTTATGACATAAGGTCGCAATAGTCCTGTTCTAGATAGTAACACTGAGAAAATGTTATGATACGTGTCAATTCAATCAGAAAATGGCGTAAATAGATCAGCGTTTTTTAACTGGTAAGGACCCTTAATTTTGCGGTTGATCCGGTCCGGTGAAATCCGACACGCATTTGGCGGACCAATTTACGTAAACATAGTTCTTTGATGTTAGAAAATGGCGACTGTGGATCAAACCCAATTCAATTAACTAGAAGCTTTTACAGAAATACACCATTTTTGTCAAAAGTAAGTGTTGTGATGTCAACTTTTTTTTTGTTTCCTACAATTATTTATGTGTAACATGACTTTAACTGATTGATTAAGCGATGAAACGTATTTCTTTGAGTTTCATTTGTTATATACTCATAATACAAACACAAGCCTTCTTGAGCTTACTGTGGGGCTAGTTCGATTTGCGTAAGATTGTCCTCTAATATTTATTTATTTATTTATTTATTTATTTATTTAATAGATTTATTAGAAATTTTGGAATCTTAAAATAAGCGCCTAACCTAAATTCTATGCCCTCAGCATTGACAATTATTTAGAGCCCCGCTCAAAACAATCATTAAGGTACACAGTAATTAGGTACTACCTACATGTCCCAAAGGTACATCACTGATCGTCTGAACTCATTCCATGCCAGGTACATCACTGATCGTCAATCAATATCCTATCTATCTCTGTCGCGCACTAATCTCCTATTTCAGCGCTGGTCAAACTTACTTTGAATACTTTAGAAGTTATGCGCATTGATAATCATTATTATCATCAGCTTAAATACGGCACACTGTTGAGAATTGAACGGATTATAACCCCAACGCTCGATTAGTGCGGGTAGAAGACTTCACATACATACATATTACGAATTTCTACGAGCATGTTATCTTTCTTAACTGATAGCAGCTTAATAATGTACATGTCAGAAAAGCCCACATGTTTTTCCTAATGCTTTCATCCCGGGATTAAATAATTCATCTCCTTGTTTTATTCGATGGCTTCCAACCTAATCTAGGTTATGTCAGTATGGGAGCCCAATCTCATTCACCTATGAAACCTGTGTGACTTGAAAATAGAATTATTATTATTACTATAACGATGATCCTGATAGTAAAACATATCGGCCATCATTTCAGCTCGATCGACATCGCTAGTTTCAAATTTTGACAAACGCCGCCCAAGAATAAATAATTTTTTGACCACTAACTATAAATTTAAATTAGATTTAAGAATACATAATGCTACAGGGTCCATGTGAACCCAATAATTAAATATGATTAAAACATTAAGTTCATAAACAACTCTGTTTAACTTTCAGATACGCGGCAGAATGTCATTTCGTCCATTACAACAGTAAATACGAGTCGATAGAGGCGGCAGTGGGCTATGCCGATGGGTTGGCGGTCGTTGGCTTCCTTTTGGAGGCCGTGGATGTCCCCAATCCGAGGTTTGACAAGCTTGTTGAAGGACTGGAGGGAGTTCAGAAGCGGGATCAAACAATTCGAGTTACTGCAGGTGAAATCTAAAGACAGGTTTATTGAATCATTAAATTCACAAACTGCGTAGGTAACATATTGAAATGAAAATGAAAAAACTTTGAATTTTTCGAAAGATTTTAAATAAATTTGCTGATTTACGGGGGCGAACAATCGATCTACTAAGTCTCATTACCGTAAAAACCCGCTTCCTCTGCCTCTGGAAAATCACGGAGAAGGCCGCTGTTCCAGTTACTGACTTTTAATAAAAGAGCTAAACTTTGAAATATTTTTCATCTAAAAGGAATAAAAAAGTGGCTTCCTATTGTGTCGTGTGACGCAACTTTGATGAATAATTATTTTTTCCTAATCTAGGAAACTTATTCGTACGTATACATCAAAGGGTGCAGTATATGATAGCTGTAGAAAGTTATTTAAATGATGAGTATAAAGTCTTAAAACACAATAAGTATAGAACAAAAAATATAAGAATAAAGAAATATGTACAGAAAACTGCTAAAAACTATTATGGCAAAAGAACTAATGTATTTATGATACCAAAAATATGTAACGAAACTGATTTTTTAAGAGAGGACAAGAAGTGCAGCATAATTGAATTAAAAAGTAGATTAAAAAAGACATTTCTGGCCAAACTACACTAAGTAATGCTTACCAAAAAACAAAAAAATGTTTAATTTTTATAGGTAACAATGTAATGTTTATTGTTGTTAACTCTTAAAAAAATATTGCAGTTAAATGTTTAGGCATTGTCATATTCAGTGTTTACGAGCCCCAATGCAAATGAGTACGTCTGGTAGGAAAAAAATGTACTAAACTAACGTTAACCTAAAAATTCTGGGGGACGAAGGTGTTTGGAAGAATTAGCAATATAAAAACAGTATAAGTTATAAATCGTATTTTATTTATTCAATGAAAAAAAAAACGAACTTTCCTTGGTAATAAAAAAAACATTGTTTCACCAATTGTACTAAAATGCAAAAAAGTTCGTCTTTAGTGTTACCGACGCAGATTAGAACGTCTACCACTTGGTGGCGTCTCCTTTTGCATCTAAAACGGCTTTAATTCTGAGCGGCATTGTATCTACCAGCTGTCGACACTCTTCCGGGGTTGTTTCATTCCAAACACAGGTAAGTTTCTCTTTAAGATCAGCTTTTGATCTGGACGGGTCCTTTCGCGACTTCTTCTTCATTTTCCACCACAACGTTTCTATGGGAGACAAGTCCGGGCTGCTGGATGGCCACGACATGGTAGGTATTTTTTTCTTTTTCAGCCACGCCATCGTTGCTTTAGCGGTATGGCATGAGGCACCATCTTGTTGAAAAGTATACGCATTTTTATACTTTAACTTACGTATAGACGGCAGCAAACTCTCTTGTAAGATGCTTTTGTATTTTTCGGCATTGACGGTTCCATCTATAAATTGCAGACAGCCGACACCCTGTGCCGACATGCAGCCCCAAATCATTAAGGAAGCTGGAAACTTTACCTTACGCTTAAGACAATCTTTTTGAAATGCCTCTCCTTTTTCGCGAATGACTTTACTTCGTTCATCGCCTACTGTGACTTCAAATTTAGATTCGTCACTCCATATAATTTTACGCCACTGATCGACGGTCCAATTTCTGTACTTTTTGGCGAATTTCAACCTGTTAGTTTTCTGCCGTTGTGTAAGTAACGGTTTCTCTTTAGCAGTGTAAAAACCGTAGCCCATCCTCTTCATCACTCTCTTGCAAGTATCCACTGAAATGTTTTTTTTAATTGCGTCACGCCATAGTACCGTAAGTTCTCCAGCTCTTGCACGACGATTTTTCTTGATGATCTTCCTCAGAATCCTGTTTTCTGCTTTAGTAGTAATTCGTGGGCGGCCGGATTTCTTTAAACAAGAAATTTTGTCGTGTTTTCGATGATGCTCGATGATAGTTTGGATTGTAGACCTTGGCATAGAAAGGTCCTTGGCAATTTGGTACGTAGATTTGCCTTTATTGTTACTGGAGATTATAATTTTCCGCACTTCTTCAGTCACTGGCTTACCTCGTGCCATCTCGATAGAAAAACGATTTCGAGTAATAAAAAATTAGGCTGAATTTGCCCTTTTATATAGTGGTTTGTCATTTTACATGACAGAGAATATTCCGTATTCAATTTGAAAATAATATTTTATATTACGAACCCTGGTAAACAGGTTTTATTTTAAATAGACGACCTATTTTGCCTTAAATATGAAGCAGACGTAATTATTTGCGTGTGAGATGTAATATTTATAATTAAATTATTTTAAAATAAATAACGAGATGTACACTTTGTACAACTCAAAACTAAGCTAGCTTTAGTGACATTGCGTCTAGTGTATTCCATTAATCATCAAAGTCGATTCGGGTAGAAATACTAGTTTTTGAAAAAAAATACGCATGCAGAATTGCGACTAGACGAGCTATTTTGCATTGGGGCTCGTAAGTTTAGTTCGTAATAGCATAGTAAGTACCTAACATTAGTTAAATGAGCGCGATCTCGCCAACAAACTGTTATGGCAGTTTGGCGAGAAATTAAAAGATTGTAACTGTTATGTACTTTTTTTGATAAATAAATTAAAAAAAAAGTATAATTTAATTTTTTCGTGCCGGTCTATTTTTTTAAAAACTGCCATTGAATGGTGAATCTTATAGCAGTCGATAAATTCACCATCATCATCAACCTATAGGGTGGATCAACTATTTTTTGTTGCTCGTTACCATGGTTACGTCTCCTGAGTGACTCTTTAAAAGCGTGATGTTATAGGGTTTAAATCTACCAAACATAAATTTTAGCGATTAGCATAAATCCATTTGGACATGGGTCATCTCTTGAGCATGCTTGAAGTCCATGTTATAATCATTTTTCTAAGAAACTCGGTTACTGTTGTCTCCTCGCTGACGGAACAGAATAACAACAAGAAAAAGTTGATTGACCCTATAAACTAGTATATTGTCGGTGGAGCAATCAACATGTATCTCTTTCTTGAGCCATAACATTAAAATAATATATCAATATTTCAGAGTCGCTGTCATGGATGGAGCGAGATGATCTGCACGAAGGCAGCTACGTGACGTACAAAGGGTCGCTGACTACCCCGCCATACACCGAGTGTGTTACGTGGATCATATACGAGAAGCCAGTGCAGATTGGCACTGAACAGGTACAGTCAAATATATTGGACGACCCGTTTAGCCTAGTGGGTAGTGCACCTGCCTGTGAAGCTGACGGTCCTGGGTTCAAATCCCGGTCAGGGCAAATATTTGTGTGATGAGCATGAATATTTGTTTCTGAGTCTTGGATGTTTTCTATGTATTTAAGTATTTATATCTATTAAATATATCGTCGTCTAGTACCCATAACACAAGCCTTCTTGAGCTTACTGTGGGGCTAGTTCGATTTGTGTAAAATTGTCCTCTAATATTTATTTATTTATTTTATTTATATGTACGTTCCCAAGGTGACGCAAATATCTGACGCTCTTACGCCCTTTTCAGTAGACGTGTTCGCATATTTTGTCACTGGAGTACGTATAGATATTTACGATGTTATCGACTGTACAGACAACATCGAAGATACGCGAATATGACTTTAATTGTCAAGGGTGTAAGAGCGTACAGTGGGTTGAGGACCCGCATTGGGCCAGCGTGAGGACTACTGTTCTCATTATATGTTGTCATTACGTGGCTATCACAATACATCGTGAATAGTTCTAATAGATACGGCGTTGTGATAATATTATCATATCAATATCACTGTAAATCATGCAGTCACTATAAACTAGCTATTGCCCGCGACTTCATCCGATCAGAATTCGTTCATCATCACATTCACATTGCTATTGTTTTATTTCAGGCGCTTGACCTCGTTATCGCTGCATATAAACATTCATCCCCTTAAGGGATGATTTCCGGGATAAAATTCCTATATCCTCCCAGGGACTCAAACTATTCTCCACACTAAATTTCTTCTGAATCGGTTCAGCTGTTATCGTGAAGAGGTAACATTCAGACAGACACACTTTCGCATATACAATATTAGTATGGATTTTGCATTATTAGATTTTCTCAGATATTTGATAACTAACAATAGTATATTATGCAACTGGTGTATAAGAAGGGTATAAAAAGGCGAGTGGTGCGGGTTGCGATATGAGCCTTGGCGAACATCGCAAGTAAAGACACCACGAGCCTTTTTATACGAACCAGTTATTACACCGTTGCATATAATACTTTTTCTACGACTCATTTCAAATAAAAAGTAACTACCTGTTTTTCACATTTTTCATACGCCATATTTTCCCTTAGTAATTGTGCAACTTACCTAAGAAACTTCTTCAGTAATGCTATGTAACTTCTTCGTGGATTTTTAATAGAATCAACGTACATGCACATTTTCTATATGACCACAAAAAAATCGTTTTTTTAAGTGATATCATTTATCAGCTTGAATATTTATGTTTTCAATTAGGAATTTGGTGAGAAATTAAAAACATGACACTTGGTTTATGGTTTTTTTTTAATTTGCTAGACTTGGCATCCGACCTAAAACTGAATTCAAATCCGGATCGAATCGCAACTGTTTCGTTTTCATAAATATATCCGAAAATAGATAAAACTTGTTAAATAACACAAAAAGATGATAAATTTATGTATTTATATTAGTAAATAATATATTATATATTAATCAATACATAAAAATTATAGCAAAGTTGGTTAAGTTGGCAGCACTGATTTTAATAATAAAAGTTTCACTTGAACTCACCAAAGAATGACTACTTAACATAGTATTTGTAATTATCTGTGGCACCCAACTCTGGTTTAATTTTTCATTAAAGTAGGGTAAGGAGTGTGTTTTTGGGCAAAGATAGACTTTTTACAGAATAAATAAAGTATGTATGACGACCGATTTAGCCTAGTGGCTAGTGCACCTGCCTGTGAAGCTGACGGTCCTGGGTTCGAATCCCGGTCAGGGCAAATATTTGTGTGATCAGCATGAATATTTGTTTCTGAGTCATGGATGTTTTCTATGTATTTAAGTATTTATATCTATTAAATATATCGTCGTCTAGTACCCATAATACAAGCCTTCTTGAGCTTACTGTGGGGCTAGTTCGATTTGTGTAAGATTGTCCTCTAATATTTATTTATTTATTTATTTATTTATTTATGTATTTATATTAGAGTTCATGATGTCGTAAGTAGCGAAAAAATTTACATGAGTAGAAAAAATTGGTTGCCTGTAAAGTCGGTATACGGGCGAAAGTTTTACGTGACAACGACTTTGAGTGGTAAAATAATTTTGCTCGAGTGGAAGGGACGCGTGCCTTTCACTTTTTATGTCTGTCTCTCTCGCTCTTAGGCGGGCTAACCATGCCTCTCACTCGCTCTCATTGTGAGCGCATAACGTGAGCGGAGCGTAACGCAGTTTCTTGAAGTGTCACCCGGCAAACCAATTTATAAGACGTTGTCACGTCAAAAATATCTTGTTTTGCAGTTGGGTCTTCTCAGACAGTTGGAGGGTCTGGACAGCAAGCCGATTGAGAGAAACGTTCGTCCGACGCAGCGGCACCCGCCCGGCCACTCCGTTATATACGTGAAGCAAGTCAAATCGAAACTATAACTATCAGTATACAGATAGTACTACAGACAAGCCAATGGTAGCGTATTTACCCGATGATCCTTCGCTGACCAAATGCAATGGGGAATATGCATGCGGAATGAATAGTAATAAGACGTCACTATGAATAAACCATCAAAGTATCACAAAAGTGAATAAATAAATATGATCAAAAAATCATTCGAAACATTATGTAGATTATTATTAACTAAAAGTAAATTAAACGCTTTTAATTACCATCAGGATTTTTACTATTTAATAAAAAATTGTATGACGACTACGATTATGTAATATCAAGATTAAAACAGCAAATTACTTGTTTTTCCATACAATATTATAGTTCAATTAGTAAAGAAAATTATGATTAGTTTACCTACCTTGTTACCTTTTATCTTGACACTTAGAGACCTTATACATCTCTAACAAATCTCGATTGTTATTAATTTCTTAGTCTTATTTTTGACATGTAACACTACATTTAGTTAAGAAAAAAGTGCCCTTGAAGCCTATTTGCAGAATAAATGTTTTGATTTTGAAAGAACGGTATCAGGGCTCGTCAGTTATGCTGTACTTTGACACCCGTTTTTGTCTTTTGTGTTGTTCTAATTAAAGATGTTCCATATAAAAAAATATTCCTATTTAAAAACTGGTCCGAATGGCATCATGAAAAAAAACCGGTCAAGTGTTAGTCCGACTCGCGCTCCGAGGGTTCCGTACACACGGTACGCAGATGTGTACCGGTTCCAACCTTATTAATTCGGGAGAGTCTCAACAACATTGTGTAAAAATTAAACGCCATGGGTACAGAGCCGTCTATCGGCGAATTCGTTATAAATTTGAGCGACTGAATAACTTAGTATGTCTGGTGGTTTTTAAGGATATTTTTTTATCACGTGAACCGATTTCAATCAGACGGACAAACCGACGAAACAGACAAACCGACAAAGTGAAAATAAGGGTTCTTTTTTTACCACTTTGGTACGGAACCCTGTAAAGATGCAATATTCCCAATTTGGCCCGTACGTATAACGTTCCACCGAAAGTATTACAGATGTATTGTAAAATGATTTTCCTTCGGGAAAACTCGGATCTCAATCGGAATACGATGACACCCGAACTGTCAATCAATGATTGTATTAAATGAGTGACGTTTTCATATCCATTATTATGGGACTTTATTGTTTAGTGTCAAATGTCAAAGTGAAAAATATTATTGTATAATATAGAGATGTTACAACCACCTTCAATAACATTGAAAATACTCAGTTTTATTTTCATTAGTAAACGAAACATTATCTACACTTTAAAACATAAAGTACAAAAAAATAAATCTACCTTCTGCATTTCTTTTTTCAAATCGTATGAGTACTTAGTGGGACGTTTATTTTAGGATTTCAGAGTCAGTGAGGACTTCTTCTTTTATATGTATAGATTACTACCGCGTTGAACAAAGTGTTCTAATTCATTCTGAAGATGGTTGAAATTGAACAACTACTTAATCTCACTGGAGCGCAAACAGAGTATTCCAATTTTCCAAACAACACGAGTGGTCGTGTCGGAGGTTTTCTCCTGGATTTTCCCCAGGCTACTCTCCAACCGCGCACTCCTATAGCTTCGCTTTATTGGACCCGGCCTATAAAGCCAGTCAAGTTAAAAAAGGGGCTTGAATGTTTGTATGGAAAGTGAGTAATAAGTCAGAGACTAGAAATCTCGTTTATAAATAGTAACATATGGTATACGAGTAGAAGATAGTAGATCAACCGTTGAAAAGCTGTGTTAGTACCATATAAAATAATGTTTAAAAGAATATTTGTAATGCTAGCAGTCTGGTTGCTAAAATGTATTTCAATAAAGACAAATTAAATTCATAATTTAGTTGTTATGTTCAAAACACGTTTCGTGAAAATTTACTATCCAAATCCACGCCAAATCAAAGTATGACAGTATACTTTATAATTAACTAGCGACCCGCCCCGGCTTCGCACGGGTGCACTATTTAATGGACGTTATTATACGTATAAACCTTCCTCTTCAATCACTCTATCTATTAAAAAAAACCGCATCAAAATCCGTTGCGTAGTTTTAAAGATTTAAGCATACATAGGGATATAGGGACAGAGAAAGCGACTTTGTTTTATACTATATAGTGATGTATTCATATGATCCATGTTTTGGGGATAAATACCATGTTGTACACATACCAAAACAGTATTTTACGTTTCCAGTTAAGAGGTATTTTATGCAAAAATGTTCGTAGGCTGTTACGTGTAGAGGTTGTTAGAATGCATAGAATACTTCAAAAGTAGATAAACTTGGTATTTTCCTTTTTTTTACAAATTTAACCTGTGCTTCATTGAAGAGGCTATTGAATTTGAATAATGTAAAGGTTGCCTCGGTAAGTATGCCTATCCTATTTACAATTCAAGAGTCCTAAATTATTCGTGAATCAATATATTTTAAAGTGACTTCGTGACATGGCAAGGGTAAAATTGTGCTGATGGAGTGTTTATTTAAAGTAAAAAAAAACGGGTCAAGTGTGTGTACTACTTTTTTATCTATTGTCCTATACTGTTTATTAAAAAAGTTGTATATTCGTAGGAAGCTCACGGAACTTCCGTCCGTTTGTTTGGGCAAGGCAGTTTTTCAGCGACAATTCAAAAACGGCTAGACCTACCTGGGTCATACTTAGTTGAAAAAACAAAAGTCGCCCCTCCTGTGGTCAATAGTTCAAAGCTTATGTGCATGTTAGCTATGTTTTTAGGGATTTATAGAAACGGAGACACTGTTTATGCGGGTTATTGGTCCTATCCAAAATTAAGCTTTGTAACCCTTAACTTTTGGTATGTCCACAGAAAAGACGCGAACCTAAATCCGCGTATGACCCACCTGGTTCAAAACAATTACCGTTGAAAGTATGTATTAGTACACAACCGCATTTTTTTCTCAAAATTTGTTGGATCGGAAATTAGAGGGGGACGGGGGGGACTCTTTTTAGGACTTTAAGCTAATGTCTCACGAACGGTTGACTTAAGTGGAAGTTGTACAATGTTAAACTCTAACGACGTGAAGTCAAAATTTCAGAATTGGTAATAAATACTAAGGATGATAAATTGGACACTATATTTCAACGTAAATGCAATCTTTAAAACCACATGTTAGTAATTGGCACCATATATTTATAGTTTTGAAAGATTTTACGTATAAAATAACATCTATACTTTATAACTCCGTAGAGGTTTCTTCATTGTCAGCGAACTTGTGCTACTAAGTTATTATCTGCGACAAGTAAACTTCATCGTAATTTTAATAACACTCTACCCACCTTAAAGAACTATTCTAAAACTAACATTTCGATGTAAATATTTGGAAAGCACCCACTTTATTTTTATATTTGTTGCGTATACCCTGCTATACGAAGTTACTCTAAGGGTTAAGAACTTCGAATAATGTGAAATGTCTCAGTTTACCTACGTCAGTATATATAATAGTACATCTGCATTCCAATAAATCCCGTAAAAACAGATGAAGAAACAAATGCAACTAGAAGAATGTACGAGGGCTCTCTAAATTAACTCGAATGGTGAAAACGTTAGTTAATTTAATACTGATCTAATTTAGTCTAAGGCAGCATTGGGGAAGTAGCGAACATTGGAAAAACAAACACACCCTTTTTATCAAATTGAATGTGCTACCCGTACTTAACGCTACTAAACGTCACGTACGAGTAAATAGTCGAATTACGAAATTAATTCAGTTTGTTTTTATTTAATGTACTATTCAGAATACTGAGTTTATTGAGAGAAGCTTCTAGCTCACGTGATTAAGAATATTTCTCTCTAGAATATCCGCATAGTTTTTAAGGATCCAATGTTAAAGATATCGATTAGATCGCATTAATAACATGTAAATCTTTAAATGCTAGTTGTGAGTTGACCTTTTATTATTTGTTGATAAACGAGAATTTTATTAACAATTGCATGAAAATTTCCAACTAACAGCAAAACCAGTTCAATTCTGCCCTCAAACTTCATGAACGGCAGAAATCAAATTCAATCCACCTGTCCAAGTCTAAACTACTAAGAATACCAGCACAGGCCTCTATAGTATTGCCAATGTGTTCATGCATTTGTATGTAAAATAAATTGCGTATGACATCTATGTTTGTCTGTGCAAATGATTCTCTGCTTGGACGACATATGTTGTCAGATTCTTCTGGACATTCTTCCTCTCGATTATAAAGCATATTTATTCGATCGTACTCCAAATCAAAGGCGTCAGCTAACTGACTTAACATTATTTTCATAGCCCGATATTTAGACGTCAATACATCTTCACCCTCATACCACGGTTTCAATAAATCACAGTGTGATTTCCGAAGCAGTTCGTAATATTTCATCCTATCATCGTATTCCATGTCTAACATCAGCTTTCTCCAACTTGAGATAGATAGATCCCATTCCCTGCCTTTACTCATCTCTGCATAGTATTCTTTCATTTTAGCGACCTCAGTTTGGTGATAGAAATACACTGCGTTCTTCATGACAAACATTTCTGCTTCTAAAAAGTAATTCTTATAAGGATATATTTCTGGTCGTACTGCAACTGCATAAGATATTGCTTTTTCTATAAATTGCAATGCTTCATATTCGTTCGATTTTAATTTAATATCAGATTTAAGTTGTGCTACAGCTTTATTTGTCATTTCGTAGTCTTCTACTGAATCAGCTAGAAAATTTACTACAAGTTTGTCCGTAAGACAGATAAAGAAATTGACGTTGCATAGACTTAGTTCCCAATATTCCTTGTAAATACCTGGTTTGTCGGACACAAAGGTGAAATAAATATATTTTGCTTGACCAGGCGCCAAAACATCTTCATTTTTATTGAAAAAGAACATTTGGACGTCATCTTCTGGTATAAACGGGATAGGCTTTCTGAGCTTTTTCCAACAGTATCTGATTGTGACAGTACCTAGATTTTTGAGATATAATCGGGCCCTACCAACTCTATTAACTGGGGTAATAAAGTGATATGTCCAAGCTGTACAATCTTCGTGCCATGGCTCGGTTTTCATATTCTGTAAATCAATCAAATTTTGCCGAAACGAGTCCTTAAGGAATATTGTATTGTTTATTCTTAACGCGTATACATCATGAAGATATTCGCAAGCCGTGTTATTGTCAAGGATTTCCTTTATATCGGGCAAAAAAGGTTTCTTTTTGGGGGGTGGCGGAGGATTGATACCTTTTACCATGAGATTACCAATTTCAGGTCTAAAACAAACACAAAGATTAAAAATACATCCTGAATGTTCGAAGAAAAGATGGACATATAAAAAATACCTCTGATTCGTGAGCTGAGATTGAGTGAGGATGGATGTTATTACTATACAATAAAATTGATTACCTAAACGGATCTATCTTCAATATCTTTTCCTGTAACTCTTTTTCTCGTAGCTCTCTGTATTTTTGATATTCACTATCTAGATGGGTGCATTGTATTCGACGATGCACGCCACTGTAACCTAGCTCATTAACTTTAATTTCGGCGGGAACATCCACGTGCTCAATTATACGCGGATGACCCTTTTCTGCAGCAGTTCTTTGGATTTCGTAAACTGGCTCACAGTAACATTTTTGTTTAAGTCTTTGTGGCTGCTCCCACAAATTATCTCTGACCCCAACCTTTTCTTCAATTTTAGCTTCTTCAAGAGCCGTCTTTATCTCCTTGTCTGGCCGAACCTTTTCGTATAAGTTCATAACCAAATCAGCAGGTGGCCGTTTAGTATATTTTCCCAATGTTGTAGTTTCTTCCTTTCTAATTTTTATCCATTTTTCCCATGTTAGTAATTCATTATCGGGTTCCGTAGGGAACGTCTTTGGAGGTTTATTCTGATTAGGAATCATTACGTGAAATATTTGTGTATTTTTTATACGCGTTTATTGAACAATGAAGTGATAATGCTGATAAGATAATTATACTAATTGTTTATTGATATACTTTTGACAATATCAAAGTCAGAATGATTGATGTGTAATAGCTTGTAAAAAAATAAAGTGAAAGGCCTAATCTATAAAACAGGTTTTAATGTAAATGCACTGTGAACATGTTTTGTCATTAATAGTTGTATACCAGGAATATTTGTCCCCTACCAGTGCTGGTAATGTAACTTGCTTATGTACGAGGAACAAGGGTTTGTTTAGTGGATGGCTGGTGGCTGGGTAGCCTCAAGTTAGCCTGGTTCCAATAATTATTATGTAGTACTCTTTAGTCGTCATTAATGTCAAATCATTGTCAAATTATTACAATGTAAACAAATTAAATTATCAAAATCGTAATTAAATTTAAGTGTAAAATCTACGAGTGTTTGTTTATTCTATAAATTTATTGCCAGATTTCATTTACTAGTAAATATGCACAAAACACAACAACAACAAACAGGTAAAATTAAACTATAAAATATTGGTTGTTTATTAGATTTGTACACAATATGCATACGTAATGTAGTTATTTTATCCTATGTATGTCGAGATGCAACTGGTAAAAATCATAGACGGTAAATGACCGCATGTGTAACCCGTCGTCTATCGGGCCCTGGGATCCCAGGGATCATAACAAATGAATTATATTGTTTATTTTTTTCGCCGGGAGACGACGGCTAAATCCATTCAAAACTTGATTTAATTTGAGGATTGAACAATAACATTGCATAATGAGTTTCTGTCAAATATGTAATTTTCGATACAAGCTTTTATTTGACTGGTTGTGAGGGTTCCGATGAGCTCGAACACGACGGGCTTGTGTCGTTTAGGAGTCGCTATGACCACCTTCTGTATCCATCATCCGATCAGCTCCGTGGTCCCATAATATTGCACTGTAATCGATGTTCGATATTATGCTAAATTTCAGCTAAATCGGTTGATAGCAAATTGATCTAAAATTCACTTGCAAGGTTTCTCCCACGCATGTATACTAACAGGGAAATTTATAAAGGACGCAACACAATTCAGTTTTACGATTTAATTCCCTCTTTACAATATCTTTTTCAATTACAAAAGCAACCTATAAGGCTATTAAATTTCATTTGCAGAGCCACAAGAAGAGAAACCCTTTGTAGAGGAAAAAAAAAAGGTAGAACCACCGTTCGGTACTGTCGACTGGCTTTACTACTGGGGTCAATTTGAAGGACACTTGCCGACTCCTATTGATGTGTCCTTAACAGGTTCTATGATCTACACGTGTCCAGAATTAAAATGGTACAATTTCGACGTGTACGCTCACAAGATAAAACTGACCAACACCGGATACACACGTAAGAGCCAGGTGACTTCTTAAGTGCGTCAATTTTAAGTAAAGGGATTGAACTGGAATCTACAATCACTACCTTTTTAGGGCTTTAGAAGCTAGTAGTATTGATGAGTTCAATAAAGAACTATAAGTACGTGTGTCAACAATAGGTCGATTTAAATCAAAATTTCATTATTACAATAATGGTCTACGTGGGTGCACGCCGAGCATAATTTTGTCAGACCATGACACAAATCGATACCATATTCGAATGTAAAATGTCGAGTCGGATTGACTTTTCGTTCAATTGAATTAAACAAGGGAAGGGGCTTTGTTAAATTAGTTTCGAGAGTGGAAAGTTAATTTATAAAGTGCTTTGCGAACTACATTGGTCTCATGTAGTTTTCTGTGGAAGAATTTATGTAATTCCCCTAGTGAATTTAACCACTGTTAGTACCTGCGCTCTCATTTAAAGTTACCGTAGCTCTTGATGGCATTTTCAGTTATTTTAAAGTAAGTCTGTGCCACTACAAAATAATTAAAATTGCTATTCATATCTGGAGGATATTCTGCAAAGGATTGAGTTTGAAACGCTCTTGGCTTCATCCACTGTGTTTCATTTTCCGCACAAATGCGATTAGCGTGTTTCATTCCAGTATAAAATTAAGAATTAATTATTTGCCTTATGCATTTCTTATGGATTCTGCAGCTAACACGGCAGGATATATGCCCATGACAAAAGGAGTTATCACCATACTTACAGTAATAAAGTGACTCGAAAGGTTGACCTCCGGTACGTACAAACAAAATGTATCTTTGTCAACAAATCGTCTTAATAACAAACCTACAAAGAGTTACAAGTTCCGTAATGAAGTCAACAAGTTAATTAAATTAAAAATATAAAATAGCCCCCGGCACAAAACTTAGCTAAGAACCATCCCCGGCGTCACGGCTTTCGATTTCAATAAGCACTCAAATCGGTTGATCGGTTACGAAGCTACGGTACCATAGAAAGACACACATATACACAGATATACATGTTAATCATATAGCACTTTTTTTATAACCTGACTGGGGCTTTATAGACCAGGCCCAATAAAGCGATAGGAGTACGCGGTTGGAGAGTAGCCTGGGGAAAATCCAGGGGTAAACCTCCGACACGACCAAGCGTGTGGTTTGGAACACTGGAATACTCTAAGAGCGCTCCAGTGAGATTGGTTGAGCGGATTCAACCGAATCTGAGCTGTGAGTGAAATCGAGCTACTGGGAGTTTTGTCGCCGGTTCACTAAACTTAGCCTAGCTGAAAAGAGTCCAGCAAGAAACTCAGCTAGACTCGACCTGGGTCGGACTGACTCTACCCGGTGTGCCGCGGTACAGGGACGAATAGGGACTATATGTGTCAGTGTTGACGCGATCGCGCGGTGGACGTCCCCGCCGGCGGGAATATAACATTTTTAAGTTGCGCTTCAGGGGTTAAAAAATAAAAAACCGGTCAAGTGCGAGTCGGACTCGCGCACCGAGGGTTCCGTATACAGATGTGTACCGGTTCCAACCCTATTAAATCAGGAAAATCTCAACAACATGGTATGAAAATTGGACCCCATGGGTACAGCGCCGGTTTCGATCGGCAACTTTTGTTACAAATTTGAGCGACTGAATAACTTTGTATGTATGGTAGTAGTCAAGGATAATTCTGTAACACGTAAACCGATTTCAATTTTTTTTTCTTTATTTGAAAGAAGGTACTTTCACCATCATCTCGTAGGAATTTATAAAACAAAAATAAAGGCGATTAAATTACAAACTTAGTACAGAAATGTTTTTTGACGATAAAAAAAAAGTAGATAGAGCTACAGTTATATTTATCCTGTAAAATAGACATTGATATCAATGTTATGTAATAAATTTATATTTTTTTCTTGGTAAACTTCGGAGATAATTGGGGTATTTTTTTTACATTTTCCCTCATAAAGCAAAAATGATTCAACGTAAAAAGAAATAAAAATTGTTTCAGAATGTGCAATACAAGCCTTTTCATATGACACCCCACTCGACATATTAACTAGACTTTCAAATTTTGAACCACCTGTTATCTGTCATTTTTCACAGTAAATAAAAAAAATATTTAAAAAAGTAATGTTCAATGTACGTAGGTAAGCCTTCTTTATAACTATTCCAAATTTAAAATCGTTAGCATAAGTAGTTCTTGAGATATTTAGCGATGTGACAGACAGACAAACAAACAGACATAGTGAAACCATAAAGGTTCCTTTTTACCATTTTGGTACGGAACCTTAAAAATGGATACATATTTCTATAGACATGCGACTGTTAGATAGCTATGTACCGAGAGAGTTTTTCTTCCGGGCTGGTGGATCTTAGGAGAAGCACGGATTCCGAATACGAGTGTAGGTCGAGAGATCGTAAACAACGATAATTTATTTATTTATTTATTTATTTAATCAAGGTTTACCAACAAATGTTTACACCAATGCTTAAGATTAGGGGCCATCCATAAAGTACGTCACACGTAAAGGGGGGGGAGGGGGTCGACAAAGTGTGACATGGTGTGACAAGGGGTGGGAGGTGTCCTAAGTTTCGTGACATCACATTTCGAAATTTATAAATCTAGAGGTATTAAACCGCGTAATTTGCAATATTAATTATACTAAAACATATTTCCAACTCTATCTTTATGACAATACGGTTTAAATTGTTTTGTTCACATTAGCTCTCAGAAATGTGACCACCTGTGACAAGGACGGGGGGAGGGGGCAAAAAATCATGAAATTCGTGTGACGTACTTTATGGATGGCCCCTTATGTACATGCATACTTATTTCTACGAGTAGTGTAACAGTTACTTAAAGGTAAACTCCGCGTGCGTAATCTGTGAAGTATAACTAAATTTAAATGTAGTAGGTGTAATCTACAACGACATTGTTAGAAACAACAGGATTAAAAATGTGTTAATGTTAATACTATACCGACAAGTGTTCATTTCTAATTATACATTACTTTTACGGCCTATGTCATATACTTACGTTAGTTTAAATTTTAAATTTACAAATAAAAATATACAAGCAGGAGTCTATTATAACTTGTAATACAAGCGGTGATCTCTTTAAATAATCTTCCGCCTGTGATACAAGTTACAAAAGATTATACAATTTATACAGTTAGGCCCCTAATTGGATTTTCCAGTCTTGGGTTCCGTATTCACGAGCTTACATTAAGGGGATTCCTCGATTCTGTCAGCCACACCCCCCCTGAGAAAAACCACGGTTATGTTGTTTGCCCGTGTGGTTGCCGGGTAAGAATTGCGCCACCCCATCTCTTCCCGTGGATTTCGTAGGAGGCGAATAAGGGAAAATCGGAGGGTGGGCAGCAGCATCCTTCGATCATTACCACCATCAAACTGCGGTCGCCAACCCGCTTGCCAAGCGTGGCGACTATGGCAAATCCCCCCCAAGGGAAAAATAAATTGGGGGAGGCCTATGTTCAGCAGTGGACGTCTTTCGGCTGAAATGATGATGATGATGATAATGTCTTTTGACAAAGCGGGATGCAACACACTTCGGAAATGGTTTCTTTTTAGAAAAATGTCGGTAAATATCTGACTGTGTGGAATTTTATTCAGTTTCCTCTTGACAGAGTTTGGATAAGGTGAAAATACCATCATATCAACAATTAAGTTAATTGGGTCGTTTAATAATGCGCTGTTTTAGTAGGCTGATTAAAAAAAGGAAAATAAAGAGTTAACTTTGTTTTTTTTTTCTATGGATAAAATTTTACTTGCACGGCGCGATATTTTATTTGCACGGCCTTATACAAATACCTACGTAAAAAATAAATAGGTAGTCCCAATAGTTTGTGTAATAACAGTGGAATTATAGAAAAATACCGATTTTGGAAAAATATTTACAGACTATAATAAATGCACATGATTTGCGACTACATACAATAATATTGAAATGTAATAAACGGGTCACTCACATCTTTAAGGTCGAGTATAGCTCGACATGTTTCGGACGAATACGTGGCCGTTAATCATGAGAACTAGCCGCGACGGCCGCGCGTCACGCACTGCGCGCTCACGGTCGGCTTGATGTTGGCGGCGGCAATGGGGGGGGCGAGAATCTTACGTCATTATTATTCAATGTCGGGTTACACACAACACACAACATCACATGCTAAAGTAATAATAATAATAATAATTTATTTAACTTGAACACATTTTACACGGAAAGATAGTCAGTGGATCCCAAACTAGGCCGTGCCTGTATCTTGGGAACGAAAAATGTTTTAACATTAAAAATTACACGTGTGGTTTATACATACAGTGATACATTACAATAGTGTGTGTTAAACATTCGCGGCAAAAAAGTGACTTTAACAGTAGATACAGAGAAAAAAATATTAATATATATATATGTACATTTATATCTGGTAGTAGTGCATAAAAGCCAAAAGATTTAGTTCTTATAGTTAGGAGTGATAATGTGAAAATGTGAGGTAAATTTCATTATCTGTGTGTTTACGTGCGTGTGCGTTCGTGTGTATTTGTGTGTGTGTGTGTGTGTGTGTGTGTGTGTGCGTGTGCGTGTGCGTGTGCGTGTGCGTGTGCGTGTGCGTGTGCGTGTGCGTGTGCGTGTGCGTGTGCGTGTGCGTGTGCGTGTGCGTGTGCGTGTGCGTGTGCGTGTGCGTGTGCGTGTGCGTGTGCGTGTGCGTGTGCGTGTGCGTGTGCGTGTGCGTGTGCGTGTGCGTGTGCGTGTGCGTGTGCGTGTGCGTGTGCGTGTGCGTGTGCGTGTGCGTGTGCGTGTGCGTGTGCGTGTGCGTGTGCGTGTGCTTGTGCGTGTGCGTGTGCGTGTGCGTGTGCGTGTGCGTGTGCGTGTGCGTGTGCGTGTGCGTGTGCGTGTGCGTGTGCGTGTGCGTGTGCGTGTGCGTGTGCGTGTGCGTGTGCGTGTGCTTGTGCGTGTGCGTGTGCGTGTGCGTGTGCGTGTGCGTGTGCGTGTGCGTGTGCGTGTGCGTGTGCGTGTGCGTGTGCGTGTGCGTGTGCGTGTGCGTGTGCGTGTGCGTGTGCGTGTGCGTGTGCGTGTGCGTGTGCGTGTGCGTGTGCGTGTGCGTGTGTGTGTGTGTGTGTGTATACGTGATCCTACTTATACGTGTAAAACAAATTCTCCGTTTTAGAGTATGATAGTGTGAGCAACCATTTAACAAGGGCCTTCTTTAGTCTAAAATGCTTACATCGCTTTATATCCAGATGTTTGCAAACTACGTTATAGATAAAAGGATGCATGAAAAATGGAGAACGCCTAGCCAATACAGATCTGACCTTTGGTAGGGGTACGCGGTATATACGTCTCTTTATTAAAAGCTTATGGCTCGGTGATTTAGTTAAATTGTCATGGGTACAAATGACAGCCCTCCTAATAAATCTCTCTCCCTCCTAATAAAAGTCTCGCCCACACTCGTCACAGACGTAGTATTCGGGCTCAAAGCACTATCTTCGATTTTCCAAAGTAGCGAGGGAAAAGTTCTTTCCACCCCACTAGCTCGGAAAGCCATTTTTTATTCTTTAAAAACAGATAGCAAAACTGTGTTTTATCCACAAGAGTGCAAAGAATATTTGAAATCCGAACGCGCTATTTGTAACTTTCTTAAACATAATAACATGTAAAGGCCAGTCCAGACAGTCCAGCAACAATATTTTTATATTGTGCTGTTGTGTTAAAAAACTAGTACCTACGCCAAATCTCGGGATTAGGTAGTGGACAACTATATTTAGGACGCAACTGTCAACGCTAGGACGAGGAGAAGGAAAAAAATATTGCTCGCTCTAGTGAGGTAAAAAGATTTGTGTTATACACGGCTGCAAAGTTATTTTACGTCTCGTGTGTTGCAACACTCGCTACGCTCAGGATTCTATTTTTGAACCACTCGCTTCGCTCAGGATTCTATTTTCGAACCACTCGCTTCGCTCGCGGTTCAACCATGAAATCCATTCGCTAGCTCGTGGTTCAATCCTAGAATCCATTCGCTAGCTCGTGCTTCAATTCCACACTCGCGGTTAAAATACAACTTTGCACCCTTGTATAACAAATAACTATTGTACCACCCATATTTTAATCGGGATAGTGGATGGTCTGTACCGCCCAGCTGGAGAACTGTCTTGTTCTTGTTTATTACATTTCAATAATCAAAATCAAAATCAAAATCAAACATTTATTCTGCAAATAGGCAACAAGGGCACTTTTACATGTCAAAATATTAATTTACAATTTAAGAAAGTCTGACTATAATAAGTAAATAAGTAAATATATATAAAAATAATAAGTAAATATGTCTGAAACTCACGGGAGTTTCATATTTAAAATTACTTACAATAATGGTATACTTACCTAATATTTTATTTTTATGAAAAGGGGGCGTTCATAAATTACGTGAGATGTTTAAGGGTGGGAGGGGGTCGAGTCAAATCTCATCTAATCTTACGTTGGAGAGAGGGGGGTTCTCGGCAAATATCACGCAATTTTTTTTCCAGAATCCAAATTGTACACGCTTATATGATTTAATCTTAAGCGTAATCGTAATACGATTAAGATTATTCACTAATTCGTTCGAAAGAGAATAATTTCATTCATACTTCGACGTTAACTCTCAGCAATATTGATTACTAGTCTTAACTAGTCGTAAATAAAAGCACGAATCAATTTTTTTTTCTTTTTACATTGATTGTTATCCAACGCGTTTACGTAAGAAACCTACATTTTAAAAAATCTCACGTGAGATTGGGGGATGGGGGAGGGGGTTGAATAAAATCTCACGACATCTCACCAGGGGGGGAGGGAGGGTCAGAAAATTTAAAAAAACACCTCACGTAATTTATGGACGCCCCCAAAAGTAGAGAGTACGTGGGAGACATTTTCCGTAACATATCATTCGCTTTCAAAACCCCTTTTACCTTTACTTAGACGCAGACAGTTTCCTAAATAAAGCATTCCGTTAAATTAATAGGCCTATTGTGGAATGTGGGTGTAGCCGCGGGCGCGTGCTAAAAGCGTCTATAGGAACCCATGCGGAATACTTCAAAAATATTCTGTAAAAAGTCTAATAATAAATCTTCAGTACGTAACGGGAAACATGATATTTGATTTATACCCGAAAGATCGTCTGAAAAATTACTCAACTTCCGGCTGATTTGTAGAGCTCGGCAACGACTTCGAGCGGCAGCGGCAGCGGCGGCGACAGCGGCAGCGATTTGCCTAGTTTTAACTTTTTTTTAGGGTTCTGTACCAAAATGGTGGAAAAAAGAACCCTTATGGTTTCACTGTCTGTCTGTCATATCAGAAATCAGAAATCAGAAATATTTAGTCATGCAAAACAAAAAGAACAAGAAAATAAATGAAAACAGAAGAACAAGGTAGGTATTGCACGAAATGGTTCTGTCTCAGCGTAGTGCTAAATATCTCAAAAACTACTTATGCTATCGATTTGAAATTTGGAACAGTTATAAAGAGGTAACCTAGATGCATAGGACATTTTTTTAAATATTTTTTTTTATTTTCTGTGATAAGTAGTTCAGAAAGTCTAGTGAATATGTCAAGTGGGGTGTCATATCATATGAAAGGGCTTGAGTTGGACATTCTGAAACAATTTTTTTGCATTGAGTCAATCACGAGATATGATGGAAAATGAAAAATTATATGTAATATAATAATATATTAATATTTTTCCTGAATTATTAAGGTTGGAATCTGTGTGCGGAACCCTCGGACTCGCATTTAACCGGTTTTATTTAACCTGACTGTGGCTTTATAGACTAGTATTACGTGTGATCCCAACTAACCACAGTGCGTCAATCGTCAGTGCGTCTCCATCGCGCAATTAACGAAAAGAACGTTTGCCGCACCGTAATTTGGAAGTCGTGGCCGGGCTGTTAGGGTTCTAAGCCAAAATGGCAAAAATGGTATAGTTTTGTCATGTCTGTCTGTCTATGCGTAGGTACATACTCATATGTCACAGAGACAATATATCTCTCTAATTTTGGTGCACTCTATTCACGCGATTAACTGCGATGGGCCCAGTTCATGAGTTTACATGACCGTACTCGCTAGCGACTGCGTAAACATTTTTATGGGCAAAAGCACAGCGCCTCTGGCGGTAACGCAATAGAACTAAGAATCGGCATACTAAATCGTTTACGCAGTCGCTAGCGAGTACGGTCACGCGAACTCCTGCTCCCCTATTCCGTAATTAGAAATGGCTTTTCGGCGAAGGAAAATATAGTGAGGAAACCGGTAAAAGCCCAATAAGGTCTAGTTTTCCCTCGTTGGAAGATCAGATGGCAAAGTCGCTACAACCGGGAAAACGCTAGAAGTTTAATGTTTTTTTTTTGTAATGGTTTTTATGTACTTATTTTTAATTTTGAAATAAAATAATGACGTTAGGCAAGCTCAAAGCAAACTGCCCTTCAACCGCGAATTGCGGAAGCATCTCTCTTTAAAACTTTAAGATTGATCATCCTCATGTATCCTCAGTATATGACGCCATGTTCCAAATATTCATTTAGTTCCTTTAGTTACTGCCTGCCATTCCAACTGTCATTGGTGCTAGTTTAGCTGGAACAGATAGCACAGGCTGCTGCGTTCATATATCACGGTTTAAAAAAAAATGTCAAACTTTGTTTTTAAAATCCGTCTTCTTCTTCTTCATGTTAATCGTTCTTTATTTATTATTATTATTATTTTATGTTCGTACAGTTACACACCGTGAAATCACTCGACGGTCCCATCGGAAGACCAGCGCTGGCGATTGCCCGCATTATGCTGAGATGGTACCGTTTCGAGATAACACAACTTTTTTGTTTATTTTTATATTCTATTTTTTGCTGTATTAATTGTTGTCATTGTCTCGAATAAATATTTCTTATTTCTTATTTCTCATGGTTAGGATTGTGTTGGTGTAGTCTTTCTTTTTCAATTTTGGCCGATCCACTTAAGGCGCGTAATAGAGTGAAATACCACATTTTGGTCGAGTTCAAAGGCCTAAAACTCAAAACTGGCCCGAAATATAGGTCTCGAAAAGTTATACTTGAAGAATTGATATGTCCTCTTCAATCTCTGTGATGGAAATTGCAACACGCCTAGATTGTCCTAACAAAAAAGAAATATCAAATAAGGCATTTTTCAACCTTTTAAATCGCTACTGCTCACTATCTAGACATGTTTTTTACACGGGATATTCAGAAAATAAAACTTAATTCAGTTTTTCATAATCTCTGTGACGGATATTGTAAAATAATCATTACTTTTGTCAAAAACCTGGAATAACTACCACACCGTCATAAAAGTTGGGGCGGATACGTGCGCGGGCGACGGGCGGCAGTCTGCCACTGGCTCTCGGACGGGGAGGCTGTGTCGCTTTGCGCGCGACGCTAAAATATAAGAGTTCGGTTCTGAGACAATATACCTACTTAACTATTTTATATATTTAATTACTTCAAACATTCCTACGTATTTAGAAAATAATAATGTAAAAAATACATACACACATACAAAAAATCTGCAAAAACCTGTTACAGCGGGGGGGCGCGGGTAGTGCGACGGGAAAGGCTAAGCCACGCCCCAACGCGCAAGGTCGTTCGCGGGTATAGGCGCCTTAAAGATAATGCTATGTTGGTGTAACCGCAAAAAAACCTAATGACCACGTTGCAAAAAGTGGTAGCAACCGCCTTGAGTGTTCAATTGATTATCGACTTTATCTCCATAAGCAAAAGATTACGAGGGCACCAATAGAAAAATAGCGATGCAGATGCCTTCTATTCGTATCATTCGCGTGGGGTGTTCAAGTAAACGCTGCCGGGTGTATTGGGCCATGCGTGTAACGCACATTTCTATTAATGCAATTGAAACCTTTGGTAAAGGCCCTAGAGTTGATAGTCCGGTAAATCGTTAGTGCACATGTAGTCTTTATTTACGAAGTATGCTTATCTTTTATGACGGACGATAATAAGGTACCAATACGCTCAATTCGACAATGAATTGGACACGAAAAATTACAAATGCTACGTTTTTATGTATGTATATTCATTTTATTCATTTCTATCAGATCTCTGTACGCGTCTATTACTTTTGTATTGTGTTTCTATTTCTGTAATGTGAATTTAAAAAAATGTGTATTCTTTTTACTTATTAAATAGAATGATTTGTGTTTGTTTTTACGTTTCGGCGATTATGATCCTGCATCACTATAGTTTTTGCTTGGCCCAATGGTTGACAGGTAGAGAATACTAATACTTAATAAATACGAATACTTTTTTAGTATCTGTGCAATAAAGTTAAAATAAATACGTAAGAAAAAATATACAAGGTATAGTATTTAGGCAGTTTGGTTGGCTCACCTATACACCTTGCTAGACTCAACCTGTTTCATTGAGCTTACTTCTTACAGTCTTGTTAGGGGCCAAATGGTTGACAGAACGTCCATACCTCGAAGGCGGCTGCTTCAAGGACAAACACGTCATATCGCAGGTCCATTTCCACTGGGGTGCCGACATGATGGCGGGCAGTGACCACACGGTCGACAAGAGGCGTTATCCGGGAGAAATGCAGGTTTGTTACATACGTACGACTTTAGCCTAATCGGTAGTGATCCTGCCTGCGAAGCTGGAGGTCCCGGTTTCGAATCCCTGTCAGGGCATTTGTTTTTGTGATGACCGAATGTTTGTTTCTGAGCGTTGGATGTTTTCTATGTATTTAAGTATCTATTTATCTTTATAAGCATGCATATCGTCACTTAGTAGCTATATCTAGTAGAATTTTGCTTAGTTTAGGACTTGGTCAATTTGTGTAATATTGGCCACATAATATTTATTTAAGTATTTATTTGTAATAGGGATGTTAACACCAAACAAGAAAGCAATAAGTTAGAATTTTCTAAAAGTATCAAAGTCTTAATAAAATGGCAAAAAAATAAACTCTAAAGAATGAATAATTACATAATTATGTCTTCAAAGCTGGGTTCGGAACCGGATTTACTATTTTAGAAATATCTCCTAATGTACTTCTCATATACATATATAATATTAGCCTCCTTCAAACCTTCAAGAAAAGAGCATATTCCCTTCTGAAAGGCCGGCAACGCACTTGCGACTCCTCTGGTGTTGCAGGTGTTTATGGGCGACGGTAATTGCTTACCATCAGGCGATCCGTCTGCTCGTTTGCCCCCTATAACATAAAAAATATATATACAGGGTGTCCCACGGCTATGCCACATGGAGGGAAAGTACCTTGAATATTGTAGATGGAACATTTTACTGAAAGAAGACATTATTTTAATTTTAAAAACAATTTAAAGTGCATTCACAGACATTTAAATAATAATTAAACCGTGAACCGAGAATCGAACCCGTTACACAAGAAAAATAATTACCTTGTAGCTTTATCATACCAATCGAAAGGCTTCATCATATGGATTATTTTTTGCTAAATAACATATAGTATCAGAAATAAAAGGAAGACCATGAATTTTAACATTTTAATACAAAATTAATCAATTGATCACGTGTAAAGGGTTCGATTCCCGGTTCTACAACAAAATTATTTACTTACCCTCCATGTGGCATAGCCGTAGGACGCCCTGTATATATCTCCAGTTTTATTTTAAGATTTGCTTTTGTTAGCCTTCATCTATGAAATAAATGATTTGAATTGCGAAAAAATATGGCAAAACGCAATTAACCGACATTTTTAACCGGTTAATTGTATGAAGACGAAACCGGTTTCTGAGCCCTGCTTCAAAGTTTTAAGAGAGAGCATACCAGTACTCTGTTCTTTTTCCGCAAAACGCACCTTTGTATTGGAACGATCGTCATTTACTATTACGCTTGTGGTCACAGATCTGTCGCGCTTTCTCTCTCTAACCAGCGATACTAAAACGGTTGTAGCTTCTTTATTTTTTGAGATATTTGAATAGGATTTTCACTATTTGGCTTGTTTTTTCTCTTGGTTCTTTTGGAGTAGTCAAATTTTGAATCAACATCCCTATTGTTTGTATTGATATTTGACCATATTTGGAATCGAGCGTTTATATTGTTTTTATTTCTATTATTTTAAATTGACTAATGACATTGCCTAGGATATTCTAGCCGTGTATACAAATTTGACATTTCTATTGTTTTTTACCTTTGACATTATTTGATTTCAATTATTTTTCTTTCATTATTATTATTATACCTATTGACGATCCTTTTGTGAATTTATCTTGTTTTAAAAATGTAAACCATGATGTAATTTTATAAAGGAAATAAATATATCTATCTATCTATCTATCTATCTATCTATCTATCTATCTATCTATCTATCTATCTATCTATCTATCTATCTATCTATCTATCTATCTATCTATCTATCTATCTATCTATCTATCTATCTATCTATCTATCTATCTATCTATCTATCTATCTATCTATCTATCTATCTATCTATCTATCTATCTATCTATCTATCTATCTATCTATCTATCTATCTATCTATCTATCTATCTATCTATCTATCTATCTATCTATCTATCTATCTATCTATCTATCTATCTATCTATCTATCTATCTATCTATCTATCTATCTATCTATCTATCTATCTATCTATCTATCTATCTATCTATCTATCTATCTATCTATCTACCTATCTATCTATCTATCTACCTATCTATCTATCTATCTATCTATCTATCTATCTATCTATCTATCTATCTATCTATCTATCTATCTATCTATCTATCTATCTATCTATCTATCTATCTATCTATCTATCTATCTATCTATCTATCTATCTATCTATCTATCTATCTATCTATCTATCTATCTATCTATCTATCTATCTATCTATCTATCTATCTATCTATCTATCTATCTATCTATCTATCTATCTATCTATCTATCTATCTATCTATCTATCTATCTATCTATCTATCTATCTATCTATCTATCTATCTATCTATCTATCTATCTATCTATCTATCTATCTATCTATCTATCTATCTATCTATCTATCTATCTATCTATCTATCTATCTATCTATCTATCTATCTATCTATCTATCTATCTATCTATCTATCTATCTATCTATCTATCTATCTATCTATCTATCTATCTATCTATCTATCTATCTATCTATCTATCTATCTATCTATCTATCTATCTATCTATCTATCTATCTATCTATCTATCTATCTATCTATCTATCTATCTATCTATCTATCTATATATCTATCTATCTATCTATCTATCTATCTATCTATCTATCTATCTATCTATCTATCTATCTATCTATCTATCTATCTATCTATCTATCTATCTATCTATCTATCTATCTATCTATCTATCTATCTATCTATCTATCTATCTATCTATCTATCTATCTATCTATCTATCTATCTATCTATCTATCTATCTATCTATCTATCTATCTATCTATCTATCTATCTATCTATCTATCTATCTATCTATCTATCTATCTATTGAAATGAGCTTTTATTATGTGTCTCAGTGTTTACGTGTTTGACTTTCACAGGTGACATATTTTAGGTCCGAGTACATGACACAAGAAGAGGCACTAAAACACGATGATGGTGTAGTCGTTGTCTGCTATATGATAAAGGTATTTTAAAGACTATGGGTCGGTTGCACCAACATACGGTCACAGGCCGGTCATCATCAAATATGGCGCCGGCAGCTGTCATCCCATAGAAACTTGTCAAACTTTTCATACAATCAGATTTTAACGAACACCGCTTACGATTATAGACGGTTTGGTGCAACCCATCCCAATTAAAATAATGTTACATTTAATACTTCAGTTTCATTACTAGTAGATTATACGCTAAGGGGAACTGTTATATATAGCTAATATATGTATATACTAGCTTTTCCCCGCGCCTTGGCCCGCGTACTAAGCGTAATTTTTAACCTTCTACAAGAAAGGAGGTTCTCAATTTGACCTGTATGTTTGTATGTACCAACATATGTAGGTATGTATGGATGTCATTTTCGTAATCGGCTCCCGGAGGAACCTCAAAGATGACACCCATATCGATTTTTAAGAAAAATTAATATTTGCCATCCTAGATTTGAAAATTCGTGTCATTTTCGTAATCGGCATCTCGAGGACGATTATCGATAATTAAGAAAAATAAATGTTCGCCATCTTTGATTTGAAAGTGCATGTTATTTTCATAATCAGCACCCCGAGGAACCTCGAAAATGATAGGTTATAATGAAATGAAATACAACAATAGAAACCGGCTCAAGCCAGGGGCTATAATGATTTACTTTCAGTAAGGTTTGCCTGATATATAATTTGGCATTATCGAGCAGGTGGTATGAAATAGTACATTACTTGCCTAGAACGGTGATACAAATAATGTCTCAGATCGCAGGTATTTGACGTCCGAGCCGAAGGCAAGGGCGATGAATATGCGATCTGAGGCTTTCTTTACCACCGCCCGTGGTAAATACAAAATTGTATGTCTTCCCCTGGCCAGGTAGTGGGATTTTCCGCGCGCGTAGCTTGCGGTAATTGCCATTACGTATAATTAACTCCCACGTACGAAGTTAAATGGTATTATTTCAGTACGGGGTAAATCCAGACGAGCGAATAGCACGCATCATCGAAGGCTTCCCCCGCTGTCAACCAGCCAGATCCACGACTCGCATTGGCCCCTACCCCATGTCACAACTAATGCCACTCTTCTACGAAGACTATTTTCTCTATTGGGGCAGCTTGACCACAGTGAAGGGAGACAGCTATACTGTCAGGTGGCTCGTGCCGAGGATAACGCTATTTGCTTCTTTTGATCAGGCAAGTACGAGTAGCATTGATAACATTGATAACCTTATTTCAAAGAGATACGGTCTCTAATACCACTATTCTACCATGACTGTTTCCTCCATTGAGGCCCTTTCTCAGCTGCAGAGAACGTGAAATGAGACAGCTCTGCTGTACTGTTAATAAGCGGGTGAAGAGGACATCGCTGTTGGCTTCTTTCTTACAGAGAAGTATAGGTCCTATCGCCATCATTGTTGAACCTATTTTGAACCTTATTTTAACGCGATAAGGTAAATTCCACTATCATTTGAGGACTACTATCTCTATTAGGCTTAAGGAGCTCTAAAGAACCGCTTAGGCATAAAATTTAGTGACTTGTAAAACTATTTTGCTAATAATATATCTGAATCTGCAGTAGTCAACTGGATGCATGGACTAACTTGACTATTAAAAAAAGTAAACTTTGCATAGTAGTCATCTAGCTAGGAGCAAGCGGTACACGGCGCGTGGGCTGAGTTGGGTGCGGGCTGAGTTGACCAAGAAGCGACAAAAACGTACCTATCAGATCGCGATAAGAAAGATCGTTTTTTTTTATGAGACACCTAAAATTAAAAAAAGCCTTTCATAAATAGAAGGATACAAAGATCGAGCAAAATATGGAGCACAAGGAAAATTCGGCAGCATATTTTTAGGGTTCCGTAGCCAAATCGGCAAAAACAGAACCCTTATACTTTCGTCATGTCTATGCGTGCCTCCACCCGTCCTTCCGTCCGTATGCCACAGCCGATTTACTCGGAGACTATAAGTACTACAATTATTCAATTTGGTAGAAGCCTCCAACCAAATATGTGAAATTACAATAAAATATTAAATTAGGGGGGTATGGAGTACCCCCCCAATTTACTATTTTTTAACTGTAATACTTTAATATTTTTTAAGTGTAACCGGTGGATTAAAAAAAAATTCAACCCACATAGTCGTGTCGTGTGGGGTATCCATGGATAGGCCTTTAAAAATGATATGGGGGTTTTTAAAAAACTTTTCCATTCCAACCGTTGGTGAGATATTAGCTGTGAAAGTCATAACAGGTGTCCCCCTCTCTAATTTCCAAACTATGAAGTTTAAAATTTTGAACAAAAATGTAAGTGGTGGGCATGAATAATACTTTCAACGATTTTTGATTTGAAAAGAGATAGGTTTTACAGTTTTTGTATTTTCTCCTGAAAAGCTGTCTTGCCAAAAAAGGCTGTAAGTGCCGTGAGATCCCTATGAAGATACAAAATTTTTAGACACAATGTAGTACATGGTGGTTTTAAATGTGGACTAGTAGATGTTGGTACGGAACTCTTCATTATGCGTGATCCGATACGCACTTGGCCGGTTTTTTTACTTAGCACAGCAGTAGCGGAAACAAATTCACAATATCCGCCGAATCTAAAGATGCCGGGAATATTTTCCGCTGCTCAACTCCGCTATCTGTTGAGTAATAATTTTCTTTGATAACGACTCTCGTAGTTAAAATTTTAATCTGAGGAATCCATAGTCAAAGCCTATTGAAGTCTTCAGCGTCATGTGTCAAAGATCACTAGGTATTTATTATTTATGTCGTTTGCGCTTGTAGGAAGACAAAGATGTAACGTAGGCGGAAGCGACCTGTTCAAATATTATTTACCTATTTTTAAGCGCCTTACAATCGTAACAATTTATCACAACAATTCAAGTTGGTATACGTATTGGAAAGAAACAGTCATATATGGCTATGCTATTTGTGTACGTTTCATAATATCTATAGTTGCGTCTCTATCGGTTTTGTGATAAATTACTACGTTTTTAATGCACTTTACAGGTTTAGTGCATCGCGCGGTGCTTATGCCAGACAGAGTGCATGACTAATTGTTCTTTCATAGAATGCGTTCCGTAGCTTATTAGCTATTGGGTAGTGACTTATGTTGCAATTAATAACACAAAGTGTACAATAGTATACAAGTCTTTTGTAGGTCAATGTGTCCGCTTTTATAAAAAGTTACCAGATGAAATTTTGAATTTACCCTTTCCAGCTCTTAAAAATTACAAACAAACAATGTCATTCTTTTGTTATGATCCCTGGGATCCCAGGGACCTGTAGATGACGGCCAACAAAACATTGTTGATTGATGTCAAAGGCTTATTATAGGGTTGAGAACTATCTAACAGACAGAAATGCATGGCCCAAACCAAATACCTTAATAGCGTAAAGAATCATGTATAATATTTTCATTGTATCTAGTTGACATAGTTCTTGCAGGAAAGCATATCAAACGATTTAATTTAATGTCTAGGGGAAGTATTTTCCATTGTTATTATTTTCCTTATCTCGTATTTGGTAATACACACTGTAAATACCTATTTTTATTCTTACCTTAGTTCTTTTTAAAATTCTCTTTTGTTGTCTTCCACTCAGATTTACTTAAGTAGGTTAAGTAGTATCATTGTAATAAGCATATTTTTGGAGAAAATGTCTGACTGTCGAGTTTCTTTCGGCGTTTCTTTTCGGCAGTGGTCTCATGAGTAACGCCTACTTGCAGAATAAAGTTTATTTATTTCATAGTGTGGCTATGTGGATTTGGTGGTTTCATGAAATTATCTCAATATTTTTTTTTTTATTTTTTTTTTATTTATTGTTATAAAATCCACAGCACAACTCACAGCATTTTTAGCAAGTTAGTGAAATGAAGAGTTTGAGTTTGGCATGAGGTTGATGTTTACTGCGCTGTGTGTGTGTGTGTGTGTGTGTGCGTGCGTGCGTGCGTGCGTGCGTGCGTGCGTGCGTGCGTGCGTGCGTGCGTGCGTGCGTGCGTGCGTGCGTGCGTGCGTGCGTGCGTGCGTGCGTGCGTGCGTGCGTGCGTGCGTGCGTGCGTGCGTGCGTGCGTGCGTGCGTGCGTGCGTGCGTGCGTGCGTGCGTGCGTGCGTGCGTGCGTGCGTGCGTGCGTGCGTGCGTGCGTGCGTGCGTGCGTGCGTGCGTGCGTGCGTGCGTGTGTGTGTGGGTGCGGACATGTTTGTGTTGTGTTGTGCGGCTCGGCATCTCACACATGGGGAAAATGCATTATTATATTCCTCCTGAAAGAGGCTCTGCTTTGGTTAAAAGGGTCAACAGACTCGAAGAACGTTTTATACGTATTATTAAATACTAAATTAGATAAATTTTATCAAAATATTAAAATAATATGCGGCTACAGATATTCGAAACAATATTTGTTTTTATAGTCCAAAAACAAATTGAAAGTTACCAATAGAATTGCAATAGAACATGTTTCAATAAATCGAAATTGTGTGACATCTATGTACATAAACGGAATATTTCACGAACAAAACCGCAAATTACTCGTCTTTCTACACAACGGTTGCGGGGGTAGAAAATGGCTACAATAATATATGTTACTATGGAGCGTTTTCAGTGCTCTGCAGATATGTTCTATTTTGACTCTCATTTTTGTGTTGCCCTTATTGTAATTGGACCCATACAAAATTTGTTCCTTTCCAAAACTGGTTCGAATGGCATCTTGAAAAAAGCTCGGTCATATAAACTGTTGTGATTGGGTATTAGTTTTTCGCGTCGCATGTGACAGGGAAAACCATACAAGGAAGAGATTCCAACTTTGGCAGATCCCCCAAGCTCGTAAACATAGCATCGTTAAAACTAAATACAGAAACTAAGACCAAATTACAGTTTCAACGTCTTAGGTCGTCAAATAGTTTCTAATTGGCTTCGGCTGCTTGAGATTGTTTAGATGGGAACATTTTACTAGCCTTGATTCTGAGGGCCTACTCCGAACTACGAAATCGGAACTTCGTATTGTGCCATCTCTTTCACTCTAGTGTTATACACTATATGAGTGAAAGGGACGGCACGATACGAAGTTCCGTTTTCGGAGTTCGGAGCAGGCCCCCTGTTTCGTAAGTCGTAACTTGTAAAGTCTTACGAGAACGGGATTGTGACTCATGTAATTAAACAAAATCAAAAAAGAATACAAATGTACAATACCCAAAGGCTTTGTTTACATATTTATGAGTAGACGAATTGTTTGAGTGAAAATTTACACTTTGGAGGTGTTGCATGAGTTAATCTTAATAGACGGTCATTAAATGAAGAAAATATTTTTCCGTATACAGATGTGTACCAACCCCATTCAATCAGGAAAATCTCAACAACATGGTGTAAAAATTGAACGTCATGGGTACAGCGCCATCTATTGGCGACTTTTGTTACAAATTTGAGATGAATAACTTAGTATGTATGGTGGGTTTTCAAGAATAATTCTTTATCACGTGAACCGATCAGGGACCGATACCGGTATTTTAAAAAAACCCTGAATTAGGCCAATATTTTGGATTATTTTTTGCTCTTTACGTAGGGCTGAACCATGTATTTAGGTAACAACGTCGTTTTATTAGATTGTCCCATTAAAAACGAAATAATGAACTGGTGACCGTAATAATACCGGTATTTTTCTATGGAGAAAATACCGGTATCCGATCCCTGGAACCGATTCCAATTTTTTTTTCTTGAACCGTTGAAGAACCCTAACAACATCTAGTCAATAGTGCAAATTGAAGAATAAAGCTCGGTTGCACTAAAATACGATCACAGGCCGGTTATCGTCAAATATGGCGCCGGCAGCTGTTATCCCATAGAAACTTGTCAAACTTTCCAATACAATCAGATTTTAACGAACACCGCTTACGATTACAGACGGTTTGGTGCAACCCAGCCTAAGGTTTATCTTGAATAATTCAATATTCTAAAGTAACTCAAACCTAAGATGTAATGATGATCAAAATTGAATATGTAATTAATTATCTCGCCTGGTGTTTTCCGAGGTTCAGAACATACAACATAATTTATGTCCCAATATATTTTACGCTCGTGTGGCTCACAAAATAACTAATTCTGCTCCAGTGTCTGCGATGAAAGATAAGCGTCATAGGTAGTACATGCCTATACCAAAGACTGCGTATATTACAAATACAAGTATGTTATTCTTAACCGATACTTGTATTACATTATCTTGTAATAACAGCCAAGTTGTAGTAACTTGTTTTTGTTTGAGCTAGCTAGACTATTTTCTAAATAATGTTTAGTGGAGTAGATATAGTTGCGTAGCTTTTCGAAATAACACTAGGACAAATAATAAACTGTCACTATCCCCTAAAAAAATTAAGACTGTTGATATGATGTTCTGATGCACATTCGAAAAGTTTTGCAATCGTCCTGCTGTGTTCTGCTTTTCTCTAATTTATTTTTTTCTTAACCTGGGTTAAGAAATTATTATTTTTAATCTCTAACTCCTACATACCTAGACCTAGATATAATATTTGTGATGAATCGAAGTGTAATTAAATTAGTTAGGTACACTTTTGTTCATTTCAAGTATTCTATTCAACAATCTAGGAGTTAGGGCGAAAATAGGCGCGTATTAATTAATTATATCCTCGTGGCGCCCACGCGCCTTTTGATAAACCAAAATAAGCAGGCGGCTCCAGCCCAGCACTTATTTCAACTAACCTTGCCCACGCGCCTTTCAGAAGATCATATTAATAAACTCTATAAATCTAGTAATTGAGGCCCAGTGGCCTTTGTAAAGATCAAAAGGTAGGCAAATAATTGAATTTAAAAACACATGCTAATATAATCATAATTATACCCTGAAAGTTTCACTTCAAACCGGTAACTACACAAATTTCAACTCAAAATCTTGGGCGGATATGACTGTAACTATTATGTCCTATAAGAAGGACAGTCGGGTCATAGTTAAAGAGGAGCCAAAAAATCTTTGGGCGCCACGAGGATACATACAGTAGGTGGTTCAAAAACATATTGTCAAAAATTACAATTTTCTAGCACAAACTCTTGCCTCTAAGACTAACCATACAATGTAATCTATTGTATTTAAACCATTCTAATATCTCTCTCTCCCTCTATCACAAGTGTGGTGTCAATTAAATCAAACAAATGGCAATAGATAGGTAGGTACAGTCGGCCTTAGAAGTAGCTGGTTGCTTTGGTACTTTGTCGTTTTCACACGTTAGAAATTTAGTATGGCAATCTCAACATGACGTTCAAGCCATAGGGGACAAAGATGGTGATGCCTTAGGAAGCCGATTGCACCTACCTTGTGTAAGTAGTATTGCTCTTTAGCTATAAGACCGCCTCTACTTATTCTAATTATTACTGTACTGTATTTTTTTTTAAATGTTCAATTCAAACTGACGTAGGAAAGACGTAGCTGTTAATAATTAATTAGGTAATTAGTCCCTAACAGGTAATATGTCCTTAACACCCACCGCGTTATTTCAGCAATTTACCTCATTACGTACCTCGCTTATTAATCTTGGTAACTGTCCGTAACAAAAGCAATTGGTTGTTGCTTCAGATGGCAGAGTTCCGTAAACTTTGGGACCCATGGGACGAGCCTAATCTCGGTAACTTCAGACCGCTGCAGGAGCGAGGCAAGTTTACCATACTAGCGGATGAATATGGGAATGACCCACCCGTGGTTTTAGACAGGTCGGTATATAATATTGAAAAGGTTAGGGTATACAAGGATTTATTGTCAATTAAATACTGAATAACGGTTAAATTAATTTCATTTATTTTAATTTTATTTTTATACTTGGAAGCTAGAACACGTCTATCTACGAGTAAAGTCTTGATCAAAGAGAGGCAAGGCGAAGGAGTGACTAACAGATCTGAACAGAGAATGAATTGAACTAAACATTCGCTCAATCAATCGGTCGTTCATTCCTTTAACAAAGTAGTCAAATCATTTACCTTTTATTTACAGGATATGTTAATTTTTGTATATTAAAATATAATAAAATCAACATATAATGCACACTTCCAATTATTTTCTTGGCGTGCAACGCTATTGAGTACGTGTCAATGCGATTAATTTGTATAAACGCTATTTTAAACTCAATCTTAAAGTGCACTCCGAAGACATAAATATGTTTCGATGGTTCCGTATGTATGCGACAGACATTCGTTTTTATGCGCGAGTTTGTGTGTGCCTAATGATATACTTACAAATCGATCGATCTTAAATCTGAGCGTAAACACACTAAGCCTAGGAGGGTTCAGTACGATTTAGTATGCCAATTCTTAGTTCTATTGCGGAACCGCCAGAGGCGCTGTACTTTTGCCTATACAATCTTTTACGCAGTCGCTAGCGAGTACGGTCATGTAAACTCACGGTAAAGGCACTCTATAGACGGTTGGACGGTCCAGCCACGGCAGATTTGCAGTCTTGGCTGCCCAAGGCCCGAGACCGTATAGTAAGTAAAATCCGCCCATTGGCGGCATCCTTTTGACATGATCACGATTGGCCGCGGCGCTAATATCTGGCCGTCCTATATAGGCCCGGGCCTATTGGGCCTTAGGGCATGTCCCAACTGGGTCCGGCGAACCATTGACGCAAGTGACGGTTAGAATGAGATATATATCTACAGGTTTGTGTGGCAGGTCGTGTGCCAAACGACTAGGGTAAGTAGAGGTAGGGTGATGTAACACATTTTGGGCTATTTAAAACACATCCCGCCCGCGACGTTTTTTCGAAGTTTCTTAGATACGCCAGTTTTTTTTTTTGAACCTGACTGTGGCTTTATAGGCCGGGCCCAATAAAGCGATAGGAGTGCGCGGTTGGAGAGTAGCCTGGGAGGTTGGAGAGTAGCCTGGGATACGCCAGTTACTGTGTTCAATGAAAAGGACTAGGTGCCTACTGTTTGGTTGACTTTTTGTAAAGGCTGGCTAAAAAAACAAACATTGGCAAAAGTAACAGAAAAGATATCATACTAATAATCTATGTTATGTATATTTTCAGACACCTATGGGCCATAAATCCCCATTGGAATCTTTACAACTCCACCCTCCCCATACCAATATTTCCAGAAAAATCTATCTCAGTTCTGTCACCCGAGTACAGAAGCAAATGGTGGATGTTACCACCTCAAAACGAGTATATGGTTGCTGAGATGATAGCAGAACAGGAGAAAGATAAAGAAACGTAGTAACAAGCGGGGAATATTAATGCGACGTGAAGAAGAATTATGAACTGGTTTATTACTGTTACATAAGTATTTAATCCAGTTGATATGTCGTAAGAAGTTGGGGATAGCTAGAAAGTGTTCGGAACTTAAAGGAACTTAACAGGGTTATTTAGGAGTACACAAGAAAGACTAACTTAAACTTTCCACCTCGAGGTTGTGCTGACTTGGGGGGAGGCAATTTATATCTGTCGTTTTTCAGATTTTCCCTTATTATCTATTAACTTAAAACAAACAAGGTAAAAAACACATATTTTTTTCAAATGAGTAAAGTAAAACTATTGTGTTTATGGTTTAAGTGTTAAAGAGACAATTGTAGTAGGTACGTTTTATAAGCATTCAAACGACATCTACCGATTGGTAACATAGAAACTGAGATTTAAACAAAAATCGGCTGCCATCTTATTGACGTCATAACTCTGCCCCCCCCCCCCCCCCCTTCATTTCTTAAAGTTAGTAGGCCTAGCTGAAAATGTGGAACTTTGTCATTTAATGTGGAACTCCTAAGTTTAAGATATATAAGCGAAAAATATCTGTCATCTATTGTCATATTTGTCAGACATTTATTTTTTCAGAATTTAATCCGCCTACCCATGTCAGCACAGGGTCCTCGAGGTGGAAAACTTAGGATAGTCTTCTTAGCGTACCTCCAAATAACCACGTAAAGTTTCATTAAGTTCGCTTTCCAGTTATAAAGTACATGTAACAGCTGGATTAATTGTCATGACATAGAACTTTAAAATTGTAACAGAATTGGAACATTACGCTATGTTGTATCAACCAGTAGGTGGTACCTACTCTGTATAGTAAATAGGAAATGATTTTTAGTCGGTTGACTAAAATTTAATTCTTCAAACAGTTGTTTGACCTACCAGACTCTCCAGCGACATCTACCTGTTGTTGCACTAACTATTACTAAAGTTTTGATGTTTTGAATAACATGTTGTCCATTATTCTGTATAGATGACGCTGAACACAAGTTACCAATGTTGCCATAATAAGAAACTTTCCACGTCTAGTGGTTAAAAATTTAAAGTTAATTATGTTTAAGAATTTTGATTGTTTTGTCTTGTATAGTAATTACTAGCAACAGTGAAATACTTAAAAACAATAAATATGTTAACCACATGATAAATAAAAACTAAGAGTAACATAATGTAAAGTTGATTACTTTTATGTTTCATCCATCCATAGCTTCTCGTAACATTGTAACAAAATGGACGCTGTAGGTAGTATTAGTGTCAATTTTGTACGTTATCAATAAATTTGGAATTAACGCGTATTTTCCATAGTGCCAAATTTAAAACTGAGTGTGGGCAGGCCAGGGCAGTAACCCTGTGCAGGAGCTGACAAGACGCTGACGCTGGCAAGACGCCGACGTTCGAAAGATGTTAGAGACGTCGCATAGTCGCTGTGTGGGCGCTGATGAAAAGCTGACACTCAATAAATGCCGCTCGCGTCACATCATAGTTGCGCCTACGTTGCATCAACGCTGCGCGAACGTCGTTGCTTTGTCACTGCGCGGGCGCTGACAGGATGCCGACATTCAAAAGACGCTAGGTGTGGGGTCTCTCTTTACATAGACGTTTGATCTTTTCAAGTGATTGTTGACCTGAGCATATGGTTTTAATTTCAACTCGATACCTCCACGGGTTCCCGAGATAAAGGGTTTGGACAGACAGACAGACAGATGGACGGACAACAAAATTATCCTATAAAGGTTCCGTTTTTCTTCCTTTTGAGGTAGGTACGGAACCCTAAAAAAGTTAAACTTCGATAAGGACAACAAAATGATGTCTTTTTCAGTCGCTCTTATACAAAGTCATATGTTGTATACGACCATCTGGCTCGGTATTATTAATTGATGTCGACTCTAGTCGTTTCAGCTAATACCGTACCCAATCTACGTTAAAATAATAATAGGGCCTGAGGGACTACCGCGAACCACAAACGAAGTATTACCTCTCTGTATGTACGTAAGACTGGCAAGTGCGACAGATAGGGAAAAATTCGTTTACGGTTTTCTGTAGGCCCTTTGGTCTGCAGGCGTTAGGATGCTAGGTTGGTACTATAATCCTGGATAATTAATGTTGGGAATAGCGAAAAAATTAAGAAATCTAAAAATGTCCTGGAAAAGTTATTTAATTCAATCTCAATCTCAACCTTTACTAAAAAAATACACGATTCTATATAAACAGATGAAATGGGAATTAATATTCCTTAGTACTAATAAGGGTTAAAAGCCAATTTTATCTCAAAATATATAGCCGTAGCCAGCCATTTTGGGACTCGAGTCTAAAGAAAAATATTTAAATTTAGTGTGAAATAAAAGTTAGCTAACATTGTTTTGAAAGCCTTTTTTCATGTATTAAAAATGGAAATTATTACTTTTTCTTTGGCAACATTTTCAAAAATCCGTCCAAGTGACACTGACAATTGCCCGACTGAAGGTATTCTGTCAAAACATTCTAATTGTACATAACCTAACCTTGCTGGCTTAGTTACAGCATAGAAAGTTCCTGAAATGTTTAGAATTATCTTACGTACCAGCCGTTGGCTGGCACGGCCGACTCTGCGAATCAATACTATCACACCGTTGCTCCTCTGTGAGCATAACTTCGTGAAAACACGTAATATCCCTGCTACATCAATACGATCTTTTGCGTCCACTGATAGTCCACAAACTCCTGAAGTAGACCCAGTGGTTTATGAAGAGATCTGCACTGAAACTTTGGAGTCACTTTGCGATTATTTTGAAGAAATCGTAGACGAAGCAGCTCATTTGAAAGGCGCTGATATAACGTACAGTGTAAGTAATAGATATCAGTTTACTTTATCTATCAGTTGTCTTTTGGACAGGCTAAGGCAATAAAGCCTCGTGTTTAGCTGTATTTATTTATTCGTTTTTGATGTCAAAACCTTCAATAGTCATTTAATTTTATGTATGTATTGTGACTAGCATCATAGACAAAAAAATATATTAAAAAAAAAAAAACTTTAAATTCACAAATAATACTGGCAGTTTTGTCTCAAAAACTTTGACAGATAATGAGGATGCCATATAATATTTATTTTTATTAGGTTTTTATATTAAATGGTTTTTTTTTATATTTTTTGATGCATAACAACCAGCTTTATTTGCACTTAACTTGAATGTAGCAAAGAGGTTTCATTGAAAATTATAACTATGGTTGAGGCCTAGAAATAGGAAGATACTACTTCATTTTATATTATAAGACAAGATATATTAAAGCAAAATTATTTCATTACATGAAAATTTTCATGTTTCAGGATGGAGTTTTAACAGTAATACTTGGAAATTCCTATGGTACATATGTGATAAACCGACAATCACCTAACAAACAGATTTGGCTGAGCTCTCCAGTATCAGGACCCAAACGCTACGATCTGGTTCTTCAAAATGGCGGCTACTGGGTCTATAGACATGACGGAGTGACATTACACCAACTTCTTCAACACGAAATATCCAAAATAGTTCAAAGTGTAGATTTCAAAAAGTGTGCCCATAGTGTATGAAACTGTTTTTGTTTTTATTTGTTAAGTATAGTTATTTATTGGTATTATTTTGTTTTATTTTGCTCAAAATGGAGGTTATTGAAGATGGCAATATTATGGACCGCATCCCTATTTTGTTGCAAAGAGACATTGAATACTATGAGGTAAGATGTTCTTAATGTTAATTGTAATGGGATTTTCCTCAAACCACTTTTTTAATTATATAATTAACATAATTAATCAATAATGATTGGCATGGTAATAAATTTGTAGTAAGTAGTGATTGTTTATATTAAGGTTTGAATTATTATTCTAAATAGATTTCAGGGGTTTTCTGCAGATAATTTTAAATTGAAGCATATTCTTTTGACTCCGAAATTTTGTATGTTGATAAGTAACCCTTCATCTACCGGTCCCTGGGATCCCAGCGATCATAACAAAAGAATGCTATTCTTTATTTTTTGGGAGATGATGGCTTAAATTGTAACATGTTCCTCGATTGAAAATTTTTTTCCTAAATAAACATTTGAAAATAGTTATCCATTATAATGTTTCTGAACGGAAAACAAACATATTGAAATGTTTCAGAAAAACCACACAGTGTTGTCAGAATCGGTTTGCAGAGGAGTTGTCGGTGGTCGACTGGATTTCCCTAGAAATGCTTCCTTTGCTGCTGTGAAGATAGTTCTATGGCTTGAAGAAGAATTCTCCATTGCTTTCAAGTAAGAAGTGTATATGTACAAATTATATTGAATCCCGTTATATTTTACCAAGTTGTTTTTTGAGATACTTATTGTCTACAGTTGGAAATTATTAGTAGCAACACATTGTAAAGATTATTGTATTGTTAGGTTATTGTTTCCTTTCTTAAATTTCCGAATTTCATTATAGATAAAAAACTATATTTTTCCAAAGTATTCAATATCCTGACTTTGCCAGGGTCTGCTTTCTTATATAAGATAATCGATGTAACTATCGAATTTATTTGTTATTTTCCACCAAAAGATAAATTATAAGAAGCTTTATTTTCCACCAAAAGAAATAAAAGTAGTATAACATAATAAGCACAAAACGTAATTGACAAACGAATATTAGGTACTTTTAATATGTTTGTAATGTTATTAATATTTAAATTGTGGTGTAAATTTTTCTCGTATTGTGCGTGCTAGCAGGACATCATATAGGTACTAATATCTAATTACAAGTTCTTAATACATGTTGTTTGGTGTTGTTCTGGTATATGGAACGCAGATGGTCTCTAGTTCCAGGTGTTTATAAGTCATATTTTATCCTTATTGATTCCTCTTTTAATCTATGCTTAGCTGTATGTCTTGCATTTCTTTGTATATTATGATAAATAATTAATGGTATAGGCACTATTATTAATATCTGCCACAACAAAGCCTAACGGCTTAGGGCAGGTTGCACCAAACCATCTGTATTCATGGGAGGTGTTCATTAAAATATGATTGTATGGAATGTTTGACAATTTTGTGCGGGATGACAGCTACCGGCGCCATATTTAATGTTAATCAGTATGTAATTATATGTTGGTGCAACCAACCGTAACATGGAAGTTACGAACCCAGTTACGAGCCCATGTAAGTGGTGCAACTTCGACCCCCCTTTGTCAAGTGAGTGGGCAACTTGACTGTTAGAAGTTCTCAAGCTGCCTGAAGGCCTCCAACTTGGCTTAACGACTGCTGACATCCGGGATCAACGGCTTAGCGTGCCTTTCAAAGCACAGGAGCGGTCATCAAGTGATTGGGCAACTTGACTGTTAGAAGTTCTCAAGCTGCCTGAAGGCCTCCAATTTGGCTTAACGACTGCTGACATCCGGGATCAACGGCTTTGCGTGCCTTTCAATTCACGGGAGCGCTCAGTTAGTAACCACTCAAAGTAGTCACCCTTTCAAGAACTGGTCTCGGCCCTCGCGTACCGCACGCGGCACGCGGGCGCCGCTGGGCCACGAGCGCTCCGCTCCTTGGTTGTGGCAGATATTGATGCTGATAATCACACATTACCTACATGTACAAAAAACGCGTCTTACCCAACATTCTTATTGAGTTTTCAAGGCTATTAGCATTGTGAATTCAAAGCTATGTGAATTGGTATGTAAAATGTAGATAGGCAGCTACTAAATTGTCTACCATAATAAAACACCCAAAAACATTAACACGATGTTCCTGAGTGTGTTGGCTGTCTTTTTGAATTGCTTATTTTAGAATGTTATGTTATGTCAAATAGTAGATAGTGTATTTATTCGTGAAGAAAGCTGCATTACTTTCTAATTTTTATCTAACAAGTTTTCAATATCCCATTACAGGATCTTTTTTCTTATAATAGATATTATGCATGCGGGATGAATAATAAAAAGATGTCACTATATGAATATTAAACCATTAAATTATGACAAAAAACAGTAAATTAATAATTATGCTCAAAATCTTAAAAAGCTGACACTTGAAAGTTTCCAAAAATTATGTTTTTTTTTAATTGACTAAAAGTATATTAAAATCCACCATCAGGATTCTTATGTTTTAATAAAAATAAATACGATAACAATGTACCTAAACGCAATATTTCACGACCAAAACAGTAAATTACTCGTTATTCCATAGAATGGTAGTACGGGCGCATATTGTATGACGTCACACACTATGCTCCATTAGTATGGGAGTTCCGGGCGTTTTGAGCGCTTGGATTTTGATGTACTTTGAAATCAATTTTTGTCTTTTATGTTGTTCTAATTGTACTTATTCCATATACACATTTGTTTCTCTCTAAAAGTTGGTTCGAATGGCATCATGAAAAAAAAATGCTTATTCTCTATTAATAGTATCTCTGTTTTGTAATGTAGTGCCTATTTATTCTACTATTATTATGCCAAGTTGATTTGTAAAATGTATTAATACTTTTACTAATAAAATTGTCTGAATCTAAGTACATTCCAGTGAGTACCAGATGTACCTATACACATCCAATAAAATAATGTTGGTAGGTTTTAATAGATATTTATGCAATTCTTTAGCTGGATTTATAAATAGTATCTATGTCTTGTAATGTAGTGCCTATTTATTCCACTATTATTATGCCAAGTTGACTTGTAAAATGTATTAATACTTTTACCAATAAAATTGACTGAATCTTATTATATTCCAGTGAGTACCAGATGTACCTATACACATCCAATAAAATAATGTTGGTAGGTTTTAATAGATACTTTGCAATAGTTTAGCTGGATTCGTACTTATCTGACGTGATGCTCTGACGCGCTCTGACGCCTGACACATTATGGACCGTCACGTAAGAGCGCATCAGATGGACTTTAATGTGTACTAGGCACACGTACAAACGCGAACAGTTAACTGACCATTTGTGACCTTTATTACAATGCCCATAAAGTCCATGGATGGTCAGTTAACTGTTAGCGATGATACTTACCTATGAATCCGATATCGTACAGTAGCGAAAATATGAATCGGACTTCTCTCTCTTATCTGATGTCGAATTTAATAATAGATTGAGCTTAGTAGATAAGGGTAGACAAATCTTTTCCCCCCTTATTAATAATCACTCATCAAACCTTTATAGGCTAGGCCCTATAAAGCCACAGTCAGGTTACAAAAAAACCTATTTTAGTAAATTGCCCCAAATATTAGTTTGTCCTTATCTGTCACTTTGATATGTTTGTGAGAAAGGGACAAAACAATTAGCTAACAGAGGTTTGTTAAGTTTTATGAATAAGGGGGTTCCTTAAGTATCTAAGTATCTGCATACTATACAGTCGTCATCAGATATATGGAAGCGACCAAGATAGTCTCAAATATCTACTGCTCTAGTGGGCTAGCATAACTTACTGCCAAGTCGTATCTCGCGCGACTCAGCGATTCCTGTCTCACTCGAACTGTGCGAATTAGAAAGAGGAGGGTGGATTTTTCTCTACTCGCGTCGCGTCGCAGCGGCAGTTGTGCTAGCCCCGCTAGTCAGGGCGTTAGAGTACATGTTCATATATTTTTAAGCACCCTGAAGAGTACAGACATATTTGATGGCGACTATACAGTCTACAAAGTATACACTTGAAATCATGCGTTGGCCGACTTGCATCAAAGTAATTCGTTCAAAAAGCTATTTTAGCAATCCAATAGTAAAGTTCAAAATCCATTAACTTTTTTATAGAAATTCGATAAAAATAATTTCAACCTTACAGTCGAGTTCATAATATGTACGTTGCTAAAGCTTCAAAAGTATCTGAGCGACCTTATGCCCTAAACAATAAGATCGTGTCGTGTTCACATATATTGTTGATCACTTTGTCCGTGCACATATCGAACTCGACAGTACATGCAGTCACGCTCGGCTTATTGGGTTTTGTTTTATTCCAGACAAGGGTCGGGTATGTTCGTGACAACAAAAGACGACGGGGAGATTGCGGAAGGGGGGGTGGTCAAGACCTCGGACCCGGACAAGTTCGTGCAACTCGCTGTTAAGTCTTCAGACTTGTTATTAGGTAACTCTTTTTATTTCATCATCATCATCATCAGCCTGTGTCAGTCCACTGCTGGACATAGGCATCTCCCTTGGCACGCCACTGAGCTCGGTCTTCAGCTCTTCTCCTGCAATCCCTGCCCACTGCCTTGCGAATATCATCGCCCACCTAGTTACAGGGCGTCCTACACTACGTTTGCCGACACGCGGTCTCCACTCAAGAACCAGTCTGCCCCAACGGCCATCGGTTCTGCGACATATGTGACCTGCCCACCCTGCCTGCCCTGTCTTTTTCTTTACATCCATATATTAAATCCTCTTTAATGTGTTCAAAAACCATACGTAAATACCTTCTTAATGTGGATACTACTTAGAGTCGGCTGCACCAACATACGATCACAGGCCGGTCATCGTCAAATATGGCGCCGGCAGCTGTCATCCCATAGAAACTTGTCAAACTTTCCATACAATCAGATTTTAACGAACACCGCTTACGATTACAGATGGTTTGGTGCAACCCACCCTTAGTTTAAATTAGACAACTTAATTAACTATTTGGTTCAATCAACTTTTTCATGTTGTTATTCTGTCCCGTCAGTGAGGAGACAACAGTAACCGAGTTTCTTAGAAAAATGTTTATAATATTTACTTCAAGCACACTCAAGGCATTGCCCATGTCCAAATTGGATTTATGCCCATCTCTAAAACTCGTTTTTGATAGATTTAAACCCTATAAATTTTATTTTACAGTTTTTAGAGTCATAACCATCGGAACGAGCAACAAAGAATAGTTGATACACCCATTTACTACCAGAGTACTAGACCATATTACTACAAACCAGGGACCGATACCGGTATTTTTATAAAACCCTGAATTAGCCCAATATTTTGTATTATTTTTTGCTCTTTACGTAGGGCTGAATCATGTATTTAAGTAACAACGTCGTTTTATTAGATTGTCCCATTAAAAAAGAAATAATGAACCGGTGACCGTAATAATACCGGTATTTTTCTATGGAGAAAATACCGGTATCCGATGCCTGCTACAAACATTCGTATGTTGTATAACAACAGATTAAAACAGCAATAATAGTTAAAAAAACTCGTACTTAATATAGATATAGAAATATTTACATGAAGGTAAATTTAAATGGTAAAGTATACTATCAGAACACTCAAGTTATAAGAAAAATAAAAAGGTCAATTTAATTATTATGAGTTGTCCTACTATCCACGAACACATTAAATTCAATATAACAACAATAGACATAATGCTGCATTTACAGAACACCTACACATGTTAGCCCAAGAAGCCCTCGACCACGCCGACCTCCCAGTATTAACGTCTACCCTCGGCGCGGCGGCACTTTTGAAGAACAGTCTTTTCTGCTACCTTCAGCATACGGAGGAGATGGGCAGCTCTGAGAGACACGCGACGTTGCAGGTAAGCTGAAATCATTCTTAAATCTATGTGGTAAGGTAACTTGTCGCTCGCAGCAGCAATTTTCGGGCGGTGAAAATATTGTAAGTATGTATGTAATTACAAATTTTCGCAGCCCGCGAAATACTCTCTGTTCGCCAGTGAAGATTACGTTCTAACGTTGGTTGAACTAAAATAGATATTAAAATCTGCGATCGATACATTTAAGTAGGTACTTATTTTTGCGACGCATAAACCGAATTCATACTTGTCTGAACTAACTTGTCGTGTCACAATAGATCGCTATTGATTTCATACGTTTAGTATGGTTATTCATATTTATCTGATGCGTTCTGACACTTCTGACGTGTCGCCTCATACTGTGTCAGGCGTCAAAGCGCATCAGAGAGCGTCGCGTCAAATCGTTTTAGCTTTATACACTTTCTTTCTTATTCATAAAAATTAACAAATCTCTGCTAACTAAAATATGTTTGTCCCTTTCTCACAAACACAAATGTCAAAGTGACAGATAAGTAAAGATAACCAAATTTTAACGGTATTTTTTTCACCAAACCTGAACGCTTATGAATAAAGATTAAAGGTTGGCTTAAGGGTTAAGATTTAAACTATATTTGAAAGTGATCGCTTTTTAGCGATAAGACCGCCTCTACCATGTAAATTTTTAATTTTAATCTTGTTTTGTGTACTTACTATTTTATGGTGAGCAATAATAAGTAGATTGTGTCTCTAGGGGGCAAATTGTAGATTTTTAACCGAGGGTTGAAAGTCACCCATTTCAGACGAGATATTTCTAGTCGACTAATAGTTCGAGGCCGAAATTGGTGGTTTCACCCGAGTTAAATACTCTATTTTTCATTTCAAATACAAGGTAAAAAAACAAAATATGCACATACATTTTCTGAATCAGCGATCTTTTGCCTTCAATCATTTTCGCAGAAACTGTTGAGTGACCATTTTGTTTTATTATTCTAAATTAAGAATTAATTGTACTTATGTTTGTGTGGGTTACTTGCCTTTGCCCAATCTAACTACGATTCACCGTACTCTTTTCTTTGTAATACTTTTCTGCTCTAGAACAGAAAAGTGCCACTTTCATCCCCACCCATGTCAGAGCCGCCCGGCCGGCCGGTTTGACGACCGGTTTAGCCTAGTGGGTAGTGCACCTGCCTGTGAAGCTGACGGTCCTGGGTTCAAATCCCGGTCAGGGCACATATTTGTGTGATGAGCATGAATATTTGTTTCTGAGTCTCGGATGTTTTCTATGTATTTAAGTATTTGTATCTATTAAATATATCGTCGTCTAGTACCCATAACACAAGCCTTCTTGAGCTTACTGTGGGGCTAGTTCGATTTGTGTAAGATTGTCCTCTAATATTTATTATTATTATTTTTTATTAGAGTATGAGTAATGATATTAGTATTGTACTGTAAGGCGTTGTCTCGCAGTCGTGCTACAAGCGCTACGTGAGCATGGCGGAGGCGGTGGGCGAGCGCGTGCTGGACCTGCACGCGCGCGTGGTGTCGCTGTACGTGCTGCAGCACGCGGACGCGCGCGCGCCCGCGCCCGTCACCGCCGGCGTGCACGGCTGGTGGCTGTACATGAACGGTCGGTAGTTTTTGTCGTGTCGGACCACGCACAATGAAGGGTTCCGTACCAACACCTACTAGTCCACATTTAAAATCACTTACCAATACATTGAATCTAAAAAAGACGTATCTTCATAGGGAACTCACGGCAGTGTATGACCTTTTGTTTGGGCAAGACAGTTTTTAAGCGAAAACTTAAAAACCGCAAAACCTATATTGTTCAAACCAAAAATCGTTGAAAGTATTTACTAATACACACCACCTCATTTTTTTTTCAGAATTATAACTTTATAGTTTGGAAATTAGAGGGGGGGGGACACTTTCTATGATTTTGACAGCTAATATCTCACCAACGGTTGACTTAAATGGACAAGCTTTTTAGAAACCTTCATATCATTTTTAAAGGCCTATCCATCCATACCCCACACGACTATGTGCGCCTTGTAAGTACAATTGTAAACGATGTTCCTTTCTTTACAGGTAGCAGGAAGGACTTGTGGGACACGGTACCGCCTCGCATGGCGCAGAGAATCTTCGCTGGAATGCTCAACGAAACCCTGACTATTCTGTCAGTTCGATATTGCCAGGTAAATAAAACAAGTGGATTTATGTGCCACCATTTTCTATTGAAAGGCGGTTGTTTAGCTATGTAGACGAGCCGTAACTGTATAACTGACAAAAACCGATTGGGGACGTTGTTTGAGTGAGATTTATAGCATTATTTCGCGTCAGGCCTTTTGGAGTGCTCGTGGCCCAGCGGCGACCGCGTACCGCGTGCACTATGCGTGGTTAAGCAACGTCGCCCCAGGTCAGTTCTTGGATGGGTGACCGCTTTGAGTGGTTATTAACTGAGCGCTCCCGTGCTTAGGAAGGCACGCTAAGCCATTGATCCTGGCTGCTTTCTATGATAACAGTCAGCCTTCGGGCGGCTTGAAAACTTCTAACAGTCAAGTTGCCCACTCATTTGACAAGGGGTTCGAAGTTGCACCATGTCCGTAGAGAGTACCCACCGTTAGCCTACCACGTGACCCGTGAGTGATGCTAAACGGTGCAACAAAACTGGCAACCGTACTGTCTTCACGAAGATCTCATTGTTCGAAATAATTATCATACTATAAAAGAATAAATTGTGCGTCAGGTGGGTGATTTCTACCTTCGTACTTCTTCGTAGAAGCCAAAAGGGCAGTCGAGGACTAGGTCAACGCAAAGCGTCGGGGGCTAAGGCAAAGTGATACGTGCCAAATATTTAGCAAAATATATACTCTATTGCAATAAATATGAGCCATTAATTAGATTTATTAAATATTTTCCAGACCAACGCAACTGAAGCCACCACCCCCAACCTCATAAACGACATCCTAAACATCTTGCTCTGTGTAGCTCAGCTTCTGCCCTCCATCTGCTCCAACGGCCTAGACTTGGCTGGTCTGGATGTGAAGCAACAAACTAGGGATGTCCGAGACGTCCATGCGAAGTGCAACGAGCTGTTTAAGTGCATGGTGTATCGAGGTGCAGAACTGCACTTTATACATCAGGTTGGTCTTACATTGCATAAGAACTACCCTCCTCTATTTTTCCAGATTGTGCCCTAAGGAAATCGGGGTATGTTGACACCTAATCCCAAGATTTAACTTAGAAACTAATTTTAAGTGAGCGACTGCCATCTGACCTCCCAACCCAGAAGGAAAACTAGACCTTATTGGGTTATATCAAACCGGTTCTCATGATGTTTCCTTAACCGGAGTCTTAAAGGAGTTCGGACCTGCGACCGCTAGATTAAGAGTCTCCTGCATTGCTCGTGGCTCTTCTTCCATTTTCTCAACCAGTTGACGATTGAAAATGATATACCGAGCCAAGTGGTTAAAGAAATATTTTCGTAGATTAGCAACTAGCAAGAATAACTAGTCGTAGGCCAAAACAGACTATTTTTTCTTATCGCGTGCTCTGTCAGTATTGAGGGCCGAGCTGAATGCTGTCAGTTTATATTTGTTTCTATCTATAATGCTATAGATTGTATTAATGTATGCCTTGCAATTTAACATATTTCAGGCCTTCAAAGAGCAGCCAGACTCTCCCGTTCCCAAGGATTGTCCATACCCTTGGTTCACATTCGTGAGTCCACACCTGTTTGATAATTTCGATGACGTCACCACTGCCCAGGATCTCCCGATGAAGACCGCTATAGGACTAGAGCTGATAGTACTTCTTGCTCAGCCGCAACCTTCTTGGGCGTCTCTGGTTAAGGTATGATTGTTTCTGGGAGCTCATAAACAAGGACTGGCCATACCACTGGTTCACATTCGTGAGTCCACACCTGTTTGATAATTGCGATTACGTCACCACTGCCAAGGATCTCCCGATGAAGACCTCTATAGGACTAGAGCTGATAGTATTTCTGGCTCAGCCGCAACCTTCTTGGGCGTCTCTAGTTAAGGTATGATTGTTTCTGGGACCTCAGAAGAAAGCACTGGCCTTACCTCTGATTCATATGCGTGAGCGACATCTTTGATGACCTCACCATAGTCCAGAATCTCTCGATGAAGACTATGTCCAAATGTAACATGAGTTCCCATTTAATTACCAAAATCATTTTATTGTGTTCTCAGTTCGCTTAGACTAAATTCAGGTATACAAATCTTTGGTAGATGATTAAAAGTGTATCATAATTAGAACATGGGCACCTGTCAGTCCATAACAAATTTTTCTCAGGTTATACATATTTAGATGGGGTCAGAATTCTTCTACTACCTACTTATAGAACCAATAACCGGGTCATTACATTACTGTTTTAATATTATTGGAAGAGCATAGTTTAATTAATACCAAATCTTTTTTTGTCCTACTGTGGTTTTACAGGCCCAATAAAGCGATAGGAGTGCGGAAACCTCCGACACGACCACGCGGGCGGTTTAAACACTGGATTACTGTACCAAATCTAATTTCAGGTCATAATGATGCGTAACTGCCATCTAGCTCGCTTGTTGCTAATCGAGGCTATCCGCAACATGTCAGTGGACAATTCAAAATGGCCGGCGAGCGGTTTATGGTACAGCGTAGAAGGGACAGAAAAGCGTTGCAACGGATTCCTTTGTACTGTTGACGGCTACTGCAACTTTAAGGGGGATGACAATGGTAAGCCAATTTGAAGTTTATACTATACGCCATAAGGTCCATCGATGATGTAGATGATGAACGCCTTATGGTACCTACAGCGTAGAAGAAGCAGAAAAACGCTGCGATGGCTTCCTACGTACTGATGAGGGCTACTGGCAACTTTAAGGGGGATGGCAATGGTAAGCCAGTTTGTACTTTTTGTGAACGGCATAAGGTTCATAGACGATGAAAATTCAAAATAATGCGGCTTTTGGTACAGCGTAAAAGGAACATAAACACGCGCTGCGAATTTCTGTGTACTGCTGACGGCTGCAGGATCTTCAAAGGGGAAGTCTATGGTAAGCCAATTTGATCATTATTGTGAACTATATAAGGTCATATAGTTCACAATAATGATCAGAAGGTATACCAGGTTATTATAAAAAAATGGCCGCCTAATAATGGTTTGTGGTAGTAATTAAAGCACCAAGAAGCGTTGCAGTAGCTTTCTTAAGCGGCAATTACGCTTCTTCGTTCGCCGCATGCTGCATGCGGTGACCGCAAAAGTGTAGAGAATACGTTAGTCGGCCGCATTCGGCGATCGACAGCTGCCAAAGCTAGGTAGGCGGACAGATTAATGTGAAGACGACGTTTGTTGGCCTAAGTAGTTCAAAATGAATTCGGTGACCGCATTATGTGAAAGACGCAATGTAATTGCCGCTTTAGTTTCTACACGGGTACTATAATGATATTTTCCCGCGTTTGTAGTGACGAATTAATATAGCATTACCCCTCTTAATTGTCACGGGTGGCGTAAGTATCGACTAAGGGTTTGAAGTGTGTTGCTAGCAACCTATCACTGAATTATCCTATCTTCGCCATCTTTAAACCTTCGCTATATTTGGCACTGAAATGAAATGCATGTGCTTGATGTGCTCAGCCCACTCCTTTTGGGAATGCAAGCTTGAGTTTATGCGTGTACGTTTATTCCAGCGGCCGAGCAATACGCCAGAGCGGCGGGCGCACTCACATACGTACTAGCTACCATCGGCAGTAAGGCCGAACTCAAGTCCACACTCTGCTACGCGCTTGAGATCTCGGGCAGAGACTGGTCGGCGTGTTTGGATAAACGACAGGTATTCTTGATGTGTTCGATAGATTATTTACAAACGGAAAAACGCTTGGGGGATGATTATGCATCATCCTCCAGGAGCCCGGAGACTGCCTTTGTTTTTTAGGGTTCCGTACTCAGTCAGGTCCAAACGGAACCCTGTAACTCACGCGTCCGTTCTTCCGTCGTCTGTCACACAGGTTTTACAGCCAAGCGGTTGGAGCTACAGTCTTCAAATTTTCACAGAGTAAGTATATTGGTGACCCAAAGCCATACAAATGGCTTAACCATCGAAAAATGGAACGCTGCGCTTACGGCGTCCAGCTCAGACACGACGCGTATACTTAGGCATTCCCGCCGGCGGGGACTTCCACCGCGCGATTGCGACAACGCACAAAGCACATATTATTACAGTTCCTATTCGTCCCGGTACCGCCGTATACCGGATAGAGTCGACTTTGGTCGGGCCTAGCTGAGTTTCTTACTGGACTCTTCATAGCTGGGCTACGTTTAATGAACCAACGGAAAAATTCAACTGACACCTCATATTCGGTTGAACCTGGTTAATCAATCTCATTGGAGTACAAACTCTTAGAGTATTCCAGTATTTAAACCGCCCGCGTGGTCGTTTTGGAGGTTTCCCCTGGATTATTCCCTGGCCACTCTCCAACAGTGCACTCCTATCGCTATTGGGCTCTGCCTATAAAGCTACTGTCAGGTTAAAAAAAGCTATCGTATAGTGTACTTTTATCTCACGAGCGCTGGTTATCCTCAGTTGTAGCTGTGACACTTACGAACACATAGAAAATGTGAACACATAGCTCCTATATACGCTGACGTACACATAAACAATCTGCATTTATATATAGGCTACAACCATGCCCGCGTTCATAAGATAATAGTATTTTATGCAATAGTTGTATAATTGTAGGGTCCATAAAAGGTGAGTGACGTGTGTAACAATTTGAGGCGAAGCCGAAAATTGTTAATAAAAACGCCAAGAGCCTTTTTTGACCTACTTATACAACGTTGCATACATTACTTTTTCAACGACTAGGGATTAAATAATAAAACATAAAATTAAACGTACTGACGCCGCGATTTTGCAGACAACAAGTTCTCAGTAACTGATTGTGCCGCAGCCGTTATTTCTTCTGGTGTCGAAAGAAAGTTGTCGTCGTCATCCATTATTATTTTCCACTCCAAACTCTAATAAGAATGCTAAATATGCCACAACTATTCCAAGAATGCTAAACAAACACAGCAATACAGCATAAGAAAGAGCGGTAAGTTGGATAGTGACAAATGCCAGTCCACAGAACGTAATCATAGACACGGTAATTTTTCAACTGTCATTTACTGACTTGCGTTGTTCCTTATGTTGGCAGTAATTATTTTAGTTTTGTTAGTGTTTTAAACTATATGAATTCAGTTGTTTGTTATGTTGGCAGTTTTGATTTTCGTTGTAAATTTAGTGTTGTTTTTTTATTTTTATTTGTTGTGTTCACAGGGCACCTCTGTTAGCAGTTCCATTATTCACATAATAACCCTAGGTCTTTATGAAGAATAGACTACATAAACTTTTTTGACATTACATAAGTCATGCTTTTATATTCGTTTTATATTCGTTTAGTGGAAAAAGGTATAAATTCGTAGCCGACTTCAAACAGTAACTGTATGTTCCGTCGCACTCCAAATTGAATCGTAGTTGTATTTGTAAAATGCTCAATTTGAAGTGAGCGGAGAAGTGTCGCTACCGTACGGCGACACTTGTCTTACGCCGCTCACTCCAAATTGGAACTTTTAGTCTTATGATTACGGTTCAACAACGTGTGCGGGGGAACGTGCAGTTGCTGTCTACAGTAGAGTTCTAACTTGTATAGTCGAGGGCATAGATATGTATACATTTTTAGACCTTATTTCAATGGAATAAGGTGAAAAAATGTATACATGACTGGACCTTAAAAATACTGTAAATTGTGACCGGTGTCAGGTATGGTGTGACCGACGGCCGGCATGGCTGGCGGGCCTTCTAGGACTGGTGGGGACGTCACTTCAGTTCGTACCACCCGTGCTTGTGAAGGCCGTGCAGACAGGCGCCTCCATGTACCAGGTAAGTCACTGCGTTTCATTTGGGTCGTGGGTTTTGAATATTTAATCTGATTTAAATATAAAACTCCCGCGAGTATCAGACATATTGAAATATAATAAACGTGTCACTCACGTCTTCAAGGTCGAGTATAGCTCGACACGTACCATGTATGTGTATGTATAGTGATAGACAGTGTGTCAGCTAAGTTCGCAAAGCAAAAAAGGCAACTCACCGGCCGTGGATTATATTATTACACGAAGCATTTCGGAACCATAGTATATGAAAAATGCATCAGTGATTATATACAGGTGTAACAAAAATAGTGAGGATCCGTTTAAGGCCATATTCCGTATCGCATTCTGATTAGGAAGAAGTAGAAGAATAATTTTTTTGATGCAATAAATTTTTGTCCCTTGTATGTACAGTTTGCTGACTTTGACGACCTGCCCTATAGAATTTTTTTTTTTTTCGCGTCAAAAAATTTTCTTTTACTTACGGATCCTCACTGTTTTTGCTACAGCCTGTATATAATCACTGATGTATTCTTCATATATGTATTAGGGGTCCGAAATAATAATAATAATAATGATTTATTCAGCAAAATAGTTCATACATGGGTTTGTTAGACAATTATCCATCAGACTCCAAACTAGGCTGAGCCTGTGTCTTGGTAGTCTGCGAGTGCGATTGACAAGATTCACATGTTTAAAAAGTAAAATTAACTTATATGTGCATATTGAAATATTAATATTATTAAATGCCATGCTTAAATGCTTCGTTAAATATAACCCACGGCCGGTGAGTTGCCTTTTCTGCTTTGCAAACTTAGCTGACACACTGCCGTGTCTCTAGAAGTAATTATCAAATTCATTCATATTGAATGTAATTTTCAGACCATGTCCCTCTGCCTAACGTGCATCTCCCGTACTCTTGCCTGCGTGCCCCGAAGTTTCCTGAATGCCGTGGGTTCTATACAAAGTGCATTGCCTTCTCATGCGAGTCCAGCCGGTGGTTCGGTACTGCTACAAGTACTTCTTACTGTTCTCTATGAGGAGATGCTTAAGTGGGCACGCAAGGAGGCTGTTAAGGAAAAGGCGGGTAAGTGGGAGCGGGACAGGCCAAAGTATAAACTCCTGAGCAGATGCGGGATGGAGATAAAAAGGCTTTCTAAATGCCGTGGCTTCTATACAAAGCGCGTTGCCTTTTCACGCGAACCCAGCTGGTGCCCCATTTTCATTAAGGGCTCGCAATCGCAAGGAGGCTACTAAGGAAAAGGCTGATAAGAGGGAGCGGGATCGAGCTAAAAGGAAAGGTCCAGAGTTGATGCGGGATGGAGATAAAAAGGCTGGTTTTCAAATGCGCTGTCTTTCAGTGGCGGAACGCTCATGCAACTCGATTCCCATCGGCTTGCCTAATTTTCGGCCAGTCCAGTTGTTTAAAAAAATATGAAAATATACAATATGAAGAGTAAGAAAGGCAAAAAAATTCCGGCATCCATAAAGAATATTTCTGACGCGCCGCCACTGCTGTCTTCACACACAAGCTGAAGGCATCAACTCTCAAGAGAGCTAAAATTAATATGCGTACACCCTGCTTGACAAGAACATAACATGCTAATGTTGAGTTAAGTAGTACATTACTTACATAGGCCGGTAAAACAATGAATGTGTCAGATAACAGGGCCCGAGCCGAAGGCAAGGGCGATAAATATGCGATCTGAGGCTTTCTTCTTTTGTTTCCGTGACGCGGCGGCGGGCCCGTGTCCCGGCGCGCCCCGGAAACAAAAGACGATCACTTTGCCGGCCTACTGTTGCATGAAAGTCCATTATGAGCCGCTCCTTGCGCCGCACCCGAAACGTGATACTTCGCAGCCTGTTATAATGAACTTAGGACATAATGTTAAATTGTATGTTTGAGAAAAGGTTTTTTACATAATGTTTGAATCATCTATTTTTGCAGCTGCGGCTGAAGCAAATGGTGACCCGCATCGTTCTAGTGCTACAAAAGCCCGCACAAAGCATGTGAGAATTGCTGGTCTGGGTCAGACAAGTAAGTCATATTCATAATCAACCGGGAAACCATAGGAGGATTCCTATCGTTTCCCGGTTGTGCCCTAAGGAGTTCGGAATCCACTTTAATACTTAATTTCAAAATTTGAACTACTAGAAACTAGTTTTATGACACCGACCAAGGTCAGATGAACCTTCTAACCTAGAGGGAAAACTAGATCTTATTGCGATTGAACCCGTTTCCGCATGATTTTTTCCTTCAGCGGAAAGCCAATTTTAAATATCATATTATAATATCTTTTCTTTTTAAAACCCGGCGGTACGAGCCGGCGTGCGACGCAACTTTCAACACCTGTAGTATATATATTTTTAATACAGTTGCTCAAGTGGTACTTTATTTAGCTGTATATCGTTTGCAAAGTTAGATTTCGCGCACTTTTTACTTTTCAATTTTTTTTTAAATTTACTGTTGGCCCAAGCCACACCTCTAACCGAAGAGTGTCAGGAGTCCCGGCCGGGACTTATTTATTTAATAAAGCATTTGGCATTAAAACTACACTTCTATTATGTTTAAAACATTAAAATTGCATATTAGAGAAGTTAAAGCGTTATCAAATATTAAAAAAACTAAAACTGCGATCAAAAGTTGCCTGATTAAATAGACCAATGACCGAAAACGAATAAGTATTATGCGAGACCTCCGATTAATAGAGTATATTATGCAAGACCGCCGCGCCGGATGAATTAACGCTTGTTTCTTTCGCCAAAACACATTTATTACAAATAACTAAATAAATTATAATATTAAGAATGATTGTTTTTCATGTTTAAAAAATGTAATTAAACCACCATATGTGATCTCCTAGAACCTCTCCCAAAATAGTTTTTGATTTGACTGAATGCAGATGGCCTTGGCATGTTGAAAAAAGTCTTATCAATTAAAAGTTAAACCGACTTTTTAATTCCCGCCTCTTTCATTTATAATTTCAAGAATTAATTTTGTAATGACGTATTGTTTTAATAATGACTTTTGTGATATGTGCGATCTATTCTATTGTTAAATAAAATGTATATAAACTACGCCAGATGTAGACCATGATACGTGCAAAGCCCGCAATGGCAAGTAAACACGTTTTATTTTATCTTTTACTATTACTGTTACAAAGAAACAAATCTAAATTTTGTTTCTATGATATTTTTTCGCAACTGTATTAAAAACTTCTTTTGATATACGTGCAGAAGTGTCATTTTCACTCGTCCCAAGTCTTGTCCCCCGCCTGGCGGCTCGCCAAGGCAACTCGGGACTCGTGCAAAATGGCAGACCGTCCGCACTTGCATCAAAATATACTATTTTAAAACGTAAACGCAAACTAACGCGTTCGCGTTTAGTCTCATTTTTTATGGCAACAAATAGTTACCACCAACTGCCACAAGAGGCGCTGCTTGCGTTTATGTTTCGAAAAAATAATTATATACTAGGGGTACAAAGTGTGACAACAGTGCCGTGCGCTCGACTATCGCTGCTGCCATTTAAATATGAAATGTAACTTCGGTATATACGGTTCAAATTCCTTAGTAAGACGCGCGCCGACTCCGGTCGTTTGATGTGTCTCCTACATAAAAGTATTAAATAAAATAAATGAACTTCATTCTGCAATGGCACTTTTACAAGTCAAAATCTACTAGCGTTTCTCAAAGAGAGAAACTCAACGGTCAGTTATTTTTTCCTCAAAATGCATGTGCTTATTACAACAACAAACAGGCACAAAAAAACGAAGAAAAACAGGTACTTATAATGTCAAATCAGTTCCACAAGAAAACATGTCGAAACTGTATACGTATTGAAAAATTCGAGAATGCATTCGACTCCTTCGGTGTCCTCAGATTCCACCCTAAGCTTCGACAGCAGTCAAAGCCAACCTTCTTCAATAGCGATCGCCATCGCCGAGGCTCTCTGCTCCATCGACGAGGACCACAAGCACACGCGGGAAATAGAACAACTAATTGCGCAGTCCAAGAAGAATTTTGCGATAAGCGACCAGTTCGGGTTGGAAGACTTCCCGGAGTTTGCGGAGTTCTTTGAAGAGGTTGGCATTGTTTGTTAGACATTCTGTTACCGGGAAATTGAATAGCTAGTGACTTAGTCCAAGAATAATTTTGCGATAAGCGACCAGTTTGGGTTGCAAGACTTCCCGGAGTTTGCGGAGTTCTTTGAAGAGGTTGGTGTTGTTTGTTAGACATTCTGTTATTGAGAAATAGAACAGCTAGTGGCTCAGTCCAAGAAGAATGTTGCGACAAGCGACCACTTCGGGTTGGAAGACTTCCCGGAGTTTGTGGAGTTCTTTGAAGAGGTAGGTGTTGTTTGTTAGACATTCTGTTACCGGGAAATAGAACAACTAGTGGCTCAGTCCAGTATAAGCGACCAGATTGGAATGCTACCGGGAGTTCTTTGAAGAGGTTGGTGCTATTTGTTTCATATTCTGTCAAGTTCATCATCAACGAGCAGTGGCGAATACAACAACTAATGGCGGTCCAAAAATAATTTCGCTAAGCGACCAGTTCGGATTGAAGGACTTCCCAGACTTTGCGGCGTTCTTTGAAGAGATTGGTGCTATTTGTTCTAAATTCTGTTAACCAAATTTGATATTTCTCAGTAGGATTGCAAAATTTTCTTGTCTGAATGAATCTAGAGGTTAATGCTTCAGCCAAATATTACATTATATGTGCTTACTAGGCAGTGCAATGACTGATACATACTATATACTTGACTTGTAACATAAAAAATATACCCATAAAATATATCTATGTCTATTGCCGGCTGTCCACATTGGGTGACATTGGGTTACTTAAGTATTGGCACAAAATAACGAACTACCGGCCAAAACTACCAACATACACAGCCAAGCTGATCTCTACAATTTGGCTCAATGACCTTGGTCACTGGGTCAATGTGTAAAGCCTGCAAAACAAAATACAACCGTGTACAGCATATGATGTTTTGTTGTTGGTTGATGTGTTCCCAGGGCGACGTGGCCGGCGCGAGCGCGGAGCGCCCCAGTACCGCGGCCGCTCTCACCAGCCAGATCCTCATGGCCCCGCCCGGCCGGGACAGCCTCAGGGTATCCTCGCCTTACGTCATTACTACAACTTAGCATAGCGCAGCCGTCGACTCGATAAGAAAAAGATTATTACAGTACCAGGGAGACGTGGCCGGAGCCAGTACTGCGGCCGACAGCCAAGTCAGGTCAGGTCAGGGTATCCTTGCTTGCTTTTATCACAGCGGTGGTTCCGGTGGCAGAAGTCACCCAGATCTAATATTTGTACTAGTATAGCGTTCGTGGCCCAGCGGTATGCGAGGTTCAGCAACGTCAGCCGTGGTCAACTCTCGGATGGGTGACCATTTTGAGTGGTTATCAGTTGAGCTCTCCTGTGCTCTGGAGGGCCCGTTAACCCGTTGACTCCGGCGGCTGTCTATGACAGCAGTAGTTAAGCCAAGTTAGAAGCCTTCCTAATGGCCAAGACTATTCCCAATAATGGCAGTAGTAAAACTAGTGCCTACGTCAAATTTCGGGATTAGATAGCGGACCCCGGGCATCCTTCAGGATGCAACTGTACCTATTGGGATAAAGCTAGAAGGATGATGATGAGTAGGGCTACCATACCCATGCTTTATTAAAATTTGAATAATACGCTAATTTGTATCAACCTCACTTAATTTTTGAGAGACGGGGCATTACAAGAACGACGCGATAAGTCATGTCATCTCGCTCATAATGTAGTAGCCAACTCGGGAATTAGAATCGTAATGCATATTGCAGCCACAATACTTGTTTTTTTAAGCACACGCTACTGTAACCCTGGTGGTAGGGTAATGCCAAAACAACGAATCTTCAAGTAAAATAACAGGGATGTGTCGTGAGCAAGCTTATACATATACCTCCAGTGATGCCAATTTCCTAAAATCTCTAACGAAGGCGTGTGTAGAGTACGTATGTATTTCTGCAGTTAGACTGTCCTAAATATGAGGGCGATCATACCATGCCATGGCCATGTCTTCTTTGAAGTCTGACCAAGGATGGAGGACCCAAGAGGATGCATGTGCTACAAGGCCCAAAATCTATAAACGCCTTACCCGATGACATAAAAACATCGAAACCACTAACGCATTTAAAAATAAATTAAAGAAAGGCATAATTGGCCAAGCATTTTACAATTTAAGAGAATTTTATGACTTTAAAATAATAATATGATAACTCAAATTGTAAATGATCATCATGTTATCCGATAATAATAAACGAATATAATAATAAACGGACACGTAATATTTGTAATATTATTAAATAAATTAGTATGAATAAATTCACATAAATATTATTGACGACCGCTTTAGCCTAGTTGGTAGTGACCCTGCCTTCGAAGCTGGAGGTCCCGGGTTCGAATCCCGGTCAGGGCATGTATTTGTGTGATGAACACGAATATTTGTTCCTGAGTCATGGATGTTTTCTATGTATTTAAGTAACTATTTATCTATATAAGTATGTATATCGTCACTTGGTACCCATAGTACAAGCTTTACTTAGTTTGGGACTAGGTTGATTTGTGTAAGATTGTCCAAAATATTTATTTATTTATTTATTTATATAACATACAGGTTATCTACGACCACCTACAACTTCATGCTGAGAAGATATACACGGATCTGGGGCTTCAGGCGACGAGCGAGGCGGTGCCGCTACACAAGGCGCCATTACTGTACATCATGTTCCATATAGGGCGGCGGCCCTTCGACCAGGTACGTGAAATTAAATACAGTATTTCGATTGCGTGACGTTTCTTTCGTACATTAGTGATCAAAATGTAATTTATTGTAAGAGAAGATAAAATTGGTTTGTTCCATTCCCAAAGCTCGCTCGAAAAGTTAAACGATTACCGTATGACGACGACATTAAACATTTATGCTATGGTTAGTGATATAATTGACCTGTTAACTAAGGTAGGTCGGTGTAGGAATGAAGACGAGCGAAGCGAGGAGGAGTGTTAGAAGAACCCCGACCCTACAGCGCGCGAGCCGAGTGTGCCGTAGCGGCCGACGAAGTACCAGAACCAATATTTTTTCGAGTAAAAGATATTATGGCAATTGGATAATCTGTCAAGTAAAGTTATTGCGTTTGAAAATGTGACAAATAAAGTTTATGACATTCGTATCAGTCTGGCATCAGACATTCGGAAAAATAACATTATATTTATTGAATATTATGAAGAATGAAACGTTATGGAATATATTCTATACAATGAAAGTCTGGCAAATGAAATTATATTATTTGTAGTTTTGGCAAACAATAGAGACCGACCTCTAGTATGCTTTTCTCGAAACATAAACAGTGTTTGGTGGTAAATATTTGTTACCATACAAATCGAGACTAAACGCAAACGAGTTCCTTTGTGTTTATGTCCACAGTACATAATGCTGAGTCTAGCCCCGTTTAACATCACCCGTTGTTATTTATTCCTCAAACTGTGTTAGTTTTTATTTTTTTTATCTTAAGTTTTAATTTAATATGTACCAACACTGTTTACAAATGTGGTGTTAATTTATGTCTATGTCTCGAAAACAAAATACAGGTACAGGTCTGGGCCACCACGGAACTGTGCAAGTCTTGTCTCAATTTGAATGAATAAAACTGACATTCGATGGTCATTTTCAAACAGCTTGAAAAATGTGTAATAAGTTATGCGGAGGCGTCCATATAATTACCACTTAAAGTGGTCTTCCGTCATGAATTTTCGACATGACCACAACCGACGCTTCATTACTTCCATCGATTACCATTTACTAATAACACTTTTCGTTCCAGTTTCTACGTAAAGAATGGCCGATGCCGTGGAGCAGACTTGTATCGGCCGCCAAGGCGTGGTCCGGCGTTGAAGGCGCTAGAGTACACGTCAACAGACGCGCCGATATGCGCGCCGTCAAGGGACAGAGTAAGAACAAACAGTTGGCCGAATTGTATGATCTCTTCAAAGCCCCTGCTACTGGGTTGCTATGAAAAGATTCTTTAAATTAGTTCAGGACAGAGCAAAAACAAACATTTGGCCGAATTTTATGATCTGTTCAAAACCCCTGCTGCTGGGCTGCTATCAAAAAAAACTCAATAAGTAGGATAAAGCGGACTACTTCGTCATTGTCAGATCCCTCGATACACGTCAACAGACACGCGGTCAAGAGACAGAGCAAGAACGAACAGTTGGCTGAATTGTATGACCTGTTCAAAGACTCTGCTACTGGGCTGCTATGAAAAAAAAGTTCATCATCCTAATCAGTCGTTCCCTCTATGCTGATGATCTTGACTTCATGCCTGATTCATGCTTTCCAGACTCTATTGTCGTATGGTCTCACTCATGCAGATGAAGTTGCAAGGTTGTGGTGATGTGGGTGCTCCATCTAGCGAATTATCTAACATGGGACCTCTGGCTCTCAACTTTGTCCGTCATAATAGACCTGTCCAGGCTATCCGAGGAATATCATGTCAGGTGTCCGAAAACTCCGAAATGTATGTGGATGCGGTCTTGGCATATTGTCGATAATCGATGATTCAGAAACTACAAGGATGATATTTCTAAGGAAAGGCGGAAAGAAAGTTTCTAAAAGCGTATACGATTTCCTGATCGAACGGTATCTTATATCGAACATAGCTGAATGAACGGAGAAACACATACCAAACAGTTATAACGTAAACTATGGTCTGCAACAGTTGTAAAAAGTTATCAAAATAAAATATTGTATTAACAGCACAAGTTATAATATTATTTGTAAAACCACATAGAAATTCGTCGTGAACAACCTGTGTCTATGTAAATATCAGAGTTTGTACATGTACCATATGCATCAGTGTAAACTTGACTTGCTTTTATAATCGTTTTTCTTCTATATTATATGACCTCTATAGTCCATGATCTGGATTAATAATAAACTACTGAATTTTATATTGTGTTTAAATTATCCCATCGCCATCAAATACGATGTGTAAAGAGTCTATATTTCTAAGTAAGTTTCTGTCCACTGAACAAATGGTGGTTAATCTGTTAACAAAACTTAATTCAATTAAAAAGAATTAAAACATGGTATGATGGCTGGGAGCGTTTATATAGAGTAAAAGCACGATTAAAATGAACGCCCCAAACTGGGAATTTCTGTGTATTGCGCCTAAATGCTTAAGTCAGATTATCTGACGCATTTCACATCTGACTCAGACGTGAGCTGAAACCTACTGGAAGGGCTACAATATTTGTCTGTAGTCTTTAGTATAGTTTGCGTGGAAGCGCGCATAAGTAGCATATCAATTTATTTTACGATACGCTCCCCACAAACAACTAGGCAATATTGATGATATGATATGACTCAAAAAGTCTTTTAACTATTTATAAGCTGACTCACAGAAACAAAGACATGTAGGTACCTAAACTTTCAAAAGAACTAAACTAAGACGTCTGAACTTCCACGACATTTATTTTCCATTGGCAGAAGTTATAAGAATATAGAAATATTTTCTACTTCAGCTACAGCGACTAGAGAAAAATGTGAAGTTTGTCCAACTCTGTTCTGGAGTAGGGTTACCATCTGTGACTTATTCTAAATTCAGGATATGGCAATCGTACTGTTTTTTGAAGATCTCACTATTCGAAATAATTGCCATACTTACGATAAACGTTTTTTTCACCTCACCCGCTCTGAAAGGCTTACTTTATCGTTTCAAATCTGCGTGCAAAAGTCCATTTTATCCGCTAGCGGGTAAAGTGATTTTGAAATTCGAACATGACGTAGTACCGCGCTACCCAATTTTTTTATGGATGCGTTCAGAATCATGGTTCGGCCATGCGGTCTTAAGGCGGTTTCTACACTGATGCGGTTTCCGCACGACGGTGCGGTGTGCGAGTGAGACAGCGCTATACATGTATATAGCGACGGCCCGCTCGCACAAGGAATGTGTCATACGATGAAATAATTTATTTTAGGTACTTACATTAAATTGAAAATCATTCAATTTTAGTTTTATATTATTATTTTAATAATAATTGCTGTCTCTTTGTGCGTCCCATGACACGGGCAGGGACAGCATCGGCTCGGTGTATCCCTTGCATTTCATTAAAGTGTCAAAAGGGCCTCTACGTGTTGGCTATGTGGTACTCGTTTGGTACTTCGGTGCCTCGGTACTTCGGCTCCGCGCACGCCTCTCAAAGGTCCGGGATACCATTGTCCCGCTAACGGGAAAGACATACAATAATATAAATAATTTTATTTACCTACTTTTTTAATTTTTGGAAATAATACTAGATGTGTTTTCTTGTACCTACCTTTCCTCGCTAGGGTAAGGTGAAAAGTTGTGTGTTTCGCTCGGCAGCAAAGTTATTTGGCTTCTCGTGTCTTGAAACCCTCGCTACGCTCAGGATTCTATTCTTGAACCACTCGCTACGCTCGTTCAATTCGAGCACTCGCGCCAAACAACAACTTTGCAGCCTTGCATAACAAATAACTATTAATAAAGTAAATTTAGGTTTGGTATCGTACTGAATACTCTTCGCATCGTGTTCGTAGGCGCCGCGACTCCCCCGCGAACCTCTGACAGGCGAAGAGCATAGCGGAACGTCAACATGCTAATCTAGTAGAAAAGTACTGGATTTATCGACAAGACGTGCCTTCCGAGGCGTGCAAGCGCTCAGTTAGTAGTGACAATAACTCGACCATCCAAAAAATACCGACGCTGCTTTGCTTAGCTCGCTTATCGTCGCCATTGCCGCTAGACCCTGAACGCTTGGCTACCAGGCACGCCGTAAATATATGTTAGCGTGCAATATTAATATTACATTGGAATGTAAAATGTCTCAAATTGTTTTGATACAAGTAATCGAAATACCCTACCTAACATCTGTTATAAATTCGATGAATGTCGCAAAACTAAGGAAAATCCTGCAGAAACTCTCACAGGTGGCCACCCCGCGTTGGTGTCAAGTTATGTAACGGAATTTGCGAACTTCGACAGTCACATTATTGGAGTTAAACTCTCCGGTTTTCTCGTAATAGATAGATTGTTCCTTCTGAAAGCTGTGACGATGCTACAAACACTATTAACTCTGTTAAATGTGCGATTTATTTCATCTTACGGCAATTTTTGGTTGCCAGTTTTTGTTGCTCTGTTTAGCACCACCCAGGCCAGGGGTCACGTGTAGCGTAATTGGGTACTCCCTCCCTATGGAGGTGATGCAACTGCTACCCCCCCTTGTCAAGTGAGTGAGCAACGTGACTGTTAGAAGTCCTCAAGCCTCCCGAAGGCCCCTAACTTGGCTTAACGACTGTTATCATATACAGCAGCCGGGATCAAGCACTTAAAATGCCTTTCAAAGCACGGGAGTGCTCAGTTAATAACCACTCAAACCGGTCACCCATCCAAGAACTGACCCGGCCCAGGTTGCTTAACCTCGCATACAGTACACGGTACGCGGGCGTCGCTGGGCCACGAGCGCTCCAAGTGCGACATAGCTGTTGGGCATAGTGGCATACTTATTATTAGTGGGCAAGCGCATCGCTTCATCATTGTTAAATAGAACTTGGCTGGTGCTAGTTAGAACCCGTATTTTTTCACTGCAAAGATTTTACAATGTGATTGTATGATGACCTCACTGCACGACCTACCTACCGGTATTTAACAACGGTAAAAATATACACGCGTATTTACTAAAATACTCGGAAACATCAAATTTCAACTAATAATATTTTAAATACTTAAAGAAGTACGAAAAAACGGACGCAGTTTAACAATACAAATTAAGGCACCTTCAAGCATAATACCCTACTATATTTTAGTATACCATTGTAGTCTTTGCTTCATATCAACGTTTTTGGAATTTCATAAAAAGCTACTAATTTGACTGTCAGCAAAATACAGTACAACCTACTATCCTAAATACTTTGGTTATATGAACGAAGTATGATGTAGTCAAACTATTTACTCAAAGCCTTCTATTGTATGAATAGTTGGCAATAAGCTAATTTTGTTATTAAACTACGTATAATTCACGCCGCCGCCATATGAATATAATATGAAAAGTATCAATCTTTTTTAATCATCGTAAACAAAGTGTTGCCCGATCAAGATCATTTTGCCGTGCTTTCGCAGGTTCAACGCTAAAGTAGGTTCATTATTTGTTAGATATGGAAACGGAGGGGCACAAGTGATACTACAGGCAGTCAATTACGAACTGATTTATTATCTAATGACGGTGGGCGCAGCCACCGTATGCATGCACTTACAACTACCCTTTTCTACATACATAGCATCCCTCCCCTATAAGACCCGAAACATATTAAGTAATCAGTCAAAAGAACGGCTTATAATTTACTTTAGGACGATCCCTTTTTTGTTTCACTGAATTCTGATCTGCGAGCGCGTCACCTGTAGCTGGCGGCGGCGGCGCGGCAGCGGCGCGCTCCGTGGCCGCGGACGCCGCGAGCGGACCCGCGGGCGGCGCCGGCGCCGGTGGTGACAGCGGCGCATTGACAATATTGCTCCCGCTCAGGATCTCCTCTCCTCCCTGCTCTGTTCCAATATCTATTTCCCTTGGCACAATGAATAGGGGAGTTGCTCTTACAACTGGAGGCCTATGTTGCTTGTGCCGTGTATTTGCACTAATGTCGGATATTGGAATAGAGATATCCGTAACCGATGTTTCCGTAGCAGTCTTATTTTTTAAAATTTGATTGAAATATCTTTTCACTGTTTCCTGCGTAACTTCATCACGTATCAGGTATATTAACCTGCCTATACGTTTAATAATGCACCCCTTGTTCCAGCAGAACTTATTTTTGTTAATGTACGATTTATATAATACTACTTCTTTCGGGGCAAAATGCGTTCTGTTGGTTCCGCCGTAGTATTCAAGCTGCGAGCACTGTTTATTTTCGACGGTTAATGCGAGTTCGGGGGACGAGGGCGATGACTGTGGTGTCAATAGATCTAGCCTAGTCCTCAGCTGCCTTCCGAAAACTAAGAAGGCCGGAGAATACCCCGTTGTGCTATGTCGTGAGTTGAGGTAATCAAAAAGATATTTTAACAAATTATTTGTTACATTTTTATTGCTACCTGAATCCAATATGCAGCTTTTTATACCTTTTTTAACAATCTTGGTATATGACTCGGCTTGTCCATTACTGGCTGGGTGGTAAACTGGCGAAGTTATATGTATAATGCCATTTATCTCACAAAACGATTCAAACTGAGAAGACACGAATGATGTACCATTGTCACTAACTATGGTGTGGGGGATACCGAATCGCGACATGAAATCACACATTTTTTCAATTACCTTAATTGACGATATATAATTTTTCATGTCGTAACACTCGACCCACTTACTATAAGCATCTACAATGACAAGATAAGTGTGTTCATTTACTGGACCTACGAAGTCAATATGTATTCTCGTAAAACAATGCGTAGGATGGCTGCCCCATAACAGAACAGAGTAAAGGACATTTTTGAAAAAATGAGATTCCACCACAGGGTAACTTAATTTTTTAAGGAGAATCAGAAAAAAAATAATTAAAAAATATTGGACATTTAGAAAAAAAAATAGCTATCCGGAAAAACAAAGTAAAGGAACACTTTTCCTGCTACTTTATGAGAAAAACAACATCAAAACGCAGCAAATGCTTCAGAACAAAGTAAACATGAGATCTTTAATTTGTTACGAAATGGTTTCCCGAAATACTTTGTTCTGCAAAAGTCGCTCATTGTTTCAACTTTTATTTTATTTTTTTCCAAAAGAGAGTATCACTTTCATAACACGGTAAAGCACATAGTCTTACTTTGTTTTGAAATAGGAATAAACATATGCTTTGTTTTGTGAATGTTTTCGTCCATGAAAATTTATAACGTAGACAATCTTGGCAAAGGATAAGAAAGGATTTTTCGAAATTTATCCCCTAAGAGGTTAAACAATGGGATGAAAGTTTGTACGTGGAGCAATTTTTTTCAAGTGAGGGATTTGAAATTTCGTATCTACTCTGTGTTCATCCCCTAAAGGGGTTAAAAACGGGTTCAAAGTATTTTATGGAGAGCAAACATTTTTGAAATTTCGTATATAGACTCACTGTTTAAATACGACAGAACTTACGAGTATTTAAGCGTGTTTCGAAATTAATCCCCTTAAGGGTTTTAGTTAAAGTTAAAAGGGGATCAATATTTGTATGGGGAGCAAGCTTTTTTTCAAGTAGGAGACTTGAAACTTCGTAGATAGACTGTATTTTTTTTTTTGCTTGACTCTGACCTAAAGAGGTGCAATTCTTTATCCATAATATTGGTACAGTAGGTATACATAAACTATAAAAAAAATTTTTAGTCGATGGGCAGCGCTGTCGTGGTACCCGAGCCATCTCACAGCGGGTTAAACCAGTGCCGTGTGCCGCGGATGCACATACTATTTAAATACAAATCCAACTGATTTCAGCGGTTTTCTAAATTCATCCAGTAAAGAGGTTAAAAGGGGGTTTAAGATTTATTTGTATGAAAATCAAATATTTTTATTTGATGAGAAACTTCAAACTCAAACTCTCTTGAAAATTCACCCTCAGAACGGGTAAAGAGGGGGGTGAAAGTTTGTACGGGTAACCTGATCATTTAAAAGTGAGTGACATCATAATTGGCGTATACAGTCTCTGTTAAAATATAAGAAAAGTAATTTCAGCGTTTTTATAATTCCTTGCTTAAGAGTGTAATAGAGGGGGTTGAATGTTTGAATGGAAAATGAGTAATAAGTGAGAGACTGGAAATTTCGTTTATAAATACGAGTATACGAGTAGAAGGTAGTAGATCAATTTTTAAAAAAGCTGGCAGGTCGCTAGTACTATATAAAATGTTTCAAAGTATATTTGTAATGCTAGCAGTCAGATTGCTAAAATTTATTTCAATAAAGACAAATTCAATTCATAATTTAGTTGTTATTTTCAAAACATTTTTCGTGAAATACTACCATCAAAATCCACGACAAATAAAAGTATTACGTATACTTTGTAATTGATATATTCATATTATCCATGTTTTGGGTAAAAACACCATGTTGTACACATACCAAAACACATTATGGGTTTAAACAAGATATCAAAACAAAGTCTAATCATTTACTAATTTTAGTATGGAAATTGAAACATTGTTTTGGGATTTATTATTTTTTTTAAATATAAATCACCACTACAAAACAAAGTTTATTTAAAATCCCACGACAAAACATAGTACTTATACTTTTTTGATAAATATCTCAGTGAAATTCAGACTTATACATTCATTTTTTCGCTTGGTACACAGGCTCTAATTTTATAAACAAGATATTTTTGGATTTTTGTAATTATGAGCCTTAGTTAAAATTGTATATAATAAATATACTATTTTTGATTTCCTGAACATTTAGTGAAAATGCCTTACTTTGTTTTGCCGAATTACTTCCATGGTGACATAGGCGCGCGGGGAGGCGACGGCCGCAGCTGCGCGCATACTGCGCACGCGCCGATCAGCTGTTCAATCGCGGCATCTATACCCGGGAACCAAAACCGGCCCCGCGCTTCCGCTTTAGTCTTAACAACGCCAAAATGCGAATTATGTAATTCGTTCACTATTTGACGCTGCAATGACTGCGGAATTACTAATTTGTGTCCACGCATTACGCACCCGTTATCAAATGATAATTGATACCTGCACTGATGGTAAGGTTTCAACGCTAAATCATTTGTTTTGCGTGGCCACCCATTTTGTACATATTGAATAACTTTATTCAATATTTCATCGTTTCGCGTCTCTTGCCGTAATTTTTCCAACGTAACTGGTAAACTACTACCCTCCAATACAAAATTGATGTACGTCGCGCGGTCGGTCGCCGTGCTCGTGCCTGCGCCCGAGGGCCGGTCTGGCAACGACGCCCGGGACAAAAAATCTGCGCTGTTGTTTGCACTTCGAACGTACTCAATTATGTAATTATATGCCGATAAGAAAATCGCATATCTTTGTAGCCTGTTTGCCGTTATCTCAGGTATACCCCGCTGTGGTCCGAAAATTGAGAGTAAAGGTTTATGGTCGGTGCGCAATATGAAAGGTTCTGAACGTGCATACAAATACTGGTGGTATTTTTTGACACCAAAAATGATCGCGGTGGCTTCCTTTTGGATCTGCGCGTAATTTTTTTCTGCAGAACTAAGTGTACGCGAAGCAAATGAAATAGGACGTTCTGAACCGTCTTCCCCTTTCTGAGAAAGAATAGCACCTAAACCGTGGGGCGAAGCGTCTACTGTGAGAATAAGTGTTGCTTTCGGATTAAAATGTGTCAGCACTTGTTCTGAGGCGAGACTTTCTTTTATCTTAATAAAAGCTGCATCATGCTCATCAGTCCAAACCCATTTTGTATCTTTTTTTAAAAGATTATACAATGGGCTCAATATGGTGGACGCATGGGGAACAAAACTACGATAGTAATTAGCTAACCCGAGGAACGATTGAAGTTGGTTCACATTAGTGGGCGCCGGCGACTCTAGAATCGCTTTGACCTTTGACCTCGATTTGCTAATACCGTGTTTGTTTATAACGTGGCCAAGATATGTGATGTCGTCCTGAAAAAAGGCACACTTATCCTTTTGAAGTGTTAGCCCGGCCTCTTTAAATCTTTGCAACACTTCTCTAAGCCTCCTCTCGTGCTCATCTTTGTCTCGACCCGTTATTAGCACGTCGTCGAGGAAACATAATACACCATCTATGTCCGCGAGTATGCTGTTTAGCGCGCGCTGAAAGACGGCGGGCGAGCTGGATAACCCAAAAATTAAACGGTTATACCTAAATAGGCCCCGACTTGTATTTATACATGTGATGTTTTCGGGGTCCTCTATTGGAAACTGGTTATAAGCCATCGACATGTCCAATTTAGTAAATTGTACTCCACCGTGAAGTTTTGAAAAGAGTTCATCTACCGTGGGCAATGGATATTTATCCACCAATAACTGTTTGTTGATGGTCTGTGAATAATCTGCGCATATTCTTACCGAACCATCTCGTTATAATACGGGCACGATCGGGGAAGCGTACTCCGAGTGATCTATTTGTTCAAGGATACCTAACTGTACCAACCGAGTTATTTCATCATTAACTTTTTGTTGCAATGCGAACGCCACCGGCCGGCTTTTGAAAAACACCGGTTTAGCGTTTTCTTTTAGAGTTAATTTAATTTTATATTTATTAAAACAACCCAGTTTGTTTGAGAAAATTTCTGCATAATCAGACATTATTTTTTTTATGATTTCTGGTTCTGATTGATCGCAGAACTTAATAGGTGCGATTTCTAAATTAAAAATTGATAAGAAATCCCTACCTAAAAGAGGGCTTCCACCATTTTCTATTACTTGAATGTTTAGGGTTTCGGTACGATTTCCATACGTAATTGGCAATTTTACCATACCCAAGCTTTTAATCACACCTCCTGTGTACCCTATTAGACGTTTATTGTTAGGCAACAACGGTACATCTTTGAAATGATTTTTATATGTTAAACTTGATATCGCCGTAACAGACGAGCCACTGTCAATTTCAAAACGCAACTTTAATCCATTGATAGCCACAACTTCGGTCATCGGAGCACCCTTAACGGAACGAATATTAAATAACTCACCGTCATCGTCCTCGCTCACCTCGCCCGATTCCATGTATTTAAAACTTTTACACATCCTACGCAGGTGACCCTTTTTTTTACACTTTTGGCACTTGTACGACGCGAATTTGCACTTATTCGATTCGTGATTAGAAGAACCACACACTTGACACTTAGCACGATCCGTTCCGGAACCCGAAGTCTTCCCGATCTTGAACAGGCCGTCGGTACCCTGCGCCGGCATCCCCGGCGCCGCTATCGTGCTGGCGGCGGCGCGAGCGCACCGCACGCTTTCAGCCAAGTCGATTGCCTTCGCTAAAGTGAGTTCGCTGGCATCCTGTGTAAATAACTTCTCCCGTTCTGGACCTGACGCCAACCCTGTGACGAACTTGTCCAGTAGTGCATCTTGCATATGCTGGAAGCTACAATGCGCTGCGAGCCCCCTCAGCCGCGCAGCCCACTGCGCGGGAGTCTCGCCTGCCTGCTGTGACGCCGAATAAAAATGGAATCGTTCAGCAAAAACGCAGCGCTTTGGCGTGAAATGATCATCCAAGATCTTAACCACGTCACTGTAACTCTTCTCCTCCAACACATCCGGTAAAGCGAGATTACTCGCTAACTGATACGTATTCTCACTGAATGCGCTTAATAAGACTGCACGTCGCTTGACCCCCGCTTTGTCCGATGAATCATCGATGTTATTCGCGATAAACCATTGATTCAATCGGTTTTTATATATCGACCAGTCTTGCTGTTGGTGATCGAAATTCGCGAACAACCCCACTGTATTAGTGGACGTCATCTTGAAAAACTACGCGTGGATTATTCGAAACGCCGCCACTGTTAGATATGGAAACGGAGGGGCACTAGTGATACTACAGGCAGTCAATTACGAACTGATTTATTATCTAATGACGGTGGGCGCAGCCACCGTATGCATGCACTTACAACTACCCTTTTCTACATACATAACATTATTCAAATTATGTTATCGCTCCAATTGGTCAGCTAAACTGTCGTTCATTTCCGAATGGCTAAAGCCGTGTAGTAGCTAAACTTCCGAGTCTCATTGCTCGGCGTATTCACTAAATACTCACCTTATTGCTTTTAATATTTCAGTGGTAACGCAAAACACATGTAATTTTTTTACCTGACTGTGGCTTTATAGGCCGGGCCCAATAAAGCGATAAGTGTGCGCGGTTGGAGAGTAGCCTGGGGAAAATCCAGGGGAAAACCTCCGACACGACCACGCCTGTGGTTTGGAACAATGGGATACTCTAAGAGTTTGCGCTCCAGTGAGATTGGTTGAGCGGTTTCAACCGAACCTGAGGTCAAAACACATGATCGGCGTGTTTAACTATAGTTAGCTATGAACAATGAGTAGGCTATAATGGTGTTGCTTATATTATGTACTTACCTATCTGGAATTTCGACTCAGATTTTAAGATTAGGTATACTATAATCATATCAGATTTAGTTATATTTTTTATGCTTCTCATAATTTTCTTCATAAGCAATAAGCATACAATAATCTCATGATGAAACAAAAGCTGGCTAAATAGGCTTATATGATGTCTTGGCGGGTATTTCGTGAGTTCTAGAAGTAGCTCCGGGGTATCGAAGTCCGGGATTATTTATTCACGCCGCGCCCGGACGTGATGCGATTGTTACTGCCCCGGGACGCTTCAAATCAAATTTTGATTTATCACTTGATTTCGTGTTTGGTTAGTTTTGGTTTTGCTGCTCGCATTCGCATTAATATTGTTAGTTATTTATACAATTTATTTTATGGCTGGCAGTTGTCTTAGAAAATCTTATAAACAAATATTATTTTTAATTGATTGAACTTGCTCCTTGCATACCAGGGGCGGATTTTTGAGTGTCGAACGCTCTACTTTACACTCGACATCTGTCAAATCATCATAGTTTTTTGTCAGATCTCGAGTGAAAAGTCTAAAGCGACACTCGATGTCGACACTCTAAAATCGGCCCCCAGTGCCTTTACCATGAGTTTACATGACCGTACTCGCTAGCGACTGCGTTAAAATTTGTATGGGCAAAAGTACAGCGCCTCCGGCGGTTACGCAATAGAACTAAGAATCGACATACTAAATCGCTTACGCAGTGGCTAGCGAGTACGGTCATGCAAACTCATGGTAAAGGCACTGGTTCAAATCAAACTATAACACTACGCTTCGAGTTTTCCGAATAAGTAATGCTTATTTGGAACGAGTTAAACAGATTCCGTTCCAAAGTCGAATCGATGTTGCAATCCGTTTTAATGCTGTAATTCCCTTAGTTATCTTCAACTATCTCATGCATGGATTATTTTAAGATATATTTATTACTTATAGTTAGGGAGGCGAGGTAGCTAAATGGCGTAATTCAACGGCGCCGTCGAGACCTATCAAAATCGAAAGATAAAATAATTTCGAAAAGAAAAGCTCGTATGGTAAAAACCATTTTAGCGGTGGGTTTGGCGTGTACGGTTTTTCAAAAACGTTAAAAAAAACAGTTACTTGGGCATTCTCGAGCGCGTCAGATATTCATACTACGTATGCCCCAAGTGCCTCTGATAACAACGGTATACTAATCTGCCGGTTTGCGTGGTGGGGGTAGGAATATAAAGTAGTCAAAAATGCAAAAAAAAAAAATTTACTCGAGCGCGTCAGATTTTCGGAAGGGGTGTTAAGTAGGCCCCAAGGAAGCTCCCTTTAAAAAAACTGACGATTTCGGCGTGACGATAAGTTACGATGAATTTTTGAAAATGCAAAAAATAAAAGTTTTTTTGAAATACTCGAGCGCGTCAGATTTTCATAGGGGAGGTTTATCTCGGTATCCTGAAAGCATATTTTCTTAATCTGACAAAAATGTTGGTGGGTTCTCTTAATCTGACCGAAAAGGCTACAGGGGAGAAAGTTTCCAGCACATTCGAGAAATATACCGTCGGGTCTTTTCTCTCTCTTCAACTGGCGTCATACTGAGGGCGAAATAAAGGAAAGATACTGGTAGGACGGCATATTTCCGCGAAGCGCTCAGTCTGTAATACATGTTTATGGCAAATTCCTCTTTTTTGCTTCAATTCTTCACTTCGTTTTGCTTACGGTACGTCCAAAAAACAATTTGAGGATCAACAGGCTATTGAATAATATACATACATGAAACTGTACATGTTAATAATACTTTTGTATACAGATACGCGTAACTTTTTCCGAGTCCACGAAAATTGTCGAGAAGCTTTAGAAAAAAAAATTTGAGATATAATAAAAGTCACATAATTTAATTATCGTTATTTCATATCAATTTTTTTTAACACCCTCAGTTTTCGAGATATACTCAAAAAACCAGAAGTTTGAGTTTTTATGATGCTTCAAGTCAAAAAGTTTTAACTTTGGACAAAAATGTAAAGAGACCTTTTTTGTGTAAAATAAAATTACCTTTTTTGTTTATTTAAACTTTTTTTTGTAAAATGTATCGTTCGCGACTTATATGCCGCGACGCGTTTTTCGGAAGACGAAATGGCTCCTCCACACTTCCGGTCATGCTGAAACCGGCAGATTTTGTATTTTTAGTAAGTTTTACATTATATTCTTCAAAATAACAAAAATAAAAATCGCGCTCGAGAATGCCGGATTAACGTTTTTTTTTTACAAGTTCGCGACCCTATAACTCGGCGGCGTCAAGGACTTATTGTCAGATTAGCTAAATTTAGTCTTAAAACACTAAAATCAACCCCCAATATCTTAATCTGACGCGCTCGAGTATTTCAGACTATCGATTTTTTTTTACTAATCTGATCGTCTATCCTAGGCGCGCGTCACTACATATAGAGCTAAATACTTTACAAGGTTGTTCTATTAGGTCTAAGGTATCTCTCATATCTTAAACTGCCACGCTCGAGTATTACCGAAAATTCCCCTATTCACCTCCCTAACTATTATATTAAAAGTTTTTTTTTGAACCTGACTGTGGCTTTATAGGCCGGGCCCAATAAAGCGATAGGAGTGCGCGGTTGGAGAGTAACCTGGGGAAAATCCAGGGGTATAAGTACACCGTTGTGGTACTCACGGATGAAGATAGGCAACTCGGAGCAGGCCTTGTACTCCGAACTCCGAAATCCAATCCAAACTTCGTATCGTGCCGTTCCTTTCACTCTCTTTTTATACGCTATATGAGTGAAAGGGACGGCACGATCCGAAGTTCGGATTTCGAATTTCCTCAGCTATTCTGGGGGGGCTACTCCGAACTAACTACCTACCTCCGAGCTAACCTAACCTAACCGTACCTGACGGGTATTCTTTTAAGTAAACAAAAATTATAGAACTATCATCAATACGTCAGTAGATGACTGCGCGTTATATTTGCTTTACATAAATTTGTTTTATTTTAAAACGTTATTATCGAGTCGGTACTCAAACTGTACGGAAAGTTATCTAGATAATTTCGCCTCTCAACATAAATCTTTTAGGTTTTATTGGGAATCATAAAAGTATGTTTATTGTTGAGGGGCAGTCATGCCCAAAGCCATTCCCAATGTAAAAGAACAAAAATCTCCGTAAAAACTCCAGACAATCTCTTTATTCGAACAATACATTGGAAATTATTGAGGCCTAAAATCCCGAGCGTTACGAAAACATACATTTGATGGACGAAATAGTTAAGTTCCATTCTTAGGCATCTTTCAACCTTCACCTACCATTTTACTGAGAGCTCTGAGACCATGTACATCTCTAAGGACCTTAGAATAGTAACTATTAATTGTATTTGGATGCTCAGAGACCATGTAGGTACATCCCTGGGATAATGAAATTAATAAACCATGTACATCTCTGGGATATTAATTTCATTATCCTCTTCGTTTAATCAAACTGATACCTTATACATCTCTAACTTTACTGATGTTGTAATTTGTAATAGATAACTTTGCAAGTTAATTTTGTTATATTTGTAAAGCCGAAATGACTATACTTTCTTGAACTGTAAATTAATATTTTGACATGAAAAATGTATTCTTAAAGTCAGACTTTCTAAAATTGTAAATTAATATTTTGACATGTAAAAGTGCCCTTCGGGCCTATTTGCAGAATAAATGTTTGTTATTTTGATTTTGATATTGATTCTAGCCAATTTCATTTAAAGACTGAAACTGCTTTTCGGAAACGCGTTTTGAAGTGACATCATAAAAGTACCTTTAATTGATTTTGGGATTGCCTTAAAAACTCCCAACTCAGCGTTCTACGAATCTTCGTCCTCCCTAAGAACACAACACTATATACAAGAGAAAGTAGTGGTGGACAGCGTCCTTTATGGTGAAGGTGTTTCCTCAGTTTGACTGGTTCTGGTTTGTTTTCTAAATGTCTTTATTAATACAAATACGATTTGGATCCTACAAAGTAAAAATGTACCTAAAACACGAACAGTTAATGAGCCAATGCGCTTATTTTAAACTTTTTAACAGCCATCCAGACCTTTAACGTTCTTAGGGTTACGAGTTACGGGGTTCTAGGGTTCCGAACCAAAATCGTTAAAAGGAACCCTTATGGTTTCACTTTGTGTCTGTCTGTCACACCGCTAAATATCTCAAGAACTACTCATGCTATTTATTTGAAATAGTTATTAAAAACGGGTAACCTTCTGCATAAAACATGTTTCTTTTAAATAATTTTTTATTATTTTCTGTGAAAATGACAGATAATAGGAGGTTCAAGATTTGAAAGTCGTATGAGGTGTCATTTGAAAGGGCTTGGAGTTGCACGTTCTGATTTTTTTTACGTTGTCATTTTCGATTTATAAAAAAAATCCCCTTCTCCCATGACCAACTCAGTCCACCTGGCGGGGGGTCGTCCCACAGGTCGAGGTGGTCTCCACTCCAGAACTCGTCTGCCCCATCAGCCATCGGCTTTGCGACAAATATGCCCCACCCACTGCCACTTCAGCCTGCTTATCCTCAGCGCTAAGTCGGTGACCCTACTCTTTGTCGAATATCCTGATTCCGGATTCTGTCCTTCGAAGAAACCCCGAGCATAGCTCTCTCCATAACTCGCTGAGCGACTTGGAAATTGTGGATGAGGCCTTTTATAAGTGTCTACGTCAATTGTGTGTAGTTTAAATTAAGTTTCCGGATCCAAAATGGTGGCCGTCTAATCCCCAAAAGCAACTATTGAGTACAAGTTGTAAATAGTGGGCATAAATTTGCTCCCAACTGATAGTTAGAACTAATATGGCCAAAGTATCTGCACTGAGCGCAGTTGGCTTACCTACTGTGTTTACTAAGTAATTAAGACCCGCTCACCGCTCCTTGTTCTGTGATGTATGTTTAATGTCATAGGATTTTCGGTAATGGACTTTCTTGTACCTGATTAGATGATACGCTTAGTTACGTAGTTGAGATACTTGAGATAGTACATGTATTGTTCTTAATTATATTATAAAAGTGCTTAAAACTACTAATAGCAGTTTTATTAGGGGATTTATACATTAGGCATATTACTAGAATAACATACCTTCATTTAATAGTACACGTATTATGTAAGATAATTATTAGGAAAGAAACATTTTATACATACTTAATAGAAAAATGCATTTGCTTAAGGGAAATACTGGTTTTTATGCTATTTACGTTTTCAATACAACAACAATACAAATACTCTTTACTGCATACCTCAATAAAAATAAAAAACAGGTCAGAAACATAACATAGCGAGATATTAGCAGAGGTAGAAAACAGGCGGTCTTATCGCTAAAGAACTCTTCCAGATAACCTTTGGGTAGCGAAGATAACTAAACACGCATTCAGTGGGTGGTGCAAGAATAAAAACTAGGTATTGGAATATATAAGTAAAACTAAAAGAATACCAATGTAACAAAACAATTTCAAACACACACCATTTTTTCTCTGTGCTCCATACTATAATTATTTTATACATATTTATTAAAAGATTTACCCCGGGATAGAAAGAAGAAAAAATACAATTTAGCAAGATGAAAATAAGTGACCATGTGAAGGAGTTCGAAATTATGTAAATAATTACTCATTGCTTTTTAACCCTCCTTTTAGGTTTAAAGCTTTAAATCGGTATGACCAGTAAGAAACAAATGCTTGTAATACGTCATATTGCAATAAATACGGCCTTTTATAAATGGAAAACCTTTAGGGATGACAGTGCTTGGTACCGTCATGTTTACCAGGTTGTATTTGCCCTGTAAAAGAAATGAACATGATTAACAAACATTTAAAAAATGTCGGTAATTGTTTCATTAACAACAAACTAGTGAAGTATTCTCCATTAACACATATGAAAATCGTGATAGTAGAACATCAAGACTTGTAAATTTAACTACATAAGTATTGTAAGTTAAAGGTTGATAAATTACATGTATTACCATCGGCGCACCGTCTAAAACATGGTTAGTTTCGCATACAAGTATTCAAATTAGAATTGACGTTAAGCTGACAAAAAGGACAATAGACGATTGCCGAAATAAAAAAATACTAAATGGTAGACCTACCGGTGGATGCGCGCAGGAAGGTGGAAGGCTGCGCTTGAGTTGGACTCCGAATAAAATGTCGTAGACAAACTTGCACCACTTAAAGTGTAACTCGATGAAACTCAGACGGTATTCGTTGCTCAGGAATTCATAGATTGAGAAGTGAATCTTGTACAAACGAATAAATTATTAGTAATTACAACTCGATCGAAATATCTATGCACTTTGATGCGTGAGGTCATATAGGCGCTGTGAGTATAACGTCATAATGACATTTACGAATTTCGTGGCTTGTAAGGCTAATACTAGAGATGGATGGATTAGGAAAAAAGTAGGAGAAAAAAATTTTTGACTCGAAAAAATTTTGACTCGAAAAATTTTTTTTTCTATGGGGCAGGTCTTTCAAGTTAACCAACTGTCCATATACAAAGGCCAAACATTTATTGCGTCATAATTTTTCTCCTACTTTTTTCTTATCAGAACACGATACAGAATATGCCCTTAACCGGATCCTCACTGGTTTTATTACAGCCTGTATACTTAGTCAAAATCGACACTATATGAACTGAACTGTGGAAGTAAGACAACAGGAAACTATGTGCGACACACTTTTTCGAACAAGTAGATATAGAGACGAACCTACGCGACATCGTAGGTACAATGTGGCGTACGGCGCTGTACTGATACATTTTTCGTACTTAATTACTCAATTTCATATACTGCGTATCTACACATATCACTAACAATCTAATTGACGACCGGTTTAGCCTAGTGGGTAGTGCACCTGCCTGTGAAGCTGACGGTCCTGGGTTCGAATCCCGGTCAGGGCAAATATTTGTGTGATGAGCATGAATATTTGTTTCTGAGTCTTGGATGTTTTCTATGTATTTAAGTATTTATATCTATTAAATATATCGTCGTCTAGTACCCATAACACAAGCCTTCTTGAGCTTACTGTGGGGCTAGTTCGATTTGTGTAAGATTGTCCTCTAATATTTATTTATATTTATTTATTTTATTTATTTTTAATTTTGGGTAAAAAGCGTATACTATTCAATGATGATTTATTCCGATTTCAATTATGATAAATGTGTGTTACGCAGTAATTTTGTAGGCTAAAAATCATTTTACGGTAAATTAGTATATATAGTTACATATTTCAGAAATTTATTACGCCAATTATACTTAAACAATTTTATTTTCACTAAACCTTGGAACGATTGTTTGATTTTGAATAGGAAATGAACTCTTGTAATATAATTGTATAGGTAATAATTGTATACACACGCACCATAAACTCAAAATGCGTTCAGTAATTCTCAGGAATATTGACAATTGTCGCGCCTGTCAGTTTTTGGTGAGATAGGGGCCAAGCCCCTATCAAAAAAAAATATAATTGTATAGTTGGTGAAACAGCCACTGTCAAAAAAATGACAACTGTCACGACAAGTGCTGTTTCACAGAAAAAAAATTTTTTTTGACAATTTCACTAAAACTGACAGGAGCGACAGCAAAATCTTCTACCAATCACAAAGCCCGTAGCTGTGTCATATCGTTGCTGATTGGTTCTCGATGAGGCGCTAGGTGTACGGTACGCTGCATATGTAATGCGAGGTGTACAGTCTCCCCCATAAGTTGCAACACATTGTAAAATTGTCAGCCGGCATATGCCACTGACACTTGTCAACTTGGTGAAATAGGGGCCAGATAACACAGATGGACCATCGTTACGTCACAGTTGCAAATACATTTTTCGTGTATTATTAAATTACCAATACATTACAATACTAAAATTTTATGCACAAAATTACTCGCCCTCGATAAATTTCAACATCGCGAGGCATCGTTTCTCGTTTATATTAATTACATTCTAATATTTTACAAGACAACATATTTAATATTACTTAAGTATACATTTGTACCGCAATTTATATCTATACATATAATAAAGCTGTAGAGGTTCGAAAGTCTGTACATAGAAGATATTTGCAAAAAAATCGATGGAGGGGTCTTAGAATCGATAACAGAACACATTTCAACAGTTTTTAGAATTTGTGTCTGTTTGTCTGTCTGTTTATTTGTCTCACCATCACGCGAAAACTACCCAATAGATTTCAATACAACCTTCACTAATACTTTTAATTGATCTTCGGACGGGTTATAGGCTATAAAAATCATACAGATTGGGGATGAAAGGGGGTGAAAAGAGGGTTGAGAGTTGAACTTTGTATGAGAAGTCCTTCAATTCGTGACTTAAAGGCTTGAAAATTGGTAAGCATATAATTGGAAGCAAAATAAAAAGAATCTTATTCAAAAATTGTACAATAAACAGATAATATGTGAAAAAATTGAGGATAAAAAAGTGTTTAGGGGACTAGCGACCAATAACCAAAAATCCTTCAACCCATAGTAACTGTTTGAAATGAGAGATTTAATTATGTTAGACAGTCGCTTTCAACATTGAAAAACCGGTGCCTTGAGTTCAAGGCACGGACGGAGTTCCGTCTACCTATAATTGATATGTCTTCAGTGGTCATCCAGAACGTTGTTAGAGAGTGGTCGAGTGTGTATTAAACGGTGTTATCTGAGGCCTACAAAATCCCACTAACTTCCACTATTCCCACTAATATTATAAATGTGAAAATTCGGATGTTTAGATGTTTATTACTCAATCACGCAAAAACGGCTGTACAGATTATGATGAAACTTGGTATGAAACGAGTTAATTTATACCCCGGGTTAACATATAGAATACTTTTTATCTTATTATCGTCCCTCAAATTGATAAATTTTGAATGTATGAACCAGAGTCACATAGATATTTACAATGCCTGCTAACGTACGAAAATTTGTCTCAGATGAACCAGTGTAAGTCTGAGCTCCGAATATACAAATAGTTGTCACGAATCGTAGGGTCAAGGTAAAATAAGGACTGTCATGAGGCGAGACTAGGCAGCTATAAATATCACGATATTTGACGTTTGGCGTGTCAGAGACGTGCCATTACACAGATGACAATCGGTGAAGTCTAATCGAGGTTAATGAAGATTATTTACTACTTGCACAACTCAATAATTTGAGTCTTATAGTGGCTAAGATAAAGTAGGTATTATATGTATAGTTTTTATTTTTACCATTGTAGTTATAAACTGAGTAATTTCGCTGCCATATGATTATGATGAGATTGAGTTGAAGAGTTAGTTCGGATATTTGTGACCTTAGAGCTTAATTATCTCAAAACCAAACCGACTCAAGTGACTGTGAATGTTTACCGCATTTCAGTACGTAAAGTTCTATTAATTACATACATATTCGTAAGCAAAATACAATAGATTTGCGATATTTAGGTACTGACTTACAGCCTCTAAAGCGCTTGCGTTTTAAGCCAAAACTTGCTGACCCATAGGTTCGATTGTACGTTTTGGAAAGTGTTTCTTCACTACCTACGATATAGGGAGAATTTCTTACATATATTTTGAGAGGATGCTAAAATCTTGGGTTATAATGAAATTTTTGTTCGATTCAAGCATAATATGTGTTCCCCTGTAGTCGCTTCATCGAGCATGTCAGTACTAAGGCTCGGAAAGTAGGGAATTAGCTAACTTCATCGAACCATAACGTACGCAACATCGAACCATGACACTACTATGCTACATGTATGTGATGAGGTAGTTTCTTAGCATACCTTAGTGTTACATAGTATAAGAAATCATCAAAAACAATTGGTACGTATAAATGCTTTATGGGATCTGAAATGAAATGTGTATTTAACGTCTGACTTACTTAGCCAATACCTATTACCAACATACATATAAATATAGGTATTCATACATCATACCCATTTTGTTTCCTTATCCGCCCATTACATCCTACTTCAGGACACATGCCTCCTTTCATGGACAAGAGGGCCCATTTCACTTGCTAATTATATTTGTATAAGTAAGAAACTTTGTAAGGTTGTAATTTTGAGACGGAAAAACCTATGAGTAAATTTTGAGTGAGTCACTCAAAGTTGAGTTGTTTGTAACCTAACCTGCAGAATTTATCTACGAAGGGGAAGGGAATAGTCAGTAGAAGTTCACGCGAACGAAGTCGCGGGCAAAAGCTAGTCATAAAATAAATCTGAATCATCTATTAAAACACAGTCGTACGTACCTTATAATAAACATAGTCAAAGAATACTTACGCACCTTGTCCTTTTATATAAGTAGGTATCTTAAACATTTGAATGAAAATAAGTTTGATAACAATAAAAATACCTAATAGGTACCCTTTGTTATATATATACAAGACTAGAAACGAACAAACAAACAACACAAGACATTTGAACCCGCCTTTGGCAGCAAAAACCGATATCAGTGCAAGCAGTACAAGTGCACATTCTAACGCGAAGCAATAATATAAGTTGGCAACTTCATCCAACAGCTCTCGAAGTCCATTACGCCCTGTGACAAGGAGCACAAAACAAAACAAAGGTTGCAAAAGTCATTGCAATCTGCAAGCCGCCGGCGGGTTCATATTGCACCCTGAACAACAATAGGGGAAGCAAGTTTCACAATTTGTGGCCGAGACGAGTAAAGACGATGGTTCACTGTACAAGTTGCAGTGACACGAATTAAGGGTCAACTGTTGTCGAACCCCTGATAAATTGCAAATGAAGACAGCGAGATACAGCTGAGAAATAACACGCTACGTTTAAACTAAGAAATAAATGAGGTTTGTTTCGTACTGTAAACGATATGGAAAGCACCTCGTCAAACCAATGATATTAAACAAAAACTTTTAGATACACTTGACTTTGACCTTCAGAACAGTAATAAAGAATATGACTCAGGTTCATTTGATTAAATATTACTTAAATATCCTGATATTTTTACCTGTAAAACAATAATACGTAACTCAGTACTTCTGCACATTAGAAATAAAGAAAGAAATAAAGAAAATAATAGTTAAATATGTTCTATATTATAATGTATAAATTTTTACAATAGACAATTGAATAAAGTACAAAGCAGGCTACAATTAAATGTGAAATTAACAGTTGAATATAAAACTAAAACTACCTACAATTAAAATCTATCATCTAAAGCTAAAAATACCTATCAAAATTTACTGCCCTTAATATAATATAATTAGACGGGAGCTGAAGCGAAGCGAAGCTCCCGTCTTAATCTTCTAACCTATCCGCATTAGAGTCGTTTTGCCCCAACAGGTCTTTCTAATAAGTTTGTTAAATAAAATATTAACAAGAAAATATTATGCTAATTCAGTATTAGACAAAAAAAACTTAGTAAAAACGTTATTCGACTATATGACGATTAGTTAAAATAAAAATCGACAAACTGATTTTTCGATGAAATAATATTCGACTAAATAAGCGTTATGTAAATCGTAGTTTAGGCTAAACGTATTTCGATAAACTAATAACTATGCGAAATGATATTTTACAAATTGACTTTAGACAAACAATTCATTATACGAAAAGTTGTTAGACAAACTGAAATTAGGCAAAAAAAATTTAGGCAAATCAAGGGAATACCAGTATATCCATTATTAAAACCTATTGACCATACCCATAGTACCAAAGCTATAGTGACTGGCAAACTATTTTTTCTTAGAATAAATAACTAATATGCAGACAAAACTCAAAAAAAACGTACCCATACCATCTTACTAGGTGGTCAGACACTATTAAATGTGAAAGAAATAATAATAAATTCAGGAGGCTGCTAAAGAAGCATTATCTAGACTGGGTAATGCTTCATTAATAGGCTCTTAAACTGGCTATACCTAATACATATATACATTCATGCCATATTATAAAAGAGAGTAACTATTTAATAAATATAATTAATGCCTTAACAAGAGACTGCCGATCCCACAGTCAAACTGTCATTACAGTTTTGCGGGGCGATGTTTTTACGTATAAAAAAAACAGTAATAAATGAACATCCGAATCCATATCTTGCCTTAGAAAATTCATACTTAGAAATTCTAAACTATCGGGACAAGATTTATGGCAGTCTGACTTGGAGAATAACTTAGTTATTTGGTGTCGGTCTTGATTTGAGGGCTCTCGAGATATCGAGATTTTAACTTTTAAACTATTGTCGGCTCCGCAAAGTTCTGAAATGTATTAGGAACGAAGTGAAATGTCCTATGGTGTAGGGTAAGTCAACTTTTTAGTGCCACTCGTTGCCGTGGTTACTTCTAGTTGTCCAGTTGACAAAAATCGAATACAATAGTGATTTTATGCTATTTAAGTTTATCAAACATACTATTTGTGGTACTTATAATCTATTTCCATAATGGCTCATCTACTGAACATGTTAGTAGAACTTAATACAAAATTTTTTTGAACAAACTGCGCCACTAGTGTCCCTTGGGCAACGGGTCAAGATAACAACACAAAAAAAAGTTGATCCACCCTGTACCCGCCGATCTGTCGCCAGCTGTGGCGTGAAACCGTCATTTACTCTTTCTACCTAAAACTTGTATACAAACCAATATTTTTATTACATCTGTCGCGTCACACGCTTTCATATTAAATACGTCATACCAACTCGTTACTTTGTCAGCGTTGCAAAAATCTGGCAAATAAAGAATGCATTGCAATTTTTAAAGAAAATAAACCAATTTCGTTCGTGGATTGTGTACAATGTAAAATACACGTTCCGAAAGAGCAACTATTGTGTCAAGAGCCCCGCGTGTGGAATTATCAGGACATTCACGCTTGGCTGCCTCCGGAGCCAATATATTGATGTTTTAAACTCGCGTCTTCTTAGATAGGCAAAACATTTCGTGTTGTATCGAAGCTCATAATTAGGTGATTTAGAGGGAAATTCGGTTTTTTGTGTGAAGTTATTCTTGCTTGAATAAAATTGACTGAACTTAAAATCATTATTTAGTCACTATTGAGCAAAGACAGTGGTGATGAAAAAAACCGGAAATTACGAGACGGACTCACCGACCGAGGGTTCCGTACAAATTTGTAGGTATTGATTACGTACTGTAAAAAAATCTAAATATTTTTTTAAGATTTAATCTAAAAACTAGTTTTCAGTGTTTCCCCTATACTTCTAGTACAGGGGTGGGCAAACTTTTTTCATGGCGGGCCAGTAAGCTTGAGAAATTTCGGAGGAGGGCCATAATTGCAGCAAAACTGCACTTTTGTATAAAACCGCTGCTCTGGTTTTTGGCTGAACCGTCAAAATATAATCATCGCGGGACATGTACTAATTAATTCGATGTATTGGCGGCGGGCCGGATAAAATGCTTTCGCGGGCCGCAGTTGGCCCGCGGGCCGTACTTTGCCCACCACTGTTCTAGTATAAAGTTTAGGGTAAGTTGCCAAATTTGATAGTTCTAGGTCCAGGGAGAGTAAGTACCCTATAAATTTTGATTCCCTTGAGTGTCGAAATATACGTTTTTATGCGGCATAAACGGCCGCATCTTTTAGTTTGATTTTTTCATGATAAATAAACGTCAGAAGGCCCAATTCTGTACGGGATTTTGATTTATTGAGAGGAGTCTTGATAATGTGCGCTTTATTTTAGTTAATTGCGTATACAGAACGGACTAGTATTCAACTAAAATTGAAATAGTAAGTTGGAAAATGTAGGCCCCCTGGCCAGTACTCGAGGTGTAAAAGCAGCTACAGCCATTCGCCGGCAAGTAGAGGCACTCGTTTGTTTCGCCATCCATTGTGAAGCCCACAATGACATTGTTCGCACTAACAACACTTGGTGCGCTTTGGATATTTACATGAAACGTTCTTCGCATAGTTGAAATTTTTTCACGCCGTGCGATTCTGCATTGTTTATCTACATTTTCGTAATTCTCATTTTGTTCATTCAACCTGAAGGTTTGCAAAATGGACTCTATTTGTAGCCGTGTAAAGACGTAATTATAAATTTAGATTATTATCGAACTAAACAAACGGACGAATGTTAACGATTCGTGATAATTGATAACACGGCACATTTTGGAATTGTTCGATGTGCTTTCAAATTTCTATTTTCGGTGAGTGATTTATTCGTATTTTCTAGTTCGTGGTTTCGAAAATTACAATGCAGAATTAAGTACATGTCGTTATAAAGTGAGTACATCGATTTCTAAATGGGCCAATCAACTTTTGGATACAATAAAGTTACCAGATAACACGTTCGTGCTTCTTATAAATACTCTAAACCATTAGAATGGTTGCGTAACTTTTCGGACGAGTATTAAGAGATAATTTACTGTTATTTTACAGTAAACTAAAAAACGTAAACGTAAATGTTCCAAAAATTACGTAATTTTGATATTTGCCATATGATATAAAAATTTATAACATGACGTGTCTAACTGAATAGAAAACCTTCAAATTATCATAATAAAAATTATAAAAAGATATGGAACTACAAAAATGTTTTTTTTTTCTATTTCAAAATGTAAATTGGAAAGTAGCAATATAATTCTCATGTTTCAACAAAAAGGAAATTGTACGATCACTATGTCCATAAACGCAATATTTCACGACCAAAACGGCACATTACTCGTTTTTCCTACAATGGTAGTAAGCGAGGCTCTATAACATCGTACCGAGTCTCCACTCTGACGTCACAGCTATAGAGTTGTTTCACGTCGCTGGCAAGCAGTATGGAGCAACTTTGCCTCTCATTTTCTTCTTTTGTGTTGCTCTAATTGTAGTTGGTCCCATGCAAACATTTGATTGTCTCTAAAAGCGGATTAGTCAAATAGCGAATTGCCATGCGGTATGGTATTCACTATTAGTGTTCGGAGTTTCGATGGCTTTCACAGAGGTAAATGGAGTCGCCTAAATATTTTTTTGATTAAAAGAATAACGATTAAATGATTAATTTTGCATAATACTCCTAATAAATTATCTTCCGAGCATTATACCACGATACCAAAGGACTACTAAACTAAACTAAACATTGTTTAATAAATTGATTTATTTTTACTTATTACATACGTACAAACATGTCACCTAAACAGTCGGGACAGTATAATGTTTGTACCTGCCGCCAATTATACAATTCGATATCACAATCATCATACTCCCTATGTCCACATCTGGAGCAAACTTCGGTAAAAACCAACCTTTCTTCATCTAGGTCTATATCTTTTGATGGTAATTCCGTTAAATAAAATTCCTTGAATAAGGTTTTTGGCAAATTCAAATCCATCCATCCGCGAAAATTCATCATCTAAAACAATAAAGAGAAAATAAATAGAAAAAGAGTCTTATCAAAGACGGTAGGTATAATAAAATCATATGAATAAAAACTTAATACTAAAACTTACCTAATTAATGTCATACATACTAAGTACTTCAAGTAAATCAATAATTTATTTATTCAAAACATAAATTTACACTAACGTGAGACATATTTACACTTAATAAGAGAACAACGGTTGAAACTCACTTGGAAAGTCACTATTTGCGACATCTTTCGGACTACAATTTATTTATTCAAATCTTAAAAGTTAATCATAAAAACGACTCCATTACCCAAGTGTGAAATTTGCCACCGACACTCCGAACACATTTTTATATTAATTTTAGGTAATGTTAGCTGTGTCCATTCACTGCATATTAGTACAAAATTTCATTATTTTTTCCAAGTTCTTGATCAAAAATTAAATTAAAACAATTAGCCTGATTTACACCCCAATGCTCTAGCACCATAACCTTTATTCCAGCTTCAAATAACACCATCACCGCAAATGGACAAATTGTCAAATGCATAACACCCTACCTTTTGTCGGTTTTAAAAAATAACGAGTCCATTTTGTTCACGGTGTAAATGGGACCAGCGAACATTGTGATTCGAAAAAGGTAGCAGTTATGTCTAACTCTTTAGGCATAGATTTAGGAAGGGACATAAAGGTGTCTTACTAGGTTGTGTAACTATAAAGTCATGGTAAACAAATAGTAGCGATTTGGGCTTAGTTTTTTATTATAGCCTTTTTCCACTTTTTGTTGCTTTTCATTGTTATTTGTCCTGGATGTCCACTTGCCAATCGGCAAAGGCCTCCTCCAGCCTGTCTCTGGCGACCCTGCTCCATGTGACTCCAGCAACAGGCCTTAGTTATGGGTACCTAACTATTAATGTTAGTCTTGTTGAGTGGCAAATTCAAATTCAGAATCTAAGTACCTAAATACATTCACGATTCATTGATATCAAGCAGGGCTCGGAACCGGTTTTTACTATTTTAGAAAGAAATCCTAAAGTACTTCTCATACCTCCATTCTTATTTTAAGATTTTGCTTTTGTTAGCCTTCATCTATGAAATAAATGATTTGAAGAACGAAAAAAATTCGTAAAACGCAATTAACCGAAATTTTTAACCGGTTAATTGTATGAAGACGAAACCGGTTTCCCAGTCCTGATATCAAGTTATAACTTTAAACGTTATTGTCAGGTTGACCCCATAGAATTTTTAGTTAGCAATGGAATTTATTTTTTTTCTAGTACCTAAAAGGATCATTAGTATTCACCAACTCCTAGTAAGGAAACCAAAAATTGAATTCAGAAAATGTTCATGAGCCAGCGTAACCGAGCATGAGCCGTCGTCTACCGGTCCCTGGGATCACAAAATAATAATAATAATAAAAAAAATGTTATTGTTTATTTTTTTCGCCGGGAGACAACGGCTGAAACGCTCATAACGGACAGCATGTCATTATGATATAAGATTTCAAGCTTACATGGTCATTTACATTAGAATTACGATTTGAAACGGGATATTTACCATGTATATTTGTATTTTTGAGTTCCTGATATTTCGGCACTGTTGCAAGCGTCATTATCAAGGATTAACTGACGTGCTGCGAGTTTTAGTTGTGGTCTACCCACACACCATAGCGATCTACCCTCTTCCTGGTTCGCTTTTTTCCCAGTGTCACCGTCACTACCACCGTCCGCCTTGTCACTTGAAACTCGATTACGGTCACGACACACCACACTCACAGTATCAATACGCGAGTTCTTTCCGGAAACAGTCTCTTTTCGATTTGAGAATTTTCGGATCACTGGACGCCAGACACTTCACACTTCACAGCAGTCATTATGATTTCTACCGAAACCACATTCAGGCATTTCTCTTTTCGATTTAGTTACAAATGGCATTTCTTGGCATTGCTCTCTCTATGTTAGGTGGCAGTGTAATGAATGGGCGCGGAACTATCCTTTTTCGCGTCACGGGCAATTCGCGGCCATTTATGGCGGGCTTTATTGGACATTCGCGTTCGTTTTATGCGATTTGTTTATTTGTATGTTCTCGACATAGTTTTGAAGTTAACTGCTGTAACAATCCGGTGAGATATGTTACGACGTTGAAAGCGTGTTTTATGTTTTCAGTTCGAAAGAACATACCTACTAGAGGTCTAGTATAAGTTTTTTCGAAACAAAACACAAACTAATGCGTTTACGTTTAGTCTCAATTTGTATGGCAACGCGAGCAGTGGCTCTGGTGGCATTAGGTGGTAACTATTTTTTCCATACAAATTTGGAGTAAACGTAAATGCGTTCGTTTGTGTTTTGTTTCGAAAAACTTATACAAGAGCTACAGTAGCTTTAGTATAAGTTTTAGTTAAGTTTTTTCATACAAATTGAGACTAAACGCAAACGCGTTCGTTTGTATTTTGTTTCGAAAAAACTTATACTCGACCTCTCATATAAGTTTTTTCAAACTGAGAACGCGTATCTTAACTCACATTTTACCGTGAATAGTTTTTATTTCGCACATGTCGACTTCCTACTTTTTTTTATTTAAAGAGCTTAGTCACTTGGTGACTATGTCACTCTATGATTTGCCATTAAAAAAAAATTATCTTCTACTTAATCCAATCGCTACCAGTTTATACAAACATGTTGCATTATCAGATAATGGATGTGCCAAAATTTGGTTACACCCCTCTACCTCGAATAAAATTTCGCTTGCAAAGTTTCTTCTAGCGACCGCGTTCCATTCACATTTCATGTTAATATGATACGTATTAGGCACGCAAATTTATTAAATGGTATATGTCCGGAACGTAAATAGATACCGGCATATTAGAGCTCCTACTTCAAATCTAAGTAGTGTCAATAACAAGTAAGATATATCAACATTATTATACGCGTTCTCCAAGTCTACGAAACATCCCAGAATAACGAGTCCCTTGGCCATGCCTACTTGAACATCAGTCACAAGACGGCTCAGATTGTCCATACATGATCGACCCTTCCTAAATCAACCTCAGTCAACAACAAGTTATTTTCAAAGTGCTATTCTAGGCTATTTTTTTTTTGAAGAATGAGTCTTCTAGTAGATGTCGCTGTACGCCTCCCTTAAGGCGTTTGTATAAAAAATAGTTTACGTTAGCAGCGGTACTGCTTAATACGAAGGAACGGATGATGAATTTGGAACTGGGTAGCGATTGCACCTATAGCTCAGTTGGCTAGAGCGACTGGCCGCGAGTGCCGGGAGGTCGCAGTTCATTTTAAATTTGCTATTTTAGGCGCTTCTTTAATATGGAATGATAAATTTTACATACGCAGAATAACAGTGATATGGGTCGTAATGCATTAGCGGATTGTAGGTTAGGTACGCCCGTGTTTCGGGATAGGCACTACTTTGACATCGCTCCATTGAGTTAGTATAAAGCCACTCCGAAAAAACCAATTATATAATGGAAGCGAGACACGTTTACCGCAATCTGGTAAGTGCTTTAGCATCGTATAAGAAACGTCATCACAACCTGGAGCGGTCTTTTGATTTTATGCAATTGTCGAGCTCCTCACGTGTAATCTCTGAACTCAAATGAGGGTTAGTCGATTTAAAATTAGAGTCTGGTGGTAACACAAAAATTGGATAGTCTGTGAGGAACGACAGAAATATAAGCACTTACCACAAATACCACATAAACCGGGGCCTATACTCCGAACTTTGTATCGTGGCGTCCCTTTCACTCATATAAGGTATAACTCGAGAGTGACGGCACGGTACGAAGTTTGGATTTCAAAGTTAGGAGTATAGGCCCAGGCCAGAAACTACAGCGAACTTGCTCTATTGATGACAACGATGATTACATAGAGATGTATCGACTATGGATTTCGCCGACTAGCCGACTAATCGGTGCTTAGGCGGCCGACGAGTCGTCGACTAATCGCTGATTATAAATGTGGCCGGATACTCTGCTTTACGACTGGTCGGTACATCTCTAGTAAATTATTTAATTATCGATGATCAAAATAAAAGTTCCTATTTGTAAGATGACTGTTTGTCGTATTTATTTTGCAGTAAATCATTAAGTTCCGAATAGTCGGTCCCTTTTGCCTACTATTCGCCGACTAATCGCCGACTATAAATGTGCCTACTCGTCGACTAATCGGGGAAGCCGACTATTCGGCTTCCCCGATTAGTCGACGAGTAGTCGGTACATCCCTAATTATAAATTAACCCTTTTATTTGGCGCAGAATCTGTCCCAGTTCAATATAAGAAGAAATGCAGGCAGTTTAGATTCAATACCTACATGCGATCAGTACTGGCGAGGAGCCAAGCCAAATCGAGGAAAACTATGAACTGGATTCATTAGCCCTGATACGAATTTTCTGTTTTTGACTGAACTTACTTATTGCGATGTCTGGATATTAAAAAAAAAGGTTTCCTATGGCAAGTCGTAGGTCAAAAGAGTCAATACACATCGCGTGATAGGCGAAGAGCGTTGGTACAGTCGCCATCATATAATTGTACTCTTCAGGGTATTCAAATATTGCTCTATATATTCGCACTCACTCTAACAACCTGACAAAGTCTTGTTCAGTTAAAATGAATATCTTCTTCGCCTATCTGATGGCGACTGTGAGTTACTTGACTTAAGGTCCTGTAACCCCTAAGTGGAGCCAAGGGCGTCCACAGTACTCCGCCATTTCGACCTATCTTGGGCTACGCGCTTCGCCTCGGACCATGTAAGCCCGATAGTCTTCAGTTCCGCTGCCACTGGACGCCACCTGCGGGGTAATCACGTAACTTTTTTACTACCGTTAGATAGATTTTAATGTCAAATTTTAACTGTCAGCTCATACATTCATACTTCAAAATTGACAGTAAAATCTATCTACCGTTAGTACATAAAGTTACGTGATTCGCCTGCAGGTGTGTTTAAGTCGCCCACGTTTCCTTTTCCCCTGTGGAGTCCATTTGAAGTAATAGAAACAACCGTGTTACTTGACGATAGCTTTAATACTGCCTTTAGTCGACTACATATTTGGCATGTAACTACATATAATTAACTATACCACCATACCAAATAGAGCTTGTCTGGGGATGTGGTCAGGAGCTCTTCTTAGGGTGTGGCCAATCCAAGTCCACTTACGAAATTTGATCTGATAACCGACAGGCGTCTCACGACAGATATTCCACAATTCTTCATTGGATATCTTCTCCGGCCAAAAATTCCGAGTATTTACCGCAGGCATCGGTTTATGAAGACTTGGACCCGCTGGGTGATGTCCTTTGCGTGGCACGATGTACATACATACAATTCCTTTGTCCTTTGCAGGACAATCATTATATTATTATTTGACTTCAATGTATCTGTGCATCTTATACGAATCACAATATTAAAATTACTTGCGAGAAGTTTAAATGAATGTCATATTGATCATATACAAGTTTTTCTGCAAGCGCTCGCAGTTTCGCGATAAGACCGCCTGTTGTCTGCCTCTACGTAAACGTTGCTGTTTTGATTCTGTTTGTATGTAATTAATTTATGTGTGTGAGGTGTGCAATAAATAGTATTTTTATGTCACATCTGGCCATAAAGTGGCAATTACCGTACGCTACGTGCACGGAAAATCCCACTTCTTGGCCTGGGGGCCAGATATTATTTTGTACTTACCACGGGCGGTAATAGAGAAAGCCTCAGATTACATATACTTGCGACATAAGACATTCTTTGTTTTATCGCCCTAGGTAAGTAACACTCATACTCATTTATTCATAAAGCCAATTTACATGTCAAAAGAATCTTAAGCAATATCAATATTTCATTGTAATAACAAAGTCAAATTATTATGTCACATTATTAAAAATACGATAGATTATAAAAAAATGATAATTAATATAGTTCAATAAAAAGATCATAATGTACGTGATCAAATTCCAATAAAATCATTAAAATATAATATCATTGTCTACATAAATTTTTGTTATGTTATAGGGGGCAAACGAGCAGACGGATCGCCTGATGGTAAGCAATTACCATCGCCCATAAACACCTGCAACACCAGAGGAGTCGCAAGTGCGTTGCCGGCCTTGTATAAAATTAATTGTATATAATTTACAATTGATTTTACCGTTCCGTACCTATTGTATTGTATTATATAAATATTATATAATAGCCACGTTTACAATAAAGATATTAATACTTATGATGATTAAATTCCAAGAGAAAAACGAGACATGTAAAGTATAAAGTAAATAACATTCAATAGACTGACCAACCGCAATATGATATTCCCGTATATTGTTATAGTAAATCACTCGCGTTACCTAATACATCATTGCCTGTAATTGATCCCGCCAGTCTCTTTCGGAGTTTCTTTGATTGATTACGAATGAATTGATGGATACGTCTCATTTTATCAGCTAATGTATGTTCATTCGTTTCTATAAATACGAATCCGGATATCTGTTCCGCTCTTTTGAACAGCTAATGTTCTGTCTTTGTAGTAGCACTCGATTCGATGTGTATTGGGTACCAAGTAACAGCAATAACATAACCGATTATGACAAATACCCGAGGTGATTCTCATCGTTAAAGTTAATTGATGTCCTTACCGGTCCGAACGTTAAGTGAAAGTTAAGGAAATCAGAGTGCAATTTATACTTATTGTTGACTCCAGTTTACTCTATACTGGATCCCTAACTGTAGAAATAGTTAAAGTCAGAAATAATCCCTCACGAGTCGTTAACAATCCGGGCCCGGTAAGGACAAATTAAGAAAATGTAAAATTTTGGAATGAGTATTTGACACAATCATGTTAAAATTTATACCATGGTATGGTTATATAGCCATCATGGCATTAAGCCCGCCCTTTGTACTTATATTCTTTTTGTGCAATAAAATTTAATTTAGATTTGTATTTTCATCATCATAGTAGCGTTATCCCGGTACATTTGCATTCTAAAGGATGCCCGAGGACCGCTACCTAATCCCAAGAGTTGGCGTAGGCACTAGTTTTTACAGAAGCGACTGCCATCCGACCTTCCAATTCGAGGGGAACCAGACCTTATTGAAATTGGGTTTGTCAAGTGAGTGGGCAACTTGACTGTTAGAAGTTCACATTACAAAATAATGCTATTGTTAGAACGGTAGGACCACTCAAACCGGTCACCCATTCAAGAACTGACCCGGCCCAGGTTGCTTAACCTCGCATACAGCACGCGCCACCGGCTTAACGTGCGTTCCAAAGCACGGAGCGCTCAGTTAATAACCTCTCAAAGCGGTCACCCATCCAATAACTAACCTAGGCTGACATTACTTAACCTCGCATACCGCACGGGTTACGCGGGCGCCGCTGGTCCACGAGCGCTCCTCTTTATCCGATATATATTATAAGTAAAACGAGATTTTACCGTGTCCCGAATTCCGGTTCCACTCTCCAAAAACATCCTTAATTAAATAAGCCTAGACAGGTGGAGGCCGCTACAGAAGAAAATCTAATATAGCGGACAGAAATTCCTTTGTTTATACAAAAACGGATCAAATTGCTCTCAGGAATCAAACGCTAGCAAATTTGGGCTCATTTCGGGAATAATGTTTTAATGTTTTAATGTTCAATAATAGGTACTCCTTGTGAAATGTTGTTGCTCATAATCTCAAGAGCTTGTTTGTTAATGATACAAAAATACCTATCCACTCTAATGGGTTTTGACTGTACTTAAAGTGGCCTTTTGTTAGCTTTGTATTTTTGATCTTTCAATTTACTTAAATGTAATCAGACATACCTTGGGATGACCACTTTTGTTTTCTTATCGGCAAGTAAAAGGGTTTTTTTTCCTTCGCATTATTTACAACGAACTTCTAAAATATTGAGTTTGTGTATACTTTGTCGTAAATAATTATCTTGTTTCAATAAAGTAATAGACTGATATGGCGCGATCATAGATTTCTGTATATATTTCGTCGGTTGACAATCAAAGACCAAAGTAACAAATACCAGGTAGGTATTTAAATATAAGTAAAGCTCAACTCTGTCATTACTCTTAGAAACCTCGTATCTTACTGAAACTATACTTATATACGAGCTTTACTTATATTTAAATACATCATAATTTTATATCATACAAAGAATAACGTACGTAGGTACCCATCTACTCAAGGGATCGACAACCAAAAGCCACTGGCAACTCTGTCATTACTCATAGAAACCTCGTATCTTACTAAAACGATATTTAGATACGAGCTTTACTTATATTTAAATACATCATAATTTTATATCATACAAAGAATAACGTACGTAGGTACCCATCTACTCAAGGGATCGACAACCAAAAGCCACTGGCAACTCTGTCATTACTCATAGAAACCTCGTCTTACTGAAACGATATTTAGATACGAGCTTTACTTATATTTAAATACATCATAATTTTATATCATACAAAGAATAACGTACGTAGGTACCCATCTACTCAAGGGATCGACAACCAAAAGCCACTGGCAACTCTGTCATTACTCATAGAAACCTCGTATCTTACTGAAACGATATTTAGATACGAGCTTTACTTATATTTAAATACATCATAATTTTATATCATACAAAGAATAACGTACGTAGGTACCCATCTACTCAAGGGATCGACAACCAAAAGCCACTGGCAACTCTGTCATTACTCATAGAAACCTCGTATCTTACTGAAACGATATTTAGATACGAGCTTTACTTATATTTAAATACATCATAATTTTATATCATACAAAGAATAACGTACGTAGGTACCCATCTACTCAAGGGATCGACAACCAAAAGCCACTGGCAACTCTGTCATTACTCTTAGAAACCTCGTATCTTACTGAAACGATACTTAGTTACGAGCTTTACTTATATTTAAATACATCATAATTTTATATCATACAAACAAAAACGTCATGACAAACGGCCTAGTGAAGCTGGTTTTTAACTATACCCAATAAGTAAGCATGAGCTCACGCATCGACGCTGACGCTGTTCATGGTTTTTTAAAAAATACAGAATTTTTTTCTCGTTGTCGTAGCATTTTACTGACCAAGTTTTAATTACAAGCGAACCCGCTTGCTTGGCTTGTGTCGCCTTATTAAAACCTCTCAAATGCTCCTCCAGGAATCCCTCAAGCACCAATTGTAGCGTTGTCGCGAGTAATTTATTTTTATTTTGCCTCCATTTGTACGGTGAGTGGCAGCTCTAATTCATCCCTATTGTCAAGCAAATTGAGGGTACACAGTCAAACGTGATTCGATTTTCACATGGCCGTGATTTTGGGGCTTTGTAGACGGCAATTTGAAGATACTTAAATTATAAATTCTGAGACAACTTGAACCGAATAGTCTTCGTTTGATGATCTAGAGTAATGGACAATTGTATTCAGTCTTAACAGTCTTTAACATCGCGTATTATTTGTCACCGGCCTGTGTCACCGAAACGTCATCAATGTATTTAAGCCTATTGGCTTAGTTTTGGCGCTAATATATATACAGCACTATTAATTAAAAGATGTCAGAATTGTGCTACATCCATATCAGCCTTCTGTACATCTCAATTTAGTCAGTCTATCATAAGTCCTCTTTCAACGCGTAAAATAAGTATGTACCTTACCTGTGTCCCAAGCGATTCCAGGCTGGTAGGCAGGCGACTCGAGGTATTGCCCGAATTAATACAGTCGAGCCCGAAAGTATGTACACGGAAAAAGTGACTAAAAGCATGTGAACATGACTCTATTGTTACTGACACAAGGTTGCTCAGATATTTTTGAACCTTTGAAAACGTACATATATTTATGAACTCGATTGTACTACAGCGTTTATCGGTTTAATTCTAAGCAGTGAACAAAACGGATTTTCATGTCCGTTTTGTCCTACGAAATTTGACATATCCTGTCGTAGAACAAAACGGAATTATCTTCCGGTTTGTCCTACGATGTGTACAAAATCGTAGAACAAAACGGACTACTTCGAGGTTTCGGAGAGTAGTTACAGATTTGATACTGAGTTTTGCTTCTTACCCGATGTATATAGATTGGTAATATATATAATATACAAATTCCAATGTAAGTAACCTTTCACGTGTGTAATGTTCGCACTGCCTGTCATTTATATCAAAGACACTTACACGACGCACTATGTTTTAAAACTAATTTAAAACAGCATTTCCACCGCATTGTGCTTGCTCCCTCTACGACCGAATAACACAATTTTCTCCCGGCCTGAAAAATAACGTTACGACGAAGAGAAAAGTGGAAAATTCTGCAAAGAACTTACCAAACACACTTAGTAGTTTTAAACCTGGAACACTAAACAAGAAGTGGGTATCCAAGAATGTGACCGCTAGAGGACGGGCAGTGAATTAAAAGATTGAGTGTATTTGAAGTGCTCCATTATTAGAACACTAAACTTATTTAGAAAAATATTGGAGATCCCTAATGTGACGCTCGGTGAGTTTTCCATTTATTTATAGTTAGATAGCACATATAGTCCCCATTCGTCCGGGTACCGCCGCACACCGGGTAGAGCCAGTCTGACCCAGGTCGGGCCTAGCTGAGTTTCTTGCTGGACTCTTCTCAGCTAGGCTAGGTTTAGTGAACCAGCGACAAAACTCCCAGTAGCTCGATTCCACTCACACCTCAGATTCGGTTGAAACCGCTCAACCAATCTCACTGGAGCGCAAACTCTTAGAGTAATCCGGTGTTCCAAACCACACACGTGGTCGTGTCGTTTTCCACTGGATTTTCCCCAGGCTACTTTCCAACCGCGCACTCCTATCGCTTTATTGCTATAAAAAAAGTATGATAGTTTTAGCTACAACACGGAAAATTTGGTATTGGCTATAAACACTACTGTTCAGTTCGGCTAGCAGTAAATATGTTAAAAGTCATAAAGCCCGAGCAATATATCTGAATAATTAAGAGAACAAGTTATTTACTGAAATCGCGAAGCGTTTGGTTGAAGTAACTGGTGATCGAAGAGCTGGCGACTTCCTCGCACAACGTATCACCATTGCGATACAGCGAGGAAATGCCGCCAGCATCCTCGGTACAATGCCCCAAGGGCCTGTTTTAGATTTAAGTTAATTTGAATATTATTTAATTTATTGTTATTTAACTATTATTGCCGCTTGTAAATAAATAAACTATTTTATTTAAGGGAACATTTAAAAATAAACATTCCCCAACATATTATGCGAGACCAAATTTATTTCGCATATCTAAGTAGAAAATAATGGTAGTCTACTTTTTGGATATTTTTCACACATGCATTCACTAGCAGGAACCCGCTCTGCTCGTGGTCGCGTAGCCGATACCATGCGTTTCCCTGTATGTAGCGGAAATTGCGTAGCGCTACGAAAAGCTTGGCAGCGCTATTCATCGATTTTTGTTGAGTTTTGAGTTGATAATGCTTCGTCAAAACTATAGATATACATACAAACAGAAATAGACTTATAACTAGGATACAAATGTAAAGCCAATGACAGGTCTCCCTAATAGATACATATCACATCTTCCGAATTTGCTTAGAAATTACTTTTTATAAAAAGAGGAGTGTGAGTGCGTGTGTGTGTATGAGTGTGCGTGTGTGTGTATGTGTGTGTGTGTTGTGTCTGTTGATGTAGATGTAATTGTGTATGAGCATGTTCATTCATCTTCATTAATCTTATACATTTTATTTGCTATTGCACTTTTGAACGTTTTTTTGTTGTTATGCACAAATGGGTCAATATCACTAAACTGATTGCTGAGGGTCGTGCATATATATGCCCCATCACACCTTGCACTTCCCAGCCATTAGGCCGCAGCACGTTCCGCCCTCTGGTAAGTTTTACCGCACGGCAACGGCTAGTTGAAGCGATAAATTAGCCAATTTGCGGTGCCGCGCCGGCCCGCGTGTTTCGGACCGATCTTATACACCATTTAAAAAGGGCTTAACCACCAATACCAACGCAGTACACATATGACTTTACAAATTATTCGTACGCCAATGTCCTGACTTTAATTAATTACCCACATGCGGCCGCGCCGCGTATTACTTAATCAACCGTCAACACGTTGATCGTGATTGGATAGTTCGGCTGTTTGTTCATTTCGTTTAGAGCCGGATTGCTAGTTTGTGCGGAAAAAACAGTGCTGTAACTGGCAGGGTGCGCCACTCAAACTCGAACCGCATTGTTTGAATGGAAATGCAGATTTGTTCTTCTTACAGCTGTGTACTGTTGAGGTTGTTATGGTATGAGTCTGGCCATGTGGGTCTAGAATCATAAATCATAACGCATACAAATCTACCAATTTAAATCGTTCTAGAAGGCCTGTCAAACAGGTATTCCCGCCGGCGGGGACGTCCACCGCGCGATTGCGACAACACTGACACATATAGTCCCTAATATTCGTCCCGGTACCGAGTCCGACCTAGGTCGGGCCTAGCTGAGTTTATTGCTGGACTTCTCAGCTAGGCTAGATGTATTGAACCAGCAACAAAACCTCGTAGCCCCCAGTAGCTCGATTCCACTCATACCTCAGATTCGGTTGAAACCGCTCAACCAATCTCACTGGAGCGCAAACTCTTAGAGTATTCCAGTACCCCAAACCACACGCGTGGTCGTGTCAAAGGTTTCCCCTGGATTTTCCGCAGGTTACTCTCCAGCCGCGTACTCCTATCGCTTTATTGGGTCCGGCCTATAAATCCAGGTTAAAAAAGAGGCATTCCTGGGAAAACAGGTGGGTATTCCAAGAGACTTCACCTGGACTCAGTCGGAGTCATATCACTTATTTTGAATAAGCAACGAACGTGACTGTATTTTTGTAATTGTATAAATACGAGTACAATATGGCTTATGGGTGGATTGCAAAAAAATTGTACGTAACGCATAGGAATATTCACAAAAATGTTAAACAAAGGAAGTAATTGAAAGCTAATTTGTATGGGAAAAAAATTGTGTAACGTCACACAACGTGACACAATGTAACACAAAGGATGCGAAATTGGAGTCCAAAAAACTTGTCAATTCGTATTAAAAAAATACTGTAAGAAATTCTAGCATTCGTATATGCCAAGCCGTTTACCTATTAATTCCACCATCCAACTATGTAAATACAGTAATAAAAAACAATAAAATTACCTATTTCAGGCATAACACAAAATTTACCAATATTTGCGAAAAAACGTTCCGTTTCCCTTTATCGTACCACTACACAAAAACTAATAGGGCTATCGACAAATTCGCTTGTGTTAGTAGTAGACTACTTATAGCCAGAGATAAAACTGCTGTGGCTACGTTAATTATCTACGTTAAAATGCTGAATATAGCGTTACACAGCTGACGTAATACAAAGGAACGAAATCTTTCCCCGAACTTTGAAAAAAAAATTTGATATAGTATATTCGTTCTAGAAACCTGACAAACTATTTTCTATATATTCCCGTTGTACTCAATGGGGCCCTAAATAAATTTCTCGGCCCGGGCTATTTTAATCAAAGTTATGATTTTTTGAATACCCTCTGTTACACAAAGGACATATAAAATTTGTATGGGAGCAGAAATACACTTTTCTCCAAATTGAGATTTTTTATAAATGTGTCCAATTTATACTATAAAACTTTATAAATACTAGAAAACTATGAGTTGGACAACGTGAAAACAAAAATGAAAAATTTACTACTCTAATACTTATTTTTTTACAGATTTTTGAATTAGGAGGACATTTTATTTTTTGGAATGTACAATTTTTTTGCAATTCACCCTTATCCGTGCGACAAGTACTTCTTTTCAGTTACCATCCCTTTCAAGATTCCCTAAAACCGTACCTTTACAGCAGTACCACTACAGTACTTAAGGGTATCAGTGGCAATTCGATCACTGAACTTGATTTCCACCATGATCTGGCTCAATAACAAATAAGAGCTTGTAAAAATTCAGATGTAAAGGACTAAACTGTCCCGCTTAATCACCCTTTATTGGCCGGAATTTTTGTTACAAGTTTAATAGTAAGGACCATAGAGATCAAGGGATGATGAGAGAACTCGAAATGTTGTCTATGAAAGGAGCGAAGTAATAAACGCCGCAACATCTGCCCGGTAATGAGGGCGGCGGGGTTGCTGGCGCTTTAAGCCAGTTTTCTTAATAATTTGTTGTTTTGAAGCGAGAGACCAACGCTTACAGTAGGTTCATCAAGCGGCCAAACTTGAAGAGAAGTCTTAAAAAGTGTAAGCAAAATAAAGCAACCGTGAAAGTGTGATACATCTGAAATGTTTGTTTTGTTATTTATTTCGAACCGTGAGATCTTCAAGAAGACAGAACGGTTGCCAGTTTTGTTACACTTTTAGCACACGTGTAGGGTAGTGGTGGGTACTCCCTACGGACGTGGTGCAACTTCGACCCTCTTTGTCAAGTGAGTGAGCAACTTGACTGTTAGACTAAGTTCTCAAGCCGCCCGAAGGCCTCCAACTTGGCTTACCAGCTGCTGCCATAGACAGCAGAGGAGTCAATGGATTAACGTGCCGTAACGGGAGCGCTCAGCTAGTAACCATTCAAAGCGGTCACCCATCCAAGAACTGACCCCGGGCCATGTTGATTAATACCGCATGGGGAGGCAGGCGCCGCTGGGCGACGCTTCCAGCCTAGGTATATAATCTTTTCTTCTTAGTCTGTGGTAGATGTCTACATGCTTTGAAATTTTACCTACTGTGGTTGTAGGCTTTATATAGTTAGTGACGGCACGCGTTATTTCGTGAACGTTTCCTTTTCATTTTAAGATATAAGCCGACGCCCTGCAGTGATGCTTTAATAAAGACATCACAATTTTCTCAGAGCTCTTGTCTTTCACAGAGCTTCAAACCGTTTAGATTGCGTATATTAACTCCTGTACGTTATTTAATTGTCCTTTGCTTTCGAGGGAAAATCTGTGAATGCAATAATTAGTGGACAAAATAAAATTAAGGGTCGTGGTCATTAAATAACAAACAACAATAGGTGTTATCAAAAAGTGCATTAAAAACATTTAGCGCTTAAACTCAAAATAATGTGAACTTAAAAGGTTTTTTTGACTTATTGACAAAAAGTACTACTCACAAAGTTAACAATAAGCATCGTGTTGACCAGAGCCACACAAATTGACAAAATTATTAAAAAAAAATTGTAAGTGAGGCGTGAAAGAAAAAAATTGTCCTACCCCATCGATGAGTGTCGTTGATTGGAGCTCGTTGAAAAACACAAGCAACTCTGTATTTTTGTTTATAACAATATTCGAAAAGGTAGGAATTAGAAGCCATCAGTCAGTTATTTTACAAAATTTGTTTGACCTAACTTGCAATTTGGTGATAATAATAATTCTTACGTATATTTTACTAAGAAATACTAATATATTTTATTTATTGAAATATCCTTTTTTTCTTTTAAAATAAACTTAATGGGAATTTCAATGAAAAAGATGGGGAAGAAATAGTTTTACTTACAATGCGGCTGTGGGTGCGTATGAAACCTGTGGTTCCATACAAAACCACTTAGTGCGTACCTCGCCTTAGACGCACGGATTCTGAACCGTGCAATAACTAAATCTTGGGCCCTCGCCAAATGAGTAACTGGCTGATAAGCCGAGGTTAATTCAGCTGTGTTTCGTGTTTAATATACTAAATGGGATGGGGAGTGGCCCATTAGCCTAAGGCCTCTTTTCCATGAGAGTAGTGAAATGGGGTTTAAGATCCCTTCAAACTTCAAACTTCAAACTTCTTTATCCTTCGTTTTTTCTTTTTCCTTCTTTTTCTTTATTCCTTTTCACGAAACGCTGGATAGAGCTAAACTTTGTAACCCGAATGTAACCCGAGCACTGTCGAAAATATACACCTGCAGGCGAATCACGTAACTTTATGAACTAACGGTAGATAGATTTTACTGTCAATTTTGAAGTATAAATGTATGAGGTGACAATTAGAATTTGACATTAAAATCTACCTAACGGTAGTAAAAAAGTTACGTGATTAACCCGCTGTTTAACAATTAGAAAAGATAGACATTTTTCAGTTTAACTTAAGATTTGGAATTATCTTCCTCCAAGCGTTATCTCAGTAAGGTTGCCCGGGATGGCTGCGATGGACATGTTTTACAGGTCCATACCCTGGGCCAATGAAGTCAAATATTTTGGAGTGACGCTCGATAGAAAACTGACTTTCCGTAGCCACATAAGTGGGGTACGCAACCGTGCGTTGTTCGTGCTAGGAAGGCTTGGGCCGATGATTAACAAGTTTAGTAAAATGTCACATAGAATTATGCTGACACTATAAAACTTGTGTTGGTCGTATGCAAGTGTAGCTTTTGCGCACGTGCTTATGACAACGCTCAATTCGCTTTAGGTCATTCAGAATCGTTTTCTCCGTAGGTAGTAGTACTAGTCAAACTTCAGTTTGCAACACGGCATGAGAATTAACACCACGTATGGTTTCTTTATTTTGACAACTGTGCGTTTCTCAAGAAATTTCCTGCCTCGAACAACCAAACTATGGAATTAACTGTCGCCTGCGGTATTTCCGGACCGATATGACCTTCAAAACTTCAAGAAAAGAGCATATCCCCTTCTGAAAGGCCGGCAACGCACTTGCGACTCCTCTGGTGTTGCAGGTGTTTATGGGCGACGGTAATTGCTTACCATCAGGCGATCCGTCTGCTCGTTTGCCCCCTATAACATTAAAAAAACAACGCTTCCTATCATAGGAATCCGTTAGTTAGAAAGGATGTCGGCGACGTAATCACAGCGTCCATTGAAAGATGGAACGCTGCGCTTACGGCGTCCAACTCGGATACAGAGAGGACGCGTACAATTAGGCATTCCCGCCGGCGAGGACGTCCACCGCATGATCGCCACTACACTGATACATATCAGCCCTAGCCCTATATACCCTATTCGTCCCGGTAGTGTCAGTCCAATCCAGGTCGGGCCTAGCTGAGTTTCTTGCTGGACTCTTCTCAGCTAGGCTAGGTTTAGTGAACCAGCGACAAAACTCCCAGTAGCTCGATTCCACTCACACCTCAGATTCGGTTGAAACCGCTCAACCAATCTCACTGGAGCGCAAACTTTTACAGTATTCCAATGTTCTAAATCACACACGTGGTCGTATCGGAGGTTTTCCCCTGGATTTTCCACAGGCTACTTTCCAACCGTGCACTCCTAACGCTTTTTTGCGCCCGGTCTATAAAGTCACAGTCAGGTTCAAAAGAAATTGAGTCACCATAGCCAGGTTCAAAATATTCCTTTACGTCATCTTTGCTTCAAAAGGACGAAATAAGTTCTTAAAGAACCCTCTTTAATCTTCCCGTGGTATGTTCTCGGAAAATCATTTCCTAAGCTTTTGATAAAATCTCCAGCTATTTCAAGATTACACCTAAGACGTATTAAAGACTTTAGCAGATTGCTCCCTCTGCTAATTACTTTAATTTTTTTTCTATTCCGTACGGAAATATTTTATTTTAGGTTTTAAGGTTTTATTTTAGGTTTTAAGGTAGATAGGTTCATTAATTTGTTAAGAGCATGAGTGTCATCTGGTTCGGAGCCAGAAATTCCATCTGTTGTGGCGCGGCTTGATGCTTATAATGATAATAGTGATAATAGTTCTCCCGCACCTTCATTGCCATCTTCATTTGAAAATCTGCACATCTTGTCAGATGATGACATACCTCAGTTGCAAGACACTGACATCCGAACTGCGTCATTGCCATCTCCGCTTAGTCCAGCTGCACCAATACCATCCCCGCTTACTCCAATGGTATATTTAACATCATCACCAAAATCAAAAAATCAAAATCAAAACATTTATTCTGCAAATAGGCCTCAAGGGCACTTTTACAAGTCAAAATCTATTTAGGTACATCAAATAAAAATAATACAATAATCAAAGTATCATTAATTAAATGGAGTGTTACATGTCAAAAATAAGAATAAGAAACTAATAACAATTGAGATTTGTTAGAGATGTATAAGGTCTCTAAGCGTCAAGATAAAATGTAATAAAGTAAGTACACTAATCATAATAAAATATGTTGAGCTATATCTATAACACGTCAACATGAAAATAATAAAATCTATTACGTAAATAAATATCCTCAGAGATGTATAAGGTCTCTGAGCGTCAGTCTAAAAATAAAATCAAATGAGAACAGAGCGAAGTCTCTCATCATGTCAATTCCACTGAACACTAGTACGCGAAGGTACAACACCACTAATACCAATTGCACCGATAGGGTCACCTCTAACGAGTCACGCGTCACGTCAAATGGCTTATAACATAATAAGTAATTTGAACAGCCTCCGTTTTCAGTATCATCATCGATAGGTATACCATCTCCAAATCCACCACCTACGCGATCGAATAGGCGTGCTGCTGGTCGACATGTTCCTAAACGCTTGCAAACAGGATCTTTACCACGACGTGGCAACCGGGTAGTACTAATAAGAAAGCAATTAGAATTTAAATGGGCCAATAAAAAGTTTTTCCACTACGCCGAAATAGTTGATAAAGAATTACCTGCCGCTGCCTCAGTCAAAACTCCACTACAATATTTTGAGATGTTTCTATCAGAAAACAGTGGATATGATAGTCCATCAGACAAATTTATATTCCACACAGATGACTGGAAATACTTTAAATGTCACTACAGACGACATTAAAGATTTCATAGCTATAAACCTACTCATGGGCATAGTAAAGGTCCCAGCATATACCGACTATTGGTCAAAAGAATACAGATACCCGCCTATTGCCGATACTATGTTGAAAAAGTTTCAATCGATCCGTCGTTATATTCATTTGGTGGTACGAGAAAATTTCCTCAAGGTTGATCATGAAACTAGATTTAGTGTCGATGAAATGATGGTCCCCTATAAAGGCAAGAAAGTCGGCAACCGCAGGCAATACGTCAAGAATAAACCCAAAAAGTGGGGTTTCAAAATATTTGTACGTGCGGGTGTATCCGGCTTCATATGTGATTTTATCATATATGCAGGTGAAGATACATTCTGATTCAATGACTTTTCACCGGTGGAGTCAAGTATGGTGCTTAGTCAACAGTTGGCTCTTATGTCGCAGGGATAGCGAAGGTACAACAGCACGGCAATTGGACCTGAAAAAATTCCGCTACAACATTGTGCAAGGCATGCTGAAGTGTCGCCGACTATTTTCAGAATCCACCAACGGCATCCCGGGTCCCACTCCTTCAAAGACTATAAAGGCTCCCGTAGTTCCCAGGTCCACTGCGGATGTAAGGCTTGATAATTACGCTCATTTCCCCATTTTCGGGGCTAAAATGAGATGCAAATTGTGCAAAAAGGGGCAAACTACGGTTCGCTGTTCAAAATGTATGTTAAACTTGTGTTTAACACCCAATCAAAATTGTTTTGTGACATTTCATAAACTATAAGTAAAATGTGGACTTACTTTTTTATTTGCTACGTTAAGTCTGGTTTGCATATTTTTGTTAATTTCATGTGTTTAATTGAGTAAAATACATTATTTCTGTATCGGTGTTTCATTTCCACGTTCTTGGCAATGTATACTCAGGGATACATTATCCAAGGGACCAAAATTGCCATGTTCTTGACAATGCATCCTATAAGATACATATGATATTTCCAAAAACAAATATACAAGATTTTTTTTTGGATTTTTTTCTAGTTCTAGTATTCCATATTAATCTAAATATTTGACTAAATCCACAAAAAAACATTATTTTTTTTTGCCAATAAAAGGGTTAATGTAAAACTGTATATAACTTCTTTGGTAAATAAATAAATTAATTAATTTTAAATTAAAAAATGTTGTCAATTACTTACTGTAATAAAATTGTTCATAGATAAGTCTAATCCCCTTAAGGAATAGTTTTCCCTTTAGGTTGGAAGGTTTAGATAGCAGTCGCTTACCTAAAACTGTTGCCTATGCCTAATTTTGGGATACTACTAGTAAACACTAGGTACAGTACTTCCCCCTTCTCGTAAGTAGTGTTGCCAGGGCCCTTAGGGCGAAAATTACGTTTCTTCTCTTGAAAAGCTACATTTTTGATGCAAAAGTTACGTTTTTTATATTTTTCATAATTATTTTCGTGACGTTCGATTTTAAGAAATGAGTAGCACGCAGACGGACAGACAGGCGTACCACGTAGGTTCTTTTGTCACCTTTTCTGTATGAAAGCCTATAAATTGTCTCGCTTGTTTCCGGTTAGATACAATTGACCTTTCTTTTTAAATAGAGTTTCATTATTCTCAAAAGTTACAAAAAATTCCTTTACAACAGAAGTTACTTACATGTTACGCGAGCCGGTCAAAAGTTACGAAAAATGTAAGAAATGTAACCATCTGGCAACACTGGTCGTAAGGTCGACGTTAGCTGACGCGGTTCGCACGGAGCGGGTCATACTAAAGTGCGCCCGCGCAGTTTAGTATGACCCTCTCCGTGCACCCGCGTCAGCTAGCGTCGGCCCTAAGATTCGACTATGGGAGTTGTATACACATGAGTAGTTTACGAATGAATGATTCAAATGAAGTAATTCACCCATTTCACCCCTCATGTCATTCGTTCATTCACTAGTTCATTTCGGATTCATATAATTCAATACTTCAGTCAGACCAGTTCATGAATCATATCGTTTACCTACTCATTCTCTCCAAAAGTGACATAGACACCATGATTGAATGAATAACTGATATTATTACTCAATCTATATCGTAGATGGATCTGTTGAGCTACTGAACTAAACTGAATTAGTGAACTAAATGAGTGATATACTTCTCAGTGAAGGAATGATTCATCAACATATTCTGCAATATCACATTATATCCCTTAAACCTACAATTTGCTAAATGTGGCACTGGAATTAAATTTCCTGTGCTCTGCCTAACCCGTTTGAGAATACAGGCGTGATTTTATGTATGTATGCATGTACAACTAGGAAAATCGCGAAAATGCTAGGATGATGATTTTATTAAATAAATAGGACTGATAAGTGATATTAATTTTCATCAATTTGTCTTTTCAATCTGCCTGTTTGTTACATCGCTACCTCAGCAACTACTTATACTATCGATGTGAAATTGGGAACAAATATGAAGAAGAGTATCCTATATGCATAGAACATGAGATTTTTTAATATTTTCGAGTTACTTTATTTTAAAGTTACACATTCTGAGGTATTTTTTATTTTATTTTCACGTCGAGTCATTTTCGAGTTATGAGGGAAATTAATCCCCCCCCCCCCCCGCTTATCTCCGAAGTTTACAAAATTTGACAGGAAAAGTATATATTATTGGGTCGGGAACGGTACACATCTGTGTACTCTCACTTGACTGGGTTTTTTTCTTCTGCTACTCGTACACCTAAACGGTACATATGCTTGTTATATAAATATTTTGAAACATATTTAGTTCGGTACCTACGACATAATTAGGTTCGTACTAGTATGGATGGACAGAATAAATTACCAGAATAAATTGATTATTTCAGTATTAGGTCGAAAATAAATTACTGTTATAGGTTTAGGTAACGGCGGTGTGGATTAAAGATTTAAAACAAACTCGTACGGTAAACTACTATAATTAGAATAGTCAAAGTAAACACAATTATACACAAAATTATATAGAACAAAATGAAGCGATACGAAATGGCGGCGAGTTACGAGCGGACTGACGGCGGCGCGGGAGCCTCGAGAGAGGGAGACGCGACCGGATGGAAGCGAGACGGCTATACGTAAGGGCGCTTGCGGGTTGTTGGCGCGCATGCATCCTATATACTCCCCCTTTTGACTAGGACAGTGTCCTCACAACTAGTCAAACAAAACGGGTGACTAACGTTTACGAGGCCGTCCTCTACGACGAGCAGGAATGACCGGAGCCTCAAGGCATTCACCCTCTTTACCGTGATAACGCCTCAGATCAGAGATATGATACTTCCCTACGACCTCCTGAGGCTTCTCTGGAAAAGCAATGAAGTACGCCGTGGGACTAGCCTTTTTACTGACCACATAAGGACCATCACGTTTTGGTGCAAATTTGGACGTGACGCCGTTGGAAGTGCTACTCAGGACGTGCGACTTCATTAGGACAAGATCCCCAACTTCCAAGTTATCAGGTTGGCGCCGAAGATCTTTATCAGCCTTTTGAATGTCCTGCTGCTTCTCTATACAATCCTTGCTGGACCTGAGCGTATCAGCAAGCTTGAGGAGATACGGAGTGATCTGCGGTACATAGTTTTCCGCCATGATCACCGCACGCAGATCACTTTGAACATCCAGCGGAGACCTTATCTCACGAGCATACGTGAGGTACGCCGGAGTTTGCTGTGTTGACTTGGTCCGGGACGAGTTCATAGCAAATCGTATGAAAGGAAGGGCTTCTGGCCATTCGTTGTGATGATCTCGTACTAGGATCGCCAGCTGCGTTTTTAAGTCCTTGTTCTTCCTCTCGACCGGGTTTGCCTCTGGATGGTATAATGGGATGAGGTTCTGCTTCACATTTAAAGTAAACATCGCCTTCTGCATTACTTCTGCAATAAATTGTACTCCGTTATCGGATATGACGCGACGAGGGAAACCGAAGCGTAAGAAGACTTCCTCAATCAATGTTTTGGCACATACTTCAGCTGTGGCTTCAACGAGAGAGAAGAGTTCCACCCATTTGCTTGCGGTGTCTTCAGCGATAAGCACCCATCTCTCTCCGTTTCTACCCTTAGGAAGTGGTCCAAATAGGTCGACAGCCAACACTTCAAATCGTTGGGCTGGAACAGGAGTCTGGAGTAATCCTGTAGGTTTCTCGTTCGATGGTTTGAACCTCTGGCAATCGATGCATGTTTTCAGGTACTCGCCTACATAGCGACGCATGCCAGGAAAGTAAAACCGTTGTGAAATACGATGTAAGGTTCTGTCCAAACCTCCGTGACCTGAGGTAGCAGCATCGTGGCACTCTATCATGACTTGTTTTCTTCTTTTTTCAGGTATCACAAGTTGCGGCTCTTCGGTGTCTACATCAGTGTAGCGGTACAGAACTCCCTTGGACATGTGGTAACCTCTTTCAGTCCACCTATTAACTTCTAATTCATCTTTTCCTTCCAGGCCCTTGATGATCTTCGCTACTTCTGGATCGGCGAGCTGGTCGTCGCGCAGAGCGGCGGCTTCCCATCGCGGCGGTTCGATGATCACAGTACAGACTCCGCAAGAATCACGATCTTGATCTTCGCACGGAGGGCGACTAAGTGAATCAGCTATTACATTTGCCTTTCCAGGTGTATAGTCCACTTGAAGATCGAAGGACTGTAGTTTCATCGCCCAGCGGATCAATCTCCCTGTAGGTGACTTCAGGGTAAGTAACCACTTCAGAGGTTGATGATCACTAGCTACGCGTATCGGATGTCCATCGATGAAGCCACGGAACTTCTCCACTGCCCACACGACTGCAAGTGCCTCTTTTTCCGTGGTGGAGTAATTACGCTCGGCAGGTGTGAGTAGTCGACTGGCATATGCGATTGGATGCTCATCTCGTTGAGTCTCCCCCTGTAGTAAGGCCGCACCCAGAGCATAGTTGCTGGAATCGGTTCTAAGGACGAACGGACGAGCATAATCTGGCTGGACAAGGATTGGCGATGAGGTAAGTAATCTCTTCAGGTCGTTGAACGCGTTGACCTGAGCTTCTCCCCACAACCACGACTGATCTTTTCTGGTAAGCATAGTCAGAGGCTGGGCGACCTGAGAAAACCCTGGAACGAACTTCCGGAACCACGAGCACGTCTGTAAGAAGCTTTTCAGATGCTTCACAGAGGTAGGTTCTTTCATGTCTGAAATCGCAGCGATCTTGTCGGGATCTGGTGATACTCCTTGAGGTGTGATGACATGTCCTAGATATTTGACGCTTTCCCGTGCAAACACGCATTTGGTGCGGTTGGCTCTCAAGTTGAAGACACGTAAGCGATCAAGAACAGCACGTAAGTCCTTCAGGTGTTGAGAAAAGCTGTCGGATATTAGAATCAGATCGTCTATGTACCCCAGTATAGTCATACCTTGCAGCGATGAACCAGAACGAAATCTGTCGATTAACCGCTGAAATGTGGCCGGTGCGTTTCGTAACCCGAACGGCATACGTTTAAAGCGGTAGACGCCCAGCGGAGAAACGAACGAGGTCTTATCTCGATCCTCTTCCCTGACCGAGACTTGCCAGTACCCTGAGCGTAGGTCGATGGTGCTCATGTAGCAGCTTCTTCCGGTATACTGGAGCAAGTCGTCAATGACGGGGAGTGGATAAGAGTCAGCCTTCGTTACCGCATTGAGCTTTCGATAGTCCACGCAAAAGCGGAAAGTCCCATCCTTCTTTGGAACTAGGAGAGCCGGTGACGCCCACGGTGACTCGCATTCTTCAATCACCCCATCTTTCAGCATCTTTTCTATTTCAGCTGCCATGATGGTTTTCTTGGCTGGAGTGAGTCTGTATGGCGGCGTAGAAATCGGTTTATGGTTACCTGTATCGATACAGTGCTCTGCGAACGGAGTTGGGCCTCCCCCTTCTCTGAAGATGTCGTCATATTCCTGCAACGTTTCAGCTAAGATCGTCTTCTGGTCTGGTGTCAGCATAGTGCCTTCATCACAACGAAGAACGTCCGCGGTCGCATACCCTACATAAGACCTTGATGCCTCACACTGAAGAGGGTGAATGACCTGAGGCCGATCAGCTGTAAACCACAAATCATCAGAAATGTTAATGACAAGACGTGCTCTTCGCAAGAAATCGATTCCCAACAACGTGTCATTATTCACCGCATCGGGAAATATGACAAACGTAATAGGTATCACGGAACCTTCGAGCTTTACCTCCACGTCAGCAAGCTTTATATTAATGTCGCGCACTACACCGTCGGCGAGCTTGACCGTCATGCAACTATCGCGAAAAGGGTGTTGTAGTTTACGTAACAACGCGTAGAGACTAAAACCCGCGATACTACGTTTAGCCGCCGTGTCAATCAAACCAGTACCGCGATAACCGCACACCTCGAACCGTAAGATTGGTCGTCCACCGGTACCGTTACTTGACGATGTAGATATATCACGCTCGCGATCCGCTTGTGACTCATCACCGTGTTGAGCAGTCTGTGACATAATACATTCAAACTCAGTATAACTAGGTGATGTAACAGAGTGTTCAGTCTGCAAATCATTTATCTTTGACGGTATGACACAGTGTCCCATCTGTACATCACTACTCTTTGACAAGGTAACATCAACATGACCCCTCTGCGAATCATTAGTCTTTGACGATGTGACACTGTGTTCCGTCTGAGAATATTTACTCTTTATTGATACAATAACATGTTTCGTCCGTACATTATTATTCTTTGACGGCTTGTCACAAAATGCCGTATGCTCATCATTACCAAACAATGATACAGTACACCCTACATGCTCGGTCTGAGAATAACTATTCTTTAACAAAACACACGGAATCGAAGTATCAAGTTCAGTGTTTACATTAGTCATCATAGGCATAGTGTTTAAGCTACGAGAGCTTTGTGAAACAAGAGACGAATCATTTCGTGGTAACGCGGCACTTGTGAAATCACTATCGAACGCACAGAATGAGTCTTTGTTGTTACAGTGATCGCAGTTCGCACGAATTACGCCCTTAGCGTTACAACCATAACAACGAACATCTGACGACTCGAACTTATTGCTCTTTGTTGCTTTTGAACACTCACTACGTTCGTGTCCACTTTTACGACAATAAACACAAAAAAGTTTTTTACCTTGAGTCGTTGTCGAGTTTACCACCGTATTAATGTCCTTAGCGAGCGACGTCGTCGTCGGCGTCACGTGCGGCGTGCCGGAGACGGGCGGCGGGCGCGCGGTCGGCGCACGCGTAGTCGCAGGGTTAACACGATGCGTAGCTGGACGGGACTCCGCAGCGTTGGCAGGGTTATGAGCATTTGAAGCCCGAGTCCGCGAACCGTTGTTGCCGTGGTGTGTTTGAGCGCTTGCTATATCGTTATCTATAGTATATTGCGGGCGCGGTAAACACGACGGGCCTTCGGCGAGGGATTCTTCGATTTGTATGGCTTTCTCTAATAGGTAATCTAGGTCCGTTATTGACTCTCGTGTCAAGCGTTTTCTAATTCGTTTATCGAGTAAACCATACACCATGTCGATCTGCATTCTTGTGTCTATGTCATAGGGAATTTTACTTATAAGGGCACGGAGTCGCTCGATGAAAACTTCGGCCCTTTCATCGCCTTGTTCTGATGCGTAGATTTCCCTTAGGATTTTGTGAGGCGGTTTAGCCACGCCGAACCTGACACGCAGCTTCCTGAGCGCGTCGTCCCACGAAGTTATTGTGGCCTTGACCCCTCTGTACCACAGCGCGGCTTCCTCTTCAAGTAGCATGGGAAGTCCTCGGAGCGCGTGCTGGTCGCTTATATTTGTAGCTTCCTTGTATACCTCTATGCTGTCTATGAATGCTTCTAGTACATCAGGGTTACGACTTGAGCCAGTAAACCGCGCAGTGCAGCTGGCGAAGTTACCATTCTGTGAAGACATGGGACTCGCACAAGATGGAGCCGGAGACGGGGCGACAAGCTTCTCTTGCGAGTTCGCGAGCGACGCGGCAAGAAGGCTCTCAACCAGTTGACGGTTGGATTCCGCTTGAGCCTTTGCAAACGCCGACAGGAACGAAGAGAGCTGCCCCTCGGACATCGTGGAGTCGTCTGGTTCAGAATTGCGACCTTTGCGACGCATTTTGGAATAGACCGTTTGTTGAACACCACACAAACACGTAATACCTAGTCACTACAGTTCACATTTCACTATTTACTTGAGTTCGTGCACAGTACCTATCCACGCGCGACGGCGTTTCGCGGAATCGTAGGTACCGGGTGCCGCGAGTTGGACGCCAGTATAGGTTTAGGTAACGGCGGTGTGGATTAAAGATTTAAAACAAACTCGTACGGTAAACTACTATAATTAGAATAGTCAAAGTAAACACAATTATACACAAAATTATATAGAACAAAATGAAGCGATACGAAATGGCGGCGAGTTACGAGCGGACTGACGGCGGCGCGGGAGCCTCGAGAGAGGGAGACGCGACCGGATGGAAGCGAGACGGCTATACGTAAGGGCGCTTGCGGGTTGTTGGCGCGCATGCATCCTATACTGTTTAATACTTCAGATAATTGATAAATCCGAAAATCACTTAAATATGCTGGAAATCGATACGACATCTATGATGCATAATGAAATCCATCCGGCATCATCATCAGCCACTGCTGGGCACAAACCTCCTCTCTTGGATGTGTGAGAATGTTTTTTTTGAAACTGCCTGTGGCTTTATAGACCGATCCCAATAAAGTGATAGGAGTACGCGGTTGGAGAGTAGCCTGGGGAAAATCCAGGGAAAACCTCCGACCCGACCACGCGTGTGGTTTGGAACACTGGAATACTCTAAGAGTTTGCGCTCCAGTGAGATTGGTTGAGCGGTTTCAACCGAATCAGAGTTGTGAGTGGAATCGAGCTACTGGGAGTTTTGTCGCTGATTTACTAAACCTACACTAGCTGAGAAGAGTTCAGCAAGAAACTCAGCTAGGCCCGACCTGGGTTGGACTGATTCTACCCGGTATGCGACGGTACCGGGACGAATAGGGACTATATGTGTCAGTGTTATCGCGATCGCGCGGTGGACGTCCCCGCCGGGAATGAGAATGAGCAATATGTATTTTCTGGTGAACAATAAAAAATAATTATATTGCATTGTATTGTATATGAGCAGTGGTCGCAGCTCCCAGACCTCCCAGTGTAGGTTGGGGCCTTCATACCATAATAGAAAGTTGTGTTTAAGTAACCTCGATTAATATCGTCCCAAGAACTTTCTCTCGCAAATAAAAATCCAATTCGTTAATTCCATTTTAAACTCTAGTTTCGCATTATTGATCGATGACATTGGTTATCAAATTTGATATTCTCGAACGTTGTGGAACGTTCTACAGTTACATTAATTAATACCTTCCGATGGTAGACGAGATATACCTGCAAATTCACACACCAGTACACCGCAGTCAGCTCGCAGGGCGCGTTTCTATTAATGAGAGGAAGCGATAATTGTCTCTTGATGCTAATATGCGTAATAAATCGTTAACAAGGAGGAGTGAAACGACTTTATACACTCAGGAAATGATATACCTGTCATTAATCTTGTGTCTACGTCACAATAATTCTTTCTCGTGTTTTAAGTAGATGGTTAGATAAAAATGAGTGTTCTATAGTAGACATTGTTAAAATTATGTGAGTTCTTGTAATTGCTCATCTACGCCAGATGCGGGCGAAAACACATTAGAAGGCGTTTATATTTATTCTATAAACATAAAAATGTATCCTGTGATTGTATCTGTCATACTACACATCCCGCCCGAAAAAGCCGAAACAAATAATATAATCGTGTAACTATTCGAATGTTTTCGAACGAGCGTTAGGAAATATCAACTGTCATTTTCATATATACGTGGATTATTACCCCTTGTTTACAATTTTTCCAAGTTTCAAGTCGATAGCATAAGTAGTTCCTGAGATTTAGCAATGTGACAGACGGACAAAGTCGCACCATAAGGTTAACTTTTGTACCTGATCGGTACGGAATCTTAAAAATGATAGTTTCTAAACGCGCAATCTTTCTGCTTTTTCGTTTTCTTAATTTTGATTATCGCTATCTGTAGTGCAGTGAAATTTCACCCCAAAACGAACCACTGCAGTTGAATCTAGAATCCAAAATTCAGTTTGCCCGTATAATTGCTGGCACTACGTACCAGGCGTGGGAAATTGATTCGAGATGTCTTTACAGTGGGGCTTAAAGTTACGCTTGGGCAAACGTTCCCGGTAGCACCATATGGAGTCACTATAATCACTGCTGTTTAAGGCCTATTCAGAGATCTGGCGAAAATACTGAAGTTAGAGCATCCAGTGTGAAGAAATGTAGAATTTACACCACACAAAAAATACTGTGGACTGAAACAGAAATAAAGAAATCAAATAACCGAACAAAATATTGAAAAATGCCTTAATAAGTGTCAAAAAATCCTAAAAATCATTTTAAAAATAAACAAATTTCGTAATTATGAACGATAGTGATATGTTTTATTTTTAAACAGGTATTCAACTGAGAAATTATGATTTAGACGTGCGGAACCGTATGAAAGGGAACGGACAGTTGTAAATGTGTTATTACTACTTTTAAAAGCAAGTTTGAGTGCAGCTTGAGATTTTGAGAAAGTCAATTGAACAAAAATTATGTTATGTCGCTTACTATACGTTCCTACGTACCAACTTGATTAATGTGGGTAACGAGTGGATGATGAAAATAGTTCATCTCTCCTAACAGCATTGTGCGGGATGGTGCCAGTTAGGTTTTCAAAGAAGATACATATTATTTTTAAAATTATGTTAAACTTGATAAAAATAGAACAAGCTTTTGAGTTTAGTTTCATTTAAATAATAAACAAATAAATAATTTAGAATGATTATTAACCGTCATTTATTATTAATGAATATTACTTAACCAGCCATTATCCCATCTCGGAGGCCGATGTTGATTTACGTCCGTAAGAATAATAATATAATAAATATATTGTTTAATGCTGACCCAAAAGAGTAACACTGGCAGAAAAACAGAACTTAAATTACACGTAATGATAGTAGATAACACCGCTATTACATAGCAATTAAGTCACATACTTATTACAATGGTGGACAATAACCCTAGAAACCTCCGAGTGGTGCTAAAAGAAAAACAAGCTTGGCCGCTGCACTGTTCCCTCTGAATCACGCAGTACACACTGGAATACTATTTCAGCAAAAATATCCTTTACTTTCTAGTATGACTTGGACACGACACGCACATAAAAGAGAAAGTCTTATATGGTGGGTTATTAAATTGGAAAAGAATCCTTTAACTTTAAGAAAGACTAAGAGCTTCCTACAAATTGTAAACTATCTACTTTTAATTTCGTCAACGCTAAAACAGAAAAGATGTAATTAAAAAACCTGCATTATCCTCATAATTTCATTTTACAGCTACTCTCTTTCCGAGATAAAAATAACTGTTTACTCGAGATATTTTATTACTAGTCTTGCTGAACAAAACGTGAGATTTGTATTATTAGATTTACCTCGGATGTCTCCTAAGATGAATGCAAGCGCTTTGTTATTTATACAATGGATTATTTTAATGCTTTCACATTGGAACCGTAGCCAGAGGGCTAATTGAGTTATTTTTCTTTTAAAACAAAGTGCACATTATTAGGTATCGTTACGTGGAAAGTGAGGAGTTGCCTGAAAAGAGCTAGTTGACAGGCCGAGGCACACAGCTGAATGTGAGCCGAATAACCCGTTGGAATAAGTTTGAATTTTACTCCTACTATAGGACCAAGAGAAGTAGGGCACAGCAAAATGTCATCTTGCTCGAATTTGGAGCAGCCCAACTGGGGAAGTACCTCCGCCTTGCAGAAGACCACAACCATAATAACATTTTTTACTATACAAGTATGTAGTGTTGTGTTCCTGGAGGTGAGCAAGGTTGCCAGAGCTCCGGAGGATGCACTGTGTTGAGAGCGAGGGACCTAAATGTGTTCCTTCTGCTGTCAACACAGTGCATTCACAAATCTGATAAAGCGTCGGCAACGCGCACGTGACTCCTTTGGAGTTGCGGGCGTCTATAGGCTGCGGTGGCCGCTTACCATCAGGTGGACCGTACGCTTGTTTGCCACCGGCGTTGTATAAAAAATAGAATCTTTTGTGACATTTGTATATTCAAAGTTCACTAAAAAGTTTCATCCACTATGCACGCCTCGTGGAAGGCTTGAGTATTTTTTTTTCTAAATAGTATAATAGTATTTTATGTAACAGAGGTCAAAAAAGGCGAGTGACGTTGGTTCGCCTTCGGCTCTCATCGTAAATAAAGACGCCATGAGCATTTTTTAACTTATTTATATAACGTTGCATACATACTTTATCTACATCCACATATTAAATCGTCTTCCATGTGTTCAGGCACCAAAGCGTTGAAAGTGCAGGAGCTCGAGTTTGTGAGCTCTTTGAAGTCTTTTTGAGCACGAGCCTGTATCGTATTAGGCGGAGATGGCCATTACGATACCGTTTTTGATGCTGTAATGGCCATCTCAATGGTAAAGCTGGTCCTTTCCTACACTTTTTGTGCATATAAAAGAGGATTTACTGTATATGGGTGTAGATAAAGGTAATAAATAACACCAGCAGCGCTTGAGATAAAATCTGAGAACATTGAACCGCCTGAAGTTTAATTAAAAAAAAAATGGAAGAGTAAGCACCAAAGTAACACCATCCCATGACGGAACCAAAACAAATGAAATGTGTCCATGGCTTTTATAGCCCTCAAGATTCTTACAAAGAACATCGCAAGACTGTAAGACAGCAAACTTAGCATTCGCGCCATAAACATTGCCAGCACGAATTCAATTACCTCCATTCGAAACACATTCGATTGAAATAGAAGTGCTCCCATACGCTGGAGATCACAAATCAACGTTTTATCGTGAGAGTCCGGTGCAGGAAACTATGTATCATAAGTGGGGCATCGATCGAGTGCCGGCTGGGATTTATGATCGCAAGCCTTGGCGTTGAGGATCTACATCTCCGGATGTGGCCTATAACTTGCACGGTTAAAGGCGAGTGTATCCCCCAACATTTTGTCTTGCCCGCTCGCTAAAGTTAGCTTTCGCCCGCGCTTGGGCTAACTTGCGTAAGGCAAATGTCCCAGTGCTCGACACTGATCCAATACATTGCAGTTTGAATCTTATGTCATACAGAGGTGATCAAATAGGTGTCATATGGACATTAATGTGTCCTAACCTAACCTAACGTTAGCGAGCGGGGAACAAAAAATCATATTGTCAAAATAACTGATTATTACGGAATCTGAATTTTGATAGATGAATGACAGTATAAATGGCATTTCTGGTTTATAAGCAATAGCAAATTTTATTTTAAGTATTATTTCAAGAATTTTGTCATGTTGATTAATTTTTTCAAGACGTCTAATCAAACGTTCAATATCTAAGTGTTATAAAACTTGTAACATAGGTATATTATTATATTTGAGTATCAGAAGATTATATTGGTTCGTTACTCGCCCAGGGGATAAGCTTATCCATCAGAAGGAGAAAGCAACCAGTCTTATGGGAACCCTTCCGGGATCCGAACTCGGGGTTTGCCAGCAACAATACATAGAGATAGCAAACATAGAGCGCAGCACACTTATTATACTTGCGTATCAGAAGATTATATTGGTTCGTTACTCGCCCAGGGGATAAGCTTAGCCATCAGAAGGAGAAAGCAACCAGTCTTATGGGAACCCTTCCGGGATCCGAACTCGGGGTTTGCCAGCAACAATACATAGAGATAGCAAACATAGAGCGCAGCACATTAGGTGTAAAATTGGTGGATCGTATTCAACTCCAAGACTCAAATAGTCGACGTACCACAGAGAACGGCCCGTTAAAGTGCGATTCGGCCGGTCAGTTCTACCGGATGCCGAATAAGCTGTGGGTCAAGAAGACCACAGAGTGGACGCCCCATGACTCAAAACGAAGACGCAAACCTCGCAGCCATGGCGTGATAACTTGGACTGCTTTTTAAAAGACTGGCCAGAAATTGCACAAGACCACGAGGAATGGAAAAAGAGGGGGGTGCTTTGGCCCAGCAGTGGGCCATTATAGGCTAAATATAATAAAAGGTTAGTTCAGTGTTATTTAAGTTTGTATTTTAGCTGTTGCAAATATGTTTATAATTTTTTTTTAATGTAATATAAAATGTTAAAATAGGGTCGCAGGGCGGGTACGCGACCAGTGTCAGCTTGCGACCACCTCGTAATTTTTTAAATTAAATATATTGGTATTTTTAGAGACTCATAAAAACAGTAAGTTGTATGCATTTTGTTAGGGAGTTACGAGTATTGAATTAAAATAAATTAAAAAAAGTGAAAATATCATTTCAATTCATCAACTCATCCAAGTGGTCGCAAACCGGAGCACCAAAATAGTATAGTCACTTTATTGGGGTGGTAAATTAATTCACATTTCCAGAAATCTTGGTATTCTCTCTATCGTTTTAGTATTGACAATGCTCTCATATAAGATCAGTATAAGATACGTAACTACAAACAGAAAAACCCATCAAATAGCAATCAGATTCACAAATCGGTTGCTTTTGAGCATACAACCTTTCTTTATGAGGTCAATCTAGGGACGCCTGAACGGTGTTCGGAATTCTTTCAACCCACGAAGGTGTCCCATTTCTGAAAATAATGTTCCTAATATTACGTAGGTATGCCGTTGGGTACAACTGATTTATTAAGAAAACTATTGTATTTATTTCTATAAATTTAGGGTCTACTGGGGTTTATTTCACTGGAATATACTATATTGAAAGAGAGAGAGAGAACTCTTTCTCTCTCTCTCTCTCTCTTTCAATACAGAGACGAGACATTTGACATTACAAGTATCAGGCTCTTGCGGTACCCGATAAATTGGGCCGACAGATCGGGGTATATAACATTAAAAAAAAATGCAACGTTGGTAATGAAGAATCCACATTACTATGTCCATCTTACAAAAACGGGTGGGCCTAGCACAAATTCCTGTCAAATCGTATCTCGCGCGACTCAGCAATTCTTGTCTCATTCGAACTGTGCAAGTTAGAAAGAGGAGGGTATATGTTTCTATACTCGCATCCCATCGCAGCTGTAGTTACGCTAGCTCCGCAGGCTTTAGTTCTGAATTGCCAATACGACAATAAAAATGTAAATAAATGGCCTAGAAAAAGGTCAGATTTTTATTCAGTAAGGGTGCGAGCCGAAAGGTGGGGAAAAAATAATACTCAAAGCAAACCTATGTGAATTTTATGACTGTGTACTTAAGGCCTTACCTGCCATGAATGGCAACGAGCATGAATTGTAGAGGCTTAGTGGAATCGTAAATGTTAGTGGCGTCAGCGAATCGTGGAGCGATGGGAGAGCGATGGCGCAGGTGCGAGATTGGGTAGACTACATGTCCGAGATAAAAATAAAATAAACTGTGCAATCGACAGAGCAGCGGAAGCTACCAGTGCCCTTACCATGAGTTTGCATGACCATACTCGCTAGCGACTGCGTAAACGATTTAGTATCACGATTCTTAGTTCGATTGCGTAATCGCCAGAGGCGCTGTGGTGTACTTTTGCCCATACAAATTTTTATGCAGTCGTACGGTTATATAAACTTATGGTAAAGGTACTTAACAAGGAAGTTGGTACTCGAAATGATGAACTAGCGTCATGATCGTGTATACATTTAGAGCGTATCTCTCCATAAAATGGGGGAATGTATGTAATGTTTGATGTGTGGCATGAACTTGAAAGTCACAATTGCTACATTCTGAATTCCTAATTCCATTACTTCGACATTCAAATTCGCTAGATACCCTCGTATATATAAAGTAACCATTAACTTGTACCTATTAAATTAAATCAATCCTTAAACATTCGTCACCAATTTTTAACTTATCCAATTATGAAACGATAGGATAGGATGCTTTTTGTTCCGTCGAGGAACAGATTTAGTATTAAGTATATTTCTTTTCATAATTGTAATAGTAAGATAATAGGTATTTATTCTTGCATACAAGACAATATGATTGGTAAAGAATATTTTTTTCTTATATTCAGTTTTCACGCTAGCGCCCCCTGTGAACATAAAAAAAACCTCTCTGCGCCGTTGATATGAATGGCTGCTCCGCGCACGCGCTCGCGTATTAAAATTATTGTATGAACATCTTCCGTCGAATATTCCATTGAAAACAATCTGGACAGTCCTCAAATCAGTGCCTATGTGTGAAAATGTTGGAGAAACAGGCTGGGCGGCGCTAAACTACTTAAATCCCATCAGACGCCACGTGAACGAAGGTGCTACTGGATTCCTAGAAGTAGCAACTCAGATTAACTGCCTCACCACTTTTATATGGTTAATACAAAGTAATATTTTGAATTAGTTACGAAATTAAATCGAAAACAGTGAACTTTTTTAAAATAACAAATGTATCCAAACTTTTAGTTACATATATAAATATTCAAATAATAGGTATAGAAATATCTGCACGCTAATCAGCTTTATTTATTATTAAGACCAAATAACCAAGTTACTTCATTACGATAACAACGACAAAGTTGTTGCAGCAAACGTTAATACCTTGTTAATATTTTGATTATTTCTGCCAAACCATTTTCAACCTTACCATAACCGTATAGAGCATATATTTGTTAAGTTCATGTGTTTGTTAAGCTTTTGAAATCAGTATTGTATGCGGTAAACTAATTAGTCTTAGATTATTGGCGTGAAATTTACGGAATGCGATTGCAACGCTACAGAACTTCTGACTTACTCTCGACTCTCGAGTAGTAAGTACTCGTGTAAGATTATCACAAATCTGGATAATCCTGCACTAGGAGACTTAGTCCTACAGATAGTTCAGTCTTGTGTAGGTATAGTTCATTAGAATAGGTCATTAGAAAATCTTGAAACAGCTAATTCAATTCTATTTCCTACCGTATCGCTTGCTTCACTGTTGTAAGGATAACGTATATTTATAATGGATACATACTTATATTTAGAACACATTTTGTAATATTTATTAAGTCAACCAGTATTAAAAAGTAATTGTAATGATCGATCACGTGACTGGAACACGTATAAGTACTATACAAGTATGTAGTGTTGTGTTCCTGGAGGTGAGCAAGGTTGCCAGAGCTCCCGAGGATGCACTGTGTTGAGAGCGAGGGACCTAAATGTGTTCCTTCTGCTGTCAACACAGTGCATCCTCAAATCTTATAAAGGGTCAGCAACGCGCACGTGACTACTTTGGAGTTGCGGGCGTCTATAGGCTGCGGTGGCCGCTTACCATCAGGTGGACCGTACGCTTGTTTGCCACCGGAATTGTATATAAAAAAAATGTGGCCGCCCCCTTCCACCTCCAGGAATGGCAACGACTCTCTTGGACAGGCATTCACCATAGAGGAAATTATTATATACTGAGATAGAGTTATCAGTCAAGCTTTATGATTGCCTTCACACGTCACCAACCCGCGGCTGGTCCAATTAATTGGGTGATTCTCATTCCAAAATTTAACATTTTCTTAATTTGTCCTTACCGGGCCCGGATTGTTAACGACTCGTGAGTGATTATTTCTGACGTTAACTATTTTAACAGTTAGGGATTCTGGTATATAGTAAACTGGAGTCAACAATAAGTTTAAATTGCACTCTGATTTCCTTAACTTTCACTTAACGTTCGGACCGGTAAGGACATCAATTAACTTTAACGATGAGAATCACCTCGGGTATTTGTCATAATCGGTTATGTTATTGCTGTTACTTGGTACCCAATACATATCGAATCGAGTGCTACTATAAAGACAGAACATTAGCTTTAACGATGAGAATCATAAATGATAATTGGTTATCATCAATGCTTTTAGAAAAGCTGAACAGCTCGATATCGACTCCATCAAAGCGTTTTAGGATGACCACGTGATTTAGGGTCGGTTGCACCAACATACGATCACAGGCCGGTCATCGCATAGAAACTTGTCAAACTTTCCATACAATCAGATTTTAACGAACACCGCTTATGATTACAGACGGTTTGGTGCAACCCACCCTTAGTAATAATATGAAGGAGAAAAATCACGTAACATGAAAAAGTAATCAACAACACAAACAAGGTACAGAGTTGAGATCAAACATTTACAAATAATATCGTATTTAGCCTATTGAAATGAAAAGTGGGTTGAGTCTCAGCGAGACCAAAGAAGATTCGTAGGTAGTTTTACCTTTCAGTCGGTTTGTCATACAAAGTGATTGCATTTGATCTGACACGAGTTGCGGGACTTTCATCTCCTAGAGCCGGGTTTTATTTTCTGTCAAACGTCAAACTACATAATTTGAAGTCTGCCTTTCTAATTTGCCCAAATAATCTTATTGAGCTCCTCGCTTACTTCATGAATATATTGAGTACAAACAAACCTAAAGAAACGTACGTACCTATTAACGGAATCAAACTCAATTTGGCAAGGACGTGACACTGGAAATATGAGTCCCGATAAATTTATTGAATCGTCTAAATGTTCAACCTTAACCTTTTACAATATACGTAACTCTAAGACTATTTTATCGTATGGCAATTATTTAGAAACGTGGGATCTTCGAGAAGACAGTACGGTGGCCAGTTTAGCTGCACCATTTAGCACCATCCAGGGATCACGTGTAGGACGTGTTGTCTTCGACCCCCCTTGTCAAGTGAGTGGGCAACTTGACTGTTAGGAGTTCTCAAGCCACCCGAAGGCATCCAACTTGGCTTAACGACTGTTACCATAGACAGCGGCCGAGATCACAGGCTAAAAGTACTTCCAAAGTAAGGGAGCGCTCATTTAGTAATCACTCAAAGCGGTCACCCATCCGAAGAACTGACCCCGGCTCACGCTCACGTCACGTTACCGGTAAGGACATCAATTAACTTTATCGACGAGAATCACCCAATATCACATACCGATACCGCCCAGCCAAGTCAGAAAGTTGCCTAATGAGTCACAAGGGAGCAAAGTACCAAATGGATTACGTAGTAAATAAAACATCGAGACAGTGAATGCGTGGTAATGGTAAATTAAATAACTCACTATTTTACATTTCTCTTTTAATACAAGACGATCACTATTTGTAAGATAAGTTTAACGGTAATAAATAAATAAATAAAATACAGACGCATTGTAAATAGCGATACTGAATCGACAGACAGCTGACAGCTTTCTTGTATCGTGCCCCATCCGCACTGTCTAATTAAAAAGTCACCTTAGAACGAATTTAAATCTCCTGGACAAGTTGACACATAGTGTTAATTACATGAAAACACAGCTTAGCAAATAAATCCAGTGGATATTCACCATCACACCATCAGTCTACTATTGGCCATGGAATTACCTCTACAAAGGCATTAACGTTTGATGTACAGTCACAAGCATTAATATCTGCCACAATAAAGATGATTGCACAATAAATGGAAATTCGCGTTGTCTTAATGACAAAATGGTGCCTAAAATTAGCAGGGCACGGAAATCGGTTTCGTCTTCATACAATTAACCGGTTAAAAATTTTGGTTAATTGCGTTTTACGAGATTATTTCGAAAGCTGCAGCGGGGCAATCTACATAGACTCCGGGAAAACTAATCGTGTTTTACATCATTTACTTACTGGAGTGCCTTCTTGGTGAAATTGTGAAAGCGCTTTTCCGCTATCCGGGCACATATAGGACTCTCGAGCACATATAAGATATTATCGCGATCGCGACAACAGTGACACATATAGTCCCTATTCGTCCCGGTACCGCCGCACACCGGGTAGAGTCAGTCCGACCCAGGTCGGGCCTAGCTGAGTTTCTTGCTGGACTCTTCTCAGCTAGGCTCGGTTTAGTGAACCAGCGACAAAACTCCCAGTAGCTCGATTCCACTCACACCTCAGATTCGGTTGAAACCACTCAACCAATCTCACTGGAGCGCAAACTCTTAGAGTATTCCAGTGTTCCAAAGCACAAGCGTGGTCGTGCCGGAGGTTTTCCCCTGGATTTTCCCCAGGCTACTCTCCAACCGCGCACCCCTATATTGGGCCCGGCCTATAAAGCCACAGTCAGGTTAAAAAAAAAAGATATTATCGATTAGTTTCAATTTCTCGCAGTCTAGATTGCCCCGTTGCGCCTTACTTTAAATCATTTATTTCATAGATGACAAATAACACAAACAAATCTTAAAATAATAGTGGAGATATGAGAATTACTTTAGATATATTTCTAAAATAGTAAAAACCGGTTCCGAGGCCTTTCCTTTATAATGTCACTTTTCTTTCATCTCCCATCAATTCAGGTTTTTAACACAAAGTGTACGTGTATAATTTCTCTATGACATGTCGAGATATTTTGGTTCTGGAATCGACTGATTCCTGACTGTAAAAATTAGTGCAAACGAAGGAAATCCTTCGCCTTTTATATAAAACTAGGTGTTGTTTAGCTGTTGTTGTTGTATTGCTTTTATTCTACTAATACCCCAGGAGTTGCAAGCGTCCATAGCCTACGGGACCGCTTACCATCAGGCGGGCCGTACGCTTGTTTGCCACCGACGTGGTATTAAAAAAACTCATGAAAGCAGATAAAGGAACCATCTTGGCGAAGTACATAAACGATTGCCCTTTTCAACGTTACGTCCTACAAAGTTGAAAAGAGTTGTTTCAGATGCCTTCAATACAAGCTTCCTTTGTTTACTTTGAGCGCTGAGTCCTCGTAATTAACTTCCCGCAGCTACAACATTTCAAGCAAGATCAATGGGTAGTCTACGAAAGATAATTGTTAAGTTTTCTTTTGTACGTTCCTGTTGGGAGTTGAGAACTTTTAACATAAGGCTCATTTGCTGTATCAGTTAATTGTTTTAAGTTTACATTGAACAACAAAGCTTATGTTTTCTTTCCAATGTTATTCTTGGCAAATGTTATGTAACATCCCTTCATTATAATAGTAATTTACAGCAAGGGGATACATCACTGTTTTATGTCACGGGCGCGATATTGAATCCTGAACGTATGGAAGGACTTCAGATATTTTCCCGAGCGAAGCGAGGGAATCAAGCCTGAGTTCTGAGTGTAGTGAGGGATTTAAGCGCGCCCAAGACAAAACAGTTTTATCTCCAAGGTGTATACTCTACTTTTCTCACCTCTTGTGAGACAATAAAGTAAAACCAAGGCTAACTAGAATTAGAATCAATCAGTCCGCGGTTCGCGGAGATGGCGCGTCCCCGCCGCCGTGCGAACTTCACGAAATTATATTTTAAAGATATACATTTTTTTTTTAATTAATTTTTAATTTATTTACCAAAAAAGTTAGATACAGTTTTACATTAACAAACGTTCGCCAAACACAACGTTTATTGGCGAGTAATGCACTCATGCTCTTAACAAATTAATGTACCTATCTACTTTAAAACCTAAAATAAAATATGTATTTAGAGGGTATCTATTAGCAATTTTTTCAATTTAGCTTTGAAGACGTGTTTGCTACTACAATCATGTTCTGGAAAGATGGTATTGAAAATGCGTGGTGTTAAGTAACTTCGAGTTCTTTTGCCGTAATAGTTGTTAGCTGCAGGTTCTACGTAATTTCGGCGCGTCGTAACTCTCAGTTTGCGGGTGTACACTCGAGGTGATTTAAATTCCGATTTATTGAATTGGTCAGTTGCTATCAGATACCTAATTTTTATACATAATTTCGTGAACTATGAAAAGTGAAAATCACTTTCTTACCGAGCGGGTTTTAATGATATTCAGCACAATATTCCAACCCTGCTCAAGCCAAGGGCTATAATGATGTGCTTTCGGTAAGGTTTGCACCTACTATAATTAGGCATTGTCGAGCAGGTGGTGTCAAAAGTATTTAAATATATTTATTTTGATCATCATTATCCCCGTGCCTTCGTCAATTATATTATTGGGCTAGGCACTTCAGGCTAGCGGCTAGACAGTCAGTTGAAGAGCAAAAAGCTGGCTAACTACGGTCGGCTTGGCAGGGAGATAAACAACTTTTTGTACCTTGTCGCTTTAAACTCATGTTTGAACTGTCATAGTGACTGGACTTCACCTAGACTGCTTTAACTTATCTAATAATAGAGCGAGTAATCCAGCGGCTGATAAAGTAGTACAAAGCGTGTGCACGTGAAGGCAGTAACTATAAGTCTTGTGATCATTTCGATTTAGTCAGGTTACCATAAGTCTGTCTCTTTCGGTGATACGCTAACACTCGCTACTTAACACGCTAATACTTTAAAAACCATTATTAGACTACTGTGTACCCCCTGAGCATAGGCGCAAAAAGCCCCCGAAGCTTCGAAATGTATTTAAACACATAAAATAAGGCGATTATATCCATTTACTTATACTCTTCATAATTGGTGGACTTTCGTTTATTGAAATATAATAAACGGGTCACTCCCGTTTTTAAGGTCGAATATCGCTCGACATGTTTCGAACCACTACGTGGCCCTTAATCATGAGAACCAGACGCGCTAGCACTGCGCGCTAGTGCGGCTCGCTCCGCTGCTCGATGTTGGCGGCGGAGGGGGTGCGGGAGGCGAGAATCCACCCTCATATTCGTCACTTTATATTATTCAATGTCAGGTTGACGACCGCTTTAGCCTAGTTGGTAGTGACCCTGCCTACGAAGCTGGAGGTCCCGGGTTCGATTCCCCGTCAGGGCATTTATTTGTGTGATGAACACGTATATTTGTTCCTAAGTCTTGGATGTTTTCTATGTATTTAAGTATATATTTATTTATATAAGTATGTATACCGTCGCCTAGTACCCATAATACAAGCTTTGCTTAGTTTGGGACTAAGTAGGTCGATATGTGTAAAATTGTCCACAAATATTTATTATTATTTATTAGGTTACACACAGCACTCACAACGGCTGCTCCAAATTAAAAACAAGTAAGTAAATTTTTTATATTGTTTTTTGGCCCTTTCGAATCCTTTTAAAACTGCATTTTTGGTTTTTTCGAATTGTCTATAGTTTTTTAGTTATTAGTCAAAAACGATTCCAAGTAATTGAAAATAACTAAGGTAACCCAAATTAAACCCAAGTACCTTAATCACAAATAAGGAAAAAACAAGCAACTTAAATTACTTGCTTGTTCATACGTTGGGAAAAGTACTATATCCAACTAAAGTACGAAGGTAAAATCAAGTACCTAACTGGATACATAACTATTTTTATTTTGGTCACTATGCCCATTGTTTATTAAAATAGCCACAAAACCCTTTGGCTAAAACAAGTATCCCGACTTGCTAGTTTCTAGTGTGGATTTTTAAGTTTTTTTTTAATTACCAAGCTAAAAACTATTTTCAACCGCATGGCTGTGATGGCTTCAATTATAGGTGATTAAATAAGTTAGGTTAGGTTAGGAACGGCATGTTACACAAATAGTTAGAAGAAAAATCACTCCGATACATCGTTTATTACTTTTCAAGAATAAATTGGCTCTTCTTCGTTTTTTCGCTCCCCTTCAAAATTTACTAAAACATATTTACTTTTTCTATGTTTTACAACCGAACATGCTAAAGTCTCGTCCACGCTAGTCACAGACGTACTATTCAAAACAGTTCTCCAGCTGGGCGGTACCCACCATCCACAATCCCAATTAAAATTCGGGTGATGACTGATTTCGATGGCCTCCCGTACTATGCGTGGCATAAAAAAACTTTAAGGGCCACGTATTGGTCCGAAAAATGTCGAGCGATATTCGACCTTAAAGATATGAATGACCCGTTTATTATATTTAAATATGTCTGAAACTCACGGGAGTTTCATATTTAAAACTTTCGTTAAACTACGTGTATTCAACTTTCATTGAGCATTACTTAATAATACGTTTAATGAAATCTATACCATTTCATTGAGGTATGCGTGAGTCGTCATATATACTCGTATATACGAGTACTCAACTTAGTGCGAATAGGTTAAACCATAAATAACTCATTATTTAAATTGGCATCTGTCAGGCTAACCCGCCTAACTAGAGACCAGCGATATACCCTCCATCAGGAGTTTCGGTCCTTCAGATAGAAGAAACTTTGACAAATTCGATTAGGTATGAAACCCTTAATTTGAAACAACGTATCGTGATGCGGGTCTTGACAGCTATCCGATAAATAATTAGACTTACCATGATTCATACCTTAGGGGAATAATCTAGTTATAACTAAACTAACTATTTAATTTGACACAGAGCATATATGATGAGTGTTTATCATACCAACTGATTATTAAGAGGCCTTATAAGTTTTAAAATGTTTTGATTTCAAATTATGATAAAAGTATTGATAAATACCAAGTTATTAAAGGGTACTCTAATTATTTAAATTTTTTAATTTTATTGTTTGTAGTAGAATTTAAGCGGGAAAAACAAGTTTTTAGCTTAAAAATGGTCGATTTGGAGTGAGGTTTGAAACGATATTTCTTAATGAAAAATCCAATAAATACATTTAAGGTTTATGACATAAGGTCGCAGTACTCCTGCGGGGTAATCACGTAACTTTTTTACTACCGTTAGGTAGATTTTAATGTCAAATTTTAATTGTCACCTCATACATTTATACTTCAAAATTGACAGTAAAATCTATCTACCGTTAGTACATAAAGTTACGTGATTCGCCTGCTGTTCTAGATAGTAACATTGAGAAATTGTCAAGATGCGTGTCAATTCAAACAGAAAATGGAGAAATAAATAAGCGTTTTTAAACTTATAATGAAAATTGCCATGGATATTGTGAGACACCAGGAACAATATTATGATAGTTTTTATCCCGGAAATCAGAACTTACGAAGGTAAAAAGGGGGGTTCCGAACGAAGTCGCCGCTAAACGTTAGTTATTTATATGTTAACTGCGTTTAACTCTCTTTCGAAATGTATTAAAATTGAGCACTGGGCACTGAGACTAAAATTTCATTAAAGGCATTCATTTGATTTCCTATAAAACACCATAACCAGATGAAGGAAACTAAAAACCCTAATACACACGTACAAGATTTGCATGTGAGTTTAACGTTGCGTGGTTTGATAGATCGATTGAAGTCATTATACCTGGTCAACCCGCAATGTAATAAAACTCGCATGCCAGTCTCGTACGTGTGTAAATAAAGCTTTAGGGCGGGTTACACCAAACCAAACTGTCCGTAATCGTAAGCCGTGTTTGTTAAAATCTGATTGTAGTAAATTTGTGATACTACTGCTCAAAGTAATACTGATATGAGTATACCGATAAGTAAGCAAATTAAGGCGACGTCAGTATGCTAACGGGAAAGGAGAAAATACCGCATACAAATACAAATACAAACATTTATTCTGCAAATAGGCCACAAGGGCACTTTTACATGTCAAAAAAATTAGTTTACAATTTAAGAAAGTCTGACTATAATAAGTAATACATTTTTCATGTCAAAATATTAATTTACAGTTCAAGAAGGAATAATAATTTCGAGTTTAACAATTATAACAAAATTAATGTCATGCATGGCATATAGGTTGCTCCCAGCCTAGTCTAGAAGTAGGTATTTTTAGTCAAAGACCATACGTGCTTTTTGATTTTAATGTGTGGTATATCCGGCACCATAGTCGTAGTAGTGTATCGTACCGTAGTTATAGGTCCCAACTTAACGGACACCGTAGTCTTATGTTGCCTGCCTATAAACAAAGCCTAACTTGCCGCCAAATGCATCCTCTAACTTCCGCAGAACTTAACACATCTAGTCTTACGCACTATGCAAATTAGAAGATGAGGAAGAGAGAAAGAAGAGGGTAAATTGTCTCGTCCCGCAGATGACGCATGTGCTCCACAAACTTTGGCCATGCAATATTTAATATGGGTACTCTCAAACAAATTTATTTCCAAGCTGCTCCCGGATTGAATGCGTAGCCGAACTTTGAATAGAAGCCACGTTTCGTGGTTAATACATGATTGACCAAGACCAGGACCAGTATTCCATTTGCAATAATTGAGAGGACACACCCCACTCTTATATCGGTATCATCTGTAGTTCAGATTTTGAAAAACAGAGACTAAATAATGAGGGTATATATCATCTTCTTAGGCCAGGCAACGAAAGGGTATAGAGGGAAATAGATATATAATAAAGAATAGATAGGAGGTGAACATAATATCAAAAGTCCCCGCACATAGGGGGTTTGCGGGTACCATGATTGACGACCGCTTTAGCCTAGTCTGTAGTGACCCTGCTTTCGAAGCTGGAGGGCCCGGGTTCGGATTCCGGTCAGGGTATTTATTTGTGTGATGATGAACACGAATATTTGTTCCTGGGGCTTGGATGTTTTCTGTGTTTAAGTATCTATGTATTTATATAAGTATGTATATAGTCACTTGGTACCTATAGTACAATCTTGCTTTGGGACCAGGTTGATTTGTGTAAAGTTGTACAAAAAAAAAATTTTTTTTGTTTTTCTTAAAAAAATCGTAAACCGTAGCCCGTAGTAAAAAATGATCTTTGAAATACGTAATTAAAATAAAATTCTCTACAGAATAGGTGTTACACACTTTTTCGCTAGAATGAATATTTAATGAGACTTTAAAGGGGCAAAAATAATTCTTAGAATTTAGAAGTGGTTTCTCTTTCCTTTGTTTTTCAATATTTTGAAAGTCAAAAATAGGGTATTAATGCACTCAACGAGCTCTCTAATGAACAATACCCCACTCGATGGGGTAGGCCAATTTTGTTTTTTCCCACCCCCCTTTAGCTGTATGGGAGCCCCCCTTATAAACTTGTAAAAATGTTTTTGGATAATTTGTAAAGCGTTGGATCAACACGATGCTTAAACTGTGAAAATTTGAAGACTATAACTCCATCCATTTAGTTTTTAAGGGGGGGCCTCACGCAGTTAAAGGGGAGCGAATAAATACATACGTCATGACAGGGAATAGTCGGATGGTAGCGACGAGCTACGTCCTTTAATGTAAACCATCCCGTCAATGTAATTCACAGAAGTAGCATATGCAAGATCGTTCAATTTGGAACGAGGTGCTCCCAAAGTCGTGAAATATGAGTCAGAAAAAGGCGAAGTTCCTAAGAAAATTACCGTGTGTAAAAGCTAATGCTCAGGTTTTTTTTATGTTATAGGGGGCAAACGAGCAGACGGATCGCCTGATGGTAAGCAATTACCAAGGCAGGGTAGGTATATCAATTTTCAAGATTAGATGTAATTGCCTCGGTTGGGACGAGCTGGAAGAGGCCGCGCAAGACCCCGACAAATGTAGAACTCTTCTGCGAGCTCCTGTCCCTAATGAGGGATAAAAGGAACCTATCATCATCATCATCACTTCGTACGATCTTCAATATCCTTGCTTGGACCTCTGACACGCATGGGCATGTGTAGCGACATCTGACCAGCCAGTATTTATTGGATCTTCCTTGCTGCTTGGACTTATCGAAGGCGGCCTTGGACTGGTAGTTTGAAAAATATAAAACAAATTTCAAGGCCATTAATTATCAAACGACTTCACTGACAGTGAAACGCCTGCGAAGTTCACTGTACTGTACTGTTGTTAGTGTGTATCATTGTTTGTATCTTGAGATAAACCTTTGCTACCGAAATCGGCTTTGCATTTGGGACTGCATTGGATTAGGACGTCACGAGGAACCGAGACGTACCGTTATCTCAGTGCATGGACTGAGAAAGTAATCCCTATTCTGATAATAAGGATTATCTGTCGTGTATCTATGACATACATTCGATGTCCCTCTCGCGTTTGTATACTTGTTAGTGAAGGAAGAATGTTATAAATCCGGTTTAAATGCGATCATGCTAGTATTAGTAAAGCATGAGAATTTCTAAAAAATACTAGGTTTATTAATTGGATGTAACGGAGGTATTTAGGGAAGTGAGTGGTAAAATAAAAAAGCGTGACGCTAAAGAATGGTGTATAGGGACATGGCTACCTTTTAATTTGCGCCTCGCCTGCGGCTCGGAGTAAATACATTTTCTCGGTTTAAATGCACAACGTGCAAGTGATTTTTATACTGTTGTAAAGTCTACTATCCAAGGCTGTTATGCATGGTGCTAGAACTTGTAATTTCATGCACCGTATAGGACTTTATTCATTCCAGAATAAGCCTCAAACGCCACGCCACGTCCTTTATGCTTAAGAAGTATTAACGTATACGTACACGTTAGTATTAACAAAATAATACGCACATCTGTTCCCAGTTCGTTAACTCCTGCTTTGGACCAGCTTTATTACAACGTTCTTGTTATAACCTCAAATAGTTGTAGTATTCGGATTTGCACTGTTTCTGAACTTGCTCGGTAGTAAAGTTTTGGATTGAGATATGGGCTAATAAAATATTGGCTAGACGCCATGTCGGAAATTTTTCTGATTTACTTTTAAACTGGATACAATGTTGTTTATGAATAAAGAGTATGAGTATGAGTATGAGTATGAGTATGTAAGTAATTAACGAAATTTTATATACAAATATAAAACTCCCGTGAGTTTCAGACATATTGAAATATAATAAACGGGTCACTCACGTCTTTAAAGTCGAGTATCGCTCGACATGTTTCGGACCAATACGTGGCCCTTAATCATGAGAACCAGCCGCGACGGCCGCGCATTTAGCATTGCGTGCACGCGCGTGGCTCGATCGGCTGCTTACGATACTCGGAGGGTCAAACGTGAACCAAAACGAAATGTCTGCCTCTCTGTCACTTATATATTCGAGCGACAGAGAGGAAAATACCTCGTTTTCTGCCTCAGTCTGGTATTGCCCTCATACTGACACATACATATATACATACTGTTATTCATGGTGAAGTATTTATCGTCTTTATCAATTAAAAGGATTTCTTGCATCGCATTTACTCTACGCGCATAGTCGATAGCACATTTATCCGTTTTGTACTGAAAGATAGTTTATTTTTCAGTAAGTACTGATTAATATTCTATTTATACCACGTCCGTAGGTAGTACCGAGTGTCAGTGTATGTGTAAAAGACAACCGTTCTATAACCACAATAGCATTCTTTTGTTATGGTCCCGGGGATCTCAGGGACCGGTAGACGACGGGTTAACAGCTTAAAAACTATAAAAATGTTGTACCTAGGTAGGTACTTTATACAAAGTATTTAAAATCGCTAGGTAGGCCGCCTGTTGTTTGCCTCCACTCATTTAATGATGTACTGTACTGCATTTTTTTATTGAGGTTATGCAAAAAAGAGTATTTGTATTGTATTGTAAATGTTTAAAATTTGCTATAATCTGACTTCCAGCTTAAAACTATAAAAATGTCGGTAGGTACTTTATACAAAGTATTTAAAGTCGCTAGGTAGGCCGCCTTTTTTTTTTTGAACCTGACTGTGGCTTTATAGGCCGGGCCCAATAAAGCGATAGGAGTGCGCGGTTGGAGAGTAGCCTGGGGAAAATCCAGGGGAAAACCTCCGGCACGACCACGCGTGTGGTTTGGAACACTGGAATACTCTAAGAGTTTGCGCTCCAGTGAGATTGGTTGAGCGGTTTCAACCGAATCTGAGGTGTGAGTGGAATCGAGCTACTGGGAGTTTTGTCGCTGGTTCACTAAACCTAGCCTAGCTGAGAAGTCCAGCAAGAAACTCAGCTAGGCCCGACCTGGGTCGGACTGACTCTACCCGGTGTGCGGCGGTACCGGGACGAATAGGGGGGTAGGCCGCCTGTTGTTTACCTCTACTCATTGTAATTATGTACTGCACTGTGTTTTTTTTTGTTGAGGTTATGCAATAAGGAGTATTTGTATTGTATTGTATTGTAAATGTTTAAAATTTGCTATAATCTGACTTCCAGCTTAAAAACTATAAAAATGTCGGTAGGTATTTTATACGAAGTATTTAAAATCGCTAGGTAGGCCGCCTGTTGTTTGCCTCCACTCATTGTAATTATGTACTGTACTGTGTTTTTTTTGTTGAGGTTATGCAATAAAGAGTATTTGTATTGTATTGTATTGTAAATGTTTAAAATTTGCTATAATCTGACTTCCAGCTTAAAAACTATAAAAATATCGGTAGGTATTTTATACAAAGTATTTAAAATCGCTAGGTAAATGTTTTGCTATAATCTGGCTTCCAACGATAACATTTTACCGCTCCCTGAGAAGTTAAGCGGCACTTCAACGACTCAGTCGGAAACTATAATTGGAAAACGTATTATCAGCAAATGCAACTGCTAAAAACTATTGGCGCCTTAAGCCAAACGTTCCTTTGTCCGTGCATCTTTAATTAAAGTTTAAGCCCCACGATCCCGAGGGAATCTATTGGGTACAGAGGAAGGAAAAATACGTAATTGATACTTATAAAGTAAGAAGTTTTCTGTGACAAAGTCTTTGTGACACTTACTTAAAATTAAAATTTTCTTTATTGACGCCCACGGTGAGTATAAAATTTTAATTATCTTCCTGTAGGATAATTGACACATTTATGGCCAGGTGTGGGGAGGTAAAATTTTACCTGCCTTAATAGTCCTTATCAGTTAAAAAACGCTCATCTATTTAGGCTATTTTCTGTTTCAATTAACACGTATCTTGACATTTTCTCAGTGTTACTATTGCGACCTTATGACATAAACTTTTAATGTATTTTTGGATTTTTCATTAAGAAATATCGCTTCAAACATAACTCTAAATCGACCATTTTCAAGCAAAAAACTTGTTTTTTCCGCTTAAATTCTACTCCACACAGTAAAATCAAAAAATGGCGATGTTACTATCTAAAACTTTAATTAAATCATCGAAGTCTTTAATGACTTAATGGTATTATTATCAATACTTTTGTCATAATTTGAAATCAAAATATTTCAAAACTTATAAGGCCCCTTAATATATTTACAGTGAAGGCTGTTTATTTTATCCTGAGTGAAGCGAAAGATTCTATAGTCGAATATTGAGCGTTATTAGGGATTCAAGTGTTTAAGCTGAAGACGGAAATATTCATGCTAATGAGTAGCAAATTACGCGAAGAAAAGTGCCTATAGCTATGATTCCTTATTTGAAGGCAACAACGACTCTTTCCGAATAGCAGGCGTGACAAAATAATTTATAATTAGCACCTATAAGTAGAATAGAATAAAAACATAATGAAAAATATTAATAAAATGTAATTATAATTATAATTATTAAATATTCAGTAGAATCCTTGATCAATTCATTGAACTGAATAGGCCCAGAGCTAGGTATAAGATGCATTGTGGTGTACTCGAGTGGCAGCAAAGATCTGTAACCTGGCACGTGTAATTGATGGCGCTTCTGTAACAAATTGTGTTACAACAACGTTACGTATCGAACTGGCATCTGAATGCCAAATCGAGTAGTAGGTACCCAATTGCCAAGATTAGTATATACGTCGTCAGCACTTTTTCAAACATTTGCATGTTAGTAAATGAAAGTAGCCTTTTTCTCCGCCATCCAAAGGGATCACTCTTTAGCGATAAGACCACTTATTGTCTACCTCCGACGTTCTATACATAACTGCTTTGATTGCATGATATGTACATAAAATAATCGTTTGAACAACAAGAGCATAAAACGAGCCAATTTACCCCAGACGATTATACATAGCAGCTAACCGAACCGAAAACCGGTACGGCGAAGGTAAAATGGGGTTTTCACACCTGCTATTCAGAAAAAAGTTATTGTTGCCTTCGAATGAGGGTTCAAGTTCAAACATGTACTTTTCTTCCCTCATTTGAGGGCAACAATGACTCTTTTCCTCATAGAAGGTGTGAAAAGCAGTATGTGATACTGTGTAGTAAAATCATTTGTAAGATATTTCATGTTTTTAGCAGCGGGCCTCATAGACGGTGTGAAAAGCAGTATGTGTCACTCGGTAGCAAAATTATTTCCGTCTTGGGCGTGAACACTTGAATCTTTCGCTTCACTCAGAATTCAATATATCGCCCTCGCCGTAAATATATCATTTTGCTCCCTTGAGACACAATCTACTATTATGCTCGAGTGATTTTCATTTCGATTGCAAGGAAAAAAAACAACAGATCCAAGGCTAGTTTTGACGAATTATTGGGAGACTAATAATTCGTAATTATTCAGTGTGATTTTGATTTCGATTGCAAGGAAAAAAAACAATAAATCAAACGCTAGTTTTGACGAATTATTAGTCTCCCGCCACACAATTTTCCTCAATTTGTTTTATTTTTTCATTTCAACTTGTTGCGTTGGACTAGATGGTCAGATCCATAATGCCATGTTATAAAATATCTCTGTTATTTATTTAATACACAACAGCATAAAAAACCCTTTTATGCAGCCATCTCTCGACATAAAGAACAACCTTACGAGCGTGAGAAGTGAAAAAGTAGGTTTTTATCTGTAGTTACACTTGTAGGTTGTTTAATTTTTGTTATTTTCACAGGTACAAAAAAATTGAGGTTCAAATTGCATGAAAAGTTATAACTTATATCTTCGTGTTCCAGTAACTTACGTTACGTATTCTAGTCACCTTCACCGCACAGCGTCCCTGCATTAACCACAATCAGACTAAGTCAGCCAACAGATTAAGTCAGCCAGTCTCATTTAACTTACCTTCTGGTCAGCTGCATGCCACTTACATTATTTTCCAATTATCCTAGATTAGAACTCTTATGGTTTTACTTGAGCACAGAGTATAGGTACATGTTTTTTACGTTTTCAACTGCCATGGTTCCGCTAGTTTGAGAAAAATCTAAAGATTCATCGACAACAAAATCCATGCACTAGAGGCGCTAGTGTAGCGTGGGGTTTCCGAAACGTCAAATGTCACTCTTTGTGGTTGCGCTACGCGGGTTAATATCTAATTCGAACAATATGGTGACTATTTTGCAATATCTGAGCTTGATTATGGCAAATATGAGTTAAAGGTCAATGATTGTCAGGGCTTTGAGACAGTTTTGTCTTTCGGAAACTTATTTCTTCCTTTTTTCTGAACAAAACGGGACCACGCTATAATGCGATATGTTCGATATTTTTACGGCACGGTTTTAAGATATTGAATATGATTTAAATGTAAACTTCGTTCTCATGTCCATAATAACAAATAATAATTTTTGACAGCTGGACCTTACTCTACAGTGGCGCCAACTGGTGTGCACAAAAACGATAGCCCCCATTGACAACATTTCATATTTCTAAGCCAACAATTTTGTTAAAACGCGATCAAAAATATAAGACAATTGTTAACCAAGAGGACACTATATTATTCTCATTAATATGACAACAGAGCCTGTACTTCAAACTTTGAAATCCGAATGCCGTCCATTTCACTTTCGTGTTATACATTATATGAGTGAAAGGGACAGCACGATAGGAAGATCTGATTTCGAAGTCGGAATAGCCCCTCAGGTCAGTTATGTCAGAATAGTCGGAATAATGACATTTTGACTTGTTTACCTGTCAGTTCTGATGTTAATTTTGAAATGATTTGCAGCGGAATGGTTTCAGAAATTTATTACATACATTGTTAATACCATACCTGAGAAGCATAACACTGTAACCGCCATTTCCTAATTTTTACAGTGTAAGGTTTAAGGTGACTTAAAGTCAAATTAATCTAGATTGAATAACGAAACGGTTTATTATTCTAAAGTTTAATTATCTGAGATCAAAATTGTGAATAAATTGAGATAAAGTTCTTGTTCAAAGTTACATTTTATTACTATAAAACAAAAAACTAGATCACATACCATCTTCTGCTTCTTAGCAAAATATTTGATTACAATAAAATGATACACTTGATAATCAGACATAAACAAAAATAAAATCAAGCTTATTAAATAAAAATAACAAAAATTAATATGTCAACACGAATAGAAATTTTTCATTCATAATGGTAACTATAAAATCTTAAACAAAGTAAATATGCCTAGTAAACCTTACTCACGCTTGTTTAATAATTACTCCTTAGCCTTAGGTACCTAATGGCAAATTCCAAAAGCATACCTTCGCGGAAGAAACCACTTAAATTTTTTTTTATTAGAAGCGTCCACCAAAAAAATTAAAACGCGCGGTTATTACATTTCTTCATAAACACACAAAATTTTCCTTCCTATTCGCTAAAACAGCATTTCCGTATTATTGCGACGGCCGTTCCTCAAGTAGGGCGTAAATAAATTGAGCCAGCTTATCTGCAGTTGTAGTAATTAAATAAAACAAGGTGCGGCGGATTTACGGCCCCCCTGGGCCCCAACGGTTTACTGGAAATGTCAAAAGCGGTCTGCGTTTCTTTGCTGGCGTTTTGATAAAGCTCTCTGGCTGAGTTTAAATTGAAGCGATATAATTGCCGTTTATTGGTAAAAGGGGTTAAGGAAACACAATCTTATAAAGAGTCGGCAACGCGCACGTGACTCCTTTGAAGTTGCGGGCGTCTATAGGCTGCGGTGGCCTCTTACCATCAGGTGGATCGTACGCTTGTTTGCCACCGGCGTTGTATAAAAAAATACATTAAAATCATATCTTTAACATACGAAATTCCGAAAGAAAAAACCTCCAAGATCGAGTTAATAAGCTAGAATGACTAGAACAACCACTACCAACTGCGATTATAGCAACACAAAAGACGAAAAGAGAGGAAAAGTACCTTACTTAGCTGCCGAGTACTGAAAATACTCAAAACTGATTGACAGCTAAATATGACGTCACAAAAAACCAGTAATTTGTCTTTTTAATCGTGAAATATTGTACGTTTATGTACATATTTGCAATACCATTTATAATTTATTGAATCATGAGAACTGTTTTTATTACTTTCTATTTACATTTGGACGATAAAAAAACAACATTTTCGTGAATGTATATTTTTCCCAATATCATTTTATGATTTTGATTATATTGTCTTATTTACTATTTATTGCGATAATTTGATATATTATTTATATATACTTATATCATGTAGGTTATATGTAAAATGCAAAGGTATCGTTGCAACTTAAATATGGAAACATTCTAGGAACCGAAATACGTGTTCAATATCTTTAAGTAGGTACGTTTGTTGTAATATTGCTATTAAAACACATTTTACAGCTGCAATTTAAATATTTAAGTCATAAGTACATTAAAAACGTGATAAAAATGCAACGTGTGGTATTATCCTCATTTCGTACTGTGAAACAACGAGTTCTTCAGTCGTCATTTGTTTTAAAACTGTATGCAAAACTCAAATTATTCTGTACTCAAATAACATATCAGAATGTAACTTTTCGATCGTGCATTAAGGGTCCTTATCAGTTAAAAAACGCTCATCTATTTACGCCATTTTCTGTTTGAATTGAAACGTATCTTGGCATTTTCTCAATTTTACTATCTAGAACAGCAGGCGAATCACGTAACTTTATGTACTAACGGTAGATAGATTTTACTGTCAATTTTGAAGTATAAATGTATGGGTTGACAACTAAAATTTGACATTAAAATCTACCTAACGGTAGTACAAACGTTACGTGATTACCCCGCAGGACTATTGCGACCATATATCATAAACTTTAAATGAATTTTTTGCAGTTTTCATTAAGAAATATTGTTTCAAACATCACTCCAAATCGACCATTTTCAAGCTATAAACTTGTTTTTCCGCTTAAATTCTACTGCGTGCAATAAAATCAAAAAATGACTATGTTACTATCTAAAACTTTTATAAAATCATCGTAGCCTTTAATAATTTTATTGGTATTATCAATATTTTTGTCATAATTTGAAATCAAACATTTTAAAACTTGTAAGGCCTCTTAAATCATAAATGTAAATCGTAACTCTCGTTTGAATATTAGTAATGGGTACCCGATGGCATTACTGGCTGGCTATAATAATTTTATTAATATACACATAAATAATAAGTACCTTTAGTGAAAGATGTAATTAGGTTCACTTTTGCACATTTGGTATTTTTTGAATTTAAATAAATAAACAGACGTGTGGTCTCGGATGGGTTTATTAGGCGACTAAAAAGGACAAGTATATATTAGAATGAGGTGGGAGTGTAGTAGAGTAGGTATGCATTATAACCGTATTTTTTATCATAACTAGTATTCGAAATACTATTGGTAGTTACATTTTTGTACATTTGTAGTGGATATCCTTTAAGCTCGCAGCTCGGCTATGTTTAACTTAGCATTCAATTAAAAAGTTAACAATCGCAGTGAATTATCTCAAACGAATATCCGCAGCTGTTAAATCCTAACAAGCTCAGTTAGAGTGGATGGAAAACGATAATATATCAAAATCTGGACAAGTAAGGCTGATGTTACAGGGCCTTTGGTCAATTTATAAGGCATAATATAAATAAATATTAGAGGACAATCTTACACAAATCGAACTAGCCCCACAGTAAGCTCAAGAAGGCTTGTGTTATGGGTACCAGACGGCGATATATTTAATAGATATAAATACTTAAATACATAGAAAACATCCAAGACTCAGAAACAAATATTCATGCTCATCACACAAATATTTGCCCTAACCGGGATTCGAACCCAGGACCGTCAGCTTCACAGGCAGGTGCAATACCCACTAGGCTAAACCGGTCGTCAAACTAAATTTCAGGGTTCATAGATACTATTAAAACTTTACATATAAAAATTATGACTTTTTAACTAGCACAAAACATAAACATACTACAACTGCTATGTGTTATCCAACTTGGTGGTGTCAGGTAAACCAAATAGTAACCGGAACCGGAACTTGACTCCCTTCGGCCAAAATTCTTCCTTGGTGAAGGTTATGGGCTTGGATTATTGCGAGATCCTACATATACCTAACTTTGTTATGACGTGGCCGTTGCGTGTCATATACTTCCAGTCAATAATGCCCACGGTATGATAATAGTAGTTTATGCAACTGCTACATAATGAGAGGCGAGCTTCATAATAAGATCACACGAGTGTTTTAATGTCTAATTATGAACAGTTACATACACTACTTTATCTACATCCAAATATAAAATCCTCTTTCATGTGATCAGGAACCATTGCGTTGCAAGTGTAGTGAGTAAAGTTATGAGCGGATATGGTCATAACAATACCGTTTTCGATGCTATTATGGCCAACTCCGCCTCGGGCCGGCGCGATATTGTAAAGCTGGTCCTTACCTACACTTTTTGAGCACATTAAGGAGGATTTACTACATAGGTGTTGATAAAGTTTATTCCAGTTCCAAGTTGATCAGCAGGATAATCGCATAACTTTACGAGTCATGTTTTGGAAGGTGAAAATCTAAGCTGATTATTTATGTCCTAACACTTGTTTCAAGTGATGCAACTACGCTGTTGGGCCAACAAACTTTTAGTAACCCTAACGGCTCTATTCAGTTGACATTAGTAATTTTGGCGTAAAATGACGCTTATATAACCACCCGATGATGGTTTCTATATCTATCAGGGTTATTGTCACTACAAATCGGACACCGCTGTAAGCATTTGTTTTTAAAATGGCGAAAAGAGTAATAATCGAAAAATACTCTGTACTTTCCTTCCTATTTATCAAAATTGAAATGGGTTCTTGCGAAGAATCCAAACCCGTTTTCAACGTGAGGATAAAAATAATCTCATTCAATGTTGATTTGATCTACAAATTTAGAGATAAAGGAAAAATTGAAAAAATTTAGGTGCCGAGCAGGATTTGAACCTGCGGATAAAAACACACAAACACAGTGTCATGTGTGTTGCAGTGCGATTAAATTTGTAGTTTACGTTAGCAGCGGTACTGCTTAATACAAAAAAAAATGATTTCATCTGTCGATAACCCATCACCCTCACTAAAGCAGTTTGGCGTTTGTACATTTAGGTACTATTATTTAATTATTCTGTGTCTTCCTTAATATATTTTTCTCTGAATGAACGGATAACTTCCCTATCAGAATAACAAATACACTAATTGAGTAAATAAGTTACAACTAAAATTAAAAAATAAATCCTAAATAGAACTAAACTGAACTAAAATCTAAAACTAAATAAGCCTAAAAAATATAAAAAAAATTAGGCGCCCGCGGCATGGTGCCGAGGATGCGGGCAGCATTTCCTCTCTGAATTACAAAAAATTTAAACACATTGATTTTCAGTATCACGTTGAAGTTAATACAGCCGAATAATTTTGCTTCAAATGAAAAAAATATTTTCATTTCATGAAATATACAAAAATAATTTTTGTTTTTAAACGTTTTAAATTTATACTTTTAAACAGGCAGGCCTCTTAATTATTTTGCCAAAACAAATGAAAGTTCTTGAATTAATAACTGTTATAGAATAAAGCAACATCTACACAACAGGATATTGTACATTAATTCCGGCAGCTAATTGTGGTGTTGCTACTAGTCTATTAAAACGAGACGGACACCGTCCCCTCCGTAATGTGTTTTCATCGGAACGAAAAATATGCTCAAGTGAGCGTGCAGCCTAAGTTCGCGATAAGATCCACATTAATTTGCTTCAATTCAAAGGGATCAGGCCGTTGTCGCGGAAAGTTCGCTCGCGATCCGAAACATGAAATTAATTTCATTCAACTGCGAAATGGTTGGCTTTCATGAGCTTAATTCTGATCTGATAAAGGGGAAAGCTTTTTTCGCTTGACTGGGAGGCTGAAATAAAGGTTTAAACTTAGGTTAGTGAAATTACGTATTCCGACATAAAACGCTACGTAGGTAGACTTTAATGTATGTGGCGCTATTACCATCTTTTTTGCGTATTAAACTTACGTAAGTAATCGCAAAAGGTGAAAGTAACTGGGCCATTTTACTTTTTCATGTACATAATTTTCAGACATTTTTTTAATGCGTATTTCGGAATACTAGGCCCTCACTTCATATTTTTGTATTGTTATTTAGAAAGAGGTTTAACTGCAGTGTCACTTCCGATAGTTTTGGTAATTAACAAAGCTCGGAATAGGTGGTGCCTATTTACCTAAACTTCGCGGGAGGACGTAACTAAGAGTGGTTACAAGCACCAAAAATAATTATTTCTTTTTAATGAATGCAGGATTTCCCGGGATTTACTGTATTATTCAAGAGGCTTAATACATTTCGCCTTACTTATAAATCTTGTTATATTGCATATTATTTGTTTAATTACCTTGAAATAACAATCAGTCATTAAAAATATACTATGGATCAAATTGAATCAAGAGGATTCCGAAATTTGATAGTTTTTAGTTGACTTAGATATAATTATACTCCTTTCTTCCATTAGAGGGGACCTGTGTCCAGCATTAGGGCGTATACAGATTAGTGATGAGACAGAACTATGATATGGCATAGAAGATATAGTACATATGTATTCTAATTTATTTCTAATATGATGGTATACATGTACTTATATATTAAATAAAACTATTTTTCAACCGATTATATCGTGTATAATGAATTTAAAATACATTCCGTGACCACGAGTGCTGTAAAGGACTCGAAACGTCGGAATGAATGTCAGAATTTTCTATACGATATCATAGTTCTGTCTCATCACCAATCTATATACGCCCTAATGCTGGACACAGGTCCCCTCTCATGGAAGAAAGGAGTATAATTCTGTCTAAGTCAACTAAAAACTATCAAATTTCGGAATCCTTTTGATTCAACTTGATCCATATTATATTTTTAATGACTGATTGTTATTTCAGGGTAATTAAACAAATAATATGCAATATAACAAGATTTATAAGTAAAGAGAAATGTATTAAGCCTCTAGAATAATACAGTAAATCCCGGGAAACCCCACATTCAATAAAAAGAAGTAATTATTTTTGGTGTTTGTAACCACTCTTAGTTACGTCCTCCCGCGAAGTTTAGGTAAATAGGCACTACCTATTCCGAGCTCTGGTAATTAACTAACCACAGCTAATATCCATAAATCGAGTAACTCAGTGGTCCTTGGATGTCTCAACATTTGTATGAAAAAATGGTTTTTACCACTGTGGTACCCATCAATTACAGCAATATGTTAATATTTAAGTATTTTTATCTATACATTCCTTTTATTAGGTTCAGGGTACTATTTTGAAACCTATTTTTGTACACTAATTCAATAAATATCAAAGTTTTTTCTGTATTAGAAAACGAATCATGAAAAAGTAGAATTACCAACTAGCGTAAGTAAGTACCTACTCGTTTTTGACACTTAAGGCTAATTGCTCGCGTGACCCGCACGAACGTATCGTTTTATGTTGGCATTTGCTGTACGACCATAATCACTACGTGTCTTTGTTAATCATAACAAAAACTCCCCTGGATCCTTTTGAATAATTTATTTAAAAAAACTGATAGTCACAATTACACACGTTTTAAGTCTAAGGTTTACTTTTACACGTCCGCTCTTTCGCACCGTTAACAAAGAAGTCCGTCAGAAACACGTTGTTCCCCTTTTTAAAATCTTCCCACCATTACGCCCTCCGTTTTTTTTACCCGTTAATCTTTTTCAAAGTCATAATGGCGGCGGAATACAATCGAACTTAATTAAAAGTGAAACTTAAATGAAAACTAACACAATATAACATAAAAAATCATTACACTAGCCCTAACAAATAACGAGTCTGTCAACCAGCTTTATCAATAATTTAATATGCTTCGTAAACGCTGAAATTATCGATTCGCTTGGCACGACCAAGGCTGGTTATTGTAGCCGTAAAGCAGGTTAACGTTGCGAGTTCAGCACTACATTTGTACTAGACAGAGTTATTGAAGCGCACGGCTACGGAACGTACTAAAAACACTGTGTAGAAGAATGGCGACAGGCGATTACATATTTAGCACGATATACATATATATTTTTTTATACAACGCCGGTGGCAAACAAGCTTCCGATCCACCTGATGGTAAGCGGCCACCAGAGCCTGTAAACGCCCGCGACCCCAAAGGAGTCACGGACGCGTTGCCGACCCTTTATAAAATTTGAGAATGCACTGTCAGCACAGTGCATCCTCGGGAGCTCTGGCAACCTTGTTCACCTCCAGGAACACAACACTACACCACCACCAAACCACATTTTAAACCACGACGTAGCAAAGCAAGCAATCCTGTACCGCTTAAATCTATAGAACAATTCCTAGAGAACAACATCTAGAGATTTATCATGGAAGCCTGATTCCATCAATTTCTTCTACCGCTTGTCCGATGGCAAGCAAACATCGTATCCTAAGACTGTCGGAGGACACAAGCTCATTGCCAACCCTTTATTGATGTTCTAACGCGTTCTTTGTCCGTAGTAATTATGCGCCTTGTATTCAACATATGTTTTTCTGCTGTTCTGTACTTCTCTAAGGTTACGTTACGTATTGATTAGTGGAGTTGACAATGCAAATCGCTGGCCCTACACACCAAGTAGTGGCGTTTATTATGGCAGCGGTCTGTCATCTGTAAAGTGGAGATATGTACGTCGACAGTTGGGCTGCTCGAATATAAAAGTGATGTTATTCCGCATTGCCTCACCTCTCGGCAACTTCTCATTATAATACGTATGTACCGGCTTAATTACATCTCCGTATATTAATGGAAAAATATTTGCACAGTTATTTTCCTAACAACATGCTGCTGACTCACATCAGCAGCATGTTGTTAGGAAAATATGTGTGCCAAAGTGGTTTATGCAATAAGCTCACGAATAGATGCATATTTGCTCTGGGTAAGGCATAAAGACAGGATGCTGTTGGATAGGGATATGCGTTTTCTTGAGCAACTCTAGTTTTGTGTGGAATAAATTAATGATGTTTTCAATGATAAGATTAATGAGAGTTTGGGCTCAGTGGAACGTCATCTCGCTCATGTTTGAACTAAACAAATTGGGAAAAATGCTGCAGCCATAATAAATAACACCACAAAAAGTTCCTTAGGTATGTAGTATGTGAATAACGTCGCCAGAACTCCCAGTAGAGAGTGAGTGACCTGCATATGTATCTAGATCTCAACACTGTGAACTCTTTAGTCAATAAAGAGTACAACGAGCTTGTGAATGTTCTGTAGTAGCAAGCATCCGTAGGCTACGGTGTCTGATTACCATCAGGCAGGTTGAAAGCGTACTTTTTACATACATTCAATGATTTGACTTTGCTACCGTCGTCGTCGTATTAAAAAAAACTTTTTGAGCCATAATGGAAATCACATATTCATACTGCACTGAGAATAAAATTTGGGCTGCCCGGCTATACATAGGTTATTATTGCTAAAGGATGCGGATGAATGCGAAATTTAATAAGAAATATAAATAATGCTTAACATAAAAAATATTGTGTGAACGAGACAAGTGTTACGTTCTAAACACTTGTCTCGTCCTACGCTACTTGTCACTCTTGAGTGACATCTACTGTTACAGAATTTTTTATACCATCCCATCCAATCTCAGGACTGCGACCCCTGACATCTACGTACATACAAACTGCAAAAATATCAAATAAATATTGTGCACATTTTATTGCTCTTAAATGTACTGTGTTATTTATGCATAAAATGCCATCAAATAGAGTGACCGAGACTTTTCCACGAGCTAAATGAAATTTAAATTTAAGGGCTTTAAAGCCCTTGACAAATATCTTTTCATACTTTATCTGTTAAGGCTTTGTCGCTGCGGATAACATAAAGGAAATAATGAATTTTACTGAAAACAAGCGATCGCTTAGCTGCCAATCCGCTCATAACTTAAGTCCACATTTGACGGTCGCCACTTTGAAAGCACGCTGCTCTTGGCAGACTTTGCTTTGTTTATTTACTATAGCAACTTCATCTCGATACAGGCGTGACGACCTTTTGTAAAACAGACGTGCCCGCCGTGATGCGAGCGTCAAAGAATATTGACGCAACTGAGATTTTGGCATTTGATCAAGTTTACGTTGAGAAAACTAACCGTAATACTTTTTCTTTATACAAAGCCGGTGGCAAACAAGCTTGATGGTAAGCGGCCACCGCAGGCTGTAGACGCCCGGGCCATTCTACTTTTTCATGTACATAATTTTCGGACACTTTTTACTTTGTGGGAACACAGTTGCGAGCAAACTCAAACTCAAAATATTCTTTATAGCAACAAGCACTTTTGAATCGTCAGTTATATATTACATAAATTGAATCTAATTATTCAGAGCAATTTATTGATGCATATGAAATTTTTAAAAAAACATGAATTACTATAATGTATGTCAAAAGATAGCATTTCTCACAACGTTGCAAATTCCTCGCCCCGGCGCGGGGCGCGGGCTAGGTTTGGGCCCGCCGCGCCTCGCCAGTCTACTTGTAATTCTTGAACACTTAACATGTAAATAAATATTAATAATTGGAGTCAGATTTTCATTTAACAAGGGTCACTTAGGATAACCTTGATATAAGGTATGCAGCGAGGCCAACTCGCTCAACTTAAATGCAGATTTTGGAATACTTTTGGCCCTCGCTTCATATTTTTGTGTTGTTATTTAGAATTAGTTTTAATTAGCGTATCACTTCCGATACTTTTGGTAATTACCGAAGCACAGCTAATATCCATAAATCGAGTAACTCAGTGGTTCTTGTATGTCTCACCATTTGTATGGAAAAACGGTTTTTACCACTGTGTTACCCACCTTTTACAGCAATATGTTATATATCTATAATTTTCTTTTGTTAGGTTCAGGTACTATTTCGAAATATTATTTCTGTACATGAATTCAATACATATCATAGATTTTTTTTTTGAAATAGAAAACTGGTCATGAAAAAGTAGAATGTCCAGCCCGCAACTCCAAAGAAGTCACGTACGCGTTGCCGACCCTTTATAAAATTTGAGGATACTACTTAATATTAATACTTTAATACTTTTTAGTTGGAGTAACGTGAAATTCCCGACTGTGCAAATGCGAATAAATAATTATTATTTCTATTTTTTTATGAAATTTTATGCTATTACGTTTTTCGCGTTAGCCCTTAATTTTAATACTTTCTAAATGAAAATCTATGAAGTGTAAAATGCGAAATAACTTTTTTCTGTTATTTTAACAACATATCCTGTCTTACATCTCAGCCTCCAAACTCCTCATCTTCCCATTTTCATCTCCGTTCACCGCAGTAAAACGTTACTTTTTATTATTATTATTTAAACTTTATTGCACAAAAAGAATATAAGTACAAAGGGCGGACTTAATGTCATGAGGCATTCTCTACCACTCGACCATAGGACCAAACAGAAACTAGCAAATGTGGGTGCAATGAGAAAATAATTCATAAAAGTTAAACGATTACTTTTTGTTTCTATTCTACGCTACGCCAATACTGTCATGTTTATATTTTGTTAGGACTAATTTTGTTTGCTAATGGGTCATAACCTGTTTGTTTATTACCTTATGCCAGTAAACCCAACCCGGCCATGCTGCGTATAATTTGACACTGCAAATGACATGTAGCGTAATTACGAATTAAGCCCAAAATCCTCAATTCGCGTAAATTATTTACAAGTACCTCTTTGAAGACAAATATTTTTAGACAGGGAAATCATAAACAATGTTTACATACACATAATGTGCTATTAAACATGATAATAACATTATGGACCTTTATTTTATTTTAAAGTGAAAGAGGTTCCATTTTATTTTGTTCTTGGTATTACCATAGATAATTCAAATAACTGAACTAATACGTATGATAATTCTCGTTTATTTTTTTATTCAAAGAACTTCTTGTCAATATGCTTAAGAGGCCTTGTAAGTTTTAAAATGTTTTTATTTCAAATTATGACAAAACTATTGATAATACCAATAAAGTTATTAAAGGCTACGGTAATTTTATTAAAGTTTTAGATAGTAACGTAGCCATTTCTTGATTTTATTGTGTGTAGTAGAATTTAAGCCCAAAAAGAACAAATTTTTATTTTGAAAATGGTTGATTTGGAGTGATGTTTTAAACGATATTTCTTAATGAAAAATCCAAAAAATACATTTATAGTTTACGACATAAAGTTGCAGCAGCTCTGTTCTAGATAGTAACATTGAGAAAATGTCAAGATACATGCCAATTCAAACAGAAAATGGCGTAAATAGATGTGCGTTTTTTAACTGATAAGGACCCTTAACTGAAAATTCTTTCGCAAAACATGCAAGCGAGTGACACACAACAAAATGTCAATACTCCAAACGTTACAAGAACGAATTGAAAAAATAAACATGATAAAGCGATTTGCGTTTTTTAAACAAATGTGTTTTTCTTATCAAAACGAGCAAATAAGTTACATCTCATTTTGCGATAACGATCTTGATAAAAATAACGTGCTGTAGGCACGCAAACTGCTTGTTCCTCGCGAATTCCCCGCTACAAAAATACACTGGGAACACAAAATTAGGTAATTATACGCCGCTTAGGTACTAACACAATTATTACACTATCAACACACACAACTATTTTATCACAATTATTTTATTATTATGTATGTTGTATTAATTTATTATATAGTCTAGATCATTGTATATGTATCTCTCTGCTAAATATGCACTACCTGTTAACTTTCATTTTCTGAATTTCCTGCTACCCAAAGGTTGTCTGGAAGAGATCGCTTTTTAGCGATAAGACCGCCTGTTGTTTGCATTATTGTCAGTGTTAAAATTTGTTTTTAACATTTCCATTTTGTATAGTGCACAATAAAGTATATTATTATTATTATTACACTTTTCAGTAGTATCCTTATGGTGTTATTCCGAGGTATCATTACGAGGATGGACCTTTATCATCATCATATCAGCCGAAAGACGTCCACTGCTGGACATGGGCCTCCCCCGCCTACCCACCTAACCCTATACCCTACCTAAATAAATAACCTACCTACCCCTACCTACCCTACCGACATATATAAATTGATGAAAATGGAATTTTAATACCTATCACACTTGCAATTAGCTTTAAAATTATATCTACCTACTGTATATTTGGGGAGACTTTATTTAAATCGCCCATTCCTGCATATGGTCGCGTGCAATGGTTGCTATCGCGTATGAATTCGCCGCTAGAGGCGTTAGTGTAACGCGAGGTCTCTGAAATGTCAAATGTCACTTGTGGTTGCGGTACGCGGGTTAATATCTAATTGGAACAATATGGTGACTATTTTGCAATACCTGAGCTTGCTTATGGCAAATATGAGTTACGGGTCAGTGACTGTCAGTGCTTTGAGACAGTTTTGTCTTTCGTAAACTTATTTCCTCCTTTTTTCCGAACAAAACGGGACTGCACTACAATGCGGCATGTTCGATATTTTTACGGTACGGTTTTAAGGTTTTAAATGTTGATTTTATTATATTTTAATATACAAAAATTAACATATCCTGTAAACAAAAGGTAACTGATTTGACTACTTTGTTAAAGGAATGAACGACCGATTGATTGAGTGAATGTTTAGTTCAATTCATTCTCTGTTCAGATCTTTTAATCACTCCTTCGCCTTGCCTCACTTTTGATCAAGACTTTACTCGTAGATAGACGTGTTCTAGCTTCCAAGTATAAAAATAAAATTAAAATAAATGAAATTAATCTAACCGTTATTCAGTATTTAATTGACGATAAATCCTTGTATACCCTAACCTTTTCAATATTAAACATGATTTAAATGAAAACTTCGTTCCCATGCCCATAATAACCAATAATAATTTTTGACAGCTGGACCTTACACGACGGTGGCGCAAACTGGTGATCACAAAAACGATACGAGTAGCCCTCATTTGGCTATGTTATGAGTTCTCTGCCGAGGTTTACCCGAGGGACTGTGTAGCCTACTGAGTGCGGATACAAAAAAAACTTACAATATAATTTCAATGAAGCGCTTCGGATAATAATTTTGATATGTTCTCAATTTAAACGGGACAAAACAGAAACAACTCTTTCTTTAATATGATTTAATAATTATGATGTTTAAAGGAATATAGGCAAGATAGTCTGAGGCTCTTCAAAAAATAATATATACATTTTCAAGCCTCGGCAACGCTTAGGTATTTGATATCCCTGGTATTGCAAGCATGTATAAGCTAGGGTGACAGCTTACCTTCAGGCGGGCTGTACGCTTGTTTACCACCTTAACAATCTTTTTTATTTCATAAGTATGCCTAAACAATATTTGTTTTTCCAACATATTCCACGTTGGTAAACATTATGACATAAACGAGTTGACGTATTACTTCACTGAAGTCGAAAAGGCACCAAAAGTGTTCTACCTTATATTATTATTATTTATCAATGGCAATTATTTCGAACCGTGAGATCTTCTACCTTATATTTATTTGCGAATAGTTTTCATATTATAATGGCTTGAAAAGCCTAGTCCCATTAAGGTCTAGGTTCCCCCTTGATTTGGAAGGTCAGCTGGCCGTCCCTTCCGTAGAAACTAGTGCCTGTGCCAAATCTTGGGATAAGGTAGCGGACCCCGGGCATCATTCGGGATACAACTGTACCGGGATAACGCTAGGAGGATGATGATCGCTTTATCTATAAATAATTGGTCTCGAAAAGAGCATTTGACCATAAATTTGCTAATGTCAAATATCTAATCGAAATATTAGAAGAAACGAAATATTGCTATATATAAACACATATACATATAATATATATATAATTATAATACATTGTCACTATAATAATAAAGGTTGATTATTGCAGTCCAACGCGGTAATGCTGCAAAAGTTTTGGGCACCATTGCACCAGGTTGCATGAGTTTAGATTGTTTTTTTATTAATTTATTTCTTTTTTGTGTGCGAAATTTTATTGCGCAACTCAAGAGGTATGTACAACTGGCAGGCTTAATGCCATAAGACATTGTCTTCCACTACACAATATATGTAAAAAATTCATGTTAATAATAAACTAGAATAGCCTTTATTTCTAGTACTTCAAGTAGAATTATTAGTTATTAGTTTATTTCTAGTAGTCTCAAGTATGTGCAAATTAACATTCATTTTAACTGTTATTATATTATTATTAGCTAATGTGCCCATTTGTGGGCAAAGTCCTCCATCTCTTTCCACTTTTCCCTATCTTTGATAGAGATTCTTGTAAATTGACATATATTTTATATTGTGAATAAATGAATCTGAATCTGAATCTTTTTATCTTTTTTATCAAACGACATTACATTCGTAATCGAACTTACTTATCATAAAGTATATTGATTGACATCAAGTAATCAGTTCGGTTACACAAAAGGGCGCTCCTCGACTGACGACGATTATTATAGTTAATAGTAATTTCCAGCTACAAATTTAAATTGGTAGCGTCTGTGTCCCTGACTCGAAAAGCTGAGCATTCGTTTACTTAAGTACAGATACGTTAGCTTTGGCCTGATCGCAGCAGCTAGTATCGACTCACATTGCTGCCGAATAGGATTTTAGCATCATTTTAAAATTTATAACAATATTAATGTGCGTATGAATAGTAAACCATCAGTTTATATAAATAATAAATAAATAAATAAATAAATAAATATTAGAGGACAATCTCACACAAATCAAACTAGCCCCACAGTAAGCTCAAGTGGGCTTGTGTTATGGGTACTAGACGACGATATATTTAATAGATATAAATACTTAAATACATAGAAACCATCCAAGACTCAGAAACAAACATTCATGCTCATCACACAAATATTTGTCCTGACCGGGATTCGAACCCAGGACCATATAAAAAGTAATTTGCTATACCAACATGACAATTGTGCCTTTACCATGAGTTTGCATGACCGTACTCGCTAGCGACTGCGTAAACGATTTAGTATGCCAATTCTTAGTTCTATTGCGTAACCGCCAGAGGCACTGTACTTTTGCCCATACAAATTTTTACGCAGTCGCTAGCGAGTACGGTCATGTAAACCCATGGTAAAGGCACTTACTTCTATGTGATAATCCAGCTCTTAATATCCGTTATTTATATTGTGATATAACTAGCAGCGCCCTGCGGTGTTATCTGCGGATGAAAGGTTGCCTTATGTGTTGATTCAGGCTATCAGCTACCTCCATTCCAATTTCAGCCAAATCCGTCCAGCCGTTTTTGGGGAACGTACATACATATACATCACAAATTTTCACATTTATAATATTATCAGGATTACACATAAGGTGGAATTAACTATTAAAACTACAAGCAGGTTAATTTAAGAATGCACTGTATTCATAAGCACATATGCATTGCTGCGAGGTGCAAAACACAAATGCCATAATGTTTTTAAACACTCGTGTTCAATATTCTGGATTTTGACCCTAAAAACGGTATAATAAGAGACATATCACGTGTAAATGTGTTTAAAGAAATTATATAAAATATGGGTTGCAGCGTAAGCCCTATGTTGGATATTTAACTAAGTTAACAAACTGAATGCTAATAATAGAGCGTGCACAGAGTTCGTAATTCTGTTTCTTCGCATTTATCACTGCGATTACGAATTCTACTACAATTGTCAACCATAAAATAACTTGTTTACTACTGAGCATGAACAGTTTAATGCGAATTAATCAACCGATTGATGTTGACAAGGAAATCTCTTACTCCGTGCAAATGTTGTCAAAGGTAAAACTAGTGGCTCTGTGAGCTGTAGACCTCGTGAGTGAGTTTTTTTATCATTTCCAAAATCTGACACTATAAAAAAAGGTCAATTATGAATATCGAACCTGCTAAAAAAATTCACGAGAAGCGGTTGATAAATGCGACCTGTAGAGGACAAAAAACCGAAATTCAGACGCAGAAACTTACAAAATAGAAATAAAAATTGTTTTTGAAAATTTCCAAAAGATTACTAGACAATAAAATTCTATATAATTACCGGACCTGCTCACAATTTTTTTTAAATTGTAATTGTACGCGGAGTCTGAGGAGGTTAAACGCGTTAAAACTAACATAAAACAATTTATGTGGATTATTTGACAAATATCAGGTAGATATTTGTCATCATATCAGTTAAAAGCTTCAAGTTTGGTTAGGGGCTTTATAGCCTTATAGTCACATTAAATAAGGTTGTTTATTATTCTATGTATTACCCAGTATACGGACAAATAAGGGATTCAAGTATCGATATCGCCAGAAGCCTTAAATCATATCCTAGTTGTTAAGTGTTATAAACAGTAGCGATACCGGTGACGTAGACATAGACAGTGGCGCCGGAGCGGTGGCCGATATGGGTAACTAATCAGTTTGCCGCCTTTTCCGCTGTCACCCTTGGCAGATGAAAAATTAAAGTTATGCAGGCTTCTTGAATTATGAATTGCTGAAATTGTTGTTATAGCGTTAAATTAATATACTTAATGCAGAATAAGCATACTGATTGTACAAAAATAGTATTGAGATAATTCATAATACAGGTATTGTATGGATAATGGAGTTTCATTTACAATAGTTAAATCAAAAAAATCAAAATCAAACATTTATTCTGCAAATAGGCCACAAGGGCCAAATGTAAACTAATATTTTGACATGTAAAATTACATGTCAAAATATTAATTTACAATTTAAGAAAGTCTGACTATAATAAGTAATACATTTTTCATGACAAAATATTAATTTACAGTTCAAGAAGGAATAATCATTTCGAGCTAACAATTATAATAAAATTAATGTCATACAGTGAAGATAAACTTGCAAAGTTATCTATTACAAATATTACAACATCAGTAAAGTTAGAGATGTATAAGGTCTCAAGATTAAACAAGGAGTATAAAGAAATTAATATAATGTCCCAGAGATGTAGGTACATGGTCTCTGAGCGTTAGCAGCACCTAATAGTATATATACACTTCCAGCAATCGGCCTATTGCCTTTTATAAAGTGTAATTTTAGTTACTTACTCGAAAATTGTATTACGAGCCAATGAAAGCCCCAAATTTCGGGTTCGTAAATCTTCCCCATTATAACGCCACCGTACAGCCTTGAGAAAATAAATTCAGATCATTGCCACATACACTGCAACTCTCCTGCCAGATCAGCGTCACAACTAATCATAACCAAGAAACATCACGTTTTATAAAAACATAACTACTCAACCGCGGCGGACATTAAAAAAATTGGTTCTGAAAATTTCGGACGCAACGATTTGTTGTGAACGAACTGGTTTCGCGGCAAGCGAATTTATTACCTGCCCGGCTTAAAACAAGGTGCCTCCTTTATCTCTCCTGTAATATATTATGTACAACAGAAAAAATTGTAGCCATCCATCCTTTACGGTGCTGAAATGTCGCGAACTTTTGTTGCGGACTTTCTTACATCTGTAGTAATTTTTCTGCGCCTTCAAAAGATGATGACTTATTTTACCGGCGCTTTATTACAAGAATTTATTTGTGTATATTAATTTCAAGGCAAGTATTTTATAAGTAGATATGTTTCTATAGAAATGAATGATATCTACAATTAAATATTGTAACAAAGCGTACCTAATAAATATTAGGGCCTCGGCAGAGAGTACAATTTTGTACCTTTTGGTGTCGAAACTCTTGTTCCATGGCGTCGCAGCGCGCACAACTTATTTAGTGAAATCGCGAAGAGTATGGTTGACATAAGTGGTGACCAAAGAGCTGGCGACTTCCTCGCACAACGTATCAGGGCCTGTACTCCGAACTTCGAAATCCGAACTTAGTATCGTGCCGTCCCTTTCACTCTCGTTTTATACACTATATGAGTGAAAGGGACGGGACGTTACGATGTTCGGATTTCGAAGTTCGGAGTAGGCCCTCATCAGCATTGCGATACAGCGCGGAAATGCCGCCAGCATCCTCGGCATAATGCCCTAAGGGTCTGTTTTAGATTTAAGTTAGTTTCAATATATTGTTATTTATGATATTGTTATTTAACTATTGCTAGTGGCTCTGTGAGCTGTAGACCTCTTGAGTGAGTTTTTTTATCATTTCCAAAATCTGACATTATAAAAAAGATTAATTACGAATATTGAACCTGCTAATAAAATTTCACGAGAAGCGGTTGAAAAATGCGACCTGTAGAGGAGAACAAACCGAAATTCGGACACAGAAACTTACAAAATTACTCGACAAAAAAAATCGATATAATTACCGGACCTGCTCACAAAATTTCACGAGAGTCGTTTGCGTAATGCGACCTGTAGAGAAGAACAAACCGTTGAACAAGTATATATATATATAATTATATATATATATATATATATTTGAATTTCCAAATACTTATTCGCAAATAAAATCTGTATATTTATCCAACCTGTTCACAAAATTTCACGAGAATAGGTTGAGAAATGCGACCTGTAGAGGAGAGCAAACCGAAATTCGCACGCAAAAACTTACAAAATCATTGATAAAAAAATTGTTTTTGGAAATTTTCAAAAACGGTCTCGAGAGAAAATTTCTATGTAACTATCGAACCTGCTCACGAAATTTCACGAGAATCGGTTGAGAATTGCGACCTGTAGACGAGAACAAACGGAAATCCGGACATACGAAAGCATTTTTGTCGAAGCTGAAGCAGAGACCTTCGTTTCACTCGGTCAATTACCGCTTGCAGTAGTATCGAGGGGTGAGTGTTCAAACCCGATAAATCGAGATAATTGATTTTTGAAATAAGAACTCAACATCCATTACGCAGAGTTCTATTTTCAATAAACCTTTTACATGACTTATCGGGTTTGATCACTCATCCCTCGATATAAAATTACGCAAAACTTCGAATGCACATGTTCAATCTGATTCATGTGATGCTTTCTGACGTCTATACTGACGCCTGATACGATGTGAGCCGTTACGTGAGTTCCCGTCAGATGAATGCGTATATCTATCAATCAATATGGCAATCAAGAGAGTAACCTTATCTCAAGTGAACCAAAAACATGGAGCCATTAGTAGCTGCATGTAAATATGCTGTACTTAGATTAAGCCATTACTATAGGGACAGACTCATCGAAAAGCGATTAGCATATTTAATTAACGCCTTACCTGCGGCTATTAGAAGGGAGCGAAACAAAAATGGATAAAATGGATAAGCCTTGTTCCAATACTACCTCGAAAGTACTTAAATATATTATATCTAGCTGCTGATCCACTTTTTGCCTATGCTGTTCTTTTTATTAATTAAGACTTCAGATTAAGATAAGCATCCAACTTAAGATTATAAAGACTCACTAGCTTTTTCCCGCGACTTAGCCCGCGTACTAAACGTAATTTTTAACCGTCTATAAAAAAGAGGTTCTCAGTCTGATCCGTATGTTTGTATATACCTATGTATGGATATCATTTTCGTAACCGGCTCCCCGAGGAACGTCCAAGATGACATCCATATTGATTTTTAAGAAAAATAATTATCTGCTATATTGGATTTACAAATGCATGTTATTCTAGTAATCGGCGCCCTGGGGAACCTTGAAGATGACACCCATATCGATTTTTAAGAAAAAAATTGGGAGAGCCATTTTGTAAAACGCTGAAACGTGTTTTGATGTACTTAAACAGAGAGTCTACAAATGTAGTTTTAAATTTCTCACTCCAAAAAAATTTGTTCCCCGTGCAAACTTGGAACCCTTTTTCACCCCTTTCGGCATGCAATTTCGAAAAACGCTGAAATAAATTTTGTTGTATTTAAACAGAGCGTCTATATACGAAGTTTTAAATCTCTCACCTCATAAAAGATTTGCTCCCCGTACAAACTGTGAACCCTCTTTTCACCTCTTCAGGGGAGCATTTCAGAAACACGCTGAAATACACCATTAATATATTTAAACAGAGAGTCTATATACAACGTTTCAAATCTCTCACTTGAATAAATACGTTTTTTCATTAAAACTTTCATCTCTGGTTTTACCCCTTAAAGGGATGAATTTGGAAAGATCCTTTCTAACTCCTTGCCTACTTTACAAATGTAATCGACTGTGCAAAAATTAAATCTCTAGCATTAGCAGTTTCGGCTGTGCGTTAATGAGTCAGTCAGTCAGTCAGTCAGGACTTCATCTTTTATATGTATAGATGGATCCCACAGTCAAACTGTGCAAACATTTATTTTTTATTAATATCAATTGCTTTACTGAATAATTAAATAAAAAAAACACACTTACTTTTTGAAAACGATTGCATTCTGTTGCATCACGACACGTAGCGTTACACAAATATGAATCAGTTTTCCGCACCAAACTCTGACAGGTGTAAAACGAAACCTGTAACATCAAAAAAATCTTGCTTCATGGCTAATGTTAGCTCGATATACTACTCGATGATGTGATGAGTATATTTTTTCATAAAGTGTGTGTATTAATTATTTTATTGAATGGAGAATATCATCGATTTGGTCTGCCACGACACATCGCTCACATGTACTACTTCCTCCTAGTTTTAATTTGTTGTGCCGTGATTAACAATCATGTTAGTCCTTAGGTTGCATGTTTCTTTTGTTTATTTTATGCCATGTATATTGTGGGTACTGAATGTGTTTATCTATCTATCTACGAGAGGCAGCCTGGGTCTAATCTAGATTAGAGAATCTAATCTAGAATAAATAAATAAACGTCTTATTCGCCCATACTGTATAATAGTATCGGTTTATATAAAAAAATACTTTAACCTCAAATAAACCTTAACTTAATTCACACAAGGCCGCACTAATTGCATGCTCTTCGTTTGACGATCAAAATGAATGCGTTGTTGTTTATTATATTGACGATTCCTTTCACAAGCTCGTAATTCATATGATCATGCCTTTGTAAAAACTATCTAGATATGTAATAAATTAATTTTATTTTTCATTAACCGTGTTATAGGAGAGAGGAAGTACGAAGGTAGTCGTTATTACTGAATCAATATAATTGGAAGGCTCACGCAACCGCGTGTACCGCCGTTAACCAAGTTTGATAACCCGTTGTTTGTGTTCTATTTATTATTTAAAATTAGTTTCTGTAGTTTAGGGAATGCCTCAATTGTATAAACTGAGCCGCCTGTGTAAAATATACTTTTTATGTCTCATGTGCAAACGAGAAAAGAGATGCAACATTCTCATTTCGAACAGATTTCAATAAATATCTGACTTTGGGAAGTATTTTTTTATATTATCTACCTCTTATAAGAGTTTAGATGAGATAAATACCATTATTTTGGCAGACCGAGTAAAAAACGGGAAATAAAGATTCAACGTTGGATTTTCTTTTCTATCGATAAAATAAATAAGACAATCGTGTTTCCATCCCTACCGACTGAGACGTACTACGTACTCAGAGAAACAATCGAAACGTATAGGCAAGAATTATAATAATCTGAAAATCAACCCTTATTGTTTAGTCATCTGGTCAGAACGGCATTTCAAAGAATCCAATTTTTTTGATTTCACGCGCCCTTAAAAACTATGGCAAGATCTACGTGCGATATTACATTTTAATTTTGAAACCCGGGTTTGCCTAGTTTTGCTTAGTTTACTTTAAACGATGCTCCATTCATAAAAAAAATGTCTTCTCACTCTTTCACCTATTGAGGCAGCAAACATTTTTTTTTTCTCTGAAACTGATCGACCAAACATTTTAGAAAATTATATGTGATATTTTGGTATACCATAAACAATTTATTTAATTGATCAACTTGTAACAGGCTAATTGAAAGAACATAACTATAAACTATACTTAATATAAATGTTTATTATGAGAAAACTTAAAAAAACAGATAGGTACTTAAAAGAGTACAAGACTAAAACTACTATTAAATTAAAATAACTAAAACTACACCTTAAACTTAGAAAAATAAGTAAATAAAATAATTAATTAAATAATAACGTTAGTACCTACCTGCATAATGGCAAATCAAACTTGATTGTTATTGGTGACTTATAATTATATAGTATAACTTTTCTTGTGCATCTTCACGTAACCTTAATTGTACTAGTTGTAAGTTTCTCATGTAAGCGAATTGTATAAATTCTTATGAGAATAACCGCGCTCTTTACGACTCATTGTAAGTATACTTTTATCCGGCGATACCTCCAGGAGGCAATCACTGACCTAGGTCGTTGGTTTAATCTTTGGCGTATCGAAGTCAATCCGGAAAAAAGCACTGCGATAATCTTCCATCCGTCTGACCGCGTTAGCACGGAAAGGCGTGTGGCTCCGATCCAGATGTTTGACCGGCCCATCCCTTGGGCCAAACTTTCCGTAGACACATCAGTAGGGTACGCAACCGTGCGTTGTTCGTGCTGGAAGGCTTGGGCCGATGATTAACAAGTTTAGTAAAATGTCACTTAGAAATAAGCTGACACTCTACAAAACTTGTGTTCGTCCAATCATGTCTTATGTAAGTGCTTTTGCTCACGTGCCTATGACATCGCTCAAGCCGCTTCAGGTCATTCAAAATCGTTTTCTCCGTAGGGCGACTGGTGCTCCGTGGTACCAGTTGAACCTCAGTCTGCACCACGACATGGGGTTTAGCACCATGTATAGTTTCTTTAAGCAGACTGCCAGACGTTATTTTGACAACATAACGTCTGACAGTCTGCATCATAGGAATCCGTTAGTTAGGAAGGCTGTCGATTACGTTCCCATCCCTGCCGCACGGTCCCGGCATCTTAGGCACACACTTCTTACGGACCCGGACGACATAATCACAGCGTCTATTGAAAGATGGAACGCTGCGCTTACGCCGTCCAACTCTGACACGACGCGTACACTTAGGCATTCCCGCCGGCGGGGATGTCCACCGCGCGATCGCGACAACAGTGACACATATAGTCCCTATTCGTCCCGGTACCGCCGCACACCGGGTAGAGTCAGTCCGACCCAGGTCGGGCCTAGTTTCTTGCTGGACTCTTCTCAGCTAGGCTAGGTTTAGTGAACCAGCGACAAAACTCCCAGTAGCTCGATTCCACTCACACCTCAGATTCGTTTGAAACCGCTCAACCAATCTCACTGGAGCGCAAACTCTTAGAGTATTAGTGTTCCAAACCACACGCGTGGTCGTGTCGGAGGTTTTCCCCTGGATTTTCCCCAGGCTACTCTCCAACCGCGCACTCCTATTGCTTTATTGGGCCCGGCCTATGAAGCCACAGTCAAGTCCAAAAAAAAACAGTTCGCCCGCTTGTGGCATGGTGCCTAGGACGCTGGCGGCATTCCCTCTTCGCACCGGCACCGTAAGACTGAGATGCTGTGCAAAGAAGGAGCCAGCCCTATGGTCGCCTTAGACGCCTATTAAAGGTCCAGACGCCTCCTTAACGAATTTCTTTGTATCTGACGAATGTCAACAATTTCATTATTTTATTTATTCATTATTCACGCTATTAAAAAAAAATCGGCAGCGGCTGTTTTCTACCTAAATATATATTATATCTACATTATAAGTTATATGCTGATCGCTTTTTCAGGATAAAAATCTAAATACTCTGAAAAATGAATTGTTCACTTTTTCTAATGTATATCTTTTATAGCGAGACATTTTCATAGGTAAGCTAGACGTCCCTGTGCTCGAGACTGACCCAATGCATGGCACTTTAATTATTTTTTTTTACGAAGGAACGGTTGATGAATTTGGAACTGGGTAGCGATTGCACCTATAGCTCAGTTGGCTAGAGTGACTGGCCGCGAGTGCCGGGAGGTCGCAGGTTCGAATCCTGCTCGGTGCCTAAATTTTTCAATATTTCCTTCATTCTAAATTTATGACACTTTCAATCTTGTCATGATGACAGAGTTGATTAATATGTGTCGAACATTGGGACGTTTACCTTACCCGTCGTCTACCGGTGCCTGTGATCCCAAGGCTCATTACAAAAGAATGTTAATGTTTATTCTTTTCGCCGTGAAACGACGGCTTAATCTAATATGAATCAATCAAAGAAACTTATTGATCAGTTTATTCGACATCTCACTAAGCCCGTTATTGCGATAACAGGCTACAATCGGCGGATTAGCAACGACGTGTAATGGCGGCGGGATCATGTTGCGACTCCTGGCTAATCGCACTTGATTGGATAAGGGTTGGGTATACATATACGAGTACTACACTAGACCACTATAGTGTGGAGGCGCAGAAAAACAACGATTACTTTATTTATTTATTCTTTATTGCATAAAAGAAAGCCTTATACAGTAAAATTAGAGTATCGCGACTTTCAAGGGGCCGGCGATATTACGTCGCGCTAGCTTAATTAAAGTCACACAAAACGAACTGATAAAGTATTTTAAAAATGTTTGGTTTTTTTTGTTCACAAAACGTATGAAAAATCACCGTTCCAGTCTTATTTCGTTCTGAATCATATAGCATACATTTTTTTATCGAATACAATACAAAACGTCATCTACCATTTTTTTTTTTTTTTTTTTTTTTTTTTTTTTTTTTTTTTTTTTTAACCTGGCTGTGGCTTTATAGGCCGGGCCCAATAAAGCGATAGGAGTGCGCGGTTGGAGAGTAGCCTGGGGAAAATCCAGGGGAAAACCTCCGGCACGACCACGCGTGTGGTTTGGAACACTGGAATACTCTAAGAGTTTGCGCTCCAGTGAGATTGGTTGAGCGGTTTCAACCGAATCTGAGGTGTGAGTGGAATCGAGCTACTGGGGGTTTTGTCGCTGGTTCACTAAACCTAGCCTAGCTGAGAAGAGTCCAGCAAGAAACTCAGCTAGGCCCGACCTGGGTCGGACTGACTCTACCCGGTGTGCGGCGGTACCGGGACGAATAGGGACTATATGTGTTACTGTTGTCGCGATCGCGCGGTGGACGTCCCCGCCGGCGGGAATGCCTAAGTGTACGCGTCGTGTCAGAGTTGGACGCCGCAAGCGCAGCGTTCCATCTTTCGATAGACGCTGTGATTACGTCGTCCGGGTCCGTAAGTGTGTGCCTAGGACGCCGGACCGTGCGGCCCCTAATCAGTGATCGCCGGGTAACGACAGAGGGGGGAGGGATGGGAACGTAGTCGGCAGCCTTCCTAACTAACGGATTCCTATGATGGGGAGCGTTGTCAAAATAACGTCTGGCAGTCTGCTTAAAGAAACCATACATAGTGCTAATCCCCATGTCGTGGTGCAGACTGAGGTTCGACTGGTACCACGGAGCACCAGTCGCCCTACGGAGAAAACGATTCTGAATAACCTGAAGCGGCTTGAGCGATGTCATAGGCACGTGAGCAAAAGCTACGCTTGCATAAGACATGATTGGACGAACACAAGTTTTGTAGAGTGTCAGCACATTTCTAAGTGACATTTTACTAAACTTGTTAATCATCGGCCCAAGCCTTCCTAGCACGAACAACGCACGGTTGCGTACCCTACTGATGTGGCTACGGAAAGTCAGTTTTCTGTCGAGGGTCACTCCAAGATATTTGACTTCGTTGGCCCAGGGGATGGGCCGGTCAAACATCTGTATCGGAGCCACGTCATCTACCAGCCGGTACCTTACACAACCATTAAAAAGTACCAATAAATGACATTAGTATTTCCCGCTGCGCCCGAGACCATGAAACGGCGAAATGAACACTTTTGCTGCTCTCTCTGTCGCACCAATCATGGTAGGTATGTGTAACAGAGAACGCAACAGAGGTGTCCTTTTTTCCTATTCGTTCCGGTACCGCCGCTCATCGGGTAGAGTCAGTCCGACCCAGGTCGGGCCTAGATGAGTTTCTTGCTCGTCTCTTCTCAGCCCTAGCTACTAGGTTTACTAGGTTAGCCTATTAGGTTTAGTGAACCAGCGACAAAACTCCCAGTAGCTCGATTGCACTCACACCTCAGATTTGGTACAAACCGCTCAACCAATCTCACTCGAGCGCAAACTCATAGAGTATTCCAGTGTCCCAAACCACACGCGTGGTCGTGTCGGAGGTTTTCCCAGGGGAAATGCATATACTCGTATGTATGTTTTCCGCTGGATTTTCCCCAGACTACTCTCCAACCGCGCACTCCTATCGCTTTATTGGGCCCGGCCTATAAAGCCACAGTCAGATTTAAAAACAGCAGACGAATCATGTAACTGTATGTACTGACGTTAGATAGATTTTACTGTCAATTTTGAAGTATAAATGTATGAGGTGACAATTAAAATTTGACATTAAAATCTACCTAACGGTAGTAAAAAAGTTACGTGATTACCCCGCAGGTGTCCTTTTTACGGGCGTTTGGAAATACTACTCGTATAGTTGGGTAACTATAGACTTGGGCCAGGGGCCTATTGCATGAATAATGGCTAGTAATTTTATGAGCGGATCTCTTTTCAATCCGTTTCATTAGAAAGAGACTTTTGTTCATAATGTATCCCATGGCTGTTGTAGCGGGGGCTGGCCGGACAGGCGAGTTGTCGATCGCTCCTGGCGATCATTCAGCTGCTGGAGGTTGGGTTACTGTCCCGGCAGCGTTCCCAGGCCACCATCTCACAAGCGACATTGAACCGTTAAGTTTAAGGAGAAACTTTGCCTCCTTGTTCGTATTCTATCGCTTGTATAATGGGTTGTGCGCCGAACAGTTCTGTTCGAAATGATGCCCAAGGCCGCTTTCTACCATCGCACCGTAATAGATAACTTTGCAAGTTTATCTTCACTGTATGACATTAATTTTGTTATAATTGTAAACTCGAAATTATTATTCCTTCTTGAACTGTAATTTAATATTTTGACATTAAAAATGTATTACTTATTATAGTTAGACTTTCTTAAATCTCAAATGCTTTATCTAATTACACAAGAACAAAATAAACGGGTACATTTTGAATAGTGGTCTATAGGGGGCATACCCGAAGGGTGCAAACCGAGCCCTATTGCTGTCACTCGCGCATCCGTCTGTCCGTCTGTCCGTCGTCTGTCCCACGTTTTACAGACAAACGGTTGAAGCTACAGTCTTCAAATTATCACAGTAAATAATAAATATCTTTGGACAATCTTACACCAATCAACCTAGTCCCAAACTAAGCAAAGCTTGTACTATGGGTACTAAGTGACGATATACATACTTATATAGATAAATAGATATTTAAATTGTAAATTAATATTTTGACATGTAAAAGTGCCCTTGTGGGCTATTTGCAGAATAAATGTTTGATTTTGATTTTTGATTTTGCACCGCTCGCCGACGGCAGGGCATTCATCCTCACACCTTAAAACAGAAATGATCGCGTACGGTTTCAGAGGAATTTCCTCCCACGGACGCTCCGGTTGTGGAATGAGCTGCCTGCCGAGGTTTTCCCGAGGGACTACGTAGGTTCTTCAAGAAAGGAGTGTATACATTTTTAAAGAGTCGGCAACGAGCATGTGTCACACCAGAAATTGCAAGCGTCCATAGGCTACGGTGACCGCTTACCATCAGGCGGGCCGTACGCTTGTTTGCCACAGACGTGGTATAAAAAAACTACTTCTTGAAATCATCCTATTCTCCTGCAAAACAGAAGGGTATCACATGGCTCTTACGTCGGTGAATTGAGGCTTCGGTACATACATTCTTTACAGGATTACTTCCGTACATAATTTTGCACTTGCCTGTAATTTGTTACATGGGTAATTCAACCACCAACTTCAAACTATCCTGACCCGAAAAACCCACCGTGCGGTTAATCTATTCAGACTGTATTCACCAGTGCTCTCGTGACTACATTAGCAAGCAACCTAGTTATTATAAGGTACGTATTGGATGGGCTTCGGTTGTGCCGAGGAAATGTGAATAGCAGGCAAGGTCGACACGCGACTTTGGTACGGTGTCCACGATTTGCTGATTAATAGGACATAATAGAAATATGTTGTACGACGACGTACACCTACATCTATAGAATTTACCATAAGTAAGGAATATGCATCCGTACTTGTACACTAAAAAACATGGAAACATGGATACTTCACTGCAACTCCCATAGCCTATTGTTATAACTAATCCATGTCTTGAAGGATGTATTATATACCACTCACCGTAGTATATTTGTTAACAATAAAATCTTGACTGTAATTTCATTGTATTTATATCGCTTATGCATTTGTTATCTACAATAAAAATCAGTATTTCCTGCAAGGCATGACCAAGAATGATAATCTTAGACGAAGAAATAAATTATATTTAAATGATGTGCATTATATCCATTTTGACAAAAGTTTAAACAATACTGCAATTAGAGTGTACAATCTACTTCCGGATAATCTGAAAAATATTAATGACATAAAATTATTTGATAAGAAAGTGAAGGCATATTTGCTGACCCATCCATTTTATTCGATTAAATAATACTATACAAGATTTTTGACAAATGTACCTACATGACATTATATATTTCTAATTATCAGATTTTACTTTGAATTTACTTTTTTTATTTGAGATACGCACCCACATGACATTATATTATATAACTATTTGATTTTACCAGGAACTTACATTTTATATAAAAATAACTTTTTTTTTACTAAATCGATGATACCAATGAGTTTTATGTTATGATTATGACTGTATTTGCATGCATTTATGTGATTGAAAGCAAATAAAAAGATTGATTGATTGATTGATTCACCTATACCTATGCATAGCATCTTAGACTATTACAATTTAAATGTTAGAATATATGTTATGTGCATAACAAAAGTACGGCGATTTTCGCGCTACATTCCTCGTATCCTAATCTCACCTGCCCCGAAATATTTGATTTTACTATTATTACAAATGTTTAAACATTCTACTCTCATCCAGTACAATATCAAATTATAGTTATGTGATTCCACGTTCATCACTTTTTGCTGTTCTGAACTATCTTACAGCCCTGGGCCCGGAGGACCAGGGCTGTGGCATTGCAAGTTTTTTTTTCGTCCGTTTCAACATAAAACCAATTTTATCACAACTAGATTTTCCTACAAGCAGTACTTATATAACTATCACAATAGCAGTTTACTTATTTTTAATACTACATTTGTGAAGCTGACGGTCCTGGGTTCGAATCCCGGTCAGGGCAAATATTTGTGTGATGAGCATGAATATTTGTTTCTGAGTCTTGGATGTTTTCTATGTATTTAAGTATTTATATCTATTAAATATATCGTCGTCTAGTACCCATAACACAAGCCTTCTTGAGCTTACTGTGGGGCTAGTTCGATTTGTGTAAGATTGTCCTCTAACATTTATTTATTTTATTTATTATTTTATTTATTTGTGTGGAGTGCCTTGTAACGTTGTGACATACCTGAATTGTTTTTGCAGGCGCCTAGCGATGTCTGTTTTAGGTTCTAATTTTGGCTTTTTGTTATGCATTATAGCATTTGATCCTCTCTTAAAACTGGTTTGAATGGTATCATAAGAAAAATACGTACATTATACAACGTAGGTTTCAAACCAAAGCATGAAATATTTTAGTCTAAAAATCGGCTACTGATCATTTTCAGAAATACTGGACCATATAGCGTTACGCAAAATGGATCGAGGAAAATATTTGTAAAAAAAGTAAAATATGCTTCATAATGACTTTTTATTAAAATTTTTTTGAATAGTGCACAATAAAGTATATTATTATTATTATTTTTTTTTTTTGTTTAAAACGACCAGGAAAGTTTTAAATGTAACATGAATCCATGTAAAATGATATTAGGCTGTACAAAAGCAACGTGCGTTTTAAAATGAACAAGGATTTCATTAAACAAATCCAATAAAAGTCGCTATTCGTAATCACTCCTGCCCTCAGCCGTAAACCGGCGAAACAAAATGAATTCACTTCTTTCATTAGTTGCTTTATTAAAACTGAAACCTGACTTGTAGTGTAATGAACTGCTGGATATTTATTGCAAGATGCAGCGTGCTAGTGCCTTACTTTATAACATTGGATTTTTTGCTGAGTAGTGTGTAACTATAATGCCTTTGCCAAGCTACTGATAAATACTGTGATTGAGTCAATATTGGCTGATGCAAAAAAGCAACCTTTAAAAAGCCGAGACCAACCGAACTATAAGTATACACCACCAGTAAAAAACAACTTAAAGATCACTATTTGTCTCTCTCATGACACATTTAAGACGTAGCTCCTTTAGGCTATGTGGCTGACTGTACTATTATGTATTTATGTTTGTAAATTATATTTATGTCTGCATATTATTCTTAATTAAGTATTATTGTTGTAATTATTAGCAGTATGAATCGATGTGATTAGATTTCATTTCCGCTACCCTAAGGTAGTCTGGAAGAAATCGCTCTTTAACGATAAGACCGCCTGTTGTTTGCATATTCTCATTGGGTTTTGTAATGTACTGTGTCCTTTAATTGTGGTGTGCAAAAAGAGTATTTGTATTGTATAAATAAATAATGAAGTTCCTTTCGGGAATGGATAATGTTCTCCTTGTCACTTTTTTCTGCGTGACATAACAATCTCGGCATAATTTTCTATCTAGGCGAGTTATGTTGTGATTCTGAGTTGAATTATACTCAACAAGCTGTGGTAAACCCCACTACTTGGTATTTGTTATTAGTTTGACGTTAGAGTTGACGGTAGACCTTTAAAATATTTCGATAATTCCTTTGTTGGGTGAAATCCTTAGGCGCTTATTATGTAGTAAATAAAAGTTAAACTCGACTTTATTTGTTGGGCAGTCAAGCCCGCGTTTAGATACGCACGGTGCCTTTAACATGAGTTTACATGCGTTCATGTTTGTTCGCTAGCGACTGCGTAAACGATTTAGTATGCCGATTCCTAGTTATATTGCGTAACCGCCAGAGGCGTCGTACTTTTGCCCGTACAAATTTTTACGCAGTCGCTAGCGAGTACGGTCATGTAAACTCATGGTAAAGGCACAGGTGACATTCTGCGCGGAACGCCGACTGTCGATCGCATTGTTTTTCAATAAATTCTAGCAATATTTTACGCATGTACTTGAATGCAGCCTAAGACAAACAAATACAGTATTAACAAGGTTTCTTCTCATCCCGTATTAACTTTGTTTTATTACACGTCAGAAAAATATATTGCGACATTATCTGTTTATTATCAAGATTTTAACGACTGGCAGTTTTATGAGCCTATTAGATATTAAATAGCGTTTTAATATCAATTGTATAAATATCATAAATAAGTATAAATATCAACTGAAGAGCGTACTTAGCAAAGGCTTTAATTGACAGGAACAATTTGGTGCGCTGAATTTTAAACGATTTTAAAACGCAATAGTGTCGCTATTTGACATAAGGTTTAACATGCTAATAGTCCGCTTATAGACATATCATATATCTTTACCCTTATACTTGTGAGTAATTGACTTAAGTAATATTTATCTATCTATAGTGTATATTTGAATGTACAAATTTTCAGGACATATAAAAAAAAATATATACATAGTTTTCTCAATAAATAAATAAGTAAATCATTTTTTACGCACTTACCCTTCAATACCATTCAAATTTACCAAGTTACAGAATAAGAATATGAAAAGGAAATAAATTAAAACAGATAGCTATGACATAACCTAACCTAACCTTACTTTTAAACTACTTGTAGCATATCTTGCCCACTACTTAACAAATAATTGTATACTTGTTGTGTTTTGCTCGTGTCCGATTCTTTGTCCTATTGTGCGGTTTTGATACATCATTAAGGGCCGTCATAAAAGATAATGCATGCTTCGTAGATAACTGCATGAAATCATAATGTAGTTAATACAAATCCCAAATTATCCTATTCCATGGTGACTCTAGCGGCCCCGCAACGTGCCTTGATTGATCGAGATGATTCAGCGCAACGCCGGGGTGAAATAACAATTATGTGCGTACCTCAATTTAAATCGACCCCAGTGGGCTGGTAGCGGGAAGTTACATACATTCGAAATGGGAGAAACATTGTAAAACTCGTAGTAACGGAATAATAATTAAGTCGGTGCAAACATGCGTAGAATAAAATCAATCGTAACACGTTCAATACCAGACGTAAAGGTGTAGCCGGTACCATGCGTTTCCTCGTATGTAGTGGAAATTGCGTAGCGCTACGAAAAGCTTGGCAGCGAAACTTACTCAACGCCCCTGTAGTGTATTTCCTTTCACATCTGGCGTATGCATATATGTATGTTTTCCGCTGGATTTTCCCCAGGCTACTCTCCAACCGTGCACTCCTATCGCTTTATCGGGCCCAGGCTATAATGCCACAGTCATGTCCAAAACACAAATATATATGTATGCGCAATACACAGATTGAAAAATTGAAACAATGTCTCCTAAGAGAGCGGCATTTATTTTAAATTGGTATTACTCTACGACCCACCTCATGGTAAACGGTCGCTGTAGAGTGTAGACCCTTGCAACTCCAGGAGTGTCACATGCTCGTTACCGACCCTTTAAAGATGTATGTACTTTTGACGACCGGTTTAGCCTAGTGGGTAGTGCACCTGCCTGTGAAGCTGACGGTCATTTATGCTGGCCATACACGATCAAATTTACCTTCAAGTTTGCAGTACGTTTGAAGTGGTGACCAGTTTATTTAAGGTCGCGTTCATGTTTATCTGTTCTTGTCTGTTTAAATTGTGTTATGTTTGTTATGTTGTTTGTGACTTTAGTGTTTTTGTCTTTCGTGGCTTCTCGTAGTCCCAAAGGAAGACCAGCGCTAGCCAATGGCTAGCACTATGCTGATTTGGGGCCATTTCGTGGCTATTTTCTGTATTTTGGTGTTATGTTAATTTGTACTGTGTCTGTGCCACGAATAAATGTTTTTTCTTTCTTTCTTTCTTTCAGTTAGCAGTGCCTCCATACATACATACGTTCAAGTTTCAGGGCTCGGAACCAGTTTTTACTATTTTGGAAATATTTATAATATCATCATCTTCATCTATGGAATAAATGATTTAAAGTACAAAAATATATCGTAAAACGCAATTAACCGAAATTTTTAACCGGTTAATTGTATGAAGACGAAACCGGTTTCCGAACCCTGTTAAGTTCGTCGTCAAGTTTGCATGATGCCGCATGATTCAGTTGAAACAATGGCATCACCAGTGACGGACGTTGTCATTGTCAGGCACAGATTTATTAAAAATTGTCTGAAATTGATGCATAAATTGCCGTGCAAAAAAACAGCTATTTCATAAGAAATTTCTTCAAGCGAGTAATGGAAAATGCAAGAAGACTTTTTTTCTTTTCACGGACAGAGTTGGGCCTAGAGTGAAAATGGTTTAGAATCATGGATATAATCCGATTTTGAAGTCACCCTGTGATACTTGCCGAATAACGTCAAGCATACTTGACCGCTCATACATACGTTCAAGTTTGCATGACACACTGCAATGCTTGATCATGCTGGCAGAATAAAAATTCCATTCTAGCTTCCAGTAGACTTGTCATGCAAACTGATAGACATACACGGTGAAGTTTACTGGACGCCGCTTCAAGCATCCGGCAAACTTCATGGAAAACTTGATCGTGTACCTATGCCCTGCATTAGAAATACTTTGAGAGATGACTTGGGCCAATTAGTGTCTTTCTGTCGCCAGTTGCCATGATTACATAATAGCAATTTAACAATTGAATAAACTTGTGTGTTGTGACACGTCGACTACTTTGAGTTTAATACTGACATATATAATTGGCATAATATAATTTATTCTCTTATTACATTAAATATTCTACTCTAACACTAATGTAATAGAGCTTAGATATATACACCGTTTAACAATCGTATGTATCGCGTATCTACATCGATATATTAAATTCTCTTTCATGTGGGCGCATTGAGTCGGCGGAAGCAATGTTTGATGTGGTAGCTCGGTTCTCAGCCTCCGGCTGCGCCGTCCAGTTGTGCAGTTATAGTCATACGTAATTTCATAACCGTCGAATTTATGATGCAATTATGGCATCTCCGCCCGGCGGCTGCGGCGACCGGCATGGTAGTTTGAAAAACTGGTCCTTACCAACGGTTTTTTAAACAAATTTACTATGGGTGCATGTAGATAAAATAATTTTTGACACCTGCTACTCAGAAAAGAGTCATTGTTGCCCGCGAATGAGGCATCAAAGTCGTACTTTTCTTCCCTCGTTTGAGGGTAACAATGACTCTTTTCCTTATAGAAGGTTTGAAAAGCAGTATATGCCACTCGGAGGTAAAATTATTTGTAAGACATTTCATGTTTTAGGAGCGGGCCTCATAGGCGGTGTGAAAAGCAGTATGTGTTACACAGTAGCAAAATTATTTCCGTCTTGGGCGTAAACATTTGAATCCCTCGCTACGCTCACGATTCTTCTTTAGAATCACTCGCTACGCTCAGGATTCAATTATAGAATCTTTCGCTTCCTCAAGATTAGATTATACCGCCCTCGCCGTAAATATATAATTTTTCTTCCTTGATACACAATATTATACTGATAGTAATATTATACTGATGGTAAAATTAACATTGTCGGTGTCAGTACTGAAACTGTAAAATATCTGCGACTCATCATACAATGTGCTAGTATAGTGCAAGTGAATAGATTGAATTTCTAAATGTAGTGTTTCTCTTCAGTATGCAAACTGTAATATTCGTGTAGGAGGTATTATCTGGCGTGGGTGAGTGTGGCTTGAAACCTTATATTTCAGTTCTGTCTAAGTAACTTAGTTAAATGTATGGAAATCCTTTTAGAATAAGAATAAACTTGTATTAGAGCGCATCTTAAGCTAGAGATTATCGACATCTGCTTAGTCGGATTTCAAATTTATATTAATTATTTATTTATTTATTTATTTAATCTTTATTGCACAAAAGAAACCTTATCGTACAAAAGGCGGACTTAATGCCGTATGGCATTCTCTACCAGTCAACCTTAAGGCGAAGCAGAAAGATTTGTTGGCATCAAAAAATCAAAATTAACATGCTATTTGAATATTAGAGGTATTATTAAGTATTCTTTGTGTAGCATTATAACATTTTTAAAACAACTTTTCGTCTAGATTCCACTAACAAGGATAGGTACATACCCAACTGTCCGGCTCCAAAAAAACCAACAATAAGAAATATAATACTTTTCGGGTTCCGTACCTCAAAAGGAAACGGAACCCTTATAGGACCACTTTGTTGTCCGTCTCTCTCTGTCAAGACCCTTTATCTCAAGGACGTGTGGAGGCATCGAATAAAATTTAAAACCATATACTCAGGATTCCAGTCCCTAGAGGCAGTAAAAAAAGCAAACCTAAGTTAACGTAAAAAAAATACGGCTATTTATACCCCATTTACTACGAGTTTTGCGACACTCTCAAGGGAATCAATATTTATAGGGTAGATACTTGACCAAGAACTATGAAATTAGGCAAGTAATATCGTCTTATACTACAAGTACAGGGAGAAATCTGAAAACTATACGTTTGTAATTAAATCATATAAAATACAGTATTTATTTAAAGTACGTAATCAATCATCAGGGTTTATGCAACGGGTGGCGGCGGTAAGCGCATGTACCTACAATTTTTTACGGAACCGACTGTGGGCGAGTCCGACTTGCACATGTCCAGTTTTTTTAGGAAAATATGAGTTTGTGCCGATATAACAAAGCACTTGAACATTATTTCATCATGTTCTCTCAAACATATAATCAAACCAGTCATTAACTATTTTTCTAATCACAATTATCGTCTGAAGTTAAAATCTTTAGCCAATTACTATACTTTGGAGGATGATTTCTCCCAATAGGTTAAGATTGGACAGCTAAGAAAAATACTTGTCTGTTATTTTAGATACTACCTAACAAAATATCAAAATCAATCAAATCGGAGCCGGACAGTTCTACCCTTTCGTAAGTCACTATTTTAATAACAAAATTTTGACAAGGCAAACGAAGGGTTGCCTTTGGATATGTCCAGTCAAAGGCATAAATATATGTACGATGTACGTTCCCAAAAAGACAAACATATCTGGAGGCTCTTACGCCCTTGTCATTAAAGTCATGTTCGCATATTTTGTCATTGTATTGCGTACAGATACTTTCGATGTTGCCTGTCAACGGGAGTGCTCGTGACCCAGGTTAGGCAATGTGGGCCGAGGTCAGTCCTTGTATGGGTGACCGCTTTGAGTGGTTATTAACTGAGCGCTCTCGTGTTTTGGAATGCAGGTTCAGCGGTTAATCCCGGCGGTTGATGATAGTAGTCATTAGGCCAAGTTAGAGACCTTCGGGCGGCTTAAGAACTTCTAACAGTCAAGTTGCCGATTCACTTGCAAGGCCTAATTCCAATAAAGTTTGATTTCCTCTCGGGTTGGAATGTCACCTGGCAGTCGCTTCCGTAAAAACTAGTGCCTACGCCAAATCTTGGGATTAGATAGCAGACCCCGGGCATCCTAGGAGGATGATGACTGTCCACGATTAAGACACGATCGTAAATCTGTGTGATACTGATCTAGAGGATGGGTGAAGTCAGGTATGGCAACCAATGACGGTTCGGGTAATACGTTAATCCTCAGCCATAATTAATCGTTAGAACACAATTTTGAGTTTCGTTAGTTGTTAGTTGCACCGCCAACAAATCTTTCTGCTTCGCCTTAAGGTTGACTGGTAGAGAATGCCATACGGCTTTAAGTCCGCCTTTTGTACGATAAGGTTTCTTTTGTGCAATAAAGATTAAATAAATAAATACATAAATTTTCATGGCACGCGTTATTTTTTCGGGATGTAAATCTGTCTGCAGCATGTTTATTACCAATGAACCAACATCAATTAAACTTTATTATCAAGATATTAAAGTTCAAAGTGGTATGTTTGATGTGGCTGGTTGTAGTGGTATTACATTGTTTGCGCCTGATGTGTCACGGGTGTTAAGCTGTTTTTATTGGATAGTCAGTGGAGAAACAGCAGTGTACGAAAAATTGCTTTCGGCCATGGATTATCGTTAAAAATGACTATAAAATAGATAAAAATTAATGTAAAATGATGTACATTAACATCCATTAAATAGTGCACCCGTGCAAGCCGGGGCGGGTCGCTAGTTATGAAATAAGAACAAACTTAGGGTCGGTTGCACCAACATACGATCACAGGTCGGTCATCGTCAAATATGGTGCCGGCAGCTGTCATCCCATAGAAACTTGTCAAACTCTCCATACAATCAGATTTTAACGAACACCGCTTACGATTACAGACGGTTTGGTGCAACCCACCCTTATTCTTTAGAGAAATGAATTCATTCCTGATCGGCCGATTTTAGTAAAGCTGGATGCTGGTTTGTTGATGCCCAGTACGAAATATTTTTTAAAGAGTTAAATTAATGTTCTGTGTGTTGATTTTATTATATTTCAATATACAAAAATTAACATATCCTGTAAACAAAAGGTAACTGACTTGACTACTTTGTTAAAGGAATGAACGACCGATTGATTGAGTGAATGTTTAGTTCAATTCATTCTCTGTTCAGATCTTTTAGTCACTCCTTCGCCTTGCCTCACTTTGATCAAGACTTTACTCGTAGATAGACGTGTTCTAGCTTCCAAGTATAAAAATAAAATTAAAATAAATGAAATTAATTTAACCGTTATTCAGTATTGAAATGAAAATGAAATGAAATGAAATCATTTATTTCGGACGACGGGCATCCATATTATAAGGATAATATACACATTACAAGAAATTGTTAGTAATGATTATAGATTAATTAATTAATAATAGGTTAGTAAAACACGAAATGTTCATTGGATTGCACATGCACAGCCATCCAATGAGTAATAATAGGGCTGTCCATCCTTTCCGCGACAACCCTCAGGAGAGTGTTGGCGCTGCCCCGCACGCGGCCCCACAGGGACGCCACGCGCTTGCGCAGTACAGCATGGAAGCTGTCAGTGCTCCACGCGGTAAACATACCTGAGGCACTGCAGCGCCAAGGCAGCCCCAACAGCCCCCTGAAGGAGTTATTGTACTGGACACGCAGAGCACTGAGGGTTTTTTTGGTGTAGTTGCTCCACAGGTTGCACGTGTATAGATTTTGGCAATACGTTTTGAACAAAGTTATCTTCACCTCTTCTTCTTAATTGACGATAAATCCTTGTATACCCTAACCTTTTCAATAGGTTATGGGGCCCAGGCCACGCGTTAAAACTTGAATGGAATGAATGGATAACCTAAAATCAAAACGAAATATCAAAACTTACGACGGCGTAATCACTGCAATTGAGACGTTATCTGAAAATAGTTTAACTTTGGCATTTGTGAAAATAAGGTTATTAGACCACGAGGTTAAGCTGAGAAACGACAGTGCAGATACGAGCTCAAAAGTACTGCATGTCGAGCATAAGCCCCATAATTCAAAGAAGAGAATAATCGATACAGCTAAACCGCCAAACCACCATAAAAATAACCGTAGACATTACAAGAACAAAACTTGGAAAAATACCCACATTTTAAAATGTCATCATTGCGGACGAAAAGGTCAGGCGAAAAAGGATTGTTATTACTTTAAACAAATGATGCAAGAAAAACAGACTGAAACAAATAGGATGCGAACAGTTCAACGAGTCGAATTGAATCAAGAAACTGCTAACGATTTCTCGGGTTTCGCCTTTATGACGGGAGACTGTCAAGATGATGTTCAAGAAGATAAAGTGAGATTTATTTTGGACTCGGGAGCATCGGATCACGTCACAAACAGGTCGGATCTTTTCATTAATTTTACAATTCTTAATCCACCTTTGAAAATATCGATTGCTAAGCACAGGGAATTTATTTTAGCTACACAAAAAGGGACAATGAGGGTGACGAGCGACTTGGGCGTGCAAGGACTTCTGGAGGATGTGCTGTTCTGCCCAGATGCCCCTTACAACCTGCTGTCGGTGCCCAAGATGCAGCGAGCTGGCTACACGATCATCTTCGACCAACATGGCTCCCAAGTTTGTAAAGGTGACACAACTGTCATGAAGGGTAAGTCTCTGAACAATTAAATTGCAGTAGACTTTGCTGTATCAGTAAATATGGCTATTCCTGTTTCCCGCCTATACCAAGCTAATAATAATGACTACAATTTATGGCATCAGCGTTTGGGTCATGTAAGTAAAAATAAATTCATACAATTAAAGAATAAGAACATGATTGAAGATGTTAATCAAATTCAGTTTGTTGAGCCAAATGATAAAATGTGCGAAGCTTGTATAAACGGCAAACAGGCCAGATTACCATTTAATCTGACTAAGAATAAAGATCACATTACACGACTTTTATTTGTTGTACATTCTGATGTTTGTGGCTCAATCACTCCTCCCACGATAGACAATAAAAAATATTTTGTACTTTTTATTGACCAGTATACCCATTACTGTGTTGTGTATTTGATAACGTACAAGTCAGAGGTATTTACTGCTTTTAAAGACTACGTACGGACGTAGTGACGTAAATGTGAGGCAAAATTAAATTTTGAAAATGGTAAATTTATACTGCGATAACGGCGGCGAATATTTATCTGCCGAGATGAAAAATTATTGTATTGAAAAGGGCAAAACTTACCATTTGACAGTTCCAAAAACACCGCAACAAAACAATGTATCGGAACGTAAGGTAAGGACTATTACAGAAAAAGGGCGATCTATGCTTAGTGGTTCCAAATTAAATAAAGTATTTTGGGGTAAAGCTGTATTAACTGCTGTTCGATTAATAAATGTAACGCCTTCAAGAGCCCTTATGCAATCGAAAACCCCATATGAATTGTGGCATGATAAAAAAAAAAAAACCACAACTTAAATACTTGAAGGTTTTTGGTGCCACGGTTTATGTACATAATAAAACCAGTAAATCTAAATTTGACGATAAATCTTGGAAGGGAATACTGGTAGGTTATGAACCAAACGGATATAAAGTTTGGAACTCGGAAAGCGCTAAATTTGTAGGTTATGAACCAAACGGATATAAAGTTTGGAACTCGGAAAGCGCTAAATTTGTAGGTTATGAACCAAACGGATATAAAGTTTGGAATTCGGAAAGCGCTAAATTTGTAGGTTATGAACCAAACGGATATAAAGTTTGGAACTCGGAAAGCGCTAAATTTGTAGGTTATGAACCAAACGGATATAAAGTTTGGAACTCGGAAAGCGCTAAATTTGTCACTGTTAGAGACGTTATAGTCGACGAGACTAATTTTCTAACATCCAGGCCAGTAATATTGCCTGAAGTTACCGAAAATTGCCATGATAAACCTGATAACAACAATATATCAAAATCAGTGTCATCCAAGTCTCGCCATAGTGACAATTCAAAATCAGATGCATTTAAATCTGATGATCTCGGCCGTCCTATTGACAATTCAAAATCAGATGCATTTAAATCTGATGATTTCGGCCGTCCTATTGACAATTCAAAATCAGATGCATTTAAATCTGATGATCTCGGCCGTCCTATTGACAATTCAAAATCAGATGCATTTAAATCTGATGATCTCGGCCGTCCTATTGACAATTCAAAATCAGATGCATTTAAATCTGATGATCTCGGCCGTCCTATTGACAATTCAAAATCAGATGCATTTAAATCTGATGATCTCGGCCGTCCTATTAAAAATCGCAGATTAAATGAAACCATTATTGAACCCACATCTGGCAATACCTCTAATAATTGTAGGTAGGTAAATCAAAATGAAAATGAAAACACAGATGACGTAAGGAGGAGTGATAGGCTTAAAAATCGGCCACCTGTTCATTATTATCAAACTGATGATGATGAGTGCATATTGAGTGCGCAGTCTATATTAGATGATGTACCTAATAGTTATGAAGAAATTAGGGCTCGAGCTGATAAATCTAAGTGGCAAGTTTCCATAGAAGAAGAGTTAAAATCTCTTTCTGAAAACAACACGTGGTCTTTATTGGCGAGACCACAGAATAAAAATGTTGTTGATAATAAATGGGTTTTCTCTATCAAGTATGATGAATTTGGTAGACCGCAAAGATATAAAGCCCGTTTCGTTGTCAAAGGGTTTAGTCAGGAATACCTTGTCGATTTTAATGAAACCTTTGCACCTCTAGCCAGAATTGCTAGTTTTCGGTTCATTATTAGTCTTGCAAATCAATTTAACTTACTCGTCCACCATATGGATGTTAAAACTGCCTTTTTAAATGGTAAATTAGAAGAAGAGATTTTTATGGAAGTGCCGAAAGAAGTAGATTGCGATAAAAATTATGTATGTAAACTAAATAAGGCATTGTATGGACTGAAACAGGCTGCTAGATGCTAGTTTCAGGTTTTTAAGCAAGCACTGGTTGAAAAAAAAAAGGATTTATAAGTTCATCGGTTGACAGATGTATATACATGCTTGATAGAGGAAGCGTGCAACAAAACATTTACGTAATTTTGTATGTGGATGATTTAGTTATTTCATGTGGTGAAATACAAACATTGAATAATTTCAAAAGGTATTTAATGAGTCAATTTCAAATGAAAGACTTACAAGATATACAATTATTTCTTGATATAAAAATTGATAGGTCTGACAATGAAATCACATTAAATCAAAGTGCATATATTGAAAAGTTTTGCGTAAGTTTAAAATGCACGATTGTAACCCCATTAGCACACCACTAGAAGTAAAACTAAATTATGAAGCATTAAACTCTGAAGAGAAGTATGATGCCTCTTGCAGAAGTGTAATAGGTTGTTTATGTATGTATGTGTGTAAGCACTTTATTGTACACAATAACAGGTTAAAACAATATACATGTCACATAAGATTAGAGTACAAAGGCGAACTTATCCCTATGAGGGATCTCTTCCAGCTAACCTGTATAATGTATATAATGCTATGTACTCGTCCTTATTTAAGTACAAGCAATAACATTTTAAGCAGGTATACAAATAAAAACAACAAAGAATTATGGCAATGTTTTGAAAAGCACATTAGCTTTAAAATTAACTTACAAACGATGTGATTTTAATAACATTCTATGTGGTTATGTCGATTCAGACTGGGGTAGCCATGATTCAAGTGATAGGAAGAGTACCACAGGTTATTTATTTAAGTTATTCAATAATTGTACAATCACATGGAGTACAAAGAGGCAAATGTCAGTTGCCGCTTCATAAACTGAAGCCCAGTACATGGCTTTATGGTTAAAGTCTCTTGCGTCAAGCATTAATGTAAATATCACACAGCCGATTGTTATTTATGAGGATAACAACGGATGTATTAGTATTGCCAACAATCCCACTAACCACAAGAGGTCAAACCACATCGACATTAAGTATCATTTCTCTAGGGAGCAAATTGAGAAAAATGTTATTAAATTATGTTATCTTCCCACAGGTAAACAAATAGCAGACGCTTTAACAAAGCAGTTGCCTACAGCTGCCTTTAAAGCAATGCAGTCTGAAATGGGTTTGCAATAATGCGATTGAAATGTATTTACTAAATAATGTATTGTTGAGATAATTATTGTACATTTTTGATGATTATTTTTATGGCGTAATAATTATCTTAATGACCTGATTGGGTTTTTCTGGGTTTTCCCAATCCTTGCAACAAATGTTGGGGTCATAAAATTGTAATTTCCCCAGACAATACTTGGAAGTTAAATACGATCTGATGCTTATTTATTGTAAATAATTGTAAATTTTTGAGGGGGCGTGTTGATTTTATTATATTTTAATATACAAAAATTAACATATCCTGTAAACAAAAGGTAACTGACTTAACTACTTTGTTAAAGGAATGAACGACCGATTGATTGAGTGAATGTTTAGTTCAATTCATTCTCTGTTCAGATCTTTTAGTCACTCCTTCGCCTTGCCTCACTTTGATCAAGACTTTACTCGTAGATAGACGTGTTCTAGCTTCCAAGTATAAAAATAAAATTAAAATAAATGAAATTAATTTAACCGTTATTCAGTATTTAATTGACGATAAATCCTTGTATACCCTAACCTTTTCAATACTGTGATTGGTGGATTTAACAGGTGAAGTATTTTGATTGGTCAATCTAAAAAGTTTTGTAAATCATATATATTCATAATTTCTCTAGGGGCTAAATGTACTATTTTAGCCCCGCTTGAAAATCTAATATGACACACTTTTCGAACACGAGACATTGAAGCATATACACTATTATACCTATACATTTTGACAGGAAAATAGGCCTTTGGGCGGCTAAAGTAGGTATAAGGTATTTCGGTCTAGTGGCATAACATCACAGAAACCTAAAGAAAACCCTTTTGTTTATCAACCAACTTAATTTCTCGGAGAGCTTTCAGCGTCCCAATAATCTCAGAGTTATGTGCTTTGATATTAAGCTCGGTGTTTGATGACACTTGCAGCTGCTGTATCATTTTTGATGAGGCTGCGTCCAGATTACAACGGTTACGAGATAGGCTCCGCTTTATGCCGGTATTAAAACCAACAATATCACCCGTTCCTACCTGAAGATCTATATTTGTTCGACGTTCCTGATCCAAATCAAACATTAAGGGTGCACTAAACCGTCTGTAATCGTAAGCGGTGTTCGTTAAAATCTGATTGTATGGAAAATTTGACAAGTTTCTATGGGATGACAGCTGCCGGCGCCATATTTGACGATGACCGGCATGTGATCATATGTACCATTACTGATCAACATTAAGACTCCGTATAACGATTTGAATAACCAACTATTTGTAGTTGTATAAAGGAAATATACACATTATAAAGGTTGTCCGGCACATGAACTGTCAAATTTTTTTGGGGTGCTGATACGGTCATTTTCTAGCTTTCCACCCTTGGACCCTGGGTCCTAAGTCACGGTCAGGGAGGTACGATTTTTTTGTTTTTCCTAAATTACCCAAAATCTGACATTCAAAATCCCCATAAGTTTTTTGTTTATTCTTTTAATACATCATTTGTTTTATTACCTTATGTGTGTAATCTATCAATTGTGAGTCGATTAATTACCATGAAGAATTCGATGCGTCTACAATGGAAAGCTTTAGCTCCATACTGAACGAAAATCATTTGGATCTCTGTGGAATGTGGAGGAAATCATCTTGCCTATTGACGACGTCATGCGAGTGTTTCTGGATGAGGTTCCATTGGAGTATTCATTTGTATAATCTTACTAAAAGTTCAACACTAACCAGGGTATGTTCTAATCCTAACTCTATTCCTAATAATATTCTAAACGTGAACGTTTGTGCCGATGTATGGATGGATGGATGGATGTATGTTCCTCTTTATCTCAAAAATCGGCTTGACGGATTTGGCTGAAATGGAGATAACTTATACCCTGGAATAACAAATAGAGTACCTTTTATCCGCAGGTAAGAGCGCAGGGCGCTGCTAATTTATTAATAATTCGTTATTTCTAGCGGCTACGTAATATTGCAGGAAAACGGCTAAATCTTGAAAAACACAATTCCAGCGTAGCTCTGTGCTCCTTGTCACTGCCGTGTTTTCCTTGAGCCGCCGCTGATTAATGACTGCGGACGGGATTACTGCTAGTGCTATCATTTCATAGGTTTTTGTGGCCGAGAGCCTTATTATCGTAAACCTAGCACGTGTGGAAGTTTAAGTCAGTTATTTCATTTCTAACTCAGAATCCCTGTTATGTCTATCTATACAAAAGCTTTTCATATATTTTAAAATCATAAATTCAATATTACCGCTGGTGACATTAAAAGCAACGAAGTAATCTCGATAGGGATACAACATCCTTAAAGGATTTAGGGGGCAACAAGTGTCCGCCGTTCGCAGAAGCTAATTGAAGTACAAATTGTTCACTTAAATACTATGTTAATTGGTGTCCAAAACTCCCGCACAAATGTTCTTCTGGTCGGTGAGCGGCAAACCTGCAGATTTGATAGGGCCCCGGAATTCTCAGGCTGTGGAATAAGGTTAATCCTACCGCAAGGTCCATAAGAACACGTAATTTCTCTTATACCCTGTTGGTGTTAAAAATACACAATTTCCTAATAACACTACAAAACGATCCGCGATCGTTGTATTAGCGCGCAAATTACGTACGAATTTGGCGACAAAGAGAAATATATTGATTTTTGGTTGTGGGAACGAATTCAATACACCAAAAAACCGTATCATTAAAATCAAATAGACCATTTTTTTGACATTACGATGATAGCTCAAAGACAAGCACAAGACAAGTTTCGTTCTAAAACCCGCGTGAAGTTTGATTCGTTCCAAAACATGTATAACATTTGGCTGTCATACATTTGTTTATAAGGGTGGGTCGAAAATCACGAACTTCGGAGTACCGTAATGTAATAGGGCTCAAAAGTTGCTGTGTATTCTGTAGATTACAGAAAAAATAATTTAAAAAATCTAGATTTAGACTTTTAACCCCCGCACAGTCGCCAAAGATCGATGTTAAGGCCTAGATTATATAAGTACTTAAATAAAGTACGTGACAATTATGTTAATAATTTATCACTTAATAAAGTAAATTAAACTATAATAAAGCTAAATTATACTGAGACTTTTTTGTTATTTTCAAAATAGTCGACATTATAGCTTTTTGAAGGTTGATAACTTTAAATATTATGGCATAAATAAAGCAAAATGCTATATTTATATAAATTTTTGCTACTATTTCTTTAAATACAAGCTTGAATGTAAGAGCTATTTTCTTCTAAAACATACGGTATTTATATGTTTTTAATTGTACCCAACAGTACCAAATAGCCTTAAAATTGTGTTTTTCGAGTATTGTTTCTCGCTTCGTGTTGCTTTAATCGATATATTTTTTGTTTCTATTGTCTTTGTTTAGACCACTGATGATCCGTTAAATCATAATTTTGCCGGTTTAAGCACATCAAAATGCATTTTACATAAAAGGCCAATTCTCTAGTTTGGCTACATGATAACAAAATACGATACATGGATAAAATATAATAAAAAATAAATAATTTTTAAATAAAATAGTGTTATTTAACTATTTAAATAGTTTGTATTTATATATTTAATATGGAATGAAAATAAAAAATATATTTTTTTTCTATACTTAACAGCCGTGCGTTAAAAGTCTAAATCTAGTTTTTTTTTATTATTTTTCCTGTAATCTACAGAATACACAGCAACTTTTGAGCCCTATTACATTATGATACTCCAAAATTCGTGAATTTCGACCCACCCTATTACTAATGAAGTCGAGACGTAACACTCGATGCCTTAAAAAACTCCACATTCCCTCTCCCAAAGATGTACTCGTATGGATCAAAACACCCAATATACACACATGTTGTCGTAATACGAAACGCAAACTTACAATACAATATTCCAAGTCCTGCAATGTCTGTTTATGTACCGTTATGGGTATAGGAAGCTCTATACATTCCCTCTAGGGATATTATCATAAGATGAACGCTTAATATAATGGTGTAACATACGCACAAAGGGCGTCAAGTCACGTCAGACCTCACCTGATTAACGAGCGCGACATTTTGCGTCGAATAAGTTATAGGGATAACTCCACCCTAACCTAAACTTATGTAACATACTTGTTTAGGAGTGTAATATACTTGAGGATATAATTACAGCTTTTATCTTCCAATTTAGGATATATGGTTAAACATATATTTAAATGTGGGAAAGACCTTTGTCCCGCATGATATTATTACCTTCATTACTGTGAAGAAAACCCTACTTTATTCAACAATTCACTTTGATTAGTCGTGAGCGTACACAAACTCAGGCTTAAGTACGATCTTAAAGTAGATTATAAATAATATTATTGAATTGTTCAAAGCTCTCATTCGCAACATTACCCATTTATGTTGCCTGTCCCATATCGGCAAATTGAAAAGCTCTCCCTTTGTTGTGGGACCGCAAAATATGTAATGTGTACTGCGCTGGGTACTAAATCCCAAATTATGTTACTGAGCAATGTGTGTAGTCTGTCTTGAGTGGTTTGGTTCCTCATTGAGCTGTTACGTTGTGTGAAAAATGGTTGAATGTAGTGACAGCTAGTTACATACACGTAAGCGGAGGGACAAGTATCACTTGTAAAACTAATTAATGACAAAAAAATTGTGCAAAACTCAAAAATGTTCTCAAGATAGCATAGATTGTAAAAGTTTCAAAATTTAGGAATAAAGTTTAATGTGCTCTGAACTACACAAAATAATTAAATATTGTAATAGAAAGATAATATTCTATAATGTCAGCTTCACGACAAATACACCAAGAATGAAATTTATTGTACCTATCTGTAAACCTACAGATACTCGTATATACGTTAAAAGTTTTTAGTACTTATGTATTATACATATTATAATGCAAACATCTTCCAATTCAGCGATGAACAGTTTATGAGCAATAACCAACATCTTCTTGCCTGACTCCTCGCTGCAGCAGAACAGGTTTCGAGTTCCGGTCCTAGAGTCGGACTGACATAGTGGATTATAGTGGCGTTCTCGTGCAAACACTTCAGTACTTCGATATAGCGGTAGTCCACTTGGCACCGCTGCAGGGGTTATGGTTCAGCAAAGGTTTCGATTTAACCCATCGCTTTCTCATAGTCTACGAACGCTAAACAGAGGGGCAGGTTATATTCCTCAGTCTTCTGTCCTATTCTAACCTGACTAGATCTTTAAATAATATATACGAAAAACAGATATAATTTTTGGTTTAAAATCGTTGTCCGTCTCATTCCGCAACTTTTGGCTGACTCAGAGGAGCTCGAACGCTGTAAATATGCCACACATGGCAGTGGGTACATACTTGAATCGTTTCGACTCTACAAGGATTTGTCGGCGCACCTAATAGATATTTAAAGTGACCAGAAGGCTGGCCAATATTTCGCTCAGCGAATAAAAAATGTCATCCAGCGTGTTAATGCAACCGGTCTTCTGGGGTCAATGCCCATTAATAGCGATCTGGGTCAAATTATTTTGTAAGTTTTTTTTTATATCCTTTGTAAAAAATTACTAAGTTTCATTTTTTTCTTGTTCCTTATGTATATATCCCATTTCAAATGACATCGACGCCACAATGTACCGTCGCGATTCGCCTTAGCTCACGAAAAGCTATCGGAAGCGCCGTATTGGAAAATATATTGTTTGTTATTGCCTCTGAGACCGGCGGCAACTCTGGAATTTATCGAGAGATTGCTCTAGTTCTGTTTTAATAGTTGATTGAGCCTACGCCATTTTTAGGATTCCGTAGCCATAATGTCAGACTACAATAAAATCTATTTTCTTAATAAAGAAAACTGTCCAAGATGACAGACGGGCAGACCTCAAACCAAGTGAATATTATGTGTTCCTTTTCAAATTGACGTTTATTTACATGTCACTTAAACACAAAAAAACTTAAGTGTGAGGAAGATTTCAAAAAACTTTACCTCAGGTAACTTTAACTCGGTCATTTATGAACCGATTTAAAAATTATTTCTTTGGTTGATAGCATATGCTTCAATATGCTATCAACCAAAGGTTGGTCCCGTTGTTACCAGAATCCAGTTCAGATGATGGGGTCCATGAGAAATTGAGGCTACGCTTCAAAAACTCAAGGGAAACATATATCGATTTTAGTATTTTCGGTAACAAATCGAGATTTGCATTCAGAAAGTAGCATTTGGAGAACGGGAACTGATGAAGAAGACCACGGATGGACAACCAAAATTCCTCGTGTTTCACGGTTAGTACTAAGATATTTCGATCAAATTCCTTGAGATAATTTTACTACGGAACATAAAAAATACTTGAAGGTAAAGACAGTTGATATGCCTTAACGCTCGTTCGAACAGTTATGCCACGCCGTTACCCCTCAAAAAGCGTAAATTTGCAAACATTGGGATGTCTTCAATCAGTGCCGTCAGTTTGCCATATCCCGGCTAAATTACTTCGATCATAATTAGAAGAAGAAGAAGAAGAAGAAGAAAAATTTATTTTGCAAACCATTACAGTGGTAAACTTAGACTAAACTTACAGACTAAAGATACAATGGTAGCAAAAATGGCATCCACTCAGCATGTGTCGCGCCGCATTTTAGCGCCACGACGCTGATCTTCCGTGGACCCAGAGTGAAAATGTGTGCAAGACAAAGAGCAGTGTTTTTTTCTTATATTATATATTACATTATAAATAATGAACACTATATTTTGATAATAAAATAAACTCGTGCACGAGATGATAATAATACATATATTTTGGGGGCACTTTGACCGTAGTTCACTATACACATGCACAAAATAAAATAAAATACGGACACAATTATATATTACTTAAACTAACCTAAAGATTTTTGTTTTTCGAGTAGATGATGCTTTAGTGTCTTTTTAAAAGCAAACAATGACGAGGCGTTTCTGATTGGAGGAGGAAGGTTATTCCAGCATTTCGTGGCAGCATAACGGAAGCTGCCACGAAACGCAGCCGTGCTGTGTCCTGGGTAGAGGAGTCGAGGAGCCTGCCTTACGTGTGCACGCGAAAGTATTAGCTTTTCATAAAGGTAAGGAGGTTGCCGATCCCTGATCACCTCAAATAGAAGTGTTGCCAAGTGGTAAGTCCTCCGAGCTTCCATTTTGAGAAGACCACCCTTGTTTATGAATGGCGTGACGTGGGCTCGATGCGGGACTGGGTAGCAAAATCTCACACAGGCATTTTGCAGACGCTGAATAAACATCTTTGTTCGTGATAGTCGGCACTGCCCGAGGACTGTATCAGCATAATTGAGCTTAGACAGAATCAAAGAGTCACACAATTTAATACGCATATCAATGTTCAGGTAATTTCTAACACGATACAGGACCTTCAAGCGATAGAAGCAATTTCGGATGACTTCCATGAAATGCCTTTCAAAGTGCAGAGTGCCGTCCATTATAATTCCTAGATTACGAGCCTCCGGTACGCTTTCCAACTTGACGCTGTCTATGATAACATTCGGGTCTTAAGAGACAATTTTAGCAATTTGGTGTTTTGTACCCAGGATTATATATTTTGATTTTGAGGCGTTGAGCATAAGACCGTTATCAGTGGACCATCTAGTGATTCGATCTAAGTCCTTATTTAATTTATCAACGGATGTCTGCAAATCACTAGGTTTAAAGGAGATATATACCTGTAGGTCGTCTGCATACATGTGGTATTTGCAATTTTTAATACATTCTATTATGTCTGCGCTATATAAAATAAAAAGGATTGGGCCTAATATTGATCCCTGTGGAACTCCTCTAGTTACCGGAATGGTCTCAGAAATTTGAGATGTAACATCAGCATTTCGTACTTCGACAAATTGCCTGCGTCTGGTTAAGTAACTGTTAAACCAGTTAATGGTGCTTGGATGAAAACCATAATATGACAGTGTGGAGAGCAAGAGTGTCGTATTTATGGTGTCAAATGCTCGTGAAAAGTCCAATAGCACTAAGATCGTTCCCATACCCATATCTTGTGCTGCTAATATATTATCTACGACATCCAGCAAAGCCGTAGCTGTACTGCGTTTCTTACGAAAACCCGATTGCATATCAGGCAAGATGTTATTCTGTTCTAGAAAATGTGTCAGCTGCATACAAACAACCTTTTCTAAAACCTTAGACAGCATGGGCAAAATGCTTATTTATGGGTCTAAGGTCCTTGAAGTCGGTTGGTGGTGATTTTTTAGGGACTGGTTTTACAACTGCTATTTTCCAGAGGTCGGGGAACACACCCGTTCTCAGTGACTGATTTACCAAGGCTGTTATTAGGCTTAAAGTACGCGGCAGCGTTAAAAGAAGCATGTCGACAGATATCCCGTCTACACCTTGGGCGTTGGTTTTTATTGACTGGGTTACCTTGGCCACCGTAAACTCAGATACAGGCTCCAAACTGAATACCTCCGATCCATACCTATTAAATTCGTAATATGTTAGTTGTGATAGGGTTACGCCAGTTTCACCAGGTATATTCAGAAAGTGTGCATTTATACCACAAGGATCATTTAAGTTTGGAGGCAGATCATAATCTTTACTCTTAAAATCTGCTACATTCCTTCTGATATTCTTCCATAACGTGCGCGGTTTGGTTATTTTTGACACCAGGTAGTTCCGTAGTTCCCAAAATAAGCAGCTTTTTCGCTATGTATAGCATTGATGACCACCCTCTTTAGGTTCTTGTAGCATGACTTATGTGAGTCAGAGCCAGTTCGCTTGTATCTATTCTGAGCCGCGTCGCGAGTCCTGATCATCTCCTTGAGATTGTGGGTTATCCAAGGATATGATTGTTCCCGAATTGTTATCAATTTATTTGGAGCGTAACAATCGAATAGACGCAGCAAGTATGTATTGAAACCATCGAGGGTATCATTAACACAACTATGGGAAATCAATCGCTCCCATTGGATAGAATTAACGTCAGAGTCGAATTTGGCGAGGGGTATGTTTTTGAGGGGCCGGTAAATAATATGTCTCGGGGGCATTTTATCTCTCTTAATGGCTACTTCACAAGAAATAAAAGCGTGGCTGCTAAGATCTGGTATATAGTCAATGCAAAGATTACGGATTTGAATATTAGAACATATAACGTCGATTAGAGTTTCACTATGCTCCGTAAAGTGTGTGGCTTTGTCCACATATGGGTGAAGATTGAAGCAGTGAAAGAATTGTAACATTTTTAAAGTATTAGCATCCTGACATTTTAACAGGTTGATATTAAAATCACCCAGCAATATGATATGATTAAACGACGAGAGCGTAGCGATCGTGTCGCTGAGTGCATCTATGAAAATATTAACGTCTAGCCACGGCGGTCGGTATGCGGTACCAATTAGAATTTCTCTTTTCTTTTCATCGTATACATATTCATGATACAGTGGAATCCGGATAAAGCGACAGTCAAGAGACCGGTAATAATACGTCGCACTAACAGAACGTCGCACAAAACGGTCTGATTTACTTTGAAAATGTTTGGTATGAAACCTAATGTATGGTGAGTTCGAAGTCGTTGAAAGCGGTAAAATGTTATATGCGGAGTCGTTATAAGCGGATTCTACTGTACTTACTGAATTTTTGATGGCAATTAATTGCCAAATAGCCTTGAACGCAGTGTTTAATCATCGTCAGAATAAATACCTCCTAATTTACTAGCTTTAAGTGAAATGTAATATATATGATGTGGTTGTACTTATAAAAAAAAAAAGTTTCCCGGCGAAAAAATAAATAATAGCATTATTTTGTAATAATCCCTGGGATCCCATGGATTGATAGACGACGTACATTTAAGTATGTAAATATACTGCTTCATGATTAAAAGAATCTCCCCAAAATCAGTGATGAATTTGAAAAAATAATTAATAGCATTATTTTGTAATCATCCCTGGGATCCCATGGATTGATAGACGACGTACATTTAAGTATGCAAATATACTGCTCCATGATTAAAAGGATCTCCCCAAAATCAGTGACGAATTTGAAAAAAATCTATACATATAATAAAGCTGTAGAGGTTCGAAAATCTGTACATTGAAGATATTATCAAAAAAATCGATGGAGGGGTCTTAGAATCGATAACAGAACACATTTCAACGGTTTTTAAAATTTGTGTCTGTTTGTCTGTCTGTTTATTTGTCTCACCATCACGCGAAAACTAGCCAATAGATTTCAATACAACCTTCACTAATACTTTTAATTGATCTTCGGACGGGTTATAGGCTATAAAAATCATACAGATTGGTGATGAAAGGGGGTGAAAAGAGGGGTTGAACTTTGTATGGGAAGTCCTTCAATTCGTGACATAAAGGCTTGAAAATTGGTAAGCATACAATTGGAAACAAAATAAAAAGAATCCCATTCAAAAATTGTACAATAATAAATAGATAATATGTGAAAAAACGGAGGGTAAAAAAGTGCTCAGGGGACTAACGACAAATAACCAAAAATCCCTCAACCCATTGTAACTGTTTGAAATGAGAGACTTAATTATATTAGTCAGTCGTTGTCAACATTGTCAAACCAGTGCCTTGAACTTCGGCTACCTATATCTGATATATCTTCGTTGTTAGATAACGGTGTCATCTGAGGGCCTACAAAATACCACTAATTCCCACTATTCCCACTAATATTATAAATGTAAAAGTGCGGATGTTTAGATGTTTATATATTTGTTACTTTATCACGCAAAAACGGCTGACCGGATTATGATGAAACTTGGTACACAACGAGTCTATAGCCTGGATTAACAGATAGGATAATTTTCATCCCTTCATCATCCCTCAAATAGAAAAATTCGGGGGTGGAAGTTGAATTTCATAGATCCAGAATCATGTAGGATATTTACAATACCCGCTGACTTACGAAAATTTGTCTCAGATGAACCAGTGTAAATCTGAGCTCCGAATATGCACAATTGCACATAGTTGTCACAAATCGTAGGGTCAAGATGCAATAAGGACATATCGTGAGGCGAGTCTAGACAGTTAAATTTACGACATTTGACGTTTGGCGTGTCAGAGACGTGCCATTCATTAAAATCGAATCGAAGTTAATGTAGATTATTTACTACTTGCACATTTCAATAATTTGAGTCTTATAGCTGCTAAGATAAAGCAAAGTTTTTATTTTTACCATCGTAGTTATAAAATAAGTAATGTCGCTATCAATTGAATATGATGAGCTATTATTATGAAAGATTTCGGATATTTGTGACTCTTATAGCTTAATTATCTCAAAACCAAAGCGACTCATGTGAATGTGAATGTTTACCGCATTTCAGTACCTAAAGTTCTATTAATTACATACATGTATAATCGTAAGCAAAACATAATAGATTTGCGTTATTTAGGTACTGACTTACACCCTCTAAAGCGCTTGCGTTTTAAATCAAAACTTGCTGACCCATTGAGCCTAAATAACTTTACTGTTTATAAAATTGAAGATTAAATAAATTGGACGTAGACGATTGTTGTCAGCATTGACTGACCAGCGCTTCGATATATAACTATATAAAAATTATAGAATTTCCACTCCACTCTATTCTTTTTTTTTAAAACGGACGGTTGCGAAATATAAAATAGGTTTCGCGATCACACGGGCGGTTTAAACACTGCAACTGGAATACTTTAAGAGTGTGCACTCCAGTGAAATTGGTTAAGCAGTTTCAACCAAATGTGAGGTGTGGGTGAAATCAGGCTACTGGGAGTTCTGTCGCTGGTTCACTAAACCTAGCCTAGCTGAGAAGAGTCCAGCAAGGAACTCAGCTAGGCCCGACCTGGGTCAGACTGACTCTATCCGGTATGCAGCGGTATCGGGACGAATAGGGATTATATGTGTCCGTGTTGTCGCGATCGTGCGGTGGACGTAATTTTGGGTCCATAGAAACTGTTACAAATCTTTTGTTTAATCAAAATACCAATAGGTCAATTTATCCAAAATACTAATTTATTGTAGGTAACATGAAAACAGTGATTACCTAGCTGATTAGTTATAAACAATCATCGGTCTTCAGCTGTCCTCCAGTTTTATCAGGCTTTGTTTCGAATTTCTTGGAATTATGAGGTTTTTTTTTAAATATAATTGTTATATAATAATGTGTGTGTAGATACTTAAAAATATTACTATTGTTTTAAGCAGTGACATCTGTTAACGAAAATTATAAATTGAAGTTAAGGAAGCCCGAGTCCTTTTGGTATATGTCACTCTGTGTAAGCCTCCCTAGACTTTGTAAGAGAGAACTGGTTGAAGGACTTGGTAACCGAGTGTGATTACTGATTGTTCAGACAGCTCAGTTAAAGCGATTGGCTGCGTATGTCAGGATGTCACAGGTTCCATTGTACGTTTTGGAGGTAGAACTTTCACTAGAAAAATACCTACGATGAAGGGAGAATTTCTTGATATTTTGATAGGGTGCTTAAAATATTTGTAAACATGTTTGTCTTAGTAAACTAAAAGTACCTATAAAAAACATTTTCTTAGTAAGACTAGAAGTGTTTAATTAATTTTCATACCGAGTGATAATGCGTAGAGGTTTTCACTGCAAGTAGAGTGTGTCATACTGTTCTAGGACATTAATAATCTTGGGTTATAATGTAGGACTGCTAACACTTGGCATTTCGAGCAACATCAAAATTTTTATTCTAATCAAGCATAATATGTCTTCCCCTGTAGTCGCTACATTGAGAATGTTAGTACTAAGGCTCGGAAAGTAGGGAATTGGGTAACGTCATCGAACAAGAACGTATGTGTAGACGTACGCAACATCAAACCGTGACACCACTATGCTACATGGATGTGATGAGGTAGTTTTTAGCAGTCATTAGTGTTTTGTTACATAGTATAAGAAATCATCAACAATAATTCATACGCATAAATGCTATATGGTATCGAGTCGACGGCGTTCTCCGGCCTGGAATGAAATATGTATGTAACGTCTGACTTACTTAGCCAGTACCTATTACCAACATACATACTTACGTACCTATATATAGGTATTGATAAATCATGCTCATTTTGTTTCATTATCCGCCTATTACATTCTCTTCAGGACACATGCTTCCTTTCATGTACAAGAGGGCCCATTTCACTTGCTAATATAGTTACCTATATAAATTAGAAACTTTGTAAGGTTGTAACTTTAAGACGTAAAAACGTTGGAGTGTGAATCACTCAAAGTTAAGTAGTTTATAACCTAACCGGCATTTATCTACCAAGGGCAAGGAATAGTCAGTAGAAATTCACGCGAACGAAGTCGCGGGCAAAAGCTAGTAATTAATAACAACAATAGCTACACTATCAATTTTTTAAAAAGTAATCTGTAGTAGTTTGTATATCGTTCCGGAAACAAATGACATTCAGTGGTTGTCAACCGTCTACGAATTAGCTAACACGAGGTGTATTTAGCAAGCACGCCAAGCGATTTCTTATCAGGCTCCACGTAACGTATTCGGCGAAGTTTCATTTGTGACGGAAAACTTGATAAGGAGTCAAGCGACGGAACGCAAACATTGCTATGCATTTAAATTGCGGCGTAGGTCCAGAGACTACGATTTATGTGGTATTGAGAAAAAGGTTGGCGGCTTACGGTTAGTGCCCACAGCAGTGAGGCGTACGATCGGTTGAGGCCTCCCATTTTCCAAATATACCGCTTTTTATTAAGCTAATGGATTAAATAACTGCTGCGCCAATCTGAATTTTTATTGTAAGCCAGTTTTAGTTATTGTGCATTTCATATTAATATTACCAAGCTTCCTTAGCCAGGCTTATGTTTAACCCATTAACAAATAGCCATGCCATATATAACTGCATTTTTCACATCTGCTGTTTAGAAAAGAGTCATTGTTGCCCGCGAATGAGGGATCAAAGTCGTACTTTTCTTCCCTCATTTGAGGACAACAATGACAATGACTATTTTCCTCATAGAAGGTTTGAAAAGTAGTATGTGCCACTCAGTGGCAAAATTATTTATAAGACATTTCATGTTTATGGAGTGGGCCTCATAGGCGGTGTGAAAAGCAGTATGTGTCACATGGTAGCAACCTTTTTTAGCCTTCTTGAGCTTACTGTGGGGCTAGTTCGATTTGTGTAAGATTGTCCTCTTATATATATATATTTTTTTTTATTTTTTTTATTTATTTAAGTTCTAGGCGTAAAAACTTGTATATCTCGCTACGCTCTAGAGTGTACTTTGGAATCCCTCGCTACACTCAGGATTCTATTGTAGAATCTTTCGCTTCATTCAGGATTCAATATACTGCCCTCGCCATAAATATATCATTTTGATTCCTTGAGACAATCTACTATTGCATGTTTTGTATTTTACGTCCTAGTGCCACAATAAGCGGAAAATTAAAAGGGGTTAAAACAAAAAAGGGTACTGCAGGTTTTATTCGCTACAATTAAAGTGTGTATTTTGGACATTTACGACGTCACTCATAAAGTCACGAAAATGGATCGAGTCTTTGAAGATGCCCGTATATTTATTCATTGCACTTTTGACTCGCTCGATGACTCTCAATTTTAAGATACAAAATGTAAGTTATCTTGGTATTTGTGATCAAAATATCCCCACTGTAATTTCTCTGTCTTTCAACATCAGAACAACAGAGACATGAAACAAAAGCGAAATGTAAACGTGACCCGCCCAAGCATGCAGAAAAACAAAATTACTTGCAGTTTTGAAAGCTAAGTGCACTACAAACAACAACACAAATTAGATTAAACGCTAGAGCAATCCACAGAGCAAGCTAGGTACTTCGTTTGAGCGTTATGCATCACTTGTAATCTCTCAGCAGAACTATATATAAGGCATTTGGTAATTCAACTAAGTACACTGTGCACCTCTGGGCTGTTATTAATTCCTGACATCCGCCCGAAAGCCAACTGGTACAAGTCAGACCTCCGATTACGTATACCAGCTTTTAACGAATCCCATCAAGTTATAGTGGAAGTAAGTGATGTGGTGCTACTGGTGCGTAAAGACTAGTTGTGAATTACTTCGTTTTATCCAAAATAGAATTCTCTAGTCTAGGTAAGTTGATGTTATACCCTCAATATACGAGTATTATAGATAGTTTTCAATTATGTACATGGATACCCACGTGGTAACGGGTAAAGGTATTGCTTTGTTTTCTGTGAAATACAGAAAATATTTCATTGGAAATATTGAATACAAAAATATTGACAAAACAATACCTGGTCAAAATGATCCAATAAGATTATTTAAGGCGCTGCTCCTGTGTGATTTCGCTCACATCTGACGTATTTAAACCAATTAATATGCAATATACCGGGACTCATACATTCAAACAGTCTTTTAAGGAGAGGGGCGAGCATTTTAAAATTATTATTGCCTACTATAAATCACAACAAAATCTTTCCTAGAAAGAAACCACAATCACGAGCAAAAATTAAGGGTACACTTTGTATTGAATTTCCATAGAAAATGTACCCATTATTTTTGCTAGTGATTAGGTATGCGCCGTGGGCGTTAATAACGCGAAAGATTTAAACCATCTGTTTATGACAACAGTACGTAAATAATGCTGTCAACATGGGTCCAATTATGTGTCTTAATTAAATTACTATTTCAGTACAAATTAAATCATATTAATTGACCGCTTCTTTGTGAATAAACCTTTATTTCAGACAGTGAGCAAGTTTAAATAATTTCAAGTTGAGAAATAGAGACGAAGCATTGTCATTTTAGTGACATCAATTTCAAACTATCAGCCAGTTATCAGTGAAGGTAAATACGAAGAAAAATTTTCGGTAGTGAAACCATTTTGTAGGATAGATACCAAACCATGTAGTTAAGTCCCAGTAGCTCGACTCAACTCACACCTCACTGGAGCGCAAACACTTAGAGTGTACCAGTGATTTAAACCGCCTGCGTGGTCGCGTCGGAGGTTTTCCCCTGGATCACTCTCCAACCGCGCACTCCTATCGCTTTATTGGGCCCGGCCTATAAAGCCAGTCAGGATTTAAAAAAAATCAGTTAGTGCGTCTGCATATAAAAGCAGTAGGTGGCTATATCACGCCTTTAGGGTATGTTAGAATTGAAAGTTTTGAATAATTAATATCTCTTACATTATGGATTTTTGGACTATATGTTATATAACTTTATATGCTCTAATTCGGCTCTAAAATCGTTGAGTGAGTCGTCGTAAAATAATTGAGAGAAATGGTGGAAAATAATACAGAACTAAATAATAGTGCCCACGAATACTACTGTAGTGCGCAAAACGCAGAAAAACGAATTAGCAAACTTGCGCGAAAACCCCCTGAGAGCCTAATTGCAGTAATTTGCAAGTGTTTGTACACCTAATAAAAGCGCACCTTTAGCCTGCACGTCTAATTTAGAAGAAACAGGCGCGTGCATAACTCCACGGACACCAAACTCGCGTTAAGCCGAGTACGGGTGCTCTGAGCCACACAAATTACATTTTAATATTTTACAACGCTTACGCCCGTGCGAGAACGTTATACGTCGGCGTAATTTGTGCTTGAGCGTAATGTGTGAAGAATGACTGGTGTTTTCTAGTGATTTTATTGTGCGTGCTTTGTTTAGCGTGGTCGCCGGGAACAAAGCCTTTCGTGGCCTTCTTGCCTTGCGTAATCGTGAACAAAAACGCTAACGCGTTCAGAAAAAAACAACGATAAGTGAAATTAGTTTCTTCATGACATAGACATGAGATTGAATTTCACTTGGCCAAAGGAAAAAGTAATTTAACTATAGCTGTATCTCATTCCAGTTTGTTTCTGATTCTAAACTTGCACTTGGATAAGCTCACCAAGATATGCGATTCAAAGACTAACACTTCAACAGTTATTTCATACAGAAAATGACTCACGTGTTTATTACAGAAAATCATATATCATAAACAACACTATTTTTATTGGCGTGAAAGAAAATGCACGGTAAAATACGGAATTGAACTTTTTTTGCATACCTTTTTTTATTTAGGCTTCAGTTTTCTACTAATTTTTGTTATAAAACAAAAAAAATGTATGTCATTAATAAATCTATATATATAAAAGAAGAAGTCCTGATCTACCATCAACGCACAGCCGAAACTACTGGAACTAGAAACTTCAAATTTGGTCCAGAGCTTACTTTTATAATGTATGCAAGGGATAAGACGGGATTTTTGGAAATTCCTACCCTAAGGGGATCAAATAAGGGTGCAAAGTTTGTATGGGAGAAAATTTTTTTTTTGAGCTGAAGACTTCAAAATTTGTAAAAAGGTTACGAACTTAAATCCAAAGAAATTGTTTTCAGCGTTTTGCAAAATTCTAACTCTAAGAGGGTAAAATAGGGGTGCAAAGTTTGTATGGGAGAAACTTCTGTTTTAGAGTTAGAGACTTAAAACTTCGTATATAGACTCTCTGATTAAATATAACAAAACCAAATTCAGTGATTTTCTAAATTCATCCCCTAACGGGGTGAAAAGGGGCTTCAATGTTTGAACGGGGACCAAATCTTTTTTGAAGTGAGAGATTTCAAACTTCGTAAATATACTCTCTGTTTAAATACAACAAAACTTATTTCAGCGTTTTTCGAAATTGCTACCCTAAAGGGGTGAAAAGGGGGTTCCAAGTTTTTACTGGGAACAAATCTTTTTTGAAGTGCGAGATTTCAAACTTCGTAAATAGACTCTCTGTTTAAATATACAACAAAACATGTTTCAGCATTTTTCTAAATTGTTCCCCTGGTGGGGTAGAAAGGGGGTTCCAAATTTATGCGGGGAGCAAATCTTTACTTTTGGCTAAAATTCATTATAGGTGTCATCTTCGAGGTTCCTCGGGGTGCCGATTACGAAAATGACATCCATTTTCAAATCCAAGATGGCAGGAATTTATTTTTTCTTTTGAGTAATTTTTCACAAAGGATTAATAGCATCAGACAACTGACAGAATCAAATAAACCTCATTTATATCTTTGTTACCATCTAAAATCTATGCGGACGAAGTCGTGGGCGGCTGCTAAGCTATCTATAGATATAATAAAGCTACAGAGAGGTTCAAAAATCTGTACATTGAAGATATTAAGAAAAAAATCGATTGAGGGGTCTTAAAATCAATAAAAGAACACATTTCAACAGTTTGTAGAATTTGTGTCTGTTTGTTTGTTTGTCTGTCTATTTATTTGTCGCAGAATCACGCGAAAACTAGCCAATAGATTTTAGTACAACCCTCACTAATAAGTTTAATGGACCTTCGGCCAGGTTATAGGCTTTAAAAATCATACAGATTGGGGATGCAAGGGGATGAAAACAGAGCGTGAAATTTGTATGAGAAGTCCTTCAATTCGTGACTTAAAGGCTTGAAAATTAGTAAGCATATAATTGGAGGCAAACTAAAAAGAATCCCATTCAAAAATTGTACAATAAACATCGGATAATATGTGAAAAAATGGAGGGTGGAAAAGTGCTTAGGGGATTAGCGACAAATAACCAAAAATCCCTCAACCCATAGTAACTGTTTGAAATGAGAGATTTAATTATGTTAGTCAGTCGCTGTCAACATTGCCTACCTGCCTCCGTCTACCTAAAATTGATATGTCTTCAGTGGTCACCTAGAACGTTGTCAGAGTGGTCGAGTGTGATTGATAACAGTCTTATCTGAGGCCCTACAAAATCCCACTAATCTTATAAATGTGAAAGTTCGGATGTTTAGATGTTTGGATGTTTGTTACAGCTAAACAGATTATGAAGAAACTTGGTATGTAATGAGTTTATAGACTGAATAAACATATAGGATAATTTTTATCCCTTCATCGTCCCTCAAATTTATAAATTCGGGGTCGGAATTTGAATCTATGAACCAGCTTCGCGGTAGCCCCTCAGAGTCCTGTAGATATTTACGATGCCCGCCGACGTACGAACATTCGTCTCAGATGAACCAGTGTAAGTCTGAGCTCCAAATATGCACATAGTTGTCACGAATCGTAGGGTCAAGATAAAATAAGGAAAAGTATCGTGAGGCGAGTCTAGACGGATGTAAATATCACGAAATTTGACGTTTGGCGTGTCAGAGACGTGCCATTACACCAATTCATTGCATTACACAGATGACTTTCGGCAAAGTCGAATCGAAACTAATGAAGATTATTTCGTACTTGCACAATTTAATAATTTGAGTCTTATAGCGGCTGCGATAAAGTACGTATTTGCATGTAAAGTTTTTTATCATCGTAGTTACAAACAGTAATGTCGCTACCAATTGATTATGATGAGAATATTTTTTTTGAACCTGACTGTGGCTTTATAGGCCGGGACCAATAAAGTAATAGGAGTGCGCGCTTGGAGAGTGGCCTGGGGACAATCCAGGGGAAACCTCCGACACGACCATGCGGGCGGTTTAAACACTGGAATACTCTAAGGCCGGGTTTTATAAAGGTCCGTTAGACCAAATGTCAGATCAAATTTCAGTAACTCAGTACATTTTTTGACATAACAAACCGACATAAGGTCTAACGAATCTTTATAAAACCGAGCCTAAGAGTGTGCGCTCCAGTGAGATTGGTTAAGCGGCTTCAACCAAATCTGAAGTGCATGTAGGTGGAATCGAACTACTGGGAGTTTTGTCGCTGGTTCACTGAACCTAGCCTAGCTGAGAAGAGTCCAGCAAGGAACTCAGCTAGGCCCGACTCTATCCGGTATGCAGCGGAATCAGGACAAATAGGGATTATATTGTGTCCGTGTTGTCGCGATCGTGCGGTGGACGTCCTCGCCGGCGTGGTAATTTTGTGTCTGTCCTACGGACCCATAGAAGCTATTACAAATCTTTTTGGTTACTTTAGGTAAGTTTATCCAAAATACTTGTGGGTAACATGAAAACAGTGATTACCTAGCTGATTAGTTATAAACAATCAAATCACTGGGAGGTACAAGTAGTAGGTATATGAACAGGTTTTGTCCTTATGGTCGTCCAGTGTCCACCTAAATTCGTTCTTTAGCTGTCCGCCGGTTTTATCAGGCTTTGTTTCGAATGTATTGGAATTAGGAGGTACATGGGACATATTAAGGGATTTCAATTTTTAGGTTCTTAGAAAAGAAAATAAAAGTCAATCGTCGGAATCGGAAAGTGGCTACTTACAAGGAGAAAAGTAACTTCAGGCAGCATTTTCTACCTCTCAGTCTTCGGGCTTACAATTTTTTTTAATATAATTGTAAAACTATAATGTGCGCTGTTAAGCATCTGCACTTAAGAATATTACTATTGTTTTAAGCATTAACATTTGCTAACGAAAATTATAAATTGAAGTTAAGGAATGCGTACGCCTCCCCAGGCTTTGTAAGAGAGAACTGGTTGAAAAACTTGGTAACCGAGTGTGATTATTTGTTGTTAGACAGCTCAGTTAAAGCGATTGGCTGCGTATGTTAGGATGTCACAGGTTCGATTGTACGTTTTGGAGGTAGAACTTTCACTAGAAAAATACCTACGATAAAGGGAGAATTTCTTACAGATATTTTGATAGGGTGCTTAAAATTTTTGTAAACATGTTTGTCTTAGTACAAGTACCTATAAAAACATTTTCTTAATAAACTAGAAGTGTTCAATCTATTTTCCTACCGAGGGATAATGCGTAGAGGTTTTCACTGCAAGTTGAGCGTATCATATTGTTGCAGGACATTAAAAATCTTGGGTTATAATGAAGGACTCCTACCACTTTGCATTTCGAGAAACATCAAAATTTTTGTTCGATTCAAGCATAATATATCTTCTCCTGTAGTCGCTACATCGAGCATGTCAGTACTAAGGGTCGGAAAGTAAGGAATTGGTTAACGTCATCGAACAAGAAAGTATGTGTAGACGTACGCAACATCAAACCGTGACACCACTATGCTACATGTATGTGATGAGGTAGTTTCTTAGCAGTCATTAGTGTTTTGTTACATAGTATAAGAAATCATCAAAAATAAATCATACGCATAAATGCTATATGGGATCGAGACGACAGCGTTCTCCGGCTTGGAATGAAATATGTATTTAACGTCTGCCCTACTTAGTCAGTACCTATTACCAACATACATACATATGTACCTATATTGGTATTAATAAGTCAGTAGAAGTTCACGCGAACGAAGTCGCGGGGCAAAAGCTAGTAATATATAAATTAATATTTGTGGATAATCTTACACAAATCATCCTAGTCCCAAACTAAGTAAAGCTTGTACTATGGGTATTAGGCGACGATATACATACTTATATAGATAAGTAAATACTTAAATACACAGAAAACATTCAAAACTCAGGAACAAATATTCGCGCTCATCACGCAAATAAATGCCCTGACCGGGATTTGAACCCGGGACCTCCTAGCTTAGTAGGCAGGGTCACTACCAACTAGGCTAAAGCGGTATTGTCTATTTTTTGCATCAGATAGAGATACAAGATACAAAGAAAAGTAATGGGTGCTCAATACTTTTGACCAAGGCTGTATTTAAATACAAGTTTATACCTACCAACTGGATAATGCATTTATCCAGGTGTGCATAAGCAAATACACCTGAGTATCAACGCGTGAGCGGGCGTCGCATGGAATACTAAGTATTCGGAAGAAAACGTGCTATGGTCACCCGTCCCTAGGGAAATTAGCACCACGTTTCCCTGTAACTAGTAACCCACCGCACAGTTACCAGCTTAATTCATTTTGTACCGTCCTTTAATTCAACACTGCAGGTGCGCTTGAATATACATATTCATAATTACATTTTGCAACTGTGACGTAATTACGCTTAAACCTTTGAAAGCTTTTATAGGTACTTACATTGAAATATATAATTTTGGCCCGTAATTAAATTATGTTTAGGCGTGTATAATAATGAGAGAAATTACTAGATTATTACCCTTCAGAATATGTAATGTAATGTTCATTGCACGGAAATAATATATTGTTGTGTGTAGGGAATTATTTTAGTCTAGTCATTCTACATACAGACTTCGGTACGTATATTGTGTACTTACTCTAGTTCAATGTATACGACGCGCACCCACATGAAGGATAGATGCAATCCACGAAGTTATGGGCGTCAATACCCAGAGGACATTACGGCTAACCCAAACTAGAGGGGTTTGGAGAGCAGTGGTGAGAACTGGGTGATTCTTCAGGTTCGCGATTTTTGTTTTATTCCCTCTGTCGTATCTTTTTCACTTATTTGGAATTTTACTTACATAAGAATAAAGGACAACGAAATAAGAAAAAAATATAAAAAATGCTGGTGGTTCATAATACTAACATACTGAAAGGTTACCGGTAAAACTACAGAAAAGTAGTACTTAAAGCAGATAATCAAGCAAAATATCAAAAAAATTAAGATTATACAAGCTTTAAAAAATCTGACAGAGTATAATAAGGATTTGATAGGCTGTTGGTTCAACACGCGATTCGTCCAAATGAATTTAATTACGCTTTTTGTCCAACACGATAAGCGTCTGATACGCTTTTCGTCCAACACGCTTTTCGTCTAACTCGCTGAACCTTACATTACAGAGATATCAAATGTTTTCCTTCGTAACTAGCTACCTCTAAAAAATCTATTTTCTAAACTAAAGAGTTCATTGTAATAAGCCCCAGTACATTGAAAATCCGGGCCCCGAAGAATCGAATCGACCCTCAGACTTGAGGAACGTATGAAGAAGAAAGATTTATAATTCAGAGAAGAGAATTTACAAATTAGGTTATGAACTTGCATTTTCTTGTTAATATAATGTCATTAGCTAGCTAACCTTTTCAACGCCAACGATTTATATATGCGCACCGTCGGTTAAACGCCAACCGAAGGGTGTACACAACCTGTCACAGCGTTCAGTACGATATAAACCTACATGTATTTTATTGACAGGATTCAACTTTGTATTTGACATTCCCATCTCATAGCCTGTAAGCGACAGCGTTTGTATTTGACTGAAAAGGTTAATGGTAGCATTAAGATAAATTTTTACTCAACATTTGTTAAATTTAATATTTTTAATTATAGAAATGCCAAAAAGTATAATTAAAGCACGTAAATATGCAAAATACAGGCATGTTAGCCTGAAGTGGGTGTTTGTTCTAAGAGTTTTTGACTTCGTAATGCGTAAAGCAGGGGTAAATGGTCAACACATTAATCATACAACACCAACAGAATATACAGAAAGGCTAATTTGTTTAAAACAGTCGCTATTGGTGTAAAAGAATGCGAAAGGCAGAGTCGTGGTGTTTTAAGAATTGATTTTAAGTGGTGATTTAAGTAATAGAATATATTCGCACACGCAATTAGAGGCAGGTTAACAAATAACTAATAAATTTAAAGAAATGTAATACTATAGCCATTTATTGATTATAATATATATGTATCAAATGCTTACATAAAACACAGGTAACAAATACAGACAAATTCAGTTATACGTATTCATTATTAATAAAATAGGTTACAATTATTTATAAAAGTGTGTCTGTTACCTTTTCACGCTTAAAAGGCTGAACCGATTTAGATGAAATTTGGTATGGAGATAGTTTGAATACCTATATCCTTTCCAGGGATGCAAACTATTTACATCGGATGATTTCCATCGGATAACTTTTTATATCGGATGATTTCCGATATAAAAAGTATCCTAATACTTAGGCGGAAGTTTGTATGGAAGGAGCGATGACTAAGTATTAAGCGCCTGATATTAAAAAAATGCAATTAAATTCTAACACAATGAACGAGTTCCACGCAGACAAAGTTATGGACAAAAGCTAGTTTATTTATATTTATTATTTTGAATGGCCTCTCCTTCGGTGAGATTCAATGGAATAATACACTGGCTCAAATTAGCTATATGTTGTAACTTCTGTAAGGTTATTAAGCGTCCTTATGATGCCTTAATGCCCAATTATTGACGCCATTTGTTCACCTCAACTAATATGAAATATTAAAAGTGTTGACATTGGATCAGTGACAAGCTCAGGGACAGTTACTTACCTTATCTTTGGACAATCTTACACAAATCAACCTAGCCCCAAACTAAGCAAAGCTTGTACTATGGGTACCAAGTGACGATATACATACTTATATAGATAAATAGATACTTAAATACATAGAAAACATCCAAGACTCAAGAACAAATATTCATGTTCATCACACGAATACATGCCCTGACCGGGATTCGAACCCGTTATGTTTGTTTATTTTACGTAACTCCCACATAAAACATGATGCTGCAATGATAAATTATGATCACGAACAGAGCTTACGCGATTAACTAGAATCGTAAAGCTCACTGTTGGTTGTAATTATTCTCGCATTGCCTTTTATTTCTGTTTTAAAAAATATAACCAGCCGACATTTTGGGGGTCAATTTGACACAGATGCTTCTTATTACTATTTGATTTTGATGTTTTATGCACGCCAAACTCATCAGAAACCAACTATTGAACCATCAGCTTCCTAGCGATTTATCAGATGTATCATACAATACAATACAATATAATTGTTTATTGGTAAAACAAGGTCATATTTGACTTTGGTACCCCAAGATTTCGCGTAAGCACTAGTTTTACGAAAGCAACTGCTACCTGACCCTCCAACCAGAGAGAACTAGACTTTCTTAGAAAAGCTACTGTTAAATACGCGCCGAGATTCGAACCTCCGGATTGAGATTCGCCTGCCTTACCCCTCGCCCAGTCACCTTGGACTTGCATTGAAATTAAATTGAAATATGAAACTTTTGTATGAAATTGATACCAAGCGAGGCCACTGTGGAAATTTACTATTATAGCCACTTGTTTAATGTCGTTGGTAAACGTTAAATTAGTCCATCACAACAAATGGAATGTAAGGTTTTTATTATTTGCAGCTGGCAACATTTTATTCATTTTTTATTGCGAAAATAAATGTGTTTCTCAATTTAACTTTGGCGTCGAGGTTTTTGAGATGTACTTTTTAATACTTACCTTCATTAAAATGAATACGATTTCATTAATATTATTTGATTGTATAATACAATTATAAAGTATTCAACTATCTTTTTTTTGAACCTGACTGTGGCTTTATAGGCCGGGCCCAATAAACCGATAGGAGTGCGCGGTTGGAGAGTAGCCTGGGGAAAACCTCCGGCACGACCACGCGTGTGGTTTAGAACACTGGAATACTCTAATACTCTAACTCTGATTTTTAGTTTTAATTTGATATGCATTCTTGTTAAAATGGGTTTTGAGTAATGGACAAAAATGACGAAAAACAAAGAAATCTAAAAGGGCTCCATTATTTTTGCGGTACAGAAAATTTAAATAAATTCAAACAAAAAAGGCCTTTAGTTTAGTTTAGATTTAGGTAGTTAGTAAGATGTTGTTTTGTTTTATTTATTTTTTTAACATTTATTGATTTACAGGCGGTTATAATAGCTAAATAACAATAACTTAAATAATATTACAAGCAACTTAAATCAAAAACAGGCCCTTGGGGCCTTGTACATTTTTTTTCTATGTTATGGTAATTATAATATACAAAATATTATTTTACAAACAATAATATGCTTATATACAACTACAAATACACTCGACATCAAAAAAAGAACTAAACACAGAAAAATATTTTAAGTTCCAAGTTGGAAGTGTGTTGGAAGTTCCAACACGACTATCACATACCAAATATTCAGAAATATGTTTAAAAAAATTTACAAATACATAAATCCACAGAACAATACGACTTGGCAATAATTGGTACATTTAAACGCGGTATAAAACGTTCATCAATGTGCGCAGACAAACGAGCGATTCCCAGGAAATATTAAATATTTCATCCGATGTGGCAGGATTTTATTTTCATTGGCAAAAGCGAAAGTGCTATCATTTCATTACATCCTACTATTTCTGTGAAACTCATAGTGAAGTTAAGCAGTTACTGAAAATATAAATAATAAATAATAATAATAATATACTTAATATATAAATAATGTATTTAATATTAATATATTTTCGGATCACCTAATTACATAATAGAAACTTGACATTACTATTTACTTATTTATAACGAATTATATAACATTTGGTATTAAAACAACCTGCAAAATATATAAAACTTTTGACGGGTAATGTATTTGTACATAATAAATAAATGAGTATGAGTATGAGTAAATACTGAGTACTTTGTTCCTTCAGTTACTATTATATACGTATGTGAATAAAAATGCTAGAATTAAATTAAGAATACTAAGTGTAAGGGTATAGTAGTATTTTGATGCAAGTGCTGAAGTTATATGTCATTTCGCACGAGTCCAGAGGACTCAAGACCCGGGGCGAGTGAAAATGGCACTTCCGCATGTATATCAAACGACGTTTTTTAATACAGCTGCGAAAAAATATCAATAAAATAAAAATGAATAAACAGTAGTGATTTAGATTTTGATTTTGAGTACCAGGTACAGGGTCTGGCGTAGTTTACATACAGTCATTGTATTTAACAAGGCCATAAATCGCACATATCACAAAAATATTATTACAACAATACAAGTCATTACAAAATGAATCGTGAAATTATGAATGAAAGAGGCGTCAGCATTCAGCCAAATCAAAAACTATTTTGGAAGAGGTCGTTTAATTACATTTAAACATAAAAATAACTGTTTTTGATGTTATGTTAATTTATATCTCATTTATTCGTAAATAAATGAATTTTTGCAAAAAAAAGGGGCATTCATTCATCCAGCGCGGCGGTCTTACATAATACTCTCTTACGGATTAACCCGCCGTCCGGCGTCCGCTTACGGCGTAAAAAGTAAGAAATAAGACATAAGAAGTTTATTTGTACATAAAAGTTTACAGGTATAGTTGAACATATATATCCATCATGCTCGTTGATCTCAGTAGAGTTTCCGATCGAGTTGGTCTGAAAATGAACATGGACAAGACGAAGGTCATGTCTAATGACCATGTCGTACCAACTCCCGTAATAATCGGCGGCTCGGCGCTCGAAGTTGTTGACGAGTACGTATACCTGGGACAAACAGTCCAGTTAGGTAGGTCCAACTTCGAGAAAGAGATCACTCGTCGAATCCGACTCGGCTGGGCAGCGTTCGGGAAGCTTCGCAGTGTATTCTCGTCCAGTTTACCGCAGTGCCTCAAGTCAAAAGTCTTTGACCAGTGTGTGTTGCCAGTGATGATATATAGATCCGAGACATGGGCGCTAACGATGGGCCTCATAAGAAAGCTCAAGGTCACCCAAAGAGCAATGGAAAGAGCTATGCTCGGGGTTTCTCTGCGTGATAGAATTAGGAATGAAGCTATCCGTAGCAGAACTGGGGTCACCGACATAGCCTTCAAAATTGCGAGACTAAAGTGGCAGTGGGCAGGGCACATTGCTCGCAGGACTGACGGTCGATGGGGCCAGAAACTGCTTGAGTGGAGTCCACGCACCGGAAGACGAGCTGTCGGTAGGCCTCCGACAAGGTGGAGTGATGACCTGGTGAAGGCCGCGGGAATCCGGTGGAAACAAACGGCACAGGACCGGTCTAAATGGCGAGCCTTGGGGGAGGCCTATGTTCAGCAGTGGACGTCTTTCGGCTGAAATGATGATGATGATGATGATGATGATCCATCATTTATAAGTAATGTACTGAGTGGATTTTTCGTTATGCAGTTCGACTGGCCCCTACACTAGGCTAAGCCTGTCCCGTAGGTAGCCAATTCAAAAATGGATTAACAATATGTGCGCGAAAAGTCAGAAAAAATTACAATGCAATATAATAATTATCTATCTATACATACATATAATAAAGCTGTAGAGGTTCAAAAATCTGTACATTGAAGATATTTGCAAAAAAATCGATTGAGGGGTCTTAGAATCGATAACAGAATACATTTCAACAGTTTTTAGAATTTGTGTCTGTTTGTCTGTCTGTTTATTTGTCTCACCATCACGCGAAAACTAGCTAATAGATTTCGGTACAACCTTCACTAATAAGTTTAATGGATCTTCGGACAGGTTATAGGCTATAAAAAACATACAGATTGGGGATGGAAGGGGGTGAAAAGAGGGGTTAAACTTTGTATGACAAGTCTTTTAATTAAAGACTTAAAGGCTTGAAAATTGGTAAGCATATAATTGGAAACAAAATAAAAAGAATCCCAATCAAAAATTGTACAATAAACAGATAGTATGTGAAAAAATGGAGGGTAAAAAAGTGTTTAGGGGACAAATAACCAAAAATCCCTCAACCCATTGTAACTGTTTCAAATGTGAGATTTAATTATGTTAGTCATTTGTTGTCAACATTATCAAACCAGTGCCTTGAACTTCGACTACCTATAATTGATATATCTTCGTTGTTAGAGTGGTCGAGTGTGATAACGGTGTCATCTAAGGGCCTACAAAATATTATAAATGTAAAAGTTCAGATGTTTACTTAGATGTTTGGATATTTGTTACTCAATCACGCAAAAACGGCTGACCGGATTATGATGAAACTTGGTACACAACGAGCCTTATAGCCTGGATTAACATATAGGATACTTTTTATCCCTTCATCATCCCTCAAATAGATAAATTCGGGGGTGGAAGTTGAATTTCATAGATCCAGAATCATGTAGAATATTTACAATACCCGCTGACTTACGAAAATTCGCCTCAGATAAGAGAGAACCAGTGTAAGTCTGAGCTCCAAATATGCACATAGTTGTCACGAATCGTAGGGTCAAGATACACTAAGGACGCATCGTAAGGCGAGTGTAGACTGTTGTACATTCACGATATTTGACGTTTGGCGTGTCAGAGAGGTGCCATTACACAGATGCCATTCGTTCAAGTCGAATCGAAGTTAATGTAGATTATTTACTACTTGCACAATTCAATAATTTGAGTCTTATAGTTGCTAAGATAAAGTAGGTATTTTCATGTAAAGTTTTTAGTTTTACCATCGTAGTTATAAACTATGTAATGTCGCTACCAATTGATTATGATGAGCTATTATTATGAAAGATTTCGGATATTTGTGACTTAATTATCTCAAAACCAAAGCGACTCATGTGAATGTGAATGTTTACCGCATTTCAGTACTTTAAGTTCTATTTATTACTTACACGCGTAATTGTAAGCAAAACATAATAAATTTGCGTTATTTAGGTACTGACTTACAGCCTTTAATAAAGCGCTTGCATTTTAAATCAAAACTTGCTGGCCTATTGAGCCTAAATAACTTTACTGTTTATAAAATTGGAGATTAAATAGATTGGACGTAGACGATTGTTGCCAGCATTGACTGACCAGCGCTTTGATATATGCCTACATAAAAATTATAGAATTTTCACTCCACTCTGTTCTTTTTTTTGAAAAAAAAAATGGATGGTTGAGAAATATAAAACAGGTTTTTTTTTCTTGAACCTGACTGGCTCTTTGTAGGCCGGGCCCAATAAAGCGATAGTGAGTGCGCGTTTAAAACCGCCAACGAGACCACACGGGGGGTTTAAACACTGCAACTGGAATACTCTAAGAGTATGCACTCCAGTGAGATTGGTTGAGCGGCTTCAACCAAGTCTGAGGTGTGGGTGGAATCAAACTACTGGGAGTTTTGTCGCTGTTTCACTAAACCAAGCCTAGCTGAGAAGAGACCAGCTAGGAACTCAGCTAGGCCCGACCTGGGTCGGACTGACTCTATCCGGTATGCAGCGGGTATCGAGACGAATAGGGACTATATGTGTCTGCGATATCGCGATGGTGCGGTGGACATCCCCGCCGGCGGGGTAATTTTGTGTCTATTCTAAGGACCCATAGAAACCGTTACAAACCTTTTTGGTTACTATAGGTCAGCTTATCCAAAATACTAATTCAATGTAGGTAACATGAAAACATGTATTACCTTACTGATTAGTTTATACATAATTGTAAAACGATAATATGCGCGTAGGTAGTTAAAAATATTACTACTGTTTTAAATTACTCTGAGTACGCATCCCCAAGGCTTTGTAAGAAAGAACTGGTTGAAGGATTTTGATGAACCGAGTGTGATTACTGATTTTTCAGACAGCTCAGTTAAAGTGATTGGCTGCGTATGTCAGGATGTCACCGGTTCGATTGTACGTTTTGGAAAGTGTTTCTTCACTAGAAAAATAACTATGATTAAGGGAGAATTTACGTGTTATAACGTGTTTGTCTTAGTAAACTACAAGTACATATGAAAAAGATTTTCTTATTGAACTAGAAGTATTATTATACAGAGGGATAACGCGTAGAGATATGTGCCCAAGGTGTTCACTGCAAGTAGAGCGTGTCATATTGTTGTAGGTCATTACAGATCTTGGGTTATAATGTAGGACTCCTAACACGTTGCAATTCGAGAAACAGAAGTTTTTGTTCCATTCAATCATAATATGTTTTCCCCTGTAGTCGCTACATCGAGCATGTCAGTACTAAGGCTCGGAAAGTAGGAAATTGGGAAACTGCATAGGATAAGAACGAATGTGTATACGCAACATCTAACCATGATACCACTATGCTACATGGATTTGATGACGTAGTTTCTTAGCACACATTGTGTTTCGTAGTATAAGAAATCATAAAAATTATTTGTACGTATAAATGCTATATGGGATCGAGTCGACGGCGTTCTCCGGGCTGAAATGAAATGTGTATTTAACGTCTGACTTTCTTGGCCAGTACCTATTACCAACATACATATATATATATATATATATATATAGGTCGGAGCGAGAGCGAGAGCGGGGGAGAGACGAGAGCTCAACAACGGTATCAGAAGGATCAAGAGTTGAATTCATATTAAGTGGGCGGAACAGTGGGTACAGTCACGCACACGAGTTTCACACGGTAATAATAATTAATTAGGTCACATGTCATAAAAGCACAATTCAGTGTCAATAACACGAGGTGGAAATCAAATCACAAAGTCTTTCACACTAAGTAATTATCAAGCGAAAACACAACAACAATGTTGAAACGGAAACGAATCCGTGCTGGGTCAAGTGGTACTTAGCACGGCGCGGTCACGGTAGGGAATACGTCCCTTCTCAATCATAGATCCCATCAGAATGCCCGCTCGGCATCCTAACCAAAGCTTTAGAACAATGAACATGATATCAAATTTCATTCAATTCTCAGACCCACGGCTACGTTCGGCAATATAATCTCATCAAAACAACTCATACATTGCCCCGTCTCAAAGAACAAAGACTTCCTTTGATATAGGTATTGAAATTTTACCCATTACCCATTTTATTTCACTATCCGCCTATTACATCCTACTTCAAGACACATGCCTCCTTTCATGAACAAGGGGGCCCATTTCACTTGCTAATATATTTATATAAATAAGAAACTTTGTAAGGTTGTAACCTTGAGACGTAAAAACGTTTCAGTACGTTTTGAGTGAGTCACTCAAAGATAAGTAGTTTATAACCTAACCTGCAGAATATATCTAGGAAGGAATAGTCAGTAGACGTTCACGCGAACGAAGTCGCGGGCAAAAGCTAGTTACTAATATATACTAGATATAAAAATGGAAACAAGCATAGAATCTACGAATTGAGAGTAAGTATGTGTTTAGTGTGTATGCGTGGCGTGAACATGAGTGTGTGTGTGTGCGTGTGTATGTCTGTGTGTGTAGGTATTGATTTATTTAGTCAGTAAATAAACAATAGCATTATTTTGTTATGTGGCCGGAGATCTCCGGCACCGGGAGATGACTGGCTTCGGAGGTCTTGCATAATAGCTACTCGTTACCAGTAACTGGTGTAGGTAGTCAATCAGTAAAATTTTATAAAACAGTTTAAGATTTTGTAATATTACTTTTAACTTGTCTGATATGCATTTTTTAATGTTTTAAATATGAGGGAAGTATAGTTTTAATCCTTTATTAAATAAATAAGTAAACTGATTGAACCTAAAACTTCCGTTGGATGGCTTCAGCCAGCAGTAAATTAAAAAAAAAATGAAAAGTAAAAAGCATTAGTGCGAGAAATCCAACTTTGCGCTATTTTTAACTAGTCAAAAGGGTTGTTGACTCAAAATTCCACTACTCGAAAAGAAACAAGGCAGGAAATATGCCAAATGGTTCAAGTATTAAAAAAAAATAAAGATACTGCAAGCGTTTAAATGACGCTGGTTAGAGAGAGAGAAAGCGCGACAGATCAGTGACGTCACTGACCTCAAGCGCCATAGGTAGTAAATGACGATTGTTTCAATACAAAGGTGCGTTTTGCGGAAAAGGGGCAGAATATGCTCCCTCTTAAAACTTTGAAGACTTATATTTGGGCACATGGATTTAGGTTCGCGTCTGCGAACCGTCGCGTTTCTGCGGACATACCAAAAGTTAAGGGCTAGAAAGCTTAATTTTGGATTGGACCAGTAACCCGCATAAACAGTGTCTCCGTTTCTATAAATCCCTGTAATAAAACATAGCTAACATGCACATAAGCCGTTAACTATTGACCACAGGAGGGACGACTTTTGTTTTTTCAAGTAAGTATGACCCATTTTCGTTATTATTTATTCTTTTGAGTATTTTTTTCGTCATTTGATTAAGAATGTGATCTTTTTCGAGAAAATCGAACTTATTGATTTTCTTCTTTGGCCTCAGCATCTCTATTTTCTTCTTTGGTGTCAGCATCTCTATTTCCTCCTTTGTGTCAGCATCTCTATTTTCTTCTTTGGTGTCAGCATCTCTGTTTTCTTCTTTGGTGTCAGCATATCTATTTTCTTCTTTGGTGTCAGCATCTCTATTTTCACACAGAGCGCACCATAATAGATCCTTTGTTACCTTTTTCGTACTATATCAAGATAAGGTATACCAATGTTCGAAACTTTAATACCCAGTAGTTGACATCTGTTCTTCGCCCCTATTATTATGGGATTAAAAGTAGCAAGTATTGGGTGAGTAGCAAGCACTAGGACATTATAAGGTAAATGTCCTAGTGCTTGCTACCCCTGTTGTTCGGTGAACCTAATAAAGTCAAACAAAAGAGGCAATCGGATTTCTCATTTCGGCAAGTTAGTAACGCGAAAACATAATGTAACCTGATATTGCATCTACATCAAAACAAACAGAGGAGTATATCAGAAGTCGTTATTTCTTATTACCTTAGAGAAAAACACAGTGTAGATGCGTTTGTATTCAGTTGTTTCATTCACAGGGACTTTTTTTATAGTAAGTGCATGATGTGTATCTCCTAAAGGTGGAAGGTACTCTTACTTATTCTGTGGTGGGATTAGCTAAATGGTAATTGCCACACCCACAAAGCAATTGCATATTTTTTAGCATCCATTGTTGTAGGGGAAAAAACCGCACCGAGGGGTCCGTACAAACTTTTACATGCCACATCCATCACGACCCCATTAATTCTTAAAAAATCTTAACAACGAATTTTTTTACATTTTCCTTCATAGATAGAAAAATAATCACTCCGTAAAAATAAAAACGGTTTGAGAATAGTCCGTGGGAGGAAATTCCTCTGAAACCGTACTGTACGCGACCATTTCGGTTCTAAGGTGTGAGGATGAATGCCCTGCCGACTGCGATGGTAGAAAGAAAGCGGCCGTGGGCATCATGTCGAACAGTTGTTCGGAGCACAACCCATTATACAAGCGATAGAACACGCTCAAGTAGGTAAAGTTTCTCCTTAAACTTAACGGTTCCATATCGCTTATTATTTTCAAGAAACAGAGTTACTAGAGATAATTTCATCATTGGTACAAGTTATATATATTATTCCTTAATGACGCATCTATTTCGTATATTCTTGTAAACCCTAATATTTCTATATGCCTACGGAATAATACACGCTGTTGTACACTAGAAAAATACGATATCATAGATCTGTCTTAACAAAAATAACGCAATGGGAATAAAATAAGAGTCCATACGCACCAGGATTTACTTTGACCCCTGAATTATTTATCATGAGAAAGTTCCGTTTGAAATATGTCCCTTGTAACGGGTATGTCGGGTATAGCAGTTTGAAGGAAATGGACGGAGTTTTGCTCCCATTTTCTTTTAGGTTCTTGCATGTTTCATGATTATTATTCTTTTTGCTCATAGTTTACGTCTGTATTTTCATGAACCTGACATTATCAAATACCCGACCATATTATGAGCTTAATCTACACCTCCAATTAAATACATATTTAAATGCCTGAACAAACGACTATAGACACTACTGCATCGATCTAGACTAGTAACTTGCGGGGCACCTAAGTAGATTTGGCCACAAAAAAAATCTAAAGAACATTGAAAAGTCAACTGGGGTATCTAAGTCAGAGGGGTAAAAACTCAACAATTTATTGACTGTCATCTATCACGGTGAACTCATGGTCACTCTGTCTACTTTTAACACAAAAAAATGTTCCTGATGATTTACTTGAAAGAGGCATTGTTCATTAAACACACCCTAGTTTTTGGGCAATCAGCCACAATGATACAAAACTGTTTCTTTTGGCATACAGAGAGGAACAACTCATATCAACTTTAATATGAACCTATCAGAAAAAATATGGCGCAATCATATTGATATTTCAGAAAAAAAAGAATTAAAATTGCTTCGAAACATTTTTCGAATCGATTAAGTGCCAGGAAATATCGTTATTAAAGGAAATATCCCATGAGAAATTATAGTGCACGGTCCCTCTTTCAATTCCATTTCAATTGGCAGAAATGCCCCGGCCCTCGCGGCGTTTAGCGGAAAACGAATACTTACTTTCATATCCTCCTAAAACGCTAACTTTTACCCTAAATTTAAACTCTATACACCGTAATAACAAGACAGACTTTAGAGCAGAATAAAATTTAGATACGATACTGAAAACGAAATCAGTTCAAATGTCCTTGGGGCTTACGATGGATGCATTCGTGTACTAATAAAAAAGGCTGAAAATGAACGGTAGTTGAGCGTGACTCTTGGCCCTAGTGTATTTATAGTTTATCGTAGTGAACACATTTTTATTTTATTCTTAAATGCCCGTTATTAATAACATTTTATCAGTTATATCAGTGTACAAAATAAAATACTTAAAATATATGACGGCCGCTTTAGCCTAGTGGGTAGTGCACCTGCCTGTGAAGCTGACGGTCCTGGGTTCGAATCCCGGTCAGGGCAAATATTTGTGTGATGAGCATGAATATTTGTTTCTGAGTCTTGGATGTTTTCTATGTATTTAAGTATTTATATCTATTAAATATATCGTCGTCAAGTACCCATAACACAAGCCTTCTTGAGCTTACTGTGGGGCTAGTTCGATGTGTGTAATATTTATTTATTTATATTATATTGTCAGGGGTTGAGCTAAATCTCCCTTTAAATTATATTAACTTTGCTGTCAGCTTAGTTTTCACTTTAAAAACAAAAGATTTCTCTAAGTAGCTAACTCTATTGCATTATAAAGCGCCGTGCTAAAAAAAATTCTGAAAATCTTCATTCGCTCGGACCTAAGTTGCACAATTGCCCAAGTTGGTCGCGTAGGTAAATTTACTGCACTTTCAGCTAAAAACTTGAAAGGCGGGATAACTTGGGAGACTGTCGCTTGCAAGTTAAACGCTGAATTAGTAGCCAAGTGCATATTTTTAATTTGAACTTTATTAAACACTCTGGACGCTGAAATAGCTGAGGATGCCAAAATGGGTACACAATTACTGTGGAATATTTTAAAAATATAAATTTAGTATCAAAACTTTGTTTTAATTGCTGGAACAACAGAAGCAATAATAAAACCCCCACCAAACATCTAACCCATCTCTTGTACACATGTAACAGTTATTATTTTCTTACACATATTACACGCATTAAAAATCATATAAGTACACATCATCATCATACGTACCTACATTAGATATCTAAACTTCATTATTTTTTATTTATTGATTTTCGTTTTACATATTTATTTATTTTCTGGCATCACGCAACACTTGTACTACTGTTGGTACAACAAATGGGTCACGACCTAGGGGAGGGGCTAGGGGCCACACTAAAAATCAGCGCTGAGTTTGCAAGCTCCAGCATATGCTGAGCCTGGTACCCATTGCCGCAGTCATAGTTTTTAAAATTGTAAGTAATTTGTATTTCTTTTTAAGTGCTGTTTTTTTTTATTGTAATGTTTTTTGTTTTCTTTCACTTTTTTTTATGTATCCGCTTTTGTATTGTACTTTTCTGTTTTTACATGGCAATGATTTATTATTATTATTAATATATAACATGTTTATGTCGATGCATTATTGGACATCGCCCCTATTCATCTTTACAAAGTAGGAGCGTTCTTGTGCAGGAAGTTGTATGAGAAAAGTAAAAAGTAGAGTCTAACAACCATTAGATACACGGTCATGTCATGCGCGCATTTCGATTTCAATTCAATGCGAAAAAAAAAATAGTCATTTTTAGGGTTCCGTAGCCAAAATGCCAAAAACGGAACCCTCAGATTCGTCATGTCTGTCCGTCCGTCCGTCCGCATGTCACAGCCGATTTACTCGGAGACTATAAGCACTACAATTATGAAATTTGGTAGGAAGCTGTATTCTATCAACCGCTACATAAAAGTGATGTGAAATTACAAAAAAAATATTAAATTAGGGGGGAACTCCATAAATGTAACCGGTGGATGAAAAAAAATTTTCAACGCACATAATTGTGTGGGGTATCGATGGATAGGCCTTTAAAAATGATATGGAGGTTTCTAAAAAAATTACCCATTTAAGTCAACCGTTGGTGAGATATTACCTGTCAAAGTAATAGAAAGTGTCCCCCCCCCCCCCCCTCTAATTTCCAAACTATAAAGTTTAAAATTCTGAAAAAAATTGAGGTGGTGTGCATTAGTAAATACTTTCAACGATTTTTGGTTTGAACAATATAGGTTTTACGGTTTTTGAGTTTTCGCTTAAAAACTGTCTTGCCCAAACAAAAGGTCGTAAGTGCCGTGAGTTCAATGTATTGGATAGTGATTTTAAATGTGGACTAGTAGGTGTTGGTACGGAACCTTTCATTGTGCGTTGTCCGACAAGCACTTGGCCGGTTTTAATTTATTGTGTCGTTTAATAATATGTTTTTGAGTAGGCTGAGATAAAAAAGGGAAGTAGATATCCAAGTTCGAATTTTTTCTATTGAATTAGGTAATTTTAAGTTCAGACATCATATGAACAAGAAGCATCTGGCACAAACATTTTGATCAGTATGGTATTTCAAAGAATGCATAACATTCCATGTCACAAATCAGGTATAATTACGTAATACAACAAGGAATTTGATATCATTTATTATTGTCTTCACATTTTCAAACATATTTCTCGATTAAAATATATTACAATATAATACATTCAATCAGTAATCAACTCATCCATTGAATATAATGGATTTTCCAATAAAAATTTTGTTAGTCGAATTGTACATATAAATTATAAACAATTCAACTTAGAATAATAATAACATAAATCCAGGTAAATAATATCGTTATTATTGTACAGCTAAGATTATTGCAGCAGTACAACTATGTTAAAAAGCAATGTCAACCAATCCGCTCACGTGTTCGCTGGAATTAATCGCTTAGACAAAAGTAATGAAGACATTATCCACAAGTCAAGACGTAGATAGGTCTCAATTAAGAGTTCAGATATCTAGAATCAGCGTATGGATTCTAGAGCTCTAAAATTGTTGAAAAGAATATAAAAGTTATGATTTCGCATTATGTATGTATGTAAGCACTTTATAGTACACAATAACAGGTTAAAACAATATACATGTCACATAAGATTAGAGTACAAAGGCGAACTTATCCCTATGAGGGATCTCTTCCAGCTAACCTTTGAGGGATTGAGTGTAGAGTGGGAGAATGAGATAGACAAACTTACACAGTGTACTAAAACTTTTCAATAAGGAAACTTATAGCTAAAACCAGAAGTAAATAAATATATAACAACTATAACATATAATAAATAGATATTATAAATATATACGTATTTAAATTAATATTCATAAATAAATATATATAGTATTCAACCAAATCACAAGTCGTTGGAGAGCCACATTGCATTGAGCCATTATTGTAGAGAAAAAAACGGAAATTTACTTCTAGAGTTGCGTCAAGTAACACGTCAGCGTCTGAATTAAAGTATGTGCATCAGAAACGCGGTTTTCAGCGATTTATTACACCATATCCAAGCATACATTGCTTATGGTGCGTTTTCAGTAGGTATTTCCTACCTCTTTCCTCTTCTATAAGTCGGGCGAATACACCCGCGAGGCAACTCAAGATTTTTCCGCTTGGCAGTGTCGAAACAGTCCTGCGCTTTGCAACCTTTATTTTGCCAGACTTGTTTTGGAAATTCATTCTTCTGGACAAAATAGGCGGAACAATTCATATTATTGTACCGTGAGAACAAGAAAGGATTCCTGTGCCTCTTACACATAGGTAGCTTGGCAGATTAACTTATTTGAAGTATGTTCTTTAACCCGTCGTCTACCAGTCTCAGGGATCCCAGGGCACTTTACAAAATAATTCTAGTGTTTATTTTTTTCTTTGGGAGACAACGATTTTCACCACTCTGATCTCTGATTTTAAGGGTGTGCATTGAATAATATCGCGTTCTATGAAACGCTGCTCTGCCCAGACGAGGAAACAATATGGATTGATTCTCAGATATGTGATTCTTGACTATATGACTGGGTTTCTACCAATAGCCGAAACGTGATTGCTTAAAATTTTCTCCATAGAAAAAAATACAAAGTTGAGTCTTTATTTTACTTTTCTTACTCAGCCTACTAAAACACCGCATTATTAAACGACACAATTAAATTAAGATGATGGTATTATACCTCATCTAAACTCTATCAAGAGGAAATTTAATAAAACTGCACACAGTCAGATATTTATCGAGATTTGTCTAAAAAGTCATTCCCGAAGAGTGTTGCATCCCGTTTTGTCCTACGCGAAAGACATAAGCGTGTGTCTCTTTCACAGGAGGCGTGGCTGACCGAATCGAAGCACCTCCTTAAAATGCAATTTCATACAAAAGAATTTTACATAGTATATAAAATATGTATTTTAGTTGAATGCCCTTCAAAGGATAAATTAAGAAACGCATCAAACTATTGTTATAATAATACGTACGTACATACACACTCATAGTAGAGGCAGCTACGTAATATTTTGATTTGTTCCTTATTAAGGCGCGTAATAGAGTGAAATACCACATTTTGGTCGCGTTCAAAGGCCTAAAACTCAAAACTGGCCCGAAATATAGGTCTCGAAAAAATATACTTGAAGAATTGATATGTCCTCGTCAATCTGAGCAGCGGATATTGCAACACGCCTAGATTGTCCTAACAAATAAAATTTATCAAATAAGGCATATTTCAACCTTTAAAATCGCTACTGCTCACTATCTAGACATGTTTTTTAATCAATCAATCAATCAATCAATTTATTTATTTCTATGAATGTGGTACAATTTAGGGTCTTATAATTATTTTAGTTCAGCACATCCTGCCAGTGTTGGCGTAGAAATAGTTACACATGGAAGTCATTACATGTCAATAATAAAATATTTACAACAATATATTAATAAGAACATTAACATCTTGAAGGTGGCTCTAAAAACTCTTTTATTGAATAGTAACATTTTTCAACCAAAAATGCAACTAAATGTTTTTTAAATTGGTGTGTATCTAAACTTTTTATAGTGTTCGGTATTTTATTAAATATTTTTGTTGCCATTCCAAAAAAGCTGTTCCGCATTAATGCTGTTTTCATAGGCTGATTATGCAGCTGTATTTTATATTGCGAGCGAGTGGGAAGCTTTCGTCTTTCTGATACAAATCTGAACATATCAATATGGCGTTTTACGAATAGAGCTACCTCTAAGATATACAATGAAGGTAAAGTCAAGAGTTTCAGTGATTTAAATATGGGAACACAGCTGTCTCTTACGTTTATGCCGCAGATAGCTCTAACGCATCTCTTTTGGGCAATAAAGGCTGCCTCGCGATTTACAGAGTTGCCCCAAAAGATAATGCCATATTTAATTTTAGATACTACACGGGATTTACACGGGATATTCAGAAAATAAAACTTAATTCAGTTTTTCATAATCTGAGCAACGGATATTGTAAAATAATCATTACTTTTGTCAAAAACCTGGAATAACTACCACACCGTCATAAAAGTTGGGGCGGATACGTGCGCGGGCGACGGGCGGCAGTCTGTCACCGGCTCTCGGACGGGAAGGTTGTGTCGCTTTGCGCGCGACGCTAAAATATAAGAGTTCGATTCTGAGACAATGTACCTACTTAACTATTTTATATATTTAATTACTTCAAACATTCCTACGTATTTAGAAAAGAATAATATAAAAAATACATACACACATACAAAAAACCTGTTACAGCGGGGGGGCGCGGGTAGTGCGGCGGGAAAGGCTACGCCACGCCCCAACGCACAAGGTCGTTCGCGGGTATACGCGCCTTAAGAGCCCTTTCATTGAATACATATATTTAATAGAGTTTATATTACAAACATAAAAATATATATCGTATTATGTAGGTGTAACAGTAATTACAAATAAACAAAGAAATTATAATATAACTAAAACTAAACTAAAATGAACCTAAATATACCTATCAAAAACCCTAATCTAACAAACCGCTGCCAGTATAGGTAACGTTCCCAAAATGCTGGCCGCATTGCCAGCATTTTGGTCACGTGTTGCCTCGACCAGACGTCGAGATAGATCTTTGAAGATCTTATGGGCTCCCGGTCCCCACGGCTCATGTGTTTCGACCCCAAAAGGCTCAAATATGTACCCGCTATTGAGTACATGGTACTATATTATATTTCATTGAATTGATTGTTATGTCAGGGTTTTAAATAAATACTAAACTATTTGTCTAGTCGCCATCTCTTCTTTCTCTTTGAGAACCGCTTACTTTTGCTTCAAGTTAAGAAAAAAATCAAAGTGTTAAAAGTCGAATCATTTAAGGGTGAAAGTGGAGGTATTTAATAATTACTTTCACTGTCACCCTTAAATGATTTCCCTTGTGATTCCCTTTCAAAAGGGTAAATGCAATATTATTCCATTTACCCTATTGAATGGAAATTAATAAAAGGTAATAAATACCTACACTTTATCTTCGTCTTGTAATATGAAATGTTTTGGACAAAAAGGCGTGGAATCCAAAAGAGATAATAAACGCGTTACCTATACTTGACGACTACACGACTACTTGCCTACACGACTAGTTCTACCTCTCAAGAACTGTCCATCATTGGCAGTTTATGCCTAAGTGAAAACGTGTGACCGGTCGTAACCCTGTATCCAAGTAACGACTAAGAACGTAACAGTTACTTTGCTTCACTACAACTTATTTAAAGATGGTATCAGCTATGTGTAGAATGTGTAACTAGCTCAGGGGGTATAATCAAATAAATAAAAATAAATAAATATTTGGGGACAATTTTACCCAAATCTACCTAGTCCCAAACTAAGCAAAGCTTGTACTATGGGTACTAGGAATAGGAGACTATATACATACTTATGTAGATAAATAGATACTTAAATACATAGAAAGCATCCAAGACTCAGGAACAAATATTCGTGTTCATCACACAAATAAATGCCCTGACCGGGATTCGAAATGAGAAAAACTCACATACATGAGTTACATACCTCATAAACTCAAGCGATGCCTACGTGGCCGGGGAGACTAGGAAGGGTTACATAAAGGATACTTACCTAAGTATTTAGTAACTAAGTAAACACTATACAGATACAATGCCTGCCTGTACAAATACCAAATACGTACTACTAACAGTACTTAAGATTGGATTTCGTCTGGATTGTGGAAATTACAACAATTATTATGCTGTACGCCAATTGTTCCCAAAGTTAACAGGATCGCGACCCACCTAACAAAAAGTTCCAAATTCGGGACTCCCGTCTTGGTTTTTATGAAGAAAGAAGCGGCGGTTACGCAATAGTACTAAGAATCAGCATACTAAATCGTTTATGCAGTCGCTAGCGAGTACGGTCATGCAAACTCATGGTAAAGGCACAGGGCCCATCTAATATTCGCTCGCGCCCCACTAGTGGATCGCGACCAATACTTTGGGAAATGCTGCTATTCGCTATTATGGGCCAATAAAAAATATGCCATCCTATATAAAGCCGTGGATTGTTGATTGTTTTTTTTCTAAAAAGTCGCATAATTTTCTATTTTTGTTGGATAAATACAAGTTTATTAAAAATAATTCCCAAGACTGAACAATTCAAACAACTACGTTTTTTTGCTTTGCAAAACTTAATAGGCACGTTAATAAGTTTCTTTAGAAGGAATAAAACACTTCGAACACACAAAAGAAAACATTATTATAATTAAATGGGACTTATTTCTCTCAACGTTTTGGACTGAAACTATATTAGAGGACGTTATTGATATTATGTACGAAATCTTGTACTAACCTACACAACGCTTATATCAGGCCCCATAACTAGCATTTAGAACTTTCTATTGTTTAAAATTTTATATTTGTAATCTTTCCTTCTTTCTAAAGTGCTCTTTTAGCGTGTTTCTAGTTCATCAATGGATATAAATCGTCGTTTGACATCGTTTGCACAGCTCCGTACTTATCGAAAAACTATTCACAAATATGTACCTTGACTGATTTTCTCTCGATTTAAGTTATTTTTTAGCCTATACAGGCTCTGTACTCCGAACTTTGAATTCTGAACTTCGTATCGTGCCGTCCCTTTCACTCTCGTGTTATACACTATATTAATGAAAGGGACGGCGCGATTCGAAGTTCGGATTTCGATGTTGGGAGTAGCCCATGAGTAGCCCCTCAGAACTCCACGGCCACGCGGGCAGCCTCGTTCTTCCAAAACGTTATATTTCACAAAACGCGAAAATGTAATTAACAATCTTTTGTAGAGCAAAGCTGACTTGTGTTTTAAACGTCCTTTAATTACTCGAGAAGTTGTTTCATGCTTTTATGACAATTTGTTGGACATAATTTTACAGACGGGAAAGAAATAATGCCTTTGTCGCGATAGTAATTATTCTCTTAAATAACTTAATTTAAATCTGCTCGTGGTTCTTTTAGACTTGAACAGTTTTAATACTTAATTAAATTGTACATAGTATAGTTTATGCAATTAAAAAATGTATAATGTATCTAAAATAACAGTATCATAATACTACAGAATTTATTATCAGTTCTTTCATTTAAGCAAGGACCATATACAATGTATATGGTCCTTGCTTAAGGAATTAAATGTAAACAGATTTTTTTAATTTTCAAATGTGTAACTATATGAAATGAGTATAATGAGTAAGAAGGGGGGATTCCTCGTTCCTATCACTACCCGGCGCAAAGGTCCCTAGTATACTGGCGGAGTTCCCACGTTGTATGGCCAGGGATATTCTTTGCACCAGGTACTCACCAGAACGGGGATCGTCTCCCCGGTCTCTTAAGCGACGAGCCAGGGTTGCAATAAACGCTTTAGCCTCGGCACACCAGGGCCCGCCAGTCTCTACGGCTATTGGGACGAACTCATATACTGGCTCCAAGTTGCTATACTTGGCGTGCTTGAGTTTGGCGACGGTTTCAGCGGCGGTTTCACCTAGCTAGCACGCCTCGTGCTAGCTAGGTGAGAGGGAGCAAAGGTGCTGACGCATGTTGCGTCCTAGAGTAGGCTGCGACCTCTCACCCATGGAACCAGTGTGAGTCCATCCGGTCTCTTGCCGTCAGTTCGGTTTAAGCCCTGGGGCTCCAAGACACATGGTATATTTGCCGAGACTAAGGCGCGTCGTACGATATCGTTGATAGCGTGATGTCGTGGGAATCTTCCGGCGGCGCGTTGGCAGCTTAAGCCATGATGACCGTTGACATCTACTGCAGCTCCGCAAATACAGGCGTGAGGCTCGCAGACTTGACGTCCGAGTCTCAGGGCCGCCCCTATCCTGAGGGTGTCGTTATCGAGGAGTGTGCCGAGATGTGGAGAGGGTAGGGCGTGTAGCCAGGCCCCTGACTCGGGGGTCATAGCGACTTTGAGGCGGGCTATATCTGTACCAGTTTTAATACTAGTAGTATTTTAATACGTAAACATGAACGAAAATGTGACGACCGGTTTAGCCTAGTGGGTAGTGCACCTGCCTGTGAAGCTGACGGACCTGGGTTCGAATCCCGGTCAGGACAAATATTTGTGTGATGAGCATGAATATTTGTTTCTGAGTCTTGGATGTTTTCTATGTATTTAAGTATTTATATCTATTAAATATATCGTCGTCTAGTACCCATAACACGAGCCTTCTTGAGCTTACTGTGGGGCTAGTTCGATTTGTGTAAGATTGTCCTCTAATATTTATTTATTTATTATTTATTTATTTAAAATATTCTTTTATTTTGCCTCTCATCTACGAGTGGAAATTCAGGCTAATAATAATAAGTTATCTGAGCAGCTATAGAGTGATAATTAATATCTAAGCACCGTAAAATTATTTAAGCAATTTTTATTCTACTTATACAATTTATTTTCTTATCTTGTATATTAGCGTCTAATCTAATCATTTGCAAGTATGTTAATAGAAATCCACAATAGCACTGGCGTCAACAGCAACACAATTACTACTACAAGCTCAATATATCAGCGTCTAAGTTTACCGCAAAGGGGACATTAACCAGATTTGTGACCAAATGGCATCTAGGAATGCTCATAAAGGTGGTATACATCAGACGTCACACTATCTTGACTAAGCTACATCACGAAGGGGATTAATTTAGTTGGGCCCGTGCTTTCTTATCCTTACTAACAACAATTACACATTAGTATGGTGTAAAAACATCTTTATCGCATACATATACATGTTATTTTATAAAACTACTAGCTTTTGCCCGCGACTTCGTCGTAAACTTGCACTCCCTATTTTCATCCCTTCGAGGGATGATTTTCGGGATAAAAGTAATCTATGTGTTAAGAGTCCTTATCAGTTAAAAAACGCTCATCTATTTAGACGATTTTCTGATGGAATAACACGTATCACTTTATGGGTGTTATTAATACTTTTGTCATAATTTGAAATCAAAACATTTTAAAACTTACAAGGCCTCTTAATCCAGGCTATAGACTCGTTGTACATATCAAGTTTCATGATAATTCGTCCAGCCGTTTTTGTGTGATTGGGTTACAAACATCCAAATATCTAAACTTTCTCATTTATAATACATATTAGTAGGAAGTAGGATAACTTAACGTAAAGAAGACGTATGTGGGGTGGCCCCATGGAAAACTTCCGTTTGGTCGTCCCAGATACCATTGGAACGACGAAGCCCTCAAAACCCTAGTCAACCTCGGAGTAACCAAACTGGCATGAGGTCGTGCAGAGAAGCGAAAAGTGGCGTTCCCTTGCGTCTTTGAGATTACATGGTCACGTATACTAAATAACAAAATATGTCTTTTGAAATCTTTAGATAAATAGTTTACCTTGGTGCTTATACGGCAGAATCTTAGGGTATAGTAACAATTTTTTTTCATGCGCTAGCTGCAACCACTTGTAATCTTGTATTCCTTAAGGTATAAATTCGTAACTGACTGCAGACAGCAACTGAGCGTTCCGTCGCACTCCAAATTGAACCGTAATCATATTTATAAAATGCTCAATTTGAACTGAGCGGAGAAGCGTCGCGACCGCACGGCGACACACCGCTCACTCCAAATCGGGACTCTTAGGGTGGGTTGGACCAAACCATCTGTAATCGTAAGCGGTGTTCGTTAAAATTTGATTGTATAGAAAGTTTGACAAGTTTCTATGGGATGACAGCTGCCGGCGCCATATTTGACGATGACCGGCCTGTGATCGTACGTTGGTGCAACCCACCCATAGTCTTATGATTACGGTTCAACTTTATGTGCGCCGGAATGTGCAGTTGACTGCCTGCGGTCGAGTTTTTTTTTTTTTTTTTAATACATGGAAAACCAACAGCGTAACACATTTATAAGAAAACTACAATAGAATTACATAGCCAATTAAAGGTTTAGCCCAATTAATTTACACACACAAGTGAGCCTACAGCATAAGAGCAGTGGCTGCATTTAACCTATATATCAAAGACACAGAGTAAATACATAAGTTTCATAACTTTAGTAAACCGAGCCCGAACCCGAACCCGCGCCAGGAGTATCACCCATATGAAATTCAATTAACTTTTTCCTAATTACTGATATACTATCATTGAGTTCCAACTTATACCTTTATGATTACTCCCCAACGTTTTCCCGATATCCTAACGGAGCCAACCGGGATCCGCTTTGGCACGGAATCCCACGATTTGACGAATGCACTAGTTTTACGCAAGCGACTGCCATCCGACCTTTCAACCCAGATGAAAAGCTATACCTTATAATATAAGGAAAACAGCATTATAATATGTATTTTAAGTTGACCGGACACAGATTGGTATAATGTGAGTAAGGTCTACGTGAATAAGGTACGGGAAATTGTCCTAAAATCATACCTACCACCACTCCGGAAAACAACTTTCGACGTTGATGGTATTTCCGCACAACGTCAAATCCTTTCCTTTTTAAGGATTTACCCTTGCATAAAACCGTTGACATCGCTCGCCGGTAGGGAATGTTGACTTTGTCTGCGATGCTTACCCGATGAGGGATGTTTAAGCAAAACGCGGTCGGACCTCAACAAATTTTAACAAAACAGACGGATAACGTCAACACTGTTCAAGTGCAGCTACTTTTAAAAATATCAAGGTTTTATTTCAAATAAATTTCTGTATACCCAACATAATAAGTTCTTATGCACAATTTATACTTTTTAAAAATAGTATAGTTAATATTAAAGTTAGTTTTGTACATTTACTGATTTTTAATTTGAATTGCCAATGACACATTCGTCAGGAATACTTTTCTTCCTGACCTTTGAAGTAGATAATGTACATTTGGACCGCACATATATGCACATATGTTGGCACACTAATTCTTTGCAACTCGATGTTCGGTAACTTGCAATACCTAGTCACCAAGGGAGCATGGCATGAGAGAGTTTATGAACCGTAACAAGATCCATCTCCGCTGATTTATGTGTATTGTTGCATTTTGGAGACAATTGCTTCCCAAAATCCAACGCTCATGCCAAATCACCATGATCAGAATTGTGATCTTACAAAATGATGTGTACAGTTTTTTAAAGCTAAATATCTTTAGCCAGGCCTATTATCGTTAAGAATTGTCGAATCTTTCTTAATCTCTGACTTACATATTTAGATGCAATTATTATTTGCAAAGTATCTCCGAAGTTTACAAAGAAAAATTATATAATTATTACATATCATTTATATCAATGTAAGTATATTTTACAGGAAAAGTATATACTTTAGCTTTATCTAGTTTTTCGTTTTGAGATTATGCTGAAAGTACATTCTTTTAAATAAAGAAATAAGAATTCAAATCGATTTACGTGATAAAGAATTATCCTTGAAAAACCACCGTATATACTAAGTTATTCTGTCGCCCAAATTTGTAGATGGCGCTGTAGGTACCCATGTCGTTAAATTTCTACACCATGTTGTTGAGATTTTGAGTTGAAACCGGTACATCTGTGAACGGAACCCTCGGTGCGGGAATCAGACTCGCACTTGACCGGTTTTTTTATCAATATAGCCACATCATGTTATAAATTGTAACATGAGTCATCATCCCTATTTGTTAGTGTCACCGTCATCGAAATCGATGAGGATACTTGTTAGTAATGGAGAAAGGGACTTTTGGACTAATAGGTAAAGGGATCTAGTTACGAAACCAGTAGTACATTTGAACCCCACATCAAATAAATATAGACGCACTTGCAGGTTAAGTAATTTCGTCGTCCGTAACATGCTTTATATTCCGCTGAGCCATAGCGGCGAAATCTAAATAAACGGATTAGCTAGGTCCACGTCCTGCCACTGACACAGTGAATATACCATGACCGTACTTTATGTACAGTCAACCAATTTGATTTCTGGGCTACACACCTGCTGGCTGCGGGCTGGGAGTAGAATTTTATGCAGACGGAGTCGCGGGCAAAGCTATGTGGAAGATAATAATACTGATTATAACTTTCTAATCTGTACATTCTTACGATTGAGGCTTTATAAACTAGGATAAATTCAAAAATTCAAATGTAGATTATTAAAAACCACTATATTGTAGTTTTGTCCAAGTTGAAGAAACTTGTTTTTTGACGAAGTTTTTCTACTATATTGCTTGACAGAATTATTATATTTTGTACTCATTAGATGCAGCATTTCATGTTATTTACCCTACCATCTTTGATATTTACTCAGTTATGTCCATATACCTAATAACTATTCAAATGGCGTAGTAAAAAATATTATCACATAGTGCGGCAGATTATACAGAAAACTGGCGAGTATAATCGGCCCCTGTTTTTAGCTTTTATGGACTATGAGAAGGCATTTGAAACTGTCTAAACCTGGTCTGTTCTGAGCTCCTTGCAGCGATGCCAAGTCAATTGGCGATACCTCGAGGTGATGAGATGCCTTTATGAAGCAGCAACAATGACCGTCCAAGTACAGAACCAGTAGATTGAACACATCCGCCTTCTTCATGGAGTGTGACAGGGTGACTTTATATCACCAAAACTGTTCACCAACGTGCTGGAGGATGTGTTTAAGACGCTGGACTGGAAAAATCGTGGCATCAATATAAATGGCGCACATATCTCTCACCTGGCTATTCGCGAACAACATTGTCATTATGGCTGAAACGCTGCGGGATCTACAACAGATGTTGGACAGCCTCGCTAATTCGACTCGGGGAATCGGTCTCCGGATGAACTTGAATAAAACCAAAGTTATGATCAACGGTCACGTCGGTCGGGGACCGATCTTCGTGAAAGGAGTCTGCCTCAAAGTTGTTTCCGAGTACATGAAATGAAATGAAATCATTTATTCTTCAATTTCGGCATGTTACATGCACATAATATACCTAGGGCAGTTGCTTTAACTAGGTAGGAGCAACTGCGACAAGCAAGTTAGGAGACGGATACATCTGGGCTGGGCAGCGTTTGGTAAACTTCGTTGCGTTTTCTGATCGCCGATGCCACAAAGTCTGAAAACGAAAGTTTTTAATCAGTGCGTCCTGCCTGTAATGACATACGGAGCCGAAACGTGGCCACTCACTGTGCGTCTTGTCCATCAATTTAAGGTCGCTCAGCGAGCTATGGAGAGAGCTATGATCGGGGTTTCTCTTAGGGATCGTATCCGGAACGCAGATATTTGTCAGAGAACCAAGGTTACTGACATAGCTCTGCGAATTGGTAAACTGAAGTGGCAATGGGCAGGTTACATATGCCGCAGAACCAATGACCGTTGGAGCAAAGTTGGTTCTTGAGTGGAGACCGCGTGTCAGCAGACGTAGTTGTAGGGTGCCCTGTAACTAGGTGGAGAGATGATATTCGTAAGGCAGTGGGCAGGGATTGGAGGAGAAGAGCTGAAGACCGAGCTTAGTGGCATGCCATGGGAGAGGCCTATATCCAGCAGTGGAGTGACACAGGCTGATGACGATCATGATGTTTTTTTTTTAATGTACCGTGAACATAATTATTGCTTATGGATTAGAAAACTGCCTTTTTTCGAGTATTTTTGACATTTAATGTTTTCCAAGAGTCGTACAACGTTCAGATTATTAACTCTTTACCATATTTTTTCAGTGATCATCTAAGAGCGTTAGTGTTACAAAAAAGGCCACCTGGCGTTACTACTCCTCTTAAAATGACATACTTACTTATATGTATGACGCTTAATTTTACGGTGTTTTAGGTCCGTCCATGCAATAAATAAATTGATAACGGCAGTATTACCAACTAAGTCTTCTCAGAAGTTTAATTAAAACTTTTTACTAATATCGAACTCTGAAAAATGTAATCTTATTGATGATATTTAAAGTGACTTGTATACTTACAGAATTTAAACAAACAAATACTAAACCTATATGAGTGTCTGTCAAACAATAATAATTAGGTATCACAAATTTAATTGTAGGGGCGCATTAAAGAATCTGTTCTGACTTGACTAGCAGTTGACACTGACAACTGACAGCTTACTCATAACCAACTAATGTCGAAGTAGTCTTAGGGGGGGGTTGCACCCACTACTTACCGATTGCAGACCGATCAACGTTAAATAGGGCGTCGGCAGCTTTCATCCCATTGAAACTTCCTAAACTTTCCATATAATCGGATTTTGATTACAGACGGTTTGGTGCAATGCATTCTTAGTTTAGCTACTGGCCGTATAACTATACTGTGTCCACGTCCGACCACTAATGTATGCGGGCGGACGTTTTCTTTTCGCGCACGTGGCCTGCTTAGAGAATAAGAAATCTCGTTAGACCGTAATCTAATATACCGGTGGTTGCTTGTAGGATGCTTGGTAAATACTTTGGTATTTGGCTTGCAAACTACGAGATATAGAGAACAGTGATAAAAAAGTAATAGGAGGTTCTTGCAGTAGTGAAAAAAATACAATCGGATTTTGATGTTTCTCAACTTTGACTTGGGCTACTAAACTACTGTCGGTCATCGGGTCAATGTAGTTGAAATATTTATTATTACCCAAATTTGAGGCAAGAAACCCGTAAGAAAAATACAATAAAATGTATAAAAAATAAAATAGAATAGAATAAAATAAAACTACTTACAATAATCAGTCATTTAAAATTTTAAAACACTATACTTGGTCGTTCTCAGACCGGTGCAGCTTGCACCAGTGTTTATTGAAGGCGTCGTTGTATGGCTACTAACGAGATAATCTCATTTTTCTAGTCTATTAGTTTCTCCTTGACGGCAGCAGACCTGGCTCTCAGAATGGCAAAGAAGTCAGGCACTGCAGAAACGTGGTAGTTTCGACAGGATGCGAAAGGCATTGTTGTATTGCACCCTTAGCGCGTTGAACGAGTGCCTAGTGTACCTATTCCAAATCTGAAAAGTATACAAATATTGATAGGTTTACGTCCAAGACACTAATAATTTTGCCACTGTGTGACACATACTGCTTTTCACACCGCCTATGAGGCCCGCTTCAAAAAAAACATGAAATATCTTACAAATAATTTTGTCACCGAGTGTCAAATACTTCTTTTCAAACCTTCTATGAGGAAACGAGTCGTTGTCGCCCTCAAATGAGGGGAGAAAAATACGACTTTGATCCCTCACTCGAGGGAAACAATGACTCTTTTCTGAATAGCAGGTGTGATATACATTAGGATACTTATAGTTTATTCAGGAAAGGCATGACAATCGGGATAGAAAACGAAGTATCAGTAAACAGGGTGTCTATTATTTTATCGAAATATCTTACATCGATTTTCATTTCACCGAAAACTGTTCGACGAATTTCATTAGGTTTCTTTTTTCTAATCACATAATTGTCAATTCATTGCATTTTATATAATCGAACCACTTTTCATAGTTAATCGTTTCGAATCCGTCTCTAGTCATAGCGTAACGGTACATCGAATTTACCTTTCATAGAAATATTCGTTATTCATAGTATTAATTTAACGAAACACGATTCACAGATATTACGTTCCATATAGTATTCTTTCCAAGAACAATGTTTCATCGAACAACCAAGCAAGCATGATTTTTCAAGGCGCATAATCTTTCTGGGCTTATATAAAAAAAATAACCTCGAAGATTAAGACGGGAGCTTTGCTCTAATCTTCTAACCTATCCGCATTACAGTCGGTTTTGCCCTAACAGGTCTTTTGTACATTTTAGGTTTTGGGTATTTTTGATTTGAGTAGGTATTTTTGTTTTTGAGTACTTTTACAGAGTACACCAAGAATCTGGGAAAAATTTAATTTTAGACGTATATCAAGAATAGTAAACAGTGGTGAAATGATGTTCTAGGTAATAAGAATTTTGGGAACTGAAACCTTCGTTAAATCAAAATTATAATAAAGGCCATTCGATGAACGACTACGTCGATGAACAAATAAAATACTGAATTAAAATTCGATGAGTTGATTCTTGTGTAAAAGGTAATTCGATCAAATGTTTGAGCGATCTAACGAATTTCGATGAATGATTCCTAAGTGATAATAATATTCTGCGAATAGTGTTATAGGAAACGATAATCGATGTACCGATTTTCGGTAAAATGATGGATTCCCCAGTAAACACTAATGCTCACATAATCCCTCTTTAAACGGTTTGACTAATCCGGTCCCATTACTGGTAATGTCAATACCGGTTAATGTGGCTGAACCGAATCACGTCCGGCCGCTAAACCTGCAAACAAGTGTCGGTAATGCTGCGATTTGTTTACTATTTTATACGGCTCCCAATCACAGTTTGTTTTCAATCAGCGAAGTGGGATTACGCCAAAGCTCTGTCGCAGTATATTTCTTTTAAACAGAGTTACCAGAATAAAATAAGTATTCTTATTAACAAGGAGGTGATTACTCAATTGGTAACATTTCCAACGTACTTAAGAGGCCTTATAAGTTTTAAAATTCGATTTCAAATTATGACAACAGTATTGATAATACCAATAAAGTTATTAAAGGACACTATGATTTTATTAAAGTTTTAGATAGTAACATAGACATTTTTTGATTTTATTGTGTGTAGTAGAATTTAAGCGGATAAAACAAGTTTTTAGCTTAACGATGGTCGATTTGGAGTCATTTTTGAAACGATATTTCTGAATGAAAACCCAAAAAAATACATTTAAAGTTTATGACATAAGGTCGCAACAGTCCTGTTCTAGATAGTAACATTGAGAAAATGTCAAGATATGTGTGAATTCAAACAGAAAATGGCGTAAATAGATGAGCGTTTTTAGCTGATAAGGACCCTTAAGGCGAGGCCATTCCATTGTAAATGTCCCGCTCTAACACGCGTGAGATTGCAATTAACCATCCCGCTTTCTACTGAAGCTCTACGCGTAGTTTCTTAAATATTTAGTACATTTTAATTGATTTTTGGAATAATGGATCACTTATGAAAAAAATCTATCCTGTTATTGTGTTAGAAAAATGATTCTGGTTGTAGAATAAGCACATGCAATGAACTCTACCCCTGCCTACAGTACGGGATTTTCCAAGACAGAGAGTAAACATTTTCGGCAGCGCGCATGTGACACTTTTGGAGTTTCAGGCGTCCATAGACTGTGGTGTCCGCTTATTGTCGAACGGTCGTAGGCTTGTTTGTATGTATGTAAGTACTTCGACACAAAAACACCAACTTAATTGTCACCAACGTGTTAAAAAAATGACTTAATGTCCAAATATGAGAAACTATTGCTTGGCCCTCATATCATTAAAATAAGAGTCTAAATTGACCAACGTAAAAGGCTAACGAGATATTAAATTTTCCGTCATTTCCGACACTTCCCCCTTTCCCCTTCTTCTATCGAACATCCAGACGTACGGCTGGATATCATCCTTACTTGGTCGAAATTCCTCTTATTCGAACCAAGCGCTTTGCATCATCTTTTATAATGCGCACTTCTAAGGTTTGGAATTCTCTCCCGGCGTTTGTGTTTCCGAGCTCATATAACAAAGACCTTTTTAAGGCACGAGTGAATAGGCACCTTCTGGGTGAGCTCGCTTCATCGTCGGCCTCATCTTTGCCCCCTGGCTAGATGCTGGCCAAGGGCGATCCCATTTTTAATAAAAAAAAAAACTTGCACCGGCCTAGTCTCATGACAGCAGGTTGACAGTAGGTTGTCAACGGAGCTGTGGTTAATAACATTTGATTACCGTATATGCATAGGGTAGGTCAGAAAAAATATTATTATTACGTGTTCATTACTTTACTAATTGTCTAGGTCACACAATACTCGGTCAATAAATATTTTACAAATATGTACGTATGTAAGCACTTTATTGTACACAATAACAGATTAAAACAATATATATCTCAGCTAAGATTAGAGTACAAAGGCGAACTTATCCCTTTGAGGGATTGAGTGGAAAGTGGGAGAATGAGATAGACAAACTTACGCCTACACCGTGTACAAAAACGACCGTGTACAAGTATAAAATGTTCTCTATGTTCTTTACGTCATAACAAAATAATTTTATTGAAATATAATAAACGAGTCACTCACGTCTTTAAGATTGAGTATAGCTCGACATATTGAATTATAATAAACGGGTAAGGTTGAGTATAGTTCGACATGTTTCGGACCAATACGTGGCTCTTAATCATGAAAACGAGCCGCGCGTGAGCGTGCAGTGCAGTGCAGGCCGTCGAGGCTAATTCTCATGATTAAGGGCCACGTATTGGTCCGAAACATGTCGAACTATACTCAACCTTACCCGTTTATTATAATTCAATATGTCTGAAACTCACGGGAGTTTTATACTTAAACAATATTTTTTTATTTTAATGCAGTTCTTCTAGTCTAGTGGGTTGAAATCGCTCTAATTTGAAAATTATATTTGACATACGGTTCTGAACACGATACTGTGCGACAGGTATATTGATTACGTGCTTTCATTACAGTTCAGGACTTGTGCACACGAATAATAAACCATTTTTTACATAAAAACATTGTTACCCTGTCGGAAGTTCCTTTGGAATGCTGAAGTCATCTGTATATTTTATATAAAACACCAGAGAGTTTTATTTTCAACCCCTGCTGCCGCCCAGATTAGGATAGTTAGGTTGGAGAAGGCGATTGGTTTGAATGTTAAGGTGTTGGAATTTGGATGTTAAGTTTAAGTCAAATCAAATCAAATCAAAAAAGGTTTATTAATCCAAAATAGAATACATTGATCGATGTTCCATCAAAGACCAAACTAGGCTGAGCCTGTATCTTGGCCTTTGCGAGTGCGGTTAACAATGATAATCTTAAATTAATTTTTGTACATAAACATAATTATACTTAAAATTTTATTATACCATTAAAATAATATTTTTACTACCATTATGGCATCCTTTTATACAACGCCGGTGGCAAAAAAGCTTACGGTCCTCTTATTTCATCGACAAACTTTATATAAAATATATTGTTTAACAATATTTACATTTCACAGATACAATTTTTTTTCAGAGACCGTTAGCTTTTCAGGTACTGCTAAAAGGTCATTGTGTAGAACCCATTAGTGTATAAACAAATAAACACTCAGATGGAATTAATATTCAAAGAAGCTCGCTTTCAATCTCTAGTCTATGTGTATGTGTCTGCGTGTTGTGGCAACATTGTATTTAAAAAAGTAAATAGATTCTTCTTGGAACTTTACACTTAACTTCCGTCATTGTTGCTGTTCAGAGATCGAGGATTCACGAGGCAGTCAATGCTCTCACGTTGTAATTCAGTTTCATTCTATTTTTTTATTTTTTGAACCTGACTGTGGCTTTATAGGCCGGGCCCAATAAAGCGATAGGAGTGCGCGGTTGGAGAGTGGCCTGGGGCAAAATCCAGGGGAAAACCTCCGGCACGACCACGCGGTGGTTTGGAACACTGGAATACTCTAAGAATTTGCGCTCCAGTGAGATTGGTTGAGCGGTTTCAACCGAATCCGAGGTGTGAGTGGAATCGAGCTACTGGGAGTTTTGTCGCTGGTTCACTAAACCTAGCCTAGCTGAGAAGAGTTCAGCAAGAAACTCAGCTAGGCCCCACCTGGGCCGGACTGACTACCCGGTGTGCGGCGGTACCGGGACGAATAGGGACTATATGTGTCAGTGTTGTCGCGATCGCGCGGTGGATGTCCCCGCCGGCATTTTCATATAGTAAACGTAGTTGAGATATTTACGTGTTCATATTCACGCAAACCCATTACAAAACCCTGTTGGCGACCTGTCAGACCAGTCAGTATACCTTCTTTAGGTATATTGACTGGACTGACAGTTGATATTGACAGCTGACAGATTTCTCATATCGTACCCTCACACTGACAAGTCACCTTAGCTCCTATGCCTCATCTTTCGGGTACAGTTTCATGTAACATAATGTCAGTCGCTGACACATCAAGACTATTTTCTACTTAACAAATCCAGTCGTAATTTGATTTGAAAAAGAACAATTCGCCAGGACGTCCTCCCACAAGGCTGACCACGTCGATTTCCCACGGGCAGCCATTTAATTACACCGCTTTGTTTGAAGAACCTTTTTATTTTCCCCGCCGTCTGCTCTAACGGGGTAGGTAGACAAATTGATCATTGCATTTGTTTTTGGAAGAAAATTATTGGCACGATAGCGAGGTTTTGTCCTTCATTTAACTGGAAGAACAAATTAACCGAACCCTGAGTTTAGTAACGTCATCAATCGTTTCTTGCACAACATTGCTCGTGACGGAGTCGCACGGATATTCTTCGGTGGATACGCAGAATTCCAAGTATTTAAGTGCATGCGTAGGTTTCCGTACCATTATTTATAAAAACGGGCAAAAATCACATTTGTTGTATGGGAGCCCCCTTAATATTTATTTTATATTATTTTTAACCGATTTCAAAAAAAGGAGGAGGTTCTCAATTCGGTTGCACGTTTTTTTTTAACCGACTTAATTTTTTTAAATGTGTGTTACCTCAGAACTCCGATTATTATGAACCGATTTGGATTTTTTTTTCTTTATTTGAAAGCATATGCTTCAAGGTTGGTCTCATTGTTACCGGAATCTAGTTCTGATGATGGGATCCATGAGGTATTGAGGGAACTTCTCACAAATTCAAGGAAAACAATGCAATAAATCAAGCATTTCCATTCAGAAAGCAGCATTTGGTGAACGGAAACTGATGAAGAAGACCACGGGTCATCCATGACTCCTAGTGTTTCATGGGTGGCATTAAGATATTTCGATGAAGATACTGAAACGACTATGGCAAAGTCAATTTAAATGTAATTGAAGCCGGAAGGTAGGCAACGGAACTCTGTAATAAAACAGTGTAGCCTAGCCGTGTTTGAGCTTATTGAAATCGTTGTGAGATGCTCTCTGGTGATGATTTACTAAAAAGTGTGAAATAAATGAAAAAAAAAAACAACTCCCATTTCGTCAACGTCAGAAATTTTTTTTTGGATGGCACCGACTACAAAAATTAAAATAGATACGTCTACGAGTATATTGTTCAATAAGAAGCGTAAAATCTCATATTAGAAGTAAGGCAATTATTTTTTTACTTTTTACAATACAAATACTCTTTATTGCACACCTCAATCAAAGGACAGGTACAGTACAAAAACACAATTTTTAGTGTTTTTTTTTGGAGTCGGTTTTTAGTATTTGATGTTATAGCAGTAACAGAAATAGATCATCTGTGAAAAATTCAACTGTCTAACTATTACGGTTCATGAGATACAGCCTGGTGACAGACGGACAGACGGACGAATAGCGGAGACTTAGTAATAGGGTCCCGTCAAGTTTGATTCGGAATCGCGTAAGAGGGTTCCGTATTGCTGATACTTGCGTGATTCGTATATTCAGACAGCTTAATATGGTAACAAATTCAAAGTTTTAAGATTTATTCCTTAAAGAAAGAAAAGAAAGGAAGACAAGAAAGAAATTATTTATTCACTGCACCAAAAGACACACCGTTACAAATATAATAGACTTAACTTGTAATGTATTTTATAAATCTGTTTCATGATAATTTCTGCACCACCAACTGCTTAATTTATGTTATTTTTTTCCGCTACCCAAAGGTTGTCTGGAAGAGATCGCTCTTTAGCGATAAGACCGTCTGTTATCTACCTCTACCTGTATACTGTTGTTGTTTTTGATTCTGTGTGTAGCTGATTCATTTGTGTGAGGTTTGCAATAAAGAGTATTTGTATTGTATTGTATGTAATACTCCTTGCCATTCGTAATTCTTGATCAACGGGAAGTACCTACTCCATAGGTTTGATTCCCGTGAAACTGAGTGTTAACATAATTTATGGCAATATGCATCATCAATGACTGTATTTTTCGATTGCGTTAACTTTTTCACAGCTCTAAGAGACTGTATACTTGAGTATTTTTATCAATCTTAACTTGGTACCTCTACGCGTTCCTGAGCAAAAGTATCTCTACAGACGGGAAGGCGGAACTCTCATAGGATCACTTCGTTGTTCTCCTATCCTTTTGATGTATGGAACCCTAAAATGATAAGTGTATACTAAAAGTAACGTCATTGAAATGTTTCGTGAAATAATGCCAAAAACAAAAAAAAACGCCCTAATCCCTAAAATAAATCTTAACATGTTATATGTTAACCTAACAATAGTGGGATTGGGCCGGCCACGTCTGTCGCATGCATCTAGATAGGTGGGCTAATGTAGCCACCAAGTGGGTGCCACATGATGGACGACGCAGACGGGGCAGGCCCAGACGGAGATGGCGGGATGATCTGGATGCATTTGCCAGGAATTGGGAGGAAGAAGCGCTCAATAGGGAGACCTGGAAAACATGGGGAGAGGCCTTTGCCCAGCGGTGGGACAGCCAATAGCTATAAAGTAAGTAGTAAGTATCGCGCCAGCACTACGCTGAGACAGAACCATTTCGTGCAATACCTGCTTCTTCTGTTTTTATTTATTTTCTTGTTCTTCTTGTGTTTTTTTTTGCACGATTAAATGTTTCTGATTTCTGATTTCTGATTTTTTAAGTAACAATAACACCTCCTGACACAAGTATTATTGTTTACTTAAAAGGAGACCCCGACCTCGTACTGTATAATACCTATGTTTACACCAATAAAACATTTTTGATTTTTTGATGTTATGTTTTACACTGAGGTGTCACAAATTCAGATGTTTACCTTACTATTAGGTACTATAAAATTTGGCTACGTGAGATTCGAATCGAGAATGTAGTCACCCCAATACAGATGTATACCGGTTTTAGAGCCAGTAAAAACGATTTCATTCTGCCCCAGATTCGTTTCATATTCCGTCCCCGATTGCCACGGTATTAAAACACGTACAACAGTAATCCACGTCCAAATTTGTAGGACAATCAAGTTGGTTGAAATTTGCTTTCAGACGAAATGAAAATGGCTGGCTAGTATTGAAATACACAGCGAATAATAACGAGTTACACTTGCATGTAATTAGGGTTCCGTAGCAAAATGGTAAAAAAGGAACCCTTATGGTTTCACTTTGTCTGTCTGTCACATCGCTAGATATCTCAAGAACTACTTATGCCGTCGATTTGAAAGGAACAGTTATATAGAAGGGTAAGCTAGATGCATAGAACATGTTCTTTTTTTTATTTTATTTTATATTCTGCGAAAAATGAGAAATAAGTAATAGGTGGTTCAAAATTTGAAAGTCTAGTGAATTTATCAAGTGGAGTGTCATATGAAAGGGCTTGAGTTACACATTCTGAAACATTTTTACGTTCAGTCATTTTCGATTTATGAGGGAAAATGTAAAAAAAACCGCTGAGCCGTAGCGGCGAAATCTAAATAAATGGATTAGTTAGGTCCACGTCCCGCCACTGACACAGTGAATATACCATGACCGTACTTTATGTACAGTCAACCAACTTGATTTCCAGGCCACACACCCGATGTCGTTGAGATTTTCCTGAATTAATAGGTTTGGAACCGGTACCCATCTGTGTACGGAACCCTCGGTGCGCGAGCCCGACTCGCACTTAACCAGTTTCTTAATATACTGATAATTAAAATTCAAGTTGTATGATAATGGTCCCACACTGCGTAGGTATAATACGTTTTATAACGTTATAAAACACGATAACATTTATAACGTTATAAAACATTTTATAACTGCAGTGTGGGAGCACCATAATATATTTCAACCTTCATACTATTTTTTCCATCGAGCTCTGGATGACTCAGCGATAATTACATTTTTAAAATTTGTTAATCAAAAAAGTAGATAACAGTTACAACATTTTAATTACTCACCAAACTGCCATAACAGTTTGTTGGCGAGACCGCGCTCATTTAACTAATGTTAGGTACGTACTATGATATTATCACATGTTCAACTATATCATAAAAAATATTAATTTTGATTCATACTAAAACGTTATCTAGTCAACATATATTTTTTAACACCTTCACAATTCCGGGCCGATCCGATGGCTATTTTATACATTTCACCCTCTTTTCTACGAGTGCATAAATAATAATTAATAATCCAGTGATTGGATATGACAGTGCAATTTTCGTAGGCTTCGTAATCATAAAACGGATAGGACTTATTACACCGTTAGCAAGGTTTTAAAATGTGTTTTGCTTGTAGGTAAGTATTACATTAATAAATAAGTAGGGAAATAATGAATCGTGTGTTAAGTTCACACTCCATAAACATAATGTTATTTGTTGACAACTCTTTCGAGTACCGCTGGCTGTTACAGAACATTAGATGAACCTAAATACTATTATATATCCTATGAAGGTCGCTAAACAGTTTCTATTCTACTAATTACTTCAATCCTGAATGCAAATTATTTTAACCTTTTAGCAAATGGCAATATTCGTAATATTTAATTCCCAATATTACTAAAAGCTACCAATGTTTTAATTACGATAAAACCCGTTACACGATGCGGTTGCACGTCGGATAATGCCCCGCCAACTCAACAAAGTCCAACTCTAATCAAACGGGAATTGAATGAAAATACTGGTCACACTAATTTTAGTTCAATAGTATTTCTACTGTAGGGGACGAAGCAAAGAAAACACGTCATTATGGAAAATCAAAGCAAAACTATAGTGCGAGCGAGTAGCCGACGCGGCGATTACGGTTTTTTTTGGAAAGTCACTGACTAGCGGTAGTATACCATGCTGTATATCATTCTGCGTATTATATGACTTGCGCTCGCTACCCACTAGCGTTTTTAAATATATTTATCTACACCCATACAGTAATTCCTCGTTTATGTGCTCAAAAAGTGTAGGTAAGGACCAACTTTACAATATCGCGCCGGTCCGGGGCGGAGATGGCCATAACAGCATCAAAAACGGTATCGTTATGGCCATCTCCGCCCATAACGATACAGGCTCGTGCTCAAAAGACTTCAACGGGCTCACGCTCGACCTCACTACACTTGCAACGCAATGGTTCCTGAACACATGAAAGAGGATTTAATATACGGATGTAGATAAAGTTGTGTATGCAACTGTACATAAATAGGCCTGAAAACACTCGTGTGATCCTATTATGCAACTCGCTGACGCTCGTTTCATAAAACCACGCTCGTGTTTTGAGACCTCTCATTATGTATCAGTTGCATAAACTACTATTAATGTTTATTGTTACACTAGATGGCGTTACAAGTACCAGAATTACAAATAAATCAAAAACTATCCTGAGGGCCTCACCGAACTTCGAAGTCCGAATTTCGTATTGTGCCGTCCCTTTCATTCTCGTGTTTTACACTATATGAGTGAAAGGGACGGCATGATACAAAGTTCGGATTTCGAAGGAGGAGTAGGCCCTCTGCACATATTACTCTAAACATTTGCTTCGCCTACATGTACTGTAAACAAGTTGGCTGTTGACTGGAAATTCTGCTACGAAGAAAGTTTCTGTAATTTTGTAAAGAAACGAACTAAGTTAAGGCGCATTCTTAACTGATGTTTAATGGATGGATTGCAAAAAAATTGTACGTAACGCATAGGAATGTTAAAAAAAGGAAGTAATTGAAAGCTAACTTGTATGGGAAAAAAATTGTGTAACGTCACACAACGTGACACAATGTAACACAAAGGATGCGAAATTGGAGTCCAAAAAACTTGTCAATTCGTATTAAAAAAATACTGTAAGAAATTCTAGCATTCGTATATGCCAAGCCGTTTAGCTATTAATTCCACCATCCAACTATGTAAATACAGTAATAAAAAAACAATAAGATTTTACCTATTTTAGGCATAACACAAAATTGACCAATATTTGCGAAAAAACGCTCCGTCTACCTTTATCGTACTACTACACAAAAACTAATAGGGCTATCGACTAATTCGCTTGTGTTAGTAGTAGACTACTTATAGCCCGAGATAAAACTGCTGTGGCTACGTTAATTATCTACGTTAAAATGCAGAATATAGCGTTACACAGCTGACGTAATACAAAGGAACGAAATCTTTCCCCGAACATTGAATTTTTTTTTTGATTTTGTATATTCGTTCTAGAAACCTGACAAACTATTTTCTATATATTCCCGCTGTACTCAATGGGACCCTAAATAAATTTCTTGGCCCGGGCTGTTTTAATCAAAGTTATGATTTTTTGAATACCCTCTGTTACACAAAAGACATATGAAATTTGTATGGGAGCAGAAATACACTTTTTTTCGAAATTGAGATTTTTTATAAATGTGCCTAATTTATACTATAAAACTTTATAAATACTAGAAAACTATGAGTTGGACAACATGAAAACAAAAACGAAAAATTTGCTACTATGATACTTATTTTTTTACAGGTTTTTGAATTAGGAGGACATTTTATTTTTTGGAATGTACAATTTTTTTGCAATTCACCCTAATAATCCTAAGCATGCGCATAAATAAACTTCTCTTTGATGTGTTTTATATTGTTTGTAATTATGAGTTTAATTTTTCTGATTAAGCACCTCCCCAATGCCCACACCCCGAAATCCCGCAAGGTGTACTATGTTCATGTTTGCAGACTGCTATTTATATCAATAACCTTTATATGAGACTAGCGACCCGCCCCGGCTTCGCACGGGTGCAATGCTGATGCATATATTATACATATAAACCTTCCGCTTGAGTCACTCTATCTATTAAAAAACCGCACCATAATCCGTTGCGTAGTTTTAAAGATTTAAGGATACATAGGGATATAGGGACAGAGAAAGCGACTGTTTTATACTATGTAGTGATTAAACATTACAGTATAGACAAACCTTGGATTAAACTGTTGTAATTGGGTCATTGTCAGTTGTAAAAACAAAAGTTGTCCACCCGGTGGTCAATAGTTAACGGCTGATATACATGTAAGTTATGTTTTTATAACATGGATTTATAGTTACGGAAACACTGTTTGTGCGGATTACTAGACCAATCCAAAACTAAGCTTTGTGGCCCTTAACTTTTGATATGTCCACCGAAAAGATGCGAACCTAAATCTGACAATGACCCAATTATTAAATTAACGAACAAAACCGACAACAATAGTCGTATGCCAAACAACAGAGTCTTATGCCAAATAAGCAAAAGCGAGCACTCCCTCTTCATCCAAAACCTATATACATATATATATATATATTATTAAACAATGTGCGCCATTTTAAAAATAATGCATAAAGTCCTTAACGCAAAGAGCACACATGCCAACTCACTTAAATAAGGAAAGCATTTTTACGAAGACGTATGCCCTTCTCTTTATGCAAATAACCTGTCTTTAGGAGAAAAAGTCTTTTTACCATTCCAAGCTAAGAAGTTATCTCTGCCTACTTATCCGAATGATAAAACTTTTATGTAAATTAAAAAACCGCCGCGCAACGTTTTCTTTGCGATATATTTTTGAAGTTATCCTACATAAATAATAAAACTAAGTACTATTTTTTGTTACGTATACTTCTATTTTACTGCTTCCTTTTATACTAATAGTGATTTTTATGTATACAAGAAAGTGAGTACGGAATATTTCTTCCCACAAAAAGTTATATGTATTTCAACCAATCTGTAACTGGTTATGAACATTGCAAAGTGTACGATAATATTGGACACTGGTCAGAAGACCTTAAAATAACAGATCAAAGGATGTATTCCGAACGGCGATTCAATTCAATCAAACTGCACCAGCATTGTGTTTTACTACGATGTTTTTACATACATTTATTTCCCAATTTTCATTGCTACATTTTCTTAACTCGTCGTCTACCAGTCCCTCGGATCCCAGTGCTCATTATAAAATAATGCTATTGTTTATTTTTTTCACCGGGAGACGACTGCTTAGATTATCAGTAGGTTCCCTTTGTAAATTACCCTGTAGGAGTACTACCAAAAAATACTAACTGCGAGGTAATTTATTAGTTTTTCGAACGACAATTACGATGAACGACATCAACTTTAATTATTATCTTCATGAAATTACACCAAATCTTAGCACGTATTAGAAAAGTTACGCAATGGATTTGCTGATCGATAGATTCAATTTAATACAACTTCATAAATAACCTCAGATGAACATTCACATTCACACGGCAGAAAAATGTGTAAAATGTAATTTAAAACCATTGTAACCATATTACTGCGAATAAACTGGTTGTATTGATCTTTTTTTTGGACTTAACTATGGCTTTATAGGCCTGGGTTCAATAAAGCGATAGGAGCTCTGCGCGTAACACTGGATCACTTATTAATAATCTATCCGGTTATTTTGTTAGAATTATTGCATACAAAAACAATTCACTGTCGTTGATAATCACGAAATCTGCAGCATGAAAGTTTATTCTTACGATGATATTTAGGAGTCATTTTTGCAATATTTTGTTCGGTTATTTTGTTTCTTTTTCAGTCCACGGTAATTTTTGTGTAGTATAATTCATTAAAGACATTACTTTTTCACACTGGAAACTCAAACTTCAGTATTTTCGTCACATCTCTGAATGGGCCTTGTTTTCCGATTAAATCACTTCCTCCGGTGGCAAGTGCATATAAATATCTAAAAGTATTGTGGCTTATCGCAATAACAGTGAATATTCTTTGACCAGTGCCTTTACCATGAGTTTACATGATCATACTCGCTAGCGACTGCGTAAAAATTTGCATGGGTAAAAGTACAGCGCCTCTGGTGGTTATACAATAGAACTAAAAATCATACTAAATCGTTTACGCAGTCGCTAGCGAGTACGGTCATACAAACTCATGGTAAAAGCAGAGTCCTCTGAATAAGCCGACTGGCCACTGCCCGCGTTTGCGTTTCAGCTCAGCCCGCATAGAAATGAAGCTATGAAGTTATTGCCTCCATGTTTCCTTAGGATATGCTAAAACTGTGTTTGAATACGAAATAACTCCGAACAATATTGGACTGCGGTCACGAATATGACGGCTATTTGTCCCTTTCCAAGCCGACGACTTCTTTTATGCGAAATTGAATATCTTTGACGTACTTCTTACATTTACTGAGATTGAATTTCGATAGTTTACTGAGTATTTTGGTTATTTGCTTGTTGTAAACTAAATATAGACTATTAGAAAGATTAAAATTCAATAAACACGCTTGATACTAACTCTTTGTTAATGTGGTTTTAACGATTATTCAAGCTATTACAATACAAATACTCTTTATTGCATTGCACACCTCACATAAATTAATCAGTTACAAAACAGCAACATGTAGGTACCTAGAAGTAGACAATGTCTTATCGCTAATTAAAAAGCGCTCTCTTCTAGACAATTTAATCTAATACCCCTTTATTCATGGGTATATATTTTTACAATCTGACGGTGACATATATACCGCATTTGACTATATAAGTACATAATTTATGGTTTTTTTAAGTAATAAAGTAATATCTTATTTTATTTATTTTGGTAGGATATTATCTACATATTTATTTGGACAATTTATATTCTCGCCGCATAAAACGTAACTCGCTGCTGACTTGGATTACACTGTGGCAACACAATTAAGTAATGCAACATAAATTACACAAATTCGTGAAAACCTTCACAGTAAATTAACCGCGTTTTGGATTCCCTTTCTGTAATGAAACCTGTGGAAATGCTTTATCTCCCCACGGAATACTTTATTTTTAAATGTCACAATCTCAATGTTACTAGGGACCTATTCACTGACAAACGCCGCTTGTGGCACCGCTGGACACCAAGAGAAATTAATTAACATCTCTTGATTAATGTGACAGGAGCATCCCTTTTGCGCTCGCTTAACTATGAAAGTTATTATGGGATTTCTAGGAATATTGTGTAAGCTATTCACTATGTAATAAACTTACGTTAGACTCGCGTTGTAGTTGTCACTATTGCATTATAATTCGAACTGATTAGTGAGGTTTAATGATATCATGGGTGCTTCTTATGGAGACTCCATGAGTTCAAAAATGTCTCAAATAGTGACTATTGTTCAACGAATGTCAACCGTACATTTTAAAATGATAAAATGACTGACAGGTTAATTCAATATTTTTTATGAACGTCAGGCTTTTAACAAAATTTACTTAAACATAAAAAAATGGTTGTCTAGTTCCTAACCAATATGCAGTTTGTTCCTCTAAAGATATTTACTTTTTTTTATTATCTACCTACGTAAAAACCACATTCCGAGAAGCACTACAACCTACTGTCAAGCCGGGTAACAAATCTCTCGGTTTAAAATGATAAGATTATGTCCGGGTGAGCCCCGGGGGGTTAAAAGTTTAAAGCATTAAGAACATAAATAAAAATTGCTTAATTAGTATTTGTCGTCATATTAAATTAATTTATGATTATTCTTGGCGAACTTTTCAATTTGAAAGTCAACATTTCTTGTCAATACAGTTTTGTGTGCTCTATGAAATTAAAAATAAAAATCGTTAATCTATGGCAAATATCCATTAAAAGCATCAAAATCAAAATGATTTATTCAAAACAGATTCGTATAAGAACACTTTAATGTCAGAGTACTTATGTCTTTATAGTTCATAAAAGAATTTCTTTTGCAATGTTTGTTTTAAAATGGCCCTACTTTTGTTTTCTAAAGTATTCCAGATTTGATGATTTTTAGACCCATCTATTAATATAATTTTCTCATGATCCACTCTTGTTCATTGTGGAATTCATCCGTAAAATTATTCACAAAATAATTTAAATAATGCATGACGCCTCAAAGTGTAGTTCGTAATTTTATTTTTTCACCCGATTTTGGATTTAAAACTCTACTTACTAGGAAACAATGTTTTACATTACAAAACAATCCATTGACCTAGCGATCATAGCTTGGCTTAGCAAAGTTCAAAATGGCAATACCGTGTTCGCATACTCAAAAGTTGCCAGCCGAGCACCTCCGACTTTGCCTAACTTGGGGCAACTCTGGCCAGCACCCGGCGGTGGATTATCGTTCCAACTTACAATCTGATTGCGCGATAAGTGGGCTTACTTTAGTGGGATCCTTTGTTGTGGTCGAGGCTTTGTTTGTGTTTACAAAACATTTTTCATTGCTTTTAAATGAATTAGAGAAGCCGATTGTGTATTTAGTTGTACAGGAATCGTGCACGATCAAAATATAGCAAAGCCAAATAGGACTGAAATAAAAATTGTCAATCACATAGTTCCAATTTGACAATGATCAAATCAAAACAATCAAATGAAACATTTATTCTGCAAATAGGCCCCAAGGGCACTTTTACATGTCAAAATATTAATTTACAATTTAAGAAAGTCTGACTATAATAAGTAATACATTTTTCATGACAAAATATTAATTTACAGTTCAAGAAGGAATAATAATTTCGAGTTTACAATTATAACAAAATTAATGTCATACAGTGAAGATAAACTTGCAAAGTTATCTATTACAAATATTACAATATCAGTAAAGTTAGAGATGTATAGGGTCTCAAGATTAAACAAGGAGTATAAAGAAATTAATATAATATCCCAGAGATGCACATGGTCTCTGAGCTATATGATGATAATTTAACCTTTTCAGCGTTCTGTTAAATACTAACGTTGTCACTCACACACCATGAAATGGTAATATCAAACGCAAAATTGAACCCTATATATATACATGTAGGTTGATATAGAAATCTTGTTTAAACTGCAGTTTCTAAAAACTACATAGCTTATAAACAAGCGTTGAACCTTCCAGTCCTACATTTTAATAGCTGGCAGTTCTATATTAAAAAATATACATACATTCAGTCAGAACAATGAGTCGAAAAGTAGTAGACTCCTTGACCTACTGTTATTCCTAAAAGCACTTAAAATTATCACGATACATATTTCACGTTCCGTTATATAAATTATTTTACTTGAACTGAGTTACAATTATTTCACTTGGCAAGCGTTAACGCAAATAGAGGCATGTGGTGGAAAATGTCAGTTTGGAATGGCTTTAGAATGTAGTGCAAAATAGATTTTGATTAAAATTAAATTATGTTCAGGCAGAGACAACGAGGGTTGACTATCTAGTTATCGGGAAACTGCTCGTTTATTAAAACTAGGTTTACCAAAACTTTTTTTTTATAATAAACGTCATCTACGTCGGCGGCTAAACAAGTAAAGCATTCAACGTAGCCTATGGAAGCTTGCACCTCCATTAGCGTCACAGTCGCGTTCCGTCCTTTTTAACTACGCAGAAAGAAAGTGCCTTTAGTGTAGCAAGATTTAATTTATACGCACACTCAGTATAAAAAGTAACTACAGTTATCAAAAGCTTCAAAGCAGCAGACCAAAACCTCTTATTCCCTTATAATAAAGATTTTGACGTAATCATATGCGTAGTCATTTTTGATGGTGACTGTACATAACCAATTTATTTATTTTATGTAGTATGGCAATTTAGTTGCCATTTTTGGTGCGTCGTTTAGCACCACCCAGGATTCAAGTGTAGGTTAGTTGTGGGTACTCCCTACGGATGTGGTGCAACTTCGACCCACCTTGTCAAGTGAGTGGGCAACTTGACTGTTAGAAGTTCTCAAGCCACGCGGAGGCCTCTAACTTGGATTAACGACTGCTATAATAAACAGCAGCCGGAATCATCGGCTTCACGTGTCTTGCAAGCTCAATGAGTAACCACTCAAAGCGGTCACTAATCCAAGAACTGACCCCGGGCGATGTTGCTTAGTCTCGCATACCGCACGCGGTACCGCTGGACCACGAACGCTCCATATCGCGCTACCTAACCAATACACACAACGTATATAAGCACTTATACACACATAATTGACGACCGCCCTAGCCTAGTTGGTAGTGACCCTGCCTACGAAGCTGGAGGTCCGGGGTTCGAATCCCGGTCAGGGCATTTATTTGTGTGATGAGCACGAATATTTGGTTGTCTGGAAGAGATCGCTCTATAGCGATAAGTACGCCGTTGTTACCTATTAGTTTTTAAGGATAATCTTGTGACAATTTCTTTTTGTGGTGCATTAAAGAATATATTATTATCTCTTTATTTTCTTTAAGACTTAGGCTAGATTTTATAATAATTATATTAAAAGTAAAATATAAATCAATATTTACAAAACATAAAATCATTATAAAAACCTAACCTAGTGTGCCGCCGACAGCGAGGCAGGGCCTAAGCTACCGGTGGTTAGGGCGACAGAGAGAGGAACCTCCTGACTATCCGCGCCGTGTCCAGGAGTACCGCCTTCTGTATCTGACCCTTGACCCAGCCATCTAGCGAGAGTCTCTTGAGGTGTTGGTCGAGACTCTTCGCTATTAGACCGTTCGCAGAGACGACTATCGGGACAATGATCGTTGAATCAACATCCCACATGGCGGTCACCTCGTGTGCCAAGTCTAGGTACTTGCTGACTTTGTCCTTCTCGGCCTTCACGAGGTTCTCGTCATGGGGGATAGTGATGTCAACGAGCACTGCCTGGCGCTTCGATCGATCTGTCAGCACGATATCAGGTTTATTGGCTACAATAGTCCTGTCCGTGATGACAGATCGATCCCAATAGAGCGTGGCACGACCATTTTCGAGAACTGGTGCAGGTGTATACTTATTATTATTATTATTATTTGTTCCTGAGTCTTGGATGTTTTCTATGTATTTAACTATATATTTCTCTGTATAAGTATGTATATCGTCGCCTAGTACCCATAATACAAGCTTTGCTTAGTTTGGGACTAGGTCGATTTGTGTAAGATTGTCCCCAAAATATTTATATTTATTTTTTTATAATATGTTAAGAGTGCTCACATAATGGCGTGCACATTTTAAGACACGCTTCATGCTCCGCGCCACGCACCGCATATCTATATACTAGCCTTTTCACGTTTTACTGACGGAACGGGCTGCAATGTCTGACTTTGTTGTATTGTCACTAACATAGGCACGCCTATTTGCATTATCAATTTATCATAGAACTGGCTGCTACGTCCTACGAATTAGCCAAGAGAATTTCACCTTTTGCAGAATGTAACGATGCACAATTTAATCTAGTTATTAACCTGTTCAACAACGTTACATAATAAAGTATAGTATCCAAACTTTATTTAGGACTTCTCGAAACGTAGGCTACGTTCACGTATCCTAATAATATTATAAACGTGAAAGTTTGTGCGGATGGATGTACGCTCCGCTTAATCTCAAAAACTACTGAACGCATCTGTATGAAACTTTCCAGTATTGTAGCTTAGACATCAGAATAGGACATAGGCTACCTTTTATCCGCAGGTAACACCGTAGGGGCTGCTAGTATTTATATAATTCCCAAATATTGTTTTTTTTTTAATTTAAACTTTGGGTCTATAACAATAAACACTGCATCTGAGAATGGTAATGAACGTACGTATACTACGACGTTGTATGAGAAAATGTTTTCCAAGTCTATTTTTATTTTGTTTGATGATTAAAAATTTGGTTTAAAAAATATACAACCATCGTAATATTGCCGGTGTAACCAAAAATATAAATCGCAGGGCATCAAACTTATAATTTCAGGGTCGTGGGTTCGAGCCCCACGTTGGGTGCCAATTTCATCTAGAGTAAAAATCGGATTTCTAGAGCAGTGTTTAATATCTCTTACAAAAAATACTTAACGTTTGCGAACATTTTAATGTAACTACGTTTACAGTCGGTAACAAATAATGCCATTAACAAATAATGACAAGGGCTGACCTTTCATCAGTCGACGAGGTCCGACATAGAACTTAATATATAGAGCTTAATATATTATTACGAAGAGTAATAATAAAAATGTCGATATCAATGCCAGCTGCTAACAAAGCTAACGTGCCTACAGAATCTTTACAGATTCACACAATCGCAGTTCCAAAACAAAACTGAAAAGAATTTGTTCAAAAACACTTAACTTTAACATTTAACGTGCCTAGACACAAGCACAGGCATTTAAAGTGGTTCACTTTTACGACTGTTAGGATCAAAATAAAAGATTATTCGAGGGCACAATTAAACTAGGCACACCGATAACTCATGGACACAAGACGTGCACTAAACACTGTGGTCCATCGCGAACTAAGACCCTACTAATAATTATAAATGCGAAAGTTTAGATTTTTCAATATTTATTACTCAATCTCACAAAAACGGCTGAACATTTTATAATGGAACTTGTATACAAGAAATCCATAGCCTGCATTAATGTTTAGGATACTTTTCATTCATAGATTACATTAAAAGTTTATATGCACAAAACATGATGCACAATTAGCAAAAAAAAACCAGCCAAGTGTCGGATGACGCACAGTGAAGAGTTCCTTACCAACACTTACTAGTCCACATTTAAAACAACTATCCAGTACATTGAATCAAAAAAGGTCGTATCTTTATAGGGAGCTCACTTACGACTTTTTGTTTGGGCAAGTCAGTTTTTCAGCGATAACTCAAAAACTATGAAACCTATCTTGTTCACACTAAAAATCGCTGAAAGTATTTATTAATGCACACCATCTCATTTTTTTATAATTTTAAACTTCATAGTTTGGAATGTAGATTAGGTATACACTTTTTAATACTTTGACAGCTAATTTCTCACCAACGGAATAGAAAAGTATTTTAGAAAACTTCATATCATTATAAATTTAAAAGGCCTGTACATGTGTATGCCACACGAGTATGTGCGTCAATTTTTTTTCATACACCGCTTACATGTATGGAGTGCCCCCCGCCCCCCCCCCCTAATATTTTTTTTTTGTAATTTCACATCATTGTTATGTAGCGGTTCATAGAATACACCTTCTTACCAAATTTCAAAATTGCTGTGCTCATAGTTTCCTAGTAAATAGGCTGTGCTGTGGCATACGGACGGACGGACATGACGAAACTATAAGAGTTCCGTTTTCGCCATTTTGGCTACGGAACCCTAAAAAGGTGATTTGTCCATTGTAGATATATTAAATACGTACTTAGAGCAAAATAATATCTCAGTGTTTTATTTTATTATTGCCTACATATATAAAATTTGTTTAATTAAAAAAATATACGGACAAATTAAACTAAAAACTACGTATTCGAAAATGGTTTACATTTTCTTGGTCCCATTTAACTCGATCAGACACTGCACCGCAACTAATGCTCACTGCGCTTAAATAATGACGACGACCTTTGAGAATAATGCTCGTCGTGTTTGGAGCTAGCTAACTATGCAACTAAGTGTAGGAATGTCCCGGTAATACCTCATTAAAGACTACTTAGTCTTGTCTACTCTTATATAGGTAATTCGATGGCTTGATGTACGGTATTTATCATCTTTAGCGATCATTTTTTTTATGAATAGATAATCTCTGGGCTCGAGAGAGTAAAGATTGTACCTACTTTATTGTTTTATATTTAAACTTATTTTGTGAATACAAGTGCTGGATATATTATCTCAATTGTTCATTTTTAAACATCTTAAAATAGTTAAGTGAGGCTTGGAAGCATGACTAAATTTCATTACTGTGTAATTGAGTCACTTAGTGAGAAAATGATCATGTAATCTTCTTTTTTTAGGAATTTTAATTTAAAAAAAGGTTATTGCGTTTTCTAAGCCCAACCAAGAAACTATAAATCAAGAACTATTCAGGCAACACGTTCATATTAGGTATTTGACATTTCTATCAATGTAAATCTAAATCATTGCGCCATTTCAAATTACCAGTTCCGTAATCAACTTCCAAATACGAATAGCAAATCAATGCATTAATGAAGAGTTAAATTCCTCGGTAGCCCTGCGTTGGGTTCGTATTTACAGGTAAATTTGTTCTGTACATATTGATGATTGGCGGAGCTGGTTCCTAGCTCGTGATCGGATCTAGGTCGGTACGTGCAGTGTTAGTGAATTTTGTTCCAAATTGAAACCACGTAGCATTTATGCAATCAAAATTGTCGTAAAACCGTCCCTTTGGAGAAACTAGAGTGTATTTCGTTCAGCTTCAGTTTTAGTTTCAACTGAAACTGGAATGTAATCAAAATAATCGGACATAGATTTTGTTTTCTGTGTTAATAGGCTCACAGATTTTTCTATTTGATATTTTTCAACACACTAATAGAATTTACATTACATTGCAGATTTAGAGACAACTAGGACATCTTATTAAATTACGCGATATTGGAATACTTCAGTTAGCTACTTGCAAAACAAATAGTAATAAAGAATTCAATCTTTTTCAAAATTACGAACACAACGAAATTGTTCTAGCAATTAATAAAATGACCCAAAACCATACAACATAATTTACAAAGAGTACCAACATTAAATAAATAAGTGACTCGACTCCTTGGCATTGCGTAGACATGTAGCCTCACTGCATTTTCTATCGCTTGTATCACGGGGAGTGCTCCGAGGAGTTGTTCGGAATGATCCCTGCCGCATCTTTTCGTCCTCGTCCTACGCGTTAGCGTTTCCACCCTCACAACTTAGATGGTTGGCAGTCCAAAACTGCGTTTCTCAAGAAATATCCTGCCTCGCACAACCAAACTATGGAATGAACTGTCGCCTGCGGTATTTCCTGACCGATATGACCTTCAAACCTTCAACAAAAGAGCGTATCCCCTTCTGAAAGGCCGGCAACGCACTTGCGACTCCTCTGGTGTTGCAGGTGTTTATGGGCGACGGTAATTGCTTACCATCAGGCGATCCATCTACTCGTTTGCCCCCTATAACATAAAAAAGTGATATAACGTAGTACATAACACATATTAAATAAACACGGCATGAACGTAAGCGAAGAAATGGGTTCAATTAAAAACCAAACATCCTTATATTGGTCAACATCGACGTGGGCGACTTTATTTTGTTTTATTTTTCTTGGCTGAAATGCGGGTCTCTCTATTTGCTTCTCTATTTGCTCGCCTCGGAAAGCCATTGAATACTATCGACAAGGTGTTGCAAAAGTGCCGCGAATATTTTTTTAGAGCCCCGCGGGAAAACGGGCATTGGCGTATTTTTGGTAATGGGTCGAATGTTTGTTATGAAAATATAACCTGATTTTAGAGAAGTTGATTATTCTTAACCTAAAACCAATATTTAATACTCGGATGATGAAAACATTAAGAAGTGAGACTAGACAGAAGTAGATATGTTATATATAACTCGATTTGAACTTCAGGAATTTCATTAATTGGTGAGTCACTGCCGTGGTCTCTATTTACACTTTCTTTTATGAACGACTAACCGATGGCCTTAGTCTTGCCGGATGAAAAGCGATGACAAGGCCTAAGATGTAGCTCGCTGGTTCAGTAATAGCCGATTCACTCTTGCCTTGAAGAGGCTTGGATTTCAAGACTCAATTGCAATTCAAACATAAGAAACTGGGGACACTTGATCAAAGTCAGGAATATACGTGCATGTAATATGCCTGAATTGAAGAATATAACTTTTACTTTGAACAATTTTAAAAGATACAGAACAACTAATTTTCGACATAAACTATCTATACTCCTCGTGAAACACGCGCGTGAAACTATAAAATCCCAGAAACTTTGAGCGGGTAGTCCAAGGTCAGCCGCCTCATGATAAATGATGCAGGGTGAGCCAGCCTACAGTTGGCACCTTCCCTAAGGCCGGGCTTAAAATGCAAAACCTATGACTTTGAGTGAGACCGAACGTGCCAACTAGGCTTACACTTCTAGCCCAATGCAATATTTTATAAAGAAATTCACACGGTAGTTTTACTAATAGTAAAATCAGCTACTTTTTACGAAATTAATTTTGTATTCATTATAATAGCTATTTATAAGATGTAGTGCAAAAAGACATGATAGAGTGTCAGGCATCCGAAGACAATGTAGAGGATAGAGCGAAGTGGGATTTATATCTAGGAAGACAGCGAGGTTTATAATAGCTATTTCTATAAATATTATGAACGCAGATGATAAAAATATAGTATACGTGTTCCCTATAGATACAAACGGAGTCACTAGCAATTTGTTTTTATATTTTCAATGAATTTATCCTAACGATACTAAATAAACTCCTGAAAAAATAAAAAAATAAAATAAATAAATACAAATAAATACACTCCAAAATGTACAAAATATAATAATGTATGTAAATGTACTCCTGTATTAGTGGTGCAATAAAGAATATTATTATTATTATTATTATTATTAAACAAAAATGCATTAACTACTCTATCAGAGTTACTCTGAAGAGCTTTTATCTAGCGTCACTCTTCAGCTAACATAAACTAACTTAATGTACTTGAAATTTACGCCGGGGCATTTTCAAATAAAACTAAAAGTGATTGCCCTATTTTATTTATAAGTTTGAGGATTTATTTTGATTTCAGGGGCCAATTCTATTTATAGTCTACCACATCCAAGCTAATGCGGCTGTCGGGCGGTGGAAACGAGTAACATCATATCCGCCTGAACAGAGGCGCGGTGCGTACCGCAGAATGTAGTTTGTATGTATAGTTGAAATCATTTAAAAAGTCCGATATTTTATAAAACTGTCATTCGATTTCGAATCTTCTTGGACATAACAGTAAAGTAGCTTAGTGAACGGACTAATTTGATCCATTTCGGCCAATTGCGGCCTCAGGCGACTTCCTGACTTGGCGGAGCGAGATCAGAGAGACATTTTGTTCTATGACATTAAGCTGTCCGTTACTGATGTCGCAGAGATTTCCTCACTTGATAGACTGAAATGCGCTAAATCGGGGCAGTGTTTAGATGCGCAGCAGAGAATCTGTACTGACTGAAATGAGAGTTGACACTGAAATTATGACAGCTTTCTGATATAGTAACCGCCACCGCACCTACAAGTTTCCTAAAACGATTTCCAGGCAGTAAATATTGCTGGCCGCCAGTCTGTTAGGTGAGAACACTTATTATTCGTCTCATGTGATATACGGAATCATTATGTGAATATAAAAACTTAAAACAGACTCAAGTCGATCTCACAACTGGTCAACTCGCCCCACAATACCGCCGAAAAGTTTCGTAGGCTTTAAAGGATTCCACATTTATCCGTTTTCACGGGTGCGCTCCCGGGAGATAAGGCTTCTTGTGAGCTTTAATATTTATTACCTTTGGCTCGTATGATATTTTTGTGGAAGATACAATAGTTTTAAACAATATTACATACAATATAGTATGATATAACAAACCACACAAAAATCTTTGATACAGTGTCAGAACAAACATCTGCATTTTAATTTGATTTATAAATACTCATTACTGCTTTTGGTGTTGTCGTGATCAATTAGCGAGTTTTTTTTTTGTATTTAATGTTTTACAGGAAATTAAGAGAACAAAGTTATTAAATGTTATCATATAGATAGCTCATTTAAGAAACTTAGTGAAAGACTTATAAGAAAAACTTAAGTAAAAATGAAGGAGTTTAATTGAGGTGTGCAATAAAGAGTATTTTAGTATTGTATTGTTGTAATGGGCATTTTAAAGAGTGTTACCGTCTTTAATATGAATATGTCTATTAGAACACGTCCTTAAGTTTTTGTTATTTTATTTAGTGGGCACAGTAACAACGTACAAATCAAAAGTTTACTACAAAGTAGGTTACATAGTTATCTTGGTAGATTTGTACATGACTTTTTTGCCTTTTAAGGTGAAACGATAGGAACAACGTTTCCTCAAGCATTTATAATGACTGTCAATAAATCTCGTCTTGTGAACGACTCACTTAGCATTTATACGGAGTGAACACACACGGCCAGGACCGTGTCTCACGTGGGCGAAATCCTCGCGAACGCGAAACGAAGCGGTGCGGTGCGACGCGGCGCAAACGCGACGCGATGTGGTGCAACGCTGTGGCCCTGCAGGCGAATCACGTAACTTTATGTACTAACTGTAGATAGATTTTACTGTCAATTTTGAAGTATAAATGTATGAGCTGGCAATTAAAATTTGACATTAAAATCTACCTAACGGTAGTACAAAAGTTACATGATTACCCCGCTGTCCTACGTACGCGCGAATCGCTCCACAAACAACTCGGACGGCCGCGCCGCCGCGTCTTATTCGCGCGAAAATATCAAACCAACTAATCGCGTTCGCTTCGTGCCGCGCCGCGCCGCAAGCACGTCGCGCCTGTATTGGTCACGTAGGACACTTCAATAGAGTATCAACTGTTTGTGTCTTTCGCGCCGCGTCGCGCCACTTCGCTTCGCCCAACGAGGATTTCGCCCACGTAGGACACCGCGTTTATAGACAGCCAGTATACCTGTGTTCTAAAGGTTTGATTACAGCGTGCCCGACGCAAGCGGGGCACCGCGCAAAGTGACCGCTGCATATATGGTCACGTCCCGCTTCCGTCGCGCAGTCTGTGTGGCGTCGCTAACCTATTACCGTACGTTCCAAAATACGACATGTTCAGTACGCAGCTGCGCGAACGTCGTGCACGCTGTGTGACCAAGCCTTAAGCCCTGTCCGGATTTTTATTCATGCTGATGTTTAACACCCGCTCCAGAATTCTATCTAGCTCTAACTCGGCTTCATCGAGTTTACGGACATTGCTTATGGATACGAGGAAGGCTTTGGAACTTTTATTTGCTGCTTGGTTTACATTGAACATGTCTTGTTTTGGAATAGGACTTCTTGTTCGCATGTTATTCGTTCCTATACTCCGCTTTATTTTTTAAGATTTATCATTTTGTACTTTTAAGCGAATCAATACAAGAAAATGTAACTCGATCGAGTAATCTGGCATTGTAAGAATGTCACAAACAAGGATAGTATAAATACATAATATTTTTTATTGCTAATCGTCAACTTTAATGTTCGAATTAAGACTTTGTACACAAAAATATAATCACATAACTTTCATTATGCAGCTCTCGACTCAACTATAAGACTGATAAGACACCAATTTAGAGAACCATCATGAATTTGAGCAATCACGTCTGGCCCTTACCGAATTGTAATGAATTTGACCAATAGAAAGCCGCCACGTTTACAGAACAATATACATAAATTACTATTTAGGTTAGTTAATACAGAAATAATCCAAATTGTTGTATATGGACCAAGAATATTTGAGGAATCCATTTAATTTAGCTCTGCCAAGGTCTTCATTTAGCTCAACAGCAACCTAACTACGTCAATTAAATAGTAAAACACGAACAGTAAGACAATGTGTATTTAAAAAAAAATAAAAAAATATATATGTGTAAATAATACATTTAAGGTAATCGTCCCAATTCTTGAGACCTTAATGCCTTATTGTTGACATTGTCAACGTGGACTTATTTTAGATACCATTCACACTGTTATTTCTACTATCGTTTTCTATTACAAGTAAAAATATGATAGCATATAAACTTACAAAGAACAACAATACAAACTTTCAAAGTACTATTTCAATTCAAAGTTTTCGCGACGAGACTATTGAGAAATTACATAAAATAATAGAATAACTTGTAACATAGTGTATTGTGACAGTTTATTTAACTGAACCGAATGAGAAAATTGTTCTGTCGGCTCTGGGGTATTTTAATGCTGAAAAATATTCAACAAAACGTGTTTAATGAAATTAAGATGAATTTGAAAAGTAACGGGTTAAATCGCGATATTCATTTATATTAATTATCGACGATGCGCTGTATTGAGAGTGAGGGACTTGTGTTTGTCTTTTTGTCAACACAACGAATCCTCAAGTCAATTGAAGTCGCAGGTGTTCATAGGATATATCCATAAAAAACTCGTTAACGCTTCGGAGAAATAATTGCTGTTAAACCATTTTCACCTTTAAAGGTATATATAGTCCTCCACATCGGTTTCGATGATGGCGACCCTAGCTATGGCGGATTTTTTCGTCTGTGTGCTCTAATGTGACTCACAAGGCCAAACTTGGTTTTAAAGACCATGTGGCATTGCTGGGAGTAAAGTTGCCTTGCTGAGTTGTATATGTATATGTACGAGGGCTTCGGTCTTATTTTTCGGAATTGGCGGTTTATGTCCAAAGTTAAGAATCGGTTTTCTCGAATAATTTGATGTTGTTGTATATCGTAAACCGCCAAGAAGGCCTCTTGGCAGCTAGTTTCTCCCAACAGGATCTAGAGCGCAAGCGTTCAGGTCTCGTTTGAGCACGTCCTTATAGCGTAGATGCTGACCGCTATGCTTCCGCTTGCCCTCAGCTGAATCTGAGTAGAAGACAGCCTTCTGCAAGCGGCGGTCATCCCTTCGAAGGACATGCCACTCCACCTGAGCTGACGCTGCATTAGGAAAGCCTCTATGCCGTACATCCCGGAGCGACACAGAACCTCAGAATTTGAGATGCGGCAGGACACACACTTGATCTTTAATATGTATCTAAGACACGTCAGATGGTAAGTATCCAGCTTTTTTATGTCAGCTTTGTAGATGCACCATGTCTCTGAGCCATATAAGAGGACAGGGATGATTAGCGCCTTGTAGACACTCATTTCCGTCTGCAGCTTCAGATCATGGGATTTCCACACTCGGTCAGTGAGTCGTCCGAAATTAGCAGCAGCCTTTGCAATGGGCGATGGGATCTCCAAAAGCAAGGTTTTGTCACGTCTGATATTACTTCCAAGATATTTGAAGTGTGAGACCCCTTCCAGTGGGTTTCCACCTAGATTTAATGCAGCTGGATCGGCTTCGCTGTCTCTAGGTGGTTGTTTGAGGATTTGTGTCTTGGATGCACTTATAACTAGGCCAAAACGTTGGCAAGATTGATGTAAAGCGTCGACACAAGTTTGGAGATACACCATGCTATCTGACATAAGACATACATCGTCAGCGTACAGTATCTCCAATATGGGAACTTTTTGTACCTTCGATTTCACTCTGAATCTCGAGATGTCAAACACTTCTTTTTCAGTCCTGACGTTAAGCTGGATTTTGTAACTGCAATACTTAAGAGCATCTCTCATAACTACTGAGAAATATATGGCAAAGAGCGTGGGTGCCATGACACATCCTTGTTTTACTCCATTCGTAATTTGTATCTCCTCAGAGAGTTCGTTTTAGTGTGGAACCTGCGCCTTCATTTCGACATGAAATTGACGTATCAGGTTGACGAACTTCTTTGGATATCCAGACTTTTACAAAACAAGCTAGAGAGCCTCTCGTGAAACTCTGTCAAACGCTTTTTCCAGGTCCACAAAACACATATACAGAAGACGTTGATGTTCAAGGCTTTTTTCCTGGAGTTGCCTAAGAGCAGCGATCGAATCAGTAGTCCCTCTGCTAGGACGAAACCCACACTGACTCTCTGGGAGGTGTTGTTCAGCTAACTCGCTTAAGCGAGCATTAAGGATGTGTGCAAGAATCTTACCTGCGCTAGAGAGAAGCGATGTACCTCGGTAGGAACTGCAGTCGGAGACATCTCCCTTCCCTATTCCACGCTATGGATGTTAAGTAACTTAAGACTTTGATAATATTAATGATAATTTGAACATTACAAATTACATTATCATTAATATTATTTCATATTGCTTTGTGTATTTTAACGAAATATTCCAGTATGTTCTATATTATTTGTTTTTATCCTTGGTACCATGCCACAGGGGCCTATTTTAGAATTAGATTTTTAGTTTTTGTTTTATATATAGTTAGATTAAGTTAGTTATTTATTTTATTCTATGACAATATATTTATATATTTATAACTTTCTAATAATAAATATTTTGTTTTCATGAGTGACTTATGATTTTTACAAGATGGATGACTAATATTAACTATATATAAGTCATCCATCCTCAGAATTTCATTAGTTCAGCAAATATACAATGTCCAATTGTTACGCGAAATAACAATAGACCGTACAATATTATTCTCTACCCCAATTTGGAAGTGGCAATGTCGAGGTCGAAGGACATTCGGGAATTTAATCCACTTTTTCCTCTTATTAGTTTACTCGTATCTCGTTCCCTGGGCACTGCGTTCGTAGCTCTGAATTATTCCCTTTGTCATAGTACGAATGGGTTCCGTCGGTAATCAGTCAGGACCCTAAGCGTAAACAAAGTTGATGTGGAAAAACAAGCTGCAGATCTTGGGAATATATATTATGTATACTCACGCAGTTTCTGCTCGGCTGGCTGGTGATTTTTTTGCAATTTTTTTTAACCTTTTCGCCCCCATTAACTTGATATAAAGTCAAGACATTTAGTGCTTCATACGCCAATGGCTTTATATCGATCAAGTCGATGTAAAGGCACCCTACGTGATATCAAGTAATAAAATGAAAATAAACATGCAAAGTTATCTTGGCACTTAGGGACGGTTGCTTCAACATACGATCACAGGCCGGTCATCGTCGAATATAGCGTCAGCCGTCATACCATAGAAACTTGTCAAACTTTCCATACAATCAGATTTTAACGAACACCGCTTACGATTACAGACGGTTTGGTGCAACCCACCCTTAAAGTGCGAAGCTAACCGGCGTGGATACCGGAGGGGGAGGGGGATGCACGCCCTTCAAGCAGGTTTCTCGTTTAGTCGATGGTGCCCCCCACCCCTCCTCGCCCTGATAGTGACCCACAGAACCCGCGCCTGGGAGCCGAGCTGAGTTTGTCCAACAGAACGCAAAATCAATATGCTCTTTAACTCAAAAAAAAGTATTAGTTACAAAAACTGATTTTAATACTTAGTGGTTTTAAAGAAACCACAGTATTCTAGTAGTAGGAGCTCGGAACAAGCCGCACAAAAATAAGAATGTCTTCCCAGTCATTAGTTACACGAGGAACTTAGGATACACACTGCCCATGTCGTCGAAAATTTTATGTGAAATTTCATTTACTAGCGAGGTAAACGTCGACACTGACCCAGTACATGGCACTTTCGACCTTATGTCATGATGACAGAGGTGATTAATTGGTGTCATCTATTGGGCACTAAGTAGCACTGGGATGTTTACCTTAATCGATTAGCGTAGCTTACTAGTAATAAGACCTGCAAATTTTGGGGACCGGATTCATTGTTACTGGGTACAAGGGTAATTACGTAACGTTTTCGAGACTACTCTATTCCATGCTAAAAATTATAAAGTTATATCTGTAGCTATCATACTTGAATTAAAATTGAATATACACTGGAGTAGAAAGTACGGGTAATTTTTTTTAGTATCTGAAAGGGCTTTTTCACCATCTCATGTTACAACTAGCTTCAGTTATACAGCATAGTAAGAATTAATATTATGTAGCGATGAATTAGGATACTTGACAATTTTTTATAATCTGTTTTAATATATATGCCAAGAATGTCGTATATTTTAAAACCTTTCACCAATCAAAAACATATTTTTTTACTCATCGACTTTAATTTTTGAATTGATGAATCGAAATATATCGTAGACGAAACTAAAATCACATACTTTTCTTTATGGAGCTCCCTTCAAGTGAACTCTTATGAAATAGACCAACTTGTCGCTGTTAGTGAACTATAATAAAATCAGCTAATCACGTGTCGCCGTTAATTAACTTTAATGATTTTGACCAATCACGTGGCGCAGAGGCCATATAATAAAAGACATTATGAGCCATCAACCCATGTGCCTAATTTTCATTTCTGCAGGAATGGTTTGTTTAATTATTTCGGTTTGTTTAATTAATTTTGCGTTGACTCGTAGAAAATATTATTATTAGCGTATTAGCTTTTTAAGTTTAATTATGTTTATTACATTATATAATGATTGGATAAACTATTATTTTGCTTACTTATTACTAAATTCCATTTAAATTTTCGGGCTATAACGCAATTCAGTGCTTGTATGACGTCACACTGCTATAAATGGCTGTGAAGAATTGTATATCGACTAGCAAAAATAATTTTGGTAGCAGCAGTTTATAGCGCCATGGCGTCACTACTGTTTCGATCATTTTACTCACTTACTACTTCACAGATAAGAGAAACTTAAACTTACTAAAATAATAAATTAATTTATTAAATAATATTAATTGAAAAGTAACTAGGTATTTAGGTTATAAGAAATATAAGCTACATATATTAACGAGGCGTTTTGTAACCATTAATTACATCTGTCAAGTACCCTATTTATAACCCAGCTATTTAGAATTATCATCTACCAACGTTGTCTGTCCAACTTTAGCTACAAAACAATTCTGAAATTGCGCATAACGTTGCAAGTTGTGACACCCAAAGTTGCCACTCTAAAAGTTTACGTCTTCAGAATAAAATACAGCTTGAAAGGAGATTTACAGTATTTTAATTCTATAACTTTAATATTATTTCAAGAAAGGTGTGAGATTTATTTGTTAGTCCACTCGCAACGTCAACTCTGAAACTTTGTAGTTATGGGAAACGACAGACTTATTTATCTTCAAGTTACCTATTTTAAATATATATATATATATATCTAAGCAAAACTGTTATTATTTACGTACGGCATGTAAATTAAGCGTAGTTTAGCCTTTAGGTCGACATCTATAAATATTTACGCATCTGAACGGCTTGAGATAAGCCTACTTTAAAATATGTATTAAGAAGCCAAACAACGTCCATGACTGACAGTGGTACAGCGGTGTCTAACGGTAATGTTGTTATCGTTAGACATCAAAGAAGCAAAAGTGTATAGAAGGAAAACATATAGCTAAACAAACTAATGCTTAAGGCAAGACCAATTGAGGCGAGATCTCACGAAAAAATTTAAGTTTGAGCTTTCAGTCATCATCATCATCATCATTTCAGCCGAAAGACGTCCACTGCTGAACATAGGCCTCCCTCAAAGAGCTTTCAGTATAAAGAAATAACATATAATTGCACTACACGACTGTTGACTGAAAAAGAAACACCGAATAAAAAATTGAAAAATTCCGTGGTAACTCTGTCAAAAAATCCTAAACACTGTAAGAATAAACGTAAATGCTACCGACTTCGTAATTGTCAGCGACAGTAATATACTTTTTTTTACAAAGGGGATAGTTTTTATATTGTTGTAACACAATAACCAGATAGATTTTTCATATGTGATCCAGTTATCCAAAACTCAATTAAACTGTACTAAATATTTACGAAACTACGCGCAGAGCTTCCATAGAGAGCGGGATGGTTCTGTAGGTAATAACGCGGCAGATTTAACTTTCGCATTCAGGCTTCCAACCTACACGGTTTACTTCTATTGACAATGCAATATATACTTCACTCATCTTCCTTATGGCTAACAGTAAAAATTGTTGTTCATTATCGTGTGTAAATAATTGTGCACAATATATTTAGTTTATAGTTAACGCTGTGTTTACTTGGCTGTTATCTACAGTTCATTGCAAACTCACGTGTGTTATAGATCGGGGCATTTGCAATGGAATGGGCCTTGCCTTAAAAGCTTTCAATGCTTCATCATCATCATCATCATTTCAGCCGAAAGACGTCCACTGCTGAATATAGGCCTCCCCCAAGGCTCGCCATTTAGACCGGACCTGTGCCGTTCGTTTCCACCGGATTCCCGCGACCTTCACCAGGTCATCACTCCACCTTGTCGGAGGCCTACCGACAGCTCGTCTTCCGGTGCGTGGACGCCACTCAAGCAGTTTCTGGCCCCATCGACCGTCAGTCCTGCGAGCAATGTGCCCTGCCCACTGCCACTTAAGTCTCGCAATTTTGAAGGCTATGTCGGTGACCCCAGTTCTGTTCTGCTACGGATAGCTTCATTCCTAATTCTATCACGCAGAGAAACCCCGAGCATAGCTCTTTCAATGCTTTGTTGGTACCTAATTTAAAGTACAAAAACTCAAGTAACATTTATATCTATAAAACGTTTGCAATCAAAGGGAGCTTTACTTGTTCATTTGAAAAGGTTGATAATATTATCTAGAAAAGTCCTTTAAGGCCCGGTTTTATAAAGATCCGTTAGACCAAATGTCAGATCAAATTGCAGTAACTCAGTACATGTTTTGATATAACAAACCGACATAAGGTCTAAGGGATCTTTATAAAACCGAGCCTAAGCAATATTAATGAACAGTAAATAAATCCAACCTCGGTGGTCACCGTATTTCCATTCACCGAGTGTCGTTCTTTTAACTATTTTGGTTTGTTAATAAATGTAAGTTTGTGTCCTTTTACAAAGACTTGAAATGTTCAGATATATACAAAGTTACTAGGTATGTAAGTTTTGGTCTAAAATTCATTAAAATCTTTTTGTTGACAATGACATAGGTACCACTAGTCTGGTATGATAGTCTGTTCAATTACGCATAACAAACCCGCCCGTAGGGCCTTTAGAATCTTCTGCTCTGGAATGATTACATGCTGACTGTGCGATAAATTACAGTCTGGCATAGTTAATTTACTGCAACTTGTTTAATTATGCGTCATATAATTATTTATCGTATTTAACGTACCTAAGTAATATGCGACTACCAAATTATTTAGGTACAAGAAAAATAGTTAGGTACCTATTTAAATTAATGCATAGCAACAAGCATAAATATTAAAAGGAAAATCTCCCATTATTTTTCTCCCCACACTTTTCGTTACGCCCAAATGTGTTATAAAAATCTATTACACCACCCGTGTGTCCCGGCGACTAAATGATGGCGCGCCGAGAGCGCTCTCAACTAAGACGGACGACACAACCCGCTACATTTCAGCGTCCTCTGCTCAAGTTATGCAAGTTGACATACTCGCCTGTAATTTCATGCGATGCTTGACTCTGTCATGCTCGTGTTAAGGATGCTGTAATTTGAAATTTCAGCGCGACGAAAATGTGCGAAGAGCACAATTGATATTAGGTACCTACGTTCTCGTGAGGTGGGATATTACTCGTGATTTTTAGGTGTTATTTTAAACTGTTGAAGAGTTTCATATTGCTGACTGTGTCTATATTTTGGCGTACTTATTTATTTATATATTAATCAAAATACATAAATTTCTTATGCCATGAAGGCTTCCTGCAAAACTGTTTTAACAGTTTGTGGCCGCACTATTACACCACAGGCTGTTTAGGTTTAGGCAGAAAAATAATGTTCTGTCTAGTCAGATTAATTGTCATTGAATTCGATTTACGGACTATATTTTTAATATTTTATAACTCAGTTTGTGACCAAAGCAAATACACTTATCTTTTCTATCCGGCATTTTATTAGCTCTCAGAACCGACAAAAGGATAATATTAAACACGCAACCTATCAATCTACTTACAAGGGCACGGGAGGACCCGAGTGCCCAGTCCGGCGCCTCCATAATTATGTGGTCATCCTTCGTGCCCATAAGTTTATCTGCAGGTGCGAGTCTCTTTATATCTTACTGCTTGAACTTAACTATTACAATATGAGTGTATTCTTTCTCTTTATTTTCTTTAAGACCTAGGCTAGATTTTATAATAATTATATAAAAATTAAAATATAAATCAATATTTACAAAACATAAAATCATTATCAAAACCTAACCTAGTGTGCCGCCGGCAGCGAGGCGGGGCCTAAGCTACCGGTGGTGTCGGGCGACAGAGAGAGGAACCTCCTGACTATCCGCGCCGTGTCCAGGAGTACCGCCTTCTGTATCTGACCCTTGACCCAGCCATCTAGCGAGTCTCTTGAGGTGTTGGTCGAGTGAGTGTATTATTATTAGAGTATGTATAGCAGGTATTTTTTTGTGTTGCTTTGAATTTACGCTTATTTGGTTCATGTTGGATGTCATCGGGTAAAGTATTTAAGAAACACAGGATTCTTTTGGCTAGAGTACGGTCTCCAAAATAGTTAAAGACCCGAGGTACTTCATACTTATCATCGGCAGTACATGTCTTTTCCTTCCATACTTATCTAAGTTTTTTGCTGGCAGAAATAAAGACTTAATGTATCTGACTCGTACGTTTCATCTATATTCGTATGTATGTGTATATATGTAGTTGTATTTATTGATGTATAGCTTTATATTATATGTGTTGTATAATATTGTATATTATCATATCGTATCATATATAACCTCCCCCTATTATTTTTACATACTTAAGATTTTTCCTATAAGTTGCACCGCTCACAATCTTTCTGCTTTGCCATAAGGTTGACTGGTAAGTTTGATAAGTTTTTCTGCAATAAAGATATATATATATATTATTAATTTACAACAAAATAAAAAACAAATATATACAATTAGAAACTTATAAAAATAAAAATTATTACAGAATAAAATAAACAACTAACTTAATCAATAACTATATAAAACAAAAACTAAGAGTCAAATTCTAAAATAGGCCCCTGTGGCATGGTACCAAGGATTCTGGCAGCATTTCCTCGCTGAATCGCAATGCTTATGCGTTGAGCGAGGAAGCTGCCAGCTCTCCTGTCCCCGGTAACATCGATAAAGATTAAATAAATAAATAAAATACTTCTTTGTCGTGCACTATCTCAGCACTCCCTACTTTTCTCTTCATATCCTCATATAGTTCACAGTCTCATTGCCTACTTAGATTCCAAGTACGAATTATTAATATTATTATGTATCGATTACAATTATGAAACTCTCGGGTCTTCAGCTTCAGCTCGATTATTTGGTACAGTCGAGGGCATAAATATGTATACATTTTTGGATCTTATTTCAATGGAATAAGGTGAAAAACTGTATACATATTGGTGCCCTTGACTGTACTCATAAGCGTGCGTGGGACGTAGAATTATATATCCAATACTTGATACTCGTAGATGTAGTTTTAATCTATTTTTTACATCAGAGAGTAGAATTTTTCGAGAGTGCGTAAAGTAGGGATCTAAATGTAATTTTCCATAATAAAAATGACAGTTACTTAGATCTATATATCAAGCGTAAGTTTAATAACAAGTTTCCTAATCAACGAGCAGGATAAAGGTAAATGTCCCAGTGGATGAGCTTGACCCAAATATGACTTTTTCGCAGTTTATTTGAATAAATAAAAAAACGGATATTAACAGAACTTAAAAATCAGGTTCAGTCGACTTATATGTGAAAACTGTTATTGTATATATGAAACAATTATAATAAATTACAATAGAATATACTATTTGAACGGGTACTAACCCATGCCATGTCATATTCGCCTTCATAAAAAAGAACTTCAAATTGCGAACGCATTGTATGGAACCCTCGTGCGCGAGTCCGACTCACCCTTGGCCGGCTTTTTCATAAAAAACAGCGAATCAATCCGAACATGTTCCATTAAATTAACTTGAATCTCCTCAATTTATCATATTCAGCTTAATAACACACATGTAACATAATTTTCAACCTAAATATTTGGCCGCAAATAGCATTAGATACATTGAACGTGCCAAACTGTGTGAATAGCACACGTACGTTAACGAACGTGCTTTGAAGTGAATCGTTAAAATAAGGATTCCCGATAACGAATACTCCAAAATTAGTCGTAAAGAGGATATTTATTTTTATTTTTTTTAGAACACAAACAGTCGCATATTCAAATTATAAATGTTGTACACGTAGTGTACATAGAAACATTAACACAAAGACCTGGAGGTTCATTTTTCCGTACAAGTTGTTAAACAAAACATAATATTATGACTAATAAAAAACTAAACTAAATTGAACCGGTCCTCGACGCAGTTATAAAACCCATCTCATGTACATTTTAAAATAAATGAGATAAGTGGGAACTGGAAATCGTAACAATAGTCTGTGTCAATCATTAGAGGCATCGAAAACAGGAACATATTTTAACTCCATTCTGGTTACACAATTTAGAATAATAGTGCGTATCATAATGACAATATAAATGCTAAAAATAATCTAAATTAAAATACAAGATATAAATGTACATTGTCTAGAACCCACCCCGCATCGTACCTGGCGCAAAGGTACCCATAATGCTCGCGGCATTTCCTCTCTGCACCGCTATGGATACCTGTTGCACCAGATACGACCCGCAGCGGGGATCGTTGCCCCTCTCCCGTAACCGCCGACCTAGCTCTCTAAACAGGCGGCGGGCCTCCGAGCCCCATGGTCCTGCCGTCTCCACTGCTACCGGAACAAAGTCGTACGTTGATTCCAGGGCGGAGTATTTCGTGTGTTTTTGCTTTGCGGCTGACTCTGCCGCCAAGCCTGCACCTTGTGTGGTTTGCCTCAAGTGGGATGCAGCAAAGGTGCTAACGCACGTGGCATCCCACAAAAGGCAACGCCCCCTCCGCCATGGAATCAACGTGAGTCCGTCCGGCCTTTTACCGTCAGACCGACTCAGCCCGGGTGGCTCCAACACGCATGGAACGTTCGCTGAGACCATGGCGCGCCGTATGATTTCGTTAATGGAGTGGTGTCTCGGGAACCGCCCAGCGCACCTCTGGCAGCTTAGACCATGGTGCCCATTTTCCGCTACCATGGCCCCGCAACTGCAGCGGTGGGGCTCACACACCTTGGCACCTAACCGAAGAGCCACTGCTACTCTAACCGAGTCGTCGTCTAGTAAGGTACCCAGTTGAGGTGATGGTAGTGCATGAAGCCAAGCCCCTGATTCTGGCTGTGCAAGGGCCTTAAGGCGTGCCACATCAACTCCCGAGGCATCAAACAACAGCGAATCATACACCCGCTTGCACCAAAGGTCATCCCACTGTTTTTGGACCCCAGGATTTTCAGGTCGCAAATCGTCGGGGAGAGTGACCGACCATCTCGCTAAAGCCTCAGAAACTAATGGAACCTGGAAATTGCCACCATTTATAGAAAGAATGCGAGTGACAAGATCCAAGGCTCCATAAGAAGAAGCTAGAAAGGCGATCGGTCCCAAGTCCTCAACACGACGAATACCTAAGCCGCCGTAACGAATGGGAAGACTGGCCTGCAACCATTGTGATTCGCTTAAGTCAACATTTAAAACAGTTTGCAAGGTAAACTTTAGCTCTCGATCTATATCCCTTACTTCGTTGACAAAAAGCCACGACGGCGAAGTTCTGAGAATGTAAGTCATTCGAGGTGTAGCAAAGCAATTACGAAGCAAAGTCAAAGAAACATGGGATGATAGATTCTTTAGATGATCCCGAACTGATATGAGAGCATCTTTTTTAGCTCGTAGAGCAGCACTGACTCCGTCGGGAAAGATGGGCGCTCCTAGTAAACAGAATTCGGTCTTATCTACCCTCTTTATACCCGGCAAAGTCGTTTCTAGGGCCAACAACGAAGACTCAGTCACTGCCCCGCATGAGAAGAGCTCGCATTTCGTAGGGTTGACTTCCAGGCCAAGTTTCCTTAAAGCAGGCATTAGTTCATTTAAGTCCTCGATTATTGTTTCCGGAGGCCCACCAATAGTTCCGTCATCAAGATACCACACATTTAGCGGTGATTTTAATGTGGTGATGACCCTATGTATCGCTAAACTAAATATCAGAGGACCCAGAGGATCGCCCTGCTGCGCGCCAACTTGCGATAGTATCATTTTTTCTTTAAGATAAAGATTAGTGTCGTTCGAGTAACATTGATACATAAACGGGTAGAGCGACGGTACAAGGTCCAAGACCTCCTTCAATATAATGTCTCTCTCTACGCAGTTAAATGCGTTTCTTAAGTCGATCTTGACGACGGCACTATTAGTATTATCATGGCTTATGATAAAAGAGCGAGTGGCATGTATAGCTGCCTCACAACCTCTAGGTGTTCCAAAACCTACCTGCTTTGGCTGCAAATAATCTGCCATAGCACCCCTGACAGCGTAACATCCAAGCTTGGCAGTAAGACGCCGAAGTACACTGCCCACAGCAATCGGCCTCAACCCACCATCCTTCTTCGAAAGGGCACACAACGACGCACCGTACAGGTATGGCCTTACTTGTAGATTAAGCATACCTTTAAACAAGAAGTTGCACAAATTTGTTATGGACTCTAAGAGTCGCGGTCCGTTATTACCAGCAGATGGACTAGAGAGCTGCTTAAGGTGTTGCGGTCGCAGGCCATCCAATCCGGACGCAGACCCATTATAAAATGAATTTATTGCTGTGGCCACTTCAGCGGGAGTCACTGTTAAAAAGGCGCTATTTCGGCTTGGCTCCGGAGGCAATGAAAGCTGTCTTGATGGAGAGGGATGCTTATCACGTAATGCGCTCAATGTGCCATTATTCATGGGTGCAAGTGAGGAATCTGATAGAAGCATACGCACCGCACCCCTTAAATCGCCTTCATGGACTTTAGCCTCTATAGTACGGTATTTTGGGGTCAACTTTTGGTTTACGCACTCGTCTGGAAAATATAAATTTAAATTATCAATATTTTCCTTGACTTTCGTTGTTAAAGATCGGTTTACATTCCTCTCAGGTACTCTTAAGGCTGAAAACGAAAAGGAGAGTAAGGCAAACCAATCATCAACCTCGTTTGTGCGTAAACAACTGTCTATAATATCGCAAAGTTTACCAGCGGCAAGGTTTCTAGCCCCCTTTGGGATATGTCTCAATACACGAACATTTGCTTTCAAGGATGGCAAATCCTCTAGTCTAGGTGTTTGTGTCGGCGGTGTGCCTACAGGTGGGTGCGGCACCACCTGAGACGCACTGTTTGCATTATGAGCCGCTGTAGGGTTAACGTGTTGAGCAGCATCTTTGTGAGCACGGCCGATGTGAATGCGGAGACCATGGGGAACAATGTACAGTTTAGACGATCCCGAGCAATGCGGACACGTAGTTCTAGTGGGGCTGCTCATAAAATATGCTAAAACTAAAACTAAACTAACTAAACACACTAAAAAGATCATACAGATTCATAAATAGTCACAATAGTCACTTCACTTGGGTTATTTCATCATTATGTTTTTTATATTTGCGACGGGGAAAAGCATGGTAGTTTGGTGTGTAGGTACTGTTTCCGAGTATTATTGGTTGAGAAGCTTTCTTTGTTTGTATTATTTCACTGCATTTCCATTACGATGCAACAATAACAAAGCTGGTGACGGGAATGACAATTTGACTTCAGGTTGACGGGTAAGCTATTTATCTTATTTTCTTCAAATTTCTTGTGTATCAGTTTAAATCTTGAGATAATAACAACTGAAGATTGTATCGTGGGTCGGCATCGTAATATAGTATTATTTATGCAATGTACATATTTCTAAAATATATTTGATGAGCAAAGCAAAAATTTTTAGGGTGACATTTAGAATAATTGTGACTTAGACATTGTAAACGAGATTTTTTTTTTTAATAAATCCTGAAAATTTACATTCAAGTAGATACCTTAATTATTATTTAGCATAGATGAACTAAAATAGTTATTATAATAGGATATGAAAATTTGTAGATACTAAGAAATAAGTTACCTAATTGGTTATTACTGGACACCATTCCAAAAATGGCCACTTCGGAAACTTAAATGTATTATTATTATCTTATCTACAATTCAAAATCTTGTATTTTTGCGATTTTAATACAATAATAACTTGAGAATTCTTTAAGTTCAGTATTTTCTTAAGTGGTCTGTTAGTTGCGGTAAATCGCAACTAACAGACCGCTATTGTTTTATTTTCTTAGATACAAAAAATAAATGTTCCCGCTAGATTAGGGCTGCCATAAGCATGAGGACGAGCACCGGGGCAATTAAAGAAAAAGTAGTACAATTATGTAGAGCTCATGAAGAAAAATTGGAAGGACATCAGCGCAATGCTTCATCTCCAACGTCAAAGCAGATGTGGGAGCGGGTCCGGTCTTTGCCGTGGAACGGGATCCTTCATGCGCGCGCGCCACGCAGGCACTGCGACTGCCTGTCTTAAGCGTTAGGCTTATAGCCGTCCGTACTACGTACATGAATAAGTACTAGTTTATTCACCTAGCTGCTGATCCCTACTAATTAACTATGCTTTTCAAACCGGGACAATTTGCTTAATGGGCGGGACACTGGGACAACACGCCTCAAACCGGGACATGTCCCGGCATACCGGGACGTATGGCAACCCTACGCTAGATGGCTTTGGTGCTCATATACAAAAAACCTATCACTGTTACCAAAAGTATTCGGCTACAGAAATAAGTCATCGGACATGAAAGCTAAGACGCCGACACTGCATTACCTTATTTGACGACCGCTTTAGCCTAGTTGGTAGTGACTCTGCCATCGAAGCTGGAGGTCCCGGGTTCGAATCCCGGTCAGGGCATGTATTTGTGTGATGAACACGAATATTTGATCTTGAGTCTTGGATGTTTTCTATGTATTTAAGTATCTATTTATCTATATAAGTATGTATATCGTCACTTGGTACCCATAGCACAAGCTTTGCTTAGTTTGGGGTTAGGTTGATTTTTGTAAGATTGTCCAAAGATATTTATTTATTTATTTATTACAATACACCGTGGGCGTTTATAACCCGAAAGATTAATTATTACAGTCACTGTCAAAATGACGGGTTTTTGTACAAATTGTATTTATAATGGGTTTTGCCTGCGATCGCCAATTTTTTATATAACACTTCAGTAATAGTGATAATAAATGTACCATAAGAAACTAAATGAATAAAGAGATAAATAATAATAATAATTTATTCAAAAATCCTTATTGCTAATGTTACATTGATTACTTATTCTGAGCTTTTACACACATATTACACCAAATGTTACATGCTCCGAAACTAGGATGATATTCCTGTATCTTAGGCAAAGATAAACACACAATTAATTATACACATAACCTTCCTCATGAAATACTCCAACCACTGGTGAAAACTGTATGGAAATCCGCTTCTTGAGTTTATCGCGTACAGAGGGCCTACTCCGAACTTCATATCGTGCCGTCCCTTTCACTCATTTGGTGTATAACACCAAGAGTGAACGGTACGATACGAACTTCGGATTTCGGATTAGGGCCTCAGATAAGGGCACAAACGCGCCGGGATACCTACTCTTATTTAATACTAGCGACCCGCCCCGGCTTCGCACGGGTGCACTATTTAATGGATGTTATTATACATATAAACCTTCCTCTTCAATCAACCTATCTATTAAAAAAAACCGCATCAAAATCCGTTGCGTAGTTTTAAAGATTTAAGCATACATAGGGATATAGGGACAGAGAAAGCGACTTTTTTTATATACTATGTAGTGATTTATTGATCGAAATTACCAAGAGAAGTCTCTTAAAAGAGACTTCTCTCGGTAATTTCGATATATAAAGGCAAAATTAAACATTTTGAAAATACCCCCGACGGATGTTCTCAATTGAAAAATAATTAAATAATGCATTTGCAAATCCCCCGACTCTATAGGAAATAATTACTTAAAGATAAAAACATTTTTTTTCTAAATGGTTAACTGGTTGCGAGGTATATTTACAAGCCCAGAAAAATCCGTCGGGGGCTGCCATTGCCTGCCCTGAAATGAAGTAATAGTTTATGCAGTTAGCTTATACCATTCTGTAAGTTATCTCGAATTTTATTATTATTACTATTTTAATGAAATTGAAAATTGACAAAGCAATGGCATCCCCGACGGATTTTTCTGGGCTTGTAAATATACCTCGCAACCAGTTAACCATTTAGAAAAAAAATGTTTTTATCTTTAAGGCGCGTAATAGAGTGAAATACCACATTTTGGTCGAGTTCAAAGGCCTAAAACTCAAAACTGGCCCGAAATATAGGTCTCGAAAAGTTATACTTGAACAATTGATATGTCCTCTTCAATCTCAGTGATGGAAATTGCAACACGCCTAGATTGTCCTAACAAAAAAGAAATATCAAATAAGGCATTTTTCAACCTTTTAAATCGCTACTGCTCACTATCTAGACATGTTTTTTATACGGGATATTCAGAAAATAAAACTTAATTCAGTTTTTCATAATCTCGGATACGTGCGCGGGCGACGGGCGGCAGTCTGCCACCGGCTCTCGGACGGGAAGGCTGTGTCGCTTTGCGCGCGACGCTAAAATATAAGAGTTCGGTTCTGAGACAATATACCTACTTAACTATTTTATATATTTAATTACTTCAAACATTCCTACGTATTTAGAAAATAATAATATAAAAAATACATACACACATACAAAAAATCTGCAAAAACCTGTTACAGCGGGGGGGCGCGGGTAGTGCGGCGGGAAAGGCTAAGCCACGCCCCAACGCGCAAGGTCGTTCGCGGGTATAGGCGCCTTAAGTAATTATTTCCTATAGAGTCGGGGGATTTTCAAATGCATTATTTAATTATTTTTCAATTGAGAACATCCGTCGGGGGTATTTTCAAAATTTTTAATTTTGCTTTTTACCCACGACGGAACGGAGAAGGTATATGCGTTTAGGGTGAGAGGTTGTTTGTTTGTTTGTTTGTTTGTTTGTTTGTGTGTGCACATCAATATCTTCGAAACGGCTTGACCGATTTAGAATCGGTTTTCTGCAATAGGTTTGTAGTTTAGACGGGCAGAAATTTAGCTAGGAGTTACGACGATAACTCGCCAGGGGGCGCTGCAGTAAACATTTTTCACTTGCTAAAGTGCGTGTGAGTGCATTTTCTCCGGAACTGCCAGCATTTACGATTTCCATAGAATATGGTGTGGAGTACATGCACGTTAACTCTGAGGATCTGATGATGGAGCAGAAAAGCATAGTAGGGTACTGTGCAGAGGTCGATAATATTTTTGTTTGTTTTTGGTCCCTTTTGTTAATGTTTCATGAACAGGCGTCGTACATAACCTTCTGAGGGTCTGATGATGGAGTAAAACCATACCATAGAGAACTTTGCGATGGCATGTAGTAACTTATTCGTGTTTGGGCTTTTTAGATTGTGTTTGCTGAGTAGCTTCTATACATGATCTGCTGATGGATCAGAACAGCATTTTATTTAAGGCATGTTTTAAAGGAATTTAGTTAGTAATAATATGTCATTAGACTCTTTTGATAGTACCTATCGATTGAGACGCCTCTGTACAGGAACTTGAGAAGGCCTGATGATGAAGCACAACTACAGCATAGGGAATTTTGCGAAGGCATATAGGTGGATTACCGTATGTCGACTATTTCAATACTGTTTGCTGCGTAGCTTCTGTGTGTCTCTTCTGTGTTCTCCATTTGGACCTTTCGGGTACGGAACCCTAAACAGTAACCAGATACTTACATCGTGTGCTTTGCGATGTTGTAATGTTTTGGATACTACCGATGTTGACTAGGTTACTAAGGCTCGTGAAAAGATCTCTGGCGACTCGTATGAAGTATTTTCCGTAATTGTATTAAATGTCCGAAAAATATCGCCCTCGCTCCGCTCGCGTTTTCATCTAGTTGTGATATGACTTTATAACCGGAGACCGAAAAGTATGAAGTATTTTCCACACTGCATCATAATGTTTGAAAAATTTCGCGCTCGCTGCGCTTGCGTTTTCATCTAGATGTGATATGGCTTTATAACCGGAGACCGAAAAGTATGAAGTATTTTCCGCACTGCATCATAATGTTTGAAAAATTTCGTACGTCGTAGAAGTACGAGTGTACCTTATTTCGTTTACACAATTAAAGTAAACCTCCCAGTAATCGACACCTTAGTGGCCAATAGATTACAGTAATTAATCACCAAACCACAGTATTGGGCCGGTCTCGAGTACAGGGCGTTTACCTTGCCATCATATTTAGAACCAAAGAAGTTTATATGTTATTTTAGCAAACATAATATTTATAGTAGTCACTAGGACGGGTCATAAAGTACCATATAGCACATGTCGATGGAAACGCGAGCGTAGCGAGCGCGAAATTTTTCAAACATTATGATGCAGTGCGGAAAATACTTCATACTTTTCGGTCTCCGGTTATAAAGCCATATCACATCTAGATGAAAACGCAAGCGCAGCGAGCGCGAAATTTTTCAAACATTATGATGCAGTGTGGAAAATACTTCATACTTTTCGGTCTCCGGTTATAAAGTCATATCACAACTAGATGAAAACGCGAGCGGAGCGAAGGCGATATTTTTCGGACATTTAATACAATTACGGAAAATACTTCATACGAGTCGCCAGAGATCTTTTCACGAGCCTTAGTAACCTAGTCAACATCGGTAGTATCCAAAACATTACAACATCGCAAAGCACACGATGTAAGTATCTGGTTACTGTTTAGGGTTCCGTACCCGAAAGGTCCAAATGGAGAACACAGAAGAGACACACAGAAGCTACGCAGCAAACAGTATTGAAATAGTCGACATACGGTAATCCACCTATATGCCTTCGCAAAATTCCCTATGCTGTAGTTGTGCTTCATCATCAGGCCTTCTCAAGTTCCTGTACAGAGGCGTCTCAATCGATAGGTACTATCAAAAGAGTCTAATGACATATTATTACTAACTAAATTCCTTTAAAACATGCCTTAAATAAAATGCTGTTCTGATCCATCAGCAGATCATGTATAGAAGCTACTTAGCAAACACAATCTAAAGAGCCCAAACACGAATAAGTTACTACATGCCATCGCAAAGTTCTCTATGGTATGGTTTTACTCCAACATCAGACCCTCAGAAGGTTATGTACGACGCCTGTTCATGAAACATTAACAAAAGGGACCAAAAACAAACAAAAATATTATCGACCTCTGCACAGTACCCTACTATGCTTTTCTGCTCCATCATCAGATCCTCAGAGTTAACGTGCATGTACTCCACACCATATTCTATGGAAATCGTAAATGCTGGCAGTTCCGGAGAAAATGCACTCACACGCACTTTAGCAAGTGAAAAATGTTTACTGCAGCGCCCCCTAGCGAGTTATCGTCGTAACTCCTAGCTAAATTTCTGCCCGTCTAAACTACAAACCTATTGCAGAAAACCGATTCTAAATCGGTCAAGCCGTTTCGAAGATATTGATGTGCACACACAAACAAACAAACAAACAAACAAACAAACAACCTCTCACCCTAAACGCATATACCTTCTCCGTTCCGTCGTGGGTAAAAACCGCATATCAGTTACAGTTCCTACTACATAAAAAAGTGACGCAGGCAAAATCATGAAAGCTGTCCACGACGCTGGCCACAATATTATATAGCTCCTTGTTAAACTCTGTTTAACTGCCGGGCCGGTAGTAGCCGTATTGACGTGGCTAATGTCGCCTTTATAGCACATCTTGTTGTTAGTTTAGCTGTTACCTCGTGAATGGCATGTTAAGAGAGTTGCTTAAGGGCACAGTAAGGGTGAATTACTTTGACATACATAAAGTTGGCTAGCTGCAATAGGCCGTGCCGCTGTTTCGCTCGACTTGGTGACAGAATTACATGTTTTGTCGACATAGAAATATCGCTTGAAAATTATTTATCATACCGTAACTTTAAACTGACGAAATCGTAATTTTCATGTACATTTCTTGTAAGATATTCTAAGTAAGGTAAGTTCTGTATTCAACAAACTTACAGCTATCTTTTAAGACTAAAAGGTGGCCCAGAACTCCTCAAAAACTATCAGCATATCACATGTGAAGTTAGCATATCACTGGGGATATAAATTATACTTTTTTAAGTTTTATTGATAGAACTATGTTTTAAAAGTATCAGGAACTATAGCGGATCCTATAGACAGGCATAATATCAATTCTTAGTCCATTTGGGGAATATTGATATGCTACGTCTGTGAAGTTAGCATATCATTTGGTAGAAATCCATATGTTTTATTTTTTCAGCAAAAACGGCAGAACTATTGCTGAAACGTATTAGGAACTATAGAACTATGCTGCATGCGAATAGAACTCCAATTATTTTGTGATCTGCTGGAACTTGATATGCTAACTTCACGGACATGGGGGCAGGCACTGCCGTGCCTCCAGATTTCAACTATACACTATACATAAATTGATTTCCTGCTGTATTTTTTTTTAATATATAAAAGTAAATTTGCTCTTAAGTGAGTGAAGCTATAATCAGGTTTTAAAATGATATTGTTGTGTATTTTTGTTAAAAGTGATATCCTGGCCTAGTGTTACTATGAAAATGGCGTTATATATATATTTATTTTTATATTTGCTAACATATACAATTCCGTAAATAAAATTAAAATATATTTATTAACTACCCTTTTGTGCCGATTCCTTGTTTTTTTTTAATTACATTTATTTATCTACATTTTATGTTTGTATCGTCACGAATAAATGTTTTTCTTTATTTTCTTTCTATCTATTTATATACCAAAAAAGGTTATAAAGCTTTCATTTACTTTCTGTCAGCAACCCACACACTAAAGCTTGTATCGTGGAAGTTAGAAACATGCGCAATTAACTAAAAATATTGCCTACCGATAGAAATCATCATCAAATAGTCATTTTTTTATGAATGTTTTATTATAATGCTCGTTCAAATTACAAATTAACTCCGCAGATACATTAGAATAGAATATAATAGAAAATTAGTACCATACTCCATACTTCATGTAGTAGTAAGGGGCGGGACGGGCTAAGTGGCGTCAAATCGTGTCGGAGGTCACTTTCGGTCGGTGAGCCATAGTAGTCGTTAGTTAGCAATCCAATTTACTGCCATCTGGGGGAAGTGCCTTATATATCTACTCGTTTTTAGGGTTCCGTACCAAAATGATAAAAAAGGAACCCTTATGGTTTGTCTGTCTGTCTGTCACATCGCTAAATATCTCCAGAACTACTTATGCTATCGATTTGAAATTTGGAATAGTTATAAAGAAGGCTTACCTGCATACATAGAATATGACTTTTTATATATATATTTTTTTTAATTTCTGTGAAAAATGACAGATAACTGGTGGTTCCAAATTTGAAAGTCTAGTTAATATGTCGAGTGGGCTGTCATATGAAAGGGCTTGAATTTCACATTCTGAAACATTTTATTTTTATTTTTTAAGTTGAGTCATTTTTGTTTTAAGAGGAAAAATGTAAAAAAAAATACCGTCCCCCCTTATCTCCGAAGTTTACCAAGGAAATAATATAAAATTATTACATAACATTGATATTAATGTATTTTTTACAGGAAAAATATAACTGTAGCTCTATCTAGTTTTTCTTTTTTTTTACCGTCAAATAACATTTCTATACTAAGTTTGTAATTTAATCACCTTTGCATGTATTTTTGCTTTATAAATTCCTACGAGATTATGCTGAAAGTACCTTCTTTCAAATAAAGGATTTTTTTTTTAAATCGGTTTACGTGTTAATGAATTATCCTTGAAAAACTATCATACATACCTACAAAGTTATTCAGTCGTTCAAATTTGTAACAAAATTCGCCGATAGATGGCGCTGTACCCATGGGGTCCAATTTTCACACCAGGTTGTTGAGATTTTCCTGATTTAATAGGGTTGAAACCGGTACACATCTGTGTACGGAACCCTCGGTGCGCAAGTCCGACTCGCACTTGACCGATTTTATTTAATAATATATTTAGACTGTCAATACAGTAATAAAAGAAAACTAGATTTATTTTTTGTGTATGTATCTAATGGCAGAGTTAAATAAAAACTATATTTTTTAACTTCCAATTAAACATGTTTAATAGCCACTCATTTACAAGAATAGAATATAACAGAACCCATAAAAAACTAGACAACACTCCTGTCATTCACGTGCACCAGTGCCTTTACCATGAATTTACATGACCGTACTCGCTAGCGACTGCGTAAAACTTTGTGTGGGCGAAAGTACAGCGCCTCTGTCGGTTACGCAATAGAACTAAGAATCGGCATACTAAATCGTTTACGCAGTCGCTAGCGAGTAACGTCATGCAAACTCATGATAAAGGTACAGTGCGATCAGCGGCTAACAGCCAAAGAGGTTTCATACCGCTGCCGCCACAATTGCATAGTCAAATTACATTACATTGCATAGTTAAAGTACGAAGTATCTGCTAACAATTTATATTTTGAAGTTTCTTCTGAAAACCATATACAATCTCTTTTACGCGTAACGGAAGGAGCTAGCTAGCTATACAAGTTTTTTTACACTACGACGGTGGCAAACAAGCATACGGCCTGCCTGATGGTAAGCAGACACCGAAGACTGCAGAACAATCACATACGCGCGTTTTCTAGACTGACTGATTTATAGAAACCTGACAGGTAGACACAAACAAAGGTCGCCAGGTCTACCTCTTACTCACCTATAATAGCAATATAATCTCCCTATGACGCAACGCGCGATGAAAATGCAATTTTCGAGCGTTACAGTCGAGAGCATAAATATATATACGTTTTTGGACCTTATTTCAATTGAATAAGGTGAAAAATGTATACATATTGGTGTCCTACAGCAAAAACTCTGTTTATTCTAGAATGTGTATAAATCGCGGTGACGGCGACAGTTTTGCGCTGTGTACGGTATTATCCTTCAATTTTAAACCGACCTCGTAATAAGGGGCCCGTATATCGCCAGATAAATTCAATTAGGTCTTAAAAGGTGGTCCAAGTTAGTGTTAAAGATTTTCAGGGTCTAAAATACAATGCATTGCTAAAATATAGCAACTGATATTGTAATGCTGAAATTCTAACAACGATAATTCAATTTAAAATCGACACACAGACAGAGAAAAACCGGTATGGCACCTTATAAATTTATACTAAAGCGTGTTTTCAAAAGGAGTGTACCTATATTTACACCCATGTACATAAACGTTAAAGCGATGTTGTTACCATTATTAATGTTACCGAATCTATAAATGTACTCCTGTGTTAGTGGTGCAATAAAGAATGTTATTATTATTATTAAACGTTCATCAAACCTACTTTTGTTAAATAGTCGAATAGATCGTTTGTCTTTATCTGTCACTTTGATACAATATGTGCTTGTTTGACAGTGACAAAACACATTTTAGTTGACAGAGGTTTATTAAGTATGAATAAGAGGGTCTAGATGTCATTGTCACATACAAGCGATTTTTATTCATTTTGATTTATATATTATTTTAGTTCCCAAGTACTTTGTGTTTCGTGTAGTAAGAAAAAAATTTGCTTTTAGCCACTACAATATTTTTTGACAACAAATTAATGCTGAATAAACACATTGCATAAAAATACTTAAAGATTGAACACTTAAAAATACTTAAGGAAAACGGTCGCACAATTTTAAAGAGTATTTTCATTCAATATTCTGATAATGGCCATCAAGCCGGATTAATAAATAACAACTTGATATGGATATAGTTATTGCAAATTTATAAATAACTGAATGGTGTACAGCCTCATTAGTGTTTGTTTGTGTTTGAGAACGAAAAATGCTGTTTCGGTAATTTTAAATAGGTATTCATAGAATTAACTATAATATGGAAAATGATACGATTATAGATAAGATAACCCTTTTAGGGACGTTTTGTTACGAACATATTAAAAAAAATGATTTCATTGATGGGAATGCGGTTTGAAACACGTCAAAAGATTATTTTAGTTAATTATTTTTTAGCATTGATTAATTTAATCGTTATTTACGTAAGCTTACCCCGGCGTCATTGGCTGCCATAACGATTACACACAAATCACAGCTTTCATGGCTAAATCTCTTAAACTGTTTCTTACCTACAACTCATTATAAACTGAATGAATACGCAATACATAAGTAATAATTAGTGTTCGGGGTTTCGGTGGCAAATTTCACAGAGGTAAATGGAGTCGCCTAATTTTTTTTTGATTATACCAATAACGATTAAAAGATTAATTTTGCATAATACTCCTTATAAATTATCTTGCGAGTATTACCTACTTATACCACTATAACACAGGACTACTAATAACACATCATTCATTCATAATACAAGTATGTAGGTAAACATTGTTTAATAAATGTATTTATTCTTACTTATTACATACGTACAAACATGTCACCTAAACAGTCGGGACAGTATAATGTTTGTACCTGCCGCCAATTATACGATTCGGTATCACAAACATCATACTCCCTATATCCACATCTAGAGCAAACTTCGATAAAACAGCCTTTCTTCGTCTAGATCTATATCTTTTGATGGTAATAAATAGTTTTAAGTACTTGAAATTTACGAGTACCTACCTAATTAATGTCATACTAAGTACTTCAGGTAAATGAATAATTTATTTATTAAAATCTTAAAAAGTTACTCATAAAAACGACTCCATTACCCACTGTGTGAAATTTGCCACCGATACTCCGAACACTAGTAATAATACTTGGCACTTTCAATCTTAAGACGTAATAATGGTGATCAACCTATTAAAGTAAATATCGGGACGTTTACCTTATCTATCTTTCCGCATAAACCTGTACCCGATACCACGCATGTAAGACTTTCTATCATACTCCCTCAACATAAATCGAGTGCCGTTAAATCGCTCCTGGGCAATTCTCACGAGGATTTACCTCCCCTTTAAAATTTACCCACCGAAATTAGGGAATGCACTTCTTATACGACTTAGTGAAATAACAGTTAGGGGAAATCTCTGGAAGGTATTTTATGGTTCAGTGGAACTGAATGAGGTGCCACAATATGGCGATAATTTACAACTAAATGGCTTTGAATAAATTTAAGTTTACAGGCGACACCCTGACTTGGCGAGGTGGAATCGATATTTGGTATTTTGTTCTTTCTTCACATGAGCTTACTAATGTCGAAGAGATATCACTTGACAAAATACGGTCAGTACTAAATTTTCGCAGAAGTAATTTCAAGCGAAGCGGTACTGCTTTCGCAAGAAAGAAGAGCGCAGTAAAAATGGTATACTGATTCGTATGACAGTTTTCTGATAATCGTACCGCCTCTACACCGACGAATCAGGAAGTCAGGAAGTAAGGTGGCATTTAATACCTGATATGGTATCACAATCGCTACGCTCATGACTCTAATTCATTCGCATATTCTCAGCACACGAAACAAACTCTACTCAATTCCATACATATACTGACAATTCAAAAGTGCTTGTTGCTACGCCTATTTGAATAAAGAATATTTTGAGTTTGAGTTTGAGTTTATAATAATTATATTAAAACTTATTTGCCAAAAGAGAATTTCCATGACTTAGTTCAGACACTCTAATCACGCTAGCTTCTATTTCAGTAGACAACACTGAGATAATCTTGTTTGAAATGTATGTTTCATTTATGAAGCGGATCGTACAAAAGAGCAGCTTAATTCGACTCTCTTTTAAAACAAAGTAACACAGACAATAGCATTCAACCAAACCAAATGCGCCTTGTTTATGACAAAACCACTAGTGCTCAAAATGAATTGCGAAATAGATACAACAAAGACTTGGCTGGATGCCCTAAAAACTGCACGAATTTATAAGCTACGCATTACAATACTCTCCACAGAAATATGTTTGCCAATTAAATTTTAATAGGAAATAAGTATGTTTAAGTTAAAACAATTGAACTCAAACTCTTTATTGTTGGTTATATATGTAAGAACAAGGGTTACCGACATAGCTCAGAGAATTTGCAAGTTGAAGTGGCAGTGGGCGGGCCACATTGCTCGTAGAACCGATAACCGTTGGGGAAGAAAGGTTCTCGAGTGGCGGCCTCGCACGGGAAGACGGAGCGTTGGACGGCCTCCCACTAGGTGGACTGATGACTTGGTCAAGGCAGCGGGGAGTCGCTGGATGCGGGTGGCTCGCGACCGTGTGCTGTGGCGCTCCTTGGGGGAGGCCTATATCCAGCAATGGATGTCTTCCGGCTGAATAATGAAGATATTGATATATGTAAACAGTCATACAGATGTAATGAGAACATGGAACCTTAAATATTATTGATATAGTAGTTTCTTTAAACAGGTATCAATTTCTCTTTTCGAGACTAAATTGGCTGCTTATTGCAAAAAATGTTCCACATAAATGCCTTCTTTTTGTTATCTATATGTTACAAATGTCATACTCATACTGTTACTAGAGTTAATTGATGAAAGGGTACCACAAGTGTAATTCAAATTGATAAATTAGTACGGAGTAGCAAAGAATTGGGTCTATCTTACATTAAGGGGCTCCACGTGCTATTCATCGATTTTTGACGAGTTTTGAATTGATATAGCACCGTTAAACTATAGATATATTTATGACACAAACGGTTATTGGTTCTTCAGTTCTTTATCTACTTTTGCAACAGCCTAATTTTGAAAAAACTGACTAGGTACTTATTTTTAATTATTTTTCCAGACATGGTCCATAAAAGCTCTATTTTATTATATATTATATTTACTTATACATTTACACGTAAGTAATACTATTACATGTAAGTACTCCTTATTGCCGTCTCTAACAACGCAAGAGAGATCTTTATTTTTAACTCTTCTTCACAAAAGTTACGTTCAAAAAACTGGTTTTTTGGGTTAAAATTTCCAAAGTTTGATGCCATAATATATCTCGAAGACAGTGAGTTGTAAAGTAAATATGTTATACTATTTTCAGTAAACTTCATTGTTCTTAATATGATAAGCCATAAAAAAAACACGAGAAAACGGAGTTACAGATCGAAGATGATTGGGAGCCAGGAGCCCCTTGTCCGTGACCTAATATATCAATATAATTTACAACGCAAAGTCCTCTGTACGGTAACTAACTCAGGCACTAATGGATGGATTAGCGTAATTTTAGTAAATAGGTATAAGTAGGTGAATATTACTTAAGTATATATATTTAAGTATTGCACAACTGGATTTTCAACGGTATAGAAATTAATAATTGATGGTATTAGTTGTGCACTACTATTAACGAATATATAATCTCTTTGTTCTCTTTCTCTCTATTTATGAAGAAATATGAAGTAGGTATCTGAGCTCTGGATGGGCGAGTATCTGAGTATCTGAGCGACAACTCAGCAATGCCTTATGTTATAGATATATTGCTTGATTGATATGTAACACAGATTGTGTTTTATAAGAGATCATTGGACCAATTTCTAATGTTATGTTTATGTTTTTCCTAGCACTTTAAATCGGCAGTTAACGTATATATCTTTATTAACTTGATTACTTCATTCAGTTGTCTATACCTACCACCTCATCTCTGTTATTCTTATAAGAAAACTGTCTGTTATAACGATTGTTACTGACACGTTGCTTTTAATATATAGTACTTAGCACCTAATTAGTAATTACAAATGTTACATTGTTATCTCTCTTTGCTCCAAGTGATTTTTTCTGCTTGCACATTGGGCAATATAAATATTATGTAAATAACGGATAACCGTTATTGGCCTTCAGTTAACTAACAACTTATGTAAAAATATGTAATATAATAAGGCTGTTGTTATCCTTAATACAAATAAAATAAAATAAAATATTATGAATAATTTGAGTAATATTTTGAAAACCGCTTTAGCCCAGTTGGTAGTGAACCTGCCTACGAAGCTGGAGGTCCCGGATTCGAATCCCAGTCAGGACATTTATTTGTGTGATGAACACGAATATTCGTTCCTGAGTCTTGGATGTTTTCTATGTAATTAAGTATATATTTATCTATATAAGTATATATATCGTCGCCTAGTACCCATAGTATAAGCTTTGCTTAGTTTGGGACTACGTCGATTTGTGTAAGATTGTCCACAAATATTTATTTATTTTTTTAATATAAAATTGAATAATGAGCGGCGTCCACCATGTCTGTATTTTTATAGATAAACGATAAAGAGATGGGTTAGTTTAAACTATCGTGTTCTTAATTATTGTACAGTAGTTAAATAATCAGTTTAAATCATGTTACTTAATTATTTTTTACATATTCGTACGTAAGTATATCAATGTCATTGTTTATCTTCACTACTAAGGCCGGGTTTTATAAATACAAATACAAATACAAATACAAACATTTATTCTGCAAATAGGCCACAAGGGCACTTTTACATGTCAAAATATTAATTACAATTTAAGAAAGTCTGACTATAATAAGTAATACATTTTTCATGTCAAAATATTAATTTACAGTTCAAGAAGGAATAATAATTTCGAGTTTAACAATTATAACAAAATGAATGTCATACAGTGAAGATAAACTTGCAAAGTTATCTATTACAAATATTAAGTTAGAGATGTATAAGGTCTCAAGATTAAACAAGGAGTGAAATTAATATATTATCCCAGAGATGTACATGGTCTCTGAGCGTCAAAATTAAAATTAATTTAATATTGTTAGAGATGTATATGGTCTCTAAGTCACTGATAATAAAAACGAATCAACAACAGGATGATGTCTCTCGTCAATCCCCTATAAAAAGACACTAGTATTAACGTAGTCACTATGTCCTAGCAAGCATGAACAGACCGTATTATGACCGATAAAGATCCGTTAGACCAAATGTCAGATCAAATTTCAGTAACTTAGTACATGTTTGGACATAACAAACCGACATAAGGTCTAACGGATCTTTATAAAACCGAGCCTAAGTTTGGACACATGTCCGATCCTAGTTTTGAGATGTTTACAACTAAATTTACCCAAGCGAGTAAACTGCTATTTATCACAACCTAACTTGTCCAAACCGATGTGAAATCCTGAATAGGTAAACCATCAAATTTACCCTCCAGCCTGGCCTCAATTTTACGCCTGAAAATTTCATTTTAACATTATAGGTATCACTAACGCCATTCTAATTATCATTTCGTTGCACCCACAACCCAAGCTTTCAAGTCTCCTGCTGGTGCCGGCCCATATATCCGCTAGAGCTAAGAGATCCATTGGTGTGTTGGGGGTTAAATTCTTCAACACAATACCCGCCGACATCAGAGATATCCCTAGTGATGTCACATTTGTTAATGAAATTAAGAAAAAACAAACACATTACAAATGGCCTGCTACACCATCGACGAATTTTTCTACAGGGAGTCATTGACCCAGACTCATACAATGTGTAAATCAAAATTGTTTATTTTATTGAACATTATTTTTACTGTGATATTTTATTTTTGATTATCTTTTTAATTGATTAATAGCCCTTTATTGTAATTGAATCTTCGATCTATAATTACGATTTATGTGAATTTTTGTTTTGTTTTGACTTTGTTTTTAAGTTTCATCGATTGTACCGATTATATTTATGTCTATATTGACTTATATGTAATCCTTTTTTATTTATGTAATCTTGACGTGTAATTAATTTTATCAATAAAAATATAAATGAATATGATAGGGAAATGAGTCAAGCTTTTATTTATTTTACTAATGTAATGTGTACATATATTATTTTTATCAGAGTATTTTTGTATACAGTATGGATTATGGCTATTATGTTTGTTCCAGACGGGAACAAGGAAGATTAATAGAAACAAAATTAAAGGCCAAAGGCTGTTTAATACAGTTAATTACAATAAGCATTTTGAATATTCCGGAGTGTTTCCCTAGGCGATAGAAAGGCAAGTGTCAAGCAGAGGGCTGTAATGTATGGCGTCGGTGTGAGGTGAGCTGTGATTGGCTAATTACACGTATCACGCGATATGCAAGAGATCTAATTGGAAAAGACTCGATACAATGCAATATATGCCTTGTGCAGTGTCATTAAGGTGTAAAATCAATAAAAAATTAATTAAATCTTAACTAAACGAAGTGTTGAAACGTAGCGGCGTGAACAATGTTTCGTTTGATACAATAATTCCTTAATTTTACCTACGGCAACGAGGATGGCATGAAACAAAATATTTCACGTTTGATATTGATACGTCAAAAACTCGTTCCAAATGAGAGTCCCTGGTCATATTTCTCATGTTCATGTCAACGCGAGCTTATCTCGAGGGGCACATACATCGATGGCCCAGTGGAGCCTAACTCATTTGATCTATTTCGACACGTCATTGGATTAGGTACTTTGTTTTTCTGTATGGTCTTGGTAGTGGTAAAAACGACTACGACATCAAGTTGGCGGTTGAGTAGTAACAACACCAAAAAAGACCTTGCGTCATGTAATATTAATTAAGATCTTTTCGCCTTCTTGTCATCTCCCGAGCCTCGAGATTCCCGACGATATATCTATGCATAGACTTTCTCGTTGAATGGTTAAAATAGTACCGACTAGTTTTATAAAATGTAGTTATAACTTTAAATAATGAAAGACACTTTTCAGTATCTGTCTTTCAAAATGCCTACGAAGCCGGAGGTCCCGGGTTTGAATCTCGGCACCAGGGCGTTTATTTGTGTGATGAGCATGAATATTTATTCAGGAGTCGTGGGTGTTATCTACGTATTTAAGTATGTATTTATCTATATAAGTATGTATATCGTCGCCTATTACCCATAAGCTTTGCTTAGTTTGGGGCTAGGTCGAATTGTGTAAGTTTGTCCCCCATATAAGAAAAGAAAAATTAAAGAAGGACAGAAATCACGAACATATACGTTAGCCTAAGTCTAGTCATTATTTTCTGTCAATTAAAACAAAAACTCCTTTAAGGCGTTTGTATAAAAAAAAAAGTTTACGTTAGCAGCGGTACTGCTTAATACGAAGGAACGGTTGATGAATTTGGGACTGGGTAGCGATTGCACCTATAGCTCAGTTGGCTAGAGCGACTGGCCGCGAGTGCCGGGAGGTCGCAGGTTCGAATCCTGCTCGGTGCCTTTAAATTTTTCCTTCATTCTAAATTTAAAACAAAAATGATCACAAATCGACAGAACAATACTTTGTGAATCAAAAAACAACTTTTAACGTTAAAAAGTAACAAAAACGTGAAAAGAAGTATAGTGTTCAATGTATCTCTGTTGGAACGTTCGCCTGCTATTTATTATATTGTCAGAGGCTTTTATAGAGGCAGCGAGTTGGCACATAAATCTCTGTTTGCGTCTATTACGGTAACATCATTTCACGTTAGTGAAAAATCTACATGTTCATTGTTTTATTCAACGTTGTGTTTTCGTCCGTCGGTTTTTATAAAAAAAATGTGTTTTTGGCAAATGACGTAGGCAGACGCTCAAGTAGAACTTGCAAAAGATTAAGAAATCAATATTATACTAGTATACAACGTTGGTTTCGAGCGTATATTAAAGATTAGCCAGTATGCATTCCTCGATTTTGTCCAATTTTTATTTTACTTTATCATCTTAATTGAACACGCTTGCGTAGTGCTTTGTCTGCACCAAGTCAAATCGACTGACAGAAACATATCCAGGTAACACTTTGTGTAAGTAAAACACGCTGAAGATCAATAGTAAATTCCGTTTTTATTTTTATAAACGATACCCGATAATCACATGTTTTCAGCATGAGTTAGCTACAGTACCTACTTATATTAACTGTAAGGTGCAGCGGGGTAATCTAGACTGCGGAAAATTAAAATTAAGTGAAAATATCTTCCGTGTTTACATCATTTACTATACAGGCCGTCCCACGGCTATGCCACATGGAGGGAAAGTACCTTAAATATTGTAGATAGATAAAATGGAGCATTTTACTGAATGTCTTCATTCAGTAAAATGCTCCATTTTACTGAATGAAAACATTATTTGAATTAAAAAAACATTGTAAATTGCATTCATAGATATTTAAATATTTTTATGGTTGAACCGGGAATCGAACCCGTTACACACAATTTTGTATTAAAAATGTAAAATTCATGGTCTTCTTTTTATTTCTGATACTATGTTATTTAGCAAAAAATAATCCATATGATGAAGCCTTTCGATTGGTACGATAAAGCTACAGGGTAATTATTTTTCTTGTGTAACGGATTCGATTCCCGGTTCTCGGTTTAATTATTATTTAAATATCTGTGAATGCAGTTTAAATTGTTTTTAAAATTAAAATAATGTCTTCTTTCAGTAAAATGTTCCATCTACAATATTAACGGTACTTTCACTCCATGTGGCATAGCCGTGGGACACCCTGTTTAGTGTTATCTATGCCCGTATAGCGGAAAGCGCTTTCACCATTTCACCAAGATGACACTAGTAGATTACGTAAACACGGATAATATTTAGATTAGCTTAAATTTTTCGCAGTTAAGATTGGTGCGGAGCTTGATTATTAAGATTACGTAGTTCATGCAAAACTTTGAGCGTTAGCTCACGCTCAATGGAGGCTATCGTTTTTGTGCTCACCAGTTGGCGCCACTGTCGAGTAAGGTCCAGCTGTCAAAAATTATTATTGGTTATTATGGGCAGGAGGACGAAGTTTGCATTTAAATCATGTTTAAAACCTTAAAACCGGACCGTAAAAATATCGCACATCCCGCATTGTAGCGCAGTCCCGTTTTGTTCGGAAAAAAAGGAGGAAATAAGTATCCGAAAGACAAAACTGTCTCAAAGCACTGACAGTCATTGACCCGTAACTCATATTTGCCATAATCAAGCTCAGGTATTGCAAAATACTCACCATATTGTTCCAGTTAGATATTATCCCACGTACCGCCACCACAAACAGTGACATTTGACATTTCGGAGACCTCACGCTACACTAACGCCTCTAGCGGCGAATTCATACGCGATAGCTCTCATTGAACGAACACGTAAGTGATACGTGTAGCCAACGATATACGATATCAATGTACCTCATGTTCTACTATTCTCTTATTAATTTAGTAGTAGTTACGCTAGTCCCCAGTAAATAATCTTAATAACATAATGGAAATTTAGGACGTGCTACATTTAATATTATGTACATAAAAGGCTAATAATACGTAATATGTAATACTAACTTTCAGCATTTCAAGTAGTAATATCGCTACTAACTAATCCGTATGTATTTCCAGTGAAGCCAATACCACCCGATACAGCCGTTTGCTTCTGTCTCGCCGGATATTACATGCCCGGTCGTAGCTAAACATGTCTAAGGATACCAGTGACTGAGCGTAGGGACGATATTCAATTTCACAAAATGCTATCCACTATTCTTACTTAAGTTTAATAGAATTACTAGTTGGTAATTGAAATATTTAGTGAAAACTGTTGTCTCGAAAAGAAGTAGACTATAAAGCTTTTTTCAACTGCTTCTATAGTTTTAATGGCTTTGAATATATAATGCCTTTCTATAATATATATATGGGCCATTCTACTTTTTCATGTACATAATTTCCAGACAGTTTTTTTTAATGCAGATTTTGGAATACTTGGCCCTCACTTCATAATTTAGTATTGTTATTTAGAAAGAGGTTTAATTGCAGTATCACTTCCGAAAGTTTTTGTAATTAACGAACCACAGCTAATATTCATAAATCGAGTAACTCAGTCGTCCTTGGATGTCTCACCATTTGTATGAAAAAATGGTTTTTACCACTGTGTTACCAACCTTTTACAGCAATATGTTAATATTTCAATATTTTTACCTATAAATTCCTTATATACAAATTATTGATACGTAATTCATCATCATCATCATCATATCTAAATACATGATGATTCCTTATATTAGGTTCAGGTACTATTTCGAAATCCTATTTTTGTACACTAATTCAATACATTATCATATATTTTATTTGTAATAGAAAACTGGCCATGAAAAAGTAGAATGACCCATATGTACATTGGTGTAATGAAAATTTGTCATTCAGGTATTTTAATTGTAGACGAATTTTAAATAGTATTTCGTACATAATTGCGCTTCGTTTGAAATCCGTTAAACTATGGAAATACTTGACTACTTGAGACGATAAAAAATCAACAAGGTGTATTTAAACAAACAAGTTTTGTCTTTTAATTTTTCACCATTGTTTGATAATGTAAATGTTCCGTCGTGTGACCGACTAATACGTTGCTGATTTTATTACTTACTAACGACCCGCCCCGGCTTGCACTATTTAATGGATGTTATTATACATATAAACCTTCCCCTTCAATCACTCTATCTATTAAAAAAAGCATCAAAATCCGTTGCGAAGTTTTAAAGATTTAAGCATACATAGGGATATAGGAACATAGGGACAGAGAAAGCGACTTTGTTTTATACAATGTAGTGACTACGTACGCCCCACTACGAGTATTGTTCGAGTTGAATCAAATGATTCGACTGTACGTCATTACGTACGCCATTTGTACCCGCTTGGTGTACAAATGGCTTGAAACCGTCAAAACAATAGGGTTTACATGTCTCGCACTATGTAGCACTTAGATCGTTTTAAATATTAACAAATTGAGTCGATACGGGTCGGAGATCTATGCAATTTTAACCTTTGTCATCACTTGCAATAGATATATTTTTAATAAAAGAGCTATGTTTTGAATCTCGAATAAGCTGTCATTTATATTAATAAAAAACCTAACACGTTCCATCACAAAAAAATGAATTTAAATTTCAAAAATCAATTGCTTGTCAGATGTCAAGTGGTTTGTCAATGAAATTTCCACCATCCACATTTGGCAGAACAAAGAGCTCGGATTATAGTGCTCAGTGAAGTAGGCTATGTCATTATTATGAAGAACAGAGATAGTAATATTATAGCATTTCTCTTTTGTGATCAACAGTCATGGTTATCCAAACTGTTTAGGGCTCGGTTTTATAAAGATCCGTTAGACCTTATGTCGGTTTGTTATGTCAAAAAATGTACTGAGTTACTGAAATTTGATCTGATATTTGGTCTAACGGATCTTTATAAAACCCGGCCTTAGACAGTAGTTAGTAAATGTTAGTGTCTAATAAATTGATAACAAGTTCGTTACCATAGAAAAGTATGTTCAGGCGAATTCCAACCTATTTAGAAGACTTAGTAAAATGACCTTATTGTAAGTCATGATTCAATTTTGTCGCTCGTACCTGATTATTAAAGCTTAATAATATATTCATCAAAAGGAAAAAGTAATCAAATGATTTTATCATTTTCATTTCCACCGCATTTATTCGCGACCGCCTATTTATTTCCAGTCACGGTGTAAGTAAACAAACCGGTTCAACACTATCCTTATAAATTTACATATATATGCTCGTCAATAAATTGAATTACGGGTCCCACAAAAATAATTTCGGTACCGTTTTCAGACCGTCGTAATGGAATAGAGCCCTCGTGTTCCTTGTATTATCTACTCCCGGGAGATTAGACTGGAGAAATACAGCAAATGGGAAATTCGCTTCAGATGGGAGCTGCGACATGTGTCTCACTACAAACGTGGGTTATGATAGCTCTAAACTGAATCAAATCGTATATGTGTGACTTTCACTACTCGGTTATGAAACCATATATTATTATCCTGACCGTGTGACTCTCTTTACAATGATTTGTAATTGTTTTTAAAGCACTTTGATACGAGTAATTTAGATTTTTAGATTGACAACCAGAGTGCACTGAAGCTGGCAAATAATCATCAGACATATATAAGTAAGATATAGATTTAGATTACAAAGAGAGCGGAGTGACCGCGCACATAATCTCAAATATTAGAGATTTCCCAACAAAAAGAAGAAAATTTTATATGTACTTTTTTATGAAATAAATAGTTCAATTTTTTTTTATATATATAAGCGTTCCAAATACATTAATATTCGATATAATTTCATTACAGACGTTATTAATAATGATATTGTAGAGACAAAGTATTTGCCAACTGCGAACATGCCTGCTGATTTGTTAATCAAAGGCTTAACGAAGGTGAAACATTATAGGTTTATGAAAACACTTGGTGTAGTTCAAAAATAAATGTATGCTGTTTCTATAAAATTCCAGACAAAAAGTTTTAAAGTTCATATCTATTTTTAATTTCAGGTTTTATTGTGGCTTGTATAAAGAAAAATAAATTATTGTATTAGTAGTTAGTTTCACCAGTGTCTAAATTCTGTTAATCATTTGTAATTTTGATACAGTGGGGGTGTTGTTTATTGATATCAAAAATAATAAGTTAAACATAGTTCCTAACGCCATCTAGTGTCATCTTTTGACAGCTATGTCAACCGACATACCTGTGTTTCATTATTTTTGCACTAATAATAAGCTTAACCAGAAAAATAAATTATATTTTTAGGCACTTCTTTAATTCTGTTTGTAACCAGGTGGCATATTAGGCACAAATTCTTTAATTTTGTGGCTTGTCTTTCAGCATCATCTTACAGAAACAGCAAATTTTAGGGTCGTGTCTGTCATTTTTTTTAAATTTCTGGGTTGTATAAGACATCTATTTTCTGTGTTTATTACCTGATCTTAAATATATTTTGATCATTCTAAATAATCTTTATAAGTCTTAAAACCAAAAAATTATGTTAAAAAAAGAAGAAAAAAAATCTTTTTTTGCTCTCCTGAAAAGTAGCGTTTTGGCGTTTACACCCTTTGAGCCTAAAGGTATCGTATGTTAATGTAGAATACTTCACCAGTTTGTTATTATTGAAACAAATACCGACACAAAAGAAAAACAGACTTACTTTATACCCATTTTTAAAATGTTTGTTAATCATGTTCATTTTTAACGTTTGTGGAGTCCGGTCTGTTCATGCTTGCTGACATAGTCTTTTTATAGGGGATTGACGAGAGACATCATCCTGTTGTGGATTCGTTTTTATTATCAGTGACTTAGAGACCATATACATCTCTAACAATATTAAATTAATTTTAATTTTGACGCTCAGAGACCATGTACATCTCTGGGATAATATATTAATTTCACTCCTTGTTCAATCTTGAGACCTTATACATCTCTAACTTAATATTTGTAATAGATAACTTTGCAAGTTTATCTTCACTGTATGACATTAATTTTGTTATAATTGTTAAACTCGAAATTATTATTCCTTCTTGAACTGTAAATTAATATTTTGACATGAAAAATGTATTACTTATTATAGTCAGACTTTCTTAAATTGTAAATTAATATTTTGACATGTAAAAGTGCCCTTGTGGCCTATTTGCAGAATAAATGTTTGTATTTGTATTTATTTGTATTTCTTTTACAGGGCAAATACAACCTGGTAAACATGACGGTACCAAGCGCTGTCATCCCTAAAGGTTTTCCATTTACAAAAGGCCGTATTTATTGCAATATGACGTATTACAAGCATTGGTTTCTTTCTGGCTATATTGATTTAGAGCTAAAACCAAAAAGGAGGTTTAAAAAGCAATGAGTAATTATTTATGTAGGCACCTATTTCTAACTTTATCACATTAACCCCCATTGTGCATTCACTCATAGGTACCTATGTTATCTTCCTCGTGTTAAATGGTGTTAAGTTCTTTTAATTCTATCCTGGGAGGAATTGATGCGGTTGTATTTGTTTATCGGATAAAAATATTGTGTTGCCTGTAAAATGTGTTTTTCTATAATTACATATTTGTACACAGTACTGTTGAAATGAAACATGCTGGAATCCATTTTTTATTCCAGAAATCATCTCCCAACGGTATGAAATACGGAGTATAAGATATATGTTCACGCGAACGAAGTCGTAGACAAAAAGTAGTATATAACACAACAGATAATCATTACAAAAGTAAAGATCATTGGGCCGGAACATTTTTAATGTATGATATTAACGTACTGCATATAAAAATAAACTTTTAGGGTTTGAATGTCTCTTTTGTCCGTAACCCCATTTTAAGGTACGCATTAATTTGTATAAATACCCATAGCTCCATACATAATCAGTCGCGAAGCGAAATAAAATTCGTAGGTTCGTGCTACAGCAATTTAGTCAAGCGGCGTCCATGTACCAATTATTTGAATCTGGACGTGTCATTGACTAAACAAGTACCATAACGGACATTTGAAGGTATCCGTAATACTATTATTACCTATTTCCATCTTGTCTCGTTCAAAAGGCATGTCTATTTCTGTAAAATCACATCCTTTTGCTTATATCCTTAATTATATTTACGTTAACGTTCCTCAAAACCGACCGGACGGACGACCCACATTTCATTAAAATTTTGGAAACTACACAACAAATTTCAATTCACTATAATTTTATAGGTCGAAACAGGTGTGACGAACCGGTCCGGTGTTGCAACTGTAATTGGCACTCAGCCATCCCGTGTCACACCCTTGTCAAACGGATGCTATTTGCTTTGAAATATTCTATGGAAACTTAGGTTTTCGGTTACTGACTTTTTGTAAAAAGTTACCGAAGGTGACATAATATACCTGTAATGCGTGTTGAGGGTTTAATGGCATTTGTTACTCTACTACATATAAAATGCTCGACCGTCGCCAAAATTTTGTCTTATGCTCGCTAGCTGACACGCTCAATATATATATATTTTTCTCGTCACCTGCCCACGAAAATCTGCGAAAATAGGACAACAAATAGACAAAGATCTGAGGGATCTAATAGGTAATTTTCAGACACTTTTTTTTATGCAGATTTAGGAATACTTGGCCCTCACTTCATATTTTTGTACTGTTATTTAGAAAGAGGCTTAATCACTTCCGATAGTTTTGGTAATTAACGAACCACAACTAATATCCATAAATCGAGTAACTCAGTGGTCCTAAGATGTCTCACCATTTGTATGAAAAAATGGTTTTTATCACTGTCTTACCTTTTACAGCAATATGTGAATATTTAAATATTTTTACCGATAAATTCCTGTTATTACGTTCGGGTACTATTTCGAAATCCTATTTTTGTACATTAATGTAATACATATCATAGATCTTTTTTGTAATAGAAAACTGGTCATGAAAAAGTAGAATGACCCAATAACATAATAATAATCAGTTTAAAGACGCCTTAGCTATACGTTATCCTCTAAACTCTTCTGCCTTTACTTTTTGACTTACCCCATCGAGTGGCGTATCGTTGTTTAGAGCTCATTGATTAAATAAGTAGTATATTATTTTTATTGTTAAAAATATTGGGAAACAAAGGAATGCGAACTAATTTTGAAATTTGGTGATAATGTTTATTATTACATATATTTTACCAACATCATCATAGTTAGGCCTTCACGTCTATTGCAGACGATTCAAGCATTGCTGTGTACAATGACATTTATTTAAATTTATTTTGAATACCTACATTAAGTATTATTACAAAATGTTTAGTTTGACATGTTTTTATTAAATAAAACATAATATAAATTCGTATAGATTAAGCTAGCTTTAATTTGTATTGTAATTGTATATTATGAAATAATAAATCTAAATCCAAATCTAGCTTACATACCAAATTTCAACTTTCTAGGACTTCATAAAGTACCTTAAGAATATTGATATATTAATCATCATTAGTGAGTGTTTAATAAGATTACTATTGACATTACATTACATTACATTACATCCTGAGAATTTTATTTATCTAATCCAAACCCAAATTATGAGGGTTAAAAAAAAAAACGGTTTTTGGAAATTTTCACAAATATTTTTATTTTTCAAACAAAAAAAAAACACTCGCGAAGAGCCACTAGTTAACGTGGTAGACATTGGTAGTAGAGAAGATGTAGAAGTTCTAATTGAGTAATCATTCACATTTTATGAACATTTATTATTTATTTTATTTATTTATTTATTTAAACTTTATTGCACAAAAAGAATATAAGTACAAAGGGCGGACTTAATGCCATGAGGCATTCTCTAGAATAATTTTTAATAAAGTTACGTAATTACTATTACAGATTTGACCAAGTTGAATTATGGTCGCGCGAAATAACTTTAAGAACTCTTTGAAAGCAGTCTGACTTTATTTTAAAACCTATGTTTTAGTATTATTTTTATAGGTTGTTTCAGTGTTTGTCCCATTTATGTAGATTGCTCATACTGTAATGTTCGTAGGTAGGTACGGGGGCGACGGCCTTCAGTAGTTTGAACTTGAACTCAGATAATTATCTGTGCCGTTACCATGACTTTACATGACCGTACTCGCTAGCGACTGCGTAAAAATTTGTACGAGAAAAGTACAGCGCCTCTGGCGGTTACGCAGTAGAACTAAGAATCGGCATACTAAACTAAATCCTTTACGCAGTCGCTAGCGAGTACGGTCATGCAAACTCATGGTAAGGGCACTTGAATCCGGAATTAGTCTACTATTAAATTCTTCACGCGCATTTATCATGCACTTGTAATTTATTCGGCAAGTAATCATTGAACGCATTTATAACCTCACATATCCCACGCGAGGGAAATGGCGATAAATAGCCATAACCTCTCACCTTGGACTACATAACTGCTAGGTACCGATAATTTTGATGATAATAACAAATAAACATTGGAACAACGTACTCGTCATCCTTAAATTTACTACTGTGTGTTTTTATTAAAAGACGCATTTAAACATGACGAATAATATTGCAACGCCAAAGTACCATCATTCAATCCACAAAGGCGTGTCAAAACACAATCGCTTATATGACGTGCGCAGCCACCTTACTAAAATAAACATATAAAATATAACCAGGGCAACTCTTATGTTACTTCTAAGATAAAGTTTCCTGGCAATATCAGAAGTAGGAAAACAATAATTCTACGGTAGCGAAAATTATGTCTCACGCCCTTAGAAGATGCCTAAAGAAAGAGTAGCGCATCATCGTGAATCAGCTGATGGCCTCTGGTGGTCTTTGGTGATAACAATTTTGCCATACAAATTGATACTAATCGTAAACGTTTTCCTTTGTGTTTTGTTTCAAAAAACTTATACTACAGGTACAGTTGCTGCTAAAAGTAAATTTAGTACAGAAATTCGATGCCATTTAGCGTGTCAGTGACTAAATTTTCTTCGTATCCGACTTTTCTAAGGACTAGGAACAATACAATGAAAAAAACCACCAGGATAAGATCTCGTCTTGATTTGGATGAAAGCCTAGTTAAATGGCACTGACGGAAAATTTTAAGCACCACCTTTCAGTGCGTAAATAAGTAAATATCTTCCCAGCTGGTTATTCTAAGACTAACAGTAAATCCCTGAATAACACGTGTCGTGTACTTCATGAACTTCTTCTATTTTTGTCCCTTAAGTTGCCTTTTGTCACACAAAATGTATCATGTTTTATTGTGTTGTATTTAAATTTCTCGGTATCCTTTGTTGCTTTGTTCGGGGACGAAATTCATTCACGGTACTTTCCAGTTGTTCTGTGTATAGAATCGTGAACGAATGGAACCGTTATTTACTAAATACCAATTTCTTTGTACGACTCTCATAATATTATTATGTACGAATTCCATCAGTCCTGTTGAATTGTGACATAAAACTGTTGTACAAGTTTCTTCAGGCAGCCACGTACACAGAAATTAATAGTAATGTAATACTATTATACAATTCTGTAGTATTGTGCTTATGTATGTAATAAGTTTAGTTCTAAAATACTAATGAGTATTCCTCTTTCATATGAAACTTCTCAAAATTATGAATCAGTGTGTTAAATTCGTAAGGAGCGCAATTTTTTTTGTGAAAGCGTATTTATAATGACGGTAGTACGTGACAACTAGAAAGAGAATTAAAGTATGTGTTTTAGTTTTAGTTTTAGTTTTAGTTTATTTATCTCCATATACAATTACATTATAAAACATGTTCGCTTATCTTGCTAATCGTATATCGATCGTTATAACAATGAAATAATTAATAATTATAATATGAGGGTAGGTATATACTTAAATATATACCTACATTTAAACAATAATCAGGGAATAATATAATTAAAAATGTCATATAAAGTATGAATAGGAAAACAATACAATTGAAAATGTCATATAAAAATTAAATTGAAACTCTAAGATGAAATAAAAAATATTTAACAGTTGTACCAATGTAAGGGTACCAATCATAACAATGTCAATTTAATAAATAATGTCAGAAGTTAATATAGCACTATAAATACAATTTGTAAGTGATACCATAGAGATATCGATTAAATGTCAGATCTTAAAAACTAGAAACAATGTCTCATAACTAAGAAGTAAATAGTGCAATTTATAATTAAAATAAAATGTCAATTCAATAGAAATAAAATGAGGATATTCCAATGATATCCCAAAGACAATATATTGTTGTGGAATTTTCCCTAAGGGTATTATTACTTATTCTGTGGTAAGAGCCGCGATGCACGTGATCTCTAGGATATTGTAAGACACATTCCTATTATATATAAGTCGGGATCACAAATCATTTCGTCAACTCAATTAAAAGTAATATAATCTATTAAATCATTCGGAAATGTTTTGTATATACGATGTAATGTTATTCACAAATAATAAATCTTTGTAATGACTGTTTGTGTCAAAATAAAGTGAGAAAAAAACCTCGAATCGGGTTCACAGGAGTAGCGATTAACACGTAGTAAAAAAATTAAACGGCGCGTTTATGACATCGTAAATAGGAGTAAAAAAAAACTTACTCGCATTTTATTGCTTTCATTGAAGGCATCATGACTACCGATTTATTTATTTTCTTTACGGATATATATCCTAAAATTATGAGTTTAAAAAACAGCAAATTTTCTTTAAGGATAAAGATAGAAACCATTGCATTATAATCAATTTTACGTCGTAAATATATATTATTACACGCTCGCCATCATTTCTAAAATATAACCCTCTCTCGCCGTGTCGTTTTGATTACTCAGCGAGTTAAAACATGGCAATAAATTCGCACTCCTGATATCCATCATGCTGGATTTATGTTGACGTTTATTTTGAACTGGCAACACCAGAGTCAAACGATTATACTGCATTTTAAATGTGACGCTTGTATTTGAAATACAATGTTTATACATAAAACTATATTCAATTACTGTAGATGTATGGTATATTAATACATAAGAAGACATAGACATAGAAATATTTTATTTAACATCACACGGCATGACATAACAGTTAAGTAGCAGTTAACATGTACAAACATAAATCTATTACTTCAATATCACATTTTATCCATCTTTGTACCCAAAATTGCTAGTGGTACTCATATCATGATGATAATTAGTTTACTGTAATTATTCTGGGACGTTAGATATACAATTGTACATAAATAATAGTCTTTTGAGGCCAACAGTCTCTACAGGTCGCTGATAACTCGGTCTCGAATTTACTCTTAGCTGGTATGAACTAGGTGTCTGCTGCCCTCTGTCCGTTATCTGAATACCGTATCGATCATACAACACGTGTAGCTATGCTGCATTAATTAAACATCAGAAATTAATAGAAACTTGTAGAAGTGGAATTTGCCAGGTCTATTTCAGGTTTTGACCCAAATAGACCTCTTTTGACTCAGTTAACTGAAGAAGTATCAAGAATTCTTGAGCATTAAGTAAGATAATAATAATTGAGTTGTGTCATAATGACTTTTCAACGTCAATTTGTTTTACATGTAATTTACATAAATCTCTGATGACAACTAACGCAAAAACTATTATTTTTTTAGTTTATTTAGATACGACATAATATTGCCCAATTGTATGCTTAGTATCAAAGTTTTTTAGCTTTCCATACTTAGCAATTTAAACGTTTCAAGTCATAGAGCGATCAAACATACACATTACTCATGTTTGACAAATAAATTATCTCTTATCTTTTATCTCTTATCAAAGTCCTTCCTTATTATAATTATGATCTCTATCTTAAGAAATCTCTTCCGAAACTAACCTATTTATTATACTATTAATTACGCTAGCAGTTTGGGCGATAACCCAAATATATTTTGCATACGTTTTAATTTCTGACCTTAATAATCAACCTCGTTAAGGTAACCGTGATCGACACTGACCCAATACTTGATACTTGTAATCTTGAGTCATATCAGTAGAGGCCAACTATAGGCATCAAATATTAGGTATTAACTTGTCAAACATCGGATTCTACACCCCAGACTGAGGTAAACACGTGGGAACATTGTGTGTTTTTCTGAAACTACAACTTTACGTGCAAGTGCTGGTGATTGGCGAAGCTATGCCAACTAATAATAAAAATGTAGTTTTACAGTATGAGCTTTAGACGAACATAGTCCTTTTTCCACTAGGTAGAAGATTGAGCGTGGTCGTTGCATAAGACACGCCATCCGTCCATTCCACGGTTCGTGGCTAGTTTTTTTCGCAAAGAACAAAAGGAATAACGTAGGAAACTATGAAACGTTACTTTAATAAACGTATTTCTCACTTAGTAAAGCGAAAAATACGCTTTTGTGGACGACTAGGTACTGTATTATAAGTAGCCACAGAGTTCAGTGAATTGGTTATGTAATGTGTCACCTTATGATCGTAGAGAACGTTTTCGAGCGTGCTAAGGTTGATCTGAATGTCATATTCCATACTAAATATGACAGTTACATCAACCGTTTGAGAATAAGTCCATAAAATGATGTCCAGTCCGCCAAAATGTTGACTTCCGCAAAATTCATTTTCACAGATGCTATTCAACGGCTGTTCATTGTTGCCCTAAAATGAGCAATCAAAATTGTAATTTCCTTCCCTAATTTGAGGGCAACAATTCCTTTTTTCGTTTTGGTATGAAAAGCTGTATTTACTACTCAGTAGCAAAGTTATTTCCGTCTTGGGCGTAAACACTTAAATCCCTCATTGCATCCGATTCTAATTTATATATCATGTGTGTTGTGCTATGCTCGGGAACCTAATTGTAGCATCTTCCGCTTCACTCATGATTCAATATACTGCCCCCATAATACTGTAAATATATATCACAATATATCATTTGGCTCCCTGGAGACCCAAGCTACTATATAATAGTCGGCCTATTAGTTGATATTCTCTCAGCGATATTTGGCAGAATTGGGTTTATCCCCACTTTTTTCTCGTTCTCTTTCAAAATGGGAATGACAAAGATATCAAAGACTATTTGATATCGCTTTGACATCTGTCAATTAGACAACAATTATTGTTATTCCAAGAGACAGTTTTACATACATCTTATTTTATTTTTGTTTGTTTTTATTCTCTGTGGTGGTTTCTAAGCGTAAAGTACAAGTTTCTGGTCTGATATTAGCGATTTGAAGTGTTGTTTGCAGCGGTACTTGTTTGAAAAAAACCCTGTACAATATCTAATATAATTACAATGAGAAAAGTTCTAGATAAGTGTTAAGTCACACAGATATATATTATTAACTGATAAGGACCCTTAAGTAAGTGGTATACTAAATAAGTGGCAGCTACTCCGGTTACCAGGCGCCACTGAAAATCAGCGCCACGACTTAATGCCTAATAGCTTATTTCGTGGCACCAAGCTGAGTGGCGACCATTTTAGCATATATTAGTTGTATTTTAATTTTCCTTTGTTTTATTATTATTTTAATATTGTATATGCTAATTAAACATGTTTTCTTTCTTCTTTCTTTCTTTCAATTGTGCTACTTACACGGTATTTAATTTTTTTTTGTATAATAAGGATCAATATGAAACGCGGACTTCATTCTCTACTATACTTTGTTTTTTTTTTAAGATTACAAATTAGGTAAACAAATAAGCAATGGTCGTTAACACACACACACATCAAAAACGCATTATTTTCACCAAAGACCAGAATAAGTAACGTAATAGTTAGACAATGACAATGACAAATTACTTTTTTTGAAACCGTAACTGACTTTCTACAATGTATGCCTCTTTGATTTTTTATTGTACAACTTTTAGATGAATGAAACGAAACGTAATTTAATTAATAGAGAGAGGAACTTTATTACGTTAAATAATACAATATATATAAAATAATATATCATAAAAAGAAAAGGAATCTAGTGTTCTATGATGGGTATTCCACAGCCGTCTTCGCATACAAATGTTTATATTCTTCTTCTCGTTCCTCTAATTCTCATAGAGACCGCTCTGATGATTGATATTTGTATTTTGACTTTGATCCAGTTTATTATTTGTGAGTATGGTTTGGACCACTTTTCACATAGCTTTAGAGATGTTTTCTTTATTAAGGATTCATATTCCATTCCGACAATGCCATCACAGGAGACCACAAGGGGGGTAAATGATGCTCTAAGATCTTCTGCAGCCAGATCGTATTTGCGATGTTTTTCACGAGCGTGTATTTGGGCGATTGTAGGCCATGTGAGTAAGCCATACGAAGCGGCGTCTGCATTTACAATGCGAATGTCAAAAAAAATTGATATAAATATTTAAAAATAATTGATGGCTTATAATTAAAAAAAAACATAAGGTAATATAAATTGAGACATATTTTCTTATTTCTGAATAAAAATGTATGATGCAAGCCTGAAATAACGATTTTAATATTCATTTAGATTATTTGACACTTTTACGTTAGAACGAACATGCCTGATAAAAAAAAACTTAATAGGTAAGTCGTTCGCTGTCATTATTTTTAATGCTAAAAACACGGTATAGCCAACCATAGCCTAAAATTACTGTTTAGCTCCTAAACAGTAATTAGTTATGAAGGGTGAAAATGTATTAGAAACTTACAAACATCGCTTCTATTTACATTGTCTACGTAATTGTCATAATCTGGAAATAATTAAATGATTTTTTTAAGTTACGTTGATGTTTTCGTCTTCGTAGGACATTCGGTACCTACTCTTTAATTTAATTAGTACAGTAATTTTAAGATTTTTCACATTTTTAATGTAACATTTCAGTTTCCCGCGTTTCCACGTTGGTCTTAAATTATTTTACTACAGGATGATTCTCATCCTTAAAGTTAATTGATGTCCTTACCGGCATTAAGTGGAAGTTAAGGACATCAGAATGCAATTGAAACTTATTGTTGAGTCCCGTTTACTCAACACCTTAGTTACATTCAAAAATTATCACTCAAGATTCGTTAACAATCCAGACCCGGTAAGGAAAAATTAAGAAAATGTTTAATTTTGGAATGAGAATTACCCTATAGCGTATGAGTAAATTACTTGAAGCATAACAATGATATTATGCTATTTCATTTTCTAATCTACTTTAACACTAAAATAATAGATCTTACTAAACACACACTGTCTAAAAACATGTGTTTATAATATGAACTCTTACGTTACTTCTAACATGACCTTTTTATGGCTGCAGAGAGAGGGAACATACCGTCTTTCTCTTCAGCAGCAAAAACAAAATAAGAATCATAACTGATGCAAATTGAAGAAGAAATGGACACATTTTATAGTAATAGTTGTTTGTAACAACTGTACAAATACCATGGTTTGCAATAAATGAATTATGAATTAATAACGAAAAATCTAATTTTATTTTTGTTTAAAACACTATTTTTAACCGATATTTTATTAAACTGCCTATTGAATAATTGTCTACATAATGTTGACATTTCACCATTGACGAGTTCATTGTTTTTTTAAAGATACTTTTTCCAAAGCAGTACAAAGCAACGAGCGCCAAAGGGTGCACATCAAGCGCATGTCACGAGTGAAGAGCGCGAAATTACATTCTCACACATTTCTTCTGAAACACGGGCTTTATTACCAAAATAAAATATTCCCTCACCCAACGAGAAAATACGAATTTCGCGCTTAGTTTATTTTACAAAGTTTACATTTAAAGGCGATGCTGAATTATGACGCTCTGAGTAAGTATGAATATTAAATTTGTGAATTTGAACTCATCAAAAATGGAATCGAAAACTTCTTTAAAAACTGTGTTCAAATAGCAGTTTTTATACAACTATATGTCCAAGTTTAAGGGTCAAGTTCCCTAAGGGTAAAACGGGACCCTATTACTAAGACTACGTTGTCCGTCCGTCTGTCTGTTTGTCCGTTTGTCACCAAGCTGTATCTCATCAAGCGTTATAGTTGAAATTTTCACAGACGTATTTCTTTTGACGCTATAACAACAAATACTAAAATAAAACAGAATAAAATAAATAAATGTTATTGTTGTAATTATTAGTAGGCTTCATATGTATTAACTCTGCACCACCTGCTATGAATCGTTCTGATTAGATTTCCGCTACCGTAAGGTTGTCTGGAAGAAATCGCTCTTTACCGATAAGACCGCCTGTTGTTTGCCTCTTCTCATTGTGTTTTTGTACTGTAATCCTTTGATTGAGGTGTGCAATAAAGAGTATTTGTATTGTATTGTATTGTAAATATTTAAGGGGGCTCCCATAGAACAAACGTGATGTTTTGCTGTTGTTATAGATAATGGTACTGGACCCTTCGTGGGCGAGTCCGACTCGTATACATAGCCGGTTTTTTTTAAAGCTGCCAAAATTTTTGGGTATTCCCAGTAGTCTGCACTATCGGACTCATCATCATCATCCGTCTATATACGTCCCACTGCTGGGCACAGGCCTCCTCTAATGGATGACAGGGACCGGGCAGTATAGTATCCACGTCACTACGGGCTACCTACTCAATTTTTCTTTTTTTCTGAGGGTTTATAAAGAAAATCCCAAATAAGTGATAAAATAATATAATTTCATTAGTAATACTTTCGATACTAAAAATAATTAATCCTGTACAAAAAATGCCATAATATAAGGAACTTTGTACCAAATATAAACTCATGATATCTTCTAACAATTTAAGATAAACGTGTCAATATTTGACATTACAATCTAAAAAATTACAACCATTTTTCAGCGCTGTTGCTAAGAATTAAATTTAGGTGTCAATAAAATAATGACCATTGTCGAGCGCTGACACGTTTACCCTATAATATTAAAACAACAAAAATATTTTACACACATTCACATTACATACAGATTTAATTTAACTTATTAGTATTTAGTTGCATACTAAGCTATTTTCAGCAAAATATTGAACAAAATGTAACGACATGTTATTGAATATTCAAGAAGGTACGAAATATTCAAGATATGTTATATATTCAAGAGCTTTGAAATGGATACAAAACAGTATCAAATTCCATACAAATTTAAGTAGGTAAGTACCCATTTTGATTGCCCTTCTACTTTAAACGGCGTACAGTATGAGCAACACTGATATAGTATATGATATTATTTTCTCATACTCAAGTCATTACGTTACACTTATATAACACCTGACCGGCAGTGTTATTCCTTCCTTTTCAGTCTTTATACATAAAAAAATGCACAAAAAATTAAGCATATCTTACACTGCAGACCACAATAAGCTCCTTTTTAAGGCACGAGTGAATAGGCACCTTCTGGGTGAGCTCGCTTCATCGTCGGCCTCATCTTTGCCCCCTGGCTAGATGCTGGCCAAGAGCGATCCCATTTTTAATAAAAAAAAAAAAAGCTTCGCCAAATTAGGCTATTAACGAACTGTCCACAAATCCAAAAGCGCGCACCCTGCTGATGCCACCATCCGGCGCCATAGTTACTTTGATGTGCGTGACTAGGTCCGACTCACAGTTATACCAATGCTCGCTGTTTGCTGATAGCTGCAAGTAAAACTGAACTTTAATGTGTGTTGCGATGGGTTCTATTTCAATCTATCTAGCAGGAAAAATTGGAAAAATGTGTGTGCGGTTTAGACTATATAAGATCTTAAATATGCCTTCATTGTATCTTCAATTTTGCATACGAGGGCTAACTACAGCGTATCTAGTAACGATTCTGTATATTATTTGTGTTGCTATGATTGTCGCTCGCAGCTTGCGGTATGCGCGCTCATTATTTGTACAATCCTCTTTTTTTAAGTACTTATTTGTCTTTGTGCGCTCATGACAAAGTCTGTTTATTATTTATGTGTTATCTCGTGTAAGTGAATTGTATAATTCTTTGAATGATCTTAAACCTTAACTCTAATACGTGGAGTTAAGGTCGCCATCGGCAGGAGTGTATTATATAGCTTCTTTACTATAAGTATTCTCATTGTATTGACATGTATGTTAAACTATGTTTTATAGCGAATACAAGAATGAATGGATCTTTGTAAGTAAAGTCAGTGAAGTATAAATAAAAAAATACATACTACGGGGCTATTAGCAGAACTATGGCTGCATAAATAACTAATACATAGTACTAGTGCATAATAAATAAGTAAAATATTGTAATTTAAGCTTGTCGGTACCAAAAAAAGTCAGCAATAACTTTTTTTTTCTCACCTTGCTCGGCGGAAGGATATTCTGCCACAGTGGCCTTGACTCGGGCGTCCAATCGCGGCTCAAGTAAGTACCCTCTATCTTAACAGAATCGGGGAAGTTCCCTTTGAAGTGTGCCGTATCCACACACAGCTCTTTGATCCTTCCCGGGAAACCCAATTTGAAGACTGCCCATTCTTCTCCTAGAATAAAGAAGCCAATTAAAAATGTGAAACAATTGTTGATAAATTTCAGAGGTGCTTTGGAAACAATCTGAGTTGTTTAAATAAAACCACTTTGCGCGTTGACCAGTTAATGAAGGTTAATTGAATTTGGCAGATGACTTTTTTGTAATGGCAAGAAATTTTGTATAAAAACTTGTAACTTAAACTATAAATATAAAATATTTCATTTTTATCAAAGGGTCAGATAACTTAAGTCCGATTTCTAGGAAGTATTTGCGAGTTTTACTAACGATTGATTTTTAGTTACCATTTCGACCTTATGCTAGTTGATGAGTCGATAGAAAATAGGCCTGTGAGTAAACCTTGCCTTAGAGGTATTCAAAAATAAAGATAATTTTAATTATTATTAGAGCTCAGTAAAGTTACGAGGAAAAGAATTTTAATTTGTCAATGAATGACAGGTGGAATCTTAATCAAAATTTCAAAGTCCGCATACTGCTTTTATTTCATGTAATGGGCAGTGAAATTGAAACCTTATACAAATGACGATAATGTCCGATATAAATTGACGATATTTGGAATCTTCTCCACTGTACTGACCCGCGGAATAATCACGTAGATTATACAGGGCGTCCCACGGCTATGCCACGTGGAAGGAAATTACCTTGAATATTGTAGATGGAACATTTTACTGAAAGAAGACATTATTTGAATTTAAAAAACAAATGAAACTGCATTCACACATATTTAAATAATTTTATGGTTGAACTGGCAATCGAACCCGTTACACGTGATAAATTGATTAATTTTGTATTAAAAATGTCAATGTGTAATTCATGGTCTTCCTTTTATTTCTGACACTAGGTTATTTAGCAAAAAATAATCCTTATGATGAAGCCTTTCGATCGGTATGATAAAGCTACAGAGTAATTTTTTTTCTCGTGTAACGGGTTCGATTCCCGGTTAAACCATAAAATTATTTAAATATGTTTGAATGCAGTTTCAATCGTTTTTTACATTCAAACAATGTCTTGTTTCAGTTAAATGTTCCATCTACAATAATATTCAAGGTACTTTCCCTCCATGTGGCATAGCCGTGGGACGCCCTGTATACTACCGTCAGGTACATTTTCATGTCAAATTTCAATGCTCATATATTTATACTTCAAAATTGTCAGTAAAATATACCGGCCGTTAGTACATAAAGTTATGTGATTAGCCTGCCGAACTACAGCAATTACTTACCAGGTATTTTCAGAGTGCCGTCCTCGTTGGCCTCAATGACCTCAGGGCGGTCGAGCCTCCTAGCTGTCTCCCAGCCGTCCGACATACACTCGCTCTTCACCGGCTTGATCATGTTGCGCGGGTGACCGTAGTGCGCGTTTGAGTATCCTAGGAAAGGTAAGTAAAGTTAAGAGTAAAAAAACGCTCATTTTTTTCACGATTTTCTGATTGAAGTGACATGTATCTTGACATTTTCTCAATGTTACTATCTAGAGCAGGACTATTGCGACCTAAAATCATCAATTTTAAATGTATTCTTTGTGTTTGTCGTTAAGAAATATCGTTTCAAACGTCGCTCCAAATCTACCATTTTCAAGCTAAAAATTGTGTTTTTCCTTTTAAATTCTAATACACATATTAAAATTTAAAAATGGCCATGTTACTATTTAAAACTTCAATAAAATCATCGTATCCTGTAATCACTTTTATTGGTATTATCAATACTTTTGCCATAATTTGAAATCTGAACATTTAAAAACTTATAAGGCCTCTGAAATAGATCTCTCATAATACTGTGCATGAGCCCAAAATTGTTTAGACTTATACTTAAATAATTTGTTTAAACGGATCTAACGCGATATTTATGTATTTACCGTTGCTGTTTGTTTTTGTCGCGTTAGACCTGTTAACTATGTGTACTAAACGATTGAGTTTAAAATGTTATGTTTGACATATTCCACGTAGGTAAGTAGGAATGATGACTACTCCGTAAGACGTTGCCACCGCAGACCCCCTGTGGCTAGGAATCATGAAGAAGATGCTGACATGTACAACATCGGCTAGTACCTACTTATAATGATTAATGAGGTAAAAGTTAAGGCAAAGCCATTCCATTGCCAATGACTTCCTCTAACAAGCGTGAGTTTGCAATTAACCTATTTTTCTTGGGGGTATATTGGTAAAAATGTTCTTGTTACAAACATCGGTGCCTCCTTACATATGGGGCTCTGGATGCCACGCGGTAGACTATTAGATAGGTACTTAATGTGAAGATTTAATACGTATACTGAACAAGGGAAAAAATATAGGCATTTATTAGATACCTTGACATGTGGTGCCGTTTAACAAGGAAAGCAAATCGACCAAGTGATGAGGCAGTGGCGGTTCAGTCCTGGCTTCTCCATACACGCGGAGTCGCGCAATGCCTCCATCAGGGTAGATGTTGACTCTCACATGAGTGTATGCCTCGTCACTGAGCACCTGCAAATAGAGATTTTTGTTAAGGGTCCTTATCAGTTAAAAAACGCTCATATATTTACGCCATTTTCTGTTTGAATTGACACGTATCTTGACATTTTCTCCATGTTACTATCTAGAACAGGACTATTGCGACCATATGTCATAAACTTTAAATGTAGTTTTTGAATTTCTCATTGAGAAATATCAGCTCAAACATCACTCCAAATCGATCATTTTCAAGCTAAAATCTTGTTTTTTCCGCTTAAATTCTACTACACACTATAAAATCCAAAAATGGCTACGTTACTATCTAAAACTTTAATAAAATTATCGTATCTTTTAAAGACTTTATTGGTATTATCAATACTTTGGTCATAATTTGAAATCGAAACATTTTAAAATTTATAAGGCCTCTTAAATAAGCGAAGCATCAACCTTCTTTCTTGCAGGAAATAAATCGTTGATGTGATGTAGCTAATGCATCCTTGGTGTTATAATAACAAGCCTCGTTACATTTCGTACACATGACATGTTCTTTGTTTGTCTTCTGAATTTGAATGGTATAATTTTTGATGCCCCACCCAGTGTGGTGCAGGGTTAGAATATCACTTCCCCCTTTCTTCCCGTGGGTGTCGTAAGAGCCGGCTATGAGAACCTATCAATATCACATTTTCTCTTTAAACCTACAATTGCTAAATGTGGCATTGGAATTAAATTTAATGTGCTCTGCCTACCCCTTTTGGGAATACAAGCGTGAGTTTATGTATGTACATACATATGTAATTTTAGATGTATCCATATTATAATTTTGTATTGAATGTCTGAATTGTACGCCATCACTACTCTCATGCTTTAATGCTGCTGTGCCAATGGAAATACTGAAATTAAAAATGTGTCTATCTATCTATCTATCTATCTATCTTCTATCTTCTATACATATAATAAAACTGTAGACGTTCGAAAATCTGTACATTGAAGATATTAGCAAAAAAATCGATTGAGGGGTCTTAGAATCGATAACAGAACACATTTCAACAGTTTTTAGAATTTGTGTCTGTTTGTCTGTCTGTTTATTTGTCTCACCATCACGCGAAAACTAGCCAATAGATTTCAATACAACCTTCACTAATAAGTTTAATTGATCTTCGGCCAGGTTATAGGCTATAAAAATCATACAGATTGGGGATAGAAGGGGGTGAAAAGAGGGGTTGAACTTTGTATGACAAGTCCTTCAATTAATGACTTAAAGGCTTGAAAATTGGTAAGCACACAATTGGAAGCAAAATAAAAAGAATCCCATTCAAAAATTATATTAGATAATATGTGAAAAAACGGAGGGTAAAAAAGTGCTTAGGGGACTAACGACAAATAACCAAAAATCCCTCAACTCATTGTAACTGTTTGAAATGAGAGATTTAATTAAGTTAGTCCGTCGTTGTCAACATTGTCAAACCAGTGCCTTGAACTTCGTCTACCTGTATCTGATATATCTTCGTTGTTAGAGTGGGCGAGTGTGATAACGGTGTGATCTGAGGGCCTACAAAATACCACAAATTCCCACTATTCCCACTAATACTATAAATGTGAAAGTTCGGATCTTTAGATGTTTATATATTTGTTACTCTATCACGCAAAACATATAGGTTACTTTTTATTCCTTCATAATCCCTCAAGTAGATAAATTCGGGGGTGGAAGTTGAATTTCATAGATATCCAGAATCATGTAGAATATTTACAATACCCGCTGACTTAAAGGCGAAAATTTGTCTCAGATGAACCAGTGTAAGTCTGGGCTCCGAATATACACATAGTTGTCACGAATCGTAGGGTCAAGATACAATAAGGGCGTATCGTGAGGCGAGTCTAGACAGTTGTAAATTTAAGATATTTGACATTTGGCATGTCAGAGATGTGCCATTTGTTAAAGTCCAATCGAAGTTAATGTAGATTATTTACTACTTTCACAATTCAATAATTTGAGTCTTATAGTTGCTAAGATAAAGTAGGTATTTTCATCTAAAGTTTTTATTTTTACCATCGTAGTTATAAAATAAGTAATGTCGCTACCAATTGATTATGATGAGCTATTATTATTAAAGATTTCGGATATTTGCGACTCAGAGCTTAATTATCTTAAAACCAAAGCGATTCATGTGAATGTGAATGTTTACCGCATTTCAGTACCTGAAGTTTTATTAATTACATACATGCATAATCGTAAGCAAAACATAATAGATTTTCGTTTCTTAGGTACTGACTTACACCCTCTAAAGCGCTTGCGTTTTAAATCAAAACTTACTGACCCATTGAGCCTAAATAACTTTACTGTTTATAAAATTGGAGATTAAATAAATTGGACGTAGACGATTGTTGTCAGCATTGACTGACCAGCGCTTTGATATATATTATGCCTACATAAAAAATATAGAATTTCCACTCCACTCTATTCTTTAAAAAAAAACGGACGGTTGAGAAATATAAAATAGGTTTTTTTTCTTGAACTTGACTGGCTTTATAGGCCGGGCCCAATAAAGCGATAGGAGTGCGCGTTTGTTTGGAGAGTGGCCTGGGAAAAATCCAGGAGAAACCTCCAACACAATCACACAGGCGGTTTAAACACTGCAACTGGAATACTCTAAGAGTGTGCGCTCCAGTGAGATTGGTTGAGCGGCTTCAACCAAGTGTGAGGTGTGGGTGGAAACGGACTACTGGGAGTTCTGTCGCTGGTTCACTAAACCTAGCCTAACGGAGAAGAGTCCAGCAAGGAACTCAGCTAAGCCCGACCTGGATAAGACTGACTCTATCCGGTATGCAGCGGTATCGGGACGAATAGGGATTATATATTGTGTTCGTGTTGTCGCGATCGTGCGGTGGACGTAATTTTGGGTCCATAGAAACTGTTACAATTTTTTTGTTTACTATAGGTCAATTTATCCAAAATACTAATTTAATGTATGTAACATGAAAACAGTGATTACTTAGCTGATTAGTTATAAACAATCAAATCACTGGGAGGTACAAGTAGTAGGTATATGAAGAGGTTTTGTCCTATGGTCGTCCAGCGTCCAGATATGGAGGGATTTAAAATTTTAGGTTCTTAGAAAAGAAAATAAAAGTCAATCGTCCTAGCTTGAAATTGTAGAAAGTAGCTACTTAGAAGGAGAAAAGTAACTTTAGGCAGCATTCCACCTCTCAGTCTTCGGGCTTACATTTTTTTTAAATATAATTGTAATATGATAATGTGTACGTAGATACTTAATAATATTACTATTGTTTTAAGCAGTAACATCTGTTAACGGAAATTATAAATTGAAGTTAAGGAAGCGCGAGTCCTTTTGGTAGATGTCACTCTGCGTAAGCCTCCCTAGGCTTTGTAAGAGAGAACTGGTTGAAGGACTTGGTAACCGAGTGTGATTACTGATTGTTCAGACAGCTCAGTGAAAGCGATTGGCTGCGTATGTTAGGATGTAACAGGTTCGATTGTACGTTTTGGAGGTAGAACTTTCACTAGAAAAATACCTACGATAAAGGGAGAATTTCTTACAGATATTTTTATAGGGTGCTTAAAATTTTTGTAAACATGTTTGCCTTAGTAAACTAAAAGTACCTATAAAAAAACATTTTCTTAGTAAGACTAGAAGTGTTTAATTAATTTTCATACCGAGGGATAATGGGTAGAGGTATTCACTGCAAGTAGAGCGTGTCATACTGTTGTAGGACATTAATAATCTTGGGTTATAATGTAGGACTCCTAACACTTTGCATTTCGAGCAACATCAAAATTTTTGTTCTATTCAAGCATAATATGTAGTCGCCCTGTAGTCGCTACATCGAGCATGTCAGTACTAAGGCTCGGAAAGTAGGGAATTTGGTAACGTCATCGAACAAGAACGTATGTGTAGACGTACCCAACATCAAACCGTGACACCACTATGCTACATGGATGTGATGAGGTAGTTTCTTAGCAGTCATTAGTGTTTTGTTACATAGTATAAGAAATCATCAAAAATAATTCATACGCATAAATGCTGTATGGGATCGAGTCGACGGCGTTCTCCGGCCTGGAATGAAACATGTATTTAACGTCTGACTTACTTAGCCAGTACCTATTACTAACATACATACATACGTACCTATATATAGGTATTGATAAATTATACCCATTTTGTTTCATTATTCGCCACACATGCTTCCTTTCATGGACAAGAGGGCCCATTTCACTTGCTAATATAGTTACCTATATAAATTAGAGACTTTGTAAGGTTGTAACTTTAAGACGTAAAAACGTTGGAGTGTGAGTCAGTCAAAGTTAAGTAGTTTATAACCTAACCGGCATTTATCTACCAAGGGCAAGGAATAGTCAGTAGAAGATCACGCGAACGAAGTCGCGGGCAAAAGCTAGTTACTTTATAAAGCCGATCAATATATCTGTTACCTTTTGATAATTGAGTCGGGTTTCATCGTATCCTGGTCTGAGAGCAGTTTTAGGTACGATCTCATCCCACTGGTTTGATGCTACCCTCTCCACTGCCTTTATCTCGCTTGCGCTACATGCTTTACCCATGCAGGCGTTTCTTTCTGGTAAAAGTGCTTCTTCTGTAAGCAACGTTAAAAAAAACTCGTAAATACAAATACATAAGTAACTACAATTTATCATGTAGGAAAATGCAGTCATGTTACAAATTCGACTATTTTATCAAATAAATATCTAACCAAGTTTAGGACATTATTAAGGTGAACTGACCTTCAGGTGTCAAACAAGCGGCTTGAATCGAAAATTTCGGTGCGTAGTTACCAGTGAAGTAAGCGGTATCGATAAGAAGACCTGTAAAAAAACAAAAAATAGACTATTACTGAAGGTAATATGGTAATATCGTCTCTTCTTCTTCGTCGATTCCTCAAGGCTGAGGGTCGAGACCACCATACCAACAGTTCTTCACCACTGCTCACCAAATCCTTCTATTTTGGGCTAGTTGCATTGCCCCCTGGATGTTAACGCACGTGGCATCGTGGATATAATCAATAATATTATCTAGCCGTGACTAAAATGGGATTATTAACGTCAAAACTATATGACCTAAACGGCTTTTCTATTCCCAAATTTTTTTATAATTACAGATACAAACCTCGAATAACGCATTTGGTAGCCAGCTTCAGTATGCACCAGTCGTGTCCGGCCACGCGCTTGCGCCTGGTCTCCCAACCGTCCATCCACTTTCCGTACTCCGTGTATTTGTCCGCAAGCCACAGGGGATCGCTGTCCGCGAGCATATTTTCGCAAGTCGCAAAGAAGTCGTCGGTCGCGAAGGCGACTTTTCCTCCCGCCTGCGGAAAATAAACTTCAATAAAACTATGCAACGAACATGTTACTTACTCATTAACTTAATTCATGCAACAGCAACTATAAGAAATAATGAGCAAACATGGGCCATATCTGTGACTTGTCCCGCGGATACGTATATGCTTTGTGTCTCGGATTATGGAAATCATGATTTTACGTCTTAAGTAATTATAACAAGGCTCAGGGTCCTGACCCAACAATCAGCGATAGCTTCATCTAGATTTTTGACGAAGGCTTGTGGATCGAAAGGTGGCAGATGTGAGGAGGGAAGAGATCGCTGTGTGACGCTTCTCACTGGCATTCGAGCATTTTTTTATACAAACGCTTTAAGGGAGGCGTACAGCGACATCTACCAGAAGACTAGTGCTTCATTAACGGCACTAACGTCTCAAATCATATTGAAATTATATTACTGGTGCCTAAATTTTTCAATTTTTCCTTTATTCTAAATTTTATTCTTTGTCCTCTTCAACGGATTTTGGGACGGCTACTACTGGGCGGGAGATATACATACGAGGGAGCGTCGTTGTCTACGAAACAGATGTCAAATAACTTCTCCCTCCATGCATCCCAAACACCGCGGTATCCATGGCCTGACAATCCGGATTCGTGACACCGTGACATCACTGTCGACGACACAGTCACACTTACGTCCGCATACCATTGATAGGCTGATGCCGTAGGTCATGTCACCCACACTAACCGATGTACCGGATTGGGAACGAATAATATACGTCGTCATCCGGGTGCGGGACAGTCCCTATACCATTCTGAGAATGATAGCGGACAAGCCTGACTGTGCTATCATGTTACACTGTGCGGGGCTGCATTCTTCCGCCAGTGTAATCAATTGGTAGCACTATGGGTGCACTTAATATTTAGCTGCATTATGTATATGATTTCTATGTGTCAATGTTACACGAAATAAATGATTTCAATTCAATTATATCATAGCGGTATTAGAGGTCTCCACGGAGTTCACTCTCCTTCGGTAATTAACCTTTGACCACATTTCAAACTGTTGTTCATATAAAATGCATCATCAAGAAGTGAGGGCTAACGAGCGACTGAAGACAAATTTGCTCATAGTAACTCAATCAATGCTATGCAATTGTAATCATGACCGTATTATATATTCGTGGCATGAATACAGAAGGGTCACATTAATTGTCATACATAAAGCAAAAACGGAAAATGTGTTAATTGACGCCAGGCTTAACTTCTCCCATTTTTACTCCGCCGTGAGCCCCGCTAAGTCGTTTTAAGCCATTTCAGTGAAATGACTGACGTAATCGCCCAATCTGGCCTGCCACTATTTCCGTCTGAATCTGAATAGGCTAGAAACAAAATATCTTCCATTTGAAAAGCCTTACGCTGATTGGTATTGAATTTAAATTCCCTCCCGCATTATCTAACGAGCCGTTTAATACTAATATCGTTGAGACATCAAGTCGAGGGACTTTCTTGAGATACTTAGTTTGTTATAAATATTACGCTTGTCCTTAATGAGCGGTAATTAATTTGACGCATGCTTTTGAAAAACTACATATTTGTCTATAAAGTACAAAGAAAGCAGACCAGGTAGAGCCGCGTGAACTATGGCGAATGTCAATCCAGTAGGTCAACCTTATTTATATTTGTACCTACAGTACTTTTATGTCCTACGCTGATGCACACATAGACAACGTTCAAACTCAAACTCAAACTCAAAATATTCTTTATTCAAATAGGCCTAGCAACAAGCACTTTTGAATCGTCAGTTATATATTACATAAATTGAATCTAATTATTCAGAGCAATTTATTGATGCATATGAAATTTTAAAAAATACATGAATTACTGTAATGTATGTCAAAAGAGAGTATAATAAATTCACAAAAAGATCGTCAATATGTAAAATAAAAACATAAAAAATTGTATAATCTAGACAGTTTCTAGAATAAAATCTATATCTCAACACACAACCATGATTCATCCGCGTTCGTCAGATAAAAGTTGTTCAAGCATAAAACCTGAATCGTTATTCATGCAAATCGAACTGGCACATTACCAGCGGTCAACGCAAGGCGCGCGACATTTAGTTCTTCTGACGTGTGTCAAGAAAGAAAAATTGGTTCGGTAAATATGGAGAAAAGGGGCTTGCCTTGTTGTTCCTTTACGGTCGGAAATATAGGAAAATCTTGATGAAATTGTGGATTAAACTGTGTTAGTGCATAACTAAATACAATTGTGACACGTAGTGCTAAAAAAAATATTATTCAAGATCCTGTGATGCTGAGCTGCTGCCCATGCTTGATGCTTAGAACGCGGTCTTCTCAATGACGGAGCGGCACAAAGGTAAGTGACTGGTTCTGTTTTCATGGAAACGATTCAGGTAATGCCTACATTGGGGTTTAGGTTATTAGTAGTTACGTGTATAAAAGTACTGTATCTACCTGTGTAATAAGTAGTTCTAAAGATTAACTCTCACATACAGAGCTACAAACTAACAAACTCCTTAAATTTAGTATACAATATGAAACTTTATGGTGCATTTCATAGCAGGTATTCGTTTATTTCATTTTAAAGTCACGCGAGCAGTAAAATATTAATTACTATGAACTGAAATAAAGTAAGCGTCATATGGTATGCAATTGAACAATTACCTTTAATGGTGAATGTTACTCGTGGGCATAAAACTCCTATTAAATAATATGAAACGGACTCATAGTTTTAAAACTTCACTAAAATATGACGAATTTTTTTAACGACTATATTAGATCGTATCAAGTCCACTAATTAAGGAGAACACCATTAGGGTACTTAAGTTGTAAGCCGTAAAGGTGAATTTCGACCCAAAGTTCTAGTTATTAGGGGACCAAGTTGGAGACCACAGTTCCTGGGCAGTTTGCATTACTTTAACTGCTTTTAAGCAGGTTGGGGAAATTTAAGCCGCGTAATTATCTTTACAGGATACTTGTTTCATCCCTAATGAGATGACATTGCCCTAATTTAATTCCAAAACTTAAAATTAACTTAACTTGTAGTATTTAATTGTTTACAAAACCAAGTCAACAAAGTTACCTATGTTTGAAAATGGCGTTAAAATTACTCCAAAAAAAAATTGATTTATCCGGAATCAAATTTATAAACTAAAACTAAAAAAATAATGTCACTGTTTCCGAAAGTTAAGCCTAGCGGAACTTTATTTATGTTTATGTAGTAAGTCTTGAGCGCTATCGGCCATTGTTATTAATTAGAAATTAATTAAGTAATAAACGAATTATGATGAAAATTTCATTGTACTTGACGTTTTCTTCTATGTACGTTTTAACAAAAAATAATCCTAATATCCTAATATTATAAACTTGAAGTTTGTGCCGATGTTTGGATATATGAAGATGTACTCCGCTTAATCTCAAAAACGACTAAATCGATTTCGCTGAAATATGGAACGGAAGTAGCTTATACCCTGGATTAACACATAGATTACCTACCTTTTATCTGCGGCTAACACCGCAGGGAGCTGCTAGTAATAAATAAATAAAAACCAAGTAGATAGTAAAAATGACTCACGCTAACACTAGCGAACTCGCTAAGTTCCGTAAAAGCAGGCGCTATTTTCTCGATCATTCTTCACACTTCTTGTATCAATGTCAACAATCGAATGGGCTTCACGCAACTCGGGATATTGAGTGAATGAGGGAACGAGGCGCGCCCCGCTTATATAGCTTGTTAACGCTGATAATAACAATAACAAAAACAAATTACACCTTATCTCACGCTTAGGCCGCGGCCACGCTGGAAATTGAGCAAGTCGTCTGTGGTTTATTCCATCATAACATTTTGTGCACTCCTGCTTATAGTTACTTTGATCCCCGAATACTAAACTTTTCCGCTCGCATCGCCTAATTGGCACAGTTAAAATTAGCCTTAAGTATGTACAAAAAGTTTTATTCTATTCCCAATTTAATCCGTATAAGATGTAGTTTGTATTATAATGTGTGGTATGTTGAACATAGGAATATTTTCCCAATTTATTGGCATAAGTATTAACGCGACGGATTGAAATGGCTGGAACATTTTTACCCACGACGGAACGGAGAAGGCATATGCGTTTCGAAACGGCTGGACCGATTTAGAAACGGTTTTCTGCAATAGGTTTGCAGTTTAGTCGGGCCGAATTATAGCTAGGAGTTACTATGACAACTCGCCAGGGGGCGCTGCAGGAAACATTTTTCACTTGCTAAAGTGCGTGTGAGTGCATTTTCTCCGGCCAGCGTTTACGATTTCCATAGGACTTGGTGTGGAGTACATGCACTTTAACTTTGAGGAAGTAGCTTCTATAAATGATCTGCTGTGGATCTGATGATGGACCAGAACAGTATTTTAAGGCATGTTTTAAAGGTATTTAGTTAATGATATGTCATTATACTCTTTTGATAGTACCTATCTATTGAGACGCTTCTGTACAGGAACTTGAGAAGACCTGATGTTGAAGCAGAACAACAGCATAGGGAATTTTGCGAAGGCATATAGGTGGATTACCGTAGGTCGACTATTTCAATACTGTTTGCTGCGTAGCTTCTGTGCATGAACTGCTGAGGGCTTGATGATGGAATCGAATAACATCGTAAGGAACTTTGTGAAGGCTCGTAGATAGAGTACTGTTGTTCGGCTATTTTGAAATAGGTTCCCCTAACTACTATCAAGGACGTATATGAGGGGGAGAGGGGCGTTTAGGGACTTCAAACCCTTAGGACTCGATGGTCCACTGATCATTCTCTCTAGAGCCAGTAAGAAAATTAGTGACATCGAATTTTTCCCCTAACAAGAAAGTTGCTATGTGTATACTCTTTTACCTGTGGGAAAGACATTTAAAAATATTTTGACAATTTGTATGATTTTGGGACAAGAACAAGATGCTTATATGGTGAAAATTGAAGACTAGCTCCAGCCATTTGACTGTAAAATATGTGTGACAGGTGACAGACGGACACGTGAGAGATAGCAATAAGGCTCCATTTGGACCCTTCGGGTACGGAACTCTAAAAAGTCACCAGATTCTTACATCGTGTGCTTTGCGATGTTGTAATGTTTTGGATAACTACCGATGTTAACTAGGTTACTAAGGCTCGTGTCAAGATTTCTGGGGATTCGTATGAAGTATTTTCCGCACTTGTATTAAATGTCCGAAAAACTTCGCGCTCGCTACGCTCACGTTTTCATCTAGATGGGATATGGCTTTATAACCAGAGACCGAAAAGTATGAAGTATTTTCCGCACTGCATCATAATGTTTGAAAAATTTCGCGCTCACTGCACTCGCGTTTTCATCTACATGTGCTATTACTTTATGACCCGTCCTAGTGACTACTATAAATATTATGTTTGCTGAAATAACATATAAACTTCCTTGGTTCTAAATGTGTTGGCAAGTTAAACGTCCCTGTACTCGACACTGGCCCAATACTGTGGTTTGGTGATTAATTAGTGTAATCTATTGGCCACTAAGGTGTCGAAGCCACGGACCTTCGGCCTTTCGCGGAATAGCTTCTGACCTCGTGTATTTTGCCTCTTAGCTTCGGGCCTTCGGCCCTCAGGTTTACTTGTGAGACACTCGGGGATAGAAAGTGGCCACTTGGCACTTACTTATTTTTGTAGCTTCTTAGGAAAACCTCGGTAGGGGGCTCATTCCCCAACCGAAGTGTTCGAGGGTCAAACAAAAAAAGAGTCATTAAAAATTTTGAAAATACCCCCGACGGATGTGCTAAATTGAAAAATAATTAAATAGTGCATTTGAAAATCCCCCGACTCTATAGCAAATAATTACATAGAGATTTTTTTTTTCTACACGGTTAACTGGTTGCGAGATATATTTTACAAGCCCAGAAAAATCCGTCGGGCCCTGCTTTTGCCAAGTCAATTCCCAATTGCATTAAAATAGTATTAATTATTAATGAAATTCGAGATAATTTACAGAACGGTATAAACTAACTGCATAAACTATTACTTCATTTCAGAGCAGGTAATGGCAGCCCCCGACGGATTTTTCTGGGCTTGTGAATATACCTCGCAACCAGTTAACCGTTTAGAAAAAAAAAATATGTCTATATAATTATTTCCTATAGTCGGGGGATTTTCAAATGCATTATTTAATTATTTTTCAATTGAGTACATCCGTCGGGGGTATTTACAAATTTTTTAATTTTGCCTTTTATTGTTTAATGTGTAGTGCTTTCCTTAACAAAATGATGTTTCCACCGACGTGAAAATATTTGTCTACTTCAAATTTCAACGAGCATGTTGAGAAAATAGTTATTTGTTATACAAGAGTGCAAAGTTGTATTTTAACTGCGAGTGTGGAATTGAAACACAAGCTAGCGAATGGATTCTAGGATTGAACCACGAGCTAACGAATGGATTCTATGGTTGAACCGCGAGCGAAGCGAGTGGTTCGAAAATAGAATCCTGAGCGAAGCGAGTGGTTCAAAAATAGAATCCTGAGCGTAGCGAGTGTTGCAACACACGAGACGTAAAATAACTTTGCAGCCGTGTATAACACAAATCTGTTCACCTTTTCACTAGAGCGAGGATTTTTATTTCCTCCTCGTCCTAACGTTGACAGTTGCGTCCTAAATATAGTTGTCAACTACCTAAGCCCGAGATTTGGCGTAGACCGTAGGTACTAGTTTTTTAATACAATAGCACAATATAAAATTATTGTTGCTGGACTGTCTGGACTGGCCTTTACATGTTATTACGTTTAAAAAAGTTACAAATGCGCGTTCGGATTTCAAATATTCTTTGCACTCTTGTGGATAAAATGCAGTTTTGCTATCTGTTTTTAAAGAATAAAAAAGGACTTTCCGAGCTAGTGAGGTGAAAATATATTTGTAGACTTAAACGTATTTTTGTTTGATAGCTTATGCTCTCGGCCTTAGATGTAAAGGAAAATTTAGTAAAGACGTTGCACGAGATATTAGGGCCGTAAATCGTTTTATATATTTATAGATGAAGATAAATAACAAATATACAAACATTATAAAATAATTGACATTCTTTGCACTTACAAACCTATCTCTAGGTTGTTCTACTTAATCAAAGCCAACTGAATGGAAAGTATGAAATTAAATAATACTACTAATAAAATAGATTGTGAGACTTATATTACCAAAAATATTCTTGAACTGGTTAATAAAGAATACGAATGCATTTTCGATACTAAAATTAAATAAATCAATTATATTATAATTATTTTAAACTGTTAGCTAATCCTTTTGTTTTTAGACTTAATTTCTCCTGTTTACAATGTTTTCACAATTATAATGATATCAACCTAGTAAGGAGTAGGTTACGTTTTAGTTTAATTGTTAATATTATTTTGAAGTAAACCATATGTTGAATTGTGTATGAAAAACACCAATTTCTGCTATAATTTAATTGTCTAATGTTGATCATTTACTTGTTTTTATTTATGAAAATAATGCCTGATTACATGTGATATGTTGATTTAATATTTATTTCATTTCTTTATTTCTTTATTAAGGAAAACAAACAGCATCAATCACACATAAAGTTAATAAATTAAGGTAGATCATAAGCCAGTAAAGTTTTCACAAATATATCTACACTTATAAGGAAAATATATATATTTAATGATTAGATTAGTTCTAGTTTATAAGTATGTTGCTACACCCTAGTAGGGTCCATGTCTGTACTGGCTAGCTTAAGAACACCCTGTAAATACCATGGTTGCAACGAATAAATGAATATGAATATGAATATGTATAGAAGCGTCATAATTACATATGGACAAATAGTACTTTGACAATCGTCCGCCATCGTAAACCAATTGTAAAAAATGACAACAAACTAGCGCACAATGCGACAAAAAACTACAAAGGATTTATTTGTGTAACAAATAGTGGAACATTTTCAAATCTAAATATAACGCTGATCATGACATTTAAGAATTAACTGGAAATAGTTTGGTTCTGGTTGAAAAATGCTAAATTGGAACAAAAACTCGCTAAATGTTTTACTCGCAATAGATTTTTGTTTTTAATACCAGGTACATAAAAACTAGACTACGAAGCTCGAAGCATTTAACTGACATGACATTAACATTTATGATATGTATTGAAGTTTTTAAAATAAATAATTTAATTACTCATTACTGCTAACTACTGCGCTTGCAGTGGAAACCATGGGACCCTGGTCAGCCGACATGAAAATCTTCATGAAAGCCTTGTCGTCACGGCTGGTCCACGCCTCAGGGAACCCCAGAGCTGGCGCGTACGTCTCCCAACGGATTGCTCTTGCAGTTCAGAGGGGTAACGCCGCCAGCGTTTTGGGGTCCATGCCGCAGACAGAACATTTAGATGGAGTGTTTTTTTGTTATTAGTTTTATTTTTTCTTTGTTGTAGTTGTAAGTAGGTATGTATCTTGTATACCTATATCTACTATTTAATTGATAGAATAAAGATCGAAATCATTTATTTATTAAAAAAATAGTCATTTCCTGCTGCCCAAAAGTTGTCTAAAAGAATCCGCGCTTAAACGTTAATACCACACTGCTACATGGCTTTAATTATGTTTGGTACACCAGTTATTACTGTTTGTGCTTGGACGAAATTATTTGAAGTAGGTATACACTTATTTAATTATTTGGACGATAATTACGTTGTAGACAAATACATAGTTTGAATAGTAAAATTGGAGGAATTATGCTGTAAAGTGAAAAGTAAAATATTTCATTGAAAAAAAGTTTGTACTTAAGGCGCGTAATAGAGTGAAATACCACATTTTGGTCGAGTTCAAAGGCCTAAAACTCAAAACTGGCCCGAAATATAGGTCTCGAAAAGTTATACTTGAACAATTGATATGTCCTCTTCAATCTCAGTGATGGAAATTGCAACACGCTTAGATTGTCCTAACAAAAAAGAAATATCAAATAAGGCATTTTTCAACCTTTTAAATCGCTACTGCTCACTATCTAGACATGTTTTTTACACGGGATATTCAGAAAATAAAACTTAATTCAGTTTTTCATAATCTCTGTGTTGGATATTGTAAAATAATCATTACTTTTGTCAAAAACCTGGAATAACTACCACACCGTCATAAAAGTTGGGGCGGATACGTGCGCGGGCGACGGGCGGCAGTCTGCCACCGGCTCTCGGACGGGAAGGCTGTGTCGCTTTGCGCGCGACGCTAAAATATAAGAGTTCGGTTCTGAGACAATATACCTACTTAACTATTTTATATATTTAATTACTTCAAACATTCCTACGTATTTAGAAAATAATAATATAAAAAATACATACACACATACAAAAAATCTGCAAAAACCTGTTACAGCGGGGGGGCGCGGGTAGTGCGGCGGGAAAGGCTAAGCCACGCCCCAACGCGCAAGGTCGTTCGCGGGTATAGGCGCCTTAACACACTTTCAAACTAAGTTTTTGTTGTCGAATTTGATTCTAACATTTTTTTAGATTAAAATTGTACATACGTCTAATTGGTGCCTTGATAAGGTATACGTTTCATCCTACTAAAATCTACCTAATCTATTAAAGTAACGATAACGAATGCAGACAAATACTAAGAGAAAATGTACTCTTTGCGAACAACACAATGTTACACAAAAAAAAACATACTACGTAAACCGCAATTATACATGATTCGTAAATAAACATATGTGCATGGTCTAATCATTTCTTTTTGTTTAAAAATACGGCATGGATGCATGCATGGTGGCCGTTTTGATATTATTGCTTATCACCCATTACGACTCCGATTTTGACATCTATTATCATTATTAAGGAACGTGTCTATCATATGATTTTACACAATGTCCATTATGCTTTGGTCTCCAGCTGATGTTGGCTGCTAGTTTCCGTCCTACCGCTTGCATCAAAAGTAGTGACCGACCGAAACATGTTATTTTGCCGAAACCGAAACCGAAGGTTCGGTTTCATTGTAGTTTTGGCCGAAACCGAAACCGAAACCGAACCTTTTATAAAAAAAAAAGTCCTTAAAAAGTCGAAAAAATGTTAGTAAGTTTTTTTCTAAAATTAATATCTCGCCGACCTATAATTACAGGTTTCTACTTTCAAAGATTTATCACAATGAAATTTCAGCACAGTTACAGAGGTTCTGTTTGAAAATTTAACTACCCTATAAATAAAGTGAAAAAAATACATTATTTGTAACACAAAGTTAGCGATTTTTTAATGGTGGTATAAAATAAGTCGGCCGGCGGAGTCAGGCGAGCGACGCCATATTGCCAGCCGTGCCGAGCGCGCCCGACGTTAGCCGAGCGCGACCCGAAGGTACGATGTTGTAAGTTTCGGCGCGGCCGAAAGGTTCGGCCGTTTTTGGCCGAAACCGAAACTCGGGCCGAAACTTGATTTTTTGGCCGAAACTGGCCGAAACCGAAACCGAAACCGAAATTTCGGTCGGACACTAATCAAAAGTTGATGGGAACCCAAAACATTGCGTAAAAAGTAGCTTTTACGTGACAGTCTATATCCACCACATTTATTTTGAGGATGCTCAATTGGGCAATCAAGAAGAGGAAATTTAGGTAACATGTTTTGGCAGCATACTATTTTATTAAAATTATACATAGGATTCGCTGTAATAGTCTCGAATTGAGCTCAATAGGCTTTTGTCCGCAATATATTTTCTGGCCAATTTTGAAAGTATCATAAAGTCTTTAAGATACAAAAGTTAACCACATTATACCAGATGAAATGGTTAAACAACACCCTCAGATCATATTCTCAGAACATTGTAATTCAATATAATACGCATGTCAACACTTAACGATACAGTCTTTAAGTATGCGCTTAACTATTAATTAATTAAAATAAATATTTCTTTTTCTGACAGTATAAAGGTATTACGAAAAACGATTATTAGTTACACGTTACAAAAAAGAACCATTCGTCGATGCATTTACGAAAACAAAACTTCGCAAAGAGCTATCCATTGCTATCTGGAAACAATGAAGTCATACAGACGAGGAATGAAATACACGTTAAATGAAAGGTCGGGCCCGGGGCAGAAAACTGGATATAACTGAACTGGGAGATAAGAGACTCAATACTGGCATTGCTAACCACGTATCTCGAGTACGGGAATATGTCTGCATTTAAGAGTAATAAAATAGGTAAAATGCGATATAATCATTCATGGCCTTCGATTGCGAAGACGGAGCAGGAATCCTACACTAAGCAAGATTTTCTAACCAACCTCCCCCTCCGCCCCACAGTGTTTGTTTTTGTCCCTCATTGCCGTCGTCTGTATTCTATATTTAAAAACGGAATATCCTCCTGAGACCCACCATACCAATAAAAATACAATCGAATTTGAACCTAACAGTTCCGATTACAAATTTGAATTTTATTTTATGTCAAATCAATCAAACCAAAACAAATGCAACTCTATCACTTCAAAATTTAACTTATTTTCCGTTGACCATATTTTGTCCTTTATATAGGACGCGGGGTCTTAGGAGGAAATATTTGCAGCAACAACTGATAAATGAAAAAATAGGTAATGTACCGTTTATTCCATTATTAAGTTTACGATGGCATATAAAGTATATGAAATCTAGTAATATCAAACAAGCATTTCAATACAAGTCATTAACTTTACTTGTAACTAAGTATAGTATTTTATCGTTCAATTGAAATCTGGAAACACAGACTTATAAAACAGCAGTTTTTTTTTATTGGCACACATCCCATGCATATTAAAAGTTGTTCAAAATCATGAGTTAAAAAGGCGTTTAAAATAACGGAACCGGGAGGTGGAATTTTTAATTAGACTTACTAAAGATAAAAGTATTATAAATTCTAATTATGTAAATGAGACTTCGTAGTTTTACCTCTATGAATCCAAAGGTGCGTTGCTTGTTCTCAATTGCTTGTACTGTTTGACTGTTTTCTGATGTTTGACTATAACGTTCTGATATATTTCAGTGTTTGTATCTCTGGGGTCAGTGGAACTTACCCGGCACATCATTATGGCAGAGTATCCATCATACTTAAAACACAATTTATAATATCTTGACTCTTGTAATAATGGTTGTGTAGGTGTGTACCGACAGGTAAAGAAATCTGAGTAGCATCAGTAAGCTCTCGGTAAAGTACAAAATAACGCGTATACATTTCGCCTCGCCAAATTAACCGCAAAATTGTTCTTAAAAGTATCGTTTATAAAATTTGTTACAGGTAATAAATCGCGAAGATAAACAATAAAAATCAGTAAGTGTACAAATGACTGATAATTTAGTCGTAAATTTTGATAAGTGCTTTTCGAGATCTCACGTTTTCAAGAGGCGTATGAAAATTCTGTATATAATTATATAGCAATTGCAATTACAAACTTCCTTGTAGCTCAAACAAAACTCTAAAGCCAAATTCAGTCAAATGAACGCAACTGCTAAGAGCTCTGACTATAAGGTACATTCTTGCTTGTTTATTTGACAGAAATTTGGCTTATATTTTTGAACGTACTATAGTTTAATTTCGAAGACTCATACATACACGCAGCCATGGAACATTGGTTCAATTCTGACTCAGTATCATGATTTACCTATTAAGACAATTTAGATGACGATTCTTATGCTCCTGCTAGAAATAGTATCAAGGTCATTTTACGTCAGCATTAGGAAAGTTAATTTGATACTCATGCGATTTTCAGCTGTTTACCTTTTGTGTAAAGCTAAGTGACGTAGGTACTATAATGATGTCACTCATTGTTGAAGTACAATGTTGCTATATTATGTAAGATGACATAGGTACGTGCAATGCCTGTTTCATTCACATCACGTTACCTATGTCACGACGAAGACATGTACACATGACAACCGATACTAACTATGCGATATAACGGGATGCCATGTTATTTTTTAATTTAATTAAGATTATTTAGAAACTAGTACCTACGCCAAATCTTGGGATTAGGTAGCGGACTCCGGGCATCCTTCAGGATGCAACTGTACTGGGATAACGCTAGGAGGATGATAAATTAGGATTATTTAGAAATTAAATGATGGTCCTTCTATACTGTATAAATAATAATAACAACAAAGTCAATATTGTTATTTATTCCATGAAAACTTGTTCAAGTACAAAATAGGTAGTTATTACATTTATATTTTCCATTTTCTATTAAGAAATATATTTTAAAACATCAATCGAAACCGACAAATTTCGAACTAGTAGCTGTTTTTTGCGCTTAAATTCTACAATGCACAATAAAAGCATAACATGGCTCCGGTATGGCACAGAAAATATTTAACAAAATTTCTGACTCAAATTATATCGCTTGACATACCTACATCATTTTAAAAACCAGCTGACTTTATTTTTTATTGACAATTGTTACTATTCAATAAACTATATCTTAATGATATTGATAACACAGATTTTTATTAAAAGTAGTTATAATTAATTAATTTGTTTATTGTTATATTAATATAATGTTGTCTTTAGTTGTATTAGTAAATGACATGTTTATTATAATCGCAAGAAACTAGTTTTATACACCTTTATTGTAGGTAAAACATAGTAAACTCATCAGAACATTAACAGATACTCAAACGCAGTGTCTGCTTATGTCCCATCTTTCATGGTAAACTGATGTAGTGATACCTGGTAACCTGATTTTTTAACATAATAAATTCTGATTCTGTGACTATCAAAAGCGGCGTATTTGTATTGTATTGTGTCCTTTAATCCGTATTGGAATTAGAAATATTTTTTTACCTACTGTACTTTTACGACTTAGAGGCCATGCAAGTCAGCTGAGTTATGTAGTTCCAATCAATATCCGTCCGGCGATGAGATCAGCCGCTGAAAGATGGATAGCACAGCATTTGAATGATACCTACATATCCAAACGGAAAGTACTTCCTCTGCTATACAACACAGAATAAGTTTCAGTCAAAACATTTATTTGTGTACGAGATTTTATTGCCGACTGTACCTTTTTTCCACAGTCGTCAACTATTCGTTGAGACGGTTCCAATGAGCCTAAACACAACGGGTCTTGTGTAGTTTAGAAGTTGCTATGGCCACCTGTCTCCATCATCACGTCAGGTCAGTAATACGATAATATTGCATTATCACTGAACTTACATTAAGTATGCCAAATTTCGGCCCAATCAGATCCCGGCAGGTGGTTAAAAAACTATGCAAATTTTGAGGACAACTTACATACTTATAGTGCAAGTTAAATTAAATCTTTTAAAAAGCGTACGCCCCCGAAGCATGGAAGATGGCTGCCGAAGCAGAGGCAGACCGAAAAGAAGATGGCGGGACGACCTTGATACATTTTGTACGGATTGGCGGGAACTGGCACACGATCGAGACGAGTGGCGAAAAAGAGGGGAGGCCTTTGCCCAGCAGTGGGACACTATATAGGCTAGTAAAAAAAGTGTACGATATTGAGTTGTGACATATATCAACATCAAGCTGTCTATACTAAAATCCACCATTAGGCGAAGTTGTTTGACAAGTCGAAATGTACAAATTTTGCCACAGTATGGCCAGTGCTGTTCATATTGATATTATTTAAGGCCTTACTAGACTTACCGATCTTTCGGCCCAATTTACCGGGTACCCCTAGGTGCGACTTTAGAGCAACTTAAGAGACACATTACAAGAGTCGCATACATTCTTACAAGCGCACGCGGCGTTGCATGCAATGGTGCGCACACGCGCGCACACCTAAACACCTACGCGCGTGCGATAACGCGACCCAAGTCAATGTGGAGAGCAAACAGTAATAGTTTATTCGTTGATTAGACCATCATCACGTCAAATGACGAATTCCTGGATTCATATTTTGAAATTTAGCCCCAGACACAATATACATTTTTAGCCAAAAAATATCATTTTTACAAAGAGAGCGGAATGACCGTGCACATAATCTCAAATATTAGAGATTTCGCAACCAAAAGAAGAAAATTTTATATGCACTTTTTTTATGAAATAAACAGTTCTAATTTTTTTTAGCCCATACTGTTTCATAATTCTTTCGCCATGACCTCATTCAAAACTTAACCTGCGTTCACCTCTTCAAAGTCGATAGCTTGGCATCCCAAGTCAACTAATTAATGATATAATGTAAAGGGCATCCGATTGTTGGTTATCACCGCTTTATCCAGTTAAGACCGGTCGGTAGCTCGTGTCGAGAAGGACAAAGTCTGTAAAGCAAACATATCATTAAGTAATAGTTGATAGATTATGGACCAAGTGCGCCGTATGTGCCTGGTACAATCCGTGTTTATGCTCGTTTATTCTAGTTTATCTTTGAGGAAGATTTTTCTCAATGGTCCTCTCTTTTCTTTCACTTTTTCTCTCCCCCTTTCTCTTTATCATAAATAATAAATAAACATTTGTGGACAATCTTACACACATCAACCTAGTCCCAAACTAAGCAAAGCTTGTACTATGGGTACTAAGTGACGATATACATACTTATATAGATAAATAAATACTTAAATACATCGAAAACATCCAACACTCAGGAAAAAATATTTGTGTTCATCACACAAATAAATGCCCTGACCGGGATTCGAACCCGGGACCTCCAGCTTCAAAGGCAGGCTCACTACCAACTAGGCTAAAGCGGTCGTCTATCATCTCACCTTCATTGGCTCAAGAAGCATTGTGTCTTTCAAAGAAGCCACTCCTATCTGGCCTTCAAACGAGAGCTAGACCTCTTTGGTCAAGCCTCAATGTTTTAAGTACAAAGGTAAGCAACCTAAACGATTTAAAGATCTCAGGCTGCTCAAATATCTTTAACTTGCTGAAGCAAAGTATTGTACATCATTTATTTTTTCATAGAACGGCGGTGGAATTAGTTTGCGGCCTGCCTGATGATAAGCAGATAGCGTAGCCTATCGGCATTAGTGACTAGACAAGAATCACACCACAACGCATCCTTGAGGAACTCTGGCATATAAGCGTGTTTTTGCGTTTACTTATTCAAGGTTTAATTTAAACAGTCAATTTTACGCTCTATAACGACGTAATACGGTGAAACCGATCTAGTGAGTCGGTCCAATCAGGGGTTTACGATAAGTAAGCATGAAATGAACTCGTGCACATTTATAGTTATAACGAATAGGTAACATTGAGACGAAGTTGACACGCGTTGAAATATAGCAGTTCGTATTCGGTAAATAAACATGCCACAACGTACTGCTTGATTCTTAGTTTTGTATCAACTGCGCGTAATCGGAGGTCTTTCATATTTTTGCCCAAGCAGAAACGGAGACCTTCGATCACTTATCTCACTCGGTCAATAAAAAATAATAATAATCCAGTCACTACAAATGTATTTAACGAAGGTTTTAAAATACGTCTTAATCAAAGTATCTCTGAAAAATAATGCAAAAGAATTCTGCGTTTTAAGAGCAAATGTGATAAAAAAATCCTAGCTTCATACATACTTAATACCTTTTGAAATATATTGGCAGTTGGGCATAAAAAGGCTGCCCTAATCGACCGAAACGACGTTACAAAGGTTCCTACAGATCCAACCTCGTTTTGTCAAAATTTGATTTGTAAATAGACCTTCTTCCCTAAAGAGAACCTCCCTTTTCTACTTGGTGCAGTAGTATTTTTACTTGGGATGCGAGTATTTTTATTTAAGAAAAAGATTTTTTATTAACGACGGAGTTACACAAGTTTACAACCCACCTGTTGGTAATGAGACACCGTATCCTATGGACGTTTCCGTTTTTATAATTCTCGATAAAAACGCGTTGCCAAACCTTCTTGACTTGAGGATTCATTGTGTTTACAGCTACAGACATGCAGTGGAGCTGGCATAACTGTCGTTGAGACGCGACGGGTGTAGAGAAAAATCTACCTTCCTCTTTCTAATTCGCACAGTACGAGTGAAATCGTAGAAAGAGTATTAGTGAATACCCAAAAAGGACGAACTTATGATAACCTGAAGAAATTGAGATGCATCAGAAGACTGATACATCCATTAGCACAATTTTGACATCTCATAATTAGTCGTGCTGTATATGTATATACATTGGTGCCCAATTTAAAATAAACCTATATAGGCTACAATATATATATATATATATATATATATATATAGGCTTGAATACATTGATGATGCTTCAGTAATACAAGCCGTTTACAAATAATACGCTATTAGGGACAGAAGATGACACGTTGTATCTAGTTCCCACGTATGTTATTGTCTATGCTTACATCTCCTTCCCACATCATTGTGATTGCTGGCTCCAGTCTTACACTTAGTTCATAAGCCACCACCAGGAACACAACACCACACACCTAAAGAACAAAGTAGTGGTGTTAATATGCCTACCAGCGGTCTACTGTAACTTACAAAGTTGGACTGCACCATTTGAGCGAAATGACATTACTCTGTGCTCCGGCTCTCTACGGAGGAATTTTATACGTGTCACCGATAAAACGCCTTTCAGCTTTCAAGTTGTTGTAATGATAATTATGAATCAAGCAAAAAAACATAGGCACGTTTAAAATGGATACCCAGATACGGAGAGGTAGGGAGCTATGGATCTTTCAGTAAAAAACTTAAAATGAAACTGGCATCCAACGCCTACTACACACTCGATGCCTTTTTCGAGAGCTAACACCTGCGCTAAGTAGGTTTTAAATTTCAAAATGGAATCGGTTCGCTTGCCCAGCCTTGCACTATAACCTGTATTATGATAATGTACCTAATGTAATCACATATTTATTTGACGTGTAAAATGTAAAAATTTATAAATAAATGATTGAATTGAATTGAATTGAATTGAATTGAATTGAGATAGTAAGGTTGAGAAAATATCAAGACGAGAGGAGATCAAACGTGTCAATTAATTTAGGAAGCACACTCGCGTACAAAGAATACGAGTCAGTAAAATACCTTCATAATTCCTAAAATAGTGCAAACAGTACAGTTTTTTAATCCTGTCATGATCTTCATTTAATTCTACATCTAATCTGCAAAAGCAACATTAAAAAATAACTTTTCCCGGTTTAAATTGTACTCCTAAAAACCCATGATTAAATATCATCGCGTTATATTATTATTCGTAATACCCAACAGTATTAGCAATTTCCGGGATCCTATCATAAAAATTTTAAGCTCCAAAACTGACAATTTTTGCGATATATCGCTTCGCTAACCAATCTTAAATTTTTGATCTCGAGTGTGAGAGAGAAATATAAAGGTTAAGCATGTTGGTAAAATTAATACGCATCGTCCTCTCATGCTTATTCTTTTATAGTTTAACAATAGCGATTGCCATCTGATACACCAATTCAGAGGGAAAGCTAGACCTTGTTTCCTCTTAATATTTACCTTTACCTAAAAACTTAAAATATCAAATTTACATTATCATACTTTTTTTTAACTCAGTGGTACGAAGCGAGTCTCGAACCCGCGACTCGCACCTCCGATTCGGTTGAATCCGCTCAACCAATCTCACTCGAGTGCAAACTCTTAGAGTATTCCAGTGTTCCCAACCACACGCGTGGTCGTGTCGGAGGTTTTCCCTTCGATTTTCCCCAGGCTACTTTCCAACCGCGCACTCCTATCGCTTTATTGGACAAGGCCTATAAAGTCACAGTCAGGTTAAAAATAAAATCGAATCCGCAACCTACAGATTGAAAGTCACGTGCTATGGTAGCTTTGATAAGTACTTTATAATAAAATATGAATTATAGAATACTTGCAATTCACGTACTCGCACACACTAGTATTTTTCAGAGGTATCACGCGCGGTGTCTCCACTCTATTCAAAGAAAAGTTCCTGGTTCTAATTTTGTGAAATCAGTTGATTCAATTTGTATGTTCCATCGTCCGTTGAAGAGGTCTCTCTTAAACGAGATATACAAATCCTGTGAATCCCGTGACGGCATCATTAAGTGAAGGGAAGAATTGTGTTCAAAAGAATTCGCCCGAAAATATAACAAAGTTGAAGTATTTCGTTATTGAAGCTGATTCGTTCTAGAGTGTTTCTTTTATTAAAATAAGTTATTTAGGTGTAGCTGTTGTTCTCTATTCAACGGTTTCAAAGATTTAGAGTGTTCCATGTTTTTGTGTTGATAATTGGGTTCTGTTCAAGAGTATTTCTTTTATATGATGTTTATGTTTTATTTAATTTCATTGTGTACTAAACCCAAGACTGTGACGTGGAGCCTTGCTATCTCGTGTATGTAGAAGGGTTCGCATTAGCTGCATTCATTCATCTATTTAGTGCTTTTCTACGAAATAAGTTGGATATTTTCTATGTATGTAAGTATCTATTTATCTATATAAGTATGTATATCGTCGCCTAGCACCCATAGAACAAACTTTGCTTAGTTTGGGACTAGATCGATTTGTGTAAGATTATCCACAAATATTTTCAAAAATCCACAAGCTTTTGCCCGCGCCTTCGTGTAATCTGTCACTCCCTATTTCACCCCTTCGAGGTACAATTTTCATTAATTTGTATATCATAATACTAACATAAATTAGGAGCGTTCGTGGTCCAGCGACGACCGCGTGCCGCGTGCGTTATGTGAGTTTAAGCAGTGGGTCGGGGTCAGTTCTTGGATGGGTGACCGCTTTGAATGGTTACTAAATGAGGGCTCCTATGCTTTCATTTGGAAGGTACGTTAATCCGTTGATCTCGACTGCTATCTACGGCAGCAGTCGTTAAGCCGAGTTGGAGGCCTTCGAGCGGCTTAAGAACTTCTAACAGTCAAGTTTCCGACCCACTTGACAAAGGGGGCTCAAAGTAGCACATAGTCCGTAGGCAGTACCTACCACTACCCTACACATGGCCTATGGGTGGTGCTAAAAGTGTAACAAAAAATGGCAACCGTACTGTCTTCTCAAAGATCTCACGGTTCGAAAATAATTGCCATACGATAAATAAATTGAAATAATATGGATCACACGAAAATATAGCATTTAAGTCTGATTGTTGAAATTTGATGCCGTCAAAATAAATTATGCTTTGGTCAAGTTGGCGTGGAAAATTTCCTTAAGATCCAACAAAATTAAAATTAACTCTGAATGACATGTCTAAAAATATCAGCAAAATTTTAAAAGAGAGTGCTAGAGTCTGGCAAAGGAAAGAGTTTTTTATGATTTTTTTATATGACAACACAACCTGAATTGTCAAACGTAATTGTTCTATAAAATATCATTTTTGATACTTACGTTTATCCAATAAATGTACTTTCGCTACTTCTAATACATAATATAGTTTTAGCAATGAAAGACATAAAATCGACAAAATAACAAAATGTAATCGCTGTTTCTACAAATATACAAAGAATCTGCATTAAATGAACAATTTATGGATACAGAGCAACATTATACGCGCCTAACCAATCTTAGAACCAACTGTCAAATCTACCGTTTCCCGCGCGAACTGACAGCGGTTGTCAGTCGGTATATTTGAGGCTTTGTTAAAAACTCATCGAATCCAATAATAGTATAATAAAATAATTCTACATTATTTACTTACACTGGAAACTTAAAATTCAGTATTTTCGTCAGACCTCTGGATGGGCCTTGCTTTAAGATGTCGAGCGTTGTGACGATTACCCTGCTTACTCGGTGTGTGATTAAACTTAAAACATAACAAATAAACTGTTGACAAACTAAAACTGAAACTAGTAGTAACTCGTAAACTACCGCTGCACTCATATCGAAATACAGGGGTATTCAACTAGTTTGAAAACAAGACTCGTTACTAAACATATAAACATAGTTCCAGGCAAACTAATAGAATTCAGTTTTCGTAATATTACCATCCTAATTTGGTTTTACGTAGCTCACGGATGACCACAATAATAACCCTCATAGAGTTGATGCCTTTTGTGACCACAAGCAATGGATAGAACACCACATTTTGGTAATTAGGATAAAACCAGAGGTACATGGAAGAGAAAATTGCTGAGTTACTTACATTAATAATGGATTATTTAAGAAACACAAAGTTCACGGGTCTTTCATTACCGTCATTTCCACGTGGTTTCAACCAGCCGTGGGCTTGGATTATTGATATCTGAGAAAGTTGCCAACCAAAAATCTAATACAAATATGGAGGGCAGACCGTAAACTTGTCCAATACCCCTCCATCATTTTATCTCAAGGCACACTTACAATAATAGATCCTGGTTGCTCCGAGAATCAGGGTCATCATTTTCATGACACTATATGCTGAGCGGCGCCCATTTTTTTTTAAATATGCCGTCGTCTCCCGGCGAAAAAAATAAACAATAGTATTTTTTAGTGAACCCTGGGATCCAAGGGACTGGTAGACGACGGGTTAAATACTTGCTTACAGGGTCGCCATGTGATGTTGGGCGAGCAGGGATAAATCAAACAACCAACTCTGAGTAAATACTGTTCTATAATATTAAAATAAATCTCCTTATATACTAATGATATTAGTCATCCTCTTAGTGGGAGGTCAATAACAATAGGGGTTTCTTATTGCTTAGGTATTTACCTTATATGGTAGACAATGGTTACATTCCTCCCTATATGGTTATGGTTTCCAATTATTAATCCGATACTTTAATATGATACTTTAATGTTATGTTTATGTACCTATCGACACCTGTTTGCTATACCTACTACATTGTGATATATCTCTTGTAGGTATGTTACCAACTGAATATTTTTTTTTTCTTTCATATTATCCGCATCCATATGTCGATCCATAATATAGCAGTTACATTGAAAGTTGATTTGTTGAGTGATAAAACGTATGATGTTTGTTTTATAATATTTCTAAATATTATAAAGCAAATAAAGCAAGAATATCATGCTAGACCTTATCTCGTAAAGGTAATGTTAATTTTATACAGGAACGGAAAATAAGGGTTTAAAAACATAGATTTTCAGTCCGTAGCAAAGTTTTGTTTTTGTGAGAAGCGAACCCACGCTCACTAGACTACCATGAATGTTGTTTCATGAATAATGTATAAGATCTAGCTCCAACTCTCAGATTTTCTAAGGACCTAGTACAATCTGAAACGTATCTAGATTAAAACTAAGGGTGGGTTATTGCACCATCTTACATTTACAGATCGATCAACGTTAAACATGACGCTGGCATCTGTCATCCCATAGAAACTTGACAAAATTCCCATACAATCTGATTTTATCAAACACAGTTTACAGACGATTTGGTGAAACCCACCCTAATAGACAATATGCATCATTTTTTTTCATGATGCCATTTGAACCAGTTTTAAGAGAGGAACAAATGTGTATATGCATTATGCAACAACTACAATTACAACAAAACAAAAGACAAAAGACAAAAATGGGTTTCAAAGTACAGCATAAAAACCGAGCTTTCAAGACGTCCCATAATAAATTTGAGCATAGTATATGACGTCATATATTATGCGCCCGTATTACCATTGTCTGGAAAAATGAGGAATTTGCTGTTTTAGTCGTGAAATATTGCGTTTAGGTAGAAAGTCTTGGAAGGAAATTGGAAATAATAATGTAAATAAATAATTAAAACTAATTTAGTTCTAAATTAGGCACATAGTCACATTTTTTGTTTAAAACTCATCGTCTACCAGTCCCTAGGGTCCCAGGGTTCATAACAAAAAATGCATTTGTTTATTTTTCCGCCAGACGACGGCTTAAAAATAAGACTGTTGATAGTGGCTATAATTTACTTTTAGGCAATAAAATAATTGAATATTTATTCGAAAGTTTCAAGTGTCATATCTTGTTAAGATTTTGAGCAATGAGGGCTATCGTTTTTGTGCTCACCAGTTGACGCCACTGTCGAGTAAAGTCCAGCTGTCAATTTTTTTTATTGGTTACTAGCGACCCGCCCCGGCTTCGCATGGGTGCAATGCTGATGCATGTATTATACATATAAACTTTCCCACTCACTGTATCTATTTAAAAAAACCGCATCAAAATCCTTTGCGTAGTTTTAAGCATACATAGGGACATAGGGATATAGTGACATAGGGACAGAGAAAGCGACTTTGTTTTATACTATGTTGTATTACTTTTACATTATGGGCATGAGAACGAAGTTTACGTTTAAAAACCGTACCGTAAAAATATCCAACATCCCCCATTGTAGCGCACTCCTGTTTTGTTAGAAAATAAAGAAGGAAATAAGTTTCCGAAAGACAAAACTGTCTCAAAGAACTGACAGTCATTGACCCGTAACTTATGTTTGCCATAATCAAGCTCAGGTATTGCAAAATACTCACCATATTGTTCCAATTAGCGTAGCGCAACCACAAAGAGTGACATTTGACGTTTCGGAGACCTCGCGCTACACTAGCGCCTTTAGCGGCGAATTCATACGCGATAGCCCCCATTTTATTAATTTACTGTTCGTTGTTAAAATTTTATGGTTTCTTATTCATATATCTTAACAGTATTAATTCCACATGCTTATTCTTTATTATGTATAAAATGTCCGCCACTCTTCTACTGGATATGGACAATGTGTGAGATTTTGTATATTGCGCATATAAGCTTACTTTACGTCAGATATGCATGTTATGAGGAGAAACATAATGGAGGGGCGTTGATTTTAAGATTGCGTTTACTCTATCTATTCCTGAACCTCACCTCCTCTGAATGAAATTATTATAGGAAAATCTAGTCCTTATGATTCAAATAACGGCACCCTAAATGCGCTAAGAAGTGTTACTTAGTGCTGCTGTCAACCCAAACAAAAGAATTATATTTGTGAACATGTTTAAGACATTCATAAATATTTAGCCCCATGTCACATTAAATCGTGTGTTAACTTATGATTCAAAATATGTATAAACTTATATTTTACAAGAGTATGGTGATTCAGTGAAGAGTCGACAGGCAAGAGACTAAATTGCCGATCACTAACCCGACAGACACACAACACCAAAGCTATTATCAAAGATCCCTGTGACAAAAGCGGCGATTGCAACAGAGAGGAACTTGGAATGACCTGCCAAGAGTACTAAGAAAGTACGAACTATTCTATTATTTTTATTTTACAAAAAAGGCGAAAGGGAACAATATTTTTATAAACGAGCGCGACGCTTAACCGGTAAGGAATTTGACAATATAAAAGTTAGTAAGGTGCCCATAACCTGACATTGTAAGCCAGGGACGAGGCATAGCTTAACCGGGTACGACTGTCGAGTGTTCTGGGACTGCGGCAGAGAGACCATTCCAGTAAATGTTTTAACTGCTCTGTGGCCGTAAAATCTATCACCATTACAACCTCGTATCTGTCCCATAGATCACAAGAAAACTTGCACTTTATTAACGTTTATATAAAGTTGTCTTTGGCGTTTTGCGAGTGAGTCATTTGATAGTTTGAATAAAGGCAGTCGTTTTGCAGTTAACGTCAAAGTATGCGAGCTGTGGGATATTGAATTAGTCACTTTTATATCCGCCTGTTGTTAGTATGTTAATACACCCTTGTTGCTCTACGGTTTCATTTAGTTTTGTTCTAAAATATGCTCAAAGTCAGAATTGTAGGTATTCAACACGTGTTGGTCTATCGTTCATTACATTTTATTATACACTGTTGTCTATCCATGCCGGAAATCTCCGGACACATAACAAAAGAATGCTATTGTTTATTTTCTTCGTCGGTCGAGGACGGGTTTATCGTAATTCTTAAATCCTAATTCCTAATCCTAATCCTAACAATATTATAAACGTGAAGGTTTGTGCGGATGGATGTACCTTCCGCTTAATCTCAAAAACTAGTGAACGGATCTCTATGAAACTTTTCAGTATTGTAGCTTAGACATCAGAATAGGACATAGGCTATAATGTATTTCATAATTCATCCCCTGAGGGGGTAAAAAAGGGGCGGCCTTTTTGTATGATATATATTGTAGACCTAGCATTAAATACTATGAAAACTAATTTCAGCGTTTTTTTGAAATTCACCCTCTGAAGGGGTGAAAAGGGGGTTGAAACATTGTATGGACAACCTGAGTTTTTTAAAGTGAGTGACTTCATACTTGGCGAGTAGACTTTCACTTAAAATAGATTCAAAAACTACCCTACCCGTGCAAAGTCGTGGCGGGTTACAAATGTTTATTATATAAGTATGCCTGTTTGTCTGTCACTTACTTTTGAACCACAGAACCGATTTAGATGAAACTTGGTATGGATATAGTTTGAGCCCCAGGGATGGACATAGGATACTTTTAATCCCGGAAATCATCCCTTAAGGGGGTGGAACTTTGTATGGAAGAAAGGTAACTAGGTATAAGCGCCTGACATAAAATAATAGCAATAACATTCTAACGCAATGACCGAGTTCTACGCAGACGAAGTCGCGGGCAAAAGCTAGTTTTTAGTAAATTTAAGTAAACGAGTATCATTCCGGGAAATCACAAAAAATAATGTTTAATTCTAATAACAATTAAGCGGTATCTGTGAAGAAAATGGCGCCCTCGTAGCTGTGGTATAAGAATGTAGCGAAATAATGCCACTGTTTGCAGCCAAGTTAAAAATACGAATAGTGGAGGTGCAAGCTCTCCGACTCGGAATTAATGTTAAAAATAAACAAGATTCTTGAGTTATTTTCAGCCTAGGCCGTCCTTGCTGGCTTTGCAAATGCAATGATACACTTATTCGTTGTAGGATGAATACTCTGAAAATATTTTCAAAAGGCTTTTTAATTATTGAATACTTTTGATATTTTAATATACTATTTAATTATAAGATTTCAAGCTTACATGGTCATTTACATTATAATTACGATTTGAAACGGGATATTTATCATGTATATTTGTATTTTTGAGTTCCCGATGTTTCGGCACTGTTGCAAGCGCCATTATCAAGGCCATTAACTGACGTGCTGCGAGTTTTAGTTGTGGTCTACCCACACACCATAGCGATCTACCCTCTTCCTGGAAACTCAAAAATACAAATATACATGGTAAATATCCCGTTTCAAATCGTAATTCTAATACTATTTAATTATCTTTATCAGGTAGAAACGCTCATTTATTGAGGCTATTTTCCTTTGCCAATCTTCCTCCTCGTCCTTAAATCGTTCCATGATTACTCGAATTCATTGAATTCAAAGGGTCGTAAAATATTTTTCCATCAAGCGATTTTATTTTGGTATAAATTTCCCTGTTGGGTTCAGTGGCTTTTGCGGTCATCCTCATCGCTGTCTGGGGAGATATAATTTAGATATGGCCCTCTGGAGAACAATGTACGACGCTTCTTATTATAGGAACATATTGTTAAAGGATTATTCGGTAAACTTTATTAAATGTTATGGGATTTAAAATAAGAATTGTTTTAATTTTGTATTAAACCGTCGTCTTCTGGTGAAAAACAAACAATATCCTTATTTTGTTATGATCCCGGAGATCCCAGGGACCGGTAGACGACGGGATGCAGCTGTTAATGCAAACTACAAATTTAGTAATTAAGGTTAATTGATGAAGAGTTTGGTTGAATTCCTTTTCTAAATTTGTTGTTTTGTTCGTATGTTTCTAGAGATTCAGTAATTGAAGATTATTATCACAACATAGTATAAAACAAAGTCGCTTTCTCTGTCCCTAATCCCTATATCCCTATGTATGCTTAAATCTTTAAAACTACGCAACGGATTTTGATGCGGTTTTTTTTTAATAGATAGAGTGATTAAAGAGGAAGGTTTATATGTATAATAACATCCATTAAATAGTGCACCCGTGCGAATCCGGGGCGGGTCGCTAGTTATGAATAAAATAAACGTAGCTCTTTAAAGTCACCTACTATTAGCTGATAATTAAAGAAATATATTTTTAATTTTGTGTAAAATTAAGCTTTTTAAGACTTTCGTACAAAACACCGATTTTAGGAATATAAAACGACACTGAAGATATTTCTCGCTGAAGCATAAGTGCAGTATCAAAGTGGCCAGCTAATTATGGGGCCGATTGTACAGTCTCTATCCTTAATATCTGTATTCTCCAGGTTGCTTAAAATCAAAATCTAAACATGCACCTTAACAACAGTACAAACGCCTTAACAACGTGTTTAGATAATTATGAACACCTTGTTCGCTCCTATTCATACATTTGATGGCGACTGTACATATGTATATGTCCTAACGCGTTTAAAAGCTGCACTAACACTTATGGTCGTGAAATACAGTCAGCCAAGACGCCAACAAGAGAGCAAGGCTCATGCCTCGCTCATGCGAGATGGTATGTTTTAATAAAAACACGTAGATTTAATCGACATCAAACACCATGTTTACACTATTGAACTCTATACCATTGTAATAAGGTAATATTTTATACAAACGTCAACTAAACACTAAAATCAGAGCGCCAAGTGTGCAGTGAGTAGCAAAATCTTAACGATTTTCACGCAGGGCTTGATGTTGCTGGCACTCACGCGATATGTTTGCCAATAATAATTTTCTAGGCGTGTACAATAGTAGATTGTGTCTCAAGGGAGCAAAATGATATATTTACGGCGAGGGCGGTATATTGAATTCTGAGAGAAGCGAAAGATTCTACAATAGAATCCTGAGCGTAGCGAGGGATTCTAAAGTAGAATCTTGAACGTAGCGAGGGATTCAAGTGTTTACGCCCAAGACGAAAATAATTTTGCTACCGTGTGACCACATACTGCTTTTCACACCGTCTATGAGACCCGCTGCTAAAACATGAAATATCTTACAAATGATTTTACTACAATGTTACATACTGCTTTTCACACCTTCTATGAGGAAAAGAGTCATTGTTGCCCTCAAATGAGGGAAGAAAAGTACAACTTTGATCCCTCGTTCGAAGGCAACAATAACTCTTTTCCGAATAGCAGGTGTGAAAATATGGTTTTCACTTAGACCACTTACGCATTTTGTTGGTGCTGTATCAGTAAGCTGTCAACTGTCAGTCAGTTTAGAGCTGATTTTTTAAGCGCGCGCCTATTTTATGCGGCAATCGCAGCGTTATATTCCATTCTACTTTTCCATGTACATAATTTTCAGACATTTTTTTTAAATGCCGATTTTGGAATACTTGGCCCTCACTTCATATTTTTGTATTGTTATTTATAAAAGACGTTTAATTGCAGTATCACTTCCGACAGTTTTAGTAATTAACGAACCACAGCTAATATCCATAAATCGAGTAACTCAGTGGTCCTTGGATGACTCACCATTTGTATGGAAAAATGGTTTTTACCACTGTGTTACCCACCTTTTACAGCAATAAGTTAATATTTTATACAAACGCCTTAAGGGAGGCATACAGCGACATCTACCAGAAGACTCATGCTTCATTAAGGGCACTAACGTCTCAAATCATATTGAGAATCGTCAGTTGCGATGCCCCATCCCATACCCAAATTTAGAATAAAGGATAAATTGAAAAAAATAAATACATATAGTTTACGTTAGCAGCGGTACTGCTTAATACGAAGGAACGGTTGATGAATTTGGGACTGGGTGGCGATTGCACCTATAGCTCAGTTGGCTAGAGCGACTGGCCGTGAGTGCCGGGAGGTCGCAGGTTCGAATCCTGCTCGGTGCCTAAATTTTTCAATTTTTCCTTTATTCTAAACTAGCTTTTGCCCGCGACTTCGTTCGCGTGAACTTCTACTGACTATTCCTTGCCCTTGGTAGATAAATGCTGGTTAGGTTATAAACTACTTAACTTTGAGTGACTCACACTCCAACGTTTTTACGTCTTAAAGTTACAAACTTACAAAGTTTCTAATTTATATAGGTAACTATATTAAGCAAGCAAGCAAGTGAAATGGGCCCTCTTATCTATGAAAGGAAGCATGGGTCCTGAAGAAAATGTAATAGGCGGATAATGAAACAAAATTATTATGATTTATCAATACATATATATAGTTACGTATGTATGTATGTTGGTAATAGGTACTGGCTAAGTAAGTCAGACGTTAAATACATATTTCATTCCAGGCCGGAGAACACCGTCGACTCGATCCCATATAGCATTTATGCGTATGAATTATTTTTGATGATTTCTTATACTATGTAACAAAACACTAGTGACTGCTAAGAAACTACCTCATCACATCCATGTAGTATAGTGGTGTCACGGTTTGATGTTGCGTACGTCTACACATACGTTCTTGTTCGATGACATTACCCAATTCCCTACTTTCCGAGCCTTAGTACTGACATGCTCGTGTAGCGACTACAGGAGAAGACATATTATGCTTGAATAGAACAAAAATTTTGATGTTGCTCGAAATGCAAAGTATCAGGAGTCCTACATTATAACCCAAGATTATTCATGTCCTACAACAGTATGACATGCTCTACTTGCAGTGAAAACCTCTACGCATTATCCCTCGGTATGAAAATTAATTGAACACTTCTAGTCTTACTAAGACAATGTTTTTTTATAGGTACTTTCAGTTTACTAAGACAAACATGTTTACAAAAATTTTAAGCACCCTATCAAAATATCTGTAAGAAATTCTCCCTTTATCGTAGGTATTTTTCTAGTGAAAGTTCTACGTCCATAAGGTACAATCGAACCTGTGACATCCTGACATACGCAGTCAATCGCTTTAACTGAGCTGTCTGAACAATCAGTAATCACACTCGGTTACCAAGTCCTTCAACCACTTCTCCCTTACAAAGCGCTCGCGCTTCCTTAAATTCAATTGATAATTTTCGTTAATAAATGTTACTGCTTAAAACAACAGTAATATATTTAAGTATCTACGCACACATTATCATATTACAATTATATAAAAAAAAATCGTAAGCCCGAAAACTGAGAGGTGGAATGCTGCCTAAAGTTACTTTTCTCCTTCTAAGTAGCCACTTTCTACAATTTCAAGCTAGGACCATTGACTTTTATTTTCTTTTCTAAGAACCTAAAATTTGAAATTCCTCCATATTTCCCATGTACCTCATAATTCCAAGAAATTCGAAACAAAGCCTGATAAAACCGGCGAGCAGCTGAAGACCGAATTAAAGTGAACGCCGGACGACCATAACACAAAACCTCTTCATATACCTAATACTTGTACCTCCCAGTGATTTGATTGTTTATAACTAATCAGCTAGGTAATCACTATTTTCATGTTACCTACATTAAATTAGTATTTTGGACAAATTGACCTATAAGATAAACCAAAAGATTTGTAACAGTTTCTATGGACCCAAAATTACGTCCACCGCACGATCGCGACAACACGGACACATATAATCCCTATTCGTCCCGATACCGCTGCATACCGGATAGAGTCAGTCTGACCCAGGTCGGGCCTAGCTGAGTTCCATGCTGGACTCTTCTCAGCTAGGCTAGGTTTAGTGAACCAGCGACAGAACTCCCAGTAGTCCGATTCCACACACACCTCACATTTGGTGGAAGCCGCTCAGCCAATCTCATTGGAGCACACACTCTTAAGGCTTTGCCACATTCAACGCGGTAGCGAAAATGGAGTGAAAATCTATATGTTTTATGTAGGCATATATCAAAGCGCTGGTCAGTCAATGTTGACAACAATCGTCTACGTCCAATTTATTTAATCTCCAATTTTATAAACAGTAAAGTTATTTAGGCTCAATTGGTCAGTAAGTTTTGGTTTAAAACGCAAGCGCTTTAGAGGGTGTAAGTCAGTACCTAAATAACGTAAATCTATTATGTTTTGCTTACGATTATGCATGTATGCAATTAATAGAACTTCAGGTACTGAAATGCGGTAAACATTCACATTCACATGAGTCGCTTTGGTTTTGAGATAATTAAGCTCTAAGAGTCACAAATATCCGAAATCTTTCATAATAATAGTTCATCATAATCAATTGGTAGCGACATTCCTTATTTTATAACTACGATGGTAAAAATAAAAACTTTACATGAAAATACCTACCTTATCGTAGTAACTATAAGACTCAAATTATTGAATTGTGCAAGTAGTAAATAATCTACATTAACTTCGATTCGACTTTAATGAATGGCATGTCTCTGACACGCCAAACGTCAAATATCTTAAATTTACATCTGTCTAGACTCGCCTCACGATACGTCCTTATTGTATCTTGACCCTACGATTCGTGACTACTATGTGCATATTCGGAGCTCAGACTTACACTGGTTCATCTGAGACAAATTTTCGTATGTCAGCGGGAATTGTAAATATTCCACATGATTCAGGATATCTATGAAATTCAACTTCCACCCCCGAATTTATCTATTTGAGGGATGATGAAGGGATAAAAAGTATCCCATATGTTAATCCAGGCTATAAACTCGTTGTGTACCAAGTTTCATCATAATCCGGTCAGCCGTTTTTGCGTGATTAAGTAACAAATATATAAACATCTAAACATCCGAACTTTCACATTTATAATATTAGTGGGAATAGTGGGAATTTGTGATATTTTGTAGGTCCTCAGATAACACCGTTATCATACTCGACCACTCTAACAACGAAGATATATCATATATAGGAGACGAAGCTCAAGGCACTGGTTTGACAATGTTGACAACGACTGACTAACATAATTAAATCTCTTATTTCAAACAGTTACAATGGGTTGAGGGATTTTTGGTTATTGTCGTTAGTCCCCTAAGTACTTTTTTACCCTCCGTTTTTTCACATATTATCTATTTATTGTACAATTTTTGAATGGGATTCTTTTTATTTTGCTTCTAATTGTATGCTTACCAATTTTCAAGCCTTTAAGTCATTAATTGAAGGACTTAAAGGCTTGAAAAGACTTCAACCCCTCTTTTCACCCCCTTCCATCCCCAATCTGTATGATTTTTATAGCCTATAACCTGTCCGAAGATCAATTAAACTTAGTAGTGAAGGTTGTATTGAAATCTATTGGCTAGTTTTCGCGTGATGGTGAGACAAATAAACAGACAGACAAACAGACACAAATTCTAAAAACTGTTGAAATGTGTTCTGTTATCGATTCTAAGACCCCTCAATCGATTTTTTTGCTAATATCTTCAATGTACAGATTTTTGAACCTCTACAGCTTTATTATATGTATAGATGTATAGATATGTTAATATTTAAGTATTTTTATCGACAAAATCCTTTTATTAGGTTCAGGTACTATTTCGAAATTCTATTTTGTATACTAATTCAATACATATCATAGATTTTTTTTATAATAGAAAATTGGTCATGTAAAAGTAGTGATCTAAATGTACGCGCAACGGAACGCTGCGATTGCCGCATAAAACAAGCGCGCGCTTTAATGCGCTTCTACAACCGCAAAGGGGCTACTCCGAACTTTAAAATCCGAACTTCGTATCGTGCCGTCCCTCTCATATAGTGAATAACACGAGAGTGAAAGGGACGGCACGATACGAAGTTCGGAGTACAGGCTCAGGGGCGCTACCGCGAACAGCAAACGGAGTTTTCCCTCTCTGTCGCACTTACGTCCGAACGTGCAAGTGCGACAGAAAGCGAAAACTTCGTTTGCTGTTCGCGGTAGCGCCCCAGGTCAAGATGTAGTGAAGAGACGTAAATGAAGTGACGTGACTCATACGTGACGTTTTTAACTAGTAACTGTCTCCCTGTAGTGACAGCGTTTATGGTGCGTCGGTGTATCTTAAGCTCCAGTGTAGCTGAACCTTTAAGGCTGGGTTTTATAAAGATCCGTTAGACCAAATGCCAGATCAAATTTTAGTAACTCAGTACATTTTTTGACATAACAAACCGACATAAGCTCTAACGGATCTTTATAAAACCGAGCCTAAATGGGTGATTGGTACGGAACCGAAGTGGTACAAATGTTGAACTGCGTCCACAATGCCGGCGTTATTTATACTTGTCGGCTTCTTTTTAAAATCCTTGATTTACTCGTAATAGGGTAGACGTGCAAGTACTTGGTACTCACTCAATGCTTGACACTATCAATCTTTCAAATTAAAGTGTCACACATTGGAACGTTTAACCTGGTGCCTGTTCTTAATCACATATTCGTGCATGCATTATTATATTTAATAAAGCATGAAAATCACAGGCCGGTCATCGTCAAATATGGCGCCGGCAGCTGTCATGCCATAGAAACTTGTCAAACTTTCCATACAATCAGATTTTAACGAACACCGCTTACGATTACAGACGGTTTGGTGCAACCCACCCTTATTAAATAACCGTCAACATCACTACATAGTATAAAACAAAGTCGCTTACCAAAAGGAAAACTTACCTTTGTCCATCCCGTTAACATTACATCGCATGGAATATAAATAAACCAGCAGTAGAATAAACGTTAGGATAGAACAAAGACTCCTCTGCGGGACAATGGCAATGCATTTGACCAACTTTTAATATCAGCGAGGGGAATAAAAGCACCTCCGGCTCATTTACGAAAATTACGTGCAGCGCGGGAAAATAGGGGCTTCGGAAGCCGCTGTCTTAAATACAGAGACACATATAGTCCATATTCGTCCCGGTACCTTCGCATACGGGGTAGAGTTAGTTCGGCCCAGGCCTTGCTGTTTTTTGCAGGACTCTTTTAGGTTTAGTGAACCAGCGACACTCCCAGTAGCTCGATTCCACTCATGTGAGTGGAATCTCTCGTTTGGTTGAGTTGGAGTGCAAACTCTTAGAGTATTCCAGTGTTTAAACCGGCCGCGTGCTCGTGTCGGAGGTTTCGTCTGAATTTTCCCCAGGCCACTCTCCAACCGCACACTCTATTGCTTTATAGAGCATGGTCTTAAAAACCACAGTTAGGTTAAAAGGAAAAATATCCTAGCATATTCCCGGTTGTGCCTTAAGACCGCTTTGACAGCAACCCCATGGCTCCATTTTCAACAATTTATTGGAACTGAATTAACAAAAAACGATATAAATTACCGAGCCTGCTCACAAAATTATAGGAGAATCGGTTGAGAAATGCGACATGTAGAGAAGAACAGACGGACACCCGCCGAAGATATGAAAGCATTATTGCCCAAACTGAAAAGTAGATGCATCGCTTGCTGTCTCAAAAAAAAAATTCGGAAAATTGTGTAGTAAAAATACAAAAAAGTTGTATATTCTGATGCTTTCTTCGAAGAACTTTTACATCTTGAATAAAAAATATCAATCCCATCATGTATGTACGAGTAAATAAAAATATTGTCTGTCATACGATACTTTGCGCTCGCAGCAAAGTGTTTGATATTTTGTACTTTTACCCCAGAGATACCGAGGCATTTCAAACTGCATCCAAATACTATATGCAAGAATTTACGACGTTGGCCGAAGTCCCGTATTGGGCCAAGTATACTTGGCCAATCGGGAATACGCTTGAGTGCTAAAGTCCCTTATCCATAAGAATTCACACTTATGTGACTGAGAAAAGCCGTCGTTATTTTGTTTGTCACGGTATCGCCATTTCACTTATACTCCGACAGTATTTTGTTTTGCTGCGCACATCTTTTGGATGGACGGGATAATGGATTGACTGACAGGTGGTGTTTGTACAATTTGTATTCACTCTGTATAAGTCCGGCAGCATTTTTAGTGATTCGTACTAAAATAGTCCTACGGATCACATATGTGATCATTCAGTGTCTGTCCGTCTGTCACAGGCAGTTTTTGTACAAATATCATCAACTAATTTCCTATTTGTATAAGGTTAGTATTTGCATCCGTGTGCTTTATTTGTTCATTCTTTTACGTCCAGAATATCCGAATGAAATAATAATTTTTTTTTTGCGTTCGTGTAAAAATTCCAATTTTCATTAAATAATGGGATTAGTAAAAGGTAATTAATAATTCACTTTATACAGATACCCAATTAGTGGGTTATATTATTTGCGCACAATTATGCTTTTTTGTAGATCAATTACTGTGAGTTGTTTAGGATCTATTTAAAAAATCACCTATAATGTATATAAATTTACTTCATTACAATACATTACATTACCAATACTCTTTATTGCACAACATCAACAAAAAAGCACAGTACAGTACATGATTCAGTGCATATTTTTCAATAAGGTTTAGTTGTAGGTTTAGGTTTAGCTGTTAGTGCTGATAATGGTTTACAATAAATCAATAAATAAAGGATATTATTATGGTCGTGGAGATAGTTTGAAATTGTGGAAAGAACAAGGGATGGTTCATATTCCCGAAATAATTCCTTAGTGGTTGAAGGGGGAGGTGTAATTTTTTTATATAACGATTATTTATCGAAGGCGATAGGCGACGAATTCTAAGTACACGAAATCGCGGGAAAATCAAAAAAATCAAAATTGTTAAAATCTCACTTGCATGATACATGTTACGTATTGTATAAACGTTTGCCAAGTTCCAGTGCCGCGTATCGTGTAAAGTCTGATCGCAAGAGTCCCATACATTAACCGTTAACCGCCTCAGCTGGTTTATCCCCGCGAACGCGTATCTGGCAAGATTAAGCTACTAGGTGCTGATCTATGGCAGTCGGCTTACTGTACGTACACTGCTTTAGTTGAGACAAACGATTTGTTTTCTCTACCAAATATCTTCGTACTGAGATGTATTTTCCCAATGGCTAGAGATACGAGAGCGGTGCTACTCTAGTACTGTCGTGTCGTGAAATCGAATGTAATATATATGTAATAAACAGTTTAATTTTTTTTTCACTTCTCATGCTCGAAAAGTGTGTCATATTAGTCTTGTCAAGCGGGGCTAAAGTAGTACATTTAACCCCTAGGGAAAATATGAATATATATTTATGATTTACAAAACATTTGAATTTGACCAATCAAAATAATTCACCTATTAAATCCACCAACCACAGAACACTAATTTAACTCTTAAAAAAATATTTGGTATTGGGTGTTAACCAACCTGAATACAGCTTTACTAAAAATCGACCAATCTGGAAACATAATTAATTTTTCTAAAGAGTCTAAAGATTAAGTTTGTAGTAGTCCCAATTTCACAATAATTAAAAAAGTGGTTAAATCGTTCAAGCAACACTTTGAAGCGCTCAATGGAAGGTCAGTTAGTTTTTTTCCGCGTGAATGTTGCGCGCGAACCGCAGTGTCTATGTTTTGTGTGTCAAAGGAGTATAGAAAAAAAAATCATGCTGCAAAAGTCTATAACTTCGCCGTGGAATTTATTGTTAATTTTGGGTGGGTTAACCTTTGTTTATTTATTTTCTCGCAATCGAAGTGAAAAGTAGAGTGTATAACTCTGGTCTAAAAGCCATATTACCCCTCGAACTATTTTCCCTCACTTCGTTCGGGAAAATAACTATCTCCAGGTATTATGGCTCATTTTACAATTCCAGCTGTACTCACTACATTTTGCAAATAAATTATCTTATCTTATCTTATCTTTTAGACCCTTGTTATACAATCTACTATTTCGTACCTTTGTTGTCCATATCGGTTAAAAAACGCTCATCAATGTACGTTTTTTTTGGTGAATCTACACGTATCTTGACATTTTCTCTTTAGTTAGGGCTTTATAGGACATCAATGTATGGGAACCAATATTTTTGACATTAAAGCATGAGCCTTTGCACACTTATTACTTAGGTGGACTAGAGTTGAAAACGCCCGGGAGACAAGGGCGGACGCGATGCAGGTGGGGAGGGGGAGGGGGGGAAGTTTCGTTCTGCCTTGCTTCCTTTCAGCCCTTATATCGTCTTATTTATAGACACTAGGGCATGTTTGGTATCGTTTCCGGATAAATTGAGGATGGACGATCGTATTTTGGGACATAAATAACATGTTTTTATAGAAAAAAAATGAAATACAAGCAAAAGTTGTAAATAGTCAAGTTAAAAAAAAATATTCTGCAGCGATTGCGTGAAAACAAGCAACAATTCGGGCATGGAAAAAATATGATTAAATAGCTACTTTTATGTAGATTCTAAAAATGTATCACTTGTTAGGCCAATATAAATTATAACTTAGTAAAAAAAAAAAAAACACGAGTGACACGTCAAAATTTTACTTCATATTCGTTCCGACCCGCGTTGTTTCAGTCCTCATATTATCCTATTTATTGAGCCTGGGGCATGTTTGGTATCATTTTCGGATAAATTGAGGATGGCCAATCATTTTCTGTGACATAAATATTATATTTTCATAGAAAAAATAATAAATATAGGCAAAAGTTGTAAATGGTCAAGTAAAAAAAAAATCTGCAGCGATTACGTGAAAACAGGAAACAATTCGGGCATGAAAAAAATATCTTTAAATAGCCACATTTATGTAGATTCCAAAAACATACCATTTGTTAGACCAATAAAAAACACAAATTAGTAAAAAAAATCCTTCATAAAAAATACGGACCTGTAAAGCAAATTTTATAATTCTTTGAAAATGTAATGTCACTACTCGCCTAATTCTATATTAAGTAGTTTGTACTTGTATTTAAGTTTGTTAGCATGCGAGTTGCATTTTTAATTGCGAATAATCTAACCGTTTAATCAATTCAACGGTTCAAAATAAAACAAACAAGTTACAAATCTAATCCTGTATAATGTTATTCGTTACCTGTGAAATACGTATAATAGTACTCATGTGTAGCATTTGCCGTCACAAGCACACATTTCTGTACACTTCAATTTTTGTTGGAGATGCAGGCATCTAGCAGCGCATTTCTTTTTGCATCTCCACCTTATCATTTCCAGACAGGCTTCGGCAGCTACTGGCAAGTTAGTCCATATAGGTTCCCATCTGTGATTAACTTTCGTCCATCCCCAATCAGATGGACTGGGGATATTTTGGATCGGTAGCATTTTACCCCATATATGAAGTGCTTGCAAAACCGCCCGCAGGAAATGTTGGTGCAGTGCAGCATTAGATGGTGGTATGTGTTCTAACTGGTGATCTTTTTTTGTGAACAGCTGCTTACGGCATTCGTTTACTGTCGAGACTGAGCTGGATCTGAAACAAAAATCTTTAATGTGCACAACTACCCTCTAAATGACTCATGGTTTCATGAAAGAAGTAAATATTACCTGTCATACATAACGACAACAAACTTTTCCACAATCGCCATTGCATCTTTGATTCTGCCGTCGTACGCTGCCAAGAAACCTTCTGTGACATTAGGGAACGCATTCCAGGCTTCGAAAGCACTCTTTTTTCCTTTTCCGTTAAAAAAAAGAAACTGTGACGCAACCTGTGAAGGCATGGAACAGGGGTAGCACTTTTGCTTTTTGAGGCCCTGTGAAAGAAAACATGTTTGAATAATTGTAACAATTACAGTCATAACGTTTCCCGGTACCAATATGTACCGGGAATCACCAGCAGTACCTTTGCTGTCAAGAAATAGCTAACGCGCTCGGTAAGAAACAGTCATAACATAAATAATATATCGATATTGTGTACGTTATGACTGTAATTGTTACAATTATTCAAACATATTTTCTTTCACAGGGCCTCAAAAAGCAAAAGTGCTATCCCTGTTCCATTCCTTCACAGGTTGTGACACAGTTTCTTTTTTCAACGGAAAAGGAAAAAAGAGTGCTTTCGAAGCCTGGAATGCGTTCCCTAATGTCACAGAAGGTTTCTTGGCAGCGTACGACGGCAGAATCAAAGATGCAATGGCGATTGTGGAAAAGTTTGTTGTCGTTATGTATGACAGGTAATATTTACTTCTTTCATGAAACCATGAGTCATTTAGAGGGTAGTTGTGCACATTAAAGATTTTTGTTTCAGATCCAGCTCAGTCTCGACAGTAAACGAATGCCGTAAGCAGCTGTTCACAAAAAAAGATCGCCAGTTAGAACACATACCACCATCTAATGCTGCACTGCACCAACATTTCCTGCGGGCGGTTTTGCAAGCAGTTCATATATGGGGTCAAATGCTACCGATCCAAAATATTCCCAGTCCATGATTGGGGATGGACGAAAGTTAATCACAGATGGGAACCTATATGGACTAACTTGCCAGTAGCTGCCGAAGCCTGTCTGGAAATGATAAGGTGCAGATGCAAAAAGAAATGCGCTGCTAGATGCAGGTGTCTCCAACAAAAATTGAAGTGTACAGAAATGTGTGCTTGTGACGGCAAATGCTACACATGAGTACTATTATACGTATTTCACAAGGAACGAATAACATTATACAGGATTAGATTTGTAACTTGTTTGTTTTATTTTGAACCGTTGAATTGATTAAACGGTTAGATTATTCGCAATTAAAAATGCAACTCGCATGCTAACAAACTTAAATACAAGTACAAACTACTTAATATAGAATTAGGCGAGTAGTGACATTACATTTTCAAAGAATTATAAAATTTGCTTTACAGGTCCGTATTTTTTATGAAGGATTTTTTTACTAATTTGTGTTTTTTATTGGTCTAACAAATGGTATGTTTTTGGAATCTACATAAATGTGGCTATTTAAAGATATTTTTTTCATGCCCGAATTGTTTCCTGTTTTCACGTAATCGCTGCAGATTTTTTTTTTTTTACTTGACCATTTACAACTTTTGCCTATATTTATTATTTTTTCTATGAAAATATAATATTTATGTCACAGAAAATGATTGGCCATCCTCAATTTATCCGAAAATGATACCAAACATGCCCTAGGCTTAATAAATAGGATAATATGAGGACTGAAACAACGCGGGTCGGAACGAATATGAAGTAAAATTTTGACGTGTCACTCGTGTTTTTTTTTTTTACTAAGTTGTAATTTATATTGGCCTAACAAATGATATATTTTTAGAATCTACATAAAAGTAGCTATTTAATCATATTTTTTCCATGCCCGAATTGTTGCTTGTTTTCACGCAATCGCTGCAGAATATTTTTTTTTAACTTGACTATTTACAACTTTTGCTTGTATTTCATTTTTTTTCTATAAAAACATGTTATTTATGTCCCAAAATACGATCGTCCATCCTCAATTTATCCGGAAACGATACCAAACATGCCCTAGTGTCTATAAATAAGACAATATAAGGGCTGAAAGGAAGCAAGGCAGAACGAAACTTCCCCCCCTCCCCCTCCCCATCTGCATCGCGTCCGCCCTTGTCTCCTGGGCGTTTTCAACTCTAGTCCACCTAAGTAATAAGTGTGACAAGGCTCATGCTTTAATGTCAAAAATATTGGTCATGTCCTATAAAGCCCTAACTACTTCGTTATTATATAGCTTATAACTATTGCGGCCTAGTATAACAAATTTTATATATATTTCTTTGTTTTTTCATGCAGGAAAATTCGCTTCAAACATCACAGCTTATATTGACAAACCTCAAGTTATAAACCGATTTTTCCACTTAAAACCTATTAATTTAAATAAAATCTAATAAACTTTATTATAAGCATGGTACCATTGAATAACTTTATTTGAATTATATATTTATATGCCTAATTTGAGTTCAAAACATTTTAAAAAGTGTAGTCTCTAAAAGCAGGTTTACAAAATATGTAATAAAAGTTTAAGCTGCTACATGTCCCTCGTAAGTCGATCCCCGTGCTCGTACAACCGGAGCTGCATCCGGTATCATCCTTTGAGAAGCCATCTTTATGTCTATCCCACTTGTAAGGTAGATAACCTACCCACTAACAAACAAAATATGTATGTATAACCTTTAAGTGCATTTATACACAAGAAGTATATCCTATTATTATCAATAGTATCATCAATGAAAACAAATAGTCTTTTATAGTCTACTAGCGACCCGCCCCGGCTTCGCACGGGTGCACTATTTAATGGATGTCATTATACATATAAACCTTCCTCTTCAATCACTCTATCTATTAAAACCGCATCAAAATCCGTTGCGTAGTTTTAAAGATTTAAGCATACATAGGGATATCGCTTCATCGTCGGCCTCATCTTTGCCCCCTGGCTAGATGCTGGCCAAGAGCGATCCCATTTTTAATAATAAAAAAAAATGTATATATATATAGGGACAGACAAAGCGACTTTGTTTTATACTATGTAGTGATTGTTTTAAAACCAAGTATTTGAGAACTCTTACAGACATCCTTAAAATATTTTAAAGTTAAAGGTTTTTAATTTTGTTAAAATTGACAAAGGAATTAAGGCTTGTTTGCTTTTTACTAATATATTTTATGGACGTAACTGATGTAAATAAAATGAATTGGTTTAGTGTCAAGTACTGCGAAACATGCGTACGTACTTATTTTAACTATAAATGGAGCCCATGATCCGAACATAAAAAAAAACCGGCTAAGTGCGTTTCGGATCACGCTCAATGAAGGGTTCTTTCTAAGTAAGAATAATTGTGTCCCGCTCTAAATTTCGAACCGTTACACTAAGACATATATAAAAAAATAGAGACATAACTAGTTTTATCAAAACTTTAAACTAAAAATGTTTTGAACATGACAGTTAGGCATCTACATATACAACAGTTTTTAAGTTATCGCTGAAAAATTGCCTCATTCTGGAAAAAAGATGTAAGTGTCGCGAGTTTCCTATAAAGATACTACCTTTTTTAATTCACATTAAACTATGTGTTTTTAAAAGAGGATTAAGAGGACTAGTAGGAAGAAGGAGTAGATACCGAACCTGTTACAAGTAGTTAATTGTCACACGCATTAGCAGCGTTTTTTTTTCATCATCATCATCATCATTACAGCCGAAAGACGTCCACTGCTGAACATAGACCTCCCCCAATTTGGGGGGGATTTGCCATAGTCGCCACGCTTGGCAAGCGGGTTGGCGACCGCAGTTTGATGGTGGTAATGATCGAAGGATGGTGCTGCCCACCCCCCGATTTTCCCCCGTGTGGTTGCCGGGTAAGAATTGCGCCACCCCATCTCTTCCCGTGGGTTTCGTAGGTTTTTTTTTCATCAAATAAAAAATGTTTAGCACTAATTTCGCTTTTTAATCAGTAAATCACTGTTATTCTTAAGGTAATTGACAGAGATTTACTGTAGCAGTGTCCAAAATTACTTCAGTAAATTGAAAGTAATGAATTACTTTGCAAGGCCCAACTAATTGTTATTTATATATTTATACTGGGCTAAGCCTGTTAGTAATTATTTGCGTCGGATGCTATTATATTTTTATTTTCTAAATAAATGAGCGTAATGCTTTTATGTACTTGTTCAAGATATTCTGAATCTTTTCTAGAATTAAAAATAAATACCTAACTATTATTGGTCCAATAAATTGCGTATTATAATATTGTCAGCTGGTGTTTACTTGACAAATTCCAGAGATATTTATTTATTTAATCTTTATTGCACAAAAGTAAAACTTATCGTACAAAAGGAGGACTTAATATCATAAGCATTCTCTACCAGTCAACCTTAGGGCAAAGCAGACAGATTGTGGGCGGTGCAACTTCAAATATAAAAACGAACATACTAAGTGTCAATATAGTATTTACATATTAATACCAATACATACATAAATAACGAATAACAAATATATACACATACATATATTATATACAGTCGAAACTATGAACAGAAACATTAGGAATATTCGGTTCTGCTAGCAAAAAAATTATGTAGAGAGTTTTTAAACGCTATTTTGGTATCATCTAACTCTTACTTTATACATTATTATACTTTTACACAACACTCAGGCGCTAGCTCGCCACAGATAGCTAATGCGTTCGTTTTTCGAACTTATACGTATTAAATTCATACTTAAATTAAATTGGTTTTAATTTAATCAGTGTAGCATATAATTCATCATTTAATAAATAACAATTATGTTATGAAACACAAATTAAACGTTTTAATTGTAATTGAATCTTCCCATAATCCTAAAATCCTCTCACAAAAGCACACGCAACTCGGTACCAGTAAATTCCGAATCATTAGCAACAAGTTTATTTAAATTTAGAGTGAGAAACAAATCTAAACAACCCTTATATACTCATGGAAAACTGGAACGTACGGGTATTCCTTACATCCATATGTAATTCAAAATTTATCTGAGCTATATAAGAAGCGTAAAAACATGCGAGTTGTCTTCATGTGAGTTATACGAGGAATAATCTTTATGTCACACCTGGCCATAAAGTGGCAATTACTGCACGCTCCGCGCGCGGAAAATCCCACTTCCTGGCCAGAGGGTGACATAAAATTCTGTACTTACCTCGGGCGGTAATTAATAAAGCCTCAGATTGCATAATTATCGCCCTTGCCTTCGGCTCGGGCGTTAAATACCTGCGATCTGAGACATTATTTGTTTTACCGCCCTTGGTAAGTAATGTACTATTATAGTGTGCACCGGCTGGATTAACCCCGAAACTTCGAACACGCGAGGATACCTATAGGACATTATATGTCATTAAAAAAAGTACCAAGTTCACAAAGAAGGAATGCATTTATTCCAAGAATAGTCCATGTCGTTTTAAGATTTTATCTCAGATTAATTTCAAGTTATTTTCCTAGAAGCAACTGGCTTAGAAGAATGGTTTTAAGATAATTACAGGATAAAGTCTAGACTTAAAGCTATTTCTTGTTTAGTCCAATCGATACCTACTAAAATAACGGGTAAAATTTCTATGGAAATTCAATACAAAGCGTGCTCGTTATTTTTGCTCATGAGTGTAGTTATGTTGGTATAGATGACTCTAACCAAACCGTCAATTTGATGAGACAGAAAACAGTTTATTCCGAGTTTTGTAATCTATTTCCTGTTACTGTAATTTAGTTGCCTATTTCACCTTTTGAGTCATAGTGGTACGTAGATATTACGTTTTCAACCCCCATGGCTATTTGGAAAATTTTCTAATAATACGTCAAAAAACTCCATATTTTAATCGAACCTACTCACAAAATTTAATGAGAATCAGTTGAGAAATAAAACCTTTAGAAAAGAACAGCCGTCCGCTGTCCTGCACGTCCGTCTGTCCGGATGTCCATCTTGACGGACAAGACGAAAACATTTTTGCCCAAGCTGAAACGCGTGTCTGCGCTCACTCGGTCAATAAACATCCATAAACTACTTATAAAACACGTTGAATCATCGATTCTACTTCTACACCTCACAGCTTACCAACTACTATCTATAAATTAGATTTTCACATTAATTTCTGAGCTTGAATTGAATCTAGCGGCAGACAGGCAATACGTTAGCACATGGAATAATTCACAACGTGCCTCGCTCTTGTAATTCACCGAAAATAGCTTAAGTTTATAAGGAATATCGGGTCGCTTAAGTCATTTTAAACAATAAGAGTATCGCACTGCTTCAAACTCCTAAGGCATTAAGGTGATGTGTAGTTGTTAAATTTCTGATACTGTTATAACCTGAGCAGGTAGCATAGTCGAATAGATGATGCATCATCAACACAAGGCTGTGATACATTAATTATTTTCGGCTAGAGCGCGCCGTATGTATCGCCTTATGAAATGAGTGATTTGATGTTGCATTATATATACTGTAACAATGAAAGATTAACCCCCTTATTTATAAAACGTCTCGAAATAATATTATACTAACTAGATTAAGTTACGCTTTTATGCATTTTTTAAGTTTATGAATATGACCCTCGAAGGCAAATCAAATTAAAAAAATATTAATTTAGGTTACCTATAATTGTTTATATATTATGTTTTTAAACCGCGACGCAAACTATTGGTGTTATAAGTCGTAATACACAATGCTTTCCCTAGCATTTCAGCTTATAGTAAGCTTATGTAAACTAGGTTGTAAACTATAGAAAAACAGTTTCGTGTCGATGGTAAAAGCGAATCACTGTTATATGGGGAAGTAAGAGGCTTACATGGGAATATGTCGTCATGCCATTATAGGAAGGGGCCTGACTTTGATATCGCATTTGTTAAGTTTATTAGGGTATTGCGGAACCTCATTGGGGCACGTTCGTTTGTCAAACGAAGCCCTTAAACCCTTCGTTTAGTTCGAGTCGCTTTTGGTAAACGGTCCCTTGTTTCTATCGAGTTTGAATTAAAGTTCTGGTCTTAGCCACATAATATAAATTACAGTAATGTGAGAATTATGATGTAGCATTAAAGTTATCGTTGACCGATTGTAATCTGCGGGATCCTAGGTTCCGCTTGGTACCAATTCCTAGAAATTGTCGTACGCTCGTTTTTATTGAAGAGATACTTGCGTGTCTTCCGAACACGGACGGAAATGTAGTAATAGAAATGTAGTTCATTTATTATCTTCCTAACTAACGTGTAATAAGGGCCTCGGCAGAGAGTTCAATTTTGTTATATACTGAAAACGCGAAGCGTTTGTTTGACGTAACTGGTGACCGAAGAGCTGGCGATTTCCTCGCACTGTGCATTGCGATACTGCGAGGAAATGCCGCCAGCGTGTTTAAAATGAAATTAATAAAAAAAAATTTATTCATTTAATTATAAAGTAATGCTCTACCACTGACTTCGTATATTTTAAATAGACTTTTTCCTGTAATACTTTCTGCTTTCGGAATATTATTGTAACGCTCCGTGCAAATATCGATCACTCATACTCAACTCTAGCTGATCAATCATAGGTATCTAATCAGTTTTACTTATTATGAATTTGGCTGGCATTGTCGCTAAGGACTTAAGGGTTTTTCTGGCCGACGGGTGGAGTGATTCGGCGGTTCCGGAGCAACCTTCCAAACCCTACATCAGAGCTGACGACGCAGCGGAGCCACACCGTTATTTCACCTGAATTAACTGTTTTTGTTTTCTCTTATTGATATGTATGTTAGTCTGTAAGGTATACGTGAATACGGGCCTTTCTGCCTGATACAAATAAATAAATTATGGCAGAAGATTAAATTTCATGTACCTTCTCAGTATAAGTTTGTCTGGCAAAGTCGGTTAGGGCTTGAAATAAGCTTAGCGGTTAAGAGGGAGTACAGTCGCCATCAGATATATCGGAGCGAACGAGGTGCTCACAAATATCTGAACACGACTCTATTGTCAAGGCGTTAAAGTGCATGTTCAGATATTTTTGAGCACCCTGAAGAGTACAGATATATTTGATGGCGACTGTACCTATATGTTATGGAAGAAGAGAGTGGAGAGACGAAGACGCCGAATTCAGCCATTTTTGTTAGGCTTTTGTAGTACATGTACTAAGAACTAAAAAGACCTAATTCCCAACACTGTACTAGAGCGAACTATTCCGAAACAACAATATCCGATCAGATGACCGAACCTGTGAAAGCGGCCGAACGAAAGTTCACACACATATAGTTCGTTCATTCAATTCTGTCAGACGAGAACAAATAGGCCCGTTTCTTTCGGTGTACTAGTGTACTAAAAGAACTAAAAGACCGAACTAGTACATTTGAGCGAATGTACTAGTCAGGAGCGATCCGCGCAGTGAACGAGCGCGCACAAGCCTAATTTTTGTTAAATTTCATGTTCATACTTGCTCAGTATAAGTCTGTCTACCAGTATTGGTAACGTGTTGCAATAAGCTGACCGATTAATATTATAGTACCTATACATTTTGGAAAAGCATGACTCAATTTCATGCTCATTTTTAGGTGCTTCCCTATGCTAGGTGGTAGGATACAAATAGGACGATAACAATGGAAATAATAAACATGTCGCAGAGAAATTAATAAAGTAGGATTTTATCAGATTTCTAAAAGACATGCTCATAAAATTAGTCTAACGCCAAATCTTCAGATAGGTGTCAAAACGGGCCCGAGCTTTTTAGGGCACAACTGAAAAAGCTCTAGGTAGGTAACGATTATTTCACGCAGCAAGCATTTCACCTAGTCTACGTTGACAAACTCTTCGTTATAAAAATACAACCTTAATAATAAATTTCTTATTCGAGGCTAATTTACCACATAGTGCGTCACGATGCGAGATGACAATACATACTCTCCTCTTTCTAATTTGCATAAGGCTAGTGAAACAGAAATCACCAAGTCACACGCTTCTTGCTCGCCAATAAATGCCGCCGTTTAATTCCCCCGCCCAATATATCAAAGTAACAAGAAAAAATCTTTTACCACCCCGTAACCCTGTAATAAATGGGAAGAAATTGACCAAATAAAGTAAGTTTCGCGGTCCCCGAATAGCTATTAGCCTCTGACCAGACTTGCAGCTGTGGGGATACCTACAGTAGGACGGTCGTGTATTATATTATATATAAATTGAAGATCATAATTGACTTGATTTTACCGCACAGCATAATAAGTGCGTATCAGACTCGCGCACGAAGGGTTCCGTACCATTATCTACAAAAATATATTTATTTTATTTTATTTTTTAGTATTTGTTGTTATTGCGACAACAGAAATACATCATATGATAATTTTTTAACTGTCTGACTATCACGGTTCATGAGATACAGCCACACACAGACAAACAAACAGACAGTCGGACGGACAGCGGAGTCTTAGTAATAAGGTCCCGGTTTACCCTTTGGGTACGTAACCCTAAAAATATATTTCTTTCCGCACTGCGTCCAGTGCTCGTCACAGACCCACAGTTGACACTTATTTGGGGTCATTTTTACACAAATCTATCTAATCCCAAACTAAGCAGAACTTGTACTAGATGACGAATTTGAGAGAGTTCTCCAAAACTGTCTAAAAAAGTTAAAGAAGAGTTGAATCCAATCTTCAAGATTAGGATTTGGGCGGTAGGCGTCAATTTCGAAATAAGCCAGTTAGTGAACTGGTTTTTATGTGTACGATAACCGGCTGCCTATCAGACAGTCCATACGATTATTTGCCACCGAAATTATGTAAAAACTACATCTTGCCCACTGACTTGATAAACCTATTCCAAATAAGGTCTAGTTTCCCCTTGGGTTGGAAGGTCAGATGGCAGTCGCTTCCATAAAAACCAGTGCCTACTCCAAATCTTAAGATTGGGTAGCGGACTCCGAGCATCCTTCAGGATGCAACTGTACCGAGTTAACGCTAGGAGGATGATAGTGATCTTTGGCAAGTAGGGATGTTGATACGAAGTTCGAATTTTCGCGAAAAAGGATGAAATTCTTAATCAAATGGCAAAAAAGTAACTCAAAACAATGTTTAAGTACATAATTATAAGTCTTCAAGTGTTTTGGAACCATCGTCATTCTCTATGGCGCTCGTGGTCACTGACGTCACTGATCTGTCGCGTTTTCTCTGTTGTAGCTTCGTTATTTTTTGAGATATTCCAATAGGATTTTCACCATCATCATCATCATTTTCAGCCTGTAATCGCCCACTGCTGAGCATAGGCCTCTCATCGAGTACGCCACTCGTCCCGGTCCTGAGCCAGTCTCATCTAAGAGTGACCCGCGATCTTCCTAATATCGTCGACCCGTCGAGCCGGTGGATGCCCGACGCTCCTTTTACCACTAAGTGGCCACCAGTCTGACACTATTTTGGTCCACCTGCCATAACAGCATGCATGCCTGCATGTCTTATGTGACATGTATATTGTTTTAACCTGTTATTGTGTACAATAAAGTGCTTACATACATACATACATAACTCTGCCTGGCAAGGTGTCCTGCCCAACTCCATTTTGCATATATTTTTGCCTTGTTTCTTTTGGAGTAGTCTTATGGAGTAGTCAAATTTTGAGTCAATATCCCGATTTGCTACATAAAATACTCATCCATTAGGATTTTTCCGGCTGTGGACTTAGAAGCTCGAGGTCCGCTTTCCCAGCTAATCCCAAAATTTTGCATAGGAACCAGTTTTACGAAAGGGACTTACCATCTGACCTGTGTTCAGTATAATTTAAGGAACGTGATTCTCAAACGGTCTCGGCGGAAGACCGTTGTATTTTACTGTACAGAAGAATTATTGACCGAGTGAAACGAAGGTCTCTGCTTCAGCTTCGACAAAAATGCTTTCGTATGTCCGGATTTCCGTTTATCGTGAAATTTCGTGAGCAGGTTCGATAGTTATAAGGATTTTTTTTGTCGAGACGGTTTTTGGAAATTTGTAAAAACAATTTTTTTGTCAATGATTTTGTAAGTTTTTGCGGGCGAATTTCGGTTTGTTCTCTTCTACAGGTCGCATTTCTCAACCGATTCTCGTTAAATTTTGTGAGCAGGTTGGATAAATATACAGATTTTTTTTGTCGAATAAGTTTTTGGAAATTAAAAAAAATGTATTTGTTCAACGGTTTGTTCTCCTCTACAGGTCGCATTTCGCAAACTATTCTCGTGAAATTTTGTGAGCTGCAGGCGAATCACGTAACTTTATGTACTAACGGTAGATAGATTTTACTGTCAATTTAGAAGTATAAATGTATGAGCTGACAGTTAAAATTTGACATTAAAATCTACCTAACGGTAGTACAAAAGTTACGTGATTACCCCGCTGGTCCGGTAATTATATAGAATTTTTTTGTCGAGTCAGTTTTTGAAAATTTTCAAAAACAATTCAAAGATTTTGCATGTTTCTGCGTTCAAATTTCAGTTTGTTGTCCTCTACAGGTCGCATTTTTCAACCGCTTCTCGTGAAATTTTGTTATATTGATAAAAAAACTTACTCACGAACGAGCTCTACAGCTCACAGAGCCACTAGTATATAAGGGTATACAGGTGGGCAATCTAGACTGCGGGAAATCAAAAACTAATCGGAAATATCTTCCGTGTTTTACATCGTTACTAGAGTGCTATCTATGTTCGGATGTGCAACCCAAGCGCTTTCATATAACACCCCACTCGATATATTAACTAGGCTTTAAAATTTTGAATTACCTATTATCTGTAATTTTTCACAGAAAATAAAAAAAATTAAAAAAGTCATGTTCTATGTATGTAGGTAAGCCTTCTTTATAACTATTCCAACTTTCAAATCGATAGCATAAGTAGTTCTTGAGATATTTAGCGATGTGACAGAGTGAAACCATAAGGGTTCCTTTTTTTACCATTTTGGTACGGAACCCTAAAAAGGTTTTTCCGAGCTAGTGAGGTGAAAACATAGTTGTCCTGCTGTCTCTGCTTCGAGCTCCCAGACTGTGACTGTGCCTGCGGTGTGCGAACATTAATTATTTAAACGGACGCAATTTATCCGCTGTCTGAAAGACACCTAGTAAAGTTTTTATTGTATTGCATGTTTTCATAGCGACATATTACATTATTTATTTGGACCGTATGTCAAGGTGAAATATATTTTCACATTAATCATGTAACTGTGTGAATATTTTGTTGCTAGATATTTTATCAAATAGATTAGAATTAAATAAAACCGAACCATTTAGATCGACGTGGACTGATAAGTCTAATGATCAATGCACAATAATTATGTGTCAGACCACTCCATTATCACAGTGATAACAAAATATATTTAAGTGGTAAACAGAAAATATTTCTAATCACTTTTTACTATAAGAACATATAAACAGACAAGTATTTGTCTTAGAGTAAAACGGCTATTATTTTAATTATTTCAGGTGTAGGCTTCATTTTGTATTCGCTTTACTATTCAAACTTCCACATCCCTTAAGATAATACTATGTTCGGGATAAAAACTATCCAATTTCCTTACAAATATATCGTTTTAATTTTTATTTATGTAGTATTAATTCACAATTATAAATAGTACCTACATCAGTAAAGCGCAATGAATCCTCAATTCAAAGGGTCGACAACGCGCTTGTGATATTTCTGGAGTCGCGTGCATCCCTAGGCTGCGGTATCTGCTTACCATCAGGCAGATCGTAAGCCTGTTTGCCACTGTCGTTCTATATATAAAGAAATGCAATTTGATTTTTAACATACATAAGTGTAATTTGTGGGATAAAAATAAATGTATAGTATAATTTAAAATTTCTCGCAATAGGAGTCAATCCCAGCTCACAAACTTAATGGAAACCACATATTATAGTGCAACTTATTGAAATTTAATCCTACCTGACAATTCATCATCATCATCATCATCATTTCAGCCGAAAGACGTCCACTGCTGAACATAAGCCTCACCCAAGGCTCGCCATCCAGACCGTCAATTACTATCGAATTATTTTTAATTTCGTTGAAATATCTCTGCATAAAACAGAATAAGTTACTACCGGTGTTAATTGTAAATCGGAATGGAAATGCTCGTACAATACTTAAAGCCTATTTTTATGAAATATCATATTAAAATAAGTTATTAATACAAACTCTTCTCTGCAATTATGTACTTCATTGAAATTGTTTAATGTATTTTTTATTTTATTTATTTATTCAATGTTGTTGTTGTGTTTCTGTTGGAAATTATAGAAAATAGAAAAGGGAAAATGATTGGTCATCTTATACGACACGACGATTTTATAAAGAACATCATAGAAGGCAAAATTGATGGAAAGCGAGGAAGGAGAAGACCGAGGATAAGCTACAAGAAACAAATAAAAGGAAAGCTAGCAGTCGCGTCGTATAAGGAGGTCAAGAAGGCGGCCCTGGATAGAGTCAGATGGAGATAGCTACACCAACAAGAGTCTAATTCTTAAAAATGATGATGATTTATTCAATAACTAGGACTTACTTCTAAACATGTTGTGATTCATTACTAAGAATACCCGCATGATAAAAAAAAATAAAAAATATGTATGTATTTTTAAGTAAGCTGAAATTAAGTAGGTAACATAATGTTACTAACATATTTAGATGGCTGAGTAAAAAAATAAAGAGTATTTCTTTCGCCAACAAACTGTGATGCAGTTTGGCGAAGTTATAGTGTAAACGAAATAAACTTTTTTTGCAAGAAATAAATAAAAAAAAAAGGTACATCATGGACCCTGTTAGGGTGTAGTAATTTATCTTAATCTAATCTAATGTAAGTATTCTAAGTTATGGTAGCTGCAGGTTAACAATAAAAATGAGTTAAATAAGATAATATGATGGGAATAATTAAACGGTGGTCAAGTTTTAACACAATTATTTGCTTTGAGTATTACAATTGGATTAATAAATTAAATAAATATTATGTACAGGTAATTGGTAATTGTTTACTATCATACTATGATATGTCAGATTTATAATTAAAATTATTACTTATTAATTCGGTTTTTAATAATTTGATTAAATTTGATTAAGCTGCATCGAAATGGTTATCTTTAAAAAAGTCGTCAATAGAATAATAGCATTTTTGAATTAATATCTGTTTTATTTTTCTTATTAGCCTAGCATTGTTTTCTTCTTCTAAGATATTCGGCGGTATTTTATTATATATTTTAGCACATCTACTACGTGGGCCCTTTTTTAAAAATATTTAATCTAGATTTTGGTAGTGCTAATAAATTCTTTGATCTCGTGTTATAATTATTACAATAGTCTTTTTTTTGAGCGAAAAGATGGATATTTTTCCGGACAAATATTACTGACTCTAAGATATATAGGGATGGAAGTGTGAGAATATTATGTTTAATGTAAATGTAGTGATTTTATTATGTATGTACATACATAATAAAATCACTGTATGAAACTCAGTTTTACTTCCAAACAATGAAGCATCCAATTACTCATATTATTTTATAACGGAGAAAAATTGTGTATAGGATGGAACTGGAAAGTCAACAATGCAATCCCTGCGGATGGGATGCTTATCGGCTAATGAGAGTCGGATCAACTGCACCTCACTATCTTTTGTTGTCCCATGCTATGGATTACATTTCAGCTCAGCTTCTCTAGTGAGAGGCACGTATCGATATAAAAAAATTTAGGGTTCCGCACCCGAAGGCTCCAATCGGAGCCTTAGGTATTGCTGTCACTCACGCGTCCGTCTATTCATCAATGAAAAGATTTTTGTTACAATATTTTGTTCCGAACATTTTTTATATTTAAAATCATAGGCTAATGGGAAGCGGCCTATGACTTTGAAATGTAGTATTACGTAGTTTTTACGTAAATCAGATGTTTTCTTTGAAAACCAAATTAATTTTGCATTTAGTACTTACGGAACATAATATGTGCGAAGTCCGACACGCAATTGGCCAGTTTTTTTTTTAAATATCCGTATCAATTTAAAAACCTCATTCTAATACCGTCAAGGTTCTCCTCTGTTGGAAGATTGGAAGGCAGAGTAAATGTTTTTAATAATAATATTCAACTGTAGCTTTAAACAAAATATACGAAATTATCTTAGTCTCTAAAGTTAATCAAAATCGCGTACTCACCCGACTGTCTGCAGTTGTGTCTGCAGAACGGTTTCGGCGACCAGGAAAGAAAACTTCCAAACTTCTGACCGTCCAGACTTACCAATTTTGAAGTATAAATAAAACAATATCAACTCAATACCTATGATATGATTTAACAATTATAATTTGACATTAAAATCTACCTAACGGTAGTACAAAAGTAACGTGATTACCCCGCTGGTCCCTTGTTCGTCGATTCCACACACTATTCGTCTACCAAAGTCTGGTATTTAACCGACTGTGACACAATATCTAGAGACGTTTATACGACATCATTTGTAACAAGCCAGCCGGCACGAAACGAATACAATGGATATTCGACTCGAAAACCTGCCTGTAAAAACCAGTAGCCACGCAGTCTACTGCGGACTGGCGCACAAAATTCTTGTCTCCTCTTGGCTGAAACCGGGCTAAGATTTAGTCCAGTCGAAAGGATAGCCATATCATAACAATGTTATATTGTTATTCAATCTGTCTCTCAAACTAATTCTACGTAAAAGCATATGTCCAAGCATTTCAGGTCGCATGAATAGTTTTGGAATGTTACATCCAAATTCACACATTTGAAATATTCCTCTTTATAATATTACTAGCTTTTGCCCGCGGCTTCGCCCGCGTACTAAAAGTAATTTTTAACTGTCTACAAAAAAGGTTCTCAGTTTGACGTTCATGCAGATATATATTGGATGTCATTTTCGTAATCGGCACCCAGAGGAACCTCGAAAATTACACCCATATTGATTTTTAAGAAAATAAATGTCGGCCTTCTTGGATTTGAAAATGGATGTCATTTTTGTAATTTGCACCCCGAGGAACCTCGAAGATGACACCCAGATTGATTTTTAAGAAAAATAAATCTCAGCCATCTTTGATTTGAAAATGCATGCCATTTTCGTAATCGGCACCCAGAGGAACCTCGAAAATGACACCCATATTGATTTTTAAGAAAAATAAATGCCCGCCATCTTGGATTTGAAAATGGATGTCATTTTTGTAATTTGCACCCCGAGGAACCTCGAATATGACACCCATATTGATTTTTAAGAAAAATAAATGTCTGCCATCTTTGATTTGAAACTGGATGTCATTTTCGTAATCGGCACCCAGAGCAACCTCGAAGATGACACTCAAATTGATAATTAAGAAAAATAAATCTCCGCCTTCTTTGATTTTAAAATGCATGCCATTTTCGTAATCGGCACCACGAGGAACATCGAAGACGACACCCATATCGATTATTAAGAAAAATAAATGTCCGCCATCTTGGATTTGAAAATGGATGTCGTTTTTGTAATCTGCACCCCGAGGAACCTCGAAGATGACACCCATATTGATTTTTAAGAAAAATAAATCTCCGCCTTCTTTGATTTGAAAATGCATGCCATTTTCGTAATCGGCACCACGAGGAACCTCGAAGACGACACCCATATCGATTATTAAGAAAAATAAATGTCCGCCATCTTGTATTTGAAAATGGATGTCATTTTTGTAATCTGCACCCCGAGGAACCTCGAAGATGACACCCATATTGATTTTTAAGAAAAATAAATCTCCGCCATCTTTGATTTGAAAATGCATGCCATTTTCGTAATCGGCACCACGAGGAACCTCGAAGACGACACCCATATTGATTTTTATAAAAATAAATATCCGCCATCCTTGATCTGAAAATGAGTATCATTTTCGTAATCGGCACCCAGAGGAACCTCGAAAATGACACCCATATTGATTTTTAAGAAAATAAATGTCGGCCTTCTTGGATTTGAAAATGGATGTCATTTTTGTAATTTGCACCCCGAGGAACCTCGAAGATGACACCCATATTGATTTTTAAGAAAAATAAATCTCAGCCATCTTTGATTTGAAAATGCATGTCATTTTCGTAATCGGCACCACGAGGAACCTCGAAGACGACACCCATATCGATTTTTAAGAAAAATAAATGTCCGCCATCTTGGATTTGAAAATGAATGTCATTTTTGTAATCTGCACCCCGAGAAACTTCGAAGATGACACCCATATTGATTTTTAAGAAAAATAAATCTTCGCCATCTTTGATTTGAAAATGCATGCCATTTTCGTAATCGGCACCACGAGGAACCTCGAAGACGACACCCATATCGATTTTTAAGAAAAATAAATGTCCGCCATCTTGGATTTGAAAATGAATGTCATTTTTGTAATCTGCACCCCGAGAAACTTCGAAGATGACACCCATATTGATTTTTAAGAAAAATAAATGCCCGCCATCTTGGATTTGAAAATGGATGTCATTTTTGTAATTTGCACCCCGAGGAACCTCGAATATGACACCCATATTGATTTTTAAGAAAAATAAATGTCCGCCATCTTTAATTTGAAAATGAATGTCATTTTCGTAATCGGCACCCAGAAGAACCCCGAAAATGACACCCATATTGATTTTTAAGAAAAATAAATGTCCGCCATCTTGGATTTGAAAATGGATGTCATTTTTGTAATTTGCACCCCGAAGAACCTCGACGATGGCACCCATATTGATTTTTAAGAAAAATAAATGTACGCCAATTTTAATTTGAAAATGAATGTCATTTTCGTAATCGGCACCCCGAGGAATCTCGAAAATGACACCCATATCGATTTTTAAGAAAAGGAAAAATTTGCTCCCCGCTCAAACTTGGAACCCTCTTTTCACCCCTTAAAGGGAGCAATTTCGAAAAACGCTGAAACATGTGATTAAACAAAGAGTCTATATACGAAGTTTTAAATCTCTCACTTCAAAAAAGATTTGCTCTCCGTACAAACTTGGAACCCCGTTTTGAACCCTTTGGGGGAGCAATTTCAAAAAACGCTTAAACATGTTTTGTTTTATTTGAACATAGAGTCTATGTACGAAGTTTTAAATGTCTCACTTCAAAAAAGATTTGCCCCCCGTACAAACTTGGAACCCCCTTTTGAACCCTTTAGGGGAGCAATTTCGAAAAACGCTTAAATATGTTTTGTTGTATTTAAACATTGAGTCTATGTACGAAGTTTTAAATGTCTCACTTCAAAAAAGATTTGCTCCCCGTACAAACTTGGAACCCCCTTTTGAACCCTTTAGGGGAGCAATTTCGAAAAACGCTTAAATGTGTTTTGTTGTATTTAAACCTAGAGTCTATGTACGAAGTTTTAAATCTCTCACTTCAAAAAAGATTTTCTCCCCGTACATACTTGAAACCCCCTTTTCACCCTTTTAGGGGAGCAATTTCGAAAGACGCTTATATATATTTTGTTGTATTTAAACAGAGAGTCTACATACGAAGTTTCAAATATCTCACTTTAAAAAAGATTTTCTCCCCGTACAAACTTTGAACCCCCTTTTCACCCCCTTAGTGGAGCAATTTAGAAAAACGCTGAAATACGCCATTAATATATTTTAACACAGACTCTACATATATATAAAATTTCATGTCTCTCACTTTAATAACTACGGTTTTTCATGCAAACTTTGGACCCCCATTTCACCCCTTTAGGGGATGAATTTTGAAAAATCCTTTCTTAGTGCACCCCTAGACCTTATAAGGAACCTACGTGCCAAATTTGGAATCTCTAGAACCAGCGGTTTGGGCTGTGCGTTGATAGATCAGTCAGTCAGTCAATCAGTCAGTCAGTTTCTTCTTTTATATATTTAGACTAGGATAAAAGTGAAAATATCACAAAGGGATCGGCAATCGGATCGCCGGGGTCGTTCCACTGGGGATTTTCTTGTGTATGTAACGCACTACTGGGGCGAGGCCATCGAGAAATACCGTGAGGCTCTTGCCGTGTGTCTCTTGACATCTCGAAGGTTTGGCATACTAGTCTTGCTTGGATTATTGTAGTCACTTTTGATATGACTCGGCTAAGTAGGTACCAACTTGCCGCACTTGACTCGGTGGATCACAGATCGCAGAGCCATGAGGCTCACTGGCGACTGTACGGTAGTAGTAACTAGGATGCAGAGCCTAGCACATAGACGCCAAGCATGACTGTACGTCTTCTACGATCTGTACTTCGGTGAGTGTGCTCAGGAGCGCCATGAGCTCATACCGCCTTCCCCTTTCTTACATCGGACATCCAGACGTACGGCTGGCTACCATCCTTACCTGGTCGAAATTCTTCTTATTCGAACCACGCGCTTTTCATCATCTCATCTTTTACAATGCGCACTGCTAAGGTTTTGAATTCCTTGCAGACGGCTGTATTTCCGAGTTCATATAACCTAGACCTTTTTAAGACACTAGTGAATAAGGCATCTTCGGGGAGAGCTCGCTTCACCGTCGGCCTCTTATATGCGCCTGGGATAGGTGCTCGCCAAGAGCAATCCCATTTTTAATAAAAGAAAATTAAATGACGGTATTAAATTTTGAAATCAAAGAAAAACACGATTCCGTATCAAATAAAACCACAATCTTTAATGCTCCGTTTTATAAAGTTCCGTTAGACCCTATGTCATTAAGTTATGTCAAACAATGTACTGAGTTACCACAATTTTATGTGCCATTTGGTCAAACGGGCCTGTGTAAAACACAGCCTAAGAACCTAGTATCAAATACAAGTAAAGTATAAGAGTGTAAGTACAATGTAAGAAACGATTTTACTAAACGGGAGAATTGAATGTGAAAATATGCTGGAAAAACATCGATGTTGCATGAATGTTAACGTCACTAGCATGATCATTGACGAGCTGCGACCCGCCGAGACTCGACATGAAGCATTGCAGACAATGATAAGAAAAATAAACGATAGTTTGCCTTCCACTCCGGCATCTGCCATTCGGCTTCCATTTCGATAGTACTTGAATAAATCCAGCATAGGGATTAAGTGTCGGAAGTCGAAACGTTGAGAACAAGAAGCAATCTATACACATTCTTGTTAAGAATATAGACATTCTACGAATTAAGTATTTAACAACAGCGCACGGAAACTTCCTAATTTTGTTTATTTATAATTTGTTACCACTAAGAGCCAATTGAACGTGAAACAATCGAAATTATTAAGACAGGAATAAACACATAGTTAGGTAAATGTTTGTTTAGTAACTATTTACATTTTTTTATCTAATAAATTGTTTAAAAATATACTTTTTTTCTGTTTAAAATTTAAATAAATAAATCTGTTGTCCCATGCTTTTAGTTATTTGTTAATTGTTTACGAGCAGTTTCATTATTTAATACATTTTTATACAATGATGACATTCTAAACAATGTGAAAGTAGCAAAAGTTATACAATCTTAAGTAATGAAAAACACGCAAAAGACCAATTTATTAAAAATACTAATTTACAAACCCACTTTATCAATATAGATAATAGACAACGTTGTGGAAATTCAAAAGTGGACACCGCGCTCGACTATCAATCCGTTACCTACAGCTGAATTTTTGGCATAAAACCGATTGCAAATTGAGTTAGTTACCGATGGAATGGATGACGGATTGCAAAAGAAAGAAAATCAAGGCACGAGAATATCCAAGCAGAGCGTACCAATCTGTATACATTTTCTATGACGTTCAAAATGCGTTGTCCGCCTTGTTCCCAATTTAACTTGTAGGGCTGCATTTGGGTACCAACGATCCGCTTCGTAAAAAGAATTTATTCATACAATCTGAAACAGGAGCAGCAAAATTATTCGCATGTCTGTCCGTTTTCTTTATATTTTTTAAAATTCTGATTATAATGATACGAAAATTTCAACTTGCTGTTTCCATCATCCGATAAACTAGTTGGTACTAAATATTTATATTCAACATTTATTAATTTACAAGCGGTAATAATAGTTAAATTACAATAACTTGAATAATATTACAACTAATTTTAATCTAAAACAGGCCCTAGGGGCATTGTACTGAGGATGATGGCGGTATTTCCTCGCCGTATCGCAATGCTGATACGTTGTACGAGGAAGTCGCCAGCTCTTCGGTCACGAGATACGTCAAGCAAACGATTCTAGATTACAGTAAATACATGGACCAAGAGTTTCGACACTAAAAGGTAAAAAGACTACTTTATGGTGAGGCCCCTATATTTATTACGTTTAGGTTAATATTTCGGCATTTTCCGCCGCTGCACCCGCATTTACTGTAGTTCGTTGGAGGTGGGACGGTGCCAGTGTGTCTACACAGGTAGCATCCCACACCAACATCCGTCCCAAACCCCAAGGAACTAAAGACACCACATCAGGTCTCTTACCATTATCCCTGGCCATGCCAGTCGGCTCAAGAAGAGCATGCACGTTGACGGTGCGTCTTGCGGATTTTTCATTTGTCTCGAAAAACGGCCTGAATTTTTTTGACAACATAATCCATGGTGTCCCAGTCGGTCCACGTCTGTGTCACAAGAGCAAATGTATGGGGTACATACTGCGACCTCGAGTCGCAACCCAGTCGCCAGTCTAATGGAGGTCGGATCCAGGAAACTATCGGTATTTGGCGAGGGATGTGTATGACGGTCGATGGGGCCAGAAACTGCTTGAGTGGCGTCCACGCACCGGAAGACGAGCTGTCGGTAGGCCTCCGACAAGGTGGAGTGATGACCTGGTGAAGGTCGCGGGAATCCGGTGGAAACGAACGGCACAGGGCCAGTCTAAATGGCGAGCCTTGGGGGAGGCCTATGTTCAGCAGTGGACGTCTTTCGGCTGAAATGATGATGATGATGATGATGGTGTATGTAGCTGGTAACCAGATTCCCGGGTTCCGACCGTCAAGAGTCTCGTACGATCTGAGCCTGTACTACAATCAAGGAGAGAATTATAAGTTAAATCACAGTAAACATTATCGAAGCTCCTTTGTGATTTTGGATAGTCTGGGAAAATTTTACCCGGCCAAACAATTTTAAAAGCATTCTTGGCATCCTCCAAGCCCGCAATCGTATTCTCATCTATTTATACTAAAAACACTTTTGCTATTATTGAAATCGGATGGTGTGATAATTAACTTTTGCATTGAAATTTAAGACATGACATAGTCACAACGCTTATTGCTAACGCTTGAGATATTATTATAATCCATATTCATTGTATAATTAATTATTTCATTTATTTATTATTATAATAATCATTTATTGTTCTCACGTAAGTATAATATACAAATTCTTCTGTTGTATTGGGTCAGTGTCGAGCACTGGAACATTTACCTTAATGGACGTTTAGAATATAAAACATAATGTATCCTTATTGTTTGAGTTTTCCTGTTTTTGCTGACTTGATAACTCTACATTACAGGAGGTCTTATAATTTAAGGTGAGTTAATGAATAAATTAATGCAACCTTACCTCCATTTTATATCACTGTTACAATTTAAAGGCACCAAGAGATCGAGTGTACTCGTACTTTAAACTGGAATAGTCGATAGCATAAATATGTATCCTTTTTGAGACCTTATTTCAATGGAATTAGGTGAAAATATGTATATACCGACAAGGCGGTGGTGATGCAAATAGTTCAAGAATTTATGACAAGCTCTGTACGGAGATCATAGCAGTAAATTGTTAGTAAACAATTTGTATTACATCAATATATTTGAACATCCTTAGAGATGACGTGGAGAAAGCTCCCACTACTTCCCAAGTGAGAGAAATGAAATATCCCGGAATTTCATAGGGAGGGACTTTCTTCAGTATTCATGCATTACAATAATTTTCTAATCGGTTTATCGGACTAAGGGTCGGTTGCACCAACATATGATGACAGGCCGGTCATCGCCAAATATGGCGCCGGCAGCTGTCATCCCATAGAAACTTGTCAAACTTTCCATACAATCAGATTTTAACGGGCACCGCTTACGATTACAGACGGTTTGGTGCACCTCACCCTAATTGTGGCAACCCGCTTCACTCTTCATGTTTGGACTCGGGCGTATCCCACGTCGAGCACAAGGTATAAATCTTAGCCACAGCTGCTATACCTTCCGGTAGCCCCTCGCAGCAACAATAATTAATTCAATACTTTGCCCTTTAATTAAAATGTTTTAATGTGAGACACTCGGCACAAATGTGTGAGTACATTATTCTTGTGCTTGGATTTTGGGGTGCTTAGAATTATGTTGATGTGTATTATGATAAATTATGATTAACTGCTGGATTTACTGTGTGGAAATAATTAGCCTAATGATGATTATTAAAAATGGCGAATTAATATCACACAAAATTTTGCAGCTAAAAGGCGTCTTTGGAGTGATTCTTCGAATTAAGTTTCTTTATACACCGAAAACCACCGTATTTGGGTGTTTTTAACTGAAACACCGATGTACATACCTATGTTTACCAAATAAAATATTTTGTATTTGTATTTTTTTATTATTTGAATAAAAGTATAATTATCTACAACTTTTCTGATGTATTTGGCGCTTCGTTATGACAATATTCTAAGTTTTACATTAAGTATTACGATTTGCTTTCAATGGATGTCTCTGCGGGAAACCTGACTCTTGATTCTTAGGGCATACTATGACTTTTCTTAAGCGTAATCTAAACCATGTAATAATCACATACCCAATCAGTGACAAACCCATCTGAGTAAGAAAAGTCGCGAAATATTTTAGGCAATGCAAATAATAGTCAGTGCTGCAAAGCAAAAAAGAGGCAACTACATCGAAGACATGAGAGCATGCAGACCAATTTATCACAACACGCATTGGATCAACGGGAAGATAGAATTGATTGATTGGGGCAGAGAAAAAAATAAGAAAGAAGAAACAAGAAATATTTAATTGCCGTTCGGATATCGAATTTACCAAATGATTAAAAGAATTCTTAATGAGAATGCGTCATTTATGAGATATATTTTTTTCTTTAACGCATAATACACACAAACGCTTTGTTTGTTAAAATTTGGTATGACTAAAAGCAGCAGAATTAACTTTTTAATCTGTAAATGTATTTAACTACCATGTGACATAAAACCTTTCCCGAAATACTTTTGATTTGGCTGAATGCTGACAACCATGGCATGTTGAAAAAAGTCAATCAATTAAAAGTTAAACCCACTTCTTAACTCCCGCCTCTTTCATTCATAATTTCACGAATTAATGACGTATCGTTTTAATAATATTTTTGTGATATATGTGCGATTTATACGATTGTTAAATAAAATGTATGTAAACTACGGCAGATGTAGATTATGGTACGTGCAAAGCCCACAATGACATGTAAACACATTTTCTTTTGTTTGTTTTCATTAGATTTGTTTATTTGATATTTTTTCACAACTGTATTAAAAAACACTCCGTCCCGAGTCTTGTCCGTCGCCTTACGGCTCGGGCCAAGACAACTCGGGACTCGTGGGGAATGACTAACTTTCAGCACTTGCATCAAAATATACTATTACATCATTTAATCATTAGTCGCATGAGTAATGTTGATTAAGTGTCACTGGACTAAAAATGTAATGACGCACGAGAAATGTTCAAATATGTAACAAGGATAAACAATTAAAAATATTTTCCGCCTTAAATTCTATTGATAACAGGACTATACTGGCTCGTGTTGCCGATATACTAAACGCATAGGTAGAAACATTTATATACAGTTCAATCGATTTGCGATGCTTGAAGTGCAATAACGTTGTGTTTATTTCATACATTATAAACCCACCCATCAACTTTTGTAACATTTATTATCTCATGTAAATGTGAATTAATTAACTCGGTCTCTATTCCGAATTCCAGATTATCTATCAAAATTAATTACAATTCAATATCATTTAGCACATCAGCTTAACAGATAAGGTGCGAGACTTTACCCAATAATAGATTAACATTATTATCATCGCCTATCGAATTTAAGTGATAAGGTCTTTGATATGTTCTGTCAGTTTGCTGGACGAGTTGCAGTATTGTGCTTGTGTCTACGCATGAATGAGGCCTAGACGCATTTACCAAGTTCTTATGTGTTCCTCAAAGTATTTCTTAAAGTGCTATAACATCGCGTACCACGATTCTAAAAAGTGTTTTCTGCAATGGCTGGTCGAGATTACCCTATGAACGAAGTGAGTTTTTAATTCTCAATAATTTAATATGGTTTTAACTACAGTATTATTGTACTGGAAAAAGAACAGAGTAGTAGTAGTCTAATAAAGCAGGAAAACAAAGATTCAAATATATATCGCGAAAGAAAACAGCTCTGATGATCTACATAGTAAAAATATTGTAGCATAAGTTTTTCTTCGGCCAAGAATGCATTACGAACTACCTAGTGAAGCTGATTTTAAACCATGCACAATGAGTAAGCATCCGCTCACGCACATATATACAAACAAGACCATGCACATGCACAAAGCTCTTCATGTGTTCTATGTGCATTGTTAGTTTGCATTATGTATTTCTTGTTTGTAATTAATTGGTCATGTATTTAAAGTTCGGCTTAGTTTTTTTTTCTTGGTCTGAAGGGAGTTTTTAGGAGAATCTTTTTATAAATGTGAGGTTTTTATACGCATCGGATAGATTGAAAATGACTGAAGCAAGCAGAGGCAACACTGAGAATAATATTAGAAAAAAATAAATCGGTTTCTTCCACACGCTAAGGTATGGAAAAGAGTACTCAAAACAGTATAAAAAAAAATATTTATATTATGGAAAATCAGACTTAGGTTAACTACGTTACCTTCCCAGCTGTTCATGATTGAGAATTTGAAATGTTTTGTTTTCAAATCTGATTAGTTGGCGGTTAAAATATGTAAATAGAATGATAGATAAGATCAAGTCAGTCACTGACTTGCAAGCAATCATTTATCAAAATTCTCATCGGTAGCTTATAAAAACTCATTAAGAGACATGCTGGAATCATCTTACAAAAATTGGATTCTTGGCAAAATTGAAATTGAAGCAGTTCTAATAATGAAATCAAATTTTGGTTAATTTGTGATAAAAAAAAATATTTTTGTATAAAATAGTAATAGTAATTTTGTTTCTGTACAAGTATTTAATTAATAAACCGTAGGATTGTAAGGTGAGTAATTTGGCAGTAGTATTATTATACTTGTTACTCTCTATTCCCTTACACAGCTGTCACTTGCATTTTGGCCCCATTTATATCCTAAAATTTATCTTGGTCATTACGTTATGAAGTCCTCTTAATACGTCCTGCATCAATTATATTTATTTCATAGTGTATGGCACTGGCGCAGTCCTGGGCTATCTACTGTTGTCATGTTTATTGAAATCCGCCTGATAATATAAGAGCTAGAAGCAAAGTTATGCTCTCAGACTTGGCGCCCTCTCACACCCGTCATATGTTTAATTTTCTTATACTCAATATTCAAAAACACGTACTTAGACAGAATTAGGAGAAATCTAAGACCACTTCGATTGTCGGAATCCATCAAGCATGTTGACTAGGAGATATCATTAGTATGGAATTAAATTAATGATTTTATTGGCTCAGGGGCGTGTTTTGAATTTAAGTTAGTTAGTTAGTTAATTATTTATGTTATTGAAGTTATTTTTGTTAAGTATTCTTGTATATATTTTATCGGTGCATATACAAATTTTTCAACACATTAATAATACAGATCTCAGAAAATTAAGGAACGAACGTTTTTGACATACGCGATGCTATTTTCTACTAAGATAACTTATGATAAATATTACCGGGTAATCATCAAATAGACTAAATATAAATATGAAATCCGCTCGATTGAAAATTTAATCGTATCATAATACCTCAAGTCGGCTCAGGCATACCTTGCCTTTTAATCTTTAGGAATCATACGATAATCATCCAAAGTTCATTAGCCAATGAAAACATTGTAAGGCTGCGATTATACACAGGCGAAATGATGCGCGGCCTGTCGCGCGATTGTCTAACGGAAAGATGAGGTAGGGTACAGGGATTATCATTCCGCTCATATTGCGAGCAGTCCAACCCAAGGTAGTAACTCTATAAGGCATGCAATTTACCGGGAATTTTCACCCAAGCCGATACCGGGCTTAAAGCCCTAAGCTCCACTTTAAAGAAAACCGCAGCCATACTTGCTCCGCTAATATTTCTAGAGCTGTGTTCCTAGTGGTGAGTAAGGACGCCAGAGCTCCCAAGGATATGTTGTGTTGCAAAACCGACTTGTAGTTATCAATTAACCGTCGGTTGGCAGCTCGTTCGTGTTTGTTCTGAAGTTGCAAGCATCCAATTTCACATCACTTTTATGTAGCTGTTCATAGAATACATCTTCCTACCAAATTTCATAATTGTAATGCTTAGTCTCAGAGTAAATCGGCTGTGACTTACGGACGGACGGACAGACATGACGAAACAAGGGTTTCGTTTTCGCCATTTTGGCTACGGAACTCTAAAAATTGATTGCTAACAAGTGCAAGTTGCATCGTGTGCGTGAATGCGGCCTAAGTGCTAAGCGTACAGAGCAATAAATCAGTTTCAGCTCCTGTTATCAGAAAATGATTAGAATGTACGAACAAATCAATCACCGTGATATAGCTTGTATAATAGCATACCGACCTATTATTTTTTTATCGCGTTTTTACAAACATATTCAAGGTCAAAACGGCGATTGCCGAGTTCAGACCAAGAAAAAAAGATAGGAAAGAGCAGTACGAAAAACCTAGTGAAGCTGGTTTTAAACAAGGATCGGATACCGGTATTTTCTCCATAGAAAAATACCGGTGTTATTACGGTCACCGGTTCATTATTTCGTTTTTAATGGGACAATCTAATAATACGACGTTGTTACCTAAATACATGATTCAGCCCTACGTAAAGGGCAAGAAATAATCCAAAATATTGGGCTAATTCAGGGTTTTTTAAAAATACCGGTATCGGTCCCTGGTTTTAAACCATGCCCAATTGCGTACTGAGTGCAAACTAACACTGGTAATTATATAAACTAAGCCATCCATTAAAACTCTTCAGTATATGTCGCAATGCTCTCAACATAAAAGTATAGATAATTTATTTAATGAATATAACTGAGAATAAATGTTTCTGATCCAAATGTATAAAATAAGATATTATGACTTATGACATAGTATTTCAGAACTTAATGATTAATTTTAAATTATATACATAATTTTAATTCACATACATTTTTGACATGTAAAATGACATTTTACCAATAAAATTTCTGATTCTGATTCTGATTCATCAGACGGTATGTCGCAATGCTCTCAACATCAGACGGTTCGAGTTATATGGCTGATCTCACCCGCACGGCGCATCCATAGTAGAAACCAACCCAGGGACAGTCGCGAACCGGCATTGTTGAGCTACTTTCCATTGGCCGTAATTTAGCCGTGTAATGAATACGACGACCGGTTTAGCCTAGTGGGTAGTGCACCTAAATAAATAAATAAATAAATAAATATTAGAGGACAATCTTACACAAATCGAACTAGCCCCACAGTAAGCTCAAGAAGGCTTGTGCTATGGGTACTAGACGACGATATATTTAATAGATATAAATACTTAAATACATAGAAAACATCCAAGACCCAGAAACAAATATTTATGCTCATCACACAAATATTTGCCCTGACCGGGATTCGAACCCAGGACCGTCAGCTTCACAGGCAGGTGCACTACCCACTAGGCTAAACCGGTCGTCAAACCTGCCTGTGAAGCTGACGGTCCTGGGTTTGTTTCCCGGTCAGGGCAAATATTTGTGTGGTGAGCATGAATATTTGTTTCTGAGACTTGGATGTTTTCTACGTATTTAAGTATTTTATATCTATTAAATATATCGTCGTCTAGTACCAATAACACAAGCCTTCTTGAGCTTACTGTGGGGCTAGTCCGATTTGTGTAAGATTTGTTTATTTATTTAATGAATGCCCGATGTTACCCGATAACATGTCAGTCCTTATGCGTTAGGTACACCTTAAGATTGTCAAGTGGGTAAAAAATCCCTGTTCGCGATTGTAAATGCATACAGCTAATACAAAATCCTAATGACACATGCTAATGCAAAACTTTATTAGAAGGGAGCGAAACAAAAATAGATTTAAAAGAGCCTTGTTCCAATACTACCTCGACAGTATGTAAATAGGTACCTTATGTCTAGCTGACTATCCACTTTTTGCCACAACACTTAAGGCTGTTTTCTTCTTATTCATTAATACTTTAGATTAAGATAGTAGGTAACTAATTCACTTAAGATTACTACTTATATACTTAAGATTTTAATAGACTTATGGATCCCACAGTCAAACTGCGCAGTTTTGCGGGACGTTGTATTTAATTTTAAGTCATGTCATTTGCTTTACTGAATAAATAAATAAAAAATAATAGGGACGTTTGTTTTCCATATGTAGGAGAATTAAATTAAATGTTAGGCATGTTACTCACCACTAACTCTGTTAAATAATTAATAATACATAATTATAGCTATAAAAATGCCTATTTATACCTATTAGTCACCTTGTTAGTGTTCCTTATTAGGGCCTCAGCCCGCATCGTCCTTTAAAATAAAAACATTAAAACACCACATATATGTATTTTGTTATGCTTGCATTGATACGTAATCAATTTCAATAGAATCTTAACACCAAAAGCACAACGCGTTTAAATAGCGTGGCTCGTACCCAATTCAATAGCGTAAGCTATCATCAATTAACTGAGTAAAATAGGTCCGTAATAACTTAGCTGTTCCGCACAAGTTGTCTACAGAAATTTGGAGTCAAAGGTCTGGAGTTGGGAGTCGAGCACAGGTGCACCTTGCACACGTTCACAGAAATCAGGCAAAGTTTTATTCAACGGAACAGCCACCGCGTAGGTAAGAAGATTCCGACCGGAACAGGAGTCCCACGGAGAGAATTCGTAAATTCGTATACCTACTATCCATTAAGCCAAGGCCCATTCAGACATCTGATGACAATATTGAAGTTTGAGCTTCCAGTGTGAAAAAGTAATGTAGAATTACACTACACAAAAATTACTATGGACTGAAAAATAAACAAATTAACCGAACACATTACTGAAAAAATGTTTTGTTACCCTAACAAAAAGTATAGCTTTTCTAACAAAATAACCGGATAATTTATTCATAAGTCATTCAGTGTTGTGAAAATCAATTAAATTGTATTAAACATTTACGAAATAACGCGCAAAGCTTCCGTAGAAAGCGGGATGGTTAATTGCATACTCACGCATGTTAGAGGGGGCCATTTGCAATATAATAGCTTTGCTTTAAAGAACCCGTAGCATAAATTCGAATTTTAAAATAACTACGTAAGAATTTCTTAAAAATAATTGTTATGTCTAAAAACAGATGTAGATGAACTAATGCATCGTACGCTCAAATTTCGCTCAAAACAATATCTAAAATTCTGCAAGTTTTTATAATAATAGTTTACGTCTATTAACGTATTTCTATAAGGAATGTCCCAACTTAAACTTAGGTTTTGAAATTACATTAAAAGTATTCGTTTAAGTATCATTCGATGATGTTTAATTAAGATGGCGTTTCTACGTTCTTTTTTTATTTTAGAAGCTTCAATGTATTCATAATAATACTACACTTGGGTGTAGTTATTTATTCGACCTTTATCGTAATATATTTATGAAAAAATCGGAACTTTTTATTGTTAATATCTCATATAATCATTATTGTTTCCTACGATGTGGTTGCGTACCTAAACCGAACTATACGTCACTATACTAAAAATATTTTTTATTCCATGCCACTCGACACCTTCCCTGATCCTGAATAATAAACATAAAGTATGTGGTAGCTGGCTCCTAGTTCCTTCTTAGTCAGCAGACCAAGTTGCGCATAATATTATTTGAATAGCGAGAATGCGAATCGAACGAAAACTTACCGACTCCATCCAACTCTGGACTGAATCCGAATTTACATTTAAATGAGAACGATTATACCCTTGTTTGAAATCGACAACTTCAAAAGCACTTCAAGATCCTTGTAAGACGGTAGGTTGGTAGTGTTGTTAAGATTATTAAGGAGTACATTCTACAAAGGTGATCCTTCCATGTATTTTGAAACATCGGGTACAGTAAAGGTCCATTGTCTAAAACTGGCGCGGAATGTCTATGAAATTAATGAGAGTTTTATACATTTTCCGAGCTAGGTCTTGTAAATATACGCAGTAGTTCTGTCTGGTTTTAAAACAAAAAATAAGTTTAATAATGATCTCGTTATGAATATTGTTTTGTCATAACTAATAATATATAAAATTCTTCCACTTAAAGAAATGTGCATGTTTGTCCATGCATCAAATAAATGTATAACAATAGGTGCAGGAGGTGCGGTAATTTACGGGTCTATCTGGTAAACTAGTACTATATTAATTAATATCAATAAACAGTAAATAATTATGACAACAGTTAGTATGTATAAATGGGTACATCTATTTTTATATCATTATATCACTTCTACATTTTTTAATGTTAATAATGCAAAACCTGATTTTAATTTTTGACTATGGTATTAGATTATTTGAAATGTCACTTGCAAAATAGCTTCGTGCACGTTTTTAGTTACATATAATATCAATGATGATGATGATATCAATTATAGATATACATAATATACTGGTTACAAATATTATTCGTACTCATCTCATTTATCACTGCATTACCATAAAAGTCATACTTATAATAATACGCTTTATTCAAAATCGATCTTCCCAAAATGTTCAAAGCTAATCAAATATCTCAAGTGGTAAATAATTTCCTTTCCTAATGGGGACAAGGAATATTAATGGTAAAAGCTACATTATTTTACAGCCCGTTGAAAACGGCAAGCCTTTGCCAAGTGACAGTGCATCTGAAACATCGACAACTGATCGCGCATCATGGGGCAGCCCTCTGGAGTTTATACTGGCCTGCCTCGGCTATGCCGTTGGGCTTGGGAACGTGTGGAGGTTCCCTTATCTCTGTTACAGGAATGGAGGAGGTGAGTTTAATTTAAATTATCTTTTTAATTTAATTTATCTTTGTTGACAACAGGCATCATTGATAATTGTATGGATTTTTGGACGAAGTGTGTTGCGGATGCGTAATGTACATAATTTTGGACGAAACCTGCGTTGTCGATTTCGCTCTGTGATTTTTGGTTGAATCATAAAAAAAAATAATTAAAAATAGATAAAAGTAAAGCTTGTACTATGGATACTAGGCGACGATATATGGTGTCTTCGGGTAATTCCGAATGTCAAGTAATTCCGAAAATAAAAGATTTCTGTCTAACTAAGTGATTTTGTTGCATTACCCAAACATCAACAAAAAATTTAACATTTCTTTTTGATGGTGATGCTGATGAGATGCAATAAAATAGCTTAGTTAGACTGGAATTTGTTATTTTCGGAATTACCCGATATTCGAAATTACCTGAAGACACCTTGCATACTTATATAGATAAATAAATACGTAAATACATAGAAAACATCCCAGACGCAGGAACAAATATTCGTGAACATCACACAAATAAATGCCCTTACCGGGATTCGAACCCGTGACCTTCTGCTTAGTAGGCAGGGTCACTACCGACTAGGCTAAGGCGCTCGTCAAAGATGTAGATATATATGTAGATGTATATATTTAAAAAAGGAAAACAGCTGCCCAGAATTACGTAACTTTAAAAATAAATTACCTAGTCTGTCCCTATAAGGATAACCTTCCCGTAGGTGCACGACAGGTAGCTCAAACAAATTGTTGTAAACTATTGAATCTTAGTGCTTTTTAATATTTATAACGATGTTCCTCGTATTAGCGTTATTTCTACGGTTTATCTCTATGAGTCATTTGCTTGTAAAATGAGTTTTGTTTATTGTTTTCTTATTGAATTCCTTTTTCGCAGGTGCTTTTCTTATTCCGTTCTTCCTTATGCTGCTCTTCATCGGTCTTCCACTCTTCTACTTGGAGCTTTTCATTGGCCAGTACACGGGAATCGGACCACTTCAAGCATTTAGCGCCATATCACCCTTTTTTAGTGGACTTGGCTATTGTACTTTAGTAATCATCTCTATAATCTCGATCTACTACATGATCATCGTCGCGTGGACGTTGTTTTATACTATTGTGTCGATTGCTGGAAAATTGGATTGGGGTTCATGTGACAATGACTACAATTCTTTAGGTAAGTTGACCATTGAAGTTGATCCCTACTTGTTGCTTTGTTTCTTTTCCTTTAAAGCCAATGATAATGAAAGAAAGCATTCGTGATAAAATTAAAATCAAAAACAATGGCAATGTATCTTCCATTTATAACCTACGCTATCGCGTCGTCTACTTCGGTATTTTTTAATAGATATGTTACTGGGAAATTACCGGGCTCGGTAGATAAGTAGAGCACAATATTTTTTTCTAAATTCGTTCCGTTTTATAATAAAATATTTCATTTCAGCGTGCTACAGTGGATCATACGACATGAATTGCAGGACTTTAGGTAACAACTCGGGGCTCGTGACAGATCTTACTTACTTTGAAGGAGGTTGCGTTGCCATCGGCGACATATGCGTGCGAAGCGGTTACGAGCCATATGATGGTCGTTACTGCCTGAACAGTACCGAGCTGGTGCCGTGGTACTCGAATATTACGAGGACATTAGCTTCAGAAGAATATTATAAGTGAGTAAACTTGCACGTCTGTTTAAAATAAGATATTCTAGTATGTTTTCTTCATCTTACAATCATCACGTATCCTCGCAAGGTGACAGCGAAATAAATGATTTACCCCCTTATTCATAAAAATTAACAAACCTCTGCTAACTAAAAAGTCTGTCGTCACTGTCTCACAAACACATGTGTCAAAGTGACAGATAAGGACAAACGAACTTTAGCGGCTAGTTAACTAATATAGGTTTGATAGACGTTTATGAATAATGGGGATAGACATCGCCCTAGTGCATTTTTTGTCCTGCTTTTGTGCCGGAGGCCAAAACTCATTTTCGGTCGTCGTGCCAGCCCGGTTTAGCTTAGTTTTAAATCTCTAGTATTATTATGTTTGTAACAGTGGGATCGATATGTTAATACTTAATTAATGGCTTGTATCTAAAATACAATATGAAGTGTTCGAGCAATTTGTGTGGTTGGATTTGACATCCTTCGAAATATGAATAAGAATATAGAAATAATATAGTATCTTGCTATTCGTGTACCTAGTCACTTATTAGCCAATAGAAATTTCAATAAAAACCTTTAATCGTAGTAAGTAATAAAACGGAATAAAATTTAGAGTTAAATTAGTTTAAATTTTGTTATATACCCAAAAAAATCTGTTGCCGTTGCGATGAGAACAACATTGTTATTGTAGCAAGCATTGCGGACGTGTCGCTTTATTCCAATGACCTTTTGCAATCAAGCAATCCCAGGTAATTACAAATACAAGATTACTAATTACTCTGTCACTAACTAGACTAGCAGGCACAATTTGTACAAAGAATTAAGTCAATAATATATAATATTAACCCGTCGTCTACGGGTCCCTGGGATCCCCGGGATCATAACAAAAGAATGCTATTGTTTATTTTTTTCGCCGGGAGACGACGATAAGATCTCGCGGCATTTGTTTTACCTGAAGTAAATTGTTAGGAATTTATTTAATTAAGGTTAACCAACAGTTATTGCTTACATCGTTACATCTGGTAAAATATATTGCGTACAATCATGGAGTAGGTAATGTAACAAGCAGCTACTTAAAGGTAAACTCCATAATATATGCAATATTATTACGAAGTTAAAGTTAAAACATATAGCAATACAAAATACCGTAAACCGGGGTTACTTTCAAATTCAGGGGCGACTTTTAAAATCAAGTTTTTAAGCCGTATTTCTAGTTTTTATTTGGTTAACCTGGGATGGTGTCATACCTTGGTATATTTCCTAACTATTTACTGAACTGAATTAAATTAGAAATACTTAGTGACGATTATATTAGTGTTCTTAATCTATCAAAGTGGCCCCGTTTTTTCCTAAAGTCACTCCAGTTTACGATTTTGTACATTCGACTGAGACTTGCTTCTTTACATTAGTGAGGGTACAAGTATAAATAGTAATCTTACGTATAACACAAGTATAAATAGTAATCTTACGTATATTTATTTAAGTAGTTACTCGGTTTCGAGTGACTACTTAAATAAATATATGTGGACAGTCTTACCTAGTCCCAAACTAAGCAAAGCTTGCACTGTGGATACTAAACGACGATATACATACAGAGCGTTACCGGCTCGCGGGCATTGATTGAAAATGATAATAATGTGTTCCATTAGCAATTATTTTCATGTATTAATTAAGTTCGAAATTTAATTTAATTAACCTAACCTAAACTAACTCTGCACCTGTAATATACTGGGGTTACTTAAGATAACTTCATAGTAAACAGAACATTAAAGTCTGTCATTTGTACTGCGTTGTCAATTTACTTTAAATTACGTGCATGGTTAGGAACTACTTAAAGAATGTCGTATGCCGGTAACGCACTGTATATTTAAATACATAGAAAACATCCAAGACACAGGAACAAATATATTCGGATTCATCACACAAATAAATACACTGACCGGGATTCGAACCCGTGACCTCCAGCATCGTAGGCATTACTAACTATGCTAAAGTGGTAGTCATATTTTATATCATTTGTTTATATTTAAAATCTTACTTTGTTGGACTAACTTCCAGTTGCACGGCTGGTTTTCAGCGGAATTTAGTTACTATACTCCTATAATACAAATAGGAACTGCCCTTTGAACTAATAGTGAAACGCTTTTGGAGATAAAATTTAAATAAATAAATAAATAAAGAAAGAAAGAAAGAAAAGAAAATTTATTTCGCAAACCTTAATCTAGGTACATATACATAATTACGCTAGTCACATGTAGTGTTTTTTAAAGTGCGAAAAAGGAGTCCACTCAGCACAATGTCGGGCCATAGTAGATGACCCGACGCTGATATTATGTGGATCCTTAGCTTGAGTGTCACATGACCGCATTTAGGTTAAATACATGTTTACTTAGTACACTATAAAATATATATATATATAACTAACCATAAACAATATTTACTTAAAATTATCAAATTTTGTGTTAATATAAACTGTCTAACATACAAGAATAGTAGTCTATCAGCAGTAGGTATAGAAAAGTTTTAGCTGCTACTAAATTTAACTGATCTTTAACAGCGAACGAGTGCTAGGTCGAGGTGATGCGACGTGGGAAAACTGGGGCACGATACAGTGGCATCTGGTTGGATGTCTCGCATTGTCCTGGTTAGCGGCATTCCTTGCCGTCATTAAAGTAAGTATCTAAGCTATAAAAAAAATTACAAACGATTTAATTCATAATAATTAAAGGCAAACACTTTAAAGCATTAAAGTATGTTGTATGAAACAATACTTTATGTTCGATTGTCCGTATATGTTTCTTCAAAATCGATTTTATTCGTAAATTAATATAGAATACACTTCTTTAATAATTTACAAGATACCTGCACTCGTTCCCATTCCCACCTACAATATAATAACGAGTTCAAGTGTCGCCTTTCGCATTACATACCGTGAAGTTAGAGGAAAACCATATGCTAAACAGTAAATTAGTTTAAAATGTGCCTTACCTTAGTAAATTCCGTATTAAAAATAATTTTGATTATAGCTCTGTCGGGCTACATGTTGAAAGTTATTTATTACCTAATGTTTCTAGATTGCAAAGATTAACGTCGTACACAATACCTACTATAGATATAGATAATGATCGAATATGGATGTCTATCTGTCTGATTAAAGTTTTAATAAAACCGACGAGTAAAAGAAAATTATTCCTTTGAGGATAGATAGTATGTGGCAATATCGATTTTTCCCCGATTACGTGTCTACTGAATTCTCTCATTTCGTAGTTTCTCACACGACATCCTATCCTGCGGGGTAATCACGTAACTTACGATAGGTATGTTTTTAGCTATGTCATTTTTTTGTACGGGAGATGACATTTACTTACGTCTCGTAAAACGTCTCGTAAGTTCAAAAGCTAGTTACAAAAATATAGAAGGATTCGTCCGATTTCGTGTAGTTTCAAAACAAATCTAAACTTTAGGTCATATATATAGGCTTTAGGTTATGAAAGTAGGCTGACGATGGCAACATCATCATCATCATCATTTCAGCCGGAAGACGTCCACTGCTGAACAAAGGCCTCCCCCAATTAGGGGGGGATTTGCCATAGTCGCCACGCTTGGCAAGCGGGTACCTTGCGCTTGGCATTACCACCATCAAACTGCGGTCGCCGACGATGGCAAACTTAAACTTATTAAATGTATTTTGGCAGGGCGTACAATCGGCAGGAAAAGTTGTGTACTTCACAGCTCTGTTCCCGTACGTTATGCTGACAGCTCTTCTGGTTAGGGGTGTAACTTTGGAGGGAGCAGCAGAGGGTGTACAGTTTTTCATTACCCCAAAATGGGAGACTCTTTTGGATGCAAGGGTTTGGGGAGATGCTGCGTCACAGGTAAATACATAATTTTAAATATGTACAAAGTTTTCAGAACTCATTTCGATGCTATGGTATAGAATATAATGGGAGGCTTATTCATTAGATACTTGACAGATACTTTCAACAGAACAGCTATTTTTGACATACCTGTAAAATTGTTCCTTGTCTACTTGATGTTGCTCTTTATCTTTCGCTTTATTTTTAGGATTCCGCACTTTAAAAAAACCAGTATAAGATCACTTCGGTGTCTATCTTTCAAGTCTGCATGTTAGGACCATTTCTCTTGAGAACGCGTGAAAAGTATCAATATGAGTAACAAATACTCAGTTTAGCAATACACAGAAGAATAAATCAAACTTTGAAGTAAACGTAATCATAAGATCCGCCGTTTACGCCGCATATTTTGATCAAATATGTGTATCAATCATGTTTAAGAACCTATATTTTTCGGAATTTTGATTTACGCTCAAAAATATTTGACGACAGCTTCACGATACACTAGACATGCTTAAAATTAAGCTCATTAACTCAATAAGCTCATGCGACTACGATACGTAACCTTATTGCGCGAACCCGGTTTTTGATCGAAAGAAATGGTGGTGGTGGATCGAATGGAATGGAATTCTATTTTACCTGACACATAATGTTTCCTAATGTTCATGCTTAAATTTTATGAATAAGATAAGTTACACTTATATGGAGGATTCGTAATTACTATTTGCAGAATTTTCATAACATATTTTCTACTATTGCCTATTTTAAATTACAAATGTATATAATTGAAGCATTGTGAAATAATGCATGTTTGTATTTTTTTAAATGTTGCATATAAAAAAGAGCACTGTGGGCTCAAATTATTTCTTGTAAGATCTTCACATGTAATGTACATGTTGACTTGTTGAGTTTCATGTTTCACAAATAACATGATTTCTCTCTCTCTCTCTCTCTCTCAGATCTTCTACTCGTTTGGTGTCGGCTGCGGCTCTCTCGTGACGTTGGCTTCTTACAACAATTTCCACAACAACTGTCACTTTGACGCAGTGTTCGTCAGCATCGCCAACTTCCTCACGTCTATTTACGCTGGATTCGCTATCTTCTCAGTCCTTGGCTTCCAAGCACAACTCATGGGCGTCAGCGTAGACGGTGAGTGTCGTTTGCCGAATTGTTGGCCGCCAAACTGATTATTAAAGGCCTACATTTGTTCATCTTAACTTAATGTTGAGACCCATAATTATCTAGAGAATGGGACTCTTCAAAAAGGCGTGAAAAGGTTTCTTACGGGTTGGCAATGCACGATTAACGCCTCTGGTGTTGCAAGCGTCTATAGGCGACGGTAACCACTTACCATTAGGTGGGCTGTCAGCTTGTTTGTCACCGACGTGGTATAAAAAAGAAAAAAACTAGCATGTTTTTAAAAGAATCGATATTAATTTTAATTCTTAAATAGAGTAATACAATGTGTCCTATTTAGTTACCGCAGTTTTTACTTAACGTCGCCAAAAATATACTATTGTTCATATGTTTGTCGTAAGTAATCCAGGCGATAAGGTGTAATATTGCATTTACACGTTATCGCCTAATAACAAGTTATGTTGACATAGCTCTCCATTATTATTAACACTTGATATCGGTCGGGAGATCATAATACCATGTTGTCTATTCTACTCTGTCACGTTGTGTAGAATTTTAATGTTCTAAAAATATACTGCGTGTGTCTTCCATGCGAACCTATATTTTTGTTTATCCTTTACAGTAATCTCGAGCAATTAAAGTAATGCAACACATACCATCTGTTTGACACATTTTAAAGATAACCAAATGTAAATATCACAATATTTATACAAACACTATGTAAAAATAGATTATACGTATATTTATATTTGATTGGAATCTCTGAATTAGTTCTTTTGTTTTTTTTATTAGATATAGGTATAGTAATCATATTCATAAGACTGCTTCTAATTTAAGCTCTTATTTAGCCTCTCAGTAATAGTAAAACCTCCCCAAATACAAATATCTTTGTAATTTAAAATAATATTGTCATTTGAATAATATTGAATAACTATAACTAATATGATAACTTGGTGTTGTCAATGGCTAGTACCCATAGTGCTAGCTTTGCTTAGTTTTGGACTAGGTTGATATGTGTAAGATTGTGCTCAGGAGCTCCATGAGCTCATACCGCCTTCCCCCTTCTTCCATCGGACATCCAGACGTACGGCTGGATACCATCCTTACTTGGTCGAAATTCCTCTTATTCGAACCAAGCGCTTTGCATCATCTTTTATAATGCGCACTTCTAAGGTTTGGAATTCTCTGCCGGCGTTTGTGTTTCCGAGCTCATATAACCTAGACCTTTTTAAGGCACGAGTGAATAGGCACCTTCTGGGTGAGCTCGCTTCATCGTCGGCCTCATCTTTGCCCCCTGGCTAGATGCTGGCCAAGAGCGATCCCATTTTTAATAATAAAAAAAAAATTGTAAACAAATATTTATTTATTTATTTATTGTTTCTGCTTTCAACCAAATAACTTACCTACTTCAAACAAGTTCAAGCCAGATAATTAATTTACAGACGTAGCCTCTCAAGGCCCAGGACTGGCTTTCGTAGCCTACCCTGAAGCCTTGCTTCAGATGCCCGTATCTCAACTTTGGTGCATCCTTTTCTTCCTGATGCTGTTCATCCTGGGTCTCGGAAGCCAGTTCGCGGGGATAGAGGCCATCAACACCGCGATCGTTGACCAATGGCCGTCACTGAGGAAGAATTATTGGATGGTATGCATAGCTTGTTGAAATATGTTTACCCCATAAACAGTTAAAATTAAAATTAATCCATAATTAAAGACCCATTTGCCCCTCTGAAGATGCGTCAAAATATACAAAAAGGTGATCATAATTATGGTGATAATTTTTTACTCAAGACCGCTAAATCTTTTTTAATAATTTCTATTTTCTACTGGAGCAAACAAGAATCTATTTGCATCAGTTATCATCATCTGCCTGACGGTCAAGAATAAAAGCGAGATAAAATTAGGGATAAGGTTGCCTTTTTGCTATTATATTTTGTTTCTTTTGTGAATGATTTCTTATGTGCAATATACAAGTAATGATTTTTTTTAACCTGGCTGTGGCTTTATAGGCCGAGCCCAATAAAGAGCGCGCGGTTGGAGAGCAGCCTGGGGAAAACCTCCGACACGATCACGCGTATGGTTTGGAACAATAAAATACTCTAAGAGTTTGCGCTCCAGTGAGATTGGTTGAGCGGTTTCAATAGGTACTGGGAGTTTTGACGCTAGTTCACTAAACCTAGCCTAGCTGTGAAGAGTCCAGCAAGAAACTCAGCTAGGCGCGACCTGGGTCGGACTGACTCTACTCGATGTGCGGTGGTACCGGGACGAATAAGGACTGTATGTGTCAGTGTTGTCGCGATCGCGCTGTGGGCTTCCCCGCCAAATAACGAGAGTGAATACATACATACAAATACAAATAATGAGTGATCTTCCAGGTGACTGCATTCACTTGTTTCTCGTGCTTCATCCTCGGTATACCCATGTGCTTCAGTGGAGGGGTGTATCTTTTCACTCTTCTTGATTGGAATACAGCATCTTGGGCTATTTTACTAATAGGAATGGCTGAGGTAAGATGTTTTTAATACACCGTTTTCATAGTCATATACACTCATTCATATTTAATGTAGGTAGGTAATTTTATCTGTGACTTAAATATTTTATGATAATAAACATATTATGTCTGTGATGCTATTTTGTATTTCGCAATTCATTTTATGATATATTGAAAATATGAGTGTCCGGCTGAAAACCAAACCAATGAAGTGAGTTGGAGTTGAATTATTTTAAATGCAGTTAGATTTTTTCTACAAAAAATACGCTACCACTGCTATAAAATATGATTAAAAGTGTCAAGTGATGTTTAGTGTACTAAGACGTTTATTATATATCCTTTCATGAAAAATAAAATACATGGAAAACACAAAGCATACTATTATATCTGTTGAATTGATCTGAGCCAGACGGTTGTGTTCATGAACTCAACGCTAACATAGTTTTTTTTTAATTGTGCCTTGTTTTAGTGCATATCTGTAGCATGGAGCTACGGCATAAACAAAGCGATGGATAATCTAGCGGCTATGAGTATGAAGATGAACAAATTCAAGCGTTTCTACTGGATGTCAGTGTGGGCCGTCATTTGTCCGATAGGCAGTTTCGTAAGTATAACTTTATCCTAGGGGTCGGCAAACTGCGGCTCCCGAGCCGCATGAGTCTCTTTGAAGGGCCAGTTGCAGCTCTTTGAGGTCCAAAAATATGGGGAAAAACCTGAGACAGTAATTTTTTGTTCTCGGAGGTTCCCAAAATGATATTTTTACCCAATTTGGCTCTTTATCTAAAAAGTTTGCTGACCCCTGCCCTAGTTTGTATTCATTAAAATATAACCACAAAGTCTTTAGCATTTTATTTTCAAGATGCAAATGGTAGCGATTCACGCTAAGTTTATGAAGATTATTTTTATTACCTCTAGTAAAATAAAATACGTTTCAACGCAAATAAATTGGATACACTTTCATCGTAACAGTTGAATATGATCCAGCATAAAATCAGTACCTGTGTTCATTGCTCTTGAGTATAGATGTTGTTTAAGCGGCATTAAGGGAATAAGCAAAGGCCTCTTATTAGCCATATAAAATGTATTTGCAATTTCAATCGTGCAAATTTACAATTAGTAAAAAAACTAATATTAAAATTGTCAGGTGATATAGGTCAACCGCTTAAATGAGACCGGGCGAAAGGGTAGCGGCAGGCAGGAACCCGCCTCCGGCTACCCGTCCGCTACCCTTTTACGTTTCCCCCTTTGCCCCTCTACCCCCACAGGCGCGGTCTCAGTTAAACGATCCAGCTATAAATGCATGCATCCAACATAAAGACATTCTAACTGTTGGTTATTAGGTACACCGTTTATACAGGTTGAATCTTAAGTCATGAACAGAAATTATTGTTTCTAACGCAGTATTTCGAGGCGAATCCATTGCATTAACTCTATAAGCAAACAATTAAACTTTACAGATAATTATTTTCATAGACATTATTACAAGACTTGTTCTGTAGATTAAAGTACTTTTAATTCTTGTTATGTAGAATTACTTAATCTTATCGTTCGAGTACTGGTTATGGAGGTGTATTTTAGAAACCTACATTGGGATCCCAGAGCTCATAGAAGCTCATTACAAAATAAAGGCAAAATTAAAAATTTTGAAAATACCCCCGACGGATGTTCTCAATTGAAAAATAATTAAATAATGCATTTGAAAATCCCCCGACTCTATAGGAAATAATTACTTATAGATAAAAACATTTTTTTTCTAAATGGTTAACTGGTTGCGAGGTATATTTACAAGCCCAGAAAAATCCGTCGGGGGCTGCCATTGCCTGCCCTGAAATGAAGTAATAGTTTATGCAGTTAGTTTATACCATTCTGTAAGTTATCTCGAATTTCATTATTATTACTATTTTAATGAGATTGAAAATTGACAAAGCAATGGCATCCCCGACGGATTTTTCTGGGCTTGTAAATATACCTCGCAACCAGTTAACCATTTAGAAAAAAAGCTAAATTTCTGCCCGTCTAAACTACAAACCTATTGCAGAAAACCGTTTCCAAATCGGCCATGTGCACACACAAACAAACAAACAAACAAACAAACAAACAAACAACCTCTCACCCTAAACGCATATACCTTCTCCGTTCCGTCGTGGGTAATAATGCTATTGTTTTTTTTTCGCTGGGTTAATGACGGCTTAATGCATACATTGTTATTGTTTGTCATTTTCACAGGACTCAGAGTAACGTTCTCGAAATGCTTCTCGTGTTTGTTTTGTACTCTCCGTTCGAGCGTAAAGTCTTACGATATCGAAACGTTGAATTGTAGTATTTGGATATGCAGCCGGGATTTTGAACGCGAATTGCTATTCATTTTTATTTTGAATTCATATAGTAATGTTATGATTTTAAATATGTCGTTGTCATTTTAATCTTTGTTCAAGTTTATTACCAGCAAATATCAAGAGGTTAAATGAGTAACATACTCTATGACAGTTCAACATAAGACGTAGACGTGACCGTGAGACGCAGTGAATTTAAAACATTTTTTTTATTAATTAATAACAAAAAACGTTCGCATTTTTGCATGTCCAAGTGTTTACACTAAACGTACAAAGTAAGAAAAATAGTCTTGAATATTTCTTTTAACGACTTAGGATTCAACCTGTATTAAGTCATTATTTATTTATTTATTTTTATACAACGCCTGTGGCAAACAAGCGTACGGTCCACCTGATGATAAGCGGCCATCGCAGCCTATAGACGCCCGCAACTCCAGAGGAATCACGTACGCGTTGCCGACCCTTTATGAAATTTGAGAATTCACTGTGTTGACAGCAGAAGGGAAAAATTTAGGTCCCTCCCTCTCAACACAGTGCATCCTCGGGAGCTCTGGCAACCTTGCTCACCTCCAGAAACACAACACTACATACTTGTATAGTAGATAATGTTATTAGATAGTGGCTGTGGTCTTCTAAACGGTGGAGGTACTTCCCCAGTTGAGCTACTCCAAATTCGAGCATGATGACAGTTTGCTGTGCCCTACCTCTAAAAACATTAATACTGGGTGAATCGCCGGCCGGTCAAATTAATATTATTTATGTGAATTGTTTTCATGTACATAATGACGACCCTTTCTAGGAGATCTAAATTGATTAAATACCTCATTATTATTTGTTTTACAATTTTTACCCACGACGGAACGGAGAAGGTATATGCGTTTAAGGTCGAGAGGTTGTTTGTTTGTTTGTGTGTGCACATCAATATCTTCGAAACGGCTAGACCAATTTAGAAACGGTTTTCTGCAATAGGTTTGTAGTTTAGCCAGGCAGAAACTTAGCTAGGAGTTACGATGATAACTCGCCAGGGGGCGCTGCAGTAAACATTTTTCACTTGCTAAAGTGCGTGTGAGTGCATTTTCTCCGGAACTGCTGGGCCAGCATTTACGATTTCCATAGAATGTGGTGTGGAGTACATGCAGTTTAACTCTGAGGATCTTATGATGGAGCAGAAAAACATAGTAGGGTACCGTGCAGAGGTCGATAATATTTTTGTTTGTTTTTGGTCCCTTTTGTTTATGTTGCATGAACAGACGTCGTTCATAACCTTCTGAGGGTCCGATGATGGAGTAAAACCATGCCATAGAAAACTTTGCGATGGCATGTAGTAACTTATTCGTGTTTGGGCTCTTTAGATGGTGTTTGCTGAGTAGCTTCTATACATGATCTGCTGAGGATCTGATGATGGATCAGAACAGTATTTTAAGGCATGTTTTAAAGGTATTTAGTTAGTAATAATATGTCATTAGACTCTTTTGATAGTACCTATCTATTGAGACGCCTCTGTACAGGAACTTGAGAAGGCCTGATGATGAAGCACAACAATAGCATAGGGAATTTTGCGAAGGCATATAGGTGGATTACCGTATGTCGACTATTTTAATACTGTTTGCTGCGTAGCTTCTGTGTGTCTCTTCTGTGTTCTCCATTTGGACCCTTCGGGTACGGAACCTTAAAAAGTAACCAGATACTTACATCGTGTGCTTTGCGATGTTGTAATGTTTTGGACACTACCGATGTTAACTAGGTTACTAAGGCTCATGAAAAGATCTCTGGCGACTCGTATGAAGTATTTTCCGCAATTGTATTAAATGTCCGAAAAATATCGCGCTCGCTGTGCACGCGTTTTAATCTAGTTGTGATATAACTTTATAACCGGAGACCGAAAAGTATGAAGTATTTTCCACACTGCATCATAGTATTTGAAAAATTTCGCGCTCGCTGCGCTCGCGTTTTCATCTAGATATGATATGGCTTTATAACCGGAGACAGAAAAGTATGAAGTATTTTCCGCACTGCATCATAATGTTTGAGAAATTTCGCGCTCGCTGTGCTCCCGTTTCCATCTACATGTGCTATTACTTTATGACCCGTCCTAGTGACTACTATAAATATTATGTTTGCTAAAATAACATATCAACTTCCTTGGTTCTAAATATGTTGGCAAGGTAAACGTCCCTGTACTCGACATTGGCCCAATACTGTGGTGTTTGGTGATTAATTACTGTAATCTATTGGCCGCTAAGGTATCGATTACTGGGAGGTTTACATTAATTGTGTAAACGAAATAAGGTATACTCGTACTTCAAATTGCGTCATCCGATTTCAGGAGTTGTTGCAAAAATGAACCCTGGGTATTTATTTATTTACGCTTTGGGACTACTTGGAAGAAGTGTAGGTACAAATTCGTGGCAGGTGTGAGCAGAAGAAGGGAAAAGATAAATGACAGAGAATGTGCGTCCACGTGGGCTCGCTTGTCGGGTCTTCGGCCCCACGCGGAACGCCTTCTGACCTCGTGTGCCTCGCCCCTCACTACCGGGCCTTTGTCACTCAGGTTTACTTGTAAGACACTCGGGGCTGGAAAGTGTCGACTTGGCGAGCACGCTCCATGGAGAAGCTTCGGGATTTCGGCCTTTCGCTGAACGTTTCTGACCTCATATACTTCGCCCCTCACCTTCGGGCTTTCGGCCCTGAGGTTCGCTTGTAAGACATTCGATGGTAGAAATCGCCGATTTGGGATTGTCTTTCGGGCCTTCGGCCCTCGGGCTCGCATCGAGGGCGAGCGAGCGTGCTCCGAAGAGAAGCTTCGGGCTTTCGGCTCTACGCGGAACGGCTTCTCACCTCGCGTATGCCTCGGCCCTCAGGTTCATTTGTAAGACACTTGGGGCTCGAAATTGTGGATTAGGGCTCGCCCCTCTGGCCTTCGGTCCTCGGGTTCGTATAGCAAACGTGCTCCAAGGAGAAGCTACGGGCCTTCGGCCTTTCGCGGAACAGCTTCTGACCTCGTGTATTTCGCCTCTTAGCTTCGGGCCTTCGGCCCTCAGGTTTACTTGTGACGCATTCGGGGATAGAAAGTGGCCACTTGGTACTTACTTATTTTTGTAGCTACTTAGGAAAACATCGGTAGGGAGCTCATTGCACAACCGAAGTGTTCGAGGGTCAAACGTATAGGTATACTTAGACTGCTCTCTAAAAAGATTAAAATAAAGGCAAAATTAAAAATTTTGAAAATACCCCCGACGGATGTTCTCAATTGAAAAATAATTAAATAATGCATTTGAAAATCCCCCGACTCTATAGGAAATAATTACATATAGATAAAAACATTTTTTTTTAAACGGTTAACTGGTTGCGAGGTATATTTACAAGCCCAGAAAAATCCGTCGGGGGCTGCCATTGCCATGTCAATTCCCAATGGCATTAAAGTACTAATAATAATGAAATGCCATGTGAATTCCCAATAGCATAAATGAAATTCGAGATAGCTCCTATCCGCCTCACGTTCTCAACCTACGTTCGGCTTCTCAACCCATATTAGAGCAATTCTTTTAAAAATAACTCTTTTTTAATGTAAATTTGTCCGTGTATATTATTTCCACTCAAAATCATGTGCTCTTTGACAAAAAATGTTCGGGAATTGTTTCCTATTGTATAAACATTTTCCAACAGTTTGTAAGGCTACGGCGGCGTATTTTAAGACTCTTTTCCTATTGAGATGGAAAATATATTATGATTCTAAGAATATTAAATGACCTAGAAATCGTAAAAATATCTCAATATAAAGGCAAAATTAAAAATTTTGAAAATACCCCCGACGGATGTTCTCAATTAAAAAATAATTAAATAATGCATTTGAAAATCCCCCGACTCTATAGGAAATAATTACATATAGATAAAAACATTTTTTTTCTAAACGGTTAACTGGTTGCGAGGTATATTTACAAGCCCAGAAAAATCCGTCGGGGGCTGCCATTGCCTGCCCTGAAATGAAGTAATAGTTTATGCAGTTAGTTTATACCGTTCTGTAAGTTATCTCGAATTTCATTATTATTACTATCTTTATGCTATTGGGAATTCACATGGCATTTCATTATTATTACTACTTTAATGCCATTGGGAATTGACATGGTAATGGCAGCCCCCGACCGATTTTTCTGGGCTTGTAAATATACATCCAACCAGTTAACCGTTTAGAAAAGAAATGTTTTTATCTATATGTAATTATTTCCTATAGAGTCGGGGGATTTTCAAATGCATTATTTAATTATTTTTTAATTGAGATTATCCGTCGGGGGTATTTTCAAAATTTTTAATTTTGCCTTTTGAAATACTGTACCTATTTATCATTATTAGCGATTGACGATCATATATTATATTGTATACTTGTTACCGTGAAATAAATGAATTGGATTGATGCTGATGATGAATACCTGAATGATGATCGAGTCACCTGACTCAGATTTAAAGTCCCAAGGATCCCAGGGATCATAACAAAATAATGCTATTATTTTTTTTTTCGCCGCGAGACGACAGCTTCAAGTGTACAAGAAAAAAAACTATTTTTGACTGGAGTATAGAGACACTCCTACGCTGTGACGTAACGTATGAAGCCTGATTAAATAATTGATCATTTAAGTTGATTTTACTGATAATAACGAATAAATGATAAACATACGATATGATTATATTTCGAAGACCACATGACTGACAGTTTCATATCAACATAGGTATTCAATATAATTGATTAATTCTTCATTATCTTTTATTCTTCTTCTCATTATATTTTTTTATTACAAAAACTGTAATCGATGGCTGCAATGTTTCAATTTGTTTAAATACTTTAAATAATTGCGCAGAAACATTTTATTGTCAGTTTCATATCCATAATTATATTTTGAAATATAAATTTAAAGCAATATATTTTATTGTTCTTATTTTAAAACTTTGATTTGTGATGAAGGAAGTATAATTGATACACATAGTATATCTTCAAGTTCAAGGATAATACGCTCGAGAGTCAGCACTTTTATTTGAAAATGGGCTTGTTACGTCTAACACATCTATCCCCCCTTAAGATTAAGAGCCCGGATTTCGCCTGAGATACTCTTTGGGTGAAGTTAGTCACTTGGAGTACGGATTTTAATGTACATATGTTTTTTCCAGGGTGTCTTAATTTTTGTACTGGCGGACTGGACCCCGCCTGCGTACGAACACTACACGTTTCCACTGTTCGCTGACGTTCTCGGCTGGATTATAGGCTTGTCTACCCTTATACTGTTCCCAGTTGGAGTGGGTTGGGCTTTTTACAGAGGATATGTAAGTTAATTTTGTTAATTGGGTGGATCAACTATTCTTTGTTGCTCGTTACCATGGTTACGTCTCCTGAGTCACTCTTTAAAACTGTGATTTTATAGGGTTTAAATCTACCAAACATGAGTTTTAGCGATGAGCATAAATCCATTTGGACATGGGTCATCTCTTGAGCATGCTTGAAGTCCATATTATAAACATTTTTCTAAGAAACTCGGTTACTGTTGTCTCCTCGTTGACGGGACAGAATAACAACAAGAAAAAGTTGATTGACCCAATTACACTTTAACAACGCTTTAGGTAAAATTGAGTTTCATCTAATGCTATTTGGTTTGAAATTCAATCCCAACATAAAAAAATTAATTTGTGTAGTTATCATTTTTTTTTTAATTCAAATTTGCCATGAATGTATCAACTAAGTACGAAACGGCAGTTTTATAAGAATTTATATTATTTGTATTTCGAATAAAAACAATATATTTTCGAAGATGTGCATGTTTTCTTAGGTTATTAGATCGAGGATGTATGTCATATATTCAAACTAGGTTTTTTAAATTAAAAACGTTAACATAGGCTAATATATCCTCAGTTATATATTTCAAATAGGTCTTCACGACGATTTAGATGTACCTATATATAAGTTACATATTTTGTAAACCATCGTTTACCTATTTCAATTTATACATGGTGTACTAAACCTGTCATTTCAGAGCGGATCGGAATTATTCACCCCCACCCCCGACTGGAAGCCAGCTGTCAAAACCGAAGCCCCCATCTCAGATTCAACGGACACACTCGACCAGAATGGCTTTGACAACACAACCTAGGCTACTGAAGTTGACGTATTTCTAGTCAATTCAACAACGTCGATTTACTTGCACCTTGTGTGCGAGAGAAATAGAACCTTGTGGCTGGTTAAAATAAAGTTGGTTTTACAGCAGTCACGATTCTAAATGCAAACTAGCCAAGTCTACCAAAACTGTCCAGGTAAACGGCCCTAAAATTTATAACGTGATCCCAGATAGCATACAAGAACTGAAACTTACTATAAAACAAGTTAATTTCGTAGCTCGTAGAAAATACGAATATTACAATATTATCTATACAATCTGACATTTAAAATATTTAACGTATATAATATGTAAAAATAAATTAATATAAAAATATTAAATTCGAATGAAATTATTGAATATGTATCAATTTATGTTACTCAATAATTTCATTCAAATTTAATATTTTTATAATAATTTATAATTGAATGTTACTGTAAGAAATACTGACATATTTAAATACTTTTTGTTACTATGAGATTAAGTTAAACGTAAGTGACGCTATAATTAATTTATTTAAATAAATTTTATAATTATTTTGATTTGTAATGTATATGATTCATTGCAAATAAATTATAATGAGTATTGTTTGTCTAAATAAGATGGGATGGTATGGTTGTGGCTGTGTCGAGTTGTAAATTGCAAATTAACAATTAGGTATTGTTTTGTATTCGGTGACATCTCAATTAGCGTTGAACCGAAGTAGCAAAAAAGTGATTGAAATGATTATGATCGATGTATTTTATTTTCTATATTTTTAAAATAGGTACCGAATTAAAAGTCAATAAAGTTATTGATTGATCTCTATATTTGGTGTTTCATATCAGTTTTACTAACCCCAATTGTAACGTGGTTTCTGAATTCGCAATGGCTTTATTGGGAAACGTTTATAAATAGTTAGTGAATTTGAAAAGGCGTTTTAAAAAAAAAACTTCCTATCCATTATCTGATTGAAGTACCTATGAAATGGAATTTGTTTGGATCCATGATTTTCGGATTGTTTATTAGTAACATTCTGACTTTCCATTATTTCTTTTTTATTGAATTAATTACTATATATAAAAAGCTTATAAAAAGACACGTAAATATTTATTTTATAGACTCCCCACGGTGAATTTCATATTTCAGTGTGGTTATAAAAAAAAAAAATCCTGGACTCTACCGGGACCCAGCTACTGATATAGATTTAGATTACTCGATGAAGGAGCTCATTTTAAAATATTAACATGATTTAATTTTATTTTAGTAATAGGTATCTCCAAACGAATAACGCCGAATTTCTACGGCTTCGTTAACTTGAATATTTTTTCGCATAATTTACGAATAAAACTTTTTTTGTGCTCCGTGCCGGCATAATACGCTTAGATTTCCGACTGAACGGAACAAGTCCTTTTGATACACCCTTTTTAGGGTTCCGTAGCCAAAATGGCAAAAACGGAACCCTTATAGTTTCGTCATGTCCGTCTGTCCGTCTGTCCGTCTGTCCGTCTGTCCGTCTGTCACAGCCGATTTACTCGGAAACTATAAGTACTACAGTGATGAAATTTGATGGGAATATGTGTTGTATGAACCGCTACAAAATTATGACACTAAATAGTAAAAAAAAGAATTGGGGGTGGGGCCCCCCATACATGTAACTGAGGGATGAAAATTTTTTTTTCGATGTACATACCCGTGTGGGGTATCAATGGAAAGGTCTTTTAAAATGATATAAAGTTTTCTAAAAAACATTTTTCTTAAAGTGAACGGTTTTTGAGATATCAGCTCTCAAAGTCGTAAAAAGTATGTCCCCCCCCCTCTATTTTTATAACTACGGGGTATAAAATTCTAAAAAAAATAGAGGTGATGCATGCTAATTAACTCTTTCAACGATTTTTGGTTTGATCAAAGTATCTCTTATAGTTTTTGAGATAGGTTGATTTAACTGTAATTTTGGTTAAGTTATTTTTGCTGTTTTATAGATACTAGTACGGAACCCTTCGTGCGCGAGTCCAACTCGCCCTTGGCCGGTTTTTTTACATTTATACTCGTAATTTTGCCTACAGATATTACGGATTTTTTTTTTATTATCTAAGTTACCATGTTACCAAAATCGGATTTTTCATGTAAGTAAGTTTGATGCGATGATCCCGATGAAGATTGTTAAAATAATAGGAATTATATTAAACTAGAAAACGTAAAATAATTGGAACTAATACGTGTAACGGCCAATAATCCATAGTCATAGTCATAGTCATTTATTAATAATATTATCAATATTATAGTTCAATTATACAGTATTAATTATTATGTGTTAATTCAATTCTACAAATTACTGAAATCATAATCATAAGTAATAGGTATTATTATTATTAATTATTGGGTAGGTCATAAAATTCTTTAATGCTATAAAATGAGTGAGTGAGGAGCCACGATTTTAATAGGCTTGAAAATGAAGCTAGGTAGCTTATTAGACTTAAAAGACAATTTGAAACATTATTATATGAAACAATTAATAACTTGCCTATAGATGTCTTTATTTATTAATAAGTAAACATCCGTAGACAGGGTTAGTTAGCAGTATAGTCAATTGGTCATAGGTATAATATAAAAATACTAACCTCTCTATAGATGTATACTTATTAATAAATAAGGTTAGTCATTCCTTGTTAAAGTCAAATGCACAATGCCAATAATAAAACTTGACTAAAAATGGGATACGGGTGTGTATGCACTCAAAGGAAATAAAACTGGTAAATTTTGTAACACGTTCTGGTTCTCCGTTGTCCTATAGCATTTTATAATAAAAGCATTTTATGAATATGGTTTTACAATTTGTCACCGGTTGACCAATACTTTGAACAAAAAAGACACCTTTAAATAAATAAAACAGTTTCTAGAGTTGTACGATTTCTGTTTTCAATTCCATTTCACGCACGACTCACACTTCTCACTCGAGATTAGGGGAATCCGACGGCGTCGATTGTCATCGGAAGCGAGGCACGTGACCCATTGTCAACTATTGTGAACTACAGGGAGTACAGCGAACTGCTGGACAGTGAAACAAGTTTACACGTTTGTAAAGCAGGCTACGGCTACGCGCTCACAAAAAGGGGACGGTTAAAATTTGATATTAATGAAAAAACTTTTTTAATTTAACTTTGTAAATTTCGGGTAGGTGTTTTATACAATAGGTAATCAATGATCACCTTTATTAAAGGTCAAAACTCCTATGTCGCCGTAAAACCGTAATAATAATGTATGCAATTTTAATATCACTTTTACGAAAAGAAAAAGTGATTAAATGCAACTCTTGCAGGGCCTGTCTGTCCTCCTAACACTTACCAAATAAACTACCCGTCCCTTTGTAAGTGTTCTAATCAGAAAAATGGATGGTCTATTTTACACGCCGGACGGGTCGCGCGGTCTTATGTTACTCACGCTGTTCCAGAAATATAACGACGTTAAGATTTCTCGAGCTATAGTGTTATTTCCACTATGTAGTTTTAGCTTTCATTGAATGTACTAGTATCTAATGTCCCAAGGTTCTTTAAAATCTTAAAAAACCTTTCAAATATTATACTGTCCTTAGCGATGTTGCGACACGCGGACGTGGATTGACTTTGTTTTACAACTAGGAAACTCGAATCATTGCACTGTTCGCGTACAGTACGGCATGGCTAAACTACTCGTACACAGAACTTATACCGAAGACTCATTCTTTGTTTGCAATAGTGATAATTGAATTAAAAAAAAATAGGAGTACTATTCCATTTTTCTATAATTTAAATAAAAATCGTAACTTTTTTTTATTTTTATGAATGACTGAACAGCGATTGGCCTTAGACTCGCCTGATGGAAAGCGATGACAAGGCCTAAGATGAGCTCGCTGGTTCCCCTTGTAGAAAAACTATGCTATATCCTTTTTAGGAACTGAACTATCACGGTGACCAGCGGTCTAGCGGTTAAGCGTGAAGAGGTAACAGACATACAAACAAGTTACTTTCGCATTTATTTGATCTGTGAGTTGTGGACCTCGCAAGTTGCAAGTGTTTTTTTTTTAAATTTTCAAAACCTGACTCGACAAAAAATAACAGTTTTCTACGAGGAAAAAAATAATCCCGTTTTAGAACCGAGTTAGCTAGGAAGAAGATTGTCTTCCTCGTAGAAAACCAAATAAAATAAGGGTATTCTACGAGGAAAAAAAAACCCGTTTGATAACCGGGTTATCTAGAAGGGATTATTTTTCCTAGTAGAATACCAGTTATCAAACTTGGTTATCTACGAGGAACAAGGGGCTGGTTCAGTAATAGCCTATTCACTACTAGATGCATTACAGACACCAACAGACTTGGTTGTTCCAAAACGACTAAAATGGCACTTAAATACTTAGTATTGGCAAACAACAATAAGATTTGTTTCCCTGCCACGAAAAATGCGCCGGAAGAATGCTCATTCGACGAAAAATGCGCGTAGTCATAATAAAAGTAAAACAACACGTCACGTTAAAAGGTATACACAAAGGAATGCCCCGAAATACACGACTACAGATAATATTTGGAAGAGTATCTACGAGAGCATTATTCGGCAGAGGTTGCACCGGGTCGAAACTTTAGTTTTTAATCTTCAGTTAGCGGCGTAGTTTGGGCGTGATTCCAAGGATTCCAGTTCTGCAAATTCAGCAAACGGATTCCATTCAGAAACGTTTCTGCACCATGATTAAGATTATCAGGTCGCTATCACGTTTATCTGAGTAAGGTGTAAATGCGAAAGATACATTTCTGAACCTTCTACTTCAACTGTAATTTGCATGTATTCCGAGTTTCCATTATAGTTTTTTTTTCTGGGCAAAATTCAAGCCATTGCTGGTTTGAATATTTTAATTTCGGTTAGTAAAGACCAATAATTAGTTAGAACAAGACCAAGGATTTTAAAAGGAGACCATAGACGAAGACCAAGTCTAAAATTTTAAAGAGAGTTAAAGTAAATCGAAAAATTTATCTCTTGTTTTCTGTTTGTGTATTGCGTTAGCTTTGGAAATTCTATGTTCGTCCGGAATATTTGTGTAGATACATTCTAATTGGTTATGAAGACATTGAAATGAATTTGCAGTTATTAATTATTCAAAGACTTGTAGGTTATGTCATCAATAAAAAAATTAATTCAATTGAAATTGGCACTAGCTTCAATCATCGTGAACGTGCTGCAAATACTATAACGCCACTGAAGGTAAGAAGCACGTTAGCTTAAGTAAAAGAGGGTAGAACCATAGATCAAGAATGTAGGACGATGCGTAATGATGTCAGAGGGAAGTACTTCCATCTTGCAGAAGACAGCGGTTATAATAACAACACTAGTTGCTTTTACTTCGGCCTCGTTATAAATGCTGGCCGCGAAGAAGCCAGTTTTTGGAGTTTACTCCTTAAGAATCGGTTTTCATATATAAGCCCGGGGTATGAAAACTTATGGGGTATAAATTCAAACGTAATCTGCCGTGCTAATTTAAAAAGTCGTATCTCAGTATACGATCAGGGCAAAGATACGACTTCTTAATTTAACACGTTATGCATAACGCGATGCGCAGCTCTCAGTTGTTGAATTGTCAAGTGTGTCTGTCAAGATCGAAAATAATAAAACAACGTGTAAATATTTTATAATGTACAATTTAATTGGTATAAAGTTAGTGAAATATTCACTCAGAGTCCAAAAGGGTGCAAACCTTAGACGCATTGGTTAGGTATGGAGAATTAGACAAAACTGCAGATTGGTTTACTAGAGTAAAAAATCTAATTCGGATACATGGAAATACAAAGCCGTAAGTCTGCTACGAATACTAACGGTCCGGCACGCACTTGGAATAGTGGAAAGCTCGTTCCTGAAATCCACAGTACCCGCCCCTGGCTCATTAAGAGATGCCGCAGTTTAGCTGTTGCGACGTATAATGCCGATTTTGAGTACTTACCCCCTTATTCATAAAAATTAACAAACCTCTGCTAACTAAAATGTGTTTTGTCTCTTACCCACAAACACAAATGTCAAAGTGACAGATAAAGACAAACGAATATTAACGGCATTTTAGCTAATATAGGTTTGATGAACGTTTATGAATAAGGGGTTTAGTTTGTAAAAGCCGACGCCATTGTTCTTCTGATAATTTACAACCAATATGACGAACTACAATAGTTCATTATCATAAATGTTTATCCTATTACCTTATTTTTTATATTTTTTGTTTCCCCGTGTAGATGCACGATATCCCTGGTCATTTGTTTGTTTTTTTTTGAACCTGACTGTGGCTTTTTAGACCGTGCCCTATAAAGCGATAGGAGAGCATGGTTGGAGAGTAGCCTGGGGAAAATCTAGGGGAAACCTCCGACATGGCCATGCGGGTGGTTAAAACACTGGAATACTCTAAGAGTTTTCGCTCCAGTGAGATTGGTTCAGCGGCTTCAACCAAATTTGAGGGGCTATTCCGAAATTCGAAATCCGAACTTCGTATCGTGCCGTCCCTTTCACTCATATAGTGTATAATACGAGAATGAAAGGGACGGTACGATACGAAGTCGGATTTCCAACTTCGGAGTACAGGCCTTGAGGTGTGAGTGGAATCGAGCTACTGGGAGTTTTGTCGCTGGTTCACTAAACCTAGCCTAGCTGAGAAGAGCCCAGCAAGAAACTCGGCTAGGCCCAACCTGGATCGGACTGACTCTACCCGATATGCGGTGGTACCGGGACGAATAGAGACTACAAGTGTCTGTTTTGTCACGATCGTGCGGCGAACGTCCCTGTGCCTTTACCATGAGTTTACATGAATGTACTCGCTAGCTACTGCGTAAAAATTTGTATAGGCAAAAGTATAGTGCCGGGCGGTTACGCAATAGAACTAAGAATCGGCATACTAAATCGTTTACGCAGTCGCTAGCGAGTAGTAGGCACTGAGGGCCTACTCCGAACTTCGAAATCCGAAATTCGTATTGTGACGTCCCTTTCATTCATATAGTGTATAACACGAGAGCGAAAGGGACGGCACGATACGAAGATCGGATTTCGAAGTTCGAAGTAGGCCCTCTAGTCAACATTTATCGATATCGATAACGTCTACGCGCTAAGTCTTTATTCATATAAATAAATGTAACATGCATGACTTCACTACTGTAAAGTGGGGCCCTTTGGGTCTCAAATAGCCCCACTTTGCGGTACCTAATATAAAAAACGAGTTCATTTATCCTCATTCATTAATCTTTATAATTATTTAGTAATCTTTACTAATATATTTTATAATCGTTCGTAAAGAGTAAACTCCAGTCGTGCGTCAGAGCTGACACACACTTTTTTTATTGTGAATATCGAAGTGGTCAAACCCGATAAATCGAGATAATTGATTTTTGAAATAAGAACTCAACATCCATTACGCAGAGTTCTATTTTCAAAAAACCATTTGGATGACTTATCGGGTTTGACCACTCGCCCCTCGATATACGATAAAAACGGTGGTGGCAATGGTGGCAGTTTCCGGCGACGGTTGCCAAAGCTCCCGACGGTGCGTTGTGTTAAAATTGAGGGATATTTTTCCCCATTATCAATACAATGTATCTTCAAATCAATAAGGGTAGGCATCGCTCCAGACTCCTCTGGCGCAAACGTCTATACAGGCTATGATAAAACTGGGAATCCATAATTTTACCGAAAATCGTTACATCGATTATCGTTTCCTATACCACTATTCGCAGAATTTTATTATCACTTAGGAATCATTCATCGAACTTCGTTAGATCGAACAAACATTTGCTCGAATTACCTTTTACACAAAAACTACTACTGCTTTTACTTTTTTTTATACTATGAATAACGAATATTTCTATGAAAGGTAAATTCGATGTACCGTTAGGCTGCGACTAGAGACGGATTCGAAACAATTAACTATGAAAAGTGGTTCGACTATATAAAATACAATGAATTGATGATTATGTGATTAGAAAAAAAAACCTAATGAAATTCGTCGAACAGTTTTCGGTGAAATGAAAATCGATGTGTCTATTATTTTATCGAAATATCTTAATATTTCGATAAAATAATAGACACCCGATAAAACTATTTATAATTACGGGTGAGCTTAAAACCAGCATAGCGCTGTGCTTACACCTATTTTTCCATGTCTTTTAAACCTATACTTACTAACAATGTAATACGAAAAATGTGAAAAACAAGCAATTCTTGATTTTGATAATATCATCAGAAAAGCCGTATAACGGTTTACTACCATCGTCTTATGTATATATGTAAGTAATTATCAGAGCTCGGAATAGGTAGTGCCTATTTACCTAAACTTCGCGGGAGGACGTAACTAAGAGTGGTTACAAGCACCAAAAATAATTATTTATTTTTAATGAATGTGGGATTTCCCGGGATTTACTTTATTATTCTAGAGGCTTAATACATTTCGCTTTACTTATAAATCTTGTTATATTGCATATTATTTGTTTAATTACCTTGAAATAACAATCAGCCATTAAAAATATAATATGGATCAAATTCAATCAAAAGGATTCCGAAATTTGATACTTTTTAGTTAACAGACAGAATTATACTCCTTTCTTCCATGAGAGGGGACTAATCCCAAGATTTGGCGTAGGCACTAGTTTTTACGATAGCAACTGCCATCTGACCTTCCAACCCGAGGGGAAACCAGATCTCATTGGAAAAAGCGGTCACCCATCCAAGAACTGTCCTCAGCCCACGTTGCTTAACCTCGCATACCGCACGCGCTACGGGGGCACCGCCGGTCCACGAGCGCTATCCAACAGTAGGATTTATAAACAGGTAATTATAGTACATACTCAATTTTACTGTTATCCAATTAAACACACGAATTGAAATGAATTCTAACAAGGACACAATATAAAGTGCAGTAACTTAGCAAATTTTTAATCCTATTGGCATATAAACTTCCCTGAAACATTTTTTTAAATTACGCAATCAAAGTCACGGCTTCAGATTATACAAAGAAGCAATTGACGTTGCTGACATTACGACGTTTATTCATTTTAACATTCTCATAATTCATTGCATTTTCAGTTGCCACAGATATTGTGTAACAGGATCGCTAGTTCGTGAGAAATGTGAAATTGCTTTATATACAAAGCCGGCATTCCGTTTGCAATGTTGGACGGAGATGTATCAGAAACGTTTTCTTATACATCGGGTAAAGTCAGTCCGAACCAGGTCGGGCCTAGCTGAGTTTATTCAGTGACAAAACTCCCAGTAGCTCGATTCCACTCACACCTCATATTCGGTTAAACCGCTTAACCAGTCTCACTGGAGCGTAAACTCTTAGAGTATTCCAGTGTTCCAAACCACACGCGTGGTCGTGTCGGAAGAATTTCCCCAGGCTACTCTCCAACCGCGCATCTTCTATCGCTTTATTGGGCCCGGCCTATAAAGCCACAGTCAGGTTAAAAAACAATAAAAAAAAACGGAAATGTTTGTTGTTTCTGTTATTATTCTGATTGAGATGGCAAGTGTGATTTTTTAAGACTTTACCGAGTGATGTAATTTATTTTATTTAGGATTTACAATATTTTAAATTGTGTTGCTATCGGCTTTTGTCGCATAGTTAGATACAAACTAAGAGTTCGTAACGTAACATAAAATTTTAAAATAACTACGTTTAAAATTCCTAATATTCTATTCGAATTCATGTAGTCTCACATAGAGCCCACAACAGGTGTATTCGCATAGTCTGTCTACATGGATAGAATATGTCTGTTATACATTTTGCATTTAATTTCCATTAACGGTACATCTTACTTTGGTCTGCAGTTATCCGGTTTCGTTCACGCGATGTCGGATCGAAATAAATGGGCGTCATGTTGATACTCATTCTAGGGGCGAGTGATAAGCAAAATAAATGAGATAACTCCGTCCGTGCCATCGATACTGCTTGACAATGAATTTCGACTATGTCTGGGGGACTATTTGACTAGAAATACTGAATTGAAATCGGATTAGTACATGTCACGCGCATTTTGGTCCGGCGTGTTTTGCTTGGTGGGCGTGAGCAACACGCATGACAAAAATCAAACAGGTTTCATATCAATGGGTTTACCAAATTATACTCCCTGCAGAATATCTCTTTGTCTGTAGAATTTAAAGCAGAATTGTGAACGCGAATACACGATGTCAATTTTAAATTGAATGCATAATAATTTCATTGTATTTTATTATTGTGTTATTAAACACACATAAAACATCTAAAAATAGGAATTTCTTTCTTTCTTTCTCTAAAAATAGGGTTCCTATTTTAAGAGCGCTTTAATAAAATGTAACAGGTCCACTAGCGCCACTCGTAAATAATTGTAATGATTTAAATTTAACGATATATAACTAAAAAAGGGGGCCGCTACGTACTGTAGTTTGTATTTACGTACTTTTTGAATCCATCAAACTAGTTATTAAGATGCTAGATTTGTCTCTCTATGAGCTCAAAAATAAAACGGCCGTTTTAACTTTGGACGCATAGATTGACGAATCCAGCAACGTAATAACTAGTTTGATGGATTCAAAAAGTACTTAAATACAAACTACAGTACGTAGCGGCCCCCTTTTTTAGTTATATATCGTTAAATTTAAATCATTACAATTATTTACGAGTGGCGCTAGTGGACCTGTTACATTTTATTAAAGCGCTCTTAAGTATAGGCTGACAAGATTCTATTTGGCCTACGTCATGTATAAAATATCAGCCAGTCAATTGTTTATTGCAATGCTATATATATACGCCGTCCTTCATCCTATCCTTTTTTATTTTATTATTTTATTATACTCAGATTTTTTCTTGTATTGTCTTAAATCTTATTGGCATTTTGGTTGTAAAATCGTCTATAATTGCGAAACATTTTCCTCTTGTTTACATCGCTTTGGTGTCAAAAATTATCTACTCCTTTCCAGTAAAATAAATTGGCACCACTGAAAATGGCGAAAGCCAAATAAAATCTTGTATGTATGTATGTATGTAAGCACTTTATTGTACACAATAACAGGTTAAAACAATATACATGTCACATAAGATTAGAGTACAAAGGCGAACTTATCCCTATGAGGGATCTCTTCCAGCTAACCTTTGAGGGATTGAGTGTAAACCACACCTACACCACCTGTGACACCTTTGTGTGTGTCTTGTCAGGCTATAAATATTTTTAAAAAAGATAAGATGCATTCATCAGAATACATCTGTTTCATGTTGTAATCTGTATTGTAGTTGGCGTGATACATTATATTAACTACTTGTCTTCGCCATTGTTTAATTCATTATAACATGACAAACGAAAGTATTTTTGTTTTCGATGCGTATGCAATACCATTGAATCCAACTGCCGTTAGTAGAAAATAAATTCGGGTCTAAATATACCTATAGTTTACTAGCATTTTCCCGCGGAGTCACCCGCATAATTTTTAACCGTCTACAAAAAAAGAGGTTCTCAGCTTGACCCGTATGTTTGTACGTACCTACGTATGTAGGTATGTATGAATGGATGTCATTTTCGTAATACCTCCGTGGAACCTCGAAGATGACGACACTCATATCGTATTTTTAAGAATAAAAATTGTCTGCCATCTTGGATTTGAAAATGCATGTAATTTTTGTAATCGGCACCCCGAGGAACCTCGAAAATGACACCCATATTGATTTTTAAGAAAAATAATTGTCCGCCATACTTAGTGGATTCGCAAATTCATGTCATTTTCGTAATCGGCACCCCGAGGAACCTCGAAGATGACACCCATATCGATTTTTAATAAAAGTAAAGATTTGTTCCCCGCTCAGACTTGGAACCCCCTTTTCACCCAATAAGGGGAGTAATTTCGAAAAACGCTGAAGCGAGTTTTTTTTGTATTTAAATAGAGAGTTTATTTACGAAGCCTCAAATCTCTCACTTCAAAAATGATTTGCTCCCTGTGCAAACTTTGTATCCCCTTTTCACCCCTTAGGGGAGCAATTTCGAAGAATCCTTTCTTATCCCTAGCCTACGTTACAAATGTCATCGACTGTGCAAAAATCAACTCTCTAGCATTAGCAGTTACGGCTGTGCGTTGATGAGTCAGTCAGTCAGTCAGTTAGTCAGGACTTCTTCTTTTATGTGTACATAGATTGTGTGACAGACAGGGCAAAATAATGCCATTTTTGTTTGCCGACATTCAATCTAATTTTGTTCGTGGTCTTTCCCGCTCTCGGGACAATGGGAACTTCAACCTTTGGGAGCCGTAGTATTAGCCTTTGGATGACGGCGACGCTGAAAAATTATGCAAAGTACTTAGGCACCGAAGTACTAAACAAGTAACCATAATATTTCAGTGATGCGAGGTTAAAATCCGTACTAGAAATATACAGTCTTTATTTGTTTGCTGGAACCAATTATTTCTTGTTTTAACGACCCGCAGTCTCCGGATTTCATCAGTAAAATGTAGTTATAAGTCAGCTTTTCTCAAGCCATTATTGTAACTATCTAGATAGTATTTTCGCTTTAAAACCCTGTGCAACAGGAGCAACTGTTCCTCCCGTTGTTTATTGTTGACGTTACGCGCAGTTACCGAGTTCATTTGAAACTGTTTTATTACATACCTGCATTTGCTGCTGAGCTTTTTTAAAGAATTTTTACGATAGTTAAATAATAATAATAATTGCCTCGCTGCCGGCGGCACACTAGATTAGGTTTTTATAATGATTTTATCCTCCTGAGACCCACCATACAAATAAAAATACAATCGAATTTGAACCTAACAGTTCCGATTACAAATTTGAATTTTATTTTATGTCAAATCAATCAAACCAAAACAAATGCAACTCTATCACTTCAAAATTTAAGTTATTTTCCGTTGACCATATTTTGTCCTTTATATAGGACGCGGGGTCTTAGGAGGTTATGTTTTGTAAGTGTATTTTTATATTTTACTTTTTATAAAGATATTGTAAAAACCTAGGCTAAGGCGAAAAATAAATAAAGATAATAATAATAAGACGTTTACAGGTAACCAAGACAGGTACAAAAAACAAAGTATACAAAAACTATTGAAATATGCTAATTGAGTTATGCTACTTTTGCTTTGAAAGCATGTATGCACGAGTATTCAAATGAAATACCTAACTCATTTTGTTATCTAAACAAGTTTAAGGTTAATCAAGGACCAAACGTGCACTGCACGGGTCTTAAAAACGTTGACAGCATTTTAAAAATACACGTGTCAAATGTTGCCAGAAGTTTCAGTAAGAAAAGCAAAATCCAGCACAGGCTTCCAGTTCTTTTTTTTTTATTATTAAAAATGGGATCGCTCTTGGCCAGCATCTAGCCAGGGGGCAAAGATGAGGCCGACGATGAAGCGAGCTCACCCAGAAGGTGCCTATTCACTCGTGCCTTAAAAACGTCTAGGTAATTAGGCTTCCAGTTCGAGCCAGTGACTTTGTTTCTATTTGATACTTTACCATTGTTTAGAATTATATAAGTAGCTAACACGGAGCACTTAATAGCAATTATGAAACGTGCAGTTCTGTGGTGGACCACGTGTGGATCCACAGAATATCAGCGTCGTTTCACCTTCTGTGGATCGACATCATGCTGAGTGGACTCCTTTTTCGCATTAAGCCTTAATTTTAATATAAATGTTAATGTACTATGTATTGTGTAAAATGCGAAATAAAGCTTTTTCTATTCTATTCTATTATATTCTAAAAAGTACTGATAACTAATTACGTAAGCAAAAGTTACAAGTCAAAAAAAGTTACGAATAACTTTTGAGTTAGGTGAATGATTTATACACAGTCTTCCTTTTGACCGCGCATGTATACACACTCAAGGAAGTATTAGCAGTCGCAGAAAAAGAACCGGCAACCCTTTTCAGTAACTGTATAACGATAAGGGTACCGCAGTGGTAGAACAAGTACAAAGTTTACCCAACTTAATTTCCCTTTGGCTAACTTCTGGGAATCTCGTCGATAAATCTCATCAATTTGTTCGGCATGAGTCGTGGGTTATCGGCCCCGCTGGGGCCCCGGCGTTTCTTATTGAATTACGGACCCAAAACCCTTCGGGTTTTTTTTGCGCGTGACGTTTTCGTGTAGATAATGTATTTATTGCGTGTTTAAACTCTGATAATGTCAGATGGGAAATGGGTCTGGGCTTCTGCCATATTGCTAGCGGCTGTGACATTAGTTTTACATTTTTGTCTTACGCATATCATAGCCATATTTATTGGACTACCTAACCTATAAAATGGTAAACGACGGGTAAACAATACAAATGCGTTTAAAAACTTTCTAAATTCGTCTTAATACATCTGAAGGGGTATTTACGAAAACAACATAACTGAATTTTTTTGCAAATGCAACTTATCGGTATCATTCTGTTGGTCCTAGAAGGGACTACAATTGGTCGAAAAGCTATTGTCCTATGATGATCCCGTTTATCAAAAATTAATTTCTTATAACTTTAAAAATAGGGACATTGAAGGCAATACCGTGGAATTTAGAGCTGAATGTCACACTAATGTAAATATAAATTTCTATAAAAAAAAAACAAATTTTCTTACAAATAAACCACATAAGTAACAAAAAAAATACAAAAATAACATATGTGGCATACCGTCTTTATTGTTTTTATGAAACAATAAAGATGGCTACTTTAAATAAAGATAATGTTTATGTTGTGGCCATATTTTTATATTATATCCATACATATTGTTAAGCTTATGTAAGTAATATAATTTAGATTATTTAGTTTTATCGATCTCCTGTAAAATCACATCCATTGCATTTATGTTATTTTTGTAAACATCTCTTCAAATATATTAGGGCGAATTTAGAAGGCTTTTAAACGCACCTGCATTGACCCGTCGTCTACCAGTCCCTGGGATCCCAGGGCTCATTACAAAAGAATGCTATTGTGTAAATTTTTCGCCGAGAAACGACGGCTTAATATATTTTCTACTCTAACGAATTATAACTGATGTCGATTTTTCACATACCAGTGTACTGTAGAGGTTGAATGCTAAACCTATAAAGGCTTATAGGCTATAAAAAAATGCTGTTATTTCAGACATTGTAATCCATAATGGGTTAGTAACAATAACAATATCGTATCTTAAAAGTACTGTGTTAAGCTATGCAGCATTGTTCGTAATTCAAATAACCTGCATAGAAGCCTACAAATAGAAGAAGATGGAAGATGTCAAGCAGTCGCCTTCGAGGCTTTAGCCTCTGGGCCACGCAACTCCTGTAATTTACCCTGGGAAGTCAATCGTATATCAAGTCTTTTGTGTTCGTGATATGTATTACGCATGCATGTGTGCGTGCGCACCTCCAACATGAGCCAGTAATAAACCAGCTGTGCATCGGTACACTCGCGTTTCATTCTTATTACCACCCTACTCCGCATACATCTCAGTTCGTCCATTTCCTCCACTTCTGAGCTACGCCACGCCATCCTTACAATAGTTATGATAAAAAAAAAAATCATGCCATTCGAACCAGTTTTTGGAGACGAGCAAATTTTTGTATGGCACCAACTACAATTTGGACGTTGATTAAAATTTTGACTACTCCAGAAGAAACTAGGCAAAAAAATATGCCAAATGGTGAAAATCCTATTCATATATCTCAAAAATAAAAAGACTACAAACATTTTACCTTGCGTTACCTCCTTATTTTAATGTTGCGGGTTAGAGAGAGAGAAAGCGCAACAGATCAGATCAGTGACGTCATTGACCCAGAGCGCCATAGTAAATGACGATTGTGCCAATACAAAGGTGCGCTTTCGGGAACCAAACAGAGTGTGCCCCCTCTTAAACTTTGAAGACTTATAATTGTAATTATTAAAATTCGTTTGTTACTTTTTTCAGAATTTATATTAAATAGCCATTTATATTGATTGAGAACCTGATCCTTTTTCGAAAAAAATCGAATTTCTACAGCCCTATTAGAGCTCAACATGACACACGAAAATGAGAGACAAAGTACAGCATAGCTAACGAGCACTAAACCGTTCCATACTGATCTTGTTGTAATTAAAACAAAGGAAATTTGCAATTTCTTTTTTACAGAAACATGTGGATTATGGTAACTTTCAATTTAAATACATTTGGCCAATAAACAAAAAACAACGTCTTTCGATTTTTATAGTCCCATATCTTTTTAATATTTAAACAAATCCGTCTAATTTACTATTTATTGTGATAATTTATTATAAATTGTAACATGAATCATTATCCCTATTGTCAACATTACATTTGCGCAGCAGTATTATATTGCGCGAAGGTAGGGTGGTATAAATGTAGTACTGCATTCGTACTGTCCCAAAGCGCCCAGCGTAAGAGGAGCTCCCTAGCACCCAGGAGGATGCAGAAGGAACTGGAACTGTCCCGCTTGCGCGCATCATGCGTCAATCAGGCAGCACTCATTTGGATTTCCTTTCAATGTAGGCGCACAGTAAAGAATTGGCATTGACTAGACTAACAGGTAACACTAACAGCTACACTGCCAGTTTACCGATACCGTACCACCAACAAATGCGAAAGTAGCCCTAGGAAAGAAGCAAGAGACGTTCACTGTCAAACAGGCAAATCCAAATGCGGCTATTAGAAGGGAGCGAAACAAAAATAGATTTAAAAGAGCCTTGTTCCAATACTACCTCGACAGTATGTAAATAGGTACCTAATATCGAGCTGACTATCCACTTTTTGCCACAACACTTAAGGCTGTTCTTTTTATTCGTTAAGATTTGTTAAGCTTTACAATTTATTTTGTAATACATAATAGTAATTACAAATAAACAAAGAAATTAAAATAAAACTAAAACTAACCTAAAACGAACCTAAATATAGTTATCAAAAACCCTAATCTAACAAACCGCTACCAGTAGGTAACGTTCCCAAAAGATTTTAGATTAAAATAGTAGGTAACTAACTCACTTAAGATTACTACTTATATACTTAAGATTATAATAGACTCATTGATCCCACAGTCAAACTGTGCAAACAGATTTGTGGGACGTTGTATTTAATTTAAATCACGTTATTTGCTTTACTGAATAAATAAATAAATAACAAAAAATCGCCATCTGCGTGGCAACAAGAACACGGGCTGCCTCGCCCCTGTGCCCCACAAGTTAGCAAAAATCTGACGATCGGCATATATAGTCGGCCCACGTATATATAATCACCTAACAAAAAGTATCAGAGATGCATCTTACTCTCATATTTTTAAAATTATTAAAAAATGGTTAGTAATATCAACGTATGATTACCTAGATGTTTTTTTATTCCAATTTTTTCTAATGAAATAGTAGTTAATTAACAACATAATAACATAGTAATGAGTAGTTAATTATTAATATATATAAATAGTGTAAAATAAATATATGAGAAACTTATGACCTGTAACGAATGTTATCAATAAATATTTTCATTTTCATTTACTCATTTTAATAATCATGATAAAGTAATAACTATCACTTCAAGAAGAAGAGATCTATTCTTTGGATTTCGAGCCAGCAAGCTTCCTAGCAAGTTGTCTAAAACAAAATTAAATGTTTGACTCACCAAGAAAATGGACACAATGTAAGTTAGTGCGATATTCCATTAATAAGATAAAATCAATCTATAAATCCAGGAGAAAAATGAGCAAGCATGGCAAGTAAGTTGATAACTCAATTTGTCCCCGCGCCGGAGGGCGGTAAACTTCAGTGGATTTATCTCGGGTCCAAGTTTAGACTAAGACAGTTCCCAGGTGCAATCTCTGTAACTATTGTAAGGTACAGAAATTTATAGTCCGTTTCTTGTAACATGGGCTGCGTATCACACCGAACCGATCGTGTCTATACAATAGACTTGTTTGAATGGATATAAACGTTGGTCGTTATCATTTTGATAGTATTTGTATTTTATAGTGCTACTCAATAGTGTGACTGAAATGATTCGTGTAATATAAACCCACGGCCAATGTGTCGCCTTTTTTGCTTTGAGAACTTGGCTGACTCACTGCAGACATGGTAAATATTAATTAGGTAAGATAAGAAATAGGCATAGGTATAAAGCAATGTTCCTACTTTATAAATACCTATAATTAGTTTTATTTCTCTGCAGATAATTTTCGTCTTACCTAGCCTAGTTTTATTTCTCTCTAATAGTTACTTTTTTATTGAAAGACTGAGAATGTTCCTATAAGTAATAGTTGACAAAGTTTTATTCAGCAGCACTGTTAGCCAGGGAAATATTGATATTCAAATGAATATCCCAACCCACAGTGCGCAGCCCGTACATGGTTGGTACCTACTGTAGGTAACCAACCATGTCCAGAATGCGCAATAAAAATGGGTAACCAAACAAGTATGGCCCGAGGAAACTATTGGAAATTTTCCTAGGAAACAGAAGAGTTGGAAAAAAGTTGCATCACAAAAAAATAAAAACTTCATTACACATAAATACAATTTTCAATTACGGCACTGTGGAAGAGTCGCCCAGAAAGTCCGAAGCACGTCAATTGCAGAATTTGGAATGCAAATTCGAGACTTGACGTCTGGACCGTGTCTCTGTAGCGAACTTATTTGCGCTGCAAATCGATCCTTGTTACTGTCTTGGTATAAGTTCCTTGTAGCACGGCTTTGCAGTTATTGGTAACAAGCAATACAATCGAAGGGCATTCATCATTATTTTTATTCTTTATTGAAATGCTTTGTCACTGTCTGATGTCGCTATACAATTTAAAATACACAGGAAGATGCATTTGCATTTAATCTAAAGTATATTTAGAATTGCTAAAGTAATACCTTGCACTCCCATGTTTTAACTACACTAGGTACAGTAAACATAATATAAATGTCTTTCAAATATCGTTCGAGTTACAAGAAATATGATGTAATAATTATGGTTATTGACCGAGTGAAACGAAGGTCTCTGCTTCAGCTTCGACAAAAATGCTTTCATATGTCAAAATGTCCGGATTTCAGGATTTCCAGATTTCCGGTTGTTATATCTACACGTCGCAGTTCTCAACCGATTCTCGTGAAATTTTGCTGCGCGAACCACAAACGAAGTTTTCGCTCTCTCTCGCACTTACGTACATACTTGGTGCGACAGAGAGGGAAAACTCCGTTTAAGGTTCGTGGTGTATTTAATTAAATAAATTTGTCTAGTCAGTTTTTAGAAACTGTTTTTTTTTTCAATGATTTTAGAGCCACTAGTATCTATACAACGCAGTGCGAAGTTGTAAATATTCTATCCCCTACTGTGTGAGAAGGTGATCCGTCAGTATAAAATATGACATCGTGAGGAGCTTCAAAATAAAGATACAAGACGGTGACAATGTTTTTTATTTCAAAGCAGTATAAAAACTGACGTTTATCTTATAAAGTCCGGAGACAACAACTTGAATTTAGTCCGCTACTGCACAACAACTCCATTTTTTCACAGTATTAGTCTCTATGCAGTCTCGTTGCAGTAAAAATGGGTGATATCGTGTCAGCAGCGAATCTAAAAGCGAGATCTGTACACGGAATTTTAATGCGAGACGTACGTTTGAAAAGTTGTTGAATTTTTATCTACCTATCTGGTTCATTATGTGAAGTTTCAAATGTTACCTGCTTTTGAAACATAAGGTAGATGTAATTGTTATTTTTTATAAAACGATATTAATAACACCCAAAGATTTTCCCTTTGACTGAATTTGTAATAATATTCACAAGGGCCCAATTCTAGATACGTTTTTGACATATAAAACTCACGTGTGAATTCATGTGGGAGGGCCCACATACATAAGCATATGTAATTGCGTAAGTAAGCACAATAAACTAAACTTCAGATTTTTTTACATTACCGAGATCTTACTAATGTCGTCCAGTTTTCCTCATATATTCGTTTGCCTGTGTTACATTTACGCATTATATGTACAACAGGAATAGACTGACAGCTAACCAGGGCTAGCAACCGGTTTTTGCTATTTTTGAAATATCTCCTAAAGTACTTATTAGTCATATCTCCATTTTTATTTTAAGATTTTTTTTGTTAACCTTCATCTATGAAATAAATGATTTAATGTATGAAATAATATCGTAAAACGCAATTAACCGAAATTTTTAACCGGTTAATTGTATAAAGACGAAACTGGTTTCCGAGCCCTGCAGCTAACAGTGTACTGACACAGCACGAATCGAATCCTGCTACATTTTTTTTTGTTTCGCAGCAGACCAAGGTACCATCCTATTAATCCCTCCAAACGTGTATGTCTAAGATAACATTCAAAAAATATTTCTTGATAACGATACTTAATAAAAAAAAAGCGGCATCAGTTTTGAACTCTATAATAAGTCTACTATACATAAAAGATATAATATGTACCACTCCTAAAAAACTTAAGGTTCTCGATTATCTAATAGTATATTATGCAACTGGTGTATAAAAAGGCGAGTGGTGTGGGTTGCGATGTGAGCCTTGGCGAACATCGCAAGTAAAGCCACCACGAGCCTTTTTATACCAGTTATACACCGTTGCATACAATACTTTTTCTACGACTCATTTCAAATAAAAACTAACTATCTATTTTTGCAGACTTTTCATGCGCCATATTTTCCCTTAGTAATTGTGCAACTTACTTACACAATTTCTTTAGTAATGCTATATAACTTCTTCGTGGTTTTTTAAAAGAATTAACGTGCCTACACATTTCTTCACGCAAAAAAAATGTTTGATTTAAGTAATATAATCATTTATCAGCTTGAATGTTTTCGTTTCAATTGGGCATTTGGTGGGAAATCAAAAATATGACACTTTGTTTATGGTTTGTTTTTTTTTTTAATTTGCTACCTACTAACTTGGCATCCGACCTAAACTGAATTAAAATCCGGATCGAATCTTAACTGTTTCGTTTTCATAAATATATCCAAAAATAGATAAAACTTGTTAAACAACACAAAAAAGATGATAAATATTAGTAAATAGTATATTATGCATTAATTGATACATAAAAATCTAGCAAAGTTGCGTTAAGTTAGCAGCACTGATTTTAATCATAAACGTTTCACTTGAACGCACCAAAGAATGACTACTAAACATAGTATTTGTAGTAGTCTGTGGCATCCAACTCTGCTTTAATTTTTCATTAAAGTAGGGTAAGGAGTGTGTTTTTGAGCAATAGACTAGATAGACTTTTTACAGAAGAAATAAAGAATGTATTTATATTAGAGTTCATGATTGCGTAAGACGCGAAAAAAAGTACAGGAGTAGAAAAACAACTTTTAAATGGCTCTGTCTGTCTTGTAAACCCGTTAATGACCAACGAGTTCAGTTTGTCGCTCAACTCATTGCCAAATATAAATTATGTATTATTTTTATAATTGGCAGTTAGTTAATGAACCAGCCAGAGTGGCTTAATCCACTTGCAGTATATTACTCAACCTCGGTGTTTGTTTGTGCAGGATCGCCGACGTGTGTGATTCGTGCAGGAATTACATTAACTGTATTTGCTCGTTAAATTTGCAGAGTGCTCAGGTAAACTTGACATAAAATTATCTGTAAATCATTTTACATTAAGCGTTTAAGCAAAATAAATGGAAACGTCACACTAAACTTCAGAACTTAAGTACAAGAATGATGCTGGAGTTATGCGTTCTATTCTGAGTATGATTTATATATGAGTTTCTTTAAACCTGACTGTGGCTTTATAGGCCGGGCCCAATAAAGCGGAAGGAGTGAGAGTAGCCTGGGGAAAATCCAGGGGAAAACCTCCGACACGACCACGCATATGGTTTGGAACACTGGAATACTCTAAGAGCTTGCGCTCCAGTGAGATTAGTTGAGCGGTTTCAACCGAATGTGAGGTGTTGCTGTTAAGTTTAACCCATTCAAGGCCAGTGACAATACATATGCGTCATGCCTCTACGTGCGATTTCCGCTACAAGGCGGAAAAACGCTGCAACGCGCTACGGCGTAGCACGCGTAGCGATCGTTGGCCTCGAATGGCTGTTAACCTATTTAGAATAGGTACTGGAATTTGGCCGTTAATATCACCATTATTGTTAGCAAACAAGCATACGGTCTGTCTGATGGTAGGATTGGCAGGTCTATCGATACTCGTGCAAGTTAACCAAGTATGTACTACCGAGCTCTAGCGAGTTTGAAAAGGCATGTGTTACCTATGTTATGTGACTGACAAGGAAGGCCCACGCCGGTCTTTTTTGTAACAAACACGATATTTAGGGTGGGTTGCACCAAACCGTCTGTAATCGTAAGTACATTTCCACTCTTTTCTTTTTTATTAAAAATGGGATCGCTCTTGGGCAGCATCTAGCCAGGGGGCAAGGATGAGGTTAGGGTTCCAAATCAACCGCCAAATTAAGTTGGTTTTAATAGCAAAATAACGAAATTTCAATGAAAAAGTCTGTTTTATCGGTATATTAGAACTTGGTAATAAAATATACGTAATAATCAAATTTCAAGTTTTTAGGTCAATGGGAAGTTAAAAATTCTTCGGAACAAAATTTTGTAAAAAATATGCTGAATTTGGTGGCGTCTCATTCCTTTGTTTTCCAATATGTTTAAAAACAAAGAATACAGTATGTATCCACTCAATGAACTCTAAACAACGATACCCCACTAGATAGGGTGGGCCATCAAAATTTTTTCGTGTCCTCTTTAGCTGTATGGGAGAGCCCCCATTAAAAAATTAAAAAATGAGTTTTTACAATTTATATGGGAGAGGGGTTTAGACCCTCGTTCCGGGTCATTCCTGGTGCAAAGGCTGGCAGTCGCTATTCAACGAGGCAATGCCGCTAGTGTGATGGGCACCTTTGCACCGGGTGTGACTCGGGGTGGGTTATTCGATTAGGCTAGTTTTTATAATTTACTTTATATAGTATATAGTTTACTTTTATCTTTGCTTAGAATTTGTATTGTGCTTTCTTTTATTTATATGGTCAACAAGATGCTTAGGTGTATTGTGAAAATTTGAAGACTAGCTCCAACCGTTTGGCTGTAAAACCTGTGTGACAGACGACGGACGGATGGACCGACGGACGCACGGACACCTGAGTGACATCAATAGGGTTCCGTTTGGACCCTTCGGGTACGGAAACCTAAAAAGGGGAATTTGTCGTTTTTGGTCATGATGTATTTCGTTGATCTACATAGTTGCATTACAATTTCTTTTTTATTGAAACATGAGAATTATATTGGTGATTTTCAATGTATATCACTACATAGTATAAAACAAAGTCGCTTTCTCTGTCCCTATATCCCTATGTATGCTTAAATCTTTAAAACTACGCAACGGATTTTGATGCGTTTTTTTTAATAGATAGAGTGATTGAAGAGGAAGGTTTATATGTATAATAATATCCATTAAATAGTGCACCCGGGGCAGGTCGTTAGTTTGGACAATAAACATAAATCAACGTTTTTGCGAATCTTTACTATACAGGGTGTCCCACGGCTATGCCACATGGAGGGAAAGTACCTTGAATATTTTAGATGGAACATTTTCCTGAAAGAAGACATTATTTTAATTTTACAAACAATTTAAACTGCATTCACAGATATTTAAATAATAATTAAACCGTGAACCGGGAATCGAACCCGTTACATAAGAAAAATAATTACCCTGTAGCATTATCATACCAATCGAAAGGCTTCATCATATGGATTATTTTTTGCTAAATAACATAGTATCAGAAATAAAAGGAAGACCATGAATTTTAACATTTTTAATACAAAATTAATCAATTTATCACGTATAACGGGTTCGATTCCCGGTTCAACCATAAAAATATTTAAATATCTGTGAATGCAATTTACAATGTTTTTTAAATTCAAGTAATGTCTTCATTCAGTAAAATGCTCCATCTACAATATTTAAGGTACTTTCCCTCCATGTGGCATAGCCGTGGGACGCCCTGTATAGTCCCACTCCCATCATATATTTTTATGATTATTATTGTTTGTCTAATTTACTATTTATTGTGATAACTTGATAGATTTATATCCATATAACCACACTATGTTATAAAAATTGTAACACGAAGTCATCTACCCATTGTTAGAGTAGTGGCAAGCACCTACGTAAAACTATATTGCTATTGTGAGTTGTTTACTCTTTTCCTGAGAGCGGTTAGTAACACATGGCAACTTTTTTCAGCGACACTACTATATCGATGCAGATGCCTATCTTATATGACTAATAGTGTCGCGGTACGGGGTCCAGCTTTAGTGAACGCGCGTAAGGCTTAAAATCGCTTGCTGTATCGCTGCTGCCGTATGTAACCACTTTTTAGATAACATTTAAGTATTGCTACCTACTTCTAAACGTAGTATCGATACTGTCGATACTTGTAAGGCCGGGTTTTATAAAGATCCGTTAGGCCTTATGTCGGTTTTTTTATGTCAAAAAATGTACTGTTACTGAAATTTGATCTGATATTTGTCTGAGTATGTCTATTTACGCTTGAAAGTTTTTGATCGTAAATTGTGCATAGCATTTTTTGCATATTTTAATGAATGATTTTATTCAAAAAATATATATAGCACGAAAACATAACATTAACTACCCATTTTATAAATATACTATATATTATTTCTCTCATTGTTATACAGGTACCTATACCTGTAAGTAGATTCATTTAAATCTGTTAGCTACCACATAATTCCATCATTCGACGTTGTGGTTCAAGTTGTGTTTCCCTGTAATTGGGATACTCTATCTACACATACATACATGTTTAATGAAGTTTATGATCAATAACATTGTACCTGTTAGCGAACCATAATAAATAATAGTAGATTGTGTCTCAAGGGAGCAAAATTATATATTTACGGCGAGGGCGGTATATTGAATCCTGAGTGAAGCGAAAGATTCTATAATATACTCCTGAGCGTAGCGAGGGATTCTAAAGTAGAATCTTGAGCGTAGCGAGGGATTCAAGTGTTTACGCCCAAGACGGAAATAATTTTGCTACCGTGTGACACACTGCTTTTCACACCGTCTATGAGGCTCGCTGCTAAAAACATGAATTTCTCACAAATGATTTTACTACAGAGTGTCACATACTGCTTTTCACACCTTCTATGAGGAAAAGAGTCATTGTTGCCCTCAAATGAGGGAAGAAAAGTACATCTTTGATCCCTCACTCAAGGGCAACAATAACTCTTTTCTGAATAGCAGGTGTGAAAAGTACATGTAAGTACGTGTAAAGTACGTGTAGATAAAGACATGATTGTATTGAACTATACACAGCTAGCCCTTAAACAGATCGTGTGTTCTTATTGTTAAAAAAAAAAAATTAAAAATTTAAACTGTTTATTTCATTGAATTCATAAGAACAGTTACATTTTTTTCTATACTTAACTACTAATCTTAATTATAAAAGATTTTTTGAGTAAGGAGCCTTCTTACATAATCATTACGTTAAACTGCTACATATATCTTCTATAGTTGATTTTTGTTTTGCAGCATATGTTGTTTGACAATGGTTCTTGTTTGACTACAGGTTTTACCTCAATTTTCAGTATTAGGCCACTAGAAAATCTATTAAGTATTGAAAGGAGAATACAATTCCATACCCTCTGCCCATATTCAATATTATTTTTGCCTACTTCATAGGTTGGGAGATCAGATAAGTTACGCAGGCGGGTGGGTCTTACTTTTTTCTTAAGGTTAGGTATATTATTACAATACTGTGATATAATTGCTAGCTGAACTTTCTCGAATACGTTTAATACTTTGCAATAGTTAAATAGATTCTCATAATTATTCCTATATTTATATTTAACTTTAATGGGTACAATCATTTTCAGTAGACGTATCTGTAGGTTATATATATTATTTAGATATGTTTTATAGGTTCTTCCGTAGCTTTCTATGCCGTAGCTTATAACAGAGTCAGCCAATGACATGTATAGAAGTGACATGAAGTGTGACATGTTCAATCACACTCCCTTATTACGTAACAGGTGCAAATTACTATTAGCGCATTCTTTAATAGGATTACACAAATGAAATTGCCTAACAATCGCACAAACAAAATTGTCCTATTCGATATCATTGGGGTAGAACTATTCCACAATTTGGAGGCGCGCCAAGAAATTGGCGATATTTTTGCTATCTCTTATTGTTATTAGCACTTTTATAGCTACACATTGATAGCGTACCTCAATAACGACGGCCAACTTAATGGTTGCCGCCTGAAAGGTACGAGATAGCTATTTGTCTCGTTTTATTAAAGGAATTATTTGTGTTCTCGTAATCGTGCGGAAGTTGAGCATAATGTCATTTTTTTTATATTATTTCAGGGGTCGTATTACGTGATACGATACATTATTTACGAGTATGTTTTGTATTTTTTGTGGCTGAAAGAATTTTCACCAAACTCGGTATATTAAGACGTAAATAAAATAAATAAATAAATATTAGAGGACAATCTTACACAAATCGAACTAGCCCCAAAGTAAGCTCAAGAAGGATTGTGTTATGGGTACTAGACGACGATATATTTAATAGATATAAATACTTAAATACATAGAAAACATCAGACTCAGAAACAAATATTCATGCTCATCACACAAATATTTGCCCTGACCGGGATTCGAACCCAGGACCGTCAGCTTCACAGGCAGGTGCACTACCCACTAGGCTAAACCGGTCGTCAAAAACGTACTTTTAAAATTATGTAATTACCTATCTAATAAATTGTAAACAACCATTCCTGTCTCATCGTGGAAGTCTTCAAATCTATTAGGTACCATATCTACACTGCTTGCAAGTATTTTGGATAGGTACTTGCAATTTACGCCCTCCAGCTATCTCATTTTAGTCATGATAGCCATAAAGTTGATTTTCCTTACGATTATCTGATACTTTGTATATGTATATGTTCTGTTAATTTAATGTTACAAATAAACTATAACTACTATAACTACATCATTGAGACAATCATACTTTTGGAAAATATTTTATTATTAAGAAGCCGTACATTTACAAAAATGATATTTAAAAATGGCGTCATAGCCAAAAATAGTGACAACCCTAGTCACGTCAGCCTAATTATTAGTAATAGAGCCGAAAATACTTAGCTACATTTGTCAAGAATGACTGAGGGCTGATAACCTATAGTTTTTGACCGTACCTGTATATAAATACAAATTAATTATTCCATACTAAAAATGCCAGTTAGATTTACCTAACACAAGTTAGACACGTCACGTTAAAAAATAGCAACATCATCACTCGAAATCGTCATTTGTCTCACCGGGATTATTAGATAGATATTGCAAACAAACATTATGTTGATAACTCTTATTTAACCAAAATAGGGTTGAAATTAGGTTACATTTTATTGAACATTGTATCATTTTCAGTAGTGAAAATGTGATAGGCACTAACTATGTCTTCATATATTACCCAAAATGGACTCTTTAGAAGAGACTTTTTAACCTCTTTTACGGTGTACGAGTATTTTGGTAACATCCTCTGTGTTCTGAAACTAGAAAGCTCGAATAATATAACCATTTTTATCTACATTTTAATAATACCCACCGGCGAATATATTACATTTAACACTTTGTCACGAACTTTAATAGCGACTTTGCCTTTGACGCCGATGTCGCCATAATATCACACCTTGCACTTCCTTTGCGACGCAATTCGGTGACTCGTGAAATTAATGCTCGATATGAATAAAGTTACTCAGGTGATAATTTACCCTTCAACGACTTCTTTGAATCAGTCTACCAAGACTCTGCGCTTAGGTGCGTCTATGCATTCGTGAGCTTCGATCAAAGAGCACTTGTTACATTTTACTATTTCGCTAATAATTGGATACTTTTATGCAACAATGTTTCAACCAAATAGGAAAACCTATAGTAGGTTGACACATATTGCATAACAGCGTCCAATTATATGTAGGATCAACGACTACATTAATGATCGTGGTAATTTACAAAACGTATCAAAGTTTTTTTTTGCTAGTGATAGAAAAACAATAATCCGATAATTTCGAATTATTTTTGCATTCTAGGCTTCTTCTTTACTTACAATCAGGTTAATATTGTCTATAAAAAAGCATCGTAATGAAAATTTTAGATATTCAATCATAACTACAAAGTTTTTAACGAATTAAGAGGCCTTATAAGTTATAAAATATTTTATTTCAAATTATGACAAAAGTATTGATAATACCAATAAAGTTTTAGATATAGCCATTTTTTGATTTTATTGTGTGTAGTAGAATTTAAGCCAAAAAAACTAGTTTTTAGTTTGAAAATGGTCGATTTGGAGTGATGTTTGAAACGATATTTCTTAATGAAAAATAGAAAAAAATCATTTATAGTTTACGACATAAGGTTGAAACAGCCCTGTTCTAGATAGTAACATTGAGAAAATGTCAAGATACATATCAATTCAAACAGAAAATGGCGTTAATAGATGAGCGTTTTTTAACTGATAAGGACCCTTAACAAATTTAAATAAATCGTATACAACTCTGAACTCATAAAAACGTATTTCTAAAAAAAAACTATATCTCTTAAGACGAGTTCTGACTAGCTCCAACTTTCGAGGAAGAGTCATTAGCATCTGTACCGTAAAACAAGCCCGATGGAAATGCTTTTCTTCAGGCCACAAAGGAAAAGTTCCCTGAACACTATTTTGCACAGAGATTGTGCAAACACACTAACGAACTCGTTTCTGGGTTAATGAAGTTATGGAATAAATGTGCATTTCATTAACCTTCATTAATATATGCCGACATTAACATATACAGCACATACAGTACTCAATATTTTTATTTGTTGATTGTTGTCATGTAAATTATATATACATTGTACTGCTTATTGACCTTGCGTGCTACAACGTGAATTAAAAATACAAATACAAAATTATTTATTTACCAAAACAGCAAAACAATAGATACATTATCAGTGGCCCTCACACTAGGTCCAGCCTGTGTCGTGAGGACCGAAATAAAGCAGTAGGGATTATACAATAACCAGATGCGTGTACAGATAACATAAAGGATTAGGTATTTACCTCTAAACACAAAGAGAAGAAAAACAAAATTTAAGACAGCTACTGGCATCTAATCTAATTCTAATTAGTTTCTAAAATCGAAAGATCATTGACTAAGGTTCATAAACTGTAATATGTTAAAATGTGATAAAATAACATTATTAAAAATAAAATTGTAACTCTTACATAATTATAAAATAACGTATTTTTTGACTGACATGAAAATGAGATACATTTATCAATAAATAATTTGAAATCTGAGACTCAACTATAATAAAATAAGAATACAAAATTAAAAAGTGTTAATTTTACGTAACGTGGATTTTTACTTTACTATTTTTATCGGACTAAATTATGTGAAGAAAAAAGTATTATCTTTACGTAAAGTTCGATACCGAGATTTGAATCGCTTTGGGGGCTACAATCCTAGATTAAAAAATTGCTTATATTAATACAATTTATGTCACACCTGGCCATAAAGTGGCAATTACCGCACGCTCCGCGTGCGGAAAGTCCCACTTCCTGGCCAGGGGGTGACTTAAAATTTTGTACTTACCTCGGGCGGTAATTAAGAAACCCTCAGATCGCATAATTATTGTCCTTGCCTTCGGCTCGGGCGTCAAATACCTGCGATCTGAGACATTTTTTGTTTTACCGCCCTTGGTAAGTAATATTATAATTAGTCACTCGCTGATATGGACTTATAATAAAATAAAAATATAACCTAATCCATTAAGTGCAATTAGTTCGCCACGTTCTTTCCCAGTGTGAGTCTGCAGTTCAACAACAGAACTTAACGGCTTCCTAGAGTTAATTTGAAAGGTTTGGCAACGGCAGCGAACCGGGTGCAGCGGCTGGATCTTGCCAACTGCTTATTAACAGTAAACCCTTCTTTACGATTTCTGTTTATCACATTAAATCCACACTCGGCGGTTGGACTATCTCCAGTTGGTACGGAGTGGTGTTATTAGTAGGGGAAGCTTTAATGGATTTTCAGTGTTAGACTCCGATTTTATTTTTTGTATATATACATTAAGTACATTTCATACCTAGCACGGTAAAATGAAGAAAGTCTCAGATTGTAAGTACAGTACGTAACGTACCGAGCAAAAATTTTAGGATTCCGTACCCAAAATGGCGAAAACGGAACCCTTATAGTTTCGTCATGGCTGTCCATCTGTATTTCACAGCCGATTTACTCGGAGACTATAAGCACTGTTACGAAATTTTGGTAGAAAGGTGTATTTTTTATGAATCGCTTTATATAAAGTGATTACAAATTACGAAAGAATATTTAATTAGGTAGGCATTCCATACATGTAACCAGAGGACAGGCCTTTAAAAATATAAGCAAGGAACCGATGATGAACCCAATCTGTACAGACTCAAAGTCGTAAATGTATTGGCATCTTAGTTGTTAAAGTGATTAGCAACATTGTAGTACTGAACAATAACTTTAAAGTAACTTTAGCAACTCTCTGTGTTTAAGATATACCCGACAAAATGGGAGCGATAATTTTAATTTTCCTTTATAATTATATTTCTAAATATGGTGGCACAAAACATATGCTCATTTTGTAATTAGTATCTACGTAAGAGACTCCGTGCTCACCCAGTTTTTAGGGTTCCGTTACCAAAATGGCAAAAACGGAACCCTTATAGATTCGTCATGTCTGTCCGTCCGTCGTGTGATTTGGAACACTGGAATACTCTAAGAGTTTGCGCTTCAGTGAGATCGGTTGAGCGGTTTCAACCGAATCTGAGGTGTGAGCGGAATCGAGCTACTGGGAGTTTTGTCGCTGGTTCACTAAACCTAGCCTAGCTGAGAAGAGTCCAGCAAGAAACTCAGCTAGGCCCGACCTGGGTCGGACCGACTCTACCCGGTGTGCGGCGGTACCGCTGACGAATAGGGACTATATGTGTCACTGTTGTCGCGATCGCGCGGTGAACGTCCCCGCCGTCCGTATGTCACAGCCGATTTACTCGGAGACTCTAAGCCTCGCCCTAGGGCGAAGGTGCCGGTGAAGTCGTGATAGAATGTTCGCGATCCCGTGGCATCACCACCAAGGCACGTGAGAGACGAGTGAGACGCGAGAGAGCATCCCAGAGTTTTAGTGGGTAGGTTAGTCCCTTCTGGACTGGAAACCCCCACATAACCAATGCGTAATTTCTGGTTTTCCCCCGGAGCCTTAGGTTACGTAGTGGTATGCAGTTTCATGCATTTCACTGGGTCAAAAAAAGCTTAGTTATTGGGTGGGTGACCGCTTTGAGTGGTTATTAACTGAGCGCTCCCGTACTTTGGAAGGCACATTAAGCCGTTGGTTCCGGCTGCTGTCTATGAATAGCAGTCGTTAAGCCAAGTTAGAGGCCTTCGGGCGGCTCGAGAACTTCTAACAGTCTATTTGCCCACTCACTTGACAAGACTAATTCCAATAAGGCCTGGTTGTCCCTCGGGTTGGAAGGTCAGATAGCAGTCGCTTCCGTAAAAACTAGTGCCTACGCCAACTCTTGGGAATAGGTAGCGGATCCCGGGCATCCTTTAGGATGCAACTGTACCGGGATAACGCTAGGATGATGATGATGATGATCGTGTTTAACAAAATGCATTTATTAAATACACAACAAATACCACAATTTAGTTACTAAGTCTGGAATAACATTGAAAATTACATCTAAAATAAATAAAGCTAACTGTTGTGGCTTCGAAGGTTAGTGGACTGTTCATAGGTTTCAAAACACGTTCGTTGTCTTTTCCCAAAATCTTTGGAATTGAGCGGCGGTAGGCGGTATAGGTAAGAGACCTTGAAAGCACGTTTCACACCTAAAGAAAACCAAAGCAACTCACCGCACTTCAGCTCCTCGGGATAATCCAAAGCAATATAACACAAATACACAGCACAGCGGTCACAATTAACACCAATAGAAAGTTTTGGAAGAAATGCGGCGCGGAAGTAAAAAGTTAGATGCACACAGTTCGGCCATATTGTCATAACTGATTTTTGCAATTAGTGATGCGATAGCCGCGAATATGGACGTAATAGTTATGCCCACATACATTTGGAAACCGACTTGCATCGATTCAGCGAGAGTGTTTAGATTTCAATAAATTATGAAAAATGCTTTCATAGGCCTAAACATACCCCCCGCCTAGAAGGACAAAGATCTCTTTGGTCAGAGAAAAGCCACATTCGGGTGACAGCCCTGAATGAAGCAAAAAAAAAATTTAAACAATAAAGATTATTGAAGGGGCAAGGGCGAAACCTTGACCACGGGTTTTTTATAAATGCCTGAATTCGTGCGTATGGTATCCACGCGGATGATACCATCTTTACCCAGAAAAACATCTTCAATCACACCTAGTGGCCATTTTAAAGGAGGAACGTTGTCTAAATTTAGCAAAACTACCGTCCCCTTAGTTACAGGTTTGGTCGGAGTATTCCATTTTTGTCGCATTTGAAGCGTATGCAAATATTCCGTTTTCCATCGCTTCCAAAAGGATTGAATAATTTTATCTATCAGATATTTACGTTTAACTAAGCTGATAGATAGGGTTGACACGTCGGCGTTATGTAAAGAGTTTAATGGCATGAGCGTTACGAAATGGGCGGGTGTGAGATCAGTTGGTTCTGATGGATCAGCATTCAATAGAGTCAACGGACGCGAGTTTAAGTCCGCCTCGATTTGCGTCAAAACCGTCAATATCTCCTCGTAGGTTAATAGTTGGTCACCAATAACGCGTTTTAAATGTAGTTTTATACTACGTATGTTGGACTCCTACGATCCACCGAAATGTGGAGCGCTTGGTGGGTTAAATTTCCAGCTGATGCCTTGTTCAAGAGTTTCAGCGGAAAGCGCGGTTTTATACTCGTTTGAGTTTATAAATCCTGTTAATTCGTCAAAATGAGATTTCGCTCCAATAAAATTGGTTCCATTGTCGGAATATAAAGTTAAACAGGTGCCTCTGCGCGACACAAACCGTTTAAACGCATTAATAAAAGCAGACGTGCTCAAATCTACCGCTAACTCAATATGAGTACAGCGAGTCACGAGACAGATAAACAAGCAGATATTATAAGCTTTCTGCTGACGTGCGCCTCTGTAACGACTTAGCAGGACAGGGATTGGACCGGCATAGTCAACCCCAGTGTTCAAAAAGGGTTTCGCTTCGATAACGCGGCAATTGGGCAAATCAGCCATCAAAGGAGAATTTACTTTAGGAGAAGCGATGTAACAGCGATTGCACAACTGAAACCGTTTACAAACAATATTTCTACCTGCGAGTATCCAATATTTCTGGCGCAACAGAGACATTAGTAAATTGGGCCCGGCATGTAAAAACCTTTTGTGATAAGCGTCAATTATTAAATTCACCACGTGATCGTTGTTAGGAAGTAAAATCGGGTGTTTAGCATAATAATCTAACTCGGATTTATTGAGTCGACCACCAACGAGAAGCAAGTTGTTCTTAAGAATTGGACAAAGTTTTCTCATGCGTTTAGATGGCGATTTATTTTTCAAAAGGTTATGCTTGTCTTCAGCGAAATGCACAAACTGCACTGAGGCAAGAACTGCCTCTTCAGCGGCTTGTACATCAGAGGGCATAATGCGATCTGACCGCGGTAGCCTTTTAATAAAGCGTAGCACGTAAACCACTACATGCAGCAATTTACTCCACGAAGAGAAACGGGTCGCGAGTTCATACAAGAACGGTTTATTAATTACAGTCGTTAAGAATGTTTGGGCATTAGCCTTTACTTCTGGTGGGTCATCCTGCCCGTCAAATTCAAAGTGATTAAAAGGCCACTGCGAGATCGGTAGCTTGGCCCAAGCGGGACCATGGAGCCAAAGCGGGTGCTCAATTAGCTGACTGGAAGTGAGACCACGTGACAAGCAGTCGCACGGGTTCTCCTTGCCAGAGACATGAAAAAAGTGAGACGCGGGTAAGTAATCATTGATTTGCGCGATACGATTACTGACGAAAACATTAAAGCGGTGTGGCGAGGAATGAATCCACTGCAAGGTGACACTTGAATCCGTAAATGCAAATATATTCGAAATTTTGCATCTATCTGATATATTATCAGAGACGTAACGCACAACAGCTCCATAAGCCACCATGCCCGCGTCAGAAAATCCTACTAATGTCAGTTCGCAGTCATCCGAATTGATGCCGAGGTGGCGCGGAAATTTAAGGTTCCGTAAAAGCGGAAGTTCAGCTTTGAATTTTAACCATTGACTACGAATCGCAGCTGGTGGGCTCCCGTCCCAATCTAGTTTTAGTAACCAGAGGGTTTTAATAAGTAATTTCGCGTACAAAATTATCGGCGCGGCTATGCCTACTATATCCCACAGCTTGGCAATTGTAGACAGTATTGTACGTTTCGTGACAACGTTATGCGGGTCTAAATTTACAGTTATAGCGAATTGATCTTCAATAGGACACCAACGTAGACCTAAAATCTTTAAATCGTCATTATCTGATATATCAACTGTAGCAGACAATCGATTTTGTTCTGGCAAGTGCTCTAGTAACGCGCGTGAATTACTAGAAAATTTAACTAACTCTAGATCCGCCTTCAAAAAAAAGTTAATTAATTCGCGGGATAGATTAATAGCAGTGGACTCATCCATAACGGATGTAGCTAAATCGTCTATATATAAGTCGTGGGATACTACAGCGGCTGCGGCGGGGAAGGATTTCCCTTCATCCTGTATTTTAAGTTGTTTAATCGTGCGTAGTGCCAAATAGGGGCTGCACTTAAGACCAAAACAGACTCGGTTAAATTCGTAAAGTTGCGGTTCATTTTCATGAGAAAAGCGGTACAGGATGCGAAGAAAGCGGTGGCATTCAGGAGAAACTAAAATTCTCAAGAACATTTGGCGAATATCCGAAGTTATTGCGACCGGAAATAACCGAAAACGAAATATTATCGCGAGCAAATCTGACTGCAGATTAGGTCCAGCGTGTAAACAGTCATTGAGGGACAGGTTAGACGAAGTAGCAGCACTAGCGTCCAGCACCAAACGTACCCGGGTAGTTAATTTGTCATCGCGAATTACGGGGTGATTTGGTATAATATAAGAAATGGAATTATTATCCAAGTCCTTCACTAAGGAAATGTAATCCTGTTCTAAGTAATCGCGGATAATCTCATCATATTGTTTATGAAGGATATTATTTTGTTTAAATCTCTTTTCTAAAGCGTTATACCTGTGCGTTGCGGTCGGAAGTGAATCGCCTAGTTCTCGCGGGTCGCGGCAAAACGGTAAAGGCACGACATAGCGACCAAGAGAGTCTCGTGTCGTTTTTTGTGTATAAATTTGTTCACACGCCTTATCGTCGGCGGAAAGATGTTTGCGGATTGGTACCTCTTCAACTTCCCAAAATTCGGAAAGAAGAGTGTCTACGTTTGTAGTAGTAGTAACAAAAAACGCGTTGGATCTCGGCTGCCCAGGACTTGCGGTGGATGCGGAGCCGGAAATTATATACCCGAACACTGTTTCGATAGCATCAGGACAACCGGACGGCCCTATAATGCGGTCAGTTTTCAAAATACGCTTAATATAATCTTCAGCGCCTAAAAGCATATCTATTCTGCCCGGCCGGTACCAATTTTTGTCACTAAACGAATTTTTTTTCAAATATTCTAGTGCCTCGGTATCTATTTGACTTTCGGGTAGATTACCGGAAATTTTATCAAGAATGAATGCTTGCAAATCAAACTTGAACGCCTGATCAAATTGCGAAAACAACGTTAAATTCGTTGTGCCCTTAATCGGCTGAGAGCTTTCCCCTATTCCGTGAACTAATGTATTCTTGTTGTCAGGCGTGACGTCAAACCCTAAATTACGTAAGCATTGCGAGCTTACGAAATGGTTTTGTGAACCTAAATCAATGAAAATTCGAATATCGCGGCGATTACCGTACGCGTCTAACACTTGCGCGATCGCGGTACCTAGCAAAACAGTTTTGCGGGAATCTTGTTTTGTAGTAGCAGCGCCAGCGAAGCCTACCGGCATATTATTATTACTACGCTGCTCCAGCGTGGCGGCAGCGGCGGGGCGCGAGTGATCAGGCGCGGGCGACGCAGCGGACGCGGGCGACGCAGCGGACGCGGGCGACGCAGCGGACGCGGGGCGCGCAGCGGGCGCGGGCGACGCAGCGGACGCGGGCGACGCAGCGGACGCGGGCGACGCAGCGGACGCGGGCGACGCAGCGGACGCGGGGCGCGCAGCGGGCGCGGGCGACGCAGCGGACGCGGGCGACGCAGCGGACGCGGGCGACGCAGCGGACGCGGGCGACGCAGCGGACGCGGGCGACGCAGCGGGCGCGGGCGACGCAGCGGACGCGGGCGACGCAGCGGACGCGGGGCGCGCAGCGGGCGCGGGCGACGCAGCGGACGCGGGCGACGCAGCGGGCGCGGGCGACGCAGCGGACGCGGGCGACGCAGCGGGCGCGGGCGACGCAGCGGACGCGGGCGACGCAGCGGACGCGGGCGACGCAGCGGACGCGGGCGACGCAGCGGGCGCGGGCGACGCAGCGGACGCGGGGCGCGCAGCGGGCGCGGGCGACGCAGCGGACGCGGGCGACGCAGCGGGCGCGGGCGACGCAGCGGACGCGGGCGACGCAGCGGACGCGGGCGACGCAGCGGACGCGGGCGACGCAGCGGACGCGGGCGACGCAGCGGACGCGGGGCGCGCAGCGGGCGCGGGCGACGCAGCGGACGCGGGGCGCGCAGCGGGCGCGGGCGACGCAGCGGACGCGGGGCGCGCAGCGGGCGCGGGCGACGCAGCGGACGCGGGGCGCGCAGCGGGCGCGGGCGACGCAGCGGACGCGGGGCGCGCAGCGGGCGCGGGCGGCGGCGTGCATGCGCGCGGCGCGAAAGCGAACGATCGCGGGGGTACATGATTAGCGGGCTGACTGCGGCATAACTGGCTATAGTGAGCCTTGTTGCAGAACTTACAAGTCGAAGTTGACTTGCACAAAGAAAATGTGTGACGAACACTCAAACAGTTAACGCACCCGTTACATTTTTTAACTACGTTATATTTTTCGATAGGCGACAACCTTAAGAATTGTTCGCATTGGTACAATTGAATGTGTTTACCACTATTCAATAACAACAAACTTGACCCGAAGACTGGCTGTTGCTAACGAGAAAAGTATGCATATTATTGTTTTGCGCGCGCTTCGGCGGTACCGGCTCAGAGCGCGACGATTCGCGCCCGTACGAAGTTTGCGGTGAAGTAACAGCTGATGATGACGTCATAGTACGCTGCAATATTTTAGCGTGATTGCGGACGAAATTAACGAATTCGTCGTAATTCGGAAATACAGTTTTGCTACTGAGAGACATTTCGAATGCTTTACAGGTCTCAGTATCCATTTCGCGCAATGCTAAATGTATAAATATGAAATCTGCTAAATCCTTGATATTAAGCTGACGTAGTGCAGACACCGACGTCGAAAATTTATCGATCAAACTGTCTAAGCTGTTCGCATTCGGTTTGCCTGATAAAGGCTTCAGATTAATTATGTTTTCTAAATATGAAATAGCGATCGCGCGACTATCTTCATATTCTTGTACTAAGGCGTCGTACAATATTTTATAATTGTCTGGGGTAGGAGCAATACCTACACAAATGCTCTGAGCTTTGCCCTTTAGTTTCGATATTAAATATTGAATACGTTGAGCGTCACATAACGCAGTGTTGTGATGAACGGTCGCCCGAAACGATTCCATGAACAATGGGAACGCCTGTATGTCTCCATGAAATTCGGGAATTTGCAAGGCCGGTAGTTGAAAGACCGTCTTCGCGGGGTCTTGTGTGAGCGCATCTGTTGAGTCGCTCAATTTTTTATGTGCGGTTTTAATTGCGTAGTACATATCATCGAATGACCATAACGATTCGAAGTTCGGTTTATAATTCTCATCCAACTTCAAAGAAATTGAATTTATGTTATCGATCAGGGTAACAAATTCGTCGCGTAGGCTCGTTACATTTTCGGCTTGAAGTAAAAACGTTTTGTCTCGTTTAGTTATTGGGATGGAATCGTAAATACTTTGCATGCGCGCGAAGTAAGAATCACGCTTAGATTCTAACAAAAGTAATTTATTTTCATCTCCCATGACGATTATTCAAAAATGGAATACTTAACAACCAATAAAATACGGAAGTTCTTCAATTTACTATTGGAATCACTTTGATAGAGTAAACACTATATGCCTCGGCCCCAAGTGCGAGTGAGACGTATTATAGGTATTCTAAGCGAACTAAGCGCAATGTAAAACGGTCGCGTAATGATTATTCTACCGTACCCAGAATTCAAATAGGTAAGCGGCTTATAGGTTAACTTTATATGGAAAGTTATTAAGAATTGCGGGATTATTATTAAAATCTTGTTGGAAACAAATAGGAATGCGGTAAGACCCAAGCCTCGATGGCTTATAGGTATGAAATTGCGGTATATTTAAGAGATGTAATGCGATAAATCATATAAAAAATGGCGGAATGTTGTTGTACAACGTGACGAAAATATATGATTTTAAGGAATTACAACCGAACATGCGGTTCGACGGGCCAAAATATGTTGTGGCTTCGAAGGTTAGTGGACTGTTCATAGGTTTCAAAACATGTTCGTTGTCTTTTCCCAAAATCTTTGGAATTGAGCGGCGGTAGGCGGTATAGGTAAGAGACCTTGAAAGCACGTTTCACACCTAAAGAAAACCAAAGCAACTCACCCAACTTCAGCTCCTCGGGATAATCCAAAGCAATATAACACAAATACACAGCACAGCGGTCACAATTAACACTGTAGTGTCCTACCCTCATCTCGTGCGCATACGTCACGATGACCGGAGTGGGGATCAGTAGTGGTCCGACCGGCAACCGGAATGGTGGTGCGCTGTCGAGCTGAGTGTCGTGTAGTTACGCAGTTATACTTATGTGTATATAGTGCTTGGTAAGAGAATTCTACATGTGGCGACGAGGATAAAAGTATGTACTAAAAATATCCAAAAAAAAAAGGGTGAAATAGATATTAGTTCGACATGCACTCGATGCACTCCTATATAACAACTGCTTTAATGAATTTTCGATCATAGCATAGTGTCAATAAAGTTCATACTGGGACTGACACGGTTATATTGTTTGTGCGGAACATTCGGTAATATAATAACCTAGCTAATCTACCTTCAAGTACAATGAGATTGGAAAAAAAACCGTTATAGCTATAACGTGGATAATCGAGACTTACCATGCAGTTTAGTATGGGTACCTACATACGCAGTAATTATTTTACAATACCGTACTAAACAAATACGAGTATATGCTATTTTTATAACCGCTGCTTATACCGGTCAAATATTTTCTCAAGCCGATAGGATTTTGCTAATACCAGCAAGGAAATTACATTACTAAATATGATCCGTAATTGAGAAAAAAAAGTACTAGTATTAAATGCTTTTATTGTTGAAAGGATAACATAAATTGTTATTTACGTAACATTGGTCTCAACCCAATGCATTGTTTGAGGGTAAAATTCATATCGTGGAAAGGACCGTAAGTGAAGCTCATCATATCATTATCGAATGATTAATTAGCTTATATTGTTTATGGGGATGCATTTGTATGTCACGGTCATGGTGAAGGTAAGACGATACATTAATGAGTATCAAAAGCAAATGGGTTGTAATAATAATTTACGACAAAATAATTTACGGTTGCATCATTTAGGTACTGTACGAACCTGTTTTTGCGGACCTAAAATTAAGTGAGACGGAATACTTAATGTGTGGCTAAAGCAGGAAAATTATTTGTCAACTTAACAGCTTACCTGATCATTTAATCGACAAGATTAGTAAAGTTATTTACCTACCAGTGGTGTACGCACTGGTCATTTGATTGATAATGTGATAACATTTTTATCCTGTGTATGTTTAGCGACCTAAATAATAAGTGGTGGGCTATTCAATTGGCAGATAGATGACTTGAATGCTGCGGTGTTGAAAAACAATCGAGCGCGTTTGTAACACGCGTTATGGCCATTTAAATATTGTAATTAATATTGTACGAACTAAATTAAATGGAACTGACGTAATAATGATCTCTATTATACCATGCATGCAATATTCCCATAGTATTATCCATAAATGAGTATGAGTATGAGCATATGTTTCCATGTGTTGTACGGTCTAATTGACCAAAACACCAGTGAAGATGCAGTTCCATATACTCATATTTCCACGTGTACATCTAGTTGGCATATATCACGGTCTGGTTGATCTAATAGTAAATAATTATGGCTAAATACCTAATGATATTACTAGATATTGTGGCCTAACAAATTTTCCGGTGAAAAATATTCCGGTGATATAGGAAGTGCGTAAAATACACATTTGTTGTCAATTGATTAAGAAACATGTCCAAAATGTATGTCTTACACTGTTTATGTTCCACGTAGGTACTAGTATATGCCGTGCAACTTGTAGGGGTTGTGCCCATGTAAAGAAATTAAGTAGTAATTAACCATTATAACAAATTGGGAACAAAAACTAATGTTTAAAGATACAAAGATTTGTTCCTACAAGTAACCTAGTATGGGCAGTTAAAGGACTAAATAATGGTAAGCCCTGAACAAAACTGAAAAAACAAAGGTACCCCGGCGTACGAATTTGCTCATGTACATACCTGTAATACTCGTGAGATTTTATTATAAATAAAAGTTACTTGATAACTACCTACATGCGGATAGGTACATACCGAATTGTCAGCGCGTACTTACCTTTAGATTTGAGATATTTCTATGCGGTAACATTGTTAGTTATTATTTAAACAAACACGTTATATGAATACATATACCATTGGTTCTGTCTTTGTTCGAATGTGTCCCGACATTAAATTATTTTATGATGTAACCTGGTTGCAAGTGCGTAAATAAGTCTTGAGGAAGACCAGGGTTTAGTCACGACTATTTACAAGTCATAATATAACTACAAGCTCTTAAAAATATTTTTTGAAGTATGTTGCCACCTAATGAATTAGCTTAACAATAGTCATAGGTACTTAGTATTAGCTAAGTATGTTCTTTAGATTGAACTGAGCAGATTATTGAATCTGGACGTTAAATTGTCACTCGAGTTACAGATATCTGGTCACTGAATTTACATGTACAGTTAATTACATTAAAAAAAAAGCAGATCACTAACTCTGGATATTAAATTGTCACTCTGGTATATGAATGGTGAGATTAAACCTAACTAAATAAGTTACAGCAGATACAATTATCTGGTCATTAAATTGACATGTATAGTTAATTACATTTAAAAAAGCAGATCACTGAATCTGGACATTAAATTGTCACTGGGTTACAGCAGATAAAATTATCTGGTCATTAAATTGACATGTATTAATTACATTAAAAGAAGCAGATCACTGGATCTGGGCATTAAATTGTCACTTGTGTATACGAATGGTGAAACTAAACCTGATTATTAAATAAAGTTACAGCAGATAAAATTATCTGGTCATTAAATTGACATGTGTTCATTACATTAAAAGAAGCAGATCACTGGATCTGGGCATTAAATTGTCACTTGTGTATACGAATGGTGAAACTAAACCTGATTATTAAATAAAGTTACAGCAGATAAAATTATCTGGTCATTAAATTGACATGTGTTCATTACATTAAAAGAAGCAGATCACTGGATCTGGGCATTAAATTGTCACTTGTGTATACGAATGATGAAACTAAACCTGATTATTAAATAAAATTACAGCAGATAAAATTATCTGGTCATTAAATTGACATGTAGGTACAGTTCAGTACATTAAAAGAAGCAGATTACTGAATCTGAGCATTAAATTGTCGTTTGTGTTAGTTAATTTCTGGGTTACCCATTATTAATAAATTAGACATATAGCAGATTAAATTATCTCGTCATTAAATCGACATAAATTTATTAATTTTGGAGGCAGCAGATTACCTAATCTGGACATTAAATTGTCATAACTACAGAGCTTTCGAGCAGATAAAATTATCTGGTCATTAATTTGACATAAAAGCAGACGGCTGTACCGCTATCTGATTATTACACGGATTGATTACAGGTTGCCCAAAGCATGGCAACGTCTAACATAAAACCATATTATAGGTTACCTACGTGCTTTTGTTTTCATTATTGAGGTATCCAATAAAGATAATTTGTATTGTGTTGCATTGTAAGTGCACTTTAATAAAAAAAAAAACTTCAAACGATACCCATAGTTATGGGTTAGGTTAGTTTACCTAACTACCTAACCTAATATACGCCTTTTTATATTTGGAAAAAAGAGTTGCCTGCCGAGGGTGTTATAGACCTATAAGGAGAACCGTCTAATAACTAATAAGTACAAACAATAGTAGAGGTCGTGCCCACTGGTGGGGCGTATTAAATAATTACCGTTTCTTATGAAATATAAGAAATGTATCTAGACATGGGACTACTTACGAGTTGCTTTATTATTTTAAAACAATTATTACTATATAAAAATGTTAACCTAGTGTTATTAAAACAGGTAATGAATCCATCCGATTGGATTACTGGGCCCCATTATATTAGGACATCTGAATCCATTAAGCTGGATGGATTACAGGTTTACTTGAAACCATTAAATAGGAATTTTTAGCTGCATTAAATTGGGATACATGAATAGATTCAATTGAATTACCTGAATCCATTCAATGGGAATTGGAATACCTGACTCCGATAAATTTGGTATGCCTCCTGTATTTATTAAATTGAATAACCTGAATATATTAAATTGAATAACCTGAATCCATTTAATTGGAATGCCTAGTTTTATTCAACTGGAATACATAACTACACAAGAGGGTTAGGTTAAGTTTTAGTAGTGGGTCCTAGACTTAAATTAAAATACAGGTTATTCTTAAAAAGTAGATAAAAAAACATAATTTTAAGATTCTGAATATTTATTTATTGAATATGTTAATGAATGTTTGCAATATGTGATTTGAGTAAGTGCCTTGAATAATATCATTATCGGTGGCCCTAATTCCAATATGCGTTGAATGGGGGTACAATTGTTGTATACGTGGGGAAAATGCAAGTAGCTTTCGTTGTTTCGGATAGTCTGACTGACTTGTCTTAGACTGAATAATAACGTAATTATGGTACCTACAACTAGTTTTACAGGTATTCATCACTAAATCGTAAACATAGGTAAGGGTTGTACAGGTGGTAGGATTTTGCACTTGCGACTACGCTGTTGTACCGTAGAATACAAGCCTTATAAATGGTATTCAATAAGAAAATGGTGCATGTGGTGAGTGTTGGTCAAAAGGTACAACAAACACGGAGGAGAGTGGCTGCTTGAGTTCCTTATGAACTGGTAATAATAATTTTTATCAGTTTACGCAATTATTACCACGAAATTTTGTTTTGTTCGTCTGCGCTATAAAGAAAAGGGCCTTCGATATACTTATAATTAATTTAGTTCGAGGGTGTGCCTGGTTGTGCGGGTTATGACGGAACGAAGTCCAGATTCCTACCCTATATATCGGTGCCTACCCTGTTCTTTTGTTTTCGCGTAAATGAATTATCGATTTCTTAATACGGGCATGTTGGTTATCGATTAAGAACCGAGAACGATTGAGAATAGAAAGATCTTAGAAGCGTGAATAATGTCACATAGGTATTTGATAATGGGTAATACCTCAAAGTCATGGTCCAAGAAAACCAGGTCTGACAGTCCGGGTCGTGACACCGCATTACGTCACTGTCGACGACACACACACTTGCGTCCGCGTGCCGTCAATAGGCTGCAGCAAGGATGATGACGTGGGTCGTGTTACGCACACAACTAACCGATGTACCGGATTGCCATGCCTGGCGCAGTGTATTATTGTATAAGTATATTATGTGCTTTCCACTTAAAGTTTATGAAATGTAACTTGAAGGTCTTGAAATAATATAAATAAATATCGAGAGTAAAATATTGCGATAGGTACTTACGTAAATCTCATGATTTTGCATTGTACCTATACTCGTAGTGTGGCATAACTCTAGATCGCGGTACATTATTTTCTGTAAAATAGTGTTTAGTAAAACAATGCACCCACCGATTGGATCGATTCTTTACTATCTACGTAATAATTTGTGCAATTTACAAAAGAAAATAAATAAAATAAAAAAAATTAAAGGGGGAAAAGTTACGGATGTGTGGATGTATAAAACATTTTCTCGATTATATAGATTACGATAATAGGGTGAATTTATTGTGCTAACATATTCTCCTAGCTAGAGTAATAGGTAAACTAAAATATGCCGTATAAGTAAGTCTGATTCAATAACTACGTGATTTAATTTTTATAGCGCGACTAGTACGAATAATTAGTTATTTTCATTAAAACAAAAAAGGGATGTAGTGTCCTACCCTCATCTCGTGCGCATACGTCACGATGACCGGAGTGGGGATCAGTAGTGGTCCGACCGGCAACCGGAATGGTGGTGCGCTGTCGAGCTGAGTGTCGTGTAGTTACGCAGTTATACTTATGTGTATATAGTGCTTGGTAAGAGAATTCTACAAACACCAATAGAAAGTTTTGGAAGAAATGCGGCGCGGAAGCAAAAAGTTAGATGCACACAGTTCGGCCATATTGTCATAACTGATTTTTGCAATTAGTGATGCGACAGCCGCGAATATGGGCGTAATAGTGATGTCCACATACATTAGGAAACCGACTTGCATCGATTCAGCGAGAGTGTTTAGATTTCAATAAATTATGAAAAATGCTTTCATAGGCCTAAACATACCCCCCGCCTAGAAGGACAAAGATCTCTTTGGTCTTCTACAGAACAAATAAAGCGAAACAAAATTAAATAACGCGAAATAAGGATAAAATATGAACTAGAGAAAAGCCACATTCGGGTGACAGCCCTGAATGAAGCAAAAAAAAAATTTAAACAATAAAGATTATTGAAGGGGCAAGGGCGAAACCTTGACCACGGGTCTTTTATAAATGCCTGAATTCGTGCGTACGGTAACCACGCGGATGATACCATCTTTACAAAATGGGTCCCCATAGCAAGGTACCGCGGAAGCTGGCAACATTTCATATTGATTCTTCAAATTCTTCAATACGCTACCGTCTACCGGTTAATAAAAAGTTGGATTAACTATTCTTTGTTCCTCTTTACAGTGGTTACGTCTCCTGAGTCACTTTTTAAAACTGTGATTTTATAGGGTTTAGGTCTACAAACATGTTTTAGCGATGAGAATAAATCCATTTGGACATGGTCATCTCTTGAGCGTGCTTGAAGCTTATAATACAAACATCTTTCTAAGTAACTCGGTTACTGCTGTCTCCTCGCTGACGGGACAGAATAACAACAAGAAAACGTTGATTGACCCAAAAACATAGTACATAACAATAACATGTGGATGGTAATTGCCGGGCTCGGTAGAATGACGGATTAAGAAAGTTCAGAGATCATGACACGGAGAGAGCGGGCTACATACGAAGCTACATAATAAAGGTTGGACGGTTTCATGTTTCATACAATATTTCATGTGAGATGCACCATAAAGGTGATGAAAAATCGCAATCAAGCAGCATATATTTTTTTTTTTTGGGACCAGGTTGATTTGTGTAAATTGTCCACAATTTTTTTTATACCACGTCGGTGGCAAACAAGCGTACGGCCCCCCTGATGGTAAGAGGTCACCGTAGCCTATGGACGCTTGCAACTCCTGGGGTGTCACATGCGCGTTGCCGACCCTTTAAAAATGTATACACAGCTTTCTTGAAGAACCCCATACTGTAGTCCCTCGGGAAAACCTCGGCAGGGAGCTCATTCCACAACCGGAGCGTCCGTGGGAGGAAACTCCTCTATTATTTATTTGATGCCACACATGCTATGTATATTTTATTTTCATATAAGTCGAATATTAAGAATACAAGGATTACTAAAAATTTGAAATGATTTGTGGTCATCATAAATTTATAATAACGTCATTACCATAAAAAGTCCAGAGTGGCTTTTGGACAATGAAGAAAGATGTAAAAGAAAATTATGGTTTATGGTAATAAATTCATATTTCGCGGAAGTCATCAAGACTTGTCTTGCAAATGAGCGAATAATTCTCTCGCCAGAAAATGGCGGAGAAAGAAAATTATTAAAAGAACATTTTCATTGTTTAAACACGACATAAATATGTAAGCGATCATTAGTATTGAAAAGTGAATAGGTATTAAGCTACAGAAGCGAAGATCTGTGAATGGACGCTTTGGTGAATTAATTATTTAAGGCAAGGCCATTCCAGTGCAAATGACCCCCTCTAACGCGTGAGTTTGCAATTAACCACCCCGCTCTCTACGGTAGCTCTGCGCGTAATTTCGTAAATATTTAGTACATTTTTATTGATTGTTGGAACACTGAATCACTTATGAAAAATCTATCCGGTTATTTCCTTAGAACAATAAAATAGCTATCGTTTTTGTAAAAAAAAGTATCACTGTTGTTGATAATCACGATACTTAGGATTTTTTGACAGAGTTACCAAGGCATTTTTCAATATTTTGTTCAATTATTTCTTTTCCTTGTTTCTTTTACAGTCTACTGCAATAATTGTGTAGTGTAATTCTACATTATTTCTTCACACTGGAAGCTCAAACTTCAGCATTTTCGTCAGATCTGTGAATGGACCTTGCCTTAAGGTATTTTGTTAGCGCGCTGCGCAACCAGTGCGCAGAATATCACCGCGGGAGCACTGAAGGTAAGCTCCCGGTTCGAAACACGCCGCACGTAGTAACATGAAACGTAAGTTTAACAGTTTTTAGTAGAAAAAATTTAGGCTCATTATTCTTAGAAATTTCTTTTGGAAACTTACCGCCGTATTCATAAAACTTAACAAACCTCTGCTAACTAAAAAGTTCTTTGACCCATTCTCACAAACGTCAATGTCAAAGTGACAGATAAGGACAAACAAACTTTAGCGGCTAGTTAACTAATATAGGTTTGACAGACGTTTATGAATAAGGGGGTAAAACATTATTTTTAATACTATTCTCATAACAGCAATCTTTTTGTTTTATCGCAGAAGTTAGAAACAAATCTATGAGCTTACATTATAGACATTATTGTTAGATTTCATAAGTATTGGTACTTTAAAAAGGTGATGGGGTAACTTCCGATTTAAAACACGTGTAAATTAAATTATTTAGTGCGATGGCCAAGTCTCAATATATTTATATAAAATAATAAAAAAATTTAATATTGAATGCGTCACTATAAGATGCTGTTAATTATTACGTAACAACTTAATGCTTCGAGTACGGAGATTCCAGACACAATTGATTTTCAATTGTTATGGACCACGATCGTATTCTTAGGGACTGGACGTATTAGGACAGAAAGTCGCTTAAGTAGGAACTGAATAAATTAATAACCGACTTGGTATTACATGGATCTCACAACTTTTTACCGTAGAACAACTGAGTTGCGAGACTTGGTTTTTTTGACAAGTATTGTTTTTGATGGGATCTCATTCCTTTTTGTATTTTGTAGACAGTCTACTTTTTTCCTTTTCGGTACCTTCTACTTATTGTATATATGTATGTATATCTACCAGCAACGAATTCGTCAAACTAATATAGCAATCGAAATTATCAATGAAAATCGCAAACTTATAGGTAAGAATTCTGGGCACATCCGAACAGCATTGGGGTGCTCGCGCGAATAAGCGCGGCTGCTGCTCGCTCGGCGACATTCACCTTTCCGCGCGCCCCGCCACTGACCCCGCCCCGTGCCCTCGCGCTAGCACCGCAGCGCGTAGTAACGGCCCGCGCTCACTCGCTAGCATCACAGCGCGTGGTAATTAATTTACAACCTTACGCACTCGTAATAAGTACGAATACGCACGTAGGTACGTTTTTTGCATTAAATAATTTAATTTACACGTGTTTTCATGACGGGAATACCCATTTTTTGCTCGATTTGGCAGGGGCACTACCGTGCGCCTATATTTATATGGGATTACAAAGTTAGCAGTTATGTATCTAGAAAACTAGACCGAAATTTTGAAAAACTTTACTCGACTTGGCGGGGGCACTACCGTGTCGCCTTTATATTTATATGGTATTACAAAGTTATTTAAGTAAGTAGTTAAAATTTATAAAACTGGACGGAAATTGAAAAAAAATGCTAGACTTAGCGGCCGCACTACCGTGCCCCCAAATATTTTAGTTTTTCCTTGATTCATACACCAAACACTACTTATATTCCAAATTTGAAGCTTCTAGGTCTGCTAGAAGTGCCTTAGAATTTTGATGATCGGTGAGTCAGTCAGTGAGTGACAAAATTAAGAAATTTGACCCGTTATAATTCTTAAAATACTGGTTCAAATTGAATGAAATTTGAAATATACCGTGTCTTTACAATGCCTGCATGGTTACTGAAAATTCAGTCTTCTAGTTTTATCCACAACGAAGTTACAGGGGGTCAAAAATGGCCTGAATTGCTTCGAGAAAAGGATGGTACGGCCGTGCCGCTTTTTTGCTCGACTTGGTGGGGGCACTGCCGTGCCACCTGATAACAATACTGAATAGAAGTCAATCTGATACTGTGTAGTGACGTCTCATTGGCTGGAACGGTTATCTAGATACTCAAGAGTAAAAAACCGGCCCTGGAAACCGGGAGTGCGACTCGTACTAGCCCACCCACTGCCTACAGTGTCAATGCCTAATTTATTACGTGCTTTAAATAAAAATTACCTATAAATTTTTTGACTTCATTACAAATGTACGGTTTTCAATTTTTCCCCTGTGCTTCCAGTATAAGACGATATTACTTTCCAAATTTCATAGTTCTGTCAACGGAAAATACCCTATAAATGATGATTTCCTTGAAAGTGTCGAAATATACTTTTTACGCTTCATAAACGGCCGTATCTTTTTTACGTTAACTTAGAAGTTTTACTTTTTCACTGCTTTAAGGGACTGTACGTAGACCTAAGTATTTGCTTTTAATTTCGACTCGATGCCTCCACGCGTTCCCGAGATAAAAGGGTCTTGACAGACAGAAAGATATACGGCCAACAAAGTCATCCTTTAAGGGTTTTTTTTTCTTGTGAGTTACGGATCCCTAATAATGGGTACATTTTATGGAAATTCAACAAAATTCAAATCGTGTCTACTAATCATATTTGTTCTCGAGTGAAAACACCTTAACAACTAGTTTTCCACAAAAGCTTCCAGCTAGCGTTTTCCTAATCTTACTAACAGCGGTAGATGTTATGGGAAAACCTACCATAAAATGCACTCCTAATTGACACCTGGCTTTATGTCCCCATTAACGTCACGTATAACGAATAAAACGTACAGTATTCGCCCACACATATCTTCATCAACCTATAAACGATCGATTTTGTTCAAAGCGATCTCGAAAACAGGCAAACCATTTACCCGCAATCGGGCTTCAAAGATGGGTAATAAGATGGGGTTAAACCTAGTTAATAATAATAATAATAATAACGTTTATTCATGAAAATTGCTTACAATGCTTCACACTATACTTCTGCCAAACCAGAATATGGTTTGTTGGCAGACGAGGCTCCAAGTTACAAAATATAGTAAGCTGTATACACTAATAATACATTTAACTTAAATTATATACACACACACACCCGTGCTAACTACATACATGTTCAATGCCAAACTTAAAATAATTCACCTGTAAGAACTTATCTATTAAATTGAGTGTAAGTAGTGTAACGAAGTACATATAATATATGGTGTACGCGTTATTTTATGTTGGTTGTATATCATCTTTTAATTTAGATAACAGGATGCTGCTTACTTTCTTTTTGAATGTTTGTTTTGTCATACATGTGCTCTTTAACTCTGCCGGTAAATCGTTATATATCTTAGGTACTAGGTATTTTCTACATCTTTGGCCAAAGTAATTTGTAAAAGTAGGTAAAACTAGTTTATTACTATCCCTATTTCTTATTAGCCTTGATTTTTCAACAGGTTTTTTAAACTCATCATTACAAAATTGTTCCATTGCTAACAGTAATACCACTCTTTGATGAACTGGTAGTATTTTACATTCTAAGAATAGCTGTTCGTAAGTATTATTTTTACATTTCATCTTAGTTTTCTTGTCAACCATTAATTTCATAAATCTGATCTGTAAGGCCTTTATTTTGTCTAAATACGTTTTAAACGTACGACCGTAACTTGCCAGTCCATACGACAAAAGTGAAGTGAAGTTTGCAGCTCACAAAACCGCATGAATATCCAAGAATAATTTGATAGATTAAGAACACTAATATAATCGTCACTAAGTATTTCTAACTGATTCAGTTCAGTGAATACAAGGAAATATACCAAGGGATAACACCGACCCAGTGCCGAAGGTTTGGTACAGAAGGTGCCAAATAAAAACTAGAAATAGGGCTTAAAAACTTGATTTTAAAAGTCGACTCCGAATTTGAAAGTCACCCCGGTTTACGGTAACGTTGTAGTTTTTTTCAAAATACAGCTTTAACATCATCGATTTATAACCTAAATTTCAAGTATGAGTGAGACTACGATACGATTATGTAAAAAATATCACTCTATATTCGTACAAATGCAGTCCGTGTAAAAAGTGGCTAGTTGCAGCGGCGATAAAATGCCACGTGAAATTATTGCCCGGTGATAGCCGTCGACGAAACAGGGGTTTATGTTGAGGCGAATATTTACTGGAATCTAGTTGCCGTCTAACGTCAAGTTTGGATAAAGGCTCACCGTTTGGCATTATTCCAGTGGCGTGGCATTCACAGAGTACCTACCTACTGTCCCCGCCTTGTCTCCTTTAAAAAAGCGGTCAGTAAGTACGCTTTCTTTTGCCAGGAGGCTAATTTTAGGTGATAAAATGTGATGGGCATGATATACAGATAAAGCAGTTATTACACTATCCTGAATCAGCCGTCCTAACTAGGACGCGAGGGAGGGGATAAGAAGGAAGCTTTTAGGATCCTTGCTTCCTGAATGCGATTACACTTTCCTGAATCTGCTTCCTAGCTCAGTCATGATTCTGAATTCAGGATGGTGTAATAAGCGCTTTAATCATGTCGGTCTATCGAAATCAGATTGACAGAGTTGTGATACAACAGCGATGTCCTGAGAGTATCACCTTTTATCGTGAGTATACATTGGAATCGCGGCTCATTTAGCAATTCGTTTGTGATAAATATGACAGAATCAAAGTGTCTGCGTGACTAGTGACTTCATTTCACATGTTGTATGCACATGACGAAGCCTACATTGCGGATTTCTGATGAATAGATGAACGGCGGTACTAAAGATGGCTGGGCCTAAGGGATCCCCTGCTGACATCCAACAGAAGGCCAGAAGTTCGATTTATATACGATTTTTTGGGAACTGTAAAATTGCTATAAAAAACCGGCCAAGTGCGAGTCGGTACCATTATCTACAAAACGATAAAAAATCCCGTTTATTGTATGGGAACCCACTTAAATAATTATTTATTCTCTTTTTTAGTATTTCTTATAATAGCGGCAACATAAATACATCATCTGTGAATATTTAAACTGTCTTACTATTTTCACACGGTTTGTTAGATTACAGCCTGTGACAGACGCACTTGTATTTTTGCAGTAAATGATTTTTTATTCAAATGCAGAATACTCAATAGCCAAATACATCAACGCATTTGCAAAACATTTTTAATCTTTGAAGACTGATATTCACATTTTAATTTTAAGGCATATTATAATGAGAAATGAGAGCGTATAATCCACAAACCACTCTATAGTGGTATAGTGGTATGATTAATAAAATATAAAATATTACATGTCAAAGAAATTAAGGTACTTAGTTATAATAGGTATGTCAGTTGAGTTAATTTTCAATTTGATTACATTTTTTTTTTGAATCTGACTGTGGCTTTAAGGCCGGGCCCAATAAAGCGATAGGAGTGCACGGTTGGAGAGTAGCCTGGGGAAAATCCAGGGGAAAACCTCCGGCACGACCACGCGTGTGGTTTGGAACACTGGAATACTCTAAGAGCACTCCAGTGAGATTGGTTGAGCGCTTTCAACCGAATCTGAGATGTGAGTGGAATCGAGCTACTGGGAGTTTTGTCGCTGGTTCACTAAACCCAGCCTAGCTAAGTAGAGTCCAGCAAGAAACTCAGCTAGGCCCGACCTGGATCGGACTGACTCTACCCGGTGTACGACGGTACCGGGAATTTGATTACATAAATTGTCAAAATGTCAATGTAATAATATAGAGTTATAAAATTACTTAGTTAATATTAGTTACATTTACTTACCTTTCTTTCTTTCTTTTCTTTTATTTATTTATTTTACTTGTGTTGTGTATAATAAAGTATTTACATACATACATACATACATTTATTACTGAAATTCATTAATATTGTAATAAGGTACATAAAATGTATTGTGTTGACATGATGTTGATTACAGTTAAATCGATAAGTAGGTCAATTGGCTGCCCAGTGCTAAATCGCTTACTCTGAGGCATCGCTGTTCAAAACGATTCAAAGAATAATAAATGATGACCGGTCATTTGGTCCGTGTCTTTTAAAAATTGGCAGCTCTTTGAAACAAAGGCAAGCCTGCAAATAAATTACAACCATTCTTAAAATGCACTCTAAATTTAAATTAATAACAGCTAAAGCATTTTAACCACTACTAAAGTAAATTCAAGCGACAGTGTTAATGAAACTATGAAGACTAATTACTCATAACGTAATTCTCTTTATGCATACAAGCATTTCAAAGCTGGCGAAACTACGCTAACACGATTGCAGTTTGAACTTCGAATTTCCCAAAACTAGTTAATGCGTTTTACTTACCGAAACATTTAATGGAAATGTTATTATACCTGCTAACGCCATTTTAATATTACAACCTAAAATTTAGTTTTAAAGTTTGAGTTAAAATTTAACAAAAGATCTACTTCACGTAAAGTTTACATTCATAGTTTCATTTACCTAAGTACATGGCTTAATGTTATGTGAAAACAAGGCATGAAAAATTATAGTTTATACTTTATGTATTTGAAAAACATTTACGTTTTCTACAAACTTAAAGATGAGCGGATTATTTGTTACCACGAAATATAAGAGGCCTTATAAGTTTTAAAATGTTTTTATTTCAAATTATGACAAAAGTATTGATAATACCAATAAAGTTATTAAAGGATACGGTAATTTTATTAAAGTTTTAGATAGTAACATAGCCATTTTTTGTTTTTATTGTGTGTAGTAGAATTTATGCAAAAAAACAAGTTTTTAGCTTGAAAAAGGTCGATTTGGAGTGATGTTTGATACGATATTTCTTAATAAAACATCCAAAAAATACATTTATAGTTTACGACATAAGGTTGCAATAGCCCTGTTATAGATAGGAACATTGAGAAAATATCAAGATACATATAAATTCAAACAGAAAATGGCGTAAATAGATGAGCGTTTTTAACTGATAAGGACCCATAAGTAAGTCCCTAATCATTGTTTGTCAGTCATCTGAACTATTGTCACCATTCAGATTCATGACAATAAATAAACTTTTCACACCTGCTATTCAGAAAAGAGTTATTGTTGCCTTCGAATGAGGGATCAAACATGTACTTTTCTTCCCTCATTTGAGGGCAACAATGACTCTTTTCCTCATAGAAGGTGTGAAAAGCAGCATGTGATACTCTGTAGTAAAATCATTTGTAAGATATTTCATGTTTTTAACAGCGGGCTTCATAGACGGTGTGAAAAGCAGTATGTGTCACACGGTAGCAAAATTATTTCCGTCTTGGGCGTAACCACTTGAATCCCTCGCTACGCTCAAGATTCTACTTTAGAATCCCTCGCTACGCTCAGGATTCTATTGTAGAATCTTTCGCTTCACTCAGAATTCAATATACCGCCCTCGCCGTAAATATATCATTTTGCTCCCTTGAGACACAATCTACTATATTATTCTTCTACTTATTCCACTATATACGCTATCACGGCTCTTGCCATGGTCCGCTTTCCTGGCTACCTTCCTCCACTTTGCACGATCCAGGCGCCCTCATTGGTGAGCCCGTTCTCGCTCATGTCGGTCTTCACGATTCAGCCATCGCTTCTTAGGTTTAGCGCGGGGTCGAGAGTCGTCAAGGGCTAATTTAAGGCATTTGTTTTCTACGTAGTCAGATGGACTATTACTCATCTCATAGGCTATGAGACGTGACCAAATCAGCGAAGGCGAAATTCTTGGAGCTTCTCCGCTACGTCACGAACTCTGAGGCTGCCCTGAATGTATTTAATATTACGAATGCGATCCACACGCATAACGCCAATAAATGGGTCGTTGTCAGTTGTAAAAGCAAAAGTTGTCCACCCGGTGGTCAATAGTTAACGGCTTATGTACATATAAATTGTGTTTTTATTACGTGGATTTATAGTTATGGATACACCGTTTATGCGGGTTACTAGACCAATCCAAAATTAAGCTTTGTGGCCCTTAATTTTTGATATGTCCACCGAAAAGACGCGAACCTAGATCTGACAATGACCCAAATATTAAATATAAGAAAAGTTTATAGGGTATTAATCCGTCTACCGGTCCCTGGGATTCCATGTACCATAACAAAGAATGCTAGTGTTTATTATTTTCGCCGGGAGACGACGCCTTAAGTTAAATTTAAGAATGTAGTAAGTAGTTTAGAGGCTTACTGGAGCTGACATCGTCATTTGGACGAAAGCTTTATTTAAAAATAGATAGATAAACACTTTATTCATTCCCACAATTTACATGGCATACAGTAAGAAAAAAAACATGCATCTTAAGGACTAAATAAATAAATAATAATAAATATTAGAGGACAATCTTACACAAATCGAACTAGCCCCCAGTGAGCTCAAGAAGGCTTGTGTTATGGGTACTAGACGACGATATATTTAATAGATATAAATACTTAAATACATAGAAAGCATCCAAGACTCAGAAACAAATATTCATGCTCATCACACAAAAATTTTGCCCTGACTGGGATTCGAACCCAGTACCGTCAGCTTCACAGGCAGGTGCACTACCCACTAGGCTAAACCGGTCGTCCAACATGATTATTAAAATAAAATCATGATAAAAAAATTACTAAAGGTTATTTTACCACGTCAGGCTAGGCTTTTGAATATATAAAGCCAGGGGCCAGCAAACGTACTATATGTCAATTTGGTATATAGTTTGTGTAGCGCGCATCTGCGGGTATCGCTGTAACTCGGTGTAACCTGCCCCGTCCGGTGATTGCCGCTGTCCCCGAAACGTTGCTCCGGTTTCGGTACTCATATTCAACCTTACAAATGGATAATTTTGGTAGGATTTAAGAGGCCTTATAAGTTTTAAAATGTTTTGAATTTAAATTCATCATCATCATCATCATCATTTCAGCCGAAAGACGTCCACTGCTGAACATAGGCCTCCCCCAATCCCTTGGGGGGGATTTGCCATAGTCGCCACGCTTGGCAAGCGGGTTGGAAGGATGAAGGGAAGGATGCTGCTGCCCACCCTCCGATTTTCCCTTATTCGCCTCCTACGAAACCCACGGGAAGAGATGGGGTGGCGCAATTCTTACCCGGCAACCACACGGGGGGAATTTAAATTATGACAAAAGTATTCATAATACCAATAAAGTCATTAAAGGCTACTATAGTTTTATTAAACTTTTAGTTAGTAACATAACCATTTTTTGATTTCGTTGTATGTAGTAGAATTTAAGCGGAAAATACAAGTTTTTAGCTCGAAAATGGTCGATTTGGAGTAATGTTTGAAACGATATTTCTTAATGAAAAATCCATAAAATACGTTTAATGTTTATTACATAAGGTCGCAATAGTCCAGTTCTAGATAGTGACATTGAGAAAATGTCAGAATACTTGTCAATTCAAACAGAAAATGGCGTAAATAGATGAGTGTTTTTTAACTGATAAGGACCCTTAATTCAAATTTACTATACACAATAATATAATAGAATATAATTTATTGATTTACAGGCGGTAATAATAGTTAAATAACAATAACTTAAGTAACATTACAACTAACTTCAATCTAAAACAGGCCCTTGGAGCATTGTACCGAGGATGCTGGCGGCATTTCCTCGCTGTATCGCAATGCTGATACGTTGTCCGAGGAGGTCGTCAGCTCTAGAATGTAATTAACAGTCATACTTAGCAATACAAAGCACAGCAGTAGCATCCACAGTTTACATAGATTCCATCCCATAATGGCCGGCGCTGTGACCTTCCAAAGGTCAGATAGTCCGTCGAAGAATCGTATGAGAAGATCGCCAATAATTTAACACGCACCAAAAAAAGTTGTAAACATTATATTTATATAAGGGAAAATCATTTTAACCCATGGAATGAAATCTATTTCATGCAGCTTCTTTATTTGAGATAGGTCCGTTCTGCGTTTAGATTAAGCATTTGGCTTCAAATTACAATACAATACAAATATTATTTATTGTTCACCAGAAAATACATTGAAAACAAGATTAAGAATTGGACATATTGATGGTAGACAACAGGCGGTCTTATCGCTAAAAATTACCTTTACTTTTTTTACAACAAATCTGGAACGTATCAATGAAAATCTCAAAAATCTTTAAAACATCAATTGATATTAATAACACCTATTTTTTTATATGTGGCGACTGTTTGTTTGCAGATGAACCAAGACGATCCTAATAATTCTAGTATTAGAAATCCCTTTCATGGTAATCTCTGAAAGCGATTTCCTCTCTGTTTTATGCCTATTCCTTTGAACTTTTCGGAGCAAAATAAAAAAACAGTATCAAAAACATCGACATCACTGCAGGCCTAGCTAGGGACTGTTCAATTTAGTAGATGTGCCGAGTAATAGTCGCTAACTGTTTCATCATAGCGCCGGCCGCTCGGCGCCGTCTGCGCACCTGCTAAACTCATTCGATAGCCCCGACCATTTTCCAACTGACAGTAACATTTCAATTGTATACTATTCCCATCTGATTATTCGTGCAACACCGATATCCACACATGGGTAGCTTATGCGAAAGAAATCGGACATGAACCATGGCGATTCACATTATTTCGACGTTTTAAAAAGGGGTTAGGGAACTGGCGTAGTTGACCAAATCTCACTCTTTATCTCTGATACCTCCTCTGTCTTTCTCTCTCCGCCACCTCTATCTGACCCTATTAGTGGTGCCGACGGCGTAAGTATCTCAGAGAACGCCACCAAATTCACGTCAAATATAACCACGTGTCGCGAGAAATTCGTCCCCTTGTGAAGCCCTGACTTTATATACGAGTATGATGCATTAAACCCACCATTTTAAAATAAAAATTACTCGCTTGTAAAATGTACAGTGCGTTGCAAAAACAGGTATCGAATTAATAAAGTATCAAGATCTACCAATAGTAATTCGCCGTAATAAGAACCATTGAATAAATTTTTTGAGCAAATTATAGGAACCCATATTTTTGCAATTGTATGATTCAGATTCATTAATTCACAATACAATATGAAAATATAAATTATTTATTTATTTATTTAAACTTTATTGCACAAAAAGAATATAAGTACAAAGGGCGGACTTAAACTACATGTCAATTTACAAGCATCTCTATTGTGATCGTAAATAACATTAAATAAAACAAAATGTTAGTTATCTCATACAGGGTGATAGCTTTATTCAATTTTCTACGCCATCACGACAACGATTGTGCGCTGACAAAAGCATAACGCTGCATAACATCATTAGCACAAGACATTTGCTAACCTAGTTTATTAGCTAGATCAGGCAACGTGAATCTCTCGGGTCTGGATCAACTCTGTTCAATGCCGCATTGCATCATATTTATTTTATCACTAGCGACCCGCCCCGGCTTCGCACGGGTGCAATGCTGTTGCATGTATTATACATATAAACCTTCCCCTTGAGTCACTCTATCTATTAAAAAAAACCGCATCAAAATTCGTTGCTTAGTTTTAAAGATTTAAGCATACTCGTACATAGGGATATAGGGACATAGGGACAGAGAAAGCAACTTTGTTTTATACTATGTAGTGATGATACGTACAGTCTACCTAAAAGCAGAATTGGGTATGCGGGAAATCTCATATTGATTTAAACAAACACTTACAAACTTGTAATATAGCCGTGTGTCTTTTTGAACACGTAGCTATTTTAGCTGCTTTCTGTAAAAAGCCCTGATCAATTTAGTTCAATTAGGTATCCTGTCTGCGGGCCTACTCCGAACTTCGTGTCGTGCCGTCCCTTTCACTCTCGTGTTATACAATATATGAATGAAAGGGACGGCACGATAAGAAGTTCGGATTCCGAAGTTCGCAATAGGCCCTCTGGTAGTTAATGTCCAGCATATATATTTTTTGTACACTATAAGACATCATTTTTGCTAAAAGGTAAGCATTCCAATGTCTCACATCTTAATTTCTAATACAAATACAAATACAAATACAAACATTTATTCTGCAAATAGGCCACAAGGGCACTTTTACATGTCAAAAAAAATAGTTTACAATTTAAGAAAGTCTGACTATAATAAGTAATACATTTTTCATGTCAAAATATTAATTTACAGTTCAAGAAGTAATAATTACGAGTTTAACAATTATAATAATATTACACACACTCGCAAAAAACTGGTACCGCGCTAGTAAGTTGACAATATGCACATTTTTCCTGTCCATAAAACCCTAACTTTTCCCTTGATTTTCTTCCCTGAGCTCACGACATAAGCAAACAATTTCCCTCTAATGCCCCATAACTCGTAAATGGCGTCGTGACTCCGTCACTAAACAGGGTTTTAGTATAATTGAACTTAAAAGCATAATAGTTAAGTTATCAAGTGGTAGCGTGCACTGACACCTCGCGGATTTAATACTGTAAAAGCATCCCGCTGTATATCTGAGAATTAGCACTCTACTTAATTAGTTACAGTTTAGTGTGATCCGAGTAATTTATTCTAGCAGCTTCCATTTATATAGACTACGTATCTAGTTCGCTTAAAATATTTAAAGAGTCTTAATCGTTACATTACGGAAATTACTTTGATACGCTGGATTAGAGAATGTTTTAGAGAATTTTACTCCGAATCTAGACTGTTTCAGAGCGCTTGAAATACTAATATACGTTGAATTTTCTAGAAAAATATTCTTTTCTATTCCACTAAAGACCATCCAAGTCTCTTAGTGCTTGCCAATGAGTACAGTCAAGGAATAAAGGATAAAATGTTATATTTACCAAAAAATTACATACAATACATAATTACATGTTTATGAAGATAATATTAATAATACTTTAAATTAGACAAATTATTATAGTTATCAAGGAATTCGATTTCTAGGCCACTTCGTACCTTCATAGTAAAAATTAAAATGAAAGCCACTATAGATTTCAGATCAATGTCACCATGACAAAGTACGAACTGGCCCAGAAAAAATCCTTCCTACCTACTTACAGTCGACTACAGAAAGCTGTTGTTATCAATTTTAGACCTTATTACAATGCAGTAAGGTGAAAGTGTCGGGTTTTAAAATTGGTTAATGAAATGGTTGAAAATTAGGTAATTGAAACAATAGAAGTATTTTCAATCGACTTCAAAAAAGGAAAAGCTTTTAAGTGTTTTTACCTTAGAGCTCCGTCATTTATAAACCAATTAATCCCATTTGTTCTTTCATTTATCACAATGCCTACAGTTAGAGTGGCAAGGCTTTCTCTTCTTTATTGTAAAGCTGCAGATTTGTAATCTCTTATAAAAGATACTCATGTCTAAATTTGCTCGTTTCCGATGTCTCAAGCAATCGAAACGAAATAAGGAAGTCAAGATTCCATAATCCCCAGCCAAATAAAAATATTACATTGACTTGTTTGTTTTCAAAGCGAAGATTGAAAAGTAAGGATTATTCTTAATTTAGTAACAACAGAAAATTGTTTTGAACATCCATTGAAACATAATAAAATCTAAAGTAATTTTGTGTATTTGCATAAATGGTTGCATAGGAATAGCCATCCGGTAACGATGGCTGGACCCTGTGGAATCCCCGTTGAGGTTTTACCCACAACCATTCAGTACCTATCAAGTTCCTTAGCAAGCAGTGACTAATAGCTTCGGTTGGCTCCAGTAATAGCTATCATAATTCAATTTGGACTAGTCATGTGATGATTTCGTTCATAAAGCGTTTATCTTTTTTGCTTTCATCTCATATACTTAGTACTATTAAATAACTGCTTGTTATTATATGACATAAACGCGGTCAATGCTAGTATGTAGACATACAAATAAGTTATTTGTAGGGACTTCATCAAATTACTTACTCATTTTCTGTAACTCTTCGGCAGTGTTCCAACGGAAAGCCATTACTCTTCAATAAGTAATTCGTTTCCATTTGGATAGAAATTCGTTATAAGAATAATACGAATTGAGATTTATTTACGAACTTCGACTGGGACATTTCTAGTTTTATTATTTTGTTTTGTTCTTTATTTGTATTATTCCCTTTGATTTGATTACTACAACAATTCGACGCTATTCCATGATAAATATGATACAGCATTCATATATAGTATGAAATTGCTTTTCTTCTCTTTTTGATATATTGAATCCTAGATAAATACAAACACCTTTTGTCTGAGGAATTTAGGCATAGGGAGGTACATTACTTTATGTATGATACTAATATTGGCTCTTATTCCATTCCATTAAATATTCTACTTAACCTTATTGTAATTAAGTTTCTATACATACAAACTGTCTAAAAATCGTATGTTTTTAATAGAAACGAATAAATTAGTGTTAAAGTATATTTTATTAGTAGAAATTATTTTGTGTTGATCTCTTCCCGTGGGTTTCGTAGGAGGCGAATAAGGGAAAATCGGAGGGTGGACAGCAGCATCCTTCGATCATTACCACCATCAAACTGCGGTCGCCAACCCGCTTGCCAAGCGTGGCGACTATGGCAAATCCCCTCCAACGGAAAAATAAATTGGGAGAGGCCTATGTTCAGCAGTGGACGTTTTTCGGCTGAAATGATGATGATGATGATTTTGTGTTGATGGTTTGAGAAACAGAAGGAAAATACGTTATTTAGATTGATATTGATATAATTAAGTAAATCAGCTCACCACCAGCTTTCCCTGAAATGCTGAAATGTATAGTTTGTCCGCAATTGACGGAAAGAAACCCGATGGGTGCACTCTACACTCTAGTATCGCGCTTAGCTAGCCCTTTATCCTGGAGCGATCTGTGTTGACACGCTGGCCACGTCGAGGGCTCAGATCGGACGCCCGCGACCGCCACAGAGCAAGCCCTATCGTCTAAACATTGCAAGTGCGCATTTCTCACGAATTAATTGTAATTCGCGGCGCTTTCGGTGGAGACTTTTGGCCCTTGGCTATCGAACACAAGAAAAAATCATCAAATATGTGTAGATACGACTATTAGCGCCTCAGACGACCACATCGATCCTTAATGATTTTGGAAGAATATGGAAGTGCTGAATTTAAATTGAATGCGGAACAGTCTTATATTAATAGATCTGTAAACATTCTTATATTACTAGAACTGTGTTTTTAAGAGAGGTAGGGCACAGCAAAATGTCATCTTGCTCGAATGTGGAGCAGCCCAACTGGGGAAGTACCTCCACCTTGCAGAAGACCACAGCCATAATAACATTATCTACCTACTATACTATAGTAGTGTTGTGTTCCTGGAGGTGAGTAAGGTTGCCAGAGCTCCCGAGGATGCACTGTGTTGAGAGCGAGGGACCTAAAATTGTCCCTTGTGCTGTCAACACAGTGAATTCTCAAATTTCATAAAGGGTCGGCAACGCGTACGTGACTCTTTTGGAGTTGCGGGCGTCTATAGGCTGCGGTGGCCGCTTACCATCAGGCGGACCATACGCTTGTTTGCCACCGGCGTTGTATAAAAAGAAACAACAAGGGAAAATATAATTTACCTAGAATAAACAATTAGTATGGCCAGAGAACAAGGCGTTACCTAGTGCCTAAAACATACAATAATTTGGCTATAGAAGACTCAAATATGTCAAAATTGTCATTCAAAAACGAGGCAAAGGAAGTGTTGTTTTCTACATTGCAAGATAATGATTGATATTCGGCTAACCTCAGTATGTACCGGTTTAAATTATAAATAGGCATAGTTGTACGAGAGCGTGTCTCCGCTAATAAACTGACATACAGTTTGGCGGGTTCGAGGCTAAGCTGCCATGTAACTTTAATTAATAAACGATTTTATTTTATTTATTTATTATTTTTTCATCATAGTCCATCGGCTAAGTGTGACAGTAAAAAGAGGCAAAGCTACAACAGCTTCATTTTATTTTGTTTCGGGTAAGCCGAACGTTTAAGCTAATTATCGCCGGCTCTATCATTTTAGTACTTAATTGACCCATTTCTAGGGTGGAGGGGATTAGAGCGCTAAAAGCGTTTTTGCCGAGGCGTGAAATAGGATCGGAACATGCAATGAGCAACACTAAATACGAGTTTAATGCGCTAGTTCGCGAATAAATCCAAAAAATCGCTTGTAATTTGCACGATACAAAAGTTATTTATGAATATCTGACTAAGCACTGTTGCTAACTATTATTTATGGTCTTGGCCGGGAAAAGTTGCATGTAAAAAGGCGCAGACACGTATTATTCACATTTATCCAGTTTTTAATAAAATTATTAGTTTCGTATTTTTAGTTTTTCTCCCGTTTTTTATGATTTCATTTCATTTATAATATAATATTTCAGTTTCACGTGGGTCCTGATAATATAGCCGATTTTTAGCACTAATGGGTACTTTGGGTGATATAAATACAATAAATGTGCTTTATTGACCACATTTAGACAACTTAGAGACATTGCAAATAAGATTTTTAAAGCTATTAGTAAATATAAGAAAACAAAAAACAGTTGTATATGTGACTATTCTAAGTTATTCAAAGTTGGTAAAATTCTCCCAGTTAGCTCAAAACATAAATATATTTATGCAGTCAATAACCATGGCAATTAACTGTATAGAGCCCATCCCTGGTCATGCATAAGCATGGAACAAGGTCTGTGTCCTCGGGAAAGTATCAAGTACCTCGTGAAAATAATTATTTTGGTAACAGAACATTGGCCAAACGGCTTCTTCTTCTTAAATACCTTGCCCAAATAAGGCTAAATTCAAAAAATCCCTTAAAAGTATTTACAGCAGACGCTTACGTGAAAATCACTTAAAAGTTGAGCTTGTTTACAAGACTTCCGCACGTACTTTATAAGTAAAATAAATAAATAATAAAATAAGGATGGATAATTGAATTTATTGTAATGAATGAACGCGTATTTATCTATTTGTTTATTTTTAAATGTTGTTTGATACTTTAAATCAATTTTTAAATCTATCAAGCCGTATCGTGGGAAGTTAGTCCTGTCAAAACTGGTGTAATTTGACATGCATTTAGATGTTTTGAGTAATTAGTGACAGGATAATACATGTCATGACACTCATCACCTTTATCAAAACAAATGCTTAATCACCTACGGAGTAGACATGAGAGGGGTGTGAAAGTTATGCGACAAGAAGGGTATTAGCTATGAATGTGGAAGGTTGTAAAAGGCGGGGTAGGCGAAGGAAAAGGCAGATAGAACATAATACTAATATGAACAGAATGAATGTATGTGTCTCGTCAAATCTATACATATAATAAAGCTGTAGAGGTTCGAAAATCTGTACATTGAAGATATTAGCAAAAAAATCGATGGAGGGGACTTAGAATCGATAACAGAACACATTTCAACAGTTTTTAGAATTTGTGTCTGTTTGTCTGTCTGTTTATTTGTCTCACCATCACGCGAAAACTAGCCAATAAATTTCAATACAACCTTCACTAATAAGATTAATTGATCTTCGGCCAGGTTATAGGCTATAAAAATCATACAAATTGGGGATGGAAGGGGGTGAAAAGAGGGGTTGAACTTTGTATGACAAGTCCTTCAATTAATGATATAAAGGGTTGAAAATTGGTAAGCATACAATTGGAAGCAAAATAAAAAGAATCCCATTCAAAAATTGTACAATTAACAGATAATATGTGAAAAAACGGAGGGTAAAAAATATGCTTAGGGAACTAACGACAAATAACCAAAAATCCCTCAACCCATTGTAACTGTTTGAAATGAGAGATTTAATTAAGTTAGTCAGTCGTTGTCAACATTGTCAAGCCAGTGCCTTGAACTTCGTCTACCTATATCTGATATATCTTCGTTGTTAGAGTGGTCGAGTGTGATAACGGTGTTATCTGAAGGCCTACAAAATACCACTAATTCCCACTATTCCCACTAATATTATAAATGTGAAAGGTCGGATGTTTAGATGCTTATATATTTGTTACTCAATCACGCAAAAACGGCTGACCGGATTATGATGAAACTTGGTACACAACAAGTCTATAGTCTGGATTTAACATATAGGATAATTTTTATCCCTTCATCATCCCTCAAATAGATAAATTCGGGGGTGGAAGTTGAAGTTCATAGATCCAGAATCATGTAGAATATATACAATACCCGCTGACTTACGAAAATTCGCCTCAGATAAGAGAGAACCAGTGTAAGTCTAAGCTCCAAATATGCACATAGTTGTCACGAATCGTAGGGTCAAGATACAATAAGGACGTATCGTGAGGCGAGTCTAGACAGTTGTAAATTTAAGATATTTGACGTTTGGTATGTCAAAACGTGCCAATCGTAAAAGTCGAATCGAAGTTAATGTAGATTATTTACTACTTTCACAATTCAATAATTTGAGTCGTATAGTTGCTAAGACAAAGTAGGTATTTTCATGTAAAGTTTTTATTTTTACCATCATAGTTATAAAATAAGTAATGTCGCTACCAATTGATTATGATGAGCTATTATTACGAAAGATTTCGGATATTTGTGACTCAGAGCTTAATTATCTCAAAACCAAAGCGACTCATGTGAATGTGAATGTTTACCGCATTTCAGTACCTGAAGTTTTATTAATTACATACATGCATAATCGTAGGCAAAACATAATAGATTTGCGTTATTTAGGTACTGACTTACACCCTCTAAAGCGCTTGCGTTTTAAATCAAAACTTTCTGACCCCATTGAGCCTAAATAACTTTACTGTTTATAAAATTGGAGATTAAATAAATTGGACGTAGACGATTGTTGTCAGCATTGACTGACCAGCGCTTTGATATATATTATGGCTACATAAAAAATATAGAATTTCCACTCCACTCTATTCTTTAAAAAAAAACGGACGGTTGAGAAATATACAATAGGTTTTTTTTTTCTTGAACCTAACTGGCTTTATAGGCCGGGCCCAATAAAGCGATAGGAGTGCGCGTTTGTTTGGAGAGTGGCCTGAGGAAAATCCAGGAGAAACCTCGCACACGATCACACGGGCGGTTTAAACACTGCAACTGGAATACTCTAAGGGTGTGCGCTCCAGTGAGATTGGTTGAGCGGCTTCAACCAAATGTGAGGTGTGGGTGGAAACGGACTACTGGGAGTTCTGTCGCTGGTTCACTAAACTTGCCTATAGCTGAGAAGAATCCAGCAAGGAACTCAGCTAATCCCGACCTGGATAAGACTGACTCTATCCGGTATGCAGCGGTATCGGGACGAATAGGGATTATATGTGTCCGTGTTGTCGCGATCGTGAGGTGGATGTAATTTTGGGTCCATAGAAACTGTTACAAATCTTTTTGTTTACTATAGGTCAATTTATCCAAAATACTAATTTAATGTAGGTAACATGAAAACAGTGATTACCAAGCTGATTAGTTATAAACAATCAAATCAAATGTTAGCCTTAGTAAACTAAAAGTACCTACAAAAAAACATTTTCTTAGTTAGACTAGAAGTGTTCAATTAATTTTCATACCGAGGGCTAATGCGTAGAGGTTTTCACTGTAAGTAGAGCGTGTCATACTGTTGTAGGACATTAATAATCTTGGGTTATAATGTAGGACTCCTAACACTTTGCATTTCGAGCAACATCAAAATTTTTGTTCTATTCAAGCACAATATGTCTTCCCATGTAGTCGCTACATCGAGCATGTCAGTACTAAGGCTCGGAAAGTAGGGAATTGGGTAACGTCATCGAACAAGAACGTATGTGTAGACGTACGCAACATCAAACCGTGACACCACTATGCTACATGGATGTGATGAGGTAGTTTCTTAGCAGTCATTAGTGTTTTGTTACATATTATAAGAAATCATCAAAAATAATTCATACGCATAAATACTATATGGGATCGAGTCGACGGCGTTCTCCAGCCTGGAATGAAATATATATTTAACGTCTGAATTACTTAGCCAGTACCTATTACCAACATACATACATACGTACCTATATATAGGTATTGATAAATCACACCTATTTTGTTTCATTATCCGCCACACATGCTTCCTTTCATGGACAAGAAGGCCCATTTCACTTGCTAATATAGTTACCTATATAATTTAGAGACTTTGTAATGTTGTAACTTTAAGACGTAAAAACGTTGGAGTGTGAGTCACTCAAAGTTAAGTAAGTAGTTTATAACCTAACCGGCATTTATCTACCAAGGGCAAGGAATCATGTCAGTAGAAGTTCACGCGAACGAAGTCGCGGGCAAAAGCTAGTAAATAAATAAATAAATAAATATTAGAGGACAATCTTACACAAATCGAACTAGCCCCACAGTAAGCTCAAGAAGGCTTGTGTTATGGGTACTAGACGACGATATATTTAATAGACATAAATACTTAAATACATAGAAAACATCCAAGATTCAGAAACAAATATTCATATGCTCATCACACAAATATTTGCCCTGACCGGGATTCGAACCCAGGACCGTCAGCTTCACAGGCAGGTGCACTACCCACTAGCTAGGCTAAACCGGTAGTCAAAATAAAAGCGATAGAGGTATGGAAAAAAAAACATGCATGGAAAAAGTTTTTTTTAATATACAATGCCGGTGGCAAACAAGCGTACGGTCCACCTGATGGTAAGCGGCCACCGCAGCCTATAGACGACCGCAACTCCAAAGGAGTCACGTGTGCGTTGCCGACCCTTTATAAGATTTGAGAATGCACTGTGTTGACAGTAGAAGGAACACATTTAGGTCCCTCACTCTCAACACAGTGCTCACCTCCAGGAATACAACACTACATACTTGTATAGTAAATAATGTCATTATGGCTGTGATATTCTGAAAGGTGGAGGTACTTCCCCAGTTGGGCTGCTCCAAATTCGAGCAAGATGACATTTTGCTGTGCCCTACCTCTCTTAAAGTCTCTTAAGTAAGTTGAGTGTGATAATAACCAGCGAATTAGGACTTATCAAACCAAAGTGTTGGCCAGTAATTAACTTGGTGCTTAAATTGACCAGATAATTACAAGTACAATGTATTTAGGTCAATTATGTCGTCGGTATCATCAATCTAGATGGTTATATTTCCCGGTAAACACAAACATGAAATTCTTTGATTATCTATTCAGTTGTCAATTCATTTGAGAACAATTTATCCGAATAATGTACATAACAGTTTGTTTACTCAGAAGTTTTCTATAAATAAACGGATTATTTCCTTAGCAGAGTCAATTTGTGTATTTCGGTCTGTATAATCCAATTAAGAGTGTACAAAATGAAATGCTTCAGGGTTGGTAGGTATTCATTTCGCGATATTTGATCGAAGAGTAAATACTCAATTAGATATCACAATTATTATATCACTTTACTCCGAATTGAGTTATAAAGAAAAGATACCTACCATTGAGTCAGTTAAAAAACTTGTTCATTAACGCATTCGCTGCTAGGCTGCAAAAATTGTATGGATTGTTTGGATTGTACGGAATTGTATGGATTGTATGGATTGTATGGATTGTGTGGATTGTATGGTTGTTGATTGGTTGTTTGTATTGTATGGATTGGATGGATTGTGTGGACGTGGTCGTGGTTGTGTGGTGTGTGTGTGGACGTTGTGTGGTTGTGTTGTGTGGATATTTGCGTTGCCGGCAGTGAATGTCTAGAATCCTAGGACAAAACGGACTACTTCGCTCCCAATGACCTTCGATCTGTAACTCAAAGTTATTTCGTGTTTTTTTATGGTTTATCTTATTAAGAACGACAACGTTTACTGAAATAATATACCATTTACTTCAAAACTCACTGTCTCCGAGATATATGGCATCAAACTTTGGCAATTTTAGACCAAAAAACCACTTTTTTGGACATACCTTTTGTGAAGATGAGTTAAAACTAAAAATCTATCTTGCGTCGTTAGAGACGTTAATAAGGAACAGAGGGTCACTCCAAACGTCGAAATCCGAACTTCGTATCGTGCCGTCCCTTTCATTCATATAGTCTATAACACGAGAGTGAAAGGGACGGCACGATATTAAGTTCGGATTTAGAAGTACGGAGTAGGCTCTAAATTACATGTACATTTCATATAATATAGGTGCATAACCAACATACTAAAGCCGGGTTTTATAAAGATCCGTTAGACCAAATGTCATATCAAATTTCAGTAACTCGGTACATTTTTTGACATAACAAACAGACATAAGGTCTAACGGATCTTTATAAAACCGAGCCTAATAGTATCTAAAATAGTGCTTTTTTGGACCATGTTTTAATAAATCATAAAAAAGTAGTCAGTTTATCAAAATTTGGCTCTTGCAAATGTAGATAAAGGGTTGAAGAGCCGATAACTCTTTGTGCCATAAATATATCTATAGTTTTGACGGAGCAGTATCAACTCAAAATTCGTCAAAAATCGATGAATAGCGCGTGGAGCCCCTTAATTTTGTTTTAAAGGCCGGCAACGCACTTGCGACTCCTCTGGTGTTGCAAGTGTTTATGGGCGACGGTAATTGCTTATCATCCGGCGATCCGTCTGCTCGTTTGCCCCCTATAACATATTTTTTTTTTTTACTCTGACGTGATCGAAGTGAAATGATTGGTGTAGTTTAAGGTCGGATTCCATCAAGGTGGTCTGATATCATGGAGCAAGTTTGTGGTTCCATGCATAAACATATGGAACATCGTGAGGGAAAGACGAAGAAAAATTTATAAAAATAGGTTAGACTAAATACCAAATCCAATTTTAAATCAAAACATTTTTTGACCTTTTTTGACGACCGCTTTAGCCTGGTTGGTAGTGACCCTGCCTACGAAGCTGGAGGTTCCGGGTTCGAATCCCGGTCAGGGCATTTATTCGTGTGATGAGCATGAATATTCGTTCCTGAGTCTTGGATGTTTTTTATGTATTTAAGTATCTATTTATCTATATAAGATGTATATCGTCGCCTAGTAGGTACTCATAGCACAAGTTTTGCTTAGTTTGGGACTAGGTCGATTTGTGTAGAATTGTCCACAAATATTTATTATTATTATTATTAAAACATAACTTAGCGACGTAAGGTCTAAAATAAAAGTGAGCATAAAAATACCTACATATCTTACTTTAAGTAAATACAACTGATCGAAGTACAAAAAAATATAGTTACATAAAATAAAGAAAGAAAGAAAGAAAGAAAGAAAGAAAGCATTTATTCACTACACCAAAAGACACACAGTTACAAATATAATATACTCAGTACATGAACATACAGTTAAAAAGTGCGTCTTCGCGGCAGTGAATCGGTCGCTGTCTCAGCATTATGCCGAGGTGTCAGACACCTGCAGCGCTGGTTTTCAGACAGCACCGTACGTGATTCACGGAACGCAACACAACATACTATACATATAGGAAAGGTATACATAAAATGAATAAAATCAAAGGTGTTATATATATGAATGAGACTACCACAAAACAGGGTAAACTGGTGTGAACATGAGGAGGAATTTACTCAACAGTGGGGGGATATAGACCGAAATGAAAAAAATAAAAAATAAAACAAGGAACAGCTTCAAAACAATTAAAATCAATTAAAAACACATGAAAAAATAATATAAACGATCGCCGAAGTTTAAAAAATCATTCAAAACTAGGTGTAATTTCCTTCTAATACCGTGGCAGTTCCAACAGCGCAATAAGGTAAACTAGCATGCAACGGCCAGAGATAAATGTGTAATGGACGTATCGTGTTCCAAGCCACATTAAGGCCAGAACATTTAAAAATTGCACGGGCGTGGGTAAAAGCATTTTGTGTCATAGATAAAAGTACTTTTAACTTTCAGTCACAGTAAATTAAAGGCGAGTGTTGTTTTACTGGTTGTGTTTAATGCTGGCTATATTCTCTTGTGCCGCAACCACTACCGAAATGTTTTTCTTCCAAAAACTAAAATGAATATTTCTAGACAGGGCAGCGTCGCGTTAAGGCCCTTTCTCGATTTTCACAAACCACGCCTTCTTGTAAAGAGATGAGTTGCAAAACTCTTCGACAATAAATATTAAATTTGTAGAATTTTCTTCGTATTTGACTTTATGTTCATATTATACTATATTTGGTAACTATGTAGGTACTGTTTGAGTTGCCTGGGGTAAAATAATTGGCATAGGAACTAGTTTTACGACAGCCGCTGCCAACTGACCTTCCAACCCAGAGGGAACAGTAGACCTTGTTGAGATTATACCGGTTTCCTCACGATGTTTACCTTCATTAAAAAACCACTATTATTTCGTAAATGCAACGATATTTCGTACATTTCTTTTTTAATAGGACCCGGTGGTACGAAACTACAATAGAGAATACGCATGCGAAATGAGTAATAATAAAATGTCACTATATGAATTGTAAACCATCAAATTATGACAAAAAACTTAAAATAAATTAAATTAGTAAATATGCTCAAAATCTTAAAAAGATTAAACTTTCGAAAAATGATGTGAATTGTTTTTATTGACTAAAAGTAAATTATCCCACCATCAGGATTCTTATGTTTTAATTAACAAGAAAATGTATTATAACAATGTACCTAAACGCAATATTTCAAGACCAAACACAGTTACAGTGGTAGTACGGGCGCATAGTGTATGACGTCACACACTATGCTTAATTAGTATGGGAGTTTTGGGGGCGTTTTGAGTGCTCGGATTTTATGCTGTATTTTAAAATCAATTATTGTCTTTATGTTATTCTGATTGTACTTGTTCCATATACACATTTGTTCCTCTCAAAAAACTGGTTCGAATGGCACCATGAAAAAAATTATACATGTTCTCTTTTATCTAAATGAAGAAAACGAGTCCTAACGAAATTAAACACAGCTCCTAACTAACACCGTAAATTAAAAAACCAATACAGTTTTTAGCAAGACTGGGTGGCCTGCTAGTATCAAAACTTTTCAAATATGGTTAACGAAGGGTGACGTGTTTCCTCTGAGTTTAGGATCAAGTTTTTCTCATAATAAATTGAACAAGTTAGTTGGAACGGTCAAGAGGTTTTGTGGATGCCGAATAAATTTTATGAGGACGTTTAATGAAATCTGTGGGATGTATACCGCTTGTTGCATGGTTACCTGCAGTCAGTGTTGAAACAGTAATCAGTCTTATTATAAAACTTTGTTAACTCAAGGTCAATTTAAAGATCTGACGAAAACATTAAAGTTTGAGCTTCCAGTGAGGAAATAATGTAGAATTGCCTACACTACACAAAAATTACTGTTAGCAGGAAAAGAAACAAAGAAACACAGGAACGGAACAAAATATTGATAAATGCCTTGCAGTCGAAAAATCCTAAATATCATCGTAAAAGTTAACTTAAATGCTGCCGATTTGTTATTGTCAACGACAGTGATATGTTTTTTTTATTACAAAAAGGATAGCTTTTTAATTGCTCTAACACAATCTAATACAGGACATATTTTTAATAAGTGATCCAGTAATCCAAAAATCAATGAAATATAATAAATGTTTACGAAACTACGCGCAGAGCGTCCGTAGAGAGCGAGATGGTTAATTGCAAACTCACGCCTATTTGAGCGGGACATTTGCAATGGAATGGCCTCGCCTTAAGTGTCCTTATCAGTTAAAAAACGCTCATCTATTTAGACGATTTTCTGATTGAATTAACACGTATCTTGACATTTTCTCAGTGTCACTATCTAGAACAGGACTATTGCAACCTAATGTCATAAATTTTCAATGCATTTTTTGGAACTTTCAAGCAAAACACTGTGTTTTTTCGTTTAAATTTTTTTGGCTTAAATTCTACTACACACAATAAAATCAAAAAATGTCTATGTTACTATCTAAAACTCTAATAAAGTCATCGTATACTTTTATCACTTTATAGGTGTTTATTAATACTATTCTCATAATTTGAAATCAAAACATTTTAAAACTTATAAGGCCTCTTAAGAGACGAATCGGTTAAGGGGGGACGTCAACCGTACGATCGCGACAACACTGATACATATAGTATCTATTCGTCCCGTTACCACTACACCGGGTAGAGTCAGTCGGGCCTAGCTGAGTTTCTTGATGGACTCTTCTCAGCTAGGTTAGGTTTAGTGAACTAGCGACAAAACTCTCATGCAGTAGCTCGATTCCACTCGCATATCAGATTCGGTTGAAACCGCTCTACCAATCACACTGGAGCACAAACTCTTAAGAGTATTCCAGTGTTCCAAACCACACACGTGGTCGTGTTGGAGGTTTTCCCCTGGATTTTACTCATGCTATTCTCTCCAACCGCGCACTCCTATCATTATATTATTAGGTCCGGCCTATAAAGCCCCAGTCAGGTTAAAAAAAGGGTTTAAAGATTAGGTACTATGGGCTTCTTCAAGAGAGGAGTGTAATATAAATTTTTAAGGGCTAGGCAGCGCGCATGTGACACCACTAGAGTTGCACACGTCCGTAGGCTACCGGGACCGCTTACCATCAGGCGGGCCCTACACTTGTTTGCCACCGACGTAATATATAATAATAATTTTTCAGGAAAACTGTTTTTATTTTTTTTATTTTAATGTGCTTGTTCAATTTGTTTTCGTTGCTCTTATCAATATATTTCAATGATGTAAAATTTCAAAATCGAACAATTACGCTATTTTGTCAAATACGATATTGAAAAATCTCTCCGCGTATTTTTGTTTTCGTAAAATTCTTCTCTAATCTAACGCCATAACTGTCTATTTACCGCCCACATATCAAAACGCATGTTTTGGCGAGTAATCCAGGCAATAGATCGTAAACACCTCATAAAGCAGATAACTTCATGCTTGAGTTGGCAGCCAAAAAATAAACGGGTTTACCAAAACTATGAAGAACTATCGTTTGTTGGATCAGTGGGTTTGCGTCAACGTAATTTATTGCTACTGCTATTATAGGTTTTAAGATAATGAGAAACGAATAAGAGAATAAAAAAATCTAGAAATGGGCCGACTATGGATTTTGCCGACTAGCCGCCTAATCGGTGCTGAGGTGTGTAACCCGGCTAGCCGGCGGATTATAAATAAAACTAATCCTAACTATAATATACAATATAATTTAATAAAAAAAAGTATACAAAACTGGGTTAACTTAACTAGTTCAGTCAGTACGGCGGCATAAGAAAACACAAGTCACTGGCCTGTAAGTATTATGTTGAGGAAGTCTACAAACTGGAAGGTGATCTGTGAGTTTCCGCTTAGTTTTGTAGAAATATGGTAATTTCATAGGCTGTACGGCATCGGCAGCTAGCGTCGAGACAGCGCCGACGAATGTATGTACATTGCTGGCACCCAATGTAATCGGTAGTAATGTATCCAAGTAGAAAGGGCTGTAAACGTTACTCGTACTTTAAAAAGGTTCAAAACCCATCCGAGCCTCATTTGATTTAGGCCAGTGACGGCTAAATGAGGCTTGGATTGGGTTTCACAAACAATTATATATACAAACTTGGTAATAATATATACAACAAATACCTGCGTAAGTGGCAGCCCTTGTGTAATTAATATGAACTATATACAATATTTACAGGTGTATTTAGAAATAGTGCATCATACATATCACTATTATTCAAATTACAACACAAGTTTATTTAAATAAGTATTAGAACAGCTTCCAAGAAACAGCACGCTCCAAGTAAAAATTTTCATCAACAAAACAAAACACGGCCGTGAAAAATTTGTTCTTTTTCTTTCTCACCGGCCAGTGCGCCAGCGAACACACCGCGAAGGTTTTGCCGCGTTACAGGTGGCCGACTAATCGCCTACTATAAATGTGGCCGAATAGTTGGCTTTCCCGACTAGCCGGCGACTAGTCGCGGTACATCCCTAGTAATTTTTTTTAAATAGTCTATGATCAAAATAGAAAAATCCTATTTATAAGATGATTATTTTTGTTGTATTTAAGAAAGATACTGAGATTATGCTGAGATGGTACCGTTTCGAGATAACACAACTTTTTTGTTTATTTTTATATTCTATTTTGCTGTATTAATTGTTGTCTTTGTCTCGAATAAATATTTCTTATTTCTTATACTTAAAAATATGAAACTTGAAGTAGGTAATAGTCATGCGCAAAATGTGTCACTGAAAAGAAAAGATTGATATATTTCATTCCTACACTGTGAAGTATATCACTCATTTAGTTCACTAGTTCAGTTTAGTTCAGTAGCTCAACACATTCTACGATATAAATTGGGTACCTAATGATAGCAGTCATTCATTCAATGGCATCTATGTCACTCTCGGAGCGAATGAGTGGGTAAACGATATGATTCATGAGCTGGTCTGACTGAAGTATATGAATCCGAACTGAACTAGGGTCGTTGCGCCGGTTCTTGTCACATTAGTGGAGTTGCCAACATTGTGAGGGGAAAAGGATATGTTGAACTATCGTAATTTATACGACTAATATTACTTTTTAATGCCTATATAGTCTATTTTTGGCCAAGATTAGGATTTAAACACTTAAATACACTGTTATGCTTAGAAAACATGATAAATGAAATAGTATGGGTTTTCCCGGTTTTCGTTACCACGTTGCCCAGTTTTCGTTAATAGAGTAAAAAACCAGTTTTCTGGGTAAAAAACCTTAAATAGGTACTCCGTACTATCTTGTGTTTGCTTGTAATGGGTTTTATTAGTATGAAATAAAGAAATGATCAAAATACTATTATAATCATAAGTCTTCTTAAAGGCTGATCCGATCCAAGTACAACTTAGATCCCTGACTCTCGCCATGATATCTTCGAGTGACATGTGTCATCCATCGATGTAGCAGTTTTAAAGAAAGTTCGTGAACTGTTTTAAAACTGCTACGTACGCCGCTACTAAAACCGCGTGTTGTTAAATAATATTTGAATATAGTTAGTGTTCTAGGTTAGGTATTAAGGAACGCAACGAGCCTAAAATGCGCGGGTAATTGTTTATATATTCTTATTATAAGCATTTGTACGGAAGAAGTCATCCAAAATGACGAGAACCGGCGCACTGTCGGGAACCGGCGAAACGACTCTAATAGTGAAAGAAAGAGTGACACGAGGTAAAGTAATTCATTTGAATCATTAATTCGTGAACTACTCATATCTATATTAGTAGTTTTTTTATTATTTTGCAGTAAATCATTAAGTGCCGAATAGTCGGTCTCTTTTGCCGACTATAATGTAGCCGGATAGTCGTCTTTCCCGACTAGTCGGTACATCTCTAAAAACATCTTATTGATCCACTGTAGCCGAGCGGTAAGACAAGCGGCTTTTAATTCGGAGTGTGCGGATTCAATCCGCGGCTCGTAGGGTATTTAAAAAAAAACTTATGTACAAAATACCATTTGATATTTAACATCGGCGTATATGAAAACATTTTTTTACTAAAGCCTAATAAAAAGATAGGAGTGCTCGGTTGGGGAGTGACCTGGGGACAATCCGGGAGAAACCACCGACACGACCACGCGGGTGGTTTAAACACTGGAATACTCTAACCCCCTTATTCATAAAACTTAACAAACCTCTACTAACTAAAATGTCTGTTGCCACTGTCTCACAAGCACGTGTGTCAAAGTGACAGATAAGGACAAACGAACTTTAGCGGCTAGTTAACTAATATAGGTTTGATTGACGTTTATGAATACGGGGGTAAGAGTTTACGCTCCAGTGAGATTGGATGAGCAACTAAGTCTGGGTGTGAGGAAAATATCTTGAGGAACCCGGTCTAATTTCAACGAGGTCTAGTTTTCCATCTGGGGTTGGAAGGTCAGATGGTGCCTATATCAAATGTTGGGATTAAGTGCTAAAGTGGACCTCGTAGTCCTCGATTCCCGGTTGTGTCTAAAAACACAACCGGGAATCGCTGGGAGAATGATGAATTTTGGAATACAGTAGAATTCGGTTATAACGACTTCACATTCACATATAGCATTTTACCGCTTTTAACGACTTCGAAATCAACACACGTTAGATTTCAAACCAAACATTTTCAAAGTAAGTGAGTCCATTTTGTATTACGTTCTGTTAGTGCGAGTAATATCACCAGTCAAAGCGAGAGTCAAGGAACCGGTGATATTACGTCTCACTAACAGAACGTCGCACAAAACGGACTAATTTGCTTAGAAAGTGTTTTGTATGAAAACCATGAGGGGATTTTGATGCCGTTAAAAGCGGTATTATATACAGAGTCATAACAAGCGGATTCTACTTATTTTCTATATGAATACTGGAAGTACCAGTATCTCTAGATTCGCCATAATTGTATATCGCTCACGAAAAACCCTTGTAGTTGCCCATACAACAGGCTGTCTCGAAAAAAAAAACGGGTAATTATTCAGAAGAGAACGACATTAATTCCAAGACCTCCGCGGACGGTCGCTAAGCGGCCCATAAATAAGAACGATGGGATAGCGCGGGATAAACTGGCGGGAATTATGTTCCGGAATACTTTACTAGGTAAAGTGGGTTACTAGGTACTTGTAATACTTGCATATAGATGTGAGTTGAGCTTGCTCTGTTTAGATGCTAAAACGAGTTTACTTTACTAGGTACTTGTAATACTTGCATATAGATGTGGGTTGAGCTTGCTCTGTTTAGATGCTAAAACGAGTTTTGTCATGATGGAACGCATTTTAAGTACACAATTTTTTATTCTGGCGAAGACAAAGATACTGGTTCTGCAATGACACGAATTGGTAGCGAATTGTCACGAAAAAAATGTGTTTATTTATTTATTTAAACTTTATTGCACAAAAATATTATAAGTACAAAGGGCGGACTTAATGCCATGAGTCATTCTCTACCAGTCGACCATAGGACCAAACAGAAACTAGCAAATGTGGGTGCAATGAGAAAATAATTCATAAAAGTTAAAAGAATAAACATACATATTATAATCGTAACTAATATACATTTACCACGGAATTATATATACAAATTCATAGGTAAATATATAGATATTGCATATATATACAGGGTGTCCCACGGCTATGCCACATGGAGGGAAAGTACCTTGAATATTGTAGATGGAACATTTTACTGAAAGAAGACATTATTTGAATTTAAAAAATAATTTAAACTGAATTCACAGATATTTAAATAATTTTGTGGTTAAACCGGGAATCGAACCCTTTACACGTGATCAATTGACTAATTTTGTATTAAAAAAGTTAAAATTCATGATCTTCCTTTTATTTCTGATACTATGTTATTTTGCAAAGAATAATCCATATGATGAAGCCTTTCGATTGGTGTGATAAAGCTACAGGGTAATTATTTTTCTTGTGCAACGGCTTCGATTCCCGGTTCACGGTTTAATTATTATTTAAATGTCTGTGAATGCAGTTTAAATTGTTTTTAAAATTAAAATTATGTCTTCTTTCAGTAAAATGTTCCATCTACAATATTCAAGGTACTTTCCCTCCATGTGGCATAGCCGTGTGACATCCTGTATATATATATACACAAATATATACTACTGCATAAGTACAGGGGATACTAACTGATTAGTTTAAGCTAGACTTGTTCTAGCAGGTGCTTGTAGAGCATATGTTGTTGTTTTTCATGATTATTCATATAATGATATAAGTTAGTTTTTAATTTTTGTGATATAATAGGTAATGTAAAAAATAACTAAGTCTATGGAGCGAGGATCCTAGTTCAGAATGATTCGCCTTTCGGCCATCTTATGCTACCTGAAGAACCAATCGATCGCTCGTATTGATTTGTGCACATCGTCAGATATAACTAAACATTGTGATTAAAATATACTATATCAATTTCTATAATTATGAAAGAAAGGGAGTAAAAAAATAAATTCATAAAAACATTTAAACTTTCGCTACTGTAAAAGTCTTTACGATAATAATCTGACAAACCAGTTTGAAAAGTTATGTAATTACCCTGCGCAGTATGCAGTTATACATACCTGTAATAGCTTTGTCAGATTTATACACAAACCCCCTTATTCATAAACGTCTATCAAACCTATATTAGATAACTAGCCGCTAAAGTTCGTTTGTCCTTATCTGTCACTTTGACATATGTGCTTGTGAGACAGTGACAACAGACATTTTAGTTAGCAGAGGTTTGTTAAGTTTTATGAATACGGGGGTTAGCCTATAACCCTATATTTGTGCAGCCACTTTCTAATGAAATGTTTTAAACAAGTTTGAATCTCTGGCAATAAAGTCATACATAAATCGAATCTCAAACCTGGCACTGACTTTTACAATTTGAACTCAGGATTTATTGTCATAACTCTAATACGTTTTTCTTAATTCGTAATAAAAAACATTCAATTTTCCAGCCACCTCCTCATTTCGCGGAATGGATCCATTATGAGAGCTGCCCTACTACATCCCAACGATATTCGGAGACGGAATTTTTTTCGTCAAGTAATAAAAGAAAATTTGTAAAGATTGAAAACATGAATCATCGTCGAAAAACGTTCTCTAAAAGCTATATTTCATACTCAGCTCCTAACAATAAGTAAGTATCCCACTTATATCACTGTCCACTTGAAAATTGATTTTTCCGTTTCATAAAAGATTGCGTATAATCTTCCTGAATCTATATTAGAATCTGCCCGTTTTTTAAGGATTAAACGTACGTAAGGTGGAACTAAATATTATCTTACATACTATTTATTTGATATTTAGATCATAATTCATAACGTTTGATACTTAAGCTCACTGGTATAGGTACATACGAATAATTTAATAGGATATATTTCTAAGCGTAAATGTATCTACTCACTAATATACAGCACTCCGTAATGGGTAGAGATGGCGAGTATCTACACTCGTGGCCAATTACAGTTTTTGTTAGATTTTTAGACATGTTTCGGGAATTATGTGGGTTTTTAGAGGAAGTATAAAAAAATGTGTCACTAAATTTTCTTTTAGTCTTAGCTCCTAAAAATGACAAATCTTGTACCGTGCATGTTTCAAAGTCCTTCAACGTTCGATATAATTATAAAGGCTGTTCATTTTAAGCTAACTTTAAAGCGATCGAAAGGCACGGCTAGTTAAAATAACAATTTTTACTGTTCGCGATCACGCGATGTTACCTGAACAGTTTCGGAGTCGTGTTATTATGACGGTTTTAGTTGCTGTATTTGAACTACCTGCCTAAATTATTGTTTGCGATGTTTTACATTACATTTTGAATTAGATTAAGTATTCAATCGGATTGTGTGGGTAAATTCGTCCCCGTTATTGCCGTTATGCCTGCCTCATAAGGGGCTTAACACCTTTGTACAGTTTTGTACCTTGTCGTATTACCCCATGTTTGAACTGTCATACCAAACTTAGCGGATAAAAGCGACACAGTATCAGTGTCCATCTACAGTCGAGGGCATAGATATGTATACATTTTAAGACCTTATATTTCCATGGAATAAGTTGAAAAAAAGTATACATATTTGTGTTCACTGTACTTAGGTATAGGTAAGGCCGACTGTAGAGCATTAATTACTTTTTTCCTGTGCGAATGCGGACAAATTGGGAATGTAGATGAATCGAGAATGCTGACAAGCTGGGAAGTAATCGAAATGAGAATGTTGACAACCGAATTAATGAATGTTGTGAATGTTATGTTATGTACGATCGACAAAATTGAATCATGACGCACCATAAGGTCATTTTGCTAAGTCATCTAAATACTGGTAGGTTGAGCCTGAACATACATTTCTATGGTAACGAAATTGTTATCATTTTATTAGACACTGACATTTACTAACTACTGTCTTAAATAGTTCGGATAACCATGACTGAGTCTTGGCCTCCGCTATATTCGTTGATCACAAAAGAGAAATGCTATTACTATCTCTGTTCCTCACAGTAATGCCATAGCCTTCTTCACTGAGCACTATAATCCGAGCTCTTTGCTCTGCCAAATGTCAAATGTGGATGGTGGAAATCTCATTGACTGCCCACTTGACATCTGACAAGCAATTGATTTATTAAAATGATTTTTTTTTTGTGATGTTAAGTTTTTTATTATAAATGACAACTTATTCTAGATTCAAAATATAACTGTTTTATTTAAAACATATCATTTAAGTGATAACAAAGGTTAAAATTGCATAGGTCTCTGATCCGTATTGACGCAATTTATTAATATTTAAAACGTCCTAAGTGCTACATAGCAAGTATCTCCTAAGTAGTCTGTGCTACATAGTGCGAGACATGAAAACCCTATCGTTTTGACGGTTCCAAGCCATTTGTAGGCCAAGTGGGTCATGAATCAGTTGATTCGACTGTACTTGTATTGATAATTATTTACCTACGTACTTTTCCAGCATCACATCTTTATTACGGTAGTCCAGCGTAACTATCACATGAGTTTTCAATTAATTTAGTGGTTCGGGCCTTTGTTTCCTATCTAACGGCATAATTATTTAAGTATAGAATTTAGAAGATTTATATAAGTGAACCTATATATCTAAATAGAACAGCTTAGCAAAGCATTCGAATTGAAATGAATGTCGGAACTAGCTGTGGGAATAACGAATTATATGGGCATTCTGTTTCAGACCTCGATAGAAGCAGGATACGGTACGATTGTAGTTTTTAATTGTGTAACATGAACTGTAACTAAAGTGAAACTGTAACATAAAGTGAAGTGCGAAGTCGAGAGTTAAATTTCAATTCTCTTTCAGCATCACTTTCAGAGGAATTCGTGCACTTTTATGTACTTGCAGTCACAGCCAGCGCCATTTGCCTACACCTGTGTTATAGGAAACGTATAGGTCAGGTATAGTATAATATATTTCAGTTATAACTGTTATTATTGTATAGTATACTATATTTCAATTATAACTGAAATATATTTAATAATATATTACAGTTATAACTGTTATAACTGAAATATATTTTGCTATATACGCCCTTGGATGAATAATGTGTACTTATAAATATGAACAAAAACATTATAAAGGAACTAACATTAAACTTAAGTACTAGGTAACGTTTTGTCTTTACGTACCTGTCTGAAACGATTCGCCAACTATTCGAACCCCTAAAACCAGTGTATGACTTCGTCCCTCTTGCTATCGAAACGGCAGTGCCTTAGGAAAACGGTGGCGGGATGGGGGTTGTGATCAAAGATCCGATGCGTACCTGAGAGCCTACTCCGAACTTCGAAATCCGAACTTCGTATCGTATAGTCCCTTTCACTCTCATGTTATACACCAGATGAGAGAAAGGGACAGCACGTTACGAAGTTCGGATTTCGATGTTCGGAGTAGGCCCTCTGGTTCAACGTATCTCATTCAGCGCGGGAACGCGGCGAGTGAATTTGGATAAACTAAACATCCTGGAGTTTCATCATCATCATCATCATCATCATTTCAGCCGAAAGACGTCCACTGCTGAACATAGGCCTCCCCCAAGGCTCGCCATTTAGACCGGTCCTGTGCCGTTCGTTTCCACCGGATTCCCGCGACCTTCACCAGGTCATCACTCCACCTTGTCGGAGGCCTACCGACAGCTCGTCTTCCGGTGCGTGGTGCGGTCTTCCTGGAGTTTATCCCTTGTTTATTAATCACAACACATCTAGGTACGGTAACAGCCGTATAGCGGTTCTTTACATTTTAAAACGTCTAATGCAATCTAAGCAGCGCTTTGTCACTAAGCGTCTTTCAGACATTAAGTAAGTAAGCTAATAAAATGCTAACTATGTCGCAAAGTTAGTACTTACACCTCGTAAGTTTAGCAGTTACCGTAAATGCTCGATTCCCCTTGATAAGCTTACAATACGCTGTTAACTAGTTGCTAACCTACTAAACATGCAACTTACCTGGCCAGTAACTAATACAACGTCCAAAACCAGCACAACCAGCTCCCAGAAAAGTTTAAGCACTTCAAATATAAACTGTATGTAAGTAACTATAGATATGAATTTTGGTTGACGTCGGTTTGGTATAGTTTTAAATAAAGGTTTTGTCACGTATAACTACAGTGTTTATATTGGAAATCGATTTTATTGTTCACTTTGCACTAGTTCGCGTACCTTTAATTATTATTATTGCATAATTTAACTCGCAATTATTTAATTGGTTACCTAATTCATCGTAGATCAAACACACACAAGTGAGACACTTTTTTTAAAAACAATTATTTATTATTTTTTTATGCTGATCTAACGCACAATCACATATTTGCGGCTTTCGCAGTGGAGACTTTAGGACCGTGGAGTCGAGATGCCCATTCTCTGTTCCAAAACTTAAAAAAGAGACTTTTGGAAGCAACACGTGACCCTAGGGCTGGCTCATTCCTCGGACAAAGAATAGGCATCGCCATTCAACGGGGGAATGCAGCCAGCCTTATGGGCACCGTTCCGCAGGGATCAGACTTGGGGGACCTAACGTAGCCTTACCTAGGTTAGGTCTTAATTTAATTTAATTTAATTTATTTTTGTTAGTTCTATGTTAATATAGATCTTTTAAGTGTTTTTGCTATTTATAAACGTCCACTTTTTTATTATTTGTGTCATCACATATTTCAATAACCAGCCAAGTGCGACGCTGACTCCCGCACGAGGGCTCCATACAGTGCTCGCATAATTTGTAGCTAGCAGGTAAATTTTACCGTAAAGAAATAGTAAACTTTATATTTAGGATCTCTCGAGTGTCTCGTTGCGATGTGTTGGATAACGAAAGATCCTTTTGAGATACGGGACTAATAAAACAAGAACAAAAAGTCGTCATATCCTTTGGTAACTTTATCTCCCTAAGCATGTGACGTAGGAGCAATTTATTTTTCTTAAAAGACTGTTCGACGTCTTTTCTGTATAGATAACCTTAAAGTAATAGATCGGACGCAGAAATATGCAATCAGTTATAAAAAAAAATACATTCATAACAAATCGTGGCACTCAAGGTATTGTGTGGTTTATGATGTAATAATTTTGGGTGGTAAGTCTTTATTTTTGAAAAGAAAAAAATGATAATTATTTTATAGGATATACACATACCTACTATTTTCTAGTCAAAAATTTTCATTCGTACCTGCGCTTAGCATCGCGTAAAAGCAACTTTATGCGACACGATTTTGTCATCCATTTTGATGCGCAGCTTCAGCGTATTCCTCTACGTTTTTACCCACTACGGAACGGAGAAGGTATATGCGTTTAGGGTGAGAAGTTGTTTGTTTGTTTGTTTTTGATAGAGCCATAATTCTTACGGCAAACTTCAAAGTTTTACAACAGTTTAAATCCTCGATTTGTGTACTTTTACAAAAGATTATGTATTACGCGTATTTATTTAGTTATTCTCGCAAATAATCATAAACAGATTTAGTTTCCCGTCATTTGAGTGTAGGTACACTGCCAAAGGTCTACAAAACCTAATTTTAGGTCAGATTCTTAATTGGTATAGATAAAAAGCGTCTCCTATGTCTCCCTCTTATATAATTTTAAGCGAAAAAATATTTTTATGAACCTAATAAGCCGTTAACAGTTGGACACATGAAGGACAACTATTGTTTTCTATTCTCTGTATGACCCACCTAATTTTTTACTCAAATAAAAAAACATATACGTAAAAATTAACAAACCTCTGCTAAATAAAATGCGTTTCTACCCTTTTTAACAAACGCAAATATATCAATGGGACATCTGAAAACAAACTAATTATGTGTATTAAATCAAATAGATTTCATGAAGGTTTATGAATAAGCAGGCCTGGACTGAGAAACCCAGCGCCCTGAGCACTTAGCATTTTGGGTCCCCACAACCCTTTTAAACTCTTTTTGAAAAATTTCCGCCAATCTGGAGCCCCTAGACTGAATGGATCCTTAGGTCGAGGTCTTGTAGGCCAGCCCTGTAAATAAGGGCTTTAAAGACTGCAGTTTCACTCGCACCTGCACATTTTATCGCACATCGACATCGTTTATTCATTGACCGCGCGATTTGCATTAGACCAATCTATCGGCGGCGGCATCTAAGCTGCTCATGAAGATTGATGGCAGCAGTGACTCGACTACGCCTGATTGACATCGCAATTTACTTCATTGGCGTTTTTAATTTATCCTCTCGCCTTGTCTCCGAGCCGAATTAATTCACTCGATACATTCATTGACTCACGTTCGACAGTTTCTGTGATAGCTACAAGCTCCGCTTCAGTAGCAATTAGATGACGAGAATGAATGTGAATACTAAAAATCTAGTTTGGATCTCTAAGTTTCTGAAGTTATGTACAATTTTTAATGTACAAGGTTTATTCCCAATATGGCATATGTTTACTGCGAGCTCGTGGTATCTTTATTAAAGAATAACTTTTGCTCGCGATTTCATCCGCGTGGACGTCGTTCATATCGTTAGGGGATGATTTCCGGGATAGAACCTATCCCATGTCCTTCCTCGGGATACAAAGCATCCATATTAACTTCTGCCCCGCTTTTCATACCGTTGCGAGATAATTTCTGGGATAACATATACTTTCCATATTCCATGTTTAAATGTATTGTTACTTCATTAACGTTATCGAACTCGACCACTCTAACAACATTTTAGATGACCCCTGAAGACATATCAAATATAGGCAGGCGGATTACAAGTTACGTTAAGTAGTTAAGGTAGGTAACAGCCTGTTTGTGAATGTTGATAGAGACAGACTGTTCAAAATAATTAGTTTGCTGGGGATACTTAGAATCGATGATAGAACACGTTCCAACAGTTTTTAGAATTTTTGACTGTTTATTTGAACGCTATGACGTGAAAACGGCTGAACGGATTTTGATGCAAACTTTACTTATCTCTGAAGTACATAATTTCCTTATCATTTTGTTATTTCTAATCTATGGCTGAGAGATAGGGAATTTGAAGTAATACTTTATCTACAGCCATATAATAATGGCTCCCTAAGTCACCAAGGAGGATTGTCCTAACCTAAATATAACTAAAACTGTCTCGAGCATTCTCAATTTCCCAGTAGTTAACGCATTCTTTTTTTTTGTTTTTAAGTTACATCTCGTATCACAATAAATGTCACAGGTATTTGTTTTCCCAAGGCCACAATGCATCAACACAGCACAGCGAACTAGGTCAAAAACGTGTTGCAGCCATCTTGAAGTTCCGCCGTCAGTCACGCTTTATATTCGCACCATTTGTAATGCCGCCATCTGGCGCCATATTTCGCGATTGATAACACTATCAATCGTTCCCGTTTTACAGTTTTAGGTATATTTAGAAGGTGTTGCCGTAAACGACCCAACGGTCATTCCGACAGTGTGTTGATGATTAATTCATAATTCAGCAAATATTTATTATTATTATCTCTTTATTTATTTTATCGCTTAAGTTAGGTTTTTACAATATCTTTATAAAAAGTAAAACATAAAAATACACTTACAAAACATAAAATCATTATAAAAACCTAACCTAGTGTGCCGCCGGCAGCGAGGCGGGGCCTAAGCTACCGGTGGTTATGGCGACAGAGAGAGGAACCTCCTGCCGCGCCGTGTCCAGGAGTACCGCCTTCTGTATCTGACCCTTGACCCAGCCATATAGCCAGAGTCTCTTGAGGTGCTGGTCGAGACTCTTCGCTATTAGACCGTTCGCAGCGACGACTATCGGGACAATGATCGTTGAATCAACATCCCACATGGCGGTCACCTCGTGTGCCAAGTCTAGGTACTTGCTGACTTTGTCCTTCTCGGCCTTCACGAGGTTCTCGTCATGGGGGATGGTGATGTCAACGAGCACTGCCTGGCGCTTCGATCGATCTGTCAGCACGATATCAGGTTTATTGGCTACAATAGTCCTGTCCGTGATGACAGATCGATCCCAATAGAGCGTGGCACGACCATTTTCGAGAACTGGTGCAGGTGTATACTTATAGTACGGCACTTCGAAGTCCACAAGACCGTATAAAAGAGCAAGTTATTATTATTATTATTATATATTTTAGACAGGCAGCTGACGCTGATACGTCTAAATCATAGTTCACTTGGCACTGGTTAGCACTGCTTAGATCTTAGTTTGTCAAGTTTGTTTTTAAACTGATTAACACTGTTAGCGTTCACTACTTCTGAGGGTAATTTGTTCCATGTATTTACTATTTTAAGTTAAAATATCCCGAAATATTTATGTTGGTGTTAAATTGGACACCGGGCACCTTAGGGCACAACCAGGAAAATGCTAGGACGATAATGATGATGATATTTTTCCATCCCGAGTTTTACATTCATTACTCTTTTTGCATCTGTGCCTTTACCATGAGTTTACATGACCGTACTTGCTAGTGACTGCATAAAAATTTATATGGGCAAAAGTACAGCACCTCTGGCGGTTACGCAATAGAACTAAGAATCGGCATACTAAATCGTTTACGCAGTCGCTAGCGAGTACGGTCATGCAAACTCATGGTAAAGGCACTGCTTCGCGCGGATTACTAGTTCGTCAGGCGTGGCTGCTTTATCAGCCTAAATACTCCTACGTCTCACTGCTGGTCACAAAATCTCTAGTATAATTTTTTTTTCAAAAAATAAATCGCGTTTTATTTTAGTCTCAATTTTTATGGCCACGCAAATCTGGTGGCATTTGGTGGTATATTTATTGCCACACAAACTAAGACTAACGTGCGTCCTAGATGAGCAATCGTGACGCGAAAGCGAAGTCGCGAACGATGACGCAGTGTCTTTATGTTTTTAAGAATCTCACCATCAATCGTTCCACAAAAATAGGTTTTATGGCTTGCACAATTTTGTCAAATGATGTAAGCTACATTAGACCATATTCCTTAAATGACAATTTGTTCGTAGTCCGTAATTCTTTGTAATAATAATTGTGAAATTCCCCTTAAAAATCTTTTCTAAATACATAATTAGTTTCACTTCTCTAACGGACATACTTCTTGAGTATTTTGATATTTAAGATATTTTAGTTGCTGACAATAGTGATCTATTTTATTGTTCAATGTCTGAATTTGTGAATGTATGTTTGTGTTTAGTGTCCAATTTTTCTAATTAGGTTAAGTAAATCTTAGTTAAGGCACTATTGCATTAGGGTCAACCTGTAATGATAGTTGCTGTATATTATAAATAAATAAATTAATTAATTAATAAATTCTCGCATAGCAATTGTTTGGCGATGCCGAACGTACAGTGTCCACTGCGGCGCCCGCGGCGTGGCGCTACTAGTGCGAAGCGGGGCGATCCGCGCGCGCGTAAGACAAGGCCACCGCCTCGCATTGAATACGCGTGTCATCGCGTCAGACCGCTTCGCAAATCGCAATTGTGTTCGCTTTGAATCGCGCAACTAGGACGCAGCCTAAACGCAAGGCTGCCATTGTTTGCGTTTAAAAAAATACTAGACGTACAGGCCACATGAGGAACTGGTTCAGTGCGGATTGGGGGCATCCAATTTACCTTTAAATTTCTCTTCTAAGTTATGCAGGTTTCCTCAAGATGTTTCCCTTCACCGAAAAGGAAACGGTTAATACCAATTGATATTCAGAACATAAGGTAGGTTAAATTTACTTTTAGCATTTGTGTTGTATATTTTCTCAGATTGAATAAAGTGTAATGTCATCAATAAAAAAATAGTTTCGAAAAACTTATTGGAACGAGCAGCTAATGGACTATACGCCTGAAACGTGATTACGTAACATTATATAAAAAATTAAGGGAGGAGGATTTTTTTATGTATATAAAAAAGATTGATCTACCAAAAATAAAGTACATAAGACTACTTCAATAATAATGAGTTATTAATCCGTATATGTTAACCCAAGTAAGAAAAGTTATTTTTTTATAAGTATCAATGACTTTTCGATAATTATAGTTACCTACAATGTTTGTACGATTTCCTTTGTCGTGTTTTCACGGCCCGGGCATATAGACCGGGCCAAAACAAACCTCAAGTTTAGTAAAAGCAATAATTAAAGTCAGGATGTTGCTTCATCCCTCAATATGTGGCTACAAAACAGGAGGTATGGTAATCATTAAAAGGGTTATGTTTAATTCAAAATTCAAATAATGGGAATGGATACTGTGCACTGGATGTTCGACGTTTTAATTGTGTAAGTATTGATTTTTCCATTAGTTCGAATCACGTTTAAAAGGATTTCATTTCTTGTTGTTCATTTGTATTCATTAATGTTCGTATGTTTACCTTCGCTACCAAATAATGTATATTATAATACTAATGTCCACTAATAACATATATGTAGTGTTAGAACCATATTAAATAAGGTTTTCTATTGTTCTATGTATTACCCAGTATACGAACAAATTAAGGGATTCAAACATCGATATCGCCAGAAGCCTTAAATCATATCATAGTTGTTAAGTTTTAAACAGTGGCGATACCGATGACGAGGACACGTAGACAGTGGCGCCGCGGAGCGGTGGCCGATACGGGTAACTAATCCGTTTGCCGCCTTTTCCGCGGTCGCCTTGGTAGATGGGAAATTAAAAAACATATAGAGGCTTCTTGAAGCAATTATTGATTGTTAAAACTGTTGTCATAACGTTGTAAATAATAAAATCAGAATAAGCATACTGATTGTACAAAACTACTATTGAGATAATTCATAATACAGGTATTGTATTTAAATATGGACTATCATTTAACAATAGAAGGGTCATTGTCAGTTGTAAAAACAAAAGTTGTCCACCCGGTGATCAATAGTTAACGCCTTATGTACATGTAAGTTATATTTTTATTACGTGTATTTATAGTTACGAAAACATCGTTTATGCGGGTTACTAGACCAATCCAAAATTAAGCTTTTTGGCTCTTAACTTTTGATATGTCCACCGAAAAGACGCGAACCTAAATATGACAATAACCCAGAAATAGCATCACCATTATTTTACAAACTGCACTGCCGAATTATTTCTGAGAATTTCATCTGGGACCCGTTTTGAGATTCAAATTGTGACACATCTCCGCTTTCATATTTTTGTCTTTCAAAATGAGTAAAAAAAAGATAACGACGCTGGAAAGGCAAAATGGGATAACCGACATTTTTGGCGATATTGAGTTATACACACCGTTGAAATCGGCAGGCAAACTCAATATCGCCAAAAATGTCGGTTATCCCATTTTGCCTTTCCAGCGTCGATAATAAAACAAGTAATTTAAGTACTAGTTATTCGTTATGGTTAGAAACAAGAACACAACAAACGTTGTAGATGAAGGAAGGGCTTAAATTTGATACTAGCTGCACGTAACTGCCTAGGGTTACTTCTTGGCTTGGTGATTATCCAGAATTCCTCACTTGCCAGTTTACTGTCAGTACATTTGCGTAATAATATTATAATGCGCAGAAGGGAGCCGGTAAAAATGCAGTACTGTGTGTATACCGCCCCGCTTTCGCGCATCTTGTGTCTATCCGTGTTGTTTTAAAAGTCAAGCGTTTGAATGCAAAGCATTTTAGATTAAATCACTGACATCATGAATAATGCTTCAGTATTTTTAACTATTTGGAATTAGAACTTTTTTTTTGTATTTCTGCTGAAAACTATCAGCAGATATACAAATAAAGCTTTATTTTATATCCGGCTTGAAATGTACTACTCATAAAAGCTTATTTTGTGGCCGCAACTCTTACTTTGATTGGAGCAAAGAAACAAAAGACAGGCAATTTATTATGAGTAGGCAGAGTCAGGAATAATAAAGGATTTTCTAATATTTCAAACTCAAATTTTAATAGGGCCCGACAACTCGTTCTAAAATGCTTTTTAAAATTAGTCCCATTGTTTCCCGTTTATTTTGATTATTATTATTTAATTAAGGTAAAGAACAACAGAAATCCAGACACTAATTAGATCTTTTTAAGAGCATTCATGGTATGATTATAAATTCTCGATATGCAAACGGTTGACAACTTGATTTGTATGCAGTTCGAATTAATAGCGTAAAATTAGATGACATTTAAAAATAAGATATAAACTTTTATAACCTAGCTTTTCTTGAGATTGGAGTTAATTAAAAAATATGCAACTTTTATAATATGATTTTATGTTTGAATTAAAAATAATTATATATTTTACCTTCATTCTAGTTCACAGGAGTTCAATAAATGTTAATGAAAGCGAATTTAAAAACGCATTGCATCAAAAGCCACTTACGCGATATACTGGTACGATAGATTCTTAAAAGCGTAGTTTTTAACCCCATCATAACCGTGTGGCGTTATTTTAATATGTGTATCTATCTGTATATCTAACTATGTAGCTTATAATGGTGTGGCCGCGCAGCCGTCGCTTAGACGCCTCCATATACATACCACATGAGTTTATGTTATGGTAATAATAACCTAAATATTGGACTAAACTTTCTAGCCAAGATATAGAATCTGTTGGCTAGTAGGGTCGTGAGGAGTAGGAACTTTTAACGATCTGATAACTTTTCGTACCTAACTGTAAGTAACATAAAGAAGAATTTCTTGGCAATTACTTTACATGAAATAATTTTAATAATAATAATAATTATTATTATTATTTTATTTCAGACAAGACATCCATAGCATTGTTAGTAACATTTGTTCACTTATATATCTAGACTAGCAGCCGCCCGCGACTTCGTCCGCGTAGATTTTAGATGGTAACAAAGATATAAATTAGATTTATTTGTTTCTGTCAGTTGTCTGATGCTATTAATCTTTCCTGAAAATTACTCGAATGAAAAAATTAATGTCCGCCATCTTGGATTTGAAAATGGATGTAATTTTCGGAATCGGCACCCCGAGGAACCACAAAGATGACCCCATATCGATTTTTAAGAAAAATAAATGTCCGCCATCTTGGAATTGAAAATGCATATCATTTTCGTAATCGGCATCCCGAGGAACCTCGACGATGATACCCATGTGGATTTTTAAGAAAAATAAATGTCCCCGTCTGGGATTTGAAAATGGATGTCATTATCGTAATCATCACCCCGAGGACCCTCGAAGATGACACCCATGTCGATTTTTAAGAAAAACAATTGTCCGCCATCTTGGATTTGCAAATGCATGTCATTTTCGTAATCGGCACCCCGAGGAACCTCGAAGATTACACCTATATCGATTTTTACGAAAAATAAATGTCCTCTGGGATTTGAAAATGGATGTCATATTCGTAATCATCATCCCGAGGGACCTCGAAGCACCAATGACGATTTTTAAGAAAAATAATTGTCCGCCATCTTGGATTTGCAAATGCATGTCATTTCCGTAATCGGCACCCCGAGGAACCTCAAAGATTACATCATATCGATTTTTACGAAAAGTAAAGATTTGCTCCTCGCACAAACTTGGAACCCCTTTTTACCCCATTAGGGGAACAATTTAGAAAAACGTTGGAACACGTTTTGTTGTATTTAAACAGAGAGTCTATATACGAAGTTTTAAATTCCGCACTTCAAAAAAAATTTGCTCCGCGTACGAAATTGTAAACCCCTTTTCACCACTTTAGGGGAGCAATTTCAAAAAACGCTGATGTAATTTTTGTTGTATTTAAGCAGAGAGTCTATTTACGAAGTTTGAAATCTCTCATTTCAAAAACGTACAAACATGGAACCCCTTTTTCATCCCTTTAGAGGAGCAATTTTGAAAAACGCTGAAATATGTTTTGTTGTATTTAAACAGAAAGTTTATATACGAAGTTTTAAATCTCACTTCAAAAAAGATTTGCTCCTTTACAAACTTGGAATCCTCTTTTCACCCCTTTATGGGAGCAGTTTTGATAAACGCTGAAATACTTTTTGTTGTATTTAAACATACAGTCTATTTACGAAGTTTCAAATCTCTAACCTCAAAAAAGAATTGCTCCCCTTACAAACTTGGAGCCCCCTTTTCACCCCTTTAGAGGAGCAATTTCAAAAAACGCTGAAATATGTTTTGTTTTATTTAAACAGAGAGTCTATGTACGAAGTTTTAAATCTCTCACTTCAAAAAAGATTTGCTCCTTTACAAACTTGGAACCCTCTTTTCACCCCTTTATGGGAGCAGTTTTGATAAACGCTGAAATACTTTTTGTTGTATTTAAACATACAGTCTATTTACGAAGTTTCAAATCTCTAACTTCAAAAAAGAATTGCTCCCCTTACAAACTTGGAGCCCCCTTTTCACCCCTTTAGAGGAACAATTTCAAAAAACGCTGAAATATGTTTTGTTTTATTTAAACAGAGAGTCTATGTACGAAGTTTTAAATCTCTCACTTCAAAAAAGATTTGCTCCTTTACAAACTTGGAACCCTCTTTTCACCCCTTTATGGGAGCAGTTTTGATAAACGCTGAAATACTTTTTGTTGTATTTAAACATACAGTCTATTTACGAAGTTTCAAATCTCTAACTTCAAAAAAGAATTGCTCCCCTTACAAACTTGGAACCCCCTTTTCACCCCTTTAGAGGAGCAATTTCAAAAAACGCTGAAATGTGTTTTGTTGTATTTAAATAGAGAGTCTTTATACGAAGTTTTAAATCCCGCACTTCAAAAAATATTTGCTCCCCGTACGAACTTTTAAACCCCTTTCACCCCTTTAGAGGATCAATTTTGAAAAACGCTTAAATACATTTTGTTGTATTTAAACAGAGAGTCTATGTACGAAATTGTAAATCCCTCACTTCAAAAAAGAATTTCTCCCCGTACAAAGTTGGAACCATCTTTTCACCTTTTTAGAGGAGCAGTTTCAAAAACCGCTGAGATACGTTTTGTTGTATTTAAACAGAGAGTCCGTATTCGAAGTTTTAAATCCCGCACTTCAAAAAATATTCGCTCCCCGTAAGAACTTTTATACCCCCCTTTTCACCCCTTTAGAGGAGCAATTTTGAAAAACGCTGAAATATGTTTTGTTGTATTTGAACAGAGAATTTATATACGAAGTTTTAAATCTCTCACTTCAAAAAAGATTTACTCCTTTACAAACTTGGAACGCTCTTTTCACCCCTTTAGGGGAGCAATTTTAAAAACGCTGAACTAAGTTTTGTTGTATTTAAACAGAAAGTCTATATACGAAGTTTTAAATCTCTCACTTCAAAAAAGATTTGCTCCTTTACAAACTTGGAACCCTCTTTTCACCCCTTTATGGGAGCAATTTTGGAAAACGCTGAAATACGTTTTGTTGTATTTAAACATGGAGTCTATTTACGAAGTTTCAAATCTCTAACTTCAAAAAAGAATTGCTCCCCGTACAAACTTGGAACCCCCTTTTCACCCCTTTAGAGGAGCGATTTCAAAAAACGTTGAAATATGATTTCTTTTATTTAAACAGGGAGTCTATAAACGAAGTTTTAAATCTCTCACTTCAAAAAAGAATTGCTCCCCATTTAACTTTGCACCCCTATTTTACCCTCTTAGGGTTAGAATTTTTAAAAAACGCTGAAAACACTTTCTTTGGATTTATGTTCGTAACCTTTTTATGAATTTTTAAGTCTTCAGCTCAAAAAAACAATTTTCTCCAATACAAACTTTGCACCCCTATTTGATCCCCTTAGAGGTGGAATTTCCAAAAATCCCGTCTTATCCCTTGCATACGTCATAAAAGTAAGCTGTGGACCAAATTTGAAGTTTCTAGTTCCATTAGTTTCGGCTGTGCGTTGATGGTAGATCACCCCTTCTTCTTTTATATATATAGATTAGTTATAATTATTTAAATATTTAATTAATTACGAGGACAATTATTTGATATTATAAATGGGAGTCCTGTCCCCCATATGTATAATGTTCCAGTGTTTGACAACTGGGCAGTCAACTTTCTCCAATATGCTATTCAGGAGGCTTTTGGCACTATCCCTCACTCTGCGCATCAGTGATGCTACTCGCTTCCTTAGTATTGCGCTAAAACCGTCGACATTGGCATCCATAAACATACCTGATGCGCTACAGTATCGTGGTATCGTGGTGGTGGTTAATGAAATGTATAGTTAAAAGTAATAAATGGGTACATAATTCTCGTATAAAATGACCCGTTCTTATTGCACTTGACTGTAAAAAAAGATTTTATTATTTTTCTACTCGTGTCCATAGTTTCTACCTCTGTTTAACTGAAAGGACTAAAGGCAATCCCACGAAGGTCTTAAGGGATTTAAAAGAGACTGAAAACAAGGAACGCTAAAACTGCAAATCCCTAAAAGAACACAGTTGAAGTTCGTTCACCCGAACTAAAGCGTTAACTGGTGATCAGGCTCTCCGTAACGGTCTCAACTAGATAACGGCGAGAATAGTATCTCAACTTCGAATTCAGTGAGACTGCACGTAGCACATGCATTTTTACTACCCCTAAATTTTGTTTGGGGAACAATTGGACTTAACCACGGTAAGTTTTATAACCTGCAGTTAATGAAGATGTAAAAAAACCGGCCAAGTGCGTGTGGGACCACGCACAATACAGGGTTCCGTACCAACACCTACTAGTCCACATTTAAAATCACTATGCAATACATTGAATCTAAAAAAGTCGTATCTTCATAGGGACTCACCGCACTTACGACCTTTTGTTTGGGCAAGACAGTTTTTAAGCGAAAACTCAAAAACCGTAAAACCTGTATTATTCAAACCAAAAATCGTTGAAAGTATTTACTAATGCACACCACCTCAATATTTTTCAGAATTTTAAACTTTATAGTTTGGAAATTAGGGGGGGGGGCACACACTTTTTATGACTTTGGCAGCTCACTTAGAGGGGACACACACACACTTTCTATGACTTTGACAGCTAATATCTCACCAACGGTTGACTTAAATGGACAAGTTTTTTAGAAACCTCCATATCATTTTTAAAGGCCTATCCATCGATACCCACACTGTATGCTTTGAAATTTTTTTTTTCATCCACCGGTTACATGTATGGAGTGCCCCCCCCCCCCCTCTAATTTAATATATTTTGTAATTTCATATCACTTTTATGTAGCGGTTCATAGAATACACCTTCCTACCAAATTTCATAATTCTAGTGCTTATAGTCTCCGAGTAAATCAGCTGTGACATACGGACGGACAGACATGACGAATCTATAAGGGTTCCGGTTTTGCCATTTTGGCTACGGAACCCTAAAAACGAGATTTATTAATTTTAATTACATTTTCTTTAAAAAATATAATAAAAAGGGTCTGCAATACATTTATGACCCTCCCACGTTTAAATAAAATGAAATAAATGATCAAGAATGAGTCAATAGATACAGGCAACGACCACTCACGTAGAGTAAATAAAATCAATCTAAAAACTAACACTCCTCCAATGTTTCTACAAAAAAATAGATTGTGTTATGATAACTAAAGATTCAGTATAACATAATATTAGATATTTATTTTTAACGTTCCTTAGTAATAATATTGACAATCATCCTGCACGCCTACACTTAAACGAATTCAATTTTGCTTCCATATCGCCAATATCATTTTAAGTATGCGCAAAGAGTAAGGTAAACCGATAAGTAAGATGACGACCCGTTTAGCCTAGTGGGTAGTGCACCTGCCTGTGACGCTGACGGTCCTGGGTTCGAATCCCAGTCAGGGCAAATATTTGTGTGATGAGCATGAATATTTGTTTCTGAGTCTTGGATGTTTTCTATGTATTTAAGTACTTATATCTATTAAATATATCGTCGTCTAGTACCCATAACACAAGCCTTCATGAGCTTACTGTGGGGCTAGTTCGATTTGTGTAAGATTGTCCTCTAATATTTATTTATTTATTATTTATAAGATAATCTAGTCCACGTCAGATTCGGGTATCGGGAAAGTATAAAATACGGACACGGGAGTCATCAGTAAGATTTCGGTACAGAAGGAGAAAACACCATGTATGTACACATTGTAACCTCCCGAGTCAGGAAGAAGCGTAAATTCCATAATGAACTTGGCTTTCCGAAACTGTGTCTTTCTAATGAAAGAAAGAAACATTTATTCGCGACAAACACATGACATTTACAAAGATGACAGGACAGAATAACATATTGCCACGAAATGGTAACAACTCAGCGTTATGCTGTGTTAATGCTTCAGTGCCTTAAGTAATCTATCTATTCCATATAAATCTGTGTGGTAAAACTCCTCTTTTTTAAAAGCGTACTACGAGTGTCCACTTAGAGCAAGTTTGTTTTACAACTTTAATTAAAGCAAATAGCCTCCAAACCGTTCTAAGTCCCGGCAATGAAATTGTTTCGCTAATTTATTTCTCCAACTTTTAACCTCTTTTGAAAAATACTAATTAACGACGGGCCTTTGTAACTGATATTCATTTACTTGAAATTAATTTTTGAATCGGTGTAAAGTAGCGAGTTTTTAAATAAATGTCGTGTTCTAATAAATTAAAATACTTCCCAGATATTTTCTTACAAGACGTTAACGTGCCTTTTGAAAAGTACTGTCGCTTGCTCTGTTTTCTACTTCCTCAAAGTTTAAAATAGCAGAACGACGTAGTTGATCGTTTTGGAATAGTTGAATATCGTCCCAGCAAGACTCGGAAAGGCAGACACCGCGAAGTAAAATGAAGAAGAAATGAGACGAGATAATCTCAATAAAATATTGTTAACATAATATAGGCACACGTGAAGTTCTCTGATATAAACAATTTCTTATTTTATTATGTAACTAGCTTTTGCCCGCGACTTCGTTCGCGTGAACTTCTACTGACTATTCCTTGCCCTTGGTAGATAAATGCCGGTTAGGTTGTAAACTACTTAACTTTGAGTGACTCACTTAAAATTTACTCCAACGTTTTTACGTCTTAAAGTTACAAACTTACAAAGTTTCTAATTTATATAAACATATTATCAAGTGAAATGGGCTCTGTTGTTCATGAAAGGAAGCGTGTGTCCTTAAGTAGGATGTAATAGGCGGATAATGAAACAAAATGGGTATGATTTATCATTACCTATATATAGGTACTATGTATGTATGTTGGTAATAGGTACTAAGTAAGTCAGACGTTAAATACATATTTCATTCCAGGCCGGAGAACGCCGTCGACTCGATCCCAGCATTTATGCGTGTGAATTATTTTTGATGATTTCTTATACTATGTAACAAAACACTAATGACTGCTAAGAAACTACCTCATCACATCCATGTAGCATAGTGGTGTCACGGTTTGATGTTGCGTACATCTACACATACGTTCTTGTTCGATGACGTTACCCAATTCCCTACTTTCCGAGTCTTAGTACTGACATGATCGATGTAGCGACTACAGGGGAAGACATATTATGCTTGAATCGAACAAAAATTTTGATGTTTCTCGAAATGCAAAGTGTCAGGAGTCCTACATTATAACTCAAGATTTTTAATGTCCTACAACAATATGACACGCTCTACTTGCAGTGAAAAACTCTACGCATTATCCATCGGTATGAAAATTAATTGAACACTTGTAGTTTGCTAAGAAAATGTTTATTTATAGGTACTTGTAGTTTACTAAGACAAACATGTTTACAAAAATTTTAAGCGCCCTATCAAAATATCTGTAAGAAATTTTCCCTTTATCGTAGGTATTTTTCTAGTGTAAGTTCTACCTCCAAAACGTACAATCGAACCTGTGACATCCTGACATACGCAGCCAATCGCTTTAACTGAGCTGTCTAACAACAAATAATCACACTCGGTTACCAAGTCCTTCAACCAGTTCTCTCTTACAAAGCCTAGGGAGGCATACGCAGAGTGACATCTACCAAAAAGACTTGCGCTTCCTTAAATTTATAATTTTCGTTAGCAGATGTTAATGCTTAAAACAATAGTAATGTTTTTAAGTACCTATCGTCATTATCGTTTTAAAATTATATTTTTTAAAAAAGTGTGTAAGCTCGACGACTCAGAAGTAGAATGCCGCCTAAAGTTACTTTACTCCTTCTAAGTAGCCACTTTCTACAATTTCAAGCTAGGATGATTGACTTTTATTTGAAATCCCTCAATATCTCCCATGTACCTCCTAATTCCAAGAAACTCGAAACAAAGCCTGATAAAACCGGCAGACAGCTGAAGACCGAATTTAGGTGGACACTGGACGACCATAGGACAAACCTGTTCATATACCTACTACTTGTACCTCCCAGTGATTTGATTGTTTATAACTAATCAGCTAGGTAATCACTGTTTTCATGTTGCCCACATTAAATTAGTATTTTGGATAAACTGACCTAAAGTAACCAAAAAGATTTGTAATAGTTTCTATGGGTCCTTAGGACAGACACAAAATTACCCCGCCGGCAGGGACGTTCACCGCACGATCGCGACAACACGGACACATATAATCCCTATTCGTATACCCGATACCGCTGCATACCTCTCAGCTAGGCTTGGTTTAGTAAAACAGCGACAAAACTCCCAGTAGTTCGATTCCACCTACACCTCAGATTTGGTTGAAGCAACACAACCAATCACTGGAGCGCACACTCTTAGAGTATTCCAGTGTTTAAACCGCCCGCGTGGTCGTGTCGGAGGTTTCCGCTGGATTGTCCCCAGGCCACTCTCCAACCGCGCATTCCTAATATTACTTTATTGGTCCCGGCCTATAAAGACACAGTCAGGCTCCAAAAAAAATATTCTCATCATAATCAATTGGTAGCGACATTACTCAGTTTATAACTACGATGGTAAAAATAACAACTTTACATGCAAATACCTACGTTATCTTAGCCACTATAAGACTCAAATTATTAAATTGTGCAAGTACGAAATAATCTTCTTTAGTTTCGATTCGACTTTGCCGAATGTCATCTGTGTAATGGCAAGTCTCTGACACGCCAAACGTCAAATATCGTGATATTTACTATTGTCTAGACTCGTCTCACGATACTTCCTTATTGTATCTTGTCCCTACGATTTGTGGCAACTATGTGTATATTTGGAGCTCAGACTTACACTGGATCATCTGAGCCGATTTTTTGTACGTCAGCAGGCATTGCAATATCTACAGGACTGAGAGGCTACCGCGAAGCTGGTTCATAGATTCAAATTCCGACTCCGAATTTATTTTTAAGAACGATGAAGGGATAAAAATTATCCTATGTGTTAATCCAGGCTATGAACTCATTACATACCAAGTTTCATCATAATCTGTTTAGCCGTTTTGGCGCGATAGAGAACACCAAACATCTAAACATCCGAACTTTCACATTTATAAGATTAGTGGGAATAGTGGGAATTAGAGGGATTTTGTAGGCCCTCAGATAAGGCCGTTATCACATTCGAACACTCTAACAACGTTCTAGACCTCCACTGAAGACATATCAATTTTAGGTAGACGGAGGCAGATAGGCAATGTTGACAGTGACTGACTAACATAATTAAATCTCTAATTTCAAAGAGTTACTATGGGTTGAGGGATTTTTGGTTATTTGTCGCTAGTCCTCTAAGCACTTTTTTACCCTCCATTTTTTCACATATTATCCATTTATTTATTGTACAATTTTTGAATGGGATTCTTTTTAGTTTGCTTCCAATTATATGCTTACCAATTTTCAAGCCTTTAAGTCATTAAGTAAAGAACTTGTCATACAAAGTTTAACCCCTCTTTTCACCCCCTTCCATCCCTAATCTGTATGATTTTTATAGCCTATAACCTGTCCGAAGATCCATTAAACTTATTAGTGAAGGTTGTACCGAAATCTTTTCGCTAGTTTTCGCGTGATGGTGAGACAAATAAACAGACAGACAAACAGACACAAATTTTAAAAACTGTTGAAATGTGTTCTGTTATCGATTCTAAGACCCCTCCATCGATTTTTTTGCTAATATCTTCAATGTACAGATTTTCGAACCTCTACTGCTTTATTATATGTATAGATTGCACGGACGGAGTCATATATATTTTTATATCCGGATTTAACTATTTCTGTATTTTATACGAAGTTAATAATACATGATATATATATTATGTTTATACTGTATGGTCCTCCATGTCTTGTCAACTTTCTGCCGAACTTTGTTTCGAAATGAGGTAACCAAAGAAACAGTGGTCGTAAACACACACACACACATTGAATTCGAATTATTCGCACGAAAGATCAGAATAAGTGACAGTTAATGACAAATTACATTTTTAAAACCCGAACCGACTTTTTACAATCTCTGCCTCTTCAGGTTTTTTGTTGTACAACATTTAAATGAATGAAACGAAACGTAATTTTAAAAAGTTATTGATGTCTTGTCAATTAAAATATAAGTAAATATATTAAGATATATTTTATTATTTTTGAATAACGATATACAATTTAAGTAAGCATGAAATAACGGTTTTAATATTAATTCAGATTATTTTACACTTTTACCGCATTCGCTGTCATTCTTTCTAATGCTAAAAAAAAACAAGGTATACATCGCTTTGAAAAAGTATGTTTTTTATTCCTCACCAAAGTCGGATATTTTATAGCCTAAAAATATTATTCGGGTAGTTTTACAAATTAAAAACTGAAAAGTATAGGCCTACCGCTCAACAACAGGAACTTGCCGCCCGCAACCCGACCTCTACCGTTTGGCTTCTCCGCCCTCTCTCTCTCAGGTACTTAAACGGCAGTACTATAGTAAATTCTGTCCACAGTCTGAGAGGGACGACAAGCTGTGTTTAAACAATTTTTTGTCCGCTTTGTCCTACGATGTGAACATAATCGTAGGACAAAACGGACCACTTCTATTTACGAAGTACAGAAGAAACAGCTTTCCAAAGAAACAAAAGAGCGGTTCTCGACCAAGTGGCGAAACGCTTACATTTTTACGATTATTGTTCTACGTGTTAGTAAGTGGTATACAGTAACCAGAGGTTTGCACGTATGGGTTTAATCCTTTTAACTCCCTTTATGTGAATGAGAAAGTCGATGACCTCAATTTGCAATTCCACGAAACGCTTTAATTTCTTAAGAGCTAGCTTTGATTAACTGCTATCCAAATAGAATGAAAAATGTGGATAGTTTTCTCAGTCCGTTCAATTCCAATGGATAAAAAACGTACCTACTCTTTTATTTTTGAAGGCTAAAAGCTTTGAAAATTATATATAGGTACTTAATTACTTACACTCGAGTTCGAAAATATTAGCATGGATATAAAGTGATCAAAAATGAGACTTTATTGTTAAGGAACTATTTTTGTACCTACAATATATTTATGAACTCGACTATGCCAAGCAAAATCAATATTTATGAGTAGTACACTCAGCTAAAAAAATTATCTGCCACTTTTCGGCTCTTTAATTAGGCTTAGGTACTGTACCTTAAAAAAACTATAGTTTGTACAAGTTTAGGATAGTGTAACTTTTTATCAAAATTGCGTAAAAAGAACGTGTTAATGCATCTAAAAAATAACGTTACGCTATTTCATAGCAGTCACGTGGAAAAAATGACACAGGCTAAGGCTTTAAAGAAATCTCAAGGGGCGACATCGAGCGAAAAAGTCGTAGCCCAAATGGATACCATTAATCCTGGCTCTTGTCGGACCTATCTCTCGGCTCAACTTCCTGACAGGTAGGCCGGGGCGGGCCTTGTTTTATATTTACATTAGTTTTATAACCAAACTAAATCCAAAAAGGATAATTGGTGGAATTTGCAGTCCCAGGACCAACATTAATTGACACTTTTAAAAACTCATGAGATGGTTCAACAATCTAATGTACTCTCTGTTCCAAGTGCTATAGAAACTTTAATCTCTTACCTTATCTAGATGAGGGCCCTTGCTTGGATGCACTTCGACCCAATGGGATCTTTTGTGTAATTTAATCTCTTAATAATTGCAATGTTTGTCTATGGAGGGACGGGAAAATATTGTAAAATATAAAATTATTTTAGTTTTTTAAATTTCGTTTTGAGTATTTTTTACCAGGATCCGTTAAATGATTTACTGCATAATAATTCTATCTACGTCTATAAAACTGAATGGCTCAAAAAAGCTTGCCAGGGCGGGATTAGGTATGCGGTATTTTGTACTTTGACTCAAGATTACTGATGTCACGGAGATTTCCTTCTTTGTCTGGATACTGCCAGTATTACATTTGTGCAGCAGTAATATCATGCGAAGAAGCGGAATTAACGGGGCATTTTACTGCATTCCTACCGTCCCGCTTCCTTGTATCCTGCACTACTCATTTAATAATTACTGATGTCTTACCGCCTCTGTACCCACAAATACGGGAGTAGCCTAAATACACGATTCGGTAAATCTCATTGTAAAATAAAAATCTTGATTCCCCCGTACTAGGAGCGATAAATTCTTAAGACGAGACAAGTGGAGATAAACGGTGTGAGAAAATGTAAGGAGCTCTGTGAGCGTGAAACAAACGGATTTCCCGCTTTCCCGATTAAATTATGAACACTTCAATAAAATTACAAAATGACAGATCCACTTAGCGTAAGTGACACGTTACGTAATCCTAGCCTGTCAACAAAACAAACCAAGGAAATAGTTTAGTTAGCCCAAGCTTAGCTTATGGATTTGTAACTCTTGCAGAAAACCGTTTCTAAATCGGTCAAGCCGTTTCGAAGATATTGATGTGCACACACCAACAAGCAAACAACCTCTCACCCTAAACGCATATACCTTCTCCGTTCCGTCGTGGGTAAAAAAAGAACTGAACTGTTCATTTCATTAAAAAATAGTATTAAGTAAATGTCAGGCATTTTAGCACTTCATATCAAGTGAAGCCTTTATTTGATGTGTGCGGGCGTACCCATATTAATACATCAACCATGCATCAACATTAACTTTACCCATTTGCTAAGTCATAATATAAAATAAAAATAAAAATAAATATTTTATGGACAATCTTACACAAATCAACCTAGTCTCAAACTAAGCAAAGCTTGTACTATGGGTACCAAGTGACGATATACATACTTATATAGATAAATAGATACTTAAATACATAGAAAACATCCAAGACTCAGGAACAAATATTCGTGTTCATCACACAAATACATGCCCTGACCGGAATTCGAACCCGGGACCTCCAGCTTCGAAGGCAGGGTCACTACCAACTAGGCTAAAGCGGTCGTCAATATAAAAATTACATGCAGATTAAAATATTCCTCCGCCATTTTTAATTGAAATATTTAAAAAATAATTGCATCTTATTTCAACCGCCGTAGCTGTAAAGGTTATCCTCTTTGCCGAAGGCTTTCCCGAGACGCTGTAGTGTTGACTTAGCTCAGACAAGCCACCTTGGCATCTCGTAGCAGCATTAAATTACCATAATACAGTTTATTCTCGCTACAAATGTTATTTCATGTGAATGCATGTTTGTTTGTATTATTGTAAGCTGCATTCAATAAAACGGCATATGTAGTATGTATAAATGTTTGTTATACCTACTTGTACTTTAGGATGTTGCTCTTCATATGTTAATATTTTGTATAATTTATACCTACTAATACGTTATAAACGTGCCCTAAGCGTTTTGCATTGCAATACTCTTCTTTTAGGCTACTTCCCGACTTAACGGGGCGGGATCAGTATGTGGTACTTTTGGAGTCTAAATACTCAAAGGAGCTTACTAATGTGGCACAGATTTGCTTACTTGTGTATTTCATTTGTGCGGTGTAGTGCTGCATTCGTACCGCGTCGCTTGCGTTCATTTGCACCAGTCAATAAGTAGTAGGCATGCTGTAAAGAAGCGGTACTAACTCGAATGACGGTTTACTCTGACAGCTTACTAATATCTTAGAGTATTTAACGACAGGAGACGCCTTAAGCGTATCCTTATAATTTTGGGGGTACAAGGTAACACACGTATAAAGAAACTATGCACACCATTACTATGCACCTACGCTAAAACAATCACGCAAACACACACAAAACACTAAATTTGAGCAGTAAAAATCGACCTTACAGGTATTTACACTAGGTCAATTAATGCATGGCTAAATTGACCGATGTCACTAAGTATCACATTTCATAGAGATTCTTATAGAAAGTAGTTCTTATATCCTGAAATACGGTGAAGTTTGATGTCAAAACGGCGGCCAATCGTGGTGGTTAAGTACCATGAAATAAGGATAAGACTGGAGCCGGCAATCCAATACACATTTACAAAGATGTGCGAAAGATATGCAAGCATAGACACCAACACACGGGGTCTGACGTACAATCGATTAATGACGTAGTTGTTCATAGCGTGGCAATTTTTTCTTCTATACCTTTGGCAGAGTGGTAGGCATATTATATACGTACCATCTCTGCACAGAAAAATGCAGAACTCGTTGCTCTCACTTATACTCCATGATAAATATGATTATTACAAAATTGTTCATAAAACAGCAACCCCCGTTTTAGCACATACGCTACGTACCCTTATAAAACCCTTGTCCAGCAAGCCCTTGCTGACACGTTTACGTCAATTTAGCAATATCTCTTACGATATGGACCGGATGGGATATCCCTTCGAGACCCTGTCCTCTAAAAACATGACTCGCTTCTTCGGCAGTTGGGTAAAGAGGGTGTGGGATAATGAAAACGGACGCTTCAAGATTGTCGCGACGCGAATAAAGTATTACGCAAATAGGTGTAAATTATCTTTAATATCGGACTTATCAGTCAAAGATTCGTGAGCCATTTAAAGCCCCCACCAGAAATATATGAGAAATATATGTGGGCCATGATACGGAATTTCAGTGGAAGTAATTTCTTACACTGGCAATAATTTTAATTATGGGTTGTCACTGTTGTCAGTGTCACTGTGGTGGTTTGAGTTTAGTGTTGAATATTAAATAATAAATGACAAAAATGGATAAAGCGATTCATTTTCCAGAGTGGAACATTATTAATAATGCATATAATAATAAAATCTGGAAAAACAAACGCTCGGAAAATGAAACTATTTCGCTAGAAAATATTTCAAAATTAACATCAGAGCTGACGAGTAAACAAGTCAACAGGTCATTATTCTGAGTATACTGACATTACTGGCCTCTTGCCATATAAATGGGAATAAAAGAACTCTCTTGACAATGCAATCGTCAGAGATACAAAACCTCCAGTTTTCACTTTGCCTCCTGGGTTCTCCTATTTTCGAAGAATCCTTGTCCATTTATATTTCTAATACTATTTCCAAATTCCAAAGTCACGCGAATCGTTTACTTGAAATTAGCCCACATTATGCACTTGTGATTCTTAAATTTTGTCTTGTAGTCCCTAAATTTACATATGTGCTCGTTGCTGTTCTTTTTGGAAACATCAAAATCTTTTGTCTCATATGACTTAATCAAAATTAGTTAGTTTAGAAAAGATTCTAAACATTCAGCTAACCGAGCCTTCCTGATCTCAAGCGTCCCTCCTTATTCAATACGGAGGCCTAAGAATCCTCATTTCCAGTGTGGCCTCCCCAGCCTTTTTGGCATCCACCCATAGCACGTCTGATCTCATAGGAAATATCCTAAGTCCACATACTGTGGAATTGCGGGCTTGGACGATGCCAAGAATGCTCTTAACGTTGCCTGCCCGGGTAAAAAATTCCCAGACAACCCAAAATCACAAAGGAGCGGTATAATTCTCTTCTTAACAGCAGTACAGACCCAGAGCGTGTGAGACTCTTGGCGTCGTGGCGGTCGGAACCCAGGAAGCTGGTTACTGGCTACATGCCCATCCCTCGCCAAATACCGGTTCTTTCCTGGATCCGACCTCGCTTAGACTGACGACTGGGTTGCGACTCGGGGTCGCCATGGATTATGTTGTCAAAAAACTGCAGACCGTTTTTCAAGACATGCGACGCTAAATGACATAATCCGCAGGTCTCTTGCCACCGTCATATTAAAGCATAATTAACATAAGAGCCTAGGCAGAGAGTACAATTTTGTACCTTTTGGTGTCGAAACTCTTGGTCCATGGAGGCCCAGCGCACACAAGTAATTCACGGAAATCGCGAAACGTCTGGTTGACGTAACTGGTGACCGAAGAGCTGGCGACTTCCTCGCACAACGTATCAGCATTGCAATACAACGAGGAAATGCCGCCAGTATCCTCGGTACAATGCCCCAATGGCCTGTTTTAGATTTAAGTTGGTTTTAATATTATTTACTTTATTGTTATTTAACTATTATTACCGCTTGTTAATCAATAAATAAATCTCAAAGAAACAATTAAATATCAAAAACCTCCAGGTTTGTTTAGTAGGTCCAGTGTTGTCTCCAGTTTCTTGTTATTAGTTACCATTTAAAGTAATATTCTTTTTTAGCTTGTTAATACTTGAATTGATATTAAGAAAATATAATATGTTCCTCATATTAATTATGCTCATTGAGATAGGTGTTCAAAAATCACCACTTAGGTGTAACCGTCTATACATCTTCACTTCAAGCTTGATGGCAAAGGAGAATACCAGCATAAGAGTCTCAAAGATATTTGAGTTGTTCGTGGATATTTTCATTAATGTCTTTAAATTGACTAGGTATTCGAGAAATCTCGGTTTATGGGACCGACCGTTAGAATCAGATCACACCCACAGTGTTCGAGATAAAATGTTGGAATCAATTATACCGTAATATTTTTAGTGTTGCATTGTTTTAATCAGCGATCAACGGGGTAACCCACAATCCGAATCCTCAAAGGTTAGCTAGAAGAGATCCCTGATGTTCGCCTTTGTACTTTAATCTTTAGTGACATGTGCTATTGTTTTAAAATGTTATTGTGTAAAATTAAGTGCTTACATACATACATTAACTTTTCAAACGAGAGAACAGTTTAGGGACATACCTGTCGTTTTCACTGTGAAGGAATAACAGTTGACATGTCCTTTCTTGTGTTCGAAAACTTGCAGGTTTAGTTTTTTAAATAGTAGTTATCAAGAGATGCGATTATATAGTATCATGAAACAATGTTTCAAGTAAGTAATAAATATACTGAATATACTCGCTATTAGCTTCCGTAATTATAACGTTGATATGATATAGCTATTTCGCATTGAAGATCGTTAGAAACGAATGCCAAGTGTTAAATTTCCCATAGCAGGAAATGCTTAGACGCCCGCTTCAGAATATTGTACATGAATATTTACAAAATACAACAGAAAATGCGTAATTAAATTATTACATATTTAAAAAAATATATATGTTATAGGGGGCACACGAGCAGACGGATCGCCTAATGGTAAGCAATTACCGTCGCCTATAAACACCTGCAACACCAGAGGAGTCGCAAGTGCGTTGCCGGCCTTTCAGAAGGGAATACGCTCTTTTCTTGAAGGTTTGAAGGTCATATCGGTCCGGAAATACCGCAGGCGACAGTTCATTCCATATTATAGATATAATGCTGCAGCCACCGAGCTGTCTCATGAAACGGGCTTTCCTCAATGTACTCGTTTTGACAACGCGTAGTTGCTGCTAATACAGGAAAAAAAATGTTAAGATTTCCACACAAGATCCGCAAGATATTGAGATTGGGCCCAATTTTAATTTGACGCTAACTTGATTCTATCTATGACAACAGATTTAGATTCTTTGACCTAGTTTTGAACAGGTGTATATTTTCGACTGACTAATAGAAGCTAGTAAAATTGAAGCACGATGAGTTCGGCTTAGAATGACGGTATAAGCGGCGTCCCGGAGGAATAGGCGGTGGCTGGCAACGCGCCCAATGGGACGGCGGTTAGCTGAACATCAGCTGCGATGACCGAGTGCTTGCCGGCTTATGCATCCCTAGTACCTACGCTATACTTGATGGATTGTTCATTAGAAAAAATCCCATCCTGTATCATTGACAATATCAAAAGATTTTCACCTGACTAGATTGTGTCATTAATTATGATGAATTTTAAGCCCTATATCCAGGTCATGAAATCTTTGGTTACTTTTATGAATAATAAATATACTGTTAACACATACTATAATGTTTAGCCCGACAGAAAATACGCCTTGTTTTCTTATATTTCAGTTCTTTTTAGAATTCGTTACGTATAAATGTGCTAAAAACCTCAACAATGAAACGAGAGGATATTCTTCTAAAATATGTACCTCATTACCAGCTCCTCATTTCCGTTACACTAAGCCGGTGTTTAGGGCATAAGAACAAAAAATAAAAGCGAGAATTTCCCTTAAATAAAAAGCCATATAAATAGGGTGCCCAATTTTTCCAAAGTGTCTCATCTTGGGATAGGAAGCAAACGAGACTTCGGGAATTATACCCCTCACTAATTGCTTCTCCCCCTCTTCCGTTCTCTTCATACATTTTTCGTACGTCGCGGCCCGAGCAATTTAATCCTGCTTTTACGGTGCCAGTCGAATTACTGAATAAATGCGAACTCGTTGACTCTGTACATACAGCGAGAATGGTTTTTGTGAACGGAACTTTATATAAGCCAGCGTTACCAATTCATAAAATCCTTCTGAAAAATAAATGCTTTCCGCCGCATCTGTTCAGGATTAAACGTAGATGTATAATAGTGTAATCATATTTTCAAAAAAGATTTTCTTAAAGAAAATGTCTTTCTATAACAACAAACAACTCTAAATATAGATGAAAAAATACTTCAAAACCTAAATTATTTCAAAATATAAACGATAAATGAATTTGAAACTATAAGGGTTGTGACTTTGACAAATTGGTTCAGTTTCGTTTCTCAATTTGACTAGGTCAATAATAATATTACGACTTTTTAATAAAACGCAGCAGGCTTTAAGCTCAAAAATTTTGACAAAGGTATTTGTCTGAGCCGTTTCTTTTGTGAGTCAAAAAAATAGAGATTATTACTTGACATTAAGCCAGTGAACTGATTCAGGGCTGTCTTCACGATCAAGATTGATAGCTAGGTGCCAGAGAGTGCTTTCTTGTGTTTAGGAAAAGTTTTCAATGGATAAACCGATACAGAATTTGACGTATGTTTGTCGAAGTTTATGAAAGCGACGAAGAGTCTCCAATGGAAACACAGTATAGGAACATTAATATTTCCATTTTTTTACTCAGAAGTTTTCGTAAGTCTAAAAAATTTATATTGTTGACTAGAGAATACTTTAGCGTAAATAAAACTTTCTGTAAATCACTTTCTTTATCTTTGTTCTTTCTTGAGTTCAAGTAGAATATAATATACGATGAATTTAGTAAGATCAACCTAAAAAATCAGTAAATCTATTCATTTGTACATTTCTTCAAAAGCAATATGCAAAACATGAAGAACTCTATATATGTATATATATTTAAATAAGTCTATGCTAATTATTTAATATGAATAACATAGCAATCTATAATTGTTATTAAATTGTGATAATAATAATAAATAATAAAAGGCCTATAATATATGACATTTGTAGGCATAACACTAACAAGCGAACAACGGATTTGTGTGCCGAGTTAAATGGGCAAATATTGGTGTTGGGAATGTTAGCCGAAACTTGACTGGTAAAGAGTTAACGCAGAGTGGAAGGATTTCAACAGTAGAGTAAGTTATTAGTAGGCTATGTAATTGCTATTTTTGCATGTATCTGCAACTTGCCTACTTAATGAAATTTTGGGTTTTTATGGGTTTCTTAAGACTATAATACTTGCAAGAAAATATTTTTTGACGGTACGATGTGAAGTCATCATAATTTAGTAGTGTTACATTGGAATATGCGGTATTGGATACAATCACACAGTGCGCCTACTCATTAAAATTGTCAATATTTCATAATGTCCAAAGTCTTAATTCGAAAACCATTTCTGTAGAAAGATGAGTATACCTACAAAAAAAATATTTTCAGATTTTTTTCGCCATTAATTTTGGAAAAAATTGCGAAAAAGTGTAAATCGTTCGGTGACATCACTTTCTCTGCACTATAGAGAGAGACCTTAGTTGTGATACGATAAAGAAGTTTGTTGTATCCGGTTATCAATTTCTGACATTCATTTTTTGACGTTGATTTGTTTTGTCAACTGTCACAACTTGTTTATTGAATTTTCGGTTCTTTTCACGACGATTATAATTTTTTCACTGCTTAATTCGCACGTTTTTAAGGATCACAAAATATTATCCTACTGGACTAAGATATATCTTCCAACAATTACGCACTTGGCATATTAGAATCGGACACCGATTTTTCTTTACTGGGCCAATGAAGACTCAAAATGTTTTTCTTAGGGTAACAGTACGCATCTGCCCCGTGTGGATAGCTAGATGATGGTGGAGTACACATCGGCAAGTGATAAGCATATTCCGACCCAAATAAGAACATCCTATACCGGCAACGCTGTGGGGTAAGTAGGACGCAGAAAAATACATAGTGCTATTCCTTCACACAACAGAGCATTCACACAAAAACTATTGTGCATATTTACGAAGATGATGTGACTATCCGATTGAATGCCATCACACATGTCACATATGTCTTGCTTGTACGAGTATGTAATAATATTGTACTCCTTCCTCCTCTTCACCCCAATTTGCAAAACTCCTCACTAAATCAGCATTATGTACAATTAATGTAATAATACATAATATGGAGTGTAATAGATTCTAGAACAGATCTGTTAAAGCCACAGAGAGGCACATTGGCAAGTATATATTATCATCTGCCCCAAGTCATAAAAAGTCATTCACTTAGCCAGTTAGTCAAGTGAAACAATAAGCAATCTTATATACTCTTTATTATCGGTGATTGTAAATTTAATAAACCACAGGCCCAAGTGCAGTATCATTTAAATTATGTGTAAGTGTCACGTCAGATGAGCACTGCACACCTTGACATACATATAGGTCAGTTTTTGCTTCCTAGGAAGCGTCAAGTATCAATTCTCCATTGAGAAGATCGATGTTCCACATAAAGATGTCCTGAATATTAGAAAGCGGAGCTTGAGTTTTGCATTGGTTAGATGTCGCTTTCATCGCCTTCCAAAATGCTCTTCCAACTGAAACAATACATAATGATCAGTTATATATCTACAATACTTTGTGTTATTGAGGTAAAGTTATTTGTTGTGTGGTGGTTCTGTGCCGAGATCGTTTTTTAAAGCAAATAGAAATAAAGAGTTACTTACATTCAATGATCTTCATCGTCAGTAGAAATTGCATTTCAGAACGTGTTTTTTTTTGTTTTTCGAATCGGACTAGCTTTTATAATCTTAAACGTTTTCATCACGAATATTTAAAATTTTCAAACCGCTAACGAAAAAAACAACTACATATAACTGCCACTACGGTCAGTGTCAATTATTGTCGGATATCGTTTTTTTATCTGGATTCTTGGTGGGATGCTTCTTACGGGGTATGATGTCATTTTTTACTTACGCCCTTTTGGAATAACCTATTTTTCAAAATGCTTTTTTTGTATGAAAAATGCAGTTTTCGTGAAAAGCAAAAAACACGGGTTCCTTAAAATTTCACCTATTATCTAACTAGTTCATAAAATTAAGTAGTTGAAAATATGAAATATTGTCAATTCGCATAAAGAATATAAATAAATAAATATCTTTGGACAATCTTACACAAATCAACCTAGTCCCAAATTAAGCAAAGCTTGTACTATGGGTAGCAAGTGACGATATACATACTTATATAGATAAATAGATACTTAAATACATAGACAACATCCTAAACTCAAGAACAAATATTCGTGTTCATCACACAAATACATGCCCTGACCGGGATTCAAGCCCGGGACCTCCAGCTTCGAAGGCAGGGTCACTACCAACTAGGCTAAAGCGGTCGTCAAACATAAAATAAAATATTATATAATATTATAATAACAAATAACGGTAGAGCCGATAATATATCGTAGTCACTATGTGTCCATCGGCGTAGTCGGTTACCTTAGGCTCATTCTATTTAACATTTAATCATCTCTTGTGGCGTTATTGCATCAGTTATTTTCTCGTATTAATTACTGCATCTGATTCATATACTGCGTCGTAAACGAAGGGAGTGGTTTGAACAAGAATTCTTTGGCGAGCCCATCCAACACGCCCTTTTGAAGTTAAGATCAAGACGATGTTCAGTATTAAGCGATCCGAGTTCGCAAACAAATTTATTAATGCTGATGGTTTCAAGATTATGACAAATTAATTTATATCGCTTAGTCGAGATTTGCGGTTGAGTTATCCATTTATTGGAGTTAGGGAAAATTAATATTTTAATGGATTTTGATTCCAATATGACTTAAAATTTCAAAGTGGTCTAAATTTCATTTCAATTAATTTCTCCTACAACAGTATTGTAGGAGTCAGATATTTCTTCTTGAATTGTTTTAAAATATGGAGACATTTTGATACACAGATAGCAAAAAGGGATTATATTACAATACAATACAAATACTCTTTATTGCACACCTCACATAATAAAACAGCACATACAAAAGAAAAAACAAAGATACAGGGACACAGAGTCAGAACAACAGGCGGTCTTATCGCTGAAGGGCGATCTCTTCCAGACAACCTTTGGGTAGTGGAGAAATGAAATATAAAGCTGATAAGTAGGTGGTGCATAAACTATTACAATGAGAAAATAAAGATTCCAAAACAACTATTCAATATAAGTACACATACTTTAATGATATATAGATACATAATACATACATACATAAAAATATACATACATAAAATATATAATTACTTTAGGACCGTGGAGTCGAGATGCCCATTCTCTGTTCCAAAACTTAAAAAAGAGACTTTTGGAAACAACACGTGACCCTAGGGCTGGCTCATTCCTCGGACAAAGAATAGGCATCGCCATTCAACGGGGGAATGCAGCCAGCCTTATGGGCACCGTTCCGCAGGGATCAGACTTGGGGGACCTAACGTAGCCTTACCTAGGTTAGGTCTTAATTTAATTTAATTTAATTTATTTTTATTAGTTCTATGTTAATATAGATCTTGTATTTTCTTGTAAGCTTGAAATCTTATATTATACGCAGGTCTCTCATTATATATATCACTGCCATAGTATAGTAATATTGTGTTCTATAAATAAACTACTACGTACTAATGGTATGTTTCTAAAATGTTCATACACTACAATTTGTATTAATACGAGCAAGGAAAATGATTATTTTGTATCCCCAATAAAAACTCACGTAGTCAGACTTTATTTATTTGTTTCCCTTGCCAATTCCATATTTTAACAACGCGCGCAAAATAGTGTATACCCGCGCTTACTTTTTCCAGAAAAACTTTCGCCAGCTACAGGGCAAAATGGGGAAATAATGAAATGTCTCTCCGACGAGTCAGCACAAAATTTCTTTTGAGACGTCTGTCCTTGGGAATTAAGATTGATGAATTACCTTGTTGTTTTACTTTCACTTTAAGAGTTTCATTTTTATCGGGAAACCCGGAACATCTGGGGCGGGACTGTAGGATCCAATAACACAGTTCTCCCTCAACGAGTTTCTATGGAAACGGCGTAATAATTGTTGCCATCGAAATATGAAGCTTTATTAATGAAGGGCTCATTAAATACGTAAAGTGAACGGAATAAAATAAATAATTTCTCAGGACGCAAATTCCGATTGATTAACATACTAATGAAGATAACTATAGAACATCAACCTAAATGATTTTCGTACGAGTTTTGAACAATAACTACAGGATGGAATCTGAATGGAAAAATCTCCAAATAGATTGAAGACCTGGTAAGTAAACCTAATACCATCGGGAAAAATCTCACTGACTCCGCTGACTTGGCCACCATGAGACGATGGAGAAAGATCGCAATGTAAAAAGAACTTAAGATAATTATACTCATGAATTCTCTTAATTGAAACTGAATGATTAATCTAAATGCGGATCATGATGGTCAGTAACTTGAGTCAAATATGGTACGAGTGAACGAGACCGAAAGTTTTCACTTTTAATTGACATAGAATCATGGCATGTTGTTCATAAGTCTTGGTTACCTATATGCCTAGGTAAACTTCACCTTGCATGTAGTAGTGGACTGTTCGAATAGGCATTTGTTATGTGTATGTTACGTAATATAATATGACGTAATGTCTATTGGAACACGCCAAAACTACATACTAAGAGGGGCCTTACCTATTTTAAGTTTAAGTACCAATAGGTACTTTATCGTACATACATAATAACTGTAACTGCCTCTTCTTAAAACTGCTAGACTGATTCTTAGATTGACAAAAAAGTTATTTTCCCGAAATACTGTCGTAATATACTAAGAGTCCTACGCTTTAATTTAATTACCATTTGCCAAATATTAATGGGCAGTATTTTGAAAGCACAACTAATTAAATGAAAACGCGTTCGCTGCTTATTATAGAGGATTAAAATTAGTAGCAGGTAAAACAAACTGATCCTATAGCTATTTTCCAAAAATCTGCTTCAATTATATTTATTATCCAATACTTCGAATAAGCACACGCAATTAGTGATTCGCGCGAATACCACGTACCTGTCCTATGTAATATTTGTCTTTATTCTAATTGCGTAGAAATTAGAAGTGATTTTTATAACGCTTAAGGAAAGAATATTTTTCGCCGTAGCCTGTTACTGAAGATGAATTCCTGCAGGAACATTATTGTAGGCCCTGGACAGGATCTACGTTGAAAATAATAAAATCTTCTTATGAAAACTCTTCTTTATTTACGTAGTACGTGTTACTAATTTCAGGTCGAATACTGAATGATACGTCAACTCATTCGCCATTCCAAAACAATTCAAACTCCATTCGAACGTTCCTTATTCATCATCAACCAGCCAGCACCATACACAGCCATCAAAAAGTACCAATCCTTCATTATTGTTTATCATTTTATTTGCTTTATCTATGTCATAACTTTGTAATTTAGTACAATAAAACAAATTACGGAGTCAGAAGCTGTCTGGTATATTATCTCACGGTCACTAGAAAAAAAAAAACAATCTAAAAATTAACACAGTGTTAATCCGCGCATTTCTGACGTAAACATCTCTACACACTGAAACAATGTTTACCTAGTTCATTTTAAAACTGATTTTATTATTTTGAGAGACCAACGCGATCCATTATACGTATATCTAAGTAACAGTCATTATCAGACATTTTCGAGCTAATTTTGCGCTGTTATTACAATGCTAAGGATGTCTTGTCTGAAAACAAAATGATTATTATTATTATTACGACTAACTGTTGACCCGAACGCCCGAGGATAATAATTTGATAACATCGTATACAGGTATTTTATTTCAATGAGTGATTATTCGTATAGATGACTTGGCACAGTTATCGCTACCGGAGCTCATTAGTTGCTGAGTGAAAAGCCATGTTACGCAACCGCCTTCAATTTATACTCCTGTTCTTTTAACGCTATTTCTGACTCAATACTGACTATTGATTGCTCACCTTTTTCTAGCAAATGGTGAGGTAGGCAAAATTATAGGACAAACTAGTTTGATTTTTACTCATACATCATCATCATCATATATTTAAAGGTCTAGCCTAGCTCTTGTCGGTGGGGTAATCGCCATTTTGTTCGATTCTCTGCCAACGCTTTGAGCTACTAATACGACATTACATTGACCTTTTCTTTTGCTTGATCTATAAACGCACGTCTCGGTTTTCCCCTGCCTCTCTGTTGTGTTATTGTCATGTCGTATCAGGTGCCCCAGCATGTTTCCTCTTCTGTTCTCGATCGTCCTCTAAAGCAGTCTCTTCTCTCCTATCAAATCCAGAAGCTCATCGTTTGTTTTTCTTTCTGTCCAGCTTATAGCTTCCATTCACCGCTCATTCCATTACTCATACCGCTCTGTTCCGTTCCGTCCCTGTGACTCATCCAGCCAGCAGTAAAGTTCTGCTGCAAGGACGCGGAAGCGTTGGCTACAACCGGGAGGGAGGGTCGAAGAGGCTAGACGACCTTGCTCAAATGAACGCACTGGCACTGCACAAACAGTCGGCCGGAGGTGCATAGGAACTTTGACAGCCTCCATCCGGAGCTGCAAGTGCTGTGACAGGGCGGGCGTTCGGGCCCTCTCGTTAGGTCCTCTACGTCTTCTGCTGCCATGGTGTCAAAAGTGTTCGCCGCTTATTACATGACTCATACAGTCTATTTTTTTATATCACCCTCCTAGCGTTTTCTTGGTTGTGCTCTAAAGAGCCCGGGGTCCGCTTTGACACCTAATCCCAAGATTTGGCGTAGGCACTAACTAGTTTTACGAAAACGACTGCCTTCTGATCTTCCAACCAAGATGGCAAATCATGTTGGGATTAGACCAGTATCCTCACGATGTTTTTCTTCAAAACATTTCATCACAATGTAAATTTGTCTAGACCCAGTATATAAAACACTCGCGGTTTTGATATGATATCATGCTTTAGGGAAACAGCTCGGATGCCCACGACTTATTCGTGATGCAAATGTATTCGCATCATTGTTGGCATTAAATGCAACGAACGCTGCAAACCATACTTCATAAAATATGGTATCCTACCAGTATATTTTAACGTTGGCTATCTGTACGAGTATTTGGAAAAACATACTTCATTTAAAAAAGCTCAAAGTATTAGAAATAAGTATCATCTCATACCTCCCCCTTCAAAAATTAAGATGTTATCAAATAGTCCACAGCATGTAATCCAGTAACTTTATACAAAGCTTGCGACAAATCCGGTAGTTCTAATGTTTTGCAGACTTGTTTATGATGTTGGCCTAACGAATAATCCAAATTTGTGACCTCGAGCACCGAACGCAACTTAAACTCGAAAAACTGGAAAAACCGATTAAAACCCTAATGGACTAGTTGATACTACCTTCTCAAGAAGTTTTTAAAGTAGACAAAGTTTTGTACAATTTGAAACTAGAATTGTCTCTGTAGACCAAATAGTTTCCGGGATAAATCCTTTCATAAGTTATAATTTTTTCGAACGTCGCAAACTTTGAAAGGCTTTATCGTGGTAACTATTGGGTCTACAGAGACAATTCTGGTATCATATTGTATCAAATTTAGTCTACTTTAAAAACTCAAGCGAAAGTACTATAAGCAACAAGTCGTTTATTAATTTCAACGTTATTGAATATGTTGAATGGATTTATGTTAAATGTATTGCCATGTCCAAAACATGGGCACATGTTGAGTCTATCTATGTATATTGAAACAAGCGAAGCAGGAACGTTTGTCAGTGTCAGCCACTGATAAGAGCATTTTAATACTACCTATATTTAAAACAGTTTTAACTAGCCCCATTCGTATTTATGCTGTCCATTTATTTGGACGGCTTGATGCGACAGAAAATGGAATTAAGTCTTATTCAATTGAGGCTTCGATTTTCCATTAATTTCATTGAAAGAATTTCCATGTTATCTGAATATTTTATTCTTCTTTTTTTGTTTAATATAGATGTTACCGTAGCCAAAGAAATTCGTTTGAAATGCTATGATATTTATCCAGGTCTATTAATAGTTCTAATTTTCTTCATAGCGTAAGCGAAGCGAGGTAGGAACGGGCTTGTTTGTGGATTCGACGATTTATACATGTATTAACATTTACTTAGATACGAACACTGCTCATTTAGTAATACCTATCGTTTATTCCTCTTTTTTTTCTTTTTTTATGTTGTTTACTTACTCAGATTTACTTATCTTAAGTAGGCTACGTGTTATCATTGTAACAAGCACATTTGGGGATAAAATGACTGCCAAGTTTCTCTTGGCGTTTCTCCTCGTGCGATATGCGAAGTTAGTGGGTGCACCATGGGTCTCATTAGCCTAAACGGGAGTCCCACAAACACTCAGATCACCCCCTGCGCCCGAGTGGTATGCGTAATGCATTTTCTCCCCCTAAACAAAAAAAAGGTCAGTTCTTGGATGGGTGAACGCTTTGATTAGTTATTAACTGAGCGCTCCCGTGCTTTGGAAGGCATGCTAAGCCGTTGATCCAGGCTATCAGTTGTTAAGCCAAGTTAGAGGACTCCGGGTGGCTTGAGATATTGTGTTGTATAGAATTTTAAAACGCGCTCAGCTTACATATACCTACGTTCAGGTATACCTTTAAACTCAATCACCTAACACTATAAAATCTGTCTTGTTCATTCTTATTTCCACGTTGCTAGTTGCCATGCCACACTGAACTCAAAAACTGTAATATAAAATAGAACTGATTCAATATTTATCAATCAATTTCCTTTTCTGTATTCACATCGCGTCACTGCGGATCGACTGAGAAACCCATTGCTTACTTTAACAACCTCGGTATTTCTCGATTTCAACATTCAAGAGTCATCCGTAAATATGCGGTATAGAGGTCAAAGTTGAATTTATCAAAAATTAAGTTATGAGTGTGGTGAAAACGAGTGGTAATATCAATAAAAACCCGTTCTTGCTTTATTTTGTTAACACTCCGGTGTCCGTATTGTGGAAGGGGTGTGAAAATCGCAACAGGGAACACGATTGGTATACATATGTATAACTTAGCCCTGAATAGAATGACATTGTAGATCATATTTTTTCCATATACTTACGTCAGTCTTTATGAATTAACAGCTATTCCTTTCCAACACTAATCGCCGTCAATAGATGTACTCCTGACAATTGATTGCCATCTATCTGGTTCGTGTGAGTTGGATTATAAACGTTTTTTATTGTGCGTATTGTGATATTGAGATTTTATGAATGTAGATTAAAACCAAAACTAAATTCCCTTCTAGTGTCTCTCTGCTCACATGAGATTTAAGCATGGGTATTGGAGCAATATACCTTTTAATTAATAAAGAAATATACACAGGGGAACGTTACTTTTAAAATTCATTTTACTTGAGTTGAGAAGTCTTTATTTGCTTCTATTTCACTACACACTGGGTGTCTGAGAATGTTAGTACTTCATAATTGATGTAGCCACCAAAATTTTGACTATAATAATGCAATATGTCAACTAGATACTGTTCAGAAATCAGAAGGTCCTGCTGTTGCAGTTAAAACAGCAACTTGAAAAAAATTGGATACCCACAGGGTAATTGAGGAGTTGTCATCCACAGACGGTTGTTTCAAATTTTTGTCATTAGATGTACATCATAATTATTAATAAACCGAACGTCATTCGTCAGAACATACGTCCACTTCAAAGATAATTTAAAAGTAGTGCTTAGTTACTTTACGCACCGAATCTGATTTTTTTAATTTCAGAAACTGGCAGATGCGGATTCCAATTTCCTGTAGCCCTAATAGATAACATTCCAGCTTCAGGCATGATAATATGTTCATTTGTGTTGGACATATATCAAGATTACGATTCGTTATTTCCCTTGTGCAAACGATTTATATGTTCATATGGTATTCTAAATTAACCAGCCGTATTCCCATCATATCCATTTTCCTCATCCTATTAGCACTTTGTCTCTTTGGGAAGCGACCTTTTTGCAGCACAATAGCCTGTTCAAATGACGATTTCGTTTTTACGACAACCAACAAAATGGCAAAAATATCTGTAGAAAAATCTGGAGATTACAAAAAGCGTCGTTATTCGTCAAGCGACACGGAAGCGATGTTAAAACCATCATAAAAGCGATACTTCATTAGAATATGACGCGGCCTCGAGCTTTAAGGAAATTGTCAACAAGCTCATGGGTTTTTTCTCTTAAAAATTTATGAATTTCGTAAGTATAACGGAATTGATGCTTACTTTTGCTAACATATTTATGCGACGTTCAGGTTAATTACTTTTATAACGCTTTGCGCACGTGATGTGTTTTGTATTTTCGACTGCTTTATTATTTTGTCAAAGTCCAAATCGAAATAATTTATTGCAAGTCACATTGACAGTTAAAAAGATGTATATAATAGTAGGTACCTTTACATGTGATGCCCTGCAAGCAAGGGCACATAGGCACTTAGGGGACTAATTTATTACACAATTTTTACTTATGTCCTTCCATGTACTGACAATTTGGATATTTTTGTGTGACTGTTTGTGTTCTAAATAAATTTAAAAAAAAACAAAATGGACTAACTGTTACTTTTTAAGTAGCCTAGCAAACTGTTTTTCTTAGTATAATTAACGTATCTCAGAGTCACCAAAGAATTTAAATGCAATTACCACGACGTCTATGTGAGCTCTCATTTTTTTATATTTCTCTCTAAGTTAATTATTTCACATCAGTTTCGGTACTATTTGGTCTATTAAGTAGTAAGAATTATTGTAACACTCATATAATGACTGTTGCCAAAATAAAGTAAATAAATAAATAAATTATATATTTATTTATTTACGTTATTTTGGCAAAAAATTAAGAACTGAACCATCTGACGAAACATTCAAACGTCAACTGAGAAACTATTTATTAGAAAACCCGTTATATTCCATTAGCGAATACATGGAAATAAAATATAGTTGAAATTGTTTAATTTAATTTAATATTATTGATTTATTTTATTTTATTTTATTTTATTTTATTTATTTGGAAAGCAAACAGAAATAAGTGAGTAGGAGGTAAGGTTTCTAACATGCAATTTAAACATTTCACTTATTAATAAAATTCTTAATATAATTCTTAATTTAATATAATTCTTGTTTTAATATTTACTTTGACGATCATTACGAGATATTGATATTTAATTCCTTGTTATCCGTGTTTAGAGTACCTATTAATAAATTCATGACGATCCTCTCAGGTGAATTTTATCATACTTATTGTATTATTTAACTGCTATTTTATTCATTGATTTTTAATTTATTTTGTTTTATTTAATGTTATTGACGATCACAATAGAGATTCTTGTAAATTGACATGTAATTTATGTTGTGAATAAATGAATCTGAATCTGAATATTTTGTCTACGTCGCTACTATTTCCCTACAATAAGAGGTCGTTTCATATTCGGTAGTATGGTCGGTTACTCGTTTGAGGTGGTGTAGTGCGTAAATAAAGGACTTGTAATTATTCTCTGAATTCTGTTGATGTCAATAAACCAATTCCGTTTTTATACGTAGGTATTCATGTTGTATCTCCTGGTCCAGGTCATCCAGGTTTTGTTCTTTTGTTGTTTTGATCCTGTTATAATGACGCATAAATTAAAAAAAAATCTCCAACATCAATCACAGTTAAGAACAACAAGACTTATTTTCATCAAGACCTTCGATTAAAAAAAAAAACCGCAGTCAAATCTATGTATATGTTATGGAGCTACGATGGATTACACATGTTAATTAATATCACTCGTTTTGCGTTGCGAGTCGAGGGTTATAATTTATATTACCTAGCAATGTCTGATCTAAATAAAAACAGAAGTAACTTGAACGGCAAAATCTATAACCCGAATACTAAATGTGCCCTTTGCGCCTAATACCCATTTAACTTACTATTTTACTATTTGTGACGGAAATCGTGTATTTTTGCCATAAAATTTAATGACCATTTTTATTAACGCATGATTTTGATAACAACACCTATGCCTTACATTTATTTCTATTTCCAATCAAAAATACTTAACAAAACAAACACAATGCGCTCGCGTAACTTTACCCTAACGAGCCCGGGTTGAACCTCCATTAACCACAATCGACTCGGTTATATTTGGCCAATCCGCAAAGTGACATTGCCTCAATACCCGATCAAATATATGCAATTTGTAGGCATCGCTGGCTTTATCACGTGAAGATTCCCATTCCCCTTTCGATACGCCGTGACATTAAACCGGTGTTATTTCCAACAAAATGCTTGATAAATTTTATGATACACAGTACGGTAATGTACCCAGGGGTGGTATCGTGTTTTCCGTATAAGCAAGTGCTATGCGAACATCTTGTCATGCAAATTTATGCAAAGCACAAAAGTCGATACGAAGTCTCTTGATAGAACGTGGACTAGCATCTTGTAATGTCTATGTGTGTCAAGTTACGCAACTTAGTACTTCGCCAACTTAGTCGTGTGTGCAAGCCTTGCTCGTCAAAATCGGAATGAACAAGTTCAACCAATATACTTACAATACGAGTGTTATCAAACTGAAGTTATGAGTTGGTTAAAGTGTTTGTGTCGTGTAGGATCTGTCATCCTGTCGTTATGAATGCCGCAAGTATAACTGAGTTATCGTGTTTTAGGAGTTTGAATATTCATTTGGTGTTTAATATTTAAGACAAACCTTGGGCTACGAAATATATTCTGCCTATCGCACGGAGAATTATTAGGGTTTCCATTTTGTAATCATCCAACCGGGTCTGAGTCAATCCATAATAACACAAAGCAATTTGCCTTTGCCATTTCCAGATCAGTCAAATCATGTAGCGATTGTTCCACAATCACACGCAATCCATTACAAATACAACGACAAACTCACCTCACACAACTCGCAATAAACATATCAATCAAATACTCAATTTTTCATCACTCAAGCATTACTCGGACCGTGGCGATTACCATTTTCCATACCTTCACAGGAACTCCCCGTAATTACGTACAAAATGAGCAGATGTTGCCAGCGATAAACGCCTAAATTCTGTCGTTTTCACCTCACTAAAATGAATACAATATTTATATTAACAATGGATAAGATCAAAGGTCAGCTGTCGCGTGTGGTTTTCAAAATTCTGAATTGTGTTAGTTTAGGTACACTCGCTGATCAATGGGGCATGTTTCATGTTGAGTAGATTTATATACGATAACGGTCTCGCCAGCAAACTGCAATTAAAGTTTTCTTGTGTGAAAATTGATTTATATTTGGCAGTAGTAGTAACTTGATTTTTATACAAAGTATATGCCATTAGTAGACATTAGACAAGAAGTTTTTTCCCATTTACTTGTGAAATTAAACAATCGAAGCGCTGGAAGCACGTTGAAATTGGAATGTAGGACTGTAGGTAGTTGTATGTAAATACGCCTACATGAAGAAAAACTCTAATTAAGTTTCTACTCAAAATTTACTCAAAGGTGTGTAAGATTTTCAGAAATTACGTAGGTCAAGGAATCTGATTTCCTGGATATCGTACCACAGTGAAAATCAATAATGAAAGTCGCTAGAGAGAGCAGTATTAATGTCACTTTGACAAGATATGATATTGCTCAGAAATTAATTCCTTCACTTTACATAGATAAAATATATAAAAAGTAATATATGCGTTAAATTAAAATAAAAAACTACTACTTTAAGTTAGGTAAGGGAAAGACCAATCTTAATACGAGTATCTCTTTCACTGTCACAATTTTTTATTGTAATTTTAAATGTTTGAGATTTGTATTTTATTTATTTAATGTTTGGTTAAATTACCACCACAATAATTTTATTATGGTGGTTTGACCTGTCTTAGGCTGCTAATTAAATTTAAAATTTAGCAAAATTAATGCACTCGTTTTTTTCACTATCTAAATGATTCGCTTGACTACTATTATTTTCAGCAACGTGATGTTTTTGCTGGAATGTAGTAGGTATTTAGAGGACATTCTAGTTCCCTACATTTAATGATCTTTGGATAAGACTTGATCAAAAAGGGTTGTTGTTATTTAAAACCAGGGTTTCATTAGGGGTAAAATGCCCAGTGACATGTTTGGCAGTTACTTCAAGCGAAAACGCACGACATTGCTTGACATATCTTGCAACATCGCGCAACTCTAAATTTGAGAATATTGCTCCATATTATTCTACATCGCCGGCGAATGTGTCAACAATTGACCAGTGAACGATTGGTCCACAACAGGGTATTTGACAGATTTTTGTTAAGTACTTCAAAATGTTCTAAAGTCACTAAACGCTTCACAATTGTGTTTCTTATATTTAGAGCCTTTTAATAACCAAAAGACAGTTTTAATAAAAACATTTCGTATTCCGGAAATCGGAATAACAAACCATTATTATTTATTACATCGTGACGTCACGTGCACTGATAGGTCGCTGAAGCGTTTCGTGTAAATGATCCAAAGATTCAAAAACTGTTATTTTATTTAGAATAATAAAATACGTAGTATTTTTTTTGTATTTCATGTCAAATATTCTTCATTAGGGCCTTAAATTGTATAGTGTTCAAAAACAATAATTATTTATTTCTTCATTATTATTGGAAACGGCACCTAATTAATCGCGTACAATACTAATTTAATTACCTTTTTCAAGGATTCTACTAATGTGTGAAAATCGTGTAAGTTTAAATCAATATATTTATTTGTTTACTATGTCAGAAAATACCCTATTGCTGAATTGGAACAGTTTAATTTTCCAAACAAGTTTTGGCGTAACATTTGATCTCATAGTAACACGTAATTGTTTTTGTTTGTTACCGTTCTTGTAAATAAATAAATAAATAGTTGCTCCATTATAGTTACTTATTAGAAGCTGGTTCCAACCAATCCACAACTTGTTTTTTACTTGTTGATCTGTTTGAGCTCAGTAAACGCAATATTAATTAAAACACTTAATTTTGATTACTGTCGTTTATTCAAAAATTAATTATCGAGACACCCAGCTGAATAAATACGGGAACATCCATTAGGTATATGTATTTATTACGATAAAGCAAAACCAAACCCGCTACGAACACCTACAGACGAGTGCAAAAGTTATGAATCCTGCTCTCGGACGAGAAAGATGTAAATCACTTCGTTTTATTTCTCTTCCGTTTACAAAGCATAAATCATAAAATTTTAATCACAATTTGAAAACTTTTAACTTCCATCTGCGTTTTCCAAGTTATTTTCCTCTCGACTGTACTTATACATAAAACGTTGGTTATGTTGGATTTTTAAAGGTCTGTTCTTAAAATAAAGGTGGTTCAACAAAAAAAACGAAAGGCATTGTTTTTTAATTAATTTATACGCATATTATAGGTTACAATCCGATTTGACCAAAGTAATTGTGACACAGTTAGTGCAACATTTATTTCAAACATTTTACAAATTTTACCTAATTTATACATTTTTGTTTACTTACTATAATATGTTTTCTATGATAAAAATACAAGTATAATATATTTACAGACCTTTAAATCTCCACTCTATAGATTTATAACATTATAAACGCAAAAATCTTTAATTTTCTTAGAACTAATTGTTCCTCATTTATACGATTATAAACCTACGATTCTATTTTAGGTATTTATGTACAAGGTTCAACTCTGTTTATTTTTCGACAGTTCCATATTATATTTTACGTACTTATTATAAAATCACATTTGCCTCGAAGCATCGCATGCCAAATGAATCTAGGTAATTAGTAATTTTAAGCCGCAACTACACAGTCATTATTATCACGCAATGTTGAAGCAAAATCCCGACAATTTCGGATCCGCTGTAATATTGACATCTCAGTATTGTGCTATTAATGTCTGTGTAAGGCCGCCTTAAGTAACGTCGACTAACTATTACATTTAATAGATGTTCGCTAAAAAATATTTATGTTAAAAAGCAGTCAAATATTTCTATTCGGATTAAAAATTATAGAAAACAAAGCTCCCAGACTAACATATACAATATAAACCACTCAATAACAAATAAAATGGGTACACTTTGTACATTTATTCAGAAAACAAAAAAGAAAATAAATAATAAAAATAGAATTGAATTGTACCCATTTGTGTGGTGTAATTTTTTTTTAATAGTAATTATAGACATTGTGTTTTCCCTTGAACCTCAAAATGTATGAGCTTTTAATTCATTGGACCTTATGCTTTTTACTCTTATATAACGTACTTTACAAGATGGTTATAAAATAGGCTTAAACGTACTTAATAGCTTCTGTACGATAGTAATTTTAAAACACCTGAAATTTTGCTGTTTAAGGGTAGTATAATAAAATGTTAGTTCCCGTGAAAAAACATTACCAAACCTGTGTTAACTCGAGTTACATATACTAAAGTGATGTTGTAAAATATTTTATCGACAAAAAATATATCGATGTTACCGTCAACATCTACAATGTTACTCAACATTAATAAATATTATTCCTGTTCTCTTCTTTTAATATAAAAACAATAAACAAATGAAATATAAATGTATATTTCTTTGTTTATTTTATAATTTTCATAGCACACAAATAATTTTTTTTTTATATTCATTGGTATTAAAGATTGCCGTCTAGATAAAAATATCCACTTAAAATAAATGTTCTCTCAACGTCCACAGTGGTCGACGGGCCAATTTTAAATATTTATAATGACTCAAAGCCGATAGCAGCTAGCCATCAGATATGATATAGAACCTTTATACAGTAATCGAGAATTTTTAATGAGCACATGTATTAATAACACATCTTTTTATCGATATCAAATCTCTAGAACGTGCCCAGAGTTAGCACAGATATGAACATTATCATCATTTTCCTAGCGTATTTCGTAAAATAGTTCGAGTGCGCTTTAGCCATTAATCCCAAGATTTAGCGTAGGCACTAGTTCTATGAAAGCGACTGCGATTTGACCTTCCAAACCAGAAAGAAAATAGACGTCTATTTTCCCTCTGGCTTGCATTAGACCGGTATCGTCACAATATTTGCTTTACCGAAAATTCAATTCAAATAATGTTTTAAACATAAGCCATAAATACCCAACCTAGCAAAAAAAATAGTCCAGTAAAAAATTAGGGCAACAGTTTGTAGGTCAAGAAGGAAAATAGACTTTGTTCAGATTAGACCGGTATACGTCATCACGATATTAGCCTTACCGAAAATGCAAATCAAATAAATTATTTCGTACATAAGCCATAAATACCTACCTATGTTAGGTCCAGTGAAACATTAGGGCAAAAGTTTGTAGGTCAAGTGAGGGTACATGTAATGTACGTACTGACCTACAGTTGGATTAAAATTTGGGCTTACATTGCAATACTTATTTAATACTGGCGTATAAAAACCGTCGTTACGAATAGGGTGTTTAAAAATTGTAGCTATAGTTACATTGTATTTACAATTTTAACAAACAAATAATTGTGTCGTGTATATTTTATGAATATAATTATGATTTCAATGAGAAGTTTCGTTTTTAATTACCTAATGAGAATGATGAAATTACCCAACTTACTGTTAATTTTAAACAAAAATTATAGCATGTTCAAAATTCAACATACTATTTATTAAATTAGTAAATAACAATAATTACATTTAGAATATATTCTCATTCGCCGACCTACATAGAGATTATTTGATATCGAATTATTTTTTTATGGATTCCTTTTCATACAACAATAATAGAATACTTATAAACATTATAAATTTAATAATATATCGAAGTACTGAGTACATTTTTACATTCAGTTGCTAGGTTCATTTATTTACTTACGAGGTACAAGTATAAAATATACTAGTACTTTTAGAAATAAGTCAACTTATGACAATATTTTAGCAATATCACAAATTGCCGTCTGAGCGTGTGTTTGCCTCTCTACACTGAAAAACTTTACTAATACTGAGCGAATCATTTCTAATATTTACTCTGACATGCGGTTACTAAAGTTTTATATGCTCTAGCTTTAATATTTACATATGACATGGGTGTTTCATTTCAGTTATAAATGGGTAGTAGGTATATAACGTCACCTATTCGATACATACGAGCATGTGGCTTGTGGCCCATTTTTGTGGAATGGTACAAAATGGGAACTGTATAATATGACTGACTGCAATTACAATAATCATTACCCGTTTTCATGTCAACTTGTCCCTTACTACTGATACTGATGGAATAGCACATGCTGCCACACAAGTCGCGTAGCGCTTGACTCAGTGACTCCTGTCTCACTCGCAAATCTCGCAATGTGCAGATTAGAAAGAAAAGGGTATATTTAGTCTGTCGCGTCTCATCGTGGCGTCATTTTTGGTAGTCCAGCTTGTAGCAATTTGATTTGAATAGGTACATCGATGCTTAGCTTCAGAACAAACTTTCATTTTGGCTTCTATTATAGTTCCAGTAGCTAACACCAAAAATATATCCGGAATAATTAATACCTAAGTACCAATGTGAGACACTGTAACGTGGGTGTTTTTGCGTTTATTACCGTCATTTAATCGATAGCATTTACCAATCTGTTAAAATCATCATCTTACGTCTATAGCAAAGTTAGCAGAGAAATGAACATAGCCAGCAGGGCTGCGATGGGTGTTTCCATTGAAGCAGCCCGCTTGGCGGCAGCGAGGGCGCTGGCAGCTGCTTCCACGCACTGGCGGTAGGCGGCCAGTTCTAGGCACGTGATCGCGCAGAAGTGCTGGTGTGCGCAGGCGCCGTCGCACTCTGAGCCCTCGTGCTTCACGCTGTACGCGCGAATATATCTATGGATGATAACAATAATGAACCAGGAGTTTCCCACTCAGGTCGGGCCTAGCCGAGTTTCCTACTGGAAATTAACTTCCAATCAAAAGTAACAAATAGCTATTTTTGTAGTAGGTGCAATTTCGTCAACTTTAGACAATTTCTTTAAATGGCACCGGCTTCAAAAATTACAATAGGTGTGTCTACATTGTTCAATAAGAAGCGTAAAGTCTCCTCTGTCGTAACTCGGCGATCACTGATTAGGGGCCGCACGGTCCGGCGTCCTAGGCACACACTCACGGACCCGGACGACGTAATCACATCGTCCATCGAAAGATGGAACGCTGCGCTTACGGCGTCCAACTCAGACACTTAGGCATTCCCGCCGGCGAGGTCGTCCACCACGCGATCGCGACAACACTGACACGTATAGTCCCTATTCGTCCCGGTACCGCCGCACACCGGGTAGAGTCAGTCCGACCCAGGTCGGGCTTAGCTGAGTTTTTTGCTGGACTCTTCTCAGCTAGGCTAGGTTTAGCGAACCAGCGACAAAACTTCTCGTAGCTCGATTCCACTCACACCTCAGATTCGGTTGAAGCCACACAACCAATCCCACTGGAGCGCAAACTCTTAGAGTAGTCCAGTGTTTATACTGCCCGCGTGGTCGTATCTGAGGTTTCCCCTGGTTTTTCCCCAGGCCATTCTCCAACCGCGCACTCCTGTCGCTTTATTGGGCCTGACCTATAAAGCCACAGCCTGTTAACCAAGCTTTGCAAGTATCGGCAACGGTCAAGCTTGAGTTTGTCTTATTTTTTTTACTTTTGCGAATGGTTTTGCTCTTAGCCAGCATCCAGCTCAAGGGTAAATATGAGGCTGAACATGGAGCGAGAACAACGAGAAGAGATACTCAGTCGATCTTTGAAAAGGTTCGAGTTAAAAGAACTCGAAAATACATGCCTGCAAGCTACTTTGAAACTTACTTGTTAAAGACCATGGTCTCATGCTGCGAGCCTATCCGCAACTTATCAGCAAGATTGTGAAGTGCGTCGGCCGACACCTCATGCAGGCCGTAGTACTGAGTGAGGTTGTACTCCGTGGTCCACTCGGCAGCGCCGGCGCGGTTCGCAGCGGCCAAGTCCAGATAATATTGAGTGTAGTCCAACACCTAACCACAAACGTTCCATTTACTTATGACAATTTCAAATAATACGTTCGGTCAACTAATTTGATTTCGTACCTTGTCACAGTAAATAAATAAATAAATATTAGAGGACAATCTTACACAAATCGAACTAGCCCCACAGTAAGCTCAAGAAGGCTTGGCTTGTGTTATGGGTACTAGACGACGATATATTTAATAGATATAAATACTTAAATACATAGAAAACATCCAAGACTCAGAAACAAATTTTCATGCTCATCACACAAATATTTGCCCTGACCGGGATTCGAACCCAGGACCGTCAGCTTCACAGGCAGGTGCACTACCCACTAAGCTAAACCGGTCGGCTAAACAGTGACATTAATAGTGCATTAAAAGAAATTCTTTAGCTTTATTGGGCCCGGCCTATAAAGCCACAGTCAGGCTAAAAAAAGCAGGAGTTGAATGCTGTGCCTCGGAAGTCTTATTGGTTTATTTAAGCAAGGTTGCAACTTGCAGTGACCTCCACATACAAAGTGAAGTTTGTTACTTGTGATTAGAGTGTTTTAGAAATGTGGAATTATGTGTTGGTATTATATAAAAATTTTTGAAACTTGTTAAAATTCACAGCCTGTTAACCAAGTTTTGCAAGTATCGGCAACGGTCAAGCTTGAGTTTGTCTTATTTTTTTACTTTTGCTAATGGTTTTGCTCTTAAGAGCGCTTTAATAAAATGTAACAGGTCCACTAGCGCCACTCGTGAATAATTGTAATTATTTAAATTTAATGATATATAACTAAAAAAGGGGGCTGCTACGTACTGTAGTTTGTATTTAAGTACTTTTTGAATCCATCAAACTAATTTTTACGTTGCTAGATTGGTCTCTCTATGAGCTCAAAAATAAAACGGCCGTTTTAACTTTGGACGCATAGATTGACGAATCCAGCTACGTAATAACTAGTTTGTTGAATTCAAAACGTACTTAAATACAAAATACAGTACGTAGCGGCCCCCTTTTTTAGATATCTATCGTTAAATTTAAACAGTCACAATTATTTACGAGTGGCGCTAGTGGACCTGTTACATTTTATTAAAGCGCTCTTAACCAGCATCCAGGTCAAGGGTAAAGATGAGGCTGAACATGGAGCGAGAACAACCAGAAGATACTCAGTCGATCTTTAAAAAGGTTCGAGTTAAAAGAACTTTAAAGTACATGCATGACATTAATAGTGCATTAAAAGAAGATCTTTAGCGGCGGCATATTGATTGTCACTGATTGACTAATGACCTTCCCTAATCTCACAATAAGATCATTTTCTGCGAGCCCGTCATTGATCAAGATGCTAACGTCTAGACTATATCCTAAGGTTTCTTAGATTTATATTTTTAAAAACAGTCGTCCTAAAACGATACAATTTTAGGTCTGCTATGATAATATAAATATCGAAGACAATTTATTGAATATGAACATTGAGCTTTTCTGTAAAAAGCTTTATTTATAGAAAAGCTTTCAAGCCCCACGCCGATAAATTTTCAAAATCTTTTAAGACTTTACGTAGAGGAAAATTTAATAATGAATGAATTAAAGCATTGAGGTTTTTTACAGAAAGCATTACTAAATTGCATTAGCGTGGCAATTGAGGCTTCGCATTTTACCAGTCAATACCCTAAATTACCATTTGGTTGCAACCTCTATGAGTTTGAAATATTGCCAGTGAGTTTTTAAAAAATCCGGCACATATGACGATTCACTTTGATTGGAATTAAAAAAACATGTTTACCAATTTTTCAATCAAGGTCTACAAGATATTATCAGGCAGCTAGTGTGTAATTTTCAACTAATTATATACTTTGTTCTTGACATATAGCTGGCCTCTTTGAAGATTGAAGCACTCTTCTGACTTCTGACATTCCCAAATAAATAAAACCACACAAGAGATTTTCAAGCGATATAATTGTATTAGTATAATGTCTTAATATAATATTTATTTACTGCAGTATTAATGTGATTTTGAATCCACTGCACAGTTGTCTATATAGCAGGTTATGAGCCCAGCACGCTTCTACTGCTGACACTCCCAAATAAATAAAACCACGCTAGAGATTTTCAAGCGATATAATTGTATTAGTATAATGCTCATGTCTAATTATATTTAGTACAGTATTAATGTGATTTTGAATACACTGCACAGCTGTCTATATAACAGTTCTTATATATAGGAACTATCAATCATACCTTGCCTGTGTTGGTGTCGAACTTATAAAGCCTAAGGCCGGGGTTGGAGGCACCGGCGGGGTCCCGATGGGGACTCACTGACGGCGCAAGCAGCGCCCATGACACCGGTCGATCTGCAACAAAATATGTATTATTTAATTATTTATTTAAGTTTTATTTATTTCATACATTTTTTTCAAGTTTCCACTACACAATAAGTTTTAATATTCTTCTGTTTGATATCATATGGAACACGTTTGGATAAAAGCCTCCTCCATCCCTTGCCATTTTTCCCGGTCATTGGCTAATTGCATCCAGCTCGGTCCTGCAACCTCTGCTATGTCATTAACACATTGTCTCCCTGGTCTTCCTTTCGTCTTTCCTCTCGGGCCTGACCATTTTGTTGCTTCTAGTATAGATCTTTTTTCTTTGTATCTTGCGATATGGCCTGCCCATTTCCACTTGAGACACAGGGTTTGTTGAAGAGCATCGGTGAGTTTGGTTCTTTTTTTAATTTCCTCGTTTCTGGCTTTGTGTATTCTCCTTAATTTTAATAAGCTTCTCTCCATGGATCCCAATGTGTGTTAACACTTTCTTAGACTGTCGCTACGGTGTCTCGGGTACACTCAAGATTTAAGTGTGGCAATGAAAGTATTCAGGGGATGCCTCGATTCAGTCAGCCACGCCCCCCGTGAAAGAGACACGCTTCTGTTTTTCGCGCACGACAAAACAGGATGCAACGCTCTTTGGGAAGGGCTTTTTAGATAAACCTCGATAAATATCTGACTGTGCAGTTTTAAAAATTTCCTCTTGAAGGAGTTTAGATGAGGTAAAATACTATCATTTTAACTTAATTGTGTCGTTTAGTAATGCGCTCTTTTAGTGAGCTGAGTAAAACAAGGTTATAAAGACTCAACTTTTGTTTTTTTTCTATCGAGATTTTTTTAAGCAATCATGTTTCGGTTATTGTCAGATATTCAAGAAACATATATTTGAAAATCCTTCAGAACAGCGTTTCAAAGAACGCGATATTTCTCATTGTACGGCCTTAAGCTCAGTGCCATTTGCGCTAAGTCGTTCTGGGCTAGCCTGGTACTTCTAGATCTGGCTAGTTCGTGGTCTAGATTGGAACTTCGTTATCCCAATATGCTAAGATCCCCAATCGTGTGTCACTAATACTCGTAACTAATTTACCAGTACCTATAATCATAATTACAAACCGGACTGTTGTCGCAATGACGTCACACTAGGGTCGTTTGGGGTGTAAATAGAAAGGTATACGGAAATTCTAACGACGGAACTCAATTTCTGCAGAGCTGATGCCAATGAATCCCAACTATTGTTGGGGCTATCAGTTTGCGATGTCTTAAACAAACATGAGCAATTACGATATTTCTTCTCTTCTCTTTATCTGCCCTGAAGAGTATTTACATTAGATTGTTCCATGACTCAAAACTAATGAAATAGCAAAATACTAATCGTATTTTGTTTGTACATACGGATATCGAAGTTAATTTACTGAACTCTTTGATCTAAGTACATAAAACAATAAAGAGTCGGCATTTCTGAAACGGTTTACTTTGTTCATTTTTCTCAAACATGAAATAAAATATTGACGTTATGTTCGTTATAACAGGCTTCAACGTATCACGTTTCGGGCGGAACAACTCGAGAGAACTGTAAAGGGATTTCATACAAAATTGAAGTCCTAGGCCGGGAAGTATTTTATTTTATTTTAATGTAAACATGGCGTCTGTGTTCATGAACAGGGCTGCGACTGTGAAAGCACTATTTTTTTTGAGAGGAGTATTTTTTATTTCATTGCATATGTTTAAGAAAAGCACTATACATGCCTTGCCGTGAAATAGGCTTGCCGGCTTCGTATCACTATCCGGCCTCCCTACGGTCGGACGTCTACTCGTATACCTGCTCACCCGGCAAGCCCTTCTTTCCCGGCATCTGCAGTAATATTCTATTTATTATGTGTATTTCTAAGACCGCATCCATAATAACACCAGTAATTTATCTTTAGGTGAGTAAGGGCGCCAGAGCTACAGTGTATACATTGTGTTGAAAGTTAGGTCTAACTGTCAACGTAACGAATCCTCAAGTCAATAAAGGATCGGCAACGAGCTTGTGATTTTTGCTGAGTAGCTAGTATCCATAGGCGACGGTGTCTGCTTACCATGAGACAGGCCGACAAAACTCTATTGGCACCGTCGTTTAATTTCATGTTTACGTACAGTACGTTACGTTTATCTTTTTAAGAGTACACACCTAAAAGATTCGACATTTATTTATTACCTTAATTACCGACGTTTTGGCATCGGTCTTGGTAGTGGTTTAATGTATTTTTTGGATTTTTCATTAAGTAATATCGTTTCAAACATCATTCCAAATCGACTAAAAAATTTCAAGCTAAAAAATGGCTATATTACTATCTGAAACTTTAATAAAATCATCGTATCCCTTAATAATGTTATTGATATTATCAATACTTTTGTCATAATTTCAAATCAAAACATTTTAAAACTTATAAGGCCTCTTAAGCCTCAGTCTGGTACTTTTGCGTCATGGTCAAATGTTAGTAAAAGTCAACCAAAGGTGGTGCCAAAATATTAAAGATGACGCGGAAGATATCCACGTGTAGGTGCCCAAAGAATTGTCTGGCAATGATGCTGGCATCGCGGCAGATAGGGCGGAGATTCATGCCGTGAGTCTGAATCGAGTACCAATGACAGTACCGGACGATATTATAATGCACTAGCTCTGGTCCCTTCGCATATTGATTGATTTATTTAAGGCGCGTATACCCGCGAACGACCTTGCGCGTTGGGGCGTGGCGTAGCCTTTCCCGCCGCACTACCCGCGCCCCCCCGCTGTAACAGGTTTTTTGTATTGTGTGTATGTATTTTTTATATTATTATTTTCTAAATACGTAGGAATGTTTGAAGTAATTAAATATATAAAATAGTTAAGTAGGTACATTGTCTCAGAATCGAACTCTTATATTTTAGCGTCGCGCGCAAAGCGACACAGCCTTCCCGTCCGAGAGCCGGTGACAGCCTGCCGCCCGTCGCCCGCGCACGTATCCGCCCCAACTTTTATGACAGTGTGGTAGTTATTCCAGGTTTTTGACAAAAGTAATGATTATTTTACAATATCCGTTGCTCAGATTATGAAAAACTGAATTAAGTTTTATTTTCTGAATATCCCGTGTAAAAAACATGTCTAGATAGTGAGCAGTAGCGATTTAAAAGGTTGAAAAATGCCTTATTTGTTTTTTTTTTGTTAGGACAATCTAGGCGTGTTGCAATATCTGTTGCTCAGATTGAAGAGGACATATCAATTCTTCAAGTATATTTTTTCGAGACCTATATTTCGGGCCAGTTTTGAGTGTTAGGCCTTTGAACGCGACCAAAATGTGGTATTTCACTCTATTACGCGCCTTAAAAGAAAATTGTTTCTATGGCTTTACAACAAGTATTTTTACTCTGTGAATGAATATTTAAAACTATGACATTTAATTATTATTTATATGACTTTACCTATACAATTTAAATTAATTTAATAAGGCTTGACATCTAGAAAGAAACAGTTTATTTATTTCTTGATTTAACCTTAAAAATGTAGCATAATATTATGTGACATTGCTATATTGCTATCTTTTAAATTTATTGGTTACGCATAGTTCTCACTAAAAAAATTTGCATGCTACCCTAAGCAGAATATGGCTGATCTCAATCCTAAGATTAACACCGATATGTAATACTAGCTTTTGCCCGCGACTTCGTTCGCGTGAACTTCTACTGACTATTCCCTTACCCTTCGTAGATTATTTCTGCAGGTTAGGTTATGAACAACTCAACTTTGAGTGACTCACTCTAAATTTACTCAAAGGTTTTTACGTCTCAAAATTAAAACCTTACAAAGTTTCTTATATACAAATATATTAGCAAGTGAAATGGGCCATCTTGTCCATGAAATGAGGCATGTGTCCTGAAGTAGGATGTAATAGGCGGATAATGAAACAAAATGGGTATGATTTATAAATACCTATATATATATATATGTATGTTTTGGTAATAGGTATTGGCTAAATAAGTCAGACGTTAAATACACATTTCATTTCAGCCCGGAGAACGCCGTCGACTCGATCCCATATAGCATTTATACGTACCAATTGTTTTGATGATTTCTTATACTATGTAACACTAATGTGTGCTAAGAAACTACCTCATCACATCCATGGAGCATAGTGGTGTCATGGTTCGATGTTGCGTAGCTATAATTCCCTACTTTCCGAGCCTTAGTACTCACATGCTCGGTGTAGCGAATACAGCGGAAGACATATAATGCTTCAATCGAAAAAAAACTTCATTATAACCCAAGAATTTAGCATCCTCTCAAAATATCTGTAAGAAATTCTCCCTTTATCGTAGGTAGTGAAGAAACACTTTCCAAAACATACAATCGAACCTGTGACATCCTGACATATGCAGCCCATCGCTTTAACTGAGCTTTCTGAACAATCAGTAATCACACTAGGTTACCAAATCCTTCAACCAGTTCTCTCTTACAAAGCCATGGGGAGGTATACGCAGAGTGGCATCTACTAAAAAGACTCGCGCTTCCTTCAATTTATAATTTTCTTTAGCAGACGTTACTGCTTAAAACAGTATTAATATTTTTAATTGCATTATCGTTTTACAATTATGTTTAAAAGAATTTTTGTAAACCCGAAAACTGACAGGTAGAATGCTGCCTAAACTTACTTTTCTCCTTCTAAGTAGCCAATTTTTACAATTTGAAGCTAGGCCAATTGCTTTTTTTTCGAATAACCTAAAATTTGAAATCTCTTCATATCTCCCATGTACTTCCTTACTCAAAGAAATACGACTGATGCCTGAGCGCACTCCTTATTGCTTTATTGGATCTGGCCTATAAAGCCACAGTCAGGTTCAAGAAAAAAAACTGTTTTATATTTCTCAACCATCCGTTTTTACTCCAAAGATTTCGGAGTAACTTTCAAACACGTTGATTTTCTTTCATTTTGTAGACAAATATAACTTAGGAAATAATTTGTTAATTCATGGAGTGGAGTGGCAATTCCATAAATTTTAGGTATTAGACGGATATCAAAGCACTGGCCAGTCAATGCTGACAACAACCGTCTACGTCCAGTCTATTTAATCTCCAATTTTATAAACAGTAAAGTTAATAAGGCTCTATGAGTCAGCAAGTTTTGGCTTAAAACGCAAGCGCTTTAGAGGCTGTAAGTCAGTATCTAAATAACGCAAATCTATTCTGTTTTGCTTACGATTATGCATGTAATTAATAGAACTTTAGGTACTGAAATGCGGTAAACATTCACATTCACTTGAGTCGGTTTGGTTTTGAGATAATTAAGCTCTAAGAGTCACAAATATCCGAACTAACTCTTCAACTCAATCTCATCATAACCATTTGGCAGCGAAATTACTCGGTTTATAACTACAATGGTAAAAATGAAAACTATACATGCATGTACCTACTTTATCTTAGCCACTATACGACTCAAATTATTGAGTTGTGCAAGTAGTAAATAATCTTAATTAACCTCGATTAGACATTACCGAATGTCATCTGTGTAATGGCACATCTCTGACACGCCAAACGTCAAATATCGTGATATTTGTAACTGTCTAGACTCGCCTCACGATAGTCCTTATTGTACCTTGACCCTACGATTCGTGACAACTATTTGCATATTCGGAGCTCAGACTTACACTGGTTCATCTGAGACGAATTTTCGTACGTGAGCAGGCATTGTAAATATCTATATGACTCTGGTTCATAGATTCAGAATTTACCAATTTGAGCAACGATAAAGGGATAAAAAGTATCCTATATGTTAACCCAGGGTATAAACTCGTTGCATACCAAGTTTCATCATAATCTGTACAGCCGTTTTTGCGTGATTGAGTAATAAACATCCAAACATCTAAACATCCGATTTTTCACGTTTATAATATTAGTGAGAATTATCACACTCGACCACTCTAACGTTCTGGATGACCACTGAAGACATATCAATTATAGGTAGACGGAACTCCGTCCGTGCCTTGAACTCAAGGCACCGGTTTGTCAATGTTGACAGCGACTGTCTAACATAATGAAATCTCTTATTTCAAACAGTTACTATGGGTTGAGGGATTTTTGGTTATTTGTCGCTAGTCCCCTAAGCACTTTTTTACCCTCCATTTTTTCACATATTATCTGTTTATTGTATATTTTTTTAATGGGATTCTTTTTAGTTTGCTTCCAATTATATGCTTACCAATTTTCAAGCCTTTAAGTCACGAATTGAAGGATTTCTCATACAAAGTTCCTCTCAAACTCCTCTTTTCACCCCCTTCCATCCCCAATCTGTATGTTTTTTATAGCCTATAACCTGTCCGAAGATCCATTAAACTTATTAGTGAAGGTTGTACCGAAATCTATTGGCTAGTTTTCGCGTGATGGTGAGACAAATAAACAGACAGACAAACAGACACAAATTCTAAAAACTGTAGAAATGTGTTCTGTTATCGATTCTAAGACCCCTCCATCGATTTTTTTGCTAATATCTTCAATGTACAGATTTTCGAACCTCTACAGCTTTATTATATGTATAGATAGATAGATAGATTGATAGATAACCTGTACTCAGCAAATAAATTCATTTCATTTCATTTCATCAAATGATAGGTAAGATTCATCCAAGGGCACTTCCAAAGTACTAACCATTATCATAGATGACGCGGAAGGTATCCGCGTGGAGGTGTCCGAAGAACTGTCCAGCGATGATGCGGGCGTGACGGCGGACAGTGCGGAGGTACTGTGCGTTTGCTTCAGGGGCGTGCGCGTCGTAGGCGTGCCGCGAGTCTGAGCCGGGTGCCGCGTGACCCACTATATACACCTGTCGGACACACCAGACCATTGAAGTTGCAAGGATTCATACTGATACATTGATGGCCCATGGCCCCTTGGGACTGAAATATCTGGCGATGTGTTGGCTATCCAGAAGTCTCTAGGAACGGGAATAAGCACAAGACACGTCTACTTAGTCATCATCATCATCATCATTTCAGCCGAAAGACGTCCACTGCTGAACATAGGCCTCCCCCAAGGCACGCCATTTAGACCGGTCCTGTGCCGTTCGTTTCCACCGGATTCCCGCGACCTTCACCAGGTCATCACTCCACCTTGTCGGAGGCCTACCGACAGCTCGTCTTCCGGTTCTACTTACCACCATTTATTGAAAGAGAACGATGACATTTTGCCACATCGCGGTGGCGAGAGTTAAACCTACCCTCTCTCTTAAACATATATTACAGGGACATTTAGCGAAACTAAGCAACAGAGATCGCGGCGGTAGTTTGAAACTGTTTTGAATGGTCACTAATTGACACAGATTGTTGCCACAGCAGTCGAGTCAGGACTCCGAGAGGCTTGCTTGAGAAATTTTAATAGTCTATTTGCCCATTTCCTTGATAAAATTTTAATCCTAAAATGTTTCTTTTGTGTTGAAAGGTCAGATCGCGGTTTCCGCAGCTCGGTCATTTAAACTATTTTCACTTTCTTAGTGCCGGCAGCGCTACTAATACATCAGTGTTATAAATATTAAAGCACTTTTAGCAAGGTAGGCGAAGTCTGCAGTTAAGGCAGGGTGAGGTTTTTGGGCGCTTCCATAATGAGCATTTATGAAGCCCCTGATAATGTTAACAGTCCATTTTCAATGAACAGATGATCACAAAACAAACTTCAATGTCACTAAATGATAATCATTAACCATTACTTGGCTGATATTGGTCAGGACGTCCTAGAATGTAGTAGGTTTTATTTATTTGGTCAGTATTTTATGTACAAGGCTTTGAGCCGCACTTCAGACGTCGCACTTTGATACCAAGTAAGCGAATGAACTGTATTTAATACCCCTTCTAATTTCAAAGAGCAAGCTTATTAATGTCATTGAGCCATTATTTGCCTATTTTGCTAATATAATACGTTATAAGTATAAAGGTAATTTTAATTGCGTTATTGTTATTTCAACATTAGAATTATTATCGTAAATCGGTAAAATATTTCGATTACTACAAATTATTAGTAGGTATATCAGAATATTATTTCGGAATTCCAATAACACATAGACGAGGAATGTATTATTGGTGAAAATGATTCCAGAAATGTCATGCAGACATATTTCATTTTGTGTGAGAGTATAAATTCATAATGTAATATTATTTAATCCTAGCTTTTCCCTACTACTACTGATGAGGATAATACTGTATCTGGCGGTTTAGAAGTTTGAACCCTTATTACTCAATGACGCGCACGGATTACGACTCTTGAAGGCATACATACCTTACAGTCTAAACAAAAAATACTTTTTACCCCATACATCGTCCCTCAAAGGGACTGAAATCAAGGATAAAAGCTGAAGTTGAACTTTCATTCTCTAAATGAAAAATGCTTAGTGTTGTCATGTTTTCATCTAGTCTTTAAGATTTTTAATTAAGTACCAGAAAGCAGTTGAAGCCCGTTTGACAGACGATTTACGTGATTCTTTTGATTGACTCCACACCTAGAATATACAATAACAAAAGACCAAGGCCTTTTAATCAAAATTATGTATGGATGCCACTTCACTGTGGCAAAAAAGGCAACAAGCCTTACTCCTAACCCGTTATCTAACGGTCCCTGCTATCCCCGGGCTCATTACAAGAGAATGCTATTGTTTATTTTTTTCGCAGGTATACGACGGCTTTAATTAAGAACAATGCAACGACTATTTCCATCTAATCAAGATACATCACTTAATGATAGCGGGAGACCCACCGGTGCGTACTCGTATGAAGGCACTCTCATACATCACAGCCATATCAAATTACGCCACATCCGCAGTACCGTATCGTAGTTATTTCCATCAACTATTTTATGACCGCGCGGACCAAGGAAATGGCATGGAATGTACCTACTTGGAGTTGTGTTGGATATTTATAGCTTAGTAACTAGTACTGGCCAACTGGTATATGACAGTCAAATTAGAATGACTGTCTTCAAGTGGACAGTAAGGCTCGGTTGCACCAACATACGATCAGAGGCCGGTCATCGTCAAATATAGCGCCGGCAGCTGTCATCTCATAGAAATTTGTCAAACTTTACATACAATCAGATTTTAACGAACACCGTTTACAATTACAGACGGTTTGGTGCAACCTACCCTAAATATCGTGCTTGATACAAAAAAGACCGACATGAGCCGTCCTTGTCAGTCACATAACATAGGTAACACATGCCTTTTCAAACTCGCTAGGGCTCGGTAGTACATACATGGTTAACTTGCACGAGTATCGATAGACCTGCCAATCCTACCATCAGACAAACTGTATGCTTGTTTGCTAACAATAATGGTGATATTAACGACCAAATTCCAGTACCTATTCTAAATAGGTTAACAGCCATTCGAGGCCAACGCCAGGCAACGGGGCCAGGCAACTACCGGAATCCGGAAAAGCAGGGATAACTTATATCAACTGTATGAAAGGAGGTCTTGCACCACTGATGAACGCTTCCATCAATATGTTAGGGATTATTCCAAATTAGTTAAAATAGTGTGTACAAAAGCAAAAGCTGTGCACTTAAATAACAAAATAAAATCCTCAGACAATAAGGCCAAGACAGTCTGGAAAATAATAAATATAGAGACTGGGCAGAGTAAAAATAGAGAGTCCACAATTTCATTGAAAATAGAGGATAATTTAATAACTGACGCAGTAAAAGTAGCAAATTAATTTAATAATTTATTTTCCAAAATTCCTATAATCACTACAAGCAGTTTGGCATCGTCTTCCACAATAGCTGAATCCCTTTTGAGTGAGAATGTAAAGCTAGATAATTTATGTATTTTTAATTTTCATCATGTTTCTCCTCTGGATGTACTAGTCTTTTAAAATGCTAAAAATAAAGAGCACAGAAGACTTATGGGGCGTGTCAGTCAAGGTACTGGAATCTATTCTGGAGGTCGTTGCACCCACTTTAGCTCTCATTTTTAATACTTGTATAGACAATGGCATATTTCCAGATTTAATGAAATGTAGTAGTGTGTCTGATTATCGTCCAGTTTCTATCCTGCCTGCGTTTAGCAAAATATTCGAAAAAATAATGCTGACGCAATTGATTTCTCACTTTACACAATATTTTGCACGCACAGCAGTTCGGCTTCACGAAAGGTAGATCGACTACTGATGCTGGTGCAAGTTTGATAAAATTCATTTTGCAGTCTTGGGAAGAGTCACAGGACGCCATTGGAGTCTTCTGTGACCTTTCCAAGGCTTTTGATTGTGTAGACCATGGTACTTTAATTTGTAAGCTGAAATTTTATGGCATTAGAGGACATGCATTAGATCTCATTAAGTCATACCTAACACAAAGAAATCAAAGGGTAGCGATAAATGGAGCTATTTCATCAGATACAGCGGTAGAGATGGGAGTACCTCAGGGATCTATTCTAGGCCCGTTCCTATTCCTTGTTTATGTAAATGTTTTACTATATATGGTAAGTCAAAGATCAGCCATTGTAATGTTCGCAGATGACACATCATTACTGTTCAAGGTTAATAGGAAAGATACTGAACTCGTTGAATCAAATAATACCCTCTCCATGATATCTGACTGGTTTGCTGCCAATAACTTAGTGTTGAATCCGAAAAAAAACGAAATGTATAAAATTCTCACTAGCAAACTCATCTTCAAATATAAAACTTAATGGTGAGACTTTAGAATTTGTTAAGACAACTGTATTCTTAGATATTACACTGGACTCAAAATTGCAGTGGGGTTCCCACATAACCGCTATAGGAAGTAGGTTGAGCTCTGCTGCTTTTACAGTCAGGAGAATAAGGCAGCTTACCAATGTGGCAACGGCTCGGTTAGTTTACTTCGCTTATTTTAATAGTATAATTAGTTACGGTCTTATCTTATGGGGATCAGCTGCAGATATCGAAACTGTATTTATATTACAGAAAAGGGCTGTATCCTTTACTGTATCCTTTGATTGAGGTGTGCAATAAAGGGTATTTGTATTGTATTGTAAGGGCTATACGAGCAATTTATAACTTGGGGTCGCGTGAGTCATTGAGAGAAATCTTTAAGTAAATAGATATCCTAACCCTGCCGTCGCTGTACATATTTGAAATAATCATGTATGTTAGGAAGAATTTATACAATTTCCCAACGAATACTGATAAGTTAATAACTACTAGAAACACTGGGAAACTCAAAATAACTTTTTATAGACTAGTGAAGGCGAAAAAGTCGTTCTTGGGAAATTGTATAAAATTCTACAATAAAATTCCAAGACACATTACTGAACTTACGGACTCTAAATTTAAATCTGTCGTGAAACAGACACTTATTTCAAAAGCATATTATAAGATAAACGATTACATCATGGATAGGGATGTTTGGCAGTGATAGCGTTCCGCACAAGTAATCTAACACAGAAATATTTTGTCCTTAATATTAAAAAATATGTATGTATGTTTATACCGTAGCATTTGAAATATGTACTATTTTTACTGTTATTTTATATACATTGTATATTGTTTTGAAAAAATGACACCTCGCCGAGTTTCTTACGCCGGTTCTTCTCGAGGCAGAGGTTTATTTTATGAACCGGTGGTAGTTTTTTGACATTCATAAGTGCATGCCTAAATTGAAGAATAAATGATTTCATTTCATTTCATTTCAACGATCGCTACGCGTGCTACGCCGTAGCGCGTAGCAGCGTTTTTCCGCCTTGTAGCGGACATCGCACGTAGAGGCATGACGCATAATTATGTGTTTCCACTGGCCTTGAATTGGTTAAACTTAACAGCAACACCTCAGATTCGGTTGAAACTGCTCGTGCTCAATCAATCTCACTGGAGCGCAAGCTCTTAGAGTATTCCAGTTTTCCAAACCACATGCGTGGTCGTGTCGGAGGTTTTCCCCTGGATTTTCCCCAGGCTACTCTCTAACCGCGCACTCCTATCGCTTTATTGGACCCGGCCTATAAAACCACAGTCAGGTAAAAAAAAAAATTAACAACACTGAGTTGCTCAAGGATTTCTTAGTATTTTTTACATTGTAATTAACTACAATATAAAATGTTATCCATCTTCTTAACTATTATTGCGAGAAGTGCCATTGATAATTGTATGTCGTATGCTGTGCCTACATACACTTTTCGGTAATGCAGGCGTGAACATATTCATTATTTTATTTTACTTTGTCGTGCAATATTTCCAACACCTAATAAAAAAAACTAACACAAACTAGTTCACATTTAACATTAACGTTTCTAAACACGTCAATTACCTCGTAGGGGGGTAAATTATGGCGGCCTATTGATATGATTCATGGTCCTGGCGCGATAATTCATGCCGTTGTTGGGGAAGAATTATGCGGCAACACTGAAACATGCCGCTATCGTACATATCTTAATCAGAGGTAATCGTTGTAAGTTTTTGAACTAATGAGAGATAATTTTGAGGGCAACTGTAAAGTGCGTGAGATTTTTATCTGTGTAGCTATCAATCAAATCAAATATTTATTCTGCATATAGGCCACAAGGGCACTTTTACGTGTCAAAATATTTATTTACAATTTAAGAAAGTCTGACTATAATTAGTAATACATTTTTCATGTCAAAATATTAATTTACAGTTCAAGAAGGAATAATAATTTCGAGTTTACAATTATAACAAAATTAATGTCATACAGTGAAGATAAACTTGCAATTTTATCTATTACAAATATTACAAAAATAGTAAAGTTAGAGATGTATATGGTCTCAAGATTAAACAAGGAGTATAATGAAATTAATATAATATCCCAGAGATGTACATGGTCTCTGAGCGTCAAAATTAAAATTAATTTAATATTGTTAGAGATGTATATGATCTCTAAGTCACTGATAATATAAAATATCAAATAGTAGAGAATATCATCATATAGCACGTCACAGCATATAGTAAGTTTATGTATAGCGTAGATACCTACCGAATTAGCAAGACGTAAAAAATATTATAGGTTGTTTCATTATCTCAGACGGTATTTTCAACGATAACAAGTTTAGTTAAACTAATATCAACACGCACAGATATAATTGGGTCATTCTACTTTTTCCTGACCATTTTCTCTTACAAAATAAACTGTAACAATTATGTATTGAATAAGTGTACAAAAATAGGATTTCGAAATAGTACCTGAACTTGATAAAAGGAAATTATAGGTAAAAAGGCCTTTATCTGCAGAGGGGATCTTACAGAATGATTCTCAACAATGGAATAATAAAATATGTTTTACTTGCTACTAACACTATAATTTTACAATATTTTTATACTAACAAAGCTCAAGTTTACTGTCAACCTAATACTTCTTTTTGTAAGAAATACAGGCTTTTTTATTTATTTTATAGGTGAAAATACTTCAATATTAACAAATTGCTGCAAAAGGTGGGTAACACAGTGGTAAAATCCAAGGCCACTGAGTTACTCGATTTATGGATATTAGTTGTGGTTCGGTAATTACCAAAACTATCGGAAGTGATACTGCAATTAAACCTCTTTCTAAATAACAATACAAAAATATGAAGTGAGGGCCAAGTATTCCTAAAACTGCATTTAAAAAAAGTGTCTGAAAATTATGTATATGAAGAAGTAGAATGGCCCAATTATGAGCCATTCTACTTCTTCATAGCCCAGTTTCCATAGTCACCTTCTAGCAAAAAAAATCGTGTAGCGCCGCCGCACGCGTATTCTGTTCATAAACAAATCCTTAAATGTCCTTCACGAGCAAGTGCGATAAGCGCGAGAGTTTTTTTTTTATAATTAAGGACTTAATTATGTATACATTTTAGTTGATACTATTGTGTAGAGAAAATTACTCATACAATTTATAGGAGTAATTTCTGTTACAAAATAGTATATGAATTAAAATGTAGACATAATTAAGTAGTTAGCTATGTACAATAGTAGATTGTGTTTCAAGGGAGCAAAATGATATATTTAAAGCGAGGACGGAATATTGAATCCTGAGTGAAGCGAGGGATTCAAGTGTTTACGCCCAAGACGGAAATAATTTTGCTACCGTGTGACACATACTGCTTTTCACACCGTCTATGAGGCCCGCTGCTAAAAACATGAAATATCTTACAAATGATTTTACTACAGTGTCACATACTGCTTTACACACCTTCTTTGAGGAAAAGAGTCATTGTTGCCCTCAAATGAGGGAAGAAAAGTACATCTTTGATCCCTCATTCGAGGACAACAATAACTCTTTTCTGAATAGCAGGTGTATAAAAAATTTTGTTTTCACCAATAAACGCATCCGTGATAGTAAGGCTGGGAAATATATACCTAAGCTAAACTGGCTCAACTGAATTCACATGAACGTTTTGACACAAAGTATTTATTCTCAAATTCACTGCGCACCATAAAAAATTACCGTCCACAAAATTAACAGGATTATAAATTTAAAAAATAAAATCAAGTCCCCTTTAGCCGGGAACTCTTTGTAAAATTACGTTTTCCCTTGCATATTTGAAAGGTGATTAGATTAACGAGTTTCTAATCTGTAATTTATTAGAGAGGTCGACGCCGGATTTCCCTCCCTCTTCCTGCCTCGTAGTTATGACTCCGGCTTTAGAAATATGCCTTTTGAGCTCGGTACCGTAACTAACTAGTTACGTTCACGACAACTGCTCCATATAAATAGAAATCTTATGAATATATTATCCTAATAATAACGATTACTACTTGTTGTCGTTCGTTTATCATGTTAAAAACCCAATTCCTGTCACAAGTAGGAATCGTTATCATTAGGTATTATGAGTATGTACTATGTACATAACTTTAAATCGTACTTAAGATTATTGATATACCGATTCATAGCAGTGGAGATTCGATATAGTAAATGATCAATAACCAATCGCATTAACTTACTCCACGTAAATGTTTTTTTTTTGCGTCAATAGTTAAATAGTAAAATTACTTGATATATTGTACTTAAAAAAACTGAAAATTATTTTATTTAGATGCAAAACAAGTATGTCAAGGTATCCGAAATATTAAAAACCAAGCAAGGTTAGATAATTATTGAACGCCTTCTACCTTCGTATTACCAGTATTCTTACGTCTACATAATACATTTTCTGACGTAACTAAGGCCGGCTTTTAAATTATCTATTGATTTTTAAATCACGATACTAAGCTTTCCTTTGTTCCAAGAAATAGTAAAATAAAACGGAGCAATCGGCGGAACACGTGTCCAGGGCGCGCTCAAAGCCCGTATATCTGCCTGGATTGTTGACAAGTCTCTGGAAACAATGAGCTTATCCGGGTAACTAGTACTAGTATATAGTATAAGGTGAAGCCGTCGTACTGCTTTTAAAGATTAATAATAATAATAATATTCTTTATTGCACCACTAATACGGGAGTACATTTATAGATTCGGTAAGATTAATAATGGTAACAACAGGCGGTCTTATCGCTTTAAAGCGATCTCTTCCAGACAACCTTTGGGTAGCAGGAAATATTTTTACAAAAACTATACCAGGCAGTGCAGGAATACAGCTAGAAGATAGAAAATAACACAAACATCTAAAATAAATTTATACATACATAATTATACATACGTACATACATACATATATATACTAAAAGGCAACTCAAGGGAGCGACAAGTAAAATAAGAAAGATTAAAATTGCAGGATATTAAAAAACAAGAAGCATGTATTTGTAATAATCGTTTACCACTCAAATTTAAACCTTTCAACAAACCGGGCCGATTCAGTGGCCGATTGCTTTAACCATTAATCTATCAAAACTGTATTCGATTCGTCGAATTGTTGTAGCGGACGTTACTGCTACTTTACTTTTATCTTATTTCCTAACTAAGGTCTTGTTACTCCGTACGAGGTTTAAAACGTACATTCCTGTAAGATAGCCCCATTTGAGATCTTCTTAGGATTAACGCTCTGGGTTAAAAAAATCTTTCGATTACGTGGCATACCTACGCGTCCACTTAACACTACCAACTTAACGCCTAAGTCAATGTTGACCAGCGGGGTAATCATGTAACTTTTGTACTACCGTTAGGTAGATTTTAATGTCAAATTTTAACTGTCAGCGGGGTAATCACGTAACTTATTTACTACCGTTAGGCAGATTTTAATGTCAAATTTTAATTGTCAGCTCATACAATTATACTTCAAAATTGACATTAAAATCTATCTAACGGTAGTACACGTGATTTGCCTGCAGCTCATACAGTTATAATTCAAAATTGACAATAAAATCTATCTACCGTTAGTTAATCACGTAACTTTATGTACTGTATATTTCACTGTCAATTATGAAGTGCTAATGTATGAGCTGACAACTATTTTTTTAAATCTGCCTAACGGTAGTATATATAATGTTATGTGATTACCCTGAGATGAGCAACTGGTTTTTGACCAATCAAAATACTTTACCTATTTAATCCACCAATCACAGAACACTAATTTAATCTTAAAAAAAAGCGAAAAAAATTAATGAAAGCGTCTGCCATTTAACCAACCAATCCAGAGACGACGTTTTTTTGACCTTATGACATCGTGTCAAAATTTGTAAATTTAAATTTCAATAAACATTAGCAAAAAAAATTGGTTGCCTGTAAAGTCGGTATACGGGCGAAAGTTTTACGTGACAACGACTTTTTATGTCTGTCTCTCTCGCTCTTAGGCGGGCTAACCATGCCTCTCACTCGCTCTCATTGTGAGCGCATAACGTGAGCGGAGCGTAACGCAGTTTCTTGAAGTGTCACCCGGCAAACCAATTTATAAGACGTTGTCACGTCAAAAAGCTGAGGTCACAAAATATATCTTCAAGTGCTAAAACTAAACTAAACCTACCTTAAACTACGTTGCTACTACCTATTGGCTTTACAAGGGTGAAATAATGGACCATTTTCGTACTACAGACAAGTAAAGTTTATATTGCACATATTGTAGTATATATTCAGTTTATGGTTTTATTTTATGTTGTCTATGTTTAAAAAAGTAATAAACATTGTTAGAAAAAGCTAGGATCGGTTGCTGCTTGATTTTGTTCCTATAATTACATGGCGCAGTCGGAATTAATTATTTATTTTCTCTACACATTTCAATTCACTATATTTGACACTGCAAATAGTCTAATATAATGTAGCTTTAACATTAAAATGAACGTTGTCCACGTCAAATTAAATTATTGAAATGTTGTGTTTGCGTGCTAGAAAATCGTGTAGGTTGGCAATGGATGACGGCCAAACATATTTCACGCTAGTGTTGCGCATAATTCTATTGGCTCTTCTAATATTACTCTACATTTAAAAGTAAATCATTGTATATGAATGACTTTAAAAAAATATTTCGAAAGTAATGCTGCCGTATCTACAACTTCAACTAATACTTTGCAATCATCCATACTCGACATTTTAAGAGAATATAATCAAGTCGTTGGATTATATTACTGAAAAATATTCGTCCGTGTTCGACGAATTCGGTAATTCATGTTACATGTGTTAATTAATTCTTGACTGATCCAGAAACTTTCATCGCACAACAACGCAAAAGTAGAAACCTACAAATCTGTTTACATTTTAACTAATTACTCACCATTTCACTATGAGAAGCAGCCTTCTCGAGTACGGCGTTAAGCCATTCCCACTGCAACTGGGCGGGTCCTCCGTTCGATTCCCGGCCACTGAACAGGTTTGTGTTCAGCGCTACTATCCTAAGCTTGCTATGTGACTGCTCTATTGTATAGTAGCCACCTGCAGACAAACACACACTTACAATACAAATACTCTTTATTGCACACCTCAAAAAAAATATAAAGCAGGTCAGAATAACATAGCGAGACATAAGCAGAGGTACAGTCGTCAATACCATTGTTAATAAATTAATCATAATTAAAAAATCATCCCGTTTCTATACAGCGTTTTAAACACTCAGTTAAGTAACACAGAGGCAGACAGGACATAAAATATCCCTTTTATACAAACACCCCTGATTTATACATATATACAAAGGAATATAGTAAATATGACTGTAGTTTAATTAAATACGAATACTGTCGGGACAAATATTTAAACGAGCACTGACTAAATGGTTACCTGAAAAATGTTTTTTCACTTCTCATGCTCGAAAAGTGTGTCATATTAGACTTGTCAAGCGGGGCTAAAGTAATACATTTAAACCCTAGGGAAAATATGAATACATATTTATGATTTACAAAACATTAGAATTTGACTAATCAAAATACTTCACCTATTAAATCCACCAATCACAGAACACTAATTTAACTCTTAAAAAAATATTTGGTATTGGGTATTAACCAACCAGAATACAGATTTACTAAAATCGACCAATCGGGAAACATAATTAATTTTTCTAAAGAGTCTAAAGATTAAGTTTGTAGTAGTCCCTATTTCACAATAATTAAAAAAGTGGTTAAATCGTTCGAGCAACGCTTTGAAGCGCTCAATGGAAGGTCAGTTAGCTTTTTTCGCGCGTGAATGTTGCGCGCGAACCGCAGTGTCTATGTTTTGTGTGTCAAAGGAGTAAAGAAAAAAAACATGCTGCAAAAGTATATATCTTCGCCGTAGAATTTATTGTTAATTTTGGGTGGGTTAACCTTTGTTTATTTATTTTCTCGCAAACGAAGTGAAAAGTAGAGTGTATAACTCTGGTCTAAAAGCCATATTACCCCTCGAACTATTTTCTAAAATAACTATCTCGTGGTAATACGGCTCATTTTAGACCCTTGTAATACAATCTACTATTACTGTATCAAAGTATATTTAATTTTCATATCGGTTTATTAGGTACAATAAAAACTAATGATGATTTATCATTAACATCAAAAAATGTTAGTTCAGCTTATTTGTTCAAATATGATATGTTTTCGCTTACATGAATGCTGAATACTAGAACTTTATCAATTTACTATACACACACTTACGGACCCGGACGACGTAATCACAGCGTCCATCGAAAAATGGAACGCTGCGCTTACGGCGTCCAACTCTGGCACGACGCGTACACTTAGGCATTCCCGCCGGCGGGGACGCCTACCGCGCGATCGCGACAACACTGACACATAGAGTCCCTATTCGTCCCGGTACCGCCGCACACCGGGTAGAGTCAGTCCGACCCAGGTCGGGCCTAGCTGAGTTTCTTCAGCGACAAAACTCCCAGTAGCTCGATTCCACTTACGCCTCAGATTCGGTTGAAACGGCTGAACCAATCTCATTGGAGCGCAAACTCTTAGAGTATTCCAGTGTTCCAAACCACACGCGTGGTCGTGCCGGAGGTTTTCTCCTGGATTTTCCCCAGGCTACTCTCCAACCGCGCACTCCTATCGCTTTATTGGGCCCGGCCTAAAAAGCCACAGTCAGGTTCAAAAAAAAACTATAAGATACAGGCACTAGCACACTGTTAGTTCTGTTGTGTGTGGTAGTGTTGAAAATGTTCAGAGCACAGTGCAATTGAATACTTGTATTTATCTTCGATTCCTTTTCCACCCGTCCTAAATATGAGTACATAATGTATCATAGGTATACCAGATATCTTCACAGTCAGTTATATCATTCATGTTTCGCAACACCGCTTAACTTCGACAGAAATAGTCACATCGGGCCGATTTAATATTATATATACCTACCTCGAAGATATCAAATAAAAGAAGAATTGGAGGCACCTGCCTCCCCCCTAGACCTGCCTTAAGGGCTGCCTGCCTACCTAGGCTTGACGGGTGGGAAGTAAGGCAAGCGCGATAATCAAAAACCAATTTTAACCCCGACAAATGCCAGGTCGATTCTAATTAAAGAGGTTTGGTTAAAACTAGAGAACTTTTCTAACAACATAATTTTCACCCGTTTAGTTTCATCCGATATCCATCTTGCCTATAAAAAGTCAAATTATATCAATGTTCCTCAAATCACTTAAAAGTTGAAAACCCATGCCAAATAACTAGATGAATGGAGGTTAATTGGATAAAACTCAGACAGGGAAGGTTCAGATTTAACCCAAAATCGATTCCGACCGACTTTAATGGAATCAACTTTTTGAGCCTTCGCGCAGGCGTAGATGGATGTCAGTTAACTAAATCATTGCGTATTGGAAACCTTTTTCACTGCTTATGTGACAAATCGAGTTCATTTATATATATATATAAATAGCGGCCGCCCGCGACTTCGCCTGCGTAGATTTTAGATGGTAACAAATATATAAAAAAGATCAACTAAGAAGGTCAACTTTTTTTTGTCAGTTGTCTGATGCTGTTAATCTTTGTGAATTTTGAAGTTAGATAACGAGGATATCGAACATTATTCCATAAGAAGTCAAAACTGGCACTTTTAACGCCTGCTAGACTATTAGAAGAAGAGATACGCGGAGTTACAAAACAATGTTCTAGAAGGTACCTTAGCGTTTCAAGAGTATTTGCTCCCCGAACCAACTTTTTACCCCTTTACGGTAGGAAATTCGTAAAACACTAAAGTACGTCTTTTTGTGTTTACACAGCGACTTTGTATACGAAGTTTCAAATCTCTCACTGAAATAAGATTTGCTCCCGTATAAACTTCGAACCCCCTATCATACCTTTAAGGGAGGAATTTTGAAAAAACGCTGAATCATGTTTTGTTTTACTTAAACAGAGAGTCTACTATATACGAAGTTTCAAATATCTCGCTTTAAAAAGGATTTGCTCCCCGAACAAACATTTAACCCCTTTAGGGAAGGAATTTTGAAAAACGCTAAAGCGAGTTTATGTACAAGTTTCAAATCTCGCAGTGCAAAAGGGATTTGCTCCCCTGTACAAACTTGGAACCCCCTTTTCACCATTTTAGGGGAGCAATTTCAAAAAACGCTGAAATTCGTTACGTTGTATTTAAACAGCGAGTCTACTTACGAAGTTTCAAATCTCACTTCAAAAAGGATTTGCTCCCGTACAAACATGGAACCCCCTTTTCACCCCTTTAGAGGAGCAATTTCGAAAAACTCTGAAACACGTTTTGTTGCATTTAAACATAGAGTCTATTTACGAAGTTTCAAATCTCTCACTTCAAAAAAGGTTTGCTCTCCATAAAAACTTTGAACCCCCTTTTCACCCCTTTAGGGGAGCAAGTCAGTCAGTCAGTCAGTCAGTCGGTCGGTCGGTCGGTCGGTCAGTCGGTCGGTCGGTCGGTCGGTCGGTCGGTCAGTCAGTCAGTCAGGACTTCTTCTTTTTTTATGTATAGATTATTAGGTATAGAGCTATATCAAGGATAATAAATAAGTGGGATATATTGTTACCTTACCAACGCGTAGCTTGTCTACGTAACTGCTAATTAATTAGTGCTATAATGGTGAAATAGGGACGCAGGAAATAAGATATTCAAGTATGTTTTTCCTTCATTATTAATATTGCAGATTTTATAGCGTTATCAAATATACATACACATATATAATATGTATAATGGCGATACTGGTTACAGCGATATAATAAACTTATTCTTTCAATTTAAATACATATTGAAAGAATAAGTATTTTTTATATCGCTAAAGAGAACTTAGACAAGCTACATTTTCATGAGTTCAAGACCTAAACGATAATAACGTTATTTCTATATATGTAATTAAACGATATAGAAAAAACGTTGCTATCGTTTAGGTTTAAAAACATTATGCTATCACTTTTGCTTGGTAACCAGACTTACCATTCTTAAAAGTCTGCAACGCCTCCAGCGGTAGCCATTGCCCCCATAGGTTGGTCAGGTTCTCAGAAGGCGCTGGATCCAAATGTCCCAGCACTGGGAACACGAAGTGCGAGCTGAATGTCCTGCCGAGCAGGTCTGTCATGTTCCTTATGGCCTGGTACCGCTCCTCGTCTCCACCATACCGGGCTGATATGATGTCACTGCAAGTTTGCAGAGTTTTAATAAAAGTAAAAATACAACATCGCTTACAATCCAGAAACAATCATAAAATCATTAAAATAAAAATCAAACTAATTCTAAACTTAATGTAAAACAAAGGATCCCTTGATAGTAGCTGGTGCAAATGTGGCCAATATCACCGCACTAGCAGCATCACCGCGCTGCACTGCCAGCAATCTGCTGGACCAGGTACGAGCGAGCCGCACCTGGGGTTGCAACAACTCTAACTCAAATCATAGCTGTTCATATATACTCGTAGTAGAAATATAGTTGAATCAGCTAGTTTAGTGCAATAAAAACGAAGATTTTGACTATTGATGAATGTTAATCAGAGAAAACTCAATACTAAATACAACAAGGTTAACTATGATAACTTTTCGAACGATCTTTAGAATTCACCGTCACTTTCACATTCAAAAAAGACAATAGGACGATAGTAAGTAGGTATGTCTTAACGCGCGTTCAATAACTGATACGTACGCAATTGCAGGATCAGTAGAACAAAATCTACACTGGGATATTATGTTGATAAACTTCAAAACAGAAAAATACGCTTAAATGTTGATCTTGTAGGGAATTGTTTGTTTATCAATCCGACATACCGATGATATGTACATCACGAACGCGACGTTCTCCGAATGGCGCGTGCGCATGTGCTGCGCGGCCAATTCGATCAGCTCGAGCGAGTTCTCGCATTAGTAGTTGCCGAAGCGACCCAGCACATGGTGGTGGCCTGAGCTGCCGCGCTCATCTGCTCCACAATCCACAAACTATCTCCGAATGGCGCGTGCGCATGTGCCGTGCGGCCGACTCGATCAGCTCAAGCGAGCTGTTGCACGAGTAGTCGCCAAAGCGGCCCAGCGCGCGGTGGTCGCCTGAGATGCCACGCTCAGGTCAGTGGAGCAGATGCTCCACAATCTACAAACTAAGTAATTCAACATACCCCGTCCATAGAACGAACTCAACGTTCTCCGAATGGCGCGTGCGCATGTGCCGCGCGGCCGACTCGATCAGCTCGAGCGAGCTGTCGCACGAGTAGTCGCCGAAGCGGCCCAGCGCGCGGTGGTGGCCTGAGCTGCCGCGCTCATCTGCTCGGCGACAATCTACACAATCAATAATAAAATAAAATGCTAAATGTTTACTATATTTAATCTATCATTAGTTCCGCTATACTGATGATGACGATAGTTATGTATCTCAGTTTCTGTTTAAAGATATGTATTCTAAAAAAAAGACAATTAAAGTCACTTATATGAGAACAGGTGTTTAGGCACATTTAAAGAAAAGTATTCGTAACTTATTTTGTGTATTTTTCTACTTAAGGTATTCTTAAAGAGGTTATGTCGCCCAAAATAAACGTATTGACGTTATGGACAAATAGATTTTTAAAGAGTAAATAAGCGAAGTGAGCGCTACTAAAACTACTGTGATTTTATTTTCCTTGTCATACACCTATCTAATCATAACAACTATGTAAGTAATGTAGCTTTATTTACTTCTTTACAGTTGGTTAAATGCGCGTCCTGCCTTTTTCTGGTTTACCCTGAGGTTCACTGGCTGAGAATAACATAGGTGTTTGGCATTAAATTCTCCATTTTAATACCTACATAAATACTTAGAGATAATCTTACATAAATCGATAGATTTACAAATAAAAAATCCTAAGAGAACTTAAATTCTTCGAATTCATACGACTATGTTGTCATAGAAATAGCGAGCTTTCAGCGATGAATAATGATGCTTTCTGACAAGTTCCCTGGAATTTTGTAGTGTTTTGAAAGATTATATAGACACGGTTTTACTCCAAAATAATGTATTCGTTTATAAACTTAACATCTGTGATCAAAGATTTTGTATTAGAACCTTAATCTAAGAAAACATTTTTGGTGAAAAGATTTAAAATAGATGTTATATTCTGAAAGCTTCTAAGTAAAATAATGTAACTTTCATCCTTAATAAGCTGGGATTTCAGTAACGACTTGGCCTCGAGTGTCTATTTAGGTTAATGGTACCTATTATATTGTAGACAGGTCCTCAGACAGGAGCAAGAATGCTCATGATACTTAATATTCCGAGAAAGAAAGTAAAAGGTATACAATTTTGAGTGAGAATGTCCGACAAAAAAATATTTGATAATAATAATTTCTTTTTTCTTTATGATTTGTGAGCTACTTAATATCAGCCGAGCCCATACTTGTGACTATTACCGAAATTATATATATTCATATTTACCTAGTATGTTTTTCTTTCTGTTTCTGTATAAAGAAAAATGCGCATGTGCTCATTTGACTTCCCTTCACATTTGACGACCGCTTTAGCTTAGTTGGTAGTGACCCTGCCTTCGAAGCTGGAGGTCCCGGGTTTGAATCCCGGTCAGGGCATTTATTTCTGTGATGAACACGAATATTTGTTCCTGAGTCTTGGATGTTTTCTATGTATTTAAGTATATATTTATCTATATAAGTATGTATATAGTCGCCTAGTACCCATAGTACAAGCTTTGCTTAGTTTGGGTCCAGGTTTATTTGTGTAAGATTGTCCACAAATATTTATTTATTATTTATTTCTTTATATATTAAAGTACAATTTGTACCTACGTCTTCTAGTGTCGCCTTGTGGTGTGTAGAGAGGATCGTAATGGAAATCCGTGATGTGCCAAAAATAACCTGTAACAAACAAAGAAAACATGTAGACACTTGTCGTTTTTGTAAATATCCGTTAGAACTTATGTCAGTAAATTATGTACAAAATGTACTATATAAGTTACCAAAATTTGGTTTATACATATGATATAAGCGTTATAGAGATGTCTGCTTGTATGTACATGTAGGTACAGTCAAGGAATTATTGTTCATACTGATTTTAACTGTGACAAGGTACAGGTTAGGGTACCGTGTCACAGTGAAAATCAATATGAAAGCCGCTAGAAATCTAATTTTAATGTCACACAATAACCTACGTGGTCTAATTGTGTTATTTTCAAGCAAATGGTTAGTTAGAAGATGTCAGTAAGGACGATTTTTAATTATGTTAGTAGTGAAATAAATAAATCTTGCACAAATCGACCTAGTCCCAAAATAAGCAAAGCTTGTAGTATGGGTACTAGGCGACGATAAATACATATATTGACAAATAGGTACATAAATACATGGAAAACATTGAAGACTTAGGAAGAAATATTCCTGCTCAACACACAAATTGCTGCCCAGACCGGGATTCGAACCTGGAACCGCCAGTTTCGTGGGTTATTACCAACTAGGCGAAAGTGGTCGTCATAGTGCCTTATTGGCAACGCCAAACCGCCCTAACACAAATTACTCACAGGCAGTAATTTCACCGATTTCTGTACCGCGCGCCTAGACGCAAAAGTTAAAACTTAGAAACAGAAATCATGGGATCTACACACTTAAGACTTAGCTCCTTTAGACTATGTGGCTGACTATATATTTGTATATGTTTATGTACGTATATTTTTATACTATATTTACGAGTATGTATGTTTATTTATCCTTAATTAAATGTTATTGTTGTAATTATTAGTAGGCTTGATATGTATTAACTCTGCACCACCTGCTATGAATCGTTCTGATTAGATTTCCGCTACCCTAAGGTTGTCTGGAAGAAATCGCTCTTTAGCGATAAGACCGCCTTTTGTTTGCCTCTTCTCATTGTGTTTTTGTACTGTACTGTATGTATCCTTTGATTGAGGTGTGCAATAAAGAGTATTTGTATTGTATTGTGATCTATCTTCGAATCAGTTCGTGGATGTTGTAAAACAAACATTTTGTCTATTATAACATTGACATTCATTCTGAATTTTAAAGAGTACCTATTGAATTCGAAAATATGTGCCCGGACCAAGCGATCAAAGCATGTGAACACGTTTTTAAATAGCGTCTTGCAAATTTGATAGTTTATATGATGACCTATGAAGACCGCACAGTTAAAAAACGATTTCAGTAGGTACCCATGTCACTTTCTTGGAAGTAATTTACATAATGGGTAATTTCCTGTGCCTTTACCATGAGTTTGCATGACCGTACTCGCTAGCGACTACGTAAACAAGTTAGTATGCCGATTCTTAGTACTATTGCGTAACCGCCAGAGGCGCTGTACTTTTTTTTGCCTATACAAATTTTTACGCAGTCGCTAGCGAGTACGGTCATGTAGGCACTGAAGTCTTAGTTGAAGTGTAGGTAGTATAAATAAATAAATAAATAAATAAATAAATATTAGAGGACAATCTTACACAAATCGAACAAGAATCATATAAAAAGTATTTTCAATTTTTTTCCATATTTTTTTGCACTTTTTGCTTTAATCATTGTTTTCTTGCTTGTTAACAGTTGTATTTAAAATTGCAACTGTTTTTATGTTTACTGTGATACAATAAACATTTAATAAAATGACTATGTCTAAAAATCCGCTTTCATAAAAAAAACCTTACGAAGAAAATTATTCTACGATACGGAATTATAGAAATGGAAAAGTTCCCGTATAGAGACGTTCACTGATGATTTTTTTTTTTTTTTTATTAAAAATGGGATTGCTCTTGGCCAGCATCTAGCCAGGGGGCAAAGATGAGGCCGACGATGAAGCGAGCTCACCCAGAACCGGATACCGTTTCAATCAAGATTTATTCAAACCAATCAGGCAATCACACTACCTTTGTATAAAATCATGTGGTTATTTAATGTGAGAAGATATTTGAAATTTAACCGTCGTCTACCGGTCCCTGGCTCCCCGGGCTTATTACAAAAGAATGCTATTGTTTTTTTTCCCGGGAGACAACGGCTTCACCTTTCATTTTTTGGGTTCAGTAGTTAACATTTCTCACTGTTAACCTGGTTTAGCGCATTATTAAATGTGAATTTGAACAATCTATTGATGTATACTAATCGAGGCCTTTCTATAAAAAAAATCCGACGTTAAAAGGTTTACATATTTTACTGAAGGAGCGCCAAAGTATTATTTACCTAAATATATGTTATGTGTTATCTGTGTCAGATTACAAACTACAATAAAAAAAACTATTTTGTCGCCTTCCATAATAAAACGGCGCAAATATTTTTGTTCCCAACCTCATTGAGCATAAGACCCCATTTCCTATTGTCCCTTATCATTCTGACAAGGAAAGCACTATACTTAGAGCCCATTTCACAAATATAAAAATACGAAATTACCAAAGCAATCCCACTTTTCTGACGCCTACATTACCCATTAAGATACACTTGGGCCGTTGTATAATGAATTAAGACAATTTAATCCGGAGCAATACAAATCTCTTGTCAAATTTATTTCCCGAGTCGAATTCTGTGGGGTCTAACTTTTCGTACTTAGAACGATTTCTGCAATCTGGAAGTGGCAAGGGAATTTTTTAATTCTAGAACGTACTTGCCTTTTTATAGTTTAGAACCTCCTCCTTTTTTAACCGACTTCAAAAAAATAAATCCGACTCCAAAAAACACTAAATAGTAAAAAAATAATTTCCTTACTTCTTACATGAGACTTTAAGCTTATTATTATTATTATGTTTGAACCTGACTGTGGCTTTATAGGCCGGGCCCAATAAAGCGATAGGAGTGCGCGGTTGGAGAGTAGCCTGGGGAAAATCCAGGGGAAAACCTCCGACACGACCACCCGTGTGATTTAGAACACTGGAATACTCTAAAAGTTTGCGCTCCAGTGAGATTGGTTGAGCGGTTTCAACCGAGTCTGAGCTGTGAGTGGAATCGAGCTACTGGGAGTTTTGTCACTGGTTCTCTAAACCTAGCCTAGCTAAGACGAGTCCAGCAAAAAACTCAGCTAAGCCTGACCTGTGTCGGACTGACTCTACCCGGTGTGCGGCGGTACCGCCACGAATAGGAACTATACGTGTCAGTGTTGTCGCGATCGCGTGGTGAACGTCCCCGCCGGCGGGAATGCCAGTGTACGCGTCGTGTCTGAGTTGGACGCCGTAAGCGCAGCGTTCCATCTTTCGATGGACGACGTGATTACGTCGTCCGGGTCCGTGAGCGTGTGCCCAGGACGCCAGACCGTGCGGCCCCTAATCAGTGATCGCCGAGTTACGACAGAGGAGACTTTACGCTTCTTATTGAACAATGTAGACGCACCTATTGTAATTTTTGAAGCCGGCGCCATTCAAAGAAATTGTCTAAAGTTGACGAAATTGCACCGACTACAAAAATAGCAATTTGTTACTTTTGATTGGAAGTTAATTTAGTTATTTATTTAAGCTCATTTTACAGTTAATTGTACACTTCGATCTGACGTGTGGATGTGGTAGCTACATCTTAGGTTAGTCTAGGAGACGAAATAATTATATGTCCGACGACATAAAAAGTAAAATGCTATTTCAAAAAGTAAAGAAACTTACGGGTTTGCTGTCAATTGGTATTTTTGTGAATGAATTACAAAGTCAATAATTTGACTAAAACACTATATCTAAAACGCGATTGTGACAGACCATACCGTTATTTAACTACGACGGTGGCAAAGAAGCACCCTGCCCGTCAGGCAGCACTTCGGTCCGTCACTCTTAACACACCACATTCTCCGGAGCCTTAGCTACCTTATTCAGCACCGGAAACACAACACCACATAGCTACAGAATATAGCTACATAATTCATAGAATTCAACGCATTTGGTGTAAAGCCCGACCAAAAATATATGGACGTCTGCCATATTGCGGAATTCCATTGCAACTAATTTCTTACACCAGCAATAGCTTGAATTATATGTTATCTGTCATTGTTGTCAGTGTCACAGTGACACTTGTTCAGATCTTGTTGAATATTATCAATAATAATCAAAATTTTTAACATGATGATTCTCCTCTCGTGTGATATGTCTGTATACGGCGACATTGGCGAAATACCCCTTGCCAAATTCAGCAAGGAGTGAAAGCCATCAACAAAAAAAAAAAAAAAATGACAAAACTGAAATGACCGGAACATTATTAACAATGTATGTAAAAAAAATCTAAAAAAAAAACGCTCGGGAAATGGAACAATTTCGCTACAAAACATTTCAAAATTGACATCAGAGCTTCGTAAACAAAGTCAGAATGTCATTTAGTCTGTTGCCATATAAATCAGAATAATAGCGCCATCTTGACAAGCGTCATATATTTCTGGCCGGGCTTTAGTTAGTTGGGGTAACACAAATACAGAAATACAAGTATCTCGCTCTCACAGCGCATCCTCGGGGTTATTTTCCTACAACGTCTTTAAAATCCCAGCTTCAAACCCCTTGTTAAGGCTGTTAGACAGAACACCGGAACACGACCATTGGCTTTTAACGCCACAGTGCTAACAGAAATGGTGTGAGAATGTCCGCTACGTTAATTCCAACTCAGTGACAACGAAATAATTAGAACACCAAAATTAGCGCCATGGAAATGTAAATTAAACACACAAATTTTGTCGCTGGCGTGAATCCAAATTAAAACTTACGTGTCGCTGCGAGCCCTTTAAAGTAAACAGCTGCTTAATCTGTACGCAATGCCTTTCAAAATTATAATATTTATTCAGATATATTCTACCTAATTAAGTGCATTTGTTTAAGCAACCATGAAGTATAGGTATCGAATTCTTTCTTTCTTTTCTTTCTTTTTTTTAATATATAAAATATTAGAGGAAAATTTTACACAAATCGAACTAGGCCCACAGTAAGCTCAAGAAGGCTTGTGTTATGGGTACTAGACGACGATATATTTAATAGATATAAATACTGAAATACATAGAAAACATCCAAGACTCAGAAACAAATATTCATGCTCATCACACAAATATTTGCCCTGACCGGGATTCGAACCCAGGACCGTCAGCTTCATAGGCAGGTGCACTACCCACTAGGCTAAACCGGTCGTCAAATAGAAAATAGAATTAGTTGTAAGGAAGTAAATCTCATGAAAAGTAAATAAATACATGTTCTTGGGGCTCATCTTACAAATAAATGCTGTTATCGATTTCAAACTCAGTACCACCGGCTCCGTCGACAGGGTCACTATCAACTAGGCCAAAGAGGATACCGGGGCACGAGTGCCTCATGGGCAACGAAAAAGCGGATGAGCTTGCAAGAATGGGATCAACAAACTGTTTTATTGGTCCGGAACCATTCGAGGGACTCCCGCAGAGAACCATAACATTAGTCTACGCCAAAACCAATGAGTAGACGCAGGGTAGACCAAGAAAATTTGGAAAAACAGCAGAAAGCAACTCAGGATCGTAACTGTGGTGTTTATAGGTCACTTCGGGGTGAAAAGACTTTTGGCTAAGATGGGACTATCGTACAACACAGAATGTAGGATGTGCGGTGAGGATGACGAGACAATGGTACACTTGTTTTATGAATGTTCCGCCCTTGCCAGACAAAGAATGAATGACTTTGGCTATGGTTACCGTGAATCAAAGGAATTCAGAGTACTCCCGCTGAGCTCCATCATCCGGTTTACGGAAATGTTGGAGAGCAGCTTGGAGTAGGAATAAAGTAGGGGGCAATTGTTCAAAATATCCCATTGGGTCAAAGTGCATCCGCAAGGGCCCTCACCTAAATAAATAAGATAAGATAAGACCAAAGTGTTCATCTAAGAAAAGAATTTGTAATTTTGAAGTAACATCAACTTGTAAGTATTTGTTTGTGGTACACAAGTTACATAATAGATGACGGTAGAATAAAATTTATAGTATCTACGCTGTGATCTACGTAAAAGGTGTACAAATCAATATTATAAAAACAGCTTATTTTTAAATCCATATGAACATGCACTATGCTTAAACATTTGTCAAAATTACTAAGTCATTTTAGTTATTTCAGTTATCATTAATGGTTATTTCAAAGAATAGGTACTTGTTTACCATTATTTATGGTTAACGCAATGCAGGCCCATGTCATCATTATATGCGTCATCAGATTTATGGACGATTATGAATATGAAGTGGAAAAATATTGTATGTAATTGAAATAGAATTTTAAGACGGACAAAAAAAAACAAATCTTAGATCGGAATTCATTTTTTTTCTTGTTACTGCTATATTTATGCAACTACGGCAAAGACAAGAGAAAGCGAAAGAACTTTTTTGAAACAATATTATGTCCCCTAAATTTGTAAAAACTGTTAAATTATAATCTAACTAGCAAGATTGTAAACTGTCGAAAAATTATGAACCGAAAATTCTTTTGTACTTTCCTTCAGAATTTCGTCCGCTCTGAAGAGCCTAGATCAAAAAGTATAATAAGTTAGCCCAGATAACGAACGATCCTAACCTTTTCAAGTATCATGTCGGAAGAGTTGGAACCGTAAAATACTGCTTACAATTTAACGCACTATTTTTCAGCAAATTACAATCTTTCGTCAGTTTACAATCTCGCTAGTTAGATTATAATCTAACGGTTTTAAAACAATATCGGACATATGCTCGTACACACTCAGAAGCATTAAAACCTGTCAATTTGTAAGGAAAATCGTTACAATGTGTTAAATGTGTACATGTTTTATTTCGCTCTTGGCCATATATTCCAAAAATAATATCTCTAATCTTTTATGAGGGTACGTTGCCTTTAATTCTTGGTGTTTCCAGTACCGCCTTTACATCCCCGCAGTGTTTGAATACGTAACGTGTTCATCAGCCGCCTGCTCTCTCATTAATCACGCGTTTTTGCTCCGTCTCAGGCAAACGAAAACTGTGATAAATCCCGACGAATTACACCAACTTCAGTTACGTCGCGTTGCGAAAACATAACGCACGTGACAAATGTGTTTCCTCAGTTGGGTACGCAACCGTGCGTTGTTCGTGCTAGGAAGGCTTGGGCCGATGATTAACAAGTTTAGTAAAATGTCACTTAGAAATAAGCTGACACTCTAACTTGTGTTCGTCCAATCATGTCTTATGCAAGTGTAGCTTTTGCTCACGTGCCTATGACATCGCTTAAGCCGCTTCAGGTCATTCAGAATCGTTTTCTCCGTAGGGCGACTGGTGCTCCGTGGTACCAGTCGAACCTCAGTCTGCACCACGACATGGGGATTAGCAGGTTTCTTTAAGCAGACTTCTAGACGTTATTTTGACAACGCTTCCCCCATCATAGGAATCCGTTAGTTAGGAAGGCTGTCGACTACGTTCCCATCCCTCCGCCCTCTGTCGTAACTCGGCGATCACTGATTAGGGGCCGCACGGTCTGGCGTCCTAGGCACACACTTATGGACCCGGACGACGTAATCGAAAGATGGAACGCTGCGCTTACGGCGTCCAACTCTGACACAACGCGTACACTTAGCGCCTTTTCCCCGCCGGCGGGGACGTCCACTGCGCGATCGCGACAACGCTGACACATATAGTCCCTATTCGTCCCGGTACCGCCGCACACCGGGTAGAGTCAGTCCGACCCAGGTCGGGCCTAGCTGAGTTTCTTGCTGGACTCTTCTCAGCTAGGCTAGGTTTAGTGAACCAGCGACAAAACTCCCAGTAGCTCGATTCCACTTACACCTCAGTTTCGGTTGAAACTGCTCAACCAATCTCACTGGAGCGCAAACTCTTAGAGTATTCCAGTGTTCCAAACCACACGCGTGGTCGTGCCGGAGGTTTTCCCCTGGATTTTCCCCAGGCTACTCTCCAACCGCGCACTCCTTCCGCTTTATTGGGCCCGGCCTATAAAGCCACAGGTTAAAAAAAAGTCGTATTAAATCATACTCAGAATAGATCGCATTTTAACTCCAACATCATTCTTGTACTAAAGTTCTGAAGTTTAATATGACATTTGCATTTATTATGCTTAAACGCTTATGTAAGATGATCTATAGATAATTTTGTGTCAAGTTCACCTGAGCACTCTGCAAATTCAACGAGCAAATACAGTTAATGTAATTCCTGCACGGATCACACACGTCGGCGATCCTATCGCTTTATTGGGCCCGACCTATAAAGCCACAGTCAGGTTAAAAAAAAATGTGTTTCCTATAGTGACGATTAGAAAGTATGCTTCACTTGAAATACCTATTGATATTGTTGGGCGCACTTACTAAACATTAAATACTAATATTATCGTGATAAATTACATTAATAGTACATTACTGCATAGACCAGTATGTAAGCCATCCTGGACCAGTATGATTTACCTGGACCTCGACTCTGGCTAGGCCGGCTATTATGCGAGGCCAGGATGGCACTTATGGTCGAAGCATGTATAGTGCTTTTCTCAAAAATAAAACAAATTATATAAACAAAAGTTATAGTACTTTCTGACCAACCTGTAGTTTGATGTTCGGCTTTTCACTGGAAAAACTTTTTATAGTTGATCACATCTCTGTTTGGATTCGGGTGGAAGTATTTTTTTCAATAGTGCGATCTATGTCGCAGTCTGATTCATTAGAACTTATTTTTAGCAATCTTACTTAATTATTTTATTTCAACGTAGTCAATCCCGCCAAAATACAAGTGTGGATTTTTTTTAATTGCTTGATGTTGTTTAAGATACTGATTTTATGCCACAACCCCAATAGAAGAAATACATAAAAATCGTATTAGTTTTATTTTTATTATGAATGTTTTGTTTTATTTTATTCAATTGAATCATGTTAATTCCTAATTAATATAGAAATAGTTAAAAACATGATTGAACTATATTTTCCGGCATTGTACATCGCACAATACAAATGCAAACATATAGGTGCCTACCATGTCAACCTATAGGTACCTACTTTTTTTTAAATGCTAATTACTGCCAACTTTAGCTTTTTTTGATAAAAACTGTTCTAAATTTAAATATTATGATATGTAATGGGATTTACGTACTTCCTTCCTGGACAGTAGGTGCGGTTTCCTGGACACTTCTGGTAATTGTCCAGGATGAGTCACTTTCGGATACTATCTTCACAGATGTTATGAGAACATTTCATACTATTCATGAGAAAACGATATTTTACTACAATAACTTTAAAAATGTATATGATGAAGACCAATATAAAACATTTATGTAATAAGTAACGTTGTTGAATATATGGCTTATTCAACTTGACTTTACAAATGGATTTATCCGAATTACAATTATCATTGTTATAATCTTTTTATTTGGAAAACAAACAGCCATGGACAAAACAAAACATACAAAAATGGACACAAATTAGGCCTAAAGTTTCCTATATTAACTGCAGAACAATTACTCACTATTATAATTTACAGGTACCGTTATAACCTTATTCAGTTGAGTATTGCGTACAGAATACAATGTAAAATACATTTCTAGAAATAAATATAAATATTTTTGGCCAATCTTACACAAATCAACCTAGTCCCAAACTAAGCAAAGCTTGTACTATGGGTACCAAGTGACGATATACATACTTATATAGATAAATAGATACTTATATACATAGAAAACATCCAAGACTCAAGAACAAATATTCGTGTTCATCACACAAATACATGCCCTGACCGGGATTCGAACCCGGGACCTCCAGCTTCGAAGGCAGGGTCACTACCAACTAGGCTAAAGCGGTCGTATTATTATATACCTAATTTCTTATTGTCTAGATAACAAACATTGCCGAACTTTATTCTTCAAAACCGACAAACTATGAGCAAAAACATATATTTTATTAAACGATTCATTATGGTGTCCCCTTGTTTTGCAGACAGAAATTTCATAGAATTTTGTTTCGCAGAAAATGTTTCAATTAATATTTGGTTCTTGTATTTTTATTTCGACTATTATTGTTTCAATTACTATTTACTTGAATGAAATATATTTCACAGAAACACAATTCAATGAATTTTGTAATATAATTTTTTTATTTAACAAACTTACCAAACCGTAGAATTACGTTTGGTGTTTCATTGTTTCGCAGACAGAAAATTCATAGAATTTCGTTTTACAGAAACTTGTATTAAATAATATTTGGTTCTTGTATTTTTATTTTGAATATGATTGTATCACCGCTTATTCACTTCACAGAAATATATTTTGCTGAAATACAATTCAATGAATTTTTTTTTATTTCTTTATTTAAGAAACTTATCAAACAGCAGAATTATGTTTTAACGAACATTGTTTGTTCGATGTTTTTTTTCATGGTATTTGAAATACATCAACACATAATAACTATATATATATAATACAGTTTATTTTATTAATAAAAGCCCAGAAAGACCTGTTGGGGAAAAATCGACTCTAACGCGGATAGGTTAGAAGATTAAGACGGGAGCTGAAGCGAAGCGAAGCTCCCGTCCTAATCTTCGAGGTTATTTTTTTTATAAAAGCCCAGAAACACCTGTTGTGGCAAAATCGACTCTAACGCGGATAGGTTGGAAGATTAAGACAGTTCAGTTTTACTAGATTTTTTACCCGCATTGTTGTTGTGAACTGAAATGTGAAATTTTATAGGAGGGTATGCATTTTGTCAAAGGCATGAATTGGAATGTTTAGAAACTGCAACTCAATAACTTGTTTTTCTGCGTAATAAGTTTTATATTAACTAAATAACGTACGGTCCAAGAATATATGATTTGTAATTATATCGTAATGAATATCGAAATATTAAATTTTCTTTGTAATGAAAATCTACTATAAAATTATCTACAAAGTATTTATTTTACGATTTGATTATTCTATAAAATGATAATATAAGATTTATTTTATGAGAAACAAAATTCTATACAACTATTGTCTTGGTAATAATTTTTACGTAAATTAAATTATATCGGAAAAAATAATATTTCATTTGTAATTCTATGATATGAATATCGAAATATTAAAAAATATTGATATCAAAAATCATCGATTTGAGTTTCTACAAAGTAAGTGTTCGGCGTAATGATTATCCTGTGAAATGATAATATGAGAAACATTTTCTGCGAAACGAAATTCTTTGAAAATATTGTCTATAAAACAGTGTACAACCATTCATTATACATGTTACAGGTGCACCTTAAGAAAGGTTTTTTAACATACTTTGTGCCACAGGATGAGATAGAAAAAGTAGGCTTAGAACATGTATGGAAATGAGAAATTTTGAAGGATTTTTTTTCTAGTCATTCGTTTGAATCTATATGATTTCTAAAAACTTTAACCAATAAATTAACTTTTTTTTTTAACCTACAAAACAAAGAAAAGAAACAAAGAGTGTTCCTACCACGTAGCATTAAACTATAGAAAGTCACAATAATATCGGGATTTTCACTAGTTGAATAACGAAATATCAAACCTTGTACTCCGAATTACACGCAAGCATATTTTTTTTTAACACGATGAAAACATAATGCACAGATTTACATTTATTTGTTGTTACTAAAACGATTGTTATAATATATTAAAGAAATACTGAAATCTTTTAAACGAAATTTTAATCCAAACGATATATACAATTAAAAAACCTATCGATTATTTTGTCACGTGATGGCATGGCTGATTCATAAATACATCTTTAATATCGATTGAATATTGGATTGGATTTCGAATGACTCCGAAAGAAACCCCGCTTTGAAGTCATACTTGTTAAAGAATCGTACAAAGTGAGATACTATGTAACTTTTTAGGCAAATAACGATCATTAATTGTTACTTAAAGCGTATACATTTTGTTCGGCCTCATATGACTTTCCCTAGGCCTCTGTGCTTGAATTTCTAATGTATTATAATTAAAATCACCTTTCCAAGTAAATTACATATATTTTATTCCATAACTTTTGTGACAGTACAGTTTTCTGTTCTAATTTTTGACAACAAGTATTCAAAAATCTTAAACGTATAAAAGTACAATAATCATATGATAAGGTTAGGTGTTAACGCGTTGTACACATTTGGACACAAATATGTAATGTAACAAAAATGTGTGTGTGTGGGAACTAACAAGTTTCTTAGAACCATGCGTACAACTGACAACGCGTTTATATATATAAAAAAATGTGTAGTCAATTGTTACTTTCTTCAAACCCTGTGTAAAATAATCGAAAATCTTTTCGCTATCATGTAAAGCGACTACTGCTTGAAAAGACACTTTATAGCTTAGAAGAATTCTTTTCAAACGATTATTACAAATTTACTCTAGAAAATAACTAATTTCTAGCTGGATTACCAAAAGAATTGACTTAGCTTGTATGTACGACTTAGCATTATTAGCTATAACTGTTTTATTTTATAATTTGCTATTTTATTTCATAGCATACACTATTGTTCTGACATGATTTATTATTACCAATTTTAATTTACTAAGTAACAATGTACACAATTGACGAATCATAATTTTGGACATTTAATCTTGTGGTATACGAATTGCACAATGATTTAATTGTAAAATTATGATTATAAATTAATCTGAATCTGAAACTAAGATAAGATTTGAGGTGTGAATAGAAACGAGCTACGGGAGTTTTGTCGCTGGTTCACTTAACCTAGCCATGCTGAAAAGAGTCCAACAAGAAACTAAGCTAGGCCCGACCTGGGTCGGACTGACTCTACCCGGTGTGCGGCGGTACCGGGACGAATAGGGGCTATATGTGTCAGTGTTGTTGCGCTCGCGCGGTGGACGTCCCCGGCGAGAATGCCTAAGTGTACGCGTTGTGTCTTAGTTGGACGCCGTAAGCACAGCATTCCATCTTTCGATGGACGCTGTGTTACGTCGTCCGGATCCATGAGTATGTGCCTAGGACGCTGGACCATGCGACCCCTAATCAGTGATCGCTGAGGGAGGTACGGCAGAGGGAAATAAGATGTGACTTCAGACGAAGATTTATCACCAACTCAAGCCTAAGCAAACACTAATTGAAATACTCAAGAATTTCCTTAAAAAAATAATACGACACAAATCACGCACTGAATTCGTTATCTCAAGTCCTCAGAATTGAAGGAAAATAAATTATCTTCCTGTGAATAAGTAAGAGCTATAAAAAGTTTATTATATCAAGTGTCAGCTGCGGTACATACCAAACAAGATGAGAGTGATGTTTCGAGAGTGATCTTTGAACTATCGGGTCCTTATTACATTTCGTATTAAGGAGCCTATACCCGCGAACGACCTTGCGCGTTGGGGCGTGGCTTAGCCTTTCCCGCCGCACTACCCGCGCCCCCCCGCTGTAACAGGTTTTTGCAGATTTTTTGTATGTGTGTATGTATTTTTTATATTATTATTTTCTAAATACGTAGGAATGTTTGAAGTAATTAAATATATAAAATAGTTAAGTAGGTATATTGTCTCAGAACCGAACTCTTATATTTTAGCGTCGCGCGCAAAGCGACACAGCCTTCCCGTCCGAGAGCCGGTGGCAGACTGCCGCCCGTCGCCCGCGCACGTATCCGCCCCAACTTTTATGACGGTGTGGTAGTTATTCCAGGTTTTTGACAAAAGTAATGATTATTTTACAATATCCAACACAGAGATTATGAAAAACTGAATTAAGTTTTATTTTCTGAATATCCCGTGTAAAAAACATGTCTAGATAGTGAGCAGTAGCGATTTAAAAGGTTGAAAAATGCCTTATTTGATATTTCTTTTTTGTTAGGACAATCTAGGCGTGTTGCAATTTCCATCACTGAGATTGAAGAGGACATATCAATTGTTCAAGTATAACTTTTCGAGACCTATATTTCGGGCCAGTTTTGAGTTTTAGGCCTTTGAACTCGACCAAAATGTGGTATTTCACTCTATTACGCGCCTTAACACTTTTACTTATGCAACATCGTGATCAAGATTTGACTTGCACGATTTTCATATATTATTACTTATATACCTTCCTACTACACTACACTCGTATACCTTCTTCCAAACCATTTTCCTGATTGTATCCCGTTATATATCGAGCCCGAATTATGGTTATATATATATATATATATATACTATTGACATGAAGTAGTACCAGGGCGCCTCCTGACGCGCGGCATGCAGCCTACTTCGCACCGGTGGCGTCATTCTGGCTGGGGCAGCGCCGAGCGAACTCACTTTTGGCTCAGGCTCGGTGCGGGACGGTCGTATTTTGTCTTTTGCGTTACGTATTTTTAAGTGCCATTGTAATTTTCGTAATTAAATGTTAATTCGTTGATTAAATTACCTTTTTATTCTGATTTTTCTTAATAATACATATATGTATATTGTTTTCTAGGTCGCTCCGGCACGTCATTATTCTTCATTCTAGACTTCACATTTTTCATAAATCGACAGCTTCTCTATCAGGAAACGGTATGTGTTAGTGCTATAAAGAATGATTTGATTTACCTCGCTATCAACAATTCCGTCTATAATGTACTGTATATGTAATGTATTGTACGAATTTAGTTCTTTTACCCATTTCTTTCATCGTTAGCAAATATTGGAATTAAGTTTCTTCTTTAAGCCTCTTTCTGTTCGCCACCCACTCATGCATTTCGTTGACATTTGCCGTCTCTGAAAATCCCTTCTGCAGTACGGTTTTCAATTTTTCAAAGGTTTTGAATACCTTTTCGGAGCGGAGTCAGAGTTTGGCCGTTCCAGTAAGGGATCTCCGGGCGATGACGAGTTTTTGCTAGGCAGTCCATCCGAAGATTTCAACGTTGTCCTCAATATCCGGCGCCCATTTTGACGAGCAATACTTTTTATATTCTCCGTCAAACCTGGTGATGTCAAAGTTGCAGAAAGCATCGTTCAAGGTCATGCCGCATCATGTGTCTTATAAATAAAATAAGTTACTTTATCAACTGAAACACTTTTATTTTATTCCCGCACATCACTTTTCGTTACTAACTCTTCCGCCGCCATATCTTATCCCCCTCTCCCTCTCACAATCATCCATTCCTATCACTCTATTACTGCTACATTCGCTTTCACGCTACAGTAAGTATTAACAAAACCTTAAATTAAGCAAGGCAATGAAATTTTTTATTAAAAAAAATTCCGCAAGTCGCCAAATCGCTACTAGTTACTCCAACGTTGTTCTTAATACAATAAATCTTAAAAAACCTGCCACTCACTTCTGCGAGTTCCCCTGGATCCATGAAACTCATCCAACAGCAAATACCCAGACAGACTCTTCCACTTCAATTGTACGGCAATGTGTTCGCTTCGATATATTGTTCGTTTCTTCGTCTGTGTAATATTTTGCGACCATGTTTGTCCGATATAAAAGTCTTTTCGTCAACAAAAATTACTATATTATCTACCCAATCAAAATTGTAGCATTGTACACAAAAGGCAATTCGGTCATCATTGTTTTTATGAGTTAGCAATATTTTTCGGGTCGGTATATGATGATAAAGCCGCCCTTCGTTCAAACGCCGACGCACTGTTTGCATTGAAATAGCGTATTGTATGGCAGTGTGACGAGTGCTATGGAAGGAATCCTGTAAGTGTACATCGATGATCTCTGCGTCCTCAGCTCCTGTTGTAACTCTTCCACGTCCCAAGGGTGGACGACGTAGTGCTTAATCCCCGCCTTCGTCATATTTTTGCAGCCATGAGTAAACCGACCGCCTCTAGAAGATAAAAGTAGACAATTGATAAAAATAGTAACGTCATGACATGAGCTAAAAATATGGAAGTGGAACCGTTACCTTATCTGCTTCTTAATATGTTGTTAAACTAACGTGCACATTTATTTGCCGAGCAATATCGGCAACACGCATTCCAATCTCCCTGAGCGCCACTATTTGCGTTCTCTCCAAAAAAAGTCAGACGTGGAGGCATGGTCAAACACGAATCAATGAATTATCTACAAAGACTGACAAATTCAATAATGTGCCAGTTAATGTCAATGATGACCAACACACTCTTATCTAGGATAATGACGTTGGAGGAAATATAAAAAATATGTTTCAGATCAGAACTCTTTAGCACAGCCGATTTATATACGAACACATACGCGATCAAGTGTGATTCTCTTTCTTGCAGTATTTCCGATTTATGAAGTGTGTCGTTAATTATGTTGCTGTTTGTACAGACGACATAAAAACTAAAAACCGCTCCAACTTAAGTTGCCCATTTATTTCGTTAGACAAAAAGCGATTCCGCCTAACAAATTACCTAACCGGTTCTAAGCACCATTAATATCCACGGAGGTGAGTGAAACAAAGCCTGATTGATTAACTGGGTTACTGCTGCGAGAACTTTCTTTACGTGGGTACGTTTAGCCGAAACTTTACCGCAACGTGTCTAGCCGAATACATAATGCATATAAACACATAATGCATTATTTAGTGTGAAACCAATTCACTGACTACGGGTGGGCTTAAAACCAGCTTAGCGCTGTGCTCACACCGATTTTTCAATGTCTTAATTTTAATACCCATACTTACTATAGATTGAACATTGTAAAATTTTGAGAAATAAACCTTTTTGTATTTGTATTTGTATTTGTAAAAGACTGTTAAAATAGATCACATAGTCACATTTAAAATATTTTTCACCTTACTAGCTCTGAAAGCCCTTTTTATTATTTAAAAACAGATAACAAAACTGGTTTTATCTACAAGAGTGCAAAGAATATTTGAAATCCGAACGTGTTATTTGTAACTTTTTTAAACATAATAACATATTACGCCAGTCCAGATAGTCCAGCACCAATATTTTTATATTATGCTGTTGTGTTAACATAACTAGTACCTACACTAAATCGTGGACCCCGGGCATCCAACTACATTTAGGATGAAACTGTACTGGAATAACACTAGGACGAAGAGGAGCAAAAAGGAGGATTCTATTCTCGCTTCGCTCAATATTCTATTTTCAACCATAGAATCCATTCGCTAGCTCGTCAACCCTAGACTCCGTTCGCTAGCTCGTGTTTCAATTCCACACTCGCGGTTAAAATACAACTGTGCACCCTTGTATAACAAATAACTATTTTCAGGCGCTATACGACTTAACTGAAAGAAAATTTTATTGGGAGAAAACTTAAAATAATCTTTAAATAATTTACATGATTAGTTTAATCAAAAATTAATAAAGCTTCAGCGATAATACCACCTGTTGTTTGCTACTAATTGTACTGTACTGTGTCCTTTACGAACACAACATACTATTACTTAATCAACTACGAGGGCTGTTTGATAAATGTACCTACTAATATCACTGGCCGAAATTATGTATACCACCGTTTTAAGCCATTCTTCAGAGGCGGGAAAATTAAAAAAAAACAGCATTCTTTTGTTTTTTTTTAATCATTTGACAGAGATTCAGTGGAAGCGTGAACGTGAAATTGTTAAAATGGAGAAAGTACAGTATCGGTCTGTAATTAGGTCTTTGTTTTTGGAAGGAAAAACCTGTGATGAGATAAAAGTAAGAATGCAGGCGGCTTACCATGAATGTGCTCCTTCTATGACAACCGTTAGATATTGGTATAATGAGTTTAAGCGGAGGGGAACAACCGTCTTTGACGAGGATCGCCCAGGCCGCCCAATTGAGGTGACTACAGACGATATGGTTAAAAAAATTCAAAATATCGTTTTAGCCGACCGCCGAATTAAACTTCGAGAAATCGTTGATGCCGTAAACGTTTCAATCGAGCGAGTACAAAACATATTAGATGAAAAATTGGGCATAAAGAAAGTATCGGCGAGGTGGGTGCCGCGTTTACTCACGGAGGAGCAAAAACGGAACCGAAGTGACTACTTCGGAGCAGTGTTTAGCTGTGTTCCAACGTAACCCGAAGGAGTTTCTGCATCATTTTGTGACCGTAGACGAAACGTGGGTTCACCACTATACCCCGGAAATGAAGGAGCAGTCAAAGCAGTGGATTTTACCGGGTGAACCTGCTCCAAAGAAGGCAAAAACCGTCCCATTGGCTGAAAAGGTCATGGCCACCGTTTCTGGGATTCGCAGGGTATTATACATATCGACTACTTAGAAAAGGGGAGAACGATAACAGGGCTATGACGCTACGCTTATTGGATGAATTTGACGCTGTGTTGAAGGAAAAACGACCCCATTCAAAGAAGAAAAAGGTACTGTTTCATAACTATAACGCCCCAGCTCATTCATCCAGAGTTGTGATGGCTAGAATTACACAATTACGCTACGAACTATTACCTCACCCCCCGTATTCTCCAGATTTGGCCCCATGCGATTTCTTTTTATTTCCCAACCTGAAAAAATGGCTCGGTGGTAAGAGATCTGGATCAAATGAAGAAGTCATTGCCGCCACAGAGGCCTATTTTAATGACTTTCCGAAATCATACTTTTGGATGGTTTATTGAAGCTTGAATATAGGTGGAACTAATGTAAAGAGCTAAAAGGGGACTACGTAGAAAAATAAATGGATATTTACAAAAACGACGTGACTTTTTTTTCATAAACGGGTACTTATCAAACAACCCTCGTAGTAGGCTTCTTTCTATTGAATAACCTGAAGTAGGACAAGGACACGTAGGTATAATATTAAATTCAATGCCGTTTATTGTAAACTTCCAATAAGCGTAATTATTTTACGATTCCAATTGAAGCGCAAAGTCATTGTCATTTTATTCGTTCACTGAACCAAAACATTGCGATTTCCCCATAACATCATAATAATTCCCAACACAAAGCTACAGGCTGGAAATCATATTTATGACAGATTCCTTTGTGAGAAAATCACTTTCCTCGCACAAGGTCGAGAAACGAGTCTTTTCTCCCGCGCATTAAAAAACCGCGGTGATTTATTTTTAGTATTCAAGCGGGCCCCGCCATTATTTCTACCGACAGGAGATACATATTTCATTTAAATTTATTAAAATGAGATGTGCCACTCTACTCTAATCAGTTCAATGACCCCGCTTTCCCTTGCACGGAATGGGTTTTTATTAAAATTTTACCGAAATGAGATCTAAGGTTACGTATGTGGGGATGTGTAATAAAATTTTAAAGAGAGCCTTTAAACGGGTGCCGTTGCCGGTGCATGGTACAGTCGCCATCAGATATATCGGAGCGAACGAGGTGCTCACAAATATCTGAACACGACTCTATTGTCAAGGCGTTAAAGTGCATGTTCAGATATTTTTGAGCACCCTGAAGAGTACAGATATATTTTATGGCGAGTGTACAAAGTAAACATTCGATATTCTCTAGAAAAAACGTTGAAAATGTGGCACTAGTATAACTAAGTCTACTCATAGATGTTTTATCTTGGTCCTATTTAATGGTTGCATATACGCTGGCTGTTAGATAGTGAATAAGAAACGATCGAATAGAGTTTGAATTACTTTGGAATATCGAACGAATGACGAACAGAAAGTACAAGGATGGTTTTATAATTCTATTTCAATATAAATAAGATCATATTGAAGACATTATTTATTTCCTAAGCTGCTAGTAAGGTAACAGAACCACGGGAAAACGATGTTTTTTTGCGCCTTTTTATTTCCACACCCAACCCTGGCCCTACGTGATTTTCCAAAAAAAATATTTTCTATTCGGTCCACATTAACGAAACTCAGTCGATACACTCAATAATATCGAGTCACGCCCATCATGATTACAAGAAAGATTTACGCACAATTTTCACTACATATCGGATACTAATAATAAACCTACTTTACTGTACTTATACGAGCCGGGGGTTGAGAAACGTAGCATAATAGATAACGAGTTTTATTCCTGAATGAAAACGAAACTGAGTTATCATTTTATAGTACGAAACATTTTCCCACACGAATAACACAACCGTTTATGAAATCTTATTATAGATTTAGATTAATTTAATTCATGGTATAAAAATGCAATACATATTATCCGATGTCACTTTATACCAATTCATAATGATGTTCTTATCGTCAAATAATATATAAAATGTCAAATGATTAAATTATACAAAACGCCTAATTATTAATTGCGAGTATATAAATAGTGCACTGTTGTGTAATGTAATGTATTGTTTTGGTATTATTATTTAATGTATTTTTATATAATAATTACATGAATGCATGTTAGCTGTGTAAGATAACAATTGCTATGTCCTGACAGGGTTCATGTTTTGGACTGTAATGTACATATTGCTGAGATCTTATGTAATAACATTATGCAATAAATGAACATGAATATGAAATACAACATAAGCACGTATACCAATATGCAATGTATTTTAATCTAGCTTACATTTACAATAAGGTGTATATTTTACATTTTAATTTTAAAGTTTCGTAGTCTACATAAAGAGCAAAGACCGATTTAGTGTGATGAGGGTAAAGCGAGCAGATTTTTATAGTAACCACGATAGTACCTGATTTGATTTTGTTAGACTCAAAGTTCGTAGTTAAATAAAATATGCATGATTGAAAAATCGATATTCAATTTATAAGATTTTGAATCTTTGGTAAACTCAATCGAGGAAATTAAGTTTGCGTGAAAATGTTGTTTATAAAACCAGGTAATACTTAGGAATTTCGTTTCAGGTAAACGTTCACCTAAATATTACACCTATTGTCGCCTTTATTGTTTCGTATTAAGATTGAAAGTGTCAGTTATTGGGCCAGAATTGAGCATTCTTATTCTTATTAATGATTACGTAATGGCTCCATCTACGAATGTGGGCTGGCTGATAGCAGTAGGTATGGAACATTTATATCGTTGGATTATCCTAACATAGCTGTCCCGCTATAATTTGCTTTCACCTTCTTTAAGTCATCCAATCAATATTAACTGCCTTTGTCTGCGCCAAATTCTGGCATTTTAAATCAATTTCTAACTAAAAATACCACTAAATTGTAAATGATGACTTTTATAAAATAAACCTATGAAGTATATAATGTTCTTAATAAAGGCGAGTAAAGGCGAAAAAGTCGTTCTTGGGAAATTGTATAAAATTCTACAATAAAATTCCAAGACACATTACTGAACTTAAGTATTATAAATTTAAATCTGTCGTGAAACAGACACTTATTTCAAAAGCATATTAAGATAAACGATTATATCATGGATAGGGATGTTTGGCAGTGATAGCGTCCCGCACAAGTAATCTAACACAGAAATATTTTTTCCTTAATTTTAAAAAATATATATGTATGTTTATATTGTAGAATTTGAATTCTATACTATTATGATACTGTTATTTTATATACATTGTATATTGTTTTGAAAAAATTACACCTGGCCGAGTTTCTTACGCCGGTTCTTCTCGAGGCAGAGATTTATTTTATGAACCGGTGTTAGTTTTTTGACTTTCATAAGTGCATGTAATACGTCTAAATTGAAGGATAAATGATTTAATTTCTTTTCAATATATATATATAAGTAGGCTGTAAAGCTAAACCTTTCTTCTTTACATTGTGTTTGCTGTAGTCTGTGTTTTGTTTTACTCGTAGATTTACAGTTCGACCGGTTTGATATACCGTGCGCAACCAGTTGTCCGCCATTACCGTAGAAAGGGGATTAGATAGAAGGGGGATTAGCGAATCACCAATGGGGATGGACTTATGATAGGCTGACTAAATTGAGACGTATCAAAAGATTGATATGGATGTAGCACAATTCTGACATCTCATAATTAGTCGTGCTGTATATATCTTGGCGCCAAATTTAAATTAAGCTATACGTTACATTGATGACGTTTCGATGACACAGACCGGTAACAAATAATACGCGATGAGGGACAGGAGATGACACATTATATCTCGTTCCCTCGTGTGTTGGTGTCTATGCTTTCATCTCTTTAGCACATCTTTGTACGTGTGTATTGCCGGCTCCTGTCTTATCCTTACTTCATGACCATTACGATTATATTATTGGCCGTGTCTTATGCAAACTCGACATTGGCAGAATCAACAAGGCTTTATGGAGCCATATCACCCAAAAATTGATTGATTGAAGTAACTCAGTTCTTCCAGGATGATTTCAATAATATGTGCATTTTTTAATATTAATGTGAATAAAAATAAATATTTGTGGACAATCTTACACAAATCGACCTAGTCCCAAAATAATCAAAGCTGGTACTATGGGTACTAGGCGACGATATACAATACAATACAAATACTCTTTATTTCACACCTCAATTAAAGGACACATACATACTTATTTAAATAAAAAATAATAATAATGTTTATAATATACGGAAAAACATAGCTAATAAATAATTTTACATACACAAACAAATGCTAGGCAAAGCCAATTATCTTGCCAACGTCTGAACGGACATGCAGGGTTTATCGCACAAGGGCGTCAATCAAAGGGCTTTAGGGTTGTACCTACCAATGATAGCGCATTGTGAGGCGTAGTTATAAGTTTATATTACCAACATAAAATAGACATAAACTGAAAGCAAAAAAAAAATGTTGTATGTAATGAACTTAGTTTTACCAAACGGGCTTCATGCCTAGTCTATTAAAAATGATTTGTCCAGGTATTTGTCTGGTTAAGTTTAAATATATACCGCCTATATTTTACTGTGCTAGTATTATGTTTCGTAGTTAATTATAATATGTATATGTATTTATTTTCATGTCACACGCTATTGTAAAGTAAATGTTAAACAATAAACGTCAAACCAGCGAGTTCTACGTGGCGCTTTTGGTCATATAGAAAATTGATTTCGAAACAGTACAATATATTATCAGCACCGCCTTGGCAATCCTGCCAAATTAATAAATTTGCAAAACAGAACGTTCCATTTTTGATACGGACGATGGCTCATGAATAGTTTTAGAATTAGATTTATGATGCATTTAAGGGAATAACATTAGTATTATTCAGCTTATCAAACGACATAATCGACTTAAATTATATTTTATTTTACCTCGCTTTTTAAGTAAAGTAGGAAAATATGAATAAACATTCACAAAGTTAGATGTTTATCGTTCGTACAATAGCTATTCCCGAAGAGTGTTGTATCTCGTTTTCTCGTCTGCGGAAAACACAAAAACGTGTCTCTTACACAGAGCCGTGATTTACACGAATAAATGCATCGAGTCTTTGTGATCTGCAATGTGAAGGGTTTTAGTGACATTGAAACCATAAAGCTTGTCTTCAATGCGTTGGTTAGAAGCAAGCTAGAGGCGTCGTCAACTAGTTATTTGGAACCTCTGCGAGTCCATATATGCCTGGCTTCTAGAAAAGCTCCAAAAATCTTTTCTCAGATTCTTATTCAAAAAAAGTTATGGGTATTACCCGTATTTATATCCCACAAAGTTTTTACTTGGAGTTCTTGGATACAACTCTCTGGAAGAAAGGCGTAACAGCAGCTTACTAGTCACGGTTTGTCGAATTTTGCGCGGTCAGTCAGACTGTATTGAACTCGTGGGCAGATTTTGTATCCAGGCTCACGGACCCATACGACGTAATCACAGCGTCCATCGAAAGATGGAACACTGTGCTTACGGTGTCCAACTCAGACACGTCGCGTACACTTAGGCATTCTCGCCGGCAGGGACGTCCACCGCGCGATCGCGACAACACTGACCCATATAGTCCCTATTCGTCCCGGTACCGCCGCACACCCGGTATAGTCAATCCGCCCCTGGTCAGGCCTAGCTGAGTTTCTTGCTGGACTCTTCTCAGCTAGGCTAGGATTAATGAACCAGCGACAAAACTCCCAGTAGCTCGATTCCACTCACACCTGAGATTCGGTTGAAACGGCTGAACCAATCTCACTGGAGCGCAAACTCTTGAGTCTGCCAGTGTTCAAAATCACATGCGTAGTCGTGTCGGAGATTTTTCTTGGATTTTCCCCAGGCTACTCTTCAACCGCGCACTCCTATCGCTGTATTGGGCCCGGCCTATAAAGCCAGTCAGGTTAAAAAAAACCCTTACGCTGCTTAACGCGCTCCTGACAACAGGACCTCAACGTGATTTGTTTGCATCGAGATGGGTATCTGTGTGCTGTGAATGTCTGAGGTTCCGCGTGATGATGGATGATAGGAAACTTAGTAGCTGTATTTGATATGACTTTCTTATGTAATTGTCTAGTTTCTCGTTGTATTGAAAGAAAGAATGAAAGAACGCCTCTACAATCATGTTACACATTAATGAAAAAAATATAATAAACAACGCTATAAAGGGCCTCTGCAGCTCAGCATAATGCCACGGCAAGGCGCGACGTTGGCTTTCAGTGGGGTCCTGCCTTCTCTTCTCTATTAGTGTAATACTGTAATTCCTTGTAAACATATTTGTAGTAAATAAATAAATAAACAAATCACCTTGCAGGTTGCAGTAAGGTAAAAAATAATTTTAATAAAGGCATTAACGCGTCAGTCTTTCATCAGTTGCAATGCTTTAAAGTTCTAGCATCGCATGAGTTAAAGCCTTGTTCGGACTAGGCTAGTATTTTAGTCTAGTGGCGAGTAAATTAGTAGCTAAACGTGTCTGAACACCAAACAATTAGTCGAGTGGATTAGTAAGTAATTTAGTCGAGTCAATCCATTTTATTCTATTTTTTTTAGTAGTCTAGTAGCGAGTAACACCCCCCACCACGCGTCCGTGCTCACTCGGCCGCCGGCTAAACAAGTCCGAACCTGTCGATTTAGTCGAGTTCATTAGTTGACGTGAAAATGTCGTTTCGCTGTAGGCTGTTCATCTTGCAGAGTACCACTGACTTGAGAGCTTTACTCGACTGTAATGCGAACGATTTTTAGGCAGTAGCGAATAGTTTAGCTACTAAATTACTCGCCACTAGACTAAAATACTAGCCTAGTCCGAACAAGGCTTTAAGGCGTGCGTGAACCACAATAACCACTTGATTGATGAACATATCCAACTCCAACTTTTCCAATTACTCTTATTGTTCGCTTCATTATAGGCTCGTCTGTAAAATTAGTTCCAGCGCTCTCTACAGTAAGCCAAGAAATTGTTCTAACACTTTTCGACTCTATTCTTTCTTTCTTAGAGTTCAAAAAAGGTGGACAAATTTATTTGCTGACTGTAAACAAAAGAAACATATACAGTTACTAGCTATTTCCATACTAAGCGTAATTTTTAATTGTCTACAAAAAAGGAGGTTCTCAGTTTGACCCGTATGTTTCTATGTACCTACATATGTAGGTATTTATGGATATCATTTTCGTAATCGGCTCCTCGGGGAACCTCGAAGGTGACACCCACATCGATTTTTAAGAAAAATGAATGTTCACCTTCTTGGATTTGAAAATGGGTGTCACTTTAGTAATCGGCACCGCGAGGAACCTCGACGATGACACCCATATTTTATGAAAAATAATGTCCGCAGTCTGCGATTTAATAATGGATGTTATTTTAAAAAATAAATGGCTGCCATCTTGGATCTGAATATGATGTCATTTTCATAATCGGCACCCCGAGGAACCGATGTTGGTTTTTAAGAAACAAATTGTCCGCCAGTTTTTCAGTTGGATTTGAAAACACACGTCATTTTCGTATTCGGCACCCCGAAGAACCTTGAAGATGACACCCACATCGATTTTTAAGAAAAGTAAGAATTTGCTCCCCCAGAATTTTGGAACCCCCTCGAAAAACACTGAAACACGTTTTGTCGTTTTTAAACAGAGAGTATATATACGAAGTTTTAAATATCTTACTTCAAAAAAGATTTGCATTCTGTACAGACTTGGAACCCCCTTTTCACCCCTTTAAGGTAGCACTTTCGAAAAAGGCTGACTTTCGTTTTGTTATATTTAAACAGAGAGTCTATATAAGAAGTTTTAAATCTTTTACTTCAAATAATTCCCCCCGTACAATCCTGGAACCCCCTTTTCATCCATTTAGGGGAGCAGTCTCATAAAACGCTGAAATACGCCATTGATATATTTAAACAGAAAATCTATACACAAATCTCACTGAGTTTCACTTCAATGAATACGTGTTTTCATACAAAATTTCATCCCATGTTTTACCTCTTAAGGGACGAATTTCGAAAAATCACGTAATCGACTGTGCAAAAATAATTTCTCTAGCTTTAGCAATTTCGGCTGAACGTTGATGAGTCAGTCAGTCAGTCAGGACTTCTTATTTTATATGTATGACGGCGCGCTGCCGAATTAGTACTCGCTATATTTGATTTAAATAAGTGTTTGATTATTTGTATTATTTAGCACTTTGTTTTGATTGTTAAACTTTAAATGATTAATGTTGGATGACAGTTGTAATGTTGACAGTTATAAAAATAATGAAGGTGGCATAGAAATAATGTTAACATTGATAAATTTGTTGAGGGTAGTGTAAAATAAGAGCGGGCAACCCCGAATAGGGTAGCAGGCGCCGCCAACCGGGGACAGCCGGTCATTCCTTTGACAGCCGCGCTCGGAGGTGCACGTGTGCTAACCTATTGGCTCTTAATCCATTTGTATCTTAGCAATCACGTAATATTTTGATTTTAAGTGTGTTCAAATAAAACCAGTAGATATCATACGTTACAAAAGTACTTTTATTTCCGTGTTTACGCCATCTCCACGTCCTGATGGGTGATAATGGCGATGACCGTCCCGCCAAGCCTCCTGATGAGTCGTTATCAGAAGTGGGATTACCCCGGGCATCTCAGGAGCAGAATGCAGCCCACGAGGGTCAGAGTCAACAATTTTCACTTGAAACTGAGTGTGAGCGTTGGAAATTGCTTTTTGAAATGCAACAACGAAGCTTGACCGAGCTAATACGCGCTATGCATGAACCTCGAGTGTCTGAATCAAAAATGGCATTGCCTGAATATAACCCTGATATTCAGGACAGTGATCCACGAGCATGGTGCGAAACAGTGGATTTGTGCCTCCAAGAAAAACCACTATCAGGTGCTAATTTGATAATCACAATGAGCAAGGCGCTTAAAGGAACCGCGGCATCGTGGTTAGCACAGTCCAGCTATCCTGGAATAACATGGCCTCAATTGAAAGATCTGTTTTTGGCTAGATTCGATTTTGTTGAGACTCCCGCTGCCAACCTGTGGCGTCTTTTGAACGGAACTCCAAAAGAGGGCGAATGCTTATCGTCTTATGCCAGCCGATTTATGAGTGCCATAATGGCAAGATGGAAGTCTTTGTCAGTTGAACAGATTGCTATTGCTGTTACACTAGCGCATGCTGCAAAAATTGAGCCACGGCTCCAAAGACTTGCATTTACTACTGAAATTGACAACCGCATTAAATTACAACAAGAACTCATGGCTTTTACCTTCAGAAAAAGAGGACCCCCTATTCAGGAGAGAGCAACACCATTTGTGGATGCAAAGAAGCCCCGTATTGAGAGTTCTCGGAGGTGTTACAACTGTGGCAAGATAGGACACGTGGCAAGTGAATGTCGAGGCCACAGCAGTCGTGACATAAACACAAACAATACACGTTCCGAGACTTCGGGCATAACTTTGCCCCAGCCACCAAAAGAAGTTTACGTACCGAAGAAGACGATTACTCCAACGTGTTTCAACTGCGGAGAACAAGGCCATATTGCAACGCGCTGCCCTGGCAAGGACTCAAAGGCCAGCGATACGCGCACCGAACGTCGGGTGGATATCTGCGCCATCAAACCAGCTACCGACCACCTTATGGATGAAACCGGTGAGAAGTTTTCATTTTGTTTCGATTCTGGTGCCGAATGTTCTTTGATAAAACAAACTCTAGCTAACCGACTCCCGGGAAAGCGTTTGTACAATTCAGTGACATTATTGGGCCTAGGTAACGCGAGTATAAATTGCAGCAATCAAATTATGTCGACTGTTTCCATTCAGGGTTACTCAGTACAGTTGGTATTCCATGTGGTACCTGATTTAAGTATCTCCAGTGACATAATGATCGGCAGAGATCTACTAGGCTTAGGCTTTTCAGTTGAGATCTTTGAGAATAGGCTTGTGTTGAAAAAGATCAAAGTAGTCTCACTCTGTGACGTAGGGCTAAAAGTGAACAACTTTGATAGCATAGATACCGATGTAATGGGGAATGAGAGACAACAATTGGTTTCCTTGCTAGAAAAGAATGCCGACTATTTTGTGGAGGGCACGCCTAGTGGTAGGGTTAGTACAGGGCAGCTGGAAATTAAATTAATTGATCCCAACCGCACGGTTCAACGTAGGCCTTATCGATTAAGTCCAGACGAGAGGAATGTAGTGCGCAACCAAATTAAAGAGCTCTTGTCTGCTGGTGTTATCCGCGAGAGCTGTTCTCCTTTTGCAAGCCCAATAATATTGGTGAAAAAGAAGGACGGCTCTGATAGACTGTGTGTAGACTACAGGGAACTTAATAACAACACGGTACCTGATAGATATCCTCTGCCACTTATATCAGACCAAATTCAACGCTTGGTTGGAGCAAGTTATTTCACATCTTTGGATATGGCTAGCGGATATCATCAAATACCTGTGAAAGAAGATTCCATTGAGCGCACTGCTTTTGTCACACCTGATGGGCAATTCGAATACTTGTCTATGCCCTTCGGACTTCGAAATGCACCCTCAGTTTACCAACGGGCGATCAATAAGGCTCTCGGGCCATTAACCGAGTCATTTGCAGTCGTATACATTGATGACGTCATAATTCCGTCTCGTACGATAGAGGAAGGTCTTGAACGGTTGCAAATTGTAATAAAAGCTCTGACTGATGCCGGATTCTCTTTGAACATTAAAAAATGTGCCTTCCTAAAAAAGAGAGTTGATTTTTTGGGTTATGAAGTATCAGCTGGCGAAATAAGGCCTAACCCCCGTAAAATTAGAGCTCTTACTGAACTGCCGCCACCCCAAACCGTAACTCAGCTTCGTCAATTCATTGGCTTAGCCTCTTATTTTAGACAGTTTGTCCCAGGGTTCTCGCAAAAAGCAGCTCCCCTTTACGGGCTTACCTCAGGAAAAGGAAAAATTAACTGGACGCCGGAACTTGAGAAAATTCGAAAACACATTATTGACACACTTACTGACAAACCCGTACTTACTATATTTGATCCAGAACTCCCCATAGAATTACATACGGACGCAAGCGCTGAGGGTTATGGTGCAATACTTATGCAGAAAGTAAATAGTAAGTGGCATGTTGTAGAATACTATAGTCGCCGAACCTCCCTTGCTGAATCCAAGTACCATTCGTACGAATTAGAGACGCTGGCGATAGTGAATGCTATTAAGCACTTTGAACACTATTTGCGAGGAAAGAATTTTTTGGTAGTAACGGATTGCAATGCTGTCAAAGCATCCAAGTTAAAACTAGATCTCACGCCGCGTGTACATAGGTGGTGGTGTTACTTACAACCATTCGAATTTGACGTAGAATATCGACCGGGCAAATATATGGCTCATGTGGATTTCTTCTCACGTAATCCTTTACCGATCTATGAGCAGACGACTAGGGTAGAACAAAAACGAATCAATTTGACAGAAATAACAGATTCCTGGTTACAAGCTGAGCAGCAAAAAGACGATGAAATTAAATCCATTATCACCAAACTTCAAGCAAATGAGATTAACAGCGATATTGCTAGGACGTACGAAATAAGGCGTGGTGTACTCTATAGAAAGATAGATAGGAATAACAAAAGCATTTGGCTACCGATTGTACCTAGGGCATTTCAGTGGGCTATTATCAATCACGTGCATGAAAACATCATGCATTTGGGATGGGAGAAAACCCTAGAGAAGGTTTATTGCCACTTTTGGTTTCCGAGTATGAACAAATACGTTCGAAAATTTGTAGAAAATTGCATAACTTGCAGAGTGGCAAAATCTAACTCTGGGAAAGTTCAAGCGGAATTGCACCCTATCCCAAAAACCACAATCCCCTGGCACACCATTCATATGGATGCAACGAGAAAACTAAGTGGGAAAAACGATACAAAGGAGTACGTTTTTGTGTCCATAGATGCTTTTACGAAGTTTGTGGTCTTATATCATACGCGAAACATTGATGCGAATAGTGCTATTAAAGCATTGAAGCATAACGTTGCATTTTTCGGTGCACCCCAACGCGTTATCGCAGATCAAGGTAGATGTTTCGCAGGAAAGGATTTTAGAGACTATTGCAATGCACACAATGTCAACTTACATCTTATAGCTACTGGTAGTAGCCGTGCGAATGGTCAAGTAGAGCGGGTTATGTCTACGCTAAAAAATATGTTGACCGCTGTTGAGACTAGTCGAAATCGGTCATGGCAAGATGCGTTGCCTGATGTCCAACTGGCTATCAATTGCACAATAAGTCGGGTTACAAAATCGAGCCCCTTAGAATTATTAATTGGGAAGGTGGCTAGGCCCTTAGAATTAATGACATTAGAGACTGACGAGACAGACGTTGACTTAAATTCTGTTAGAGAACAATCGGCACGAGAAATAGAAGCTAGTGCTTCTTACGAGAAGACCAGGTTTGATAAAACCAAAGCAAAGGTTAAAAAATGTAAAGTTGGTGATTACGTACTATTAGAAAATCATGAGCGTAATCAAACAAAGTTAGACTCGAAGTTTAAGGGCCCATATTTGGTGGTTGAGCTGTTGGATGGCGACAGGTACCTGCTGAAAGCTCTCAACTCTAATAGAACTTATAAGTACGCACATGATCGCGTGCGGGCTATGCCCGAGTGCTATGTCCCATTAGAGTTGAGCGCAGGGCTAGAGGTCCCTAGTAATCAGATTGAATCAGAATGTACCGATGACGGCGCTGGTAAGTAATAAAACCTTTTATTCTGGTGCGATTTAGATAAGCCTGGATAAGACTGGCCTGTGTGGCATTGACATGCCTGTGTGGCACTGACTAGCCTGTATGGCACTGGCTGGCCTGTGTGACACTGACTAGTCTGTGTGGTATTGACAAGCCTGTGTGGCACATACGAGCCTGTGTGGCACATACGAGCCTGTGTGGCACATACGAGCCTGTGTGGCACATACGAGCCTGTGTGGCAGTTACTGGCCTGTGTGGCAGTTACCGGCCTGTGTGCGAATTAATAGAATGTGTGGCATAAATGAGTACCTTCCCGTGTGGCTTTTATTAACTTGTTTGGCACTCATGAGTGCATGTGAGATACATTGAGGAGAACATTTGCCGTAGTTTGTGGTACACATGACATGGGTCAGGGTGACCGAGAGGTCCGTAGTGTAAACCACTATTCATTGCTTGTTCACAGATGCTGAAGATGAAGGAAATAGATCTGCACACGAGGACGTGTGAATATGCAGGATGACCGTGACGGCGCGCTGCCGAATTAGTACTCGCTATATTTGATTTAAATAAGTGTTTGATTATTTGTATTATTTAGCACTTTGTTTTGATTGTTAAACTTTAAATGATTAATGTTGGATGACAGTTGTAATGTTGACAGTTATAAAAATAATGAAGGTGGCATAGAAATAATGTTAACATTGATAAATTTGTTGAGGGTAGTGTAAAATAAGAGCGGGCAACCCCGAATAGGGTAGCAGGCGCCGCCAACCGGGGACAGCCGGTCATTCCTTTGACAGCCGCGCTCGGAGGTGCACGTGTGCTAACCTATTGGCTCTTAATCCATTTGTATCTTAGCAATCACGTAATATTTTGATTTGAAGTGTGTTCAAATAAAACCAGTAGATATCATACGTTACAAAAGTACTTTTATTTCCGTGTTTACGCCATCTCCACGTCCTGATGGGTGATAATGGCGATGACCGTCCCGCCAAGCCTCCTGATGAGTCGTTATGTATATAGATGATATTTTATTCCGTTAAGAACATTAAAGTAAATCAGTGTAAAGAAAATATGTATAAGTTGAGGAAGGTAATTTTCTTGCAGTGTTATTTTAATATTATATCATAAGGCCACCCATTGCATACTGCAAAGGCAATAGTGCTGTAGTACTCGTAATTAAATTAGGTTACTATTACACATACCACAATACCTAGTACAATGGTTATTATACGTTTCAACGGTAATTTATAAGATACGCATAAAAATATGTATAAAGTCTCGTTAAACTGGAAAGTGGTGGAAAGTGAATTAAATGTTATTTTTAAAATGAATTACTATTATTATTAATTAATTATTATCAATCAATGTATATGATTATTATTTATTAATTATTCATCATCATCATCATCATTTCAGCCGAAAGACGTCCACTGCTGAACATAGGCCTCCCCCAATTTGGGGAGGATTTGCCATAGTCGCCACGCTTGGCAAGCGGGTTGGCGACCGCAGTTTGATGGTGGTAATGATCGAAGGATGCTGCTGCCCACCCTCCGATTTTCCCTTATTCGCCTCCTACGAAACCCACGGGAAGAGATGGGGTGGCGCAATTCTTACCCGGCAACCACACGGGGCCTATTATTAATTATTATCAATGTTTAATTATTATAATTATAACTGGTTATTTCTTTTTTTTACAAATGTTATTTTTTACTGTGTTCTTTTTTTGTTGTGTAATCAATATTTAATGTCAATATAATAAATTACTGTATTAAATTGCAATGCCCTCACAGGGTTGTGTTGATACCTATGTATTATGTTTAAGACCTTATTTGTACACACAAAGCAATGAATAAATGAATATGAATATGAATATGAAGTGGTATTTAAATATGAAGTTTAGTCCTTTAAATTGGAATAAATCATAAGATTTACAAAGAATTATAATTTGACAAATTCTCATATTAAATTGAGAAAAACACTACTAATTTCGATTTTCGATGTTCTCGGAAAACACCTAGGAGTACCCGATAAATTGCACCGAAAGATCGGTAAGTCTTGTAAGGCTTTAAATAATATCGATACGAGCAGCACTGACCAAACTGTAGCAACACTAGGGCATTTTGACTTGTCAAAAAACTTCACCTAATGGTGGTACTCGTCGAGTGGCATGGAAAGTAGCTAGGAATGGAGGCAGAGACGTAGTATGGCAAGATAATTCGTCCGCAAGTCATGCTCCTCGTCACATGCCGACCGCTCCCTGTTTGGAGGTTTTTTGGTCGCGGGACAAATTATGGAGTATCGCTTTTAATTGCTCGAACATTAGAGCAGTCAGCACGAGGAAGAGAGGATGAGCAGCGCGAAAGGCATTGTGTGGTAGAGCCATTACAAATGCTGTAATTTAAATCCATTGGTTAGGGAGCATTATAAACGAATCGTTGGTTATTATCGTGATCATACACTTCAAAATAAATGTTTTGTGAATAAGTAATCAAAGAAACTGGCCCTATTATTTTAATATACCTATTTAACAACATCAAACGCATTAAAATTGTTATATTTAATTTAATTTATTTCGACAACTACAAGGTTAAGTTTTTAATTATAGAATAACTATGAGTTAATTACGAACGCATTTAGGATAAGTAAACTGTCACTGAAAGAAAAAATCGAAATGTATGCAATAATCTAGCACTTTGTCATACTATGTCTAATCTCCGAGCAATATGTCTTAGGTACGAGTATATTGCAAATCACGTAACATCAAAGCAATGTCACAAGATTAGCAGCATGACTCAATTATCCGTCAAAAATAATACCAAATCAGCTCTGTACGATTACTTAAGAGACTAAGATAAACGTCTAAATATCAGACACCTTAATACCCAATAGTCCAGCTATAAATATAACATGGCACCAGGTCTGTAGCTGCAGGTAAATATGCTGTACTCAGAATAGCAATTACTATGGGGATAGACTCATTGAAAAACGATTACCTTACTTACTTAACGCTTACCTGCGGATATTAGAAGGGAGCGAAACAAAAATAGATTTAAAAGAGCCTTGTTCCAATACTACCTCGACAGTATATAAATAGGTACCTTATGTCTAGCTGACTATTCATTCATTGCTAGATTCGTCTCTCTATGAGCTGAAAATTAAAACGGCCGTTTTATCTTTGGACGCATAGATTGACGAATCCAGCAGCGTAATAACTAGTTTGATGGATTCTAAAAGTACTTAAATACAAACTACAGTACGTAACGGCCCCCTTTTTTAGTTATATATCGTTAAATTTAAATAAATACAATTATTTACGAGTGGCGCTAGTGGACCTGTTACATTTTATTAAAGCGCTCTTAAGATAGTAGGTAACAACTCACTTAAGATTACTACTTATATAGGTACTTAAGATTATAATAGACTCATGGATCCCACAGTCAAACTGTGCAACTGCAAACAGTTTTGCGGGACGTTGTATTTAATTTTAAGACATGTCATTTGATTTACTGAATAAATAAATAAAAATAAACTCAAGATTGAAAGTGATTTATTAAGTCAGCGTCAGTTTACCTTATCAGAGATTTGAAATTACAAATACATCCACGTAATTGCATGAATTCGGTTGTTGCTTGGCCGAATATGACGCCCGTCAGCTCACCATACATTATTCAAGAAGGCCCTCGAGGTGACACAGATGAATGGCATTGGCCCAGAACCAGCATCTCATTGAAAGTCAACAATGGGACAGAGAAAATACATTAAAATTATAACAGCTGTACACTGTCAGCGCTTGAATACATAGAGGACTTACCTACATATTTATTTTTCACTGGGCTTGGTATAAAATTAACGTATATATGCCCAGAACATCTTTATAAATGGTGTCTAACATGCTCTCTGATTCGAAAACGATCCACACCACATGTTCCCCAAACTAGGTATTGCCCAAATCGGTTCTCCAGATTCGAAAACGGTTCAAAAAATCATTTTTATTTGAAGATCATTTTACTAACACAACTCGTTGGGCATATGTTATTCCACTACCTATAAGTACAAGATACCGTCTTTAAATTGTAATCAAAAGTTTACCCTACTTTTGTGCACGGTTCAGTTGAAGTTATGATTTGATATTGAGGTGCAGAAATCACGGCGTCTATCATAATAAAGTAAATATTTACTAGAGTTAATCGGTTTTATGACTTTTCGTGGCAAAGTTAGATCAGTATAGAATATGTTAACGTGATTTTAGGAAATATGACTTTAAATTGAGTCAGCGCCTCCATTTATCATATTTTTATAGAGGTATAGCGTCACGACGTAGCGAACGTCATCTCAAAGGCGAGCGTACCTCGTGCGGTTTGCGAGGTTAAGCAACGTCGGCCCAGGTCAAATTTTGGATGGGTGACGGCTTTAACTGGTCATTAACTGAGTGCCCCCGTGCTTAGGAAGGCGCGTTAAGCCGTTGATCCCGACTTCTGTATATGATAGCAGTTGTTAAGCCAAGTTAGAGGCCTTCGCGCGGCTTGAGAACTTCTAACGGTCACCCATTCACTTGACAAGTCTAATCCCAATAATATCTAGTTTCCCGTTGAGTTAGAAGGTAAGATAGCTATCGCTACCATAAAAACTAGTGCCTACAAATCTTGAGAGTAAGCGGACCCCGGGCGTCCTTCAGGATGCAACTGTACTAGGATAACGGTAGGACGATGATGATGATGAGTGGAATATCATCTCGCTCATTTTAGAAACAGTGAAACTGGGGAATTGCGCCCTTACAGAAGACCGCAGCATAATAGCACCACTACTTGTATAGTCAAATATTGCTCTGAAAACCTGAGATAAGTATTATGATTTTAATGAATATGTTTGAAACGTCCACAGGTATTTTATCAAATGAAATAATAACTTTGAAGTTACATCGGTTATGAATATGAACTTTTGTTTAAATTTCGCAAGTTGACGTTGAGTTATTTATCTCACCCGTAATTACTCGTGGGATCTGTCTTTGTGTGTGCTGTTTACATTACACTGTTGGTGCTACGGCTTTTGTATTTATATATGTATGTAGGTTTACATATCTATGTGTTCATGTAAGTTTATGGTGCTTCTTATAGTCATAGTTAGTATTACAGGTTGTTTATACTCTATTTTTCTGTTTCACCTACTCAAGTCATTTAAATTTTCTAGTTTCGTTTCTACTGTCCAAAGGTTGCCTGGAAGAGATTGCTTGTTAGCGATAAGACCGCCGACCACTGTTACGATGTAATTTAATGTACTCCGATTGGTGAGCAAGAATATTTGTATTGAATTGTTGACGACAAAATTTTGGTATATAGACGGGCCTTAATCAACGAAGTCTTGATTTTTCCGACTCGGCATGTAAAAATATCATTATTAAAAATTTATTGATATAAATGCGGTAATAATAGTTAAATAACAATAACTTAAATAACATTACAACTAACGTAAATCTAAATCAGGCCCTTGGGGCATTGTACCGAGGATGCTGACGGCATTTCCTCGCTGTACCGCAATGAAAGAAAGAAAGAAAGAAATTGGTTTATCAGCGCAAATCACGTACTTAGAAACGAAACTGAATATATTTAAACATAATTGCGCCAAAGGGTCTTCACTCAGCTTGGTGTCACGAAACGAGTGAATGCTGATACGTTGTGCGAGGAAGTCGCCAGCTCTTCGGTCACCAGTTACGTCAACCAAACGCTTCGCGATTTCAGTAAATAACTTGTGCGCGCTGGGACCCTGTTCAGACAAACTCTATATAATATATATCCAATAGTAATAGGTACTGAATGAAATTTTAGACGTGATTTTCTGAAGCACATTCAAGCCATTCATATCCTTAATTTAGGCGTCCAAAGCCAGCCAATCTGAGTTACGTAACAATACCAGTGTCTGTAAAGCTGCGTGTACACTTTTTGAAGCCTTTTATTTTAGGAATTATTTAATATAGTACAGATATGGTATTTTTTATACATATTCATTCATTCATTTTTGTTCATCAACAATCAATATTGTGTTTGAACTTAATGTAAATACATAAGATAACATAGAAAAATAAAGGCAAAATTAAAAATTTTGAAAATACCCCCGACGGATGTTCTCAATTGAAAAATAATTAAATAATGCATTTGCAAATCCCCCGACTCTATAGGAAATAATTACTTAAAGATAAAAACATTTTTTTTCTAAATGATTAACTGGTTGCGAGGTATATTTACAAGCCCAGAAAAATCCGTCGGGGGCTGCCATTGCCTGCCCTGAAATGAAGTAATAGTTTATGCAGTTAGCTTATACCATTCTGTAAGTTATCTCGATTTTTATTATTATTACTATTTTAATGAAATTGAAAATTGACAAAGCAATGGCATCCCCGACGGATTTTTCTGGGCTTGTAAATATACCTCGCAACCAGTTAACCATGTAGAAAAAAAATGTTTTTATCTTTAAGTAATTATTTCCTATAGAGTCGGGGGATTTGCAAATGCATTATTTAATTATTTTTCAATTGAGAACATCCGTCGGGGGTATTTTCAAGATTTTTAATTTTGCCTTTATTTTAATCTTTTTAGAGAGCAGTCTAAGTATACCTATACGTTTGACCCTCGAACACTTCAGTTGTGGAATGAGCTCCCTACCGATGTTTTCCTAAGGAGCTACAAAAATAAGTAAGTGCCAAGTGGCCACTTTCTTTCACCGAATGCGTCACAAGTAAACCTGAGGGCCGAAGGCCCAAAGCTAAGAGGCGAAATATACGAGGTCAGAAGCTGTTCCGCGAAAGGCCGAAGGCCCGTAGCTTCTTCTTGGAGCACATTTGCTATATGAGCCCGAGGACCGAAGGCCCGAGGGGCGAGCCCTAGTCGACAATTTCGAGCCCCAAGTGTCTTACAAATGAACCTGAGGGCCGAGCCATACGAGGTCAGAAGCCGTTCCGCGTAGAGCCGAAAGCCCGAAGCTTCTCTTCGGAGCACGCTCGCTCGCCCTCGATACGAGCCTGAGGGCCAAAGGCCCGAAAGACGAGCCCAAATCGGCAATTTCTAGCTTCGAATGTCTTACAAGCGAACCTCAGAGCCGAAAGCCCGAAGGTGAGGGGCGAAGTATATGAGGTCAGAAACTGTTAAACTGTTCAGCGAAAGGCAGAAGACCAAACCACAGTATTGGGCCGGTCTCGAGTACAGGGCGTTTACCTTGCCATCATATTTAAAACCAAAGAAGTTTATATGTTATTTTAGCAAACATAATATTTATAGTAGTCACTAGGACGGGTCATAAAGTACCATATAGCACATGTAGATGGAAACGCGAGCGTAGCGAGCGCGAAATTTTTCAAACATTATGATGCAGTGCGGAAAATACTTCATACTTTTCGGTCTCCGGTTATAAAGCCATATCACATCTAGATGAAAACGCAAGCGCAGCGAGCGCGAAATTTTTCAAACATTAAGATGCAGTGTGGAAAATACTTCATACTTTTCGGTCTCCGGTTATAAAGCCATATCACAACTAGATGAAAACGTGAGCGGAGCGAGGGCGATATTTTTCGGACATTTAATACAATTACGGAAAATACTTCATACGAGTCGCCAGAGATCTTTTCACGAGCCTTAGTAACCTAGTTAACATCGGTAGTATCCAAAACATTACAACATCGCAAAGCACACGATGTAAGTATCTGGTTACTGTTTAGGGTTCCGTACCCGAAAGGTCCAAATGGAGAACACAGAAGAGACACACAGAAGCTACGCAGCAAACAGTATTAAAATAGTCGACATACGGTAATCCACCTAAATGCCTTCGCAAAATTCCCTATGCTGTAGTTGTGCTTCATCATCAGGCCTTCTCAAGTTCCTGTACAGAGGCGTCTCAATCGATAGGTACTATCAAAAGAGTCTAATGACATATTATTACTAACTAAATTCCTTTAAAACATGCCTTAAATAAAATGCTGTTCTGATCCATCATCAGATCCTCAGCAGATTATGTATAGAAGCTACTCCGCAAACACAATCTAAAGAGCCCAAACACGAATAAGTTACTACATGCCATCGCAAAGTTCTCTATGGTATGGTTTTACTCCATCATCAGACCCTCAGAAGGTTATGTACGACGCCTGTTCATGAAACATTTACAAAAGGGACCAAAAACAAACAAAAATATTATCGACCTCTGCACAGTACCCTACTATGCTTTTCTGCTCCATCATCAGATCCTCAGAGTTAACGTGCATGTACTCCACACCATATTCTATGGAAATCGTAAATGCTGGCCCAGCAGTTCCGGAGAAAATGCACTCACACGCACTTTAGCAAGTGAAAAATGTTTACTGCAGCGCCCCCTAGCGAGTTATCGTCGTAACTCCTAGCTAAATTTCTGCCCGTCTAAACTACAAACCTATTGCAGAAAACCGATTCTAAATCGGTCAAGCCGTTTCGAAGATATTGATGTGCACACACAAACAAACAAACAAACAAACAAACAAACAAACAACCTCTCACCCTAAACGCATATACCTTCTCCGTTCCGTCGTGGGTAAAAAAAATACATTGTTACAAGCCGCACTATACACAAATAATTAAGTATTACAACAACAGATTACATAATTGTGTCAAAAAAATGGAAATTAGCTAATTATATACATCACATGACAGGTCAAATACCTATGCTATATTCTATTTATTACTACAATTCATAATTTATTGAATATACAATATCACATAAAAATATAGAGCAATTAAATAAAATGTCATTTTACGTTACATGTCAACCTATCACAGTCATCCCATTGCTGCATATGCACGTACACTTCGCCCATTAAAAAACTTATTGTTCTAGTTTTCATTATTTCGATACTTATTTTAATTTCTAGGCGATTTCGTGGGGTGAGATCAGTTCTTGGATGGGTGACCGCTTTGAGTTTTTTGAACTGAACGCTCCCGTGCATTGGAAGGCACGTTAAGTAGTTGCTCCCAGCTTTTGTCTATGATAGCAGTCGTTAAGCCAAGTTCGATATCTTCGGGCGGCTTCAGAACTTGTAACAGTCACAGTTGCTCACTCACTTGAAAGGCTTAATTCCAATAAGGTCTGGTTTCCCCTCGGCTTGGAAGGGCAGATGGCAGTCGCTTCCGTAAAACTTATATTAGAGAGGTAGGGGACAGCAAAATGTCGTCTTGCTCGAATTTGGAGCAGCCCAACTGGGGAAGTACCTCCGCCTTGCAGAAGATCACAACCATAATAACATTATTTACTATACAAGTATACAAGTATGTAGTGTTGTGTTCCTGGAGGTGAGCAAGGTTGTCAGATCTCCCGAGGATGCACTGTGTTGAGAGCGAGGGACCTAAATGTGTTCTTTCTGCTGTCAACACAGTGCATCCTCAAATCTTATAAAGGGTCGGCAACGCGCACGTGATTCCTTTGGAATTGCGGGCGTCTATAGGTTGCGGTGGCCGCTTACCATCAGGTGGACCGTACGCTTGTTTGCCACCAGCGTTATATTAAATAAAAACTAAGGCCTACACTAAATCTTAGAATTAGATAGCGAAACCCGAGCATACTTCAGGATGCAAAGTGGGGTAACGCTAGGAAAATGAGACTTATTTTAATACTAATATTTTTTTTCGTTTCTATACTGTTTTCCTTGAACGCATGACATTTTTAATTTTATAAGGAACGAGCGATAGTTTTTATAATAATATTGAATGATATACAGATACGTTCGAGTATACGGCATATTTAAGCTGTCGTCTCCCGGCGAAAACACAAACAATAGCATTCTTTTGTTATTATCCCTGGGACTGGTAGACGACGTGTACTTAGCTTCTCATATCGACTCACACGCGATACGAGCAAGCAGCGATTTCCCCAGCGCGTGTGTACCCAGCTTAATGCGCGCACGTATAAATTGTAATTGTGGAGGCGCGAGTAGATCATCAATCAACGCTCACCCCTCAACAAAGAGGTAGCCTGTGATTAGCAGCCTAAATTATCTACGCGTGTGTTGTTGTGTTGTGAACGAGTCGGTAGTCGCGACAACACTGACACATATAGTTATTCGTCCCGGTACCGCCGCACACCGGGTAGAGTCAGTCCGACCCAGGTCGGGCCTAGCTGAGTTTCTTGCTGGACTCTTCTCAGCTAGGCTAGGTTTAGTGAACCAGCGACAAAACTCCCAGTAGCTCGGTTCCACTCACAACTCAGATTCGGTTGAAACCGCTCAACCAATCTCACTGGAGCGCAAACTCTTAGAGTATTCCAGTGTTCCAAACCACACGCGTGGTCGTGCCGGAGGTTTCCCCTGGATTTTCCACAGGCTACTCTCCAACCGCGCACTCCTATCGCTTTATTGGACCCGGCCTATAGGCCTAAAGCCACAGTCAGGTTCAAAAAAAAGAGTCAGTAGTATTTTGAACACATTTTTGTTATCTTTTAATCAAACTTCGAACATAAGTAAAGTAATGTGTATAATTTTTTAAAGGGTCGGCAACGCGCATGTGACACCCCAGGAGTTGCAAGCATCCATAGGCTACGGTGACCGCTTACCATCAGGCGGGCCGTACGCTTGTTTGCCACCGACGTGGTATAAAAAAAATAAGAAAGATAAATGCTCAGTGGGTGAAACACAAAAGAAGCGATGCAAGTCGAGAAAAACTGCCCTTTGAGTAATACTTAGTTGAAAAAACAAAAGTCGTCCCTCCTGTGGTCAATAGTTAACGGCTTATGTGCATGTTAGTTATGTTTTTATTACAGGGATTTATAGAAACGGAGGCACTGTTTATGCGGGTTACTGGTCCAATCCAAATTTAAGCTTTGTAGCCGTTAACTTTTGGTATGTCCACAGAAAAGACGTGAACCTAAATCCGTGTATGACCCCTTTCCTTTCTAATTTGCTCAGTGCAGGCGAAAGGGGAGCCGTTGAGCCACGCGGCGCGAATTAGTAGCGAATTGTGTGCAGATGAGAGAGATTTTTATTCACCCCCAACACAAGTTTAAGCAACGATCGATAGCAGCAAATGTTTACTATTTATTACAAGTATTATGCCTGTTGTTTGCCTCTACTCATTGTGTTTTTGTACTGTACACTGAAAAAAAAACATTTGTCAAATCAAGAAATTGAATATTGTTACGGATGTCCTTTAATTTGAGGTGTGCAATAAAGAGTATTTGTATTGTATTGTATATTTTACAAGTGCCGTTCTGTTTTCATAATTCACATATATACTTGACAAGTGAATGTATTGAACTATCCGTGCACCCGCCGGAATTGTTCTACAAATAAATATGAAGAACGACAACTATTAATCCATTCAGCGCCAATCACGACACACTATGCATGATCTATGTGTTTTTCGCTACATTATGGATCTTTCCGTACGGACTACGGCGTATATAGTGTCTATATAATCATCATTCTTCTAGCGTTATCCCAATACAGCACAGAGTCCGCTACCTAATCCAAAGATTTGGCGTAGGCACTAGTTTTACGGAAGCGACTGCTATCTGACCTACCAATTGAGTGGACAACTTGACTGTTAGAATTTCTCAAGCCGCCCGAAGCCCTCAACTTGGCTAAACGACTGCTATCATAGACAGTAGCCGGGATCAACGGCTTAACGTGCCTTCCAAAGCATGGGAGCGCTCAATTAATAACCACTCAAAGCGGTCACCCGTCCATGAACTAACCTCGGCCGACATTGTTTAACCTCGCATACCGCACGTGGTACGCGGGCGCCGCTGGGCCACGAGCGCTTACCGTCTATGTGATATACAAACATAAATTATAAAAATCAACAAATCTCTTCTAACTAAAATGGGTGTTGTCACTTTTTCACAAACACAAATTTCAAAGTGACAGATGAAGAAAAATTAAGCAAAGCTTCTACAATGGGTACTAAGTGACGATATACATACTTATACAGATAAATAAATACTTATATACCTACATAGAAAACATCCAAGACTCAGAAACAAATATGTATTCGTGTTCATCACACAAATAAATGCCCTGACCGGGATTCGAACCTGGGACCTCCAGCTTCGAAGGCAGTCACTACCAATTACACTGAAGTCCACAATTAGGCGAAGTAAACTGACAGATAAGATGTTGCCAGGAGTAGAAAAAATCAATAGTGACGGTATATATGGATAAAAACATATCGATAAGTATGTCGTTCTATCACCAAACTTATTCCAAGGTTTTAATCTATGGCTTTGAACTTTCCGGCCACTAATGGATCATTAAGCGGGACAATAGTAATATTTAAATATAAAGTTTAGCCCTTTAGATATGAATAAATCAAAAGATTTACAAATCATTTCTTTTGACAAATTCGGAGTATATTTGGATTGATAGAAAGACTATCAATATCGATTTTCGATGTTCTCGGCAAGCATCTAGGGGTACCCGATAAAATGGGCCAAAAGATCGGTAATTCTATTATAGGCCACAAATAATATCTATATAAGCAGCACTGGCCATACTGTGGCAATATTTGTGCATTTTGACTTGTCTAACACTTCGCCTAATAGTGGATTTCAGTATAGGCTAAAGCGGTCGTCCGCTGAATGAAAACTGAGACTAGAAAAGAGAGGCAAATTTTAAAAAATCCACGTGGGGCCACACTTTGTATAATGTGGCAAAACAATAATGATACTTGGGCAACAAAATTAAATGTTCGCACTACATAGTTCATTACATACTACGCGATAACATTACCAAAAAGAAGATTTATGGTATTTAAAGATTCCGAGTATGTTATGGCAGTAGCAATTCGTGAGGAATAATGTGCTACGATACAATTTACTGTATCCTGTTTCTGACCCGTAAAGGATCAAGCAATGTTTGTCTCCATTGATACGACAAGTGATGTTTGACACATTTGACGTAGATATTATAGTTGCCACTTTAAAAAAAATTATAAATCTCAGTCTCGGCTTTCATTAGCCAGACTCTAGTTGTCCAGGGGGTCTATGATCCTGCGGCGTCTCACACAGGCGACGAGGGGAAGCCGCTGGTTTTTAGTAGGTAAACTAACGATGTTCAGGATCCCACATCACCGTGCGTACCACAAGGAAGGCCGGTACGCATAAAGCATTTTCCAGCGTTAAAAAAAGGGGGGTCTGTGATGGTCGCGTGATAACATGATAACGACAAGATAAAGCATTTGTCACTTTCTGATGCCACTCTATAGAAAGTGGCAGAATAGATGTTTTATCTTGTCATTTATCCCGCTATCACGCGACTATAATATGGGGCCAGGAGTGACCAGAGGGGCTACCGCGAACCGAAAACGAACGGAGTTCGAGTATCTCCCTCTCTGTCTCACGAATCAGCAAGTGCGACAGAGTGGGAGATATTCGAGCTTCATTCGTTTATGGTGTGGCAGTGTGGGGCAGTGGTCTTTTTAATGTCGTCGACCCATCACGTTAACGTAGTATGAAAAAGACAATACATTGAAACACCTACTTGTTAGAATAAGATAGATTTCGTTTTGTTGCTTCCAGCAATTATAATTGACTCGGCGCGGCGTGTGTTAAAACGTGCGATAAAACGTATTTTAGAGGATTTATTTTGGCGCGGTCTTATTTATGTGTTCTTGCCGTACTTGCCCCACTTTCAGAGGGTATCGGACGGAATATTGCAAGTGAGGTATTTCACGAAGATTGCAGCGTTGGCGTGTAATAGTTTTCTAGTAGATTCTATGCATAGCTTTCAATTTTCGGTGCTTTATTTATTTATTTGGAGAGACAAACAGAGATAGATGTACAAATTGAAGTAACTTAGTTTAGGTTAATGTTATACATTCATCTAGCTCCTCAACAGCTCTCACTAAGACATAAAATTTATATTATTTATGCACTACCCTATAGAAGATATTACATCCGAAAAAGTTGCAGAGAAATGTTACAAAACTTACAAAAGAACACGTACTCGTAGCGAGCGGGAACTTGAACATTACCAAGTACTTTAGCCTAATTACCATATAGTATTACCATTATTTGTATGTCTTTCCCGTTCACGGGACAATGGTATCCCGGACCTTTGGAAGGCGTGCGCGGAGCCGAAGTACCGAGGCACCGAAGTACCAAACGAGTACCACATAGCCAACACGTAGAGGCCCTTTTGACACTTTAATGAAATGCAAGGGATACACCGATTACCATTATTATTATTATTATTATTTGGTCTATAATATGAAATAAATCTATACATATAAAAATATGGTAATCAAGGGAAGACTTTCATAGCTCGGCAATAATAAAACACAGCTAGAAAAATAAAACCTACAACAAACTCTTGCAGTAAAGTTCCTGTTACTCCATTGAAAGACGTTTCATAATAAGGATTACTGTTTTTTTCTTTTTCTCTTATGGTCTACACAGTATCAAACAAAGCCGCTTTCCACTGTCTGTCTGTCTCTATGTACGCTTAGATCTTTAAAACTACGCAACGGAATTTGAGGCGGATTTTAGGGTTCCGCACCAAAATGGTAAAAAAGTAACCCTTATGATTTCACTTTGTCTGTCTATCTGTCTGTCACATCGCTATGGCTCAAGAACTACTTATGTTATCGATTTGAAAATTGGAATAGTTATAAAGAAGCGTACCTAGATGCATAGAACACGATTTTATTTTTTATTTTTTTTTATTATGTGTGAAAAATGACAGACAAACAGTAGTTCAAAATTTCAACGTTTAGTGAATATGTCAAGTATGAAAGGGCTTAAGTTAGACATTTTGAAATATTTTTTTGACGTCAAGTCGTTTTCGATTTATGAGGGAAAATGTATAGAAACACCGTAATTTTTTGTTTTATAAATTCCTAGGTGATTATGCTGAAAGTACCTTCTTTCACATAAAGAAAAAAAAATGAAATCGGTTCTCGTGATAAAAAATTATCCTTGGAAAACCACCATACAAATTCGCCGATAGATGGCACTGTACCCATGGCGATCAATTTATACGCCATGTTGTTAAGATTTCCCTGAATTAATTATGTCTCTATCATACTAAATATCGTGATGGGAAAATACTGATGTAAAATTCAAATAATAATAGTAAACCTCAAAAGGCGCAAATATAGTACCCTCGATAGCGGGTACATATTTGAGCCTTTTGGGGTCGAAACACTTGGGCCGTGGGGACCGGGAGCCCATAAGATCTTTAAAGATCTATCTGGACGTCTGGTCGACGCAACACGTGACCAAAATGCTGGCCTTTATCTGGCACAAAGATTGAGCATTGCCATCCAACGTGGCAATGCGGCCAGCATTTTGGGAACGTTACCTACTGGTAGCGGTTTGGTAGATTAGGGTTTTTGATAAGTATATTTAGGTTCGTTTTAGGTTAGTTTTAGTTTTATTTTAATTTCTTTGTTTATTTGTAATTACTATTATGTATTTCACTAACTATTTCTTAATATTAATAGTAACTTAAATTTGCTTTTTACAAAATTTATCGTGTTTCATGTTTATTTTTATCCACGACAACTAATTGTTGAACAAGCAGGGTAAACTAAATATGTTTAAAAGTTTATAGCAGCCAAATTCCAGTTCACTATTTTCAGAAAAGAAAATCCAAATTTGCCCTACGTCATTCACACTACACTATACTACCCCGGCGCCCTATTCACTGAATAAATGATTACTATGATCAACGTTAAAATTCAAAGGTTTCGGTTTGCCGAAGCAGAGTATATATTACGGTACAGGTAACGTACATTATTTTGCTAACTTCTAAAATGTATACAGGGTGTCCAGTAAATAATGGACAAGCTTCTAATCACCGATAGGGCACCTGAAACTGGTCCAGAAAATGGACTTTCAGGTTTAGTAAAAGTCCCTTGGTTTTCGAGATAATCGAACTTTTCCATTTTCTTAATAACTGGTACCATCTTTGACTTTAATGACCGTCGAGGCCATAAATGAAGAGATATCCTCATTCTTTTTATTGCTAAATATTCTGTAATAATGTTGCTAACAGACAGGTATTAGAGCTATAGGGTAGCCAGGACTCATTATTAAAAATTAGCCTATGGACGCTTGTTACTCTAGAAGATTCCCAAGCCAGTTGCTGCCTACCCTTATTGACTTGTGGATGGTTGTGCTGACAGCTAGTAGAGACGAGGTCCTACATAAAGAGTATAAAAATGAGAATGCACAGCGGTTGGGAAGAGCGCCCAGCAGACCGCTGCTGCGACAACACCTCGATTGACGTCCATGTTCTTTAATGCTTCTTGTTTTTGTATAAGTGTTTATGTGTGTGTGTTGCATTAAAATCATAGTGTGATTTCCTCTAGACTTATGACTCATTGTATAGGGATCTACATATACTATCTGCTCCGTTTTCAAGGAGATTTGTTTAAAGGGCCTGTTCTAAAGGCAATTAATGCTGAATGAAGTTCGCTAATAAAGGAAACTTTCATCGCTGGAGGCCAATTGTTTATTATGAATAAGATAGAGTGTGGTCAAGAGCATGAAACTAATGATTACAAATGCAGACACTGATAATTAAACAAACTGATTATTCCCTCTCCTAATAAGAAATCGATGTAAGTGCAGTCGATGTCAAATAAATAAAATCACGTTTTACCTCATTAATTATTACTACCTACTAATATTATAAATGTGAATGTTTACATGTTCGGGTATTTAGATGTTTGTTACTCAATTACACAAAAACGGCTAAACGGATTGTGATGAAACTTGATATACAATGAGTTTACAGCTAGCATTAATATATATGATACTTTTTATCACGGATAATATATATGATACTTTTTATAAATAGGGAGTGGAAGTTTACGCAGACAAAGTCGTGGGCAAAAGCTTGTAATATATAAGTTAAGTTTCTACAATTTATCTTTTTCACACTTGTTATCAAAACATACACCCGCCATTTCCCGAAAACTATTACCAGAAATGCATGAAATATTGATGCGGTCACGACCTCGTATGGCTAACCCCGATACTCGCTTATTGTTTAGTATTCGTTACTCTGAAGGTTCCGAGAACGCGACAGGAATTTGCTCTATAATACCGTTCGGTATTACAGCTGCGGGAAAAATGTTGCCGACCGCTGACCTTCACATTTCATCGAGACATGTGCTACCAAGTTATATTTACAGCGAAATACGATCCGACTTAGGCACAAATTGTACCAGTTAACATGAATCAACGTGGCATCCAAATTTGTCTAACCGCATACATAACGTTGTTGGCAGCTTGATTAACGTTGCCGCATAATGAGTCTTTATTACTTTGGATTAAAAGTTATTTTGCTCTGATTCGACCCGTAGATAAATTTGTCGTATGTGTAACATAAAGCTGATTGTTTATGGGGGTGCCGTTAGGAAATCAAGTCACAGGTACCGTCGTCGTTAACTTAAACAAAGCAAACAGATGCTGGTAAGGGAACGCCGATTCTGTTCCTGTAATAACAAAGCAAGTTGAGCGAAATTGGAACTTTGATGAACCTTTATAATGAAGGGTTAATAATTAGGTACGTACGTCGCGTGTTTAAAACTTTTGATAATGTCAGTTGGCTGACTTATGTCAAAGCGTATATTGTTAACTAGCAGCGCCCTGCGGTGTTATCCGCGGATAAAAGGCCTATGTCCTATTCTGATGTCTAAGCTACAATACTGGAAAGTTTCATAGAGATCCGTTCAGCAGTTTTTGAGATTAAGCGGAACGTACATCCGTCCGCACAAACTTTCACGTTTATAATATTATTAGGAATAGGATATTAGGATTAGGATGTACGCTTTGTTATAAATCATAATTAATCAGGTCTCCCCTGGATTTTCCCCAGGCTACTCTCCAAACCGCACACTCCTATCACTCTTATTGGGCCCGGCTTATAAAGCCATAGTCGGGTAAAAAAAACGTTACAAAAACCCAAAATTATGCCTCAAAATAAGTACTTCATTATTGTCTAATAATACGTTATTATTTAATTATGAGTACCTCGCTCCAAACCTAACGCTCGAAAAGTTACACAAATTGTCCGTCCAGCCAGTGTGACTATTCTGTTCATACCGTCATTAAAAGTGTCGCATAGTGCCTATAATTAAAATAAAAGTATTCAATTGAATTATTAAACGCCCTACTTCGTGTCGCTGTGTGTGGTAAATACGAGTAATTGATAAACATAACACGATATTCTTCTTGGAACATTTTTAATTACGTAATCAGAATATAATTGACGGGGTCGTTTTACTAATCGGTACCTGGGAAACCGGCCCGGGAATAAAACCTAGCTGAAATGGATTGTTTAACCCCAGATAGTAAAAAACTTCATCAAAATATTTAGAGCCGTTTTTTTATAAATATACAAGAATTGCTGGTTGGCTTTATTAATACGATAATAAAAAGGGGTGTTTGGAAACCAGGATTAAATAATACCATAAACTGTCTTGTAGATTTTCCTTTTTTCTTGAACTACTTCCTAATAATAGGTTTGAATACCTATATAAATAGATCACGGGAGTAAAGTAAGCCATTATATTTATAGGCCGGGCCCAATAAAGCGATAGGAGCGCGCGGTTGGAGAGTAGCCTGGGGAAAATGGGTGGACACAGGTGAAAACCTCCGACAACACCATGCACGCGTGTGGTTCGGAACACTGGAATACTCTAAGAGTTTGCGCTCCAGTGAGATTGGTTCAGCGGTTTCAATCCAATCTGAGGTGTGAGGGTTTGACTGAATGATCATCATTCATCATCATTCAGCCGGAAGACATCCTCTGCTGGATATAGGCCTCCCCCAAGGACCGCCACAGCACACGGTCGCGAGCCACCCGCATCCAGCGACTCCCCGCTGCCTTGACCAAGTCATCAGTCCACCTAGTGGGAGGCCGTCCAACACTTCGACCGAATGATAGAAACTATAATTTAGTTAAAATTAACCTATATTGAGGGAGGCCATACTCTAATTACAAATAATTCAAAAAGGCGGCTATAATATTTTGCATAAAAAATCCTCAGGGTTGGATACGATCTCAAGACGCACAGCTCAAATTCGACCGCGGATATCATGCCCCATGCCCCATGCTAGGTATTTCACTGAAGACGCACATTATGCGTCGCAAAACCCAAAATTATCACTATAATTCGATGAAATAGATGCAGTTAGATTTAGACTAGGTATTCCATTTGTCAAGACAAACGACAAATACCTTTGTCTACACGGAAATTGGACTAAGGAATCTATCCATCTTAATTTGAATATCGAATGTCTGTTTATCTATCCCGACTAACAGCCGGATCTCGAAATCCCATAAACGACGCATATCAACTTGTCTTGAGTAATCTTGCGTCTTTTTAGTATTGAGCGTATGAAAATGGGCACGCTACCATGTAACAACGGCCAAGATGGAGGCACAATAGGCATCACCCGAGCCCCGAGTCAGAATTATAAATAAGTACGTCAGATACCCGACCCTCAAAGGGCAAAGGTAGGACGATTCCAACAAATCATTCACCCAGCCGGAGCATACCACTAGCTACATGTTAACTAACTTTGAAATGAGATATTTGTATGTACAGGATTACATGTGTATTCAGTACGTAGAATAATTTTGATTGTTTTGAAGGGAGAGTGTGTTTCGTGTGTAAAGTAATTTTATAGTATACCGGGTGTACAATCCAAATGGGTCAGTATGGTGAAGTCGGAAACTATGAGAGAGAGCGAGATCTGTTCTTAGGAACCATGACGTCGATTTTAGATTTATTAATAATTACATTCAAACTTTTTTATTAACTCTCATACATAACCGGGAATCGAACCTGGTCAATATCTTTGTAACCGCGTTAAGTAAAAAGAACCAAATTTGGCTATGAAATCTTGTGTAAACACAACTGACAGTAAATTAGACTAAAATGCCCACAGTTTTATTAATTTGCAAAAAGTCGTGAATAATATGAATCGATCATCAATTATCTGAAGAGACCAGTTATGCATATCTTATCTGCATCGGTATTATGCATTACAAATAGCGTTTATTTAAAATTAGAACGCATTTGTTCAGCGGGCGTACCAATTCATTTAAAAATATGAAATGCAATCTTGCGATCGTTACCCAAAAGAATTAATCTTTGCATTCAACAGAATGGCTACCATTTTGAACATTTACTGAAATAAAATAATTATCTTATTGGTGGGTTTTTCTTTCAATTATTTAAACAAGAATCCATTAGTGTTGTGCTTCTTGCGATTTGCTGAATTTATACACATTGATTTTGACCAGGTTCGATTCCCGGTTATGTATGAGAGTTAATAAAAAAAGTTTGAATGTAATTATTATTATATCTAAAATCGACGTCATGGTTCCTAAGAACAGATCTCGCTATCTCTCACAGTTTCCGACTTCTCCATACTGACCCATTTGGATTGTACACCCGGTATTATGCAACTGGTGTATAAGAAGGGTATAAAAAGGCGAATGGTGTGGGTTGCGATGTGAGCCTTGGCGAACATCGCAAGTAAAGACACCACGAGCCTTTTTATACCAGTTATACACCGTTGCATACAATACTTTTTCTACGACTCATTTCGAATAAAAAGTAACTACCTACTTTTTAGACTTTACATGCGCCATATTTTCCCTTAGTAATTGTGCAACTTACCTACACAATTTCTTCAGTAATGCTATGTTACTTCTTCGTGGATTTTAAAAGAATCAACGAACCTACAGATTTTCTTCATGAACGCAAAAAAAATCGTTTAATTTAAGTAATATAATCATTTATCAGTTTTGAATGTTTTCGTTTTCAATTAGGCATTTGGTGGGAAATCAAAAATATGACACTTTGTTTATGGTTTGATTTTTTAATTTGCTAGACTTGGCATCCGACCTAAACTGAATTCAAATCCGGATCGAATCTTAACTGTTTCGTTTTCATAAATATATCCGAAAATAGATAAAACTTGTTAAACAACACATAAAAGATGGTAAATGTATGTATTTATATTAGTAAACAGTATATTATGCATTAATTAATATATAAAAATTATAGCAAAGTTGGCAGCACTGATTTTAATCATAAAAGTTTCACTTGAACGCACCAAAGCATGACTACTAAACATAGTATTTGTAGTAGTCTGTGGCACCCAACTCTGCTTTTATTTTTCATTAAAGTAGGGTAAGGAGTGTGTTTTTGGGCAATAGACTAGATAGATTTTTTACAGAAGAAATAAAGAATGTATTTATTATTAGAGTTCATGATTGCGTAAGTCGCGAAAAAAGTACAGGAGTAGAAAAAATAATTTAACATCAGTAAGATGAGAAGTTAATGATTCATTAGGACACTTCCTAATTCATTCTTTCGCTAAAAAAATGGCAGTGCGTGTAATGTAACATTTATAAAACTATTATTACTTCTAGTATAAGCTTTTTCGAAACAAAACACAAACGAACGCGTTTGCGTTTAGGGTGGGTTGCACCAAACCGTCTGTAACCGTAAACGGTGTTCGTTAAAATCTGATTGTATGGAAAGTTTGATAAGTTTCTGTGGGATAACAGCTGCCGGCGTCATATGATGACCCGCCTGTGATCGTATGTTGGTGCAACTGACCCTTAGTCTCATTTGTATGGCAGCACGAGCAGCGCCTCTGGTAGCCTTTGGCGGTAACTATTTCTCACCATAGAAATTGAGACTAAAGTTAAAAGCGTTAGTTTGTGTTTTGTTTCGAAAAAACTTATACTAGAAGTACAGTTTATACGGGGAACGATAGAAGAATTCGACAGGACAAGGTCACGTTACGATTACCGACTGATCAGCGTTAGAAACGGCGCTGTTAGTTGTCATTTCATACAGAAACTTGTCAGGTGGTTTGGTGCAAGTGCAAGTGCCCTATGTATCTGCGGCAGAATAAAAAGTGCATTACTCTTAGAGTATTCCAGTGTTCCAAGCCACACGCGTGGTCGTGCCGGAGGTTTTCCCCTGGATTTTCCCCAGGCTACTCTCCAACCGCGCACTCCTATTGCTTTATTGGGCCCGGCCTATAAAGCCACAGTCAGGTCCAAAATAAAAAAAAAATAAAAAAAGTGCATTTTTAAAGGTTTATTTTCACCTTAGAACTATTAGTGTCAAGAAATTTGTGGTTTAATACTAAAACCGGCCAAGTGCGTGTCGAACTCGGCATATTTAGGGTTCCGAATCAACCTTAAAATTAAAAAAATTAAGTCGGATAAATAGGAAAAGTAAAGGAAAATGAAAAAAATCTAATGCATCGATATATTGGCATTTAATGGTAAAATGTACGTAATAATAAACATTATCAGCTTCAAGTTTATAGGCGTAGAATTAAAAAACTCTTCGGAATATATAAAAAAGCTGACTTTGTAGGCTTCTCATTCCTTTGTTTTCCAATATTTTTAAAAACGGAAAATATGGTATTTATCTACTAAATGAGCTCTAAATAACTATATGCATTCTATAGGATAATTCAAAAAAAAATTCACGCACCCCATTAGCTGTATGGGAGCCCCCCTTAAAAACATTTGAAAATAAATTTTGTCAATTTTTATAGCTCTGGGTTAACAAGTTACTTAAACTGTAACTCCAACCGTTTGGCTGTAAAACCTGTGTGACAAACGACGGACGCGTGAGTATCAACAATAGGGTTCAAATTGAACCCTTCTGGTACGGAACCCTAAAAACTACAAGCTACTTATTAGTAGTATTCACGTGAGGTTAGGTTAGGTATTCAGTAATAGCGCATCAAAGCTTTAGTACATACATAGCTGCTGTTATATTGTGGTGGCTTTGTCGCCTCCAATTTACGAACATTGAGTAGGTACATAACACATTGCAGTATGCAATATAACTCACACCACAACACCGAAGCCCTTGAAACTGAGTTGTTGACTCAATTCCACGAGCACACTTCAAATCTACTACGTTTACTTACAGGCTCTGCATATGGTAATACAATAATAATGCAACCAGTGTTACCGTCATTTGAACCTTATTGCCACATCGTTAGGTAAATAATAATTTGCGCCAGATAGAGGTAAATTATGCATTATAAATTAAACTGCACTGAACTACCGTGGCATGGATAGTTAACGCAATAGAATTAGCAACTCAATGGACGAAAACGAGCTTTGCAGCCTGTTTTAAGCTCTTAAATATAACCATTTTATTATTGTTGAAGTAATATAAAATCAAACAAAAGACCGATAAAAGTAAAAAAAAAACAATATTTTCTTGCCTATAAAGTAGGGTGGAATCCGGATAAAGCGACAGTCAAGGCACCGGTGATATTACGTCGCACTAACAGAACGTCACACAAGACGGACTGATTTGCTTTGAAAATGTTTGGCATGAAATCTTATATCTGGAGTCGTTATAAGCGGATTCTACTGTATACTTAAGTAACCCTCTAAAAGTAATGTAGTGAGGTAATAACGGTCTAACTCGCATATTACACTTCTAAGGTTTGGAACCGGCCGGCGTTTGTGTTTCCGAGCTCATATAACCTAGACCTTTTTAAGGCACGAGTGAATAGGCACCTTCTGGGTGAGCTCGCTTCATCGTCGGCCTCATCTTTGCCCCCTGGCTAGATGCTGGCCAAGAGCGATCCCATATTTAATAAAAAAAAAATATATATATATTAATCTTCACTATGGACGACAGCGACATGTTTCCAACTCTCCCGGAGTAGGTACTTCTTCAAGATGTGTGTTCTGGCGACGATAATCGTGCCCACGCACGATATTATTAAACTACCGCCACGTAACGTGACTAACGCAAGTTTAAACTAAAATAGTAAAAAATAAAAGGAAGTAGTCCGTTTTGCTCATCGATTTTGTTCACATCGTAGTACAAACCGGACAAAAAATTCCGTTTTGTTCTACGACAGGATATGTCAAATTTCGTAGGACAAAACGGACATGAAAATCCGTTTTGTTCACCGCTTAGAATTAAACCGATAAACGCTGTAGTACAATCGAGTTCATAAGTATATGTACGTTTTCAAAGGTTCAAAAATATCTGAGCAACCTTGTGTCAGTAACAGTAGTCATGTTCACATGCTTTTGGTCACTTTTTCCGTGTACATACTTTCGAACTCGACTGTATTAATTCGGGCTGTTATTTAAGTGTGTAGCCGATATAATCTTCACTCCTTGTTTTACTAAACGGTTAAAACTCACATATTATATTTTGTATTGTATTGTATTGTATTGTATTGTATATTAATTGTCATTCCGGGCAACATTTTTCGAACCGCGTGTCGCAAATACATTATCCCGAAGAACTCACGACAAGTTCGAAACATGTCACTCGGTGTGACAATTAACACGAGTTTTAACCAATTAGTAAAATATAGTTGTAAAGTACCCGTGTGGTGTCGGGTTAGAATTGCACCACCCCATATCATCCGGTGGGTGTCGTAAGAGGCGACTAACGCAGAATATCCAGGGAACGGGCAGCAGCGTTCCCTGAAGGTCACACCTATTATTACTGCGATCCCCAACCCGCCTGCCAAGCGTGGGGATTATGGCAAAACCCCCCCAACTTGGGGGAGGCCTATATCCAGCAGTGGATGTCTTCCGGCTGAATGATGATGATGATGATGATGAGTTGTAAAATGAATCACGGAAGTTTCAATTCAAGAAACACTCCTTCCACGCACATAGGTGAGTAGCAGAGTAGTTCAAACGTTATGAAGCTCCTAGCCTCTGTATGGGTTGGTCTCAGATAGTCTAAAACGCAGAATGACTAGTTTGATTTTTGCCTACATGTCACTATGACTACCATGTAACATGTCTAGATCTTATACGGACCGAACGCAAAATGACTAGTTTGACATAATAATTTACGGAATTTTTATGAGGCACACGTTCTGCGGTAAAAGTGTCAAATAATCTAAATTAATATTAAAACCGTTATTTTATGCGTACATTATTATATATTGTTATTAAAAAATAAGAAAGGCCGACGAAAAATAATTCATAGTCACTAAGTGTCACTTATGTGTCAAACAAATAATGGAAAATCAATATGTGTGTTTACGATCACTGTTTCTTTATTCATACCTTATTTCTAATCTAAAAAAGCAAGATGTGCATTGACAGAATAATCTAGTCAATACATAATCTGATAAATCAGAATACCGTCTAGGCGGCGAATTGGTACGTGATTTATTAACCGTTTTCTCTTTAAGAAGGCTAATTCTGATAATACAAGAAATTCCAATATCTCAGTGAGACGCGTTAGGCTGGCCGCAGACGCACAGTTTCCTGATTAGGTTTACGAATACCGAATGTAGATTCGGAATGCCGTGAGCTCAACGCACACGTTCGATTATTTACGTTAGGTTTTTTCTCCCAGTTCTAGTGCGACGTTTTTTGTGAGAGCTCGTATGGACATGGACGACGAGGAATTACTCTTTTAAATCTCTGTTGTGGTAGTCTGTATTTTCAATATACCGACGACCGGTTTAGCCTAGTGGGTAGTGCACCTGCCTGTGAAGCTGACGGTCTTGGGTTCGAATCCCGGTCAGGGCAAATATTTGTGTGATGAGCATGAATATTTGTTTCTGATTCTTGGATGTTTTCTATGTATTTAAGTTTATATATATATTAAATATATCGTCGTCTAGTACCCATAACACAAGCCTTCTTGAGCTTACTGTGGGGCTAGTTCGATTTGTGTAAGATTGTCCTCTAATATTTATTTATTTATTTAATATCCCATATACAGGGATAATTTTAGGCTTCAACCATGTTGATTAGACCAGAGGCCTATACAACAAAACGTTACAAGCATACGATTTGACATTTTTGTCAATTTGCTGGATGGGAAATTATACAATTTTGTCAAATTGTACACGATTGTAAAGTTTTGTGGTATATAGGCCCCTGCTATCAAAACTGACGTATACTTACGTGCACTCGACTACGGCTCTCGCGCGTTTCTGAATCGAAATTTACGTTCGTGTGAAACGCTAGTGAAACGAAATATATGCAGGGGCTGCGTTCGGAATGACGTTATTCGGTTTTTTTCCGTTCTTATAACCCGAACGCATGGCTGCGTTTCGGAACGAACTTCAGGTTTTTTCCGTTCGGAAAATTTAAGAACTTGTCAAATATTTCTATTAAAGATGCACATTCAGGTTTCCGAATCTACATTCCGTATTCGTAAACCTAATCAGGAAACCGTGCGTCTGCGGCCAGCCTTAGGAATGCTATGTTAGTTTTATCGGAAAAAAATATTCTTCTTACTGGAAATCCATCGATGAATAAATACAAGAGTTGATTGTTCTTTTCTTCTTTTTTTATTCAAGCGTATTGATTTCAAGACTGGAAATGGTTTCAGGCACTTCGTATGTGTAATAATCCATCTGGCCACGTTGATGTACTTCCGCATTTGTCGGTGTAGAGGCGGTACGATATTAAAAAGCTACTAGCTGCCAGTGTCAACTGTCATTTGAGACTTTACCACTTATTTATTGCGTGCCTACATTTAAATCAGTGCTTCCTGACGGTGCGGTGGTGAAGTCTCTGGGGTGCAATACTGATAGTAGTATCCCGGCAAGTGAGGAAGCAACATCAGAAAGTTCACGTCAAATAACAAAGCATATACCGATCCCGCGCCAGAAAGGCGCCTTACGAATACTCCAAACGCAAGTTGCGTCAAGCATTTATTTCTTTTATTTTTCAGTACCCCTTTTTTGCTTGTGTATATTAATCTTCTTAATAATAATTTTGTTTGTGTTTCCTTTTTCGGTTTAGTTTTTGTAACTACCAGTAATGTTTCTGTTTAGCCCAGTAGCGGACAAGTAGACAATGCATCAATTTATTAAGTAACCGTTGTTAGCGGTGATATCTTCGCATATGGCTAGCCAACCCATTGACAAAGCTAATACTTGTGTGTAGTTTAGATCGACTTACTTTTTTTCCTATACGGCACGTAATTGTTAAGTAATTGAATGAACGAGTAATAATATCACTCACCAATCTTGGCATGCGTGCAAGTGAAAGAGATGACACACGTCAGCGCCAGCACGAGGTGCGCAGTCTTCATGATGGAACACTAAGTCACTTGCATTTTCACTGACAACCGATTAGTACCTGTAAAATTACAATTTGTATTTTTAGCATTTTTTATTGAAACAGTTTATAAAATCGTGTATCTATTTAATGTAGTCCAAGTAGCCAAATTAAATTGATCCACGATTTTATAAGTTAATGTTAGATGCACGATCTGGCACTTGAACTTCTCAATCAAGTCGTATCAAGTATTCGCTCGTGTTCTCTATTCGATGTCAAAACGAACATGCCAGATACATTGACGACAGGCTGGATGAATGACTGGTATATTTCAATGGATAATCTGCCTCTAACATTCGGATTAGGTGTAAAAAGTTTAAAGCATATTACAGTAAAACCAAGATAAATGTTTCTTTCAATTTGTGAAGTTCTATGTATTTTTGCGTGAAACACACTAGAGAGAAGTTCATTTTGAAAATGCTTTTAATCTAAGATATAAACCAAATTAATTGTGCATTTGATCCTAGTAGCACTTTGCAATAAAAATATACTTCCAAGAACTCACTTAAGCAATAAAGTACTTGAATGACGCATAAAACTGAAACCACGTTAAAGTTTTGATGAAGACACAACGAGTATTGTAAGAACTCATGTTTCGAAACTCCTAAAACGATATTTAACGACTGTTTGGACCAGTGTATAATATGGTCCATAAAACACGGCCCGGTTGAAACTTAACACGGCAGTAAAGTTAAATAAATTACACGGGCACCTGTCTGAGCTAAATTCATTTGAAAGCACAGTATAAATATACTAAATATACTCTTTTAAACACAGCGCTCTTAAAACACTCACCGTTCAGAGAACAAGATTATAAACCATATATAACCATTGTATTTTTACAAGCTTGTCATCGTGCCATATAATATAGTATGTTGTTATTGGGGAAGTTTAATTTAAAGCGGTAGGAAGGTTTAGCAGCACAGCGTCTCCATTTCGGCTTGGACTAAAATGTTGGGAATTTTAAATAGGCTAGTAATGTTAAATAAAATCTTCTTTAGGTGCCATATTCTCTACGCATGTCGGATACCACTGTCCGGAACTCATCTCTATTCGCAGTTTTTCTGCCCAACGAGGCAGCGTCAATTCCCGTCTAACTCTTGAGGTTAAGTATCCATCCATGTTATTCTTCTTCTGCCCCTTTTTTCCTCGAGTTTGCCCTCTATTATGTTTTTAACAATATCATATTTCTCATGTCTATATATGTGTCCAAAATAGGCGAATAAATAAATTGTTAAATAAAATCAAATAAATAGTTGTGGACAATCTTACACAAATCGACCTAGTCCCAAACTAAGCAAAGCTTGTACTAGATACTTAAATACATAGAAAACATCCAAGACAGGAACAAATATTCGTGCTCATCAAAATTCCTCAAACAATGAAATAAGTAAATTTTTAATGCGAACTCTATGTCTCACATTGACGCACCCAGCATTAGCAGACTCGATTACTTAGTAGGTTGGTACGGTTGAAGAGTATTAAACGTACTTAAGGCAGAATCTAACCATCTATTTTTGTATCACAAATGACATTCAGATAAACGTACAAGTTTAAAATGTTACATAGTGATCCCGCGGCTTCGGTAAGTAGGTAATTTATGATTTTACTAACATAATGGTGGAGCGCACGTGGCCTAGCGGCGCCCACGTATCCGCGTGCGGTATGCGAGGTTAAGCAAAGTAGGCCCAGGTCAGTTCTTGGATGGGTGACCGCTTTGGGTGGTTATTAAATGAGCTTCCCGTGCTTTGGAAGGCACTTTAAGTCGTTGATCCCGGCTACTGTCTATGATAGCAGTCGTTATGCCAAGTTGAGGCCTTCGAGCGGCTTGAGAACTCTAACAGTCAAGTTGCCCACTCACTTGACAAGCCTAATTCCAATAAGGTCTGATTTCCCCTCGGGTTGGAAGTACAGATGGCATTTGCTTCCTTAAAAATTAGTGGCTATGCCAAATCATGGGATTTAGATGGCGAACCCCGGGCTTCCTTCAGGAGCAACTGTACTGGGATAACGCTAGGAGGATAATGACTTTACTAACATAACTCTTACAAAACGACATAAAACACATTAAGCGTGTTGTGAACTAATGAGCAAATCATTAACTAATCAAATACAAATCTCAATTATCCCATTATCCGTGGGTGCTAATGCGCGCCGAGTATCGATTCAATAAATAACAGATTTAAGCCTTTCGTCATGCATGATTAAAATATTACTTTCTTTCGACACGCATAAGGATAATTTTTGAGGGACGGTGTGGCACGTACTGTATGTAGCAGCTTGGTATGAAAAGACGAAACCGGAGTGTTTGACTTCGGCACTTTATTTGGACTAGTTAAGAGAAAAAGGTACTCATAGTCATATCATACCTATTAGGCTTGTAGATTTTTTTTAAAGTACTTCTACTTACTTTTTAAAAAAAATACTTCATGTAGAACTACTTACTTTAAAAAAATATACTATCATGAAACTTCATTCACGTGAATGGATCCCACCGATGTGAACGAGGCAAGCAGCCGTGACACCCCGGATTGAATGCAAACTACGCGGCGTCGGAAATGACACATCGCCAGGTGACAGGCAGTTCTAAAACTGGGCTACAGTATATCAAGTCCGCAACGCTGTTTAATGCATGACCCAGCTTTCAAGTTAGCAACAAATATTATTATTTGGTGTGAGTTAATGTACTAGAAAACAAACGAGATAATCTTATTCATAGAAATATCACTGACCTCATTTTGTTTGTGAAAAATTGAGCTCCTCAATTATTTAAATTGCAATCGTTTCAATGAATACTGGATTACTCGATTAACATCCATAATTACACCTATTAAAAAGCTACAAATGTACTTTTAAGAAAACCAGAACAGCTGCTTTAACTACTATCACAAGTCACTAATACCTAACAATAAAAACATCCGCCTGATATTTACACATCAAAACAGTGAGCTGAATATTAGAAAGCTTTTTTATTCAAGACATACGAGGTTATTTTTAGCAAACCCTTTTATTTCCTTTAAGGGCATCCCCGCGTCACTGATATATGCCACGGAAATGAGGGCCCCACCCGTAATGACGATAAATGGTCACTGCCGACTGACTTCACTACAGCGATATAATAATCTACTGTCATCATAAATAATAATGTCACACGCAGTGACTTTTAATATTTGTAGGCTGTCTTTGAGCTACATTTCTAAGCGCTAACACACCTTTACTAATTGATTTACGCTATGCGAGGCTGTGTAACGAGAAATATCGCTTTCTTTGAAACGCTCTTCTCTCCAGACGCGAAAACAATAAAGATTGATTTTCAGATATATAATTCTTGACTATATGACTGTGTTTCTAATAATAGCCGAAACGAGACTGCCTAAAAATTTCGCTATAGAAAAAAGATAGTAGTTGAGTCTTTATTTTCCTTATTTTACTCATCCTACTAAAACAACGCATTATTAAACGACACCATTAAGTTCAAATTATGGTAATTGACTAAACTCTGTCACAAGGAAATTTAATAAAGCTACACACAGTCAGATATTTATCGAGATTTGTGTAAAAAAGCCATTCCCGTAGAGTGTTGCATCCTGTTTTGTTGTGCGCGAAAGACATAAGCGTGTCTCTTTTACGGGGGCCGAATCGAGGCATCCCCGTAAAGAAAAAGCGATCTGCTATAGCATAGCATATCACATGTTAAAAAAGATTTCATCATCATCATTGACGAGTATACGTGAGACATGTCAGACTTCGGGGCACGGACTTCTCCTCGTTGGTAAGTGATGGTTGAGGAAGAAGTTAGAAGTAGATAATTATATCGTCGGCTAAAGTCGCAAGCCTCTTAATTCCATTTTTGAAATTTACAGGCTTGCGATTTACGTATCATGGGCTAAAGTCGAAAGGACGCCTAGCCATTGTTTAAGCCTTGCTTAATTGGAGACTAGGTACTTTTTTCTTTATTTTTGTTCTTAATATTGATAACTACTAACTTATTCTCCAATATTTAGTATCAGCGACAAAAACTACAAAATAATTCCTATTATGTCCAGAAGTACTAGGTAGGTAGTAGTTGCTGGCTTCCCGGACACTGGTCGAAAACGACAAAAATAACCGGAGAATAATCGGTTTACCGGAATTCGGCACCGAACTATCTTTATTGAATTTCCGAGAGAGAATTTATTAGAGTGGTCCGGCTTACTTAGCGTCCTTTGTGAGGTCACTGGCAGCACGCCCGTTATTATAATCGGGCTAGTGATTAGTCACTGATATCCTTTGACTGACTCTGTGAAATATGTAGGTACAGTGTTATAAATATAAGTGATACCTATATTGCATATTGAATTATTTTTTCACGATTTCCTCGTGACCAAGGATGTCACAACACATCACGTATCCAGAGGTAAATAAATAGTTATATATACTATGCATTTAAGGCGCGTAATAGAGTGAAATACCACATTTTGGTCGCGTTCAAAAAACCTGCAAAAACCTGTTACAGCGGGGGGGCGCGGGTAGTGCGGCGGGAAAGGCTACGCCACGCCCCAACGCGCAAGGTCGTTCGCGGGTATACGCGCATTAAGTCCAGTAGCACTACCATGAGTTTACAATGCCCGTACTCGCTAGCGTCTGCGTAAACGATTTGTATGCACAAAAGTACAGCGCCTCTGGCGGTCACTCATAGAACTAAGGATCGGTAGTATGAGTTCTACGGTAAATTACCTATCGAAAACTAAACGCTAGCGACTGACGTTTTGTAGCTGTCAAATGGCTGTTACCGTAGAAAATCGGCACCATGAGTTACAAACTTGACAGATGCTATCGAATAATACGCTATCGAGTGTAGTAACTATTTCACTATAGTGCTACCATGAGTCGACAGTGACCGTACTCGCTAGCGTCTGCGTAAACGATTTGTATGTACATTAGCACAGCGCCTCTGGCGGTCACTCATAGAACTAAGGATCAGTTCTACGGTAAACTACCTATCGAAAACTAAACGCTAGCGACTGACGTTTTGTAGCTGATTCCATAGAAAATCGGTACCATAAGTTACAAACTTGACAGATGCTATCGAACAATACGATATCGACTATAGTAAACTATTTCACTAGCTAATTGGGCCGTGAAAACATTGCAGTTTAGTAAAAGTAAAATATATGACGCTGTGTTTCTTTTTCTTCATCACGTGTCGTCGATTTCAGACTGTGCGGGACCAGAAGGTAGCGACTAACGCCATGACTATGGCGTTTTGAAGGTTTCGCTCGGAGCAGGCGTGCACCCTTTTTTTTTTTTAACGTTGGGGAAATGAATTTACGCATCCCGCCTGGTTAGGGGGACCAGGGCGGGTATGACGGACTAACCGCGGCAAAACAACCTTGGACTACCGTCTAAAACCCCAACGAGTGCCGGCTCCGCCTTGTAGAGTGGGACGCCGCAGGATCACCATCGGCATTCGACTGCGTGCGTCCCGGCGGGCAGCCCACAGGGTAACGGGCTGCAGATCTTACGCGCCAGTAGGATGGGCGCATTTAAATCTGTGGGAACATATTTGCAGGTTATCCCCTGACCCCCGCAAGAACCCACTACGGTGGAGGCAGTAAATGCGCATAGCGCCTGGCTCTGCCTCCAGCCCGTCGCCGGCGGAGCGGATCCGCGAGAGGATTATTCTCCCGTTCCCGCTCAGCAGGCGTGCACCCTGGGCAAATCAGCAGGTCCCTTATTGTTTGGGTAGCCATCCCACAGGGACATTGGGGTATCTGAGCTACTTAGGGCGCCCCACTTCTCTTTACTGCGGCCGATCTGGGAACGCAATCTGTTTAAAGGCTTTCCAGATTGAAATATTGTTTGTGCTCTGAGACATAGGAACTAGGCGAACATAAGCGTCAGGGGGAGCGCGAGTTTGTTGTAACCCCCTTATTCATAAAACTTAACGAACCTCTGCTAACTAAAATGTGTTATGTCCCTTTTCTAAAAACATAAATGTCAAGTGACAGATAGGACAAGCGATGTTTAGCGGCTAGTTAACTAAAATAGGTAGTCAACTAATTTTAATATGATTAGTGTCCCTTATAACTTTTTATCTTGACGATATATATTAACAAATCTGGATTGTTATTAGTAATTTAGTCTTATTTTTGACATGTAACACTACATTTAATTAATGATATTTTGATTATTGTATTTTTTTTTTCGACCGCTTTAGCTATTTTTGACGACCGCTTTAGCTAAGTTGGTAGTGACCCTGCCTTCGAAGCTGGAGGTCCCGGGTTCGAATCCCGGTCAGGGCATGTATTTGTGTGATGGACACGAATATTCCTGAGTCTTGGATGTATCCTATGTATTTAAGTATCTATTTATCTATATAAGTATGTATATCGTCACTTGGTACCCATAGTACAAGCTTTGTTTAGTTTGGGACTAGGTTGATTTGTGTAAGATTGTCCAAAAATATTTATTATTATTTAGTTTAATTAATATAGATAGATTTTGACTTGTAAAAATGCCTTTGAGGCCTATTTGCAGAATAAATATTTTGATTTAGATTTTTAATATAGGTTTGATGGACGTTTATTCAAGCCGTTTTTGGGCCGTCAAAATCCCGATAGCAGAAGCTGTACACAAAGCTCCTAAAGCTTGTTGGGTTCCTTGTGGGGAATGTGAATAAGATCGCCAGAGGATGCCCTTGGGGATGCACTCTGTTAAGTGCGATCAAGACGGTCGCCGACGAGTCAACGACAGAGCCTTAGACCCCAAAGACCGGTTGTCAAAGGAAATTTTGCTGGCAACAACAGTCACGTCTACACGGTCCGTGTGGACCAAGGTCGCCCGGTTTTGGGGTTTGTTTTTGACTGTCTAGCACCTGATTTAAGAGTGAGAGACCTGAATTCATCTCTAATTGTCAAACAATCAAATCCTCAAATATGTAAAAACTTGAGTACCCACTCGCGACTCTGAATATGCAAACATCCGTAAGCTATGGTGTCCGCTTATCAACAAGCAGGCTATATGTTTTATTGTTATCATTGTTGTGGTAAACAAGGGACCTTGCTTTTACTGTATGGTTTTTGAATCAAACATTACGCAGTCTCGATGGTTAGTGAACGAATTGATAATAATTCATTCACCTTATTGCTAAAACATATTTTTTAATACAGTTGCTCAAAAAGTGGTACTTTATGTAGCTTGTATATCGTGCGCAATGTTGGATTTCGCGCATTAGTGTTTTTACTTTTTCATTTTTTTTTAATTTACTGTTGGTCCAATCCAAACATCCAACAGAAGAGTTTTAGGTTCAATCAATTTACTCATTTATGTAATAAAGCATTTGGCATTAAAATTCTACTTCTATTATATTTAAAACATTAAGATGGCATATTAAACAGGTTAAAGGGTTATCATATACTAAAAAATCTAAAACTGTTTTCAAAAAGTTATCAGATTGAGTCGACCAATGAACGGAGACGAGGTATTACGCGAGACCTAATATTAATAGAGTATTATGCAGGACTGCTGCACCGGATGAATGAACACTTGTTTTTTTTTTACACAACACATACATTTATTTACCAAAAAATCAAATATAAATTAAATAACATTAAAAATAACTGTTTTTTCATGTTTAAATATGATTAAACTACGATGTGACGTAAAATGTCTCGCAAAATAGTTTTGGTTTTGGCTGAATGCTGACAACCATGGCTTGTTGAAAAAAAGTCTATCAATTAAAAGTTAAACCGACTTTTTAATACCCGCGTCTTCCATTCATAATTTCGCACATTAATTTTGTAATGACGTATTGTTTAAATAATATTTTTGTGTATGTGCGATTTATACGATTTTTAAATAAAATGTGTGTAAACTACGCCAGATGTAAACCAGATACGTGCAACAATGGCAAGTAAATACATTTTGTTGTCTCTCTTGTAATTACTGTTTTATTTAGTTTTGTTTCTTTGATATTTTTTCGCAACTGTATTAAAAAACGTCGTTTGATATACATACGTGCGGAAGTGTCATTTTCACTCGTCCCGAGTCTTGTCCCTCGTCTGACGGCTCGGCCCAAGACAACTCAGGACTCGTGCGCAATGACAAACCTTCCGCACTTGCATCAAAATGGACTATTTTATCCTGTAGAAAGAGAGTAAAGGAGCGTTTGTAATGTCTTCAATTTATCGATCAATGAACAGGAAAATAAATTAGTTAACGATGTTCAAATAACAACATTTTAATTTGTTTGAATAAAGTCTCAATTTACTAAGCATGTATACACACATAGAAAAGGTACCTGATCAAAGCAAAATTCCCTAAATTTAAAAATAAATCGCTATTTAACTGAAAATTTCACTAAAAAGAGCTTATAATTAAGACATAATTAAACCCAAAAAGTTCTTGTTCGAAGTCGCAATCCCAAAACATTTTGTTGGAAAAAATGCAGAATGGAAAAAAGGTGCTTAGGGTAGATTAAAGCCATTACAATTAACTTCACCGTCAATCTGATTTATTTGGATTCTTTGATAAGTCACACAACTAATTATTATCTTGACTTTCATTTGACCGTCAGACGAATACGCTTACTTGTATTGAATTAATTCGTAATTAATTAATCTAGAGATTCTAGTATCATTATTTATATTATCCGCCTACAAGATTGAGAAACAATAGACGTCGGTTAGCTAATATCGTAAGATATTATATTACAGTAGTTAATAATACCTATAAAATAAAATTAGAATTATGTGCTTTATTCGAATTTAAACTAACGTAAGTTTACAATACGGGACGAACGGGGTTTAGTGTGTGGGACGAGTCGTCCGCGAGAATACCCAACCTAATTAAAAATGTATTGTTATTTTATTATATTATCTTATTTTATTACCGTTGCTATGTCATTAGCTAACATTAATACAATTCGAGTTTTCAATTCATAGTGTTAGGTCAAATACTCATTCCAACAGAAGCGCGTGAATCACATTTAAATGGGGGTGCTGATTACGAAAATAACACCAATTTTCAAATCCAAGATGACGGACATTTATTTTTCTTAAAAATCGATTTAGGCGTCATCGTCGAGGCGAAGTTCCTCGGAGGGCCGATTACGAAAATGACATCCATTTTCAAATCCAAGATGGCAGACATTTATGTAGAGACGCCTGGCCAAGTAAAGCTCTGCAGAAGCCGTTTTTAAATTATATTTATAACAAATACCCCATTCAGATCTCAACTGCGTCATCCTTCAACTCTTTCACCACTCATAAACAGTTCAACATACATTCGATTGTTCCTTATTCATCTTCTAACAGCCAGCACCTTACACAGTCATCAGAATGTACCAATCCCTCATTTATTATTCTTATAAATCGATATGAGTGTCATCTTCGAGGTTCCACGAGGAACCGATTACGAAAATGACATCCATCCATACATACCTACATATGTAGGTACATATGAATATACGAGTCAAGCTGAGAACCTCTTTTTTTGTAGACGGTTAAAATTACGCTTAGTACGCGGGCGAAGCTTCGGGAAGACGCTAGTAGAAGTATATATAAAATGAAGTTTTTTAGGGTTCCGTAAACGGGAGCCTATTACTAAAACTTCGCTACCCGTCTGTCTGTCCACCTGTCACCAGGCTGTCTCTCATGAACTGTGGTAATTATACATTTGAAATTTTCTGTTGCTTCTATAACTAACAAACATTAAAAAGTTACTAACTTACTGAAACCTTCGTGCGCGAGTCCGACTCGCACTTGGCCGGTTTTTCTTTATTTCAAACAGTTAATTAACCCATTTCTAGTAATAGCGTGTGGCAGCGTATTTATTACGAGAATGTTACATTAGTGCGGTTTCCTCCAATGGCGAGAAATGCTTTTCTCGACGTAAATTAAATTATTTTCTATAGGTACTCACGGAAATTTGGTACCTATTGCATTGGAAATAAAAATCAGTTCCGCGTAATACACCACGAGAGCCCATTTCGCTCGCTGTTAAAAATATAATTCTGCATTTTTTATTGTTACATAATATCATTGCATGATACATTTTATCCTATGTTTGCATTTTATGCTTATTTTTTGCGCAGAAGCACTCGATACTGTCCCAAAATAAATATTAATTATGAGTAAATCCGAAAAACACCGCAGGCATTTTTAAAATATTTCAATATAAATTCAAAATCGAAATTTTCTAATTTTCTAATTGAATTTTTTTTTTTTTTTTTTATTTAATCGACATAATTAAATTATTGTAACAATCTTCTGACATGTAAATTTTTTGTATATTTTATGAATAAATAAATATGAATAATATGAATATGCATTTTCCATTTCTAAAATAGAACAAACAACCGGAATCTCCTATATATATATGAACGGATGAATCCAATTTCCCATGTAAAAATCCAGACGGGCTGGGCTGAATCGAATAATCTACGTATTGACCGGCGTTTTACATAATATTACCGGACAAAGGAAACGATTGTCGGGCCTCTTTGAGGGAAAGGAAAAACACTCCGGGATTGACTGGTGGCTCTGTATGTAAGGTAAATACCCAATACTTGATACTTTACATATTAATTCAATACAGTAGATATTACTATTATTAGGACGTTTACCTTAACTACATCCAACAGTACTTTTTTTGTTTAATTGACCTCAAGTTAATTAAATTCCTAACATCTTTCGGGGCATGTATTTTGTGAAGAACAAACTGTTTATTTACATAAAATATATGATTTTGATTAACAAATCATATTTCATGTTGTCAAGTTCAGGGATCGTCTATATTAGTTGTTTTTCGGATGATTAAATACAGGCGATAAGGGTACGCGTCCCCTCACAATCTTCGCACAATGCTGAGACAGCAACCGATTCACTGCCGCGAAGACGCACTTTATAATAATATGTCAATGTACTGAGTCTATTCTGTTTGTAATGATGTGTCTTTTCGTGCAGTGAATAAATGCTTTCTTTCTTTCTTTCTTTTCCCTAACTGCCCTAGCTGTTGTTACTGCCTCCCCATGGTCCACAGGCACAGCATCCTCTAACCTTATTTTCCTATCCAATATCCTTGTATCCTTTCCCTCCTAGTCCCTATACTTTATCCTTCTTCATGCCAATCCAAGGTTGTCGCGCCGATGTATGCATGGCTAGGGGTGAGCCTAGTCACGAGTGAGCCAAATAAGTCCTGGAACCGGGCAAGTTCAGTGTACTTTTATCGCCTTACCCAGGGCCGCCTTTCCCACTGGGCACTAAGGGCACTTGCCCAGGGCCCCGCGATCGATTGGGGCCCACTACTTACTGCCACATCACCAAACGATAACCAATATTTAGTGATCTGTCAAGGGCATAGGGGCCCCATTACCCTAGTGTGCCCAGGGCTTCCAATTGGTTAAAGTCGGCCTTGGCCTTACCTTAGCAAGCGGGGTTCTGCCAAGGCGGACAATTTGTTCCCTACTTGCTGCTAGTGGGATCAATATGATGAACAATAATAATCTCATTAAAAATGACGGCGATGTGGTTTGCCACCCGTCACGCCCTGACTCACGGGTAGGCAAAATGTGGTCCGAGGAATGTCGATGGGTACGTTAAATGTTCAAGGGGGTATAAAAGGGCAAGATAGATAAGATATGTAATATGATGAATGAAAGACGAGTTCATTTATTGTGTGTGAGTGAATCTAAGCGGAAAGGGTGTGATACCACCAAACATTGCCCTTACTTTACCTACTGGTCGCGGGTCTTAGATACCGAACGTGTAAGTACGTTTCATACTCTCTCCGAGAATGAGTGAGTGTTGAACGAATTTGAGTGTACTGACCCAAGACTCATGTTGATGAGGCTCAAAGTAGGTTTAGCTTACGCTCCAGTCGATGATTGCGGGTCACATAAAAGCCAATCAGAGCGTTTTGAATTTTGGGGGAGTGTAAGAGATGTGTTAAGAACGTGTAAAAATAATGAGAGAATAGTCATGTTAGGCGATTTTAATGGATGGATTGACGTGAGGAGAGATGGTTACGAAAGTGTTTTTGGAAAATTTGGCGATAAAAAAGATAATGAAAATGGAGAATTTTTGCTTGAGGTATGTTTATAATGGAATCTCAGTATGTTTAATACTTTGTTTAGTCACAAGAGGATCCATATATATATACATATATATGGCAGAGAGGCAATGTAAAAACTATGTCAGATTATGTGATTGTGGATAAGCGGCTTGTCAGTAAAGTGGTAGACACCAGAGCATATAGAGGAGTCAGCGTAGGAACAGATCACTTCCTCATAGTAAGTCGATTGAAAGGCCTCTTCAGACGATGGCGACACTATTGCCCTGGTTCTACCACTTAACTTAAACCCATATAAGTGGAAAATCTCCAAGACGTAGAACTACAAGTATAGCTTGAAAGATTAATGGAAATGAGTTAGTAAATGGAGAAGATGTGTACGAGATTTGGAGATGTAGAAAGAAGGAATGTTAGGTGCAGCTACCGAACTGTGTGGTGCAACAAAGAGGACGAAAGGGAAACTAAGCAAAACCCTATGGTGGGATTCAAATCCGTTCTTGCAATACCCTTCGTATTTCCAATCACAAGCAAGTCAAGCCAAGCTTTCTTCTTTTCATTCACCACTTCTTTCACTTCTCCAAGGGTATTGCAAGAACGGATTTGAATGAAAGCAAAGAACACAAAAGTGTGTACGGGACATTAAAGCAAAAGGTATAGAGTATGATCATGAGAAAGAAAAAGGAAATGCAAGAGAGGTTGGATAAAAGATTCTCTAATTAAAAAAGATTTCAAAACCAACAGATAATTGTTCTGGAATGCAGTTAAAATGGCTGGAGGTTCAGCAACATCATCTGAACTTCCAGTATTGTTGTGAAAGATGAACAGAATGTACTAAGAATATGGAAAGAATATTTTGAAGGTTTGTTTGAGAGGGTGGAGAGAATTACGTCAGTCACAAAACTCGGGCGTGATTCCCGGCACGGAAGGTGATGAAAGTGAGATTAGCATAACAAAAATTATGGATGCGTTAAAAAATATGATGTTAGGTAAGGCCGCTGCCTTGGGTATTGAGATGATTCGGAGTGGTGACGGAGTTATTGGAACCCTGCTGCACCGACTTTATAACTTGTGTTAGAAATGTGGCAAGATTAAATAGAAATGTGATAAAAATGTGACGATTGGACTGAATCGTTATTAGTCTTCTTAGTGTAGTTGGGAAAGTGTATGCAAAAATACTGATTGAAAGAGTAGTGAAAGAGAGAGAGAGTAAATTGTGGGATGTGCAAGCAGGTTTTAGAAAGGGCATGGGGTGTGTGGATCAGGTTTTCTCTTTGCGATGCATCACCGAAAAATGCCTGGCCAAAAACCATAAGGTGTTTTGTGCGTTTGTCCATTTGGAGAAAGCCTATGATAGAGTAATAAGGAATGTTTCGTGGTCAACCCTGTCATGTATGGGGTAAGCAACCAATTGGTCCAGACATTGAAATCTCTTTATGAGGGATCAAGTGCTTGCGTAAGGAGCAATGGTGGCTGGTGGAGTAGAGTAAATGCAGTACAATCACACCTATACGAAGCATGTGTGGAGTACGTTTGTATGATCGATTAAAAAATAGTGTTACAAGAGAACGATGCGGAATAGAAGAGGATGTAGTGACTAAAATTGAAAAAGGTATGCTTCGGTGGTTTAGGCATCTTGAGAGGATGTGTGAAAGCAGAATGATTGAGAAGATTTATGACTAGGAGATGGATGAAAGGATCGGAAGGGCCAAGGTCAGGTCAGAAGTTCACGCAACCGGCGAGCATGTATGAAGACATGTATGGATGTGATCGAAGCAAAAGAAGTATGTAAGGACCGTAGTTTTGGCGTTCTTTGGTCTCTGCCTAGTCCAATGGGATACGGGCGTAAAGCGTGGGATATGTATGTAAGTTTGAAAGCTACAACAATTTGAATCATCTAACAAAAGGTTTCTTTAAAGTTTTATTTGAATTAAAATTGAACCATTTTGTTCTTTTTACAATAAAAATTAACTTGTCTCTCTCTAGAAAAATTTTAATCAGCTGTGTCGTAAAATAATTTAATTCGTAAAATCAGAAAATCTTTCAAGAAAACTGCTTTTTACTATCTGTAAAACTGTCATCTTGTCGAAATGATTTGATTCAGCTCAATTTCAAAATATGACTTCGCACCAAGTTATTGATGAGTTCGAAAAAATAAAAAACCGAACAAGTGCGTTAGTTCAATGAAATTAGCTGAAAATTTGGCAAAATTAATGGAGAACTTTTATCTATCAGGATATGTAAGTTATAGGACAAAGTTCAATTTTATGTACTCTCCCCCCCTCCGGGGCGAGCGTCACCACCCAGCGCCCGTGAAAGTGTCCCGGAGCGGAATGCGAACTATATCGTGTGACATATCAAATGAAAGGGTACATTATGAGGATATCAATTTTTTTTTTCATAATTTTAAGATAAACATTTTTGAAGTTATTTAAGAAAATAGGCGAAAATTGACCATTTCTCCGCCCCCCTCTTATCTCCTAAAGTACTGGCCATAAAAATATATAAAAAATACAAAAAATAGTCCTATACCTACAGATTACAGGAAAACGTATAAGAAGAATATGGTATTTTAGTACCACCGTTGAACTAGTATGAATATTTATATTTCGCTGTATGGCCGAATGAATTAAATTTAAAAAATAGCACAGCAACGGTAAATGAAAGTGCTTAGAAATGAATTATACCTTTTTATAAAGAGCATATTCTATTCTTTACTTTAGTCATACATATTTTGGCGGTAATGTGTGAAGTTTTTGAGAAAACTAAACTTACAGCAAAAAATATCGATAATTTTTGAAAACGTTCGTATTTGGTGGCAGATTGCGCTGAAACTATGAGTGATATCGCTTTTGTATGTAGTAGTGGTTTATAGCTAATTTATCAAGGATTATTTCGTTCCTGTACACTTTTTATGTATCGTGTACGGTTTTCTTTTAAAATGGAAACTCCGGGACACGGGGGGGGGGGGGAGAGTGCATAAAATTGAACTTTGTCCTATAACCTACATATCCTGATAGATAAAAGTTCTCCATTAATTTTGCCAAATTTTCCATACATTTGAATCTAATTTGAATTAATATCGCGCACAATGAAGGGTTCCGTACCTACTAATCCACCAGTTGAAATTATTTATTAATTTTCACCTCCTCCATTTTTTCAGAATTTTAAACTTCATACTTTGGATATTAGAAGGGGACTTTACGACTTCGACAGCTAGTATCTCACCAACGGTTGACTTAAATGGAAAAGTTTTATAGAAACATCTATGGTGAGAAAGATGCGCATTAAAAAAAATTACTGACATACATCACGAAACTATAAAGGTTACGTTTTCGCCATTTTGGCTACGGAAGTCTAAAAACGCAATTTTTGGCGAAATACAATCACTCCTACAATATGCTTAGTTGCGTTAAAATAATGACTATGCTGGCGCATGGTCATTTCGACTTTGTACTCTTCTCACACTTATCCACTACAAAATAAATTGACGGAACCATTTCTCTTAACCGTTACTTTCGCGTGCAGTCCATATTTGCATACGCTGGCATGAAGCATCGATAAAAATTGTGTGCATATAGCTACTCCCTGTTTGCGTTAGAACATTGCTGTTGGGTATTTGAACTGCACTTTTATGAGATTACAGGAGCGGTTTTACTAAAGCTTTTACACTGTTTTACCACACTTTATGGAATTTTTGCTATGTAGACATCAGAAAGAAAGAAAGGAAAAACACTTATTCGTGGATCAGAGTTACACAATTAAATACATTTTGTTGCTTGAAAAGAAGAGAAAATCACTCACTGCGTTGATTTAACCGCTTCTTAGAGTAAATTCTAAGGACTAAGCGATTTCATTGATTTTTCCAAACGGCAAGAAATGTGAACGTAGTATGTACAATTGTACACAAATACAAACACGTTGGTTTTTGTGTGCAAAATTGTGTCCCGTAACACTAAAATGTTTTAAATGTTTGTTGTTGTTGTTAAATGTTTTAAGTATAAGGGAAACGCGACTGACAAAAATAAATACAGGTATCACGCGCTTCGTAACAGATGCAGTACCGTTTGTCGTGATGCTCAAAGGCGTCACATTCACGCATCTGTGGAGAATGGTGATCCTGCTAAAGTTTGGAAGTTTCTCAAGTCATTAGGAGTTGGTAAATCTACGCAAAATCCCATTGGAAACAATGTTGACTTCAACCAGCTTAACCAGCACTTTTCTTCTACCACGACCTTTACCGGGCCAGATAAGTCCGATACTCTTAACGTTCTTTCAAGTGTCCCAACTCCTGACTTTCCTCCTTTCTCTCTTACTCAATTTACTGACAGTGATGTTAGGAAGAACGTATTATCCATTACATCCAATGCCGTTGGAGTTGACAGTGTTAGCCGTAATATGATCCTTCCTCTCCTTGATCTCCTTGTTCCTATTATCACCTGCATCCTTAATAAATCCATTTCGTCTAGCGTTTTTCCTTCGCTCTGGAAAGATGCCGATATAATTCCATTGCCGAAAAAGTCTAATCCCTCTTCCTATTCTGACTATCGGCCCATATCCATTCTCCCATTCCTATCAAAAGTTCTTGAGCGCCTTGTCCATCAACAGCTGACATCATTCCTTAATAGGAATAATCTCATGAACCCTTTTCAATCCGGTTTTCGTACGGGTCATAGTACGGCTACCGCTTTGGTGAAAATCACTGATGATATTCGTGCAGGCATGGATAGCAGAAAGGTCACGGTGTTATCGCTGTTGGATTTCAGCAATGCCTTTAATACGGTTGATCCTGACATTTTGCTTGGTATAATGCGTTCTCTTAACATATCTCCTGCGGTAATTGATTGGTTTCATAGTTACTTAGTTGGTCGTCGGCAGCGTATAAAGGTAGATTCTTTCCGGTCCTCATGGTGCAACACGCTTGCCGGCGTTCCGCAAGGTGGTGTGTTGTCGCCTCTTCTTTTCTCTATTTTCATTAATTCCATTACGAGCAATATCTTTTCATCTTATCACCTTTATGCCGACGATCTCCAAATTTACTCTCAGGGTGCAATAAGCGATCTACCTCAGTTGATTCTCTCCACTAATAATGATCTGGCACGCATTTCGGACTGGAGTAGGCGCTACGGTCTCAAAGTCAACCCGAGTAAAACTCAAGTTATAATTATAGGTAGTCCTAAGCTCATGACTCGGGTCCTTTTTGGTACTCTGCCGCCCATAATGTTTGACGGTGTTGTAATTCCGTATTCACACCAAGTGAAAATCTTGGCATTATCTTCGACCGCACTTTATCTTGGATACCTCAGGTGAGCGAGGTCAGCAGGAAAATGTTTGCTTCTGTGGGATCACTCCGTAGACTTCGTAACTTCTTACCGCTCGCCACTAAAACTGCGCTTGCTCAATCTCTTCTTCTCCCTATCCTAGATTACGCCGACATTTCCTATCTTGATCTTTCTGAGGACCAGCTAAATAAACTTGAGAGGCTTCAAAATCTTTGCATCAGGTTCATATTTGGCTTGCGCAAGTATGACCACGTCTCCAGCTTTCGTTCTCAACTCAAGTGGCTTCCTATTCGTCTTCGTCGTGATTCGCATATCCTAGCTCTTCTGTATAGTGTACTGTTCAACCCGACCACCCCTGCGTATCTCAAAGAACGTTTTAGGTACCTCTCGTCCGCGAGATCTACTCAAAACAGACTTCTTGCTCCACCATCTTCTTCTTCAAAATTTTACAACAAATCTTTCACTTTTCAAGCTGTTCGGTTATGGAATACTCTGCCGTTAGATATTAGATGTGCCAAGTCTCTGCCCATTTTCAAAAATCTCCTGAGACATCATTACTTGTCACTCTCTTAGCTTGTATTATCTTTGTAGCTATGTATATATATGTATATATAAATATTTATGTAGTTATGTATGTATATATTTATTAATGTATTGTATTGTTAGCTGTATATATTAGCCTAATAGATGTATGTGTTATTCTATCTCTCTTGCTTTATCCTAGCACTACCTGTCGTTATTTTTCTTTAAGTTTTCATCTCCTGCTACCCAAAGGTTGTCTGGAAGAGATCGCTCTATAGCGATAAGACCGCCTGTTGTTACCTATTAGTTTTTAAGGATAATCTTGTAACAATTTCTTTTTGTGGTGCAATAAAGAATATATTATTATTATTATTATTATTATGTTTTAAATTCAATCTAAAAAAATACAAATACATTCATTATTGTATACTAGTGATTTACTTACAAGATTGCACCTGAAGTACACGGATTAAAATATAACTACTGCTTATTAGTGTGAGTAACAATTTCAAAATAGTAAATATGGTTAAGAATATAATAACAGCAGTATAATCCCGAAACACTTGATGTTGATAGATAGTTGATAGGTTTAGCAAGATTAAATAATATCTTAGAATTTAGCCTAATGTAAATTACAAGGTCGCAAACTTAAAGTGTCTAGATAAGCGTCAAATGAAAGCCACTTGTGATAATATAAGCCAAAATAAGCTTTCATAAACTGTACTCCGCATTTCAAGAGAGCGTATTAAGTTGTATCTCATGCCTCACTAATACACCCGCTTACCATTTAAATCCTTTAATCATTGTTTACCTACAGTTTGGTTGCCCTCAATAAAGTATAGAAAAATAAAATAGAGAAAAATATCGAGACATATACACAAAGCGCTTTTATCTACACCCATACAGTAAATCCTCTTTTATGTGCTCAAAAAGGTAGGTAAGGACCAACTTTATAAGCATACCTGGCCTTTATTTCAATAAAACAATTAGAATCGGTATCTAACTACTGTTTATATAAAATACATCTGAACATTTTATTTGCCGTTTTTTTTATTCAATGTATTTTTTTTAATTCGTTGTAAATAATAATTAGCAAAATATTTTAATGTTTAACTCGCTACCGGTACGAAAAAAGAATGGTAATTTCAAAATCCCGCTGTCATTACATGACATGTTGTTGTGTGCGTGACCTCAACTCTGGAGGTACAGTCGCCATCAGATATATCGGAGCGAACAAGGTGCTCACAAATATGTGAACACGACTCTATTGTCAAGGCGTTAAAGTGTATGTTCAAATATTTTTGAGCACCCTGAAGAGTACAGATATATTGGATGGCGACTGTACTACCTTCTTCTTCTTCTCCTTGTCCTGTTCCCATTATTTGGGGTCGGCTCTCCTAGTTATTTTTCGCCAGGATTGTCGGTCCTGGGTCGTCTCTGATGGGATTTGGGCTTCTTGCATATCCCTCCTTAAAGTGGCCATCCATGTCAGACGGGGTCTTCCTCGTCTCTTTGGTGGAGGGAGCATGTCTAGCACCTTTCGCGTCATGTGTTCAGGTTCTCGGCGCATGACATGTCCATACCATCTCAATCGTCCCTCTGTTAATTTTTCGGGAATCGGTCGCACTTTGAAACTTCCTCGGATATAGGTGTTACGAACACGTGGTACTACCTATAAGCCTTATGATGCGACTTCTATGGAAATTGTGCACCTGAACGTGTTAACGTGTTCGCTATCCTAAACCCGATAGTCAGAGTGCTACAAGGGATTTGCTACAGGTTGCAGTTGCTGCAGACACACACTATTTTTCCTTTTGCGTTTAAAATGGCTTTTGTTGTGTTTTAGGATCAGAAGGAGTTGCAAAGGCACGAGTGGTGCCCCGTAGATTCCTATTTGACAAAATGCAGATACAAAATCTTGCAAGTTTTGACTTGAAACTAAATTCTCTTGAAACGTATATTTTATCGCAAGAAAACTATTGTGAGGAGCAAAAGCAGGAATTGAAGCATAATTTTTCTTATTTAAAAAAGGATTTTAAGAAGAAGTGATCAGAATTAAATAGGAAAAGTGATAGTTTCCCAAAAAACAGGACGATTGGCTAAAAGGAACCTTCGAAATACCACGGATAAAACTATTTTGATCGTGGATATGCCAAAATCGGGATTCGACGATAAGAATGATGGCAATACAAGTAGGAGGTTTTATTCAAATCCAGAGGTAGCAGCTGAGATTACCGGCATTAAACCTCATCAACCGTCCCAAAGTGATCTTAGAAGGCATAACTTGTGGGCATAAAGTTGACTTGCATAAATTTGCGGATTATGCATTTGATACCGCCAACATTTATGTAGGATTGTATAACTAAATTTAGAATGAAGGAAAAATTGAAAAATTTAGGCACCGAGCAGGATTCGAACCTGCGACCTCCCGGCACTCGCGGCCAGTCGCTCTAGCCAACTGAGCTATAGGTGCAATCGCTACCCAGTTCCAAATTCATCAACCGTTCCTTCGTATTAAGCAGTACCGCTGCTAACGTAAACAATTTTTTATACAAACGCCTTAAGAAAAAAAAAATTGTATAACTGGCATCCGATGACGCCCACAACGCACAAAATTTTAATACATAGGGTAGCTGTAATGGAAAAAACTCTCTTGCCTGTAGGATTATTATCGGAAGAAGCCGCAGAGGCTCGCAATAAGCGCTTTCGAAAATATGGGCAAGATTTTTCAAGAAAATTTTCAAGGGAACAATGCAATCTTGACATCATAAACAGATTATTGCTGACATCAGATTCTTTAAAATCAAGTATAAGGCCTAAACCGAAACAGCAGTCCATGCCACACAGCACAGAAGCAGTGGAATTGCTTATTCCAGTGGAGCCCGTCCAAGGGCACGAGTGTTCGTCAGATAAATCGGACAAAATATCATTTCAGATCAGATCAGATTCAGATCAAGAAAAAAAAGTTTTATGTATGAAATTTCGATAGGTACTCGTATTATATTGAAATTGTAGTTAGTTGGAATTTTATTTTCATATTTTATGTTTATGTTAAGTAACTGAGGTAGTCTGATTTAGTTAATTATTTGTTACTTTTTTTATTTTTTGTAAAGTAGTACTACTTTTTTATGAGTTACTGTATTTTTTATCATTCTATGTTATATACAATAAACCGTATAGTCAAATATATACTTTTTTTCCATAAATATGAAGTTTTAATAAAATAAATAGTCCTTAATCAAGAGAGCAACTTATCTCAAATGAGCCAAAAATATGGCACCAGATCTGTCGCCGCAGGTAAGTAGGTACGCTGTACTCCGAGTAAGCAATTACTATGGAGACAGACTCATCAAAAAGCGCTTACCATACTTACTGAACACATTGCCTGCGGCTATCAGAAATGAGACTAATAAAAATAAATTTAAAAGAACTTTGCTCCGACACTACCTCGATAGTATTTAAATATCTTGCCACAACAATTATGCACACAAGCATTTACTTAATTTAATTTTTATTTTAATTTTTAGCCCTTTAAGTTATATAATGTAATAGACTCACGGATCCCACAGACAAACTGTGAAAACAGTTTTGTGGGACGAGGTATTTATTTATAAGTTTTTGTAAACTGATTTAATTAATAAATAAATAATAATAATAAATAATCACTACATATCCCTATCCCCTATGTCCCTATATCCCTATATCGCTATGTATGCTTAAATCTTTAAAACTACGCAACGGATTTTCATGCGGTTTTTTTTTAATAGATAGAGTGACTCAAGGGGAAGGTTTATATGTATAATACATGCATCAGCATTGCACCCGTGCAAAGCCGGGGCGGGTCGCTAGTATGCTTATATAATCTTAAATTGGAATCAATAACTAGCTTCAGTACATTAATACGATAAATTAATTATGGCAGCCTAAAATGGTATTCCTATGTGAAACGTCACGCTATGCAGTGAATAAAATAGTCGAGCTCTCTGTTTGGAGCAAGTTTCGGCTACTTAGCAAATCCCAAAACTATCGGCTACTCGCGAACTCGTCTTATCCATAAATGGCACCTTATTAAATTTAGACGACCGGTTTAGCCTAGTGGGTAGTGCACCTGCCTGTGAAGCTGACGGTCCTGGGTTCGAATCCCGGTCAGGGCAAATATTTGTGTGATGAGCATGAATATTTGTTTCTGAGTCTTGGATGTTTTCTACGTATTTAAGTATTTATATCTATTAAATATATCGTTGTCTAGTACCCATAACACAAGCCTTCTTGAGCTTACTGTGGGGCTAGTTCGATTTGTGTAAGATTGTCCTCTAATATTTATTTATTTATTTATTAAAGAGGGTCCACTGTAAACCATTCTGCGTGGCACTCGGTTTCCTCAATCAGTGAGCAAATGGTAAACGATAAGCTATAGAAATAAAACTACGAATAGCATGAATACGTTCAATTTCCTTAATTTTCTCTCGATATACCTGCCGAGTAAATTTTATGACAGTAAACATAAACATCTAAAGCAGTCAACGGAAACATTCACTGCTTACCGTTTTCTGTATTTAATGTCCACTTTTTATGCACAAGCCACGATAAGGCACAAATTCCTCCTTACATTTGTATGCAAAAAGTGAAGGGGCCATCTATTCGAGGATTAGATCTCAGGCAGAGATTTACCTCGTTAATTTAGATTCCATACTGAATTGTATTAAGAATATCTTGATGCAGAATTGTTTCTTGTTTAACTCTGTATTTACATTAAGCTAAGAAACGGCGTCACATTTTGTGTATTTAGCTTGAGTTTAAAAAAAAGAAGTACTTGACAACGATATAAGCACACCATGGCGTGACAATCGTTAAAAAATAAAATTCGTGTAGGATTCGAGATTATAAGGTACTTAAGTTATTTATAGGTTAAACGTTTCAATACTTGACTCTGGTTTGATACTTGGCGCCTTTGCTTTTAATTCATAATCAAAGAGGCGAACTACTGTGGTATCAGTTAATGGAAAGAAGGCGTTAAACATTGGTATGTAAACATTATTGAAAAAATCGTGTTCGTACTTGGTTGGCTGACGATAAATACACCTAAATACCTAATTAGATAAACATTTTTTTACATCACCTGCTCGACAACACCAATTAATTATATACACATTATATATCATGCAAATCTTACCGAAAGCAAATCATTACAGCTCTTGCTTGGCTTTAGCCGACCCGTAATATTCTACTGGATTTCTTTATAACTCTCTGGGTAAATGTGATTTCACTTCTCATAGTTCTTATTATTATTTGCTTAAAGTTTAATTTCGTGAGCCCACCCCGTGGACCGGGATCCGCGCGCCGAACTGATTTCAAAATTGAGTTCATTCGTGCTGGCCACCACAAGCTGAATAGCCATTTGAAAAACAAAAGCCGCGAGTGTTTCAAGCTGATTTCAAGACGCTGCAGTGTACGGAGTAAAACTGCAGATTCTGTAAAAATAGAAGATAAAATTCTAATAAAATGTCGAATGACGAAAGTGATTCGATTTTGTTTCTAGTAGCCTTGGTTTCTTTTATCGTCCCGCAAGAGGTGAGAAAAATGTAGTTAGGGGATAAAGCTGTTTTTGTCTAGGGCGCACTTAAATCCCTCACTGCACTCTGCACTCAGTACTCTTAATACCCTCGTAACTCGTAACATCCTCACTACGCTCGGGAGTAAAATCTGTAGTCTTTCATTACGTTCAGGGAATGGCCTGGTTAATTCCACATTTATCGGTGTGGAGCGGAGGAGTTACGATATTAATTAGCTATTAGCTATCAGTGTCAACAGTCATTCCAGGCATTTCCGATTGCGTGCCTTCTTCCTGACTGGCGTGGGATGAGCGGAAGCAGGTCGGGACGAATGCTGTATTGCCTCTACAAGACGGTACATCAGTAATTAGATTAAGACATAATATATGTTTAGTTGACACCTGTCAAATAGTATAGAATCAACCTTAACATTAAGCACAGCGTAGATTGGACGAACCTATCTCTTAAAATATATATTAGTGAAATACAGTGCATTTACAATAATTATCTTCATATTTTATTAGCGCCTAACATAAAAATGGTCCTTCGAGAGGCTTTTCTGAGCTAATTATTGACTACAAACAGTGTGCGAGAACAATAAGTGTGAACGTCAGAAGCCGACTCCATATTGCCGGCCTTGTGCAGTGCGCAAATATTTCCGACCGCGTGCGATAAAGTGTGCGTTTCTATATCAACTCATAATTTTTTGGTTGCAAGTTGCAACGTGGCAAGGACTATGATAACTGAAAATTAAGTAATTGACTTTTTATATAACAGTTTTATGTTAACAGTACCGACTTCTAAAAAATTCTGTGTGACATCAGTAAACTCACGTCACAGTACAACATACCGCATACCGTTCCCTCCCCACCAAGCCAGCTTGTTGACCATACAAATACAGTTGAGTATACAGACACAATACCTAAACTAAAAATTAAGTATACTGTTATCTCACAACTTAACAAATGCGGTAGTAAAATACACCTGCGAGCAGAAGCATTTCCTTATTACCCAAGCGCGAGATTGCTGGTTGAAGTAAAATTTCATTGGAAATTAATTGGAACGGCCAAAACTTGTGCCTCGTGCGATTTGCGACGCCGTCCCAGCCAGATTTTTAATTAAAACCGTACCTGCCTTTATAAAACTACCTATAAATTATATGTAAGTAACCGTGCCGGAAACTTACACCGCGTGGGGTGATTCTAAACGTCATATTTCATTAATACAGACCACATGAATGACAGCAATATGGCTCCATTTGGACCCTTCGGGTACATACCCTTAACTATACCTTATGTATCTATATTTTAAATGGTCAGTAACCAGCTTGGCGATTACGTAATTTTCCTAGACTGAAAAATGTTGCAACTTCCACGGTGCAACTTTCAGTTGACATACATATTCAAGTGCGAAGTAAATATCTTATTCGCAAAGTTTTTAATCTATGTATTGCTACCATCGCCAGCTATTGCGCGAAAACGATGGTATTATCAACAACACTTCCAAACTTTGAGTTGGATACTATATAGTATGCCATTTGTCCGTCTATATGCGCTTACTTATTTTGGGCTAATGGTTCAGATGGTCTATTTGTACTGTTTGTAGCTCTTTGGATGAATGCCAAACTACTTGGAATCTCGGGGTCGTATCAAGAGAGCGCCGGACTCGCCCGCTGAGGGTTGCGTATTTGTTTCCGTTGTTATTAGGAACGTATTTATTTCTTGATACGGTTTTCTGATCAATATTGACAATTAATTTTAAACTTACCAACCGTAAAAATACTAGTGGACATTGATGTCATAGAGTATATGATCATCGTTTTCTTGCCGTCTCATTTACTAAGGATTTTGGCATAGAAATATTTTTCTTTTATACCTCTGTCGTTGGTCATATTATCACTGATCTTTTATATTTAGGTTTATCATTTTCACTCAATCTATTCACCCAATCAAAACAATAAAATAATTCTAAACGCGCCAGGGATACGCTAAGAACAACATGTCCCGCCACGTTGCCGGACTTCGCTCGTGCAACACGTGTATCGACACCTCAGATCGCACGACGTTGCCAGATATCTCAAGCGGATCGCGTGAAGTGAATTAAGGACATGTTTTGCCAGCGTCCTCAGAGGAATTCGCTGAAAAGTCTGTGAACTACTGACGCATTCTTACCTAATACTGCAAATTACGTAATTCGCGAACTTCAAAGCAATAGCTATCTAAATTTTACAAAACATTGAACCGTGGAACCGTGGAAATTCCGATGTTCGCTGACAAATGCGGGGTGCATTAGGAAAACATCAAAGTTTGCCGATCACCGACCGCGGCGTAATGACCCGCGATTTAATAAAGTGATCGGTCTACGACATTTTTAAACTTTTAATGGAGTCAGGCCTTGCTTAACGCTTCACTGTCAGTCATTTTAATGCAGCTTAGTGTTGGCGGTAATATACACGTTTTTCATGTGTTTGAGGACCTCTTTCTGCCACGTTACGACGTGCGTCTACGAAACACATTAAGAGTCCTTATCAGTTAAAAAACGCTCATCTATTTAGCCGATTATTAAAAAATATCCTATCAAACATTATTCCAAATCGACTATTTTCATATTTTCAAGCTAAAAACTGTGTTTTTCCGCTTAAATTCTAATACACACAATAAAATCAGAAAATAGCAAATAAATATGATTTCATTTCATTTATACTACGCCTACGAGACTATCGTAAAACCTTCGATGAACTGTGCCTTCCATGAGTTTACATGACCGTACTCGCTAGCGACTGCGTAAAAATTTGTATGGGCAAAAGTACAGCGCCTCTGGCGGTTACGCAATAGAACTAAGAATCGGCATACTAAATGGTTTACGCAGTCGCTAGCGAGTACGGTCATGCAAACTCATGGTAAAGGCACTGGGATATAATTTAATAAAGTTCACGCGATAGAGCAGAGCAATAGAGAGAGAAGCCATTTACATAAGTGAGTAATAGGATGATGACTGTTATGAGTGATTTTCTTACACGTGTTTGAATTTATAATATGGTGAATGTAATGGAATTTAAACCAGCCAGTGACTGTAGTGGAAAACTAATAAAAGTTTTTTTTCTGATTGTGGTAAGCATAAAAACTATTCAATGAGGGCTATCGCGTATGAATTCGCCGCTAGAGGCGCTAATGTAGCGTGAGGTCTCCGAAATGTCAAATGTCTCTCTTTGTGGTTGCGCTACGCGGGTTAATATCTAATTGGAACAATATGGTGAGTATTTTGCAATGCCTGAGCTTGATTATGGCAAATATGAGTTACGGGTCAATGACTGTCAGTGCTTTGAGACAGTTTTGTCATTCGGAAACTTATTTCCTCCATTTTTCTGAACAAACCGGGACTGCGCTACAATGCGGGATGTTCGAAAGGAGAATGGGCAAAATGTCCCATCGGTGTATACAGTTGAGACATACCTCGTTTGAAAGGTCTTAATCGTGGCAGTATTTCATTGTATGGCACCAATGTTGGACAGCGTGCAGGGGCCGAGTAATTGATAAAAGTATGTATCGCATAAAAACGTTTATTATACAAAATGCAAATGATATAATTAAATATAAGGTATCTCATACGAAAGATAATGATAATTGGGCCACGTAAGGCTGCCGATATTGTCGCTGAAATATTTACAGGACTAGAATTAAGAAACCAAAGATATATGCGAACGAAAAATCAGCTACTACTCAAGGATGCCTACGTGTATACACTAGTGACTTATATCACGTTAAAGGCCCTAATGTAAGCTATTTTTTAATATATACAACTTCGAGCTAACGCGTGCAGGGATCGGATTATATTGAGTTTTAGGATTTAACTCTCAGTTAACTCTACGTTAATTGAGTGTTATAACTTATTCTACTTGACACCAGATGTCTGTAGTTGTATACTTTTTTCTAGATTTATATTGTTGACAACAAACAGATAATCCGGTGGTGTATCTCTAGCATTAAGATGTTCGATTACTTTTAAGGAAGAGGTTGAATTACTTTTTAAAGAAATATCTGACAGGTCGTGTCAATCAATTATCTACATGTCATATCATAAAAAAATATCAACATTTTTACAGGGATTGAAAATAGTGAATAATATAAAAATAAACGGATAAAATACAGAGTCCACGTATTGGACACACGATTCTCAGTACATTCGTAAGTAATCTGCATTGATCTATAATACATTTTTATTAATCTAGTTATTTGCGGGCGTGAGCCCTGATATAGTTTGCGAAGCCGAAGCCTGTAAATCTGGTCGATGCTGTGATGTACCTAGTTGTACTTGGGGCCAATATTTCCTACTTGACGTCGTACATCAAGGTCTATGAGACGGGCGTCTTCAAAATGAGATATGTGTGTATGGTATGTCTGTCTTATTTTTCTTGCATTTCTGATATGCAACGACAGTGGCAAATAAGCTTACGGCTTGCCTGATGGTAAGGTAGAGACCGTAGCCTGTGGATGCTAGCGACTCTAGAAGAATTAGAAGCGCGTCGCCCACCCCCTGTTGATTTGAGGATTTCTATGTATGTGTGTCGATATTAATGTAGGATTCTCACTTTCAACACAGCACGCCCTAGGGTATCAGGCGGCTTTACCACAAAATAATTAATAGTACCTTCTTACATACGGAAAGTTTTCATTTCGGCTTGCCGCATATATAGTACTTAGCTCTACGTTCCTAGCGCGATTGGGTATCTGGACACCACGGAGGTTCAGCCGAAGCGGAACAAGTCTAACTTTACTCACACTAGGAACACAACACTTCATACCTAGAAAGTAACTGTGTTATTATGGCTGCGGTCTTCTGTAAGGTGGAGGTAATCCCCAGTTGAGTAAGATGGTAAGAAATATGAGCAAGCTGATAGCCCGCTGTACCCTACCTCTATGCCTGAAATATAACCCTTGACAGAAAATAAACTTTGAGTTAGATACAGGAATTTCGGAGCCTTAAGATGTTGTTCTACAATATTATTATGGGCAACTGACAAATAGATGCCGCAGTTTACTAAGGATTAAGGTACTCTTTCTTGCTACTGTTACCCATAAAGTTCTAAGCTGCATAATGAAATGAATGAATACCTATATATAGGTAAAACTTTTATAGGTAACATTATAAATGAGATTCGGATTTGAGTTGCCTATTACAATTTCTTGTTTTAAGATAGGAAACGGGCGAAATTATAATATCTAATCTGTGTCTGTACATTTAACCCGACTGCGACAGTAGGCCTGTTATGTTATTCGAGTGTATGTATGTATCTTAAGTGTGGGTATGTGTGTATGAATGTAGCTATGTCTATATCTTGGGTACGTTCTGCAGCTTCACTATTTCATCGTCCTGTCAAATACGAAAGTTGTCACTCAAAAGGCATTACATGGAAACGTTAAACGCGAAGTTGAACCCTATAATGCATGGATATAGGTTGATATCGCACTGCACACCGAGACTGATATATATATCGTTGGCGTTCAAAAGTTGACAATATGATGAATTTGAACAAGCGAGGTGTCTTCTTCTTAGTCTTGGATTAACATATTGCCTTATGTCTATAGATACATATTACAAATAAACTATATTTATGCGGTCATGAACACGGAGATAATTTTCTGGGGCAGGCTATAGTGTACAGGTTAATGTATGCTTCGTTTGTAACTATAAACTTCATCTATTTATTCCATTTTCTGAACACAGGCCTTGAGATGGTTAACAACGTCTATCTCTGATATTGAAGCTAATTTCGCTGATGTTGGATGATTATTTAAATAGGAGATCTTCGAAGTGAACAAGGTGGGCCGTTGGTATCGCATTGGTTTACTTTTTGAGCAACCTAGCTAGTTGCGTCTGCGAGCCTCGGTAAGAGAAGGTAAGAGCTACATAGTTGTAGTAACTATATACTTTTTGTTTCACGGTTTAGATATTTACTGTTTTACAATTTTCTCCTAGCCGGACCTAAGAAATCTTACGCGTTAAATATTTTTAATGCCGTGGTGATAACACGCCACCGACCCTTTATTGTTTTTTGGATGTACTGTGTTCAAATTAAGAAACATACAAAATTATGCATATCCCTTACTACTGCGTTCTTCTGAATTCCACACCATATGTCTACACTTGTAGCTAGTTATTACGGCTATAGTCCTCTTTGAGCGGAGGTACTGTTACCAAACTGACGACCATCAGTTTGTCCATATCTCCATGCTTGTATAAGTCGCAATGCGTTAGGCTATATAAATGACATAACTATCCTTCCCTCCGTCTGTCTGCTTCCCGATCCCGACCCATGTTTCCTCGGTTTGCGAATCTCTGTATCTATGCATTTGACATTGCGTTACTCTGTTAGGTAAGGTACCTAATAAAGAACTTTCTTCTCTTCGATTCTTCTGTCCGTTTATCTGTCTGTTTGATTGTCTTGTCCATCTGACTAGATAGTCACAGATTTACACATTGATGCTTTACCTAACTGGATGTTTATAAATAGGTTATAAAAACAGTAACAATAAGTGCAACTTAATTTTAAAACTAACGCGTTAAGAGTAAGTTATTATCATTCTAGAATGCTTAACTTGGGATTTCCATGTTATCGGACATGTTAATTTTGTATGTGATAAATACGTAAAGTTTGTAGGATTGCATAAATAGATATACTAATCCCTTATAAATCTCATTGCGCTAACCCTACCCAAGATTCAGATTCCGATTATTTATTGGTAAAAATAAGAACATTCATCACAAGAATCATGATGAAGAGTCATGAATACAATAATTAAAAATATATACAAGTTTTGTAAAATTGGTTAGTAAGTCCGCATATGTTACAGTCAATGACTTCTTTGCAGAAATTCGTGTATATACATGCCAGTTCAGTGAGCATATATTTTAATTTCTTTACAAAAATTGGATCGCTTGTTGAGTGTTTAATTTCAAGCGGCACACAGTTATACAGGTTGGGTCCGACAACACTAAGCGCCGAACGGGCCCGGGCCTTAGCGAGTCGTCGGCGAGGAGGCACCAGGAGGTGCTGCCTGCGCGACGGTCCCTGGTTACCTTCGCCATAGGTTTTATATCGATGGAGGTTGGATCGGACGTATTTATAAGCTGTCAATATATAAGTAGACACAAGGCAAGGTCAAGTCGTCGACACCTTGTATTAAAATAGAGTGGAAGTAGCCAAAATATGCTTTTCGTGGGTTTTCAGCTATTAACATAGGTGCGAGTCTAAACAGCGCGTAACACGCCGAGGACACGACATACATGGTCGATATGTGGAGACCACGTCAGCACGGAGTCGATCATGAAACCTAGGTACCTAGTAGCGTCTGCCTGTGGAACGACAGTATTTAACTACGATATTTAACGACATGTTATTTAAGTAATTTTTTCTTAATTTAAAGTGTACGATATTCGTTTTATCGACGCCAAATTCTACTTACATATATTTAAGGCCCCAGTGTTTTTTTATGCAGGATTGAAATTGGTATTTAAACAGCTTTTATTGTTTATGCATTTTATAATATCTGTTTGTCAATTTTATCAGCAGAAAACAGTATTGAACCATTATTGAAAGCGGCATTTACACATTATCGTCAGTATTAAATTGACATGCTTCTCGGTATATTTGTAACTTTGCTAACATGCATTAAGAAATATCGCAATATTGGTATTCATTTCACATTAAACATTTGTACGCATGAATGAAATAATGTGGAATATCTTAAAAAATCGACCTAGTCCCTATCTAGACAAAGCTTTTACTATGACTATGGGCACTAGGCGACGTTACACATGCTTGCCTACATAGATTGATAAAACATACATAGAAACTATCCAAGACTCAGGAACTAAAATGCCCTGACCGGGATTCGAACACAGGTCCACCAGCTTCGCGGTTAGGATCGCTTCACATACGCAATAAACATTGGGATAAAGATTTATTAGTTTAACACCAGTTCTTTCAGTTTAAACCGGATCGCTGAATCAGTGGCGATGGTGGAAATACACAAGATTTTAGAGGGCGCGACTGGCATTATCAAGAAGTTTGAATTAACAATATTATTGAATGCTAATTTGCTTGAGGCATTATCACAATACTATGATACACGTCAAAATGTTTTTATGTACGTATAGCAAGTAAACAGCAAGCAATACGAGTGGATTGACAATGATTGCACTGATATCACAATGACAACGGCTGTATTGGGACTTTGGAAGGGGCCGTTTACAAGTTGATTTATTCTTGAAACCATAAGTCCATGATCACGCTATTGCAAGTCAGCAAGTACATCATCATCATCATTATCATCATCAGCCAATATACGTCCCACTGCTGGGCACATCCCTCCTCTTGTTGATGAAAGGAATGAGACAGTGGGGACTACTCACTCATTGTCAGTGGAGACTTATTTACGTACCTACGCCTTTGAATTTTATGGCGGATCTATGCAGGTTTCCTGACAATGTTTTCCTTCGCCGATTATGTAACGGTAATTATTTATTATTATTATTTATTTACTTATTAATCATTAATAGCAAAAAGGAATTATATAATATATCGCCCCACAAAACTATTTATGTTTGACTGTGGAGTCGAATGTCAGCCTCAAGTCTCAAAAATAGATAATACTTAGTTATTAGGTAATAAGATGTAATATGACAATAGGTATATAAGTAGCTAATATCATGGGTGATTAATAGAGGGTGAACCGGGTGGGTTATAGTGGTTTTATAGGGCACCAAAAATCTACTATACGAGATACTTTTTCAGGCGATATATAAACCTAGATTTCTTAGCTTCGCGGGCAATGTCCGCGGGCAAGGTGTTGTGTGCGTTTTTTAAATGTCCTATCCCCGTAGCAGTTGGACACTGTAGGTACAGTGTATGTGCCTAGTAATCTGGCACTACTTCAATATTTGTGTTGAATTTTTGGTTGAAGGAGACATAATTCATATTCGTAATCACATGAACCCTCATATATAACACGACGGTGTCAGACAAGCGTACGGTCTGCCCAATGTTAAGCAGAGACGCCAGCAATAGTAATAATCGTTACATTATAATCTAACTAGCGAGATTGTAAACTGTCAGATTGTATGTATGTATGTATGTAAAATTCTTTATTGTACATGAGTACAACATAACATAAATTACAAGAACAGTTGACATATATGTACAAAGGCGAGCTTATCCCTGTAAGGATTTTTTTTTCTTTGTAAACCGATAACTGTTTTGTACTTTCCATCAGCAAGTCGACGAAGCCCCGAGTACCGCTCTGAAGAACTTAGACAACGAACGAATCTAACCTAAACTGCAAGTTTCATGTCGGAAGAGTTGGAACTATAAAGTACTATTTACAATTTAAGGCATTATTTTTCTGACGGTGACATATACAACGCATCCCAGAAGGTCATCTAACATAGTATACTAAATATAATCGGGCCTCGCATTTTTCCATTCTTGTATTCGTATAGTCCGTCTGTTAACCCTACTGTACCTACGTTGTTATATAAGTGAAAACAAATCCCTCTAACGCATCTCCAGCCTTTAGAAGCTCTGTTTGACACTCTTCCAACACTGCATACCTACACAGTAGTTCCTACCTAACATAGTCTCGTTTTTTCTTCATTTTTGGATTATTTTGTATAGCCCCTTTGTTGACACAACTGTACGTTGTTACACAGTACTTACCTAGCGTGAAAGTGACTACTTAAATATTTAATTACCATTGGTTTTTCAGGTACCTAATCAAGTCATGATAAGGACGGTTACTATAAGCAAGAAGAAAAAAGAACCGTCCAGGTGTGTGTTGCGCCCGGGCCACGTAGGATTTCGTAGTTGCGGCTCGTCACATTGCGACTTAAAAGGGTTTTTTTTACTACAAACTACGGATGTATTTGCTTATGATCTTAAGTGGCCGGTGCTCAGCACAAACGGATGTCTGGACGCTTGCGACTACAAAAGTTCACCCACAGTCATGAATTTGTTATTGTTGTAACCTTCAGGGAGGTGAAGGTACTTCGCCAGTTGAGCCAAATATTCCGCTGAACCTTACACCTTACCCGTATGCTAATGATCTGGTACTAGGGAACGTACCCATACTACGTGTCCCATTGTTTACAACTTTTGACTCCCGCCCCCCATCGGTGATTACCCATAGTATACGCCGGTAATATATAGCTTTAAATCGTTTTGAAGACGGGGAAGTTAAAAAAAACTGGATTTGGTATAAAGGAAAGGTTTTGTTCCATCGGAAACGGTGCTGCGAATTTAAAAATCGTTCAACGCTTTACCATCATTTGAATGTAGCTCAATAAAGCATAGTATTTTGAGCTCCCCCATCCCTCCTCCCGGGTCACTAATTTTGGGTACGTTCCCTTACTAGCGTCGACGGCGAGATGTTTTGGTTTATGATACGTAGAATTAACAATGATTATCTTATGTGACATGCATATTGTTTTCATATTATTACATACATACATTAATGAGGTTTTTAAGAGGAATTGAATGATTATGAATATAAGCAAAAAGAAAAGTCGTGGAATTTAAAATAAGCGAGTTTATGACCGATATTCCATTTATGGTCGATATAGAAAGATTGTAAAATGCAGAGTTCGTATAACTGGAAATAGTAGCTTAATTGAAAAGAGAGTGAATGCTTGGAAATCTGGTACAGTAAGACAGATAATATAGCAAAAGGCACGTCTGACTGTGCATAGCGGAGCATTGGTGCCAATGCCAACATGGCAGTGAAAGTGGAGTGTGGAAAGTGAAGTTGAAAGAAAATTAGCTGCGAAGAAAAAATCTATCGGTAATAAAATGTAGCATATCCTTTCTCATCTGACAGAAACAACAGTATCCTAAGAAACGTCAAGCAAGTTAGAATAGTTAAGTGCGGTCGAAACTGTCAGGCCAAATTCTGTCACATGAACGCAAGCAAGAATCTAACTTATAGTCTTGAGTTCCAAATCGTTTTTGCATGTATTGAAGCAATTTCGCCTCAGAGTTTCGTACAGTCGAACTCATAAGTAGCTGTATACTTTGATACTTTGTGGTTTCCACCGGTTGCAAATGTTAGTCATCATCATTCTGCTAGCGTTATCCCAGTACTGTTGCATCCTGAAGGATGCCCGGGGTCCGCTACCTAATCCCTAGATTTGGCGTAGGCACTAGTTTTTACGGAAACGACTGCTTCAGGTAGCAGCCTTCCAACCCGAAGGGGTACCAGACCTCATTCGAATTAGGCTTATCAAGTGAGTGGGCAACTTGATTGTTAAAAGTTCTCAAGCCGCCCGAAGGCCTCTAACTTGGCTTAACTACTGCTATCATAGACAGCAGCCGGGATCAACGGCTTTACGTGCCTTCCAAAGCACGGAAGAACTGACTTCGACCGGAATTGCTTAACCTGGCATACCGCAGGCGGCACACGGGCGCCGCTGGGCCGCTAGCGCTCCTCCGGTTGGAAATGTTAGTATGACAGTTTAACATGGGGTTAAAGTGAAAAGGTAAATTCCTTATTTGTTCGACTGTACAAACTATATTTGTAAACACAGATCAATAGGTCATCATAAGTCTTACAACTATTTTAAATATTTTAGTGTATCACTACATTTTGGCATAAGGCATACAAATAAATAATCTCAAACTCACGGACTCAAAAGTCAAAGATGGGGCGTGCTAGACAATTAAAATTCTTCATCTGTCAAGTATTGGTAGGCTACTTTCACTAGGAATGCAAATAAGCTTTTTTGAATTCTACCAATTTTTCTAACTTAGAATATGTTTCTTGGCATTTTATTATATATTTTAGGTGCCAGTCCGGAAATAATTTTAGACTGAACGTTTTTGTGCAATAGCCCCAGAAATGACCCCGTATCTCAGTGAAGAAGTGACTTGTATTTGAGAAATGTTATGAGAGTAGGTACACGAAATAAGTTTGTCAAGGATCGTAGCAAATGGAAAACAGTGATCTCTAACACTCTGCCTCTACCTACCCTTCTGGGCAATAGGGTTAATGATATGTATGTGTGCAGTGTGTAACATAAAATATTTGAACGTACTCGTTGACTACATGCTACCAATATATCCGCACCAGTATATCACGGCGTGCAGTTGGATATCAACCTATCTGTATGCATTTCTGTAGGGTTAAACTTCACGACAGATGGTCGCTGTTAGTAAGCGGCAGTGTACTATTAGTATACCATAATTCATTCAAATTCAATATCTATATTTTATAAATGTGGCATCTCGAATACCTCCAAAGAAGAAGTATACATACTTCTGGTAATCACTATTAACTTGTTTCTCTCTATGGTTCGAAGGGATTCGATATGCCGTTACTATAAAGTTATGATTACAAAATATAGTGAATAAAATAATTTAAAAAAGTGTTGTCATTAAAAAAATGTAGAAGAATGTGAGCATGAAATGCTTTTTGCCCCAATTACGGCAGGTCGATGCCGTACTGGCCTTCGAGATATTTTCTACTGTACAGCTTTGCGGTCTCAGGCACTAATTTTTGCACCAGTTCACTGACGGCCAATCTGCTTATGGTGGTTTTTGTAATAACAGTATTTTAGACGACCGCCATTTAAAGGAGGATGTCAGAATTGAGCTCATTTATGACCGACCGCCGAGCTGTTCGTTGTAAACAAACTGGGCAGTCCTCTTATCCCGTAATCTGCATCTGAGATTGTTTCTTATTCAATGTTATTACAATGGGACATCTGGCCCCTATTTCACCAAGTTGACATATGTATGTATTTGACATATGTAGCCTGACAAATCGAAAATTGTCATGATTGTGAAAACTGTTTCACCAACTACAATTGTAATGTTTTTTGACAATTGTCGCGCCTGTCAGCTTTGGTGAAATAGGGGCCTGATGGAGTCAAACGAATTTCGAAGTAATTTTTTAACTCTTTGACCACCGAATGTCAAAAGTGTCAATAAATCAATAACATGTCATTTATTTTGTCTCTTATATCAGACGACGGCGTTTAAAGGGTTAATTACTGCATCAAAATATATGAGCACATCATAAACACTTTTTACACCTACTTTTCTTCCCTTTTTCTCTTGTAGATTATTTTATTTTAGCACCTCTGAGCCGCGAACCTACCATTTGAGTCGCAGCCAGTATGTTGGTCGCATCAAAGCCGGATTCATACTATTGCCACGTGTTGTGGTTTGAAGCGCCAGAATGATGTCGGTTTCATGCATTTAACTAGTACGGTTTGGTTCACACGCATCTGATGCTCTCCGACGATGTGCTATGTTACGTTGTGGCGCGACAGAAGTGACTCTGATTCGCATCAGAGCAGTTGAGGTGCGGGGGGTAGGGAAGCGGCCGCGACACAACAAATCTGACGAGTGTGCACGGACGTGTGTTCTTGTGTATGTGACGGGCTCTGAAGCCGCATCGCGTGAAAAACGAAATGATGCATACACTGCTTTTAGCCCTTGACGCGCAATGCAAAAAAGGGGTATTACCATGTATAGAATCAATTTATTTTTACTGACACCATAGATTGGAAATAATCTTCTTCAAAATCAGTTCTTAAATACCACAACAGTGGCAAATAATCATACGGCCTAATGGTAAGCCTATATAATTATATATAGATGTTGGCGACTCCAGTACACTCACCAGCCCGTTGCCGATTCATTGATGAGTTGAAAATGGTTATACTGACACATATAAAATCTAAAAATATTTAATTTAGGTTGTTTTTATTAAAGATTGTAAACTGTTTAAATGTAGGTTCCTCACTCAAAGCATCATTGGGAGCTCAGAATCTGTCTAATGAGAACTTTGTGTTGTGCATGTTTTATAAGCTACGAGTGTATCACTGATTCAAAATATCGTCAGAAATCGTCATAATGTGTCATAGGCATCGCAGCACATGAGATCGTTTAGATCTTAATTTTACTGGCATCTGTTTTGCACTTTCAATGTTTCTACATTTTCCTGCACCGTTTTTGGATGTCTCTGTGGTTTACTAGTAGAGAATGCCACTTGGCATTAAGTTAGGCATTTGTACACTGTATTTTTCTTGCAATGAAGTTTAAATAAATAAATCTTTAGACATCGACATTATTTTATTTATATAATGCGACATGTACAGTATGTATACGCTCGTGATTATAACCGTCCGGCATCAGAGCGCATCAGAAATCATCACATCTGAATATTATGAATCCGGCTTTACAAGCACTTCCGATCATGAAGAAGCGGAAATAGAGGTAAGTTTAAACCCATTTAACGATAATAGTTTGAAAGTGTCTTGTGTGGTCGTGGCCTGGTGGGCATGGACAGCGTCTTCATATTTTTTACCCATCGAACGCCAAGAATGTATTAATGTTATTATTGCGTACGTTGTCAATAATTTTTAGGTAAGGTTTTATATTCAATCTGTTAAATAAAAAAAATAGTTCATGCTCCCTGGCAATCGCATTTTCAGTTTTTTATGAATTATTTTTAAAAAATGTACTGAATTTGTAGTTAAGAATAATATTAATAATAATTGTTTATTTTCCGACCAACATGGATCATGGTGTTAGTTGACAGTTTTATCTTACGCATCGTTGCATAAAAACAGTCTAGTCGAGTCTCCGTGAACATTCCCGGCGCAGTGCAGAATCGAGGTAGCCCCATCGGCATCCTGAACGCGTTATTATATTGAACACGCATAGGGTTGTATTGTCTCTGCGTATAATTCACCTACAGGGTGCTTGTATAAAAGTTGGTACAATATGCTTCAAAAAGGGTACCTAACCTTTACTTCCTTGGAACAGCGAGCGAATCTGCGGGCTATCATATTAGCCCTGACACAAAGCTCTGCGCTAACGTTCGATATCGGCATCGTCTTTTAACTCTGACAGCCTATTCCGAACTTCGAAATCCGAATTTCGTATCGTGCCGTCCCTTTCACTCTCGTGTTATACACTATATTAGTGAAAGGGACGGCACGATACGAAGTTCGGAGTAGGTTCTCTGGTGTTAAGTAATTGTGTTCATGAATCTTTTTTTGTTTTTTATTTCACCTGACTGTGGCTTTATAGGGTGAGCTCAATGCCGGCAGATGCGCGGTTGGAGAGTGGCCTGGGGAAAATCCAGAGAAACCTCCGAAACGACTGGAATACTTTGAGTTTGCTCTCCAATTAAATTGAATGAGAGGCTTGAACCAAATCTGAAGTGTGAGTGGAATCGAGTAACTGGGAGTTTTGTCGCTGGTTCACTAAGAGTCCAGCAAGAAACGATTCAATCCGACCCAGGTCGGGCCTAGTGAGTGAGAGCTTGGTATGCGGCGGTACCGGCACGAATAGGGACCATATGCGTCCCGCATATGTAACCGCAACGATCCATCTTTCGATGGATGCTGTGATTACGCCATCCGGGTCCTTGAGTTTGTGCCTAGGACGTCGGACCGTGCGGCCGGAGGAGTCACGACAGAGGGGGGAGGGATGGGGAACGTAGTCGACAGCCTCCCTAACTAACGGATTTCTATGATGGGAGCGTTGTCAAATAACATCTGGCAGTCTGCTTAAAGAAACTATACATCCCCATGTAGTGGTGCAGACTGAGGTTCGACTGGTGCCAGTCGCCCTACGGAGAAAACGATTCTGAATGATCTGAAGCGGATTGAGCGGTGTCCTAGGCACGAGAGTAAAAACTACACTTGCATAAGACAGATTACATGGACGTACTGGGACGTAAGGGTACAATTATTTCAATTTGGGGTTTCTGGAGAGCATCTCACCAGCACCCTCAAGCTTCAATAAGGGATTGAATTAATTGTACCCTTTCAGTAGTACATTTTTTTTGTTCTATTTGCCCATGTTGTCAGGGAGCATATATATATAAAAAGCTTTCGTCTGTTAAGATATTCGTGTACGCATTAATAACAAAAAAGTCACATGTCAACATTTTGACTACAAGAGATCGAATATAAATTATATGAATATGATGGCAAGAAAGTTACTTTGACAGAAAATGCCATAATGGTACAAGAGTCCAAGGGGGGATTTTTGGATTTACTTGAGCGAGTCAGATTAAGACATGGGGGATACCTTGCACTCTGAGAACCTCCTCCATTTTTATGAATGGAGGAGGTTCTCAGAGGGCTTATGCCCTCATGTGGGGTGCATATACTCTGATGCCCGGGATTATGTTCGTGTTGTTGTTTCTTTTTATTTTTGCAGACGCTCCCCCCACAGGCAGAGGGGTACACCTATTAAATATTTTCTTCCTACTATCCAATTTTCAAAATCCAATAGGTCCTAATTACTCTCGAGTAAATCAACATTTGAATCGTGACCTCCCCTATAGTTATTACCCGTCAGCGAATTAAACTGCCGGCTAGCAACAGGATCTCATGACCAATACCCTCTTGGGCGATAAATTATAAGGTGGTTACCTAGTAGGTCACTAGGCAGTGGTGGTGAGTTTGTATTCTGAAGCCCCATGGACGTCATCTGGAGTTCTCTCCACAATCACTCAAACACGTAAAAAATAATGTTTTCTGTCGTTTTCTCTCGATTGATAATATTATTGAATGATAGCTAACCGAATATCTTGTTAGATTACTCTAGTGGAAAATACGTAGTATAATAGAACCCTCTTAACCATCGTACACGTTATCACTAGAGAGAAAATTACTGACGATGTTTCCTTCTGGCCCGAGAACTACAGCCAACCTCGGCAAGCTCATGATCTAGAATAAAACCTTATTTACACACGTACGAGTTTTGCATGCGAGTTTGGTTATATTGCAGGTGAGTCATCGGGGTAAAATGACTTTAATCGATTTATCAAACCGTGCAATGTAGTTAAACTCGCATGCGAATCTCGTATACGTGTCCATAATAAAGCAAGTATATAGAACATCGACGTTCAGTCTCAGATTGACCTTTTTCAGCTCTAATTGGGACATTTTTATGCGAGAAGTGCATGAGTAAAGAATGCGAGAGTTAAAAAGATGTCAAGGGCAACACGCCTACAACCTAGGGCTTATGAGCATCGGAACCTCTTTAGCCAGAAATTACGTACATAGCACCGGACTGTCCCATTTCTGGACCCCATAACATAATGAATAATTTACGCCTCCAGTATTGCAACCACCCCCGGATCAAATGGGCTAACACTAGTTCCAAGCTTTTTCACTCCGTTCTTAGGCCGCATTTACGCACAGGCGTACTCATAGCAGTTCTGGCCCTTCAGGTATACTCGACGGTAATCACCAATGCAGCTTTCTTTGAGGAGCAAGAAGTCCGCACTCTCTGACACAGATTTTTGTAACAAAGCAACGGTAACATAGCAATGGTAACAAAATACACGCAAGAGCAAAGAAAAACGGTTTAAATTTCATTAGCTTAGATGCACGAATATA